>CM054779.1:10060000-12672500 GCA_028984075.1 Pieris mannii | reverse complement strand
ACCTAACCTAACCTAACCTAACCTAACCTAACCTAACCTAACCTAACCTAACCTAACCTAACCTAACCTAACCTAACCTAACCTAACCTAACCTAACCTAACCTAACCTAACCTAACCTAACCTAACCTAACCTAACCTAACCTAACCTAACCTAACCTAACCTAACCTAACCTAACCTAACCTAACCTAACCTAACCCCATATTAAAATTAAAATTATTTGCAGTGTATAAATTTAATATAACAGATATTTTTTCTTCTTTTCCTGTTTAAAATATTGAATCAATTGTAACTTAACACTATTACGGTAAAAGAAGTAATAGAAACCTAATAAAAACCTTGTATTATAATTATAACCGTTAACTAAGCGTAAAATCATTTTTTTTATTTTAACACCGAGACTCCACGTCACATTGGACGCCAATTTCTTGCTAAACAAACTCAAACACACTTACTTTGTATAATTACTCACTCATAGCAAGTCATAACCAATTTGTTTTGTATACTTTTGTTTCGTCTATGTGACAAAAATTGTAAAGGTGTAAGGAAAAAGAAGGTATCAAATAGCCACTTCTTCCTTGCATCTCCATCCTCTCGTGAATAACTTTTGTAATAGTTTTATAAAAACATACATAATCAAAAAAATAATAATAATTGCGAACAAACAAAAAAAAAAAAAAAAAAAAAAAAAAAAACCTAACCTAACCTAACCTAACCTAACCTAACCTAACCTAACCTAACCTAACCTAACCTAACCTAACCTAACCTAACCTAACCTAACCTAACCTAACCTAACCTAACCTAACCTAACCTAACCTAACCTAACCTAACCTAACCTAACCTAACCTAACCTAACCTAACCTAACCTAACCTAACCTAACCTAACCTAACCTAACCTAACCTAACCTAACCTAACCTAACCTAACCTAACCTAACCTAACCTAACCTAACCTAACCTAACCTAACCTAACCTAACCTAACCTAACCTAACCTAACCTAACCTAACCTAACCTAACCTAACCTAACCTAACCTAACCTAACCTAACCTAACCTAACCTAACCTAACCTAACCTAACCTAACCTAACCTAACCTAACCTAACCTAACCTAACCTAACCTAACCTAACCTAACCTAACCTAACCTAACCTAACCTAACCTAACCTAACCTAACCTAACCTAACCTAACCTAACCTAACCTAACCTAACCTAACCTAACCTAACCTAACCTAACCTAACCTAACCTAACCTAACCTAACCTAACCTAACCTAACCTAACCTAACCAGTCTGCGTCGATCCGCCGCCCGGAACAGTCGAAATTCGCGTCGCTCCGTGATCCAAAAAGTTTAAATAATTCCTTAAAAATAGTTCTTATCAGTTTTCCGTGAAGTGCAATATACCAATAGACGCAGAAAAATCTGCTGCATCCAATAGTGTAAAATTCAGTTTTAAATTTTTTCGTTTTTCATTTTTTATAGACTAAAAACATTCAAAAAACCAGTTTTTTCAAAACTAAAAATACTTCCAGTGAAGTGAGAAACAAGTGTTTAGTGTCAGTGGGTAGAGCTCAATTAGCTCTACATTTCGACTCCAAAATCGAGGATAAGGACTCATATTTGAGGTTTTGGTGACCAGATTACCACTAAAAGGTAAATAACTCTCAGGACAGATCTATAACAGAATAATTAAAATTGATATCTAGATAGCCCTTAAAGAGACCTATCGATTAATACTAAATTTGTAATTTTTGGACAATCATCAGAATTTTTAGGGGGCAAAAACTAGTATTTAGCCCCCCACTCAACGGCGCTTTTATATTTTATACATTTTTGGGCTCTATAAAATCCGCAAGAACAAGGGCTATCCGCAGACATTCTGGTCACCAAAATCGGATCAGAAATATCCCCTCAAACCAGTAAAAAACAGTTTTTGGGAGGAAAGTGGTGTCAAACCATTTTTTACCACCACCACCATATACCCATTAGAAGGACCTAATTGAGACGCAACTGCCAACACCCAGATCAGGCGGATCCGTTCACTACATCCGGAGCCAGAGCCATTACAAAAACGGAAACGGTGATCTCCAGAGGATCCCGAAGGAGTTAAATTCCAAAAACACCACCATCGGACAGAAAATACATTAATTATACAAAAAACCCATCATCAACTCAATAGAACCCACCATCTTCAGCACGGGACACCAGAAAACCTGGTGTTCCACCGGAACTGCTTCCGCTCCAGCACCATCGAGAAGATCGCTCAGCGGGCGTCTCAAAAAGATCAAACAGTATAATAATAGCAACGGAATCAACCAAGATATCCTCTCATCTATATACAGGCTAGGTAGATTGTCAGCACATTCATAGGTAAAATTTCATTATATTAAATCTTAACCGAATCCCACCGAGTTTGGTATCTTTCAAACCAGCTCGGTGAGGCGAATTTTATGGTGCAATTTGTTTCCCCCACAACCCCCTCCTGCTCCCTTTAGCCCCCTAAAAGTCAAAAATTTTATCGTGAGGAGATAATATACCGTGTTACATATCATTAAAACGAGCATTCAAAGGGCTTTCATTCTATATATAACACTTAACAATTTGTTCAAAAATTTTCGAAAATAAGGTTATTTGCAGAAAGTGGTCGAGCCCTTAAAAGTTTGCCACCTTCTAGCACCAATAATTTGTATAACAGCTCATTTTTCTTATTACACCATTTTTTACATCATCTAAAGTAGATTTCAATAGTAATTTTTGTTGCTTTCTTAGTCAATATTTTCATTTTCATTTTAATTTAATTGCAAAAAAGGGCCGCCGACGCCATTACCACTTAAGTTTGTCGGCTTTCTAGCGGACAAACGGTGCGTCGGAGGCAATTTAAGGGCAACCGACCCAACGGCACCTTAAAATCCGCTCCACCGGAAGGTTTGCTGCCCCCCCCCGCGATAAAATTTCCCCCTTCATCCCCACCCCCTCGAGTTGGGTATCAAACAATTCAGCTCGAAGAGGTGAATCCGAATACATACTCCTTTCGTGCTTTAGCCCCCCCCCCTCCTCTCCCTTCAACATCAAAACTTCTTTCTTTTGATACTTTTACATTATGATTAAACGTACACCCCCTCACACACCCCGGGCTCTTAGCCCCTCTAATTCAGCCACTAATAATACACAACAACACTCCATCCCAACAAGTAGACCGCTAGGTCAATTTCTCGCCGACCTCTCTCCCGCGGCTCTTTCTGGGTCTGGACCTACCGCTAGGGCCCCGCGACTAGTTAATTCAAACCTAACTACACACGCGGAGGCCAAGCTGTGGCTCCAGAAGGCCAGGGAGGCTCTGAATACATCTAGAAATCTTAAAACAGAGCTTAAAGCGACCATCGAAAAAGCGGTGCAAAAACTCTACGATCTAGCGGTTTCACCCGCCGCTCCGCTAACATCGTCCCAAGCTGAACCCCACCCAGTCCCTCAGCCCACGCCTGACATCACAGCCTTTACTGAAGTTGCGCATGCCCTTACGGCCAAAATTGATGCTCACACCAAGTTATTACAAGACAGCAAAAATAACATTACACAAATAACTAATAAAATAAACTCGATAAACAAACAAACCCGCGCTGCACCTATTACTCACTACACCAAAGAAACAGGCCCATCATATGCCACAATTGCGGCCACCACCTCCCCCTCCCCGAAACCCACACCTGGCCCTTCCATAGTAGTCAGCGGAGGTCCTGAAACTACACCGCAGACTATTATTGAACACGTTAGAACAGGCATTAATTACCGACAGGGGGGATACGCCCCTCTCAAAATCGCCCCCCTCTCAAAGGGAAAATTGAAAATAACCTTCAGGTCTGAAGAGCATAAGAACGATGCTCTTCAGCAGCTGAACAAGTCCTCCTCTGCCTTCAAAGCGGAGAACGAGAAGAAACTTGATCCCATGATAATTTTGAAGGGGATTAGCAAGTCTGTGCCGGAGGAAGAGCTGGTCGACACCATACGGGATCAAAATCCCGAACTCGTAAACGAAAGGTTCTCAGTCAAATTTCGTCGTAACAACAGAAACGAAAAATTATACAACATCGTCCTCACCACCTCCTCTTCCGCCTGGCACAGGTTTGTCGAGCTTGGACACGTGGCAATCTCTTATCAGTACGTTCACTGTTCCAATTTTTCCCCGTTCATACAGTGCAGGCGATGCCTAAACTTTGGACACACCAAAACCAGATGTCCGGCGACCTCCCCAACATGCGCCAAATGCTCTGAAAATCACGACACCACCGAGTGTAAATCAACAGAGTCACACAAATGCGTCAATTGTAACGAGCACAACGCTCACTACAAAACTCAAACTAATATCAACCACCGCGCCGATGGTGAAAGTTGCCCCAAAGTGAAAGCGATGAAAGCCCGCATTGAGGCTAAAATCAATTACTAATAAACTCATGTACTCACTCAACATTACACAGGCGAATCTAGACAGATCTCGCCTCGCTCTACAAGAATTCCATTTACACTTTATTAAAACCAACACAGACATTGCTTTCATTTCAGAACCGTACAATAACACCAACGACACAATATCACACATCTCAGGCCTTCGTATTTTCCAATCCACTAGCGATGGACCCACGAAGGCCTGTATCATCACCACACAACACATAAATGCACATATTCTCACCCAATACACCACCAATAACATCGTCACTATATCGGTTACTACACAATCATACACACTTTTTCTTATATCCATTTACATTGAGCCAGATATAGACAACACTCACACACTACAAACGTTAGATAATTTTCTCACACAAAACCCTAACGCCCACACTCTCATTGCGGGCGATCTCAATGCTTGGCATCCACTTTGGGGCAGCGGTCACCACGCTCGATATAATAAACGCGGCTACGAAATAGCCGACCTCCTTCTCACACATGACCTCTTTGTACATAATAAAACCGACACACCAACTTTTGAAACTATAACTCACGGCAAAATCCGCACTTCTATCATCGACCTCACCATCACTCCTACGCGCATGACTCAACACATCACCGATTGGAATGTGCATCGCGGCTTATTCCCGCATTCGCAGCACAATCCAATCACATTCACCTACAGCAACACACATAACACAATAGTTCAAGCTCAGAATCATAGCACATTCATTTATAAAACTCAAAACGCAAACTGGCACTCATTCACAGAATCACTTCACACAAACATCTGCAACTCCAACATATTAGACACAGACATCACTCAAATAAATTCACATGAAATAGACACATTTATTAACAACCTTACTTTAATCATTAACAACTCATGCAAAGAGGCATTCCCCATACGTAAGGGTACACAAAAACTTAAGGCCCCTTGGTGGAATGACCACCTCGAGGAGCTCAGTAACGAATGCCGCAGACTCCACCACATGCTATGTCGTTCCTCAAGGGGACATAACTCACCCACTATTGAGCTCATAAATGAGTATAACAACACAAAACAAAAGTACACAATCGCAATGCGCCAAGCGTCCACAAATAGCTTTAAAGAGTTTTGCAAATCCCAAGACCAAGAAGACGTTTGGTCTGTCACCAACCGCCTACTTAAAAAATCCACCCCCAACATTCAGCCGGGAACGCTCCTTATAAACAATACTTATACGAAAACTGAGACTGAAACAGCTCAATCACTGCTGAACCATTTTTATCCTAAAGATTTGCCTAACACTGAAACCCGACACCACATACTCGCAAACATAGCCTACTCCCCTCCGGACACAGCGGATGACCCGCCGTTCACATTACAAGAAGTAACTCATGCAATCGAGTCAATTAGCCATAAAAAAGCTCCTGGTCAGGACCACCTAACCAGCGACATCTGCCTAGTAGTATTTAAATCATACCCTGAGCTCTTTCTGAATCTATTTAACCGTTGTGTTGAAATTGCTCATTTTCCCACCCCGTGGAAGGAGGCAACGGTGAAAGTAATACCAAAGCCTAATAGGGCTGATTACACATCGTTGTCCTCTTATCGCCCCATCGGACTCATCCCTGTGTTCGGGAAAACACTTGAAAAACTCATCACTAAGAGGATCACATACAAAGCTAATAAGCTAGGTCTTCTTAGCGACAAACAATTCGGCTTTACAGAACAAACTGGGACGGTGCAAGCGATTCATCGCGCTCTTGACACAATTAAGAGTGCTAAAAACAATAAACAACAGGTCATTGCAGTCTCGCTGGACATCAAAGCGGCGTTTGACAATGCTTGGTGGCCGGCGGTGCTCAGTGGCCTTAAACAAGCTCAATGTCCATCCAATCTCTACAAAACTCTGTGCAGCTATCTGTCGCAGAGATCCGTAACTTTACACTTAGGAAACACTGTAATTACACAATCAACAGAAAAGGGATGCGTGCAGGGCTCTGCATGCGGACCAATTCTGTGGAACCTCATTGTCAACGATCTCCTCAGCAACATCGAGCTACCTTCCGGCTGTTACATACAGGCCTATGCGGATGACGTCCTTTTAGTAGTCACCGCAAAGGACCTTAACACTATACAAAGTCATACCAACTCAGCCTTAGAAACCATCCGTCTATGGGGTCAAAGCGTTAAACTGCACTTTGGCCCCTCCAAAACACAACTTATAGCTTTCACACAACAGTCAGAACACACAAGGATCCTTTTCGACAACACTACACTAGCCTTCAGCAAAAATATCACATATCTCGGAGTTGTCATCGACAACAGACTATTATTTAACGATCATTTACATCACACCCTTCAAAAGGCACTTAATATATTCAAAAAATTACAAGTTTTTACACGAATCACATGGGGCCCGCATCCCGAAAACATACGCACAATATACTCAATGGTTATTGAACCGATTATAACATACGCTTCCAGCGTTTGGGGTCACATCGCTGTCAAGAAAACAGTAAGCAAAAAACTAATCAGTCTACAACGAGGCTTTGCTCTACGAGCCATCCGGGCCTTTAGGACGGTGTCTGCAAACGCAGCAATCGCCCTAGCCCGCTTTACACCTCTCGATCTCAAACTATTAGAGGCCGCTGAAATAGAATCTACACGCATAAACAGACGCACCAACAGACTTCCGCATGACATACCGATTGAGACCCCTGTCTGCTTCTCTGAACTACTTCATCCAGCGGACCGAACCCCCATCAAAACACTCTCCACAAAAGCATATGCTGATATAAACCACACTCCACATCATCATATATACACTGACGGCAGCAAACACGACGACGGCTCTACCGGCGCCGCGTTTGTTGTCTACTCACCATCTCAATCCTCATATTCAAACAGCGATGAGGATACACACAAACACACCCACACGAAACACATTAAATTACACAGCACCAGCTCGGTCTTTCAGGCTGAACTGGCAGCTATTAAATACGCCACACTTTATCTACATAACAAAAACATCACACAGGCTATCATCCACACCGATTCTCAGTCTGCTATTGCAGCACTTAAACAACACATCAACACCCACCCCATTGTATCCGATATACACAACACACTCCAGATGCTTAATTCAATACACGCAAACATATACTTTTATTGGGTGAAAGGCCACTCAGGCATACAAGGTAACGAGCTAGCCGATGTTGCTGCCAACAAAGCAGCATCATTACACAAATCACCCGATCACATAGCATGCCCCATTTCATACATCAAACATTTAATTAAACAAGAAACGAAACACAAAACACAAACACGATACACCGAAGAAATAACTGGAGAGTTCACGAAGAAATTTCTTCCGCAACTCAACAGCATACATGCATTTTTCCTCGCCATCCCTATATCCTTCCAAATGACACAATTCCTCACTGGCCATTCTTTTGCAAAAGATTACTTACACAGATTCCACATCATTGACAACCCTCACTGCCCCTGCAACAATACATCCCTACAAGACCTCATCCATCTCATCCGCGAATGTCCCAGATTTGAGCTTCAAAGATCCACACACGAACAAACCTGTTACTTTGTCAACATCGACCCATATAATGTTGCCGAACTTGTCAGCAAAGCAACATCGGCAAAATCATTTGATACATTTATCAAATACATAATAAATAACCTAAAGGCGTTCAATGGCACATAGATTTTCATAATTTTGACTTTGTTATAACCTTAATTTTAAGAATACCATTTATGTTACAAACGATTCCTGTCTTATATACTACGTATTATGATGTAACCTATTTTTACTCTAAGTTTTTCTATTTAATATTAAGAATTTTGTTTTACATTTTAAGTTTAATTTAAGTTATCCATGATAACCGAATATAATTTTAAGTTTTACAATTCATTTATAACTTTCTACACTATATGTAATTTAGCCATAAGTAATAAATAATGTATCTAATTTTAAGAACGTATATAGTCTTCTAAGACGCAGACTCATGTGATTTGGAGGCTGGGAGAAAGAATGTATCAAATAGCATCAACCCCCAGCCTCCAAAAAACTATTTGTATTACTGATTAAATAAAACCCCCTTGTTTTTTATTCGAGACGAACGAATGCAAGATGTGAAGAATGCCTAGCTTAGTCGTCGCCCCGGTGATAAAGTAGCCGGGGGAAGTAGGCCCACTAGGAGAAAAAAAAAAAAAAAAAAAAAAAAAAAAAAAAACCTAACCTAACCTAACCTAACCTAACCTAACCTAACCTAACCTAACCTAACCTAACCTAACCTAACCTAACCTAACCTAACCTAACCTAACCTAACCTAACCTAACCTAACCTAACCTAACCTAACCTAACCTAACCTAACCTAACCTAACCTAACCTAACCTAACCTAACCTAACCTAACCTAACCTAACCTAACCTAACCTAACCTAACCTAACCTAACCTAACCTAACCTAACCTAACCTAACCAGTCGCAGTCGAACCGCCGCCCTGATCGGTCAGAAAGCGTGCCGCTCCGCCTTTGAAAAATCGTAAAAATAGGTTTTTCGAAGTGAATTAAACAGTGAAATACGTCATCTGATGCGTCTCGCGACGGTGAATTTAGTGATATATAACACGTGTTTTAAAAATTTCAAAACAGTGCCAAAAAGTGTGAAAAACATTAAAAACAAGGAAATTTCTACACAAAAGTGCGTGCGGCAAGAAATTTTAATCGACGACCTACCGGTATTTTTACACGGTCAGAAAGAGGCTGTCAAGCCGCTTCTTTTGACATATCACTCAGATTTTTGTGATTAAAAAATCTAGAGAAAAATTGAAAAGAAGAAAATACCACGTGGCACGTGGTCACAGAAAGAAGCAAAAATTGAAGAAACAAAAACCACCATCAGAAGCGAAGAAAAATCTGCATAAGGCGGAGGCTTTGGTCTTCCACCTTCTCAAGGGGAAAATTTTTTTATTGAGGTATAACCACATCTGAAAAAGGTTATACACCTTTGAAGAAGAATAGCTCGAGAACAAGATCGAGGACCCCAGCCGTTCTGCACATCATCAGAAGCGCCGCGCGGAGATCTATTAAAAGGTACCAATCTCAGATTTTTCCCTCAAAAACTGAGGCCCCTGGAAAAATTTTTTATTAAGACGCACGAACCTCCTCGGCGTTGGTTAGGCCGAGAAAATGAAGAGACTAATCTATAATTATTTATCTTAACGTTGGATTCACTACCTTGTTTAATAAAAGTTTCTGTGAAACATATGATGTCTACATTTCCTAAATTTCTTTGCAGGTCTATGATGGCTATATTAATCAAATCTTGTTTGTTAAGCAACCCTGCTATATTTTGATGGATGAGTCTTAATTTATTTTGCTTATTAGTTGCTACGAAAAAAATTCTCACCGGAAGGCTGGTTTTTATTTATAAACCTAACCTAACCTAACCTAACCTAACCTAACCTAACCTAACCTAACCTAACCTAACCTAACCTAACCTAACCTAACCTAACCTAACCTAACCTAACCTAACCTAACCGTTATTGACACAAAAATTCTTCCCGCCAAAAAATTTTGAGTTGGATGATGACATCCTTCAAAAAATAAGGAGAGCGAAAGAGGAAAGGATCAGTAGCTTGCGGAGGAGTAGCGCTGATGAAGTGCCAATAACAAGGGCGGAGCTCATCGGCGCTGCTCGAAGTTCCAACGCGAGGAGGGTCCCGGGTTCCGACGGACTCGCTGCTAATATCTGCTGCGAAGCTATTACGGCGAACCCGGAGGTTCCCCAGACCATCCTTATCCCACACCTAGTCAGAGAATGCCCAATACTTGCCTCCTCCAGGTGCGACCCGGAACAGATTACAGGTATGGCGATCAGCCTTAGGGGACTGCCCGACATGCTGGCTTGTAACGGATCGCAGCTGGAGGACTTTTTGCTCATAAATTACAGAAAGAATATCAATGGAAGAAAAGCCGGGGCGGGGACCGCGAGGCGGCCGGCGCCCACTTGCTAATGGGTATTATGAGGATACTCACGGAAAAGTAAAGGCTGCCCGCCTCGCGGGCCACGTCTCAGGATAGAAATGAGAAGAAAATTAGATAAGAAAGAAAATTGTATAGGAATATTTAAAGGTATTGTAAACTTGATCTGTGCAAAACCTAATAAAATTTACTACTGTGTTGTCAATTATTAAGAGGATGGATGCGAGAAAGGAGGGAAGTGTAGCTTAGACAACGGCCCCGGCGATAAAGTAGCCGGGGGAGGTAGGCCTATTAGGTGCAATTAAAAAAAAAAAAAAAAAAAAAAAACCTAACCTAACCTAACCTAACCTAACCTAACCTAACCTAACCTAACCTAACCTAACCTAACCTAACCTAACCTAACCTAACCTAACCAGTCCGCGTCCAGACGCCAAGTAAAACGGTCGACTTCACGTCGCTCCGCGCTCTTAAAAAGTTTAAATTCGATATTAAAAATAGTTGCAGTGCAGTGACAGTATCAATTCATATATCAGTAGATGCGGAAAAATCCGCTCTATCTTTTAGTGTAAATTTCATTTTAAAAAGTTTTAATTTTATATTTTTTTTGAGTAAAAAACTGTTAAAAACTTAGTTTTTGGAAAATTAAAAATAGTTACAGTGCTTCAAAGTTTAGTGTCTCATTGTGTAGATCTCGTTAAGGCGCACATTTCGACCTACTTTTGGAGTATAAGGGTGCAGAACTGAGGAAACCACCACCCAAAAACCGGTAAAACTAGAATAACTTTTACGCAAGATCTACAACAATAGTGTTTTAATAACTTATCCGATAGTCCTTTTCAAGGGCTATCGATTGATACCAAATTTGCATTTTTGCCATCAACCCCCGATTTTTGGAGACCAGAAACAGGAGTTTCGCCCACCAGTCTGCGGCGCTACTATTCACAACATTGTTTATAGCATCAAAAAATCCGCCTGAAAAGCAGCTACCGAATGATATATCACACATCAAAATCGGAGGAAGAATATCCCCTCATTCACTGGAAAAACGGTTTTTGGGTACTAACCACCCCTGATCTTACGAAAATCACAATTCATAATATACTGCCAAGCGTCTTAACGAGGCGCTTCAGGAGACACCAAGAACATTAAAATCGGACAAATATTTTGGGAGATAAGAAACAAGGAATTTCTGCAGCGGTGGTTCCACCTGGAACCAACCACATTAAAAATCAACAATAACATTCGAGCGATAGCCTGAATTCCGCGCAACATTACTGCATCGCCGCCAAATAACCTTCGACTCCTGCCGAGCTGGTCACCAACTTCTCTGGTGACCTTCTGGAACTGCTCCAGTTCCACCACCAGAAGATTCTCCGTGTCAAGACCTAAAAGAAGAACCCACACACGAACACCTTCGGAGCAAACGCGGCGAAGCGATCCCGTCCAAAAATACTCGGGTAGGTGGATTACCAGCTCATAAAATCCAATTTTTAATATTTTTGATAATTTAGTCGTATACCACCGAGCTTAGGCTCATCTGAACCGGCTCGATGAGAGCAATCTAACAGAGCCCATCCCAATCCTCGCAAACCTTCCTCCACCCCACAAAATAGTATTTTTCCCCCCCCCGCGGAAAAAATCCCCCCCCCCATCCCCACCCCCTCGAGTTGGGTATCAAACGACTCAGCTCGAAGAGGTGAATCCAACTACATACTCCAATTGCACTTTAGCCCCCACCCTCACCCTACACCGTCAAAATGATAGCCCGTTCCCCCCGCAAAACAAAAAACACTGGACCCACTCCCTCCTCATCCACAACCACAACCCCAGCGAGACGGACACTGGCAGAGATGTTGAGCCCCGCCTTCGACCGACCGATCAAACCATTACCACCAGTTTCTGACAACTTGGCAATGGCCAAAGAGTATAGGGAAACTGGCCTACGCGCACTAGCCGCCTCTCGTAACTTAAAAGGCGAGATTAAAACAGCGATAACAGAGGCAATCGAGGGTCTCTTCGGGGTCGTCAGACTCGCTGCCGCCACCACCACCTGCCCCACCCCTCCTACCCTTAAACCCCTCACACCATTGGCCAACAACAACATCGTCAACAAAAACAAAGACACACCCAACGATACCACACAACTACAACTTCTGAACAAACTCGAGGCCCACACTCGGTTGCTTGAGGAGAGCAGTAAGGCCCTGCAGGAACACACTAGGGCACTAAAGGCAAGACCGCAACCGACACCCGCGGAATCACAGCCTGCGGCGGCGGACTCGCACAAGATATATCAATCTTATGCTAAGGTCACCTCCGCTCCCAAACCTCCTGTAGGACCTTCTGCCGTTGTACACGGAGAGGGGATCGATAGCATCGAAAACCTACTCAAACAAGTCAGACGAGCGGTGAACTTTCGTGAGGGCGGATACGCCCCTACCAAGGCTTCGCCGCTATCCAAAAATAAAGTCAAGTTCGTCTTTGAAAAAGACGAACACAAAACACACTTTCTCACTAACTTACAAAAACAAAGCACAATCAAGTCACAAGAAGAAAAGCGGTTGGACCCGATGATTATCCTCAAAGGAATTAATAAAAACACAAATGAAACCGATTTAATAAACACAATAAAAGACCAGAACCCCACCCTAGCCGATCACACATTCAGTATCAAATTCAAAACAACGAACAGGAACTCTACACTTTACAATACAGTACTCAACACCACACCCTCCGCCTGGAAAGCGTTCGCCGACCTAGGCAGAGTCAACATTGGTATGCAGAAGGTCCACAGCGGCAACTTTTCACCATTTAGACAGTGTCAAAACTGCCTAAATTTCGGACACACTAAAAGCCGCTGCCCTGCAATCACACCCACTTGCGCCAAGTGCTCCGCAAACCATCTCACAACGGAGTGCAAGGAGGAAGAGCACAAATGCACCAACTGCCACAACCACAACACTCAATTCAAAACCAACACAAACACTTCACACCGTGCCGACTCTGACAAATGCCCGAAGGTAAGGGCCATGCGCGCACGTGTGGAGGCGAAAGTTAATTACATTTAAATACATTTAATTACAAATACACAAACATAAACACCAAATCAATCTCACCAACACAGCCACACAACTACATATTACAAAACATAACTAAACAAATGTAAACATCTATCGCTTCAACGCGCGGCACCTGCCCTAAGGCATTGGTCCACCTCCACTAAACCACAACACCACATAAAAACACGCAATCCCCACTCGTCATTAATACCACACTCCCTATCCTTATGGCTCTTTCAAATAATCAATTCAAATTATAAACTCAAGGGCAATTTGTTAGTAATCCACCTATACCTACAATCACAATTACATTTACCTTTATATTGTATTTGCACTATTAAAATTTAAATTCTAATTTTAACATTTTCTTATGTTTCTTTTATATTTAACCGTAAATTTGTACCACATTTCACTCTATTTCACTTTACTTTAATTTTATTTATCACCTAAAAAGATAAACTATACACATAATCATCAGAATAATCAACGCAACTGTCACCAAGGCTTGTATTTTATTTTATTTTTCACATTGTATATTTTATTTTTAATCTTTAATGTTTTACATAACATTACTATCTAAATTAAATAATTAAGTTAAATTTAAGTAAATTATTGTACATAATAACCTTTTCACATTTATTGTTTAAATTCTATAATTAAGTCAACATTTTAATCACCATAAGCATAACTAGAATAAGCATTAGCAGTAAGAAAATTGTAATATATTATGAAACCCAAAATCATTTCAACATTTGTGGACTTATCGGGCGGTTGTCAGACGGCTATTGTATCAAATAGCAGAGCCGTCTGCAACCCAACCCTGTCCAATTACAGGCCTTCATTAATATTAACGTTTTGTTTTATGTATGTTGTATTGGACTTAAACTGGGCGGGTGCATCTCCTCGGCACATGTATCAAATAGCAGAACCGAGCATCACCCTAACCCTGTCCTTACACATCATTTTATATTATATCATATTATTTAAGCCTGCCTATATACACTCAATCGTCTCTTTATACTTCTTTTGCTTAATATGTTTAAGGTACTTGTTTTACATAATTATCTTTAAGTTTAATTCTCATATACATAGTAACCTTTTCACATTTTATCGTTTAAATTCCATAATTAAGTCAATATTTTAATCACTGTATTCATAACTAGAATAAGCATTAGCAGTAAGAAAATTGTAATATATTATGAAAATCAAAATCATTTTAACATTAGTGGACTTATATCGGGCGGTTGTCAGACGGTTATTGTATCAAATAGCAGAGCCGTCTGCAACCCAACCCTGTCCAATTACAGGCATTTATTAATATTAGCGTATTGTAGTATGTATATTGTACTGGACTTAAACTGGGCGGGTGCATCAACTCGGCACATGTATCAAATAGCAGAACCGAGCATCACCCTAACCCTGTCCTTTCACATTATAATATATTGCGTCATATTATTTAAGCCTGCCTATATACACATAATCGTCTCATTATACTTCTTTTGCTTAATATGTTTTAGTAGTTTTTAATTTTGTTTTTTCAATAATTATCTTTATGTTTAATTTTCATATATATAAATGCACATGCAAAAATGTATACCACTAGTTTTAAGACGCGGACTCTGGGAAGTGGTTGAGGGAAGTAATTGTATCAAATAGCATAACTGACCCTCAACCACAAAACCTACGCACAATGTATATTTTTCTTTTACAAATAAACGAAACGACAATTAAGAGTAAGCTTAGCTTAGCTTCCTCGGCCCCGGGGCGTAAGTCGCCGGGGAGGTAGGCCCACTAGCAATTAAAAAAAAAAAAAAAAAAAAAAAAAACCTAACCTAACCTAACCTAACCTAACCTAACCTAACCTAACCTAACCTAACCTAACCTAACCTAACCTAACCTAACCTAACCTAACCTAACCTAACCTAACCTAACCTAACCTAACCTAACCTAACCTAACCTAACCTAACCTAACCTAACCTAACCTAACCTAACCTAACCTAACCTAACCTAACCTAACCTAACCTAACCTAACCTAACCTAACCTAACCTAACCTAACCTAACCTAACCTAACCTAACCTAACCTAACCAGTCGCAGTCGAACCGCCGCCCTGATCGGTCAGAAAGCGTGCCGCTCCGCCTTTGAAAAATCGTAAAAATAGGTTTTTCGAAGTGAATTAAACAGTGAAATACGTCATCTGATGCGTCTCGCGACGGTGAATTTAGTGATATATAACACGTGTTTTAAAAATTTCAAAACAGTGCCAAAAAGTGTGAAAAACATTAAAAACAAGGAAATTTCTACACAAAAGTGCGTGCGGCAAGAAATTTTAATCGACGACCTACCGGTATTTTTACACGGTCAGAAAGAGGCTGTCAAGCCGCTTCTTTTGACATATCACTCAGATTTTTGTGATTAAAAAATCTAGAGAAAAATTGAAAAGAAGAAAATACAACGTGGCACGTGGTCACAGAAAGAAGCAAAAATTGAAGAAACAAAAACCACCATCAGAAGCGAAGAAAAATCTGCATAAGGCGGAGGCTTTGGTCTTCCACCTTCTCAAGGGGAAAATTTTTTTATTGAGGTATAACCACATCTGAAAAAGGTTATACACCTTTGAAGAAGAATAGCTCGAGAACAAGATCGAGGACCCCAGCCGTTCTGCACATCATCAGAAGCGCCGCGCGGAGATCTATTAAAAGGTACCAATCTCAGATTTTTCCCTCAAAAACTGAGGCCCCTGGAAAAATTTTTCTCCGGACCACGTGGCACGTGGTCGGAGATCCCGCCAATATTTTGCACCGCGGATAGGCTCATCGAATAGATCTCGACGAGCCTGTCATTTTGATATATTCGTATAAAAAATTTGATCAATATTGGCGGCTCCAGAGCCCCGGGAATAAAAAGGGGGAAAAGTGCGGGATAACTCGGGAACGGTGCATTTTAGCGCGTTTTTAAGGTCAGATCCAGTATACATAGTATACTGGGTTTTGACCGCCGGTTCAAACCCTACCGGAAACTATATTCACAAAATTTTTAAAATAATTTTCAAAATTTAATTAATAAAATAATTAATAAATTATAGTAGTATCAAATTTAGATAAAACGGTGCACGCTAGGTTAAAAATAATATCATTTTCGGCCTAATTAGGGTAAAAAAGGGTTATAGGGACGTGTCGCGTGCACTGTACCTTGGACCCCCCCCCTCGCCCTACTACCTCACCCCCTGGGGTTGAAAAATTGCAACCTCACGGAACATACACGTGTGACGGCTCTTTCGACTCCCCGCAAAAAGCAAAGACGACTGAGTACGTTTACAGCGCACTCAAGCACACGTACACACAGTTATCACACACAAACACACTAAGACACAATTCACACATAAACACACAAGTGTGACGGCTCGTTCAACTCCTCGTGACTCGGGGAGAAGATTGCGGCTGTCCATTTCTACATTCGAGTTAACACACACACACACCGGCATACACACATACAAATACACGTTCAGGAACTCAAGTGTAGCACCTTATTCGACTCCGCTGATTGCAGCGGATCCTCCGAACAGGTGCACACGTGCTACGGCACACAAACACACACACACACATACACACACATACAAACAAGGCAAGGTCAGGCGGTCCTTTCGCGCGCTTTTATTAAAACAAGTGATACACCGCTCCCGAAGGTACCAGGACTGTGATATTAGGTTAAGTGACAGGGGTTCTCCTTTTGGAAACCCCTCTTAGATATAAGTGTTCTGACACGGCTACCAGCCTTTTGGGGGTAGACCTTAGAATAAGTTTTAAGAGATAACAATCGACGGCTGCCACCCTTTTGGGACAGCCATTAGAATAAGTTTTATAAAAAAGTCCTTGTTTGTACCATTTGTGCCTTAAAATTATTTATTGACCCGTATATTTTATTTGTGACACAGTTTTAATTTACATTGAATTTAAATTATATATAGACCCGTCTACTTCCCTAGTGGGAGTAGACTTAAGCTAGAGCTATCATCTAAGACCAGCAATTGTATATATAAAAAAGATTAAATTATATTCGACACGGCTACTACCCTATTGGGAGTAGACCCTAGCATAAGTCTTAAAAAATTTTAAGTTTAACAATTGCAGATTATACTGTAAATAGACACTGACAACAGTTAAAAAACTATTAAACAAGGACAACCACCCTATTGGTGGCCCTATTAGCTCATAAGAAAAGTCTACGTCTATCTGGAAATTGAATAAATTAATTAGCCTACCAAAATATAAATAAATCACTTATTCCTAATTCAAACCCACTAAACAAAATGTTTGCGATGAGAATACCAACAAAACGTCGAACCTCCATGACACCAGACAGAGACCTAGAGAGCACTTCTGCAATAGCGAGCGGAATGCAGACACAAAGAGACAGTAAAGTAAGAAAAAGCATAGACCAGTGGGAGGGGACAACAGTGGATGCGCAAGTAGGAGAGAAAGGAAAAGAGTGCAAAGAATATAAGAGCCGCACAATGGAAGCATTGGCGCAAAGGCAGAGCGTAACAAAACACCTGAGTCTGTCTAGAAATATAAAGGGAGAAATAAAAACAGCGATTACGGAGGCAGTCAAAAAACTATATGAACTCGTAAAGGAAATAGAAGCGGAGTTAAAGTTAAACAAAGAGGAACTACCGATAAACAAAACCTACAACATAGACGGCGGAAGTAAATCGAGAAGTACATCAAATGCCGACCTAAGTAAACTGCAAGAACAGATAAAACGGATGGAAAAAGAGAATGATAGGATGGAGGAAACCAGCAAACGACTGAAAGAGGAAGTAGACGCTCTTAAAGCTCTTGACGGAAAACAAGGAAACGGGGAAGTGGTAGAGGAAATAAAGAAGGAATTGAGAGAGTACAGAAAGGAGGAGGAAGAAAGGGAAAGAAGAATAATGACGTATGCGGAAGCAGCAGCAACAGAGCGCAGGAACGACAAAACCCACCAAGGCGAAACGAATAAAAACACGTTCAAACGAGAGGAAATGCACTCCATAATAATCAAATCGACAGGAATGGAAACGAGTGGCGAACTACTGGAGCGAATTCGGAATACAGTGGATGCCAAGAGCACAGGATTAAATGTAGACAAGATAAGAAAGGTAAAAGACCAAAGAGTGGTGATAGGATGTACCACACTGGAGCGATTGGGGAAAATAACGGACCGTCTAAGCACCGAAAAAACTTTTATAGTGCAGGCGGCAACCACCAAAGACCCGCTGGTCGTCCTAAGGGATGTGATTAAATCCCATACAGACGATGAAGTAATAAACGCACTAAAAAACCAAAATCAAAATATCTTTAAAGATTTAAAAGAAGAGATAAGGTTAGCGGTGAAATACAGGAGACGTGCAAGGAACCCGCACAATGAAAATATAATACTACAGGTCTCTCCGTGCGTATGGAAGGAGCTGACAGCAGCGGGCAGAGCCCACATCGACTTCCAACGAGTGGCTGTGCTCGATCAGTCGCCTCTGATGCAGTGCTCCAAATGCCTGGGGTACGGTCATGGCAGAAAACACTGCACGGAGGAGGGTGCGACCTGCTTCCACTGCGGGGAAGCACATCTGAAAATTGACTGTCCGAAGTATAAGGAAGGGGCAACACCGACATGCATAAATTGCAAAAAAGCGCATGCTACCCAAGCCTCGCACAATACTAACGACCCGGAGTGCCCAATAAGGAAACGCATGGAATACATAGCAAGAAGTAGAGTGGCATACTGTTAACGCAATAGTGGAACTAAAAACAATCAAGGTAATACAAGCAAACCTACAGAGGGCCAAAATTGCCACCGAAGAACTGATAATAGAAGCCCAGAAGCGCCGAATAGCAGTGGCCCTTATCCAAGAACCATACGTCGGATCAAAAGGCAAAATGAAGGGATATAAGGGTACCGATGTGTACCAGAATACAGACACGGTGGAAGGCCCCAATAAAGCGGCTATTGTAGTGTTCGATGATTCCATCGAGGTACTGCAATACCCAGAATTTACAACAAGGAACGTGGTGCCCATCGGTCTAAAAACAGCCAGAGGCGTGGTGCACCTGGTATCCTTTTACATCGAACCCAAGCCAAAACCGATAAGACCGGTCCTGGAAGACATAGAGAAAGTGGTAAAGACACTCCGGAAGAAAGTAGTAATAGGAGGAGATGTGAATGCGAGCAGCCCATGGTGGGGCAGCAATGCCACCAACGACAGAGGTGAGGAAGTCGAGGCGAGTCTTGATAGTATGAGCATGGAAGTTGTGAACCAGGGCGGGGAATACACATTTGACACAATCAGAGGAAACTCAAGATATACCAGTTGTGTTGATATCACCGCCGTCACTCATGACCTTCTCGCACATATTGAGGAGTGGAGAGTGGATCATGATGTGACAGGCTCTGATCACAACGCTCTCACATTTACAATAAAAATAGAGTTCACACATAAAGTACACGTTGCCAGCACGACAAGGGTATATAACGTGAGGAAGGCGAACTGGACCCATTTTCGTGAGAAAATCAGCCAGTTGCTTTCTGAACGCAATCTCTCAATAGAACACATAAACAGTATACACTCAACACAAGATTTGGAAAATACACTCACACACTACACAAACATCATCACAGAGGCATGCAACATACACATACCAAAAATTAAAAAACGAAAAACACCAACTTCCCCTCCCTGGTGGTCCGATACACTCTACCTAATGAAAAAAGACGTCGCCACAAAGAAGCGTAAAATACGAAACGCAGCTCCAGCCCGCCGTACCGCGGTCGTTGAAGAGTACCTTAAGGCAAAACAGAACTACAAAGAAGAAATCGAAGAAGCAATCACAAATAGTTGGAAGACCTTTTGCAGCAAGCAGGATCGTGAAAGCCTTTGGGATGGAATATATAGAGTTATAAAAAGAACCAACCAAAGGAAAAAAGACGAGATGCTGGAAAAGGATGGAAAATCGCTGACTCCCGAAGAATCAGCACAATATCTAGCGGATACCCTCTTCCCAGAGGACACGGCAGCGGGAGAAAGTAGGGAACAGCTGGAGGTAAGAAGCAGAGCCGAAAGGGAAAACGGCACATTTCATAATGACAACTATGAACAACCGTTTACCCACACAGAACTCGCAGAAAGCGTCTCCAGCTTCAACCCCAAAAAGGCACCCGGAGAAGACGGGCTCACCGCGGACATATGCGAACAGGCGATTTCGGCGAATCCCTCTGTTTACTTGGCAATAGCAAACAAATGTTTAGCTCTCGGGCACTTCCCGACCCAATGGAAAAAAGCCACGGTCATCATATTGCGGAAGCCAGACAGAGAAAGATACGACAAACCGAAGGCATATCGGCCTATTGGGCTGCTGTCTGTACTCGGAAAGATAACAGAAAAAATGATAGTCAAAAGGCTAAACTGGCACTTTATACCGACGATGTCGAGGAGACAGTACGGCTTCGTCCCGCAAAAAGGCACGGAGGACGCACTATACACCTTGGTGAGCCACATTAGGGAAGGTCTGAAGGAGAAAAAGGTCGTCACATTAGTCTCCCTTGACATCGAAGGTGCGTTTGATAATGCCTGGTGGCCGGCAATCAAAACAAGACTGGCCGAAGAAGGCTGCCCCCCAGGTGTTAGGAGGGTTATGAACAGCTATCTGAAAGACCGTAAAATCCGAGTGCTATACGGAGGAACCGCTTACGAAAAAACCACTACCAAAGGATGCGTGCAGGGCTCCATAAGCGGACCGACACTCTGGAATCTACTAGTTGACCCCCTCCTAAAAGAGTTAGAGTCCCAAAATGTTTACGTTCAGGCCTTCGCCGATGACATTGTGTTGGTCTTCACGAATGACAGCGCACTGGAAACAGAAAGAAGCGCCAAACAAGCACTAACACAAGTCCAGAGGTGGGGACAGCGCAATAAACTTAAATTCGCGCCGAACAAAACCAAGTCAATGGTAATAACAAATCGGACAAAGTACGACATTCCGAGACTTACCATGGCAGGTGTAAACATCGAAACTTCAAAAAACGTAAAAATTTTGGGACTCATCATAGACAACAAGCTGACCTTCAACGAACATACAGCAGCGGTGGCAAATAAAGCAATAAACCTGTATAAGCAGATCGCAAAAGCCGCGAGGGTCAGCTGGGGTCTCAACCCAAATATCATACGCACGATATATACAGCGGTAGTAGAACCTACAATTCTCTACGCAGCCAGCGCCTGGTCTTCTTCTGCAAGTAAACGGTATATAAAAAAAAGGCTGGATACCATCCAGCGAGGCTTTGCAGCAAAAATTTGTAAAGCACACAAAACCGCATCGCTCAACTCAGTGAGAGTGCTCTCCGGGTTACTGCCTCTCGACCTGAGAGTAGAAGAGGAGGCAGTACTTTTTAAGATAAAAAGAGGGCATTATGATTTGGAAGCGCTGAAAGACGCGGAGATAGAGGGCAAAACACCCTACCAAAACACCCCACACCCTTCAAAAGTCCCAAAAATTTGCTACCGAGTCTTAGCAGAAGAAGAAGACGCAACAAACGGAAGCGAAATCAAAATCTACACGGACGGTAGCAAAACCAGCGAGGGAGTGGGTGCAGCGGTGACATTCTGGAGGAACAACCGCGAAATTTTAAAATGTAAATTAACTCTGGCCGGCTTTTGCAGTGTTTACCAAGCTGAACTGCTAGCCTTAAATAAAGCAGTGCACTTGGCGGTGCGGCGAAAGGAGGTCGGCTTCAACATATATAGCGACTCGAGGTCAGCGCTCGACGCCATATCAAGCAGTCGCTCTCTCAATCCCCTCGTCACTGAAATCCGCGAGGTGCTCGGAGACCACCCCGAAAAGGAAATCAAACTTTTCTGGGTTAAAGCCCACGCGGGCAGGGAGGGAAATGAGAGAGCTGACGAGCTGGCGAAGGAAGCGACAAAAAGCCACAAAAACAAGCCGACCTACGATCGCTGCCCGCTGTCGCACGTAAAGCGCCTCATAAGGGCGGAAACACTGCAAAAGTGGGCATCAAGATACAGAGACGAACCTACGGGAAAAATAACAAAAATGTTCCTCCCGGATGCCATCGCTGCATATAAGATCATCCGAAACCTACAACTCAGCAGCGCGCTGACACAAGTGCTCACGGGACACGGAGGCTTTTCTGCCTACTTGTATAGGTTTAAGCTGAAAGAGAGCCCGGAGTGCATATGTGGATACGCGGAAGAAGATGTCCCGCATATCCTATTTGATTGTCCTGTCCACCTCTACAAACGAATGAAACTGGAAAAACAGATAGACGTGGAAAAAATTGGAAAGTCGAATATAGCAATAGAAATGGCGAAAAAAGATAAAAGAGATACTTTGTTAAAATTCTGTCTAGAAATAGGTACCATAGTGAATAATAGAAATAATTAAAATCGTATAAAGTATTGTTAAATGTATTTGAATATAATTCTGAATAATAATTAAGACTAGAAATAATTAAAATTGTATAATGTATTTTAAATTGTAAAATGTAATTCTGAATAATAGTTAATAATAGAAATAATTATAAATGCATATTGTATCGTTGAAATGTACTAAAATGTAATTCTGAATAATAAATATCAAATAAACGAACAAACAAACCAAAGTATCAGATTTTCCACGGCCCGGAGTTGCCCAACGTCCGGGGGTAGGCTATTAGGAAATATTAAAAAAAAAAAAAAAAAAAAAAAAAAAAAACCTAACCTAACCTAACCTAACCTAACCTAACCTAACCTAACCTAACCTAACCTAACCTAACCTAACCTAACCTAACCTAACCTAACCTAACCTAACCTAACCAGTCTGCGTCGATCCGCCGCCCGGAACAGTCGAAATCCGCGTCGCTCCGTGATCCAAAAAGTTTAAAAAATTCCTTAAAAATAGTTCTTATCAGTTTTCCGTGAAGTGCAATATACCAATAGACGCAGAAAAATCTGCTGCATCCAATAGTGTAAAATTCAGTTTTAAATTTTTTCGTTTTTCATTTTTTATAGACTAAAAACATTCAAAAAACCAGTTTTTTCAAAACTAAAAATACTTCCAGTGAAGTGAGAAACAAGTGTTTAGTGTCAGTGGGTAGAGCTCAATTAGCTCTACATTTCGACTCCAAAATTGAGGATAAGGACTCATATTTGAGGTTTTGGTGACCAGATTACCACTAAAAGGTAAATAACTCTCAGGACAGATCTATAACAGTATAATTAAAATTGATATCTAGATAGCCCTTAAAGAGACCTATCGATTAATACTAAATTTGTAATTTTTGGACAGTCATCAGAATTTTTAGGGGGCAAAAACTAGTATTTAGCCCCCCATTCAACGGCGCTTTTATATTTTATACATTTTTGGGCTCTATAAAATCCGCAAGAACAAGGGCTATCCGCAGACATTCTGGTCACCAAAATCGGATCAGAAATATCCCCTCAAACCAGTAAAAAACAGTTTTTGGGAGGAAAGTGGTGTCAAACCATTTTTTACCACCACCACCATATACCCATTAGAAGGACCTAATTGAGACGCAACTGCCAACACCCAGATCAGGCGGATCCGTTCACTACATCCGGAGCCAGAGCCATTACAAAAACGGAAACGGTGATCTCCAGAGGATCCCGAAGGAGTTAAATTCCAAAAACACCACCATCGGACAGAAAATACATTAATTATACAAAAAACCCATCATCAACTCAATAGAACCCACCATCTTCAGCACGGGACACCAGAAAACCTGGTGTTCCACCGGAACTGCTTCCGCTCCAGCACCATCGAGAAGATCGCTCAGCGGGCGTCTCAAAAAGATCAAACAGTATAATAATAGCAACGGAATCAACCAAGATATCCTCTCATCTATATACAGGTTAGGTAGATTGTCAGCACATTCATAGGTAAAATTTCATTATATTAAATCTTAACCGAATCCCACCGAGTTTGGTATCTTTCAAACCAGCTCGGTGAGGCGAATTTTATGGTGCAATTTGTTTCCCCCACAACCCCCTCCTGCTCCCTTTAGCCCCCTAAAAGTCAAAAATTTTATCGTGAGGAGATAATATACCGTGTTACATATCATTAAAACGAGCATTCAAAGGGCTTTCATTCTATATATAACACTTAACAATTTGTTCAAAAATTTTCGAAAATAAGGTTATTTGCAGAAAGTGGTCGAGCCCTTAAAAGTTTGCCACCTTCTAGCACCAATAATTTGTATAACAGCTCATTTTTCTTATTACACCATTTTTTACATCATCTAAAGTAGATTTCAATAGTAATTTTTGTTGCTTTCTTAGTCAATATTTTCATTTTCATTTTAATTTAATTGCAAAAAAGGGCCGCCGACGCCATTACCACTTAAGTTTGTCGGCTTTCTAGCGGACAAACGGTGCGTCGGAGGCAATTTCTGAGCGAATTTTCATTCACTCTGTGTGAAGCGATCTTAAGGGCAACCGACCCAACGGCACCTTAAAATCTGCTCCACCGGAAGGTTTGCTGCCCCCCCCCCGCGATAAAATTTCCCCCTCCATCCCCACCCCCTCGAGTTGGGTATCAAACGATTCAGCTCGAAGAGGTGAATCCAAATACATACTCCTTTCGTACTTTAGCCCCCCCCCCCCTCCTCTCCCTTCAACACCAAAATTTCTTTCTTTTGACACTTTTACATTAAACGTACATTATGATTAAACGTACACCCCCTCACACACCCCGGGCTCTTAGCCCCTCTAATTCAGCCACTAATAATACACAACAACACTCCATCCCAACAAGTAGACCGCTAGGTCAATTTCTCGCCGACCTCTCTCCCGCGGCTCTTTCTGGGTCTGGACCTACCGCTAGGGCCCCGCGACTAGTTAATTCAAACCTAACTACACACGCGGAGGCCAAGCTGTGGCTCCAGAAGGCCAGGGAGGCTCTGAATACATCCAGAAATCTTAAAACAGAGCTTAAAGCGACCATCGAAAAAGCGGTGCAAAAACTCTACGATCTAGCGGTTTCACCCGTCGCTCCGCTATCATCGCCCCAAGCTGAACCCTATCCAGTCCCTCAGCCCACGCCTGACATCACAGCCTTTACCGAAGCTGCGCATGCCCTTACGGCCAAAATTGATGCTCACACTAAGTTATTACAAGACAACAAAAATAACATTACACAAATAAATAATAAAATAAACTCAATCAACAAACAAACTCGCGCTACACCTATTACTCACCACACCAAAGAAACAGGCCCATCATATGCCACAATTGCGGCCACCACCTCCCCCTCCCCGAAACCCACACCTGGCCCTTCCATAGTAGTCAGCGGTGGTCCTGAAGCCACACCGCAGACTATTATTGAACATGTCAGAACAGGCATTAATTACCGACAGGGGGGATACGCCCCTCTCAAAATCGCCCCCCTCTCAAAGGGAAAATTGAAAATAACCTTCAGGTCTGAAGAGCATAAGAACGACGCTCTTCAGCAGCTGAACAAGTCCTCCTCTGCCT
This sequence comes from Pieris mannii, assembly GCA_028984075.1. NCBI lineage: Eukaryota > Metazoa > Arthropoda > Insecta > Lepidoptera > Pieridae > Pieris > Pieris mannii. Next base: position 12,646,499 of record CM054779.1, on the reverse strand, counting down.
TCAAAGCGGAGAATGAGAAGAAACTTGATCCCATGATAATTTTGAAGGGGATTAGCAAGTCTGTGCCGGAGGAAGAGCTGGTCGACACCATACGGGATCAAAATCCCGAACTCGTAAATGAAAGGTTCTCAGTCAAATTTCGTCGTAACAACAGAAACGAAAAATTATACAACATCGTCCTCACCACCTCCTCTTCCGCCTGGCACAGGTTTGTCGAGCTTGGACACGTGGCAATCTCTTATCAGTACGTTCACTGTTCCAATTTTTCCCCGTTCATACAGTGCAGGCGATGCCTAAACTTTGGACACACCAAAACCAGATGTCCGGCGACCTCCCCAACATGCGCCAAATGCTCTGCAAATCACGACACCACCGAGTGTAAATCAACAGAGTCACACAAATGCGTCAATTGTAACGAGCACAACGCTCACTACAAAACTCAAACTAATATCAACCACCGCGCCGATGGTGAAAGTTGCCCCAAAGTGAAAGCAATGAAAGCCCGCATTGAGGCTAAAATCAATTACTAATAAACTCATGTACTCACTCAACATTACACAGGCGAATCTAGACAGATCTCGCCTCGCTCTACAAGAATTCCATTTACACTTTATTAAAACCAACACAGACATTGCTTTCATTTCAGAACCGTACAATAACACCAACGACACAATATCACACATTTCAGGCCTTCGTATTTTCCAATCCACTAGCGATGGACCCACGAAGGCCTGTATCATCACCACACAACACATAAATGCACATATTCTCACCCAATACACCACCAACAACATCGTCACTATATCGGTTACTACACAATCATACACACTTTTTCTTATATCCATTTACATTGAGCCAGATATAGACAACACTCACACACTACAAACTTTAGATAATTTTCTCACACACAACCCTAACGCCCACACTCTCATTGCGGGCGATCTCAATGCTTGGCATCCACTTTGGGGCAGCGGTCACCACGCTCGATATAATAAACGCGGCTACGAAATAGCCGACCTCCTACTCACACATGACCTCTTTGTACATAATAAAACCGACACACCAACTTTTGAAACTATAACTCACGGCAAAATCCGCACTTCTATTATCGATCTCACCATCACACCTACGCGCATGACTCAACACATCACCGATTGGAATGTGCATCGCGGCTTATTCCCGCATTCGCAGCACAATCCAATCACATTCACCTACAGCAACACACATAACACAATAGTTCAAGCTCAGAATCATAGCACATTCATTTATAAAACTCAAAACGCAAACTGGCACTCATTCACAGAATCACTTCACACAAACATCTGCAACTCCAACATATTAGACACAGACATCACTCAAATAAATTCACATGAAATAGACACATTTATTAACAACCTTACTTTAATCATTAACAACTCATGCAAAGAGGCATTCCCCATACGTAAGGGTACACAAAAACTTAAGGCCCCTTGGTGGAATGACCACCTCGAGGAGCTCAGTAACGAATGCCGCAGACTCCACCACACGCTATGTCGTTCCTCAAGGGGACATAACTCACCCACCATTGAGCTCATAAATGAGTATAACAACACAAAACAAAAGTACACAACCGCAATGCGCCAAGCGTCCACAAACAGCTTTAAAGAGTTTTGCAAATCCCAAGACCAAGAAGACGTTTGGTCTGTCACCAACCGCCTACTTAAAAAATCCACCCCCAACATTCAGCCGGGAACGCTCCTTATAAACAATACTTATACGAAAACTGAGACTGAAACAGCTCAATCACTGCTGAACCATTTTTATCCTAAAGATTTGCCCAACACTGAAACCCGACACCACACACTCGCCAGCACAGCCCACTCCCCTCCGGACACAGCGGATGACCCGCCGTTCACCTTACAAGAAGTAACTCACTCAATCGAGTCAATTAGCCATAAAAAAGCTCCTGGTCAGGACCACCTGACCAGCGACATCTGCCTTGTAGTATTTAAATCATACCCTGAGCTCTTTCTGAATCTATTTAACCGTTGTGTTGAAATTGCTCATTTTCCCACCCCGTGGAAGGAGGCAACGGTGAAAGTAATACCAAAGCCTAATAGGGCTGATTACACATCGTTGTCCTCTTATCGCCCCATCGGACTCATCCCTGTGTTCGGGAAAACACTTGAAAAACTCATCACTAAGAGGATCACATACAAAGCTAATAAGCTAGGTCTTCTTAGCGACAAACAATTCGGCTTTACAGAACAAACTGGGACGGTGCAAGCGATTCATCGCGCTCTTGACACAATTAAGAGTGCTAAAAACAATAAACAACAGGTCATTGCAGTCTCGCTGGACATCAAAGCGGCGTTTGACAATGCTTGGTGGCCGGCGGTGCTCAGTGGCCTTAAACAAGCTCAATGTCCATCTAATCTCTACAAAACTCTGTGCAGCTATCTGTCGCAGAGATCCGTAACTTTACACTTAGGAAACACTGTAATTACACAATCAACAGAAAAGGGATGCGTGCAGGGCTCTGCATGCGGACCAATTCTGTGGAACCTCATTGTTAACGATCTCCTCAGCAACATCGAGCTACCTCCCGGCTGTTACATACAGGCCTATGCGGATGACGTCCTTTTAGTAGTCACCGCAAAGGACCTTAACACTATACAAAGTCATACCAACTCAGCCTTAGAAACCATCCGTCTATGGGGACAAAGCGTTAAACTGCACTTTGGCCCCTCCAAAACACAACTTATAGCTTTCACACAACAGTCAGAACACACAAGGATCCTTTTCGACAACACTACACTAGCCTTCAGCAAAAATATCACATATCTCGGAGTTGTCATCGACAACAGACTATTATTTAATGATCATTTACATCACACCCTTCAAAAGGCACTTAATATATTCAAAAAATTACAAGTTTTTACACGAATCACATGGGGCCCGCATCCCGAAAACATACGCACAATATACTCAATGGTTATTGAACCGATTATAACATACGCTTCCAGCGTTTGGGGTCACATCGCTGTCAAGAAAACAGTAAGCAAAAAACTAATCAGTCTGCAACGAGGCTTCGCCCTACGAGCCATCCGGGCCTTTAGGACGGTGTCTGCAAACGCAGCAATCGCCCTAGCCCGATTCACACCTCTCGATCTCAAACTATTAGAGGCCGCCGAAATAGAATCTACACGAATAAACAGACGCACCAACAGACTTCCGCATGACATACCGCTTGAGACCCCTGTCCGCTTCTCGGACCTACTTCATCCGGCAGATCGAACCCCCATCGCAACACTCTCCACAAAAGCATATGCTGAGATAAACCACACTCTACATCATCATATATACACGGACGGCAGCAAACACGACGACGGCTCTACCGGCGCCGCGTTTGTTGTCTACTCACCATCTCCATCCTCATATTCAAACAGCGATGAGGATACACACAAACACACCCACACGAAACACATTAAATTACACAGCACCAGCTCGGTCTTCCAGGCCGAACTGGCAGCTATTAAATACGCCACACTTTATCTATATAACAAAAACATCACACAGGCTATCATTCACACTGATTCTCAGTCTGCTATTGCAGCACTCAAACAACACACCAACACCCACCCCATCGTATCCGATATACATAACACACTCCAGCTGCTTAATTCTATACCAGCAAACATATACTTTTACTGGGTGAAAGGCCACTCAGGCATACAAGGCAATGAGCTAGCCGATGTAGCTGCCAACAAAGCAGCATCATTACACAAATCACCCGATCACATAGCATGCCCCATTTCACACATCAAACATTTAATTAAACAAGAAACGAAACACAAAACACAAACACGATACACCGAAGAAACAACTGGAGAGTTCACGAAGAAATTTCTTCCGCAACTCAACAGCATACATGCATTTTTCCTCGCCATCCCTATATCCTTCCAAATGACACAATTCCTTACCGGCCATTCTTTTGCAAAAGATTACTTACACAGATTCCACATCATTGACAACCCTCATTGCCCCTGCAACAATACATCCCTACAAGACCTCATCCATCTCATCCGCGAATGTCCCAGATTTGAGCTTCAAAGATCCACACACGAACAAACCTGTTCCTTCGTCAACATCGACCCATATAATGTTGCCGAACTTGTTAGCAAAGCAACATCGGCAAAATCATTTGATACATTCATCAAATATATAATAAATAACCTAAAGGCGTTCAATGGCACATAGACTTTCATAATTTTGTCTTTGTTTTAACCTTAATTTTAAGAATACCATTTATGTTACAAACGATTCCTGTCTTATATACTACGAATTACGTTGTAAACTATTTTTACTCTAAGTTTCTCTATTTAATATTAAGAATTTTGTTTTACATTTTAAGTTTAATTTAAGTTATCCATGATAACCGAATATAATTTTAAGTTCTATAATTCATTTATAATTTTCTACACTATATGTAATTTAGCCGTAAGTAATAAATAATGTATCTAATTTTAAGAACCAATATTGTCTTCTAAGACGCAGACTCATGTGAATTGGAGGCTGGGAGAAAGAATGTATCAAATAGCATCATCCCCCAGCCTCCAAAAAACTATTTGTATTATTGATTAAATAAAACCCCCTTGTTTTTATTTCGAGACGAACGAATGCAAGATGTGAAGAATGCCTAGCTTAGTCGTCGCCCCGGTGATAAAGTAGCCGGGGAAAGTAGGCCCACTAGGTGAAAAAAAAAAAAAAAAAAAAAAAAAAAAAAAAAAAAAACCTAACCTAACCTAACCTAACCTAACCTAACCTAACCTAACCTAACCTAACCTAACCTAACCTAACCTAACCTAACCTAACCTAACCTAACCATAAAGGAAGCGGGGGGTAGGAAGGTAAAGATAGCACTACTCCAGGAACCGTACACAGGGGCCAATAAACAGATGGCAGAAAGCCCTATGTACAGAGTAGTGCAGTGCGTTCCCACAGGGAAGAAACCGGTGAAGGCGGCGGTACTTGTTTTCGACGAACATATCGAGGTCTCACAAGACAAATCACTCACCACCGAAAACATAGTGGCCGCCGTCCTGAGAACGGACAAGTGGGAACTAGGGGTTATATCAGTGTACTTCGAAGGCGATGAACCCATCGAACCATACCTCGTACAGTTAAGAAGCTTCACGAGAAAGTTAAAAACCAAGATGGTATTGATTGGAGGGGACGTGAACGCATGGAGTGAGTGGTGGGGGAGCCGGAACGAAGACACAAGAGGAAAGGAACTACGAGGGTTCCTTGATGAAGAGGGGCTGAGCATCTTAAATTGTGGAAACACACCCACCTTCGACACCGTTAGAGGGGGCCGTAGATACACGAGTACAGTCGACATCACAGTATGTACAACGGCTCTCCTCAGCAAGGTAACGAAATGGTGGGTTGACACATCAATTACCAGTTCGGATCACAACACAATATTTATGACTACAGCCCTTCAAAAACCCCAAACGCACACCCTACCGAAGACGACCCGCAAATACAAAACAAAAAACGCAGACTGGGAGGATTTTAAAGAGAAAATAAAAACGGAATTGACACAACAAGGATTAGACAAAGGAACGATAAAAGAACTGGACACCAAGGCCAGGGTCAACAACGCAGTAACGAAATATACAAACATAATAATAAAAGCCGCCGAGAAGCATATCCCCAAACTGAAAGAAAGAAAGAAAAGCTTCGAACCACCCTGGTGGAACAAGGAAATAGAGGCCCTTAAGAAGGACATGGTAAGGAAAAAGAAAAGGATCTCATACGCAGGTCCAAGGAGGAGAGAGTGCGTAGTAACTGCCTACCTGGAGGCAAAAAAGATGTACGAAGAAGAGATCGAAAGGGCTCAAAAGGAAGGGTGGAAGAAATTGTGCACGAAGCAAGAAGGGGAGAGCTTATGGGACAGAATGTACAAAGTAATAAGAAAGGCGGAAGGGATCAGGGAAGACACCACGCTAATAGAGAAGGGCATTTCGTTGAACTCCGAAGAATCGGTGCAGCTGCTAGCACAGAAATTCTTCCCGCCTGACAATTGTGAGTTGGATGATGACATCCACCAAAGAATAAGGAGCACGGTAGAGGAAATGACTAGTAGCTTACGGGGAAGTAGCGCTGATGAAGTGCCAATCACAATGGCGGAGCTCATCAGTACTGCTCGAAGCTTCAACCCGAGGAAGGCCCCGGGTGCCGACGGACTCACTGCGGATATCTGCTGCGCAGCTATCACGGCGAATCCGGAGGTTCCCCTGGCCATCTTTAATAAATGCCTCGAAGTGGGATGCTTCCCTGATCTATGGAAGGAATGCACGATAGTGGTACTGAGGAAGCCAGGAAAGGAAGACTACACGGCCGCCAAATCCTACCGTCCGATAGGCCTCTTGCCAGTCATGGGGAAGATACTAGAAAAGGTAATGATCAACAGAATTAGACACAGCCTACTCCCCAAGATGAGCAGGAGGCAGTATGGATTCATGCCAGGAAAGAGCACGGAGGATGCCCTCTACGATATCCTGACGAAAGCGAGAAGCCACATAAAAAACAAAGAGATAGTGTTGATGGTGTCGCTAGATATCGAGGGGGCTTTCGACAACGCATGGTGGCCAGCTATCAAGTACCAACTATCAAGGAAAGACTGTCCCAAACAATTGAGACTAGTAGTGGAGGACTATTTTAAAGGCAGGAAGGTGGTGGTACGCTACGCAAACAGAGAGCATGTGAGGCGACCTGAAAAGGGATGCATTCAGGGCTCGATTAGCGGCCCCACCTTCTGGAACATCCTGCTCGACCCACTACTGGTCGAACTGGAAGAGGACGGGACTTATGCACAGGCTTTCGCAGACGATGTGGTGCTGCTGTTCAGCGGAACAGACACGCACTCCATCGAAAATCGAGCAAACGTAGCCCTCGAGTACGTGAGAAAGTGGGGTATCGAGAACAAGCTCAACTTCGCGCCACAAAAAACCAAGGCAATGGTCCTGACGCGAAGGTTGAAGTACGATACCCCAATAATAAGGATGAACGGACAGGACATAGCTATAGAGAAAGAAATAAAACTGCTTGGATTGACAATAGACGGAGGGCTCACGTTCAACAAGCATGTGCATAATGTCACCAGAAAAGCGGCAGACATATACAAAAAAGTCTCGAGAATGGCGAAGCTGGAATGGGGAATGACGGGAGACATGGTATTCCAGGTATACCAAGCCGTCATAGAGCCGATAGTGACATACGCGTCGGCAGCCTGGGCACCGACAGTAAAGAAAATGTGCACAAAGAAAAAACTGGAGACGGTGCAACGGGCCTTCGGACAGAAGATCGCAAAAACGTACAGGACGGCATCGCTAAATTCCGCGACGCTATTGGCGGGGATACTGCCCCTCGACCTCAGGGTGGAAGAAGCCGCCGCGATGTTTGAGGCCAGAAGGGGGTCATCCCCGTTTATACGCGAAGGAGACCGGATTGAGCGTGCCGTACCTGCTATAGAACAACCCCATCCTGCGGAAAGACCAGATATAAGCTTCGCCATCACAACTGACCCTGGCCAAATACAAAACGAAAACACAGCGGCCATATACACAGACGGGAGCAAGACAGAGAAGGGAGTCGGAGCGGCTTGGACCAAATGGGAGGGAGGTAGAGAACGAAAATGGAAGAAGATAAAGATGGCCCCTTACTGCACCGTGTATCAAGCAGAGCTGGCGGCTCTCGTCGGTGCAGTGAGGGAGGCGACGGTGGCGGGTACTGACGTAAACATCTGCAGCGACTCGAGGTCCTCGCTCGAGGCCATCGCGGGCGGACGCTCTCGGAACCCCCGAGTAGTCGAGATCCGCAGCCACCTGGTGGAGAGCCGAAAAAAGGGCCAAAACATAAGACTCCACTGGGTGAAAGCGCACGTCGGCACGGAGGGGAACGAGAGGGCGGACGAACTCGCGAGGGCCGCTGCGGAGACCTCTAAGGTCAAAGCCGTCCACGTAGAGTACCCGCTATCGTTCATAAGGAAAGAAGTTAGACGAAAAACTATCGAAGAATGGGACAGACGTTATAGAGAAGGGACTACAGGCGGAACGACAAAGCTTTTTCTAAAAGATGTTGCAAGTGCATACAAACAATTAAGAGAAGCAAGATTTAGCCCTGAAATGGCACAGATCCTCACAGGCCACGGGCCTTTTGCCGAGTACCTGTGCCGTTTCAAATTAAAAGAAACACCTGAATGCGAGTGCGACAGCGGGGTGGAACAAACCATCCCGCATTTACTTACAGAGTGCCCCATTTTTGCCTCCTCCAGATGCGACCTGGAACAGATGACAGGCATGGTGGTCAGTCTTGAAGGACTGCCCGACATGCTGGCCTGTTACAGATCGCAACTGGAGGAATTTTGCTTAAAAATAATAAAGAGAACCGCCAAATTTAATGGAAGTAAGGGAGGGGCGGGGACCGCGAGGCGGCCGGCGCCCACTTGCTAATGGGTATCATAAAGATACTCACGGATAAGTGAAGGCTGCCCGCCTCGCGGGCCACGTCTCAGGATAGATATGGAAAGAAAATTAGATAAGTTGGAATATTGTAAAGGAATATTTTAAAAAAGTTGTAATTGAAACTCGGATCTGTACAAAACCTAATAAAAATTAAAGCTGTGTTTTAAATTATTTAGAGGATGAATGTGAGAAAGGACGGATGGGTAGCTTAGACAACGCCCCCGGCGATAAAGTAGCCGGGGAAGGTAGGCCTATTAGGTGCTTTAAAAAAAAAAAAAAAAAAAAAAAAAAAACCTAACCTAACCTAACCTAACCTAACCTAACCTAACCAGTCGCAGTCGAACCGCCGCCCTGATCGGTCAGAAAGCGTGCCGCTCCGCCTTTGAAAAATCGTAAAAATAGGTTTTTCGAAGTGAATTAAACAGTGAAATACGTCATCTGATGCGTCTCGCGACGGTGAATTTAGTGATATATAACACGTGTTTTAAAAATTTCAAAGCAGTGCCAAAAAGTGTGAAAAACATTAAAAACAATAAAATTTTTACACAAAAGTGCGTGCGGCAAGAAATTTAAAGCGACGACCTACCGTTATTTTTACTCGGTCAGAAAGAGGCTGTCAAGCCGCTTCTTTTGACATATCACTCAGATTTTTGTGATTAAAAAATCTAGAGAAAAATTGAAAAGAAGAAGATACCACGTGGCACGTGGTCACAGAAAGAAGCAAAAATTGAAGAAACAAAAACCACCATCAGAAGCGCCGCAAAAATCTGCATAAGGCGGAGGCTTTGGTCTTCCACCCTCTCAAGGGGAAAATTTTTTATTGAGGTATAACCACATCTGAAAAAGGTTATACACCTTTGAAGAAGAATAGCTCGAGAACAAGATCGAGGACCCCAGCCGTTCTGCACATCATCAGAAGCGCCGCGCGGAGATCTATTAAAAGGTACCAATCTCAGATTTTTCCCTCAAAAACTGAGGCCCCTGGAAAAAATTTTCTCCGGACCACGTGGCACGTGGTCGGAGATCCCGCCAATATTTTGCACCGCGGATAGGCTCATCGGATAGATCTTGACGAGCCTGTCATTTTGATATATTCGTATAAAAAATTTGATCAATATTGGCGGCTCCAGAGGCCCGGGAATAAAAAGGGGGAAAAGTGCGGGATAACTCGGGAACGGTGCATTTTAGCGCGTTTTTAAGGTCAGATCCAGTATACATAGTATACTGGGTTTTGACCGCCGGTTCAAACCCTACCGGAAGCTATATTCACAAAATTTTTAAAATAATTTTCAAAATTTAATTAATAAAATAATTAATAAATTATAGTAGTATCAAATTTAGATAAAACGGTGCACGCTAGGTTAAAAATAATATCATTTTCGGCCTAATTAGGGTAAAAAAGGGTTATAGGGACGTGTCGCGTGCACTGTACCTTGGACCCCCCCCCTCGCCCTACTACCTCACCCCCTGGGGTTGAAAAATTGCAACCTCACGGAACATACACGTGTGACGGCTCTTTCGACTCCCCGCAAAAAGCAAAGTCGACTGAGTACGTTTACAGCGCACTCAAGCACACGTACACACAGTTATCACACACAAACACACTAAGACACAATTCACACATAAACACACAAGTGTGACGGCTCGTTCAACTCCTCGTGACTCGGGGAGAAGATTGCGGCTGTCCATTTCTACATTCGAGTTAACACACACACACACCGGCATACACACATACAAATACACGTTCAGGAACTCAAGTGTAGCACCTTATTCGACCCCGCTGATTGCAGCGGATCCTCCGAACAGGTGCACACGTGCTACGGCACACAAACACACACACACACATACACACACATACAAACAAGGCAAGGTCAGGCGGTCCTTTCGCGCGCTTTTATTAAAACAAGTGATACACCGCTCCCGAAGGTACCAGGACTGTGATATTAGGTTAAGTGACAGGGGTTCTCCTTTTGGAAACCCCTCTTAGATATAAGTGTTCTGACACGGCTACCACCCTTTTGGGGGTAGACCTTAGAATAAGTTTTAAGAGATAACAATTGACGGCTGCCACCCTTTTGGGACAGCCATTAGAATAAGTTTTATAAAAAAGTCCTTGTTTGTACCATTTGTGCCTTAAAATTATTTATTGACCCGCATATTTTATTTGTGACACAGTTTTAATTTACATTGAATTTAAATTATATATAGACCCGTCTACTTCCCTAGTGGGAGTAGACTTAAGCTAGAGCTATCATCTAAGACCAGCAATTGTATATATAAAAAAGATTAAATTATATTCGACACGGCCACTACCCTATTGGGAGTAGACCCTAGCATAAGTCTTAAAATTTTTTTTAAGTTTAACAATTGCAGATTATACTGTAAATAGACACTGACAACAGTTAAAAAACTATTAAACAAGGACAACCACCCTATTGGTGGCCCTATTAGCTCATAAGAAAAGTCTACGTCTATCTGGAAATTGAATAAATTAATTAGCCTACCAAAATATAAATAAATCACTTATTCCTAATCCAAACCCACTAAACAAAATGTTTGCGATGAGAACACCAACAAAACGTCGAACCTCCATGACACCAGACAGAGACCTAGAGAGCACTTCTGCAATGGCGAGCGGAATGCAGACACAAAGAGACAGTAAAGTAAGAAAAAGCATAGACCAGTGGGAGGGGACAACAGTGGATGCGCAAGTAGGAGAGAAAGGAAAAGAGTGCAAAGAATATAAGAGCCGCACAATGGAAGCATTGGCGCAAAGGCAGAGCGTAACAAAACACCTGAGTCTGTCTAGAAATATAAAGGGAGAAATAAAAACAGCGATTACGGAGGCAGTCAAAAAACTATATGAACTCGTAAAGGAAATAGAAGCGGAGTCAAAGTTAAAGAAAGAGGAAATACCGATAAACAAAACCTACACCATAGACGGCGGAAGTAAATCGAGAAGTACATCAAATGCCGACCTAAGTAAACTGGAAGAACAGATAAAACGGATGGAAAAAGAGAATGATAGGATGGAGGAAACTAGCAAACGATTGAAAGAGGAAGTAGACGCTCTTAAAGCTCTTGACGGAAAACAAGGAAACGGGTTAGTGGTAGAGGAAATAAAGAAGGAATTGAGAGAGTACAGAAAGGAGGAGGAAGAAAGGGAAAGAAGAATAATGACGTATGCGGAAGCAGCAGCAACAGAGCGCAGGAACGCCAAAACCCACCGAGGCGAAACGAATAAAAATACGCTCAAACGAGAGGAAATGCACTCTATAATAATTAAATCGACAGGAATGGAAACGAGCGGCGAACTACTGGAGCGAATTCGGAACACAGTGGATGCCAAGAGCACAGGATTAAACGTAGACAAGATAAGAAAGGTAAAAGACCAAAGAGTGGTGATAGGATGCACCACACTGGAGCGATTGGGGAAAATAACGGACCGTCTAAGCACCGAAAAAACTTTTATAGTGGAGGCGGCAACCACCAAAGACCCGCTGGTCGTCCTAAGGGATGTGATTAAATCCCATACAGACGATGAAGTAATAAACGCACTAAAAAACCAAAATCAAAATATCTTTAAAGATTTAAAAGAAGAGATAAGGTTAGCGGTGAAATACAGGAGACGTGCAAGGAACCCGCACAATGAAAATATAATACTACAGGTCTCTCCGTGCGTATGGAAGGAGCTGACAGCAGCGGGCAGAGCCCACATCGACTTCCAACGAGTGGCTGTGCTCGATCAGTCGCCTCTGATGCAGTGCTCCAAATGCCTGGGGTACGGTCATGGCAGGAAACACTGCACGGAGGAGGGAACGACCTGCTTCCACTGCGGGGAAGCACATCTGAAAATCGACTGTCCGAAGTATAAGAAAGGGGCAACACCGACATGCATAAACTGCAAAAAAGCGCATGCTACCCAAGCTTCGCACAATACTAACGACCCGGAGTGCCCAATAAGGAAACGCATGGAATACATAGCAAGAAGTAGAGTGGCATACTGTTAACGCTATAGTGGAACTAAAAACAATCAAGGTAATACAAGCAAACCTACAGAGGGCCAAAATTGCCACCGAAGAGCTGATAATGGAAGCCCGGAAGCGCCAAACAGCAGTGGCTCTTATTCAAGAACCATACGTCGGATTAAAAGGCAAAATGAAGGAATATAAGGGTGCCAATGTGTACCAGAATGCAGACACGGTGGGAGGAACCAATAAGGCGGCAATTGTAGTGTTCGATGATTCCATCGAGGTACTGCAATATCCAGAAGTCACAACAAAGAATGTGGTGCCCAGCGGTCTAAAAACAGCCAGAGGCGTGGTGCACTTGGTATCCTTTTACATCGAACCCAAACCGAAACCGACAAGACCGGTCCTGGAAGAAATAGAAAAAGAGGTTAAGACACTCCAGGACAAAGCAGTAATAGGAGGGGATGTAAATGCGAGCAGCTCATGGTGGGGCAGCAAAGCCACCAACGACAGAGGTGAGGAAGTCGAGGCGAGTCTTGATAGTATGAGCATGGAAGTCGTAAACCAGGGCGGAGAATACATATTCGACAGAGGAAACACAAGTTATACCAGTCGTGTTGATATCACCGCTGTCGCTCATGACCTTCTCGCACATACTGAGGAGTGGAGACGTGATCATGATGTGACAGGCTCTGATCACAACGCTCTCACATTTAAAATAAAAATAGAGTTCACACATAAAGTACACGTTGCCAGCACGACAAGGGTATACAACGTGAGGAAGGCTAACTGGACCCATTTTCGTGAGAAAATCAGCCAGTTGCTTTCTGAACGCAATCTCTCAATAGAACACGTAAACAGTACACACTCAACACAAGATTTGGAAAATACACTCACACACTACACAAACATCATCACAGAGGCATGCAACACACACACACCAAAAATTAAAAAACGAAAAATACCAACTTCCCCTCCCTGGTGGTGCGAAACACTCTACCTAATGAAAAAAGACGTCGCCACAAAGAAGCGTAAAATACGAAACGCAGCTCCAGCCCGCCGTACCGTGGTCGTTGAAGAGTAGGGAGTATAGTTAATGATAGAAATCATTAAAATTGTATGATATTTTGTCAAAATGAAATTGTGAAAAATAATTAAAAAATAGTAATAGTAAAAATATTTATAGTATTCTTAAATTGTATTGAAATGTGATTCCGAACAATAATTAAAAAATTGTATAATGTATCTTGAAAAATTGTATAATGTATCTAGAAAATTGTATAATGTATCTTGAAAAAGTGTATAATGTATCTGGAAAATTGTATAATGTATCTTGAAAAATTGTATGTACTGGTGTAAGTATAATTCTAAATAATAAAAAATAAAATAAAAAAAATACAGAAACGAATAAACCACGGTATCAGTTTTTCCACGGCCCGGAATTGCCCAATGTCCGGGGGTAGGCTATTAGGAATATTAAAAAAAAAAAAAAAAAAAAAAAAAACCTAACCTAACCTAACCTAACCTAACCTAACCTAACCTAACCTTTTTTTTTTTTTTTTAACCTGGGGAAACCCGATTACGGGCGCCCGCGCCTGGGCAAGTTGTTAAGTGGCGCGGGGAGTGTGGGGGTCAAGGTCGTAAAATACAATGACCCCATACCCACTAAAACCACCAGGGCCCACTGTTCGCTATGAGACGAGGGCGGGTAACAGCTAGGCCTTTTCACCGCGCCCCGTCTAGCGACTGCCGCTTTCGCGACTCTCTGTATAAGATAAATATATAAATGATTTATACTTAATATCACACCACACCAGTAATTATTCCCTTATTTTTTTTTATTTTATTTTTTTTTAATACTTTTATTTTTTTTTCATCTCCTCCCTTTTTCTCCTTTTGTTTTTTTTTTGTTATTTTATTATTATTATTTTTTTTTTTTGTTTTTTTTTGTTTTTTTTTTGTTTTTTTTTTCATTCTCGGGCTCTCTCTGCTTCCTCCTTGTACCGCATAACCACTCCACAGTACTGTGATAAAACGGTCCACTTCTCGGAGTCGTCCACCGCCTTCTTTATTACTTCAGCCAAGCCCAGGTCCGTCCCAAAGGCCGCAACCAGGCGGCGCCTTTCCTCCGCCCACGCCGGACAAGCCGCTAGAGTGTGCGCGGCATCATCGATATCCTCTCGGCAGTGGTGGCACGCAGGGGTCGGTTCCCGTCTGATGCGGTGGAGGTATTTGCCAAAACAGCCATGACCTGATATGACCTGCACCAGACGAAAGGATAAAGGGCCGCGCTTCTTCCCCAGCCACTTGGTTAGGACGGGCAATATAGCACTTATTGTGTATCCACCCATCTCTGCGCGGTCTAACTCGGTTCTCCAGTTTTGTATCACGCGCTGGCAGGCATCCAGGCGCCAGGAGCGTATGGTCTCGGTGTCCGGTTCTCTCCCTGCTTCACGCGTATCAGCCCTGCGCCAATAGACGTCTGCCAGAGCGGTAGCCTCGAGGTGCCAGGGCGCGGAACCTGCGATCAAACACACGGCATCGTATGACACCGTGCGGTACGCTCGCGCAACCTTGATCATCATTAATTTTTGATATCGTCTGAGAAGCTGTTTGTTCTTGCGGGATAGCTTATCAGCCCATATTGGGCACCCGTACAGAGCTTGAGACTTAACGACGCCGGAGTAGAGTCGGCGACACCCCTCACTCGGCCCGCCTAGATTTGGCATAATTCGGCTAAGGGCCAGTGCGGTGGCGGTGAGCTTCGGGGCAAGTGCCGCAAAATGTGATCTAAACGTCCACCGGGAATCAAGTACCAGGCCCAGATATTTCAGGGATTTTCCTACCTCGATGGACACTCCTGCAACGACGATGTGCGCACCCGCTGGAGGCGCTCGCCCCGGGCCGTGAAAACAGATTGCTTCGGACTTCTCCAGCGCGACACGCAGCCCGAGGTTTCTTATCTGCGCTACGACTTGAGCTACCCCAGCAGTTACCCGACGGCTCGCCTCGACGTACGAACTACCAGATGCCACAACCAAGGTATCGTCGGCGTAACATATGACCCTAACACCTATAGACAGCGATGTTTTAATGATGCAATTGTAGCCTATATTCCACAGCAGGGGCCCCAGAACGGACCCTTGAGGTACACCGCATGTGACTCGGTAGCTTCTCCAAGAATCCCTACCCGGAAACACAATTTTTCGATCGCAGAGGTACGATTCTACTAGCCTCTGGAGATATAACGGTATCCCATGATGTACTAAGCCTCGCAGAACAGCCTCGTGAGGAATGGTGTTGAAAGCATTGGCGATGTCAAGGGACACCGCCAGTACAACTCCACCCTGCTCCGTTGTCTCCTCGCTGACTTCTCGCACCTCTGCGATTGCGTCCACAGTTGACCGCGAACGCCGGAAGCCAAACTGAGCACTGTGCAGATCTGGTCCGATGGTTTCTAGATGTCTATTTATTCTTTTAGCCATGATTCGCTCCAAGATTTTGCCACCCTCATCCAGCAATACGATTGGCCGGTAAGCAGAAGGGGATGTTTCGATTTTTCCGGGCTTCTTTAGCAGCACTAGTTTCCCAGTCTTCCAGGCGGAGGGAAACTCTCCCTTCTGCATGATTCGCGTCAACAAGCTGCTGAACCTCCACGCCATTTCTTCGTCTTTAAGGGCAAGAGCCCACACCTTGCCATGAAGGCCATCAGGGCCTGGAGCTGTGTTTTTCGCGGCGACCTTTGCCAACGCTGCCTCTAATTCTTCACGCGTCACGCGTATTGACTCTTCGCTTGGAATCGAGTACGGATGCGCTGGGATAGGTGTACGCCCATTTCCACATGGAAACAGGGTGGCTACCACCGAGTCAAGAAGCGAAGGTTGCATGCTGGACGTCAGTGGCGGCGCCCGGGGTCGCAATTTGCTCATTACAAGTCGAAAGGGGCGGCCCCAGGGGTCTTGTTGCAACGTATTAAGAAACTCATTCCAAGCATTTTCTTTGGACCTTGCTATTGCTACCCTTAGATTCTTTTTTGTAGCTTGATAGTCTGCGTATAGCCGTTCCTCTTCGTCTTGGCTGCGACGTGCTCGTGGTCGGCGCCTGTACCGCGTAAACATCCTCCGCGACCTCACACAGATTGATCGAAGACCAGCTAGTTCGTCAGACCACCAGTAAACTTTATCCCTCGGCCTCAAAATTCGTACGCGTCTCATTGACACCTCTGATAGGTCTGCTAATGCTTTTGTATGCCACCGAACTTCACTTTCTATATCAGCATTAGTCCGGCTGGAACACCAGGACTTAACTATTGTCGCCTCTTCGAACACGACTCTATCCAACGACCTCAGCGACCATTTAGGGCCGATTTCAGACGGAATGAGACTGTGCTCAGCCGATCCAACAAACGACAATGGAGGGATACGGAATTGGATGTATCTATGGTCCGACAATGTTTCTACCTTTGTCATTACCTCCCAATTTTCAACGCGACGAGCAAGACAGGAACTCGCAAAAGTGACATCAACGATGGAGCCTCCCGCTCTGCGTACGCACGTGTGCTCGGAGCCTTTATTTAATACTGTCAAATTGTACATTGCGGCCCATCGTAACAAGGCCTGTCCTCGTCCACGGTCATCCAGCGTCCCCCACGCAGTCGACTTTGCGTTGAAGTCACCGGCGACAATTACCTCGTGGGGTCGGGCCCAATCGACCAGTGAGCCTATCTCGACTAAAAACCGCTCGAACTCGGCGAGTGTCCTGTTAGGAGAATAGTAGGCGCTTATTACTACCAGGTTCTCCGAGACTCGGACGGCGACACACCCGCGACCCTTTAGGTGCGGTCCTTCCAGTGCCATCTGGTCACTGTCGAGTATAACGGCTGCTAGGCCTTCCCTATCCACAATCCAATTTGGTGTTTGAGATGCGGTCCTTAGCTCTGAGATATATGGTTCAGACACTATTGCAACATTAATGGACCACTGTGCCATACTTTGTGTCAGAAGATCCTGGGCATTGGCACAGTGGTTGAGGTTACACTGGAGGAACCGTACCGTTCTAGGCATTTACGCTTCCATCTTTGTGCATTGGTTCCCCGTCCGGAGGGGCGGACCCGGTCGGAACGATGTTGTGCCGCGGCGTCTCTCTTCTTGGAACTTTGGCGCTAGGGGCCGGACATTTAGCGCTCCCTAGTCGATGGTCTGCCTTTCGACCCGCTTCCTGGCAAAGGACGCACACGGGTTTGCCCTCGCAAGTCGCGGCCCGGTGGCCTGGTTGTGCGCAGCGGTAGCAGAGATCGCTACGATCAGCACCAAACGTGCACCGGCTGGCTACGTGCCCGTTTTGAAGGCACCGGTAGCACCTAATTTCCCTGCGTTCCAGTAATGTTACCCTAGCTGCGACCCAGCCTATGAGTAGTCGTCCCTCGGTGATTTGCTTGGCCGCAAGGATTGGACACCGAACCCAGGCTCCAAACAATCCAGTTCTGTCTGGCCGAACCTCACTCACCATTACTTGTTCGCGGTTGCAGCCCCCAATCTCCGCTATCGCCTTTTTGATATCGTCTGATGTTACAGAGTCATCGAGGCCAGCCACTCGTACCTCGGCACACTTCTCCGGCCTCGACACGCTCACCCCGCTAGGACAGATATCTTTCAGTTTACTAGCAAGGGCGTCGGCCTTGTCTCCACTGCGGGATCCAGGTAGCTCTAGGATCACCGCTCCCGTCGCCGCCCGCTTAAATTTGACGGCTTCTATGCCCAAATCACTTAGTTTAATTTTTTCCTTTGCCTCCCGCAATACAGAGGCGTAGGTCTGTTCTTTTTCGGTGATTGTAAGCACAACGGCTCGGGGCTCTCAGCTTCGCTCGTGGCCGTTGAGTAGTCGTAGCCGCGGGCTTTACGATGCCAGCGGTTGGGGTATTCTTGCTAGTTGCACTCCCGTTCTTGGCCTGTTTGCGCTTACTTTGCACTGTTTTCCACTCTTGCTCGCAGTTTGCCTCTGGGTGGCTCTGGGTTGGTGGAATCTGCGCACTTACAGCATCGGGTGCTTTGTTAGCATCAGGTGCCCGCATCTTCCTTCCTTTCCTAGATTTTCTCTTCTCCCCTGTCGAGTGTTCTTCTATGCTCTTTGTCGTAGAGTCCTCAATTGGAATCGGATCCGCGGCTAGTGGTGGTCGAATTTTCGGTTCCGCATTTAATCGAGGCTCCAGGTTTGCGAGTCTCGCGCTAAGACATTCGCCCATTTGTCTCATTAAACGACCTTCCAGCTCGGCTAAGAGTTGTGGTAGCTGCGAAGATGGTGAAGAAGTCCGTAATGGCTCTTTATGCACCGGTTTCCTGGAGCACTCTTGGATCAGGGTTCTCAACTCAGCCATTTCTTTTTGAAGTGCTTCCACCTGTCCACGAAGTCTCTCATTTTCGTTCCGGAGCGCCCTCGTTTCCTCGCTGACTGTACGGTCAGCTAGCTCTTCGGCGTCTCTACGGATCGAGGTCACCGCCTGTTTTAGCGCTGATACAAAAGTGCCCTTCAGGTTACTCGAATGTCGGGCGACTTTATCCACTGCGGCGAGGCTGGCCTCAATCCTCACCTTTGGGTCAGCGTGACGTTCGGTTGGCGCTGTGCTTCCTGTTTTTGTTGGGGGACTGAGTTCGCACCAGCATAACTCTACACTCTTTGAGTGGAACGGGCGTACTCCGGTTAGACATTTCGCCTCCGTCCCTAGTATTCTCCTTCACATCACCACATCCTACCACTCTTCTCTCCTCATCCTTCTCTTCCTCATGAGTTTTGCCCCCCCCCCAGAGTACGGTGGGGCTGAGCCATGGCATCGCCATGGGTGGGATTTAACCCACCTGGGGTAGTTAAACGTGTATTTGAACTCATGCTTGCTTTTATTTGACCAGGGGTCGCTCCCCTGTGGCCCTCTTTAAGACCCATGTACCGCAGCCGAGTGCCCAAGCTGTAGCGAGTCCTCGCCGTCACTCCGGAGAGAACCGGGGACGCGTTTTTTTTTTGGCGCTAGGCATTGACCTGCCCGTCAACGACCTCAATTCCTCATAAAGAGGGGATTAGGTGTCCGACGCCACGCTCATCAGCGCCGAACGTTAGGGGATTTTTGTATCAAGGTTTCCTTCCTCTTATTGCCCAATAAGGCCACTCATTCAATTGAACACAGAACAATCATCATTCATTCATCACAACATACGCTGACTATATCGCCAAAAGGTGCCAGCTTGCACCCCAGGAAACAGAACATCCAATAATTGCCGGTTCCGCCGGCTATCCATCGTGCCACTGCACTTTGGCCCAAGAAGGCAACAACACCAGATTTAATATTGGTTCTCCCGAGACTTTTGTTTGCACCCCGCATGTTCGCGTGGCATGAAGCTACACCGCATCTAGCACGTTTCTTAGAAAAGAAAGAGTCGAGAGCAGATGAGGTCCAGAGACAAGTACGCAGTAGCGCTATGAAACAGACCCCTTCCCCGGCCGCCTTCGGCACACTCAAAGGAAAAATGCCGAATAAGTAAAAGTCCCTCAGTTTCACCTTTGAGATCAAATGATCTCTCCAGCTTGCTAGGGACTCACGGAAATCTTTCCGCTGGGCGCTGATGCCCTCTCCAGAGACCGGCCTTCAAAGTGAGGGCTGGTCTGTTGTACCTCCTTATTTGTTTCCCCTTTACGACGGCATTACTGCAGTCGTTCCAGGTACTGAGCCCCCCCGGCACGACAAGCCTAGGAGCCGCGGGTAAATTCGTCCGCGGAGGGGGGGAACCTAACCTAACCTAACCTAACCTAACCTAACCTAACCTAACCTAACCTAACCTAACCTAACCTAACCTAACCAGTCGCAGTCGAACCGCCGCCCTGATCGGTCAGAAAGCGTGCCGCTCCGCCTTTGAAAAATCCTAAAAATAGGTTTTTCGAAGTGAATTAAACAGTGAAATACATCATCTGACGCGTCTCGCGACGGTGAAATATATAACAATATTGATATATAACACGTGTTTTAAAAATTTCAAAACAGTGCCAAAAAGTGTGAAAAACATTAAAAACAAGGAAATTTCTACACAAAAGTGCGTGCGGCAAGAAATTTTAATCGACGACCTACCGGTATTTTTACACGGTCAGAAAGAAGCTGTCAAGCCGCTTCTTTTGACATATCACTCAGATTTTTGCGATTAAAAAATCTAGAGAAATCTTAAAAAGAAGAAAATACCACGTGGCACGTGGTCACAGAAAGAAGCAAAAATTGAAGAAACAAAAACCATCATCAGAAGCGCCGCAAAAATCTGCATAAGGTGGAGGCTTTGGTCTTCCACCTTCTCAAGGGGAAAATTTTTTATTGAGGTATAACCACATTTGAAAAAGGTTATACACCTTTGAAGAAGAATAGCTCGAGAAGAAGATCGAGGACCCCAGCCGTTCTGCACATCATCAGAAGCGCCGCGCGGAGATCTATTTAAAGGTACCAATCTCCCCCAATTTTCCCTCAAAAACTGAGGCCCCTGGAAAAAATTTTCTCCGGACCACGTGGCACGTGGTCGGAGATCCCGCCAATATTTTCCAGCGCGGATAGGCTCATCAGATAGATCTCGACGAGCCTGTCATTTTGATATATTCGTATAAAAAATTTGATCAATATTGGCGGCTCCAGAGGCCCGGGAATAAAAAGGGGGAAAAGTGCGGGATAACTCGGGAACGGTGCATTTTAGCGCATTTTTAAGGTCAGATCCAGTATACATAGTATACTGGGTTTTGACCGCCGGTTCGAACCCTACCGGAAACTATATTCAAAAAAATTTTTAAAATAAATTTCAAAATTTAATTAATAAAATATTTAATAAATTATAGTAGTATCAAATTTAGATAAAACGGTGCACGCTAGGTTAAAAATAATATCATTTTCGGCCTAATTAGGGTAAAAAAGGGTTATAGGGACGTGTCGCGTGCACTGTACCTTGGACCCCCCCCCTCGCCCTACTACCTCACCCCCTGGGGTTGAAAAATTGCAACCTCACGGAACATACACGTGTGACGGCTCTTTCGACTCCCCGCAAAAAGCAAAGTCGACTGAGTACGCTTACAGCGCACTCAAACACACGTACACACAGTTATCACACACAAACACACTAAGACACAATTCACACATAAACACACAAGTGTGACGGCTCGTTCAAATCCTCGTGACTCGGGGAGAAGATTGCGGCTGTCCATTTCTACATTCGAGTTAACACACACACACATCGGCATACACACATACAAATACACGTTCAGGAACTCAAGTGTAGCACCTTATTCGACTCCGCTGATTGCAGCGGATCTTCCGAACAGGTGCACACGTGCTACGGCACACAAACACACACACACACATACACACACATACAAATAAGGCAAGGTCAGGCGGTCCTTTCGCGCGCTTTTATTAAAACAAGTGATACACCGCTCCCGAAGGTACCAGGACTGTGATATTAGGTTAAGTGACAGGGGTTCTCCTTTTGGAAACCCCTCTTAGATATAAGTGTTCTGACACGGCTACCACCCTTTTGGGGGTAGACCTTAGAATAAGTTTAGGATATAAAAATTGACGGCTGCCACCCTTTTGGGACAGCCATTAGAATAAGTTTTAAGAATCTATAATAATTAAATTGACAATAATCCATAGAAAATTAATAATTAAGAATATCATTGTTTGTAAATTATTTATTGACCTGTCTACTACCCTATTGGGAGTAGGCCTTAGATTAAGTACAGATATAAGACAAATTATTGTAAATAAAAATATTATTATAATTGACACGGCTACTACCCTATTGGGAGTAGCCTTAGATTAAGTATAGTTTTAAGACAAATTATTGTTTAAAAAGAATATTATTAAAATTGACACGGCTACTACCCTATTGGGAGTAGACCTTAGGCTAAGTCTTTTAACTTATTAAATTCATCTGACAATCCTAATAGGCAAAATGTTGGGCATACGCACTCCACCAAAAATCCAAACAACGGCACCTGCCATCAGGCGCAGCATAGATAAGTGGGAGGAGGCCTCTAGCCAGGCCCCTAAGGCAGCAAAAGAAGATCCTCTGGCTGGGGCGGGTGGAGGAGGTAAGTCTCCTGCTCCCGCTCAAGCCAGGGAAAAAGAGGCTAAAAACTGTTATCTAAAAGCAATGGCGCACTTGGCGGAGTCCCGCAACATAAAAACTGATATTAAAACAGGGGTACAGTCAGCTGTGAAGCGGCTGTACCAAATCGTAAAAGAAGCCGAAGAAGAGTTGGCGGGCGGCCCAACAAGAGTCTCAACAAAATTAAGAAATGGAAAAGACAAAGAAACCGAAATATATGACAGATTAGATAGGCAAATCGAAAGATTAGAGGCAGAAAACAGCAAGCTGGAGAAATGCAGAAAAGAAATAGAGGATCTGGCAAAAAAGAAAGAAGAAGGTATCCTGACCGAGATAAGGAAAGAGTTTGAGGAGAAGGAAAAGAAGGACATGGAGAGGCAAAACAACTGGGTTGCAAGTATGAAATCGTACGCCGAAGCGACGAAAGTAAATCTCGGTCAGGGCCAAAACAACACAGAAGGCCCGGGGCAAAAACCTGCACTGCACTCTGTCGTGGTGGCGCCGAAGAACGCGACCGACACGGCAGAGGAAACGGTGCAGAACATCCGGCACTTGCTCAACGCGAAGGAGGAAGGTTGGCAAGTGCAAAAAATAAGAAAAGCGAGAGACGGGAAGGTAGTGGTGGGTTGCAGGACAGAGGAAGAGAGAAGAAAACTTAAAGAA
Source organism: Pieris mannii (assembly GCA_028984075.1). Taxonomy (NCBI): domain Eukaryota; kingdom Metazoa; phylum Arthropoda; class Insecta; order Lepidoptera; family Pieridae; genus Pieris; species Pieris mannii. The sequence continues at coordinate 12,623,234 of CM054779.1, read as the reverse complement.
AAACTGGGCACAGAAATGGAGGTAAAAGAAACTTCCAACAAAAACCCCCTTATTAAGATCAAAAACCTACTGACCTGCAACACCACCGAGGATATTGCCCGGGCCCTAAAGAACCAAAATAAGCATGTGACTGCGCACCTAGAGGAAAGAGAGCTGTGTATAACGGAGAAGTATAGAAGGAAGGCAAGAAACCCTCTGGAGAGCCACGTGGTCCTGCAGGTCACGCCTAAACTCTGGCAAGCTCTAACATCGGCTGGCAGAATACACGTGGACCTGCAGAGGGTTTGGGTAGAGGACCAATCCCCTCTGGTCCAATGCACAATGTGTCTGGGGTATGGGCATACCCGCAGAAACTGTAAAAAGGAGACAGAGGTGTGCAGTCACTGTGGAGGAGCCCACATGAGGGCCGATTGCCAGATCCTCGGGGAAGGAAAGCCTCCCAGCTGCGTAAACTGTAAAGCAATCAAAGGAAGAGACGCAGAGCATGGAGCCTTCAGCCAGAGCTGCCCAACCCGGCAGGGATGGGACAGGGCAGCGAGGCTGAGTTACGCGTACTGTTAAAAAAGCCGAGGGCTCCAACATAAATACCGGCTTTCTCCTGGCACAGGCGAACCTAAGAAAAAAGAGAATCGCGAACCAGGAGTTTATAAAGGAAGCGGGGGGTAGGAAGGTAAAGATAGCACTACTCCAGGAACCGTACACAGGGGCCAATAAACAGATGGCAGAAAGCCCTATGTACAGAGTAGTGCAGTGCGTTCCCACAGGGAAGAAACCGGTGAAGGCGGCGGTACTTGTTTTCGACGAACATATCGAGGTCTCACAAGACAAATCACTCACCACCGAAAACATAGTGGCCGCCGTCCTGAGAACGGACAAGTGGGAACTAGGGGTTATATCAGTGTACTTCGAAGGCGATGAACCTATCGAACCATACCTCGTACAGTTAAGAAGCTTCACGAGAAAGTTAAAAACCAAGATGGTATTGATTGGAGGGGACGTGAACGCATGGAGTGAGTGGTGGGGGAGCCGGAACGAAGACACAAGAGGAAAGGAACTACGAGGGTTCCTTGATGAAGAGGGGCTGAGCATCTTAAATTGTGGAAACACACCCACCTTCGACACCGTTAGAGGGGGCCGTAGATACACGAGTACAGTCGACATCACAGTATGTACAACGGCTCTCCTCAGCAAGGTAACGAAATGGTGGGTTGACACATCAATCACCAGTTCGGATCACAACACAATATTTATGACTACAGCCCTTCAAAAACCCCAAACGCACACCCTACCGAAGACGACCCGCAAATACAAAACAAAAAACGCAGACTGGGAGGATTTTAAAGAGAAAATAAAAACGGAATTGACACAACAAGGATTAGACAAAGGAACGATAAAAGAACTGGACACCAAGGCCAGGGTCAACAACGCAGTAACGAAATATACAAACATAATAATAAAAGCCGCCGAGAAGCATATCCCCAAACTGAAACAAAGAAAGAAAAGCTTCGAACCATCCTGGTGGAACAAGGAAATAGAGGCCCTTAAGAAGGACATGGTAAGGAAAAAGAAAAGGATCTCATACGCAGCTCCAAGGAGGAGAGAGTGCGTAGTAACTGCCTACCTGGAGGCAAAAAAGATGTACGAAGAAGAGATCGAAAGGGCTCAAAAGGAAGGGTGGAAGAAATTGTGCACGAAGCAAGAAGGGGAGAGCTTATGGGACAGAATATATAAAGTAATAAGAAAGGCGGAAGGGATCAGGGAAGACACCACGCTAATAGAGAAGGGCATTTCGTTGAACTCCGAAGAATCGGTGCAGCTGCTAGCACAGAAATTCTTCCCGCCTGACAATTGTGAGTTGGATGATGACATCCACCAAAGAATAAGGAGCACGGTAGAGGAAATGACTAGTAGCTTACAGGGAAGTAGCGCTGATGAAGTGCCAATCACAATGGCGGAGCTCATCAGTACTGCTCGAAGCTTCAACCCGAGGAAGGCCCCGGGTGCCGACGGACTCACTGCGGATATCTGCTGCGCAGCTATCACGGCGAATCCCGAGGTTCCCCTGGCCATCTTTAATAAATGCCTCGAAGTGGGATGCTTCCCTGATCTATGGAAGGAATGCACGATAGTGGTACTGAGGAAGCCAGGAAAGGAAGACTACACGGCCGCCAAATCCTACCGTCCGATAGGCCTCTTGCCAGTCATGGGGAAGATACTAGAAAAGGTAATGATAAACAGAATTAGACACAGCCTACTCCCCAAGATGAGCAGGAGGCAGTATGGATTCATGCCAGGAAAGAGCACGGAGGATGCCCTCTACGATATCCTGACGAAAGCGAGAAGCCACATAGAAAACAAAGAGATAGTGTTGATGGTGTCGCTAGATATCGAGGGGGCTTTCGACAACGCATGGTGGCCAGCTATCAAGTACCAACTGTCAAGGAAAGACTGTCCCAAGCAATTGAGACTAGTAGTGGAGGACTATTTTAAAGGCAGGAAGGTGGTGGTACGCTACGCAAACAGAGAGCATGTGAGGCGACCTGAAAAGGGATGCATTCAGGGCTCGATTAGCGGCCCCACCTTCTGGAACATCCTGCTCGACCCACTACTGGTTGAACTGGAAGAGGACGGGACTTATGCACAGGCTTTCGCAGACGATGTGGTGCTGCTGTTCAGTGGAACAGATACGCACTCGATAGCAAAACGAGCAAACGTAGCCCTCGAGTACGTGAGAAAGTGGGGTATCGAGAACAAGCTCAACTTCGCGCCACAAAAAACCAAGGCAATGGTCCTGACGCGAAGGTTGAAGTACGATACCCCAATAATAAGGATGAACGGACAGGACATAGCTATAGAGAAAGAAATAAAACTGCTTGGATTGACAATAGACGGAGGGCTCACGTTCAACAAGCATGTGCATAACGTCACCAGAAAAGCGGCAGACATATACAAAAAAGTCTCGAGAATGGCGAAGCTGGAATGGGGAATGACGGGAGACATGGTATTCCAGGTATACCAAGCCGTCATAGAGCCGATAGTGACATACGCGTCGGCAGCCTGGGCACCGACAGTAAAGAAAATATGCACAAGGAAAAAACTGGAGACGGTGCAACGGGCCTTTGGACAGAAAATAGCAAAAACTTACAGGACGGCATCGCTAAATTCCGCGACGCTATTGGCGGGGATACTGCCCCTCGACCTCAAGGTGGAAGAAGCCGCCGCGATGTTTGAGGCCAGAAGGGGGTCATCCCCGTTCATACGCGAAGGAGACCGGATTGAGCGTGCCGTACCTGCTATAGAACAACCCCATCCTGCGGAAAGACCAGATATAAGTTTCGCCATCACAACTGACCCTGGCCAAATACAAAACGAAAACATAGCGGCCATATACACGGACGGGAGCAAGACAGAGAAGGGAGTCGGAGCGGCTTGGACAAAATGGGAGGGAGGTAGAGAACGAAAATGGAATAAGATAAAGATGGCCCCTTACTGCACCGTGTATCAAGCAGAGCTGGCGGCTCTGGTCGGTGCAGTAAGGGAGGCGACGGTGGCGGGTGCTGACGTGAACATCTGCAGCGACTCGAGGTCCTCGCTCGAGGCCATCGCGGGCGGACGCTCTCGGAACCCCCGAGTTGTCGAGATCCGCAGCCACCTGGTGGAGAGCCGAAAAAAGGGCCAAAACATAAGACTCCACTGGGTGAAAGCGCACGTCGGCACGGAGGGGAACGAGAGGGCGGACGAACTCGCGAGGGCCGCTGCGGAGACCTCTAAGGTCAAAGCAGTCCACGTAGAGTACCCGCTATCGTTCATAAGGAAAGAAGTAAGACGGAAAACGATAGAAGAATGGTACAAACGATATAGAGAAGGGACTACGGGCGGAATAACAAAGATTTTTCTGAAAAATGTTGCAAGCGCTTATAAAGAACTGAGAGAAGCTCGATTTAGCCCTGAAATGGCACAGATACTCACAGGCCACGGGCCTTTTGCCGAGTACCTGTGCCGTTTCAAATTAAAAGAAACACCTGAATGCGAGTGCGACAGCGGGGTGGAACAAACCATCCCGCATTTACTTACAGAGTGCCCCATTTTTGCCTCCTCCAGATGCGACCTGGAACAGATGACAGGCATGGTGGTCAGTCTTGAAGGACTGCCCGACATGCTAGCCTGTTACAGATCGCAACTGGAGGAATTTTGCTTAAAAATAATAAAGAGAACCGCCAAATTTAATGGAAGTAAGGGAGGGGCGGGGACCGCGAGGCGGCCGGCGCCCACTTGCTAATGGGTATCATAAGGATACTCACGGATAAGTGAAGCCTGCCCGCCTCGCGGGCCACGTCTCAGGATAGATATGAAAAGAAAATTAGATAAGTTGGAATATTGTAAAGGAATATTTTAAAAAGTTGTAATTGAAACTCTGATCTGTACAAAACCTAATAAAAATTAAAGCTGTGTTTTAAATTATTTAGAGGATGAATGTGAGAAAGGACGGATGGGTAGCTTAGACAACGCCCCCGGCGATAAAGTAGCCGGGGAAGGTAGGCCTATTAGGTGCTTTAAAAAAAAAAAAAAAAAAAAAAAACCTAACCTAACCTAACCTAACCTAACCTAACCTAACCTAACCTAACCTAACCTAACCTAACCTAACCTTTTTTTTTTTTTTTTTTTTTTCCTGGGGAAACCCGCTTACGGGCGCCCGCGCCTGGGCAGGGTGTGAATGGCGCGGGGAGTGTGGGGGTCAAGGTCGTAAAATGCGATGGCCCCATACCCACTAAAACCACCAGGGCCCAATCCATAGCGCGTACGTAGCCGGGTCGTGGTAACAGCCAGTAGGCCTAGACCCACTTCCCAGCTTGCGCTTGCTGCTTGGCGCCAGTCAGCGCGCAGCTCTCCTAAAAGCCCTATATACAAAGCAAAGTTATTTGCAAGCTTAAAACATTAGTGATTTCAAGCAATTCTCCATGGCGAAGCGTTAATTTAATTACATTATAAATTAATTAATTAATCTACGAAGCTTACTTATCTACGATCACCCTATAAGGCGAAGCGAAATAGCTGATAAAAGCAAATAGCGAGTAAGCAAAGCAAAAATAGCAAATATGTAAGCAAGTGGCATAGCTATGTTAGCAGCAACAGCAGTTCAGCGACGCAAAAGGTCGCGGCGGCGACGTCCGGTACGTTTTTTCCTCATAGGCGGCGCCGTGGGTTCAACTTCCCGGGCTCGCTCGTTGTCTTCTTTCGCCTGCAGGACAGTCTCGGCAAAGGCATCGACCGCCTCCCAGGCTCGTCTATCTTTGACCATTGCGGACACTAAGTTTGGAAGTGTCACGTTGGTCACATTTATTGTGGAGATCAGCGCGTTCCTTTCGGAAGCCCACGCTGGACACTCTTCCAAAGTATGCTGCGGCGTGTCATTCTGACACCCGCAGTGGTGGCAAAGGGGGTTTGCCTCTCGGCGAGCTATCCGGCACAGGTATTTGCCAAAGCATCCGTGTCCAGTCAGCAGCTGGATCAGGTGGTATCTCAGTGACCCCCATCGTCTGTCGAGCCAATCTTTGAAGACGGGCCGTATGGCCGCAAGGGTCCACAGGCCCGCTTTGGCATTTGCCAAATCGGAACTCCAGTTTTGTATCGCTACTTCGTGCGATTCAGTTCGCCACTGCTTAGTTACCTCGAAGGGCGGTTCTTCTCCGCGACCACGAGAGTGGTTTCTTCTCCAGTAAACATCGGCTAGTGCTACCGCATCGTGGTACCACGGGCACGTTCCTGCTATTACACACACCGCGTCAAATGAAACGGTGCGGTATGCCCTTGCCACGCGTAGCGATATCGTGCGTTGCGTTCTTCTCATGAGCGCCTTGTTCTGCGCGTTAAGGCCCGTGGCATTCGCCCATATTGGGCATCCGTATAGGGCTTTCGCTCGGACGACGCCGGCGTATAGCTTTCTGCACGATTCGCGGGGCCCGCCAATGTTGGGCATGACGCGACTCAGAGCCATGGCTGTCGCTTCCAGTTTCGGCGTCAACTCTATAAAATGGTTCTTAAACGACCATTTGGGGTCAAGCAATAGGCCCAGGTACTTAAGCCGAACTCCTATATCAATCGGGACCCCTCCGACGATTATTTGGGCGTCCGGGGGGCGAGATCTCCGGGGGCCGCAGAAGGCAATTGCCTCTGATTTGTTGAGGGCTACTCGCAGGCCCAGGTCGCGAATGTGACCCACTATCTGCGCGACACCTGCCGTCGCTCTGAGGGAGGCCTCCCTGAATGAGTCGCCGGATGCCACGACGAGTGTGTCGTCCGCGTAGCATAAAACTTGCACGCCACGAATCAGCACCCCCCTCAAGACTCTGTCATATCCGATGTTCCACAGGAGTGGCCCTAACACCGACCCCTGTGGCACGCCGCATCGCACCTGATGTCTCCTCCAGCCATCTCTGCCGGGATATATAATTGACCTTCTCTGCAGGTATTCGGCGACCAATCTCCTCAAATAAGTGGGCACCCTATGGTATTTGAGACCGTCAGCGATCGCCTCCCAGGGTATGGTGTTGAATGCGTTGGCGATGTCGAGCGACACCGCAATCGCAACGCCACCGTTTGATGTCATCGTTTCTGTGATTTCTCGGAGGCGGGCAATGGCGTCTATGGTGGACCTTCTGGACCGGAAGCCAAATTGACAGTCCGACAGATCGGGCCCGACCGATGTTAGATGGCTCCCTATGCGCACGGAGATTATGCGCTCGAAAATTTTGCCCGCTTCGTTCAAGAGTACTATCGGCCTGTAGCCTGAGGGCGAGTCGGCCGGTTTGTCATTTTTCCTTAAGAGGACCAAGCGTCCATCCTTCCATATCTGTGGAAAGGACCCTCTTTTCAAGCATTCAGTCAAAAGAGATCGGAACCTTTCCTGAAGCCCGTGACGGAGGGAGAGAGCCAGAACCTTTCCGTGTAACCCGTCCGGGCCTGGTGCCGTCTTCTTGAGCGCTGCTCGTTCCGCAGCGGCAACCAGCTCCTCCTCAGAGACCTCTGGCACCTCTTCGTCCTCCTCCTGTGTGTCTCGCTCGGTGGCAGAGAATCTCATTGTTGCTGATTCCGGTGGGAAAAGCGTTTCTACGACCTTAGCCAGGAGGGACGGCTCCATTCCCTCGGTGATTGGCGGGGTCCATGGGCGCAATTTCGCCATGACCGTCTTATACGGCCGGCCCCAAGGGTCGAGGTCCATAATGGACAGGAATTCTTCCCAAGCCCGCTCCTTGGCCTCGCTGATCTCCTTCTTCAGCGTCCTCTTCGACAGCTGCAAGTCTGCGCGAAGTCGGGCTTCTTCGTCGCCGCCGAGCACGGCTCCGCTTCTCCTTCTGAACCTTCGCAGGCGTCTTCGCGCTTCAGTGCATGCCTTGCGAAGTCTGCTCAGGTCTGCGCTCCACCAGTAAACATACTTTCGAGCAGTAGGACGCTGAGATCTAGGCATCGAGGCATCCGATATCTCCTTCCATGCCCCTTCCAGCGAGGCCACTTGCTCGTCGACACTCCGATCTCCGGCGGCAGCACACCAGGAGCTCACCACAGCTGCTACCTCCAGGTCTTCTCTGTTTAGGGCTTTAAGCGTCCATCTAGGGCCGATCTCTCGCGGTGCTCTCTCCCGGACGGGAGACCTAACCTAACCTAACCTAACCTAACCTAACCTAACCTAACCTAACCTAACCTAACCTAACCTAACCTAACCTAACCTAACCTAACCTTTTTTTTATTTTTTATAATGGAGGTTGAAATGCACAAATGCAGGCCCGCGCGCGTATGCAGTCGCTATCGCGGGGACTGTGGGGATGGTTAACTCTTATCCCTCTGCTATTCAGAGGGGAGAAACCCGACCCACTAAAAACTCCTCCTGAACCCTCCATATCGCCTGCAGTGCCAGCCTCATCCATCCTGAATGAATGACGACTGGCACCACATCAAATTCCCCGGGGGTCGCACTAGGCATTCAACCCAGGGAAAAGGAATGTTGAATTACTGACCACTGTAATTACCATCCTCGGCCTAGAACGTATTGCTACGTTCTAAACCTACACAGTCTCCTTTCTATAGTTCGATGCCCTCTGCATACTATAGAAATTCAACCGTGCCCTCCATGTACGGTTTAAGCACTCGCCCGGTACCGTACAACCCTACCAAAGGCCGAGAATAAATTTAAAACTTACTCTCGAACCGGGAATCGAACCCAGTACCCCTCACCATAGCGGCCACATACAACCTAACCTAACCTAACCTAACCTAACCTAACCTAACCTAACCTAACCTAACCAAAATCAACAATAAAAAGCGCGACCAAAGCCATAAGCAACAACAGATACGTAGGAGACTGCACAGGCCGCTTTACGGTTAACATATTCCCGAACCTAGAAGACATTCACTCATTTTTCTCTAGCGCACCCATTTCGTTTCAACTCACACAATTCCTCACAGGACACTCTTTCGCCAAAAGCTACCTGAGCCGATTCAAAATCACAGACAACGACACATGCCCATGCGACAACCACACAACGCAGACACTGAAACACTTGCTCGAAGAGTGCCCTAGGTTTATAACTCAAAGACATAACCACACACAAAAATTTACAAAACACAATATGACAAAGATTAATCCCTTCTCCCTAAGAGAATTGATTCCGCACCCCACAGAACTAAAATCACTTATTAACCTTATGACTTATATCGTAAACTGCCTAAAACAATTCAACAACTAAAATCACATGCCTATAGAATTGTATAAATTCACATCTCCTATTGTTTATTTAATTTTTTTTTATATATTTAGCTATGACTCCTCCTTGTTACAATGTTTAAAGCCATATTAATAGAAATTATTTGCAGTGCAGTAATTTTAATATTACAGATATTTTTACAATATTCCCTGTTTGAAATATTGACCATATGGTATTATTAATTAATCAATTGTAACTTAGCCCTATTACGGTAACAGAAGTAATAGAAACCTAATAAAAACTTTGTATTGTATAAATTTAAACCAATAATAGCGTTTTTCTTTTAACACCGAGACTCCACGTCACATTGGACGCCAACTTATTGTTAAACATATAAACACTTAACCTGTATAATTATTCACTAATAGCAATTCATATGTAAGACCAATTTGTATTGTATACTTTTACTCTTGTTTCGTCTATGTGACAAAAATTGTTAAGGTACAAGGAAAAGGAAGGTATCAAATAGCCACTTCTTCCTTGTATCTCCACCCTTCTGTGTATAACTTTTGTAAAAGCTTTAATAGCACCATACATAATCAAAAAAATAATAATAACAATTGCGAACAAACAAAAAAAAACCTAACCTAACCTAACCTAGGTTAGGTTAATTTGACAATCTGACAACACTCCATAGAAAAATTAATAATTAAGATTATTTTATTGTTTTTTGTAAATTATTTATTGACCTGTCTACTACCCTATTGGGAGTAGATCTTAGATTAAGTATAGTTTTAAGACAAATTATTGTAAATAAGAATATTATTATAATTGACACGGCTACTACCCTATTGGGAGTAGACCTTAGGTTAATTCTTTAAATTTTAAATACACATCGACAATCCTAATAGGCAAAATGTTGGGCATACGCACTCCACCTAAAAGCCAAACAACGGCACCTGCCATCAGGCGCAGCATAGACAAGTGGGAGGAGGCCTCCAGCCAGGCCCCTAAGGCAGCTAAAGAAGATCCTCTGGCTGGGGCGGGTGGAGGAGGTAAGTCACCTGCTCCCGCTCAAGCCAGGGAAAAAGAGGCTAAAAACTGCTATCTCAAAGCAATGGCGCACTTGGCGGAGTCCCGCAACATTAAAACGGATATAAAAACAGGGGTACAGTCAGCTGTGAAGCGGATGTACCAAATTGTAAAAGAAGCCGAGGAGGAGTTGGCGGGAGGCCCAACAAGAATTTCAACAAAAATAAGAAACGAAAAAGACAAGGAAGAAATATATGATAAACTTAACAGGCAAATCGAAAGACTGGAGACAGAAAACAGCAAATTGGAGAAGTGTAGAAAAGACATAGAGGATCTGGCAAAAAAGAAAGATGAGTGTATCCTGACCGAGATAAGGAAAGAGTTTGAGGAGAAGGAAAAGAAGGACATGGAAAGGCAAAACAACTGGGTAGCAAGCATGAAATCGTACGCCGAAGCGACAAAAGTAAATCTCGGTCAGGGCCAAAACAACACAGAAGGCCCGGGTCAAAAACCTGCACTGCACTCTGTCGTGGTGGCGCCGAAAAACGCGACCGACACGGCAGAGGAGACGGTGCAGAATATCCGGCACTTGCTCAACGCGAAGGAGGAAGGTTGGCAAGTGCAAAAAATAAGGAAAGCAAGAGATGGAAAAGTAGTGGTGGGTTGCAGGACAGAGGAAGAAAGAACCAAACTGAAAGAAAAACTGGGTAAAGAGATGGAGGTTAAAGAGACCTCAAACAAAATCCCCCTAATTAAGATTAAAAACCTACTGACCTGCAACACCGCCGAGGATATTGCCCGGGCCATTAAGAACCAAAACAAGCATGTGACTGCGCACCTAGAGGAACGAGAGCTGACCATAGTGGAGAAGTACAGAAGGAAGGCAAGAAACCCTCTGGAGAGCCACGTGGTCCTGCAGGTCACGCCTAAACTCTGGCAAGCCCTGACATCGGCTGGCAGGATACACGTGGACCTGCAGAGGGTTTGGGTAGAGGACCAATCCCCTCTGGTCCAATGCACAATGTGTCTGGGGTATGGGCATACCCGCAGAAACTGTAAAAAAGAGACAGGTGTGCAGTCACTGTGGAGGAGCCCACATGAGGGCCAATTGCCAGATCCTCGGGGAAGGAAAGCCTCCCAGCTGCGTAAATTGTAGAGGAGTTCAGGGAAGAGATGCGGAACACGGAGCCTTCAGCCAGAGCTGTCCAACACGGCAGGGGTGGGACAAAGCGGCGAGGCTAAGGCACAAACATAAATACCGGCTTTCTCCTGGCACAAGCGAATCTTAGGAAGAAGAGAATCGCGAACCAGGAGTTTATTAAGGAAGCGGGGTGTAGGAACGTAAAAATAGCACTACTCCAGGAACCGTACATAGGGGCCAGTAAACAGATGGCAGAAAGCCCTATGTACAGAGTAGTGCAGTGCGTACCCACAGGGAAGAAACCGGTGAAGGCGGTGATACTTGTTTTCGACGAACACATCGAGGTCTCGCAAGACAAAACACTCATCACGGAAAACATAGTGGCTGCCGTCCTGAGAACGGAAATGTGGGAATTAGGGGTAATCTCAGTGTACTTCGAAGGCGATGAACCCATCGGACCATACCTCGAACATCTAAGAAGCTTCACGAAAATGTTAAAAACCAAGATGGTACTGATTGGAGGGGACGTGAATGCGTGGAGCGAATGGTGGGGGAGCCGGAACGAAGACACAAGAGGAAAGGAATTACGAGGGTTCCTTGATGAAGAGGGGCTGAGCATCTTAAATTGTGGAAACACACCCACCTTCGACACCGTGTGAGGGGGCCGTAGATACTCGAGTGCAGTCGACATTACAGTATGCACAACGGCTCTCCTCAGCAAGGTAACGAAATGGTGGGTTGATACATCAATTACCAGTTCGGATCACAACACAACTTTTATGACTACAGCCCTTCAAAAACCCCAAACGCACACCCTACCGAAGACGACCCGCAAATACAAAACAAATAACGCAGACTGGGAGGAACATAAGAGGAAATAAAAACGGAACTGACACAGCAAGGACTAGACACAGGAACGATAAAAGAACTGGACACTAAGGCCAGGGTCAACAACGTAGTAAAGAAATATACAAACATAATTATAAAAGCCCCCGAGAAACATATCCCCAAACTAAAACCAAGAAAGAAGAGCTTCAAACCACCCTGGTGGAACAAGGAGATAGAGGCCCTTAAAAAAGACATGGTAAGAAAAAAGAAGAGGATCTCATACGCAGCTCCCAGAAGGAGAGAGTGCGTAGTAACTGCCTACCTGGAGGCAAAAAAGATATACGAAGAAGAGATCGAAAGGGCTCAAAAGGAAGGGTGGAAAAAAATGTGCACGAAGCAAGAAGGGGAGAGCTTATGGGACAGAATATATAAAGTAATAAGAAAGGCGGAAGGGATCAGGGAAGACACCACGCTAATAGAGAAGGGCATTTCGTTGAACTCCGAAGAATCGGTGCAGAAATTCTTCCCGCCTGACAATTGTGAGTTGGATGATGACATCCACCAAAGAATAAGGAGCACGGTAGAGGAAATGACTAGTAGCTTACGGGGAAGTAGCGCTGATGAAGTGCCAATCACAATGGCGGAGCTCATCAGTACTACTCGAAGCTTCAACCCGAGGAAGGCCCCGGGTGCCGACGGACTCACTGCGGATATCTGCTGCGCAGCTATTACGGCGAATCCGGAGGTTCCCCTGGCCATCTTTAATAAATGCCTCGAAGTGGGATGCTTCCCTGATCTATGGAAGGAATGCACGATAGTTGTACTGAGGAAGCCACGAAAGGAAGACTACACGGCCGCCAAATCCTACCGTCCGATAGGCCTCTTGCCAGTCATGGGGAAGATACTAGAAAAGGTAATAATCAACAGAATTAGACACAGCCTACTCCCCAAGATGAGCAGGAGGCAGTATGGATTCATGCCAGGAAAGAGCACGGAGCACTCTACTATATCCTGACAAAAGCGAGAAGCCACATAGAAAACTAAGAGATAGTGTTGATGGTTTCGCTAGATATCGAGGGGGCTTTCGACAACGCATGGTGGCCAGCTATCAAGTACCAACTAGCAAGGAAAGACTGTCCCAAACAACATAGACTACTTTAAAGGCAGGAAGGTGGTGGTTCGCTACGCAAACTGAGAGCATGTGAGGCGACCTGAAAAGGGATGCATTCAGGGCTCGATTAGCGGCCCCACCTTCTGGAACATCCTGCTCGACCTACTACTGGTCGAATTGTAAGAGGACGGGACTTATGCACAGGCTTTCGCAGACGATGTGGTGCTGCTGTTCAGCGGAACAGACACGCACTCCATCGAGAATCAAGCAAACGTAGCCCTCGAGTACGTGAGAAAGTGGGGTATCGAGAACAAGCTCAACTTCGCGCCACAAAAAACCAAGGCAATGGTCCTGACGCGAAGGTTGAAGTACGATACCCCAAAAATAAGGATGAACGGACAAGACATAGCTATAGAGAAGGAGATAAAACTACTGGGATTGACAATAGACGGAGGGCTCACGTTCAACAAGCATGTGCATAATGTCACCAGGAAAGCGGCAGATATATACAAAAAAGTATCGAGAATGGCGAAGCTAGAATGGGGAATGACGGGAGACATGGTATTCCAGGTATACCAAGCCGTCATAGAGCCGATAGTGACATACGCGTCGGCAGCCTGGGCACCGACAGTCAAGAAAATATGTACAAGGAAAATGCTGGAGACGGTGCAAAGGGCCTTTGGACAGAAGATAGCAAAAACTTACAGGACGGCATCGCTAAATTCCGCGACGCTATTGGCAGGGATACTGCCCCTCGACCTCAGGGTGGAAGAAGCCGCCGCGATGTTTGAGGCCAGAAGGGGGTCATCTCCGTTTATACGCGAAGGAGACCGGATTGAGCGTGGCGTACCTGCTATAGAACAACCCCATCCTGCGGAAAGACCAGAGATAAGCTTCGCCATCACCATTGACCCTGGCCAAATACAAAACGACAACATAGCGGCTATTTACACGGACGGGAGCAAGACGGAGAAAGGAGTAGGAGCAGCTTGGACCAAATGGGAGGGGGGAAGGGAACGGATATGGAAGAAAATAAAGATGGCCCCTTACTGCACCGTATATCAAGCAGAGCTGGCGGCTCTTATCGGTGCAGTGAGGGAGGCGACGGTGACGGGTGTGGACGTGAACATCTGCAGCGACTCGAGGTCCTCGCTCGAGGCCATCGCGGGCGGATGCTCTCAAAACCCCCGAGTAGTCGAGATCCGCAATCACCTGGCGGAGAGCCGAAAAAAGGGCCAAAATATAAGACTCCACTGGGTGAAAGCGCACGTAGGCACGGAGGGGAATGAGAGGGCGGACGAACTCGCGAGGGCCGCTGCGGGGACCTCAAAGGTACGATAGCGGGTACTCTGTGTGACTACTTTGTAGTCCACACAGAGTACCCGCTATCGTATATAAAGAGAGAAGCAAGAAGGAAAACTATTGAGAAATGGGACAGACGTTATAAAGAAGAAACTACAGGCGGAACAACAAAGTTGTTCTTAAAAAATGTAGAAATTGCGCACAAGAAAATAAGAGAAGCAAGATTTAGCCCTGAGATTGGCCTCGGAGATTGAGAGGCCATGGGCCTTTCGCCGGGTACCTGTGCCGCTTCAAACTAAAAGAAAGACCTGACTGTGAATGCGACAGAGAGGTGGAGCAAACCATCCCACATTTACTTACAGAGTGCCCCATTTTTGCCTCCTCCAGGTGCGACTTGGAACAGATGACAAGCATGGCGGTCAGTCTTGAAGGACTGCCCGACATGCTAGCCTGTTACAGATCGCAGCTGGAGGAATTTTGCATAAAAATAATCAAAAGAACCGCCAAGTTCAATGGATGTAAGGTCGGGGCGGGGATCGCGAGGCGGCCGGCGCCCACTTGCTAATGGGTATCATGAGGATACTCACGGAGAAGTGAAGGTTGCCCGCCTCGCGGGCCACGACTCGGGATAGGAATGAAAAGAAAAGTAGAAAAGTATGAAGATAGGAAAAGTAGGAGAAATTGTAAAAATTGTAATTGTAACCGTAATATTGTGTAAAAAAACCTAATAAAAACTAAAGCCGTGGTGTATATTATTTAGAGGATGGATGAGAGAAAGGAAGGAAGCAGGAAGCATAGTCAACGCCCCCGGCGATAAAGTAGCCGGGGAAGGTAGGCCTATTAGGTGCATAAAAAAAAACCTAACCAAAGGTTTTAACCCTATAATGACCCAATTTTTTTTTTTTTTGACAGGGCATGGAGCCATCGCGGAATACCTCCACCGTTTCAAAATAAAACCGAGTCCCGCATGTGAATGCGACAAAAACACAATACAAACGGTGGAGCATCTCCTAGTGGAGTGCCCCCTATTCGCTATGCAAAGTCACGATCTGGAGCAGACCGTGGGGATGCGGATGAACGCAATGTGCTGCCCGACATCCTTGCGGGGCACAGGTCGGCCCTGGAAAAATTCTTCGAGCGGATTCTGGGGCGGACGGGAAGATTCAAAAGCGCCCGGCATATTGTTAAACGTAATACAGCAAAATAAAGATAACAATAATGTAACATTTAAGGAACCCAAAATATGTAATTAATTCAAAATGACCGAAATGTTAAATTTTTAAAATAAATAAAAGAAAATTAGAGTAAGTAAACTGTAAAATAAATGTAAAGTGAATATAAATAAACTAAGAAAATATACAATTTAAATAAAGAAAACTAGGAAATGTAAAATGTGAAGTAAATATAAATGTATAAAACTGCTATAAAAGAATAAATTATAAAAAGAAGAAAACAATAAACAAAATTGTAAATAAATGAATTAATGAACAAATAAATAAAGCAAAACAAGGTCCCTGATAAGCAAAAGTCAGGGGTAGGTTCGCAGCTCCATAAAAAAAAACTTTTGGCTTAAGAATAACAAAAAGAACATCTAAGTTCAATGGAAGTAAGGCCGGCCCACTTGCTAACGGGTATTATGAGAATACTCACGGAGAAGTAAAGGCCGCCTCAGGATAGAACGTGTAGATAAATAGGAAAGTAAGGAAATAGAATAAGTAGGAAAAATAATATATTTGTGTAAAACATAATAAAAATTAAAGTTGTGTTGTCGATTATTTTGAAGACGGATGCCTGAATAGAAGGATGATTACCTTAGTCAACGCCCCTGGCGATAAAGTAGCCGGGGAAGGTAGGCCTACTCACGCGTCTATCATAGTCTGCGGTGACTTCAACGCATGGCATTCACTTTGGCGCGGAGGACGCTACCCCCGTAGCAATAGACGGGGCCATGATCTGGTCAACCTCATTTGTTCCTCGGACTTGCACCTGTGCAATGTGGGAAATACATCCACTTTCGAAACAATCACACACGGTCGCCCTCACTCTTCCATTATCGACCTAACCCTTAGTACCACACCTCTCATTAACAAAATAACACACTGGGAAGTCAGGCCTCACCTATTCCCATCCACTCAACACAACATAATCACATTCCGCAACACCCAACCAAAGGGTAGGTATCCCTACTCATCGACAAAGAAGGGTGTAGGCCGAGAGAAAAAGCCGGCGTAAAAAACTCTCGGCACTCTTTTAAGAAAGCAAATCATCAAACAATAACAAATAACAATACTACAATATTTAAAACAAATATAGCAAGTTAATTAGAAGTAGCCTGCTAAGCACTCATCCCAGGCCCTTTTATCAACAAGATAATCGCTAACATAATAGTAAGCCTTTTTACACAGCTTTTCTTTAATACATTTCTTAAATTTATTAAAAGAGATAAAAGAGCCTCTTTGATTTTAAAGATATTACTGCGAAAAGTGTAGCCAAGTATGTGTATGATGGTTGCATGTCGCGTTCCGGTTGCCCTTTAAAGATAACCAGCGATCAGGGATGCCAGTTTGAGAGCGACATATTTGCTAAGCTTATCCTGTTGCTAGGTATCAATAAAATCCGAACAACTCCATATCACCCGCAAATCAATGGCGCCATAGAAAGGTGGCATAGATGTTTAAAGGTTTCATTAACAGCTCGTTTAATTCAAAAATCTTCATCCTGGGTGGACGAATTATCTACCGTATTGTTAGGACTTAGAGCAGCTATTCGAACGGACAGTAAGCTTATTGGAGCCGAGGTGACTTACGGTGAAACACTTCGCCTGCCGTCCGATGTCAAAAGTGGTTTTTTCATTCGAAAATAATTGAAGAATTTTGCTCCATCACTTCTAAGTTCATCCATCAATGTTTTAAATGTCCCAAGTGAAAAGCTTTCCCGTAAAATAGGATGTACCCAATACTTTCTTCTTTTATTTTACCTTCTGGACCACCACCACTACAAAACAATAATTTCGTCGTCCATTGTGGGCACTTGTCCAAATTCTACTGAGTTGCTTGTCCGACTATCTTGTGGGGTCCGGCATAGTGGGAATCCGGCCTCTGTTTTTTGAAACTGGATTATAATTAGATAAATGTATTAAAGAATAAACCAAAAGTAATCGGCCGCAGACTCTCCCAAAGCGCCTTGTCGAGGCCTCCGTGATACTATGGACTTGCCATTATTCCAGTTGAGGCTGAACGACTCAGTTGGCTGACTGAAAAAAAAAACAAATTCGGAGAGGTGGGGCGATATGATACGAGACGTGAGAGCGAGTGTGGATGGAGCGCACGGGTATGCGCTCTAGAGAGTATGGATGGGATATATGAGTTTTAATATTACCTCTACCTAATCTGTGTTTATAACGTACAGTATACATATTATTTTAAGGATATATAGGTTTATAATCAAATCATTCTTGGATTGTTTACTGTTTAGTTCCGTAAATATATTAAATATGGCTCGGAATATTATAAAATTAGGAGCCTTAGAAGCTCAGAAAACAGTGTTTCTTTTATGTGATATACAAGAAGTGTTTAGACCACACATTAAATATTTTAGCGAAGTTGTAAAAGTGGCCAACAAAATGGTACCTACTTATACTTATAATTATTACGTAACTAAATTTAATAATTTATTCCCTAACTGAATTTTAAATTATAAATATATAAAGTACTTAATATTTTATTATAAAATTACATTACCTATCTGTTGGTTATAATATTTTATGCAGGTAGAGGCAGCAAAACACCTCAAAATACCTGTATATGTGTCCGAACAGTATCCTAAAGGGTTAGGCCACACCACTAAAGATATTAACATAGAAGAAGCTGCAATGGTCTATGAGAAAACTCAATTTTCAATGCTTACTCCAGAACTAGAAGGGAGGTTGAAAAAAGATGTTCCAGGTTTGAGTTCCGTTGTATTATTTGGAATTGAGGTAAGTTAAGGTAAAGTAAGATTAATAATAGTACAAGTAATACAATTAAATTATAAAGAAAAATACTTATTTGGTTTATACAAACAGTACATAAGATAAGTAACATTTATTTATTGTTAGTAAATAATTATATATTAGAATAATTTATGTCATAATTTTGGGGACAAAGGTTTTTTGGTCTCTATTCTTCAATTGGTTTTTTTATAACTCTATCTTGTAATCGGTCAGCTAGACTGTAAGCTGATGTGTTGACAGATATTCCTCAATAGGTAATCATAAAATATTAATATCTACTTATATGTATTTTAGTGCCATGTATGTATTGAACAGACTGTGATTGACCTTATCAATGTGGATCTGTCTGTTCATGTATTAGCTGATGGAGTTTCTTCAAGATCACTTTTGGATCGAGAATTGGGATTACAGGTAATGTATTGTTAGGAAATCAGCTGATAAACTTTGCCATTCAAAACTCATTAGATATTTTGGTAAGGCTCCCTTTAATACTTAAATCACCTTGGAAAATCTACATGAATAGACAAAAGAAACACCAAATTTTTCTCACTTTTGCTATATTGATTACAAATGTTAGTATTGTAACATTAACATATTGAATGTTATATGTTTGTAACCAAACTTTTTAAAAACATTGTAATTCTCTCTTTGTTAAAACTGAGAGTAATTTGTTAACTTTTTTATGCCCTATGATATGGGAGACCCACTCCAAAGATTTCTTGCCAATTTATATGGAAAGTTCCAATAATGGTGGTCCAAAAATATTTATTTTTATTTGCCTTTGAAGGCAATTTTAATAGCCTTACAAATTAATCACAGACTACAAATGTAAATAACATTAATCCATTGTGAATTTGTAAGACATAATCTGTGTCATACACAGCATCTATCTAAATCTAATCATGAAAATAATTTGTTTCCTCTCAGTAGACTTACTAATACTAATATAAGCATCTTCACAGTTTGAGAAACATTTCTCTGTATGTGTCACATTTTACCCAACATTTTCCCTAAATTATTATGTAGCTGAAAATGTTTATCCTATAGTATAAATAGTTAAATGGGGTACAAAATAAGAATAAATTGAAATTCGAGATGCAATCTTGCTTCAATAAATTTAATGTTGCTAAAATCTTGCATAGATTTCACCTTGAGGAAATATATAAAACTGATTAATTCTTCTGTTTCAGCGTCTCCAGTCTATTGGTTGTTTTGTTGCTACATCCGAAAATGTCTTATTTAAATTAATGAAAGACAAAAATCATCCTGCCTTTAAACAGATTTCCAAACTCAATTCTCAACCTACATCTGATGAATTTGGACTCACTAAGTCCAGCTTATGATTGAAAAAAAAATATTATGGCTATAGTTTAGAAGCTATTTGGATTTGCTTCAAACAATTTAGTTTTTTGCATAATATGACTATAAATATTTAATAAATAAATATGTAATTTAGAATTTAGTGGCAATTTATTGCTTTTAGAAAAGGCTCACTTGAACCTTTTACAGAACGAAATAACTCTACAGGTAGTGTCCGACAATCGACGTAAATTCACACACAAGCACAGATGATTAAAAGGCCACCTTACTAAAGAAAGATGAATTTTGATAACTTTGAATACGTGAATTATTAAGATCGCTACGTCTACTTTCATCCTTTACTCTTCAACGCACCACATCTTCGAATTGTAATTATTAATATACACAATATGTGAACTCTTTGGCAGCATTTGAACATTAACACTAGGGAATTGTCAAAAGAATATTTTTTTATAAATTGGACAAAGGTAAATGGCTACCATTACAAAGAAACCAATCTAATCAAAAAATCTAATCTAAGAAATGTGATAGTTAAAAATTTTCATTAATAATAATTAAGAAATGAGAGTAATGTTAGGCATTGTGTCTAAAAAGGTATAGAATTTTTTAAATTACTGAGAAACTTAAAGCATGAATACCTTTAGAATCTTACAAAAATCTCTTTGAAACTGAATTGCACTAGGGTATATTGTTCTTTTAAAATAGTCTTGTGTAAAATATATATTTTCTAGTTTTAATCTTACAGTAGGAGTAAATTAAGGAAAAGTTCAGTTATGTTTTGCTAAAAAATTAAACTATGCATAGAAATTTTTCAAACTTCAACTCATATAGATTGTATTCATAAAAAATATTCTTAACATTCAATAATAATATACTGTAATAATATTTTTACATTATCATTATTTACACATTTGCTCCTTAATATAAAAACTATGAACAATCAGCAAGGCGCTTCACTCATACTTGAGGTAGGGTTTGGTGTCAGTGAGCGGAGCCGAATGGTGCCAAGCATCAGGTGGCCAGCTGTAAACCCGAGGAGTACCCTCCACCAGTCCCCACCCCATAAGCTGTGACCGTGCACCACGTTCACGCTTTGGTGATGCACTTGAGATGTTCACTGACACACCTTTAATAATATGGTCTTGCCCACAAAGGGATTGAGCAACCTCTGGATCTAAAAATGTGACAAAGCTGAAAGCACGAAATGGCTTTGGAACAAATACATCAGTAACCTGACCAAATGCACCAAAATATTCTCGAAGATCATCTGCTGTGAGACTCTCTGTGCACCGTCCCACAAACACTTTTCTGTGAGCTGCTGATCCACCTTCTTTACTATTAGGAATACGAACATCACACCAACGCCCATCTATCATATGTCGTCTTCCAAGGGCTCTCATTTGAGCTTCATAGTCAGCGAACTTAATAAAACCGAATCCTTTTGACAAGCCCGTTTTTGTATCACGCTTTACTTGCACCATTAACAGTTCACCAAAAGCTGTGAAATAGTCTCGTACGGCTTCTTCGCTCGTCTTCCACGGTAGGCCCAAAACAATAAGGTCCGAGCACCGCGGACGCATCGCTGCCGTCGCCGACTCGATGCGCGGGAAAGCGCAGAAGTAACGGTGTGCTGCCCATCCTTCCGCCGGCGGTAAGACATGCTCATCTGCCAGCCGTAGTCCACGTAGCCTCCCACTAGCGCGGTACTTGAGCCCACTCGCACCAGCAAACTGCGCCGCTATGGTACTAAGCAACAGGGAACCATCCTCCTCCGTCGGCAGTTCGATGGGCTCATCTTGTTCGCCCTCGCTCACTACCACGTACTCTATCGACATCGCGTTTAGCAAACGACACAAATAGCCCAATACCGCATTTCGATTGCTTTACATCACACGCACCACTTTAATGGTTCTTTTTCTGTAGGATGTAGAGTAAAACCAAATATCAGGTTTTTTATAGAAATCCAACTTAAATATACTTAATTTATAACTACAGAGCGAGTTCTGTATGAAATTGTTGTGACATAAGACTTCATGATTAATATTTTGACAGGAGTCGGAAGGAATATGAAATCTGTCCACAGACCAAAACCATGGGTTAAGATATAGTATCATCCTACTGTAGTAGAGTAGTATCATTGCCTACAATAACAAATATCGCGTTTTTTTCTACTAACGTAGTGACTGATACTCTGTTGTGTTCTTTCTCATTACAGATATGACATTTGAAAAGTCTTAAATTTTTGGATCGCTAGTCGTCACTTTTAATTTTGCTTCCATAGGGCAGAAAGTAGCCGGTAAATATTGTTCAATGCCTTTCGTTCAAATTCATAGGCGTTCGTTAGCGCTTTCTCATATAGGCTAGTCATATTATCTACGGATGTAAGTATATTCATTAAAAGTTACCATTGTCATTACATTTTTTTTATAGAACAGGCAAACTGGCAGGAGGCTCACCTGATGTTAAGTGATACCGCCGCCCTTGGACACTCTCAATGCCAGAGGGCTCGCGAGTGCTTTGCCGGCCTTTTAAGAATTGTCGAATTGGTTCGGAAATACTTAAGTTCTTTACTTTAACATAAAAAAGTACTAATGTTATTTCTTTTGATCACTGTTCAGATTTCATTTGAACATTTATCAACTGCTCAGACAGCTCACATGGTCGTTCTGAATGTAAGAAGGTAAAGGTGCGCAATACACCAACAGCTCACAAGAATAATATTATGTACGTGTATGTAAATAGGTGTAAGTAGTACTTATTTAAGATATTTTTGTATAATAATAAATCAGATCTGAATATTGCTCTGTCTTATTAATGTTTAAAATATTGTTACGAAGACGGGTCAACTGCAATGTTTTTAGATTTTTCCACTACTTAGAGAACTTTTCAGCAGGCTGAAATATGATTTATGACCGTTTCAGGAGAGGGTCAATCACATATTAGAAAATCGAAATTTACATAATGTTGCCGTAGTTTTCAGGAGGCTGAAACATTTTTTCAGTCGGTTTCAGAACACGTATAGACGAATGGTACACTTTACAGTAGAGCCGTTTTCAGGCGTTTTCAGGCCTGGTTATACCCCTTTGATGAAGGAATATTCTAGAACGAATTTTCTAGGTGTGGGACAAGCACTGTTTGATACGCGAAAGAGAGGAAAGATAAGAACCTTCTCGAAGCTAGACCGAGAACTCTAGAACGCCGTACGACAGGCACATAGCAGTGTGCGAAAGAGATAGCGAGTACGCGCGTTCTAGAATTGTGCGATCGCTACTCAGTAGCGCTCCCGCCTAGAAATTTCTCGTAGAAATATCGTTCGAGACTATTCCCAGGGATATATAAGCGAGCCAAAACGCGACCAATCAGTTCAGTATCGAATGCGATTCCAAGCGATAAACAGCGAAGAGAAACAGTGCGAATAAGTGATACCAGTGATAAAGTACTGAGTAATTTAAGTGATTAGTGACAGTTTTTCATTGTGTGAGTTATTAGTGATTTTCTGTGCGTAATTTCAAGATATTAGTGTCAACGAATTCCTCGTAGATTTTATTGAAATAAACCCTTGAATAAATCGACGGCATTTTCTATCCGATCCCCTAGCTCGTAACATTTTGGTGTCAGAATTGGGGATAGAAAAATGCCAATTACTCCAAGGGAGAGTCAAGAGGAGTTTGTAGCAGAGTCTCCAGCTGCGGAGGGAGTGCAGACAAGGGCACAAGCAGCACGCGGCGCTGCCCGACGTCAAAGTTTCGATGCAAATCGCGTGATGGGTGAAACCAACGATGCCAATATCCTCCTTGCTCTGCGGCAAATGATGGAAGAACAGGCACGACGTCAAGAAGAACAGGCACGACGACAAGAGGAACAGGCACGACGTCAAGAGGAACAGGCCCGTCATCAGGAAGAACAAGTTCGGCGCTTGATGGAAGAACAGGCCCGCCGTCAAGAGGAACAGGCTCGCCGTCAAGAAGAACAGGCACGCCAAATGGTTGAAGAACAGGCTCAGACACGTCGTATGATGGAGGAACAGGCTCGTCGTATAGGGGAAAAATTAGGAGATCTGAAACAAGAAGTTGATAAAAAAATCGAAAATTTGGAATCTGACGTGGATTGCAAGCTATCGAAACAGGACAAACGGATTCTCGGATTAGAACAAGAAATGCAGTGCCTGAAAACCACGGGTGTCGTAACGACTGTAGCACCATCTGGAAATCTGAAAGTACCTCCCTTTGATGGTACATCTTCCTGGGGCGCGTACAAAATACAGTTTGAGACCGTAGCGGAGTCAAACGGGTGGAATGATGATCAAGCTGTTACTGCCCTTATTATGGGACTGCGAGATGAAGCCCTCACTATATTAGATACCAAGACAGGTAAAGTGACGTTGAAGCAACTGCTGGATGCCCTGGAATCACGATACGGAGACGCACATTTAGAGCATGTCTATAGGGCTCAATTGAAGGATAGGATACAGCAGACAAATGAAAGCCTGCAAAAATGGGGACTAGAAATAGAGAAGCTGGTTAGGAAAGCCTACGCATCCTCACCAGACGTTGCAGACAAGATGCTGGTTCAAGCTTTCGTCGACGGTATTCGAGACCGTGAAATTCGAATGGCTGTTAATCTAGGTCACCATAAAGACCTCAAGAATGCTCTTGCCCATGCGTTGGAAGTAGAAGCATTTTGCAAGGATTCTCGACCTAACCGCATTAGGGTTGTTACGGAAAAACGTAGTTCCCAACGTGTACCCACCTGTTACCTCTGCGGAGAAGTAGGGCATATGAGGTTTTCATGCCCTAAGAGAAATCTCCAAAGTGAAATGAAGACAAGACGTGGGGAACCCGAAGACGTGGAAGTGACTGCCGCTGAACAGCGGCAGGGAAACGAATAGAAGCCAGGACCACGGGGCGGGTGCTGGCCGGTTCTGTAAGGAAGGCCCCAAAAGTTATGATCTCTCAAACTCAGGATGGGAATACCATTGTCATCGACGGAGAAGTTAACGGAACTAGGTGTGAGTTAACCCTTGATACTGGAGCTTCCCGGACAGTTATCAGATACCAACTTCTGAAATCATTTTACAAAAGTCTTTCTGGTGGAAATGTACAGCTCCTTACAGCTACTGGTCAGCACATAACCGTTCGAGGAGAAGGTATCGCTACCTTCAAGATTGGTGGAAGATCATACAGACACAAGGTGGTAATTGCTGACATTGTGGATGACTGTATTATCGGTTTAGACTTCATGAAGCATTACAACTGTAAGATTGATCTGAAGAACGGCACATTCAAGTGTAGAGATGAGGTAGTTTCTCTAAAGGGCAACACGTTGAAAAGTGGGTACGACGTCTATAGAGCTATCACTGCAGATGGTACAGTCAGTAAACAACGCGAGATAGTTCAAGCAGTATTGGAGGACTGTAAGGAAACTTTGACGAGAGAAGAAATTGCGAAAGCAAAGAAACTATTGAATACATTTTCAAACATGTTTGCTACACACGATGGAGACTTAGGAAGAACAGGAGTAGTCAAGCATCAAATTGAGACTGGAAGCGAATCACCAATACGTTTGCGACCGCGACGAGTACCTGTCGCATATGAAAAGAATATAGACAAGATGATTGCGGAAATGTCAAACCATAATGTCATTGAATCATCTTCTAGCCCTTGGTGTTCTCCAGTAGTTTTAGTCAAGAAAAAGGATAACAGTTTAAGGTTCTGCGTCGACTACCGTCGTCTTAATGATATCACGAAGAAGGACAGTTATCCCTTACCTAGAATAGATGACACCTTGGATACTTTAAGTGGGGCCAAATGGTTTACAACTTTAGACTTGAAAAGTGGCTACTGGCAAGTAGAGATAGACCCAAGTCATAAAGAGAAGACAGCGTTCTCAACTGGAAAAGGACTATGGCAATTTAAAGTTATGCCGTTTGGGCTTTGCAATGCACCTGCCACTTTCGAAAGACTAATGGAGAAAGTACTGTCAGGGCTGATAGGAGAAGCCTGCTTAGTGTACTTGGATGATGTAGTCATCGTTGGGAAAGACTTCGATGATCACATACGGAATCTTCAACGGGTGCTCACCAGACTGCAAGGAGCCAACCTGAAACTTAGTGCTAAGAAATGTTTATTTTTCAAAAGAGAAGTGAGCTATTTGGGTCACATTATATCGCAGGACGGTGTTCGAACAGACCCCAATAAGATAGTTGCGGTAAAGGAGTGGCCAGTACCTAAAGATAAGACTGAAGTCCGCGCTTTCTTAGGCTTATGTTCTTACTACCGACGATTCGTGAAAAATTTCGCGGATATTGCAAAACCTCTACACAGACTCACCGAAGAAAAGAGGCGATTCACATGGGATAAAGAGTGCGAAGATGCGTTCAATGAGCTCAAGAACCGACTATGTGAGACTCCGATACTAGGCTACCCGGATCAAGATGGCGAATTTGTGGTAGATACAGATGCCAGTGGAATTGGCATTGGAGGTGTACTATCACAAGTAAAAGGTGAGCACGAGCAAGTAATAGCCTACTTCAGCAAGTCGTTGTCGAAACCAGAACGGAACTACTGTGTCACTCGGAGGGAACTACTGGCTGTTGTGAAGACGCTGCAGCACTTCAGCAAATACTTGTTAGGTCGGAAGTTCCGTCTTAGAACAGATCATGCTGCATTAAAATGGCTACTTCAGTTCAAGAATCCGGAAGGACAAGTGGCTCGATGGATCGAACAACTGCAAGAGTATGACTTTGCTACTGAACATCGCAAGGGCAGAGCCCACGGGAACGCAGATGCATTGTCTCGAAGGCCATGTGAGGACGATTGCAAACATTGTACAAGACACGAAGGTAGAGAGGTTGCCCATATGAGGATACTAAGGACAGACACCATTAGTCCAGATTGGTGTGGGAAATTAATTCAGGAAGAGCAACAACAAGATTCTGACATTAAACCAATTCTGGACTGGATGAAATCTTCGGCTATCAAGCCGCGATGGAATGACGTTGCATCTACTAGCACCACGACCAAGAGTTACTGGGCTCAATGGGATAGCTTAGTTCTTCACAATGGAGTATTATGTCGCAAATGGGAAAACACTCGAGGGGATGCATCTCATCTGCAGTTAATTGTGCCAAGATCCAAGGTTCGCAACATATTGGAAATGTATCATGATGGCTCATCAGGCGGGCACTTAGGAGTGAAAAGGACTCTTCTGAAAATTAAAGAGAGATTTTATTGGATACATTGTCGCGAAGATGTAGAAGACTGGATTCGGAAATGTAAAGCTTGTGCAGCTGTTAAAGGCCCACAGACGAGAACTAGAGCGAGTATGAAGCAATACAATGTCGGAGCACCGTGGGAGAGGATAGCAGTTGACATAGCCGGACCATTTCCGTTAACAGAAAAAGGAAATAAGTACATCATGGTTGTCATGGATTATTTTACAAAGTGGCCCGAAGTATTCGCTATTCCTAATCAAGAGGCAGCTACAATAGCTGAGATACTTGTAAATGACGTATTCTCTAGATTTGGAGTACCCTTGGAGATGCACAGTGATCAGGGTAGAAATTTTGAGTCTCAACTGTTTCAAGAAGTATGCCGGTTAATGGGAATTCATAAGACGCGGACTACCACATATCACCCACAGTCAGATGGAATGGTGGAACGTTTTAATCAAACCTTGGAAAGGCATTTGGCAAAATTGGTGGACAGCCAACAAAAGGACTGGGACAAGTATATTCCGTTATTTTTAATGTCCTACCGGTCTGCTGTTCATGAAACAACGAACGTTACACCTGCTTTAGCCATGTTTGGGAGGCAACTTAGATTACCAGCGGATATTGTAACGGGACGACCACCTGACACCCCGGAGAGTGTTACAGAATATGCGGCAGATCTGCGTAATAGACTGTATGAAATCCATGAACACGTACGAGCATCACAAAGCAAAATAAGTGAGACTACGAAGATTAGGTATGACAGGAAGACGAATCACATAGAATTTAAAGAAGGCTCGCAAGTATGGCTCCATAACCCAACAAAACGCAAAGGAAAATCACCAAAGCTTCAAGCCGACTGGGACGGTCCATACACGATAGTCACGAAGATTAATGACGTTACTTACCGGATAAAGAAAATTAGTGGTTTAAGGAGAAAACCGAAAGTCGTTCACATAAATCGATTGGCGCCCTATAAAGGAAGTAATGATGCTCGGGACGAGCATGTCTAAGGAGAGGGTAGTGTTACGAAGACGGGTCAACTGCAATGTTTTTAGATTTTTCCACTACTTAGAGAACTTTTCAGCAGGCTGAAATATGATTTATGACCGTTTCAGGAGAGGGTCAATCACATATTAGAAAATCGAAATTTACATAATGTTGCCGTAGTTTTCAGGAGGCTGAAACATTTTTTCAGTCGGTTTCAGAACACGTATAGACGAATGGTACACTTTACAGTAGAGCCGTTTTCAGGCGTTTTCAGGCCTGGTTATACCCCTTTGATGAAGGAATATTCTAGAACGAATTTTCTAGGTGTGGGACAAGCACTGTTTGATACGCGAAAGAGAGGAAAGATAAGAACCTTCTCGAAGCTAGACCGAGAACTCTAGAACGCCGTACGACAGGCACATAGCAGTGTGCGAAAGAGATAGCGAGTACGCGCGTTCTAGAATTGTGCGATCGCTACTCAGTAGCGCTCCCGCCTAGAAATTTCTCGTAGAAATATCGTTCGAGACTATTCCCAGGGATATATAAGCGAGCCAAAACGCGACCAATCAGTTCAGTATCGAATGCGATTCCAAGCGATAAACAGCGAAGAGAAACAGTGCGAATAAGTGATACCAGTGATAAAGTACTGAGTAATTTAAGTGATTAGTGACAGTTTTTCATTGTGTGAGTTATTAGTGATTTTCTGTGCGTAATTTCAAGATATTAGTGTCAACGAATTCCTCGTAGATTTTATTGAAATAAACCCTTGAATAAATCGACGGCATTTTCTATCCGATCCCCTAGCTCGTAACAATATATTATTTACATGAGAAACTTAATATGTAAGTATATATTATATACGAGCGAGATACACGTCACCATTAGCCGACTTAATTTTAGTCAACTATGTTCACTCTAACATGCATCTTTACTGCCTTTTTTAATTTGTCAAACACACCAATATTGCGAATTTTAGATGGTAATTGATTAAATAATTGCACACCCTCACACCCAATAAACTTATTCAAATTATTTGTACACGGCTTCGGCAATATACCTAAGCAAACTCGCTCGACGAGTATGAGCACATAAGTTGTAGGAGGTATTCCTCAATAGGAATATCTACCATGATAATATTAGCTCAGACAATGTTGCTGAGCTCCAGGGCTCTTCATCTTTTGAGACAGCTTATACACTCAGGTAGGGGAGTTGAACAGCTAGGTGGTTAGGATGATTTTCCTCGAGCTTCCGCTTCCGCTTTGTACTTTGTGCTTTTATTTAGCTCGAGGCTATTGCTTATGAATTTAAACACCCTGTGAGTTTGTTCGATGGTGCCGTGTTATGCTCTAAACCATAATTGGTGATCTGGAGTTACAGAATTTTCATTTATAGCTTGCAAGAGCCGTCGTAGTAGTACCTTTTCTAGTACTTTAGATACAATCGGGAGAAGACTTATAGGTCGGTAAGATGAGACTTCATGTGGCGATTTCCCGGGCTTATGGACCATAATCACCTGAGAAACCTTCGTTATGCTGGAACGTAACCAACAATTATAATCCGGTTGTAAAGGGTTGTCAAGTAAGTTATAGCCTTATGAGGTAATTCGGAAAGAACCTTTTTGTCAATGAGGTCGAAACCTGGTGCCTTCCTATTCTCCATTTGTTGTATAGTTCTTTGTGCTTCCCTGGGTGTTACTGCCTTCAAGGGAAAATCCAATTGGAAATCCTGTTGGAGAATATCATCTATTTCTGCTTCATCCGACCCAGGAGTGGCTTCATTTGGTACAAATACCTACTTTAGCTAGATGGTCAGCAAAAGCATCCGCTTTTTCTAGTTAGATCTTGCCCACTTGTTTCTATCTAGTCGTCTGGTGGTTTAGGGTTTGTTGATTGATTTCGATTTTTGCATGCCTTCCAGAGAGAGTAGTCGGTGTCTGTTGTAGCTGTTAACATCAGGTTTTCCTCAATAGTAGCATCTAGATTATCTTTTATAGCCTGTTTAAGGTGTTTAGCGTAGATGTTTAGAGCTTGTTGTTTGCTTGTTTTGTCAGCGGGATGACGACTATTGTGCCACACTCTACGTAATCTTCTCTTCTCTCATCATCATGTCCTGAATTTCGTGGGGTACAGAGAGCTGTCTGGTGTTTTTCTGAGCCACTTCTCAGAACTCCTCCAGCATGCATCCTGTACCACCCTGGTAATGCCAAAACTGCCTCATCTATTTCCTCCTCACTCTTTAGTGAAAGCCGCAAAAGTTGGGCGTCCTTAACGAGGTCACGAAACATTTGCCAATTTGTTGTCTTGTTATACAGTACCTACTGGTTTCCCAACAAACATTGGTACTAATAGTTAATATCACTGGGATGTGAGCTGAAGAGCCATCGAGAAAGCCATCAATGTGATAAAAGAGTCGTGAGAGACCCTTCATTTAAAAGAAGTCCAGGACATCAGGCAATCTTCCAGGGTCGCTTGGCCAGTGGATAGGCTCGGGGGTGGAGAGTTGTTAAGTTGTTTTTATCAACGCATTATTTAAGTTCTTTACCTCGCTTGGTAATCAATCTCGACCCCTAGTGCAGATGCTTTGAATTCCAATCTCCATCTGCTATGAACCTTGGACCGAGACGGTTAATATATGTGGTGAAGTATTTCTCAGTTATAGCGTGCTTTGGAGGACAATAAGCCGAGAAAATACAGAAATTCCCAATTTCATCCTGGAGGTGGCTTTGCGGTGGCTTGAATGAATTTCGATCGAAATTGTGGGAGTTCATAAAGTTCTATGGATGATCTAATTATAATCAATCTTTGGTTTAGTGTGATTCTGCACATTTGAGGGTTCGACCTGGTCTCATGCAGTAGTTTTTGGTGTGACCATACTGCTGGCATCTTTGACACTGAACTATAGTGGTCCTCTTTTTTGGGTCTTCTATAGTAACAATTTGGTGGAAAATATGTCTGATTTCATTGGCTGCTTTTGCTTTGCTGACTAGACTGCAGGTTTACAAAGAAAGTTGAGGTAGGTTTTTTATCATGCCCAGATCTGGCATTGATAATCTCTCCAACTACTATGTTTCCCGTTTTCTTAAATTCAGTTTTTATAACGTCAAGTGGAGTAGTGTGGTGCAAGTTTCTTACTACTAGTCTGTAATTTCTATCTTCTTTTCGGTTGAATGTATGGCCAATGAGACCCTTCTCTCTTACAGCTGTGATAAGTTTTGTGTAAACATCTATGTCTTCGTGTGTCTATTTAGTATTGATGCAGCATTTCAAGATGAAATAGAAAACTATATTGAATATGAACTATCTCCCTACCCTCGTCGTTAATTGATGACATCAAATTGCGTAAAACACAGAAGTCTGCAATTTAGGTACGATTGTTTCGAAAAGGGAGACTTTGATATTAACAACACAAATGCGACATACATCATTGACGGAGGATACTTACTACATCGCGTTGTGTGGGATAGTGAAGAAACATTCAACGTTTTATTAGATAAATACGTACAGTATGTACGCCGACTTTGGTTCCCGAGTCATTGTACGAGAAATACCAAAGCTGCAGAACAGCGCGGTCGAACTTTAGCGACATCTTCATGAATTGATATTTTATTTGATGAAAATATGACAGTTCCAACCAACAAAAATTTATTTCTAATACTCACAATAAGTCTCGGTTCATTTCAATGTTGAAAGAAAGATTTACTACGGAAAATCTATTGGTAAGACAAGCTAATAATGATGCTGATGTATCGATAATTGAAACAGCAATTGAGCAATTCAATTTGACAAATACAGCTATTATAGTTGGTGAAGATATTGACTTACTCGTATTACTCACTGCTCGAACTCCAACTGAAAAAACTATTTTCTTCTTAAAACCAGGAAAACCTCAACATCAATCGGAAATGTATCAAAAAGTTTTTACACGCAATAAATGGCTGTGATACGACTTCTACATTTTACAAGAGTGGTAAAAAAACAGTTTTCAAACTATTTGAGAAACAAAATTTAATTGAATGTGCTGAATTTTTTAAAAATAGTAATTCTACTCGGCAAGAAATTATTACTAACGGTATTCGCTTTTTTTCTATGGTACGCAGCTCCTAAAAAAACTACCTGCTTAGATAAGTTAAGATATGCATGTTTCGTTAAAAACACCATTAGTAAAAAACAAGTACAATTAGCTTGTCTTCCTCCAACCTCAGTTGCTGCTCAGCAACATCTTTTGAGGGTATATCACCAAAGTTCAAGTGTGGCTTGGTTATCAGCTAGACCCTACAGACTGGGGTTGGAAGTTGGTCAACAATTCATTAGAACCAGTGCACACTTTACTTCCACCTGTACCCAACGAGGCAACATGCGATACATCGCTATTAACGCAATTTACATGCACTCAGGATGAAGATGAAGAACAAGAACAAGAAGATCAAGAAGAAGAATTTGAAAGTTACGACTAGGTCGATTTAATTTCACTACTTTTTTTAAACTAAAATTGCTTTTATAATTTGATCTCTGCTAATATCCATTTTTCAATAGTTTCAAACTAAACAGGATTAATGCAGACCCGTGGAATAGGCCTACTGGTGAAACCACGTAAAAAAAACGCGGCTAAGCACACTATCTCATAGGTGGCGTGGAAACGTGTGCATATTATGACGATTACGACTTTTTGAATCGTTATATCTCAAAAACGGTGGCTCGTAGAAAAAAATAATAAATCAATTTCTTGTAGATAATTTTATTTATATTTTATCTATAATTTTTGTCTGAGGTATCACTACATAGTATAAAACAAAGTCGCTTTCTCTGTCCCTATGTCCCTTTGTATGCTTAAATCTTTGAAACTACGCAACGGATTTTGATGCGGTTTTTTTTAATAGATAGAGTGATTCAAGGAAAGTTTATATGTATAATAACATCCATTAAATAGTGGAGAAGTACTGTTATTTTTGAGGTTTCTAATGTGATGTCGTTAATAATTACATTTTTTCCGCTTACATTGCAAACGCAAGCTGAACCCTACGAGTTTTATCAAAATAATGTACTAAGTATTGTACACATTGAAAAGTTCTACAGAAAAGTCCGTGATGGTATATGTCTATCTCTTATGGATAACCCACAATAACTTTTTTTTGTCATTTACTTTTTACGACAAATAAGGGCTAATTTTCGAAGCGATTTTAACCAATACACCATTAATCCTTAACCAATTAAATACCTTGAATACATTGTTCATTTAATATAGATCTATTCAGCCCATTACAGCTTATTTAGCAGCAATTGAACGCGTATATTATCGGAGCTTTCCAGCGACGGAAATAACAATACGTAATAAAAACCTGCTTTTCATCAGCATTGCACCCGTGCGAAGCTGGGGCGGGTCACTAGTTTGTATGATAAAACTTACCGTTTTGCTGAGAATCGCGAAAATCTCATTTTTTTGACCTTTGACCTTGAATAAAAAAATTTCCTTACAAGGGAAAGATGGGGAACTTTCAAATTAAATTTTTAATTATATTTGAAACAATCTTACCGATTTTCAGCTTGGTGGGAATTTAGGTAACTTCGAATGTCTAAATTGACCGGACTATAGTTTGGGCATTTTAAAATCTCAAAACACGTCGTGGTGACCAAAATAAACAAAACGCGTGGTTCCTGCTTACTATCCAACTGAAAACTAGCTTTCCCGGCCACATGAAGCTAGTACACAAGCCCGGATGGCCCGGAGGGCTACTATCTTAAAAATAGAACTCCATCTTATCAAAAACTATGCTGGCTTGTAAACTAGCTTACTAGCTCAGAAATCTACACGAAGAATCTCCAGAAGTCTACACGAAGCCAGAAGTACTAGCTTGCTAGCTTACTGACACTAGCTTGCTATCCTAGCTTGAACAACTTGCCTCGTGTAACTCGGGCATTAGTGATGTAACATAATATACAGCCAAGTATATTTAAGTATATCTAATAATACTTTTTACACGGTGTCTACGCTTTAGTTATTGTTCTAGAATGCTTAGTCTTATGCTGTGCTTCTAATATGTTATTCGTTAATAATTATTTGTCTGTTACCTATATCTTAATATTTTATAACACTTCATTATTGATGTAATATTATACCTACATTATATCAATAGTAAAGGAGTAGAAATTAAGTGTCTGTATAAAATAATGCAAACTCATTAAAGTTTATTTCAATTTTCCTTTTTTGTCTGTCTGTACTCAAACAATTCTTCGTATCTATGTATGAACCATAGAGTCGGTCAATCCCAATTAACACCACCTCTGCGGCTGCTTTGTTAATAACATATAATTTCTAGCAACCTAGATCGCAGCCTAGATAATAAGGCACACGTCGACAATTTTTGAGTCAGTGAAATGCTCGAGTGAAATGTTTCCTCGCGCTGTTTTCCCTCCCCAAACTTTGGTTGGAAAAGGTTGTATATTGCGCTCATAGAAACAAGTCTATTGGTAATCGATATACAGATACATGTGTCACCGCTATTATTTCTGTTGTGTATATGTCGCAGCCAACTACTTAATTTTCCGTTAGATTAACAGCCAACCTTTTTAACTAAAATGTGCCGTTTAACTAGCAGCCGGAACGATATTTACCTGTAGCGTTTGTTACAACAATTAATAAACTAAGCTAATGATTAGGCCATTAGTTCAAGTCATT
Organism: Pieris mannii; assembly: GCA_028984075.1. Lineage (NCBI taxonomy): Eukaryota > Metazoa > Arthropoda > Insecta > Lepidoptera > Pieridae > Pieris > Pieris mannii. The sequence goes on along the minus strand of CM054779.1, from coordinate 12,588,938 downwards.
ATTTGACAGAATTAAAAATATGAAACATATGACATAATAAATATTTATTTTAAAATTCACATTATCACTGCACTCTTCCATTGTACTCGTTTTTTTTTCATGAAACTTTGGAAAACACCATCAAAGCTGTGGTTTGCCGACGCCATATTGACAGTTTGATGAGTTTCGTTTCGAGTTTGATAGTGGCAGAAAGTGGAATTAAACATAACTGTCAATGTAATTAAGTTGTCAACAGGCTAGGCGCAGTCATTTGCCTAGCTGTTTAAGCAACTGGCTGAACATCTTTCAGGCCGCTAGTTAACGAAGCCGTTTAGTTAATCGGCTTGGCTGTTAATTGAACGGCTAATTAAGCTAGTTGCCTGAGAGTTATACTTATTACGTATGGCGGTAAGTACGAATAATAAATGAGTAGTACCTACAATTTATTAAATAAATATCCCACAAACCAATTGTCGAAATATTGCGTACTTCTAATGAAAGGTGTGCCTACAACACGATCCAATACGTTTTTGACGTCGACGAATAAAATATATAGCATTTTTAAGTATTACAAATTATGAATAAGCATTTTATTGTACCATGCCATGTAATGACGGTTAACAATCATTAAATGCTTTAAATAACGCTGACTTCTGACATTATCCATTGCATGTGATTGGTGACTCAGGTGTTGAAGAAAGCGGGGAGATGTCATCGCAAGTATTTAGCGGCCCAGTCCACTCGTGTTGGATTGCTTCCCAATGCCGCAGCTTCTAAACAGAGTAAGTTACCTCGGAGGTACAATACTTTTTCTATTATTATTAATTAACTAGTTAACGGTTATATGTACCTTTTAGCGACTGTAGCGGTAGGCTGCGGAACAAGGAGGTGTCGACTCGAGCTCCAGTGACATACCGTGTGGCTCCAAAATAGGCACACGCTGCTCGCTCCGTTTCCATGGTAGCTCCAGCTTCATTACCTTCCGCATCACGTCCGCCACTTTTCACCAATTTTCCTCTACGTATGTGATAATAACAAAAATGCACGTAAATATTAATCATATTGTCATCAGCGTCAGCTGCAGTAAATTTGAATTATCCGGATATAAACTCTGCTAATAGGTATTAAGCTAATACATAAAATTGTCGCACAACTCACCCTAAAACATGGGCAAATTGATCATAGTATGTTGTCGCTACATATGCTCGTGTTTTTGGACCCGTTTCGCGGGATGCTTCCATCTTGAGAATCGCCGACGGGGCTCTTTTCTCGTCTTCATAGTGATTGTTCCTGCAAGTTATTCAACTAGATATAATATAGTTCTTACACGCTCCAATAGCAAAGAATAAAGATATACAAAAACCTTCTAGGTTGTGTAGACGGCGGTCCCAGTACTAAGCCAGTGCCTACAGCAAAATATGGATATCTGCAAATAAATTAACTTTAGAACATAATAAAAATTCCAAATATTTATATTGCACAAGATACTTTACCATAATCAGGTCCGCTGGATTATTAAGGCTATCGAAATATAGATATTTTGCGAAAGCAAAACGTGCCGTTTCTTAATGTTTGTTTTTTTTATATAGAACAGGTGCAAACTGGCAGGAGGCTCACCTGATGTTAAGTGATACCGCTATATAGTCTTTAATTAAATTATGTGGGACACGTAAGGTGAAAAACGGACGCAGCTATTGTGTCGGCACAAATAGGTGGGTCTCATATGATTTTCTGTGTTTGTAATACCTATTCCTCAAATGTTTATATTATTAAGTATGCCTCAAAGTAAATAAATAAAAATAAATACTTAAACGCTAAAGTTTTAACCTGAGTGCCTGAGAGGCGGTTGGGCGGTCACCGGGTGGGAATCGCAGAAGTGCAGCGAGTAGCGCTAATGCTGCAGCGGAGGCACGTGGCACGGCGCGTGCTAGCGGAATGCCCGTACTCGCCGGCAACCGTATGCGCAGCGATGCTGCCAGGGCATGACCTTCGGGCCAGTTTGGTGTTCCCAGTACTGCGCACATTTTATGTAGTTGGTCTATTTCCGAATTCCCAGGCAACAACGGGCGGCTCGTATATAACTCGGCTATAATACACCCCAGTGCCCAAAGATCTATAGGCGCGCCATAGTGGGGGTCGCGGAGCAGCACCTCCGGCGCCCGGTACCAGCGGGTAGACACATATTCGGTGTAAGGTGGACGAGAACGAGTCTCTCTTGCCAGTCCGAGATCGGCTATTTTGACCAGGTCGGGACCGGCGCAAAGTAAATTCTCGGGCTTAAGGTCGCGGTGAAAAAAGCCATGGCGATGCATGTGGGCAAGACCCTGTAATACTTGGAACGTGATGTTGCGCAGCGCCGGTTCTGGCAACGGTCGCTCGGAATCTCGAATAAGCTGATACAAATTACCACGCATATACTCGAATACGAAGTACAGGGTATCATTCTCTCTGATGACCTCGCGCAGTTTCACAATATTAGCATGGTTCAGTTTCTTTAAAGATTTCACCTCGCGAAGGTTCATAGCTTCGTCCCAAGAGTAATACTTTCGTTTCATGCGTTTGATAGCCACCTTTTCTCCAGTATCTCTGCGTTGCGCAAGAACAACTGACCCGTACGTACCGTCGCCGAGCTGCTGCAGAACAAGATACCGGTTCATTGCACACTCGGACTTTTACACACTATTCTATCTACTGCTCACAATTACTGATAAGGAAGGCATTGTCATTTTAAGTAGGAATACATTTTCATATTATACATTACAATGGACTTGAAATGACGACTACCACATGATAATAAAACTGGACGTCTTTATTAGCCACCACGATTTTTACTACATAATAAATTAAGTGTAAGCTTTATTTATACAGTTTATTTTATATGTTTTTGAATGACGTACGTAAATTTAAAGTAAATTTAAATGTTACACACTATTCATTTCAATTTGTTTACAGTAAAAGTAACGTTTCTATGGTTACCAATTGTGTACACCTTAGGCTAAGAATACTGACCGCTCTGAAATATTAAAGGTGTATGTTACCAACATAAAAATATATAAGCCAAGAATTATTCATTAATTATATTCAATTTGGGATTTTAACTTAAATTCAAGTAGTGTAAATGTTAAACAATACCTACTTTGAATTTTTCTTGTCGTTCTGTGAATTCACTCGAGTAAGCCGGGTGTTTAATGGGGTCTTGAAATAGAGAAGCTGGTAAGGAAATGCTTTCCTTACCAGCTCCTCACCAGATGTTGCAGACAAGATGTTGGTTCAAGCCTTTGTCGACGATATTGGCTGTGAACCTCGGTCACCATTAGGACCTTTAGAATGCTCTTGCCCATGCGTTGCGTGGAAGCATTTTGCAAGGACCATCTGACACGGAAAAACCAAGTTCCCAAAAAAATTCGCTTCAATTTGATACATCATAATTAATAAATGTAAAATTTATCGAAATTGCTATTGGATCAACGGCACCCGTGATTTTAAATCTTTATGTAAATTGCCGTCAATAGACGATATTTTATTTAAATAACAAGTGAACGAAATTCTAATCAGAAATCAATTAAAAATAATTAAACTAATTATAAATATACATGAAAATTGGTTTTTAGCAAATATCCGATGAGCGAAGTAATCTGCAGCCGGATCTTAGACCATTACAGGCTTCGCAATGCTTGATAGCTTAGATGTAAACTACTCGTTCCAGGATCTTTGAAAGGCAAGGGAGAATGCCGATCGGTCTTAAGTCTTTGAGTTCAATTGGACTTTGTATTTTAGGAATTGGCCGAACAAGGGATACTTTAAATACTATCTTTGAATGTTAGTGTATTATTTCTTGAATCTTGGGGAAAGTTGTAAGCCGTGTAATAAACCAGTATAAACTATCTTTCCTTTCGTTTGGCTCGAGAATCGTTATTAGCAGTTTTCCAATTACAGCACTAGACCGCATTATGCGGCACAATGCTCGATGTTGAATGTTCCAACTACAGCAACGCTTCGCACAATTGAGCACTCTCAAAACTCAAAAGTAATGCTCTCGCGTGCGTGATACTCACAATCAATACCAACTCAATGACAAAAAAATCACTAGTGTTTTATTCTTTAAGTTGGCATTGATCGAAATTATCGTTAGTAATATTATTAATTGTTGAAAAGTTTGTAAGGCTTTTGTTTCGTCGTAGATTTTGGAAATAATCAAATTTATTTCAAACAGCTAAAAATATAAATATAATTATAATGGCTCAAATAACTTATGTTTCATTAACATATATATTTCCAATTAAGATATCACTTGATAATAAAATAATTGATTTATTTAAACTCGGAGCACTCTATAAATCATCGTCATCACTATCATTTGGATAAGATGATTCAATTAAAAAGTGTATAATTTATTTAGAAATGAACTTAGCGCATTCTGCTGATGCATTTGATAACTAATTCACGTTCCAATTAAGCTTCAGCATAATTCGGCATTGTGCGCCACTGAGTCGCATTATGCTCTGTAATTGGAAAACTACCATTGTCTATAATATTATATTTTCTACTTGGTCTGTGGCGCCCAGCGATATCTTAAAATACTTTATTTACATTATTTATAAACAATAGAAATTAATAGATATAGGAAAGGAGTTGATTGTTTAATTTGATTTTAGTTGATTAGTTAATTGACTTTCCTAGTGAAAAAAAATTAAAAATAGGATCATGAAAAATATAATTATATAATAAATACCTTAGATGGAATTAACATAATATCTATTAGGGCTTATCGGTCTAACCTACAAAAATATTGTGATTTAAAATTTATATTAAATTAAGAGTGAATATGTGTATATTAACAAGAGCTTTGATTCACGGGAAAAGATACACTCGTATATGCAAATTCAGCACACAGGGTTACCGTCGACAGGTAGGTCTAACATTTTTTGTTGCTGATTATTATATAGTTCGATTTTGTTCAGATCGGAATGTGTCGAGTTTAGTTGAGAAGATAAATTGTATTTCTATAGAAAGTACAGGACACACTCCAAACATTATTTTTTCTACAATAGTCAAAATTAAAATCCTGATTCCTGTGTAAGAATTTACATTTGTAATCTTAATTTTTCAGTTATATACTGATTTTTTTTAGCTGTGTAGCTGTCAGCTATAATGCTTCATTATATTATAATTAATGATTATGTCATGTCTGGCCCTATAGAAATTTTTTTATTGGGACACCAAATACTTGAAATAAATCTTGATCTTTATTTAAGTTATACAAAATATTGGATGGATAATGACTCCAATAAAAGCGCCACAATTATCCTATGCCACAACTTGTATAAACTAGAGGTTTCATTAGACAGTAGTTTAATAGCTTAAACTTTTCTAGAAGTATACTACAGATGATAGCCCACTTAAGCTGGATAATACCATTATTGGTGCAGAAGAAGGTGGCAGATGGCCTAGAAGAATAGTATCAGGTCTACAACCGACTGGAGCCTTGCATGTTGGTAACTACTTTGCTGCAGTGCGCCGCTGTGTACAGTTGCAAGAGCGGGGAGATGATGTGATGCTGTTTATTGCAGATTTACATGCTTTGACCACAAAACAGGTATTTTTATTTATGCTTATAACATAATGTAAAAAAATATTTGCAGTTTCCAGTTTCATAATCTGTTAAATGATTACATATACCCTACTACTAATTTATTTATTTACTTATAGCCCATACATGGCCAAACTCAAACATACTAAAATACATAAATATAGAATATTAAAGAAAAACACTTTTTTTACCAGATTGTTTTTCTGTATCTAAATGTGTAAAAGTTATGTTAATAAAAGACAATACTATATAAAATATCAATTATAAAATAACATAGAACACAAAAACTACAATTAAGTTATTAACAAAATTTCGATTTTGTTTTTAATTATGCTTAAACCAAACTTGACCCCAGCCAAATCCCTATAAAGCTCTCATGAATAGTACCCTAATACTGCCATCAAGACCTTAGTAGGGTAGAGGTAAAGAAAAAAATTGTAGTTCGTTTATACAGATTTCTAAGGAACTTTTGCACCCTTTGAATCATATCCCCATAATACCTTTCATAAAGGGATGATATGACGCAGGAATATAGCACCCTATTGGCACTGTCGAATAGACCAACTGAATTTCGCAGGATAATAAGAGTATTTTATTCAGTGAGGCACTAAATAAAGCTCATCACTTTACATTTGTCATAGTTGAAGTAGAGTTGATTTAATTCACTCCAATGCTGCAGTTCATCCAGTTGCATACACAGACAGTCATTGTCAGTCTTAATTTTGATATCAAAATAATTATAGTGCGCTTTTGGGTTACGATTGGCAATTGCTAGATTTAGTTGCAGGAGATCTGCCAAAATACTGATTTAAAGTGACTAGCAAATGCCTTCGTCACAACCATAATATTCAACATTATTACAAAAAATTGCAGTCATTGACTTTTTTAACAGTATTAATATATTGCCAAAATTTCGTAGATTTATTAACTAAATTTAAGAAGATGGTGTGTAAATAGTTAATGTTAGCTTTGTGAATGTCGTTCTTAATGATTGACCTAAGACATATATCCTAACTCCTACATTTCTTTGGCTATTTACGTATATTAAATTAAATATGAAGTCTGCATTTATAAATTTGAAATAGAAATATAGTTAGAAAAGGATAATAAAAGCCAAGTTTTATGTTTTCTATTTGTTTTAATAAGAAGACATGTTTATCAATAACAAAACATTACATAGAAATTCCTAAAATAAATATACCAAATATGATTTTTTTTTAATAATGGATGTAAATCTCCACAAATATATATTACTGATATTATTATATATATACTTACTGACGGATTCATAAACTGCATCAAACTTCAGGATTACTTTGAAATGATGTTTTGAATAAATATGCAAACTTTTTAATCTTAAAAAAAGCAATATTTAAAAATAGAACTACAGTAAAACAAATGAATATAGCTGGAAAAAGAATATTTACTAGTAGTTGTATCAGATTTGCGTGTTTTAAAATTGATTCTTATTCATTTTTATTTTCTTTAGACAATTGAATTATTGTTACCAGCAGAACTGTTGGGTTAGCTATTTAACTCATTGAAAGTTTCTGAACCATAACATGGACACTTTGTCCGAACAAGCTGCTAAAATTGTAGCATTGGGAGGGCTTGGATCAACGAACGATTGGTAGAAATTTAAATTTAAACCAGTCTATGGTTCCTAGAATATACAGAAGGTTTATGGAGACAGATTCTTACAAAAGCAGACGTGGTACAGGCAGAACTCGAGCAACCACCGGTCGTGATGACCGATTTATTGTTACAACTTCCCTCTGAAATCGTTTCCTCACGTCAGTTAACATCAAAATAGAGCTTAATGAAGTGCGTGAAGTAAACGTTAGTGCTCGAACAAAAAAAAAATGAGGCGGATATAACCTCTTTTAGAAGAGCAAATCTAGAATCTAGTTTCAATTTAAATCTGTGTAGAAAGTTTACAAACTTGGTTAAAATATTTCTTTCAAAGTCGTTTTTTACTTTGATGCAGTTTATGAGTCCGTCAGTATATTAAAAGCGCAGATAATATTGCATAGAAAGTTGCCACTGGACCAAGGGATTCAGAATCGTGACTTGCAAGCAAACTATGACTCTAAAAGCATTCCAAAGTAGAAAGTGAAAGTTTGTCCAAAGGTGAGCCCGGCCGCGATGCAAGACAACACGCTGCAGTTGACCGCATACCTGCTGGCCAGCGGCTTGGACCCGGCGCGCACCGTTCTGTTCGCGCAGTCGGCCGTGCCACGACACGCCGAGCTGTGCTGGGTGCTGACTTGCCTGACAACACAGGCTCGCCTCGCACATCTGCCACAGTACCGTGAACGCACCGCCGGCGGCGGCGACCTCGGCGCCGGGCTGCTGCTGTACCCGGTGCTACAGGCAGCCGACGTGCTGCTTTACCGCGCGACGCACGTCCCCGTCGGCGCCGATCAGCTGCAGCACCTGCAGTTGGCCGCGCTGCTCGCGCGGACATTTCGACACCGCTATGGCCCCGCCTTTCCGACGCCGCGCGCGTTGCTGCCGACCGACGGCAGCGACCGCGTGCGCAGCCTACGCGACCCCTCCAAGAAGATGTCCAAGTCCGACCCGGACCCCAAGTCGCGCATCGCCCTCGCCGACTCGGACGACGCGATCCGCGCCAAAATCAGAAAGGCCGTGACCGACTTTACGCCTCAGGTGAGAGCTCCGATCGCCCGTCGGCCCTTCAAACCGGCCGCCACGCGCTGACCGGTGTCGTGTCGCACAGGTGACGTTCGACCCGGCGACGAGGCCGGGCGTGTCCAACCTGGTACTGCTGCAGTGCCTGGCCGAGGACAAGACGCACGAAGAGGTCACCGACGAGGCGGAGGGACTGACGACGGCGCAGTATAAGCGCGTAGTGGCAGAAGCGCTGGTTTCCGTGCTCGGCCCCATACGCGCGCGCGCCCAGGAACTGCAGGCGCGGCCGCGGTTACTGCGCGACGTGCTGCGTCACGGGGCGGCACGCGCTCGACGCCGGGCCGACGCCGTGTACGCCGACGTGGGCGCGCTCACGGGTTTGGCGCCGGTCGAGCTCGTGGAGGCCGACAAGAAGCTGAAGGTTGCGTAGAACGTAAGTTTGACGTGTCAAGTTTCTACTTGGAAAGGGACGATCTATGAACTATATCTGTCAAATGTTTTGAAAGAAATTGACTTTTGACGTCTCCATACAACAGGGAGCGTACCTCAGAGCGGGTGATGGTGCTGGTGCTGCATGGCTAGATGGTCATGGGGCGCAGGCGGAGGTGCGGAGGGGCGTTCGCGCAGCAGCGTCACAAGGTCCCGCAACAGGTCTACGGCGTGCACGACGGCCTCGGCCTGCTTCTCGGCGGCCAGCGCGGTGCGCATGGCGGCCTCGGCCAGCAACTCGTCGGTCGCCAATGGCGCGGAACCCTCCGAGCACATGTCCTCGTCGAGAGCCTTGCGCTCCTCGTCTGAAGCCGCCGCGCCACCCGACACCGCGTTCACTGCGTTTTGTATATATCATACAAAGAAATCATAATAAAATGTAATAAATGAAAAAAAAATTTAGTAAAAAATTGATCTACAGATTATAAGTACAGTGAATAATTTGATGGCACTTGGATTAATAGACTTATAAAGATTTATTCAACTTACTAATAACAAATATAATATTTAATGCAATAATAAATTTTATAAAGAAAAATATATACATATAACATACACTTAATACATACTTACATATAGTATCGACTAGCCAGGTAGGCTAGGAATGGTAATATTATTAAAAGCTAACATATGGCAATAACATTTATCACTGCTACTCTAACTTGTAGGTACAAACATATTAGGATACAATAAGTATTTGAAGAATTTATTAAAAATACTTTCTCAAAACACTGATACTAGCTGATTTAGACTGAGCTAGATTTACTCTGTGTGTAAATTGCTTGAGAATTGACTAGTGTTTAGAATGAAACATTCTCAATTATATTTCTAGATTAGTTCTGTTACACTACTTTCATTTAAAAATTTTATTTTAAAGAAAATAAAGATGCTACAATATAGATAGAACATTTTATTTAAATGATTGTTCTATTTATTATAAATATGGTATTAAATAGTATCACAGTTATAAAATAAATAAATTCAAATATTTTTTTTTCTTTTATATATAATATTTATGTATTATAAACAAAAACACAAACACTGTATTTGCGCTAGAATAAAAGAAGTTGACCATTTCTGTTTCTCCTACACAATTTAACTTTTTAAGCTGTTTTTTATTACTATACTGATATTTTAGGTATGTTATGTTATTTATGTGTTAAATGCATTTTGAATAATTAATATTTCAGATACTTCAAATCAAAAGCATATGTACCTATGCTAAATAGTTAATAATAATGATGAAGTTACTACAGTTACTTACAATCGTTTTTGCAACTGAGAATATTCTGTAAGCGTTCCTCTGCAGTCGAGAGGTCACCTAGTGCACCTCCGGCGGCGCACTTCTTTCTTGCTTTATATTTGACGTCCGCCCAGTAGCGACACCACTTATCTGGTGATTTCCGAGCACCACCCGTATCTGCCGCTGCAGCGTTTAACCTTTCGGCGAGTAATCGCCAGAGTTTACTAGCGCTAAAGCGAGAATATATAGACTGTTTGCCTGCTGCAAAGTCACGGTGCTCTTCCATAAAAGTCAATAGCAGATCCAGTTGCTCTGCGCTTACTCTACTCCTGGACAGCGCTGAGTTCATGATTTAAACATAACGTCACTTTTGTGTGCCTCTAGTAATTTATTCTAATGACTGATTTGCATTACAGATACACATTATACTTGTGTTGCATTGAGTTTTTTTACAAATAATTTGTTTATTAAAAGCATTTATCACAGATGAAAAACGTATCTAGTTAAAGTACAGACTAGAGTCATTTACATACCAATTTTTATTGGGCATTATCTTTACCTTTTGTTTTATGCCAAATAAAGAGCTGACTTTGAAAGAACTTAGAACTATATTATTTTATAGATAGTTAAAGATCCAAAGACTAAAAATTATAGTCGAGATTGCAGTTTAATATGTATACGTATAGTAGGTTTTATCTTGTTATAAATCACAACCCATTTTCATCTTTGCTAAGTGGTTTATTCTTCACAAACAACAGTAATTAATTTATATTCCTATTGAAACGCTCAAGGAAAAAATATATCTCTTCACTCGTCTTAAAACTCTGTTCCTAGTGACGTCTGTTTTCTTCTTTCTTAATTTTCTTTTATTTATGTGGCCACATACTTCAAAATCTTATAGAAAATATTACACAATATATATATGTACATTTTTAGTGTGTATCTACGACACACTACAAATACTTTAGTAAGGACATATAACTAAGTTTCTATATAATCTATATATATATAATGAAAATGGTCTTCGTTTGAGGCTCAATCACGCCCAAACCACTGATCGTATCGACATGAAACTACCACCATTCGATGCGAAATTTTTCTTAGATGGTTTATGGCTATTTATTTTGAAGTGAAGTACCTTCTTATTATACTTAAACTCCGTTATGCTAACGAGTATGTTTTACGTCCCGGCAAACTCAACTTACGAGCGACGAGTCGTCGAATGTGAGATGGAGGAAGATTAATACTCATTTCTCCATGAATCGGACCATTTCTATTGGACAATTTTTCCATTTATTCTTTGTTTTGTTGTTCATCAACATTTATAATAATAATAATAATAATTTATTATGTCAATAAATTTTATTTTAAGTGAATTTGACTCTTCTTTGAAAAATATTGTAAATTTCAGAAAAAAAAATTAACAAAAAAAAGCAAAAAAAAAATAAAAATGATAAATTTAATTTATTTCCTTTGAAAATTCGCCCAGCAAAGCGGGCGGGGTCGGCTAGTATATATTATATAATTATAATGCCAGTCTTGTTGTTGGGTAAGTAAAAATGATCACGACTACGAGACACGATTTGAAAATTGACAGCTGACACTACGACGGCTGATAGTTCATATTTCATAATACAAATACACCTTACACTATTGTGTCAATACTGGATACACATTTCACTTTATTTTCGTTTGAAGAGAAATATGTTTGTTAGGTAATAATTTATAATATTATACAAACATATTATTATTTATTATAATAAAATATATAATACAGTCCTGTTAGTGTAAAAACTGTACAGTTAGTGGCTGACAAAGTGAAGAAGTGATATTTAAAAATATTGACAAAAGTGAAAATTTGTGGTGTGCGGAACTAAATTTTGGAAATTGGTAGCGTGAGTTAGGCGATGATTTGACCTGTTAAGGCAAAATAATTATCTATCGCATTTTACCGACCAGCTTCGCCTATTGATTTCTATCTACACCGGGTATGGATCGCTGCAGAAATGATAGTTGTCTAATTAATGAACTTTGACTGGGGAAAGTAGTAGTAAAATAAAATTAAACCAAAATTTCATCAATTTTCAATACATACTATCTTTGAAATGTGAATTTAAGTAGATAAAAATTAATAATTAAATAATTTGATACCACATATTGTTTGCTTCCTTAATAATAGCCTTCTAATAGTCTTGGATTGTTGACAAGCCCCCAAATCTGAAAAAGAATACTTTTATTTTATATAGTGTAACTATATGATCTAACTAGGACTATGATAAACAAAATTTGCGATAATTGTGGTGATTACTTAAATCGTGGGAGGCAGGTACGCCCTGAGACAGGCACTTTCTTTGACTGCATAGCATTCATTTGTTTCATACCAATAAACATTAATTATATTGGTTGTACTCAGTGTTGAATGCCAGTGGTTAATATAAAGTAAAACAAAAATCTTTCATTATTTAAAGCAAACTGAAGACCCAGGAACAATTATTATTTAACTTGTGTCTAAAATGTTGCCTAAATAATGTTGACTTTCTTTGTACATAGTATATTTGGGGATGACTTTTTTATTTCAAATTAATGTTATGGACAATACATGGTGTTGAAAAAGTATTTTCTCACTTTTATATATTATCTCAAATAAATAAATGGTTATTTTTATATTAAATATTATATTTTAGTTAAATTGTTGTGATGTTAGTAATTAACTAACATCACAACAATTTAACTAAAATAGATAGTTATCTCATAAAAACTATTTTATAGTACACTGAAATAATTAAGATGTTTTGTTTTATCAACTCTTTAGGAAACAGTTTTAAGTAATTAGTGGTTACAACAAAACCCATATAGATTACATATGCACTTTGTACACTTTTTAAATGTTTAAAGTGCAGCTCATATTGTGTGTTTTTTTTTGAAGAAACTCAAGGTATTTTTTTCAGGTAGGCATTGCCAAGTTGGACTATGTCTGGAGTGGGAGCACGAATGGCAGCATGGCGCGCTCACGCGTACGGCGGCGTCGGCGAGCTGCGACTCGAGAGCGCCCGCGTGCCACCGCTCCGCAGCGCCGACGATCTTCTCGTGCGCGTCACCGCCGCCTCGCTCAACCCTATCGATCTCGCCATGCTAGGTGTGCCCATGTTTGAGCTATACTCCTAACAAATTTAAAGTTAACCGTACGTATATCAAGCCAAACGATGTCTACAATGTGAGTGAGTATGGATATAGTATCGTTGGTAAATTAACCAGGATGGATCTTTATAACGCCATGCCGGCAGTAGTCTTGTATTAGTGAATGACATAATTGAGGTAGATGCGTTTCATTGTTTTAAGTAACGTTAAAAAAATTAAAATTATATAGATGGGTACGGATCGCGCATATTGAACACGCTTAGACGTCTGGAGGGTGCAGACGTCGAGTTCCCGTTGGTGCCGGGGCGCGACTTCAGCGGCGTCGTAGTACGGGCGGGTCGCGGGGCGCGACTGGAGCCAGGGACGCGCGTGTGGGGTGTCCTCCCGCCGCATCGACCCGGCGCGCTCGCAGAATACGTCGCGGTGCCGTCACGCTGGGCGGGGCCGGCGCCCGTGGCACTCGATCCGCTCGCCGCGGCCGGAGCTCTCTATGCTGGCCTCACGGCCGCGAGCGCTCTGCGGATAGCAGGTCTAGCGGGAGCGTCCGCGCAAGGGGCGCGCGTGCTGCTGCTGGGGCTCGGAGGCGTCGGCGCGGCCGCGTTGCAGTTACTGGTGCGGGGCGGCGCAAGGGTGGTGGTAAGCTGCGCGACCGAGCAGGCCGCCGAGGCGCACACGCTCGGCGCCGTCGCGGCGCTTAACCGCGGCGAACCGGACTATGACGAAAGGGTGGCCGCCTCGGGCCCCTTCGACGCGGTGCTCGACTGCGGCGGCGTCGGTGGTTGGGCGGCCGCGGAGGCCGCTTCCCGCTGGGGATTCTCGCGGTACGTGACGCTGACGACGCCGCTTCTGAGTGAATGTGATTCGCGCGGGCTGTTGGCGGGGAGCGTCACGGCGCTAGGAGCGCTGTCGGCGCAGACGTTCGGAGCGATGCGAGGCGCACTGGCGCGGAACCGAGAAGGCCCCTGCCCGTCTCACGTACGCTGGGCGTTCTTCGTGCCGAACGCCTCCGATATAGAGATGCTGAGACGGCTCGCCGACCGCGGGCAGTTCCGGGTGTCGGTGCAGCGCGTATTCGGATGGCGAGAAGCGCCAGCTGCGTTCGCTGCGTTGGCCGAGGGACACGCCAGGGGCAAGCTGTTGCTCGACTTCAGCAATTGAGCGCTTCTTTTACTTGTGAAATACCTCCATTCGGATATTTTATAAGACTGCTTTAGATTTAGTGTTGTTCGGTTTTAAAATACCTATCTATAAAATTGACTACTAATAAACTCGATTGAAAACTGCGGTTTCATTACACCATAAGTACCGAGTGAGCTTTCGTCATCTCGGATATGTTTAATTTAGAATTGCAAAATAGCTTAACCATGTTAAGATGGTGAAAATTTGACGCGCGCTTTTAAATCACGCGACTAGACACTGGTGGCTTCATGCAAATGTTCACATGCATGCACGTTGACGCGTAAATATTTTCTATTGGAAGGTAGCGTTCAAGTAATATGTAACGCAATTTAGGGGGGAAGGAGGATCTTGTAAAACGTTACAGTGCGTAACATACGCGAGAGAGAGGTTCTAAAATCTTTAAAAAATCCGTTCCGTAATATAACCATAAAATAATCAAAATATTAGCTTTTTCACATCCATTTCCTAAGCTCTATCGAAACAGCCTGACGAGCTCTCACAAATCGCAACGCGCGTTAGCGCTTGTCCTCTGATTTTTTCATTTTGATTGCGTGTTGACCTGCGTTAACGTGTGTGTCATGTGTAGGTACTTAGCCTTATACGAGCTTAGAGACTAGCATGGGTACGTAAAGGCGCGCCTTTTTGCATACTTGCAGCTCGTACGAGCTTTGACGCGCTTCTAAGCTAGTATAATTCTACAGTTCTGGTAGTAAAGCCATCTCGGATTATGAAAGTTTAGTAAGCCAGATTAAATATTACATAAATAGATTGTAAAAATGTTATGGGAAAAGTTCGTAGATGATTCTTTTTTTATGAGTGAATGAAAAGGGGTAACGGACGAGGTAGAACTGAATAAGACGGGTGCTTTTATTATTTTCATTACTTCTTTCTGGTAAATTAAAATTGTACATGTTTTTTAACACGAATCCGACCAAATATAATAGACAAAAATAGGTATTACATAATTATATTTCTAAGAAATAACTAAACCGCCTTCAAATTACCAACTACCTACTACTGGACACAACAGAACAACAGAACTGGACCAAATTTGAACCATCAAAATTGGTTGACAATCGCTTTCGATTTAGATAGATTATGAGATAATAAAATCAAATATGAGAACCTCCTCCTTCTTTTTTACCTAGTTACTGCATTTAAACGGATTTGTGCTAATAGTGCATTTCTGAAAGCGGTAGTATTTATTTATTTGTTGGTTTATTGGTTTAATTCTGCTGGAGTTCGAGGTGGCGAAAAAAATTTAAGGCTATGATTTGAAAGGTTAAGATTTGGAATCCAGTTAAAAATGTTTAAATATATAGGAAGTTCTATCTTGTTATAATTCATTAATATATTTATAGATATATTTAATTTATTCTTCACTAACAACAGTAATTAATTTATATTATTATAGAAACGCTTAAGGAAAAAAATATAGTCTGTTTTCTTCTTTTTCTTAGTGTCCTAATATTACACCTATTTATGTTGCCACATACATAAAAATCTTATAGAAAATACTACACAATATAGTATGTACATTTTTAGTGCGAATCTACTATACGCTACAAATATATAATATTTTTTTAAATTTGAATTCTTAGGTAAATAATAATGATAAAAATGGTATTATAAATACTTACATCAAAATGATCTTCACAACAAAAAAATATAGATTTTGATTTGGGATTACTTTGATTGGTGCACTGCTTGAAACCATTTATTTCGACGTTTGTCATCCATGGAAACATTTAAAAACATTTTGTCAGGAGTTGTTTTTGTATTATTAATATATAATTTAAATATTTAACAATAACAACAAAATTAAATAGATCAAAACACTGTATTTTTTTATCGAGTGAAAACTAACGTTATGACGTCACACGCGCTCAGGTTTGTTCGGGGGTTGTCGGCGTGTCTTTCTGTACTGGTTTTAAACTTAAATTTTATTTAAAATAACTTTTGAATTATTGCGAAAAAAAATAGTTTTGTTATTAAAACTTATATGTATATTATGATCTTACTATAATAAATATACGTATTTATTTTTTTCAGTTGCGGTTTTTTTGCGAATTTCTCAATAAATTTATTGCATATTTTTTTCCATGCCTTTTTAATTTCAATTTTATTGCTGTACTTGTCGGACCTCGAATATCATATTGCTGGACGACTCTCAACCTCGTCGATAAATTCTTCAAGTTTCAATTTAAAGATGATGATGATGATGATGATTTAAGATGCTGGTTCGTCTTCTTAGTCGATGACGAATAAGTAACCCAAATAGCAATGTTTCTTCGTCAGATTCCATGTTGATACTGACTCGACGCCACTACCGGTTCCAGCGAATACGTCGAAATATGTCAGTTTTTTGAAGAGTATATAGTAGTAGCCCGCGTGTAGGTTAAAAACGACTCTAAACGCGCAGAATAATACGCTAGTCTGAAACCGCACTTAGGACAAACTTCCATTAACAACTACTTATTCATACCGTATTTCGGAATGTATTTTTCATATCGTATTATAATGCCATAGTTTCATAAGACGATCAAATGTTTTATTTCACCAAGGTAACGCTCCCACACACAAGTTCAGAGTTACAACCGCTGCCTTTCAGAAGATGGCTTCAAATTGATGGAATCTAGACGAGGAGATTCACCGGACCTAGGTCGTAGTGACTTATACCTGTTTCGGCCGTTTACAAACAGCGGCCAAAAATTTTAAGATTATACCGAGCGCAGTAGTCGCCGCAGTAGGAACACAAATTTTAAGGGTTCCGGAAGAAGATTTTTAAACATGGAATTTAGCTTTAGACAATACTTACACAAATATATATAACATTAAAATAGATGATTCCGGCAATTACATTTTTGTTCTGATGGTTATTGTTATTGTTTTCCCACACGGTCATCTGGATTCATCATGGAATCCATCCTTTAAATAAATTGTGGGGCCGGGGGCTCTCTCCTCTCACTCCTTGCTTCAATACTTTCTAGAAATTCCGAGCCAAATTTCCTAAATGCCGGTTATTTTAAATAACTGTTGGTCTGATCAGAACGGAAACTTAGGCGTTTTGCAATTTATATAATCTTCTGATAAATCAAGAAACGATTAGTATCTGCAATATCTTGTTAATGGCCATACTTACCGGCCAAACAATACCGATTTCTCTTTCAAAAGTAATATCATAGTAATAAAGAAGAAGACTAGTGTCTAAACACCAGAAGATTGGATAGATCTCGTCCCTGACTGAATAAAGCAAAGGCTCTCCTGCATAAAGCGAGATATGAAAAATAAGTTTCTTGATTTTGAAAGCCTGATAGAACTATTGATTGATTGATGAGATTTTAGTGTTATATTAACTGAAAGCGTAAAAATTTCCAAGATGCGAATTATATAGTCATGTTACTATATTTTACTATTTATATTAATTATTAAATAATTTACAATGACAATTACCCGGAAACATGAAACCAAATTATAAGAATTGTTTTTAAAACTTGAAGAATTAATTTAAATGCCAGATAAACCAGACTAATAACTACTAATCACAAAATACAAGACATAAGAAAACTGTTAAAACTAAAAGTTGACGAAATTGAGAAATCTTTGGTTACATTATGGCAAGTTTACATTTAAATCAATTAATAACGAACGACCCGCTTTTGCTCGGCTGGACATTTATTGTTTACAATATTTTGTACATAACTAGAGCCTGTCCCACAGATTTCAATAAATCAAGCCAAAAAGCATTCGTCTTTTTACGGTTCAGTAATAAGGAAAATTAATGTCGACTTCCACAGCGCGGCGGCTGTAAGCACTAAGCAGTAAAGCTCGAACACATCTGGAAGTACGGTGGCGTCACGAGCCCACAGCGTGTCGGCGCAAGCAGGCATGCGGACGACGCGAGTCGATGGACTGCGAGCTATCGCCATTGGCTGCGTGCACGTGGCCTGATCTCGCACCATGGCAACGCAAAGCGACCGCGCCCCGCCCCGCACCTCCGTAGATATTCGCATTTTGCACGAGTCTTCTCCGAACCACTATCGGTAGCGGTGTGCCGTGTTTCGTGACGCGTTTTATTATTTACATTGCTACAAGAAGAAATAGGAAATCGCGAATTGCACACTTGGCTACCGAATGCCGATCCCGGTCGATACATTGTTAATAATGTTGTAAAAGTCTTCTCACTGCGTCGCATTTTCGTTGTGAACACATTAAATACGACTGGATCGAAATAAGTATCGGAGTTCGGACTAATATATTTTATGAAAAAAGTGTCAGTGGTGTTATTAATTGCAATTAGTAGCTGCTCCTCGGAGAGTTCAAGTAATCTTGTAAGTATTGAAAGCTTGAATTAATTAAATTCAGTATTAGGGAACTAACTAACCTATTTCAACCTTAGTTTCAATAAGACTAAGTACTGATGAGTACTTCATAGTGCTTCATGGTACTGTTAGCATAAGTTTGTATAAGAATAGCATTGTTTGTTCCGTATATTTCTCCGTCTATTAAGCGTGTCATGTAATAATAAACTAATTATCTCGGATATCGGAGCTCTAGCCGAGCAACAAACTTCGATTGGAACAGCTGATTGTGACCATTCAGTTATTAATAGGTCCCATTTAGATTTAATTCCTCCTAGTAAGACTTTATGAAGTGGCCAGTATTTCTTTGTTAATGCTATACTTAATGACACACTTCACTTGTTATGGATTAAAGCGTAATAACTTTCAATAGGTAAGTATTTAGAAGAATATTATTTCAATCGGTAAAATATTTGTGGAAGTAGATTTACCTAATTATTAGTTTAGTTTTTAGAGTTAGTAGAGTTATTCAAAATCAGGGCAATACAAAAATATTACTTGCAAAGACCGAAGAAGGAGACATAGGTATATAATATACCTTAATATTTGTTAACATTAATAGTATAATTCTGTCTACTCCTCGGAGGCCCTTTTCAACAACAATCATTACCTATTATTAAGTAGGTACAGAAGTGAAAACGTTTTGACGCTTCAACGTCCAGCAAATTGACCTATCTACCAAATTTAATGTGACATCTTTCATAGGGATACAATACGCCATTGAAGAGAAGAAACGGACGAAGTCATTTAATTCATAGGCATTTTCCTTCTGTTTTTGGTTAACGCATATTCATTACATTATTCACATAATTGAATCCCTCTCAGACATCGCTGACAATAATCAATAATCATCATCGATATAAAAAACAACAACATTGAAACCTTAAAACAAGTTATATTAATAACATTAATTAAAATATATTGTAAAGAAAATAAAATATAAATTAAAAGGAACAATATCGCTTACAGAATTGGCAGGAAAAAAAGAAAACGCAAAAAATTTTCTCAATTGGACAACACATATTTTTAAACCTATAACTTAGAGACAGACGTTAGAGACGAGAGGGATTTCAATAGGACACTATTATGAAAGATTTAAGGTCCATATGTTGATACGTATAAGCTCTAATGAAAATAAAAATAAAACAATTAGAAACGTCTTTCGTTGAATTGTGTATCAGTAATTTGAAAAGTGAGATTTATTATGTGAGGTACACATGTCGTACAAAAGATTTTCACTAGTTTCTACGACCAGAAGAAATAAGTTATTTAAAATATTATTTAAGAAATTTTTTTTTTAAATAAAATTATTGCTTTTACCCATCTCGCTTTACGCAGAAGATTTTCCACTACGTCATATTTAAATGCTCAAGCCAGACTGCGATTAAATTATTTACGCCAAAACTAAGTAGGTACATACTGAGCGACACTTTGAGTAGACTGAGTGATATATTTATACTGAGTGATACATTATACACATATTAATTATTATCATCACAATCTCATGAAATAGAGTTTTAGTTGAGAAAATGTGTAGAGTCGGGCTCCCGAACCGTCCATATATTTACTTTCTAATTGGAACACAAAGGGAACCGCTAAGCGCTGCCTCTACTCGAATCATCCCATTAGCATTTGGCGGCCACTGCCCGCCGGCCCGACGAATTAGTGCTATGGATAATATTGCGTCCATCGCCACGGACGGAACATGTATTTAATATTCTCAGATGCGTGATTTACACTTCGACATGATAATATTATTATGATGATCGGTTATTATGAAACGACTGACTGCGACGCCCGCAGCGATAGCAGCCAGAGGTCGAAGCGGTCACCGCTTTGGCAAAATTCGCGGTGGAAGAAGTCGCCGACGACCTTGCTCGTCCTTGTGCGCGTCTCGGCCCGCGGACGCGATAAGCGGCGAGGTCTCGTGGAAATGTGGGAGCGAGTCGCGACCCCGCTATCGCGCCGTTTTAACGGGCCACGCTGTGCGCGCAGCCTCACTCGCTCCGTGCACACGCTCGCGCAACCACTCGATTCGTGGCCGTGTTCGATAGCCCTACGACGAAACTTTTGACGAAAGCGTCGGCCATTCCAGAATATCCGAAGACAATCCCTTGAGACGCGATGCCGAGCGCAGTGGTGAACGGCGGCGGCGCAGCTGCGCGGACGGCCGCCCACGAAGTAGTGGTGACCGGGCTGTCAGGCCGCCTGCCGCAGTCCGACAACATCGAGGAGTTCGCAGAACAGCTGTTCGCCGGCGTCGACCTCGTCACGGCGGACGACCGACGTTGGATGCCCGGTATGTTGCTTTTTTAATCTTCAAAGGTATAAAATAACGCAAGTGAATAAATTAACTTTTTAATTGAGAGTTGCGATCACTTAAATAAAAAATTAACTCATTAAGCTTACTACATAATCATAAATGATTTATTATTATCTTTGGAACTAGCTATTCTGCGCAGTTCCAAAGTCAATACTGCGTCAACATTTTGACCCGAATTTGACCAATATTTATTATATATATCTCAATTCATGTTCAAAATTTAATGTTTCCTATTTTTATACACGTTAACGCTATTAAATATTGTAAAAAGTGAAATATTATGTGAATAATGTTGTTATCTTCACTGTACACGTTCAGTGTTGCCTTTTATGAGATTCAATTCGTGGAGTTTCAGTGAATTTTATTGTTATGATAATAGAATACAATAACCATAATTATTATCGTTACTTATACTAGCATTATCACGTGCTCGGATGTCGATCCCCCTCCCCCCGTACCTACCTACTCCTTTAAAAAAAAAACAGATTCTCCAGGCCCATATGAAGGTGTACCTAACGAACTCCCAAAAATCATTGTAACGATTCAAAAAACTAAGTAAGAAATACCAAGAAAAAAAGCTAAGCTTAATACACTCTAAAATATATTAGAATGATGGCAAGTATGTAATGTATCGGCTAACGAATGCTGGTTGCGTGGTTTATAGTAGGTAGTAGTAATAGAATATTATGTTAAATGAGTTACGCGCATTAGGAACCTGGGTTTCCATGCTCCACACCCTAGGATTCGTAACAAGTTAATAATATAAGATGTTATTCAGTGTATTTATAATTATTTGTTGGCTTAGTTATGGCTCGATCACAGTTAAATCAATAAAACGATTAGATTGAAAGCATCGAACTAAGAAAGGAATTGTAATTGCAGAAATAGGTAGGCACGACTCGGAAAATTGTTATCCTGACGTGTTGGGGTTTGCCTGTTGACAGCCCGGCCGAGCTTCCTGCTCGGTTTTCCTGCTGCCTTCGGCTGTTTACTTACGTTTATTAAATCGTATTATTATCCTCGTTACGCTCATTTTTCAAATGTAGAAGGAATGTTGTTATTGTCAACTGTTTGGTTCGACAGAGAAGACGATTTTACATATTGTCGCTTGAATTATTAAGAAATTGCTCTTGTCATATCAGTTTATTAATTTAAGTTACATAGTCTAGGCGTTAACTAAGCAAATCTCTTAGAGTGTACAGTGTGCAAGTGGGCACGCTTAACTGTCAAATAACGTACCTACGTCATAACTGAAAAAGCATTAATTATACTTGACTACGACTAACGCTGGAAATCTCCTTGAAATTATGCAAAATATTATTTCTAATGGCTAAGATAATTAATATTATAATATATAACGTAATTACTATGGCATTAAACGATTACACTAATGCTGTTATAAAATTGTATTAAATATAAAAAATACTATTAAAATCTGTTTACTTCGCTTACAAAGTTTTTGTGGTTTTATACTTAACATTGAATAGAAAGCTGTTTTCCGCTTTTGTGATGGAATATTATTGCATTTAATACGCATACATTTATGTAACTGTTTTGCGTGAAAACTAAAAACTCATAATAACTAAATGCATATCGGTACACTACGCTTACGAACGTAACAGAAAAGATGATAAATTTACATTTACTATCAGTTCGCAAGTCAAGGGCGTAAAGCGGGCAAGAAAGTTTCCGCCACTCATTTTAATCGCCAAGCCAAGAGACATAATTTTGTTAGGAATTGGAGCAATCAATTAAAAATTAATTTAAAGTCAAATTTTTTGATTAATTTACATACAAACTTTAATGATTAATTTACATGTTACAAGACTTTGAAATTGTTCAGTGATAATTCTGTAATTTTGCTAATTTTGTTGTAAAAACGAATACATTTGGATGCAGGATGCACGGTTAGATTTGTTCTGTTCCCAGTGTTATACTGGCTAAAGCCAACACTCGTTTTAAAACCGTTTATATTGTTTATATATAAAACAAGGCTTCTAGGAAGGTATATCATATAATATATACGTGATAGTGTCATATTATTTAATTCCTTTAATTTATTCCGTACCGAGTCCCTTGGGGAAACAACAAATCCCCCAAACAGCCCACTTCTGCAGCACAAATATCGATTTAACTTCTGCAGCAGCACCTCACATTAGAACACAGTAGGACACATCGCCCAGAAAGTAGCTATGATATACAATTTTAGCTGTGATCAGTAAATTGTCGTATTTTCTTTCTTGCGCATGTTGCAGAGCTCAGCTCACGTTTTGGCTAATTGCTGCTATCTCAATAAAAATATCATGTAGTAACCTTTGTAATTACTAGTTCTGAACTTAAGTTTTCACATATTGGGTTTAGCCCAAAAGATTTTTATATGAAAGAACTTGGTACAGAACATAATATCCGGCTATACCCCGTAAGTGTTCGCCGCGTCGAAATATATTCTGATTTAAATTAGAAAATCGTCTACTACGGCGAAAAATCGAAAATTTAAATATAAGAAATCACCCATACGAAGGATACGTTGTCCCCTGAGTAAAATTTAAAAAAATAAGCGCGTGTTCGGCGATGCGAGGGAGTGATGTGTGACGTCACGTGCCACCACGCCATGTCCAGAGAGGCCGGCCAGCTTTCTGTGACTCACAGTTCACTAGGCACTTGCATTGTTCTCTGATATACTGTTGTTGGCATTATAGTGTAATTGTGTGCGCATTCACGAATTTCGTCTAGAAGTTTATTTCCTTCCCCGCCTTAGTTTCAATAATCGATACAAATAATGATGATTTGTTACCATTATTTTTCATATATGGATTTTATTGTTACTAATGGAAGATTTTTGGTGGATTATAGGGTTACACGGGCTGCCGGAACGCAATGGCAAGCTAAAAGACTTGGAGCACTTCGACGCCACTTTCTTCGGCGTTCACGCCAAGCAGGCTCATCTCATGGACCCGCAACTGCGACTGCTTCTCGAGATCACCCACGAAGCCATCGTGGACGCGGGCCTCAACCCGGCCGAGCTTCGAGGCTCGCGCACGGGCGTCTTCGTCGGCGTCTCCAACTCCGAGACCGAAGAGAAGTGGACCGAGGACCCCGATAAGATCAACGGCTACGCGCTGACCGGATGCTGTCGGGCGATGTTTCCCAACCGCATCTCGTACACCTTCGACCTAAAGGGCCCCTCCTACGCCATCGACACCGCCTGCTCCAGTTCCATGTTCGCGTTGGCGCAAGCCGCGGCGGCGGTGCGTGCCGGCCAGTGCGACGCGGCCATCGTCGCTGGGTGTAATCTGTGCCTGAAACCGGCCAACTCGCTGAACTTTCACCGGCTGAGCATGCTGTCACCGGAGGGTCGGTGCGCGGCTTTCGACGCCGGCGGCCGCGGATACGTGCGCTCCGAGGCCGCCGTGGCCGTGCTGCTGCAGCGGCGAGGTGCGGCGCGACGCGTCTACGCCACCGTCCGAGGCGCAAGAATGAACACCGACGGCCACAAAGAGCAAGGGATCACCTTCCCCTCGGGCGCCGTGCAGCGTCGTTTGGCCGAGGAAACCTTCGCGGAGGCCGGGTTGCGCCCGCAGGACGTAGCGTACGTCGAGGCGCACGGCACCGGCACCAAGGTACCCTAAATTTCATTTGTTTCATTTCTACTTGCCCAACGAGGGGCTACAAATGTCATCTTCTTTTTACATTTGCGACCGTCCGTAGGTGGGAGACCCGCAAGAGGTAAACGCGATAGCGGACCTGTTCTGTCCTGGGCGCAGCGAGCCTCTCCTGCTGGGCTCAGTAAAGTCTAACATGGGTCACTCGGAGCCCGCATCGGGGCTGTGCTCCGTGGCCAAGGTTCTGCTGGCCATGGAGCGCGGCTGTCTGCCCGCCAACCTGCACTACCGCGAGCCGAACCCCGACATCCCCGCGCTCAGCGACGGCCGCATTAAGGTAAGTCCGTCGCCCGGCGACGTCGTGCACCGGCGTCTCCGACCGTCTAACGAGAGCGCACTCCGCAGGTGGTCGACCGCAACACGGAGTGGGACGGCGGGCTGGTGGCCGTGAACTCGTTCGGCTTCGGCGGCGCCAACGCACACATCATTTTGGAATCGGAACGCGGAGGCGCCCGGGCGCCCGCCGCCTATGAAGTGCCGCGCGTGCTCGTGGCCTCCGGTCGAACGGAGGAAGCGGCGCGCGAACTGCTGCGGCTGGGTGCGCAGCATCCCCGCGACTCGTCGCTGCACGCACTGTTGGATGCGGTGCACGCCCAAAACGTCCCCGGACACGCGCACCGCGGCTTCTGCGTGCTCTCCGACCCGCCCCTCGAGGAGACATCGGTGAGTGCTAGTTTTTGTTCTTCTCCGTCCTCGTCGTGAGAATGTAAACAGTGCCATCTCCATTGTGGTTCACTGGTTTAGTACTAATAATCTTAAGTTAAACGAAAAGAAGACAAAATGTATTAAATTTGAAACTATAAATGTAAAATGTAGTCATTCTAAAATAATAATTAAAGACGAGGAAATAGACTTTGTTGATAACGCGGTGTTCTTGGGAATTACTTTAGATAGTAAACTCCAGTGGGGCCAACACATAGAAGCTCTTTCGAATAGACTAAGTATCTGCAGCGTCCGCAGTGAAAAAGATACGCGATCTTACGGATGAGAATACTGCAAAGCTCGTTTATTACAGCTATTTTCATAGTATCATGTCATATAGTGTTATTTTGTGGGGTAATGCCGCTGATATTAATTCGATATTTGTAGTGCAAAAGCGGGCTATAAGAGCGATCTGTGGGTTGTCCCCACGAGAGTCAGTCCGAAGGAAGTTTAAGGAATTACATATTTTGACTTTGGCAAGTCAATACATTTATGAGAATATTTTGTATGTGCGGAAAAATATAGATATCTTTAAAAAGAATAGTAGCTTCCATAATTATAGTACTCGTAATAAAGACAAAATTAGCGCACCAACCAAAGGCAATTGCATACGTTTTTTCAACAAAATCCCTAGTGAGATACAAATATTGTCAATAAATAAATTTAAATCGTACATTAAAGTAAAACTGCTTGCTAAGGCCTATTATAATATAAATGAATACTTAAACGATCCTAGTGCTTGGATATGAATTGCTTCAGTATAAATAGGTAACGCGACTGAATCTCTCGGCTGCATTTTCAGACTATGGGGCGATCGTCGACATCCACGACTTTCTCTTAAATGTAAAGTGGGAACAAACCGTGATTCATGTGGTATCAATTGTTTCAGTATAATTAGTATTATAACTATTTTCTTGTGTAGCCAAGTCCACATTTCAAGGATCATCATGCTCACTTAAATGTCATTGCTTGTGGCGGCGTCCATGCGTCGGGTTGTCTCTCTCCCTAAAATATGGCGAGGGGGGCGATGGCTGGCCATGCGTCATACTCGTGAACGGGTGCTACTTGTGGTGACTGGTCGTACTTGAATTTGTGTACGCGGTGATATTAGTTGTTTTTACTACGTATTCGCGTGTTGTTCTTACGAGTATGTAAGTGCGTGCTCCTATTTCACCATGCCTCCTGCTGATAGAGGCCAAATCTTTGTTCTTAATTTATTTTATTATTCTTACTCAAGATGTCATATGGAACATGGTGTAATGGTTGCAGCTCCTTACAAACATTGTGTAAAAAAAAACTTGGCGATTAAAAAGAGTGGCGGAGAGTTTATTGCCAGTTCTTCTGTTCCGTTCTACGCCCTTGATTTGAGAACTGGCAGTAAATGTAAAATTAGAATCATTTTATGTATATTTCTTTTCTTTTTTGACGTTCATAAGTGTACATTATGTTATCTATATGAATAAATGAATTTTTTGTTTTTTTTTTGTTTGTTTCGTCGCGTAACCGCTTCTAAGTGGCTTTCCGCACCCTCAGGAGGTGGAGAGCGGAGCCCGTCCCGTGTGGTTCGTGTTCTCGGGTATGGGGTCGCAGTGGGCTGGCATGGCGCGCGGCCTGCTGCGGCTGCCGGCTTTCGCGCGCAGCGTAGAGCGAAGCGCCGCAGCCCTCAAGCCGCACGGGCTCGACCTGCTACACGTGCTCACGGAGGCGCCCGACGCCGCTTTCGACGACGTCATCAACTCGTTCGTGTCCATCGCCGCCGTGCAGGTGGCTCTCGTCGACGTTCTGCGCGTCGTCGGCGTCGTCCCCGACGGTATAGTCGGCCACTCGGTCGGCGAGATCGGTTGCGCGTACGCGGACGAGACCCTGACGGGCGAGCAGGCGGTGCTGGCCGCATACTGGCGAGGTCGAAGCATCGTGGACGCGAAGCTGGGTCCCGGCGCGATGGCGGCCGTGGGCCTCTCGTGGGAGGAGTGCGAGGCGCGCCTGCCGCCGGGCGTGGTGGCGGCGTGCCACAACGCCGCCGACAGCGTGACCGTGTCGGGCCCCGTGGAGGCCGTGGAGAGCATGGTGGCCGAGGTGAGCGCGGCCGGCGGGTTCGCTCGGCGAGTGAACAGCTCGGGCGTGGCCTTCCACAGCCGGTACATCGCATCGGCCGCGCCGTTGCTGCGCAAGAGCCTCGAGCGGGTCATCCCCGATCCGAAGCCGCGCTCGGCGCGCTGGATCTCTTCTTCGCTGCCGCGTGAGCAATGGGATTCCGACCTCGGTGAGACATTATGCGTTAGTCTATTACTTTCCTTTCTTGGGTGATAAGGGATCTCCTTGTGTCACGCCTCGTCCGATCGGTATCTCCGGACCTCGTGTCCCTTGAATGTTCGATGTATTTGAATTTTAGGTTTTTGTTTTCTGCCAAGGCTTACCATTTATTTATTTATTATTTATCACTTTATACTATGCCTATGCACTATGTTTCTTTATTGGAAGCGAATGTAATTCTTTGAGTATTTTCGAACCGAACTCATCGCTCACGACGAGAAACCTTCGCAGCCCGACTGAGCGACGCGGCGTACCATGTGAACAACCTGCTGTCCCCCGTGCGGTTCGCGGAAGCGCTGCGCGAGATTCCTGAGCGTGCTCTGATAGTGGAAGTGGCGCCGCACGCGCTGCTGCAGGCCGTGCTCAAGCGCGCTCGACCCGCGCCCGCCGCGGCGCACGTGCCTCTGCTGCGTCGCGACGCACCGGATCCTCTGGCGCACCTGCTGGCGGCGCTGGGCCGCCTCTACGCCACCGGCGCGCAGCCGGACCTGGGCGCGCTCTACCCGCCCGTGTCCTTTCCGGTGCCTCGCGGCACGCCCGCGCTAGCCTCTCGCGTGCGTTGGGACCACTCCGTGGAATGGAGCGTGGCGCACTTCGGCTCGCCGCGCTCCGGCGAGAACGTGATCGAGTACGACCTATCCCGCGCGGACGACGCCTTCGTCGCCGGACACGACATCGACGGCCGCATCCTCTTCCCGGCCACGGGGTATCTGGTGGGTGTCGCCCCTCTCTCGCCGTGTCGCGCGTGGGCGCAGTCGGAGGCTCTCGTTCATCACGCTTACTCTCGTTCATCATGCATACTTTTCCACTCTGCAGACGCTCGTGTGGAGGACGATGGCGAAGTTGAGGAACAAGAGGCCCGAGGACACCCCGATAGTGCTCGAGAACGTGCAGTTCAAGCGCGCGACCATCGTCAGCCGCGATGCGCCTGTCCGCTTCCTGATCAACGTGCTCGAGGGCACGGGCGAGTTCGACGTGTGCGAAGGCGGCGGAGTGGCCGTCACAGGGCGCGTCCGGCTCGCGGACGACGGCCCGGAGGAGCGTCTACCGACGCCGTCGCCGCCGCCCGCCGTCGAGGCCGGAGAGCCGCCCCTCCTGACTGACGACGTCTACAAAGAGCTCCGCCTGCGCGGCTACAACTACGGCGGGGTCTTCCGCGGAATCCGCTCGTCGGACGCCCGGGGCGTCGCCGGGGAGCTCACTTGGAACGACAACTGGATCGCCTTCATGGACACGATGCTGCAGTTCGCCATCATCGGCTCCGACACGCGCGAGCTCTACGTGCCGACGCGGCTGCGGCGCGCCCTCATCGACCCTCGTGCGCAGCGCGCCGCCCTGGCCGCCGCAGTCGACGGTGCCGTACCGGTGCGCATGCTCCGCGACGTCGACGTGATATCCGCGGGCGGCGTCGAGTTCCGCGGCCTCAAGACGAGCCTCGCGCCGCGCCGAGCTAACGCGCAGGCCCCGCCCAAGCTCGAAAAGTACGCTTTCGTCCCCTACGACGGCAGACAGACCGTCGTCGACCGCCGCGACGCCCTGTCGTCCACTCTGCAGCTGCTACTCGAAAACGCCGGCACTCTGCGCCTCAAGATGTGCGAGGCGACGCTCGACCGCACGCCGGAAGCGCTACTGGCGCCGCTGGCTCTGGAGGTGTTGGAGGGAGAACCGCAGGTGCGCGTCGAGGCCGCTTTGGCCGGCGGGTCCGCTCACGCCGCCTACGCCGCGGTCGCGCAGAGCTCCGGGGCCAAGGTCAGTCTCCTCTTCGACGCGTCTCTATATGTTTAAATTGGAATCTGTGGATTATAGATGATAAAATTTCATTATACTCGGGCAGACCAGTCCGAAGGACGGTTTCGCCGGCGCCCCGGACGCCGACTGCCATCTGGTGGTCGCGACGGACGTTTTACGGCGACACGGCGCACCGGTGCTGGCGAATCTCGTCGCCGCACTGTCGGAAACCGGCATGCTGCTGCTGGAGGAGCCGCACGGCGCGGCCGATGACGCCGCCGCTAAAGATGCGTTGCGCGACTGCGGACTGGAGACGGTGTCCAGGTATGAAAGTTTACGAAGCGAAACGGCCGGTTCGTTCGCTCAATTCTAACGCACGCGATACGCATTCAGGGCGCGCACGTCGGACTCTGAATTCCTGCTGCTCCGGCGAGAAACGTCGCAGCCCGCGGCTCACGTGGTCGTCGACGCGGACGAGCCCTCGTACGCCTGGGTGGAGCGACTTCGCGACGCGTTGAAGCGAGCCGAGAGCGAAGACATTCGCGTGTACGCGGTGTCGCGCGCGCCCGACTCCGGCCTGCTCGGCCTCGCGACTTGCCTGCGAGCCGAGCCGGGCGGCGGTCGCCTCCGGACTTTCTTCCTGCCCGGATCCGAGCGGCCTTTCCGCCCAGACTCGCCTGACTACCGCGCTCAGGTCCACCGAGACTTGGCGGTGAACGTGCTTCGCGCGGGCGCGTGGGGCACGTATCGACATCTGAGCGTGGCGGGCGCCGGCGACGCGCTGCTGCAGGTCGAGCACGCGTACGTGAACACGCTGACCCGCGGTGACCTTTCGTCGCTGCGTTGGATCGAGAGCGAACTGCGCCACGCGGCAGCGGCCGGACTGGGCCCGCGCGACGAGCTCTGTCGCGTGCACTACGCGCCGCTCAACTTCCGTGACATCATGTTGGCCACGGGCAAGCTGCCGCCCGACGCGCTGCCCGGCAACCTGGCTGGACAGGTACGTGCTCCATCTCTGAGCATCTCCACCTCTTCTACATAATAATAAGCCATATCTAAGTCCATACCAATTTAACATGCACATCAATTATATTAAAACATACGTAATCTATCAAAGACGTCGTATTTTAGAGTTTTAATAGTATTTCGTATTACAAATTAAAGTTCGGTTCAAATAATTCAAACACTAAATTTTCTAATAATATATAAAGCAGACATCCATTCATTAGATTTTTCTGACTTATGGGTAAAGTATTATGGCTAATTAATGCGATAATTTTTAGGATAATTACTTACTAACTATAAACTTAATAAGTAAAATTTTCTAATAAATTTGTAAGTCATACTAAGCAGTTAATATATGTGTTATCTTTTTGGTAATTTACAATTTTTATGCTAATTCGTTTGAAGGCTTTAAAGTTTTAATATTTACAAATAACATGTGGCATTTTAATTTGCCACTCGTCATTTGAAAAAATATTTCATAAATTCTCTTTACGATATTTAATGTTAAAATGTTGAATAGAATTTCTATAAGGTAAAATCTGCAATACATGATAATGTACTTCATTTTAATTTATTTAGGAAGTAATTTCAAAACTCATACTCATCTATCGTTAAAGTAAGTATTCCTTCCAAAAATGTTCTAAACGAAGGACGTTGAGTTTTGAATCGCTCAGACTGTAACTCGCCGTAATATAACTTTTGCTCAGTAGTAAAAATGTCTTAGGAGTGTATCCTGGGACTGGAGTTCAGCGGACGGTCTTCGACAAATGCGCGCGTCATGGGCATGGTGGCGGCGCGAGGTTTGGCAACGTCCGTGATCGCCGACCGCGGATTCCTGTGGGAGGTTCCCGACAAATGGTATGCGACGACATCTCGCTTCGAGGTAAGCTACGGAGCGGTCGTCACTAACAATCCCGTCGACACCGCAGGACGCTCGAGGAAGCCGCCACTGTGCCGGTCGCCTACGCCACGGCCTACTACGCCCTCGTCGTCCGCGGGCGCATGAGGCGTGGCGAAAGCGTGCTCGTGCACGCAGGCACGGGCGGAGTCGGACAGGCCGCCATCGCCATCGCGCTGCACGCCGGCTGCACGGTATTCACCACTGTAGGCACGCCCGACAAGCGTGCCTTTCTCAGAGAGCGCTTCCCCGCGCTGCCCGAAGAGAACGTGGCGAACTCGCGCGACACGTCTTTCGAGCAGCACGTGCTCCGGCGAACGGGTGGCCGAGGAGTCGACCTCGTGCTTAACTCGCTCGCCGGTGACAAGTTGGCCGCCTCCGTGCGCTGCCTCGCGCCCGGCGCGCGTTTCCTCGAGATCGGCAAGCTCGATCTCTCGAACGACACGGCGCTCGGCATGGCCGTCTTCCTCAAGAACACGACCTTCCACGGCATTCTGCTCGATGCGCTGTTCGACTCGCCGGCCGACGACCCCGAGCGGCTGGCGGTCGTGCGCTGCGTGAACGAGGGCATCGCAAGCGGTGCGGTTCGGCCGCTACCCGCAACAGTGTTTGGCGGCGGGCAGCTTGAGCAGGCCTTCCGTTACATGGCCACCGGCAAACACATCGGAAAAGTGGTCTTGCGTGTGCGCGACGAGAAGGACGAGACGCGGACAGTGGCGGCCGTGCCTCGCACGTACATGCACCCCGGACGCAGTTATGTGCTCGTGGGAGGTCTTGGCGGCTTCGGGCTGGAGCTGGCGCAATGGCTGGTGGTTCGCGGCGCGCGCACCCTCGTGTTCAACTCGCGCAGCGGCGTGCGCACGGGTTACCAGGCGTGGTGCGTGCGACGTTGGCGCGAGCGTGGCGTGCGCGTGCTCGTGTCGACTGCGGACGTGAGCGGCGCGGCGGGTGCGCGAGCGCTGCTGCGCGAGGCGTGTTCGCTGGCGCCTGTGGGTGGCATCTTTAACCTTGCCGCTGTCTTGCGCGACGCATACCTAGAGAACCTCACGCCGGATGACTTCCGCGCCGTCGCCGCGCCCAAAATTGACGGTGAGCGACATTTTATTTTTTTAGCATTAGCCGGTTTTTTTGGAAAATTAACTGGATGAGGGAAAATAGGGTAAACCGTGGTTATTGATTCTGGTCTTAAGATCCGGCTGCAAGATTTGTGCGCTCATCTATTATAGACATTTCGTTCACTTGTAGGAGTGGAGGAGTTATACTACTTTATTGGCGACTCCTTTAAGGTATCTTCAGTTAGTAAGTTTAGTTAAGTTTCAAATCTATCGTGGGTTTTCAGCAACTGACTTAGAACCTATACTAACACCATAACCTCACTTTAAGAAATGTAAACTAACCAATAATTTGTAAAGCTGTAATAATAATTGCATGTGTTCGCAGGCACCAAGGCGTTGGATGTGGCGTCCCGGGAACTTTGCCCCGAGTTGGAGTACTTTGTGGCTTTCTCGTCAGTGTCGTGCGGGCGCGGAAACCCCGGTCAGAGCAACTACGGTTTGGCCAACTCGAGCATGGAGCGGGTGGTCGAGCTGCGCCAGGCCGACGGATTGCCCGGCCTGGCCGTGCAGTGGGGCGCTATCGGCGACGTGGGACTCGTCGTGGACACGATGGGCGGCAACGATGTAGTCGTGGGGGGCACCGTTCCGCAACGCATTTCGTCGTGTCTCGAGGCGCTGGGCACTCTGCTGGCGCTGCCGCACCCCGTGGCCGCCTCCATGGTGCTGGCCGATAA
Source organism: Pieris mannii (assembly GCA_028984075.1). Classification (NCBI taxonomy): domain Eukaryota; kingdom Metazoa; phylum Arthropoda; class Insecta; order Lepidoptera; family Pieridae; genus Pieris; species Pieris mannii. The sequence goes on along the minus strand of CM054779.1, from coordinate 12,555,887 downwards.
GCGTCGCTCCGCCGCTCAGCCCACGCAGGACCTGGTGCAGGCTGTCGCCAACATCCTCGGTAAGAATTAACTATCTGTGAACGACCGAAAAGATCGATTTCATCAGTCGGAAGTCCTCGAAAGTACTCCTCGACGGAGGCAGACGTGGTGAGCGTCCAATGTTCTCATCGACTAAAGGGCCGCTTCGAACGCAGGTATAAAGGATCCCTCGAAAGTATCCGACTCCTCAAATCTGGCCGAGCTGGGAATGGACTCGTTGATGGGCGCCGAGATCAAGCAGACCTTGGAGCGCGGGTACGACGTGGTGCTCGGCGTGCAGGAGATCCGCGCCCTGACGTTCGCCAAACTACGCACCCTCGCCGGAGGCGAAGAGCCGGCGCCCGCGGCCTCGGTCTCGCCCCCGGCGGACCTCGATCAGTCGCCGACACTGGGCGAGCTCGTGCCCGAGCAGGTGACCCTGAGGCTGCCGAGTGGCGGCGAGACCGGTCGTCCCGTGTTTATGGTGCATCCCATCGAGGGCGTGGTAGACATGCTGCGGGGCGTGGCGGCCGCCGTGCGGGGGCCCGTCTACGGGCTGCAGTGCACGCGCGACGCACCGCTCTCTGACATGAACGCGCTGGCCGCCTTCTACGTTCGGCACGTGCGTGCCCTGCAGCCGCAACCGCCTTACACGCTTCTGGGCTACTCCTACGGCGCCGGCGTCGCCTTCGAGATGGCTCTGCAGCTGGAGAAGGTGAGTCTAGGTTCCGTCTGCGGTTTTGAAACGCGAGCAACGTAACTGACGCGCCCGTTCGCTTGCAGGAGGGGCTCGAGGTGCGCCTGGTGCTAGTGGACGGTTCGCCCGCGTACGTCGCGACGCACACGACGCGCGGCATCAAAAAGCGCGCGAAGCGTTCCGCCGCTACCGACGAGGCCGACGCGCTCGCTTACTTTGTGCAGCTCTTCCGAGACGCGGACGGCGCGAAGATCTCCGCCGAACTCGAGGGGCTGGCCGACTGGAACGCGCGTGTCACGCGCGCCGTCGGGCTGGCTGGACGCGGCGGCGCCGACGCGGACAAGCTGCGCGCCGCCGCCGAGAGCTTCTACCGCAAACTGGTCGTGGCAGACGCTTATCGGCCGCGGGGCAAGGTTCGCGCGCCCGTCGCGCTGTTCACGGCGCGGGACAACTACGTGGAGCTAGCGGCCGACTACGGTTTGGGCGCTGTGTGCGAGAGCAAGCCGGTGACGCGGCAGCTTCCGGCCGACCACCGCTCCATCCTCGTCGGAGACCCCGCGCGCGCCATCGCCGACTGCATCTCGACGCTGCTGCAATAGGCGCGAGTACCGAGTTCTCGCGACCGCGTACGCGTTACGTTTCAAAGTGATCCGTCGCGTCGTCCACTCGCGATAAATCCGGAAGAGACTCGGCGGCGCTCGATACGTAGGGTTACGTAGCGAGAGACGCCGGCCTGCGTCTTCAGATGTGCTTATGTTTATTTATTCGCTCCACTTTTCCGACCCCGCCGTTTCCTTCGCGTCCTCGGAGACTTGCGCGCCGTCCGCGAAGTGAAGTGAAGAGAAGTGAAGTGAAGACGAGCGAACGGCGGACGCGGAGGTCTGATCTTACAAATGTAGGAGCGCGAGGCAGAGTGGACTCGCGGGGTCTTAGTCGTAATCGTATTTATGTTCTGCTGTAATTTATTAGACGAGCGTGGCTCGGGTTTGTGATACGTAGCATTCCTTTAGTTTTAAGAGTAGAGATTAAGGCGGGTGTGACGCGCGAAAGCTCTCCGTGGATTCACGGTTGGCTCAAGCCTGTGATAAATAAATGTGCATTATTTTTAAAACCGCTTGTTTTTTTTTAATTTGACTTTTAAATAGACAATTCTTTTTCGAAATAAATATGTGTTTTAATGGAAAAGGCAGGCCCTCGCACAAGTTGGATGATGGAAGACAATGATAGGAGATTGTTTATTTATCAAGTATATTAAATCATGTTTCTTTGGAAACACTCCTGCAATTCCATTGAATGATCTTGCAATTAATTATTTTTAATAACATTAATTTTATTTTTTCATTAATAGAGGCAACATGGGACGGCTTCAGTAAGTTCAATCATTTCTATGACATCAGATTTTTCTTCCTCTCTATTTTGTCACCCAGAGTACAGCCATTTTCAGGCTCTGAAACTTGGAAGCGATTAATACTGTTTTATGCACAACACGATCATATATCTGAGTTATTTTAACTTTGACTTCTGTTTCGAAGAAACCGAGTCATTAATTTTCGCCTTGTGATTCAAACGTCTTCTTGTAAGTATTTTGCTGCAGCCTGTAGGTAATAATAATAATAATTATACGGATATATATTAATAGGTACGGATACAACTTGAGTTTGAATTTTGTAGTATTGTTTGATGATTTGCTGTTTTAAAAGAGTACCAAGAGTTTTTTACGCCGGCTTTTCTCTCGGCCAACACCCTCTGTCTTCTTTGCCGATGAGTAGGGATACCTACAGGTTCTTAGATGATCTTATGTTCCAAAATAAACGTATTTTAACTAGCCCTATTCTTGTTACGCTGAAAATCGGAATGAAGGCATTTTAACTGTTTTGTTTCCAAAAGATTGCATTGCAGTTAAGAAAATTATTGGCGTCTTTATAATCGGAAAAGCCAACTACGCAACTGTTTCTTCATATAAGCTTTACACTTCCGGGAATAACATTTTCAAATTTATATATAAATGTGAAATTTGTATACGTTGAACATGTATTAAATAAGTGGAACATATTCAGTACGGCCCATCATATGGAAGTCTATATAGGTACTGTAATACATACCTAGTACTGGTTACTGCAGCTTTAATATTATTTGAATTTTCCTAGTAAGGTGTTGCTGTTGATGATTTTAATAATCGAGAGCATGTATTTTGATAAATATTATTGTTTTGCGAGTGTAGAGATAATGTGGATTGAGATATATCTCAAAAAAGGTTAAGACTATTATTTTTCTGTAAGAACTCCTCTATGGGTGAAGGCCTCCTCCAAACATAGCCAGTCCTCTCTCGATTGGGCTACTTGGATCCAGTTGTTTTTTTTATTTCGTCTTCCCAGCTAGCCACAGGTCTACCTCTCTTTCTTTTTCCCTGTGAACCCGCCCAAGTGGTTACCGTTTTCGTCCATCTCTTGTCACGTAGCCGCGCCACATGTCCGGCCCACCTCCATTTAAGTGACTGAGCGTGTTCTAATCCATCTCTTGCCTTGGTTATATTTCTAATTTTAGTGTGCCTTATTTTTTGTATCTTTCTAATATTTAGCATACTACGTTCTATACCCCGCTGACATGCAGTTATTTTATCTTTTGTTTTTTTGTTAAATTTCCATGTTTGGCAAGCATACGTAAGGCACGGTATTAGACACGAGTTTAGTATTTTAGTTTTAACTTTGATCGGCATGCTGCTTTTGAATATGTCCTTCATTGCCCAGTATTTGTTCCAGGTAAGTTGTGTCCTGCGTTCTATTTCTTGATCGTTATTATTGTGGTGTAAGCTAATTTGTTTGCCCAGGTATATGTAGCTGTTCGTATATTTGAGAGGTTCGCTACCTACGTTTACTATTTTCTTTTCACTGCTAGTCATCAACATTGTTTTAGACAAGTTAATTTCTAGACCTACGAGTTTACTGGCATCATTAAGTGATTCTAACATGTATTGGATTTCTTGTCCTGTTTCAGATAGGAGAACCAAGTCATCAGCAAACCTTGGGTGGCTTAGGTAGGCATCTTTAATTTTAATACCCCGACATTTCCAATTGAGTTGACTAATGATTGATTCCAGTGTTGCTAGGAGCAGCAATGGTGAAAGAGGGTCACCCTGTCTTACTCCTCTTTTAATCGGGAACCAAGGCCCAGTTGTCTCCATTTTGATTCTACTCTTGCTGTTGTTGTATATACTCTTGATTACAGAAATGTGTTCTTTTTCTACCCCTTGCTTTGATAGGCTTTCCCATATCTTTGTATGTGATATGCAATCAAATGCTTTACTGTAATCAATGTACGCAATGTAAAGTGGTCTTTCTTTTTCGCGGTATTTCTCAATCAGAAGTTCCAATGTGTGTATGTGATCAATCGTTGAGTATCCCTTTCTAAATCTGGCTTGCTCGACTGGTTGATGCGCTTCTAGTGTAGGGTATATTCTCTTATTCACTATTGAAGAGAAGAGCTTATAGATGGTAGGTAGCTGGCTTATTGGCCTGTAGTTACCTATATCATTGGGGGTCACTTTTTTGTAGATAAGGGTAATGTCAGATTCTGACCACTGGGTGGGTGTTACTCCAGTTTCAAGAATGATGTTAAACAGTTCAGTCAGATGGACTAAAAGAGATGTTGAGTCGGTTTTTAGTATCTCATTTGTGATGCCATCAGATCCTGGGCTTTTCCCTGGTTTAAGAGTTTTTGTTGCTGTTATTACTTCGCTTATAGCCGTATTTCATACACGCCTATAAATCTAAATTAAAACATCGTGACAAACTGACCACTGTTTTGGGATACTTTCCGTTTCCAGGATAGTATTGAAGAGTTTATTCAGGAATTAATGTTTGGTTTCAAGTAGCACTACATTTGAAATATTATCAGTTCCTTGTGCTTTGTCTCTCTTCAGTGAGCTGATTGCTTTTTCGTAATGAATGGTACTTTATCTGAGTCAAGTAGTTCAATGTGTTCATTGTTGGTCTTTTTGAGTACAGTTCTCTGTAATAATCTTTATTATTTATCTTTCCCGACAGTATATCTTTCCCTTTTCCATGCACTTCTTTTTTCTTACAGACTTTACTTAGAATATCTGAGAATTTGCTGTAGATTTTTAGTGTATTCAGCTCTGTTAGATCTTCTTCTATGTTCTTCAATTCTACTTCCAGTTGTTGGCTGTTAGTTGTGGTCCTTTATTTTTCGTACCTACTTTCTTTCTGGTGGTTGGTAAATTTCTTAGTACATTTTATTGCTGTAGATTTAACCTGGTTTCGCACCATTCGATGGTTAGTGTTAAAATTGAAATTTGAAATGACATGACAATCTTCGAATGATCTGGCTCTATTAGTAAGTATATAGTCGATCTCATTTTTAAAGCGCCCGTCAGGGGATGACTATGTCCATCTTCTGTTTTGTATTTTCTTGTATAGTGAATTTAAGATGACTAAGTGTTGTTCGAAAGAAATCTATTAGTTTCTGTCCATTTCTTGATCTTTTTCCCTGGTAGTGAGGTCCCATTATGATTTCCTCACCATCTTTCATCATCAGTTTACTGCGGAACGCCTTACGCACAGGACGTATCCTTGTTGTAAAAAAAAATCGTATCGCGAAATTAATTATCTATAAGGAACTGTTATTAACCGTTAATAGTAATACTTAAATATTAAATTTTAGTGTGTTCTTATTATTCTATCCTTATTGTAAAAGTGATTTGAGTCGAGCGTGAGTCTATTTGTGAGCTTTATTCTGGACGTCAACAGGACAGCAATGACGAAATGTGGGGAATGCAATGAAGGCCTCCTTGATGGGGCAGTTTGCTCATTATGTAAACAGACGTTCCACTACAATTGTATAGGAATTACAGAGGGAGGATATCGAAAACTTGGTGGCAGAAAATCTACTTGGCGTTGCCCTAAGTGTAAATCAGGTGGACTATGTCTACAAGTTAATACACCGACACTTTCTCCAACGCATGAACCATCAAGTAAGATCTTAGAAGAGATAAGAACCCTGTCCTCCAGAATGAAAGCTTTTGAAGAACTCGTAGGCCAGATAAAGTTAATGAGAGATGAGTTCTCTGAGCTGAAATCCTCAGTAGTCGAAGCTAGCACAATAATTAAGGACTTTGGGTTACGACTACAAAATATGGAGGATAGGCTTCTGGAAGTAGAAAAAACCAAAGAACTTATTAATAATTTACAAAGCAGAGTTGATGTCTTAGAATGTGAAAGGGATGCGGCAGGGCAATGGAATAGAATGAACAACGTTGAGTTAAAGGGAATACCACAGACCGCGAATGAAAACCTGCTGGATTTAATAGTAAGCATAGGATCCAAAGTTAATTTTGCTGTGACGAAACAGCAGTTAAACTTTATAGCCCGCACACCATCAAGAGACTATAATCATCCAAAGCCGATTGTTGCGTGTTTCAACAGCAGGTATGTTAAGGAGAAGGCTGTTTGTGGCAGCTGTGAGATCTTTTAACAGGGAGAGCACCCTATCTGCCAACCTGTTAGGACTTAGAGGCTCCGCAAAAATATTTGCTAACGATCACCTGACCACCCGCAACAAAGTTCTTTTAAATAAGACAAAGCAGTTAGCCAAGGAAATGGGCTGGCGGTATGTTTGGGTCAAGCACTGCAAGATTCAAGCACGAAGAAGTGACTCGTCACCAGTTTGTGTAATAAAGTCAGACAAGGATCTTCAGAAAATAACGAAAGGAGGAATGTGACTTTACTCTCGCACGGTATTTTATCCAGCTCAGTTTTTTTAATATTATTATCATTACTCTTTATTATTGTTACCATTATTTTTTTACATTTACACATTATTGTTACCAGACCTCTCTATTGTTCGCACTGGGTTGACCGGTTTGTCACAAGTAGATACTTTAATACGATTGCTAAATACAACTCTGCTGCTATAATCATAAGGCTCATATCCTGCTGTACCTCACTGTTTACGAAATTAATCTATTATCGCATGCTGAGGGTACTAAATAATTTGCATGATTTTACCTGGATATATTATAGTCTCACTCACTTTGATATTGATTCAAGACTTTCAGTAATGTACATCGAATTGGTATTATATGAAACATATAAGTATGTCTGCACATACGATACATACCTAAAATATTTTATATTATTTACAGTTACACTGTCTCATCGGGAACTATTTATAAGTCGTATAACTGTTGTTTGTTTTTACGGATTCTGTAATGAAAATAGGCTGCTATCTCAATGTGGACTTAATTATTTTGACGGTAAGCTGGCGATAGAAAGGTAGCAATGCTTGTTAATAATATAACTTGCATCAAAATACTAACGTCTACTCTTATAGTCGTAGTAAATAACTTAACTTTCGAAAAATCATCGTTACATCTCAAATTCTATGTAATATATAATATGACTGTATATTATTAAGTTCTTTTTATTTTATTTGTATTGAACAACAGTTTTTGTATTGAACGTATTGCTTGAAATTGCATATACATATTACATAGACATTGGCAATAACTTAGTTTCGATTCTTTGAATATATACTATCAAAACCTACGTGGCTTACGTACCAAGTGTAGCGATCTTCTAAGTAGTATTTTGCTAAACTCTTATGACATACTTTCTTTTACGGAAACATGGTTAGTTGATGGCATTTATAACAACGAAATGTTTGACAACAGATACGTGGTCTTGAGGCGTGACAGAGATTATGATAAAACTAGACAGATCAAGGGCGGAGGGGTCCTATTTGCAGTGAATCGTAATTTAAACGTAAGAGAGCGAGTAGAATGGAGGTCAACGGCTGAGGACATTTGGATTACAATTACGTCTGGAGATAAAAAACAAAAAAATATTAACAATCTACACATCTGTACTTTATACCTTTGTGCCGAAAATTGTGGTAACTCCTTTTTAGACCAACTAAGTAACTTTACGCGTAAATTAAATGAATTAATTTTTTTAAACCCACAAGACAAATTTTAAATATTAGGAGATTTTAATCTTAGTCATATAGATTGGTCTGCGAGCGACGAGGAAAACACTTGCCTCCTACCGAAGGGCTACTCCGGAGTGCAAAAAATCGAGTTAATGGATACATTGATTCTTGGTAATCTTAACCAATACAATCATGTAAGAAATGTATACGGTAGAATATTGGATCTGGTTTTCTCTAATATTGAGGTGAAAGTCAGTGCATGTGATGATCCCTTGTTACCTGAGGACCCACATCACAAATCTTTATGTATCTTAACTGAGTTTTTACTTACCGATACTATTGAGGATAACAGAATAGTAAAATACATGTATAATAAAGGAAGTTATGATGAAATTAACAATGAGCTAAGCAATTACAATTGGCAGAATACTTTATCGTCGAATGATTTGGAAGACGCTGTATCAACATTTTATGAAATTTTATACACCTTAAGAGATAAATATATACCAAAGAAAACTTATAAGTTGTATGATTACCCTAAATGGTACACATTTAACCTTTAATTAAAATGATCAAGGAAAAATTTAAGTTTCATCGTAAGTTTAAAAATTACAAGAACCTCTCGGATTATGAATCTTTTTCGCTTCTCAGGTCACGTGTCAAGATTCTTGAGAGACAGTGCTTCAATGAATACATTAGCAGAACTGAAAATTCAATAAGAACTAATCCTAAACATTTTTGGTCTTACATTAAAAGTAAAAAACTGAACCACTCCTTCCCGAAAACTATGAATTACTGTGGCGAAACAGCCAGCAAGGGTGAAGATATCGCTAATCTTTTTATTAAATACTTTAAGTCTACGTATCGAAATAATTTCAACAATACATACACAACCATAACTACCACATCACAACATTCTCAAAACAGTGACTCTAATATATCCACAATTGAAATACAACCTAAAAAAATATCGGCAATGCTGAAAAACCAAGATCTTTCAAAATCGGGTGGGCCCGATTTCATTCCACCAATATTCTTAATGAAGTGTGCTGATAATTTGTCAAAACCGCTTTCGTACTTATTTAATTTCTCCATATGCAAAGGTCTAGTGCCTAACATATGGAAAGCAGCTTTCATTACTCCTGTTCATAAAAAGGGCAATAAATGTGATCTTGAAAATTACCGACCAATTTCTAATCTATGTCTCATTGCCAAGATCTTTGAAAAAATTGTATATCAACAGGTGTATGCAGCTGTAAAGCCTCAGCTCACCAGTGAACAACATGGGTTTTTAAGGAATCGATCTACGGTCTCAAACCTTATTATTGCCAATGAATACATATCGAGTGGCATGGATAGGCGAGCGCAGGTCGACGTCATCTACACAGATTACAGCAAATGTTTTGATCGTATTGATCATGACATCTTGCTTACTAAGTTGGCATCCATGGGTATACACGGCGACCTGTTTCGCTGGTTCAAGTCATATGTTGACAATCGTTCACAAGCGGTCGTTTTACAAGTATATACATCTAATTGGATGTCTATTCCTTCAGGTGTTCCACAGGGCTCTTTATTAGGACCCCTCTTATTTATACTATTAATTGTGAACGATATACGATCATGTTTTAAATATTCTAAAATATTACTATATGCGGACGACATGAAAATTATGAAGTTAATAACAAACACGCAGGATGCATTACACCTCCAGGAAGATTTAAATCGATTTGAGGATTACTGTTTTCGTAACAAGCTGGACTTGAATGTCTCGAAATGCTTTTGTATGACATTCACTAGGAAAAGTAATAAAATCAGTACAACATACAAACTTAAAAATTCTGCATTAGAGGCTGTCGATGTTATTAGGGATCTCGGAGTTCTGCATGATAATAAGCTAATATTTGACTTACATGTAGATAGTATTGTACGGAAAGCAACCAAAATGCTTGGCTTTATTTTAAGAACAGCATCTAGTTTTACCCAAGTAAAGACATTGAAAATTCTATATTGTTCGTTTGTTAGAAGCAACTTAGAGTATGTATCACAAATTTGGAACCCTCAGTATGCTATTTACAATAATAGAATTGAAAATATCCAAAAAAAATTTCTTAAGCACTTGCAATTTAAGGCCAAAATTTCGCTGCCTGATTACAGAGCCCGGTGTAAACATTTTCACATGTTACCATTGTCATTACGACGTGATATTGCGGACACTATCTACCTTATGAAAATTGCTACTGGCGAGGTCGATTGTACGGAGCTAGAAAGCAAAATAAGCCTTCAAACATATAACAAACCACTTAGAATTATGAATGTATTGCACGTGCCGAGAGTAAACACAAATTATAGAGGGAGGAACTTTATGGTTAGAGCAGCAAACAAATTAAATAACTTAGCGGTTGACATTGACATGTTCGCTTGGAGTGAGGTGACAGCAAGGAGAGCTATGGTACAAAATTATTTATTTATTTTATGATTTATATTATGGTCTAAAAAAATTGAAATGTTTATGTACCTTTTTGTTATATATATATATATAGTTATATGGCGAGCACTTTGTTGATCCGAAAACCTATGTTGATCCGGGTGGTTTTTGTTGATCCAATATAATATTTTTCATACAAATGTGGTTCCGACCGGATCAACGATTTACTCCGTTGAAGTTTAGGCAACGCAACCGAAATGTTGATCCAATATACAAATCCACTCCGATAGTTGTTGATCCGATTCAAATGGGCCAATCAGAAGTCAGCAAGTCCTCCTATTGGACATACCTAAGGTATTAGGATGGTTTAATTCCTATAATTTATTACAAGATATGGTAAGGAAATTTGAGATTTTAGAAAGGCAAAAAATGATCTTATCGCATCTTATCAAAGTTGAGTTTGGATGACATTTAGAAAAAAACATTTGTTATCAATCATATTTTTTTTATTATATAACACCTTTAATACGTTAGACATTACTAACATTTACAAAATAATTTTGAAAATTTTTTATTTTTATTTATGTATGATTGGAAATTTTTTTTGACTAATTGTATCTCTTCATCCGACCACTTTCTATGACTGTTTATATTGACATATGATATTTTTATTTTTAGAATCTTTATGATATATATTATTTTCTTTTGCTCGTCTAGTTTTACTTCGTTTCTGAATCTGTTTATCATCATCAACATCGCTTTCACTTGTACTACTTGACCATTTTCTTTTTGTGTTGCTTCTGTTTGGCTTAATTTTGGGGTCTTTATTTTTAGGATCTTGGTTGTAATGATTTCAGGTTGAGATTTTTATATCGTCCATGTTCTTATTGACTGTAGTTTCTGGTGTTTCGATAGATATTTTGAGGTTTGTAAGTAAGCTGTTAGATTGGTCGCTTTCTATTGCCGAATTTTTTGAAGATGGCGTCTCTTCCTCAAAGTTTTTAATTTCTTGGTTGAGACCTAATCGTTTGTATTATGTTACTCTTCTTTTCCATTAATGTATTTTTATATTCTAAGAGTTGAGATCCTACAACAGCTTTTTGGAGTACTTGCATATGCAATCTATAGTTTTGTGCATGAACTGATATATCATGCCCTAGAAATCCTGCCAATTGCTCAGTATAATGATCATTTTGTTTAGAATGAATTTGGGACATTGTAGCAATATGATCTCTCATTCCGGTTGATGTAATCATCTCGGAGTGTTTCAAATTACACTGTTTTTTTATCATATCCAAACACTTACCGCCCTCAAAAGGTTCTTGTGTACCAGGTCTTGGAAATAAATATTGGTTGGAGCTTGGAATTTTTAAATCTTCACGGCAAGCTATTATTAAATCTATGTTTTCTCGCATTATTTTTGTTAGCAAAATAGGCACACCCCTTGTTGGGAACTGGGAATCTGGAATAAGTCTAATTCTTTAATACACTTCCTCTGCTCTACTGTTAAACTTTCCAAAACCTTTTCGGGCACTTCTTCATTCTTTCTATTGATGTATAACGTAAGTTCAGCTTCAGCTACGTCACCTGAACGATTTCGGTCCAACATTATAATGTGAGCTATTGTTACTATGCACAATAATTCATAATTTAAAACACATCTATCTTTTCTCAATCTGCTCGCATATTTAATTTCTAATTTATGGATTTTTTGCATAACGGTATTAATGTCACTATCCAACAGCATGACTTTATCTTTCGTTAAGTGATTTCGTTTTCTACTTTTCTCAGCGTTCGACGAAATCTCCCACTCCCAATTGATTTCAATTAGGTAAATATTTAAAGTCATCTAGATTTTTTTTATATGCTTCCTTATAGGCTGTGGATTCGTTTTGCATAATAGATTGTGTGTATAGTATTTCAACACATCCCAAGACAGCGGGACGCATACGTGAGGGTATGCTTATAATTTTGACCATGCCTGTTTGTTCATTAAAGCCACACATTTCTTTTATGGCACTTACAAATGTATCATATTTTTCAGGATCAATTGCGTCAGTGAGATTTCCAATAGTTGTGTCTTTTTTTCGCAATAAAATTAAAAGAGTAGCTAAATCTCTCATTTTGGAGCAAATCGCTTTACGACTTCGTCGTTCTTTTTTCTTCTTAAAGAGACGAGCACCGTATGCTATGATTAATGGATCATTTTAAACTACTAATGAAATTTCATCAGAACGAAGATACGACAGTATTTTTTCTTTTAGCTCAATCGAAGCGTTCGCCGTATTGGGAACGATTGTTAAGCTGTGATTAAACAATGCTTTTCTTTTAAGTGACGGAGTAACATGTTCAGAAGCTTTACAATTTCTTAAATGTCTGAAAAATGAAGATCTTTTAAATGTGCCCAAGCATATTTTACAAGTAGCGTAAGACTAGAGGTACCCTGGTTGCTTCGTTTTGATGGTAATAAGGTTAAATGAGCGTCCCGATAAAAGCTCACTTTAGAATTGTGTAAAAAATTTCCCTTGTTTCTCAATTTATCTGTAATTTTTTGTCGTTTAAGCTTTCGTATTTTAGGGTCTGTATCATTGATAGCTTTATACTGAAGAAAGCTGAAGAAAGTTGTACTGTTGAAGTTTTAACTTCGATTTCATCTGCGTGGTTACGTAAAAGAAGTCAAGAATAATTAATTACAATTGCTTGACCACAATTAACCACAACCAACAAGGTTCAAGGTCAAAAGCCCTCGGATCAACGTTAGTTATAAGGATTTCGCATATAAAACGGATGCACATTTGACTCGTCGGTATAATATTTGCGACCGTTACGGATCTACAAAAATATTATGTTTATGTATTTTTTGATGGCAAGTATGTTGCAAAGCGACCGATGCAGATCCCCAAACAAGCCTTCCATTTCTAATTCGGCACAAAGTATATCAGTTATATTTGTTAAGAGCCAATTATACAATGCAAGAAGACTTTCTTTTAATATCTTACTAGATCAACGTTTACATAGAATGGTTGTTTATATATATATATATATATAAAATTAACTATTTGTGATGATTTATAATTGGCCCATATTGTTATGTATATATTCATCTATTTTTGTATTGTGCTGTGAATCTTCTGAATAAATAAATAAATCTTTCCTAGTTCCTATTTGAGCATTAAAACTAACTATGTTATTAAAATATTACTATCTAAATAATTGAGAATCATAATTGATATTTCTGTGTCCACTTTTTAAAACTATTGATTTTATTCATTAATTAAAATAAATTGTAGAAAAAAAGTCGGAGCTGATAATATGGCCACTTACTTACTTTTTTAGACCTCCTATAGCTAGATTTAAAGGAAAAAAGGATTAAACCGGAATCATCGACATGGACATTACCTGCTGGTGCAATTGCTCAGATGACTCTAAAAGGGAGTATGAATACCGAAACTGATGTGAATTGTATTCACCACTTCGGATAATTTAAGCTGATGATGCGATGTCACTTGGAATATTCCATTGTTGATGCAGCAGAAAAGTTTGAGATTAAGCTTTGTCCTCCCTAGCAGCACGACTCATGAACTGCAACCGATCGATAAATCGGTATCCAGAAGGATCGTTTGAGTAATGTTGGGATGAGAAAGTTCTGAAGTACCTACTGGCCCATTCACGAAGAAAGAAAAATAAACAACGATTTGGGGTAATTTGTTCAAAGGTTTGGGACAAAGATTTGCAGCTTTGTTTGTACTGTTAATATGGCCACAAGTGTGGGCAGGTGGGTAGTGGTTTCATATACTGGTGGAAATATGGCCAGTTTCCTCGTTTTTATATAAATGCATATAACTCAAAATTGTACATATATTTGCTTTATCTTTCTTTGTAGTTTGTTTACTACATAGATACACTTTACTAATTAGTACCAATGCTTAGGGCCAGTACCACAAAATATTTACAAAAATTATATCAATCCTTATGCGGGCAATATTCGACCCTGGTACATTTATACAAAAATTACCTAAATCTGGTAGCTTTCCTCCGCTTTTTAACTAGTAATGTACGGTTCCTGGGTCATCAGATGGTAGAAATAATAGAAGATTTGTAGATTACCTTATATTCACCACTTCCGTATAACAATAGATAATGAGCAATATAATAAAATTATAATTAAACAATCGAAGAGAGTGCCGACGTCTGGCTATGCTCTCTGGGTGTAACTCCCATGACTTAGTTAATTGCAGATGAAGAGAGTGCCTGCGGTCGGCTATCCTCTCGGGGCGTGACTCCGACGATTTAGGAATTCATCCTGCTTATAACTGATCCAAATGTATAACCATGGCACGTTCATACATTGGAAATCTTCACGTTAGTAGCTGGGCATGATGTATGAGCCTTGGCACGTATATAGCGAAACATCACGCTTATAAAACTAAGAAAACCTATGTGAGCAAAATGTACAGCCTTGGCTCGTACAAGTAAACTTCAAATAATTTATTTCAGCCTGATGACATGGCGGTCAAAGAATTTAGTCAAAATCACCTTAGTTGATGGCAGTTGATATACAGTAAAGTGGAGTTAAATATTTTTTTTAAATTTTATTTTCACTACATATTATATAATAAAATCTAGTTATTGTAGCATGTTTTTAATGGGATAGTCGAAACAGAACCAACATAGAGCAGGCGGGTTTGCAGGGCGGATATTAAACAACAGATCATAATTTCGTAGTAAGGCAAATACCAGAAAGAAGCAAAGCATATATAAATCTATTTATGCTTTGTTGATCATTCTTAGGCGTTTGAAAAAGTATTTCAAAGTCAGGAAAACCAAAAAATATATAAAAATTATCAGAAATATATTTAAGATGGAAAAAAACTAGAGTAGAAGTCATAAATTAGGAGGGATTATAACGGACGAGGAGTCCTCTCTAAATCTGTTTAGAGCCATTCTGGAGGAAATATACAGAATGCTAAGTTGGAACAATTACGGACTAATAACGGCGAAAGATTGGTCCACTTAAGGTTTGCAGACGCTCTGATTTGATTTGCAGTAACACGCAACAAATTGGTGAACATGGTCCCAGAACTTGATTTGGAAAGCAAGCTTAGAATGAACTCCGAGAAAACCGAAGTAATGACTAACTCCAGAAGGGGATTTAATATTTTCATAAACGACATCGGAAACTGCTTTCAAGAATCTAAATTCTTGATGTTCGCTGATGATTTGAAATTATATAGAACTGTGAACTCACCCGGGGACGCAATATCACTGCAAAATGATCTAAACAGTCTGATTTTGTGGTGTAGTTTAAACGGAATGAACTTGAATCCTGAAAAATGTCATGTTGTTCGATTCAGCAGGAAGAAACACTCGCCAACCCGAATTTACCATATTAATTATTCATGTCAATTTAATTCATTTAGGAGGAGTTACATAGGAAAAGGTTAAAATTATATGAATTGTATGATGAAAAGAAATATAACACCAGTGAGGAGTTTAGGGAATATGTTAGGTTGTTTTCTAATTATTTCAAAAAAGATTGCTAACACACAATATTTAAGTTCAAAAATAAAAAATAGCATGGATAAAGTAAAAGCTACCTGGAAAGTAATAAATGAGGAATCCGGTAAAGCGTCTGACAAACGAACCGATTATACATTAAAAGTAAAAGGGAAATTAATAAAATCGGACTCGGAGGTGGCTTCTACTTTTGAAGAGTTTTTTACAAATGTACCACTCAATACGACCAAGTCCCTGGATTCTTCACCTGCTGCTGCGATGTCATTACTGGAAAAGTGTGTACCTAAATGTAATATTAAATTTCATTTTAAACATATAACTTGTAATGATATCGTTAAAACCTTTTAAGCTTATTAATTTAAAATGAATGAAATTAAGGAAATGAAATTAAGTAAGATTACTCCATTGTTCAAGGCAGGTAGTGAGTCTGATCCGTCAAACTTCAGACCTGTTTCAGTGCTCCCCCCGTTGAGCAAAGTTTTTGAAAAGATAATGCTAGACCAACTTTCTTTACATTTTAATAAAAATAAACTCCTACATAATAAACAGTATGGTTTTACTAAAGGTCGCTCCACAATCGATGCCGGTGTGAAGTTGATTTCGGACATATTTAACGCCTGGGAAGAATCATATGTTGGAGTCGGCGTCTTTTGTGACCTGTCAAAAGCCTTTGACTGTGTTCATCCAGATATACTAGTTGGAAAGCTTTAACACAATGGCGTTGATGGGAAAGCTTCCAGCCTGATGAATTCATATATATATATATATATGAATTCATCATATAAGGGAAGGATCCAAAAAGTGCATATCAATGGAGTCACCTCTCCGGGTTCGCAGATGTCAATCGGCGTCCCCCAAGGCTCGATTCTTGAGCCTTTCTTATTTCTGATCTACATAAACGACCTCCCATTCTTTGTCAACGAAGTTCATGAGATGGTATTGTTTGCTGATGACATTTCACTTTTATTTAAAGTGAATAGGAAAAATATATTATTGAACGATGTAAAAAAATTCCATCTCTCGTATTGTTAACTGGTTTAATGTGAATAACTTACTGCTTAATGAGAATAAAACAAAATGTATTAGATTTACAACTAATAACGTAAAGCGAGAAATTGGTAACCTGAAAGTCAAGGACAGTGAACTAAACTTTGTTGAAAAAACTGTTTTCCTAGGCATAACAATAGATAGTAAACTCCAGTGGGGCCCACACATAGAGACTCTTTCGAATCGGCTGAGCTCTGCAGCATATGCAGTAGAGAAAATCCGACAGCTTACTGATAAGCATACGGCTAAAATTGTGTACCATAGCTACTTTCACAGCGTTATGTCGTACGGTATTCTACTGTGGGGTGCTGCTGCAGAGGTTCAATCCATATTTGTGTTGCAGAAGCGGGCTGTTCGGGGTATTTGTTGTGTTTCCCCGAGGGAGTCGGTACGGAATAAATTTAAGTAACTAAATATTATGACATTATCCGGTCAATATATTCTTGAATCCTTGTTGTATGTAGGTACAAAAAAACTTAAACGATTTCAAAACAAATGGTGACTTTCACCAGTATAATACGCGTGATAGAACTAATTTGAGTGTGCGACCAACCAGGCTCCAGAAGATAAACCACTCCTTATATGGAAATTGTATTCGTTTTTACAACAAACTCCCAAGCGAAATTAGAGAACTGTCACTAAATAAATTCAAAGCCCTTGTTAAAAGTAAAATAATTAATAAAGCCTTTTATAAATGTGACGAATACTTAAATGACCCTAATCCTTGGGATTGATTTGCTCCAGTTCAAACAATTTGTATTAAAAACTTGGCGATTGAAAAGAGTGGCGGAAAGTTTCTTGCCAGTTCTTCTTACCCGCTCTACGCCCTTGACTTGCGAACTGGTTGTAAATGTAAATTTACAGTTAATTTAATTTGTTTTTCTTGACGTTCATAAGTGTACATGTTTACCTATATGAATAAAGATATTTTGATTTGATTTAAAGTCAGCCTTACTCGAGATTTAGTTGTGATTCCGTATGGTAAATTGCGTTTTAACTTGCATGTTGATGACATAACAAATAGAGCTTTTAGGATGTTGGGCTTCGTCCTGCGTAACTGCAAGGAATTTAGGAATCCTAGCACTAAAGTTACAATATACACATGTCTTGTACGTAGTATCCTCGAATATTGCAGTTCTGTGTAGAATCCGCATCACGGTATCTATATCAAGCGCTTAGAGAATGTACAGAAGCGATTTTTATGGCACCTATCCTATGGTTGCAACATGGCTGGGAAACTCCCTAGTTACAACGATCGTCTATCATATTTTCGCCTTAAATCACTTAGTCATCGTAGAGAGCTGCTTGATGTCATGTTTCTGTATAAACTTGTAAATGGAATTTTGGATACCCCTGATATCTTGTCCAGAGTTAATATATATTCCTAAAAAGCTGCAAAGACTTTTAAAGCCTCTTTTTAGAACTAAGTTTGCAAAATAGAATCTGGGTCAGAATGCACCATTAAATAGATCTTTAAGGAGTTTTAATTTAATTCATAACACTGAAATTGATGGTGGTATTGGATCGCAGTGGGAGGGTCGTAAATTTACCCAAATAGATATCTTTTCAAACTCGTCATCAATTTTCAAAAAGTTAGCAGCTCAAATAATTAGTAATTAGGATTTTATCAGGGATAATCCATTAATTTATTCGATTAATTTTATTCAATTCATTTTGTAATGTTTTTAATTTTTGCTTTGTTTTATCTAATTTTTGTGTGTATAAGCTCATTAAATCAGAATGTTGTGTGCGCCTATAATTGGGGTAGCACTAGGCTTGTGTTTGTGTTACATGCATGTATCAGTGTCTACTCTGTTGGTGCAACAAATAAATAAATAAATACTATTAAATAACAGTATTAAGCAGTATACTTGTGCCTTCTTCGATCAAATAATCTTTATAACCTATTCAAAAATAATAAATAAAAAAGTGTTTATTAATTTTTCATTCCAGAAAGAACAGCATCACTTTTAAAAGAGTTATTTCCAGTTCATCACTTATATAATCTCCTATTTTCACTCTCTGTGTTCGCCTTGAAAGGTAATCACGAAACAGATTTAAGGTTATCTCTTATACCTATTTGCTCCATTTTATTTAAAAGTGAAGAGATACAGACAATATCGAAGGCTTTTCGTAAATCCAGAAATGCACCAAGGCATTTCTTTCCCTTATTTTGATTGGTTTGATACTATCAGAGACGTAAATTGAGATATGGCATCTTCCGTCTATTTTCCTTATCTGAATTCATATTGTGAGCTGGATAGGATATTAAATGTATTAAGGTAGTTTAGTAATCTAATATTCAGTAGTTTTTCTAGTACCTTAGGGTTAGAGAATAAAAGAAATCGACACAAGTACCTACTTATATCAAAAGGATCTTTTGTGCGCTGAAAGAAGTCATGAAAAATAAGGAAACGATCATTTAAATGTAAAAGTATTAATTCAAGGACTATTATGATTATTATTGTAGTCAGTCACACACTGTTCAAAATTAAACAGTTTAACAGAATAATATATAAACTTTCTCCTTCGGGTGGCGACAACCATATTGTTATTTGAAAATATGTATGTCGCGAAATCTCGGCGGGAACCCCGTAGAGCGGCAGGCGACATATTGTAATGGCATTATTCTCCCAGGCAGTAATGTCTAGAATTAAGTATGGTATAGGTACAACAACAGAGCTCAACACACCCATGGTGTCGCCCTGCACCGCAGATTTCAATATCGAAATATATTTTGGTGCCTACAGAAACTATATTTTAAAAACAATGCAATTTAAGGATACTCGTACAAAGACGAGTATTATGTCAACAGAAAGGCGAAATGGGTTGGCCCGATAAAAAGTGGAAACGTATAATTTTGTAATGGCTTCATTTGTCACGTGTCCCTTGTATGTAGCGGTCAGACGGCAACCGCAGTAAAAAATGTGGAGCGGTCTCTCGACAGTTAACCACACGAAGTATATTGAATATACTTAGCCTGAGGCCAGCGGATTGTAGTTTTCCTATCTAAGCGAAGATGTGTTTATCTAAAGTCTGAATGGTAAGGTTTAAAGTTTATCTCATAAAGCTGATATAGATTTCTTTCATTTTATTAAAAATAATTGGGTACAGTCGCAAATCTCCTCCTATGATCTCCTGATATGTAGGTTGAAGGAAGGTTCATCTGGGAGAACGAAAGACAAACCCGTGCGTTTAATTGTAATTTGTTGTGTGTAATATCATGACGTATTATGTCGCGCGTTTACTTTAGTTAACATTAGATATGCTCTTGTTAAACATACTTACCATCTTCGTTATTTTTAAAAGTACACGAATAAAAACTTACCATTTTAGAAACCTTCATTTAAAATATATCTTGTGAATAATATCACGTATTGGTTTATTTATGATTGCTTTTAATTTTAACATTTGGCTGCTTTTTAACATCATCAAGTGTTCAGACATACAAATACTCGTACAAATAAAGATCGCAAAACACACGACCTAAGAGCGCTAAGGTGCTCTGCGGAGTGCGGACTGCGGACTGTAGCTTACGCTTTACTCTAGGGGCTTGCCGCAGGCATTGGCCATAAGTCCCAATACGCCCCGTAGAGCCATCAGTGATCAGTCGATACTCGGCAGCAGATCCGACGCCGTGCGCCTCCGACGTTAACTTTCGCGCTCGTCTTCGTCTTGATTGTTTTCAATGGACCAATGCCTGGTGGATCATTTTTCTACGTGAATCTTACCTTCCGCCACTTCCCATGTTTTGTTGTGTTGGAATGTGGATATCTCTGTGAATTTGTTAGTTACCTTTTGAGAAGAGGGTGCCACCACAATATGCTTTGGAAGGTATTGCATATGTTTCTATATTATACGTACCTAAAACAAAACAAAATACAATACCACGTATCTTATAAAAATATTGGTGCATATATAAACTAGTCTTATTCCTGATTCACATTATATTGGTCTCTCAAGTGTAAACTCGAGAATAACATGATGTAAGTACGTATCGTGTTTCATTGATGATGTGATTTGATGGTAAACTGACCTGTAGAGGAATTATTAAGAATGTAAATATGTAAACGTTATGTGTAACAAACGTATACGTATATATATATATATATATATATATATATTATTGGTTATTTGGACAGTATAGTAAGAGTTCAATAGGTAAGTACAGATTTTTTTATTTAAGCAATAAACACATTATGCTCCTAAGGCATCGCTCGAGTTTAAATATGGAAATAGATTTTAAATAACCACAATTTAAAGGAACATTAAAAGGGTAACATGAAAAGGGAATAGCTATTATAGTTACTCAAATTCTGTGATAGACGCATAGAGATAGTTACATTATTTTTAAGTTAAGAAAATTAATCCTGAAATACTAGGTTCAGCCGACACCAAAAGACTTCACGAATGTTGAGAAATGTGTAAAGTCCGGAGTTGGTTATTCTATTTTACACTTAGGTATATTACGTTTGGGTGCTATGTTTTAATTGCTAAGCCGAGTCAATCATAATATGGCGTTTGCCTAAAAAATCACTAGTTTTATGAAAAATATATCATATTATATAACTAGTTAATTGTTTAAGTATTTAGTAAGCATAATTGACTTATAATTTGTGATATTTGATGAAACAGTGACCAGAACGTTGACATTGCGTTGCGAGCCGCGTTTGGTGTCCGCTGTTCACGATTTGTGAATTGGACAAAAAGCTTTACCTCGGCGGCATTCCGGCGGCGGCGGAGAGCCGTTGGCAGGCCGGCCATGCCAAAGCGTTTGGACAGGTTCGTCACATCGTCAATGTTTGGTGAATAGTGCCGAGTCAGCGCGTCTAACGAGCCCATTGCGTCTCCCTAACATTAAGCCTTTCATTATTTCTCGCTAATGTCTGCTATGTTATCGGTTAAGCTTAAGTCAAGGATTTTGTAGTTCATAGTTATACATCGTGAACAAAGTCATCCCAGTTTGATGGAACACCGTACGACGTAGATCAAGAGGTATGAAATCGGGCGGGAAGCGCGAAGGTACCACGCTGCTGCCGGACCAGACGTACGAGGCAGTGGAGTGTCGTCCGCGCCGCCCGCCCCGTCCAAGTCGCCCGTTCCGCCCACGCCGACATAGACACAGGCAAATATTACTAACGTTAACTACCCCGTTAAACGTTTGTACTGTCGTTATTTTGGACCGGAATGCAATGTTGAAAACTGTTATGTATTGTGCAGGAATAGTCGGCCGAGTGCACCGGAGTCGCAGCACGACGCCCCCGCCCGGCTTTCCATACGCATTCGCGGTGAGTCGTACTTTTTATTATAAAAAATCTTGTTTTAAACAAGAATCAACCAATGAATAAGTACATGCGGTTCGTATTTATGTCGAGATGAATACTAAACTTCTCAAAAAATTCAATTGGAAGATATTGTTTATAAATTTCTGTACAATTACCTACCAGCGAAAGACCCGATGGTGGGAGATAACGTTGATCGTGATAACACAACAAGCACTTCTTAATTGGATGCATCGTCCTAGGCCCTAATACCCAGTAGTGACTATAGTCGCTTGTCGCGTTCGTCCGTTTTATCACTTTCTAGTTTGCCCACGAAACTATAAAAATATGGAACTAATTAAACATTTAACAGTCGTAAAAAGAGTATAATTGATGTACAAAACATTTAATAAATAGCGAGAATTCTACGATTATCATATAATTGTAATTTGTGCGTGAGTGAAGTTTGGGAATATCTGTTATTATTATTAGCATATTCGTCTAACTCTTATGGGATGGACTTGCCGCAAATCTAGCAGAGGCCTGCTGCCATGTATAAGTAGATATGACATATATGCCACGGCATTTATTAATCAATGCAAGCGATTCACGGCCCATATTTCCATAGTAAAATTCTTCTTTGTTAAACGACTTTTTTCGATTAAAATATTAATTTTGTAAGTAAATATTACTGTATTTTTATTCTATTTAGGTTTTTATGGGTCGAGTCGGATTTTTAAAATCTGATAGCAACAATATTAATTCGTACTGATCTTTAAAACGACTATATATAACTGATATACAGTCCAGAGATTGTGATAGGTAGGTACTCGTCACGTCAAAATCTACACCACATGTAAATAATGTTAATTTACCGAAAACAAGCTCCTAATTCTTAATTATTTCGAATAACTATTGCTTAGATTTAAAATATGTCTTTAGGTTTATACTAAATGAGATACTACTACCTGTACTAACGAATGTAAGATGTCGAGTGACTTTTGAATATTTTCGTTGCGAATCGATCGCATCGCTTATACCTAAGGGATTCTATATACTAATGACACCGTATTTAATATGACTGCCAAAACAATATGTATTCTCAAACCAATCGTGCGGATGTGGTGACTACTTTATTAACCTTAATTATCAATAATTACAAATGATAAGTGACGACTATCCTGAACATCCTTCAGGTGATGGTGCCCGTCAAGCTCACAACAATAACAAGCGGGTTTTTTGTGGATATATTATTTTTCTTTATATTGGATCTTATTAGTAGATTTGGACCACCATATCTATAGGAGTGCCTCTATTAATTATTATATTCATTCGGTAAATCAATCCCAAGAGTTAATTTTATAATGTTGCAGCAGCGGCCTCTAACGCATTGTTTTAGCGATTCGTAACTCAAACAGAAACCGATCACGACGCGAGCGCATGCTACATCAGCTGCTTATTACTCAAGCCTTAACGGTAATCTCCACATACCGAGCGACAATAGATGGCGTCGAATTCATTTTATAGAATAAGGTATTGTGCAATATCTCCATATATTAGGAGAACAAAACGCTAAAAGGTAAATTGCGTCAGTTGTCTGTTTGCTGCTACTTTTTTTAGAAGCGAACAGAACTGCCTTACTATAAAGTGACATGATGTCGTGAGAGTCCGTGGCGGGGGTTGCGGGTGGCCTCACGCTCAGTCGGCGAGAGTCGGTGCGCGCGAGTGGTCGCGGAGTAGACGCGGACGAGTGAAGCGGCGCGGCCGCTGAGTGTGATGCGAGCGCGCCGCCCGCCATGGCCACGCTCGGCCTCTCCAAGGTGTTCATCCTCGACAAGTACTTCACCGAACTGCAGAAGTTCTGGGAGACGGAGAAAAAGCTGCAAGGTGAGCGTCGATGTACGGTGTCGCTTTCCTCCACCCGTGTTCCAAATCCAACCTTTCGAGTTTCGTGAGCCCTTCGCTCTTTTGTGGCGATGACTCACAATGTTTTAGTTTCCTCCTAAAAGTGATGGTGTTTAGTGTGCAGTGATTTCGATAAGATATAATAACTTGTTGACCCCGAAACTGGAAAATAGCTCACAAAGGATCTCCTTTTGAGAGTGGTATGAAATTAACGAAAATGACTTAAAAATAACGAAACAGAAAAAAGGGCGCTCGCACCTTGTTACAATATAATTTAGAGCTACGTCTTGGGAAATCATTCGAAAGGCTGTGTTTGTGGCGATACCAAACGGCTTAAACCGTACGTAGGCCGTATCCACCTATGAATTGGAGTTTTCTAAACTAGAAAATAATGAATTTGTGATCTGTCACTGTAAAGTAGCTGTTTTAGACATTGAAAAACTTTCCTACTAAATCTCATTTAACACATTTCTAGGTAGTGATTAAATTTTTAAGTATATTTAGAAATTAAAAAGCTTATTTTCTAGTTAAATATCCACTAGATCATGCCATAGTTCTACCTTGCTCATAGAGTGGGTTTGAATATAAAAAGTAACAAAAACTTGTTTTAGAATAATATGAAAGGTAAATTAAGTGAGGTGGGGGGCGGGGGGCGGGCGCAGGTATCTCGGTAAATTCGGCCCTTCCCCGGCGGGCGGCGAGGCTCAATGGATCTGAGAGCCGGTTCTCGGCGCCCTCAAACATATCTATAAGTACATACTAGAGTAGCGGTGCCAACTGCCAGCGAGAGAGCGAAGCGAGCCCCACGCCACCAAACAAACTATACTGTAGAAAGCCTTCGTTCTGTTAAAGCTTTCAAACGAGTAACACTGTATTTATTATTTTATTATATATTTATATTAAGTCAGGTACTTCATTTCTCCTTATATATTACGAAGTAGGTCCCTTTAAACCGAATATAAAAAAGCAACGAAATAGGAGATTAACAATTAGGTGCGAACATTTTTTCGTGCCCGTCCACGCATAGTTTTGTTTCATTATCAGTTGAGCTTATATTTTCAAAACAAAAACGAGCGCTGTACACACAAAACATTGTTAGCTATTTGAGGCTTAGCCATTAAGGGTGATAAAATCGCAGGAATTGGCCAGTACTTGATATAATTTCTCACGGATCTAACTAATATCTAGGGTTCCTAAAATATAGCTGCACGATATGATTTTTGCACCAAAACGTATATTTCGTGGCGAAGTAATCTGGCGATGATTGTTAGCCAATCCGATTTTGCATCTTACATCGTTTTTCTGTTATATATTTGAATAAGTAAAACGACAATCGTCAGAAGTCGACTAGCTGAAAGTAAATATGCGAAAGTAGGGAAAGCAAATTGGCCGTAGGTACCTAGATGAGATACAGGATCCGGGATCCGAGATCACCTGTGGCGAATAACGCGTGTGGATGCAATAAGCAATTAGTGGCCGCACTCCGCGCTTCTGCTCCGTAGCCAATCGGATTACCCTGGCACACGCGAGTAAAACCATATCATAAAACGCCAGAAATTAAAATAGTCTAAGTAAAAAGCATACTCCTCAAAACAACTTAACATTATATTATTAGATGTCCCATCAATATATTTTTTTTGAAAATGTATCATTGACTATTAGATTATGGATGATATGTCATACGTCTTGGGACTCAAAAGATTGTTCGTATTCATTTCGCCGAAACGAACTTTAACGAGACCCGAGAATATTATATCGGATGTTAGGATGAAATCGTTAAAATTCATTTTCTCTTTAAAAAATATTTAAAGTAGCAAGCAGCAAAAAATGTAGGCTGTAATTATAGAAATACAAGTAGATATAATATCAAAGAATAACAGTTATTGTCCTTAAAATAATTTTTAAAGCGCATTTTATAGTATAGGTTAGTGTCGTTCAAAAGACTAATACAAAAGACATCAACGTGCGCGCGTTACATTTTTTCTAGTGACTTCGCGTAAAAATACATTTAGAAGGCGAAATCAAGCTTTTCATAGAGCTCTCAACATTTTTTTGTTTTTAAATGTCACAGTAATAAAACAAAGACATAATTTACAGCTGATTAAGGTCAGATTCTTCATAAATAGATGTTTTGAACGTTGGCTAAAATATCGTTCAACTTTGAATATTCAACGTCAAGCACCTATGACGACCACTATTATAATATGTTCTAACAACCTTTGCAATTTTTCTTACATTCATACTTTCTAGTGATTATATGGTAGAGGAATAAGACGGAAGCAGATATATGATATTTACTTTATGGCTTTTAAAAAAAATTACAATATGTTGAAGCCGATGTATGTTCACATGTTCAAACCAAAACACACGTGTTGTTGGAGAATAGCTATAGCTTGTATGGCTTCACTACTCTAAGGCTAAATTCATATCAGCTGATTTATTAGCACGCAGACTAATTAAATATTAATTAAATACTTTTGACCAACGGTTATATCCACATCGAACGCAGAGGCTAAGGAGGAGAGCTTTTGTTTACATGTGTCTGTTGTGTGTCGTGTTGTCACAGTGCCATACAAAATCGATCGTGTTATGAAATATAATACACTCTGCGGTGCTCCGTCAGCACCGGCAGGACGTAGTGAGGCGAAGGGAACTCGGAGCGACGTCGGAGCCGTGCGGGGCGCGTCAGTGCGGAATGTGGCGGCGAGGGCCCGACCGGTCGACGCCCGTCGCCCCTCCTCCGCCCTCTCGCGCATACCATACCGAGTCTCGGTAAATATGTATTATCTTTCAGGCCCGTATTCTAATTCCTAACTCGGTCACCAATTCCTTAGGTCAATACATTAAAATTATAAGAAAGCTGGATCTAGATTTAAGCGTCAGTCATTCTGAACTCGAATTTGTCAAGTAATCCTACAATTAAATATCAATAATTACTACTTCCAGACGCGTCTTCATCGAACGAGGCGGTCCACTTGCAGCGGCGACTGTTGAGTCTCAGCTCGGAGCTGGTGACGCTACGCAACCATCTCCACGTGGGCGGCCCCGGCCAATCGGGTGGAGCGCAGGCCCAACCCGCCGCAAGCCCACAACCCGCGGTGCCGCCACGGGCGCCTCTACTGCTGCCCCCGCTTCAGCCGCCACCGCCACCGCCAGGTTTTAATTTACAGTAAAAATACTAGAACCCTTTTTGTCAACGCCTTTTGATAATTCCAATTCATAAGGCGTGGGCTCGGTCACCGACATGGTCACTTATAATTAATATGGTTGATTATATAAGCGTTGCCTAGGAGCCCAAGATATTTTTGGAATAAGGAATACCTTGTGTAACGTTAAGTATTAGCGGGTATTAAGTATAAATACTGGCAGGCAGACTAGGTATAAATCCATCGTGCTGCCGCCGTCTGCTAATCATGGGACGTGATTATCATTCGAATAATAGTGCAACTTTTCCCTCTCCTCTCAGAGAGATAAATCGCCATAAGGGCCTCGCTATTTTAC
The DNA here is from genome assembly GCA_028984075.1 of Pieris mannii. Classification (NCBI taxonomy): domain Eukaryota; kingdom Metazoa; phylum Arthropoda; class Insecta; order Lepidoptera; family Pieridae; genus Pieris; species Pieris mannii. The sequence continues at coordinate 12,528,568 of CM054779.1, read as the reverse complement.
GTTTTGAGAATATTAAACTTCAGAGGTAAGATGGCGCGGAGGCAGCGGCGCCGGCGATGTCGACGACCTCGTCCATCTCCGAGGGCCGCTCACCGAGGACGCCATCGTGAGGGCGCTGCAGACCAGGTTCTACCAAAATAAATTCTACGTAAGTAGGAAGTTCGCTGTCGTGATGGGAGAGAGATCCGATAAGTGATCTAACGTCCAGACCGTGTTTCAGACGTCGGTGGGGCCCATCGTGGTGGCACTCAACGCGTACGGTGACGCCGCCAACGCACTCACGCCAGCTGCGGCGCGCGCGCAGCGTCCCGAGCTCACCCGGCTGGTGCGCGATGCTGTGCGTCACCAAGCAGATTCGGGTTGCCCGCAGGCGATCATCCTTTCCGGTATGTTTTCACGTCGCCACTGATCCGGCGTTCTAATAAATCGACATATTCCATAAAGAAGATTGCCGTACTATGTTGGTGATGCGTTACTGTAATGTTTCAGGAGTGTCGGGCTCGGGAAAAACGTACGCTTCTATGGTGCTGCTCCGGCGGCTGTTCGACGCAGCCGGCGGTGGACCCGAGACGGACGCCTTTAAACACCTCGCCGCCGCTTTCACGGTGCTGCGCGCCCTCGGCACCGCTGCGACGCGCGCCAACGCGCATTCGACGCGCATCGGTCACTTCATCGAGGTGCAGGTCACCGACGGTGCGCTGTACCGCACTAAGATACACTGCTACTTCTTAGACCAGACGCGCGTGGTGCGGCCTCCGGCCGGCGAGCGCAACTACCACGTCTTCTATCACATGTTGGCCGGGCTCGCGGCCGACGAGCGTGCCCGACTGCACCTGGACGGCCTCACGTCTTCCGACCTACGATACCTCGCGCCCACCGCACCGGGGCGCCCTCGCGCCGACGCCGCCGACGAGGACGCTGCGCGCTTCCAGGCTTGGCGCGGTTGTCTCGGCGTGCTCGGCATACCCTTTCTCGACGTGGTACGCGTGCTCGCCGCCGTGCTGTTACTCGGAAATCTCGTCTTTGTCGAGAGTTCGGAAGGCGGCGCTGAAGTGGGTGACGACGCGACATTAGCAGCGGTGAGCGCGCTGCTGGGCGTCGGCGCCGCGGCTCTCGCGCGAGGCTTGGCGACGCGAAGCGCTGCCCGAGGCCGAGTGCGCGCGCCGGCGACGGCAGCTGCGGCTTCGCTGGCGCGGGATTCGTTGGCGAAGGCTCTCTACTGCCGAACCGTGGCCACAATAGTGCGGCGCGCCAACTCACTGAAGCGGCCGGGTTCCACGTTGGGCACACTGTCATCCGACTCTAACGAGTCTGTGCACCAGGATGCTGCGTCACGCCGGGCATCTACGGCCGGCAGCGGCGCGCGAGGTCGAGCAGGCGCGCGCTCAATGGCCGTGCTCAACGACGCAGTGCGCCACGCAACCGACGGCTTCGTGGGAATTCTCGACATGTTTGGCTTCGAAGACGCTGCGCCCTCCCGCCTCGAGCACCTCTGCACCAACCTGTGCGCAGAGACCATGCAGCATTTCTACAACACCCACGTCTTCAAGGTAGCCTACGCTTTGAAGATTGATTACGATGATTTTCTTTCGTTGCCTGTGTTGTGACACGTATACAATATATAGACTTTACTACAACTTAGGAGCGCTAGAACGGGATTGCAAACAATCAAATGCTAATATATTTCTGTTGTTGATATTTCTGTAGTCTACCTTTGGCACATGTCGCAGCCATCAATAAGATTGTTTCCACCCCTCGTTCCTATGGTATACGGTGGTGAATCAGTGAACCGTTTCAATAAATTCGGTGTTTCGGCCGCAGTCGAGTGCAGAGTCGTGCCGGGAAGAGGGCGTGACGGGTGCTCTGGAGGTGGAGTACGCCGACAACGTGCCGTGCATAGACCTATTGTCTTCGCTGCGCAGCGGGCTGCTGGCGGCGCTCGACGCGGAATGTGCCGCTCGGGGCTCGGCCGAGCAGTACGTAGCCCGCGTGCGAGCGGCACATCCGCGACTCGGCGACGCGCGGCCGCCACATCCGCGCCGCTTCACCGTGCGCCATTACGCCGGCGAGGTGGTCTACGACGCCGCTGACTTTCTCGAGGCTAACCGCGACGCAGTGCCGGACGACCTGTTAGCCGTCTTCGACACTCGAGCCTGCGAGTTCGGTTTCGCCACCCATCTATTTGGGGCCGAACTAAAGGCGCTGGCGTCGGCCGGCGGACCAGCCGGCTCTGCATTCCGCGCGTCTCCCACGGCGGCCGGTGGTGCGTCTGGCGGCTCCACTCTAACACAAGACTTTCACACGCGTCTCGACAATCTACTACGCACGCTCGTGCACGCCAGGCCTCATTTCGTGCGCTGTCTACGCGCCAACGCCACCGAGACGCCAGTGCTCTTCGATCGAGCCACCGTAGCCTCGCAGGTAACACGTTCACAAATAATACGATGGTATCTTTACCATATGAGCCACAAATATGCTGGTATGGAACACAGAGGACGACACACACGTAATCGGAGAAATGAAGTTCAGATTAGATGAGATACAAAGAAACACAAAAATGCCTGCATTACTTCTTCATGGGGATAAAAAAGGAATCCTTAACACGCCCGAGTGATACTTTATTCTGAGCGTTTTATTATTATTTGATGATAGATAATGCTTTATGTAGTATAAAGAAAGACTTTCGAGAAAAATAAAAACGAAATTTATTTACTCTCTCATATTAACGAGCCCATCTGAACTGTCCATAAAACCGATATTCATACATCAGGTGAGGGCGCTACAGATATTGGAGACGGTGCAGTTGATGGCCAACGGATTCCCGCACCGCATGCGATTCCGCGCTTTCTGCGGGCGGTACTGCGGGCTGGGGGCCCGAGGGAAAGATACCGCCACCGATAGCGGAGAAGCGACGTGCGCACGCGTCTTACGCGTCGCCACCGCAGCCGCGCCGCCTCCGTCGCATTCGCCTGCTGCCGTACGCTGGGCCATAGGCAAGCGACACGTGTTCCTCAGTGAGGGTATGCGACAGGTATGCATCCAATCCGCACCCTCCCGTTTCCTCGCGCCTTAGGGGGTCAATGTAACCGTCGAAAACGTTGCAGGTGTTGGAGCGCATGCGGCGCGCCCGGCGCCAGGCGGCGGCTCGCTGCATCCAAACTGCGTGGCGGCGCCATCGCGCCATGTCTTCCGACGCCCCCGTCCGACCCCGACCGGCTCCAATCGCCGGCACTCCGCCGCCGGACTCAAAGTGCGACCCCGCCCTCGTTAAGAAGACCTGCTCGCTTTTCGGCCTCGATCTGGTGAGGGCGATTTGTCCGAATCTCAGAAACGATAATCTAGTCTAATGTAACGGATTTCACGTTTCGTATCGATTTATTTCGCCGCAGGAACGACCGCCGCCGTTGCCTCCGTCCCGCGCCTACACCGTGTCCAACGGCGTGAAACTTGGATATCCGCAGCAACGCACCGTGGCGACGGACTGGGACGAGGCGGGGGTGCGCCTTCGCGCCGGGGAAGCCGTGCTGGCACTGGGCGCAGCCTCCCGCGGCCGCGTGTCGGTGCAGGTGGGCGGGCGCACGGTTTCGGTGCCGCACTCGCTGCTCTCGCCGCCCCGCGCCACTCGGCCCGCCCCGCCCCCACCTCCGCCGCCGTAGTCTGGCCGGCGCGAGAAGAACAACTCGAGTATTAATGGCCGTGTGCTTCTGTAGACTGTGGAAAGTGAAAAGGAACTCACCCGTAGTCATCACCTAGGAATTGACCGAATTCGAGTCAACTTAATGTGTGACGATTAATTTAATTGTGTACGTATAGTGTAATTTATGACTATCAGTATTTACATATTACCATAATACAGGATAACGCTCGCTAGATGAGAGTCTGACAGGTACGCGTGACGCATTTTCCGTTTCCATCGCGTGACATCGTGGCACCTCTCGAACACTCCGCCTCGTAAGCTTGCCAATAAGAGTCTGATACATTGTTAGTTGTGCGGAGAAAATTATTATATCTATAAATAAAAGTGTATATTCAAATGAAGTGGTTTTATTTAGTCAAACGTGGAATGTGAGCGAGATGCGACGGCGACGAGCTGTCTCGCGGCTTCGCCTATTTCGAGCGTCCCTTCTCGTGACGTGCTTCTTTTGTTGCACTCCAACTGTTCAGTGCAATATGTGTATATTTGGTTGATTTTACTGAGACATGTCGTTTAGAAACAAAAGCACACAATTAAAAAATAAATACCAAGTTACTTCATATTAAGTTAATGTATTAATTTCTTAATTATGTTCTCAAAAATTGCTATTACTAAGACAAGGGAGAACCAGAATTAAATGTAACTTAACTTTCTATAAAATTTGCCAACGCCGTGAGTCTCTCAGACACACTAACAATGTTAAAGCAATAATACTCTAGAAAGTGAACCTTAATTTACATTTTCCTATAATAAATAGTAATCATTGAGAAAAAGCCACGAACACGAGGCGATAAAAACACCGCCAATATTTATATCAAAACAGTAATCTGGAATAGATTTAATCTTAGCCTTTGACCAATTCGGTCGGACTATCGTACTGTATAATATTTATTTACTAAAACCTATTACAATCAGCAAAAACTTGGCAGTACAGGGTCCGCGACGAGGTAGATACGTGTCTGAACGCTATACGAACGTTTATTTATAAAAGTACACAACGAACACAGTCACTTACAGTGGACTTAGCAAAAGTACAAATCGTTCGAAACACACGTTAATCACTTCCTAACCTACGTTTTAAGTTCAAAAACACTTCACGACAAATATTAAAGGCAACTCTATTTCTAAAATGTCTCCAACGAGTCAACAAAAGAATAATTGTAAATTTAATAATATCATTTCGCCTTCAATTTCAGCACGAGAAGTTCAGAGAAACCAACAAACCGTCAACAATTTCATTACAAAGATATATAATCGTGCTTACATCTAATTTATCAACATTTAACTTCGGCCATAAAGCCAATAAATGGTCCGATGCAGCCCAAATATCACCCAGGATGGGTCGGCTGCATCGTGAAGCGATCGCATCTGCGCTCGCCCCAGGTCAAACATTAAATAGGAATATAAGAGCACACGATCGACTACTTTCCCCGAATTGTGTACGCCAAAGCGTGGATGCAAAATATCGTCACCAGTTAAACGAAATACATATTGAATATACGAAGGTTTGGCAAATTTAAGTCGATTTTTGTGCAGTTAATGTCTTTAGGAAAGCATTGAATAGATATCATGATTTCATCGTTCATTCGTAAGTTCGAAGGTAGTTCACTAGAATGCAGAGAACTGTGTGAGAGTGAAGCACAGAAGAGTCGACGAGACATCAGATGGTGCGGGCGCGACAGCAGAGTGCGCGCAGGCCTCGGGGCTAGTCCCGGGCGATGGGTGTGCTGCACATGGCCGAGGGACGCCTGGCCGCGAAAGGAGTCTGAGGGGTGCCCTCTCCCCCCGACCCCTCCGCGACCTCTTCCGTCCCGCGGCAGAGTGAAGAGAACACCGTGCTCGAAGACACCTCGCGCACGCACCGTCGCTGCTCCGCTGCAGTACGCATAACGAACACGTCACTCTATGTTTAAAAACTTTTTAAAAGATTTTTAAAGAGAGGTACCTCCAAAAATATTGGTTAAATAATAAATTCTAATTATGAAACATTTTGGTATAAAGACCGTAATTAATTATCTTCATAGAATGCACCTTTCAAATGTCAAGTGTGCGGTCCTAATAGTATGACAGACAGACTTTCACATGTCAATAAAGTTTAAGTTTGCGTCTTGATAGTTACCGATCAAATTGTGGAGGTTGTCTATGGTGACTTCAGTGCTGTAAGTGGCGTCGACGGCGCGTTGGAGAAATGCTGTCCACGCACTCAACTCGGTCTCCTGCAATATCGTAGATTTAAAAATTTCGCATTTATATATTTATTAATTCCTAAGTGCGGTGCGTATACTAACTCATTGGTCTCCCGATCGGGAAACCTCAGGCTCAACTGGACGGAGGGATTGTTCGCCTACGCCTTCTTAGCATAGAGATAAACCGATGTGGTCTGACTTTTTTAATACTATATTACAAGCTCTGTAATGTCTTCAGATTTTTATTCTAATTTTGTTACCGTTTTTAGGAATTTTTTTGAACTTAATAGACCGAAAATCCCACTTAAAGCTAAATTTCAATTGACACAGTTTAAATAAAGTCGAAACGATACAAAACAATTGACATCTCGCGATATCTAATTTCATTTGTGATTGTAGTTCGATTCAAATGGCACAATAATTTAGACTGGTGATTATAATTTAAATCAAGAGTAAAAATAGAAAACTTGTCCACTACACCGAATGCGTACGTTCCTCGCTTTATAACTATAACATCTGGCAGCCGAGGGTCAGAGCGCAATGCAGCATATAAATAGGTGTGACGGTCGAGGACCATCGAGGCGGACTTAGCAGTTTTCTTTTTTTAATTCCCGTACGTCGGCAAAGCATCTAGAAACTCAACATTACGGAGACGCGAAACGTTAATAATTGAAGAGGCGTGGGTGGTGGGTCGGAGCGACCGATCAAATTAGCGCGTTCAATGAGTCCATCCTCGCGTCACCTAACGCACGAAGCGCTATAAATCGCGCTGACCACAGCCTGCTGAGGTGAGCACTAATAATAACTCGCGCAAGCAGTTCATCCGTTCCGATCATAATTCGCTTCCTCAAACTACATCAACGCATCACTCGAACTAAACGAGTATTTTTCATAACATTTTTATTACGATCATTTACATCACCTCTATCTAAAGATGAAACGATGACGTCATTGTATCCATAGGCTAAGTATGTCAAGGCCTTCCGAAACTTCCGAAGCGGGCATTGAGATGTGTAACGTCTCTTTCCGGACGAAAAGGGGATCAATGTTAGGTCCTCGTAACTTGAGGCCACTTCAGCGGCGGACGGTGTAGAGGCGCCAAGTGTTACATCCATAGAATTCGGATGTGATGTCAAGACAACGATCTTGTTTGAAGCGGTCACTTAAAACAATCCCCAGTCGTATAATTTGACGCGTAGACGATAACATATTTTTGGCAATAAGAGATTTTATATCACGTTTTAAGATTTATCGAAATATATTTATAGTTTAACAAACAAACATTTACTAATACTGTATCTTTCGCAATTAAACGTAGTAAAATATTTGTACTTTCCGATAACAATCTCTATATAAAAAAACGCTAGTCTCATGACTATCCGAGTTCGTTCGAACTAGGTCAGATGTCGGCGCAAGGTGAAGGATCTTGCTCCTGTTCCGTTAGGTACGATTGCTTAAAAGTACATTTTTACTCCATTTGCAAACTATTATGCCTAAATACCTAGCATTCATCAAGTGGCGTTCGTATGTCGTGAAGAGTGAGAGATCTACGATTCTACTTGTTCCAAGGGAAGCCGAGTTTAGGAGGTCCATTTAAAATTGTATTACTGTCAGAATTAGTGCAGCAGGTGGAAACTTGTTCCGTTATCAATGAGTTATCTCTTTATCGTTGTAAGTTACCGAACTGATAAGTGTTAGATCTCCGATTGACCTACTGCTCCCAAAACCATAGTTACATTGCGCTTGTATAGAAAGAGGAGACGTGTCGTGTTTTCCTGTCGCGTGCGCTTTCATTACGTTATATTCATGACACGACCATAGGGTTCACGTTTGACGAACAAATCAGAAATTTCACATTTTAGTATGTAAATTAGTATGCATTACTACTTTTTTGTTTAATAATAACAAAATGGTTTTAAATTAAATTATTAGAATGGCATGGGTGCGTCGAATTCGGTAGTTGTCAACCCTAAGCATCACTGAAGATTAGAAAGTGGAAAATGACATGTGGATCCCATGCGGTTAACATTTCTGGCTCAATAATGCCTGAGGCCGCTGATGTGTGACGAGATTCGTCTCGGCTGTATACCACCACATACATTGTTTAGATTTGGTATACGATTCAAATTTAGAATTAATTTATTCTGAGGGAAAGTTAATTTACAAGGTGGCGCGTTGCCGAGTCGCACTTGACTCTGGACAGCCTCTGACGCTAATACGTGCTCTAGTGGGCCCACTTATAGTGCAGGCTTTATCAGGAAACTCAAACAGTTGGGTGATAATTAAAGGCCGAGCGATAACATCGACAATCGATAAAACAAAGCGATTTAGTTAACGACACTACGCGTGTCCTCATTCCGCTGCTCGCGTGTGTCCGATAGTCGATATAAACGTCTCTAGAGTGGCGTACTCGCGTTTGCAGGTTCTGTTACCCCATAAATAGCATGAATATTGCACTTGGGACACAAATATTTTAGTGTTGTAAACCCTTCAAGTATACTTTCTGATGATTTCGGGCACGAGACTTACCACCTGCTATATATAGATAACTAAATTCTCTTATCGCTAGCATTTCCGAAATCTGTAATAACAATATTCATGACCGCGAAACAACGTGTTCTAAATACTTAGGTGTAGTTCATCAGAAATGCGAGTGCAGTGTATACTGTATGCTTAGCTGACGTTTGTGACGTGTTACGTGACTAAATTAATTCATCAAATGCGTCCAATGTCTAGTTCTACCTGATAAAATTAAACTAAAACTTTTCTTTTAGACGTTGAAATTACATTAATATTGACGAGTAGTTTTAAATTATCATTTCACCTCACATTCTTAATGTTCAATGTTATTCATTTTTTTTCAACAGTTTTGGTTTTTCTCTCTTGAATTAAATCGTAAGCATTAAACCTTATTGCACCAATGTATTGAGTGTAAAGTAAATCTCTAAGCCGACAGTTGGTAAGACAATACCTACAACACTATATACTTTACTTCTAAAGACTTTTTTAAGGTCCTTAGACGTAAAGTTGGAGAGACTGGCGCTGCGTGTGCCAAATAACTACACCTGGCGTGGTTAAGTGCCGCGTACGTACTTACTCAGAGAAGCCCATTTACGCGTGTCTTGCGCACCCTAAATATTATTGCGAGTGAGACAGATGTATTTAGTTGCACACTGGCTGAATTCACAAGAATTGCATTGTTTATAATTAGTTATAAACTGTTTGTGTTATGTTTTGAGCTTAGTTTTATATTGTATTAGTATTAAGTTACTGTAAAAATAGTAAATAAGAAAATAAAAAACATCAATCCAAGACAGAGTGCAATAAACGGATTAATATTATGAGTAACCCCGCTCTGCATTGTCGTATATGTATTGAGAGGCAGACTAGACGTCGAGACAAGAGCGAGTCAGTTCCTTTTCGTTACATATTATGCTATTAATAAATTAACCTTTAAAGTATAGAGAATTTTAGCTTTTATCGGTTCACTATTAATAAGCCTCTAAGCTGATTAAATTTTATTATAAGTGTAACTTCAGATCTAATAATATAATACATAAATAAGAATGCAGTTTTAAGAATTTCAAATGGGAGCTTGCGGTGTAAATATGTTCAGTTGTTTTTAAATACTACATACACTTCACCGGCAGAAAATCACTAACATATATAGGAGTCCGTACGCAATTGATATGAATAAATCGTCATGCGGGTTGATGAACTCTGTGAGCACTAGTGGGGTTTCACCCGACGGGACTCCTCATTGCGGCCAGAGAAGCCCCAGCATACCCCACCTGTCCTGGGTCAACGCTAACGAGATAATTGCCTTGGAGCTCAATTAATGTCTGGCGCGATAATTGCCCCTCCGACCCCGGTGGCCCGTGCGGACAATCTGTGGCCTGTAAAGTTGTTGTTTTCGTAAAGGCTGATAAATAATTAAAATATAGGTTTATGTATATTTAACAGTCTGTAAATACCACACGGCCTTCTTCGACTACCGGTTACCAGTCCACACAATGGTGCAGGTTCCCACGAATCCATTGTGCAAAAACAAAGATCAAGCGACTGGAAACTTTAAATTTATATATCTACTAGCTGATGCCCGCGTCTTCGTCTACGCAGGATTAGTATATTTCGAGTAGCTTATATTAGCATGGCGTAAAAAAGAACTAGTTTAGTGCTTTGCACGACACTTGATCGGTATGGGTTATTTTGTAAATGGGTCTGTCTGAGAATATCAGAACTGTAGAAGCCTTTTCAAAAAATAATCGGTACTCGAGAGCAAACCTATGATTGTCCAGAACTCTGGTGAACCGAAATCGTGCGCCTGAAAAACCATGTCCCGAGACGCAGATTGTTCACTAACAACTACTATACCAGCCATTTCGTTTGTGGCCAGGTATTGAATCGTCTTTCATGTTCACCGTGTGGTATGCGATCTGGGTGTATCTCTGTCTTGTAATAATCGCTAGCCACTTTATCTTTAGCCATTTTAAATTCATGCACTAAAACGTTGTGATCGTGTAGAATTTTTATTATTTTTTGAACTGTGTTTCTTTCCACACTTGGTCCGCCTATCAACTTGTGCTATCTCATCTGATTTGAACATGGTTCATAGGTATGGACCCATTATACCCAGGAAATAACCTTGCAAAAAAATTGGTTACGTATTAGTAGCACCAAGCAAAGAGACAATTGAATGGTATATTTCGTTTGGGTCGTCTGTTCGGGTGCCTTAGAAGTCCGTTGAGATGCCAGATGAAACACAGGGCTCAGTTTTGAAAGGCGTTGTGGGTAGACAGCAGGAGACTGAGTGAGATGTTCGCAAAGTTATAAAGTTAAGATGAATTTTGCTCCTGAAAATGAAACTGAACAGTTAAGCAAAATGTGGCCCACAAGCAACACACACCCGCAATTGACCCAATAGCACGACCACACCTACATAACCGAAAATTATACTTTCTCTCCTCTCTCAGGATGCTCTGTAATCATTCTGACATCTCGGATATTCGGGCTCTGAGCTCACTCCTAATTAATCACGGCCAGTTAACCTTAATCCGAATTATGACTATATCATTCGCTTCGCCAAATTTTAATCATGACTTATCATTTATCAAATCCCATAAGTGTCATTTTTTTAAATACAATTCTATTATAGATATGTATTTTATTAATCGCAATAAGCAGTGCCGTGGCTTTGTTATGGGAAATTTATTGTTTGTCTATCTCTATTAACTGCTTAGTTTAGAAGTAAAAAATCGGCGCAACGCTTCTAGCTCAGAAAACTCATATTTTTTGTGAATTGTTTATGAGTATTAAATTTAGATCTACGAATGTAACATGGAATGTTACGTGGCCATGTTACGTGGGTGATTTTATAGATATATTACTTTTTTTTCAAGTAGCTATAATATCGACTAGATGCGCGTGAACAAGCACATTAAGTGAAGAAAATTGCCAACAACCAATCAACGAGGTTGTAGCGGTTAGCGACCTCAACGCCTCAAACAACACGGCACATCGATGCAGGATATTTAAAAAAAACATGATTTATCAACATAAGCAGGTACGACAACTGGCTAGGCGTTGTTTGACTAAATTAATAATAGCCGTAGACATGGGCATTATAAATGCCAAAAAGTAATAGCTAATTTTAACAAAAAAAATTATTCGTTATTTTGAAGTATTATTTCAAAGAGCTTACAAGACAGTAAGCCAAGTAAGGCCCATTAGCCGGAAAAGCGATCGCTTCCACCGACATTATTAGTTCACGCAGCGTAACCGAAGAAGTAGTATTGAGATATCGTGGAGTTTGGAGTAAGGAATATATAGGATAGGAATATATTAAGTATGTAAATTTACAAATAATTTAATTTTCTTGATGTTCATAATTAGTGTACTATCTAGTTTTTTGTAAAAACAAAAAACAAAACAAAAACCATTCATTCATAACACACATAACACACAATATACACTTATTAACGTCAAAAAAAAAAGAAATATTCATTAAATGATTCCAATTATATTTACCAATTTGCTGCCAAATCGGGTTTATCGACGAGTAAACTAGCAAATGGGGAAAAGACTAGACACTATGGAAAAATTGACGATCACGCGCGATTAAGTATAAAATTGTAATTTTAAAAAAATATTATTTTCGACAGTATTAAAAAGTTATTAGACAGATAATTAGGGTTTAGAGAGAATACATATAAAATAAAATAAAAATACTTTTAATGTTTCATATCATTACCCTTCCCTGTCGTTCCGCGAACTTTTTGACGCCCCTCGTAAAGACAGCCAAATATTTGGTACATCAATAAAAGCATTTTCGATAGCTTTTCTACATGCCTTCATAAAATAAACGCAAAAGGCGAGCTTAATTAATGAGCCACCGCGGCTTTCAAATACTGCAAAGGCGCACTTTGTGAACCGCTACGGTCTTTAAATCCTACTCATGGCGCCTTGTATTAGGAAAATGTTTTACCCGCAGGAATTTTACTTTGTGAGTATAATTCAGTAAAATAAATTCCAAAAAATAAAGGTCAATAATTAACGATTTATGAACAAAACAGTAAGTATCCGGTGCCCGCTTATGACATACACCACATTAAGCAATGATATGTTATTTGGAAATCAATGAGTTATGTGTATCTAATTGATAGTCGTCGACGAATTAAAACAACTCGACATACACGAGTCTGAAGCTAACAAGGGTGGTGTAAAAAGTTTATTTCATTGTTCACTTATTATGTGCGTTCTGTTCAGAGATAATTTAATCGGTCACTCCTTATCGCCCTTTATTGTTTCTAGAGCAATAAAATAATAATTACATTTTTTTTAACTCCGAAGTGAACGGTTACCTCTTCCTGCCGAGTTAAATTAAAGATATATATTATAATTAAAGAAGTAAATTGCAAGTTTCTAATAACATAATATGATTATGGATGTACAATTCGGGCCGTAAATATTGCACGTCAGCATTTATAGTTTGTCAAAACTTTAATTCAGAACCAAGTACATACTTTGTTTAGTTTGATCCCCGCGTGAACAATAAAGAATGGACGATACCAAATTATTTAATAGGTTTTAGCACAATTTATAAACTGTATAATAAAACCATTTAACTACCAAGTTATATCTACCTACTTTTTGTTTTAATCATAAAAACATTCAATTCCATTATTTATATAAGGTGTTGGTTGTTTATTACAAACACAAACTGTAACAATTTTGATGCTTGTGTTTCAAGTGAGTTTCAGAATGATTTAGATTTACAATGAGATGATTTTCTTTAAGTTGGAAATAAATAAATTGATAATAATAAACCACATAATAAGCTAGCTCAGTTATTTTACAACAATATTATAGAGTTAAAAGTTTTAGAATAATTTAATGTCACAAAACTCTGACCCCACAAAAAATAAACAATTTAACATGGATTAAACTAAAAAATATCTGTTAAATAAGAGAAGTATTTACCATCTTGGCGAGCATGGTGTCCATTTGAGGACGGTGCGCGGCGGCGAGCAAGTGTCGTATTTGCGAAGCATTAGCAACACATTGTGTCATGCAACGCTGCAATGCCGCAGCCTGTCTTACTAGGGCAGCTGACAATGGTACCCCATCATCCCCTCCACTACGCAACACTGTCTCCAGCACCTGTGCATGCTGCGACACAAACTCTAGGCACCTCTGCAACTCTGCCGCCTTACGTTGCTGACGGTCTAAAAAAATTGTCTATTTATCCCATACTTAGACTCAGTCTTGAGATATAAAATTAAAGATCCCATTATGGATTAAGCCCTCTTGAAGACCGGTTGTCAAGACTCAAGAGTCATCTATGAATTTGTGAATTTATATTAGATCAACAAAATGATGATGATAAAACTGACTACTTGGAATCATGATTAAAGTAGAGTCATATATTCATCTGAAATGTATTGAAGGTCTTTACTGTCTGGAACTATTCAATATTAAGATAACAGAAAGATATTATGTGAAGATCCATGCCCTTGGATAAATATAATTATTCCCAAAGTAAAAAATGCTGAACATAGAGTTAAGATTCAAAATCATACCCTTTAATATAATAATAATAATAATTTTATAATAATTTCTTTATTTTTCTCCCATATAACATTTACAACAATAAGATTACAGTTGTGATGGTATTGGGAGACTGGTTTCCAAACTAGGTAAGAACCTGTGATATGGATAACCAGGCTTCCATTCCATCAAGCCAAGAGTGGATCCTTGTTGATTATTTTATTAGTAAACAAACTTTTGTATATGAACTTATTTAAAAAACTAAAAACTTTAAGAACGGAGTGTGTGACCCTCCCCCTGATTAAAAATTTCAGATCCGCCCTTGATAAGAACTTTATTTAAATAGAGCTTATTTTAATAAAATAAAATCTTACCATGAAAATCATAAATTATTTGGGTTCTTCTTTGAAATTTCTCCTCTTGTATTTTTCGCTGAGTATTAGCTTGTTTTTCTTGAGCTTCAAGGATTTCGAGAAATGAGCAAAATATAGATTTTCTCTCGTTTGAGTTTCTAACGGTCTCTTGCATTTTGAAATGTACGTTTATTTGAATAGTTGTCGTTTAATTAAAATACCAATATTTATATAAAACAGTAGATTATAAAATATTTTGTGCTTTGCTAACGATATATTAAAATTGAGCAGTTTCCTAAAATCATAAAAGAAAATAATATTCAAGAACCACACACAAACGCTCACTACCAAATAACAAAAACGACTAGAGCAACGAGAATTTTATTATGACTGTGACAACTAAAATGTCAAATATGATTTAAATACAGATTGCATTATTTCTATTTTTCACACAGTCAAAGTCTATTTGAGCATAGACTCCATATAAAATATATATCTTTTAATTTCAATGTTTTATCTCTAAAGAAACAAATGATACTTATTATTCAAAAAAACAATAATCATGCCAGCTCTCCAATCCACCATTGCACTGGGAGGATGACTAGCTGCGCTAAAGAAGGAGAAAGCCGATCTTCTGGTATGTTTCTTTGCATTGAAGTCCACTTTGGATGACCAAGGAAAGGAACGACCGACATAATTGAATAAATAAATAAATAATTGCGGTATGATACTATAATGCCTGAATTTATATTTCGGCAACGTGCTATCCGCAAAGCTTTATGTTCCTAGGACATCAATAAGTCTGGCGGACCTGATGGCATACCACCAATTGTGTTGCGTGTTTGCTCCGGGGTTTGCATCGGTATTAACGCGCCATTTTCGGTACCTGTACTCGTTCAGCAGAATTCCGCAGTGCTGGAAGACCGCTTCAATACATCCGATCCCTAAAAAAAGCGATCGCTCTGATCCGTCCAACTTTCGCCCAATAGCTATAACCTCCTTGTTTGGAAGGTGCTGGTGGTAATTTTGGACATAGTGAAAGCCTTCGATTGGGGATTAGGTGTATGGTAAGGTCGACTCAGTTTTCGCACTTAGACTCAACTTCGATCGGGTGTAGCAGAGAGCTCTCGAAACTTCCAATATATGGGCTTCCCGAGAAATTATGCAACTTTTATTAGGAAAAGGATTACTTAGAAATTGTTGACGATACACATTAAGTAAAACATAAATTTAACTCCAAAGACTTTAATAACGTGGGGCCCACGCCCCACATTGGGAACACTGCTCTAATACCTTTGTCGGTTGTTATAGTTAATTTAATGCGGTTTCTACGTTCTTAGTGAGGATCTATGGTTTAATGTTCTGTGATCATGATTGACCAAATTTGAGTACTGAATTTACGAGAATATCTGTCAATATCAAACAAAACTTGTAGCGGCAATTGAATTAATTTTTTTACATTATAACTAAATTTGTGCTGAATTTATCATAATATAATGGCTCGTGAAAGTAGTGCTGGATTTGATAGACATATTACTATATTTTCTCCTGAAGGAAGATTATATCAAGTTGGTACGTATTGGGTTAAAATTGAATATACCACTATAAGTTGTGTAGTGGTTATATATGCTTAATTTAAACAAAATCTGCAAGATTGTTTTAATGGACTCTAAATTATTAATAAACATTCTCTGTATAGCTTGGTTTAAAAACATCCCTTTATGTAAACCCGTTTTCATGTAATACATCTATCTTGTCTTAGAGTATGCTCTGAAAGCAATAAATCAAGGGGGTCTGACTTCCGTGGCCCTGCGCGGGGCGGATACAGCAGTAGTGGCTGCGCAGCGCAAAGTTCCTGATCGTCTTCTAGATCCAAAGTCAGTTACACATCTGTTCACACTCACAGATCGCATTGGCTGTGTTATGACTGGCATGACAGGTACTGATGTATTTTTTATGTTTTAAAAGTACAAAAACATGGTTCATTATATTATTATATATATTTGTCAAAATTCAATAATATGCTATATGGCAGCATATTATTGAATATTGAATGACAGCTGTAACTGCTTCAATGATTTGATTTGTAATTACATTTTCCAAATGAATCACATATTGTGAGATTTAATGTCATTTGCTTTGGCAGCGGATAGTAAGTCACAGGTTCAGCGAGCTCGGTATGAAGCTGCTAATTGGCAGTACAAATATGGCACAGAGATTCCAGTACACATCCTGTGTCGCCGCATTGCAGATATCTCTCAGGTCTATACGCAGAATGCTGAGATGAGGCCACTGGGATGTAGTAAGTTCAATCAGTTTCCTACGGTTGATGTTAATGTGATGTGATGTGGGGTATGCCGCTGACATTAATTCGATATTTGTAGTGCAAAAACGGGCTATAAGAGCGATCTGTGGGTTGTCCCCACGGGAGTCAGTCCGAAATAAGTTTAAGGAATTAAATATTTTAACTTTGGCAAGTCAATACATTTATGAGAATATTTTGTATGTGCGGAAAAATATAGATATCTTTAAAAAGAATAGTAGCTTCCATAATTATAGTACTCGTAATAAAGACAAAATTAGCGCACCAACCAAAGGCAATTGCATACGTTTTTTCAACAAAATCCCTAGTGAGATACAAATATTGTCAATAAATAAATTTAAATCGTACATTAAAGTAAAACTGCTTGCTAAGGCCTATTATAATATAAATGAATACTTAAACGATCCTAGTGCTTGGATATGAATCAGTATAAATAGGTAACGCGACAGAATCTCTCGGCTGCATTTTCAGACTATGGGGCGATCGTCGACATCCACGACTTTATTTAAATGTAAAGTGGGAACAAACCGTGATTCGTGTGGTATCAAATTATTTCAGTATAATTAGTATTATTACTATTTTCTTGTGTAGCCAAGTGCACATTTCTAGGATCGTCATGCTCACTCAAATGTCATTGCTTGTGGCGGCGTCCATGCGTCGGGTTGTCTCTCTCCCTAAAATATGGCGAGGGGGCCGATGGCTGGCCATGCGTCATACTCGTGAACGGGTGCTACTTGTGGTGACTGGTCGTACTTGAATTCGTGTATGCGGTGATATAAGTTGTTTATACTACGTATTTGCGTGTTGTTCTCACGAGTGTGTAAGTGCGTGCTCCTATTTCACCATGCCTCCTGCTGATAGAGGACAAATCTTTGTTTTTAATTTATTTTTTTATTCTTTATTACTCAATATGTCATATGGAACATGGTGTAGTGGTTGCAGCTCCTTACAAGCATTGTGTAAAAAAAACTTGGCGATTAAAAAGAGTGGCGGAGAGTTTATTGCCAGTTCTTCTCTTCCGTTCTACGCCCTTGATTTGAGAACTGGCAGTAAATGTAAAATTAAATTCATTTAATATTTCTTTTTTTTGACGTTCATAAGTGTACATTGTTACCTACATGAATAAATAAATTTTGAATTTTGTGATACTTTAGAGAACTAAGTGTATATAAATGTCCAATAAATGCAGGTATGATGCTGGTTGCGTATGATGAAGAAAATGGCCCCAGCGTGCTGAAGACGGACCCTTCAGGGTACTACTGCTCGTACGCTGCAGTGGCAGCCGGGGCCAAGGCCACGGACGCCAATGCCTACCTCGAGAAGAAGCTAAAGAAGCGCTCCGACCTATCGTCCGATGAGGCCGTGCAACTCGCAATCACCTGTCTCTCTCACGTTCTGGCTGTCGACTTCAAGAGCTCTGAAATTGAGGTCGGCCTCGTCACCAAGGAACATCCGAAGTTCAAGTGAGTTCAAAGTTTTTAATTTGCAGTTTCAGTCATTCTTCATATTGATAAATCTGATTATTAAGAAACACATGTTGTATGACAACTTGTCATTACCAGACTAATACCAAACAGTATACCATTAAATAAATCCATTATTGTTATCATTGCAGGGTTCTATCAGAGAGTGAAATAGACAGGCATCTCACTGCCATCGCCGAGAAGGACTAAAAGTTCAAGAATTTTATAAATACTGTGTAATTTTACTAAAACTGAATAAAAATGCTGGTGTTGTAAAGTTGTGTCATTATTAATCAGATTGTACAAAATGAATTCTGCATATTTAATAATCCATGTCCGCAACCGCTTTCCTTAAACGTAGCTAATCACTACTCTAAGTAAGAAATATCTGTGTGTTTGTAACAAACAAAAATACAGGGGAAAAGGCTGTAAAGACTCAAAAAGTACTCTCAATCAATTTATTTCATTTACTTCACAAAGGTTTTAGGAAATGGTTTATTTTCTGTTTAGTAACAACCCTTCTAGAGTTCATTGATATTACTTACAAAGAACGATAAAAGACGTAACCAGGATACACTGGAAGATAAAATGTTAATGCTTCGGTGACAGGGAATAGGCACAATAGTACAATACCGACGTCGAGCCGTGTGTCGTGTACTATTCCACGAGCAGTCCCATGTCTCCCGTCGGGATATCCTTGAGAAGGGCACGGGGCATCTCGGGGACCGCGTCGGAGAAGGCGTGCACGTGGCAGCAGAAAGTCAAGCCGTAAAGTGCCGTCTCATAGCGTCGGTCGCGCCGCAGCGACAGTACCCACGGCACGCGGCCGCACGCACTCTCGCAAAACACCGTCTCGCGCACCTCGCTCACCGCCACGAAGGGGTCGTTCAACACCACTACGGCGAGCGCGCGACGCCGGCGCCGGTCCACCACCACCGTCCACACGTACCGAGGTACGGGAAACCGGTCCCCGATCAACCGTAGCGGTGTCCGAGCGCCGGACGCTCGCACTACCCCCTGCCCGTGGGTGCCCGCGTAAATTTCTAGCGACGGGTCGTGCGTCAGGAGCCGGGCCACGTCCTCCTGCAGATGACGCAAGTTACCTTCTTTGACGCTCGTCCATGCGGCCACCGTGTTCGAAGCGAATCGCGAGACGCGCGCGTACCGATCCTCGAAGTAAGATTCGGCCAGGAGCCTCGCACCGGCAATCGTCTGACCGGCGAAGGCGACCCCGTCGTGTTTGAATATCTCGCGCAGGCGCCGATTGAGGCTAGCCTCGTCCGAGTAGAGCGTTTCGGCGCGACGGCGAGTGCGCGCGTCGAACATCTCGTTGAAGTTGCCGAGCAACGAGAGCGTAGATCGAGCGTGGTCGTGCGGCGGCAGCGGAGATGCGCCGCGGACGTGAGCCATCGTAGCCACGCCGCGGTCCTCGTCGTAGCACAAAGTCGCGAGGTGCCGCACTGCCTGTGACGCGTCCGCGAGCTGATACGCCCGTCCCTGCAGCGGCGCCGCGCAGTGTTCCACCTTGAAAGGTAATAAAGTAAGTCGAGTGACCTACGATAGCCGACGCCCGTAATCGTCGCCTACGAGATCGCTGTCGACGGCGTTACCGTGTGCAAGACGTCCTCGAAGATTTCCTCTTGGCAGCCGAGCTCCAGGAGGTGCCGCAGAGAAGCGTCGTGCCCGAGACGGAATCGGCCGTCCTCGCAGACGGCGACGACTGCGGCGCGCAGCGGATCCAGCAGCAGACGGCCCGCGCCGCACGAGAACCTGATCTCGTCACCGCTGCGCACGCGCATCTCGCCATCGACTGCGCGGTGTGACGTCACCAGCGGCATGTGCTCCGGCAGACACTCCGGGCACCCCAGCTCGATGACGCATTCCGCTGTAGGAACATAATATGAAATGTTTGTTGATATCGTATGGACCTTCTCAAGTTTTTAGAGCCCTTTTCGTGTATAGGCAACAAAACACAAGTAGGTTAGTATTTATAATAAAAAAACCCAAATACTTACTTTGACTAAGTAATGCGACATCGAAAGAACAAACGAGCAGCAGTAGTAGCAACATCCCGAACACTGAGGCACGGGTCGTGATAAGGCGGGGTTATCCCGACGTGACCCGACTCGGTGTACGCAACCCCCTTATTGTGTCAACACTCATTTAAAAATGGCCTCTTTGTTTCAGTTGAGTGTTGAAGCAAGCTAGTTACGAGACAAATGGTGACGGTTTAAATAATAATAACAATAATAAAAGTAGATCGTTTATTATGAATGTAATATACAAATTACAATGCCAATTTAATAAAAAAGCGGGTAAAAACCGACGACACATACACCATACGATAATATTGTTTCAAGTATATAAAGTACATCGCTTACACTACGCTATACTAATGGGCGACCCACGCTTTATTGCCCGCGCCTTTACTATATCGCAGCACGGTGCTTTAGAGAATCCGTTTGTGGGTTCTACGAGATGTTGGGTGGGGCACCTTTCTAGACAGAGCAAACTGCAATTCAAACAATTTATTAACGCGAATATTATTAATCTTTTCTTATCTTTATCTAAACCAACTGAATTACTTCAATCGTTTAAGGGATGTTGAGGATCGCCATTTGTGTTTATGATGAAGATGGATTGACAAATCCTAAGATATCCTAGTCCCTTAATAACCACAAAGTCTAATATATAAATATTTTAGTTGAAGAATTTTCATCATTGACCATTGCAATTCACTCTATTTTTCACCAACAAACAATAGATGCATAGAGTACAGAAGTGTATTTAAATTAACGATAGAGAAATCTCTGGAAACTCAGACTCAATCAATGATAGTGAGATACTACTTACTACAGATAACCTCAACACATTGAACCAACCAACCAACATAACATGTTAAAGCGTAATTGACAGGATTTATCTTGAATTTTAATCATTATAAGAAAAAGATATCATTTCTTTTCTCACGATATTGATATAGCATTCCAAAGAGAATTAAAAAAAATTACTTTAATTATTTAAGCACATATAGCCCGAAAGTAGTCAATAATGAGGTACAACTACTGACACATCGCTGAGAACAATGCTAAATTGTTTCGGGAACTACTATTCACTGACCACCGCCAACAACCATAAAATAATTGAGACAAATAGTCCCGACATTACGTTATGGAGATATGGTACGCTAAGTATGGGGGTGGTCGTGCGCTGGTAGCCTAGGAGCAGCAGGCGCGGGCGGGCGGTGCACGCGAGGGTCGGCGCTCGACTGCGATGCGCGCCAGGTCGGCGTCTGCCTCTCGTCCCGCTGTCTTGTCGAGGATGGCTTCCGCTAGCTCTGAGAACGCGCACTCAATGTTTATGTTGGACTTGGCCGACGTCTCCATGAATCTGATCCCGTGCTCGTGCGCTATCTGCAAAATACCACCCTTTACATTCTATATTTTGCATTATGAAAATGAGTGTCAAATAGGTAAATACAGAAATGATTTTCCAAAGAACAAGATCTTACAAGACAATGCAAATTGGATTGTTAGCATGAGCAACGAAATTAGCAAATATGACCTCAGACTTTAGGAACTTGTTATACTGTGTATTTAATAATATGCAAAAAACTGTCAAAGTCCACACAGATGTGACTTTCGAAATGATATAAAATGAATAATATTCACCGCCTCTCCACGTTCTTTGCTGACAACTCTTTTTTCTTCCATGTCACATTTATTGCCAAGGATCATTTTTTCAACATCTTCATTAGCATGCTAAAATGGGTTAATAAAAATTGAAAAATATATTTCTAGCTAAATAATTTACATTTTGCCTCATATTCATAAAATCTACATTAGTTTCACTGCACCATTTCAACTACAGTAATTTTGTGTTATTATTATAGTAGTGTGATCATTATCATTAAAGCTATGACTACTGTACCTTCTATAAATCCTATTTTAATTTAAACCTGTATGCCATTGTCCTTTAAACGAGGAAGCAAATATGAACCAAGTAGAGAATAAGTTAGCTATTTAAAATTTGCTTATTTAATAAAAAATATGCCAAAAGAAATGAAGCCACATGCTTATGCATTTTAAAGATACATTTTTTCACATCTTTATAGTGAAAGTTAAAGAGTACAGCTTAACATTGATAGCATAATAGAAGTCAAATATATGCAAGAAATCATAAATATTAAAAAAATAATCATTATTTTATTTACCTCATCTATATTTCTTAACCACTTGACAATATCATCAAATGTTTTCTCATTCGTTATATCATACACCAGCATGATGCCCATTGCTCCACGATAGTAAGATGTTGTGATGGTGTGAAACCTCTCCTGTCCTGCTGTATCCCATATTTGAAGTTTGATTTTCTTACCTCTAAGTTCTACTGTTTTTATTTTAAAATCTATACCTGCAAAATTTACAATTAAATCAAACTTAAGTTGCAATTATTACTATTTAATTTCGACTTTGGTGATAATGAAAATTAAAGATGGAGATTGTACTAATAAACTTAGGATTCCATTAAATTCCTATGTTTAAAATATTTTAGTCTTCACGGAAACCGACTTACCGATTGTAGATATAAATGTGGTTGTAAAATGATTATCTGAAAATCTGAACAATATACATGTTTTGCCCACACCAGAATCTCCAATTAGGAGAAGTTTAAAAAGTAAATCGTACGTCTTCTTAGCCATTGTATTTATTTAATATTTTATTACAAAAACTAAATAGAAGCACAAAACCTACAATCTTTACAAAAATCTGACAGGTTGACCTATGTTTGACATTCATTTCATGTCAAATTGTCATTGCAGGTTGCAAACACAGCTTACAGCAATATTACAGTAGATAATATAATTGTTATAACAAAAAATAATATCTGTTGTACACAGACAACATATCTTTTTTTTCTACAATTGTAGTTTGTCTTGTAATAAACCGTAGATGTCGCCTGTTAATTAATAAATACTATTTATAATACATAATAATTTTTAATCCTTTACGGAATAATATTTTCATCTTAATTCCGTAACTTTTGTGAATATGTCGAATATTTGTATAATTTTAATTGCAAATTATATTAAAAGAAATAATATGCATTCTAAAAAAAATTTTCTAAAATGTGTAGTACAACATTACGAAAATAGATATTAGCTTTAGCTTGTGCTGGGATGGGATACAACCTGCTCGGACACGCTGGCTTCTCCCTATCTACGTGGAACCAATAACAAAGCTGGTGCGGCTTGTGAGGTGGCTGAAAAAGCTAAAGCATGCAAATATTGGGTCTAGGCTCCGAATATGATTTTGTCCCATTCGGTGTCGAGACCCTTGGTCTTTTTTAGGAAATAGCAAAAAGTTTAGTTGCCATCACAGGAGATCGAAGAGCTGGCAGCTACCTCGGGCAAAGATTTGGTCTAGCTATTCAAAGAGGGAAAGCGGCCAGTACCTTGCCAAAACAAAACAAAACAAAAAATAATAATTATAAAAAGTGAATTGTATCTTCTGTGCTGAATTATTTTAAGATACATTAAAATAAGTTCTAGGTATTTGACAAACAACAAATAATGGTAAAACCCTGCTAGTATACAAATTTGTACGATTATCAATCTTGGCAGCGAGAGCGGTGGCTCTCAACAAAACCGCACTTCCGTTGACTATCAATGTCATATTCTGCTTAGCATCCGAGGTTTCGTTTTGTCTTCTTCTATCAAACTTTATTAGGAAACATTGTAAGAATTATTTCCTGCTCCTAACTTCCGTTGCTTGACGTCAGCAAGACCAACTCACAAGCGAATACGTAGGTGAGGGTGACATAATTAGGGTTTTATGTGGCGTAAAGTTGAGGAAAAAATGTTATATCTGCATCAACTCTTTTTCTAAAGATGCAATCTTAAAATTATTACTTATTCGGTGCGATGTTATTGTGTTCCTGTTTTTTTTAGGTTTTAGTTAACGGCTAAACTTAAAAAATTACAAAACATAAATATGTATGCTATGAGTACATACAAAATAAAATTCTTAAGTGATCTAAAGAGTTTTTTTACGGCTTACAGCCTTCCATATATTTTTAGGTTTTTTAAGATCAATAAATAAATATCTATCGTTATCGTTTGTACTACATACGAAAGACTTACAAAACTACTTCCTTATTGGGTGGTGGTCTGCAGACTTACTCAAATTCCTTTAGCGATACCGATCCTGAAAACACATTTTTTTTCGCGGTCGCAGTTGAAAGTAACAGAGCTAATGTTTCTCTCAGAGCAGACTTCGACAATAAGGTCGTCACTCGTACTATTGCCAATATTCACAATGTTACCGTAAGACCTATACATATATATATCTAAATGTCATGTTTCTTAGATTCAATCTATCGATTTTTTAATCTTGGATTAAGTATCACTTTCTTAAGTTTTAAAAACTAGGGAGCGATTCGTGCTTTTGTTTGGATTTTATTTATGACTCGAAGTACGCGCTTATGTTTACATAAAAATAAAAATGTATCTTAAATAAATAATAAATAATAATAAATAAATAAATAAAAATCATTTATTTCAGACCAATCAACAAGTCCATATGTTGTTAGTATAGTAGAACTTATAAGACTTATAACTATGTTAGTAAAATTATTAAAAACATTTAATTCATTAGTCTACGTTACGACACCCGGCACACGGGCATGTATATGAACCCAGTGTCTCAAAACAGCACATTCAGACTTATTTGCTATAACCATCAGGATATTATTGGTACTCGCACGAACCCCACGCATCAGTGAGGCTGTCAGTTTGCGGATGATTGATGAAAAATCATCCAGGTGTGCATCCGCAAACATACCCGATGCGCTACAGTAGCGCGAGAGCCCCAACAACATCCTGAAAGCATTACTATATTGAACTCGGAGAACATTGTATGCCCGCCGCGTGTATCTCACCCACAGGGCACATGTATAGAAGGACTGGCAAAACGTCTTGAACAAGGTTACCTTAACATGTGCGGTACAACGATAAAATTTGCGGGCCAGCATATTGCAACGGACAGCCAACGCTCTCCGTTCCCTTTCAATATCTGCATCGTCATTAAGGTGCTCAGTTACAATATGGCCAAGGTATTTGAACTCAGTAACCCTCTTCAGTGGAACACCTCCGAGCGTTACTGGTGGCACATAAGTTGGTTTTTTATTTGCTGCCTTAAAGACGAGCGGTTCACTTTTTTGAACATTATATCGGAGCCCGTGGGATTCCGCGTACCCTTCACAGATGGACAACAACCGCCGAAGAGAACCGACCGATGGGCTCAACAGCACCATGTCGTCAGCATAACTGATGCTGTTCACACAGTGACCAAATCAAGATACATCTTGATAATCACGACATTTTTATTGGGTAGAATTTATTTAACACAGAGTTTTTTTTTTCAAAATTGTTAAAAAGGCACGCTAGAAACGCAAGTAGAGTATTGTTAAAGATAACACTCAAATATTATTTAGTTCAAAATATTTTATCATATTCAGTAACGCATAAGTTTGGTGAAACTCAAACGTCTAGAAGTTTATACTATTTTAATAAATTGTATCCAATCGAAAGCAACAGCTTATGAGTTTAATTGTGACTATAAGTAACCGTTATTTTTTAATTAAGATTTTACTAATTTCGAAGCGGATGCTGTAAACCGCAGAGTTCGTGGGTTCACTCTGGCCACCTGTCGTTCCTCCCAACCTCAAACCGAGCAGAAACTATAGTGGACATAACTGTTCCATCGGTTTAGGCTAGAGGAATATTATTTGAGCACGTACATATTATAATCAAGCGTGGGACAGAGGTTTTTCAAGAATTGTTTAACTTGAAGCACTTGGCAACGAATTGTTAATTTGCGCGGGTGCTTTTCATGAATCATTTAATTGTGAAACAAAATGGGTATTTCGTTTAAAGAAGCATTGTAAATTGTAATTGTGTTGCTCCGGATGACAGGTCGACTAAGTTGTTTGTGAGACCGACGAGCGGCGACCACGAACAATGGACCAGCACGGGTCACAGGGCTAGCCGAGATCGCCGTCTAATTAACGGAATTTACGTACAATTATAGTTTCAATCAGGTGATTGTTAATTTAAATATTAATCTCACAGCTGAAAGTCACGACTCATTTCTATAATACCTTTTTACAATTAACAGTCACTGTACGAACAAGAAGAAAAGTATTGTCATGTTATTATTGCTGTACGACCTTCGTTAGGTACCTTGCTATTTTAATAATAAATATTATTTTCGATCGTTAAACCCACGATACCTCTCATGTCTCGGGTCCAGACAAGGAGGCACCTGACACCCGGCACCGTTACTCGACAACGGTGAGTCAGCGCTCGTCTCACTGCAATTACTACTTTAGTATAAGTAATTATATACTTCCTAATATAGTATTGACAATATTTTTTTTCAGCTGCTTTATTACAAGGTATGTGGAGCTTATCATTTATATTTCAAACTCTCAATGGATTTTAGATAATCTCCTTTCACACATCTAAATCCAGCAAACCCTATCCCACCTAGATATTAAATAGCAGTTATGGTTGAACGTTCACAACAACTGCAACTGTCCTCTCCTGAAACCCACCAAAACAACCAAATACCTGACATTAATTATTTATTCAAGTCGTTGTTGGGGCCCTCAAATAAACTACCTGTATTCTCGAGTTCGAAAACTTATAAATGTTTTCCAACGCCTTAGAAAACCTTCTTATATTTACAAATAATCAAGATATCTTACTGCATATCGGTATGGGGTGGCGCGGCAATGACTTCAATTCTGAGCGCACCCAACGTGCCATTCTTAAGATATCCTATAGGAAACCTTTCCGCTACTCAACTTCAAAATTGTATAATATATTATGAAACAAAACTTTTAACTGTGAGACAATTATATGTACTTAACAGCAATTTGCATACTTTTTTGGAAACAAATACCCGCCGCACCAAATCAAACTAAACGCAAACCTATATAAGTATAAGCAACACAAAATCGCACTTTCTTCGCCCAACGCTTTTTCTCCATCCGAGGCCCTTTCATCTTTCTTCTTTACCACTTCATTAAAAACAAAATTATCACTAACATTAAAAAAATCACATTACATACATTTACTAAAAATATCAAACAATATCTTGTTAACCTGTCCTATGCTGATACAGAAAATATTCTTATTATGCAAAAATAGTTTAAATATAAATGTGTTGTGTAGATGTCATTAAGTAAATACTGTTTTCATATGAAAAAGAAGAGACTGGCTGCCCACAACACAGGGAATCCTATTGTGGCCAGTGCACTTCCCTTTATCCAAATATTCCTGTATATTGTGTCTAATAAAGTTCTGTTACAAACTTAACCTTTCACCCATTTTAAAATTAAAGCCTGACTTTTCATTTGTTAGAGGCGACATAAAACATCTCGTGTTTGACCATACATTGTCACAACCTGTAGCATCTGCATACATTACCATGCCAATAAGCAATAAAACAACTGATCGCACCGCCGCTGCCTGGGCGACCTCATATCGTATGCTTACACGCACCTCCTTGTAACATGCAAAATTTCCCTTTAATATCAGGCGATTAGATATTGACCATTGACAATTCGAAAGGTATATTAACTCGTTTGATTTAATACTACATAGTTAAGAAGTTTGTCGTATTAAATTAATTTCACTAACAATGCAAGGCAGCGTTGAGGTTTGGGTTGAAGTGCGACGTCGTGCGCATCGTCACGTAGGCTGCCCTGACAGAGGGCCCGTGCCCTGCAGATGAGTTACCGCATTCTAAGCGTTTCTATTAGCTATTGTAAACCATTGTTTCGGTCGGTCACAACTCACACGCCTGTTTCACTTAATTTGGACCTTTGTTCATACTATTCAAACTGTGTCAAGAAAAGGCTTGAACGGTGCTCTAATGAGAATGGATGTAATATTTATTTCCATATCATCTGTTCTTAAAATGACTGATAAAGATGAATACCCACTTTTAGTGCCTGCGTTTTAACAACAAAAAAATACAATTAAAAAATATTATAATAAATTGCCGTTTAGTAAATGAAATTGTTTATTTGCTAAGATAGTATATCTTATTTTATTATTGTACAAAGAGATAGATTTGTTATAAAAATCCACACAATCCGCCATATACAAATAGGCATGCAAATTTCATATTAATTTTTATAATGTCACTAGCTACCCCCGCGAACTTCGTTTCGCCTTAATGATATTTTACTGTTTAGTACATACCAAAATAGAACATTTTTCTATGCTATCCCAGAGACGTTCGGTTTTCCGGAATGAAATATTTTTAGGTTGTACTGTGAGTTTTTCTGTTTAAACCTCAGAGTTTACAACATAAGTTTTTTAAATTTTGTAATTGGAAATCACATATTGGAAAACTACAGAACAAAATAGACCGTTTTGTTTCTGTGTTAAAACGACTAAGGGAAACTGTTAACCATGCTGCGGTATTAGCTGCTTATCATGCATATATTGCATCTATAATTAGATATGGAATTATAATTTGGGGAAATTCAGTCGAAGTGAATAGGGTATTTAAGGCCCAAAAAAAAATGTATTAGAGCAATTTGTGGAGCAAATTGCATTGATAGTTGCGTGCCTCTATTTAAGAGACTCAAAGTGTTATCTCTTCCATGTATTTATATATTAGAAATGTCCCTGTTCGTACACAGAAATATACATATTTTTAAATCGAATGTAGTAAGTAGTAGACATGGGGAGAAATTGGCTGTGCCAAAAATAAATTTAGAATTATTTCGGAAAAACGCCTTCTGTATGGCAATTAAAATTTACAATAGATTACCGAAAGAACTTAAAGATCTTCCGACAAGAATCTTTAAAAAGCGACTTAGTGCATTACTTTTAGAAAAAACGTACTACTCAATAAACGATTATTTGTGTGAGACATGGTAATTTATACAAATTTAATTATGTATGATAATTGACTTAATTGATATGAATCTGACTAATAATGTAAAATCTAAACTAAGATAAATTTGCGCGCCACTGTGTGTGGCAGAATATGCGAACGACTGACAATTGACCACCTTGACATTTTGTACCATATTCGTGCAATGAATAAATTATTATTATTATTATTATTAATAATGAAATAAAAAATAGGGGTTGATTGTTAAGGGTTGAAAATTCAGGGTTATATGTATTGACTAATGCTGTATCATAATTTTTTTTTTAAATTCTAAAATTGAGAAAAAAGTTAGGGGGGATTACCCTTAACATTTAGGGGGATGAAAAATAGATGTTGTCCGATTCTCAGACCTACCCAATATGCACACAAAATTTCATGAGAATCGGGAAAATCGTCTCGGAGGAGTTTAACCACAAACACCGCGACACGAGAATTTTATATATATATAATAAGATATATTAACATAAAAACAAACATTAACATAATGTCATTATAATAGGTAAGATTTTTGGAATTGTTTTTATAAGAACTATAAATTTGACATATCTGTATAACATCATTTCGACTCACTTTTATTTGCAATAATTTATTAAACAGAAATACATTTATTTCTGTTTACATAAAGAATTTAATTAAATTATTAAAGTATACATTTTCATAATTAAATAAAATATATGTCTGTGTGTATTATTGAAAATAGAAGGTGAACTTTTTGTTTCGGCGACGTTGAGGTAGGTAGCACTAAGTTATATAAGATTAAAACTTTTGAATTTTGCTTGAAACAAGATCGGGTCAAGGAACTAGCACTCGTGCAGTGTGTAGGACCGCGAGGCATGTGCAAGCTTTCCGGTGTGTCATGGTTTCAATATAAACGCTCCATTGCGTGTTTGTGGCTGGATTATATTAATTTACTCACAAAACACGCCTTGTACAGCGTTTAGGGCCCACGAATGTGTGGTATGTCCGGAAAAGCACACGGTTGCCAGTTGTTACCAAATACTGCTAGAATGCGTCTGTCTGGGTCAATGCTTTGAACTGCATACATCGATATCATTGTATGTTATTTGCAGACTGACTTTTTATGTAATCAGTAATATGTACAATAAAAACTACGATCTATAAAAAGTTGATAAAGTAGCCCAATGTCTATACATCTAGCTGGGTCAGTAGCTAAAACAATTTGTAGGTTCCTGATGAATTTTCACCCCGTATTGAACAAATAATATATAAAACGATCGCAAATATATAAATAACTAGAGTAAAGTATACTTTAAACGGCCTAGTCATAAGATTGATAGCCTTCGATGTTGATTACAATTTCCATGGAAAATCGATGCGTCAAGTTGCAGCCAGGGCGGCCAGATCGGCACCTGCCACCATTACGCTACGAGAATACTTAACGATACTCACATACTACGGGATAGATCCGTATTGACTCACCACCATGATGAGTATTTGGTTTGTATGATAATAAACGAAAGTTTTAAAAAAAAAAATTCTCTAGGATTTGGACAATTATTTGGCAAAAAAAAAATGTTCGTTTACGCGAAAAAAAAGATGATATGATGCAAATTATAACTGTGTGAGATTTGTCAACTAACTTATCTCATTATACGCATTTGCTAAGATTATTCATGTTATAAGATAACTGTATTAATATTTAGATAAACGAACGTTTCAGATTATGATTATGTAATGTGAGAAAAATATGCGTTTTAAGCCGTCACAGATGCTGCGTTACGATTTAGTTTTGCTCAATATAATTGATTGCATCAGGATTTTCAAAAATTATGAAATGTAGTGCAGCCAATTTACCAAAGTCTTAATTTGAGGTTTTTTAAATATTTTTTATATAAGGTTATGATTATTGTAACTTCATAAAATGAAATGAAGATAAAACTGTCATGAGATCTGAGGTCTGTGTTGTCATGTTTAATGTAGTGTTGCAGATTAATTAATTTAGTATTATATTCACGTATTATATTTAAAAGTATAATTAGTAATATACTACTATGTTATAAAATTAGTACAGTTTCTACTTGTAACTAAAGAAATCCTTTATATTATTTACAAGGATAACTACAGTATTTTGTTAAATCGTATGCACAATTGCAATCATATTAAAAATACGTAATATCCAGAGCGATCCTTTTGTGTTTCTGTATCGTTGTTTACAATTTCCTTCCTCAAGTTATCCCCGTTACGCAAGACAATTTCGGTACTTGGACTCAGAGGGTATTACGTCCAGATAAGATTTATATTATTTCTTTACTGAATAATGTTCTTCAACTAAAAGCTTAAGTTTAATTAAGCTGGGATATTCATTTCCTCTTTTACGTTATAAAACATTATACAAAATAAGAAAAATTACTTTCGTTGACAATTCAATTTAGAGTTTCTTTTCTATAAGATCTTCATACTTACCCTCAAAATCGTTTTTTCTAAAACTACAATGCACAAAACGAGATAATTTACAAAGTAATGGTGATAGGTTTCCTAAATATTTCCATGATGTCAAAAAAGGCATAAAAATTTAGATAAAATATGTAAATAAACGAGCTATGCAACATGTGCCAACGCGGCAGGCACGCGCTATTTCACGCGATGACTCAGAGGGAATCCGCAAAGATACGTTGCATCCCACACCACAATGTTTTGATTGCAATTGTAACCTCATTGCAATGCGGTTGCCTGATAACAGCCCTCACTAGACTTTTTATCTGTGGTGTTGCGCAGCAGAGGTGGTGCGAGTATGGTCCGATGTTCGGCCGGATGGGTCGCTCCATTTACTGTTTTAATTGGTATTACTTTTAATAAGGTTTTGTATTGTTATAGTCAAGTCAAAATGAAGGAATATTAAACTATAATTAATAAAATATTGGTGCATTCAAGTTAAGTTGCGTAATTGAAGCATCGCTCCATCAGTTGATTTCACGTTCGTGTTGGTTGGTAATTATATTCTCTGATTCATACAATGATATACAATTTTTAAATGTTATGAAATCATTCTACAAATACAACACAGCTAATGTTTTGTTGTATATGACGTATTCTGTATGACGTGTATGTGCATTTGTATTAACGAGGTAAGGCGATTGTACGTTTCAAAAAATTCTCTAAAAACAACATATACCTGATTTCTGGAAAATTATCAGGACATAAGAATCATTTAGTGCTTCCAAATGTTTCAAATTCTTTTAAATTCATTAAAAAAATTACTTTCCTCACCATCATTATTACAGTAGGTACAGGCAGACTGTAGGGCGCGTGAGCAGTCCGGCCTCGTAGCACATGCTACGTAGTGGATTTAAATTGCTACGAACGAGCGAGGGATTTGCAGAATATACGCATACCAATCGGGGCTTCACATTTGCGTACTAATATACAATTATTCAATGATATCTGTACACTACGTTTGACAGTTAATTTTTATATCAATCTCAATCTCTCTAATTATTGAAATACAGAAATACAACTATTGAATCAACCTTTTTATGATATATGTTTTCTACGTAAGGAATTTCCTTTGGAATGTTACAAAAAGGTATTGCAGCAGCACTAATCACAACCAGACATCACATTCTTCAGCTCACGCGGCCGCGGCCTTGTGAACCAATATCTATATTCAATTGTGTACCGTCTTTGATATATGATAGCCATTCAAAACAGACAAACACGTTTATTTCTTATAAATATCGTTATCTTAACAACACTAATAAGAAAAAATACTCTTTGCAAAAAAAATATACTATAAATTGGAAAATAATCTTAAATATTAAATACTACTAACTTTCTCATTACAACAATTGATTTGTAATGTCTGGAAGGAGCACAATAAGGCAGAGGTGTGCCGTGAGTCAGTCGAGGAGGGACTTACCGAACAGGATTACATCAGACTCATGTGAGAAGCGTTCATGTTCATTCCTAGAACGCCAAGAGTGGGACTTGCAACTGACGTCAGTTCGTCTCCATTTACGTCTGTATTTTTCAGAAGTTCTAAAAACACTCATGTTAAAATAATAAACAGACTGACATGCGTCAAGTAAAATAGGTATATAGATACTTGTAATGCGTATAAATTGCTTACGGTCAGTGATTCTTCTGTATCTGCAGTGTTTGTCATCCAAATCCTAAGTCATTTTACTGAACAGGAAAGTTTTTTAAACATACAAATAGAAATAAAAATAATACGAGTAAGTAGTAAGACAGACACACGTTTCATATCTGCATAAGATTATATCTAGGTATAGGGTCGAAATTTTGCATCACAAATTCGCGTGTTTAATAAATCGACTTTTACAAAAATACGTCCTTATGAGTAGGTACTGCGAAGCGTTCAACGTGGGGCGAGATGAGATGGAAAATCTGGTAGATCATCGACACCTTCAAGTGAATTGATATCACAAAAATAAAGGAAATAGTGTCAAAAAAATCTTGCATATAGGTCAAAAGCTAAAGAAATAATATAATTTGAGCCTTATGCGGCGTTTAAGAGAGCAAGTTCGACAAAAAAGACAAGATTCGTGGAGAGAAAATTCTAGGATTTTCTCTACGATAATACACCTTTACACATTATCATCGGCCATCATTGCGAATGAAGTTTTGTCCAAAAACTCAACAAATACGATTGAGTATTGTTTTGAAGTACTCGAACTCAAAAGATCACGATCAATAAACCACTCCTTCAATTTAATCAAGAACCACGTACAGACAGTCGTTTATAATAGTCAAACTGGTTGCGGGACTTTACTTATTTTGTCATTATAGAGGAGTCGACAAGTAATGCGTAATCACATCAGTATTCCAACGGCATATGCGCATCTAGTGCGTTTGCGCTCTCAGGCTTACTTTTACCTTGACACGACTCTTGATAGTTTATTTCGTTTTATTCAATGTAATTTTCAAACAAATCTCATCGGAGAAGACGGCCTTTTTTATTTCTCACGTATTAGTCTAACCCTTGCAGGTAAGCATAGGTACTTATTAGGGCATCAGCATTCCAAAGCTGTTAGTCAATGTGATCCACTACTGGTCGCTCAACTCCAGACATTTCTTGACACGTTCCTGTTATAATATTGGTAAATCGAGTACGTCTTACTATTCTTTCAACAAGTTGGATGTCTTTAATAGTAATTCTAGGCATTTTTTTAAAAGTTCTAAGCGAAATGCGAGTTCTTGCAGTATACCAACCCAAATAATTGAAATGACATAAAAATGTTTGAAATAGGAATCCCGTTAATAAAAGCGTGAATGCAGGATAGGCATGTGAAGGTGACACTCACTTGAAATGAAAAATCGTTAAAATGTGTAATTATGACTCACGCGGCATATTATAATAACTGGAAATCTTCATTGGAATGTTGAAGTTACTTCACATGTCATCCCCTAGCCACCCATGTTATTCCAAGAAACATTTTCCAACTACACAACCTACATTTACTAGCCATATTTAAGCACCAACATTTAGTGAACAAAGGATTTCCGCTACTTAAAGGACTTCGGACTTAAATAAACCGGCATTATCTGTAGCAAAAAACATGTTTCTAAGTACAAAGTTATGAGCAGAAATGCGGCGCCGGCGCCAATCACGGTATTGTACCAGTAGTCACATAAATCTTTTATTTTTTATTGCACACCCGATCGGACCCATTCACGATTTCCACAAACTCCACACAAATATTTGTGCTACATCCGTTTCGGCGCGTATCGTTTGACGGCTAAAGCTGAGAACATTACCTGCCGCGACGGCTATGCGAACCTCACAAAGTAGGAATTCATTCATTGTGTGCGAGCATTTACGGCGAGTGGCTCATTGACACTTCTACTCTCTCATATAAGAACAAGTGACTCATCAGTTATGAATGGCAGATACAACTAGCAGTTAATGGAGTATTAATGCGACGATGTTTAGTGCAAAAACCTGCTTTCAATTACTGATAAATGGAACAAAATGATTTTATTTGTAACACCAGCTTGCCAGATGACGGTTGCCTTTTCCTATTAAACGAACAGGAGTTCAGTGACGTCAAACGGCAGGTCACATGTGTTGTGTATCAGAATGGATGTCGCTTCATTAATCCCACAACTTTATTAAATGAATGAATTACAATGAACAGCTTCAAACCTGAATAAATGAACTGGTAATTACATCGACATTCCTAGAAATGTCTCATTTAAAAATAACGTAGTATAAAGCCCCTATGTTGCGTCTGCGTTAGGCAAAAATCTTGAAACTGTTCGGTTTCATTTGGAACAGTTTTAGCAGCCGACCGTGACTAGCAAGTGTGTGTCGCATGAACCGTATGTGCTTGTATGACAGGCATCGTCGGGGGCTTGCGTCGGGACGTCACACGGCGTCAGCGTACGCGTGTTGCGTCATGCACGCACTAGTGTCGTATCGGGCACGCATCCGCCCGGTATTAAGGTCACTCACACACGGACATTGAACTTGCATGCAGATGACTGCTTGTCACTCGATCGAGATTCGAGGTCCACATGCATTGCTCAACTACCGACTGGTAAAATTGTAAATGGTGATTCAAGCTCACTATAACTAATCGCTAACAGGCTTCTACTGAAGGCTGCCTGGGTTTTCCGGAAAGTTTCCGCAACTTTCCTCACAATTAGTATGCAACAAACTAATTTTTTTTTATCACATAGTTTTTTTATTTTATTTTTATTTTTCAAAAGAAAATAGTAATTAACCTGAACTAACAGAGTGTCTTCCGAAAAATCAAACAAAAAAAAACAAATCAAAATTGTTTGTTAGCCCAGTTTGGTGCTTAGCTGTGAGGTTTTTATAAAATGAGTCGCGTGCCAATTGATACAAGTTATGTTTACACAATTGATTAAAACCGTTTGCAAACTACTGCTTGTGAACAATAAGAAAGTTCTTTTCCATCTCGCGCTATTTCAAATTTTCTTAAAACGATATTTGTTTTTTTGAAGTTATACTTCTTTTGCCGCGATGGAGAATAATTATGAGAGTAAATTTTTATGCGCGCGCACACCAACACCTAAATTTGTTGGTGGCATGGAAATCGATAACTATCTTCAAGTTGTATATTCTAGTATTTTAAACGGTTTTATTTAGCTCACCCCGTTTGTTTTATTCTTTTTTCTTGGGTCAAATTTAGTAATTCAAATTTCACCCTCTTCCTGTCAACCGATTAATCTGAAATTTTGTGTACACTTTGGATTTTGGTGACAATACAATTATGTTTATTCATTATCATTATATATATAAATTCAAGATGGCCGCCGCTACAAAATGGCGGATAATTTATGTTTTATTAATCCCATCAATATGGGTATCAAATGAAAGGGCTCAACAAGCAAAATGCAATATATTATATAAAAAAAATTGAAATCCAAGATGGCAGCCGCTACAAAATGGCGGATAACGTAGGTTTTATCAATCCCATCAATATGGGTATCAAATGAAAGGGCTCAACAAGCAGAATACAATATACTATAAATAACGGGCAAGAAACCTTGCAATAATGAAGCACTAAATAAATTAAACAGAATGCGAAATAAAAACTAAAAACTAGAAAATAAAAATAGGTAAAAAAACTTTTTAAGTTAAACGGTTTTATGTTAAACATACATTGCAATGTTTAAGATAAATGTACTAAAAACCAAAAAATAATAAAATAGATATAGTCGTGGGAATTATAAACATATGCATAGACTAGACTAAAATAAAACCGTCGGGAATTTCCATGAGCAAGAAAATAGTAAGTAATTTCCTCACCGTCTGCGGGCCAACTGCCTATTTTAACGACGAATTAAACGATTCTTCTATCGCACATTAAGTCGATAATTTGTAGACAATTGACGTGCCCCACGGTAACATAAAACCGTTTAACTTAAAAAGTTTTTTTACCTATTATTATTATATTTAGAACACATGTTTCGTAACAGTACAATTAAACAATGTGAATAAATAATTATTATTTTGGTGTTTTTTTATCAATTTCATATACGACCGTATTTACTAATAATTTACATATTTAAATAAAATCTTTTTGATTAATACTAATATTTATCGATTATTTATCACTACTGCACTTTAGTTTTTTTTTTCATACGCCCAAGAAGTATAACTTCTAACGCGTGTACATAAGAACACACACTTTTTTACTTTAGTTTGCTATTAGACTTGCAATACATAGTATATTCGGCAGTGTACCGAATATTTGGCGAGGCCCCTGACAGAATAGCCCAATATAAGGTCAAAGTAATAAGTACAGACGATTGTTTATTTTAGTAAACTGTATACATATAGTTAATACACACTAAACAACATTTGAAAATCTCATATCCAATTATATCTGTACACAGCATTTTACACTAAATATCAACCAAAGAACACACGATATATTAAATTGAATGACAAAAAAAGAAAATATATATATGTATATATATATATATACACATTAATTAATTCAAATTAGTAATTAAGGTTGCAAGTATGTATTCACCATGAACTATATTTTGAAATTTACAAATACTATTGTGAAAAATATCAACTTCAGTACTCACAGCATTATAATATTTTCACATTTTAACGTTTCGCTCCTTTGTTTTGTTCATATGTACTCATCGCCCGCGCCTAACGCACTGCATGACTACTTAATGAATGATTGTAAAAGAAATGAGAACCTTACCCTTATACATTTTGATTACAATTCAAATACATATAATCCTAAATTTTCCAATTCAGAAGATGATTATGTACCAATGATTACTTAAATCTTAATAACAGAAATTAAAATATGAATATATACTTACGGTATCAATCAATTTAAATTATTCCTTTACCAATTATTTCTCCATGACAAATTATTTAAGTATGTATTCGGTATTCGGCCGAATATAATAAAAGCAGCCGAATATTCGTTACAAGTCTACTATTTACCCATTATTATTGCTGTTTAACTTTAGAGTATAAATACTTTAATCCAATCCCTTTTAAGAATAACGTGTATCGTCACTGAATTAGAAGCTAACCTCAATAACATTTTATAAACATATTTAGTCGTTTATCTACATTTTATTGATATTTGAAACTTCATAATACAGTTATAACAATCACGTTTTTGAAGGACGATATTCATTTGCTGTAATTAATGAAAGTGTGTGATATATTATTTGTTGTAAAAATAACGGCAAGGCAGACAAATTGGTTAACCGCAAAGTGATCGGAATCAAAAGTTCAGTAATCATTTGCGGTTAACTCATGATTATTAAAAATTAATATTGCTTAAGGTTTGTCCAAATGAAAGTTTAGACGAATGTAGGAGAGGGTGAACGACTCTTGCCTCTTCTGGGCAATGTTGTTTCCTCATTGTTTAGATCCGAAGGCATTTCAATATTGAACAGTAAATATATCAATTACACGAAGGAAAATAGCAACTTGTAAATATAGTACCAAATATTTTTCTGAAATACCAGCAAAAACAAAAAAAACAATTTTTAAAAAACCAGTTGAAGAGGCCTTTATGGTGGGCTTTCTCTAGCACTTATACATATATTCGATTCAAGTGAATCGGGTCTCCAAACAAAATCTCAAAGAGACACAAACTTTCATCAAAGAGTAGCATAGAAAGCGTTGTTTGGAGATTTGTGGTCAATTAACGTGGTTTTCCTTTTTGTAATTTAGTTGCCTTTCATTTTTGACAAGTGGATAAAAATAAAAAATAAATCCTAATACATATAATATATTACCATTATTCAATTATAAACCTTATGTTTTCTTAGGATTTATCCTTAGGGTTGAGAACCGCACACTGAAGCCACTTCGCCAACCGGTGATGAACAGTCTTTTCAGGCATATTTTTATAGTTACAAATTTTATTCTAAAATAATGCAAAAAGTCTATGTCACTTTTTGCATTATTTTAAATTTTTTTTACACAATACAATTTGTTTTGTAAACATGAATTGTGAACGTTTCCTGTGATGTTATTTGATTCCAACAAAATCCCTTTAAAATATCATAGTTTTTAAATAACTTAATACAAGATCAATCAAAAAAGAAAAGGAACGAACACACAAATATAAAATATACAAAATTGTGTATCATAGCTACATTCACAGTGTTATGTCTCTCTCTCTCTCTCTATGTAGAAATTCAATCCATATTTGCGCTGCAGATTTATTGTGATTCCTAAGGGAGTCGGTACGGAATAAGTTTAAGGAATCAAATATTACGACTATCCGATCAATATATTCTTGTTGATTTTAAAGCAAATTGTGACTTTCACCAGTATAAGACTCGAACCAGAACAAATCTAAGCGTATGATTGCCGTAGATATTTAACGATTATTTAAATGATTTTAATTCTTGGGATTGATTTGCTACTGTTTAAATATTTGAGGTTGCTCTGCCTTACAAAATCGTTGTATAACTCTGTATTAAAAACAGTGATGGAGAGTTTCTTGCCAGTTCTTCTTGCCCGCTCTACACTCTTGACTTGCGAACTGGTACTAAATGTAAATCTGGAATGGATTTAACATCTTTTCTGTTGACGTTCATAAGTGTACTTGGTTACCTATATCATTAAAGTATTTTGAGGATGAGTAAATAAATATAAGAAAGAATAAAATTATAATAAACAATAAACGAAAAATATGAAAATAAATTAATTTTAGTAATTGGCTAAGCTGATCTAGAAGAAACAGGCATACCTGTATATGATTTAATGTTAAATAGATCGACGTAGCACATATGGTGGTTGATTCAGCCTTGTTCAACGGTTTATTGTTAAATATATAT
Source organism: Pieris mannii (assembly GCA_028984075.1). Classification (NCBI taxonomy): domain Eukaryota; kingdom Metazoa; phylum Arthropoda; class Insecta; order Lepidoptera; family Pieridae; genus Pieris; species Pieris mannii. The sequence continues at coordinate 12,488,745 of CM054779.1, read as the reverse complement.
CTTAAATAAAAAACGAGTACTTGGAACTAATTTACTCAAGCAACTATTGTTGTCCTTGATTTTCTAATGATAATTGTTGATAAGGCAAACAGGTCGTTCCAAAGACTAATTGTTCCATTCATAGAGAGCCAAGTCTCGACATGAACGCATTAGGACTGGTGGGGGGTTAACACTTCTATTTAGTTTGTTGTTTGTTGTTTCCGACACCTTCAAAGGGCCTACAAAACTTTTGTTTGTGCTTGTGAATGTGGTTGTGAAATGGAAATCCAGTTATAATCAACGGACCACGACAAGTGAACATGCTGACGGTAACATGTTGCAACTTGAACTTACACTAAGCACGCTCTGTATGTATGTGTATACATTGGACCTACGGATATCCACTTTCAAAGTAACATTTCGTCCGATCACCATTTTAGATTGGCAACATCACATCACGTATGTAATACGTATATAATATATACTTACGTAATATTGATGTGTAAAATTTTATAGAGGGTCGGTTATAATATGTATTAAAAGGGATATGAAACAAACGCTTTACCAATCGAATGATTAAAATATTTTGATTAATTATAGTTTAATACAGGAGAAAGTAGTTTTTTTATAGAACAGAGGGAAAACGGGTAGGAGGCTCACCAGATGTTAAGTGATACCGCCGGCCATGAACACTCTCAGTAATTTCATTAAAAGTCGTTGGCTGTGACGAATTAATTCCACGTCACGTGGGTAACCCAAGGTGACTCATTTACTGTTGGACAGCGTCACTGACGCACCCTTGAGTAATTCTATCACTGTAATGCTAACAATCATTGACTTCGTAACGTAAGCCTCAGCATTTTCTTAACCAATGTTAAACCGGAGACGTTTTTTATACATAAGGGAGCAATGTGAGCTCCAAGTTCTGTGTAATAATGGAATATAAAAAAACAGATTATTGACAGCTTTTTTGCGATGTTGAATAGTCGAGTTGACCGCGAGCGACACTTAATTGATCCATTCTCGAGCGAATTTGCTCGGTGACTAAGAATGTAAATGTTTATTAGTCATGACCTAACTCAATAATACTTGTTGCATACCTTGAAATATTACGAAATACTGTGATAACACACGCATCTCTATGAGAACTTATATCTGATATGTAGAAAAGTATAAAATACATATGGGTATATTTATTGTAATTAAATAGTAATAAACTAAAAAACCCGCCAGACGCCATACATAAATAGCACTAATATGAAAATAACCCGCATGTATTATTTTACTACGGAATAAACGTCTAATTTGCAAACGATTATATTGAATAACAGGTAAGATTGGTAGGTATGTCCTGGGTTTTAGCGACGCGTGCGCAGCACGAGGTAGCGGCGCGCGCTCACCTGTGCCTGTGTGTGTATATCTGTGTGGGTGGGTGCGTGCGCGCTGTGATTTCCCGTCGCGTGGCGTGAACCACGCCGGCCGGCACGCGACATCTAATGACCCATTTATGTTCTATCACAATTATTATAATATCTACATTGATTTAATTACGAAGTCTGTGAAGCTGGCTCGGGTTGACATTACAAAAAATTACTGTGCTTATCTTGTATGTAGACGATAAAATGACAGAATATTGCATAACTAGCGAATTGTGAATGTCGAATGACCTAATATAAAACATGGAAAAGAAAACCCATCTTGATTCATATCGCGGCGAAGTTGCTCTGTTGAGACATCATACGAATCAGTTTTAGGCGACTTTTCCGCCCGCTCACGAACGTCCGTCAACTGCTGGCGAGGGAAACCCACCTCGATTATCACTCAGCATAACACCTATTATATAACATTTGTTTTGGAAAATACATTTCTGTGGCATAAATACGTGTATAGTTCACGCATAATACAAAGTGTGTAGTTGTCCTTACTGAGCTTTATCAAACCTGGCCTTCACATTTCTTAACTTAAGATGCGATCTTTTTCAATGTGTTTGTTTATGATTTTCCTATATTGCTTGGCCTGCACTAAGAAACTGCTTACGTGTCCGACATGTTTTAAACATATCTACTGATGATCCTTATATTTCTTACAATAATCAGTGGCCTAATAGATTTAGCGTGCGACTCTCTTCCTTGAGGTCGTAAGTTTGATCACTTGCTGTGTGCCAATAGAATTTCTGTGTATGTATGCATTTAACATTCGCTCGAATGGTGAAGAAAACACCGTGAGGAAATCGACCTGCCTTAGACCCAAAAAGTTGACGGCTTGTGTCAGACGGCTCATCACCTATTTGCCTATTATACCTACGTATATTGACAAATTATCATGAAACATATACAGAAATTTGAGGCCCGCACCTATGTGTAATTATTTTAATCGTTGATCGATCAAAATATTGAAACAAATTAAATTGCTCGTTTATTGTTACACAAAATTACTGTATCCCAAAGGAGCACTCATTTTATATCGTACCTATTAGATCATTTAAAGGAGAAACATTAATAAGTATCTCTCTATCAGTAAGAAGCTTACGCTGTATGACGCGCATGTCATACAGCGTAAGCTTCTGGCAGGAAGGGCAAAAGGCAGGCAGGAATTTTAAATTATCTAGGTTCCGAGAGGGTATAATGATTAGCCCTAGGTTTAATGACAATTTGTATTTTTTTTTGTGAGTCACTTCAGACTACTTACTGCCAAACTAATGAATGAATGATAACACCCGTCAATTGTGGTCGCCGACCGCAGTTTGTAACAATATACATAATTAATAATAAAACACCTAAGAGTGTATAAGGTCTCAGTAAGTCAAAAGTAATAAACCATGAAAGTAAAAAAGGTAGTGGTGGTATATTATTCAATTTAATTTAACAAATTATTACACCTTACTGTCAAACCTGTTAAAACATGATATTCCGAGACAGACATCGCAGCAACTGCTTTCAAAATAAATTAAAACGATTAAAAAATTCCTCATTATTAATTCACCGGCTTTTCCATTTAGAATTATGTATTTATCTAATGCAAGTGAACGCGAGAGAAACTAATGAAAAATAAATAATTAAGAAAAAATATTGTGTATGTAAATTTATTAGTACCAATGAAGTTTTACTATGTAGAAAATAATTTGGGGAACACACATATGATTCACAAATGAACAGTAAGACTTGCGTAAATGCGGTCAATTTATAAATTAAACTACATTGTTGTTCATAGTATCGTTTATTTAAAAACAAAAACAGTTCAAATGGACTTTAATTACCACAAATGTATAATAATTCTGAAATTTCTATGAATAACACATATATTCTATGAAATAATGCTGACATGTAATACAATTGTATAATTCTTAATTTTAGACACAAAAATAAATTGAAAATATTATATAATATCAATAATAATGCATGCTGCATGCATTATGTGAGTACTGAATTAATGAACATAATATTATGTAGTATTTCATCTTGCCGCTTAAAAGTAACAAATTGCGTTTAGGTAAAGTTGATAAGAACAGGTATTTGCTAATGAGGATAATACTATCAAGAAACAAAAAGTAACAATCTCGTTTGGTAAGTCAAGCAGCGACTTGTCGACTTCTAACGGGAATCTCGAAGGACGACGAGACGTCACGAGCCTCGGATTACGTCACAGTGGCGTCGGCAAAATTTGCAAATGATAACTTCACATGAGGATAATAATTATATAGTATGAGAAAACCTAAGATTGCTTCTTGTCGCTCGCTTAAGGAAAGTTGAACACACGCGTCATTGAACTTTACCTGCATTCCTATTCGCATAAGTTTTTTTAAAATTAGTCACATCAGGTCACTTAGGACCAATTTTGGGGCAGACATCACATAGCCCTTTTTTATAAATACAAACAATAGTATTATATGCATAAAATATTGTAGATTATGGTGAATATCTAAACACTCTTTGCGTGTAAAGCCCTTGGAAATAGTTAAAACTAGATAATTTGTCTACGTAACAATCGCGCGTAGAACGATTCATCTACGAGGCCTACGCTGGTTTGAAATGTCTACGCTGACGTATCCAGAAATTCGATTTTTTCTAAATAAAATATTCTTAAACCTCTACAGTATAAATAAATATAAGGGCTTTAATGTTTAATATGCAATAAATTAAAATACATTATCTTAAATTATTAGATATGACAAGTTAATAATTGGAATAATAACTGAAGAAATTGCTCGCGACAACATGCATGGAATACAATTGGGGAAACCTATGTCGAAGCCAAAATACAGTGGTTTTGCTTGCAATAATATTGTTATTTTAAGCAAAAAAGTGGAGTGTAGATAGGCTTATCTAATAAGTAGCGAGTCTATCACCACCATGAACATAAGGAATTAAAGTATTGATTTTCTATGCGTGTGTATATATATATGCGTGTTGGGATTGAGCTTTGGGCCTTTTGCGTGTTCTCGGGTTTCGACTACACTATTTCACTGGTTTTCTGGTTTTCATTGTAATTTTAATGTTTCCAGTTGTAAACGGGTGCTACTTAAATTCGTGTATGCGGTGATATTAGTTGTTTCTACTACGCATTTGCGTGTTGTTCTCACGTGTATGTAAGTGCATGGTCCTATTTCACCATGCCTCCTGCTGATAGAAGACAAATCGTTGTTTTCAATTTATTTTATTATTCTTTATTACTCAAGATGTCACATGGAACATAGTGTAATGGTTGCAGCTCCTTATAAACGTCGTGTAAAAGAAAAAACTTGGCGATTAAAAAGAGTGGCGGAGAGTTTATTGCCAGTTCTTCTCTTCCGTTCTATGCCAAATTAGAAGCATTTTATATAATATATTTCTTTTTTGACGTTCATAAGTGTACATTATGTTACCTACATGAGAGTTTTGAATTTGAATTTTGAATGCCGACAGCGATCAACAAACTGCAGAATTATTATAATTAAACATAAAATGATATTAGCTCTGATATTAACAATAATTAAATGGTAATTATTACGTACAAACCGAAAGTTTTATAATATTTTTAATAAATTTTTCACATATCTCTTATCTCGCGAAGGATACTTTTGTTTATTATATTTTAAATAAACGTGATTAATTTGTCAGTGCCAAATCCCGCCCAGCAAAATGAAACTTCGTGATTGTTGCTATCTCACTACTACTATTGCGCTTAAGTATTTCGTTATATATAAAATAATAATATTCGGTGAACCTCTGCACATTTTAATCTCAACATAAGAAATATTTATTTATTATCTAACAATTTTAACATGAAATTTCAAGCGAATGTCCGCGAAAATATTAAGAAAAATTACGCCGAATCGTAGTCCTAAGCATAATTATAACACAACACATGCATCCAAGATTTCGCTACGAAAGCGTCACTGAACGTATACATTGTTAATCGCACTCTCGCAGAGCGAGCTGGTTGCGTTGAGATGGTGCGCGCACGCGGTTTGGCGGACGACTGGCGCGGCGACGGCACGCGACCGGCGCTCCGCCCGCTGAACCCTCGCTCGCCGTACTCGTAATCGGTATTTAAGCCTCTCCAAAATGCGTACCTGCTATTCGCAATTTAGCTTCACGTGAACGCAGACGACTCTACTGACCATGTTCCACAAGATTGTTGCGTTCGTCACCCTCGCCACCCTGCTGGGGCTCGCCTCGGTGAGGCCCGGTGAGGCCCGCTCCATGGACCTGAACGATGTGCTCAACAAGACCGTGTGCCCCATCAAGGTGGAGATCGACATCAACGAGCACCGAGTGCCACGAAAGATAAAAATGCTAAAGTGCGCCCAAGATCAGCGAGAGTGGTGCCGACTTGCGCACCTGCAGCACGAGTGTTGCCGCCATAGCCTCAGCGGACACGTGATGCAGTGTGTGGAGGTTCACGACACCGTACTCGTGTTCGACAAGATCAAGAACGATATGGTGACCCTGGAGGTGCCCGTGGGTTGCAGCTGCATCGTAGACAAGAGCACGGCGGCTAAGCCTCTCGCCGCTTCACCCCCGCGGTGAGCTCAGTCCCGGGGCATCGGGGACTTGCCGACCGCCAGCGGCGCTGACAGCGCCTAGGCCTGCAGATGCGAAAAGCGTTCGCTTCCACGCAATGCTTAATTGCTAAAAATGGTTGTGAGCCGGAGAATTAGAGTACTTATTAATGTGAAAGATAATTTATGCCGAGTGACTGAAGAGGTATTTATTTTGTTAGCTTGAATTTATTGAATTAAAATTGTTTTTGTATTTCCGATTTTTATTTATAATTTTGCATTACCTAGTATATACCACATTCCGAAATTGTGAAGTTCTAGTAGACCTAAACTCGCTGCAGCTAAGGAACATTATTATTATTATTATTATTATAATCCAGAAAAAACATTTTTATTTATTTAATTTCCTCTAAACAATCAATTAAGCTTTTCTTTGGCAGCCAGTTAAGAAGAATATTATTCAACTCAAGAAATTTATTAATCAAATAGCCGCGTATCTAACGCGGTACGCGGCTGCAGGTTTATTCGTGATAGGTATAAATGTAGCCTATGATTTAGACAAATGAAAATGAAAATTTTACATTATTGTGGCTCCGGTGGTCTGTAAAATTTTTAAAAGTTTTAAATAAAAAAATCTGAGTTTAATACCCAGAATTCATAAGCGCATGCTTACCGCTAGATTAACAGGGCTGGAATCGTCCTTGATTAATAATAGCTAAATGCTTCGTTTAAGTGCTTCAGAATTCTGGATGAATTCTCTGAATTTTGTGTCTGGTGCGCCCTCTCTTCCTGAAATAACCGAGCAACTTTAGTTCAAGCCGTTCAAGCGACATGGAAATCAGAAATAAATAAACTATTAATTCCACATGGTCGCGGGTACCAGTTAGTTCGGTAATAATTGTGCACAAGTGATAAACAAGTTTCATATGAGAGCGATTCATCTTAATATAATTGTGAAAAGTGGGACTTGACATAAAATGAGAGTCAATGAGTCACCCGATGCTGACTCTGGGTTAATATGTCATTAAATATGGATATTAACCAGACCAGACGTTCCATTTTGAACAGGACTCCTTTTTTTCCTATTACGAGACCCAGAAATGAATCGTGGGACGCAACTTTGTCCCGTTTTCAGACACCACGCGAATGTTGAGCAGCAGAATATAAAAAAAAGTGCTAAGAGTTTCATTCTTATTTGAAATCGTCACTAGCCATAAAATGAAATTTGTTGGTCTGATACATATAAATATAATTCAAATATTTACCTTCCCATATATTGTGATTCGTAACATTTAGGCCAACTAACTTTTTCAAAATAAATAACTTTAGAAGTGTTTTTTTATCATTGACTACTTATATTTTTACCAAAATTAAACCAATGTCTCGTTTTGAGTCAAAGAATTTTTAGTTATTAAAATCGTTATGCGAAGGATTTATTTCGTCTAATATTTTTAGACTATTCAATAAATCAGTAATACAAAATTGTGCCCATACCCCATTTTTTATCTGAATTTGTTTACAAAACTGGATACAAAATAGCAAAACTTGCTATGCTAATCAATTATAGGTTCCTTACTGTAAACTAGTAAAGGTACATAAAATAAATTTGACGAATAAATTTAAAAAGTTCACTTACCTATGTTTTTTCTTAAAAGTGCAAATTAGAGCATGGAAGCATGGGTCCGAGTATACATCTATTCATATTTATAACAATTTATATAAATGCTGAGTACCTACAGAACTCCAAAATTAATAATTAATAATTATATATAAATAAGTTGAGTTTCGCGGTCATTTGGAAGGAAAGGCTAAGTTAGCCTCTGAGAAGCTCGGTGTGCTCAGCAAGGCGAGATAGTACTTCACCCCGGGCCATCGCTTGCAACTCTATAAAGCGCAAATTCAGCCCCACATACTGTACCGTTATCACTTGGCGAGGGCTGAGCGAGGTCGCTGGGTGAGGTCCAGCACCAGGTACATTCAGTACCAGCTCCTTCCACTGGACCGCATTTCAAGGAAGAGCGGTTCGAATCGTCGACGGCCAGCCCTCTCCGAGCGGCTTCATCCTTTGGCGTTGCGAAAAGATGTGGAGTCACTCTGCATCATGTACCGCATTCACCATGGTGAGTGTTCAGATTAAAACTTGCGGCTGAATTTCATCATTGGACGTCCAGGCATATTACGAAATTCCACCTGCATCACCTGGACGTTGGCCGTTGCACAATTGAGCGTTTTTCATGACTGTTTTAACCGCTTCACCACTATGTGGAAGCAGCTTATTTGCAAACCTTGTACTACGGAGTAAGCGATGTTTCACTCTGAAGATAATAATTAGACGCTTTAAATGTTATACTCATCACACACACAGGACATCCCCAAGACTGTTCAACACGATCATATATTTTATCACTTTGAAAAATACGTTGCAGGTGTTAATCTACCGCAGATAATACATAAATTAATCGTCTATGAAGACAGTGTCACGCTATGTGAGAAAGGCGAGTCATGCCAAATAAACAAATGTGAATAATCAGATTGTCCTTATTTATCTAAATGTATTTATCTTTTATGATCTTTCCAAAACAGCGTAGACCGATTAGTTTATGAACATTACTCATTGCTCATCAGGACCGAATTTATATTCGGTAACGTAGAAGGTTTTTCATTGCTGTGAATTTTTATTCGATAGACTTATTAACATTTCATCAAATGATTAAAAAATACTATAGAACAGCTTTGCGTAGAGGCACCTCCTTACTTCGGGCGACAATTCGAAGTAATTTTGATATCCTCGCGCCGCAGAGTAAGTGGTAGTTTATAATTGGTTTAATTACCTGCTATTTTTTCGTCACTACGTCGTTTGACACAATTAATTCAGTTTGTGCAGCGTGCACATTCTGATAATTTGTCAGCAATTAAATTTCAATATAGTTATCTATCTATAATTTCTTTGTGTAACAACTTGAACTAATATTATAATTTTCATTGAAGTTAGAATACTTAGGTCGGAGGACTAAATTCAGACAAAGGCGTACTGTCACAGGCCTTAATAACTTCATAAATCATATCAGTTAATTTATATGGACAGATTTAAACTATCAACTAAGATAAAATATGATTCATATGTGTTTAAAGAAATAAATTCTTGTTATCTAGTACAATGCAAGATAAAATAAATGTAGGCGCTTATTCAATAAGGCTACTAATATACAACAAAAATCACATCGCTTTTGCTTGAGTACCTTATAAATAGATGATGATGATGATAAGCCGCACTAAGCAATATCAACTTACCTTACCATAAGTAAGTGTCTATGACCTAAATCAGAACAATATTTTGTTCAATACAATATTTTGTTGTTCATATACAATATTTTGTCTCCTGAACAATATTTTGTTATACCCTATGCAAAATATTTTTTAATATAAATTCTGCAAAAGAGAATTTAAAATGCGCAGAGGCAGCGGGCGGGGCGCACGTGCGCCAGCCTACGACCGTTTGCCTCCGCCCCCTTCCGCCACAGATAACATTTCTCTTTTATCGTTCTTTAACTTTCTACACTACCCCTTTTAAGTCGACTAAATAATATCGCACATATGTAATCAAAGCGTCGTGAATTACCATAAGTTTACACTCACCATTGGATATAGCCGTAAACGATGCATCTTTTGATATTGTCCCAGAAAAAAAAGGAACATGATCTTATTTTATCCATTTTTAAGAACACGTTCCGACACGAAGATAGCTAATGATTTCTATTCTAAAATATAAAAGATAAATTATTGCTTTTTTATTATTATTATATCTAACGTCTGAGCTGTTATAACAATAGGTATGGTTTTTTTTCAAGGAGAATGCACATTGCACACCTACCTGAACACCCCTCGTATATGAAATCTAATCACGGCAACGCGATATACATATATAATATATCTAATATTAAAAGCCAGCAATGCGCAATGCTTGGCAACGTGTGATCATGCGCCAGAGTTAAAATCTCGGCGTAATAGCAATGTTTTGTTGAGCGGCCCAGAACTCTCTTCCACTTAAATCATAAGGAAAACTAAAACTAAAAATTTCATAAATGAACAAAAGTAGAAAAAACGATCATAACTTTATTTTCTTTTAAATATTTTTCTTCGGAGTGAATGTTTTTTGCTAAATGAGGATGTTCGTGTTGTTGTTAACAAAGCCACATCCGAACAACTGTCATTTTGCATATTAAATTTTACTGTTAAGACGGCAGATAATGTTTTTACAGAAAGTTGCGACTTCTACTGCTCCAATAATGCCTAAGGGAATGCCCTTGTGAAAATACTCCAACAGCAGCATTCGTATCTGAACAGCATAAGGAAACTTCTAATAAAACTTTAACATTTTCATGTGGGATCTACTCTAAAATGTCGAAAGATTTCTATCCATCTTATGTCAAGTTCTTTTTATAATCCATTTCTTCATTTAAATATAAATTTTCTCTTCGAAATTCTTCAAATTTCTTAGAAAAAATGACTACTTTTTTAGTACAGAATTTGACAATTTAAATGAGAAAAAAGAGTACAAAACTATACGAGTATAGTTTACCTTGAGATAGATAATGGTTAGATTAAATAGTCTTTATTTTCGGTATTGATTTAATTTGTTTCGCCAATTTAAGATTCTCTATACTGAAAAGAATAGTAGCAAAATTTTTAAATAATTTTGTACCTATTGTATCTAATGTTACAAACATTGACGACCTTTTATCAGAAATGAGAAATCGAAAGCAGACATGACAGACTTAGAGCAGGACATCGGATCATGTTAGCGTAGTGACGAATCGAGGATTTCTTTCCTTCAGTTAATTCCTATTGTTTTTGTTAATTTTGAGAATCATCGACGTCGACGCGTGCGTGAAGTGATGTTATGACGTTAGTAACTCGGCTTTATCAAACCAAATATGGTAATGTTAGAATTACATTTAGAATGACTTTATTTTCAAAAACGTTTAGAGCTGGTAACAGAAATGAACGCTGAAACTAGGATCTCTCACTGAAACCTCCCTTAAGGGAGCGGGTTGATTTTTATAAATATGTTACAAGTAACAATTAATAGGAAGTACCTACATATTATTTCTAATTGGCTGTGACGTCGCAGAGAGCTCATTTATAATATAATTTAATGGTTAAAAGGAAATTTCAATTTTATCCTTCTGTGATTTGCTTTTTATCCTTTTATGGATGTGACTATTAATTGATTTCATTGTGTCATAAGATATTCGGCGTCATCTTAAAGCGCTATTTAAAGATGGTATTTGATTAAATAAATAAGTGGCGCTACAACCTCTTTTAGGTCTTGGCATTTGATTTCTGAATCTGTTTCATGATAATTTTTAAGTGTAATAGACAAGTAGGTGATCAGCCGCCAGTGCCTGACACACGTCGTCAACTTTTTGGGTCTAAGACATGTCGGTTTCCTCACGATGTTTTCCTTCACCGATCGAGCAAATGTTAAATGCGCACCTAGAATGACAGTCCACTGGTGCACAGCCGGGGATCGAACCTACGACTTCAGGAATGAGAGTCGCACGCTGAAGCCAGTAGGCCAATACTGCTCATTCGATTAAATAAATGCATAAAAGTAATTGAAAAATATTTATTCATAGTATTCCGATAGACGCAAAGGGCGCAGTCTCGGCCTCCGTCGGCCTTCGCCCTCGGGTGAGTCGTGCGGACGGATCACGAGATATGCCAGAACAAGAAAGTTTGTTTAAGAATTAAGAGAAATATACAGTGTATTACGGATAAAATCAATCATGCAACACTACTGCTTAAATTGCTGCTTTATCTGAGTGACGTAATATGTGGCTTATGGGAAACATAATGCGTAATGTTTGATTAAATTTTTAACTACTTGTCCTTTCCCTTAAAACAAAAGCTTGCTTGGACAGTAACAACAAACAGTGTTGACGTTGGGTTTTAGCTGGAACACAATCTTGGACTCCGCCGAGTCAGAGGCAGGAAAACATGGTTCTGTGACGCGAAACGCATTCCGCCCAATAACTTCCTTTCCGAGCAACGTCATATTATATAATTGTTATAATTTCATTTAATATTATGGTATGCAGAACGTCATTGCGTAACAACATACTTCTTATTTCATCATTGTTACGCTCACTACATAAATAAATAAATAATGTTAAATGAACTCCGAGACGTATGTACATTGCACACTTACAACAATGACTAAGAATAAATGTATAGCTATTAACTACACAGATTAGCAAGGTGTTCTCGTGTGTTTGTCTTTGCGTTGCACCGACGCCCACTGTGCCCAGCCAACTTGGGGTGTATGGTGGTTAGAAATTTTAATTCTTTCCATTTTAATTCTGGCAGAAATCGAAATCATGAAAAAATGGTAACGTTCATAGACAAGGCGAGTTCTAATATTGGCTAAGAAATTATTGCAACAAAGACACCAACAGCCGTAAGCCGACCATAAATATAAACAACATATACAGATATCTATATATGTTGTTTATATATATATATATTAATAAAAATAATAACTAAAAGGATATCAAAAGCTTGAGAAAGGTAGTTATATCTTATATTGTCCCTTTGCTGATTTCCAGGTATTTTTGAACTGGCTGTAGTTTCCCTATTGAACCTCTTTTCTTAAAAATAACAAAAATCACTGGTGCAGTAACTTTCCCTTCAAACAAAATGGGAATCGGCTAGACACGTGTCCAAGTGGTAAATCAATTGGACAAAAAGACCGGGCAGCCTTGTGCTAGACAGCTAAAAATTCCTGCAGATTATAAACTTTTTTATTCCATTTGCTGCAGTGGCAAACACTCTCGCTCATGCCTCCCGTCCCTGAATCTTCTGGGACGTCTGGTCTCTTGCCAAAGCTAACCAAGGAAATTTTTGTCATCTATTTCACCACTGCACAGGGTCATTTGATGACCAAAAAAAGCAGCACCGACATTATTCGGCGTGATACTTCGATGCCTGATATTAAATTCTGGCAACGTACCTACAATCCGCAATTCTCTATTTACCTTGGACATTCATAAGTAGAGCGGGCCTGATGGCAGCCCCCCAATTTTGCTGCGTACACAAGTACTCAAAAATATAAATTCCTTAGTTGGTTTCGGTCCTAACGCGTTTTTTTAACATCCGAAACCTAAAAAACAGGGGATCACTGATCCGTTTCTAACGTTAAAAAAACGTTGTGTAAAAGAAAAAGCTTGGCGATTAAAAATCAAATCAAATCAAATCAAAATTTATTTATTCAGTTTAGATGCGACTTAACGCATGCTTATGAATGTCAAAAACGTTTACAAAATTCGCGAAAGAGCAAAACTACGCCATCCGTTCGCAAGACTACCAGGAGGTCTTGTTCTGAGAAGAACGGACAAGAAACTCAGCAAGTTTTATCCTCCCTTTACATACAATAATTCAAAAGAAAATGTCATAAACCACAACGTCATTTAAGTTACATAAGTAAAAATAAAATAAAATCTGTTCTGTGATTTACCACATTCACCATTACATTACATTCCAATACATTACATTCCATTACATTACATTACATTCCATTACATTACATTCCATTACATTACATTACATTCACAACACTTCCAAGAGAACAAAGCAAATTATAACAATATAATTATACCTATTGCCAAGCGTTTTTATCTTCTAGGTAAGCATTAACTGTGTAGTAACCTTTACACATTAAGGTTTTTTTAATATGTGTTTTGAATCTGTTGAGAGGCAGTTCCAATATTTCACTAGGAATCATGTTATAGCAGCGTACACTTAGGCCTATAAATGAAGTGTTTATTTTCTGCAACCTGTAAGACGGCTGGAAAAGTTTTCCCTTATTTCTTGTATTCCTATTGTGAATGTCACTGTTCTTTAAAAGAGAACTAATATTACTACGCACAAAAACTATACAGTTGTAGATATATATATTGTGACGGTACCGTCAAAATACTAATTTCCTTGAATAAGTTTCTAAGTGAAGTGCCTGGTTTCAAGCAATAGATTGACCTAATAGCACGTTTTTGCAAGATAAAAATAGATTGAATATCTGCTGCCTTGCCCCATAAAAGAATTCCATACGACATAACGCTGTGAAAGTAACTAAAATATACTATTTGGGCAGTTTCCTCGTCTGTGAGTTGCCTAATTTTTCTAATAGCGTATGTCGCAGAACTAAGCTTGTCTGAAAGTTTAGTGATATGCTGACGCCATTGAAGTTTTTGGTCTATTGTAATGCCTAGAAATACCGTAGAATCAACTAAATTTAGTTTTTCATTGTTTAGTTTAAGCTCCATGGTTGTAGTTTTAACATTAGGTAAAGTAAATCTTATGCATTTTGTTTTTGTGGCATTTAATTGTAAATTATTTGCAGAAAACCAGGACAATATTTTAGAAAGTGCGTTGTTCACATCGTCACAATTTGTCTTATATCTATTTACTTTAAAGATCAATGACGTGTCATCAGCAAATAATACAATATCACATAATAGCTTTGCATAAGTTGGCAAATCGTTAATATATATAATGAACAAAAATGGTCCCAATATTGATCCTTGCGGGACTCCCATTTTAATGTGTGATCCCGAAGATTTAGTTCCATTTATATCAACTTTAGTTGTTCGACAACTTAGGTAAGAGGTTATTAAGTTAAGAGCTACATTTTTTATACCGTAGTGGTCAAGTTTGCAAAGCAGAGTCTCATGATGAACACAATCAAACGCCTTGGACAAATCACAGAAAACTCCCAGTACATCTTGAGTTTTCTCCCATGCATCAAATATATGTCGTAACAGAGCTATTCCAGCATCGGTAGTGGAGCGACCTTTAGTAAAACCGTATTGTGCGTTGTGTAGAAGATTGTTTGTATTAAAGAAATTAATTAGTTGTTCTAGTATAATTTTTTCAAAAATCTTACTTAGAGTTGGCAGTATTGAGATGGGTCTAAAATTCGAGGGATCTGTCCTGCATCCAGATTTAAATAAAGGTATTATTTTACTATGCTTCATTAAATCTGGAAAATTTCCTTCATCAATACAATTGTTAAAAATATACGCAAGATCTTGGGCAATAATATCAATAATGTCCTTAATAACATGTACAGAAACATCCCACAAGTCTCCAGAATGTTTTAATTTTAAGCATTTAAAAGTTTTAACTACATCACCAGCGCTAACGTGCTTAAACTGAAAATTTAATTTGCATTCTGGTACGTAAGTTTTAAGAAAACTAATAGCCTCTTTAGGAGAGGAATTAAGAGAAAATGTAGTAATTATAGGTATTTTTGTAAAAAAATCTTCAAAAATATCAGCAATCTCCGAGCTTTCAACAATAATCTTATCATCTACCTTTAAAAGGAATGAATTATTACGGGATTTAAGGTTTCCTGTTTCTCTATTTATGACATTCCAAGTAGTTTTGATTTTATTACTTGAATTCCTTATTTTCTCACGTATATGCAAGGCCTTTGTATATTTACAAACTTTTCTAAAAGTTTTGGAATAATTTCTGACATATTCTATAAACACTGCGTTGTGATTGTATTTTTTTAATGCATATAATTCATAAAGCCTATTCCTATTCTTATAAATACCACTGGTGGCCCAGTCATCAAACTTGATTTTTTTGTTACACTTTACAGTCTTTATTGGGTAAATTAAATCAAACTCATTTTGAATAACATTAAACAATCTTTCGTATTGACTCTCCGAATTATTTAGAATAGAGTAATCTATTGAACAAACCTTGGAATTAACGTTATGCCTAAAACTTTCCATGCGACTTTTTGTGAAGGGGCGATATTTAACGTGCTTGGCTTAAAAGATTGGGGGATGGTTTAATTGGCAATAATATATATAGATTTGAGAACGGGCAGTAAAAGTAACATTATAAGCATTCAATATATTTCTTTTTTGACGTTCATAAGTCTACATTATGTTACACACATGAATAAATGATTTGAACTGTAATTATTTTATTTTTATCTCACACTGTTTTTTTTAAACTCTTTAATGTATAATATTGTACGGTTACGGTTTGGAAGTATGTGAGGAACATGTGTACCTACTAACAATAGGTACACTAATTGACCTGTATAGTAGTTTTATTCTAGGAGCAGATACACTGTCTTCACATATTAATTATTTAGCTAATGCACCTATAAAAATATTTTAAATCCTATTTTAAAATAGTAAGCGTGGAGTTTCTTGCCCATTCTCCACACGAAACTACCTTTTGGAAGGGGCAACTAATCATCTTCTAATTAAAATAAATGATTTGATTTTGAACCAGTTTTTATTTTTACTAAGGCCCATTCGAGATGCGCATAATATGGGAAATAATAAAAAGTGGCTTAAATAAATCAAGAATTATACAGAACTTGTCTGCTTTTGGTCTTGTATCGGCGCTTCGTACACTAAAACAATGCACCTGCAGCCTGCCCTGATCACTATTGGGCATCGCAATTATAACAATGAAAATTTAGTCTCCTAACTCAGATTTAGACTCCATAGCAATTCACATCTGACAAAGGATCCGCGACTGGTGTTAAGAAGAGAAGGGAATTTATTTATTTTATTTTTACATTTAGGTACAAAAACAGAAAACAGATTGATTACATACATACAGTTATTATACACTAAACAACATTTGAAAATCTGATATCCAATTATATCTGTACACAGCATTTTACACTAAATATCAACCAAACAACATACACATATTAAATTGAATGACAAAAAAGAAGAAAAGAACACACATATATATATATATATATATATACATTAATTAATTCAAATTAGTATTTAAGGTTGCAAGTATTCACCATGAACTATCTTTTTAAATTTACAAATGTTATTGTGAAAAATATCAACTTCAGTACACACAGCATTATAATATTTGCACATTCTAACGAGCGGAGCATTCTGGGACACATTTTTATTAGTTACAGGTATCATAAATAATTCCTTAGAGGGGAAGAGGAAGAGAATAGAGGGGAAGAAATAATACTAAGTTCATAAAAAATGTTTTTATTACAAAAATATGTCGAATTCAAAATAGCTCATTTACAAATCTATTATCTGTTGTGTATTATATATTACGATGGTCGATAACATTAGCTCTAATGTGTAGAAATTAAAGTCAAAGAACGTCGAAGGAAAAAAGATGAAGACGACAAGCTGTTTCTTCGTCTCCTTGATCTTCTAAAAGAAACTTCATCGGCAGGGAAGTGAGGAGCTCACCCGGCGTCTTGGTCGGACTCCGCGTTGTCGTCACCCTCGTCCTCCTCCGCATGGCCCTCTGCAACCGACGCTCGCGTGTAAATATATTGTATACGGAATGAAAGAGAAACGAGGAAGGAAGGGAGTACGCACTGTTCCTGCGGGCGTAGTGGCGCCGGGCGGGCGGAGGTCGGTCGTCGGGGGCGTCGGTGACGAGGGCGGTGCGGTAGGCCAAGAGGGGCGCCCACTCCTCGGCCCACTGCATCGGGAAGCGTGCGTCCAGGTACTGGAGGAGAGATAGAGATAGATATATGCGGGTTCGACACATTCGATGTTGTGGCGAAGAGCGAGCGCCTACCCTGAGAACCTGTCGCTTGTCGGGCCGCAGCAGCTTGGCGCAGAACTCGGCCAGCGGCTCCAGGAAGAGCAGGTTTGGCGGCGGCTGCCCGCCCGCGGAGGGCTCCAGCGCAGCGAACGAGATGCCGGCGCGGTGCAGCGTCACGAGCGCCTCGCGGTTCTTCAGGGCGTCCAGCCCGAACATCATCGAGAAGCGCTTGGCCAACTCCTGAAAGCCCCGCGCCGTCATCGTTATTATATTATACACGCGTGTGACGCGACATAAAGGGGGGGAGGGGAGACCACCTTGAGCTCGAGCAGCTCGGGCGAGTTCCGCTGCGGGTTCGGATGCTTAGCCCTGATGTCGGAGTACAGGGCTTGCATGGCCAGCTCCATGGCCAGGGCGCAATTCTGCTTGTTGATCTCGCGGGCCTTGCTCAGCGTCGCCTTGATGATGTCTCCGTAGTCGTTGTAGCACTGCAAAGCCAGTCGTGAGTGAGCATTTTCTTCTGTTGTATACACTGGGCGTATATATATATATATATACGTATATATAAGAAGCCAAAGCGAAGAGATACCTTAATGTAGTGCTTGAAGACGTCGACGGCCCGTCGGATGGGCGCCACGTTGTAGATGATCAGCTTGCAGTAGCCGGCCAAGAAGTTCCGGCGCTTGTGGAGCTCCTCGATGCGTCTCTCGTCTTGGCCGTCTGCAAGGGCCCAATCGCGGGCGCATGGGGTCAGCCAAATACCGACTTCCGACCGACCGTCTCGAATACAAAGCAACGGGTGCGAAGCGACACTACACGGAGCCTTCGGAGGCATCGGCCGTGAACCGAACACAACTTCTACTCAAAGACTAGCAAAGGAACACAAAAGGCGTAAGATCGCCTCCGCGACCATTTTCCCTTAGTAATGTTCGGCAGACAGAGTGAACGCGCGAGCAGAGCGGCGAGCGGAGCGGCGAGCGGGGCGGGCGGCGGGCATTACTAAGGCAAAATGCGTCGCGACGGCGGAGGGGCTTACCGGCAAGGCGAAGACGCGCCGCATCCGAGGGGACATGCAAACAGACACACCCGAGTTACGCCCGCCGCCCCCCGACCCGCGACCCTCCCCCTCCCGCCCGACGCGCGTTCGCTCACCGCGAGTCTCGTCCGTCTCTACTTCCGAACGAGACTCACGCTGTCGACGAACGACCTTCGATCGGATCATTCCGAGCCCGGGAAGCTCTTCTACTCTTTTATAGAAATTCGGCTTTTACGGAATCGAGAGAGAGCGGAACGGTCGAAGACTCGAAACTGTGCGAGTTAGCTGGGGGCGAACGTTATAACAACGCATTTCTTATAAAGATCGCCCCTCCGCGACGGACGAAGAGATCCGGATCGGTTGGCGATTACCGTAGTTCTGGTGCGAGAAGACGAACTCCTGCACGGCGGCGTTCAGCAGATCGCAGAGGTGCGAGTCGGCCTCCAGCACGAGAGGCCGCAGCGCCGAGTCTCCCAGGGCCACCTGCTCCGCGAAGAAGATCAGCAGGTCGCACAGGGACACGTACGCCTGCACGACAAACATGGAACGTTCGACTAGACTGGACGACCCGACCCGACGCGGGAGAGCGTCCCGAGCGTGCGAATACCTCTTCCCGCAGCTCCAGCGTGAGGCCGTCGGCCACGATGAGCTGGCAGTGGTGCACGTAGGCCCTCAGACGATCCCTCAGGGCAGAGGCCGCTTCGCCCGTCACGCCCCGCTCCTCCGCCTCGTGCAACGCCCACAGCAGAGAGTAGAAGCAGGAACGCACCACGAACACCAACGCCTGCTCGAAGAGGGCTCGGTTACTGTGAGGGACGGCGGAAGGCACACCGGCGCGCCGGGTTTGCCGCTCACCTCGATGGGCATCTGCGCCTCGTTGTTCTTGAGACACTTGGGCAGGTCCTCGAAGAGCGAGTCCCAGATGTTGGTGTCGTTGAGGTTGTGGCACATGTACATGATGGACACCTTGCGGAGGGAGTTCACTACGTTGAAGATCTCGTCCGCGTCGGGGGTCTCACCCTGCGAGAAAGGGAAGGGGGTCAGTCGGGCAGAGGTCGGCCTGCAAACGGGGGGAGGCGGAGGCGCAGGCGGCTCACCCCCTCGATGAGGCTGCGGTAGTCGTCCACGGCTTCCTTGTAGCGGTTGACGCAGTGGTCGGTGACGGTGGCCCGCGCCACGTTGCAGCGCGAATAGACGGCGCATTGCTCGCTGCAGAGCACCTCCAGGGTCTTGCCGCAGGTCTCGATGACCTCGGCCTCGGTGTGCGTCGAGACAATGTCGCGGATTTTGTTGAGAAGCAGCAGCAGATTTCCCTCCTGGCGCTGCGTCGTGTACAGCTCCAGGTCGAAGTACTGCGGGATGGCCAGCAGGTTGGTGAGCTTCTCGGGGTCGGCGCTGAACTTGTCCAGCAGCGCCGGGATGGCGACCACGAAGTGCGCCGTCATCTTGGCTCTCTCCTCGGCCACGACCTTGGCGTCCTTGGGCGGCGGGTGCTTGCGGGCGGGCGCGCGTCCCACGGGCGGCTCCCCGGTGCTCGCCTGCCGCACGCAGCACACCATCAGCTCGATGAGCGACGACTCCTGGCGGTTATCGAGCGCCTCCTCGCCGGGGCCGGCCTCCTCCAGCAGCAAGTCCGTCATGCACTCCCAGTCCTTCATCATCGGATTGGACTCGATGAGCGAGTCGACGAGGTACGCGCCGTGCTCGTGCAGCTCGGACTCGATGAAGAACTGCACCAGGTCCCGCAGCAGACCCGTGTTGGGCAGCCGCACCTTGCCGCGCCGCGACCTGGCCGCGGGCGGCGGCGAGTCGTCGCGGAACAGGCGCCACTTGAGAAACTCGCCGGCGGCCGCCGCCACGGCGCGCCACGACGAGTACACCAGCTCGTACACGTTCTCGCAGTCCTTGTCCGTCAGCACGTCGGGGTGCATCCTGCGGCAGAACCGAGAGAGGTCAGCCTGCGCCCGATTCGTCGCTCGCCGAGACCGCGTCGCGAAACAACCGGCACCCACTTGAGTATCGCGATGACCAGTCTGACCGCGTGGACGGCCACCTCCGTCTCCTTGTCGAGGGTCATGGACACGATGCGGTCCTTGAACTTGCTGGTGAACAGCTCCAGCTTGCTCTTCAGCTCCTCGCACTCGTACAGCGGGTGCAAGGCCTGCAAACACCGCAGACGCACCTCGCCCACCTGTTCGGTACAGAGGAACACAGAAGTGAGACTTTATTTCAGATTATTATAATTTTCAGCAGGTCTAACATCAAAAACCTCGCCTTATCGTGAAGAGTCCATCCAATGTATTTTAGGTAGAGATCGTCCAGGAAGTGAGCCGGGAACTTCTCCATCCATATTCCGATCTCTGACATTGTGATAGCTCTGATGTCCGGCAACGTGTCCCTGAAACATTATTATGATAACATTATTATACAGATTGAATAGTCTAAAGCTAGAAACACCATTATGTAAATGACGACGCACCTGTATCGGTGGACGAAGACAGATTTAAACATATAAGACAGCATATTCTTGATCTCTTCCATATTTTCTTCTAGCTCCTGCCTCTTGGCCACTAGCACCTCGAGACGATCGGACGCCCTCTTGTCTCGGGCTTTCAGCCGCTCGGCCTCGTACTGGCGGAGGCAGTTATCGCAGTTCACGCTGGTCAGCAACGCCACGTCCACCAGTGCGGTCATGAGCTTCATCACTAGAAATATAGCATTAAAGAAATTTACAGAAAATAAGATTAATGTTGAACTCTATTTCGACTTGTTGCTTGTTGTTGGCCGGATTGTCGTTTTGTCAGTTTAACATTCAATATTGTAACACAAAAAAAAGTCCACATTTAAAAAATATACTTCAAAGAAATAAATAATAAATTTCTTGGAGCTATCCCTACAAACTAGTTTACATGGCCTATAAAGGTATTGGTAAAGCCATAACCAGTTGTAGGACAAACTCGAGCATTCATTTAGAGATTGAGATTCTAGAACAAACTGCTGAGGGGACAGTTAAGAATAATGTTTTGTCTCAAGCCATACATTTACAATGAGGATGGCCAAGCAAAGTATATGAATGTGATATAAAACCTTTCTAGTAGTATTATGATAAGGTTTCACTACCAGGAAGTTGTGTTCTCTTGGGCAATGAGGTTATTTGATCACAATCTTTGCATTCTCTGCAAAAAGAGGAATAAACTGATAACATAAATAAATAAATAAATAAATAAACATAGTTATTGAAGATGTTCTTTTTTAAGTCTACATACGCAGCATATCCTTGAGAACTTGTATATTATGTATGATGTAGTGATTAAATACATATTAGTCAGCTCAGCATTACACCAGCACAGTATTAAATCTCAATTTAAACATGTTACTTACATTTAGAATTTGCAAGCTCACAAATATGCTATTTATACAAAATTAACTTTTGTATAAAAATTATACACATAATTATATTATATACATAATATATTTATTATTATATTATATTTATTATATTATATACATAATATATTTACATAATAACAACTGTTACACTCACCAGCTAATGTTGCAGTGTGTCTGAAAGCTCTAACTTGAGAGTCGGACAACCCAGTGAGCAGTGAGATGATATTGTCCATGAGGTATTGGTCATAGATGATGCTGTATTGACACATTTTTACTAGTGTCTGAATAAATTCACAGAAGTTTGCTCTGAATTTTTTCCAAGTCTGGCCTGACATTATTAATGGATATTCACCACTTTCCTGGATACAAATAAGAATTGTACATTTCAAACTTACAAAGAATAACACTGATCAGAAACACTATTACATTGTAAAAAACGATTTTGCATTCAAAGGTATGTACTCGTATTTCAAAAAATATTTATAATAAGGTTTTGTTTAGAAGTAAGTCTTGACAATAGACTTTTATTATTTTTACTCATTTAAAATTTCAAAAGCACTTGCAAAACGCATAACTTTCAACTAAAGAAAGAAAACAGAGGATAGACTGAAATTAGTTGCCTTCACCAATTAGAAACACACCTTTGACAGCATAAAGTTGCAAGCAAGTTCATGCTGAATACTAATAAATTCATATTAAGAGTATTGATTTTTAAAGAATACCTCATCAAACTCCTGAGTCATTTTCTTAATGATGAGTGTATGGTCCATTTGAGCCATATCTGGTGTGACCTTTCCTCGACACCCAGAAGAATTTATGAAAAATTGCATGAGCTGCACCAGTGCACTTTCTTTCTTGCTCTTGTACTCCTCAATCCACATGTCAACAACTTGCTAATGAAAAATCAAGAAAAATTTACATGGTACTTTTAGATTGTTGGTTACATGTATGATATCATAGTACATATTATATACTTATTTAGGATCCAAAATCTATCCTTTACCTATATTTTAATAGGTTACGGTTTAGTTTCCCCCCAAAAATACTGAGATACTTTTAAACATATTTCATCATGGAAGGAATATCTAAACTAGGTATGAGTCTGTTATATGTTTACTAGCATAAAATACAAATGTGATGTCTATTAATGCATGCAGGTGGGTCTATATGAATGGTCTGTATAAGGATTTTTTTTGTTGATTCTTTGTAGTTCAGATCTTTGTTTATGGGTAAGAATTGTGTATACTTGTAAATGTTTTTACACAATATAGCATGTTATACTAACATTAATTGCAGTTTTGTTGAATCGAAGTAGATTATATAAACTGTTTTCATCATCACCAGGGAGGAGGACCGGGGGTGGAGAGTATGCAGGTGGTGGTGGAGCTCCACCTCTTCCTCGCCCTCTGCCACGACCACCTCGACCGCGTCTGGGTCGAACTGGGGGCGGTGGAGGCGACTCTGCTAATCGTCCAACATAGCCGCCGTCGCCACCTCGACCCCTGCTTCGCGTTATGCGTTTTGTAATCGCCGGTGACGGTGACCTTAACTCGTCCTCATGCTCGTCCGGCTCTTCTCTCGGGGCTTCTATAGCAGTTGAATTAACCGGAGCTCCAGAATTAAACCCAGAATAGTTTATATTAGACGGATCAGGTTCATGAACAGATTGCCCGCCATAGTCCGTCATAGGAGTGGCTGGTGTCATAGGATTTACGTACTCCGGTGGAGGATCATCCATTCGGATTCGCTTGCCCCCTCGACGATGCATTGTAAATTTAGAGGAGTATAAAAATAAAATGAAAACACGAGCACTAGACTGACCCTATTTCACATATTGTTAAGCTAATTCAAATTACTTTATCCAAAATTGTTTTTTATTAAATTACTTTTATAAATTAATAAAGGTTGCTAGTGAAAAGTGACTGTATAAACAGGGAAAATTATTACAATTAACAATACTGTTTCTTAAATAAGTTTATCGATCGCGTCGCCGCGCGCAAACATTACAGATAACATTAGACTTTACGTCACGCAGTCAAGCTGTCAACAGCACACTACAGAATTAATATCGCGATTTATCTAAACATTAAAGGCGTTGCACTAGTTTCCACAGATTCTCTTCTTGCTCGTTTCTCTTGTCTAAAAAGATTAAGACTACAATGTATTGGCGACGATTTTAATTTGATGATTTTACATACAAGTTATTACTGTATATTTTGGCATTTTTATTGAAACCGCCAGCTTATAACTTTCCAAACCATTTAATTTACCATAGTAGACGTTAGCCGCGCAGAGTGCGTAGAGTACGTAAATGTGGATAATTTTTGCGTCGTGATTTTTTGTAAAATCTTTAAGTGATTTAATCTTACCCCGTATACTGTAACTTTAATTCCCAGATAGGTGCGACTGTTTCATAGAAATATTTAGCTATATTTTTTTAAGTTGTTCTTAGTTACGAGTTCGCATCAAAATACGGCTGTTTTTTACTAATTAAGGAAACATCTAAATTTGACCCAAAAAAAATGACGGGGTAAGAAAAATATAAAAAAGTTTCGATCTTACTCCATTCCCAAGTGTCATAAAAAAATTCAGTTTTTCTAAAACAACATTAACTGTTAACAGGAAATAAATTAGCAACGTACATTACGGATAATGCAATGATACAATTAAATAATTTAACATGTTATCTATCTAAATTTTTACTTAAAATAAAATATTAGTTGGGCAATATTAATACCGAAAAAATATTTTATTATTAAATTTAATTAATCTTTAGTTGAAGTTGAAGGTAGGTATATCGTGTAATACTTAATATCTAATTATTTAATAATTGCAATTTTATTCAGTAACTTAGCCTCGTAACTGAGTCCGAAAATCGTTACGTGCAACATCGGTATTCGTTAAAACTAAGGTGGCAAAAGTTTAAGAACGTCTGTTTCAGTCTTTCACCGTTGGGGTAAGATTAATATATATAAAAAAAAACAATTTGCCGTATCTTTGTTAAATAAAGGTATTTTTTTAAATAAAGTCAGATTTGT
The DNA here is from genome assembly GCA_028984075.1 of Pieris mannii. Lineage (NCBI taxonomy): Eukaryota > Metazoa > Arthropoda > Insecta > Lepidoptera > Pieridae > Pieris > Pieris mannii. The sequence continues at coordinate 12,463,754 of CM054779.1, read as the reverse complement.
GTTTTCAAGACACTAAAAGCTAAAGACTTGTTGACTGTAACCGTTGACGATATCTTACAATAATTTTGACGACTAAAGAAATAAAAGAATTTTGCTCTTTACTAATCAAAGCCATTAATTAATGCAGGTTAATATTTATCATTCTACAAGAGGTTCAAACACAACTTTTCTCATCACATCTAAAAACCGTTCAATCTGCTTCCTTCACCTTATTTGAATTAAATATGAAATTAAAATAAATAAATCAGTGCCGCTACAACCTCTTTGGGTCTTGGCCTCAGATTTCTGAATCTGTTAATAGGCAAGTAGGTGATTAGCCACCAGTGTTTGACACACTCCGTCGACTTTTTGGGTCTAAGACATTTCGGTTTCCTCACGATGTTTTCCTTCACCGCTCGAGCAAATGTTAAATGCACACATAGAAAGAAAGTCCATTGGTGCACAGCCGGGGATCGAACCTACGACCTCAGGTATGAGAGTCGCACGCTAAAGCCACTAGGCCAACACTACTCAATATGAAATTAGATACTACAAATTCAATAAATTTTTATTAAAAAGTATTTTTATTTTATATATCATTTCTTTCATTTTATATTTTAAAATAAAATTTTACTAAGCAACTTCATATGTAAAACTTTTATTCTAAATGTGTACTCACAAACGATAATAATAAATCAAACTTTATATATATATCTTGAAAATTGCAGTTAATTATGTTTAATAGTGAATATTTCGTAGTCCCGAACGGTGAAGCTGTACTCCGGTGTTAGAGAGGCTGGGGACAACGAATCGCCGTAAGAGTGGAGGTTGCTGTAGCTCTCCGAATTTGTATTGCAATTATTAGAGATCAGTAAGTCTGCTCCGGCGCCAAAAATTGGACCGCATCTGTCGACACACATGAAAGTAAGATTTTTAAACTTTAAGCTAAACATCTCATATGCCATTGAAAGGGTAATGATACATACTCAGGATGGTAGCATAGTGCAAACGCCTTCTTGGTAAGCGTATACAGCGCGGGTGGATCGGTGAGAGCGAAGAGGAGCCCCCTCTCCGCGGGGATGTATCCTCCCGCACCGCCCCCTGCCCCACTCGCCCACCCCGTCTCGCACCAGCCACCTATCACCGGCCCTCGAGACAACTGAAACATTCTCTCTGCTGTATATAATTGTAAATTTTATTATTTATGCCTGGCCTATCAGCTGCCAGCTGATATTTAAATTTATCAAAACTTCAGCTTAGCGAAGCAAGTACTTAGCCAGGGTTTTACTGAAATGGACAGACAGAAAACAATTAGATAGAATTAAATTTACCAAAACAAAGCACATGTAAGACTGAAATATTGACTGTGTGTCTCAAGAGAATTGCCTATAAATAAAAATTATTAATTAATTTTAAGTACTTGTACGAGTAATAAGACAGGTGATATTCCATCACAATGTGTATGAAAAGCTTGGGCAGAAAAACCATGTGTTGAAGCCCTGAAGACCAGCCTCCAACACTGCTTTGGTGTTCCACACCTGTAATCAATTTATAAGTCATTAGCTATGTATGATAATAAACATACCAATACAACCTAAGAAAACCAGTTGGCGTGATTATTCATTTTAATTGCTAAGTAGCATGGATATTTTAAATAGAAATGATAATTGTTTCTTAAGCAGTTAAAAGTCAGTTACCAATGAGTTGTTAATAAGGGATTTTTCAATAAATTTTATTTATTTAGTGTTTAGACTTTGAGTATATAGAAAGTTTTGAGCCTATGGTTTGAATACTTAATTAATGCTGCCTATCTTCCGGCAAAATAATTTGTATTTTTATAGAATGGTACAAGGATGTCTTGCCTTTTAAGCAAGATTTATTTTGAGAATTATTAATTATAAATATTATTAATAATATATTAAAAAAATTCTGTTGATTTGAGCATCTGCAGGCAATTATCAGAAAAAAACACAAATTATTGATTAATTGTAAGTAGTAATAATGATACTGTAAATAATAATGCTTTTGTTTAATATACCTATAGCTATAAAGTACAAGGTTTACAATTACCAACTGTTAATCACTGTTTGGAAACCACTTTTGTCTTGTTGTAGGATTACAGAACCAGCAAACATATTTACAGCAAGCCTGAAAATTCACAATTATATGTACAGTTCATGATTTGACTTTGTTTGTTTGAATGACAAACTATTTATTGGAACAGTTTGTGACAAACTATTTATTTGAAGTGTCTAGATTTGACCAACTGTGTTATCTAGTTTTTTAAAGTTATTTTCTCGATTTTCGTTAAGTGAATCCGCAGCCCATGAACGCTCACAAGTGCGATGACGATATTTTAAGATTCGGTATAATATAATAGCAGCTTATGATAGCAAAAGAACAAACAATACTCTCTTTTACCGTCAATTTTGATGTATGTAAGTAGATATATGCTATACCTGGGTTGAGTGCGTTTGTCGGGATCCGCACGTGCAGCGTGGAGTGCCGCACGTCGGTAACGCTCTAAGGAGAGTTCCATTGGCACCGCACCAGTTGGCTCTACTTCTTCCGCAAATACTGCACTATCTAAAATAATTCAGTAATAGAACTACCTGCATATGCCATAATTTTTTTTTTTTAACAATACTTACTTTATATACATGTTTAAGGTGTCTTTATAGAGAGAGAAGAGAATCACAAGTTTTGAATCATTGTAATTAAGTGAATCAGCTATATATTGAAACAAGCCTAACCTATAAGCAGGAGCCGTATGTGGTGCATTAGTGGTGCAAGATGGTGACACACTCTTGCTCGTTCTTCTTCTGTCCAGTGTGCTGTTGGTTGTGTCACTCCAGCACGTTGTTTGGCCCAAGCTAGACCACAACGCCAAACTTCTTCTTCCTCTAAACACAACTGACACAGGATTTGATGTAAACTTCATAATTTTTTAAGGAAATATTGTTATAGAACATTATCTAAAGCAATTTGAAGCATGTTGATTAGAACAAGTTTTAACAATATTTAAGGTCAAGTTAGATAAAAAATATTTAACTTTTTATCCTATTTCTGCAAATGTGAGGCAATGATACATATATATTTGCTTTTGGTCTTTGTAATAATTACAATATATTACTTACAAAATCTGATGAGATGAGTTTTACAAGTGCATCTTTTGGCAGGTTGAGAAATGCATTTGTCTTGACACACTCCATGGCATTATCACCAATAAATGCTATGCACCTCTCCATAAATGATGATGCACTCTTACCACCTTGTCCAAAATATTACAATTTTAATAACAAAACAATTTACCAGAGCTATTATGCAAAGTAGCACAGTAAATTTTAATGAAATAATTTAAACTACCAACCATTAAAACTGGGATTTGATTATGTTGTAGTTTTTGAAAAGAAAATAAAAGCCGATTTGGTTAAGGTACTTATATTTAATTATAAAATAACACAAGTTTTGAGAGTAAGTTCACCATAACTGTATTACTTCAATTTATTTAGACCTAGGAATGTCCATCACTTATAACCTAAGTTCATCCAGACGGCGTTGGATTCACGTTCTGTATCAAAGTTATATTATCTCCCTTCATCATAATACGTCCAATTTGTTTTCGATTCTTAGTCTTCATGTGAACTTCTTCGGCTTCGTCAAGTACAATGTTCATGTATTCATCAAAACCAACAATGTGACCCTCCACTCTCAGGTTTACGTTTTCGTACAGCCAAATTTGTACACGACTCCTGTTTTGTAGATATCTGAAGATAAGGTTGATGGGTTGCACCATCACTTTTTGAACTTTTGGTGGGCCTTTGTACGCCATTTCGTTAATTTATTTATTACTTATTTACTTGAATTCAGTAGAAAGTCGAATTTACGCTACCCGGCGTCTATTTGGTGAATTTCGTCTACAGACTATAGGTATTGTCTATTGTCCACAGACTATGGACGATTAGTTGTCATTGGTATTCAAAATGGCGTAGATTTAACGTTCAATCAAGAAACATGTTTTTATAATAGTTTTGACACTGAACAAGAAGATAAATTATGTTTATTATTATATATAAATGATAAATATATATATATATTACATGTTGCATGTTAAAAATTATTTAAACTTATATGTATAGCTCGCCGAAAAAGGAAAACGATTTAATGATAAATATTATTAAATCGTTTATTTAATAATAATTATTACTTTGTATATAAAGTTTTTATTACTTGACGACTACTGTCGGCATATTTTATAAAATTAATAATACCGAAACTCAGTTGAAGTAGAAATATAATAAATTTGCTGTGCAAAATCAATGCACACACAAATTTTAACGTATAAAAATACATTGAGACAGTTTTTTTTCCAAAATGATTAAATGCAAACGGACATTATATACAGTTGACCTTGTGTGCGTCGCGAAATTCGTGCGCGTCAGCTATTAAAAACTCTTGTTTTTATAGTTTATCAGTTACTTGACCGTTTTGTTATGGGCGGCCGGCGTTTTTAATAATTGAGCGTTGATATAATATTCTTTCTAAGAATAAAAAGTGTGCGATGGCCGGGAATCGAACCCGGATCAACTGCTTGGAAGGCAACTATGCTGACCATTACACCACCATCGCACTTAAGTAAAATATCGAAATTGATGTTAACTTGAGCCAAACCTGGTCGATCTTGAATTTCCAAAGCAGCTGCAAGTAAAGTGCAAGCACTTTCAACACTAAGAGTAGACGTGACGTGGTCTTCACAAGCCGCTCGCAAGTCCTCTACCCCGAGGTCCGCGGCTAACGTCATCATTTCAAATACTCTCGAATCTTGTAATAGCAGCTTCACAGAAAATATTATATTTCGTTATCATTATGGGAAAAATCTCAAACTTAAAAAAAAATTAAGATTTGTAAGTTGTATGTGTTTCATTTGTAAATGGCGCTATTAGGCGACAGATGGCGCTTACCATTCGGTAACGAAATAAGGATGAAATTTAAAATACAATTGTATTAGGTCTTTGTGAAGAATATGATAAAAATATTTGCACCTTTCCCGTATAGACGTACTGAATAAATAACCGAAATGTTTCCGGTTGAACGTGCGACATCCGCACGGGCGTGGGTTGCGCTCCTACAGATGGAGTCACTGTGCACCCTGGGATGCGACATACCTCGCCGCGCTTTGTGTTCTGGAAACTTTTGCATCTGCACAAAACAAAACAAGAGTTAATGAAAACAGAGTCGAGTACTTTTAATTATTGCTTTACTTTAATAGAAGTTGCAAACATGGCAGGACTAAGCCATTGTTATCGCTTCAGCATTATGTTAGCTAGGAATTCTGAAAGTAGAAAATATCGGAGCGAATGTTGAGTTTTATGTTATCGCTATGTAGAAACCTATTTAACGTGACAAATTATTTATTTTTAACGATTAATCAGAATATCGGAGAATATCATCTTAATATTTATTCAATATTAAAACTTTGTACCTGTATCGTGCTTTAATATGTATTTATATACTACTCAAAACTGAGATGCACCATCAGACCGCTTAAGAAGTTTTACAGCAATTTCAATAATGTTATTAAAAACTGATAAACGTTTCGCTAAGCGGAACCTGATCGCTTCCACAAAGACTTATTACCTATTTATAAGAGTTTCCAGTAAAGCAAAGGATGCTCTGTCGTCTAGATAACGAGTGGTTTGATCGATGAGGCATTTTATTTACTCGCTATTTGTGTCTCGACAGTGCTTTACGAGTATTGTTGTACAAAATGCAGTAGATTATTACATAACACGATAAACATCAGGAATTACTGGTGTTGATCACCAGATTTATGTCGTTAATCACATGGCGCGTAATTAATTAGCGGTTCGTCGTCTCCGATGACGCCCAAATATGCGACATTGTCCATTAATCTTCCTCACGTACTTTCGGAACTTTAGCGACGATAAAGTAAAATGTATCGATCGAAATCGATAAACATTGAATTAGATAATGGTCTGCAGCCCTAAAATCTCAAAATTTTCACCAAGTCTAGCAGGGAATTAGAAACTTCAAATTACTATATCTAGTCTTAAGAAACGATATTTTGGTATCATTATTTCGTCACATCAAATTATTCTTTACTTTTTTGGTTCATCCATACACACGTAACACAGTCTTCACGTGTTTTGGCTTGCCCTAAAAAGACTTTTATTGTTTTTATTATTTTATTAACTTAGCGTGAATTGACAAAATATTTAATGAAACTTAATTTAGAACCTCATTATCGTACGTTGTTTTCTCATTATTGGAAATAAGAAAGAATTGACTAAAGGTTAATATTTTAGCAATTCTTATAATAATAATAACTTTAAAAAATAATGATTTTGATCAGTTACAATACCTTTTGCAAATGCTGAAAAGCAACATCGACAATAATAAAAAAATATTCCATAAAAAGGAAATATAGAAAGAACATCTGAAAGACCGAAAAAACAAAAAAAAATCTTTGCAGTAGCGAAAAAAATTGCAGCCAAAATAAAATGATTTAAAACTATTCCATAACTTTATCACTATTATAAGTATAAAAATATCGAGACCGCTTTATATTATATTATAGTTCTAAACGTTTTACGTTTAACTATATACCTATGTTAGACACACAGAATACTTAGAAGTTTACCGAATGATATGTTCGGGATATCTTAGTTAAGGAAACTCATTTAATTAAAACAATCATTCACATAACAAACCAAAAGTTTCAAAGTGAAACCTTCTAGTGAAAAACTACAATAATTATCACTTGAAAATTTTATTTTATTGTATAAAATTTTAATATGTACCTAATGCGTAGGGACGAATCTATATTTTTACGATTTTTATGACTATGTTCATATAACTCATTGTTGTTTTTGTTGAACATGACATGTATGTTCAATATTTATGTTTTGTGCAAAGTTTAAATGCGACACTTTGTTCCTATAATGAATCTGTCAGCGCGCGCAAATCTCTGGGAAGGAAACGTCAAACTGACAAACTTTGCTCGACAACACACAAATGATGTGGCTTCGCGTATTGTTTTTGGAGCTGAATGTTTGCTGTTAATAACTTACAAAACCTGCCATAGTTGCCCTTATAGCCCACCGTACACAGGAAACCTTACGCCGCAATTGTTATCATAACTAAAATTTCCAGTAAATAAAATATATTTTTTCCATAAAATATTTAAAGTTGTCACCTCACCACAATCAGGTTACAGATATCATTGATATGAGAAAGTAATTCTAGGTGAAATATAACTTGTACTATAATTTATAATCCCCTTATAAATAGTTTTTAGCACAAGTGTCGGTAAGAAGATAATCAGTCAAGGATGCTTAAACACATTTTGTATCGGCGCCATGATTGATCACGTAATGTCCGCCACGTTTGGAAATGTCGCAACTCGTAGCGGGCTAACGATTAATGCATCGCCGTAGTCTGTGGTATACAGTTTGGCGTAAGTAAACAGTCATTAATCAGAGCGCAGAGGCATCTTTCCCTTTTGCACTCTTTAATGCGCAAAAACGCTAAAATTACAATAGTTTGCGTAGCTAACGACTACTTGAAAGATGACTAAAACTTTCACAGCCTTTGTGAGTCGAATCTACAGACGTGGTGTCGCGTTTCGTAGGAATTATTTCGCTAAATAGACTGATGACGCTAATTTAGTCGTCAGTGTTGCCAGCGCAAAGGCATCTATACTAGCAACATTCTAATTTCGCTCCATTCAAGTTGCCGTTCAAATTACAGCCCGCACTGTAATGAACATTCAGGTTCCTTCAGCTTTCAGTCGAATGATATTGAAGAGTATTCGTGATCGACGTTATTTTTCATCTTCTCATTATACGCTGCTAATGTCGAGCCAATCAGAGTTCTTATTTGTATAGATTTTCAATCAATTTTTACACGCGAGGACTAATGAACTGTATCCTTATTGCAAGATATTTAAACTATGTACGCACACCTGAAAAATTATCTAAAATTCCAGCAGAAACTAGTTATTACATATAAAATGAAATGCCAAAGCAAGTAATACTTTTTGATAAAAATTATCAACTATAATTTTTTTTCGAAAAACAGTTCAAATAATTCAACATATACGGTTGTTTTGCGTAATATTTTAAAACTAAAAGTAACAAAATACGGAAATAGTAGTCGAGATTGCGCTATTTGCTCGGAGCAAATAAAATTTCCAAGGCGGAAATTTTATGGAACGTGGCGAAAAAAAGAAATGTGAATTTTCAAACTTTTCTTTAATTGATTTTTGACATTTATTTGTTTACACACAATAGACAGTCTGAGCTCAGAATTTTATGCGTTGACGAGAACTGGTTTCTATTAAATTATCCGGCGGACGTCGACGTAGTCTATTTTAGTGATACAGCAAACTCAGAACAGTTTTACTGGACCGTAGGGTTATTGAGTCGAAACTTAACTCTAAGTAGTACTACCGTTTGTCGAAACTAGATTTATTGGATTTTACATACAAAGATCACAGTGCTAGATGTCGGCCTCCTTCACTCTAACGACCTGAGTCAGGGTGTGACTCTAGCTCTTAGAGTCCATCAGTTGCAATTAAATACATATGTACTTAGATATCAATTTACAAGCTAGTTTAGCTCTTCACTTGGTTACTCGTGACGGTGATGAACAAAGCAAGTTTTGATTATAACAAATCTGTGATCACGATTGCCGTTTTATCAAAATCGGATAGTGAAAGAATAACTGTATACAGGTAATAACTAATAAGCACTGTATTAGTTGCTTCAATTGTGAACTTAAGGTGGTTTAAAACAGTTTATAAACGAAGGAACGATGGTCACTAATGTCAAGATCTGTTTTCTATGCTGTAAAGTAATAAATATATCAATGGTAGATATTATGTGTGAGAACGTTATAAAGCGTCGTTTAAAGCAATACCTAAAAAACTCATGTCAGTTATGGTTATAATTTTTCTCTGATTCCCTGTTAGAAGTTCTAGAAGAAATGTAATAAATTACAGAAAATTATAAGACAGCACTCGTAATACATCACGGCCAGTATCCGCGAGCTCAATATAAAGGTTTTCTTCACAAATACGAAGTGAGCGGGATAACTTTTTGCATAACTTGTCTAAGTTTCGGCACTTCTTCAACCGCCACATGTTACTGGACGGTATTCTCATGCAAATTTAATGCGAACGCCTCTTTTGATACGAATTCGGACCCTATTTTCCTTCAGAATATTTTCTAACTGGTGGGTCGCGAAAAGGACACACTTTAGTACAAGTGTGACTTCATTAGTTTGATATTACGAACTAGTAATAGGAGCGAAAATTACATTTGACATTACGTTTACGCCCTTTAAGGAGTGATCTGTATATTAGTTATTGAAAAGAAATGTAGATGGCGTTAAATAGACGTCGGATGAAATGAGGTCGCTTGTGTGTTTTTCACAAAACAAAGCATTGAATAATTAATACGAAGATGAATACATAATTAATAAATGTACCTCTTACATAATTAGCAAAGTTGAGGTGCGCTTCATTAAGCAAATTATAAGTTTCGCCGTCAGAGAGTCGATTCATTTGCATTTGAAACACAACGCCGCCATTACCGTGCATTCAGTGGGTGGCGATAATATTTTGTTGTCGTTCACGTTTACATATTTTGTTCAAATGTTAAAATAAAAACATAGCAATCAAATATATTTCAGATAAATAGTTTTTTTTGTTATTATATTGATATTTATTAAAAATAGTAATTTTGCAAAATTTATATTTTTTTTAAAATCCTCAAAAAATATAATAGTGATGTATTTCAATAGAGTACACAGCTCCCGTATGGTCTAGTGGCTAGGATACCTGGCTTTCACCCAGGAGGCTCGGGTTCGATTCCCGGTACGGGAAATATTTTTACCTGGCTATTAATATTATTTTGTGTGCGAAGACCTTCTCTTCCGAAGATCCCAATATAAATACGATATCTGCTGAATCCTGATCTTCAGATAGTCTCTGCAGATCACGCAGCAAGCCTGGCAGGCCAGCCCTCTCGACTGAAGCTGTGCAACAGGTCCCCGACACTCTGTTTGTCATTTTCACTAAACTAGATCGCTTTCTCTTCACAGATTATTAGATCAAAAGTTTTCACCTTTCAGAATAATTCCCGTTTTTGCTCACTCGCTTAAAATAAACCGCGGGATATTTTATAGGCAACGTAGTTACCAAACAAAAACATCAAGCGTCGTATCGTTATAAAAACACTTTTTATCACTCACGCTTATACAAACGGATGCCGTGCACTTCATTCATTACTAGAGACACACATTGATAGTGTTATGTAAATTATTCTAGGTATTTACTCAATTATTCACTACAAACTTAACTTGTCAACATAACCTTAATAGTAAGCTTTACACAAATAACTAACAAATTCCATCCAACTTCACACCGTAGTTTTGTCTTGAGATTTCTAACCAACTTCGGTACACAATACGGGTGATTTTGCTGGATTTTGTGTTGGAAGTTTTGAGCCAGTTATAAAAGCTTGAAACAGGTTTAGGCGTAATGAAATCAAAATATATTGCTATCTCTGTCAAGTACAAACGGTGGTGGTTTGTTATGTATAATTTGAAACTGACATACACATGCCTCCGTGGCGCAATTGGCTAGCGCGTTCGGCTGTTAACCGAAAGGTTGGTGGTTCGAGCCCACCCGGGGGCGGTTCTTTTGTTTTAATATTATTTTTATAGAACAGTGGGCAAACGTGCAGGTTCACCTAATGTTAAGCGTTACCGCCGCCCATAGACATTCTCAATGCCAGAGGGCTCGCAAGTGCGTTGTCAGTCTTTAAAGAGTTGATACGCTGAGTTGGTTTCACACAGTGGTGGTGCGCGGCAGAAACTACCATGAAAACCGCTCAGTTTTGGAACGGTGTACGTAGAAGAAGCAGAGTGATCCCACATCTCTACGCAAAGCCGCTCGGAGAGGGATTGGTTGTCGACGATTATTAATTTTTAAATAAACGAGAAATTATAAGTAAAGTAAAAAAAAAATATTTTTTTACTTGCACAATATGGATAATGACTATAATTGCCATGACTATGACTCGAAATTATATGAACAGGCGAATCCAACATTGAATGAAATGTTGAATTTGACGCGGTCTCAGGAAGTGCGGAGTGACAGTTCGGAAATTGCAGGCCTAGGAGAGGCTCGCACGTTATCTGACCGGACCGAAGTGTGGTGACGGCATGTTGCGTTAATTTCGCAATACGCCGGATTTTGAGGCTTTGCTGCAGTCTGCACATGTGCGGAATATATTCTGTGGAGCATTGCATAGCATTTACGGCTCTAGCGTTCATCATATACCTATGATTATGGATTCCCAAAATGAATGCTCTCTTGATTATTCGGACCCTAACAGGAATGTCATGCCATTAAAACATTTGGAATTTAAAAAGAAATAACCCGGTTGTACAAATTCGCTAAATTACTAAATGTGTTATAAAAACAATTCGCACACAAGGCGCAGCTACGGCGTAGTGTAAACAAAAGCGGAGTAATATTTCTTGATGAAACTGGCTCAAAGCTATTAGAACACCTTTGAATTGGCTAGTATGAAGTTAATGGGCAATTGGGGCCGCTCAATGAGCTGCACTTGCTACACCTGTAAGGCCTGACACACGCAACACAAGGTTTTCAAAAGGTTTGTGTGTTGACTGGGAAAGTTTATACAAATTATATTGTTCCTATATTTCCTATAAAAGGCTATCTTTTGAGCGATAACCATATATTTGTAGACTGTTAAGATAAGACTGATTTTCGTTCAAATATATTATTTAGTAATAAAAATAGTAATTGAGTATAAAAAAAATTTCGTTTTCTCATTTCATAAATGAACACAAATATTCTTCTGAACTAGTCGTTGCGTAGCATCGTGTGCCCCAGCCTTATTTATATAGTAGAGCAATCATAATTTAAGTGTGTTTGTTTGCTCAGATGTATTGATGGGCTGAAGCAGCGCTGATAGTTATAAACGGCGATCTGGTTTTCGTGCACGTCACCATACCTTAGTTCTGCCGTGTGTCGGTATAATTCTCTCACTGTCGGAGCTCCCCGATGACGCGCTAATGGCGTCCTGCGCCTTCTAATTGCTTTCAGTTTAACTATTTATGGTTCAAGGTTAACGCTATCTCGTTAAGTAGATATACTGCTTCTAATTTAGCTAAATATTATGTTCTTTACAGCTTTTTTTAAATAAAGAGATTTGTTATTTGGTCCTACTTAGCCACAGCAGTGGCATGAGCCTGTAATGTGAAGAAGAATATGGGTTTGAGAAAACGTGGCTCGAGATAAGAATAATTGGAAGGAAGTTGATTTAAGGCGAATTTGTATTTGATAATGTCCGTTATCGGAACACGTGTAAGTAAACAGCAGAGGTAACGCCACAGGAAATAATCCGGCTATTGAGAGGCGAGCCGGGGATTATCGCGGACAAACAAACGCTATATCGTATGCTTGACAGTGATTGATTCTCTGTTTGCTCAAATAAACGGATAAATTAATAGAATACGTGCTTTATGTATTATCAGCTCCTGCCGCACCTGTGTACCCCGACAACTATTCACTATCGTACTACATATTTGTAATAAGCTAGTTACGCTTTTCGTGTGTACGGTTGTGATATAAACCTAGATGCAGAAAATCCACAAAATAAGGTGATTAGAATCACAATACAATCAAATTAAACCAACTACAATGAGAGCTGACTGAGGGCCGGCACTCTTCGTGATCGAGGCACAAAAGAATTAATTATAACATGATGACTGCTGATGCTCCAAGAGGGATCACAAATTAATATTATTGGCTTTTACCTCGACAACTAATTTTCAAAGCTGGCATTTATATAGTCTACTAATTATACAAATATCGTATAAGATGAAAAGGTGGGAAAAAGTCCGAATTCAGTGTCAATTGTAAAGTTACGGTGTGTCGCGCTCGTCTCGAGTTGGGCCCTTCCCTTTGAGTTTCAGATCAAAGAACGCGCGCTTCTATTAGCTCTGATTACGGTGCGCACTCGAGATGCTGCGGTCCACAGTCGACCGCAGGCGCAGAGGATCAAATGTTTGCAATTGGTAGGGCGCAACTCCTCCGTGGGTGACCGACCGGCCTTTGCCAATTATTTCTTAGATTTATTTATGTATATTTGAGAGATAATTTACTCAAGTAAATAAAGCCCTGTAGTCTGTTACCGTGTCGACGTACCGTACGTACCGTAGTCGACGTTACCGTGTGACGTCACTGTGGCGGTTGCGTGCGCTGTGGCCCTCTCCCGTCGGCATTGTCTGTCTAGGTATGCGCCGGTAGGTACGGCGGCCGCGGGTTAAGATGGCTCTAGAGCCGGTGCAACTTTAATTAGCCCGCTATTTACTGTCATATGAACTTTTACCAACCTCTATTGTGCTCTCTAGTGTTCTTACTTTGTCGCGTTTCTACATAAAATACCGTTTGAAATCATCTAGCGCCGATGACGTCATTGACCTGAGAGCCGCGGTTTAGTTGTTTTAATACCTAGTTTATTAAAATATACAAAATTACTATTGCGCAGATTTAATTAAATGACAATGTTCATTACTAATATTTATAATTATTATTATAAGATAAGTAGTTTGATAAAAATGGCAATTTTCACTATTCTAAACACAGCGTCGGTGGTGTAATGGTCAGCATAGTTGCCTTCCAAGCAGTTGATCCGGGTTCGATTCCCGGCCGACGCACACTTTTTAGGTTATATTTTAATTTCCTATCACATTATTCAAATCAGGTTTTTAGTTCTCATGAGAAATAATCCTCAAAATTTTAAAAATATTTAGTCAGTAATATATTAGATTACTGTTTGTACAATATGATATTGTTACTCTATTATAACTGATTCTAATATAACGCAACAATAAATGCTATTTTGATCACGGTGTCGATTTGTACTACAGATAGCTAGAGCACGCCGTCACAGCAATTAGAGGCAAATTGTGCGGAATGTGCTGCGCTCTGCCGGAAGTTGGGTTTTCTGTCAATATTAGCAAATATCCCCTAAATCGTCACCCCCTCACATAACGATCTTAACTATTCGTGGATAGGGGCGAGATTTCATCATCGACAATTACAAGTAGTCATTTAGGTTGCTCCATTCTAATAAACGCAAAATTTAGCAAAACAATATTTATAATTAGACATTTTCTTTTTCCGATTCATCAATTGGCAAGTAACAGTAATTCCACGGTTCCATTCATTGTTGCACTATTTGGACAACTTTACGCTTAAAAGCTTCCATATCTCTGCATTAACTCGGAATGAAAAGATTTGACATATGTGAGCGTACAGACGATTTTGTAAGACGGATGATATCTGTAGAACATTCAGATGGCAAACAGAGATAGTGCAAATGAGCTGAAAGCATCTAGGTCGCGAGTTCACAGCGAGCTATTCCGACTGAGACCGACGGATGAATGACCAACAAGTCGTTTTGCCAACAAAGTCGACTGAAGCCCTGTAGAGTCAATTCCTAGAAGGCGCTGACCACTTGTACTGTAAATATAGAAAGATAAGCCAATCTGTCAACAATAATAGGCAGGTAGCAGGTGCATTCTTTTAATATTCCCGAAGAGTTTCAACAGCCACAGTCGTCTGAGTGCAATAAAAATATCGAGTTTTAACTTTAAATGAAATTTTCGAAATTATTTCACGAACGCACAGACTCTTTTTGACAATCACGACCGGCTCAACTCGCCGATAATAAGAATCACATCCAATTAATAAATTTCATACCATCAGGAACACTTCATCTGACAAAATAGATTTAATTGGTTTGCTTCAATCTTATTTGTGTGGAATCTCCTAAAACGAATGTAAATCTATTCTGATACTAATAAATTAAAAACCTTAAAATCAATATAAACATTTCGTTGGGAATAGTTATACCCTTGCTATATAGTGACTCCTTGCTCCATTTTACCAAGTACATTGATATGAGGACACTTTTCAATTGATGTTTGCTTCTAGATAACCAAGTAGACTACAAAGATCAAAACAAGTCTATCTATAAGCTCTCTATTAGAGATTTCACTGTTTCTTATTCACGGAGCCTCACAAAGGCGAGTCCTCTAATAGTCTACTTGAAGATATTGTCGTTAGAATGGGAACAGTTTCAGGAGGCAGCGGCCCTCAGTGCTCACGTATCAGCGGCGGCTCTCGCAGAGGCACCGCCGAGCACAAGTGACTTTCATTAGACAACGAGGCCGAAACAAAAACGAGTGTACGCAACAATTCGCCCTAACTACTTGAAGCTGCGACCCGCCCGCCCGCCGCCGCCGCCCGCCCCGAGCGCGCTTAAAAGCCATTAAGCGGCCCTTTGATCTGCAGCGCGCGCGTTTTGATTGCGCTGCTTCGACTGCCCACTTAAAACTATTGCCCTGGTCTTTGAGCTTAGAGTTACATTTAAAAAAATATTTCCCTCACTTTTGATCAATTCTAAATATTTTTACTGATAGTTCAATTTTGTAAAAGGATCCGGCCGCAACGCTGTAATGGAGCTGTTTTCACTTGGACTTGTTTTTAGTGAATTGGCGAATTTATCAAAAAACGCGCTTTATGCTATTGCATCATTGAGAGCGTTCTGTGCTCGAATATTTTTATTTGAAATATTATGGTTTTGCTTGTGCTCCAACGAAATAAAACTACAAGCACTCGATACTACAGATTGCAGAGCATGCGAGGCTAGAATATTTGACTTAACTAAATACAGAACGACAATAATAAAATAACATATTTATTTCTAAGTTGCATCGTTACGCTTGAAATAGCTCGATCGATAAAATTTAATTTAGGAAATCGCTGTCTGCAATAGCAGCAGGGTAGGAAGCTGCATTTAGATGTCGAAAAAATTATTCAAGACTTAAATCAAGTAACTTAAGACATCATCAGTAGCTTGCGACCCAATGTAAACCGAATTGAATCGGGTCGCGGCTGCTTCATAGATTGACAAGTCAATCTGAGTACAAAACAATAGGTGCAGTTAGAAATATGATAAAGTAAGTGCTTAATGTACAGAAGATATATAAGCCCAAGAGATACAGTCACTCAAACAAACTGATATTACAAGTTGCTTATTGAGTTGGAAAACTATTTTCGCAGCGAACGAGAATTCAAAGAGAATTCATGATATCGACATCTCACAATTTACTGACTCTTTTGATTTGGTTAAAAAATGTTGAAAGGCTTGTTCGTTTACGTTATGTTTCGACTGGCTCCAGTCGAATGGCTCTGTTCACATTATATTCGCGTCTGGGGCATATTTATATGCGAAGTGCCTCACTGGGTTTTGAATTTTGTCGAAGATCTTATCACATTTCTCATCCTAACTACAACTAATATCTAATAATGCTAATAACATTATGAAACAGTAAATAAATGATTAAAACCATAATAGCATCCGTAATTCTATTGCAAAGCACACAATCCTTCTGTAGGAATATTCGTGGGAACATCAAAAGCGCCGCGTATGATAACCTCGCGACTGCTCGTTGACGCGGAAATACTTCAAACATACTAAAAGAAGCTTTGTGAAGGAAAAAACGTTAAGAGCGACTCTCATTTGAGGGCCCTGCTTCTCTTAATACAGTTGCTGTTAACTTTTGTACACTGTTGTTTACTGTAGTTAACATGTTCACTAATTACGTATATTTATTATTATTTAAAAATCACTCAATCTAAACCTGTGACCAATTATGAAGTCATATCTTATATCGTAGCCTTTCATGGGCACTTGCCGGAACGCTGAAGGACATGAGATATAAAAATAAATCAGTAAAGAGCGAAATTTTAATCAGATATATGACTTCATAGTCTCGCCTCTCTATGTAACGACGCACATGCATGAAGTGACCTGGATATTGGGTTTGTAGATTACAAATTAAGCCATGCCGATAGGCCTAATTATTTCCCTTTCTAGTAGCTATCAACCCAAAAACCTCGGTAGCTGGGCTCTTCGTTTCTATGCTAAAGAAAGAACGCTTTGACAACAACTTGACTATTGCTAAGGAATCGCGAATGACGTCATAAGAAGGCTCATATTTGAGTGGAGACTTCACGAATCGAAAGTTCAGCTGAGTGTATACCGGGCGTTTTAGCTTATAATATCAGCTATTATTAAGATATTATGTATCTTTACATTATACGATACAAAAGGCAATTCAGGGAGTCGGTTTTTTAATAATAATTTCAATAAACGACATCAAGTATTTATTCTATTATTTATTAAAGTTTGCTAAATCATACATAATCCTATATCGACAGTATAAATTAGAAGCTATCTTTTCTAAAATACACGACAGTTTTGCTAAACATAAATTCTACTCGTTAATAATTATTATTCTAAGGTGTAGTAAAAGTACTTATACTTATTTGTTAAATATAACCTATACTATATTAGGTATTTAACATAACAAACCCTGAAATCGTAATATTAAAACTATGGCTCAGTGTGGTAAATTCTTAAAGAAGTATGTCGGCTAGTCCGCGATGGCAAAGGGAATGCTTTATCACTACGTTCCCTGCTAGATAACTCTTTATACACTGAACTGCATCTACTTGCATTTGCTATGTGAAGCTTCAATTTGTCAAAAACTTTGGTCTTTCTATCATAAGCATAGAAAAACGGTTCAAATGGTTATAGAACGTCTTACAATGGTCATCTCATGTCATTTCGATAAAAAGGTCAATATTACAGAACTTTATTTATTAATGTCTGACGTGCAATACCGAAAAGTGACTCGAAACTCGACAGAGCCTCACATTTTTTGATTGGTCATTCTTGAGATCTACTCGGGTTACTTTAGATGTATATTTATATATACTTATACTTTTTGTTAAGTACATTTGTCAATAGTTACGTCCACTATTTAGATTTTTATTGAGTGTTTAGTGCGTGTTTAAGAACTCGCGAGCAAGAGGCAAGGTATCAATCAGCATTAGTCTCACTTTCTATCAACTTTTTGTTCCTTAACTAATAGAATTTCTCCAAATCCTTACGGCTGACAATATTGTGTGCCTTTCCTCCTGGTAAGGAGACATTATAATATTGTGTATCGAGGACCACCGAACCGTTCTTTGTGGTACATAATTTATTGATTAAAATACTTTTTCATAAAGTCGGTTACGAAGCAATGCATACTCTTATTATTTAATTTACTATAAAACCTATTTATCCGTAGTAATTTGATAGGTATAAAACAAGATTATGTAATCAAGATACAGATTACCTTACAGAATAAAGAAGTATATTACTTCTTTATTCACGAAATTTCAACCACTGAAATAGACCGTGTACACCAGAGGTATTTTGACGTGAGGAAAAGATGTAGAAATTCAAACAATGAGTTGTAACTACAAGACTTTGAAATTTTCAAGTCACACTCAAAAATCAAATATTTTCAAGCAATTTTTATGCAATTGAAAACGTTTGAAAAGCAAAGTTTAAATTGTGAAAATACAATAAATTTCCGACGTCTTCTACATCGATTCTTTATATCCCGACGTTTCAGACGAAAATGCACCCCTAGTATTGCCTTCCCCAGGGATCTCCCCTCTCCGTCGCACTCGTACGCAAAGAGCTATCGGTCTCTTTATCGAAACGTCATTGCGTGGCGCATTGTCTGAAAATATTTTGCAATTCATTTTGAGCTCTATTTTAGTTTTATAAAGTTTACATTGAACTGTTTTCAAATGTTATAAAGGAAATTGGCATTTACATGTAGAGTAGAAAAGCCAGTTTTCCGCGGCAGAATTTGAAAATGGAATTCGTGTGTACGCAGATACAAGGTTAACTTTTCATTCCCTATATTTCTAATCTGTGGCATTGAGCATTAGAGCTCCACAATTAGGGTCCACAATCGCCCGAGATTCATTATCTCGAGTCTTTGTATGTTTGTCCGTGTGCTCGTTTGTTACACGGCGGTCGCATTCGTTCAAATGTACCGACACGCGAATGTTTTTGTTTCACTTTTACCTTATTTACTTACAAAATGTGACGTTTCATAGTGATAGTGGATGGATTAAGTACTTTTAAAATCGCACATTTAATAGTGGGTTCCTTCGTGCAATTCAACAGTAGGTGCGACCAAAAGTACCTGGTATAATATGTACTACATATCTTTGTATGAAACGGGTAAGTTTGACTTTTATGATACGTTAATGTAAAATAACTATAAAAAAACGTTAAGTGTTATATATTAAAAAAAAAATGAATTTTATTTTATCTTGCTGGGTCTATTTATTTAGTTGTCGATAGCAAAGAGGATTTTTCTAGAAAACACTTTCTTCGGCTTTACTTTAGGAAAACCATTCAGAAAGTTTTAAAATTCATAAAATTGCCTAAAAATAAATGTATTGAATTTTCATAGGAGGCATAACATGGCGTGGGTTATTGACCCCGTTGCCACGGCAACGGCCAACGTGTGCAGGCTTTCGGGTCCTGAAAAGGGGTCCACGTTTTGGGGTGCAAACATTTGTGCAATTTTGTACTTAAGTAGCCAACTTGTAATCGCTTCGCCGGTTGAGGAGCAATCTTTTGGTAAACAACGCCAATTATAGTGGAGGGCACTCGAAAGGTGAAAATAACACCTTCCAAATAATGCGAGTAGTTTATGGAATGAGTCTTTTGCATATAACAAAAAAGGCATATTTAAGACATACTATTCTCTGCCCCTATATAATTGGGCCCGTCTAATTGATTTTCAGAGCTTTTTATTATCGCTTAAGTACTGACTATACAACAGATTGTTTCAAGTCGGCCATTTAATCGATTTTATAAGTGAAACTTCCTTTGTCACAACATCTTGTCGTATGAGTCCAACTATCACCGATTTCTCGTGTAAAACACATCACATAACGTAATTTGCAATGTTTCATTGTTTTTCGTTAGCCCATACAATTCGCTGAGCGTAGACGCGTATACAAGGTGTTACAATTATTTACACAAACAATACAGAGTGAAATGACGCACTCGAGTGAGGCGCGAACAATTACTGTAGTTAAGTATTTGACACTCGCACCTTCGTTACATCGCACTCGACTCGGCTCGTAATTACAACTCACTCTTATCAATTTAACACTACGCGTATTGTGCAATTGGAGGTCATTGACGCTTCAAAACGCAATAATATTGTAATCTACTTAATTTGATTTCCTTGGATTCGGGAATATTTTTTATTTGCAAGATTAGCAAAACGCCATGTGTTATAGTAACCCGATGCCGTGTGAGGTGTGGACGCGAGGTGTGAAGGTGTACCTCATTACGACACTTCCCTCGCCCCACGCGATTGCCGATCAATTGCGTCCGACACCCGCTCGGGTTTCACTCGCCTTTCCTAAATAGTACATTTTTGGTGATTCCATGACACCGATTCTATCACAAATAATGTTTTATGTTAAAATCTAAGAAGGTATGAGTATTTAATGAGGATGAATTCGCGTATTAATATGAATGAAACCATAAGTAGGTTTTACTAATGTAATTTGTTAATGTGGGACATACGCGCCCTATTTTCTCACAAGAGGTACGTATGCAGAGACTGAATTATTTTAAAGAACTCAAAAAACTCTGTATTTGAATTGCTAGAACGCGCAACTGTTTCATGTCAAAGAGAATTCAAAAGTTGTAATCTCTGAAGGGAATTCATATAAAATAATTGGTGATAGAATAAATGCGTTTTTACGTCCGTTTCACAAGGCGTAATATGAAAATATTTAATGATCGTACGTTTCACACTCGATAGAAGCTCTCTTATCGATTGTAAACTGATAGAACACCATGTATTTGAGGAACTAATTGGTTTTAATATTGCACGCCATGTTTGATCAGATTTGCCATCGTTTGATTTGAACCAATATTGTTAGCATTTTAATATCTATTGAACATTTTTATATCAAATAGAGTTTCATATCTGAGCGATTTAATCTGTTGGTTCATAGTAATTATTATTTAAAGTTTTCATTTCGAATTCATAATATTGCCATGTCATAGAATGCTTTTTTAAAATCTATGATTAGAGACATAAAATAGTCTGTTCCCAAGTTCTCATGTAACGTAAGAAAATTATCTATTTTTAAACGATGCCATTAGTAAATTAATTATAAATTTATATGCCTCTTCACAATTTTCTTTTACCAGGTTTACATGCTGCAGGGATGAACCATCTTTGTGGTATAGAACTTTAGAAGTCTTACTGTCAACATCTCAGACAGAATATATACAAAAACATGACTACACACTATGACTTGACTACAGTAGTAGACATAGGATATATTAGGTCCTTACATATGAAATTGGCGTTTTGTAGGGGAGGAACA
The DNA here is from genome assembly GCA_028984075.1 of Pieris mannii. Lineage (NCBI taxonomy): Eukaryota > Metazoa > Arthropoda > Insecta > Lepidoptera > Pieridae > Pieris > Pieris mannii. The sequence continues at coordinate 12,442,372 of CM054779.1, read as the reverse complement.
AAAAGTCGAATATTTTTAAATATAATATATTTAATAATATATTTAAATTAATCAAAGTGTAAACCATTGTTTTCTATGCACTTTTGCCATCTTATAGGTAGTTCATTGATCCCTTTACTAAAAAAACCAGTCGGACGGGAATCAATAAAATCTGTGAAGGCGAATTGGACTGCCCCATCAGAGTTAAATTTTTTCCCTTGCAAGAAGTTGTCCAAATTTCGAAAAAAATGGTAATCTGTTGGAGCAAGGTCCGGGGAGTACGGAGGATGTCTTGGACATTCCAATTGAACCTCTTCTAATTTGGTAGTCCGTCTGTAGTGCAGTGTGTGGTCTAGCGTTGTCATGAAGTAGCAGAGGCGTGGAGCGATTGACCAGCCTAGGTTGTTTAGCCGCTAGCTTTTCCTTCATGGTTTCCAATTGCTGATAATAGACATCAGCCGTAATAGTCTGGCCAGATTTGAGAAAACTGCAATGAACAATACCGGCACTAGTCCACCAAACGCTTACAAGTAACTTTTTTTGGGTTAATTTTCGCTTGGGGCAGGATTTGGCTGGCTGGCCAGGATCCAACCATTGCGCTGAGCGCTTCCGATAATCGTAAAGAATCCATTTTTCATCACAGGTAATGATTCGGTTTAAAATACCTTCCTTATTGTGCCGGTCCAGTAATGTAACGCAGCAGTCGGCGCGCGTTTGCCGCATTGCTTCAGTCAATTCGTGAGGTACCCATCTTTCAAGCTTTTTAATCTTCCCAATTTGCTTCAAGTGAATTAAAACAGTTTTATCACTAACACCGCAGCCTGCAGCTAACTCGGACGTGGTTTGCGATGGATCCGCTTCCACAATAGCCTTCAATACTTCATTATCAACTTGGGTCGTCCACTAGGCTTGTTCTGCAGGTCGAAATTTCCAGAACGAAAACGTTGGAACCAAAAACGAACTGTGTTTTCTTTTGCCACATGACCGCCATACACATCATTCACCCTTCGAGTCGTTTCCGCAGCACTAGTGCCACGGCGGAACTCGTACTCGTAAATAATGCGATACTTTAAGTTTTCCATTTTGTAAAATGAGTGACGCAAACAGAAAAAACAGAAGAAAAAAACAAATTAATGACGGTCATCGAAGCACAAATACATAAGTAAATGGCTGTGCAAATTTGGATTTGGAATTCCTTACCAAAGAGGAGAACATCGTGATTAAAGTGGCCAGTACGAAATACGCCAATTTCATATGTAAGGACCTATTATTATATAGTTGATATAGTTACGTCACCGGTTTGAGTCCTGAATATGATAATCTCATAAATGGCAATTCTAAGGCTGTGTGGAAACAGATTTTCATATTAATATTCATGGAGCGATGTTTTGCGTTATTAAAAGCTTGGGAGCGATTTGTATTTTGCCCTTTGTAGTAAAGATGTTCTAAACACAAATATATTAGCAGAAACGGTTGCTCATATGAAAAATATATTTTTTGATTTTCTGTAACGTTCTCTGTTAATCTTTACAATTGGAATAAAGGTATATTTAGGAGCTTACTTTACTCATTTATCTATAATTCCTAATTATACATATATACCAACAAACACCACAAAATCGTTCAGATTTCGACGAGACGTAAATATTCACGAGAACAAGACTTTTAAATGAGCATGAAGCTGAACTAATTACTTTGAATCTCCGCAAACGTTTTCGAGCGAGTTTCTTGTAGCTTCAATAAACTAGCGTCTAATTAAAAGTAAAATTCATAAATCAAGTAATTAAAATCTAAAAGGTGTTTCAGGCGCTTTGCGAGGCTCAGCCAAACCGTTTCTTTATTCGTACGAACACGCCAACATTGCTTCGTTGTAGCCATAACCGGCGCACATGTATGCTAATTACATATTTTTTCCCTCTAATTATTTAGCAAACGCTCAAAATAGCGAACGAATGATATGCGAGCACAGATTATTGGTGACAGTAGTTTTGATGGGGAGAGGAGCAGATTTCCAGGCCCACTTGTTTCATCAAGAGGTCTAACACCGACGTTCACGGCAATGTCGCAGTAACATTAAGAAAAAGTTTAATTATTTTCTATAATAAAATAACTCGTTACAGCGTTTCGTGCACAGTTACAGTACATAAACTCAGTTTTTTTTTAAATAATAAAGTAGCCCGTATCTGTAGGTAAACAGTTTTGTCATAACTGTGTTTAAACAGTCTGTGGCTGAAATGCGCGCGAATTTGCGAAATTGTTGCAAATACATTTTTGCACGCGTCGTGTTAAATGTATTCTCTAAATATTGTGCGAGGAGGCAGAAATAGTTTTTAAAATAATAACGTTAATCAAGTTGCAAATTCTCATTCTAGAATAACTATGATTCAGCTATTTACTAATATGTTTAACATACTTGTCGTTGCTATTAAATTTATGACTAATGGATTAGGCTAAAAGCCGACGTGGTACGACGCTGATTACCAATGGCGGTAGTTGTAACAACAGAAGACGTACCAGTTAAACGTTTATATGCAGAGTGTCGGTAATTCGTTTCTGCACCTAATTACCTCGCGCAGGTGTGAAGAGCCTTCTTAAACGCTCAAACGAAATTTTTTCTCGCGTCTCGCCTGTTAATTAATAAGATAACTGGAATGTCGAGTCTCGCGTCCCCGCCGTCAACGTTGTCTCTAGACTAATATTTTTAATGCGAGAGGGTGTGAATTATTGCGACACGTAAAGCTCATCTACATTATAGTCTTGAGAACTGTTACATGTAATAGCCGAGAGAATTTCTCTTTTCTTGGAATTTATGTAGGCATTGCAACATAAAATTGATTTTAACTGTTAACTAAATAAAATTACGTTAATTACGTCATTAGTGCGCACTATACATCAAAAGGGTTTACCGAATACTTAAAGGCCAACAACGCATCGCTTCATGGCATCGCAGATGTCACTTGAGTGGTTATCTTACTTAATTGCAAATGCCCTGTATCCCGTAAATAAGAATATTAAACAATAAAATTCAAAACATAGCAGTTATATTTAACATTTGGTAAATACATAATGCAATTAAAATATATTACAAATAAAGAGTTATTATTTTTCATTTTGCCAAACCACCGTTGAAATATGTATAACATTAAACTTGGTTGAAATATCTGATAACAGTCGAGTTGGGCTTACGGTTATAAAGGAACTAGTTAATACACAAAGTACAATAAAAAGAGAAGTGTGAGAAATGTTTGGTTATATTAGCGGTGAGGCGGCAACGCGTCGAGCCGACGCAAAACGACCTCAGATTGCAATTAACGCCCTTACAACGACATTAATTAAAGCTTCTTTAGACATCCACGGGCTTGCCCCTCCCCCCCCCACACACAGACTAAATGTAAACTAGCCTTTAGTTGACAGTTAGTTTTAATTAAGAAATTCGTTGCCGTTTGCAAAGTACGAACAAAACCAAACAAAAATTACGAATTTCTTCTAAAGTTTAGTAGTGTTTAACGTGTACTAACTTAATTAACGTATTTGTCACTCAAAAATAGTCCAATCCATTGAATTAAAATTAATTACAGACTGAACTTAAAAAGATCTCTCCTTTATGATATTAGATAGAAGTTTTGACTTTGCTGACTCGGCTGCGAATTAACTTTGAAAAAAATAATTTTAAAGTCCAGAAATAAAACTGAAACGGTGCCTGTGCTCTTGGAGTCGCTTAATTACCGGCTGATTGTTATAAAGTGCCCCGGGACAATACGCCGTTTTCACTGACCGATGTGCTCTTTTTGCACATCGGGGTCTAAGAGATGCTGCCTCACGAACACCACATCGCTAATTCACTCAACACGGTTTAACGTTCATATTCATATATTCCTAACACAATTAAATACCGTAGTAAATCTTTAAAGTCGTTGATTCCAGACGAAGCTCCAACGCTTAGTCTCTGAAATTATTTTTCGATAAAATTCAAACCAATAATCTCCTTATTGCCAAAATTATTTGAAATTTCTTCTTTCTTTTTATCCAATCAAATGAATGCATCGGTAACCACTTAAATCCGTATTAGTAACACATATAAATATCTTATTGGAGTGCTGTAAGACAACTGCAATCTTTCGTTTTCGTTTCGTATAATTACACTCGGAGTAGTATAGTTGTTCTTTTCTTGTATTTATATTTTATAAGAAACTTCAGTACTAATGAAAAAATACAGTCTTTCAGTTTTATTTATTTATAAGATAAAAATAATAGTGTACATATTTTACACCTAGGATGCTCTCTGTATAAGGAAATAAGTTTGTTTCGAGGCACATTTAAGCTCTAAGGCTAAATGAAATCTTTCGTCGGAAACTCTATTGTTTATTTGAAAATTCAACCCTTGCTTCTTACTTAATCAAATAATTCACTTTTCTTCTTTTTGTAAGAGAAACAGACTTCATAATTTACTAATTGATTAAGTCAACTTGCTTAATTTTATTTTATTTCGTAAACAATATACAATTGTATTAACAAAAATAAATGCTGATAAATTATTTAAATAGCCAAGTGAGCTGGGAGTATAGCCGTCACTTGTATGTTTCATTACGTGCAAAATAATTAATTAAAGTCCTTTGTTATTGACGTTAAATTTAAATTATTGTTGCTTTACAGATAGACGACTTATAACAACAGTAAAATACTGTAACCATTCATATAATCAATCCTCTGTGTATAAGATACATCAATAACGTTATTCTTTTTTACTGTTTACAAGTCACGATTCAAGAATTAGGCTTTATAGGAAGAGTGTAAATAAAATTATATTCCAGGAACATTTCTTATTCGGATCCTGTTACAAGTTAATTTAACTTTGTGCGTTACTCCGGAGTTATAACACGAATAAGCGAAATAAACAAATAACGCTCATTCAATCTAACGACAGCTTACTCTCTCACAACTTTAACTAGATAATTTTACTTTCACTTCAAGAATATCTAAGTCTATTTTTCTGTATGTTTTCTTTGTCTCAGTCCATAGTTCAAACAGCTTTGAATACATCGAAATCCATATCATCATGTGTTGCCTGTATTTTTTTTGGTTGTTGATACAATAAGTCCAGTCAGTAATCTCTTTCGTGGAGTTTCTGAGATGACGATATCCGCCAATAAATTTCATAATACTTAATCTAATATATTTCTCAATTAGAGATTCTGAAGCGATAAACAAAGTGTAGTATCGTCTATGAAATAAACGATACTGTACTGATTACTAAATATTAACTTTTTTATAATAGCGTTAATGAAGACTTTACGTATAGACGGTTTTAATGAGTCTCCGGTGAAATTTGCTGTTCAACGTTTAACCTTTAATATAATTGTGTAAAGTTAAAGTGAGGCACTTGCTTTTATTTAAAACAATATCTTAAAGCCAAGATATCAATATCGCAAAATATATTGTGAACAGAGGTGGAATTGAAGGTAGAAACCAACGAATATTGCTACATTGAACTAATATGAATTTGACTGATGTTGTTTTAAGTTTTCTTTGTCGGCATGACTTTTGCTTTAAAAATGTAATATAATTAGCATACATTATTTAGGCCTTGGTCGCCTATCTAGCAGTACGTGAGGAGCATGTCAGGGGAGAACAACCCTCTTCATTAGGCCTCCCTCAGAATAGGGCACGTGTGCTGCGTGTACGGTTGGTCACCCCTGCACGCGCTGCTTTAAATAAAAGCAAATTTAACTAAGACTTGTATAAGTCATTTTGTATCTTCTTATATTTTGTAAATTATGAACATTTTTCACTAGATGCACTGTAGTATAAGCAAATCTTATTAATTAAATCAAATCATTTATTCCAATTAGGCCACCTAAAATGGCACTTTTGAACGTTAAATAAAATATAAAGATGATCCTAGTCGCTCGTTACAAAATGTAGTTTCGTGTCGAGTGGAATGGGCAACAAACTGCACACTTACTCTTTTAAAATAGAATTAACAATATTTGTATACATTAGTTAAATAATTATATATGAAGACAATGTACTCCCAGAATAAAATAACTATACAGGTCTATTATTGTATTGTTAGTATACTTGCTCCTCACATATTTACAAATATTGAAACCGTAGAATATTATACATTAAAGAGTAATAAAAGAGTAATAAAAATGTAAGATAAAAATATTATTTTTTAATAACAAAAATAATTAAAATTAGATTAACAACCAATTGATTTTGTCAAGGCTCTATGATTGTCCCATGGAGCAGGACCAGCACGTTTCCAAGGATTCTTATCTTGGATAATTCTTCCTCTAATTTCTAAAAAAATTCGTTCATATCGTTTTAATATGTGTTGCTGGTGATCAATATTGTTTTGGGATTATTTGGAAGTCGACACGAAACCTTAATTATTGAGCAGACACATTCTTGTAATGCATAATGTTTTATGGAAAACATAAAACGTACATTTTTGCGTATTTACGGAATTGCGGATTTCTACGTCTGCCAATTTTAAAAATATCATCCGTTACACGAAAACGTTACAATTCCTATCTTTTGTTTTAAAACCGGAAGGAGATGAAAGGCTTTAGTTTTAAAACAAAAACATTTTAGTGACGATTGAACTGTGTCCTTTAGTTGCACAAAGGGTGAATACCAGGGCTCAACTTACACTGGTCCCCTGCATAATGGATACATTTGCGGAGAAATTGCCTAAATTAGTTTGTGGAATGAGACAAAAAATGAAAACGTAGTCTTTTCCTTCTATTACAAAGATTTCTCTATGTTCAGCCGGGTATCATTTTAGTATTCATGGAATTTGAATCTAGATCTGTTTAAACGAAGTTAGGAAAGGGTAGAAACACTGCGTTATGAAATCGTCGAATGTTAAGCGTACGATCATAAAAAGCGTAGCACATGCTACGAACTTATGCCTCGCAGCGTATTTATTTTCGTTTATTTATTAATACTTCGTACATTACAATATAAAAAGTAACATAATTAAATGAAAAGAGGGCAACCGGCGGCCTTATCGCTTTTGAGCGATCTTTTCCAGGCAACCACTGTGAGTAAAGAGAAAAAATGTATTTAATTACAAGAGGTTGGCAAGACGTGCAAAAATACATATTTCATATATATATATAGTTATTAAGAAGAAATTATACAGGAACAAAAAAATAAACTAAACTGATACTGAATACATGAAAAACAAAAAGTAGAAAGTAAATCACGATAATCTAATTCAAGTTCATATGTAATACCATTGTATTACATATAGGTATGCAAGTAACGAATTTTTTATTATTATTTTATAAAACTTAGAATTATTTATTTTCTTGTAATTGTACTTGGAAGAGGTGTTTAGCACAAATTGTAGCTCTCAAGGATAAACGAGCAGACTCGCCATTAATTTATTTCTTAAAAATCGCGGGTAAAGTAACTGCGTCGTAATTAAACAAATCTCAACTTCATCTCAACACCGCGCGACTGTAATTGACAATTTTCGACTTTGTATTAAAAATAACTGAGACTGAACGTAATCGAGAAAATGTTTACGAAATAATAAAAACAAAATATCTACTGAATCACTTATTTTTACTAGAATCCAGTAGAAGATAAATATAGAGTAGCAGTTAGCATTTAAATAAATTATTTCAAAGCTTATTTAAGAATATCGAAAGATATAACAGTGATATGCGCATAACAATTCGGAAAGTGTCGAATATGCTGAAAGAAAGTTTTGACCGAGTTACGTAAGGGTCAGCTGTTATTCTGGATAGGTACACAAAGCTCTGTTGACCATTGTCCCAAATTCACATTGCACAAGGCAAGGTGTACATGTATTGCTCCTGGCTGAGGACCGGCACTTACTGAAATTTTTATCAGCATTCTTGAGCTCAAAGAGTAATTTACATGACAAAAGTCTATCGTCTCGTTGTAAGAGTGCTACTTTTTAAATGGCCTCAATAATCTTATTTAAAGGGTAAGGCCTAGCATTTTACGATCATAATAATTTAATAGCACTTCTATTGTGTATGTATTGTTTGAAATTGTTGTCTATTTTTATGCTAAATGTACGGTAAGTAATAAGTTTTTAAAACAGTTTATTTTTTATTACTAGTGTTGCATATTTGTTACAGTTCTGTGGAACAATCAACATAATATTTGCATTGCACTAGGTTAAACTCGCTGGAGCGTCCTTATTCCCCAAGGATTGGATAAATCACAATCCTTGAACAATCTGACTGTTTTATTTCCGCCCTAAAGTATATTCGTGTTTTATTCATATACCATCAGTGATGTAATTTTATCTTTACTTAGAATTTTGTAAAATAATCAATCAAAGCAGGAAAAGGTCAAATTGCTATGCTTATTACTATGCTTTGGTTGCCCGTTACGACGAAAACCCAAATATGAATATTAACTACAGTAGACTGTACATCTATAATACCGATGCAATTTCTCAAAGCATATGGTGTAACCTATATTAGAGCCATTTCCTGTTGAGGGCGTGAACCATCACTTGTCTTATCGCGTCAAAATGTTCGAAAACAATTTGTTCAGTGTATACGAACCGAGTACTCTATGATGATACGGGATAGTCTAGGAGCACATTTTCATCCAAAATTTTAGCTTTTAGACTAAACTAGAGGATTTCTTCAAAGTTCTAATGAATTTTCAGTACCAACGCAGCAGAGGTTGACCTGATTTAACTTAAATGAAAAGAGATAATGTTTGTTTAAGTTAGTTTATTTATCTCCACAAAAAAATATTCTAAAACGACATAATAATCTGTTTTTCCCTTGAAGCAGCTTAGAACATAGTGCCTAGTATTATTTGTATGTTAATTGTTAGGTAAGCTCTTGGTGTAAACCTCAAGATATGAGTTGGCCGCGTCCCTTCCCCCTACCCCCCACAGCGAATATGTGAAAGCTACAGTGCGCCTCGACACCTTCGCTAAAAGTAAAAGCCGGTACACTCGGGGAGAAAACTGCAAATCATCGTAATTTATCAATATTTGAAAAGGGCTCAGCCCTAATATGTTAGTTAATGGAGCTACGTTTTATAAGTTCGTTGATGAGATATTGTACTCAGTGCTAATAGGAAATTACTGAAAAACTTGTCATTTACTTAATTATTTTTTTTTACAAAATTTACTATCATAATATCGTCGTATATTAATATATATTTTTCATTTTATTCTTCATAAATATACATTGTACCTGGGATCTTCCGTATTTCCTTAACAAATAAGTAAATAACGTGGAAATTCACTTGTTTACTTGAAGGTCCGCGCATCAAGGTTTCCATCAAGGATATTGGCGCCCTACCTGTTTCCATCAGGTGATACTGACGACGACTGTACTGAAGATACCTATAACATCGTGTCTCATGAATATTCTCATATTTGTTACAATTCGCAACTCGCGATATAATTTTGTTTCATAATAATATTTCATAATTAACTCAATAGTTCATTTTAATTTAAGATTATAATTGCAATTGAATCACTAATGAAAGAATGATTTGAAAGTCAAGCGCGATGTCGTCGTTTTGCGTCTGTATGAAGTTAAAAAAATCCGTTGTCTCACAAATTCCATTAAGTCAACGAGGCACCAAAATCTCTGAAATTGCATATTTTAAGCATTATACTTCGCTTCGAGTTCTATCCAGACGTAATAAAGCTCCGTTTGACTCTTTTCAGAAGCTCCCGCGTATTTGCATTGTAAAATAGTGTTCATTTTAGACGGACGGCAAACAGTTTACGTATTTGCGGAAGTGTGGTTATTATAATAAGGTCGAGAGTCGGGCGGCGCCGCTGCTCGGTCAGCAATGAGAGGGGAGGCGTCATCTGGTCGCTCGCGAGCCTGCCGCAAGCTTCTGAAATTTTCAGTTGCCTGTAATGCTTATTACTAGCTTATTTATAAGGCCCGCAAGCGTCGACTTTTGTCACGGCGCCATTTGCATTGTGGCTTGGCTTCATGGTATTTCGAGAACATTTTGCTCAGATTCATTTTGGTACAATTGCCTAAAATCACAAGATAAAGCTAATCTATTGAAATGAAATAGAAATGCCGTGCATTTCAACTCGACTCCAGAACGTAAAGAAAATGCAAAACATAAATCTCGATGCTCTGATTAAAATCGAATTACTAATTAAAATAAAATCCGAATGAATTACACATTCATTTCAGCTAAGTCAATATGCTAATTCTACTAATTTCACTGAGCTTACCTCATTTCCCTCTTACTTGGATAAAGTAATATGAGCCTTATCAACTGCGTGATAAGGATGATTTCGGTATCGAAGCCGGTAAATAAAATCTAATCAGGGTGCAGGTGTTTCGGTGCTGTAAATGAATGGTAAATCAATTATACCTGTCCATAGACATTGATTAGAAATTGTTTGCTTTAGGATTTATAATCTGTTTCTTTTAGTTTCATCTATTTAAGGATTAAAAACTCTAACTATTAAAAATAAAATGATAAAACAAAGAGGTTGTTTTAACTTAAAGCATTTAATGTAATCAATAAACAGTATTTTTTAGTTAATTAATGATTGAATAGTAACTATTTTAACTTAGCAAATTTCGTAATAATGAAATGAAATACGTTTATTTTGGAACATAGGATCATAAGAGTATCAATTATTCCACGTCATTAAATTCGAGCCTGTTGGCATCCCTACGGATGCCATCGGTAAAGAAGACAGAAGGTGTTAGCCGAGAGAAAAAGCCGGCGTAAAAAACTATCGGTACTCTTTTAAAAAAAAAGCAAATCATCAAACAATTCTACAATATTTAATGCTCACGGTTAAGTTTTCTAAGACATATAAGATTTAATATGTACAGCATGTGTTGGAGAACACACAGTTTGCCAGAGGGCGAAGCCGTCGCGTCTATCGAACAGTCAATATTTGGTATTGGCACCCGGCTCTCGGCCCCAGGAGATGAATTGCTTCTAATGTACATAAAAGGCTCCATTTTGGACATATTACGACCCAGACTGAAAAAAACACAGTATCGGGTACTTCGCTTCATCATTGTGCTTCTTTAACAAGAACTACTGGTGATGTATCGCTATTTTGGTGTTATAACAAAAATATTTATTTTTGGTTACTTAGGAAAACAGAAATGTAAGATTAATGGCAAGGTAAGAAAGGTATCTTATGGCATTGCTCAATTGGACTGTGAACATTATAAAAAGTGTAACTATAAAATCTCTTTTTAAATATGTTAAATATTACTTGATAATCTGACATTATTGGAAATTTAAAAGAGAACGAAAATTTTGATTAAACACTTACAAATTCGCTGAGCTTACAGTTCGGGCGACAATACACCGTGCATTCGATCACTCGCCTTTTTTTAAACGAACTGTGACTCGACATTCAATATGAGTTCCTTAACCCACGTGCATACTGCACCTGAAATAAACTAACTCACGAACTTGCTTAAACTTCTAGGATTTTGAGTCTTAGACAGCGACGTACAATTCAATCCGTATCAGCTTTTCTATGCACTAAGTATTTTATAAAAAGACATCTGTGTAATTTGAAATGAAACGAATAACTTTCCAACGTTGATGTACTAAAATAAATCGTTAAAAATATGTGAAACGTTAAACCGTTGTTCGTTAGCGAGTTTTACCAAAAACTGCAAAAAGTCTAACACGAAAGAGGCGGATTGTTGAAGGGGCATGATCAATGGCTGTTCTTTTACTCTCTTTTTTAGCTTAAAGAATGGCAACGTTGATGTATGTGCTTACACATTAATTTAGAAAAAACTATGCCATAAGAAGCTGAAAACGCACTCGCGACACTCTCTGGCATGCTGAGCCTTCTGCCTGGTTTCCCCCTGCTATATAAAAAAAATATAATAGAAAACATTTTCCTTATTAGTTAGAATAAAAGTGTTATCTTTTAACTTTGAGGCATTGTATATCTGACCACATAGGGTAAATTTGACCACGTTGAACATAAATGCGGTGACGCCAGTGTGCACGTAACTCGGGTACCGTACAAATATAAAATTCATAGAGATCGCCGGCGGCTCTCATATTGTGTCTCCGGCGTGTTTGCGCTCGCTGGCTACTGCAAATATTCACTTCGCGTAATACTTCTGTCACATGGCATTGCTTCCACACCTAGCGGTCAGTCCTACATTGCTTCCAGTCATTAACACTGAATAGGACTGCGCTCTACTACTTGCACTTGTTCACTGACTACGTAGAGAGAATACCTCTGCTCACACAGTTTGCACTTTTTAACTGAAGTTTAAAATTAAGCAGGACAAAAACAAATACGACAAGATTATGTATTATTTCTTTTCTTCTTAAATATTTTCTTTAACGGTCAACAATTATAGGCTTAATTATCTCAAGACTGAGATCGTGTTAACAGCGTGAGGTCCCTTAGGGGTCCCTCAGCGTAGGGTGCGGTGACGTCACAAGCAGATGAGCACTAATAAGCTTCGTCGGCTAGCGTCACGATCCCGCTAGTAATTGGAATAGTGCAATTGATTTCTTTTGAAAGATCAGCGAAGCCCTCTCTTATTGTGCTCATTTATTATAAAAGTATTCATTTTAAACGACTCGCTTTTTAGTTGGGTATTAAATATTAAATTAAGTATAGCTTGAGAATTAAACTCAATTGTTTTTAATTAATAAATTAGATCGAACGCTGTTAGCGGTAGCCGGCACCTGGCTCTCGGCGGCCGCGGGTTCTCTGTAGAGCAGTCTGTAGCAATCTCCAGTCAATAAAACGGTACAAATTGGATGAGAGAACGCGCCGCTCTGCGCATAAGTGAGTTAGTGTCCCCCCCCATCGAGGCCACGAAACTCTGGACCTAGGAGATCTAATACTTTGTTAATTCATAAAAGTTTAAATATAAAAGTGTATTATTGAAAACATTTATGTTATTTAACTTTCAAATGATGTTAGCTAAAAATAATAACCTTGACCTCAAATCCTTTTTGAAGAGAGCTCCCTTTTTAATGCAAACGATGTATCAGCGATTTATCTACTTGATTATTCTTACATTCACCAGTGGCAAGGCCTTGTAATTGAATAATAATTGTTATTCTAAGAAAGTCTCAAGTTTCCTAGCCCCACACCCCCTTCGTCCGCTAGAATGCATCTAATGCATCGGACACCCTGTCTTAATTGCGAACCGGAGCTTCTTACGATGAAAGCTTGCGACTTGCTGCCCGAGTGTGCGGGGGATTTTTTAATCAAATAGCACACATGCATTGCTCAAGTCAACAAAATTGTTAGAATGGCTGATACGTAACGTTTTAATTTTAACAGTGAAAATCTTCTAACCGTAAATACCATGTCCAGTAAAAGTACAGTTTATAAATAACGAACATTTTGTTAAATGCTAGTCCGAATATTTCAAAAATTGAAACTCTTCCGCGTGAAATGATATGAAAAACGTCGTCGGCCTCCCTTATTTTATTATGAACGAACTCGCTCGAACGGGCCTCTCGATTCGAATCAAAATAAAAATGCGATACATCGACGATCGCGATTCGGATTACGATTCGCCGATTCCGAAACCCGATTTTACGCTTTTCACTCGAATAAATTGCGCAGTTGAAAACCGATGCGACGCCGATAACTAGATAAGATTGTGTACCTTTAGATCTTTGTATTTTTTCCTTTTCACCAGACAGAACACGACGACTGACCGGAAATACGCGTTTAGAGTCGCACGAGTGTCCAGTACTATCTCTGAACAGCAATTATTATTGAAGAAATGTCTTTATGACTAAGTCGTAACTTCAGTAATGCTGTACTGGTTTTATACGCGAAACTTAAACAAATCTGTAAATAGTTAGCGAAAGGCTGTGATACCAAACATTATTTGAAAAATTCTTCAATATATTTGACACGAGTACGAAGTATAAAAGTTTCACCTAACTTGCCAAGATTCGGCCAAGTTTTTCCACCTGAAGTGCAGCGCACGAACTTTGAACGTAGTTACTGTTGTCACATGCAGATCCTTCAACGGAAGATATTGCACATCGAAATTATTTTCTGATATATTTACTGTAATATTTAATAAAGGTTCTAATATCAAGTCGGAATTTGGAAAGTGGTTTCTTACGAAATACTTTAACGATCAGAGATATGATTGGATTCTACTGAAAAATTTTGATATTTATAATTACTACAAAAGTGTCAATAACAGCATACGTCTAACTTTTATATAACATTTACACTAGCTAATTCGACGTACTTCATTGACAGTAACAATAAATGTCATTTTACAGATTAGCTGAATTTATTTTGTGTTTTATGAAAGTATTAAAACTGAATTCTAGTACTCAACATTACTATTTGCCTTGTTGTATATTTCCCTGAGTTACATCAAACTAAATTTCTGAACGCTTGCATAAATATTTGATAGCCAATCCTTTCTTTCTTTATACAATATTTTTAAAATTAAGAAATACGCTATTTTCCAAATATCGCGGATATATCTTGTTGATTCTAACCTTATTTTAACGCGTTCTTAAATTTAGGCGAAGAATTTAGTTAGGAATAGTTATATACATAGAGAGTAGTTCAGCTAGTCTCGAGTAATTAGTGCTGAAACTAAATAAAAACATGAATTCCTGCCCGTCTTTCTATTTGTTTGCCATAAACTCATACTTATATTAATACTTCAGATAATTTTATTGCAGACCAATAATTAGAAAGCACCACGAGGAAGCTTTAGGAACATTATTCTTCTTGGTTCACGGGTGACGGTTGTACAAAAGGAAAATACAGAACTCAATGCGTTAATAGATGCACTTTCGCGAAATGATAGGCGTGAGGCAGACAGGACAAATCCCCGGCGGTTTGCACTGGACCGATGTTGAGATTAACGAATTACGTAGCACGCAGCTTGCAGTCACTGTATCAATCACGTTCTACGAGACTCACAGTGGTGCAAATTAAAATTTACTTATTCGAACCTTATATTAGAAATAGTTATGCTTAAAATAATCTAAGCATAAGAAGATCAAAATTTCTTACTTATAAACTCGTAACTACGTTGGTATAACCATTGCCCCGTTCTGACATAGGCACAATACGGCAACGCCAGAAAAAAAAAATTGGTTGCCTGTAAAGTCGGTATACGGGCGAAAGTTTTACGTGACAACGACTTTGAGTGGTAAAATAATTTTAATGTGAATATTCATTCGTATAGTAGGAAGAAGGATGAAATAATAGTAACAATTTAAAACATTATGTCTGTCTCTCTCGCTCTTAGGCGGGCTAACCATGCCCGAGTGGAAGGGACGCGTGCCTCTCACTCGCTCTCATTGTGAGCGCATAACGTGAGCGGAGCGTAACGCAGTTTCTTGAAGTGTCACCCGGCAAACCAATTTATATTATGTTAGACGACCATTCGTGGTGATTTTGATTCGTGGTTGTTGGTTTTGTATAATAACCAGTTTTAGAAGATATTAAAATTTAAAGAAAAAAATTGTATGTTTATGATAAATTTAACTCTACGTTTATATTAGATAATAGAAAAACCGTCATTATGTTTAGTAGTTAATTTATTGTGTAAATATAGTATGAAGGATAAACAAAGATGTGTTTCATTCGCTGCACTATTTAGACATGAAATAAGCTCAGTTATCGTCAGCACTATCTAAAAATTTGATTGGCTTAGGCGACACTGTCCGATCGAACTTCTAAATGGGATTAGGGCTCCCTCGCGTTCCCCCGGGAGCCGGGAACCGGGATAGCCCGTGATTGCTTTAGTGTTTACCCAACAGTATTGCGGCACCGGTAGGCTCAAGGCTAGCTTTGAACTCTGGTATACACCGGTTACTGGTTACGTCAAATTGATGTCACGAAATGAATTTTTGAAATGCCGCGAGTCTCGCAAAAAATTCATTGGTTTTTGGTTCGATTGCCACTTTTAAGTTATATTTAAAGCATGGCAGCTGAGGGTTAGTAAAATATAGAGAAAGGACGTCGGGAATGGATCGGTAATCTTGTTACAAATGCGGTTGATGAAGCCCGCAGAAGGTGAGCGTAAGGTAATCCCGGCCGCCCTTATCCGCTGACTGATTGCAGCCTGCGGATATTCTCACAATCAATATGTCTCGACTTATCTTTCTTTTTTTGTACTGCAGGTTTTTTCTAATGTTAATATATGCCTTTTTCCAACACGTCATAAAATACGGCTCATGTTCTGTCAATGAAGTTAATTGGTCGATAGTCACTTGCTTGCTTGAAGGTTGATATCACCTATTACTGCTTACTTACTGAATCAATTAACTTAATATTAATTATTTTAATAAGTTCATAATGTAAGCCTACTGCGTTATTCAAATTAATTGATTTTCTCCCCGAAACAAAAATACAGTGATGATTTGGATTAAAACATTAGTATCGAAATACAAACTATAATATATAGGAAGTAAAAAGATGTCATTAGTAAGTTGTGAAACTCCGCGACTTTAGAATTGGATTTGTAAAGAGTTTTCGGGTTGTTCATAATGCAAGTGACGGCCACAATCGTCTTTCATACTTGTACCTCGGTCGGTAGGGTCTCCATCTTCTTGCGTATTGTAGGAGCCTCAAACTAATATTCTAGATTAAAGTTCAATTAAAAATACAACACAACAATTCGGGTTCAGGTCGGCATAACAATTGTTATAGAATATAGATAGTTTAGCGAAACGTACAACACACACGCTACAACGTTTATCTTTCTGACAGATAACTTTGTATTATGCACCTTTTACCTAAAAAATTACTACTAATTTGGAAGCATATTTTATTCTTAATTTTCTTAAACGGTAGTCACCCCAAGCCGGGGCACAAGGAGAACCATTGAAGCACCTCCGTTAAAATTGTAAAGAGGTCGAAATAAAAAGCGGTCGCTCACAATGCGGAAAACTCATTTTGTAATGCTTTTTATTTCACGCAAAAGGCCATGTGGCCGCGAGGATTCGTTATTTTTTTTAATTTCTTTATCCCACCGCGGTTTAGAAGTGAGATTTCACCCAGACCGAGGAATCTTAACAGTAATAAAATAATTTACTTTAATGTAGTAATGTGTTAAGGATGATAAATTGTTCGAGAAAAATACTTCTCGGCTTATTATATAAATGTCTCCCGATATTGTTTTCTGCCAAGGGTACCGAATAAATTATTACTTATAAATATAGTTAGTAATAGATAATAAAAACTATTTGCATGATTTAAAAAGGAACAATACTGGTTCCATGTCACTAAAAAGAATACGATGTCTCCATGCTGACCCCGATTTTCAATGACGTGTTAATTTATTAGTGTGATGCACGACACCTCGTAAACTTAACTTCTATTTTATATACTTACCCCTGTTTATGATAACAGTTAGGAGTGCTACAAGGGCAGGACTTATCCTTTTATAGCCTGCGATTAAATCTATTTAACAATCGTAAAATTGCTATTTTATGTCATTCCAGACTGTTCGTTAATTTCCAAATAATTCATAAGCGGGTTTTTTATGTTTTTCGTAAAGATTCCGTCCGCGAACACAAATAAACAAATGACAATATTGGAACTGCTATAATTTAAATGGAGCTTAGTTATGAACAATGGCACTCTTACGGGATTGTTATAGAATAAATAATATTAAATTATAAGCCACTCTAAATTTACATATAATCTACAAAGAGTAATAATAATACTGCATAAATATAATAATGTTTGATGAACACCAATATATCCCCGACAAATTGAGCAGTTACCCAGCCTGTTTAAAATACGGTATTTGAATATAACTATTTGTTGTAATCCTCACTCGTGTCGGGATTAGGAGTGCGCACACGCCGTAATCTCGTGCGAGCGAACACCCGTTCATGTTGACACTGCATATTGCGTGCTGGGAAGAGATGCAGCTGGCATCATTTATCAGAATATGCTGAACGACCATCTCATTAAGATATACTTTGTTTGGTGAACCGTGCAAAACCGTATTTTTATCGTATTATAACAAATTCTGTTTCCGTTTTTAAATAGACATTTATTCTGACTAGATAATTTTATCCTGAAGTCGCTTCGCCCTTATAGTATTTCTAGTAGCTTTGATTTTCATAATTTCGCTTATATAACTTTATTCGCTTAAAACATGAACTAACATAAAATTAGGGGTTGCGACGCTAACAAAAAACATCTTGGCTTTACAGGGTTCTTAAATCTACCTTATGTTATGTTATGTTACCTGTAAAGAATACGTATATGAAGTAAGTGTAGTCGACCTTTGGGACATCATCAGAAACGAGTATGTTTATTTTTTTATTACAATGTGGGGAAAAAACTAAAGGGCTCCTATTGGTTTCGATTGTGCGATAATTGCTAACATTTGGTTTTGCGCTTTCCATTATTACATATATTTATCTTACCTAATGTTAGATTACATAGCTCTCGTTAGATAATTTACTTTTAGACTGAAAAAATTAAAATAAAAATCAACCCTGAAGAGTAGCCATCTAATAATATTCTCGCATAACCTATAATGAAGTTGAGGCACGTTGACAGGGCACTATAAAGGTTAATGAGTGGACCGGTCGCTTTCCGCTTTGATGATCACAGCCTATTATTATCCATGTCCACACTAAGGGGTCATGGCGTCTGTTTTATTCATTTTATGTAGAGTAATCAACCGATAAGTTCTTTGCAAAATGGCATATTATATTTATACAATATCATCTATATATAATCAACACGTACTCATATCGCTTGCACTGGTACTTTAAATGCAGTTTGACCTTCAAATGCTACTAATGTGGTGCCATAAAATTTTCGTTATTGTTCTGTACCGATATAAGTTAAACACCGTTCTAATTCCTAACAAGGCTATAAAAATTTTATTTTGCTATTTCGTGCGGAGGGTGGCTTTATGAAGTTAGTTCATACTAGCGTTTGTAGGGTTGGGTGCAACACATTCGCCTATCGTTAGATTACAGTAAAATATTAAACGAATCATAGAATAAGGTTGTTTAGTTTAGTGTATAAGATTTTTTTAATTTCCTTAGCATAATCATAAATTTTATCTGAACACTGTAATATCTAAGGTATCTAATTTACAAAAAGGAAGTACCAGCTGAGTTATATCATTAGACGTCAATGCAAAATACAAAATTCCACCCGTATCACCTTGACGACCCTTGTCTCTGCCTGTGTGCTACTGTGTGGTACCAGCTGCCCACTGAAGTATTTCCGAACCATTTCGACTTACGGTCTACTTAAAAACTTGCCCTCTGGCATTGAGACTGTCCATGGGCGACGGTATCACTTAACATCAAATGAGACTCCTGCCTGTTTGCCCTCTGTTCTATAAATAAAACTATAATGTTCGAATGTAGCATTACCACAACAATAATTGAAACAAGAATAATAAAAATTTGATGCCTTTTCGGGGGTTGGCTTACGAAGTTACAAACGATTGAGTCGGCGAACGACTGAGGGCTCAAATTGAATTAAATGACATTTCCATTTCCATTCTAGTTATGTTCTGTTTACAGTCGTCACTCGATACCCAGCATGACTTTTATGTCCATTTAATTGTAGGGCAGATTCATTGTAAAAGACTTTTTGGCTATGGGTATGGGCGATGTTTGAGGGGACGATGATATAGGATAACTTGGTACCAATTTTGATTATATATTTTTAAAACCATTTTAATTTTAAACTTTTATGCATATTTAAAACATAACTTCATTTTTCTCATAGCGAAGTCAAAGCGAAATGATTTACTATTTATTGATACAATTCGTTAGTATACATACGTATCTTATCAAGAAAAGTAAATTAAAACAGCATACAAAGTATGCTGCTGCCAACCGATCATTAATTACCTTCAAGATGTCAGGCTGAGAATCGACAAATCCCTGTAAATCCTATTTCGCTATGCACTTGCAGTAATCCCGCAGCAGGGGGGAGGGGGAGAAGGGAAGTGACAGATTTTTAATTAAACGCCACTTAGGGCGCGGACGCCTTGCGGTTTCCCATCGCTTTATTGCATGTCTAGCGCACACTGGCCGCGTCACATCATATTGTCTTGTACTGCAATTATCACTATTCACATATTATGCATATACTGAATAAGATCCCACCCCATGGAACTCCGGTAACTATAATGGAATACTGTATTAGGAAAGAAACAAGATTTTAAAATAAATGAAAAATAAAAATTCGATCATTACAAGGTTTTCCTTGGCAATTTTTGTGATATTTTCTAATAATTGTAACCAAACTAATTTTCCATAGAACTTTGCTTTAATTGCAATAAAAACATAAGAAGTTGTTACTATATACATAATTCATTCAATATCGTTGTTAATACGCGCGTGATAATGAATATTCAACGAACGGAATCCCGTCTCCGAATTCTTGAAAACAAATAGAATTCATTTTATTCTTCTCGTTCTATCAACCGAACATAATTTTCTACCAACACTAAATAATAAAAGGTGTGTCTAGTAAATGTATGTAAATTATGCTAAAACCACTAAAATATTTTGCTACGACTTAGTTGTAGTCAGCGCTATATAATATTCTAGGTGGTTTAAATTCGACGTGCATTCCGCCTATGTTCATTCCCAGGGCGGCAAGCGACCGATCCGCCCGCCCGTTGTCCCGAACGGTTTACTTATTTCGTGAGAAACATGTGCGAGTACAGACTTTTCGTGAAGTGAATTCCAGACTATTGTTATATTCATTTTCATCTTCAACATTAGGTATTAGTAGTAGTTATTATTAGACGTGGTACTTTATTATTAACGTGTTGCGAATAAAAAACCTAAATTATAATCTTAAGTATTTGAAACATCTCTATTAAGTGAGTAAAAATAAGTAACGAAGTAATCTGGTGATTTTAAGAATTATCCTTCCTTATATTCTTCAGCTATTAATCAAAGTACGTATGAAAAAGCGTATTATTAGTCAATACATTTTATGAACTATAACAGTTACGAAAATAGCGTTAAAATAAGTTAAACAATCGTTAAGCAGTAGGTTAGAAAACAAACAGTAGCATCGATACTCTCTAACGGGATATTAGACCGTATTGCAATGACCATAAAGGTGTATTAGGTGTGAACAGAGGCGGGTTAATGTTTACACTACGGTGCAAGGAACTATCCGAGATCGATGCACGGTCGCTACCGGCTTGCAGGTAACTGTCTTCTAATTATATATTTACTTTGTGTGTAGAAGCTGTAAAATTATTTCAACGCGTTGTACTTATTTCTACTGTTTTATCGTATTTAAAAAAAAATATAGATATTTAAGTTTTATTTGATTTGTCATTAAATTAAGTAAATTATACATTTATTCATTAAAATATATTAATACGCTGAACGATTGCAAAACCTCTGAATATTTTCTTCATTCACACTACAACTTTAAAATGGTGACAGTCGTAAGAGTTTTAACTTGTTTTTTTTACCTATTATATTTATTTCTAATATTTTATAATATACAAAGCTGTCTATAGTTTGAATAGTGAAGACGATACTTAATGGACCAGATATTAAATTTATTCATTCTAACAACAGATTATTTCTGATGTATATAAGTATATGGTATGAAATTATACCATAAATAATAGGTTTGGTCAACCGTTTCAGTGGAAATAGTTGTGAGCAGACAGATACAACTAAAGAGCGGAACTCTAGCGGTGTAGTTGATGAGCGCCTCTTGTCTTGATTATCTTTTAAGTTAATTGCATGAAAAAATAAGATAGATTATAAGTTGTGTCATTGGTGCGGTCGCAAGTAATATGTGAACAAAACGGTAATGACGGGCAATTCCACATAACAAGATGGTGAAGTTTGTATTGAATCATGTTCCGGCTCTGAGTCCCCAATCAGCGCACATTGTGATCTCCACAATCACATTACGCGGCCTCTATGCCTCCAGAATTCATAAGTACCTACTCTTGATGTGTCAAACATTTCTTACAATTTAATACTAATCCTTTCATTAGTCTATTAAATCGATTAGTGATAGACGGGATCTTTAAACCAACCATAGGCTTCTCATAGTAAATAAAGTTGCTGTATTTATTGACTAAATAAAACAAATTATAAGTTTACTTATCGTATTATTAAATCAAGATAAAAACAATATTTTTTAAATATTAGGCTGCTATTATTATCATATAATTATTTGTAACCAAATTATATAATCGGCAATAAGTAACAATGTTGGCCCAAGTTGGACAGTTTTGATGAACGAGCGTGTGCAGGTGCGCATGACGCCGCACTTTGCGAGTGCTCAGTTATTAATTGATTGATAATTCGCTATTACTAAAATACTGTCGTATATTTTTATCGCCACATCGATGGCAAATCTTACTCAGTCCACTTCACCAGGTATTTCCTTTTGCGAACCAGCGAGCAGTGGTAATGCCTCCCAGTGGAGATCTTCCCAAGGATCATCACTTCGTAATCATTCTTATAAAAAAAATTATCCTCCTCTTCCTATTAGTATGTGTCCGTGTTTAAATCTGTAAATGTACGATATATTATTAGGCATTCCAATAACGACAAAATGAAGGTGTCATGGCTCACCCACGAATTTAGCTTGCAAATGCATCTGGGGGACGCGTTTATTAAAAACCAAACGTCAAGAAATCGATCTTCCCACTGCGCCATTAATATAACCCATCCTGCATGCTGATCTGAGCATTACGCTCTTAACGCGAAAGGTCGCAATTGAGAAGTGCCGTTTCGCCTTTACGGTGCCGTGTAATCGAACTGATTATAATATAAATCGAAAATGTGAGTGACGTTGGATCGAGGCTTGCAATTAAAAGGGGTGCTGTCATCCATCACAGTGGCTTACGGGGGACACTATTATTATTAGCCGCCGCCGATAACCGGCTTAATCCGGTTTTTGTTCAACAATTTTCGGTGAATGGCTGGGATTTCGGCGAGCTAAATAATCAGAAAAGGATTTTTACGTAAAAGTAGCGCTTCGAAACATAAACTCAAACGAATTAAAATCAAAGTTAAAAGGAGCATGACATTCGATTCCAAAATATTAAACTTAAAACGTAAGAAAAGTATTGTTCTTCTTCTTCTTTAGGGACACACTGTTTACCCTGGATTTTACTCATTATCATTAATTGAAGAGATGGTATGACGTACATTCCATGGTTTAATGTACCACATTACCTTCGACATTCCAAATCGATTTTTTTTATAGAACAGGGGGCAAACGGGCAGGAGGCTCACCTGATGTTAAGTGATACCGCCGCCCATGGACACTCTCAAAGCCAGAGGGCTCGCGTGTGCGTTATCTGCCTTTTAAGAATTGGTACGCTGTTTTCTTGAAGGACCCTAAGTCAAATTAGTTCGGAAATACTTCAGTCGGCAGATGGTTCCACAAAGTGGTGGTGCGCGGCAAAACTGCCTAGAAAAACGCGCAGTTGTGGAACGGTGGACGTCGAGGTGATACGGGTGGAATTTCGTATTTGCCTCGACGTCCGATGGTGAAACTCAGCTGCAGGTATCAATCCGAACAACTCTTAAATTATATTCTCTTCTCTAATTAAATCCTAAGAATATTAATAGTATATTATAGCTCAAACCTTCCATCTTCTTATGCTTAACAACATATACACCTTTGTACTCTCAAAAGTATTACATTCGTTTCTTCAATATGAGATTAGATACAAAGTTTTATTTGTAAAAGCTTGTCTTAATAATGAAACGGTTAAGTAATTATCTCGAAGGCAGCATTCCTTTTGAGTAGTTAGCAGATGAGGATCAAGTAAATAGCTTGGAAAATTGCTTCACTCGTCTAGTGGCTCAGCTAAATTGTTTTCCCATCGGTTTTCATTTAGTTTGCTCGATTAGCGTAGTCTTTTGTTTTTACACAATGTAACACGAGAGAACATGTAGCGGACTGCCGCCGTTAAGAGATTTGCGAATTCAATAGGATTCGCCGTTCTCTACATCCGCAATTAACTTTTCAAATAGAGTTCCTGCTTCACATATGTAATTCAGACTGAATTACATATTAAATAACAATGTCAAATGTTCACACCAAAAAATTTCGTTGCTATAATTCCTGACGAAACGATGTTTCTTTCTGGTTAAATTCGTAGCGCTCTGCATTGGGCACAATATTTCTGAGTGTAGCGAGTAGCAATAGATTGTAGCACTCCGACGTAGCACAATAGTGGACATATTGTGAAAAGCTCCACTGGCGACATTCCAACTACGCCTGCCTTACATGGGACTAAAACGACAATTTATCGATTTTAAAGAGTAAATTAATTCATTCTACTATTAATTATAAGAACTTGAACAATACTTAAAAATTAAATTATAAAATGCAAATTATATATATTTATAGTAATTAGTAAAAGGCGTTTGCTTCAGCGTGCAACTACCTTTCCTGAGGTTCGATCTCTGGCACCAATCGACTTTCTGTCTATATGCGCATTTAACATTTGCTCGAACGGTGAAGGAAAACAACATGAGGAAACCGTCTCGTCTAAGACCCAAGAAGTCAAAAGTGCAGTACTTATAAGAAAAAATATGGTCATAAAACTGATCAATGAACTGACAGAAATGTGAGGTAGATTTATTTATTGTTTATTAATTTCAAGCAGTAGTAAAACTAATTAGTGTTAGTTAAATAAAGACGTAGGTGAATACAAAACATAATGTTCCCCAAAGAAAACTTTCGAAACGCTCAAATTCTTTGAAAGCATTAAAGTTTATGAAAATAAAATGTGTTTATAACATAAAGCTTTACATATTAGAGCAAGACGTACATTGAACAAGGCTTAGCCGCTCTTTAATTAAGGCCTGCCGTAATGAGCTATTAAAGTTTTGAGGTTTTCCTCTCCTCGACTCATTCTTTTTCAAAACTTTTAGCTTTTTGCTATGAAATGTGGACGTTTTTATATTTTATTACTTTTGATGCGTGTCTTACATGTGTTTTATGATTCAGTGTAACTCATTGTAAGAGCTCATTACAAATTATGTAGTACGAGCGTCAGTCTCGACTATTTATTAAAGAAAGAGGTTTTTTGCAAAAAGTACTCCCCGTTCATATTTCAGTAGCTTCCATAATCGTTTATCTTGCGGAATACATGGATTCTCTTTACCCACTTTCTTGAAAAGACTGAATAATTTAGTCCTTTTTGAGGCTTAAAAAATGAATCCCGGCCTTCCGCTCGACTGCCTGCCGCGATAAAGGACCCAGTCATAATGACAGATTATATTTTAAGGAGGCCAAAAATTGTAAGGTGTATAAGGTTTTACTTGTCTTTTGTAATGTGCCATTGATCGTGAAACTCTTGCTGCCTTTTTTCATAAAATATAAGCTCTTTTAAAAAGTTTAAATGAATTATTTATGTTCTAATTGAGCCAATGAGAAACGGATTCAAATTTATTCCTACGGCTAAAACAGGGAACCTTCAAACATAAATTACAGCTGTAAGGCACGCGTTAGACAGTCTTTTGAAGACTACCTGGTGTCACACGGGATTCGATGTGTAATGATATGTTTTCGTAGTTTGCGTTTCAGCACTACTTAGTTAACTTTAATTCCAATGTAAAATGCCAAACATTGTATTCTGAAATTTTGGCGCAATCTCTAGACAACTTTCCAGTTAACGTTGTGAATATTCGGCCTTATAATGTGCAATGAACAAAACTAAAAAAATATAAGTACTGGAAGTACGGATGGATGTTTGACATACCGAATAACTTGATCCCTCAATACGACGCAGGTTCGAACTGCCGTGAAATACATTTTTCCCTCGGCACCCGGCTTATGTACAGACGCTCAAAAATCACGACTGCATCGTTTAAACACGTTTAGGGATTGTCGTCTTTCAAACTATTTTTTTTAATTTGGTTTGCAATAAATTTTATTACGTATGTATTAATATTATTTCAATTATATTTTACCAAATGGAGAACTAGGTTGAAAGATACTGGATATCCTATGGACTACATGTATTTATTTAAGAAAAATTAAATATTTAATATTTCAGAAAAGTTATGAAACTAACACAACTTCAAATTAAATAAATAACTGTTTACAATAAATATGGCTTTTTTACAGATAGTGTATTTGTTATCATGAAAATATATTTTTTATAACGTACATTATCAATTAAACTATAAGGTATCTACATGTAATCATTTTTTTTTAATAGTATAATTATAATTCCTAGTTTACATATAAACTATTGAAATTACTGACAACTTTCTAACATCAGGTAAGCAGTTTGACTGTTAGTGCGCATCCGTTAATCATTATATAACACGAAATAATCCTGTAAATATAATTTTAATCCAGCGTACATCACAATTTAAACCTTAACTATATAGTGTTATGTAATATTTTCACTTAACAACGTACAAAGTAATTTCGAGTGAAGAAATTATTTTCCATAGGTTTGTAAATCAAGCTTGGGGTTGTAATTAAAAACGTGTGGAGCCGCGTTCGACAATTATATTCGTTAAAATGATAATTTAATGACGAATGTCTAAATGCGGGAGATAATGATGCATGCAATTATTTAGAATCATTATTCATAGTGCGCTGGCATTTGCCTGCCTTGACAGATTTCCATGTTCTGATGCATATTTTACTTTGTAGACAATTTGGCTTACTTTAGTAATGTCCTTATTATTTTAGGTCTATTTAGATTAAGTCTGAAGAGACGAAAACATGTTTGTCAAATTTCTTTATTGAATAAAACCTACTACATATGTGATAGCTTAATTATATCTGTGTTTAACTTTGATAATATTGTTTGGCATCGAAATAATTTCCTTGCTAATGTCCTGCTTGTTACACATTTACTTTGAGCTTGGCTATCTGCTAATTAAGCAAAGTAAAGTATCGTTTGAATTCTGGCACCGATGGTATCAGCTATTTGGGTTAGAAGGGTCATATTTGCAGGCTTAAAGATACTGATGAAGGCATACTCGTTGCTCGTTTATTAATTAAACCAGAATTTATTAGCATTCACCTTCTTCTGATCGTACTTTCCCTATCCTGTTTTGTAAGAGATTAAAATATTTAGGGTCTGTTTCACATTGTTCGGATAAGTTCCAAATAAGCTATTTATTACTTATTGGTAGGATAAACATTATTGTTACGTTTCACGATTGTCAGATAGCGCAATTCGTCATAAAAACTGAAGTTAAAACTGAAGATAAAACTTCCGAATAATTTATGTGTTGCATAGCTATTTGGTACATTATCCATACATTGTGAAACAGGGCCTTAATATTGTATAAAAGTATACAATGCTTAAGATAAGCTGCCAAAAATACAATAACTCTCTCTAGAGTGGCAAATGGAATCTGGATTGAATAAATATCGTACCTTTGGCAAATGCAATAATATGAGCAGACACAATGCCTAATAAGTCGCTAATGATGGCCTTTTATCGAGATTGTCGCGATGCATTGTTTGTGCGAATTGAAAATGGCTTCCAATATTTCAATGGTTAAAGTAGTTCGTTCGCGAGTCTTTGTTTCGGTCTCAAAAGCCGAGTCAACTCCGAACTAAGACTCCATGTTTTGTTTTCGAAATATTTAACGCACCTATAACAATGTTAGAAACACAATCGATTTTTTTAAGATTTTCAATTTGTGCTCATTACCCGTTTGAGTTGTTAATTTAGTGGCGTTTTACTTTAGGTAACGTAATCAATGGTTTCTAATAATAATTAAGCTTCATAAGTTTGTATATAACCTTTTGTAAGGCCCGAAAATTGGAAGTCTCTAATTTTGGAATAAAAATATTTTTATACTATTAATTCATTATTTGAATGAAATATTAAAATTTAATTGGATAATTTAATAAAATGATGATTTGCTGATAAAATAATATATGCATTCAATAATGATATGATTCATAATATATTTAATTGTTACTTCTATGTACAATTCTAGCACAAGTGCACGTGCACGCCATTAAATGTGTGGCAGTTAATGTGTATATGCGAACTTTAGATTGTACCACTATACCATTTTTGTACCATATTCTTGCAAATAAACTATTATTATTATTCGAAATTTCTTATACAATTATTGAATATTTAACAACAAAAACCTATTAAGCGCAAATAACTGCAGAATAAATATAGGCTATGCTACTGAAGAATGCTTTTGAAGAATTTATATTTTCCGTGTATACGTATGTAATGTTCTGTATAATGTAAATATATACATATAATGAATAATAAATTCACGTTAGTACTGACCTCTATTTGGTGATTTGTGGCTCTCTAATACTATTATCAAAACAGTTTCATATTGAACTGTAATATAATTGATAGTTTGAAGCCAATCGCAGCATAAGCATCTGTCAATTAAACTACAATTAGATCTCGTGTAATCAAGAGGTGAGTGACCTAAGCTCAGACGACGCCGAGACATTGTGAAAAATGTAAATGTTAGGTAAAGCAATCAATCAGTACTCGGCGCTTTGGGGACACCGCACGAATATTTAATTTTGTTTGCAACCCTCGCACCGCTTCACACTTCGCCTAAGGGTGTGTCCGACGGGGTCTGCTAATATTGCCCAGCAAATACGGTTTTTCAGTTGTTTGCTCCTGGCTATTTCTGAATAGCAATATGAACTGAGGATTCGTATGAAGATTTGCATTAGTTTTGTTAAACGACGGTTTTAATAAGAGAATAATTGTTTAATGATCTAATATTAAGAGAAAATTGTGCGGAAGAAAAGTAAGGCTGTAGATACTTGCTCCAAGTTAGTCCTTTGATTGGGATTTGTAATTAAAAACGGTGTTTAAATTTGAAGTGATTTTTCATTGAATACATTACAATTCTGCTAACTTGCCCTATGTACTGGTGTTTTAAATCCCTTTTACCAACAACCCTCAAAACTTTTAAGCCCATTCTAATGACATTAAGCGTATTTTTAAAATTGGAATATAAAAAATTAAAAAAAATGCAGATATGGCCGCAGCATTAAATGATTTATAGAAACTAAAATTTGGTCATCATTCTTCCAAAACGCAAGGAAGAGATTAGGGATCGCAAACACACGAAATTGTTTGAGCAAACGTCGTATAAGTTCTAATTATGAAATTAGTATTAGTACGATGTACACAACGTTAAATAAAAACAGCCAAGGTATATGTAAAGCTTTAATAACAGAAGCTTTTACTTACATTTAAGCTCATTGTAATATGTAGAATGCAGTTATTAGGTAATGTTAGTGCCTAGAATGTGGGATTGAGGTATTATTAATGTTATTCTCTATTACATTTCCACTAAGTAACGCATATTAATATGAATAAAATAATAATATGAACTTTTAAATTGATTTTAAAATACATATTTTAAAAAATCTGAATTAAAATATTCATAAAGTACAGTATATATATATAATATATACAATAAATGCTGTAACGTAAAGTAAACCAGTCCATAGAAATGAGTTCTTTGAAGGCATACGCACTACTTATAAGCAGAAGCCTTTGCCGGTTCCTGTACCCCAATGTGCGGTTACCCTAACCCGGTTTCAACCCCCGCGGCTACCGCGCAAGCGTCGACCACCCTAAATCCTAGCGGACGTTTTGATGGATCACCCTTAATGACAAGCACTGAAGGGGCGTAGTGCTGCTATGACGATTTTTTCTATCGATAGATTCGGGTCAACGACGATAACTGCTCGAAATTTATATTATCACAATATGTATTATACATTTTGGAAATGCTCAAGAAACTGTCAGAGGCGGAAGGGTTTGCTTTTAGAGTTAAATTGATCCTAAGAATAGCAGCGTTAGCGTTATATCTGCAACATATATATTCTTGAAGCCTTGTTGTATGTACAAAAAACTTAAACGGTTACAAAACAAATGGTGACTTTCACCAGTATAATACGCGTAATAGAACTAATTTGAGTGTGCGACCAACCAGGCTCCAGAAGATAAACCACTCCTTATATGGAAATTGTATTCGTTTTTACAACAAACTCCCAAGCGAAATTAGAGAACTGTCACTAAATAAATTCAAAGCCCTTGTTAAAAGTAAATTAATAAATAAAGCCTTTTATAAATGTGACGAATACTTAAATGATCCTAATCCTTGGGATTGATTTGCTCCAGTTCAAACAATTTGTATTAAAAACTTGGCGATTGAAAAGAGTGGCGGAAAGTTTCTTGCCAGTTCTTCTTACCCGCTCTACGCCCTTGACTTGCGAACTGGTTGTAAATGAAAATTTACAGTTAATTTAATTTGATTTTCTTGACGTTCAAAAGTGTACATGTTTACCTGTATGAATAAAGATATTTTTGATTTGATTTGATTTGATACTCTACATAATATGTATTAAAAACATTACATACAACTTATAAGATTGGTATCGTCAATGTAATAGTTATATAACTCCTAAATATTGACTAACTTTTAATAATTAATTAGCTCGCCTTAAATTATTACAAAGTTAAATTAATTTATAATTAAAGTCAACAAATATTATTTATCGAAGAGCTGTCCAAGATTCAAAAGGTCGGTTTATCGCCTCAAAGTATCGACAATAGAGCAACCCAACGAGAAGGCGCCCTCCGCTATATGAACAGCACTCGCTACAATTGTATTAGACATTAGTGATGCCGCTCTCATAGTGGCTTCCACGAGAGGTGTAATGTCTAAAATGCCTTTTTAATATCGAGAAAACTGTTCTGTTCTCTAATTGTACATTTCAAAGGGTATCGTATCGAGTTTGATGCTCCCGGCACATAAGCACTCAATTATTCCGTCTTCCTGCCTTCTTACATCCACTAACAGTGGAAACGATTTGTATGAATCTTATTTTTCGGTCTGTTCCTTGCACACGTAGATTTTGGGTGCAGGCGCATAGAAATAAAAATTATTCGTCCACAACTCAGGGCAAATCAAATTAAATGCCGTACAAAAGTACACCTCACGACTTATTCATTACTACTGTATGTACTAAATGATAAAATCATATGCAGTTATCGTAAAAAGCAATATCAGAATGGGGTATTTTCTGTTTGCTTTATGTTTTAATGGCGCAGACGCTATAATGAATGTATAGACAAAGAAAGCCTGGCAGTGCTCATTTATAAGGCAGTAGTTTGATTAATGGTGTGTGTCACGGCATAGTAGCCTCGGTCGAATACAATTATCTGTACAATTGCTTTTATCGATTATTCATAGATGTACAGGAGTGACAGAACATCGGAAACTACTTTCGTATTCACTTGTAGTTGGTTATAACATATATCGTAACTATATCTATTCAAAAATATTAATGGCTCTAACAAAATTTTTGGGTAAGATTTAAAGTCGAAAGGCATTGAATCTAAAGCAATCTTACCCTATGGGCTTCATCATTCATTTCCTAATCACCAGATCAGACTTTATGCCAGCCTAACCACTAGCAAGGTAGCTCAGCAAGGGTGCAAGATTCATTTGATATGAACTTTTTAAACTTGGCGTGATAATATTTGCGTCATTCTCAGTTTTATTTTTCATTCTCAGGTTACGTCACTATTTAGTTTGTCTGATAGTGGACTAGACCCCGAGGACTTGTAATGACTGAATATATATTTAAAATATTTTTTTCTTGCAGATCTGTTCGCTGAAGGCATTTTGGTAAGTAACTTTATTTCACAAATAAAAATATGTTTTCTTGCTGGGTGAAGGTGGAAGAGCTGTCACTTCTGTCAGCTTAAGTCTGAGAAGTTCTATCATTTGTGGTCGTAAAATGAAAATAGCGGACATAAGCGTCATGTTAATATCATGTGAAAGGTGTTTTTTATTGCGTTATTTTAAGGCATTCTTAACCAAGCTGCAAGACATCAAGCTTTTAGCAACGGAAGCATAGAATTCGACAAAGAATTTAATATTTTAAACCTCATTTGCAAGTGATTAAAGTAGAGTTCAGAGTAACATAATGTTTAGTGACATAAATCTATCAACGGAGGCATTTTGTTGTCGTCACATAAGCACGCGCAGTTTCATCCTTAGTAGGGTGGCCAGTTCTTTGCTTTTCACTTTGGTAAATAAAAAACTTAAAATTGTCTACGCCGGTAAATTAATTTTGAATTATGTAATTGGATAGACACGAACGGTAAGATGATAATTGTTTCTTTTTCTAGACCCCCAAATGTTCACAACAACTCTATAAAACCGAAATAGCTCTAGAAAACACAGTTGCACAAATTCTTCTCTGGCATCCACCTCCAAAACCCTCCTGGGCCAACTGAAAACAATCTTCTTTTAGCTCAATTACAAGTCATTAAAAACAATATTAATATAGGTATGAAACTGTAGATAATGGTGGCTTGAAATGGGCAATGGGCAGTCGTCTTGCGTCTCAAATGATGAACGTGACTCGTGGGTGGTCCAACGCTTCTCTATGCTCTATACTTAGCTGAGCAAACAATATCTCATTTACTGCTTACTACAAGACGCTCTTGTACTAGCAGTACTTCTCATTGAACTGCGTAATTGTTGATAAATTTTTATAGTAAACTAACGGCAAACCCGATCAGTTTTGTCCTTTTTATTCCTTTATTGAGATTAAAGGAAACATTTATAAATATGCGAAGGGCAAACGAAGCCAAAATACGACTTATTTACTTGAGTTAAAAAGAACCTCACCAATTAGACATGAAATGTAAATCGTTAAGATAATATTTGTGTCCCAAACCCAACACTCGAACAAATAAGATGTTCGGTTCCGTCCTTTCCAATAAAAAATTGATAAGTTACTGATAAATAATGTGTAGGGATGTACCAGGCTTTTATCGATAATACTTGAGTAATGCGTCCTATTATTAAATACCGCAGGCTTCAGAATTTGACGAGTATATTGTAGTAGATGAATAAAGTTTTTCAATTTAGTACGTTTTTAGAGATAACAGTAATTATAATTGGTATTGGTGAGTATTATGTAAATGTCAGAAAACACGTGCCAAGGGAAAAGTTTAAAATTACTCTAACTTTTTATACACTTTCAGAGATATATAGGAAGTAATCGTCAGACTTATTATATACTATGTTGTGTGAATATTAAGCTATTAGTCTGGTAAAACACTGGTACTCCAGTGGAGTATTAAATCGCAATTGTATGTGGAAGGATAAACTTTAAAAAAATATTTGTACATGTTTAATCGTTATAGTAACTGGTAGCTTAGCAAAACCTTGATAAGCTTCATAAATAATTATTTGAAAAAAGTAAGCCCATCGACTGTCTCCATATGTATTGTATGAATAAACGGCATCAAAATAATACTACCTGATGATGCCAACTTTCAAGATCTATACTTTATAGAGTGAAAGTGCATGTCATGTATAGATAGACGCTATAAGTACATTTATCTATAAAATATTCTTATTATCGATAACGTAGAGATGTCGACTTACTTTTAACAGAGATTTGTGAGCCTACCTGCGCCTGCGTCACCCGGCCGTCGCCTGCTCTGTCGCCACTTGACTATTACGTAAAGTGCACTCAATGACAGATTTGTATGTGGCTTCTGGAACGCATGTGGGACTTGTCACAAACAAAAAAATCATATCTACATAATATTCTCTAATTGTGAATATGTACGTATTTATATGTACCTATTGATTTGCTTCATGATGCAGAAATTCAGTTGCAGGATATTGTCATGTCTAAAATACAATCTTCGACGTCATATGTCTTACTAGAAGGCTGACCACCTATTTAGCCTTTAAAAAAAACGTTTCAAATAACAAATATTGTGACATATTCATACAAGTTCTGTCTTGTTCAACCACAATGTACTCTACATTCTATGAATTAACACAAGAGGAAGAACAGCAGGTATCTTCTTGTAGTGCCATTTCTCACCGTTATCTCGCTCATCTCCAGACATCCGCCTTTCCAAGATTACAAAAAATGACGTTCGACTTATTGATTGAAACTTAAAATGTGTCTTTCTCGTGTTTTGTTATCTTTATATTTTCTGGAATCTTCAGTTATTTTTTTGTTATTGTTATAACTCTATTTGTTGAGAGTTTTTGATAGTACTAGATTGGGAGAAGACGCGTAGGGAAAAAAGATGGCCGAAAAATAAAGAATCGGAAATGTTGCGGAAGTAAATTAACAAAGACATGAAGCGTTTGACCCGCTCCAGGGTCATGGAGGGTCACGGGTCAACAAATCAAGGAAGGACTAAGGGGCTCTCGATTCGGCTATAAATTGAGATGAGACTCTCTAATATAAACAGCTCTCTTGGCTCTTACCAGTAATGGGAAACGAAGTATTTCAGTGAAGCTTTTTGTCCAAAAATAGAGCTTGCTTTTCCACATACTTATTTTCGAATGTTTGATTGTCTCGGCCGTTTCAATGGCTTCGATTTTTTTGGCTCTTAGCCTGATGAAAACTCTTTTAATGTTCGGGTATCTTTTACTTTCTTTTGGTACATACTTAGGCTTGAGTAGTTATTATTATAAACGTTTGGTAGCTTAAGAATGTGTTAATGCATCGTTCATCCCGGAAAAATTATTTATATTTGTAGTTTAATTTTTTTAACATTTATTGTACAACTGAAAAACTAAAATTGTCATGGCCAACAGTGTTATTATATTATGATAACACCTGAAATCTTATATATGCAATACGAATAATGACAATATAGAAGGCGATGGAAATACTGAATGAAGTAAACAACACATAAAGAAGCTGACACAGCACGAGACTGAATATAATATTTGCATTCGCAAGTCATTGAGATTATGATATCGTGTTGTTCTGCAATTTCAATTAGCCTTCAATTCTCTATTGCTAAGGATTGGACATTACAATCAAATATGCGCAAAAATCCAATCCAATCATTGTCGTCGAAGGCGCCATTGCTAACGCCGCCTATTTAGATCAAGTTATATATTTAATCAGCGGTGTAAAGTATGCAAACTTGTCTGTCGAGCCAGTCTGATACAAACTAGATGTTTATTATGCACCTTATATTTATCATTTTATGTCCAAGCCCCCGCATTATTCGCGACTAGCTGGTTCTGTGGTTTGGTACAAAAGTTTAACTTGTTTTAAATGAAAACCTGCTCTAGTCATAGAGTACAGATTCCTCGAGTATCTATGTTTTATTTTTGGCTGGTTGTGATTGTACACACTATCATGAGGCAGGTTTTTCAAAATTAAATTGTCAAGAATACAGGAGAATTCACGTCCGTAAAAAAATATACAACAAGTGGAAAAATGTATCATTCTTAAAGTAAGACATCAAAGTGAGCATAATTTCTTATTAATGTTAATGTTAGTTAATAATAATACTTTCACTATTCTTTTGTACCAAGCAACAAAATATTAGTCTTTTTATTTTTCTTGTGACAGACGACACTATCGACTCACCATAAATTGTTGAAACTAAGATACAGAGAGAATATTAGCTTACAAGTCTTATGGACAAAATATTGCCGAGTTATAAACTGTACAAGTTAATGTTTTTAGTTATATGAGCTACCGATAATCTAGTTGGAGATGTTCTCGGCTGCGTCAGAATTAATTTAACTTATTGAGTTCAGCAAATAACAATAATACTTATTTTTGTAGAACAGGCAAACGTGCAGGATGCTCATACCGACGCCTACGTACACTCACAATGCGAGAGGGCTCGCGAGTGCGTTACCGGCCTTTTAAGGATTGGTACGCTCCTTTCTTTAAGGTCCCTAAGTCGAACACTAATACTTTTTAACTAATTTAATAAGTAGACAAACATATAAAGCTAGCCTTGAGTTGTTTTTATACTTATCGTTTGTAAAAAAAGAAGGTTTCATTGATAATTTCATTAGTGATTGAAAAAAACTTATAAATAAACTCTAAACAATCCAAACAGGTCAGCAAAGTCTCGCATCCGCTTTTATCTTAAACCACAAACTGTATTTATTAACACTGAGTAGATCTCTATCGAAGGCATGTAATATTGAATTTTGTATTTATTTCCTCCAACTGCTTAAATTTACGACGTGTTATTTGATCAGTTCCATAACGGGTTCATCGAGTTTTTAGAGATCTCTTTATTGAAGTAAAATATTAAACAATAATATATTTACCATAAAATAGAAATTAAAATATGTCGATTAATCAAGAGAGGCCTATTAAAGCGGTAATTTTATTAGTGTCGTTCCACATAGACTTTTTAATCTTTTATCGACTTCTGAAAGTAGAAGATTAGTATTTTCATTTAGCGTTAATTACTTTATTATGATCAGTAATACTGAACCCGCAGCGGAATGTATGCTCTTTCCTGCCCGCTTATTTATAAATCGCATTGACAATAATGTGTGTTTATGTTTTAACTCAGCGGGCGTCGGATACGTTTACGGCCACTAAAATGTGTGCGAAATGTGAAAACATACTTTTTAGGTTTTTTACGTTTTTTTGAATCGAATTAATAAATAAATAAAAACACAACACACAATTGTAAGTTTGTTTCAGATATCTTTTGAAATTGGTAATGGTTTAATAATGTCATACGCTAATCTCGTCCACCTCTGCTTCGTATCCCAATAGGGCTTCGCCACCGAGTCACCCTTATAGTCCATCGATGGTCAGACAGCCTGGCTTCCCTGTCCATCTCCATTTAAGCGTTAGAGCATAGTTAAAGGCTAGCTTCAGTAACGCTTCTTATATTTGTGTCTTTTATATTAATTTTAAATTGAACGAATTTTTACTGGCTATAAAGCACAATCTCTCAATAAAACCTTGTCCTATGAACAATTCATACTCCAGCCAACGATAACTTATAAATATGTAGTTTCCACACGAGAAGGCTTCGCGGCGCGAGCCGGAAATGAGGTATACTTCCGGCGGACCGCCGCGTCCGGTTCCACATTTCCTTAGGTTTTCCCAACTGCTAGAATATTTGGAAAATAGATATTGTTATGTGAACTGTTGATATAAGTATAATATTTTACATAAACGCATCGGAAAACCCTTATTTGTAGCACTAGCTCCAATAATTTGTGGTTAGAATTATCACGGGCATTCGATAAAAAAACCGCAATCTCTGCTCAATTGTTTAAACACAAAAGCTATTTAAACCTGAATCTACTTATAAATATATCAAATAGTTTTGTAAGAAACAATTACTTGTGGCTTCAACTCTTTCGGGTAAAAAAACTTCTCTGCTGTTTTAAAGAGATATATTACCAAACACTCTGTTGCTTTCGTTATTCTACAGTCCGTTCTTTGGTATTGGATGTCAATGTAGAAATTTGTTATAGAAACGTGTTATTGAAACAATTGTTTGATAAGTAGCGGAAATAAAATGTAATATTGATGGTATAAAGGCTTATCCGTTATCCGTCTAAGCCGACGTAAGCAATGGAAGCAGTAAAAACTAAAGATGTACACTATGTTGTTGTGCGGAAGACGATAAAACCTATCTGCATATTCACTGTGTTCGACCCAATAAATTGTAATAGTGTGAGTACGTAAATATATACAATACATATATTATCACATAAGTATGCAAAAACAAAATATACTACAATGATAATATAGCGCAGGTTAACGCAGACATTGTGTGCGACAAGGCTAGAGAATTTACCGGCCACCTGTGACGAATCCACGGAAATAAAATTTTCATGCCTTGCGGTCGGGTGAAAAAGCGGCTCGGGGCGATATTGAGCGGATCACGCTAAGCTCGGTTATATAGCTTTATATACCTATATATACCTTTCACGTAAAATCTGTAATATGTAGCTTCTTAATTTAACAAACCAATGTAAAAAATAATCATTATTGAGAATTAATGAGCGCCGTTATGTCAAAAACTTTAAATTTAACTTGTAAAATAACTTTTCTCGTTTCTATCAGCTTCGACTAAGACTATTTCCATGTGTTTAAAGTACAATTTGACATATATCGCAAATCATAAGTGGCGTTTACGACTCCACTTTGATTTAATGCTTTAATCTCTATAATATCAGACATTTATATGCACTAAGTCACGTTTGGTATCGCTTGCGAAGCAGTTAAAGTTAACTAAATTTTTGAACAAGCGGTTTAATTATTAGTAATGCAAACAACAAAATCCATTGATTTAACCGCCCGATTCCATGTAATTCGTAGGGTAGTAATTTCTATAATAGAGAATATACAATACTAAGGAAAACGTAGGTATTGAAGTGTTTAAAATATTTCCACCAATAACTGTGACCTGACAAATTCATAGAGCCCCACAGGTGTGTAGTGTCAGGTCCGGATAATAAAGCCGTTTCCTCGACCTGCCGGATTATCCGGCTCTCACGAGACGGTTATGTTCATTTTATAGCTCTTGATATTGTCCTGTAAAAATTTAAATTCTTGATTTACCCTTGTCTGCTTGTTACGTTGTTCATTTGAAAATCATGAGAAAATAATGTATTAAAACTAGCTACATGATTTACAATATGATTTTGTTATATTATTCTGTAATATAAATTAATTTGTACGCTGTTTTCTTAATCCTTCAAGAAAAGAGCGTACAAATTCTTAAAAGGCCGGCAACGCACTCGCGAGCCCTCTAGCATCGAGAGTGTCCATGGGCGGCGGTATCACTTAACATCAGGTGAGCCTCCTGCCCGTTTGCTCCCTGTTCTATAAAAAAAAAATCTTTGTTGCTCCATTTTTCTGTTTCTCTGCCATGTGCCCCGCCAATTTTCACTTTTGTTTATTTATTTTATTGTAACATCTCAGTTTGTCTGTTTTTCCTAAAGCTGTATTCTTTATTTATATTTTATTAAAGTAATACGAGTTAAATAATAAAAAACAAATTATTCTTAATCAACATTTATCATGTGGTTAGGCTCTTGTGCAGCCATTTTGTTTAACCACGAAATTATAAACTTAAATTTTTAATATTAGTTTAGTAATTTACGTTTTAGAATCGCAAGATGTCCCTTTACAAATGTTGAAGACGTAAAAATGATGTACGGACATGAATGCAGCGGAATAAAAGACGACGGCAGACGTTTCTTAGCGCAGGCTTAACCGCTGACTCCGCGAACCCTTTATGATAGGGTGCAGAGCAGGGAAGAAACGAGACTTGTTGATTTCTCTCTTCGAACGAATTGAACGCAACAAAATTTATAGAAAATATTAATTCAACCTGAAGGTCTATTTGTATTTTGTGTTATTTACTTTACAAAATATCAGTGATTGACCTTAAAATTATAGACATGTATCTCTAGTTGGATTCTACAAGAATCGAATGGGTTAAAATAAACAATCAGTAATACAATTCCCGTCGGAAAAAATAATTAGGTTACTGATGATACTAGCGTTAAAAAAATTAAACACACTCAGATTCCTCCAAGTCCCGATTAGAATTAATATGATAAACCATATTTTTAATTAATAAAACGTATAGAAGTGTCTGTCTGACTACTTCTATACGTTAATACTCTGTGTTAAAGAAATGGCCTTCTTAGGGAGAGCTATGGGTTGGATTCATGTCTTCATGAATCACGATTCACTGCTCACTCCTCAGCGTTCCACGACATATCACAAAGATAACGTTTTATCTATACCATTTATAAAAACAGCTTTATTTTTTCGGATTTTGTATATTATTGAGGCTTACATGGCTAGTCTAGATTAAGTAATTTATTTGTGATAAAAATAAAATTCATTCGTATTTTTTTTTTGTCAAAAGCTGAAACAACACGTGCGAACCTTGTAGAATTGCCTCATACAATCTGTATTATTTTAATTTCCATAAACACCAATTGACAAGTTCAACATCCTTAAGCAAGTTATTCTTATCTGCAGCAATTAATTAGTGTGAAAACGATCAGCTCCACTTAGTCAGACTGCTGATGCCCGCTGGGACGATTCGCAGACTCTACAGACGATTCAATTATACCCTTATAATATTATTTAATCCTCTTTATAGTTAAAGATTAAAGACATTGAAAGCTTTTAGATATACTTATTTAAATCTCTCCGGCGTTTGTTTTGCGCAGAATAAAAAGCTCTCCTTGAAACGCCGATTTTTATTATTTCACTTAAGCTAGTACAAATAAAGTTAAAATTATCAGTTGCTTTGAAAACCAATTCAAAATCAAATGGCACTCCGTCGTGGTATTGTTTATGTTTCAAATTAAGAACTGCGTTCTTATCTGGACCAATTAATATCCAAAAAAGGAGAAGAGAATTAATTCGGTAATACGACTCTGGCGCGTGTCGATTAACACTGTTTAGATTGCCGTCGACCCGCCCGCTGATAATACCTACAGCGTTCGGCTACTGGTGATTAAAACGAGGCACATTAACGATTCTGATAAATAAAAACAATAAAAGAGAATACGGGTCATTGCTTTGCCATAAATTGTTTGTTATTAATGCCGGTTGAGGATTCTAATCTATGACTATTAAATTTTTATATAGAGCTGATCTATTGTTGTTTATTTATGAGCCTGAGTAAGTAGTTCTATATTATAAAAAAGCACATCTGCAAATCTTTTAGTACTTGAAAGTCGGGATTCATTTTAGTTTTCTGTGAGTCCTAGTTTATACAAATTTGAGAACTCTAGTTAGTTGCAAGTACAATTGGTGAAAGCTTTCCGGCATAACGACTCAACGGATGCGTGTGAATAGAGAAATCCTCTATCACGCACTTCTGCAGAACACAATGCTTAGTTGACCCTTGACACGCATTTTGAAAAATCTCTACAGAACTTGCAGAAAAGTGTATGTACGTCATTTTTATTGTCAGCAATACACATATAATATCAGTTTATATCCATTTTTATTAATAATGGCGTAACAGTAGGTATACGTATGGCTTGTCAAAGTTCGAATCGATTCAATAATTTAATTAATGTATCATTACATTTATTATATATGCACCTTTTATGTAGTACTTGCTTCCAAATTTGTGTATACTTTATTTTACTGTTGATCACTATGTATTTCTATTATGATATCAACAATCGGGCATTTTTAAGAGGTACAATGACTATTTGGTGTATACAATATACCTAGTGGATATAATTTTAGAAAGTGAGACTATCTTATAGTATTTTTTATATATGTTTGTAATCTTTATTTAAGGTGCTACTTTTATTTAAAATACCAGAAACAAAAGCGTATATTACGTATGATTGTGAGAAAATGAACCGAATTAGACTCGCAGGGAAGTTTTCAGTGTATTATAATGTTGTGCATCGCCATGGCGTTATCGAGGCGTTATTATTTAGAGTGCGTTTGAAAAACTCGCGAACAGCTCTCGAATGAACTCGACTCATTATTATGTTAAGAACAAAGCGCTCAGTTTCTTATCCTGTCTGAAAAGTTGTGAATCACAACAAGTCTCCAACTTTGCGGCCACTCGCCACTTGCGCCCGCTCTGAACTTTACAACGCTTGGTACAATAGGAAACACCGAGTTTTATTGAAATCATTTCTTTACGGTCATATAACTACACCTTCTTTACGAATATAATATGGGATTTATAATCCATATTTTGCGAGGTTATTTGACTGTAATGTAATTAGGTTAAGAAAATAATCAAAGCGTTGCAGATTGTGATTATTCTTATTAGTTTTAGCGGACAAATTATATTGTAAGATAACACGCCCACTACCCACGTCACATGTCACAGCGAATTTACGAAATTGAATTTTTCTCAAAATGCCCTAACGTATTACCGACAGGCGGTGTCGCCGTCACATCAATTTATCGAGAAAATTCCATATTTTCCGACTCG
The DNA here is from genome assembly GCA_028984075.1 of Pieris mannii. NCBI lineage: Eukaryota > Metazoa > Arthropoda > Insecta > Lepidoptera > Pieridae > Pieris > Pieris mannii. The sequence continues at coordinate 12,400,685 of CM054779.1, read as the reverse complement.
ATACCTTTTCGGATCTAATACCAATGTCCTATTGCTTTAAAAGTAGATATCTGCTTTCAATAATCCTAACTTTTAATACCTGCGGAGCCAACCAGATTTTTTAAATAAAAGCAGAAAACGGGCAGACGGCTCACCTGATCTTAAGTGATACCGCCCATTGACACTCACGTTGCCAGGGCTCGAAGATGCGTCGCCGAACTTTTAGTAATTGCTTTTCTTGTAGGAATCTAAGTCAAATTGCTTCGGAAATACATCGGTGGGCAATTCCACTTTGTGTTGGTAAGCAGAAAAAACTGACTTAAAAAATACTCAGTTATGGAACGGCCGAGGTGATGTTAGAAGAATTTTGAGTTCTATCTCGAAGTGCGATGCTGTGATATAGACAAATCAACATCATCAATTTAAAGTAATATAAATGGAATAGTTATTTACATTATTTAGAATTGATTTTGGTTTGCATTTTACTTATAATATTATAATATGCGTAGAATGTGTCCTGTACACATTCTGAGCATCGTTAGATCGGCTGGCGCAGCACTGTGTGCAATGTGCAGTGTCCTGATTACTGATTGCATTACTGCACCGCTCGTTAGCCCGACCGGATATAACTGGCTGTACAACCTGGAGACGCGTACAGACTCTCTCGATTACTAAAAGACAACTTTTGTAAGATACGGATGCATTGATTGCGACACATGTTCAATCCGGTAGAGCAGAAGTTCAAAGCATATTTTTTTATTTAACACATCGAGTCTAGAGAATATCTATATATGTATGTGTTTTAGTATGTAAAGTCTCTGTCAGATTTTTTGTTTTCATACAAGAAAATTTTTAATTATCTGCTAGATGTTTTTGTAATTGTACGTACAAATATTGTACCTAGGTCCTGAAAAGAACAGGAATGACTCCATAAATTTCTTTAAGTTATTTGATGAAGTTGGAAAGTTTTCTCATTTAAATTGATCTGCAGTTGACGCTGATTGAGATCACAGTTTACATTCGACACTATTCGTGTTATTTCTACACCTTCAGCGTTCGGAAGAGAACGTCCCAACTCCAAAGTCGCATCTATGATCTATATTTAAGCCTTATTACCGGGTAATTAAGACGATAATAATGAAGTCTTGAATTTAAAAACCGATTAAAGCTTTATGGCCTAGGAATTTGGTTTGTTTTCGCTTGAACGATTTGCGAGTTGGGTTTGTGACCAGACGCGGTGTGGGGCGGAATGGTAACGGGATACGGGAAAGATATTCTGTTTATACAGGTCTAGTTAAATGTGTACAGTCATCAAAAGTGCGTAGTATTAACAGTAATAGTACACAAACGTTAAGTCAATATGCTGACTTCTGCTTTGATCGGACATTTTGAATTGGTGTTTGCCCTTGTTAGTTATGCTGCTGTGCCTGTGTATATGGTTATTGTGGCACATAGATTATATAACATATGCTAATATTCCTGTGCCTGTAATTTAATAAACTGATACACCGCAGTCCATTACCTATGAGGCTCCATACCTGTAGTCAGGAGTTCTGAGTTCTCTGTCGAGACAGTTGTGGCTGATACATATAATTTTGTTGTGTATAAAACTAGTAAATAAACATAATATATTCAAGACTTGCTATCTTATTCCTTTCAAGACCCTTTCTGACGCCCGAACATTAAAATATTTTATTTTTTGTATCTGTATTTGTATTAGTTGAATTTTTCATTCGTTGGTAAGCACTAAAAAAGTAGTAAGTACAAACTATTACACAATAACACGACTTTTCTAGTTATACGTTCCCACGTTTTGATTTATTTAAACCTGAGAAATGCTAAGTACAATTCTCCAACTCTCCATTCTCTATTGAAAAGCAGATATTATGTGGAAGTTACGTCCGCCAAAAGAGAACATTAAAAACCGCAGCAAGTTGCAATATTACACGCGTCCGGTGGCGGCGCGCGCGCATCCCGCTAAATATAGCCTCGCACCGCATCCGCCTTCAAAGTAGGGTTTACAATGTTTTTGAAACCCTAAATTAATATTGTATTCATATTTAATTTTATATAAAAACTTTTTAACTTTAAATATCATACAAGCGTATTTATTAAATCACTTAAATTAAACTAAAAAAAATGGGCGTTACAATAGCTTTATTACAGCAGTCAGCGAATCAACATGCCAAAAAAAAAATCAGTAGTATATTTAGTGTTTTTGACTGTTGATTTCGATTTTAATATAACGGTCCGCTGAGTTTTTAAACAATAAAGCTTTTTTTATAAATTTGACGATTATTGATTGATCCACTTCAAATATTTATGGCAGCTCTGCGTTACAAACAATTTTATTTTGATGACTCAAAACTTGGCGATTTAAAAGAGTGGCAGACTAGTTCTTGCCAGCTCCACGCCCTTGACTTGCGAACTGGTAGTAAACTTAAATGTAAGATGAATTTAACATTTTTTCTGTTGACGTTCATAATTGTACTTGGTTACCTATATGAATTAAGTATATTGAGTTTGATTTTTCAGATCAATGTCTCGTCACGTTATTGTATATGGATAGGATTCTATTTTTTTTTATCTTATGTTCAAAATGATTTTATGTTAGTATATATAGTTAACTCTTGTTTTTCTTGGTTTGTATTTTACTGACAAAACTTATCAACCTAGTTGACAAACTAAGTTATAACATGGTCGAAATCACAGAATTAAAAATCTTGGAGACCATTACATCTGCATTTGAAGACCCCTTCACTGGTCTGCTGGACAGCGTTAACAAGAGTTCGAATTACGAGCAATCAGAACAATTGCCGGTTATTTTTCTCAGAACTGTCAGGGCAGCGCGCGAGTGATGGATCACCCGGCACTTGCTTTTAGCCATTATATCAAATCATCGCTAACTCCGTGTAAATACATCCTAATTTATCTACAGCAGACGCAGCCGATACATCATTTTTATTTAATTAAGCCGATGTTGAAATGCCGCAGTAACTTACGAAATGTCACCGTGACAACTTCGACCTAAACTGCCAGCATACCGAAAGTATTATGAATATGTACAATTTTTCATATACTCATTATGACTGCAGGATCCTGGTTACGTGGTTGAGCAAAAAGTAATGGAAATTGCGGAAACTATCGCCGACCTAAGTTTCTTTATATAACCCCATCTTATTTTATGTCCTCGTAAACACCAAGTCAACAGGATAATTTACAGCGTATGACATTCTTTGGTTTCCTTATTTTTTACAGTTTGCCGTTAAAAGTTGATTACAATAAAGATAGCGCCAGCAGTTTTATGGTTCACAAGAGAAAGAAGTAGGTTCAGGTTTAGAAACATTTTTTGTTACAAAACAAATTCTGTACTGATGATCCTAAAAATGATGTAGATTACAGAATGTCAAGAAATGTATACCAGGCCGTACTTAAAAAACCTTTTTACATAATACCCAAATTGAAAAAATCTGTCCGGAAATCCAGAATTCTTAAGTGTGAGCTAAATTGTATTAATAAACGCGTTAAAACCAGAAATCTTGAAACTTACTACTTGCGTTAAAACACTGATGATTCACGTGTTTGTGTAAGCATTGGTCATCGCTTTAAAAGTAGCTGATATTAATTGCAGAACTCGCACGACTCCTCCACGCTGACATATTCATTGTTTTACGAGCTTTACACATTACACTAATCAAATCAACCGTTTTTAAGCTATCTAAGCCACTGGACAGATGTTATGTTAAGATTGCGGGCGAAGAATATGTAGAATAGTTCAATTTGTGGTAAAGGTGTCGTGGACATTTGTATTGTCCGTAGCATGATGAGCATGACTAGCAAAGCAATGTTCATTTGTGTTGATAGCATAATTTCTAACCTAATATTTCAAGGAATCCGCGAATTCAGATGAAAACCCTTGTGGTTCGATTACGGAGAATATTTCTCGTCATTTCGTACCTCACATAACATTCAAGGCATTATGTCGACATTTTTTTCGCTACATTAAATCATATTTAGGCAGCAGTCATTTTCATCTTCATACATCTGGCGAACACTTGATTACAATACAATAATATTTTACGAAAAGGTGGGGCCGCTATTGTGATGGAAACCTTTGGGGTGCAACGTTAATTCGATCAAAATATTGTAAGAATGTGAATGGAACTGTTGTGGCACAATGGCTGACAGGAAATGGGTTTGACGTGTTCCTTTGGTGCGCTTTATCCATTAGACTTAGCCTATTTTCTTTTATTCTTACATATATATGTGATCAAAACTTCGATTCGATGTCAATACTTGCCACTTAACAAGTTTGACATATGATATAAATCTATAGATTGTTGGCCGTGATGAGATAGCAGTGTTGGCCGTGTGGTTTCACCGTGCGACTCTCAGTCGTAGGTGCGAATCCCGGCTGTGCACCAATTAACTTTCTGTCTTTAACTGTTCGCATTTAACGCTCGTGGGGAAACCGGTATCCCTTGGTGGATCGTCTATTATCACGGAACAAATTCAGGAATCTGAGACCCAGATTTAAAAGATTGTAGCGCCATATATACATAATATGTTAAGATTATTAGATGGTAAAAGTGAAATCTAGAAGTCTTTGGTGGTGCTTTCACTCTTACCTTTGTTTTATTTAATAAATGTGATATTTTTACAAATAGGGCGTGTCTTCAGCACATTAAATGAAATGACATAATAATAGACACAATAAGAAATTGTACAGTAGCGTTTAAGACGATCATGAAAGGGCCCTAATGCCTCAATTGTTTGGCCACACATGCACGCCGAACCACAGCTCAATGCGTTTGCTGTGCCATGCTATACTATATCCTACTGTATGCGTTTAAAAGCTATAACTGCGTGTGGTTTTTGTCGTTAATTTATCGTATAGCAGTGTAATCCGATTCTATTGTGTGAAGATTTAATATGATTTTGGTTTGACGTTTTTAACGCCTTACACAGTGTATGCGTGTTTTCTTAAATTATTTTGCAATAGGATTTATAAGATTTTTATTACGGGAATATTATATATAAATAAAAACATTGCCGATTGATGGTGTGTTATGGTACAGACAATAGACATGTAATCAATTATATTTTTTTTTATTATGAAGAATTCTGTTTTTAGGATTCTATTTCTAATAATGGCAATTGTTATGAGAAAAAAAGTAAGTATTATACCGATTATTGCCATACGTTGTTAATAGAAATGAACACATTTCACACATTAGTTACGATAAACTCGGTTTCTTAGTGTGTTCCCCTCACAAGGAATTTGCGTGTTTAATTGTGTGTGAACGCTTTCGCGCGCGATTTGCATCAATTGTCACGTGACATCTGTCACATCAAACGTCATTGATGTCAAATGACAAAGAAAAGCTCTAAGTGTGACGAAATTTAAAACCACGGAACTGGGGCATTACTTGAAATACGAGTAAGAATATGACAATGGAAACATTTACACCTTAGATATTTTGTTAAAGTGTATATATTTTGTAATTTATATATAACGATTAATGTAATGCTTGTATGTTCTCTTAGCGAACCTTCCAAAGCAACTGCTTCATAATAATAGTCTATGGAATTCAAATATGTAGTTACATATTTGACTTCCATTGACTATGATTTTCAAAAAATAAAATATTAAACAATAAAAACAACATATAATGTAGCTAAATTTAACTACTCATAGCTAAATGAATATATTTATGTTGAAATTAAATGAATGGCATAAAAACCTTCCGTGAATTAAGGTATCTCATATGAACTTTTCAGAGAAGACCATCAATAGTATCGACGTGTAGAGTGTAGGCTCGAAGGCTTACACGGATAAAGTGATTACGGCGAGGTTGGACGAGGGTCGTATAATTTATTTGAGGGTATTTAGACCATTAGTTCGAAGGCTGTAGACGTCATTAACATAACGCCTAATGTAACAGTGGATCCCAGAATAGGCCTTAACAACTATTTATTCTTTACTATTGATCTTAACATTTTGATGTTGGGATGAATAAAACGGTGTAATGAAACATAATACCCTCATTATCAGGCTACACATCCGAAATAGGTATTACTTAATTAAATATTTTAATTTAATTTAAATTAAAAAATTTTGAAGGGGTACAAAATCTAAAAATAGATATTTATATGTCATAAAAAAAAAACACATTTTTGTAAATCTTTAATCTCTAGCAGTTGTAGACTGACGACGATAAATCTAGCGGATTATTCGAATTAATTAGGTATATTTTAAACACTTATTTCAAGTTGCAGAAGTCTTTAGTTACGAGATCATATAGTCTACTGTTGGGCATATAATTAGGTTCATTAATATAAAAATGTAAACAACGGCGCCCGCGCATTCACACAGGATGTTGTAAACGTTACGAGGGACCACCGGCACTCATTGCTACTGTACTCACACCCAGGGTGAGAATTACACTTGTCCGTTTATGAGCATCTGCTTAGAAATAAATATGTAATAAAAATCTATAGGACATAAGGAAATAAAACCAGATATATATACAATATTTACAAGTATAAAGTAGACATATCAGTGCACACTGCAGCAGGTATATAATAGGTACTTTATAATTATCAACTCTAAATAAACAAATACGGTCATTTTAGAAAACGGCATATTTTAAGTACGGGAAATAATCATTACCCAAATAGGTTCTACTATTTGGCTTATTATTTAATGGATACGGTTCATTCGTAAGATAGAAGGCTTATACTTAACGATTGGCATTTAACTGAACACCTACATCGTCTATGACATCACCGAACATTAATAAAATTATAAACAAAGGCCACGCTGGCTAATTACCGCATACTTTAATCCTGGCTGACATCTGTTTTGATCGTTTTAATTGGTACTTATCTATCTACCTAATGAGTAACCCGATCAAAGAGTAACTTCATAATTAGACTGCTATTTCAGAATTAACACTTTACTATTTAAAAAATAGGTATAAAATCGTCTGATTTTACCTCATTATCTGACGAAGAGACGGTGAGAACAACTCTCGAGAGAAAATAAAACACAATGTTAACTGCTACACTTCTCGAGGACTTTGCTCGGCTATTCCTTATTTAGGAATTCAAACATAAGTGAATATCGATAGTAAATGTTGCATTTATTTTGCATTTCAAAAGAAATAATATATAGAAGTATTGAAACAATGTAGTATTTTAGTTTCTGTGAAATAATCTGATAATTTAGACAGTTTTCAAGTAAAAAGTTTCTTTTTTAAATATGCTTACTCACTTACCATCTCTTTATTAATAAACAACTTAAATCCTTCAACAATTGTACTTCATCAAGTTAAATGAATTATTTTAGGTCCTAAAAAAATTGTATTCTGTGACTACGATGCGCGGGCGCCGCAGTGGGCGCACAAAGTGGCCTTGTTCGTGCGAATAACTCGCATGCGCCTGCTAATATAATCAGTAATCACCGTCCGTGACTTACTTTCAAGCTCAGCCTTTGTTTAACATCTAGGTGTGTTAAAAAGCTTGTAAATACTAATCTATTAGTTGCTCAAATTGAAGCTTAAAACTGTCGTCTTTATGTCTACGTCAAATTAACAAACAATGAAGCAGAAAAATTCATTAATATTCCCATTCTTACTACCGTATCTGTTAATGTTTAACAATTTCTTCTCTCTTGGAAACATTTAATTATACATTTAGATTCGAATGGACCATAATTTTTTTAGTATCTTTCTGGTAGTGACATAACGAATTCCAGTCACCACAAGCAAGGACATTTAAAACGGAATCGATCGTGGGACTTATCGATAAACGAGTGCGTGATTTGAATGCATTTATAATTTATATGTTTAAAAGCTTACAATTTGTCTCAAATACTTTTTTTGGATTCCGTAGAATTGAAGTTTAATTTATATTACAAATACCTGTCTGGACAAAGACGAATCTATATTTCATAGCATAGTTCTAGTACCAACTGTCCACATATGAATTGAGAAGTAACAAAATGTTCGATCTAACTTGACTTGATTCAGGCGTAGCCGAGGATAGTTTGCGAACTTACTTTTTGAAGAAAAATACTTAAATAATCATTACATCATATCAAACATCAAACTATTGCCAGGATTCTATACCACTTTTATAAGAGTAGTTCAAGAATCTAAATAATAAGAGCTATGTGAGATGATTATATAGAGTTATAGACACTACGCTACGTGTAATTCACGATACACATCTGTTGAACCCGACTTCTGTAAAGCAACAACCCCCAAAGAAATCCTTATTAAGAAGTTGTTTTTCCATATTTACTATTCCCATAATCTAAAATATATAATAATATGGGGGTTTTGCCAGATAAGTAATTACAAGAAGTTGTCAAGTAGTTGTTTAGTTTGTGTTCCTCCAGCGAACCCTAAACAGTTTACGGATGAAAATTTCCAAGTTAAGTCATGATTTAATCAGATTTGGTATTCAGACGCGAAATATGCTTTGTTAAACGTCACCCGAATATGTGAATTGAGGCCCATTTAAACCAAAACTCCGAACAGTCACCAGTTGCTCGTCTTTGGATTTTAAAGCAGAAAAGTTGAAAGCTAAACGTTTCTTATCCTTGCTAAAAAGAAAATGAAAGCCAGACCAGAAATGTTCTAATATACACATTTGCATAAAATTTATTTGTCCTTTGATGAATAAACAGTGCAGAGATTGAATCTTACAAAGGAAATCAATAAGCAATCTAAAGTGCGTTGTGTAGGAAGCGACAATGTTTATTAAATTACGAATTTGCATAACACCGCCTAGTCTGCCCTGCTACTCTGTGTAGGTTTTACATTATTACTTGTCAACCATTCATTATGCATGGAGTCAAATGTGGTTGACATTATAATTGACTTTTGGACTATAGTAAACCTAAGACCTAAGCGTGTATTTATGTACTTCTATTTAATCCAGTCTAAACGGTAAGAAAATCGTTTTAGCGCTTCTAAATGTGGAAACGACATTTTATTGATTTCAGAATAATCTAGGATTTTCAAATTGAATATGTACTGGCAAATGAAAAACATGCAAATTGTTTTACTTGTTGCTGACTTTTCGGGTTTCAGTTTCTTTGCTGTAGAGTTAAATGCGGAATATTAATATTAATCCAAGTGTGCTTTAATGCACGGTAAGCCAAAATGGAAAGATCTATAACATTGAAAGGGTTTAAGCGCATGACCTCTGGGGTTGAAAGTTACCCACTGAATCACTTGGCCAACACTGCTATATACCTTACTATACTAGTAGTTCCTTTAATCATTCAAGATAATATATATGTATGTTGGATAGGTTACGAATATTTAAATGCGATCTTAATAAATCACGTGACATACTGTCTTACACATGTTGTTCAGGACTTTCTTGGACTAAAGATTCATGTTAACAGCAGGTCTGGCGACAACTCGGCCGATAGGTGTCAGTCATCGGCAGCTGCGCAAACGCTGTCATTTCGCGTTACTATTAACTTGCCTGTTTACACATGCAATACACTTCATACGATCCGTGTTCAGGGTTGCGGCTTTTCTTGAAACGCGACTACTTTATTCGAAAACCAATAATCAGTGTAAAATGTAAGAATGCCCTGGGGCTTGAGACAAAGTCACTTTCCGACAGGCACGACACTTTTCCACTTTCCGACCCACTAATGCTAAACAACAAAGGCGCTTCGTCACGTGATTTGATTCATAGAAATTTGTTTGACATTAATCACGCCTATCGAAAACTGAATCTGCAAGCTTCTGGTTCTGATTTCCGGTAAAACAATTGTTGTTGTTTCGAGTTGGTCTAAATTCAGTTATGTTTAATTAAAGTGTAAAGTATTTTAATCCTGTACCAGAAGATGTAATTAATAAAGTCTTGTTTCTCTGTGGTACAGCCCTAAGCCTCATGTCAATGCAGAAATATGATAGGACAAGCGGTGGCACTTTGCCGTAGTACAGATGAACCCCCTCCCCCTCCAAACCTCGTTTAGATAACGGCATCGAGTTACTTTCCGACGTGAAATAAACCAATATTTTAACTCCTAAGTAACTGCTTCTGCCGATATAAATGTTGTCGCATTTTTTACTATTTATATATCCATGTAGGTATACTAATTAGAAGTGATGATTAAAGGGCGCACGAGTAATAAATATATAGACATCTTATCAAGTTAAGTTAAATATAACGTTGAGTTAATTGAGATAAAAAATATATAAATAACTTAACTGTTCTTATTATTATGACATTATGATAATTAATATGACATTTTTATGTAGCTGATTGTGCGGTTTTTTTATAATTAATCAATATAAATGTGTCATTTTTTTACAAATAAACGATTTATTATTTATAGAAAGCGAACTTAACTTATTACTGAAAGCGTAATATTCCTAGCATCAAAGTTTTTGAATGAATTTGAATTCGCCCATCAAAATCTTGGCTTCGCCATTTGTGACTTAACCGCTGATCATTAGCACTCGCATTGAAGGTAAATAAAGTGGGGTCATTGTTTCCCGGCGTCGGCAGCCATTTTGTATTTGCTTTCTTATTTAGTGTCCGTAAGGCTGCATCATTGCTTTGTTCACACCAACTCGACAGATGTGCTATTGAAATTACTGAAGCTTGATATGATTTACATGTATTAATTAATTAAACGAGAACTTTGAAGTTTGTTTGACATGAAACAATTCAATTCTTCAAAAATCATTTATTTATTTATAGAGGAGAATTGTATGGACAGTATATATTAAGAACTGCTTGCAACTTACTATTTAATATGTATTGTATATTGTTTATTCATCTGTCTTATAAACGGTCGTGTATATCATTTAATTACGTTTTTATACGTGTTGGCCGCAGTTGGAAAACTTAATAATTAATTTATTCTAATTTAATAAAAAAGTTTAAACCCCAACTCTGTAGCACATCCTTATAAAACGCAAGTACTCTGTGCCTGTGTAATCGTTTAGCGGCCGCAATGTTTGTCTTCGCTGGGTATTGTTTTAGCGAATGGCGAAAACAAACAGATAAACGGCATCACGTGTAATCTGTGCATTAGCACTACGCGCTTTCGCTTTTTTCTGTTATTTTCACAACCTGAATCTTCGTCATTGGTCCGTAGCAACATTTTGAATATAAAATTGCATATATTTAGACTAGATACCTTTATAATATGTAATTTTATTTTGTCTTTGGCACTATCTAAACGAAATACACAATTTTCACATAAAAACCCATTACATACACTAAAGAAATTTAAACACATGCTTGAAGTTGTGTGAGAATCTCTGAAATAAATAAAATATACATGTATATGTTTTCATGGGTTTTTTTAAGATGATTAGGATTACCAATCAGAAATTATGATACAGCGTATTTTTGTAATAATACAGAGTTCCTACATTACAGGCGATTTTGTTTGATTCAATGTCAAAAATAATGAATATAATGGCAATTTGCAATATTATTTTCCATAGTGATTGATAACTACAAAGTTATTGAGATATAGAGGTGAACCCGGTAACCCATACTCGGAACTTTATCGACGACAGTTTGACGTGTTTGACATCAATGGGCTATAATAGCAACGATATCGGCTTGTTCAACTAATTATATGCGATAAGAAATTCCATTTAGATCTAATTTATCAAATTCAAGACCACTTCGCAGGAAATTTCCTTCGAAATTTGACAAAAAAATATACAATCATATACTTAATATATATGTACATAAAGTCTGTATGTCAACAATATCCTTTTATTTAAATCTACACTGGATTCAGAGACGTTATATCTCTCAGGTATGAAAAATTTATACATAATATGCATTGTGCTTAACTTGGGTTAAGTAATACAATGATTTACAATGTTGATAGAACATAACTTAGTTTATACTCTCCCAGAGAGTTACTTTTAGTTAGTCCCATTACTGCTTTTATAGGAAAAGGCAGGAGCAGCGTAATAACCTAAATTTTAAGACTTGTGCAAGAGATTTAGGTTAAAGTAAGTTACTTTTAGAACGCAATAGATAAGTATTCGCCTGTAATTAATAAACAAAAAAGTCGTAAAAACCGTCATTCCAGTAAAAAAATTTTTATCAAGAAACAAATGAAGTAATTGGAGGCCAAGACTAAGGTTTTTAATTTTGTTTACTTTTACCCAAGATAAGTATTGCCGAAAATTAATCTTTATCATGTACATATATATTTTAAACGTATACTCATTTCTTATTATACTTTACAGTGTGTACATTTATTGGATAATAACGTAGTTCTCCATTTAGTCGTGTTCAGGCAGCATTCCTAAACTTTTATGCTTATTAGCATCGTCAATCAACCTAACAAAAACTAGACAGCATCAAACTTGAGACTGTATTTAATATTTTACATGTACGCTTTTTGCTTACAAATACTTATGCTAAAATATTCTCCCCTCTACGTATTTAAACATTTGGGTACATGTACAAAACACAAGTATAAATATAATTTTTTCGTGTTTTAAAATAGTTTTGATGTTTTAAAAGGTTTTTAACATAAACTATCTTCTTTCTTACCAATACTTTAACCAGTGCTTTTGCTCTGTATCATAACAATAACTTAATCGTTATCTGTGACGCGATGACATCTTTACGCGGGAACGATTTGTTGCGCGCATGTTGTTCGCGCGTAAATGTTGACATTGACAGATTTAGTGTGAGACTTGAGACGTTGATAACCATGTGTTTTACTCAGTTCGGGGTAAGGTTAATCTTTTGTTAACGCAGGTTGAGATGAAGGGTATTTAATCCTGTCAAATGGCTGGACTGCATGACAAACTTTGCACTCTTTACAGTTTTACGCAGCTAAACAAATACTTTCGCAAGCAATTCTTAATTATAAACAGACGTTTTCGGATGAGCCATGCGACCATATAAAACACCTAAACAATCAAAAGATAATCATTGTGCTTAATAAGTCTTAAATATTGTTAATGTAATGTATGGAGGCGTAATATCAGTTATAATAGATTTAATCTTTAAAATCCGATTGCAATACAAACAAACGCCTCTCGCAAAATAATAAATTAACAAGCTGTCATTTTTTACGCGCAAGCAATTATCTAGATTGTTATTCGAAGAATTATGCTCAATTAATTAATCTAGCTGCGGATATCCAATTGACTAAAATATAATACTTCGATTTATTTAGAATGGCTGTAATTATATTTTATATAAAAATTATATCAAATCTACACACTAGATAAAAATACAGTATTTTATGTCGTCAAAGCATTCAATTGCTAAAACTATTTTAATCGCTAGTTTAAACATTTTTCTATTAAAACTTTATTCCGATATTAAAGCATGGGTAAATTATACAATAGTTTTTAAGAACTTAAAAATCTGCAGGACTAGGTCAATGCAACAAGTAAAAAAAAATATAGGTACATATATAAATTTTTATTCGACTTCTAAAGTCCCTAAGGTTTACATATAGGTCTCTTGTGTATCTTATTATCTAAATTCGATTTCATAATTGATTTGATGCTTTATTGTACATAGTGTTTTGAATTTAAACGACTTGTTCTGTTTTTATTTAACTTTGAACAAGACGTGTTGAATTTTTTGTTGGCACTCATTCAAAATGTCAAGAGCATGCAATGTATTTGATAATCAAGATACGTTTTTGTTTATTCTTCTACGAGTGATTAAGCTAAATAATTCAATTTAATTATCTATAGAATTCATTATATTTTATCCCTAAGCTAATAGAAGTAGTGGTTAATTTTTCTTACTCTCTTAAAACGTTTCTTATACTCATTAAGCATGTGTTTCTGTAACTACCAAACATTTTGATATATCACCAGTTACATTATAAATGTGTTCTCATATATAATAGTGTCCTCTGAGTGTCTCATTATGACCATGGCACCAGGCACTAGCAGACTGGACCGATTCATTACTGAGAGTGTCTGCTGAATGTCCTTTTATGACAACACTCTGCCTTTTATGTTACGTCATTATGAATGGGTAACCTAAATCGAAAGGATCCTGATTTCAAATGTAATAGGACATGGCCTTAGATGTATAAATTGCATAGTGACTCGTGTAGATGTAAATCAAAAATCTTTTTTAAGTTACCAACCCATGGCAGAAACTCAAAAGTGGTATGTGTTCTCAAATGCTTTTTTTTTATTTGAAATCTTAAAAAGTATCGTTTAAGTACTAATAAAACTGTCTAATAAAGCTATGAGAGCAATGTATAAATTTATAAAATAGCAATGTTAAAGAAATTCTTTTCACGAACACTTAACAAATACAAAACTTCGTACGGCCATATCCGATACTGTGAAGTTGTGGCAGTTGGCGTGTTTATCTGATAGAGTTTCGGTGCAATTTAGTCGTTTTTCACTTGTTGACGGATGCAAGTCTGTGCCCGGTGGTTTTCTTTTTTCTTAACTTTTGCGCAGTGACTCTTGGAGCGCACCAAGTGCCTAGGATGTTAATTAAACTAAAAGCTTGTGAGAAATACCTATTTTTAGGCCAAGCTTTAAGGCGGACTCGGTGATTACGAGTTCCGTATTTTTATTCAAAATTAGATATTTCTATAAAGTCATGTTCCTCACAAAACCGACTTGAGAATAAATGCGAATAAAACTAATAGAGATAGCATAGAGAATAAAAGCTAGCACACTATGCACACTTTTTATTGATAAATTTGAATGTTATTATAAGTACTTAGTAGTTACGCTTTCTTATATGAAATCCGTAAAACGATATTGCCAACTTTTTTCTAAAGCGAAATCGAACTTGAAATTGGGTAGTTATAAGAGTCAAATGGTTCTCTTGCCCCACTATTTATTTATGAGACTTCCTGCTATCGTGAAGTTAAACACTACGGGACCCTGGCGAAGGCAGCAAAAGGAACGCAGTCAATTTGAACGCTGAAATGTGCCATACTTATGTGAGCTGCCGATTTAATCTGACCAATTAATGGGTTCGTTAGTACGCAGAAGCTCTTATACCTTGCCGGTTTCATTTAAAAATACGACGAAAATACCGCTTTTAGACTTCTACTAGTCGTCTACCATAGAACATAATACGTCTTCGTTGCATAGATAGTATAAATTAATATAGTTGCTTCTGTACGAATAACTTTATTCAGAAATGGGGGGTTGGGACTAGACCCATAAATAAAATAAAAAATAAAATACTTTTATTTTGGAACATAGGATCATAAGAGTATCACTTATTCCACGTCATTAAATTCGAGTTGTCTTGGATGGGAAATTGGAGTTGTGTTGGATCCTGTTGGCATCCCTACTCATCGGCAAAGAAGACAGAAGGTGTTGGCCGAGAGAAAAAGCCGGCGTAAAAAACTCTCGGTACTCTTTTAAAAAAAAGCAAATCATCAAACAATTCTACAATATTTAAAACAAATATAGCATATTAATTAGAAGTAGCCTGCCCAGCACTAGTCCCAGGCCCTTTTATCAACTAGATAATCACTAACTTTATAGTAAGCCTTTTTACACAGCTTTTCTTTAACACATTTCTTAAATTTAATAAAAGGCTGAGATAAAAGAGCCTCTGGGATTTTATTAAAGAAGAGTATCCCTTTTCCCAAAAAAGAATTACTTACTTTACACAGTCTAGTACGGGGAAATTGCAGCCTGCGTTTGTTCCGAGTATTTACATTGTGCGTATGTTCTATTCTAGTATACTTATCACAATTTTTGTATATATACATAATATTTTCATAAATATATTGCGAGGGAAAGGTAAGTATATTAATTTCCTTAAATTTATCTCTCAGAGATTCCCTACATTTTAAATTATAGATTGCACGAATAGCTCTCTTCTGCAGAATAAAAATAGATTCGACATCAGCAGCATGACCCCATAATAATAAGCCATACGTCATTAAGCTATGAAGTAACTAAATGAACAAGTCTAGCTGGTAATTCCAAGAAATACAGTTGTATTATCCAGATTCAATTCTTCATTTTTTATAATTGGTCTAGTATCCATAAAATGTATCCATGCTTTCTGCCGTGATCCCTTTTCACCACTTTAAGCGGGAAGGCCCTTATTCTAAAACAAGAATTTTATTTACATTCAATTTCCAAAAACTGTGATTGCATTTGTTTCTCAATACCGTGAACATTATTAACAGTGTTAATAAGTCTAAACTACATTTTTGAATATAATTAAGCTTATATTTTTATTATTATTTTCTAAATGTTAAAATACATTTAATCTTTATGTGATAATGTAAGATGAAAATTTAAATAGTTTCCGAGAGACGGACGTGAGCCCATTAATGCTTATCTCCGAGTCGCCTGACACTTCCTTAGACCCTCAAACTAGGATTACATTAAGCGGCTTGGGATTACTCATATGGTAAATAGCGATGCACTGACCTGATGTTAGAGGCCTTCTACGTAGTAACAACCTTCGAAAGTTTTAAGTCTAATACGTAATTTGAAACTAACCTAATGGAATAATTAGGATATTTAACTAATGGTAGTGTCCAATAATACTACTTACAGTCTCTGTTTTTGGGTACATTTTCCACTTACTATTGTTTAAAACTAACGTGCACTCACAGTAATTCTCTTATTCGAAAGGTTTTGTCCTTTTCAATCTCTTCAATAGGCCGGTGGTGTCAAGAAGTTGAATAGCCTCGACTTTCACATGTTGGTGGAGCTTTGTTCGGGGGCCTTAACAATCATTTTGATTAGGTACTAAAAATTATATAACAAATTATGTAGGTAGATATCAACAATATTGCACATCAGATCCAAAAGTGCATTGACGCGGGTCTAACAATGCTGCGGCAGAATTTTCTATTTCAGAGATTTTTCTAATTCAGTCATTTAACTAACTTTTTTAACAGTTATTATTGTATGCAAAGTTACTATAGATACATATTAAACTTTCAAATTTATTAATCAAATACTTTCGAATTTTACTATAATACTTTATCTGACTTTTAAATAAACTAATAATTTACAGTAAAATTTAATTTGTCTCCTATTTATCTCTATCTAAAAAACCACTCACTCTTGATTGACTTTTCCATAATAATAAAGTCTCAGAGCATGGGTAGCGAGGTTTCCGATCAAAACAAGTCGGCATCCATAAAGCACAGAAACGAAACAGTAATATATTCAGAACTAATAAAACCTGACATTTTCATACAAATCACCGCTCTTACTGGTAAATAGGGATATGAAGAAACAGATGGTATCAAACGGATTTAATTGTAAATATTCACTAAATGAGAAAACCTTACACTTTGTTAAAGTTTTTTTATTTACTCATCATTCAAGGAATAAAGTTGTTAGTAACTGTTTCATAAGTTAATAAATATGTTTTGAATATAATAAGTATTTTATTAATAATTACTTCAAAAAGCCAAGTATGTAAAACCCAAACTTATATATATAACTTTTCCTTTAGAATAAAATTGTAGGTCGACATTTGTTGGAAAAATACGATTTTGTTGTTTATAATTAAGTATTTTTGTTCGACTGAGAACTGGTAGCCTAATTGTAAAATATGTCATTAATTCTTGACCGAAATTTAATGAAAGCGATAAGCCTTAATGTACTTTGATGTCATAGAAATCCAATTTGAAATTAGTTAAAGGCAGTGTTCTGTCCTCATTAAATCAGATTTAACAAGATAGCTTAAATTTAGCTAAAGGATTCCGTCGTGTATTAAATTTAATGCACATTTCAAACTATTAAAAGCAATTCACTCGTAGTGAAGCGGCGTTTCTGCGAATTTTTTTCGTTGAATAAAAGTGTGCCAAGTTGATAATAACCCGGAATGTCGGAATCCAGTATTTTACGGTCTATTAATTGAAAAGCACATTTTAATATATTTAAATTTTGCTTTGTTAGAATTTTTTGGTATTTAGATCACACATTGCTGGTTTTTTAATTATATTTAAGCGTTTGAAAGCCTTTTTGTATGGTACACCGAGTTAAGTATTTTAATTTTTAAACTACGTACGTTCACTCTCTTCTGAAATAAACAATCTTTTTGACAGTGCTCATATTATATCTCAAGATTTTATAGTTTTCCTAATATTATGAAAGCTTATTCTTTTATCACAAAAATAATAATACCTTCTTTAACGGAATATGTAATACTTGAATTTTAAACCTTGTTTTCTGTCTGCCAACACTATAAATACATATACACTTATACCTACCAAAACCGGAATATTTACATTACGGTAAATAAAATTCTTTGTTAGTTAAAGGGTCGGTTACAACATTCATTATTAAACTTTACCACGTGCTTTAATAATACTGGTATAGGAATAACAGACGCTTAAAACTGAAATACTCAACAAAACCACTAGAATCAACAAACGTGATATTTTATGAACAATCAAATAAAGCAGGCCTCCAACGAAACGAATAGTAAAGAATTTTATATTTCATTATAATTTTAACAAAGGATTGTTTTCAGTTAGGAAACTATACAGAGGATGTAACTCGTAGTGAGCAAATTCCGTGTGGTACTGAAAGAAAACTCGTAATTTGCTTAAATTTACAATTATAAAAGAGTAACTTAACATAGTTTGATTATACTATAAGTTGGTAAACATTTACAAAACCGTGCTACCCTCAAAACTTTATAGTTTAGAATAGAATACGTAGAAATCACTGCAGCATAGCTGTATGCTGTAAAGTGTGTTGTGGCGAAAGGAATAAATGTTTAAGTGATCGTAAAAGCCAATCGGCCGAACTGCCAAAGAGCCGTAACTTTAACGACGCGCCTAATCGTTACGTAATCGTTCGCCTAATTACTTTAATTAACATGCTCGATACAAAATCATTTACAAATTCTAAAAGAGATTTGTTTATTAAATTATCAATATTCTAACTCAGTAAAAGCAAAAAGTTGAAAAAGACGTTTGGCAATAAACGAGTCGTAACGGCATTTTTTAAACTCTATCAATCAATTGAATTTCCCATGTTAACACCAACACCAGAGAGCAAAAGTTTACAATTTTAGTCTAAAGTCAAAGTTTTTATTAATGAGGTAAATAAATTGTTTAATATTGGTCACCAATATAAGCAATAACTTACCTAATCTGTAGCATCACCGATTAAAATTATTGGATTTAAGTATGTATACGCAGTTAAACTTATAAACAACTGCTATCATCGTTTAAAGATCGATGGTTTATCGATTCTAGTTAATGTTAGAACCGAGTCGAGTCGCTTTAGATAATTTGAGGAGATAGGTCACTCCGCGCTTACTGTATTAGCAAAGATTAAACAAACAGATAGGACACACTGCCTCTCTACGATATTACTTTAATAAGAGTTGATTTTTTATGTTTATTTACCGTGAATAAACTGAAAGCTTTTATCAATTGAAAACAACAATATTAGTGGATAAAATTGGTACAACCTATATTAAATTATAATAAGTGTATACTATAGTACTGGATGGACTTCAAATTGTGTGCTAAACGCAAAGACAACACCAGGAAGCTTGATTCTGACGTTCTCGACAAAATACACATTTCAAACAGTCTTTTGCTAAACTTAAAAGCAGTGGCAGAGAGTGTATTGCCCGTTCTTCTCTTGATTTGAGAAATGGCAGTAAATGTAAAATTAGAAGCATTTAATGTATATTTCTTTTTTTGACGTTCATAAGTGTACATTATGTTACCTACATGATGTTTTATATTTTGATTGATTTTTTAAATTTAATATACTATATTTGTTATATTCTATTTTATTAAACCAAATCAAAACTATCGATAAATGATATTGCATCTGCAGAAACCAATCTTTGACTCGTTATCTAGAGAGCATCAGGTCACTACCGGGCGGAGCATTGAGATATCTGATAACTCCACGATTGTCGACTAAACATACACTTTAATGATTTTCTGTTCTCCTCTCGTCACTCATTTCTTTTACGTTACAATATTATCAAAAACTATCTTGTTAAAGTACAAAAATAATAATAGAAAATTGTAATAATTTAAAACGTGACAATTTAATGACCCTTTGTTTGCTTATAATGAAAAATAATTGCTTAAGTAATTAGAACTGAAAAAAGTTTAAAATGTGTTAAGCTAAATAGATAAAACTTGAAAGCGACACAAATTTCACAGCATTTCGTTTGGCATATTGCAAATTTTAAGACTAAACTCGCGATTTTCCGCACTTCCTCGGGGGACGTCTAAACCTAGGCTAAGAAGGAATATAAATAAGATGTGTCAGGTCTGGTGCACAGTCTAGTCACGATCTCCGAACGCTGCTTCCTGACCGAAATCTCAACAATGCGCTCACTCCACCGCGTCCTGTTGTCCAAGTACATTACCGTAATATACAAATATCTTTCATTTTTAAATTGAATTTTAAACTAAAATGTACTTATTTGTTTATTGTACTATAATGGATAGTACTCATAAAACTGACACTAACTTTATTACTCAACGTAGCAATCTAACAACACTAAAAATGTTTAGAACTAGCCAGTTGGAAACATTGCTAATGAAAACTTTTTTGAGTTTCAATTTTAGAAATCTTTGGTAACCTAATGTTGTATATTGCATTAATTTGTCATTTGTTTATGTAAATTGGCGGCAAATCTAAAACTCTTGTTACACGTGAAAATGAACATAACGCGAGAAATTTTTCGGTTAATGATTTATTATGACTTTCGTTGTGGTTCGTGTTACTCAACAAGAAAGCTATGATAGGCTGCGATTAGCATTTCTTAGTAAAGCCCCATTTCGGGCCACTATTTACAATTGATTTATTGAGTTTGAGCGTGGATGTAACAACCTCAATGATGGTCCGCATGAGGGACGTCCTTTAACAGCGACTACTGAAGGTAACATCATGCTGTACGACGCATGATAGAGGAAGATAAGAGAGTACAAGCAGATACGAGCAAGCCTAGGCATTGGTATCAAGTTCAAATAATATTACACGAAAATACTTTAACCGGCGAACATCGCATGGACTGGTCTCGCCAAATGTTAGATAAGTTCAACGGCAGTGACTCAAATGCTGTATTTGACATCGTCACAGGTGATGAAAGCTGGATATATTGCTACGAACTCGAAACAAAAAGACAATTAGCTCAGTGAGTGGTCCTTTCGAGGATCGGCCATCTAAGGTAAAGAAAAAAGTAAAGGAAAGCACCATCAAAGTTGAATCCTCCTTCACCACGACAAGTCATCAGCGCACTCCGCAAAACGGATTGTTGAATATTTGACTATATACAGTCCTCACCAGTCACACTGCGATTTTATTTATTCCCAAGAACTGAAGATAAAATTCGTGGTATTCAGTTTACGAGCCCTGAAGATGAAAGCGTACGAAAACGCCATAGAAGAGACCCCTCAGGAAGAAGGGGCCCACTGCTGTTCTCAGTGGTTCCATCGAATGCGACGACGAAAGTGTTGGTTCCTTTCTACATTAAGCCGTTTTTTTTCTTTTCTTAACATTTTCAGTGTAAGCTAGCTATAATGATTTTTCACCAAATAAAAACATATTATTATTAATAATAAAGGTGTTCATAACAAATTTTATCCTGATGGGAGATTTTAATGCTCAAATAGGAACTAGCAAAGACGGCGAGGAAATCATAATGGGACCTTACTACGAAAAAGATCATGAAATGGACAGAAACTAATAGATTTAGCTTTCTGCTGCTTTAAAAAAATGGGGGAGGCCTTTGCCTGTGGGCACAGAACATCAGATATCGATCAACAAAAACAATAGCTATAATGTAAATATTGATTCTGATATAAGGCTATAAATAAATAAATAAAAATAATAAAGGTGTTCCCGCATATTTATTGTTTTCTATATTGTATTTAAACAATTAAAAATATTATGGAACTATAGATAAAAGTGATAAATACTTAATAAAACAAGAAGTTCGAATTAATTAAAATAAAATTTACGAGTTCGATAACAGAGATTACAATCTTCATCTTATATAACTTTCTACAACTTTCAAATTCCAGAATTTCCGGGAAAATAGTGATATCAGATACCTACTGATCTGCTTTTACTTTGAGGTACAGATATTATCTTCTTCTTTCACTGGAATTTCGTCTTATTTCATTAAATATATTATTATTTCTATAATTACTACTATATATCTACGTATATTATATTATTCAATATTATATGTTGTCTTTTATTGCCATTCAATTGATATGCAGTATTGTATGATACCTCGTTCACAATTAGAAAAGCAATTATTACAGGATTTGGACGTTATACAACCGGACTTTGCATATAAGTGGTAGATGTAGTATACCGCGAGAGGATAATGTCAACATTTAAAACTTTTACTCGTTCATAAATAACTAAGACGTGTCTAATATCAATAGAAAATGATTCACAATAAATGCAGACAGTTCTCAGAAGAGATTCTTGTTCACAAATCACGCTATCTATGTGTGTGTGTGTTTATCAAATAAATGGATCTGCTCTGTCATTTCGCGGTAAGGTGTCGACCTCCCACCTGCATTACATGCTCAGTCAAATTAAATCTTGTTCATTTTTATTGCTAAATTATGCATGTTAACGATTATTTTATGCTAAGTCAACTACACGCGTATAAATAAAATAGTTTTTAAATAGAAACCCTATTCACAACGTGATTTGGAAAATCAATTTCTTCTGCATTTAGAATCTGCATAGACAAAACATTTACCTATACATTTAATATCTAATAAAAAAAATTAAAATAGAATTTCAAATTACTTTTCTTAAATAACAAACAGATTAACTTGTGGGCGACTAAAGTGTCATTCACCAAAACGATACATCAAACAGATATAATCTTTATTAATTTTTATAGCTGGGATCCCGCGGGTCGTGTAGGCGGACCGCCATCTTGTTTGTTTATCGCATAATAATAACTTTAACCATACGAATACGATTTCATTACAGAACATTTATTACCATTTCACTTTAAAAAATATTTTACGTTCAGAACAGATATAAAAGTTATAGATTTCTTGCTGAAAGCATAGAAAACTGAAACGGTAAATAAAACTTGATTTTATGTAAATATTGTTTTTTTAGAAATTAACTTTGTTAAAATTCATTGAGACTATTTAAAAGGTTGATATACAAAACGAAAGCCAAACATATCATTCTTTGTTCACAAAATCTCCTTAGAAATTAGAATTGGAGTCAATTCTCTGTATAGAAATAGTATTGGAGTGAATAAATCTTTAGTGATATTGAACCACTATTCAAGTTTGGAAGTTTGCCAGTAAACACGAATATAATAAATGAGCGGAAATAAATTATCTCAATAATTTTATTATTTTATACACTATTCCACGTTTGGCATGAATGGCCCAATAACCTCAGAATTAGTACAAACTTTTAATTGCTAGAATTTTTTCGACGATTTCATACTTTGTTGAATTGATGTCAAGTTGTGCACCAACTGAACCGAATTTTACTTTTCGTTTTACTCACCTTTTCATATACTTACGTAATAAAGGCTCTGTTTTTTTAAAGTTTCTCTTATTTTAACAATATTCAGAATATATCTAACTAATGTTCCCGTTCCCGGCTTTATAAAACCGCCTTATTTCTCTAACCTTAGCATATGTATTAAAATGTTTATTTTCGAGCATCATCCTAACAGGTATTACGTGTCATGTGATGTACATCATGGCTTATTTGAATTTCCCTAAAATATTGTTTGTCCTTGCCTACGAAATATCCCACTTAAAATAGGAACATAAAAAGTAGCAGATGAATTAAATTTTATTGTTTTTAAGTAGATTGGTTATAACTGAGTGTTAGCGATCAAAATAAAAGACAATAAAACCATGAAGGGAATGTTTCGATCAGTTTTACATCGCTTCTACGTTTACGAGTTACAAATACGTGAGTAAGCTCGCTTAGTTTTATTACTTTTACGCAGATAATCAAAACTGCTGATGTTTATGCTGTTGGTGATTTATTTATATCGTTTATACGGATAATAAAATGGAAACTTTAATTTGGTTCTCTGTTACTGGTCACACAATCATCTTTGTTTCTCCATAAATATAAAGCAAGCACAGTTAGTGTAATGTTATGATGAATGTTATTCATTAATGTTCCTAAATAAAATTTTGTAGGTTCTAGATTTAATAACACATTACTCTGATAACGGCTCGAATATGAGTTATTATGGTGCTTCATATATTATTTTCTTAAACGTATTAGCTGCAATGATAAGCGTAAGATGCTGTGATCAAATTCATAAAAACTTATCAAGGGAACAAATGTACTGATTCACAGTCAAGTTTGCAAGCTAATATCCGAAAGAAATTTATATCCATTGTAAATGAGGTTGGGATTCGTTACACGAGAGAGCGGTCTTGCCGTTTCCACGTTACATATATTTGTGTGTGTTATAACTTTTATGTTCTCTATTTATTATATTACAGCTGGTTTTTAGGCCAACACTGGTCTATTTCTCATAAAGTATACTTTCGAATTCTTGTACTTAATAATTGCTACACATCCAAATATAAAATGGTGGTATATGTACTTAAAGCAAATGAATCAGTTCATGCTAGATACATTCCCTTTTCGTGGCGGAGTGTCAGACTCAATAAATAGATAATTAATATTAATAATTCTGTAACAAACGGAATAACTCAATCAGTGTTGCCCTCATTGTTCAAGTGATTTCACAATGACAAGCAGTTTTTAAATTTAATACCATTACCACTCCGATACTGGATTCTTGCGACAAAAATGACTTGTTGAATGATTATTTATAATCCTGACGGAAGGGGGAGGAAGTTGTAGAAAGAGTTTTCTATGTTATGTAAGCGGACCCATGCCTTTAATCATGAGAATTCTGTAGTGTTATTATATGATATATAACATCCAGTAGCTACTCCATTAGTGGAAAGCAGTCGAAGCGTGACGCGGTAGTACACAACATAAGACGAAAATACGCCGAGCGCCGACTCGATTTACACCGAAATAAATATCGGACCGCTTAACATTTGCTCAGGGTTGATGCTTACAAGCTTTAAGTTGTACTTTAAAGTAAATAAATAATTTGGGTACGTTTTGGTTTTGGTCCACAAATATTAGACAAAAGTATTTCTTAGGCGTTTTACTTGTCCACAAATATTACATAAATTATATTTATCCTCAAACAGAATGACAGAGATGTTTCAAATACGCATTTATTTCCAAATATGACTCCCAAGTGAACTTGGGAGACATTTTCTTTTATTCATTTTAATAAAACAATCATTCGCCAGCCCTACCTGCTAGCACTAATGTTAAACATTACAATACCTAGCCAGCTCCGGTTACATTCTATTTCAGTAAAGCAAATTGCTCCATTTTCACTGATTTACGCCGACCGCCTTACAAGCTGCTTAATTTAGTGGCTTTATTTGGATTTATATATTTTGTTTATATTGCGATTAATTAACATCAGATTATATTTAACAATGTGTTTAGTTTTTTACATAAAAGTTTATCTTATGGTAAAACTGAAGTTTTAAAATTAAAATCATTTCATAGGTGCCTCGTACCCGCCGTCGACTTTTCGGGTCTAAGGCCAGCTGCTTTCCTCACGATACAACATCGTACCGTTCGGGCGAATTTTAAATGCGTACATTAACAGAAAGTCCGACGGGGCACAGCCGGGGATCGAACCTACGACCTCAGGGATGAGAGTCCCACGCTGAAGCCACTAGGCCAACGCTGCTCTAAAATAAACTTAAGTATTTTTAAAAAGACCACGATCTAAAAAACAACGAAATAATACACAATAAAAAAAAATTAAACATCACATAAAAATTATAAAAAGTAATTGATCACTGCTTTTTAAAATTTCCACTTCATTCTTATTATAAAACATAAATTCCTCTGCGTTCAAACTGCGAGACGTTTACACAGGGTGCTCGAGAATGTTTAAGAAGCGCCGAGCAAGTAATTAAGGACATATTAATGAGCAATGTGAGGCATGGGCCTTTAATGACGCCCGCCCTCCGCCCGCCCCAACGCGCCTAAACTTTTACCGTACGTGAAATACTTTATACTTTAAAACATGCACTTTTCAGATTACTTAAAAAAATTAAGAAATAAAAGGGTTCCGAGTTCTATACGTTTAAAGTTAAGAGATACTAATATAATTTAACCAATTTTACAAAAGTTTTTAATTAACAAATAAAAAACAGTGGTTAATCGTAGAGTGGTGATTGTATATCTATATTTACACTGTTTACACACTGAATACGTGCTAACGATACTATAAATAAATGAAAATCTGCGTTTTATGCGCAAGACGTTATGCGACAGAATTTTCATCTAAAGTTTTAGTATGTAACTACTAAACGAATACATCAACCAATAGCGTGTATTTTGTTCTCGATCCCCCTTTCTCACTCTCTCACAATCGGTCTTAATCGCTCTCTCCCTTTTCTTTGGCAAAAACGCTGCACATCTTCGTGACGTTCTGTAAAAATGTTACCCTCATGTGCCTATAGAAGTTTAAAAGTGTAAAAAATAATAAAATAAAAGTTTAGCACCACCCCCTTATTAATTAAGGGTTTGAAGATAGATAGTAGCCGATTTTCAGATTACACTGAACATGCATAAGAATCAGTTGAGCCATTTCGGAGGAGTATGGGAACGAACTTTGAGACACGATAATTGTATATATTAGATCTAATTCACTTGAATATCTGGCGGATATATTTGCTCAATGAAATGCTTAGGGCAACACCTCAGGACAATCGACAAAGAGATGAGAGCAGCCCTGTTATCAACTACTCCAAATTTAGACCATCTACGCTGAATTAAACAAGCTCATATCACCCATTAAATTGTTTTTCTGCCATTTAAAGTTCAGATTTGTAGATTATCATTGCTGCGTATAAAACTAAGGAGATATTTAATCAACGTTGCACGGTGTTGGCGACGTCGCAACCATCAGCCCACTCACTGCGATCAAATTAAGTGATAAATTAACTAGATACTGTCGCCTCTGGTTTCACAGTAATTGGATATCCATCTAAAATAATATACATAATGAATTCCCGAAAGCTCCCATCAAGCACGGGGGCTTAGGTACTCATTGATCATTTTTTATTTACTCAGTCGCCGGTTTCTGAGCTGGTTGCTAATACCTTTGCCGTACAATAAAATTGCCACTGCTATGCTTCGAACTTAGAACGTAGTTATTATATTATAGCATATATAATAGCAGTCCACACATGCAACGAACAATATTTAGGTCTTGACTTGTTGAAGCTATCGCGGAATATTGTTAAAAGGTATTAAGAATATCCGTAATGCTATTCTGAATCATGAGCACACTCATGGCCGGCAACGCACTCGCGAGCCCTCTGGCGTTGAGAGTGTCCATGGGCGGCGGTATCACTTAACATCAGGTGAGCCTCCTGCCCGTTTACCTATTTGTTCTATTAAAAAATATAAAAAAAACACTCCACAACACAGCCGAATTGGGTTAGTTAAATGTATTTAATATTTTTATTGTTTTCTCCTTTCAAAAACATTTACTAACAACACAACAAAATTTACAACAAGGCTTCCACATAGTAATTGAAACTTAAAATAGTCAATTTTGTTTTAATTACATATATCATAGTTTGATAAAATAATAATCAACACTATGTTTTTATAAAAAATTTCATTTTGATTAGATGAAGAAATTTTTATTTAATACTCAATTTATAGAGATTACTTTTGCAAATGTTTTCACTAGTGGGAACAACATAAATAACTGCGGACGCGAGTAATTTTAGTCTCAGTAGCAATTTTAATAAGGGACAATTTCACGTGGAAACCGGGGGATGTAATTATGTTAAGGGTGTTGAAACCCGCCAAGTAATTCATAGGTTCAGTTATAATCTATTGAGCACCTACGATACGATTACGACAAACATATATATTAATTGCTGAAATTTCAAATGCAAACTATGTCAATTTGTAATCGACTCTCCAAAAAATACTGACCTGTTCTGTTCTGTGCTGTCGACTGATCTGGAACAGAAAAATTATCCGGAAATTCAGAATTTTACCTACCTATTTGAATATAAAATGTTTATTGAGTATAGAATAACGGGGCAAACGAGGTTACGGGACGCGCAAAAAGGATGCGTTGCCGACCTTTTTCGGAGGAGCAGTAGTCTTAGTATTACTTTGGACAACTTGAGGAATCTTCACTGAGGGGTTATATATTAAATATGCCTACCGGGAGTCGATTCCATAGTTCGCTAGTTCGCAAATAAGGTGTCTTATAAAGCGGGCTGTGTAAGCACTTAGATAACTGAATCAGATATTTGAATTTTGATAACAGCCTCCACAACAATACAGTATGTACGTTTTCCCCTCATCCAGTCGTAAGCTCTAAAGGCGAAAGCCATGTCGAGTAGGTTGATCAATAACGAAGCCGGTGATTAATCACCTTATTAAGTGTTAACTGGACCTAATATGAAGGAAATTACAAGCTATTTCATAAATCTGTGACCAGACTGCGTTGGACTTAAATGCTTATGCATTACTCATACAACGAGTGCATAATTAAAACTCAGATTAAAACTTCCGTCGACTTTCTCTGCTTCCGATAATCCTTATTAGGTTTTTCTCTTTAGTAACTTGTTTTATACATACTATTCGGTTAATAGAAATAGGCGTGCCCCTCTAGGCCCTTTATTATGCAGGTATGCTAAGCTATTTTAAGGTTCGGGAATATAAACGGTGTCAGTATGGATCCGAAGCCCCCTTTATGAGCTATTTTGCGTTTACAGAATCTTCGAAGCCACTGAAACTTCTTTCTTAGGCCTTTATTGTGGACATCCGTAAAGGGGTAAAGTTAGTCAATAAAGCTATTAACTGTGAGATATGATGAGTGCCTGGATCCGAGCCAAGTGCTATCAGACGATATCGAAAGGCGCCTCGTAACGACACGTCTTTACATTTGTCTCTCTGTCTGTTTTCTGTGTGAAATCTGGATGTACAATTGCACGGTAGACATGAAGACTTTATTGAACTGTATTTTGAACACTAAGATTATTAAACAATAAAAACAGGTTCTGAAAATAATTACACCTTAACTGAAAAGTTTCAAAAGGCCAATGATTCTACTCTCGACTAAAGTCAATATAGATCTTCTTTCTAAAAATGGACTATTTAGTCCATATGTAATATAAAATATAATATATTTATATTACCGTGTTGACTATTCTAACAGTAACAACAATTCATTGGACTACCGGTTATTGGACATGGAAATCTATTAATACAATTATGATTATATGTATATGTTATATTATTGTTCAGAATTTCGTTTCAAGTTAAGCAATAACGGAGGCACGTGCGCGCTACTTACCGCCAGTTAATAGTTCTACAGAATTCCTAAATTAATGACCTAATGCTTAAAGTTGCTCGGCTTCCAATCGAATGGCTCGTAATGAATCGAATAATCGTTTGGCATCGAAATCGATTTGGGAACTTGTTAGCAATTTGCTCAGGATCAAATAGATCGATTGGATGATTTTAGCAATTTGTGTTTTCATAATCGCTCGCTACTCGCTTTGGGAATCTCTTTTGCACTTTATTGGCAGTATAATGGAGGTCAGGTTAGCCGCTAAACAACAATTAACTTTACCAAATGAGGACGCAGTCAAATAATTCGAATACCTATATATTCGGAATACAATTGAACACGCAATGTGAATACAACTTCGTAACAATTTAATATTTTAAGTCACCTATACCGTGATACTAAACTCAGTGGGAAACTCTCTCTCTACTCGCTGGTATTTTATTCGTGTTTTTCAATAAAATCTACCTGCTTCTTAATAAGTGCGGCTGATACACCTACAGCTGTTTTAAATTGAAAAGCTGTTTACAATAAATGTCTTCGTTATTATCATACAAATCGATATATTCTCACTTAAAAATTATACACAAATGAATAATTCATGCGGACGTTATATTGCTAACGCAATAATACTGGCGAGATGTATTTTATGAAATTATTTATCATATAAAATAAATAAAAGTCTGAGCGTGGGACAACAAACCGTTCATCTTGAAACCGGAGCTCGGGACCTACCTTTATTTTAACATTATCGCAAAAGTGAAATAGTGTGTCCTGAGAATACTAATAAAAACAAATGGTTTTTGTTGGTTGAATTGATATTTATCGTAAGAACGCCCCCCGCGGGCTCACAGGCAGATGTCGACGAAAAAAACAGTTGTATTTGAGCACTCCTTATGGGTTTTGGGATTCGGTTGAAACTTCTTGAATTGAGACAAATGTATAATCTATTATATTGTTATCAACATTTACTTACATGTTACTCAACTATTACTATAAAAAGCACGATTTTTAACTATAAAATGTCTTTTACAGATACCCGTGAAACAGCATCGCAACATTTACCGCTGTAACTAAAATGTAAGTTTATTCCAATTAAATAACCTTTTAGCAAGTAAAACAAACGAGTGAAATAAAATAATGAAGTCTCAAAGTCATTAGTGCTCGGGTGGCAGGTTCGATTCGCGGAAATTATCGACGTAAATTAATACACCGTAGTTACGTGGAATACTTCAATTTGCATACAGATTAATTTTCACAAAACTAATAGGATTCTAGATTACTACGGCAACTCGATTGTGCATTCCATTAAAAATATATTATTATTAAAACTTTATTGATGAATCCATATAACAATTCTTTAGTTTACATATGAGTATTAGTTGTTAAAGTATAAGTTCTAAAAATTTGAAGTTATTTTCTTTTTTTTTTATAGAACAGGGGGCAAACGGACAGGAGGTTCACCTGATGTTAAGTGATACCGCCGCCCATGGACACTCTCAATACCAGAGGGCTCGCGAGTACGTTGCCGGCCTTTTAATTTTTTTAGAGGTCTAATATTTATATTTGGCCCCTTTAAGGGTAAACGCCTCCTCCATATTTTTTTCATTTCTCTTTGTCTTCACCAATATTCATGCACCCGCTAATTCTTTTTTATCATCTCTTTTTTCTTTTCTCGTTCTATACACCTCCTTCCAGCAGGTCCATTCCATTTAGTTGTTTCGAGGGTCAATATTTTTACCGCGCTCTGGAATGTATGTTGTATGTATGTGCCTGCCTATTTCCAGTTAAGCTTTACAGCGTAAGTGTATATATAACATAGATTAGCAAAATATTAATTTAGTTGTTTGCAGGGTGAAGTAATAATAGTACCTAGAAATAATATATTTTTATATTACTGATTCTATTCCCAACTAATAAAGCAATATCTATTTATAAAATGCGGTAAAGCGGTCTTTTGTGTTCACAATTTTGTCAAGATATTCTATAATCATTTTCAGTAAATGATTATCAATAAATATTATTTTGGTGCACTAAATGTATTCGAGAAAGACCTAGTAGAGGCGAGTTCTCGTCTTCATCGACGTTAAATTCTTAATTACCGAGCCGATACTTACATCAAACACACCGAAAATTTATGTTATTACTTTATTAATGGTAACTCATATTTTAAGCTATTTTTCAAGTTTTAGTGACATTTACGAAACATTAACATATTAAATATGCATTATGTATTATCTTTATTTATTGTCCTGTAATACATGGAATCTTAAATTAAATTTAAAAAAATACTAGACATTTTCTACTGTGTTTGTACAAATTTCATCTTAAACGGCCGGCAACGCACTCGCGAGCCCTCTGGCATTGAGAGTGTCCATGGGCGGCGGTATCACTTAACATCAGGTGAGCCTCCTGCCCGATTGCCCCCTGTTCTATAAAATAAAAAAAAATCAACAGTCTTAGAAATGAAAGAGCAAACAAATACATCTAAATAAAATTTATTAAAATGTTTTAACGTATCGGGTTGTAAAGGCTTTATAGGACGAAGCTTCGAAATGTTCCTTATAAATTGAAATTTCAATTGCAAAAGACAAAATATTAAAATCAATACCGCGAAAGCAATTCATCTTGGGAAGAGTCGTAAGCAATGTCTTGGGAAATCACGTGAGGGAAACCGAAGGGAACGAGGGCTGAAGGGAGGGAAATCCCCTCACCGATGCATCGGTTTTTGCTATTTCATTATTTTGGCGATGTCACCTTAATTATATTTATGGGTTGTCTTTAAACCAGAATACCTAATTTATTAATCTTTATAAAACACCGCGCGTTCAGAAGACCAGAATTTTTATTACTCTACCAATTACAGTTAGTACATATTACAAATGACACAGAAACATACTATACTCAAAGATGTTGTATCTTTATAGAAGCTTTATTCATAAAAAGTTATCCGGCAGCTGTTGTTTAACAGAGCTCTTGTCAAATGTCAACGTTTTTAGAGTTTTCCGCTCGCGTACTCCACAATTCATTAAACTGTCGTGCGATTTAGTATTACACAAAGGCCAATCTCAATTTTCTAATAAGTAATGATATAACCAAATTGATTGAAACGCATTTGGAGATGATAGTTGTCAGTAAAGCTATTAAAACTTGTATCAGCGGAGGGCTAAGTCAATTTGAGTTGAGAGTGCCCACTCGCAGACACTTGCCACTTGCCGACTTACCAGCTAATTGGCTAAGTTTACACGCCCACAAACTATTCTCGAGTCATCGATTTACGCGATGTCTTTAGAAATTTTTAACTTCGTTGACTATTAAGAAATAGCTGAAGAATCTTAGCATTTCGTTTCTGTGTTTCACAACAAGTATGCAATTCTAGTTTGTAACAAAATGAAAGCAAACAAAGACATTTTTCGGAAAATGAAATAGTTATTAAGTTCACGCGAAACCATTAGTTAAATAGTACGAGTTAAATAAGTGTTAGTGTACGCTAAAAATCGCAGCCCATAAATGGATTAACGCAGTCCCTCATAAAAATTACGAATAGCATTAAGAACCGCACTCAAAACTAATAAAAAATTAACTAATTAGTATCAGGGATCCCTCGACACGAAAATCCACTTGTTACCGTGATTTTTAATTAAAACTGTCATATCCGGGTGAATTTCAACGAAACAGGTTCATATAGTGCATAATCAATTACATTAACCGGGCGAGCCGGGCAAGCCGGGCGGGCGGGAGCCGGGTGACAATTTATGCTGTAATTAAACCGGTTATCGCAACGATACATATTTCCTTATTTTAAGATTCTAAAATAGCTAATTTTATCGTCGTTAAGAAATATGTGATTTTCTCAACGAAATGCGGCTAAAACTAACAAAAATTAAGAAAGTAAACAGACTTTCAAGACATTTAAAAAATTCAGTTTTATTTTGTATGGGACATACGTAAAGAAATAATCGTCTTAATCTTGACTATATTTGTCTATCTTTTTTCTTTCTTTTGATATCATTTAGTATACTAACCGAAAATGATTTAGAAAATTCACATCCTTTTAAATGTAGAAAATCAATTTAGTAATCATTTATTAAATTTTGAGCCGAGTGAATGAATTAAAGTTTAAAAGCAAATCTCGTGCAAACCGCGTAGCATGATCATAGACAATAGACCGGGACGGACACAAATTAGGGACTGGACAATGGTCTGGGCAGAAGGGACTCGATTTATTACTCTAATTCGGCTTCGTGTTACAGATGTTTAATCGTTTTACCGATTAGCCGATAGATTCATTTGATATTATAAATGGCGCAGGGGCTTCGTATAACATTGTGACAAACAAAAAAGATTGGCGCTTGACAAGCGTACACTCCAATAGGCCGCATCACAAAGAACATCAGGTGGGCCAAACGTCTGCCCAGTTCTGTTCATAACAAACATAATTTAGGAATACATATTTAAAACTAGTAAAATATATATAAATAAATAATCTTATGTTTTTATTGAAAAAACGATAGATTTAATTAGTTCCTATACTATAGATGACGCTAGTTGTAATGATGAAATAATAACTTTACACTGAATTTGTATTTTATGAATATTTAATGTAAATGACTTTTCAATAATCAGATGTTTAATTTCAGATTTATCTCTAATTCTTTCTTAAGTTTAAAGATGTTAACAAAAAAAATATTAGTATAGAATTTCGCGATAAATCATATGGTCGAAGTGAGCTGATAACTCGAGGTATTTGTTGAATCAGTTGGTATCAGATGCAGCGTGGCTTCTCGGTAAACAAGGAGACAGTCAAACACACTATGTACACTGTCATCCTGTATATACACTGGACATTATTTACACGGCGCTTTGGTAGAATTATCGTCTGCATTCATAGATAGCTATTGCATAAGTTAATAATAAATTTACCCTTTGCTGTTACTACTTACATATACATTTTAATGTGCATTGAGGTCCAAGACACATGTCTATTAGTAGTACTAGCTTCTGCCCGCGTTGTTTTCCCGTATAATGGCAGGATGAATTGAGACCTTTTCAATGTAAGTAAGCAATTCAGTCAGTCCACGCGGCTGAGAACTTCATTTTGTAATATTTAATATTTTTCTACTGGCCCTCTTCTGTTATCTAACAACGCAATAAAATATACTGTTAGATAATACTTTATAATACTTAGAACATGAAAAAGTATTTCTCGTTAACGAACATTCACTTAGTAATAAATTTCGATTGACATTTCATTTCTATTTATCACAAACACTTATTAAGTATAAGCCATAAATATTAAATACAAATAGTAATTTGCGTTTCTCGTGTATTTTACGGCCACAATAAATTTTGGTTTAGGTATTACTAAACAATAAATATGGCCGGCGACGCTGGCGCATTAATCGAAACCTGTCTGTATTTAGTTTTTCTGTTTCAGTTTTGCTTTAAAATATTTGAAATTAAGATTTAGAATGTTGATTAATAATCACCGAAATGGAATTAAACCACGGTTAACTGCAAAAGGCCAAAACAATATATATTTTTAATTACTAAAAAATATGAGTGGTGCTACAACCTTTTTAGTTTGGGGCGACAGATTTCTGCATCTGTTCCACGATCATTTGTAAATCTAATAGGCAAGTAGGTGATCAGCTTTCTGTGCCACTCCGTCGACTGTTTGAGTCTAAGGCAAACCTGTTTGACTACGATTCCGTCACCGATGTTTTAACATTCACTCCTGTTAAATGCCCATATAGAAATCGTTGTTGCTCAGCCGGCGGTCGAACCTATGACCCCAGGGATAAGAGAGCTGAAGCCACTAGGACAACACTGCTCTATTTATATGTACCCAAGTTAAAATAATTCCATTTCGTTTACATGATCCTTGAAATCGTCTTTATTATTAAAATAATCCAGCTTATCTGTATTATTTTACGGTCAGTAACTTAATTCAATCATTCAAATAACAAATGATTTTAATTTATAATAATTTTTACATTTATATCAGTGTACTTATATTATTCATTAGGCAACCATTACATCTGTTTGTCAACTGACTTATGACTTATCTGTCTCGCTCGAATAATAAACCTGCATTACGAGACAATATTATTCATGTCTCCTATTAAAACAGCGTATAAATCAAGTCAAGAGCTTATTAACATTACAATATTTGTTACTTGCTAAAATATTTAAGTCTAGTATTAACTTCAATGTTTTGAGTGCTTGGAATGCTATGGATGATATGGAATTTCGCTTGGCCTACACAACAGCTCTTAACAATCGTGGAAGTGTTAAAATAGGTCCAAAACTATGCATGCACTAATTTTGTCCTTCAAGAAGTAATTTATAGCTACTAAGACAGAATTGTTACTAACTCTAAAACTACATGTCGAGGGAATCTGAAATAATTTAATTATTATAATTATGTATATAGCGCTCTGATGTCTTATTAATTTTAAGACACAAAATGCTTTTCTACATTTCTACAACCTTACAATTATGCTTAACTTACCACATTAAGTAACGCTATGACAAACGATTATTTTTAATGTATTTAATATTAAGAGTAAGTAACTTTGTACCTTTGAGTCAATCCATATTTGTAACCGACTTTAAAAAACCTGAAAGAAAAATTTATTTAAATTCGTATTAAGTATGTAATTGTAAAATGTATTTTTTCGTGTTTTCAACTCATCCATCTGTGGACCAATCTGGTTAGGTAAGGTATCAAATGATTTACATTTGCAGCATATAGCTCCCGAAGACAGGATTGCCTATTCCGATTGACACTTTCTAGTATATAAACTGATATGTCTCAAGAAAAATCCAGTTCATTATAAGTCGATGGCTAATTAACTAATATGAATAAATTAAACTGTTTTAGATTAATCATGGTTACAAACAAAAAATGTTAATTACGTTTTGGAGTATATATTCTTGTTAAAAAGGAATTTATTATTAATCAACCAGTAGTAAAAACAAAACATTTAAAAAAAACATATATATAACGAGTATATATATACTCACATGCTTAGAGAGCGCATCTTTGACGAATTAAAACATTTGAAATTTTATTTTATTAAAAAAATGTTTAACTTTGAATTTGTTTTCTTTAATATGGAGATGAGATGGACTTCGTTATTCTTGGCTTTGCGGTTCATCAATCTTAATTTAATGAGATGTGTGATAGTGATGCGTGGACATGAAAAAATAGTGCTGGGTATTCGGCATTCCAATTAACGAATGGTAGCAGCACGAACGCCGCTTAATCGATTGAAACTGTCACGAACTCCGCGACACTCGGCCAAAGTTAACTTTAATCACTTTAAAATTGTGCGATTTCACGTTTTATTCCCACCAGAGCGTTAAGATAAGTAACCGTGTATTTAAATATTTATTTTATAATTTTTCAAATGAGCGTTTCGTATAAATATGGAGGAATAATAGAGATACAAAGATGTATCAACAAAAACTTATTGTTTTTAATTGTCATTGCAAAAAAATGTTTTGAATATTATCTGTAAAATACAATCCTTCAATATATAGATAGAGACAACTCCATTTTTTTCAAATAATCAGTAAGAATAACAATGTTTAAAGGCATTTCGCTGCATGAACAGCAGTCTTCAAAGCTGGACAAGACGTAGGTGGGCGTCAACACCACAGCCTCTCAGTCGTTTTTCGTTAGCCCACCGGAAACCAGAACAAACCTTCTACTTACTGAAATAACAAATAGCACAATTACGAACTGCCTTTTTCTATAACAAATATATTTATTTTTCTTATATCTCGGGGACATTACCCAAATATTAAAAAAAATATGTTAAAGTTACAAACCCAGTCATTTTAAATATATGTCACAATTGGGTTTCACACTGAACGAGAAAAGCACGAAATGCATCCAAAATAGCCTAAAGGGTTTAGCGCAACGGTTTCTTTCTGCTCATACCACTTAACCAGTTAAAGACATTACAATATCAAACGTGTTTTTTTCAATTGCAAATCAGGATCGCATTACTATTCCCTGCGAGCTCAAAGCGTACGTCTTAATAAATTACAAATCAACATGCAATCGTTTCTGCGTCACATCACGTTTGTGTACGATGTATCGAATAATAATCGAGTTACCGTCATTTACAAAGTGAATAATTCAATCGAGAACAAATAACCAGGATCTCGGGACCCCTCTGAATACTAGACAATGCTTTTTGTTTCGGAAATCGCTACACAGCAGAACAAATTAGGGTTCTTACTTAATTGGTGGGACGCAGTCATTGAGTCATTAATGTTTTACAAGACTAGTTAAGTATCGCAAAAGGGATTGATACACTGTACACAGTGTCTTTAATAAGTAGGTAGGTCTGAATTACTTTTCTTAACGATTCTTTGTTATTCTCACACTAAAATTCTAGATGATTGATATAAATTTAAAAACATGGCTTTAAAAATAACAGTCTCTGGCATCAAGTATAAGTTACTTCTAAATTTATTTCTTAATCTGTAACGAGCTGATATTAAACACATGGCGCTGTTTTTAAAAATTGACATCGCGACAGGAAAATAGAAAAAAATAATTCTGAGAACCAGTAGCGGCCAAGTGAGATATTTGTAGTGATAATATTAGTCGGCTGTTTCCGTGAAACTCTTCTGAGAGAGGTCGCTGCTGACATATTAATTACTAATTGAGGGAGATATCTTTCACGTGGCAACACTAAAGGATATTGTCTTTTGTGTCAACAATACGGACAGATAATTGTTACTTATTTGATTGTCATTAGATTAAATATATTGTTGTGTGCTTACTCAACTATCAAAGTTATATTACAAAAGTTAAGTGGTCAGTATATAAAAAACTAAAACCACGAATTGTTTTGCATTGACTTAATTATCCCAAATGCAAAATAAGAGGTCCATTATTAAGAAAAATAATAAAATTGAATTGCCCGTAACCTGCCTTTAAACCGAAAAACTTAAAAAATTCTTATACCTCGTCTACCTAGAAATTGAATTGTTAAAGTGGACTTCGCTTTCACGGCTCGAGGAAGCGATTCATCACAATTGGCAGGTAAATTGTTTACTTAAGGACAATTTGAGTTAAAAGCCCATGCCAAATTGTATAAAAGAGGCACCCAGCTTAGCGTCGGTCGTGCCTTATCGCCATCCCATGAAATTGACTTTGTCACTGCCCATAAATCTTCCCACCGAAATGTAAAAATATGGCATCCCACTGACGCGTTCGGATACATTCAACGGATGTTTACACAACAGGCCAGGCTCACAATAAACGAAAACTTTTTTGCAATTTCTTTGGGAAGCTTCATGTGGCGATCGCATTGTTATCGCTATTTAGTTGTCAAAACTTTACTACGAACAGAATAAAGGCACTTATTTTGCATGGAATGATTTAATACGAGATATGGCACGGACGAACCATTATCGTGAAAATATGACGTTTTTAGCAGAGTCGAATTAATTTCTAGCACACTCAGCGCTTCCTTTATAGCGCTGGAGGGCTGCCAATAAAATAAGTTTAAGGCGAACTTTCTGCGATAGCTCGTGGGCCATAACTCTTGCCCCTGGATGGCAATAAATGTCATCGAGGACGCACTACGTAGCACTATCAATCCGGTTTTGCATGTTATCGAGTGTCTCCATCTGGCGGCCATTTTTGCGTTGGCGTCGCGCGCCAGAAACTGTGTTACCACATGAAAAAACAAAAAACATGAGGGATGTCTACATAAAAAAGCAGTGGCGTATGGCGCGCGTTGGACGATGTGGTTTAGTTTGTTTAAGGTTATTTATGTGGTGGGCTCGTGCGAGGAAGTAATTACCCGTGTTATTAGTATTATTTGCGGCTTATTTTAGACACCCGGCGTTGGTGGGGCTGGTGGTGTACAGTTTCAATAAAACATGTCTCGAATAACACAGATGACGCCTCGTTTACTATTTCCTTCTTTAGCCAAAAATAAAGAGAAAATGTGTTATGAAACCCCTATCAAATAACAAAGTTGGGGCTTGGAGACATTCACGTCTCTTAAATGTTTATATTTTAAAAGCTAAGAATTAGTTGTATTTTTTAATCACTAAGTATTTGACTAATTATAGCTTTACTAAGTTCGGAATTAAAGTAAATACATTTCATTATACACATTGTAACTAAAGCTACAAATTACGTCGACGCAGTTCGTGTTGTAATCTCTATTTCTACACCAAGTTGGAATTGTTAGTTTTATTGTTGTTTACCGATTGGGTCTCGATCTAAAGCCGATCTAGCTTTTTATTAAAAGCCATTCGTTTCAATCGGAAACTAGACACTAAACAAGGCTTTTCTCGCTGAGTTATAGTTTAAAAAATATCAACCTTAGAAAACTCAGTTTCTATTTATTTTTTAAATGGTTTGAATAATTTCTTAAAATTATATCTATGTTCTGGTCAATATTAAAAGCTATTTAAACAAAAAAACTATTTCTATGTAAATTTTTATTATTTACATACATTCGTTATATACATGTGTTCGTGACTTAGTAATTTTGTTAACGATTCGTGTGACATTTACATAAACAAACAGATCTTCAAATCTGGGCGTCACCTCTCGAGAAATTAATTGTCATCGTTGTTTCTTACCCCTACCATTTGATCGTAATTAAAGTTGACTAACATTTTCCAAATATTATGTATCTTTAGTGGAAATTACAGGTTTTTACAACATTACGGTGACATTATATAAGGCATTAGTATCTTCCAATATAAACTTAGTACTCATGTTTTATTTATTTTCTTGTCACATTTCTGTATCTGTTTGCAAGTAGATGATCAGCCTTCCGTGCCGTCACACCAGTCGACTTTTTGGGTGTAAGTTGTGCCCGGTTTCCTCAAGCTGATTTCCATCATCGTAGGAGCGTGTGTTAAATGCGCACATAAACTGAGAGTCTATTGATGCACAGCCGAAGTTCAGAACAACAACCAGACGAGATTCGCATGTTAAAATAGGCTACGCTCTTAAACTCACAAATAAGGATAAAAAGCCAGTGACACAAACGCACCTTGAGATCATGTAGTAAGGGAAAACATTAGTCATGAAAATATATTGTTTTATTGGTGCCCGCATCCTCTTGGGACAAAAAATAACTCTGTTTGTGTTATGCGGGGATCGTGTCGCGGCTGACAACCCTTTTAGATTGACGTATTTACATACAGACGTACATTTATTTAATATGGAGGTATTTTGACTATGTCATTCTAAATACCCTTAAATAGGAAAGTCGCCATAAATACTTTATAGTCAAGAAATCTCCACAGATTTAAATAATTAAATAATTTTTACAGTGTAATGTCTTGTGCTGAAATACTTTAAATTTAAGTATACACTTATGATGCATTTTGAATTTACTAAATAATACACAAAGGAAGCTGTAATTACAGATTTATTTTATAGCGTAATAAATAATTAACAAAATCCCATTACAAGTTAAAATAGGCATTAATCTATTAAACGTTCCATAAACATTCGTTCAGTCGTATTTGTTCTTTGAAACTTAATGGATCGGAAGAGTTGCACCGTAGAGACGTGTGAAATTGTGTGAAAACTCCTCGATTCCGGCTTTTCATTTTAATCACGTCTAATTAGGTGCCAATTGGCTGTTCGTATGAGGTAAAGGAAATTTTTTTTTTATTAATACAAGTCTTGTAAGAAGTGGATTTGATTATAAATGAAATGTACAAATTTACCTAAGTCCGAATTGTGCTTAAAGAAAGTCTCGTACATTCTAATTCTAAACATTATTTACGTATTACCCTTACTGCCACAATTTATACGTCTGCCGCGTTCAGCATTTTCGACACTACATTTTTTTTTCCAGGAACTCCGGGTTATCCTCCCCATGCATCATAACTTTATTTCTAATTGATTTCATTACAATTACATATTCTGTGCTCACAGCCGTAATTTTCCTTAAATGGGTGAGCCAGTCGCGAACCGCAAGTGAGTTCGCATCGCTGAACGTACACGGGTGTTTAGCGCATGAGCACACGCCAC
The DNA here is from genome assembly GCA_028984075.1 of Pieris mannii. NCBI lineage: Eukaryota > Metazoa > Arthropoda > Insecta > Lepidoptera > Pieridae > Pieris > Pieris mannii. The sequence continues at coordinate 12,359,281 of CM054779.1, read as the reverse complement.
AATAAATGCCTTACTATTTTGATGTCTCATCAGTGAATATGCATTTTTGAACTCGCAAAGTTAATCATATGAAAAATTATGTGCTGCTCGGAAACTACGCTATATCATTTCTAATAATAATTTTTGTGACTGAACTTTTTATAAAAATGGTAATAAAGTGAAGTAAAAGAGTGTCGGCCTAGTAACTTCAGCGTCTGACTCTCATCTCTGAGGTCCTAGGTTCGATCTCTGGCTGTGCACCAATTCTGGTTATGTGCGCATTCGCTCGAACGGTGGAAGAAAGCGACGTGTGGAAACCAACTTCCCTTAGACTTAAAAGTCAACGGCGTATGTCAAGCACAGGAGCTGACCACCTACTAGCCTGAGATTGAGAATCATAAAGCAGATACAGAAGTCTGAGGCCCAGACCTCAAAAGGTTGTAGAGCCACTGGCTTTTTAAATTAATAAAGGATTTATCTCATATAATAGTATTTATTTTTCCTATACCTATTTTATAAAAAAAAATAACTTGTCAATGTATATAAAGTAATAAACAAACGGATAATCGGATTATAAACAGCAATAAATAAAAATCCAATTATAATTTGCATAAAACAGTTAGAAATAATTGCTTGCCACTATATAAATAAACTACACAATTTTGAATATGATAATACGATCATTTAATAATATTTATGGTTTACGGTGTAAGAATTATTAATGTATGATAATTTAAAAGTAATAAACTATAGAGCAGGTTTTTTCAATGAGACATAGAAAGTGCCTTCTCAATGATAATTTATCATCTATATTTATTTCTGGCTAGTAGCCATAAAATTTGCTACTTTAGTTTATTTGAATGTTCTTGTCTGCAGATTACTGAGAAGTTCACCACTACTTTAAAATGAGAACAATTAAAGTTAAATTAATAGATACACTAATTTAATGATTGAACGGAATTTTAATAACAAATGTCTATCCTAGGCTTCACTGAACACATAAAAAGAGTCTACAGCTTCTCATTTAAACAGATAAAGTAAGGAATCGAGCCAACCACTGAAGTGTGCTAGTTTTTATTTCTGACAAACCATTTCGAACTCTCACTTGTTAATAGATAATTGCCAAATCATAACGACGATCGCAAACCAACATTTTGCTAATGCTGAATTATTCTTAACTAATATTCGTGTTAGTTCGTTCGTTTTCATTGTAATACAATACGCACCCACGCGCCCAGTGGTCGGTTCTTTCCACTAACAATACAAATAATCAAATCGTGTTTTTTAGAAACCGTATTTAGGTGTAGCAGACTAATTTGTAACGCAACGCTACATCACAAAGACTATTGAATTATGACTTGTACTACTTACTAGCTAGGCTGTATCTTACTACTCTCTCAGATTTTCTTAGTTTTGTAAAACGCGCGGAGATTACCTAAATCGTGCCATTACGCTCCGACAGTTTAGCTAGACTAATGTGAAGAGACGCTATTAAAACTATTAACATACATACTACATATAGATTTCATTAAGGTTACTAAAGTTATACTTACGTGATTTGATGTAGCAGGCTTTTATTTCGGTCCCTAAAACTAACTGTACGGTCTCGATCAATGTAATATCAGTTATTGGATTATATATATTATATATATTGACGCTGCATCTGATTGGCGGGTCGGATCCTTAGTAATATCATAAATGGAAAAGCAATTAGATCATTTTTACATAAAAAACAACTTTTTACCTTTATTCTATGTCAACGAAGTCGTGGACTTCGACTAGTCAGGGTATAATTTCTTCGTTAAAGGTAATAGACTCATTTAAAGCCATTAATGTGACGCACCGGTGACGAACGTCCTCCTTGATGGTCTAATATAACCACAATGTCATTGGAAATTCATTATTATTCCCCACAGAGCACTATTTATAAATTACTACAATCGTACAGCAGTACTGGACTCTTTGCAATGAGTATAAAAGTAATTAATTTTTATATACAATCAGTCAAAGGTAAAAGTCAAAAATCATTTATTCATATAGGTTACAATGTACAATTACGAATGTCAAAAAAAGGAAATATAGTATTAAAAGGTGTCTTCGACTATTTTTTATAACATAGTACGTCCATTAATAACGTAAAATTTGAAAATAACTAGACTAATATGTTTAAATGTGAAGAATACTTTAAGGTTTGTTTCTGCTAAAAATAGATTCTGGCAAGTAATGTAACAGTTATTGCATAACTTGTATGTTGTCCCTCGTGATCTGTATGTATTCGCATATACAAATACTTTTTTATTTTATGTTATTGCACTGTAAACAACGATAGAAGTACTGTACAGTCTTGTAAAATCAAAAGTATTATAAAACCACTTCCAATAGTAGATTTGATAGTAGGTAATATAGCTATTATTTCTTCCTTTATTCTTTGTTATCGAACAACATGTATATATGCCTGGTAAATCCGTCCCTGTACTAAACAATTCGCTAATACAACGGATGTCATAATACTAAATATATTATGCAAATCTCCGACACGGAATGTGACTGACGTACCTCACGCCATTCAACTACATTAGCCTAAACATTGATCATTTGTATTCAAACTAAATCATGCATCGTTTTACCAAATTATTTTATCATAATTTGTTTCTAAATTCGTATTTATACATAAGCAAAAAATCTTACACTGCTAGTACATCCAATTTCAAGTGAAAACAAAAAACCTACTTAATATACAGATTAACAAAAAATATATATCAAATATAACCTGTGGTTAATTTTACCTCAGGAATAATGTGACATGTCGCCTGACGTATGAAAAACGAATAATCGAATGGAACGTGAGTCGTAAACATTCGATATAGCGATGTATCGATTACTATCGCAGACGCCTCGCTCTGTCTTCTGTCTCCTCTCCTGCTGTGATGCCCTCCGATCTGTTTACATGCGATGCTTGCACGATTTTAAAAGATTATATTGGTATATATATTTTAAGGGCTTTTCTTAAACACACGGCGACCCTTTATCTAATTTATAATGTGTGCATTTCGAAAGTTCTACTTAAAATACCTTTGTCTCTACATTGTATTGAATACAATTATTGTTATGTCAAGCAGAAGGATTAACTAGTCTTCTTAGATAACTTCAAATTTTAATATCTACTCTTACTCTGTTGAGTTTAATAGTTCAAAAATAAGTACATTCTTTTAGTTTTTGATTTGCAGTTTGTCTACTATAAATATTAGTTGAAAAAAGTATATGTAAGCAATTTCAAGAAGAAAACAGTTCTATATTACTAAAATACTGGATTAGTGCGTGCTATTTAAGTACAAAGCAAATAAAATTAAACGTTGCGTGTTTTTTGATAAGTTTTATAAGATTGTAACGTTATTTCGTTTTCTCTATTACTGTTTTTCATTTACTTATTAAGTGTTATAAGTTCTTAAATGTTTTTTTACATATGCCTGTGTAAAAAATATTGAAGAGATTGTTAAGTGATACTAGATACTATACTCTAATTATTATAGGGAATTAAAATCAATTTGATATAATTTGCAAGTACTATATATTGACCGATATTCGTTGTAAAATACAATATAAAACCGTAAGCAATAAAAAGCCTTCTTTGTCTTGTTTCTATGGTTCTTATAAACATTAATTTTTATCTAAGGTAAGTACAGCTTTTATTGAACAAATAAAGTAATTAGTACAAAACGTATAGACTGCCCTAGATGGCCTAAACTTGGTCATACATATTCATAACAGCGTCGTGTGTAAGCGACATTCCATCACGAAACCTGCATCCTCCATATCAGGTTACTTCTTATAAATATCTACTTATATTAATCGTAAATTCGTTCGCTACATTATGTTACATACTAGCTGATGCCCTGTTTTTCTTTCCCTTCAAGGATTCAAGAGAAATACCCATTTTAACTATAACATGTTTATTTTGACTTTATCAATTCGACATCATCAAATTGTACTTTTCTCCAATGCGTATAAACGTTGACATAAGTTAGTATCGCTATTAGGTTGCGAAATTAAGGCCCTGATATTCTTAGTTGGCGACGTTGTTTCACGATTAGCACTGGAATGATTTCTACAGTTTGAGGTTGCTCAACAAATGACGAAACAATCTAAACCACGTGTAATGTACTGCAAATTACATTAATTTAATATCAAAGGTGACTCTTATACAGTAGAAACTAAAATTAATCAATGTTTAAAAATAAATTGTATATAAATATGTATATAGCTTATTCTTGAATCTCTACTTAACTCAGTAGTTTAATTAGTAGTAGTAATTAATTTAATAAGCAACTATGGTTACAATAGTTTAGTAAATCCAATGTACTAAACTTTTTTTTCATTTTAGCCTTACTAGGGTTGCCTGGAAGAGATCGCTTGTAAGCGATAAGGCCGCCCGTTGCATCATTTATTGTCTTGTGTTATTTTTGGTTTTTTTATTTAATGCAACGAAGCGTGAATAATTTTTTTTAAATAAAAACCCATAAAAGTCAGTAAAACTCTTAACATACCATGTACCAATAGCGCTACAACCTTCTGTGCCTGACACACACCATCTACTTTTTTTGGTCTGAGGCAAGGCCCGGTTTCCTCACGATGTTTTCCTTAGCCATAAGAGCGACACACACAAATACAGAAAACCCATAGCTGGACATCGAACCTACGACCCCGGGGATGACAGTCGCACGATGAAGGCACTAGACGAACACTTCTATTGATATACAAAACCTGTAGCTAGCATGTTTAAATTGTAACCTAATCTAGTTTATCTATGTTAAAAAACATATCAATAATCTTTCATATTTTAGGCTGATATTCAATAACGATTTCAATTCGCATTCGTTTACATGATAAGCTTATATTCAACTCGTTCATATGAAATTACTTTGGATATTTCCAAATCTATTACAAAATAAATATAGGAAACAATTTATGCAATATGTAAACTTTACGTCCAACTTGTAAATTGACTCAAAATCACGCATTATAAAGGGATATTAACCTAAATAATAAAAAAACAAAAATAAGTATATAAAAAATGCCATATTTATCTCGATTTTATCAATCAATTTTGTCTCAATGTTCATCTTATATTTATGAACAGTGTTACAATATTGTGACAAGTCGAAGATCATTGGTCAAGCTTCAGACGAGGATGTACACGATAATATCAGGTGAACAAGATGAGGCAGCCGCATTGAGACTCACGAGTATTATGTTTCAACACTTTTGACTGTGTATTTATAGCTGTAAGAATCTGTTATTTCATTTTAAGTGTCAATATACTTTTACCTTTATTTTACAGAGTCCAAAAGCTATAGATACATATTGATTTACACAGATAACAAGGCTATAGTAATTGTTCGGTGATAGATTATTATTAGTCTATTTATAAATATTTGTAGTAAATAAATAGTTAAAATAAAGTTGGCCTAGTGAATTCAGCGTGCGACAATCATCCCTGGGGTTGTAGGTTCAATCCCCGGTTGTGCACCACTGGCCTTTTTTTCTAAGTGGCCATTTAACAATCGCTCGAACGGTGAAGGAAAACATCATGAGGTATCATCATGTTAATAACAGATACAAAAATCTGAGGCCCCGAGTTAAAAAGTTGTAGCGCCACATAATATATTACTTTTTAAATAGTTAAAATGCGATAAAGTTATTAATATTATATATTTACCCGTGTTACTACTGGAAATGGGTTAATGTGTGATGTTAAATAGTTAATTTATATCTAGCCATCACCAATAAATCTCCTATGCTGCTTTAGTGTGCTCCTATTTCAATTGCAAAAAAGCATTTTCTGAACGCACCTGAGTAAGCTTTTGCTTGAGACAGTATTGTCTGCAAACCACAAAGCATTGTAGGCCCAATATCTATCATCTAATGCCACTTAACGTCACACTGACAGACATTGGAGCTTCAACCCTTGAGCCGGCTTAAAAGTTAAGCCGATCAGAGCTGATAAAAATATCCTGCAGCTTACTGTCTTCTATATGTCCACATTCTTGTTTATTACAAAGGAAATGCGAAATAGATTAACTTCATTGCTCAGAAGTTATCATTAAATAGTAGAATTCATTTGTGGCCATGTTGTTGCTAATACAAGAACATACGTTTTAGGTAGAAAATGCTATTTTTCTGTTGGATTTTAATTTCTCCTGTTTATGATAACTTCCACCGTAATATCATATGACCGAGGGGTAGACAAAAGTTAGATTACCTACTTTACTGGTATTGCCTCGTGCCCCTATTACGGGGATTGAAAATACACTATTCGATACAATACATACAATAGATATCGAGTGGAAGCTTTGTTCATGTTAATCATAAACGTGTAGGTAGATAAGTGTCTGTACAACTTTATTTTGTTAGCGGGCCCCGTGTGGCTCTAAAAGCTTTTCTTTGTTGAATTTGATAAAAAGTTGTGTCATGAAATAAGTAGTTTAAATATTTTTTATTAATTAATAATACATGGTTAGTTTACCGTTATGGTCATCAAATACATTAAGCTATTACAAATACTTGATTCACAGAAGTGAAGTTAATAAATAGTACCTTTTTCACGCTTTCAATTAATTTGAACAACATTTTTATTTATTTATTTTATTTATTTATTAACACTTCATTGCATTACATAAAAGGTAAAAAAAATATATGAAACATAAATTAATGAAAAGCAACTGGCGGCCTTATCGCTTTAGAGCGATTTCTTCCAGACAACCACTGTGAGTAAAGAAAAAAAAATATTATTTAAGAACATTAGCTCAGATAATAAAGATTAGCTGAAGCTGTGCCGTTCGTCTGTGATTTATGGTCTCACCCACGTCCCGGCGACATTCATAAATCTTTTGTTTTTTTTTCACCACATTGCTTTTGTCTATGGAATTTAAGTGGCATTAAGGAAGAATGCAGTGTCGTGTTATTTTTTGAATAGATTAATTATGGATTTTTGAACAATTATTTATATCACAATATAATGTTCAATCTTAAACTGCGTTATATGTGATACAAAATCTTTTTAAAACTTATTTCCAAGACTTGCATTTCAAAGTAAAGTTATATAAATAATGATAGATGCTACCTCGTCATCAGTAAATCTTGATGGATTTTAAACTGTGACGTGTCGTTAATTTGTCTTTATTGAGTGAATAACAGCGCTATCACTGTCTTATTGTAAAGTGGTGTGGGAAAGAAGTAATTTTAATCAAAATTCAAGTTTCGCTATGGCAATAGGACCTCACATGCATTGAATGGGGTGGAGTATGTTATTCTTACTAAAATAAAAGAAATTCTTTGATAGAAGCGGCAAAAATACAATTGCTATTCACAACTATTTAATATAATGCCTAGCATTGATTATTTTTCGTAACAGGACAGCTCGTATTTATTTCTTTATGACATAATACATTTTGTACTTAAGTTATGTATAACTGTATGATGTATAAAGAAGTAATTAATCTGTGAAATGAAGTTGATTATTATATTGTATGTAGTCTTTCATTTAATTAAACAATTCGTTTCCGTATACGTTTCCCTTATACAACCATTTTTTGTTTTACAAACAACCCTTAATAGCCTATCAGGCAGACGAAAAGTGTCAAATCGCCCCTTTCCTAAAAAGGGACTTTCTTTTTTAAACTGGTCTAGTTTGTTGGTCTAGGCGTCTCCCGCCTGGCTCGTGCGACAACTACTCCGGTATTATCCTCATGATAATACCTAATGCGCTAGCCGGAACCCGCCGGCAGGACCAACGTCACCTCTTGTGCTATTCACTTTACAGACATTAATAATATGCAGAAACGTACCAATCGCTTTTAATCTTTTTTGTTATAAAAGTTTTCGAGATTGTCTAAATAACAAGACAATCAGGAAACTTTACGTCGGTCTCATTCAAGAAAAGCCTGAATATTATATTAAATATGTCGTCACGTTTATTTATTTTCAAACATATCACCGACTAGATGTTTGAGTCTCAAACAAGACCATTTATACCTGTACACAATTCAATTAGACATTAACCAATTCGTGTCTTGTTTTCTATCAAAATAATCCGTCGTAATCTTCACAAACACTTCCTCAATATAGTACTGTATCGAAAGCCAGATGGTAAGACTAGCCGAGCCAATCCTTCCGTTTCAAAATCTGGTTTCAATAAAATATTATGTACTGCCATGACAGGGTTGCTATGATTTGTTGATACTTTCGAGTGGTGTAATGATGAAATTATTTTTAATAAACTGCTGTTTTATGAAGCTTAATGATGATTAATGATAATATTTTAAGATTCATACGGTTAGTGTATTCTTAACGGATTAACTCGGAAAAATTGTAGATAAACCAATTACAAGCGAGTACTTTTAATGTTTAAGTATACATTAGACAAGACAATTAAACTTGATAACGGATAAACGAGTTTAATAACGAGCTTATTCTGATTTAGTGTTTCATTAAAAACAAAGATTGCACACGTTTTAAAAATTTATCCTCCTTACCGGATTAACTAATTGTAATAGCTCGTAATCATTAACTGTATCTGTTTAAAACACATTAATAGGATTAAGAAAAAATACGATTACACATTAGCAAAATTGAGAGGTAAACAGCAAGTTAACGCATAATTTAATGTATGACATGGGCTTGTTCCTTTGTTTTCGAGCAGCCGTTAGCTGAGATGAACTCCAAGTACTGGTGAGCGGACAAGCTAATTGTTTGATTTTTTCTGTAAACTTTTTACTTAGGTGAAATAAATAAGTAACTATGATACGCACAATTAACAACATTCGGAATCAAGAATGTTTATTAAGTAGAACCTCAACGAAAACGGTTCTAAATTAAAATAATATACATTAATGTTCACTTATTTTATACTCGTTTATATCATGTGAAATTTATTTAATGAATAACCATTAAGTGTCATGTTGTTATTAGTCATAACTTAATTAACGTAATGGACTAATAATAGGTATTTTTCAAGTACCTTAATTCGCCTTGTTAATCTCCTTAAACAAACTAAACAATTTCGTCTTTACCTTTAAATATTTAATATTATATTTAAATTCATTGTACGCGTTAATCCGGTAACCTTCGAAACGCCGGTCTCCTATTTATTATTATATTTAAACAGGCCTCTTTTTAAGTTAAGTCTTGATTTTGTTTGTAAAATGTGCAATAATATTGTACATAAATTATACTTCGTACGTAATTGTTCACTATAAAACCAACCAAAGACTCCTTTTTTCCAAAACAATCCCTGGTAAGTTACTATATGTATGACGTACGGGTAACACGTAGTATTGATTCAGCACTTTACCGCGTGAGCGTCCAGAAGGTGCGTTGCGCCCACAAGCGCCCACTGTCCCATTGTAATCGTTCCAACTGCATTATGCTGAACGTCATTTGTTTAACTCTACGTACCAACAGTGGAACACCTCATGGCTTATGGTCTCCCGGTATTGTTCCTCTTAAAACACGTTAGTTTTTGATTTCATTCCGGCTATAATTCAAAGTGAGGTACTTTAGACAGAGAATACAAGAACGCCTAACAGACCATATAATTATTCTAAAACATATAATCTATATACGAAAAAAATACAAAAGTAATTTCAGACACATACTTCTAGCATTACGTATAAAGGGGCCCGTCAAATTCTGTGCTTTTGGTTAAAAAAATCAATATGAATTTGGGAGATAAAAATTGTTTTTAACCTGCCGGTCTAGACTTGTGATAAAGCGGCGCCGGTCTATCAACTGACTTATCTAATGTCAACTTAGGTTTACATTTTACGCACTCTTATTACTTTATCGCACTAATTACATGTTTAATTATAAGTTTATAACATTCATATTGTGCCGTACACAGTCAAATCTGTCACGTCAAGACGGTGACACGGTGCCTTTATCATTAATGGAATAAGAAAACATTAAGATTTCCATTTTTAAAACAATCTATCTTGTAACAAAGATGTTACATTGTTTCTACATTTAATAAAATTATTTCCATATCTTGCAAAAGCATCGGCATGGTGTAGATAAGTGTATCCAACGTCTTTTAAAACCGAACAATTTTAATTATTTTCAGAGAAGTAATAATTGTTGGTTACGTTGATAAATTAGTTAAACCAATTTTCCTGTGACAACAACTAAGAGTTTATTGGTGCGTAAATAACCCCTCTTGTTGAAATATGACAGATGATACGCTGGCTATAAACAATAGAAGCGATAGCGCAGATAAAGCGCTGATTTATTGAACCCGCGCAGAACTAAATCAATTACGTGAACGATGACCGATATTGGGTGATAATTAATAATTTCATTGGTTGAATTATTCTTCACAAAAATTATTTCTTTTAAGTTAATATAAAAATGAGAGCAATTAAAATTTACAAAAACTTTACAGCAATTCTCGGTAATCATTCAGTAACAGTTGCTTGAGTTAGCTTGGCCGCTTTTTAATCAGTATAATTCGGAAATCACAACTGTCGAGGAGCCTTTCGTTTAATAGAGCCTTCTCTTTATTTCGGTGATAGGGAAGTGAGATCAAAAATGAATTCTATTTGATCGACCCTCGAGATAACAAAGTGAAGCGGCTCCGCAAACTTTAATCGATTTTTCCATTTGCGATTACGATTCCCAATCTCCTATTTAATGAAATTTTTACATTTACCGAACACTCTTCACTGATTTTGTGAAAACTCTTCAAAGTAATGCAATGTACACACTAATTTCCGTCACGAAGAAAACGCCGCTGTTCGCGTAAATTAAATCCGGATATGGTGGAGAGGGACTTAATAAAACGTTTCGCGTCGATAATTCGGAAATGTTTCCCTAATTTAGAATCAGAGATTGGAAATTGGATGCTCTAAGGTACTTGATATCTACTAAACACACTGAGTACTGTGAGAAGTTAGTGAATAAATGCACAATTCACGTCTCGAAGGCTGGTAGAAAACATTCTCCTGCACTAATTTTAATCATAAATCATATTAAATGAACGATTGTATTATACGATATTTAAGATTAGATTAATTTGGATAAGTTCTAATCTATCCATAATAGGCCTCAGACTAGAGGCAATCTCTACTATGTTTCTCTAAAAGTGGAACTAAATTCAAAATTTATTATATTTGAAACAAATGTTCGAAAAAATTCTTTGAAGTAAGCAAATATCTTGGTTTTTATTATTTCATCAAGTGGTGTTAGAAACAGTAACGGTTGCTTAGTTGATTCTTAAGATAGTCCTCTGTACTAGCACAAGTAGCGCCATCTATATGTGTAGTAAACTTGCAGAGAGTCCCCACGCCACGCTCCTCGCGCGCTAGCGCCCTTCTCATTCACTCATTCGCCATTGGCGTTTCGTGATTCGGCGAAACAAATTCAGTCCCTCTCCGCGCGTCGCGGTGTAGTGTAGTGTACTTGTTAAATTTTTATTGCGCCGAAAGCATTGTTTGAAAAACACGCTCAGCTGATCTATGACATAACTACATATTTCTATAGTGCTGCAGCAATATCAAACATTGGAATTTCAACAGTTTTTTCTTGTGTAAAACTTCAAGGACTGCAATTTTCTAAAATAATAATTATAGCGTCGCGGAGAAGCGACCTAACCGTGTGACTGGATCCTGTGAATCGATACTTTTAAATGATAACATGGATTTAATTATGTGTTTTAGAAGACGATGTGATTAGTGTGCAACTGTGAATTGTGTTGTATCTTGGGTTTAATCCGATTTTTGCTGAAAGAGGTAAGTTATCGTATTGATTTGACGTAGGTTTACCTGTGGCTTGATAAGGCGCTAGGATTTGTTTTGAGGCGATAAGTGTAAATGCGATAACCGCACAGACAATAAGGTACGATTGTATATCTTAATAAATTATATGTGTCGATGTGACTTCTAGTTATGAGGTTCATCATAAATAGTAACCACATTTAAAATGAATATAAAACAATACTTGCACCTCGCGTTTTGTACAACGAGGTATGTACTTAAGAATATCTTTGTACATTCGAATAAATATTGCTTTGGTACCAAGCAAAAATAATAAATGATCTACAATGACTATAATTGAGTTAATAACGTCAAAATTGTGTATACCTTCAAGTATTTTTATTACCTTAAAACTTAATAGTCTAATTGCTGCATTACGATGAGATTCTTTCATTTGAAATCATCGTTGAAATTGTGTATTCAAATCCTATTATTTATCTATTATAATATAGTATCTATACCTTACACGCCCTATGTGTGGAAAATGGAAATCATTACATGCAAAAAAGAAATATTATAATTAACGTACAGCTAATATTCCATAGTAGCATTCCTTAACCACCTAGTCCCATTGGTATTCTGTGGCTAAAGTCAACGTCAGAAAAAGTATAAAATAGTTTATGGTCGAAACAACCGGATACTCTGTGCAGGCCTGCAAAGAAATAAACGTAAGAGTGCGTTGCACCCGCCACCTGAACTAAACCTAGCTATAGCTTAAACTGCACTTTCTCATTTGCAAGTCGAAAATAACCATCGTCCGACTGACTCACGCATATTTACGACTCGTCTTCATCGACGATTAACGTCATATGACAATGCCTACGCGTTAGAATTTTTAAAATAGCTTTACACAATTCTTTGCTTCTCGGGTAGTCTTTTTATTTACTATTCGATTTGCCATTAATCGATGCTTAAAAATATAAATATATAAGAAGTTGGATTTCGGCGTTGGGCGACATACATTTTAGTTGTCGCGGCCATTATTAATATTGTAAATCGTTGTCGTTTTATCTAAAGTAGAAGCTGCACTCAGTGCTTCCGAGACAAGTCTGCAATACATTGAACGCCAGCATTCATATCGTTGTTTTAATTTATTATTATTGTACGCCCGAGAAATGTATTTAATACTTAACACAGACTACTGTCTGTCGTAATATTTATGGGGGCATTCACTAGTCTAGCCTTAGATTTTTCATTACTGACTTAAGTAACATGTGATGTGAGCTTCGTGAATAGTTATTATACGCTAGTTTTGATAAAATTATTAATTTAAATTTAAAATTTAATTTGTAAAGATCAAAAAATACATAGATGTCTTTAACCTGAGTACAAAAATATTTGTCTGAAGTCTTAACATTAAATGCTCAAAACTTACTTTTTTGCAATAAAGTTTCGTTACTACAAAGTAAAGTGTCATTCGCTTCCCTAAACAGATTTATCTGCGGTAAATTTTTATTATGCAATAAATTGACAAATTTTATATGCGCTTTATTTCTTGACAGCTCTTGCCGGTACTCGAAACGGTGGAATATAAAAGTTGAACAGTGCTTGCGAAAGCCTGGCTGAATAAAAATAGTGGAAATTTATTATTGGCGTTTTGAGTTGCGACGCTATCGGCGGGCCTTGTCTACTTTGTAAATTATTAAACCTCAATTAAAATTGCAAAATATATAATCATTTTAAATATTTCGCTTTTGCGTTAGCGAACATAGGCAACGTTCATAAACCTCCGCCATACACTGATCAAATTAATAACGCTGTGAAGATGCGAAAAGCACGATTGTTTAAGTATTTTTTTTCATATCAGCCATTAAACACAAATTATATTTTACCCTTTTGGCGTACCGTGTAATCGTTTCCGAGCCGTTAAAACATTTCCCTCAACTCGGCGTTTCTCCAAAGAACTAAGTACCTATATAAACAACGTTTTCAAATATATTGCAATAACAATCGCGTAAATCTAATACAATAGCACTCGAGCTCCACAATGTTGTACATCGTTATAACACTTGGGAGAGAGATAAAAAATAAATAAACCCAACACTATATCGATGTGTGCTCAATAAAAACCGTGAACGGGTGCGTGGGCGATGATGATGAAAGCAAAGCATAAAGCAGCCTCGGCCCAAACACACGTCCTATACCAACAGCCGCTGTATATTACCTAACACCTACTAATTGCAGGTAAAGCGCATTAAATCTAATTAGTACGTCGAGTGGCGAGTTCGATGACCGCGCTAACATTCGGGATTCACGCGTCCGACAAAGATCTGTTTGTTCTGTATATTTTATGGCTGCTTATAAATTTTTAAGCGGGAACGTTATGCTGCTATCATTTGCATTCGTCCAAGCCGTTTGCGTCTCGGTGGTATTTAGATTTATGTGCGGACAGCTTGTTATTTATTGTTTTAATGACTCGAGATGAAACCGATAATACAATCTACTCACTCCTTTGTCATGTTCCGTTCTGTGTAGTACGCTGAGCTGATTAAAAGTATCATTTCGATTCGAACTGTTTCTTCATGCTTGCTGATCGCCAAAAACATATGTAAACGTATACTCCCAGTTACCGTCTACGGCAGTGAACCGCCACATTATCATTTATATATATTTAAACAGGTTTTTCATTTAATTGGCTCCATTTAATTCGTGAGTATTTTTCATTTGGAAGCACCGAATTAAATGCCGAGTACTGTCAAGTTACACATAGGTCGAGTACGCCAGCTAAAAGAAATAATTCGTGGCTGGTTTCTTTAGTTAATTGCTCAATTGGGTATCCCACTAAAGTGTAAGACTGTAGGGCCCTCGGGGTATGCCCTTTGTGAGCTCAGTCTTTGTGCCTCGCGCCTTTCACACTGGCGGAGAACCACTGTGCGGGAATAATATAAGCTCCGTTATTGTATGTATTAAATCTAATATTTAAGTGTCTTACGATTATTTTCTACTTACGTCATATCTTTTCAGTAGATGATCCTGCATTGTATTGACAGTTGTACGGGCAATTTCGTAACAAAAATGAAATATTCTATTTGTAAGAATTCAGTCACATGTCCAGCCATTAGGTATATTAACGAGGAGGTTGCCCCGCTGGGCCTGCTTCGTCGTTTATCAAATTATTTATACATGCAGCCCATACCACCCATCGACTTAGGGCCGACGCTTTTGGGCGACACAAACGGCTATTTTACACAAGCTAGCACTGGTTTTACTGGTTGGTCGGTTCAATCGTAGTTCTACCTACTTACTTCTTACCCAATGTGGTTAACCTGCTGGTTATATTACTAAACGCTATGTAAAATAAACGTTTGAGACACATAAAAGACACGTAAAAGCGAATAAAATCGTTGGACAATGACGTCGTTCGTGTATCTACAGCCTAAGTCGCTTATTGAATTTTAAAGGTTCTCGTTTCGTAAACTAGTGATGTTCGGACTTTAATTTATGGCTTATTTTCTAAACATATAAAGCTATTTGCTATTCAATCAGATTGAAAGTTATACGTTTCAATGAAACCCGTGAATGTTATCTATATACCTGTTTACATTTGCATTATTAAACGATATGAATTCATGATCTACTTACCAATCAAACAATGGTAGTATAAAATATTGATGGTAGGTAGGAACGACAATGAATTTTCTCAACTACCCTCTATGAGTAGTTCTGTTCCCGTCGCGTTATATTCTAAACGAGTAGTTAGAATTGCACGAAAATGGAGCGGCCGTTAAGGCAGCGTGGCAGACATAAACAATGAATGTTTATAAAATATTCGACAAGCATTACACGCTTGTAATGACTACTTACCGCTGCTTATGGCCTAAACATAACGGACAATTATGCGCTCAGAATATTAAACACTGCGTGTTTTGATTGTTCATTCGCTTTTCCGAGGCAAATATTTTACTTTAGCTATCTATCATAATCTATCTATACCAACAGTAAAAATCATTTCTAAAATTGTTCTATGTTATGAGGCAGTGACAAAAACTTGTTTTTAAACTAACAAAAACTTTATTTAAAATTATGCTTACAAAACTAGAGTTAGAGTGAGAATATGGAATGGAAGTGTCTTTCAAAGGATCGGGGCTTGATACTTAAAGGTTTGGGTATTGTCGTTTAAGAGTAGGGATACATTTAGTGGAACAAACTAATTAATTTTAATTTATCGTAAACAGATGGTTAAAAGAAATTGTAACTTGATACTTAAAGGTTTGGGTATTGTCGTTTTAGAAAAGGGACACATTAAATGGAACAACTAATAAATCTTAACTTATCGTAAACAGATGTTTAAAAGAAATAGTAATAAGTTAAATAGAAATATTTATAATATAGTGGGGACTACATAACACCTCCCCCCTTAAAATAAAGGTTGCGCCTGTTGGCGTGAACTTTTTGAGGAATTTTGTAGGGTGTTTTCTTCTTCGTCGTTCGAGCTGATGGAAGCCGTCGTCGTCGTCGTCGTATTGAATGCAGGCATCGGGATTTCAATTTGTTGTCGTCTTCGGGATTGGTCGAAACAATTATTAAATATTTGAATGCATCCTTGTTTGTGAGAGTTTCTTCTTGGGTAAAAGTATTTGAAGAGGTTGCAAACATTGCAAAACTTGTAAAGAGTATAAATATTGAGCCAGGTGATAAACTGATTTGAGTGAAATTATATGGATCTTCTTGAATTATATTTTTTTTCTTGATTTAATATTTTAGAGTGATGTTTGATCTCGTCTTTAATAGTATTGAGCGAGTCTAAAGAAACATCGTTGATTTGAATAGGTATGAGTTCTGGATTATACCAATCTGGAGTCCCTTCGATGAGGTATTTTCCACGTCGACAGTAACAATGGGATGACTTATGTTCTTCGATGTCGAGTCTTCAGCGATGAGTGTAACCATTGGTGTATAAAATTTGCATTCAGGTTGTAGCATAATTATTCTATGTCCAAATATTTCGTCATGTGTGGTTTTTCTGTTGCATTCTATAGCATATGTAATTTTCTTCGAAAGTATGAAAATCCATTTGTTATTTTTCAATTAATGAAATGTGTTGAAGTACGCGGAGAATGTGGATACCGCGCAATTTTGAGGTATGTCTTTAGAATTCGTCAGCAAGATGGAGACTTCACAGATAGGTCGTGCGTTAGAGTTGTAGACTGTGACCTTACTGCATACATGAAGGTTTGAAGAGTGTTCTTTACACTTGTCCACGGAGTTCGTCGTCAGGTAGCGTTGACTGTTTTTGCTCATGGCAAGATACATGTGCTCAGGTAGGATTGTGGAATATAAGGAGTATGTATTGTAGGAATTGAAATTAAATGGTATAAGGTAAATATGTCATTTTTGACTTAAGGAAAATTTAATATAATATATATTTATAATTTCGTTCATATAAATGTATGATGTAATTGTAGCAGAGTTTAGAATTTTATTGATGTTTTGAAAAATCACGGTTACTACTAGGTTACCTGATGTTCTAGCTGACTTGATGCTAATGATTCTTTGTAAAGACTTTCTAAAGATAAGACCGAAGGATGAACTGCTGAATAAAATGCTTTCAACAATATTATCGATTTGTTTTTCTAGAGACGTGACGATTTCTAAAATTATTGTTATTAAAACAGTTGAGATCTGTAATAGATACACTAAGAGTAACGTATTCGTTGAATTAATATAGGAATTAATTTTCGTTCATTATATGTTTATCGTATGAAAATTTTGAAATAGTATTGTTTTAATTATTAATTTAATTAATTAATTTAAGGTTGTTTTTATTGGAAATGTCACAAGAAATAGGAATAAATTTGTCTTTATGTCGTTCGTCTAACAGCTTATCTTGTGATATATGTAGATTTGAAGTATCGAAACTATAATCTGAAGTTTCTGGGGGCCTAGAGAGTGCGTCGGCATTGGTATTATTTAAAAGAGTCACATGTTTATTATTTATGTGGAGTATAGCATGTAGCAGATTTTCAGGAGGTACATCATTTAAGGGGGAAATAGAAAACGATCGAATATTCTTATTGTTCGATTTCGACTTACGTTTATTTTTCTTATAATGGTATTTTGAATTCGATTTAGTAGTTTGAGATACAGCGGGTTTACAAGGTTCAGCGATTTTTTGAGAACCAGTGGATTTATAAGATTCAGCTATATTTTGAGATACAGTGGGGTTAGAAGATGTGATGAGATGTTTAGATTCAGAGGGTTTTGGAGATACATCGTTCTTATTAGATATAGTAGATTCAGTGAGATTCAAAGATACAGTGGGCTCATAAGAAATGGTAGAGTTTGTATTACAACCTAAGGTTTGGGACTGGCTACCCTGTTTGTAGGTCTGTATAAAGCTAGCTTCAAAGTCAGTCTGTGTGCAAGCTTCTTTGCATTGCCTCCGATAGGCTGGTTTATTATGCAAGGATGTAGGCACAGTGCTTTGTAACACTCGACTTGAATTTGGAATTTGTGGCGGCATTGAATAGTCTAATAAGCTGGGTTCGTTGAGTAAGAGCTGGAAGCGATTTCCAACGAGTCGCTCATTTCGTTGGTCGCTTATTAGTTTAAATGGCGGATTGGTGCAGGGAGAGCGCGCTGTTTATTTTTTTCGTTATATGCCCTCTTGCGACATTCGTTTATTGAGTGCCCAATATTTTTGCAATACGCACATGTTTTTGGAGAAAATCTAGGGTTAGGAGGCTTAAATGGAATATTTGGGTTTCGAATACCTAGGTAATTATTTTGATATGCACTACTACTTATTGCTGGCCTAGGGGTTGGAACTGGCCTAAATAAAGATTGCCTAGCTTTGTTCATAGCCCTAATTTGATCTTCCTGCATTGCGAAACGACCTGCTTCTCTTAAAGTATTAAAACCCTTTGTTCTAAGCATTATACCCATGTCTGTAGAGAGACTGTTGAGAAATATGCTTAAGGCGGTTTCCTCGGTAGTCGCTACACGTCCGTCTAATGTCGAATCACTAATTTCTGAATGTAGTTTCTCTAAGATTTTGCAACGACAAAGATCTACTCTATGATAAAATTGCGTTAAAGACTCATCGGGTCTCGGAAAAATTGATTGCAATTCTAAATTTAAATGTTGAATTGTCTTAGTATTCGCGAATCTTTCAATAAGAAATCTCTTTAGTTCATCCCACGTTTCGTACGTTTTACACCAAACTTCTGAGGCCGCGATGCCTTTAATATTATTAAGAGCACAAGTTAACAAAGTCTCCCTTTCGGACGGAGATGACAATTTAAATACAGTATCACAGGACCGAATGTAGCCGTATATTTCGCCATGATTGTTTGTGTCGAATAAAGGAATTAGATTGATAAGTGTTGTAATATTTACTGGTGATGCCTTCATTATGTTTTCGGTCTTTAATGAAATGTTAATGATTAAAAATGTAGAATGCGTGTGTAGTTAGATATGAATAATGTAATTAAATTATATATAAAATATAGTAATATAGGATTGAATATATAAAACACAAAATATAGAAAAATAGGAAAAAGAATGAGCCACAAGTAAAATGCCACTTACCACAGTAACACGAACCACAAGAGCATAGTATCGGCGAAAACTATTAAAAGCCTAAGGCTACCGTACTAGGCGATGCTTGTCCTTTGTACGTTTTTTTTTTTCGTCTTGCTACACAAGTAGATCCTACCGACTGCGCCAAATTTGTTATGAGGCAGTGACAAAAACTTGTTTTTAAACTAACAAAAACTTTATTTAAAATTATGCTTACAAAACTAGAGTTAGAGTGAGAATATGGAATGGAAGTGTCTTTCAAAGGATCGGGGCTTGATACTTAAAGGTTTGGGTATTGTCGTTTAAGAGTAGGGATACATTTAGTGGAACAAACTAATTAATTTTAATTTATCGTAAACAGATGGTTAAAAGAAATTGTAACTTGATACTTAAAGGTTTGGGTATTGTCGTTTTAGAAAAGGGACACATTAAATGGAACAACTAATAAATCTTAACTTATCGTAAACAGATGTTTAAAAGAAATAGTAATAAGTTAAATAGAAATATTTATAATATAGTGGGGACTACATAACATCTAGCCGTCTTCCACTGGGAAACCGAGTCACACCCTTATAAGCGAGATTTTACATTAACGAATTGATTTGAGATGGATTTTAAACACTTAAAAATACTTATCTCCATCCATGTTTTTATAATCTGTTACTGCCTCTATCAGTTTGCACTTGATGTGTAATCAGAGCGTCGCCTTGGACAAATTGAACATTAGATCACCTTGCGAGCTCTACCAATATGATTAATTGTTTATAATAATGGATATAAAGTAAATTTAAAAGTTTACCACCCGAACCCAATAATTAATTCATAATCTCAGATTCTAAACAAACTAAGATCAGACCGTGACAGTGGATCGAAAATCCGTTTTTGGCGACGAATAGAATGAAATCTCTTCGCTCTTTACACTCATATTTGATAATCAATATAAACCAAATACAGGTAATAAAACCGTACAAATAATATTAAAATAGTCTATGTTTAATACATAACAAATAGCTTTATAATTATTTTAAAAACTGGTGAAAGTTAAAGTATTTAGATAGGATATTGGCACACTTGAACTATACCTACCATGGATAGCTTGTATCGACTGATGGCTTACAAGCCGTCGATTGGTTATTGGCACACTTTTATCAATATTTGTATGTCTATCTCAGATGGTCAAAAATGGTTTGAGGTAGGCTATTAGGTTTGGACTTCAGTCTGTTAAACTTATTATATTAAACTACTGTTACTTGAAGGCTGAGCCTGAGTTTAGCAGGCGAAGGCGCGGGTGCAAGGTAGTAAATGTGTATTTGTTCGACTAGGCCTATGGCTAACCGGTTGATATTTAATGCAATCAGGTCACCGTGTTTCTCTCATTGGCGCCAATTAGAACCAAATACATTAGAACAGTATCTATCAAATGTATTTTAATTTTTATAACCTTACTCTCGACCCAATTGAACATTCAAATCGTTATGGACGGCCCCGGTAACTCGCCTCTTTTAGTGTCCTCTTATATTTTTTGTAATACATACATAACCGAAACTCAATAAAAATAGATCGTTTCACAGTGCAAACCTCACCCTATTTTTCAAAAGAATAAATTATTCGCTTAGTTATAGAACTACGGCCCAAAATAATGATTTTCGTTCTTCATAGTCCGTTATAATATTGTGAAGGAGCATGTAACCCGGTGTACTGATAAGGTTGTTTAATTACAATATGATAGAGCTGCATGATTTATTGATATTGGTGCTGATAAACTGATAACAGCTGCGACGACCAGATACCACTGCCTAACGCCACTCGGAATTTATTTTTAATTCTAGATGATTCTAATCAAACGTAAAAAAAATCAATTACCTGGGATTTTTCAATGGAACGCAATTTATTTCCACGATTGAACTATGACAGATTGCATCTATTGTTCATTTGTCGCCGTATATCTAAAAAAACATGATTGAATTAACTGTAATATAAAAATGTTGATGATAAGACTCCCGATGACAAATCAAATTGGTTTCACATACGGGAGTATTACCCGACTCTCAATGTTACGCCAAAAGCGTACTGTGGAGAAAATGGCACATACAAAGCGTTTCATATAAAACCATTTCTCCCTAAAATACCGAGAAAAATCTATACGTAACGATAAGAAAACCCGCGTTATCAATGAAATCTGAATGCTTGCGGCAATAACATAAAATTTAGTTTTATAACACGTATCGTAAACTTGTAATAGTGTAGTTACACGGTATAGCGTGTACCAGATTGAGTGATAACCGCTGATAACGCGTGTTACCTCCCTTATCGTTCTTGCCAATTTTTGACTTTTGACAAATTCTGTACGAATTAGAAAAGCGACTTACACATGTACCTACGTCTGTGAAATTGATTCCTCATGGTGACGTAGACGAAGATATCATCTATATGGTTCCTTTTAGTGCAGTGGAAATCATTGAATCGGATAGTTGTTTTAGCTAGGCTCAAAAGAAGGTGATTTACATTATGGCCTGGGGTTGCCCGGGGGAACGAATGCGGGGGGTTCGGTAATCACGTCAGGGGTACACCCTTGTGAATAATTGTAGTCGGCCAAGTCTTTGCTAGAATAAAACGCTTGGAACATTAAAGTAGCTTGGGCCTCCGGACTACGCTTAAAATCTTGTCTCAATTAATAACGTCGTAAGTCGTTTTGTTTATGTTACACTGTTTTTATATTAAGCTAAAGAACATTTTCCAATTTTAAATTACAATTCATACTCGATTGTTCGCTTAAAGCCTGCACTGTTGAAACAGTCGTTTGTTATGCTCACAATGAACCTTTATAATTTATATTAGCGCACAAACAAATCCCTAATTTATCGAAAATCACCCGAATAGCAGCCGAGGAATTTTCGTAATAGCAACATTAACTAGAAGTGTAGTACAAACGAAACAAAACTTTATCGCCCATAAATTGGGGCGTGTATTGGTGTGGGGCGGAAATTTGCTAGGCATCGATTATTTGGACAAACAAGACTTGCAATAAATCATCCGTTCCCGACTACCTGAGCGCGATCAATATCAAAAAGACCCCATTTTGAAACAAAGGGAAGTGACAACTTCTAACACTGATCAGCCATTACGGGAACCGCTGTTTAAGACTAGAGTATTTATTTAATGCATATTATTTATTTGGCCATCAAATTAAAAAAAGTACGATTTAATGTTAACAATTAAAATACTTCTTAAGCCAGGGAGTTATTCACCCAAGTTACTATTAAACGCGAATTACGTGGCATATGTCAAAATTTATTGGAATTTGAAATGAATATAATACAATGGCGGAATCAAAAAAGTTCCGGAATGTGAGCAATGCGGGTTTAATCTCACTCAGATCATTCAGACTCAATGAACGTACAAGGGACCGATCTAAAAATAGTGTCATTCCCCAAAACATTTCATCACATGCCACTGCGGTTATATTTTTGACAATATCAAATATCAATACACGACGTATACTGATATAAATACATTTTATAAACTTTGTAGGAAAAAAGGTAAACAGCCAGTAGTGTCGTTATCAAAGACTACAATAAAATGTCGTTTCCCAAAATAAATAATTCTTCAATTGAATATAATTAGACATAACGTAACGACCATTTTTTACAGTGTCAGCCGGTTACAGCACCTGTTTCACAGAATTAGATGTAGATAAAGAGGCCCAGGTAAAAATATTTTATTTCCACGGGTACATATTGTTTTAAAAATAATAATCTGAATGCGACACTCTAAACTTAAAAGCGTTGTAAAAATTATGCGAAATTCTTCAACATTTGTTTGCGAATTGGCAGCCTGCCTTCGTTTTTATATTTCACTAAAATTTAGTGCAAATTTTCTTTGAAAAGAACACGCATTGTTGACTATCTGTCGGTCTTAGATAAGAAGTTTTATGACCTCTTCTATTGTTTTAAGGGAGGTACAAAAAATTACAAAAGAATCGCAACGCTATTGGAAACATTACAGGCAAATTAAGTTTCTCTAACTTATTTGTAGTTAGACTTACAAATTTACTTATAACTTTCGGTTCTTATCTTCTGCAATAACTGCAAATGTAGAACATTTGGTCTACATTGGCAGTCAAGGCATAGCACAGTAATTATTAATTAATATTATTGTTATATTTTCTTATACTTATTTATTTTTTTATCTCAGGCATACGAGGGTGTAATTATACACTTTGTCGAGACAATATAGGGGAGGAAACAAAGACCAGTGGGTACCTTTATGCAAATTAAACACTTATACGTAGAAAACCAACAGCTTTTCCAAGAAACTAATCTTCGTCTTAATGTTTATTTTTTAGTAATGAAAGAAATAATCTCATATAATGCTCAACCATATGCATTTTATTTATCAAAGCCTACTATTTTAAATAGCTTTATCCGCCTTACCAATTAAAATATTAATGATTATAATTTGTTATTGACTTATACAAATGAATTTGGGTTTTCACATCATCATGAAAACATCTTTTTTCTAGATGTTATTCTTATACATATTCTTTATAGCACTCTCATGTGACCTTACATTTCCGGGTTTCGTATCAATTAAAATCATATCTATATATCTCATTTACTGTCAAGTGTCAAAGAAACGTAAGCTATCACATATATGTAACTAGTGACTCCTCGTGAGTCCTAGTGAGTCCGATAATATACGCGTTCGATCGCATTCAGCATTGCACCCGTGCGAAGCTGGGGCGGGTCACTAGTTGCATCAAAATCCGTTGCGTAGTTTCAAAGATTTAAGCATACAAAGGGACAGAGAAAGCGACTTTGTTTTATACTATGTAGTGATACTTCTCAAGACGGAGATAACCCCTTGCGCATCTAGCAATACTAGCTAACTGTCGATGAAATCATGTCACGACGTGACACAATTATAGTTTGTAAATTCAATTGGACAGATTTCAACAAAAAGTACTTGAAAAAACTAAATAGCGGTAATCTTGCGGTTTTTACTTTAAACGTGCTTTGAGATCATACTCATACAATTAGGTACTTGGAAATTTGTTGCTTATACAGCATCAAAAAAAATGAGCAAACGATAAAGCTACAGTTACCTACGGTTTAAGTGACTGGTCTCTGCTTAACCACTCCGCGACGAGCCCCTGAAGTGAATATCGCTGGAACATGCGAAATTATGAAATGATAAATAAATCATGTCATAAATAAAATTAAATGACAAAAATATGAGTTATTATGAAAGTCCTCTTCTTCAAGCTGTGAGACTTCTTTAAACTGTTAAAGTAGGTTAAATGTGTACAAGTGAATCCAGAGATACCAAACTTCATATGGGTCATGTTTGAAAGGGTACTGAGCCATTGACGAACTGAAGTATTCTAAGCATATCAAGGATATACTTGTTTTAATACTAATAAAGCCACATTAATTGTATACTTTTAATAATTACATGTCAAATGGGTGTGACTTTTGTTAGTATAGTGTATAGTTAGTTATTGTTATCTCTTCTTTGTGTCCTGTAGTATGGACCTCTTATGAGTAATGGAATGGCCATCTGCTTAACTTTCCATTTGGATCGTTTCTTAGCTTCCTCCACATATCTGTCGTCAGCCCATCGCTTTTATCGTTTCCTTTTCCTGGAGGTCTCATCCAGCAGTTGGCTTCGGCGGTCTATCATCTTTTAACTGTACACTGTGCAATATGGCCTGTCCATTCCCATTTCAGCTGTA
This sequence comes from Pieris mannii, assembly GCA_028984075.1. Classification (NCBI taxonomy): domain Eukaryota; kingdom Metazoa; phylum Arthropoda; class Insecta; order Lepidoptera; family Pieridae; genus Pieris; species Pieris mannii. The sequence goes on along the minus strand of CM054779.1, from coordinate 12,334,243 downwards.
CGGTTGCATGTACAGGGCAAGTTTTCGCCCTTATGTGGCCACTTAATTTTTTTTGGATGGTTTTAAAACCATTTTTGGACCATTACTCTCTCAAGTCATCTTCGAGCCCACTCTTTTAGCTCTTAGTGGCTTGTTAACGGGTTTTATTTCATTTAAGCTTATCAGAAGTGAAATTCTTTACGCAGTGACAATAAAGTTATAAATTATACTGTCGGTTCTAACAAGAAAGCGACAAAAAATCGTCACGCAACCACCCTTTCGTTATAATATATGGAGGCGGGTTTACAGGGAATTTTGAATGACTAAGTTCAAATAAACTTTTTTTATGTAGAATAGTTTCCCGAGTTCGTAAAACCCCTAAAGTCACGGGTTCACCTTACGAATAAACTACTCCCGTACCTGGTATTTTACTCATATGTATAATGAACACTACACGTTACTTATATTGGAACTGTTTAAGATACAAATTTACTTTATGTAATTTAATTTACTTTTTTAACGCATCCTATAGGGACATTCCCCTTTAATTAGTCAAAGATTTTTATCAGTTCGTTTTAACTACCGGTAAACTCACCCGTTAAATATACAAACAGCAGTTCCCACAAACGCAATAAGGACAAATCTGGCGGGCGGACTCGTTTGTACGTATTTTCATTAGCGGTCTAACTACTTCACTCGTGGTGAACACGTTTAGCGATTTATAACCGCTTCAAGGAAATTTAACTCTTAGTTACCTGGCCCGTCTTTGCTCTTCGGCTGTTATTTCTATTTTTAAATTGTATAATAACAAATTTTAAGGCTGGTTTTACCCTAAGTGCGCAGTGATTTACAAAAGAAACATTTGATAAATTGATAAAAATTTAAAATGTTATGTCATACAGATAAAAGATAATAATAAGTATATAAATGATAAATACACGCAGGCATGCATGAGTTCAGTATAAAAAAATAAGTAAGATTTTTCTAAAGTTCCTTGTACCACGCCACAGTCTATAAGCTTTTAATCAGTTGGCGCGAAGCCAACCGATCGGGCATCAACCTCGACCGGCCATTTATGTCAAACGACAACCTGTCAAAATTATTCTCACATGACCATTGAACACCTTATGCGAAATAAATCAAAATTTAGGAGGGTATTTTATACCAGAAAGATTATAAACACACATTATAGTACTATAATTAAAGGCTTTAAATAATGTGGCTATTGTGCTTGATGGTGAGTTTCGCGTTTAAGCTGATCAAAAGGGACACGATTTAACATCAATTTAGGAACTGATTGATTAAATATGCATTTAACGACACGTCCAAGCTATAACCCGACACCAGCTATTACAGCTCTCACTCAACCAGAATAACGAGCTGCCGAGCCTTAGGTTACGTAAACATTGTTAGCGGTTCGATCAGTTAGGCAAAAGCGATATTGAGTTTAATTATATTTTCGCGACTTTACTTTGTGTATCCAAAACTTTCGAGGCGTAAAAAACTTTTTGGGTTCTTTTCGTGTTATTTTAACAATAAAAATACTACTTCATAAAGTAAGTAGATTACAATTAAAGTGCATTAATATATGTTAGTCAATTGTATTTCCTTATTTAGTAAAACACGTGTTCTACAGAAACAGCTGCGCTATTGAATTTTAATTAAAACTTCCTTATTAACAGTGCGATGCATATATCTTATACCATATTACTAATTAAGGCCTTGTAAAGTTGTAAATAAGGACCGGTTTACCGAAACCGCTACCTCAGAAACACAACGTGTGCTGTATCTATGTATGCTTATGAGGATAAAATAGAACTTTATAATGTTATTAATAAACGTAGATTGCCCCGATTGTTAGAGAACAATTCTAATGTTTGTCTCTTATAAAAAAGCGAGAGGGGCCTCACTAGTGGGTATGGTATAATTGATACGGTCTGCAACTGCCACAGATTTTACGAGTGCATTGTTTATAGTCGCCCGACCACCCGACATTGCGTGTCCCTACAGAATGCTGTTTTTAGAACATGGCTTCGTAACTCACATGGTCCTAAACCTATGGTTTGCGAAATTAAATTTACTCACATAGAATTCAGATTTCTCACGTCTTCTTAGAAATATAGACACAATAAAATACATTGCTTGCAGACTTTTGCTTGATTACAGAAGAATGTAATTACTTTATCTAAGTACTGTGATTTAATAGCGTGAATCATCCCGTAAGATTTTGTACAGATTACGTTGAACCTATTAACCAAGGACTACTTTCTAAGTCTTCGTGATAGTTGTCCAGATGAACCGACAGGCCTGATTAATCCAGCATTTACTATTGTGTCGTTTCAGTTACACATTTTTATAACTACGAGTATTTGCTGAACTGTCAGAAATTTCTCAATACTCTTCCAATATTTCTTCTATATATTTATTACTAAAGGTTTAATATAAATACCAAGTCACCACCAGTCCATTATGTATACTCAAACATTAAATGTAAGTTATCTGAATGAAAAAAGGAGCTTCGGTCTGTTTCACTGATTCACTAAACAGCCTTTTCCAATGCTTTTATATAGAGAGAGCCGAGCTTCAGTAAAAAGCATGAATGCAATGCGGACTACTAACGAGTGAAATTATTTTCAGTTTGTCGTTGAGAATAGTTTCTCGTACTTGAATATTCTTTAGAGGCGGATGTGTCTTTGCTCGGCCTGTTCGGTTAATATGTATTTAATGAGCCGTCATACACGTGCCAGTAACAGATATATGCCCACTGGATGCCTTTCTTGAATGGTGTTCTTCCGTTTAGTTTCATAGTTTCATTCGAACTGAAATTTGAGTCGTACGTAACAAATCGATCAACCTTGTATTAAATGACTTAGATGTTTACTTCCTTGAAAGAATAATGCTAACAGGGCTTTTTCTATAATTTTCAGATGCGGTTAGAATAGCGCGATGTTAGGCGTGTGGGTGTGGGCGTGCGCGGTGACGGCGGCAGCGGCTCTGCAGCCTCGCTGTGAAGAGATCACCATTCCCATGTGCCGTGGTATAGGATACAACCTCACCTCCTTCCCCAATGGGCTCGATCATGACACGCAGGATGAGGCCGGCCTCGAGGTTAGTTTTCGCATTCCACTTGGACGAACCATTCGACGGGTGTCCCACGAGTGTATTGACGTTATGTATTTACGTTGCATTATTTCATTGCAGGTTCACCAGTACTGGCCACTCGTGGAAATTAAATGTTCGGCCGACTTGAAGTTCTTCCTATGTTCTGTGTACACTCCTATATGCTTCGAGGACTACGCCATGCCGGTGCCCGCTTGCCGCAGCGTGTGCGAGCGTGCCCGCGCTGGATGTGCGCCGCTCATGCAGAAGTACGGGTTCCAGTGGCCCGAGCGAATGGCCTGCGAAAAGCTGCCCCGGCTCGGTGACCCCGACCATCTCTGCATGGAGGAGAACGATCGCGCGCAGGAACCCGAGCCGCCGCGGCCGCCGCCTCGCCGGCCGTACAAAAACCACTGCAAGGATCCAAAAAACTGCGAAAGCGGCCCGGCTGCAAGCCCGGGCGAGGTCGCAAGCGAGGAGTGCGCGTGCGCGTGCCGTCCGCCGCTGGTGAGCGTGCGCGCCCTGCACAACGCCAGCGCGCGCACGGCCGGCGTGCCCGGCTGCGCGCTGCCGTGCCGCGGCCCGTACTTCACTCGCGAGGAGAAGGACTTCGCGGCCGTGTGGGTGGCGCTGTGGGCCGGCCTCTGCGCCTTCTCCACCCTCATGACGCTCACGACCTTCGTCATTGACTCGCAGCGCTTCAAGTACCCCGAGAGACCGATCGTCTACCTCTCCGCTTGCTACTTCATGGTGGCAATCGGGTACCTGGCCCGCCTCGTCGTCGGCCACGACGAGATCGCCTGCGACGGGGCACTGCTCAAGACCTCCTCGAACGGCCCCAGCGCCTGCACCCTCGTCTTCGTCCTCGTCTACTTCTTCGGTATGTCGTCGTCGATTTGGTGGGTGGTCCTGTCCTTCGCCTGGTTCCTCGCGGCCGGCCTCAAGTGGGGCAACGAGGCGATCGCGGGCCACGCTCAATACTACCACCTCGCCGCCTGGTTGATCCCGGCCGCCAAGACCGTCGCCGTGCTGTTGGCCGGTGCCGTCGACGGCGACCCGGTAGCTGGCATTTGCTACGTCGGCAACACCTCTTCCGAGAACCTAAAACGCTACGTCCTTGCGCCGCTGATAGTGTACTTCGCTCTCGGAGCGACCTTCCTGCTGGCTGGCTTCGTGTCCCTATTCAGAATACGATCGGTGATCAAGAGGCAGGGCGGCATCGGCGCCGGATCCAAGGCGGACAAGCTCGAGAAGCTGATGATCCGCATCGGTGTGTTCAGCGTGCTCTACGCGGTACCGGCGGGCGTCGTAATCGGCTGCTTCGCGTACGAGGCGGGAGGCCGCGAGGACTGGCTGCAGCGCGTCGCGTGTGGGTCGGCCTGCGGCGGCAAGCCCGTGTACTCGGCGCTCATGCTCAAATACTTCATGGCGCTAGCCGTGGGCATCACGTCGGGCGTGTGGATCTGGTCGGGCAAGACTCTGGACTCGTGGCGCCGCGTGTGGCGCGGAGGCCGAGCGCCGGCGCCCGCGCACCGTGCTCTCGTGAAGGGAGCCGTGTGACGCGAAGTGGCGGCCGGCCCGCCACCCGCGCCGCCCCCCGCCCCGTTGCCGCTGCCGCCGCCGCCGCCCTCGCACCCGCTTCCGCCGCCTCACGCGCCGTCCGCCTCCGCGCGATCCGCCCAGCCGCTCTCCGACTACGGCCCGGTGTGAGCGCCATCGACGAACGACCGACCGACGGAGAAGCGGACGTGAAGGGCCGCGAGACATCGGCGACAATTGAACAGACTGAAGTGATAGAAACGAAAGGACGAATCGTCGAGCCCCGCGATGTGCCATTTTCGGCGATTCTCTGCCGACGGTCAAATTGTAAATGTGATAAACGCACGGCCCGTGCGCAGTTTATATTATATAGTGAGTGGGAGTGAATGTGAGTCGCGCCTTGTCTAGTCTTAGCATAAACGGAACGCGCGACGCGGCGTGACGAGCGTGTGTACGTAATCTTCAGGTGCGACAGTGATTTTATTGCCCACGCGAGGGGTGTATCTCTGGTCGACATAAATACCGATCGGTGAAAATGAGCGGCGACGCAACCGTTCATACTTCCTCCACATTCCACTTAATATCTGCTTCTCGAGACGGGATTAACGTATTCGCAATGAGCCACATTGTCATCAGTACGTTTTAGTACATGTTTAGAAAAACGGGAAATAACTAAAATAGTTAAACGACGGATGCAGCTATTAAATGGAGTTAGTGAAGTAGCGACATCGAAACTGCGAACTGATTATTGAGACTACGAACTCACACTCGGTTCGGCTAACTTAAGAATTTGTAAACAAAAAACGTCTTTCTATAGAAACTTCGACAAAGTCGCCGCAGCCGATGGAAACACCGACTTTTTCTTAGCTTCTGTGGTAGGACGGTTCCGTAAGTCACTGTCGACCACAACCGGGACGTGTCTAAAGTAATTCGGCAATCCTGCCGTTTCGCTCTCTTATATTGTGTATGTTTATAAATAAGAGCGAGACGACGTGCGTTCGAGTTGGACGTGTATCTTTTATACGAATATATAATATGGCTAATTTACTTTATACCTTTTAATTCTTGGGTAATTGTAATTTAATAATAATTCTAAAATAATGCTGTAAAATTGTACGTAATAATATATTGTATCTATGATTGTGGTATACGTAATAAATTAAAAATTAAACAATTCTATAATGATTCATCTTGGATGTGATTAAGTAGGTAGTTCTTGAATACGAACCACCACTAGATGGCTCTGTTTAAATTATTGACGTCATCTATTGGTCGGTAGAGATATAATTTACACAGCTTAATGTACAGTCAAACAAATTTTCACATTGTATTGCCACCTATTGGCAAGTAGTAGTAAACTTAACACTGCCATCTATTGTACAATAGAATAAACTTCCTATTTGCTACTTTTCTATGAAAAAACGAGTGCAATAGTTTTGATGTCAATTGTGAAGGAAATAATTTTAGTCTAACACGAACATGGCAGCCTAAGAGAAATAAGAATGTAATTTATTTTATATCCTAACTGTAGATAAATAAAACGACTTTTATGTACAAATTTTGTTGTCTTTTTTTTTATAAAATTCCTCTTTTAGTTACAAAATGCACAGACGTTAAGACGTCCTTAACTGACGTAGTACGGTTGGTTTTATCAGAATTGGCACCCAATTAAAAAGTTGCACGTATTGGCCATTTTAAAAACATTTATTAACATTTCTAGAACTGCAATGGTTAGTTACTTAATGGTCATTTAAAACAATTGTATTAATATTTAATTAAGACAATTATAATAATAAGCTTATCCTTAAGTAAACTTGTAATGGTATAATATATATAAACATGGCTCTCAATAAAATAATACATGAAGATTCTTGTCCCAATAAAGAGAATTGACCCGAGTGGTTATTTACGATTAATGTTGACAATAAATAAATTCACTAGAGTAAAAAACTACAAAGCCGTCCATTACAATAAAAAAGCTATCGTTATTAACCACTCAAAAAATAAATTATAGCGCCATCTCTTATGGTACTTAAGCGAGTACGTTTAACTCCTGTACGCAAAATATTTACTATAAAATTAATTTCATAAATGGCGTTTACATTTGAAAATTACTACTTAAATGCATGAATTTGCCTACAACTACGTATCACATTACAAAAAATTACGTATTTCAATAATGGACAAAAATGTGGTCAACATCTGACCTACCTTTACCTTAGGATATAAAGCTTAATTCAAATTCCTTTATTATGTTAGCAATCTACATATACAAATAACAAAGTAACAGAAAACTAGATTCCGATAACTATTACTCTAAAATGGCACGGATTATTTCTATTGTAACTCATCAGTTGTACAAACAATAAAAACAAAAACTACTAAGTCACTGAGTCGGCGTTAAGTCATTTTCCCAGAAACGAGGTTCCATTATTTGGCATCGTTATCAACTACGGATAAAATAACTTACGATTACTCTAACCTAATTCACTAACCACTGTTACATAATTGCTGAATTTCTTTCGAAGTACTTAATAAATTCCGTCGTAACAAATGACGTGTTTTGATGGCACATTCAGTTGATTTATTGTTTTTTTTATACCATAAAAGTTAAAAAATGATCATAAACCACGACATCATTGTTCCCCATAATTCGGGGGAGAATATTCTCAGCTGGTCACGTTGCACTGAGTGTAGTACATCGCTTGGCTGTAATGTTGTTGCACGCTCTGCATAGATGTCACTTCGCTCAAGTATGAATCCGAGCCGAAGCTCGGGAAGTACTCCTGAGGGTGACTCTGCTCTTGAATATCATCCGGACGGTTCTCATGGGGTTTATACTCTTGGTGTTCCTGCAAACGTGTGACCTTATTTAAGTTAAAAATAATATATTATTGAAGTTATACTTCTTATGGCGCGATGGAGAAAAATGAAGAGAGTGAATTTTTGTGTGCGCGCGCACACCGACACCTAAATTCGACATCGTAAAGTGAGGTCTAGGTGGCATGGAAATCGATAACTATCTTCAAGTTGTATATTCAAGTATTTTTATATTTAGAACACCTGTTTCGTAACGTTACAATTAAACAATGTGAATAAATAAATATTATTTTGGTGTTTTTTAATCAATTTCATACACGACCGTATTTACTAATCATTTATATATTTAAATAAAATCTTTTTGATTAATTTTTATCGATTATCACTACTGCATTTTAGTTATGTTTTTTCCATACGCCAAAGAAGTATAACTTGTAACGCGTGTACAGTTACAGTACAGTACACACATTCTTTTTTTTATGTTGACAATTGTAAATAAAATTTACAATTGTCTATTAATAAGAAATATTAAAAAATGGTACCTGTGTCACCTGATACTTGCATCTCTTGAAACGACCATACAATGAAGAGTAGGGAAGGTTAAAGTGGATGGCCGCTTGGTTTATCGACATCTGACCAACTCTGAAATAAAGATCACGAAGTGAAGCCCTAGTCATCAAAAGATGGCGCCAGTTGAAAATAAAATGCGTGCTTCCAAAACTATTTTTAAAATCTAATTTTTATTTATTTTATTAATGGTTCTACAATCAGCCTCTTGGCTTTTATCAGATATAATTTGAAATTATGGCAATTAGGGAACGCAAATTCAATATTTTTTTTATTCTCTTCGTATTTCAACTGACTGTGGCAAGATTTACCAAAAAAAAATATAAAATAAGACAATTTTGTAAAATAAACTTACTACATACTTACTCTTTCATCTTCTTTCTCTTTCTAAAGATATTATTATTTTTTTTGACTTAAGAGGCCAGTCTTTTTCATTGGTCGTGAGGCCTAATATACATTATAACAATAAAAAAATAATACCTGACAGCTTCGAGAGCTTCCCCCATGGCGTCCTCAGACCACGGTGTGGGGTTAGAGCGGGACAACTCGATACCCTCTCGCTTACACCGCCCGTACAAAGTGCCTGTTGTGTTAACATAATGGTTTTCAAATACACAATCTGACATACTTTTGAAGAAAAAGATGTATCCCTTACATCTAAACTTAAAGAAAAACATAATAAACTGCTTTCTGATACAATTTAATACAAGCGCGATCCACTTATGCGGAATGAATTTGTATGGAAATGGTCACGTGACCAAATTTTGGTTCATGACATTTCGATACAATTTCATTTGGCGTAATAGGCCATCTCCGTCTCAAAGTGTTCTGGATTCCTATAACACTGGCGACATAGGACTAGCATGGTGTAATGGTTGCTGTTCCTAATTAATTATTACTAAACCAACGACTTGGCGATCACAAAGAGTGGCGAAGAGTTTTTGCCAATTATTCTAACTCTATGACCTCGTAAATTAAAAAAAAAACCTTCAAATATTTTTATTGACATTCCAAATTTACATTGTATTATCTACTTACATAAAGCTATCTCTAGTGCTAAAATCACGAAATAAAGATTCCGCCTCAAACTTACCAGTGGGTATTCCGTAATGAGAAGCGGCCCGCTGCACGGAAGCAGCGCCACAACGGATGGCGTCGAGAGCCCTTTGCAGGTCAGCTCTACGCCAAGACGTGGGCGCCGCATTGAAGGGTGCCGCCAAGCGGATGCCCTCGCGACGGGCTATCTTGTACAAGGTGCTGCTGGGTATACCTGTAGCCCTCTTGTCTTGTTTTACTTACATTCATTACAAAGATTTAGCACAGGCAATGAACATGAAATTGAATTCCGCAGCTTTTGGTTAATTTAAACTAAGTAAAGGTTATCACATCGGCTTAGATTACTATTTACCTCAGTAGTGGATTCTCTAACTCTAAAAATATAGGTTTACACTTTAGTTGAAATCAAAGTAACAAATTCTATTTGACTAGATTTTGAAAACGATTTTAGAATGTACACCCGTGTTTCCCAACGTGATTCCCACGCCCCACAGGGGGTAATTGCAATCAGCTGGATATAACACAACGTAGAGACTTAAGTCTGAAGCTAACCAAATTGAATGAACCCAATGTAAAATCATTAAATTAGAATAGAAAAACTTTATTTTTAATTGGAATGAGAGTTTTTCATTTGTTTTTAAAACAAATGATAAACAAATTTCTAGCAATTTTACTAAAACCTGTCAATTAATATTCTTAAATGAACAATTAAGTAAATTGTTACATAGGTGGGAAAGGGGCATAATTTGCGTAGGCTAAGGGGGGTCATGGCACAAAAGTTATCTAGGCAAAAAAGCGATCGCCTCGCACGCATGACATACCATATCAGTAAATAAATTACGTTTTTTAAGGTGTTAATTATCAATTAATTATCACTGTTTTGTTTTTAGATTTCAGTTCCTTTATTGTATTAACATTAATATTAACTTCCGGTACACCGCAACGCTAGGGCCAAAACCATCCTATATAAATTATAAAGCGTTCTATGAGTAAGAGTATCTTCAGTTTTAGCGAGTAATTAATCATAATTTTTGTTGTTTTAGTCAAATTTAATAATATATTCCAATGGAATGGAAGCTTTCCAAAAAATCATTTCGTTAGATTTAGTCAGAAATATACCTATATCACAATTGTTTTGTAGGTGACTTAATGCTTCAAGATAAAAGGGACTCTTTTATCTTTTCGTGACTTAGGATTTACTTTTTAATAAAAAGAGATTTCTGAGAAAGAATTTTGAAATCGACTTTCCTATACTTTTTATAAGATTTGAATCAATGTTTTTCCCTTCGTGATTGCTATGGTTGCAAGCTTTTGTAAATTAAATAAAAAATCTAAATTTCACAAAAATCACATACAAAAATAATATTTCCATCAAAAAATCTCTGGACGCAAAGAAACTATAAGACTGTAGCGTGGTTCCTCTGCGTCGATTCGACTAATCTTTGACGTAACGCCTTTTAAAGTAATACAGATCACTCTCATACCTATACCTTAAGCCTAAAGTAAAGAGCAGTTCTGACCGTATGCTTTGCTGGCCTTGTTGGCGGAGATGGCTCCAGTCCTTAGCGCGTGCAGAGCCGCCTTGAGGTCGTCTTCTGTCCAGGACTTGGAGGAGCCCTCTTTCTTGGGCGTGTCGATGCCCATGCGATGGGCCCTTTGCCACAGCGTGGTGGAAGGTATTCCGTAGGTCGAGGAGGCCTGGAGCCGGAAAATCTAATTAATTTTCTATTTATCTCGTGTGTGGTTAAGTTTTTTATCAAAGTTTTGGCAACCAGGAATCGGAAGTGAACTGAATACAAAAATACATAGTCTTCTACTACATTTACGATTTATCTACCTTGGTGAGACTCATATGATGATTCTTGAGCGCGTCGAGGGCTTTCTCCATGTCCAGCGGAGACCAGCTCTTGGCTGCTCCTCGTCCGCTCGTCTCCGGAGTGGAACCCTCACTCGCTTCGTCGCCACTCAGCTGCTGACCTTCTGAAATGTGGAGGCATCAATTCGTAAATGATATGATACAAATAAAGGAAGAGAAGAACTCGCATTTGGACTAATTTCAAATAGGTCATAAAAATACAAATTACTTTAAAAGGCGCAGTCATAAATGTAACCTACCACCCTCCGAAAGCGGTTCATCTTTAATATGAAGAAGAGGTGCAAAGTCAGATGTATCCAGTATGTCTGTGGCAGTGGATGATGAGATATGTTTTTCCATCAGTTCCGAACCCTGGCGAAATAAAATAATCCAATGATAAAGTATTTTATATTAAAAAAAACTGAGAAGAATTAGACCCGTATTCTTGGCAAAAGTAAATATCAATTACCAATCAGCTTAATAACCCGAGAAACCAAATGAGATGATAGCTTTAAGATAATTAAAATTGATGAGCACCTGCATCAGGTGGGTCTTGACAGGCTCGAGCAGAGCCAGCGAAGCCTCCCTCGGGGCGGGTAATGCGGCGCATACGGGAGTCGCAGCCGGCGCCGCTGGCACCGCCACCAGTTCTGATGAGAACTGATTGTACACCGATTTCATTACTTCATATTGATAAGGTATCGTTATTGATTCATGTCATATTGACAAAAATAATTATTCAATTCAATGTATCTTTCGAAAAATATGGAATTTAAAATACCTATACATAATATATATAATTAGGTTTTGTCCTTATACCGCTCTGCAACAGCTAAAGCTCTGAACCAACGCGAAAAGTCGCAGAAGCAAATCAGTATTTTGTTTCATAAAAATTCATATGAAAATTCATTTCTGGTATAATAGGAATTATTTTCGAATTACCTGTAATTGATCCAAAATTTCAGCCGACACATCTCCGTCATATTCTGTGTTTAATGGCTTTTGTGTTTCCTACAAATTATAAACTTATTAAAACCTATGATACTTTCTCCACCGTTTACTGTAAATTGCATTTCATTCAATACATCGAAATTCCTACCGGAATCAACCCATTCCTGTGATAGCAGCAATCGATTGGGCTCGAACCGTTAACACGTTTTCGAAAATGTATCAAAAAATTTCAGGTTTCAATTAACAACAATAGAAATAACAATTTGTTCAACACTAAAAAAGAAACTTTACTGAATATCGCAAATGTTAGAATCATCGATTTCAATCAAATCATCTAACAAATATTATAGTAAATTACGTGAACATGAAATCTCAACTTTACAAAAAAGTAATGATGACACATTTCGTTTCTAATAACCAAAGCATAAACGAGAAGATAAGAATCTAACTAAGTACTAATAGACCAGTGCCGAAGCCTTCAAAAATAGTAAAAAATGAAAAAAAATTACAGTAGGATGAAACCCATTAGAAATGCAGGGGAATATGATCAAAATGAAAGGAAAAATAAATTACGGTCGATCCGAGTTCGGGAGTGGGAGGGGGTGACTTTTAAGGGGGAAAAATTGTTTATCTTGATTTCCGGCGAAACTACCAGTCCTATGGAAAAAAGTTAAATAGCAAAGTTGTAGGTCATAAAAAGATCTACAACTTTGGTATTTACAATTTTTTCACATTACCTCAAAATTTAGGTGAAAAATTCAAAAAACCAAGTTTTTGGTTTTTTATTTATATCTTTTTTAAAAAGTTTTTTTTTTCTACGAAATTTGGTGAAAACTTACCTTATTATGTCCCAAATATACTGTAATTTATTTGATTAAAAATATTTATTTTTCGCCTCATTTTAACTTAATATCAAAAAAACACCCTAATTTTCAATCGAAAATTCTGACGTCAAAATTTCAGCTTTTTTCAAAAAGTTTGGGGGCTTTTTGTTCGTTGAAATATCTACTTTCTGATGGTGTAAAAAAAATAAAAAAATACATTACTATAGGAAATATTATTAGAAAATGCAAAAAATTGAAAAAACCTCAAATTCGAAAATTTTCTTTTAATTATGTACAATTTTGAGGAATTTATTAAAATTTTATTTCCATAGGACTGGTAGTTTCGCCGGAAATCAAGATAAACAATTTTTCCCCCTTAAAAGTCACCCCCTCCCACTTCCCGAACTTGGATCGACCGTAATTTATTTTTCCTTTCATTTTGATCATATTCCCCTGCATTTCTAATGGGTTTCATCCTACTGTAATTTTTTTTGGTTTCAAAAATTATCGACACTGGTCTATAAAGGCAAAATCAACATTTCATGTTAGAAACTCGCCTTTGATTCATTCTAAAAACTAATTCTTTTCATCCACTTAGCAATTGATGCCACAGCATCTCCAAATATTGACTTGACTACGGCAGTAGTTAAAACTAAAACGAATTTCACCTAAATCAAATAATAAAGATAGAAAAGACGTTTTAACAGTAGGTATATGGTACCGTTTCTGGTAATCTACACGAACTTTAAAGTATTTATGTATCATATTATTAGAAACCACTGGTTCTAATTGATTTTGTGTGAATGTCGCGTCGATGACAACTCAATGGATGCAAATACCAGACTCGGAACTCGAGCGTGAATAAAAAAACACAAATTTAAACGTTGTGACAGATTATCATGACAATAACTATAATTTATGTTTAAAATGAAGTATCTTATGGTAATTGGTAATTTATTTAACTATATGAGAAAAAAAAATTATGTATGCCATCAAATGTATGTATGAAATGGACAATCGGAATGTCGGAAACTAGTTTCTAAGATTAGCGCGTCCAAACTTCTAAAATATAAGAAAATTTAATATAAATTTCTACTTACAAAAATAAAAGTTTAATTTTTCTCTGAGAAGATGAAGAAACAGTAACTCACGTAATAGTTTCCGTACTGACAGTTGTCTTCTTCGTCTGAAGGCGGCTCGCACTTTACTTGAGACGGGCCGTAACCGGGCATTTCCTTCTTAAGATATAAAAAATAATTTGAAATGTATATGTCATTCAATCAGAAGTTAAATCTTACAAACGAATGAAATAAGAAGACTCAACTCCCAAACCATCCCTTTCGCCTGTTCGTATCAAACAAAATATTTCTCCTCGCAGTCGCGCGAATTGAACAATCGGCATTATACAAGTAGGTTCACATAGGCAATTAGACAAAAGGAAGCGAGCTTTATTGAATTTTTTCTCGATTCGTGCACAAATGAAGAGTGCAAACTTGATTCCCTCTCTTTCGTTTCCCGGTCTGAGCCCGCCGGGATCTTTTTTAATTTTATTTTGTAAACGTACACGTACACGTACCGGCCTTCCGAATGAAACATAATAAAGTTTCAAACTTTGAGTAGTGATGAATAGATAGACCGACGCGGTAGACGTTCGCGTGTCACCTGTCGAGGGATGTGTAGTGTACACGGCAGTTGCGGGTTTAGCCTCCACAAGTCTCCCTTCAGTCACGAGGAACACACGCCGCCCAGCCGCGAAATTACAAACTCCTTAGCGAAGGACGACGTAAAGAGGAACCGATAAACGCGAAGAAAGCGGAGACGAGCGAACAATCTGTTAACTCACCTAGTCGGTCAACGGTCGGCGGGAAATGCGGCCGTGTCACACGTGGGGTTATAGCAAATGCACAGTGACCTTCGGGAAACGATGGGATGTCGCAAATGAAAGTGAATTCACACAGCCGATCGTCTGCGTCGCTGCGTGGCGCATGTTTAGGAGGTGCAGGGCGGGCTCAGTTTTTTCCCGCGCCAAAGAAATAAAAACAATCGCCTTCCTTTTTGCCGGCCGGAGCGAGCTTCCGCTCCTCGCGTAATTCGAGATATTTTAATTTCTATATTTACTTAGCGAAGTTATACATTGTTTATCAAACTTCCAATTCAGCCAGATAGTATGAATCTGTCTTATTTTGCAGATCACTATTAAAATAATTCTGAAACTTAAATTTTACATCATTATAGGGAATTAATGTACCTCGTATGAATGAAGTATATAGCCATCTTGTTACCACTAATGAAAATAGAATTAATCAATTCCATTAACATATAAAAGAAGTAACGATTTCTTACAAATTACATTCGAGGGTAGAACAATTGGAACTCTATGACGTAGAGAGTATAGGTATGCAGCGGGGAGAGGCCCCGCGCCCGGCCGGCGCCTGTGGGGCGCCTTGCTCCACTCCGATTGATTTTTATTACAAGAATTTCACTCTTGTGCTTTTTTGTTTCCGCACACCAAAGAAAGCCACGCACACAAACTGAATGTATAATTCGTTTGTACTAATGCTATCGATTTTTTAACGAAGCGACAATGCCTCGCTATGGGAAATGTAGGCTGTAAGATCTGCAATTTACATTAAGTAGGTACTTTTTTAAAACTTTGTAAAAAAATAATAGGTAGTAATAATTTTTCTTTTTTTTGTAGTTTCTATTATATTGTTTGAGAGTAACGTAGGTATTAAATAACTTTTTTTAGTTTTTGTATGTTCCATAACAAACATTTAAAATATTTTATCGCTGCTGTAACTGCCTAGTACCTATGTTTGGTTATATGTTACCTATTCATATCTCTATACTAAATTGTATAAATTGACTCAGCTTATAATGAATGGTCTTATATTTTATAATTTGTTTTAATATCAGGCAACAGCGACCATGGCAGGAAACATTTTACAACCCCAGTAAATAACACTCAATTTTCTTGCCTTTACAATAGATGGCGTTTTTATAAAAATACTTTTTGTTAGTTTAAGTTTTTTAAGTTAAAAGTACTATGTATTTTATAATTTTGACCACTTCACGCCTACCCTCAAAAATACAAATTATATACAGTTGTGTACTTGTACAATAATGCATACTTTCAGCACCATTAACGAAATTTCTCTCTTTTACATACAAACATCGTAATTTTTATTAAATGAACAAAATATTTGATTTGTGCGCGATTAATATATAAGATATAATAAGACAAAAAATTTACTCCTTACAATAATTAGAATATGTTAAAAGCTTATTATGACGATTTGGATTCTTTACAATTTACAGACACTTCATTAAACTATACACACAGTTTACAAAATAGGTCAAGGTTAAGTTATTAGGTAGCCATTATGATTTATGAAACAGACTACAAAATACAAGTTATTTGAAATATTAAATGTGCCCATCATGGCAACATTCATCTATAGCGCGTGCAGTTCACAGAGTACAAATATATATGATTTTTAAATTTATATAACTAAAACTCTTTTCAGTATTCAAAATAATACTAATTTAATATAAATTAACTTAAAACAAACTCTTAAGTGTTTAAATGATGCACCGTTAATAATATCATATTTTACATACATTTTATAAAGCAATAAAAAAAATACCTGGCAATATTCTGCTGAGCTTATTTTGGGTCAATCTGTTGTTCGTTTCCAACTTGTGTAATTTAAAGAGGTGCCTTTCGCTTCGCTAAACTTGCAACATAGCGTAGTTTAGTATTTTCATTTCATCAAGAAAGCTGGCGGGTGTGCAAAGCAATGTGTTAATTATAAAAACTATTGTGTTTTATTAATGTTTCAGAACAAATATTTGTGTTAATAAGTTGTTAGAATAGCTAATGAAATAGATAAGGTGAGTAATTGTTAAAATAACATGCATGTAAGAACCTACCTTGAAGAATTTGATAAGTGCTTACTTTATCGCTACGACTTTTCTGAAAATTTCCACTGGCTATGAACTTTTCGAAAGTTTCTCAAAAGTTTTGTAGTCTTCAAACTTGATGTCACATTTATGAACAACAAACTTTGTTCAAAACTTCGAATTAGTTCTATGAAAGGAAAAGTTAGTTCCGAAAATAGTGAAACTTAGAATTTTCGTCGCCATTTTATTTTTTGTCGCGCTGGAAAAGCGGCCATTTTCTTTGTGCC
This sequence comes from Pieris mannii, assembly GCA_028984075.1. Lineage (NCBI taxonomy): Eukaryota > Metazoa > Arthropoda > Insecta > Lepidoptera > Pieridae > Pieris > Pieris mannii. Next base: position 12,317,363 of record CM054779.1, on the reverse strand, counting down.
GCGTCGCTTACGTCTACTTTACATGGCCTATGAAGTTTAATTTAGTTAAGTTCAGCCGTGATCTCATTTTGAAGATTGATTGGTTTGAAATAGTATTACTTATTAAGAACGGTACGCATTGAAACTTTCCGCACGAAATAGTTTTCGTGTTGGCCTAATTATTGCGTTGTGTTAGTGGAGAGTGTTAATTTTGTTGTTTTGTAACATAGGAGGGTGGGCGCGACGAATAGCTAAAGGGAATATCGAACAATGGACGACGATCAACAGTTCTGTTTGCGATGGAACAATCACCAATCTACGTTGGTGTCAGTTTTCGACACTCTACTCGAGAAGGGAATTCACGTTGACTGTACTCTGGCTGCCGAAGGACAAACTCTAAAGGCGCATAAAGTTGTTTTGTCCGCCTGCAGTCCCTATTTTGAGGTGGGTATCATATTAACAAACTAACTAGGTCAATTGATTCATGTATAAGTTAGTGCAAGCTAGCACAGTTTTGCTCTAATAAACATTCCAGTCGCTTCTAGCTTTCGTACATTACAAGCAATTAGATTATATTAATGCATAGATGAGTTGGCAACTGAAAGTTGTTCTTACAACTTTTCCAAATACTCGTTTTAGAATCATTAATGCTCTTCCTTTTACTATTAGTGAATCTTAATGATAAACAAATTAATTAAACCATTAAAATGAGCTTAACCACATTCCATTTTTGAATTGCATTCCCATCTTCAATAATAACATATAAACAAATGACTTATTTATAAACTATACAATTGTTGCAGAATGTATTGTCACAGCAATTCGACAAGCATCCAATAATTATCTTAAAAGATGTGAAGTATGCTGAATTAAGAGCTATGATGGACTATATGTACCGAGGAGAAGTGAACATATCCCAAGATCAGTTAGCTGCTTTACTAAAGGCAGCAGAATCTCTTCAGATCAAGGGTCTATCTGATAACAAGCCCTCAAGGCCTCCGTCGCGCCCTTCCCATGTTACACTCCCCCCTGCACACCCGCCCAGAGCGCCATCACCCCCACCACAGGTAATTACATATTTGTTTTACATTAGATACTTTTTCATAAGTTATGTGTATAAACCTAATTTATTTTTGAAAGTGCAATAAAGAATTGTAAACTTTTAATATATAAAGATAATCCTTTCACCAATACTAAATTCTGACCTGATCCTTTCTAATATAATAACTTTAACACAATCCTTTTAAATGTTCAAATTATTGACTGATCAAATTATTTTATCACAATACTTAATTAAAAGTAGGTTTATAAAGTTTTAACACATACATTGTGTATTACTTTAATTAAAACAAAAAAAGTTCTAACATTACACACTCCAAATTGCTTTGTGACAAAAAATGTTTGTTCCTAAGCTGTGGTTGTGTTGGTAAATACAATCGCTTCAAATATTACTGAATATAATTGCTAATTTGCTTATGAAATTTTGAAAATTGAGTTTTAGTCATCTACAATGCCCACCTGTTAATATTTAAGATTTTTGGCACTAAGTGATTTTGTGTGGTTGAATTAAAATTTATTTATTGATTCATAATCATGCTTATGTGTTATCTTGTCAGCCTTTGCTACATTATTTTTGGTTGTAATACATATTTATAATCCTAGAACATAAAGTTGAAAGTGTGGTAATGAGAAGCGTGATGAGTTGTGAAATCACTACAATTATTTTAGACCAAAGACATTTCCTTTTTCTATAGAATACCATATAATAGAAATAATTAAATCACAAAATAGATTAGTTATGGTATTATATAACAGTTCTTTTATTTGCCTTGTATTAATAAAACATACACAATTTTACGATTCCGATTGTATGAAACATTCTATAACATTAAAATATCTGGATTCAGTCAACACAACTAGATTTCAAGCATTATCATGATCACCAGGTTCGTGATGGCAGCATCGACAGCCGCGAAGGTTCAATGAGCCCGACCAGACGCCGCAAGAAAGTTAGACGTCTCTCCAACGAACAAGTGACTCCCGTTGCCCCACTGGTCCCTGAACATGAAGAAATGCCGTGCAAGGAAGAAGTCTCTAGGGATGGAGTGGAGGACTTGACCCTCGATGAGGATGCTGGAGATCCGCCTGCTCAACATAACGACGTCGTACGGAGTGAGTCCTTTATTTCAACATGACTCCTAGTTAATCTTTTAAATTTAATTTTGCTAGGTTCAAGCGTCGTCAATTAACTATTATTAGTGAGTGAGAGATATACTACTTATTTGAATTTTACATAATAAAATATTAAAATAATGTAACATTAAAAAATAAGGAACAGAAATATTATACAAGCTTTTATTTAATTTGAAATTACTTAGCCTGTATTTGTTAAATGGAAGTATGAAAAAAATTAATAACTAAACATTTTGGTATAATCTTAACGCAAGTAGGTATTTTAATAACACATAATTATAATTCAAATGTGCATGTGAAATGTTTATCACCGGTTTCTGCAATTTAAGATTTCAATTTCAAAATAATATTCAAGTTCAAAAGTTTATGATTTCTGATGAAATTCTACACTACTAGCTTGGTTTTTACTGGCGAAGTATTGCAGTTTTTTGAGTACAGGCTACAATATATTATGATTTATTATGTATTTTAAATATTTTATCAGAAAAAAATTACTGAAAAAATTACTACCACATTTCTGAGGTAAAATATTACAAGAACACAACTTTGTTTTCGACTTTCATAACACAAGAAAAAGCTTTTATTTTTGCTGTTAATATACAATTTATACTTTTTAACATGTGTTATGTAACTAAAATGTAGGCCTTGCTTGTAATGTAAATAATTTTGAAAGCATATCAATGACATTCACTTATAGATTGTTGAGTTTTTTCAAAAGCATATCAAATGGTGGTTTTACAAAAATGCTTTGTTAAAAATTCAGATTTATTGGGCTGTTGAGTAAAGACAATGTTTACCATTATTATTAATTAGTTGCACTGCACCTAGACTAGTGGTGATGTTATCTTTTCCAAGGTCGTAAGCGTCTAAGGCAGGACTTGGATAATTCATATAGGGATGATTTTTACAGAAATGTGCTTTTTCAGATTTTCAATGGCACATGGAACGATCTCAAGATGAAATAATGAATTCAAATGACAGTGTTCGAGACTCGCAAGGTAAGACCTTTATTATTCGTGAGTGGCAACACTCGCTCGCAATACTGAACAAGTTGCATTGCCCTTTTCCACACAATGCAATTTGTTGTGGGGTTCAAGTTATCTATTGGAACAATCAACTTGTTTAAACGATGATTTTAGTGGAAAAGTTGCTTGATCCAAAAAAGAAGGAACGGATGAAATGCGCAATGTCTTCCCATAATTTGAAACTAGACAAACAGTTATCGCTTAAAATGTATTTATTATCTATATCAATATTATTACACCGGAGTCGAGAGTGCTAGTGTTTTCACATGTGAAACTACAAACAATACCTAATCAATATCTAATTTTATCAAATACTAATCCTATACCCGATATCTATGTATCAATTTTTTTCCAACAAGTTTTTCAGGTTAAAGGTACTCGGTAAAGGTTTTTTCTTTTTGTAGCCTTTGAGGCGAGGTATTTTAAGTGAGCCGAGAGGTAAGTATACCTTTTGATATTATTAATTGGCTTATGTTTGTTTGTGGGACCATTCATTGCATGTACCATTTAATGTAACGGTAACCTTTAGTGCTAACTTATTAATTACTTAACCGTTTGGAGCGGGATGGTTGCGGTAAGTGAGACGTATACGTTATCGATTGTATTATGCAGATTGTGTGCACATTGCACTTTCGCTAAATGAATACGACATTTTTTCGGCCTCTAAGTTCGGGTTTACTCGCCAGTGCCATTCGCGAGGAGAAGTTTCACCAAATGAAAAAGAAAAGGTAATTATTCTGAAAATGACCTAATTTTTTTGTTATGTATTTTAGTTGCTTATTTATTTATTTGTATTATTTTTTATTTGCATTCACATGTGATTTCACTGCAGTTTACTTTTTTATCAGTTCATGTTTTACGTCCAAATTCCTTGCATGTTCACTAGGCCGGCTCTGAGTAAGCATGACGTTTCATTTTCCTAGTGGATGCGCATTTCATTTTCCAACATTACTCTTAATACTTTGACAATTGTGAGCTGTGTAATTAGGACGTGTGCACACGGAAGCGGGGCTAGACTACCCTCACGACCTCATTACATAAGCGCGACCGCAAGCCTCTGTACAATTACCTCGTGCTTAACCACTCGTTGTGCTTCAAACCCTGCTTTATCATTGCTTTTATTTACCCTTGCAGAGCCGTTGTGTAGCCTCCTGACATTCGCTAAAACACCCTTTCCATTAACACGTGGCTTGCTAAAACGATGGAAGGTTGGCGATACGGTCCCTGTGCAATTCCATTCGAGGAAAAGACAAAGCCGTGCCTCCAAAGTTGTTAAAAAAGACAAGTATAAAGTGAAGAAAAAAAGGGGTAGGAAGCCGAAAGTAGACTGCGAAGATTCGACGGCCACGCGGCACGTTTGTTCCATTTGCAAGAAAAAGCGCTATAAATATAAAAGAAATAAATTGAGGCACGAAAAGTATGAATGCTTGAAAAGAAAGCATTTCGTCTGTAAACATTGTGGAAAGAAGTATTCTCAGAAAAAGACCCTGCATACCCACGTTTCTGCAAAGCATACGATTTGAGCTTTTTACGCTTTATTTACATACTCGTATTTTCTATTTTACTTAAGATTTTTTCTTTTTACCCAGTTTTGTAAAACATGAATTGTTTGTAGAGTTATAAACTCTTATACTTTTTTTATTAGGTTTTAATCTCTTATTAAGTGCCATTTTTTTGTAGGTTAATCATGTAAAGAATCATTCCGAAAATGACTCTCTACACGTCGCCGGAATGATTTTAATACTCGTTATGTTTAGTTGATTTTCATAAGTTTATTTTGCGTTGTCGACTTTAGAAGTTTCTTTTTAAATATATATCGTTTGTTTAGTTGAAATTTGGGTTTTCTTTGAGCTTAATTAATTACCCGCCCCACCGACCTAGTCGTGTTATTATTCTGCAATCTTTCTATTTCAGGAGACAAAACGCCGGCGCGCGGTATTATGACTCGTAGTAAAAAAGTGTGCGAGGAGGCGACGGCGACCACACTGGCCATCCTCAAGAACGTGACCAAGATACCGGAGATGATGCCTCCCGAAGAGAGCAAGGAGAACAAGAAGCAAGCGCAGCTCAAGGAGAGGGCGGGCGAGAGGGGGGAGGAAGCCCGCTGCCACATTCTGCCCCGCGGCTCGGCGCAGCTGCCGTGCGCGCAGTACAAGACGGAGAAGGGCTACAAGTGCCCGAACTGCCAGCGATGCTACAACGCGCGCAAGAACCTCGTGCGTCACGTGACGCTCGAGTGCGGCCGCGAGCCCCAGTACAAGTGCCCCTACTGCACCTACAGCAAGCATCGCCGCAACGAGCTCAAGAAGCACGTCGAGAAAAAGCATCCCGACTGCATGCAGCTGGCGGCCAGCCCCAGCCCCGTGTCCGTCAAGTGACGCGTCGCTCCCGCCCCCGAGCGCTCCAGTGCCTTAACGATCTTCCTTTTACTTATACGGTATTAAATATATAGTTAAGTCTTGTGTATCGATGTCCTATTGATATTGGAATATTTTTTGACCTATTAAACGATTTTACTCGACCTCGGCCTCTCATTTCGCCCCGCCCCGACTTATGGGAAGATACTCTCACGACTTTTGTATTGTGCATGTTTGCATGGATTAGAAGCTTCGCCTTATAATTTCTAACAGAGATTTTTTTATTATAACGCATTTCTTTGGTTCCTTAATTAGCCTTCGGTAGTATTAACACGGACATAGTCGCGCTCGATTCTTTATTTGCATTACGATCCATTGTCGCATTTCAGAGCTTCACAAGGAAAGCCATCTGCCGTCGGCTCTATTGTCCCTGCTGTCGGTGCAGCACCGACAGCGTTCGCTGGCCGCAGCCCTCGTGCCGCCCTGCATCCAGGTCGGCGACATCGCGAAGGCGACGCGCGAGGACCTCCTCTATCCCGCCGCGATAGCCAAGCTGCCCGTGGACTCGCTGAGCGCGATCCCGGAGAACATAAAGGCGCACCTGTTGCAACAGGCCTTCATGCAGAACAACAACACGGTCGGTCATAGTGCGGAGTACAAGAGAGACGAGGACTCGGACGCCGAGCTGGACGATACGGACGACATCGTGTTGCCCGACGAGGCCGACGGGTCCTTCGGGTCGGGGGGAGGCGGGGAGTCGAGCGAGACGCGCGAGCGCAAGCGCGACGGCAACAGCTCGGATGACGCGTCGCGCCAGTTCGAGTGCCGGCACTGCGGCAAACGCTACCGCTGGAAGTCGACGCTGCGCCGGCACGAGAACGTGGAGTGCGGCGGCAAGGCGCCGGCGCACCAGTGCCCTTACTGCTCGTACCGCGCCAAGCAGAGGGGCAACCTCGGCGTGCACATCCGCAAGCACCACAACACCGAGTGGTACCTGTACGCCAGCAACAAGGTGCGCCGCAACAAGAAGACCACCATCTAGACCAAAGTCCACCCTTTACCAAAACGATTACGCGATAGTTGTAGCTTTATTTGTTCGTCGACGACTTTTACGCGGTCGCGTGCACATTCCCCGACGGCGTTAGATATATTTTGTTGTTTTCGTTTTAGAGTCTATTTTATTGTATTGTTTCTTAGTTAAGACTGACCCGAGTGTCGTCGCGGCGGCGCGTGCCAAATGTTTACGACCGCAGTCTCCCAAATGTATTTACCAAATTGTTGAAATCTTTATTAGTACCTAGTTTAGCGGCAATACTAACTCGAATTTTCTAGTTATAGTATCCTAACATTCCTCCGAGGGATAATTCCATACTTCACTTAGTGCAATGATATTGTTAGGTGTAGTCGGCGGTGAATTGAATGATCCAAAGGTGTTAAAGTATATTATTACGTTATATTATGAAATAAATTATTTAGCGATAGGTTAGGCGGCGCCGAGGAAGGCGTCGGGTAAGGAGCTCACGAAGTGCCTACGATGTTACCTTTAGTTAAATATTTGTTCGGTTTCGGTGTACTGGGATCGATCGATGTGTTCAAAAACCTTTTATAAAATTATTGATATTCATTGATATTTAATTCGCAATAACTTTTTATATATCGTTTAAAGTATACTGTTGTTGTTGTTTAAATAGGATTACAAAGCTATTTGACCAAAGTCAGTATTAGTTTAAAGGTGTGGAGTGATGAATGTTGTTTAACCGTTACGAGTCAGATTTGACGTTCCACCATATCATGATTGTTGAACGTGAGTTAATTTTATTTTAAGTTCACTTTGTTTTTTAATATTATTCGAGACTTAGTTTAATCATTTAGTGTGATTTTATATGAATATATTGGGGTTTATTTGGTAGAGAAGTTTAATAAAATGTAACTTTAGATTATTTTTTTTGTCTTTTTTTGCATCCTTTTATATTGTTTTGTTTGTTTTTTTTGCTTGTAGCGTCGTCGGTAAGTGCAACTTTTCGTTATATAATTGCAATTTGGCGCATGTTGCACGAGAGGCTCGCTTCGTTCACTTTGGTTTTTCTTTTCTTTGTTTTGTTCATACTAATCTAATGACTACTTTCAGGTAGACGAGAAAGCCCGCGGGTCGGGAGACTACATTCATTTAACACGTTTACCTAAAAAACAAACCGGTGACTAAAACTTATCGGTCAAATTATTCGCGACTCTCGTTTAACTCTCGTTCGATGAGTGGAAATTAATCGAACGAACGATCAAATTCTTCTCTCATTCGAGTTCATTTTAAATAAACGTTTTGTTTTCTTTTTGTTCTTTTTTTTTACTTTTTTCCTCTCGCAACGCTTTCATCACAGCACTCGGTGGACACTCACAGTAGATATGTATGTGTATGTACTTATATGTATCGTATCGTATGTATATAACACGTATATCGTGCTTGTATCTGTTAACATCACGGGAATGTCGAATGTGTGTGCGCGTGCGCTTGAGATGTCTATAAGAGTCGGGGGTTTCAGGTGGTGTCGCGTCGGAGGAGTCGTACCCGCGTCTCGGTGGCTTGTCGTGGGAGCACTGGTCGGCGCGCCTGGCTCTACCTCTCGTGGCCGGCATGAGCGTGGGCGCTCGGTCCTTGCCCGCGTCGCCCGGCGAGTCCAGCTTCACTTGCCCCGACTGCGGACGGGTCTACAAGCTCAAATCGTCGCTGCGGAACCACCAGAAGTGGGAGTGCGGCAAGGAGCCCCAGTTCCAGTGCCCCTATTGCGTGTACCGGGCCAAGCAAAAGATGCATATAGCCCGCCACATGGAGAGGATGCATCGCGAAGTGACTATTAAGCCGGAACAGTACATAAAGCAGGACAACGTCGACGCCTGCACATAAATCGAGACAACTCTCAATACTCATGTTAATTTCAAATACCAGGTTTCCCGATTTTGCCCGATTGTGATAAATGTGATGTAGTTCCTTTTGTGATAGTGGCAATCGGTCACGTTAGATTTAATATTTTACAGCTCACTGTGCATGCGCCACCTGAATCTTTTTAGTAGTCGACTTGAGTCAAGTTCTAGTTCCGAAGATTGTAAGTTCCAAAATAGGATCGTCGTAATTATACATTTACTGAGATCATTGTTAGACCAGTACGCCCACTCCCAAGTCCATGCACAGTCTGCCCGGAGACGTTACCGCAGGTGGTCGCGCGATCGATACCATGAATTTATTTTGATACGAATTTTATTAGTATTTGCATCGATCAAAGTCGTAACCGTATCGGCATTTATCCAGTTTAAAGGAAACTGATTTCATAAACGTATACGTATACAAGCACTTATTGTTTAAACAATCATTCCTATTCGAATGTCGCGTAGCTTTGTTAGGTCGAGAGAAAATACTTTAAATGTTGTTACCATTTCAGTTACTGCAACCTAAACCTTTAGCGTCGGTCGAAACGTCGACGAGTTTTGACTAGTGAATGTTTATGATTAATTTTATTTTTTAGAAACTATTGATGCTATTTTCGCTTTTAAGCAGTTTAGGTCTTTGCCATAATGCGTTCCATTATTTTTGTAATACTCATAAGTTTAAATATTTTGATTCGATTATTTTAGATCTCTTTACACGTAATGCATTTATTTTTTACTACGCGGTTAAGTCGTATTAATTGTAAGTTCCTGCAGACGAATGTTAATTTGTTGTTATTGGGGCCAATCGTAATTGTTAGTGTAAGGATTGACCGGAACGAGTGCCTTATTGTTGAATCGAGAGTGTATCTGTGTCTATGAACCGAGCACAAAATTTCGGATGTTGAAATCTTCCACGTAGTTTTTAAGTATTTTATATTTACCATTTAGCGTTTATGAGTGATGTGGCGTATATATTAGTAAAGTTATTCCGTTGGCTTTGCAAAAATGCGAATTGATGGAATAACGGTACCGATATGGAGCCACGTAGGAACCGTTCGCAGTTACCATCGTACAATCAATGTGTAGAGCTCACTAAGTACAAGAGTCATTTACAGATACATAAGTGCCTTCTAAAATTAGTCATTAGGATTTAAAATGTGTTTTAAGTGAACAAGTATATACTCCCAACTCAGACGTGCGCCTCGATTGTGATGTTCCAATCGTGGGATAGAAAAACGAGAAACGAGTACAAGATAGCTGTGATAGGGCGAGGCTCTGGGCGCGAGTGCGAATGACGACGTGCGACCCAAGTGATTTCAGAACTGACCTAGTTTCACAATGCTTAGGGTATTTACTATATCTGACAATAAGACAGTGATTAATTGCATTTGATTGTATTTTTATAACCTTTTTGTATTTTTAATAAAGTTGCTATTCTTGATAAAGTCTAGTTTTAATTGGATTTGTGTTAAATTTAAGATGAGTATGTATTACATTTTTTTATTCCTGCATAAACAATTCTCGAAAACTAACCCCGCATGATTACTTATCTTCAATCTAATTGAAATGTATTTAAGGTGGACGCCGGTGCATGTAGTCCATTTTAAATTCTGCTCGACTATTGGTTGATAGGTTGCATGATGAAAACACAACAGAGGTAATAGTTGTAGATGATATCGTAGCCGAATAAGGAGCAAATTAATGGGAGACATGGTGCATTATCTTATGCTTATGGTGGCACATTCAGGTGCGGTGGCTTGGCTTCACTGGCGGTAGCTTCATATTATTTGCACGTATTTATTTTAGTTTGCGTTTTAATTTCAGTTGCACACTTGTACACACCTTATATATTGGGTTATGGTACTGCAAGTTTGAGCGGCGGTAAAGCTGGGTGGACGCTATATGAGTGCGTCGATTGTGGGAACAAATACAAGCACAAAGGATCGCTACAACGACATATTAAATACGAGTGTAGAAAGCAGCCCAGTTTCAAATGTCCGTATTGCGTGTACCGCGCCTACCAGAAACACAATCTACTGCTGCACGAGCGCCACCTGCACAAAGATTTACCAGAGAAGGTGGACTTTGTCTCTGAATGACCCGGGCTTGGGTGAAAACATGTCAGTAACCTTTGAAAATATTAACTAACGACTCGACAATGGAACGCAACACTAACAAGTATAAAAACTGAAAGTTAGCGGAAGCCGGAATGTGCAATGTCCTCTTATTTATTCACTACAGCTAATTTTCGCTTTTTTTGTTTTGTGAATATTGGTTTTAAAGTTACTCATTATCGAATATCTTTCACAGCTTCACGATCGCTGGATCACCCGTGCAACTTACTTAAATTTCAAGAAAGAATTCTAAGAAGCAGAAGAATCAGGTTACCAGCAACAAGTTACCATTAGTGTTTTATAACTAACTGCAATAGATTTAATTGCCGATTAAGTATAGACAAAATTAGGTTGAAAAAACGGTCATAAGGTGAAGGCCTCTGTGCTCAAGAATCACATAACCATACCAAAATATCACTTGCCACGCCATTTTTATGGTCAGTTTGATGTTTTGTAAAAGAAAATTATAGTGTAGGTATAGTAGAAATGGTAGTCGACTTCACCGGCAGCTTATAGCATAATACATCTTAAATGACCAAATATTAGTCAGTTGAATCCAAATACTAATCTTTTTTTTTTAATTTATATCCTAAGACTATTGTTTAAGACATGTTTGTTTTCGATAATTTTATACGTATTTAGAATTATGCATAGATTGTTAAATTCTTGTTGTTAATGTATATTTAATGTGTGTTCCTTGTTACCAAAGAAATGTATAAATTAACTTTGACACATTGTTGATTAACTCGTATTATAAGGCCAGTATTCCTAATAATGTGTACCTTTATAAAGTATTTTTGCATTTGTTACTGTTAATAATTAAGTTACCATAGAAGTTCAAAAAATCATAATAACCAAAGAGATGAGTAGATTCTAGCATAAATTATTATCTTACTCTGTGCCTTACTACATTAAGAAACTAAGTAAATTGTTATTAAACTATAGAGAGAATGTTGTTGCGCATTAGCCATTATTTTAATGCATTTTTTTAAATATGTTGCTGTCAAATATGAGCCAAATTAAAACTTATTTTGGTTATTCTCTGCAATCTTACTAATACGTTATGTTATGCCTGCCCAAAGACGCAACATAATAGTGTTTTCTTAATATTCATGAAAATCTATTGGTGGTGGCAGTAAAAGAAATACAATATATTAAAAAGAATTAGTAAAAATATTATTTTGTGTCGGAAGTACGAATGACGTAAAAATTAAAGTGAAGTTAATGTTAAACATTCACTTTCGTTCTCTTTGTTTTTCTTGTAATGATAAAGACTTACTTAAAGTGTTTGTTTTTGACGAGATCACAAAAATTGTTAATACGACTATTAGCAAAAAATCTACTAACTTTTTTACCCACCAAGATATGTTTTTTGTTATAAGGTTGACCCTATAATTAGTTTATAATTGGTTTTAGATGATACAATGTATAGTTTTCGGAATTGGTAACTATACGAAAGATTATACTCAAAACGTTACTTAACGTCGTGTTCTGAAATACAAGGTTTAAATTGTTTATTATCGTTAACTTCAGGTTTCAAAAATTATTCTGTGTGTTAAAATTGATCTTGTATACCTAGAATATTAATATTTTCTTATGGAAATTTGAATCAGTGTTGATTATGAGTAAAAATATTTAACGCAATTGTAATCCATATTTCCGATAAAAAGGCGCACAAATTGCAGACTAAAGTCTACATATTTTTCTACCATGGTGTGGTTTGTTTTTCTTTATATTTTGTATGTGAATAAATGTTAATGATTTAACAAAATCAATTTATTATATTATTATCACCCTTAGCTATTTGCGATAGGTGACAAATGGTATTTATAAAGTGCGCTCAAGGAGTAACAAATAAACATTCTGGAAAGTCTACATAATATGTTATTCAAGAAATGTTAGTGATACAATATTTGCATTTGCAGTTCCTATACCATTTTAAGTTGAAAATTTGAAGTAGACAATAATAACGTGTCAGAAACATTTTTATTGTTTCAGGTGATATGGATTTTATGAAATCTGTAATGCATAATATGATGCCAGCGCTGAAGATGCAGATTTATGACACCATGTATCAATGCGAAAAGTGTAATAGAAAATACAGACATAAAAGTACATATAGAAGACACGTTACATATGAATGTGGTAAGGAACCCAAGTTTAGGTGCCCCTTTTTCGATTGCACCTATAAAGCATACCAGAAAACTCACACGGACGCACATGTAAAAACTAAGCATCGGCTAATGATGGTGGAATACAAAGAATGATAAGTGAAGTGATCTGAATAGTACGTTGTGATATTAATATATTTATTACGTTATTTTATTGTTCTTTCTTTAAGGCATGATAATACTACATCCTTATTTATCCTTTGATCATAGTGACGATATTTATATTAAATAATAAAACGCTCTTGTCGTATAACTTCGTATATTACAAGTTAAAAGAAAGTTTGCTTAGTAACAATAAGGGTGTTACAATTCTGTGAGAAGGGAATGGAACATTGGCCTATGTAGCGTAATTATTTTCCACCGGGACCCTTTCAATATTTCTTTGGAGCCGAGACTAAAAGGAGAATTAATTGCAATGCTCTAAAATCTGACATACAAGACCACCACTAGAAAATTTAGACAAAATACTTTTGATGAATTTTAAGCTCAAGTAGTTAGATTTAAACATACACCTAATGCACAAACATTTGAAATATTTTGTATTTCATGCCACCGATGTAAAAAGTATGTGAGATTAAGATTGAATCATGTGAAGAAAGATCTCAAACTTAATTATAATTTTTTTATTGACCTTCACAGACTATCTCCCTTGTATGCATTAGATTTATCTGTCAAGATCAAGTTCCATGGCTGTCAATTTGTCAACTCAAAATGTATATTGTCGACGACCAACGTTGTTAAAAAATTACAAAACAAAGAATTTAGCTAAATATTATTTAAATAAAAATGATTTAAAGTTTGTTTTGTAAAATGAACCGCCTTATATGCTTAAACTCTTGTTATATTAACACTATAAGGAGTAGTTACAATAGGTCCAGGCAATTTTTATTGACACCTAAAAGTGTATCTCTGGAATTGATTATAGTTAGAAAAGTACACGAACAGAAGAAGATACGTTCAACCCTCAATTATGTGATCGCTTTAGGAGTTATGACAGTAGGTTTAAGTTACGCCGCTGTACCTTTATACAGGATATTTTGTCAAGTAAGTAACCTCAATTATTTTCCTTATCTGTAAGTAAAATTTGTAGGTGAAAGATTCTAAGTGAATTTTATGAGTTATCTTTCATGATTAATGTATATAATCTTCTAATGAAATCTATGTGAAAGATTTACCGTCCAATATTCATAGTATACATTTGCAGGCATATAGTTATGGAGGTAGCATAGGGCAGGCCGATGCAACAGATGAAGTAAGTAATATGAAGGCGGTAAAAGATAGACCTATCAAAATAAGGTTTAATGCAGACGTAGCATCCTCTATGCAGTGGAATTTTAGGCCACAGCAAACAGATATTACAGTAAGTATATGAATGTTTTTTAAACTTCAGTTAGTGTTCTAACTTAAATTTCCCCTTAAATGATAAGTTAATATATAATAAGTTAGTAAATGTTTTATTATTTAACATCTATTATATATTTCAAAATTTTTTTAACATTTAACAAATATGTTAAAAACTATTGAATTTTCTCATCGAGAGATAATGTTATTATTAATTATTTATTTAGTTTAGTTATTAGACGTAGTTTTCAAACAAAGGCAACTCATATTTTTTATATTCGCAGGTGGTGCCAGGAGAAACAGCTTTAGCTTTCTACACAGCTAAAAATCCCACTGATAAGCAAGTAGTGGGCATTAGTACTTACAATGTGGTTCCATTTGAGGCTGGTCAATACTTTAATAAGATACAGTGCTTCTGCTTTGAAGAACAAATGCTTAATCCACATGAGATGGTGAGATTTGATCTTATGTACCATAATGCCTTGGCACTGGCATGTATTGTTACAAAACTTTGCATGTCCACGGGTAGTATTACACTACCACTAGATTTCAAATATTGTATTTTTAATTTTACAATTAACTATGTAATTGAATATTCAAATGACTATATTACCTCATTGTAAACATGCAATTATTCCCATATTAAGGTTGTATTAGCCCACACATAACAGAGCAGCAGCACAGTTTAAGGCGACTATGCTCTATATAGCGCAAATAACATTAACAAATGTTAAAGAACTAAATAAATATTGCAACTATAAATACATGTTATTATAATTGAATTGCGCATTTTTAGGGTTCAACTTATTTTATATGAGCCATGTCCACATTTGGTGTTTTATTATCAATTGGCCTATTTTCAGGTAAACATGCCAGTGTTTTTCTACATAGACCCAGAGTTCAGTGAGGATCCAAAGATGGAGTACATTAATGAGATTGTTTTGTCTTACACTTTCTTTGAAGCTAAAGAGGGATTCCAACTTCCTGTCCCTGCATATGCTAAGTAATGCACAAACCTAAGTATTTTAGTTATAGAAATATTGTGTTATGTAATGCCATTATTTTATTATAAAAATGTTGAACATATTTTAATGTTATGCTTCTTTCAAGTTTGTGTTTGGTTATAATTATAACTGTGTCTGTTGCTATGGTTCAGTGGGTCAATTGTATGCATTGAATATAGACAGGAGGTCCCGAATTCCGAACCCAATGAAATAAATTATATAGAAGACATCAAATCCTGATTATGAAAAAAATTTGTCATTAATTTAACAAGATGATAAATTGTATATTTGAAAATTGATATTTATTAATTTAATTTCGCCAAGTATTACACATTCAATTACCAGACCCCGTTTGCCATACATCAATATTTCTTTTTCACTTTCAAATCACAGTTAAATCACCCCCAAGCCTTTCCCCAAATAGGTCTCCCTAGGGAAGAGTCGAGAAAATTGTTAAGCTGCTAGAGAAGAGAGAGCTAAAAGGTAACCTAATAGGTTCTGGCGGTGATAATTGTCCCAACATATAAGCTCAATCTCTCCGAGCAAGTATGGCCTTTCCGTCTCGTTACTCTTATCTTCAAACTCGTGATTAAAATCCTACGAAGTTCTAGTAACTCACACCCTAAAAACCTCATCTAGTTAAAGCAAGAAAAGTTGTATTCCATTTTATTACCATTGTACCCTTTCGATCATTAACCCTACTTATAGTATTCCTTATGAGGGACCATATATCATGCACAGTTTGATTCCACATTTTATTTCCAAAGTTAAGCTTTGATAGCAGCAGTCACCGGGTAGCCCCGCCTCAGTCCCATACATTGGTCCCTGTCTATGAACAGAGTGGTCGACTTATTGCGCAAGTCCGCTTCCAGCCCCGCTCGTACTCCAAGTAAAGTCTGGTGAGTACCTTCCGCCGTAGCTATCTTTGATCTCAGGGTCTCCATAGTCTCTTGGAGATCACAGCATTCTTTCACCAATCTGAAAATATTAGTCTTAACACACGCGAATGCCTTTGATTGATGCCCTCGAAAGATTTGATCTTTGATAGTTTTTTAATATTTGACGTGTATAATAGTGTTCTCTCGCACAAACAAACCTATTCTGCGCCTCATCTCGGCACTTCTCCAGATGCGGTCTGTTGGTTCGCGCTTGGAGCCGGGTGTGAGCCACCCTCAACGGCTGCAATTTGTCTTCGATAGCCTTGTTTAGCAGTTCTAGAGTCTTCTCCACGTCAAACATTTCTTGCTGAACCTGAATAACATTTTTTTTGTAAGGTCGAATACGTTTAATGGATTTGCCACTTCTAATCAGCATCGCATAATCGCATACCTTGTGCAAGTGCAACTGCAGCTTGTTCTTGATCTCGATGGTCTCGGCGATGCGTCTCGTAAAGGCGCTGTTGGTGTTACTCCATTGGTCCCAAATCTCCGTCGCTGAGACGTTCACCAGGTTCTCGGCATCTGTTAGAATGTTAAAAATATGCCACGTATTATGAATATTGTTATTTCATTGGAGCAGTGTTCCAAAGCTAAGGCCCTCACACGATTAGCGCCACTGGTATTGGCAAGCGTTTAAAGGTTTTTCTTTACAAATCCCGACAATCTAGTATTCAGATTTAATTGTAATAATATATTTACCGGAAAGCATTTGCACTGCCTTGGCGCGTTCGGATTGCGACCTCTGCAGAGTAGCAGCACTAGCAGCCGCCCAGCGCTCAGTGTCACACACCGACGGGTCATAACGTTCAATGCCCGCGTAGAATTGCAGGCCCTTTATAATATTTACTCTCGTAGAATATAAATATATCCTGTTCCTCTATGTAAGTTTTTTAAAGGATAAAAAATATTTCTGCTCTTTATATTTAAGGATATATTTTTATGATATATAAAATACATATTTATATATTTACACTTCGTTACCATTCTATATAAAATCATACATATAAAAAAGTTATAAGGCAAAGGTGGCCTTATCGCTAAAAAGCGATTTTATTCCAGGCTACCCTACCTAATATGCAATAATAAAAAAAGAAACACCTACAGAGGGTAAAGTACAAAAAGTGCATAAATAGTTATAATTAATAACAACTAAAGAAAAAAATAATTATTATTATAAACAAAAACAAAGCTTGTCCAAAGGTTAATTGAGTCAAAATTAACATATATAAGTAGTATCTGATTACGAGGCAGAAGAAATATTATTAAACCAACGTTTTCCACGTCAGCTAGTTACGAAATTATTTCTGACCTTGGAGAAGTTGTTGAGCTGATGGCACATGTTGTCAATACCGAGGGAATATTCCTTGTTCCGCATGTCTGATTCCAACTCGTGTTGTGTCGCGCGACAGTTTTTAGATTGCTGACGAACCTACGAGATACGATATGCTATTTGAAAAATTGTTGCACTACTCATGAATCATCATATCAGAACAACCATTATAACCCATGATCAGCAGTTTCAAGGACAGCGTCGGCCTTCGGGGGTGGCGAACAGGGCAATCGCCCGGGGCCTCGGGCCTCACGCAACAACTCAAGCAAATTTAATATAAATGTTTTTTAACTACATATATTTACTTATTTAAAACTTGAATTCGATACTTAATTACTTATTAAGGTTATTAACATTACAGTAATTTTAAATAAACTTAGTTAACTAATTCATTTATTTAAAACATATTTGAAAAAATAATTTTGGTACATGTCAAATAACAGAACATGTCTAAACCAAACAACCAGGCCTACTTTCGCATCACATACTTTTCTGGACCGACAAAGGGCCTTCTAAAGACCTGCCGCCCGGAGCCTTGCAATGAGTAAGACCGCCTCTGCTCAAGGATATTTATACCTTTTCCAGCATGTTTCTGAACTTGTCCTGACACTCGCGTAGTATCGCCACTTCCTTAAGCAAAGACTGCTCTACAGCGTCATGGACTTGTTCTAGACCTGAAGGAAAATAGAAAAGAGGAGCGACATTATATTATTGTTTGATCGAATAACCAATGTGTTTATCAACGCTGCTATAAAAGCTACTATGACATTAGATCAATAATAATTAGGCTCGGGCATTGTTGTCAGTTAAGCAATGAGAAATCTTCGTATTTAGCCAAAAACAGAACATGAAGTAACATGTCCATAAATGTTCGGCTCTAGACAAAACTTACCCTGTCTTTTCTCCCGATGGTAGAGACACTCCTGTACGATATGCAATGGTCCTTCAATACCGGCGATGGCTCGCTCCAATTGTCTTCGAGTGTCGTTCAACTTCTCGCAAGTGGATACAAGACGCTCCATTTCAATTGATACCTATAGGTATCAATAATTCAGCCGTGTATGTCACATCTAAGCATTTTACTGCGTTTTATACCTCCAATGTCGCTTTATACGTAAACTCTGCAACCATGACTATACGTGCCTTATTGCAGGTGAAGGTGACTTTAAAAAATACCACCTCACTGTGCGCCACGCGAAGGATGGAACCAGATGATTTTTTAGTACTTACATTTTTTTCATGTAGTGAGTTTATTCACTTCGCTTAGTAACTAAATAGTTTATTTAGGGGTAATTCAGGACCTACTGAATTGATTTTGATAATCATTATGTATATACAACAAAACCGTTTACGAAAACATCCTTGACCAAAATCTTGGGCCTTGGCTGAATTCTGTATTAGGTTCTTAGTAACGTCATCACGACGATTACGACTATCGGTTATTACGACCATGTGAGTAGTCCCTTCGATGTCGTTATAACAGATTTTGGCTGTATTGTCATTTTGCGGGTCATAAGCATCATTTAAGTTATAAAAGAAAAAATATAGCTAGAAAATTAACTTTTATATTTTACAATAATTAGTCCTTCGCCATCTATTGTTTGTCTGCTCGCGATAAACTCAAGGACTACAGCAAGAAAGTTATTGCTGTTCTTACCAGTGTCTAGAATGATTCTTGAAGAAGGTATAATTCCTTTCCGAGTTTACGTTACGTTTTTATTCAAACAATAACGCATAGATAAGTATATTTTACCAATTATTAATAGTTAAAACTTGGTATAGAAAAACTATATTAAAAAAATACTAAATTGTTATTTAAATTTTAAATATGTTAGTGCCTGTAATATTTTTGAATGAATCGGGTTCATACATAAGTATTTGTTTATGTAGTAAAATCAAAGCCCCTAGGCCTTGCGGATTTTTCTGTGGATTTAGTTTAATTTATGATTCCATATTATCTTATCATCTTCCATATATCTTTTATTTATGATAACGATAGACTCACCTCATTTCTCCAAAAGGTCGTATCGGTTATACGTTCTCCGATACGTCTCCCAGAGTCACGCTGACCTTGAGTACCAATCTCATCAGTCTCTCTACAATAAAAGTCTCAACAACTTGATCTCTTGGTAACGACACTTAATATGGTTTTTTTTATATAAATTAATATGACTAAAGTATACATATAATATAATATAAACGTTGTTTATTTCCACACTAACCCAGTAGACACTAGACTATAGACCAACGGCGGATCTAGGGGGGGGGGGGTGTCATGAACTGGTTCCAGGACTTAGGTGGACCACTAATTGAACATAATGATTTTGTTTCAATATTTTGTCACCATAACAATTTTATGTAACTACATACCTAATATTTTATTAATATAATATACGTATTAATTTTGTATGATGGCAAACGTATAGGTAAGTTCTTAACTTGACCACGACTATGGCACTTACTGGCGCCAAACCGGGATCCTCCCTTGCTTTAGACGAATAGTAGACCTACCTCTACCCCTAATTGAAACCCAAGAATTGTAAACTGGTAACTAAAATACATGGGAACATCTTGGCCGAAAAAGTGATTCCCTTATTACTCATATTCCATTTTTCCCACAAACCTCAGCATTCTCATGATGTCATTTCTGACACGCTCCGAGAAATTCCGCTTTGCGTCAGACTCGTTGTAATTCTTGATGCTGTTCTGGTTCCACTCATATTGAGTGTAACGGGTGTAGAGTGCAGCTCGTGCTGCATGTTCAGGGCTGCGGTCAAATCCTGTCACCAAGTTTGGGAAGCGAAGAGGCTCGGCTGCCATTCCCGTCGGGGTGTAACAAGGATCTACCATCGTATTGGTTATAGGTTGCGATGGCCTGCCAAGGTATAAATCTATTAAGTAAATATAGTTGTTTGTGTACAATAAGCTACCGAGAGAAATTATTTCAGTAACGTCTGTTTCAATGTATGCTATTTGTTTACAGTAATTAAGACCTAGACTATCATACATTTTATATGTATTATATATACATTACATAGGAGTAACTTCAATCTCTTCATAGCCCATGATTGGTCGCCAAGGGTGCTTTTTAGGCGAGTGAAAACAATATCCCACTTGTGGCGGCATATTCGGAGCACCTGCTGTTTCCTTGACGGGGCTCCATTGTTGTAATTGCTACAAAAAATATGAGATAATGGTAATTTGTAAAAAATATTAAGAGAAAATTAATTTTACTAAACCGACAGAGTACCGTGCACATTGTTACTTCTTTTGCCATTTTGGTTAAATGTTTAGCAATAAATTTAATATTATATAATTATTTTAAACGTATAAATAGTATCCTAAAAAACAGCTACTTAAAAAAGAAAAGTCAAATTTGAATTTCGTGTCTTGATTTTTTTTAATGTATGGAAATAGAAATTACTATGTTACTAAATCAACATTCTGTGGCACAGATAAACGTTTTCCCCATCTTTAATATTTATTGCTTGCCATATGTCAACCAGACAACCAACGTCACAGTAACTTTGACAAATGGTTGATATACATCGTAAATTCAGTCTTCAAAAACACCACATTTGTGTTCCTATAATTTCTGAACGATGTAGATTGTAGATTGATAATTAATAAATCATTGAAATAAATTTTTAACTGTTACTTATTTTGGTTTAGGTTTGAAAAAATATTTAAACATTTCGTTACATGAATTACTAGAGAAATGAGTAACGTTCCTGAAAACGCTCCACATCGTAAGTATTGTTTAAATTTTCATTATTTTTAATTATTTTCTTTATGAAAATGCAATGTACCTATTAATTACTAAAACAGATTGCCCCGGAACTCAAAGTGAAGATGCTGGTAAAGTGTCAGCTTGTGCGGGATGTCCAAATCAAAATATTTGTGCTTCAGGTATCTAACTAATTATTACATTTTTAAATGCGCCTGTTTATTATAAATCCTTTGAATATTTAAGTTTCATTGACAAACTTATTTCTATCTTTATAATACTAGCAACTATACCTTTGCAAAGGTTCAACACTTGAGAGTCAAGGAAGGTTACCAAGAATTATTTATTGTTTCAAAGACATTACATCACAGATTTTATAAATTTTTAGTAACAACATTAAGGAGTGTCTATGGTCTGTTTACCCTGCTATATCTACTAATTTTATAACAATAAATAGTATTGAAATAATTATTTCACATCTTTTTTTATTCTACTTCTCAAATATTTTTGTAGTCTACTTAATAAATTAAATTTTTTGTAGGTTTACCCGCTGGACCTGATCCAGCTATAGAGATAATAAGAAATCGTCTATCAAATGTAAAGCATAAGATATTAATTTTATCTGGTAAAGGAGGTGTAGGAAAGAGCACTGTCACATCACTGCTTGGTCATGGTCTGGCAGCTAAGAATCCAGATATAAATGTAAGTATAAGTATATGTATAATTTTAAAACTAATCCCCTTAATTTTTGCAATTACAACATAATCCTTATATAAGCTTTGGCTTTTAATGTTTGAGGCCTTATCTTGTTGAATCAGTAAAAGCATTTCATGATAATGCTTTTAAGTTATTCGTTATATATAGTTTGATTTGGGTGGTAGAGATATCACACTACTAATTAAATAATTTCCTTATTGGAAAACCTAACATGCATAAGTACAATACGAGGTTCCTGTGACTATATGTAGATGATGTTTCTTATATTCACAGTATAGGAACACAAAGAATGTGAATGTGTTCTCCCTAGTATTTAGTTGGTTGCAATTTGTTGCACCTATGACCTGCTAACAGATGCTTGTTCACATTTATAACACATCGCGCTGTTATTGCAGCTCTATACTATATATATATGTAACACACAAAGAGATAGATAAGTGGGAACACCTAGTGGAATAACATAATAGTAAGTTTATTTAAAAAAACATACCCGGTTATACCGCGAACGTCTTTCGTACGAACTCCCGAATTCCATATTTTATACTTTTTTATATAAAGTTCCCGAGACACGTGTATCGATCTTGAAGGTTCGTGGGCAAGAATTTAGCAAAACTACCTTCCGCATTACGACCCGTGCCACGCTCCTTCTGATACAACCTTGGGTATGTATTGGTATATAGGTCAGGCTTTACTAACACTATGGAAATTAGTACTCGATTAATTTTTATTAAATTGTTCTTAAAATTTATATAGTAATAGCTTTGGTGCGATTTTTTTACGAATAGTACAAAACACTCTATAACATAATTTACAAGTATGGTCCGCATCTGCGATTTTCCAACTTCTTAACCCGCTGAAAAATACGTCTTCTGAATTCTGCAAAGTAGATGTAAAAAACGCCTCATTCGACTTTAGAGAATACGATTTATGGGGCAGCAGTTCGTAGGCTAATTCTACCAATTTGACCGTGGCGACGGCGGAGGCTTGGAGGTGGCTCTTTCATCGCCAAATAGGGCCGTTCTTTTTTTTCTTTTCGTTTCTCTAATTCGGCGTTGAATCGGCTCTATAATCAGCATGGAGCCCTGCGACTGCTGTCCTTGTCTGACAAATGACGTTACGCGCTAACTCTCTTTCACTCTACCTCAAATATTTATCATCTTTAACAGCCAGTAACCCTTATTTGCGGCCAGATTTAATTAGGCAAACTTATATGAATTAGCTAAAATTAGCTTCAATTTGACATATAATTAATAAATATCCGTTATAAACGTATAAATTTATTGAAATCATACCTGTTTACACTTGGCTGCAAAGAGGTGCCAGGGGCCAGGTGCGCAACGGCAACCGTGATTTTTTAGAATCTTCATATTTATTACCGTGATGTAGACGTTATTTTATTAAAAATGAAATAAACGATTTTTTTTAACAAAAATCAATTAAAAATAATTGCGGCCAAATTTTGATAGGCAGCCTAGTAAATATATATTCTCCTAATTATAAATAAACATAAAAATTTGGTTAAACAAAAACTCGATGAACGCACCAATCCTGCAGCGGGATCTTAGACCATAATAGTTGCAGTGACATACTCGTAATAATTACTAATGAATTTTCCCAGTTCAGGACCCGCTGAAAACTTGGCGCGTTGATTTTATTATAATGTATATTGGATACAAATTATGTATTGTATCCTCAAGCTTCAGACATATTAAAGTTAATACTTAGACCTGGAAACAAAACAATAATATATTATTTCTCTTTGTCTCCAGATCGGTATTCTGGATGCAGACATCTGCGGCCCCAGTCAGCCGCGGGTGTTGGGAGTGCGTGGAGAACAAGTACATAACTCTGGATCCGGATGGTCGCCTGTCGTAAGTCTATTACTCTTAGAGTAATTTGCAATATCTCTAAATATATAAAACAAAGTCGTGTTGGTTACTCCACTTATAACTCAAGTTCGGCTGGACCGATGTCAGTTATCTCTTTTTTGCTGATTTCTTCTCCGCTCCGAATAGCAAAATCAGTAAAAACATATGGGATAAGTTATCGAATAACATTAAATTAATTAATTTTATGAATGAAAACAGCATATAGTGCCATCTATTGACAAAACTTCGCATCATTTTACATCGAATTTGTGTCAGTTCAAGAAATTCTGATCTTGCTGTGAATGAGAAGATGCATAGACTGGCCTTGATCTTGATCTAAGACATGTGTTGTTATCTCATCAAAATATGTTGTATATCAAAAAGTGCTTTTACATGCAGTATCGCAATTTTGGCGATAGAGAGATTACAGGGCTGATGCGTGAAACTGCCATTCTTCTTTAAAAATGGCAAGCAATAAAACATTTCTGTATTTGCAAAGAAAGTTATGATAATACCATAATGACCCTAATGAATCCTAAATTAAGCTAAACTAAAGTTAATGCGATTTTATTAGACTGTTAGCCAGTTTTCAATATTTGTTAAGTTGGCCATCGCCCCTAGATATGTTTAATTTGGCCAAATTACGTGCTGATTTTAGTATAAATATTTGTCCATTTCACTGTATTAGTCACTTGTTTTGTAACTAAGTAGCACGTTATAATTAAAGTGGAATGTTAAATTCAAAAAAGTAACATTTGTTTAAACACCCAAAAGTAATCCTTAACTAAGTGAATGTTACTTTTCTAGACATATGATTATGTATAACCTGATATACAAACATTACCCCATCGGGCCCTATTTTTGGCTAAATTAACAATATCTTGTATCAATATTAATTATAATGTTCTAGTTAAGTGGCCAAACTGTATCAACAAAGTTATTTAATGCTATTGCAGTATGTAAAGGACAACCTTTCCTTGATGTCAATCGGTTTCCTGCTGGGTAGCCCCGATGATGCTGTCATCTGGAGAGGACCTAAGAAGAATGGTATAATTAATTTCATGAGTATTCCCTAACAAAAATTGACAGATTTTGTTAATAAACTTATTTTTTTAGGCATGATTAAGCAGTTTCTAAGTGAAGTGGATTGGGGAGATCTCGACTACTTGCTGATTGATACGCCACCAGGTAGTATTACCGATCATCTTAAATATACTCACTAATGGTACAACCCAGGGTAGGGACTGGAATCCATTTATATCTCAAGAATATTATTTTAAGTTTTTTTTTATTTGATATTAAATCTAATCTGAACTTGGTCTATCTGGTCCGATTTAAATAAAGTATATGTTATATTTTAGGTACATCTGACGAGCACCTCTCCCTAGTGCAATACCTATGCGGGGCGGGCGTGAGCGGCGCGGTAGTTGTGACGACGCCTCAAGAGGTGGCGCTGCTCGACGTGCGAAAGGAGATACACTTCTGCCGCAAAGTGGCGCTGCCCGTCATTGGCGTTGTTGAAAACATGTCCCTCTTCGTGTGCCCCAATTGCCATGTGAGCTGCTCTTCAGTTTGCGTCCTAAATTGTATCGCTTGTGCAATACATTTCGTGCTTTCTACAATTTTTTGCGGATGCCGATAAAGAAAATTACCTTTAAAAAAATCTACAATTATTTTATTTCAGAGCCGCAGTGAAATCTTCCCGGCGACCACAGGTGGCGCAGTACAAATGTGTACGGAATTGGACGTCCGCATGTTAGGAGCGTTGCCTTTGGACCCGCTTCTCGCTCGCTGCTGCGACGCAGGCGACGATTTCACCACGCAGCTGCCGCATTCGCCGGCCGTACAACAACTGAGACTCATCGTCGATAGTAATGCTATATTTATTATGTTACAATTTTACCTTCTTTTTATTTTAATGACCGCATTTACACTAAACATCAGTTTAAAATATTGGGTTTTTATAATTTCAACTCTATTTTTTTCAGGTATAATAGCAGTCTGCGAAACCTCTGCTTGAATAGTGTCTTGATAGTCATAAGCTTGTAATGTTATTATGCTAATATAAAATTATTATATATTGTTATACTATTGTTTCCTTTTTAATAATAGCACCTTAAAGACTCTTCTATCATTTTATTCCTCCGATTTTAGTATAATACAAAAACTACTGGTACATACTATGTGTAGTTTGTAGAAATATCCTAGTGGGATAACAAATAGTAATGGGTAAAATCAGTTATCAAATCGTATGTTTCTACTTTCTGCCATCACCTTTAACATTTTTAAATGTATTTATTTACAGTCTACCTATTAAAAAGTTATGTTAACTATGGTTAGAACTTTGATCGTGACCTATGAGAGCATAGAAGGGGATCACGTCAATTGTCACCTTGAGTAGTCGATGTCATTTCATAAGTGTGGTTGACGTTTAGTATAAAATGAAAAATATTATAAAAAAGAAGTAGTGTGCAAATATCTCAAATATCATTTTTATTATTCAAGTGAACTTAAATATCATTATGTGGTACCAAATAAGGCCACCAAAAATATAGCATCATATAACACATCCTTACAAAAAGTTGCGTCATCTAGGCAATCAATGCATACTAACATGTTCCTAAATAATTAAAAACCCATTAGTATGCCTTCTCATCAGGGTGAAGAAGAAGATAAACCTTGTAGAGCTTGTAGTGATTTTAAATCGTGGAGTAAAAAAACCAAGGTTAAAATCCAGACACCAAGTAAACCTGAACCGGTAATTTTTTGTAACCTCATACTTCCAGAAAAATCTAGATAAGATAAGCACTGCATGTCATAATTTTGAATAACATGCATTAATAAAGAAAGTATTAGAAAATGTGATAGAGATATTTTTGTTATATGTTGTTTTGAAATTTCTAAAATTGTTATAGGCACCATTGGAAGATAAAGAATGTCCTTTAGATAAGGAGGAATTAGGCAAATCCACATGGGGCTTCCTACACACTATGGCATCCTATTATCCAGAAAAACCAACAAAATCTGAAGCTGAAAAAATGGTTCAATTCTTTAATATTTTTTCCCAATTCTATCCATGTGAGCCTTGTGCACTAGATTTCCAGGATGAGTAAGTATGCATACTACATACAATGTCATGTATGTAGTTTATTTCTTATGTTTAAGTTGATTACTGGTGCCTGTGAAGAGAAATTGTTGAGCTTTATGACTGACAATAAATTTTAGTTTTTATGTTTGATTTATTGTTGTTTCTATGTATTATTTTATCTGTTAATAGTTGTTGGAAAGAGATTAACTATTGGTATTTATCTATTTCTATAACCTTTAGTTTCTCAAAGCACATACATCTGCATTCATTTCACTAATCAATTTTCTATGGAATGTTACTTAGGCTTGAAGCTAGATAAAATTATAGCCACTTTTTTTTTTAATTTGTTCAATATACTTGTGCACATTACATTGGCATTAATGTTATCCAAATTATTCTTTTAGCATTAAAAAAAATCCACCTCAAACAAAAACTAGAGAAGAGTTAGCAAAATGGTTGTGTGATAGACACAATACAGTCAATAAGAAGCTTGGCAAGCCAATGTTTGACTGCAGTAAAGTACATGAGCGGTGGAAAGATGGCTGGCTTGATGGCTCTTGTGATTAATAGAAATATCGCAGCTAAAATGTCACTTTTCCTGTGGGTCCAATTAAGTTTTTTACACTCTTCTAACACTTATTATATTTTGAACTTACAATCACTAGATTTTTTTTGCATTTATTTAAAACTATATGTGTATGACATTTTAGCTGTGTTTGTAGTATATTATAGTATATTATAGACAATATTAAACAGTTTTTAGTTGATATTCATTCCTGCAAGTATTCACAGCTGGTGTGTTATATACAGGAATTGTGATAATAGTGTACAATTTGTAAAATATATTGACTGTTAAATAGATAGTATTCTTATTAATTCCTCAAAACATACATACAAAATTGTACCAGTTCTGATGCAGACTAAAATACAACAGTAATTAGTTTATAAATTAAAATTCAAACAAATATACACTTATAAACAGAAATGTATATGAAATGCTTCTAATTATACATTTACTGCCAGTTCTCAAATCAAGGGAGTAGAATGGAAGAGAAGAACACGCAATAAACACTCCGCCACTCAAATTAATTGCAAAGTTTTTGTTTTACACAACGTTTGTAAGGAGCTGCAACTATTACACCATGTTCCACATGACATATTAAGTAATTAATAAAATAAATTAAAAACAGAGATTTGTTCTCTATCAGCAGCAGTCTCGGTGAATTAGGAGCACGCACTTGAATTCTCGTGGGAACAACCCGCAAATACGTATTCTAAATATTACCCCGTACACGAATTCAAGTACGATCTGTCACTACACCCGTTGACGAATATGACGCATGGCCAGGCATCGGCCCCTCACCATATTTTATTGATAGAGACAACCCGACGCATGGACGCAGCCACAAGCAATGACATTGAAATGTGAACTCGCTACATAAGAAAATAATAACAATACTAATTATATTGAAATAATTTGATACCACATGGATCACGGTTTGTTCCCACTTTACATAAAAACAATCCTGGTTGTTGACGATCGCCCCGACTCTAAGATCGTTTAGATATTCATTTGTATTGTAATAGGCCTTAGAAAGCAGTTTTACTTTAATGTACGATTTTAATTTATTTACTGAGAACACTTGTAGGGATTTTATTAAAAAACACATAAAATTACTTGGAAAGAATAACTCGTTTTATGCACCCTTGTGGTTTATATGGGTCTTTTCTTCTAAATTTGTTGGGTCAGAAGTGCTGTCCGTTTTAAATAATATTGTGATTTTACATAGCTTCGTCAGGTCTGAAAAGACTCCACAATCATACATTCATAAAATATTATAGATAACTCTGAACTGATAGCATTGATTACTGAATGAAAAACGAATACAGTTTCTTTCGTTTTTTTTAGTTCTAGTTGTTTAAATGATTTTATATCATTGCAGCTGATGCGACAACAGCCCAAAAGAGATATCTGCTATTATTTTTAAGGTAAGTTGGAGCATCATTGGTAAATAAGGCAAATAGTAAAGGACCCAAATGAGACGCTTGGGGCACTTTGAATGCATTTATTGCATGCGTGCCCCTGTGGCCCCATGTGCCCATACCCCAATAGCTTAGAAGGCACAGACATTTCTATTAAGAAATATACAGAATACAATGCCTTGACAATATTCCATAAATATATTTATTTATTTATTTATTTATTAACACTTCGTTGCATTACATAAAAGGAAAATATTAAACTTTATTTAATAACAAGCAACTGGCGGCCTTATCGCTTTAGAGCGATTTCTTCCAGACAACCACTGTGAGTAAAGGAAAAAACCACTATGAGTATGTTAGATAAGGTAGGCAAGAAGTGCAAAAATAGAAAAGGGAATACAAAAAAGAAACATACTTAACAGAAACAAAAAGAAATAAAAATAAACTAAACTGATACAAGTTACATAAAACAAAACAAAAAGTAAACAGTGCACATGAATCATGACAATCCAATTCGAGATCGGTCTTACGTCAGTTAGTAGTTAGTGATATGACGTGGACAGGTAATGTTTATACAGCAGAAATTTAAAGGAAGATAGAGAAGGAGCTAAGCGAATAGTGACGGGAAGTGAATTCCATAGCCGAACTGCTGAAACCTTAAAGGAATCGCCAAGAAAAGAGGAGTTGAGAGATGGGATTTCAAGGATATAGTTTTCGGAAGAGCGTAAACTATAGTTATGTGAACCTAAAAATTTGAAATCATTTTTGAGATAAGAAGGAGTTTTAGGATTGAACAGGATGGAATATAGGAGATGGAGAACATGAGCATCACGTCGCTGTCGAATGGGTAACCAACCTAGCCGCTTACGGAACGCAGAGATATGATCACACTTTCTTAGACCGAAAATAAATCGGATACAGAAGTTTTGGAGACGATCCAGTTTGTTTAGCAAGTCCTCGCTCATATCGGAGGAGCAAGAATCGGCGTAGTCCAGTAAAGGCAGGAGGAGAGATTGTGCCAGTGAGGTTTTAGTACTAAAGGGAAGGAAATTACTGAGACGTCGGAGGATACTAGAGGCACCATACAATTTGTGGCTAACTTCTTTGACATGCTGCTCCCAGGATAAGTTTTGATCAAATAAGACCCCCAAATTTATAACTGCACGGCTAATATTTAAAGTTACACCGTTGATATGTATAGGTGGTATAGTGGCCCAATCAATTCTCGTCGTGAAATAGGGGCTGCCAATGATTATGACTTTACTCTTGTTGGGATTGATTAGAAGACCAAAATTTTTGCTCCAGTCAACTATCTTGGCCAGCTCATAGTTTGTGGAATGTATGGCCTGCGGGAGATCATCGAGACTTGATTGAACGTAGATTTGGAGATCGTCAGCGTATAAATGAAAATTAGTTGAAAGACGGGACGTTAAAGAGTTAATATAAATAGCGAAAAGAAGAGGAGAAAGTACGCCACCTTGCGGTACGCCAGATTTAATGAAACTCCATTGAGATACGCAATCGCTTGTCTTAATGCACTGGCGGCGCCCATTAAGATAGTTAGAGAACCAGTTAACAGCATGTGAAGAAATATTTATAGACCTAAGCAACTCCATTAAAATTTCAAAATTAATAGTATTAAAAGCGTTGCTGAAATCTAGTAGTGTGAGAATTGTGAGTTGTTTGTGGTCCATGCCTTCGCGGATATCATCGGCCACCCTGACCAGAGCAGTAGTCGTGCTATGTCCAGATCGAAACCCGGACTGAAGTGGACTCAGTATGGAATTTTTGTTAAGGAAATCATTTAATTGATCATGTATAAGGCGTTCAAGTACCTTGGATAGAAAAGGCAGAATTGAGATGGGTCGAAAATCAGAAAAAGTACTAGGATTAGCCTTTTTGGGGATAGGGATGATAAGTCCATCCTTCCAGCAAGAAGGAAATTCACCTGTAGAAATGGAAAAATTAAAAATATGTGTGATTACAGGAAGTAAAAGAGAGAGAATAGGTATGATCATAGCGCGACCAATCAGGTCAGAACCAACAGCATTGGAATGAATAGACGAAATACCAGATTCAACGTTCTGGCAAGAAAATTCAGCGAATGAGAAAGATGGAAAACTAGGACGAGGGAGAGATGATATATTCTCAAGTGTTAAATCCAGATCGATATTACTTAAAGTAGAATGAGAGGTAAAATGGGCGTTTAGGCTGTTTACTTCGATATCGGGAGATATGAAAGTACGTGATGGCTTACCGACACCCAGAGATTTTAAAAATTTCCATGTGTTTGTTTTCCATATACTATTAAATCAAACAATATTTATAAGCAAAAGTTTAATATCTCATGAAGTATTCATCGCATTGCCATTAACCTAACAATGATCCACTTAACAATTTAAAAAAATAAAGTAATTTTTAATTTGATCATAAGAACTCCATTTCCCGCTCGATCCCCACAAATTTCAATTGCTCTGTTGGACCATATCTGAAAAAACAAAATAAGAACAATTCTTCTTAGATATATCTTCATCATATGAGAAATTTTAAACATAGAATTGGAGTTGGACTGACCTTTTCTAATGCATTACTACATATATGTCGCAGTAAATCAGTTAAATCAGAGAATTAATTGATTTCTCTAGACAGGTAATCAAAGATCGATATTCAATCAAGTCGCTAGCATTTTGATTGAAATAAAGCAGCGTCGAATACATTTAACTATCTGTCTGACCGAAAGCCAGCGTATTGATGTATAATGTAAAACGAGATGGCTGTCACGACAACTTATAGAGGTTTTGTGATTGTGAACATGTTGTCGATTCCGCCATTATTCTTTCGGTGTGATCGTAAAGAATTTTTTAAAATGGTAACTTGGGTGTTGTTCACTTTATGTCGTCATGAACATGTGAGCAGTATGATAATAATTTTACTTATGTTATGGGAGGTTCCTAAACGCAGGATGTAATGTACCTGTAGTCAAAGAAGAGCTCTTCACCCGGCTGTATGGCCCGCTTCGCGAAGATGCCAATACGGTGGTCTCCGTTCACCATCATCACCTTCGCGTAGCAGTTCGGGTTGATGGAGTGATTCGCGAAACGTATTTTATTGCCTTTGCGAGTCGCATCCACTACAAAATCTGCAATCATTTATGTATTTCACTAATACATTTCGATTATTTCGTCCTTCGAGAAAATTAAGCCTTGATAGTTAAAGGCGTACAGAAGGAGAATTATAACGGCGGGAAAAGCGCCGCTGGGTCTCTTTGATGAACGTCACATATAAAAAGAACACGAGAGAGACTCTCGTTATGTCAATGAACAAATAGTTTAATATATATTTATGAAATTATATGAGAAATAATTTCGCAGACAAGTGGTTATATATTATAGTATCTTAGGAGAGAGCTTCTAATGAGAGCATGAGAGCATTAGAAGCCATAGTCTAATCGTACTCTACTATAAATATTTAAAAAGTTATTTAATAATTGTTTACCCATCGATACCTCAGTATACACATAAGCTCATACTAACCGTTGTTAAGGTTGAAAAGAAAAGAGCACATATACTTGTCGTAGACCTTTCCCCTTCGGTCGGCTTCATCCTGAGAAATGATCTCTCCGCAGTACTCCGAGATGAACTCGTTCTTGTGAGCCGCCTCTTTCAGGAATATACCCCATCCCGCGACGTCACTCGGCGCCAACAGTAGGTGTTTGTGGAGGCCCCTGGTTCAGGGAGTCAACGATTCGTTTACACGAGGCACACTATATACAATACCCGGCCATTTATAAGTCGCATCGTGCTTTAGAAAGAGACACTCGCTTTGTACAATCTGATGCTGCTTTCTTTTTTTGACGTTCATAAGTGTACATTGTGTTACCTATATGAATAAATGATTTTTGATTTGATTTGATTTGAAGAGCGTCATCAATAACACTAACAGTCCAGTATTTATTTATTTATACATATATTCTAAAACCCGGCTGGTCCCCGTGGGGAATTAGACCGAAACCCTCCAAAAATAAATAAAAAACAACATAATAAAGAAAAAATTAAACAAACTCTACCCAAGATGTTCCCTCTTGGGGGTACATGGGGTAGAATGGCCTTAGAAAGGCCAGAATGGAGTAAATTGGAGGAGGCCTTTGCCACCTGGCAAACGGACAAGCAAAAAAGGAACAATTTACGAAAAATAAAGAATACGCTGTCATGTCCGATAAAAAAAAGGCTATTATATATTCTAAAACAATGTGTATGCCTAAAAAATACAAGAAAATATGGAGCACATCAATTACATTAAAAACATAGAAAAAATAAAAAAATATAATAATAACTAAAAAATAACAATAACAATATTAAGAGCCTTGTTGTACGAGCGAGATAGCCTATGGTTGCGCCAAATTCGCATTTTTTTTTATCTTAATGGTTGCTCAATATATCCATCCTTAATGTCCTTTCCTATGACGGCACTAGTACCGGAACGGGTCGTGGGTGACGCACAATAATGCGTCGACATTTAAGAAAAAAGGAAATTGAGCAGCGGGTAGTTTTAATTTGGTCGCCTCGCAATGAGTTCGATATTTGTTCGTGCACCGCACGCTCGCACGGCTTTATTTAAACTTTATCTTATGAAGTAATTGTTTGTAATAACAATTATATACAGTGCTTAATATAATATAATAGTACAGTGTTTTAATATATATATATATCGTTACATACTTTTTTTCGGTGTTTGTGATAAAATTAGTGTAAGAAGCCAAATCCAGCCATAAGAAAGGAAGCCAAGAAGGTTGAAGGTACTGTGCCGTGTCCTTTCTTTCTTTCTCCAATATTTGACCCAAATATTGAGCAACCATACTTAAAAAATACACTTAAAATTTTATAAATAATATAATGAGCAACCAGCGCCGCCAGCCTATTTACTGGACAGAAATCGATCAATCGAAGCGTATCTATTAGGGTTGACAGGGGCGATAGAGACGGCGCTATACGGAGCCGAAGCTAGCCGAGTGTCTCTTTCTAAAGCACGATGCGACTTATAAATGTGGAAACCCGAATCGAGGTACCTCTGCACGGAGACGTTCTTGCAGTAGGGCAACCGGGCGTCGGCTCCGCAGGCCGAGCATAGGTCGGGGTCGCACTCGCGCACGCCCAAGTAGCACGGGCACTGCTTCGTGTTGCACTGCGCCTTGCAGCGGCATCCGGGGAAGCGGTTCTGGCCTGAGGAAGATATCGGCTTCAGAGCTGGCTGAAAGGGCGGGTTGCAAATGGGCAATAGGCACATCACTCACAGTCACTGCTGCACTGGCAGAATTTCTCGCAGAAGTTCTGCGACTGGACACAAGGGCACATGTTGTCGCAGGGCTGGTTGGGATGCTCGCACGGCGTGTAGTTGAATCTGCAGACGTATGATGATTATTTATTTACTAGGAATAGACAATAACAATTGTTCCTGTTGAATGAGAAAGACAGACAGAAGGCTCACCTGATGTTAAATGATACACTCGTGAACGTTCAGTACCAGAGGGCTCGCGAGTGCGTTGCCGGCCTTTTAAGTTATCCAGTGTCCTTACTTTTTTATATAAAAGAATTAAAGCACTTCATCTATCAACATAAAGGTAATAGCTATACTTGGACAAACGTACACGTGATGCGAGGCAGAGTCCTTCTTGAGTTGCACCTTGCGGCAGTGCACAGACCACAGGCGGTGCTTCTTCTTCTTCTTCCTGGGCGGAGTCCTTTCCGCTTCTACTCCGCACCATTGGGCGCCCGACTGCGTCCAGTGACGGTATACCTGCGCCGACAATTGTACTCAAGAGAAAATATTTTTAAATTTTTGTAAATAGTCCCAAATATCGCACAAACGTGCACACACATAAACACATATGTACACATTGACACACCAATATTTTTAAGTATTATTTATTTATTATACATTTAGTTTCGTAATTTCCATATCTCAGATAATATTATGCCTCTTATGAAACGGAGCATTCAAATATCAAGTGTCCCATTAGGCAGCAAAATTTGAATGTCTTAAATCATTCAGAATAATTTACCAGCACACTGAAGCAATAAAGAAAAGAAAAAATAAAAAAATTTGAAAAAAAATTGTAATTGCAAGCACAGCCTCCGCATTTGCTGAGTTGTCGTGAAGAGTGCGTCGCACGCGATCGGCCGCAGGCTCCGCCCACCGCGGTCGTGTCGTCAATCGTCACCCATAACTAACTTGAATTCTGAATGAATTTGAAATTATGAAACTTAAATTCACCGACACCGTAGAAAAGAGGAGTGTTATCCTGGTTCGTCACACTGATATTAAAAATAAACCTAGCCTCATTCTTTAGAGAAAAGATGAATCTTACTTTCCAACTATATATTATTCCAATCGCTTTTGGAATCCATTTCAGGGTCCCAATTGATTGCCTACATGACTAATACAAATGTATTGATGTTTTTATTAAAATGTATTTAGTATTGTACCAATACTCATTAAATAGTCGTGTCTTGAAGAGCCTCGTTTCTTTACAATTCATAAGAAATAGTTTTGACCTGTTGGCAAGTCTTGGACAGCATCACTTGAGCAATAGCGCAGTAATTGGAAGCAAACACCTTGTGCAAGGCCCGGAACAGAGATTGGTCGGAGCCAGTCCATTCCGAGTCGATGTCGCCCACCGTCAGACCTGCTCGGGGAAATAATAGCCATCATTATATTTCAATTTATTTTTATTATTACTATGCAGGTGACGAAACTATAATTAATTTTTTTTTTAATGAAACTTCTTCAGGGTGAGGGTAATTTTTTTACGGATGAAACGTCACGAAGATGTGCAGCGTTTAAGTCGAAGAAGGGAGAGATCGATTAAGATGGATTGCGAGAGAGTGAGAAAGGGAGATAGAGAAAAATTCACGCTTTTGATGTATTCGTTGAGTTACATTCGTTACATATTAGAACTTTAGATGTCAATTTAAGTGTCAATTCTGTCGCAACACCTGGTGAAGTATTTATATTATCATTAGCAGATATATCATAACAGTGTGTAACCATAGACATACAAATACATGTAGTGATCATATACTTTACTATGATCATCTATTGGGCTTTTTAATTTAGTAATAATTGATTTACAAAGAAGTTTTTCTCGTGACATGTATACTTTGTACGCATTTTTTAAATTCTTTTTCTCAGTGCCCATTAGATAATTAAGTGATAAACGGGTAAAGGAAGCGAACCAATTGTTTCATTATAGCTTTAGATGGAAGAGACGACGGTTTAATTTAATTCTCACCCAGCGCATTGTAAGCGGGCTCCGTGTCTTGTTCGGTCGCAACCTTGTTGCCCCAATTGCTGTTGCTGTTGCTAGAGTTGCTGTTGCCGCCTGGAAATTGCAAGGAAATAATTAATACATGGAAATATAACTAGCTTCCACGCGTAGATTATTACGTGAATTTCATGTATTAGAAACAACATTTTTGCAACCCCTTACAATTATCGTTATAGTTAAGTTAATTCATATAATTTTCATTTTCTTTAAAAATCACTTTCTCTTTTGGTGTATTCCATACAAAAATCGAGACAAATGCCACCAATTGCCATGACTAACTAAATCCTTTAAATTATAATATAGAAAAATTACAAGTAGGATAATCTTATTGAACAGTAAAAAATGTTGTTATACCTTTCTGGAATTTGTTAGAGTCATTGCTGTCCTCTGAAGAGGCGTCGTTGGGGGAGTCCAAAGCCTTGCTCTTGTCTTCCAGTTCCACGTCACCGGCCTCACCCAAAGCCTTCTCCCGAGCCAACTTCTCACGCATACCGTCCTGAAATTTATAAAATTAAACTTTATTTATATATATTATATGTAGAAAATTAATGCGTTATGTCTATCTATTTCTATTAACTACAGTCACTAAATTCTGATTGTATTTTAATAAAACATAAAGTGACGACACTCAACATACCAACAGCATGTAACAATTAGAGCCGCAGGGCTCCGAGAACGGCGTGAGGTCGGGACCTCGGCGCTTGGAGAGGTTCGGACGAGGGTGGCACGCTTGAAGACCTACGTTGACATTAATTCATCAGTTTCAGCTAAACATTCTTAGGTCCAGACTTTTCTTTTAAAGTGTTCAATCGTATGACTAATTCTCTGCAGTCTAGATACAAGTTATTAATTATTTCAAAATATTAAAAATCAACCCTCTCGATGAAGTTTAAGCCAGAGAGGCTTCACAACCTAAAAATTGACAAACATCAAACAAAAACATAAGTATGAACATGATAACATAAACATGCTAAAACGTTAGGAGACCTTGATGTATCTAAAAAGTCAAAATCATACATGACCGTGAGTGCAAAAGTAAGATGGGGAGGCAGAACAAATATGCTTGAGGCCTTACCTGTGGCCTGACTTCCTGTCAGCCGAACAGAAACGGTAATTGTAAGGCCGAGATTAAATATATAATACTTATACTATATAATTTAATATTTAGTCTTTAAATGTGCATAATCTGTTGTCCGACATATATTGTGTTACAAAAATATTAATACAAAATACATATAATATGTATTACACACTTTTTTTTAATTGGCCAAAACCCACCTGATGTTAAGGGAGTCATGTTTTTTTAAAGTGCCTGTTCAGATGTCTGTTTAACTTTAAAAAGTCATATCTAGAAAACAAAATGAAAATAAGTACAAACCCTACTAAAATGTGAATACAATTGGAACTGTTAAAGTTTGCTATGATATCGATACTCACGATGCAAAAAGCAGTCGTACTTGAAGCACCTCCGACAGAAGAGAGTGTGGAAGGAGTGCATGGTTTGATCTCGGGCCACGCACTCTGCCAGGGGACCGTCAATGTTCGGAGTGCACTCGGGGGGCAGGGCGTTGGGGTCGCTGCGTGACGTCAGTTCTATGTACCTGAAGCATTGCAAATTTAAAAAAAATTATAATTAAAGCACCGACTTCTGATCTCCGGTTTGGACATATACAAGTCCAAAGCACAGCCGTGATTCGAACGTACGATCCTAAACTTCTAAAGACTCCCGTTCCGAATTTCAATCTAAGAGTTCATTCAAACCGTTGGGCTAACACTGTTTTTATAATAATTAATTGTATCTGCATGATATCGAAAAAGCCTACTTTTCTCTTAGCTCTTGTGCCGTCCCCTTGTCCGGAAACTGGGAGCTGATAGCTTGAAATATGATGAAGATGGGAAACTGCTTCTCGTTAATTATCTTCTTTTCGCCATCCTTGGATTCATCCTTGTCTTTTTCCTTTGTGTCTTTTGCTTCTTTCTATAAAATCACATGAAAAACATAGGTCAACAGCCATTTTTCATTGTCCGTTGAGTGAGCTGACAAAAGTTCTATTAATTGTTAGTGCCTATAGTAGTTAGTTCAGTTCAGTTAATTTCTTATATTTTTTATAATGTGATTTCATATGTTTGTTTTTTTTTGTTTTGTCTATAAATGATTATTCACTTATTGTTCACTCTTGTTAATTAAGGGTCACCTGTTAAGGAGTGTTGCTATAATAAATAACTAAAAAAAATATATATATCATTAATTCTAACTACCCATTACTGAGTCTCTTTCGTTCATCATTTTTATTTTAAACATGAACTTATATATATATATATATAAGAAAAATAATATATATATATAATAAATAAAATGACTGAATTATGTTTCCTTTATTAGATGAAAACTTTTGGAAATTGTGGAAATTGCAGGTTTCATTACAACATTTGATTCACTCACCTCCTTATCTTCTTTAGAATTTCGAGATTCGCGTCTCGTTCGCTCTTCGGCCACCTCTTCTTTAGTCTGGAAGCACATCAAAGCGTGCACGAGATCCACAAATAGATGATCGTCAATGAAACCACCTTCTTTGTCACCTAAAAGATTGAACTATATATATATCTTTATACCACGGTCATTAAAAAATTCTTCAGGACTGATTAAGGGAATGTATGAAATCATTATTTAATATTGTTAATTAAACTAAACTTATAAAAGTTGATGGGGAGGATGGACAGAAAAGATAATGAGAGAGGGTGGGATCCGAGTGGTAGGAGGCCTATCTTTCTTTTAAATATAATCGGTTTTATATAAAATGTTACGCATTTGTATCTTCTGTAAAATGGAATAATAATAATAATTAAGCCTAATAAATTGTTTGTTCACTTTGTGAAAAACTCACTATATCTATAACCACAATCATCACATCCAAAATTTATCATTAGCTTGTAAAATGCTACAAGATACACACAAACTTCAACAAATCTAATAAAATGCTAGGTTTTTACTTTACATTTAAAGTACTGTTAACTCATAATAATCTGGTCCCCACATTACAAAACACACATTCATATATACTTTTGATACAGATCAAGACCTTTTCTTAGAAAACTTTGCAACATGTTTATTTACAAAAAATATTCTATTTTAATACTCGTACTGACATTTTTGCTAAATTTTACTTTCTTTGTAAGACCTACAAAAAGAAGAAGATAAAATGGAAAACAGTTATAAATACCTTGGCTCTCTTAATTACCATTTTTAATTCTCCTGTGGATAAGCTTTCTCACAATTTAATTACTCAAATTAATTAAAATATTAATATATTTGAACACATTCTTCCAACTTACCATAAGTGTGTTTATTATGCACTAAGAAAGCTGAGATTTCTATTTCAGTTAAGTTTTTACTGATAGCGGGTTTTTTTATCATGCTAATTTATGATTTATATTTATTTATCCTAATTTAAAATAAAAGTGTAATATTTTATTACAAATAAAATAGATATGGGTATGCTAAGGCCCAAATCTAAATAAGAAAATTAAGTTACCATGAACTTTTCCATCATAATTCTTTATTAACTCCTCAATAAAGGTTCCATCTTGATCCAACACTTCATCTCCCATGTAGGGTATGTTGTGCAGCACTGTCTCATCTTCCACCATAAAGTTCTTCTGTGTTGGAGCCCAGGTGTACATAGTAGGTATTGGATTAACCGAGTTAATCATGTGTATAGGAACTTGTTGCGTTAATACCACTCCTGATGCTGGAAATATCAGCAAGTTGTAGTTAATATTCTAAATTTTACTGGCTGCATCATGAAGTATACATGACATATTAAAAAAATCTGTAAATTTAAACAGTTATATGATAAAAATGGGTTCATTAAATTTCTTGTACATATATTGAATCTAATACTTATATAATATTATATATGTTTAACTTTTTAATTAAAAATTATTAAATAGCTTTAAAAATAATTTAATTAATAGTTTCCAAAATGTTTAAAAATTGCTACTGTTTAAATAAAAAAAAACTTTACCATCAGTATACGAGACTTCCGCTCTCTTCATAAGACTCTCATGATTAGGGCTAGGTCCGGGCTCTGGCCAGTAAGGTCGTCTTCCACGTTCACATCTCTCATTTTCGCTGTTTTCCACCGCCTCGGACATAATTCTTAAATTTCGCGCCCATGCAACCTTTACTTCGTCGGCGCGTTTGAAGCGCTACAAATCAATAATTATTTTATTATTATTTAATTACAAAATTAAAATCACAATGGTTAAAATATTTAAGTAGTAAACACAAGTAAAATTAATACTATGCCTTTGCCTGCCGGAGCCGCATGTATTCCGATTTCACCCTTTTCTTCCATTCTGCTGATACTTTACTTGGCTTACTCATATTTTACTACCTTTACAAGGCATACTAACATAGCAATCTATTTGGAAGAATTGATTAAAAGATAAAAGTGAAACCATTAACCAACTGAAAAAAATATGATTTGTGAGAAGTTTTATGAAAAACTAAACGAATATCTATGGTAAAAGAACTATAGTATTTACCAAGTTGAATGTTTACTGACAGTCACAGATCACATAAAGGTAAACTGAATGTATATATTATAGCTCTGGGAAAATATTCACGCAGACGAACGGCTAAAAATTGACTATACTCTGTCACATAGTAGGCAGTAGCTGATAGCTCTACAATCTATTGGGTTTTGAAGTTAATGTGTTCGCTGCCATTTTTTCTCGGTTAATTTTATTGGAAAATAAAGTACAACTAAAAAGGTGAGCATGTTAAAGCAAGTATAAATATGATTTAGTCCTGTATGTATTTTACTTTAAGCATGCCATTTTCAATCATAAATCATAATTTCGGCCACGTATTACGTAATTTGTTGTACTTCGTCACAATAATTTACTACGAAAGATAAATAATGCAAAAAACATATATGTGACCGATCTCAAGCGCAGAACGTACGAATGGTTGGCTACACCGAAAAGTTGTTCTGTTTGTAGGTGTGCGTATCCTACAAACTGCCGCAGGTTATGCGAAGAGGCTCGTATAATGACCTCGTATCGCAACGAGGTGGGTGCTTGGGATGGCGGCCCGCCCGGCGCCGAGGGGGACTACGCCCCGCAGCCTGCACCGCCGCTGTCAGCGCCCATGCCCACTACAGACCCTTGGACAGGGGTCAGCTACACTCAATATCCCACCAACTACGATTACCATTCCTATGGTGCCCCTCAATATGGTTACAGTTATGATTCTTCTTACTATCACAGAGCAGACAGCTATTATGATGCTCAAAGTAATTATTCAGGGCAGTACCAAAGCAGCTATGGATATACAAAGTCCATTGACCAGCCATCTGGTGAGAGTCGTAGCTACACACATAGAAGACCATCATATAAATCTAAGTCCAGAAGCATTTCGCCATATGATAGAAGGGATCGACAGTATTCTAAAAGAGAATCTAGTTATGATCACAAGTCTAAGATAAGATCTTCATCTAAAAGAAAATATACTCCAAGTCGGTCATCTTCCCGATCAAAGTCAAGATCTTATTCAAGATCTCCTATACAAAGAAAGAGGCGCTCTGCTGACTCAGATGATTCAAAGAAGTCCTATAGAAGATCCAGTAGGAGTGCTAGTGAACAATCTTTAAAACTATCTGCTAGAAGAAGAAAGTCAAAGTCATTTCATAGATCAAGCTCCAGAAGCAGTGGCAGACATTCAAGAAGTGTATCCCCTAAGTACAGAAAACAGAAAGATAGACGGAAGTCACCCATATATAAGGCAGACAGATCGAGAAGTGTTTCCCCTAGGATAAAGTTAAAAAGATGTGGGTCTAGAAGCCGATCACCAAAAGTGAAACAAGAGAGAGATAGAAATGTGTCTCCATATTCCAAGTCAAAAGATAAAACAGGCTTCAGTAACAAAGGCAAGGATAAAAGGGTTAAAAATTTGAGTCCATTAAGAAAAGCTACAAAATCACCCTCACCTCAAATCAAATTGGAAAAAAGATCTATAACACCATCTAGAAGTCATAAGGCTTATGATAAGTCCTCAACTCCTCCAAGACAAAGCAATTATAAAGAGCCACATTCATTTACATCTGATAGACCGAAAGACAGTTCTGTTACTCCACCTAGATGTTACGCACGTAGCCCTTCAAGTTCGAAGTCAAGTTCATCTAGATCATTAACTCCAAAAAGACGTAATCGGTCACGACGCCGGTCTTCATCATCTTCATGTAATTCGTATTCACGAAAACGGTCTAGATCAAGTTCTCGTACTCGGTCAAAGCGCAAAAGTATGTCTATTAATAAGTCAAGCAGCAGAAGTCCAACTCGTGTTCGTCATAGAAAAAGCAGATCATCATCGCGACATCGATCGAGAGCACGTCGATCAAAATCACGATCCAGATCTCGTAGTGCGCATTCCAGTAGCAGAAGTGGAACTAAAACGCCAAGTGAGGACGAACGTCGTGGACAGTTTACTGTAGCAGATAGAAAGCGATATTGGAAATTACACAGACATAATCAAGGTGGAAGAGTTAAATCTCCAAAGGAAATAAAAGCTCCACCTGGAGCATTTGAATTTGCAAAAGTAGATGATATTGATTATGGAGATCCCCCTGAGGTAGAGGGACCCAATTTCGCTGAATTACTTCCTCCACCGGGTCAAGTTGCTCCTGAAGGGCCTTCTAATTCAAAGACCAATAAAACACCTCTCCCGATTCCAATTAAAAATGACGGAAGTTTTTTAGAGATGTTCAAGAAACTTCAAGAGGAGACAAAAAAACAAGAAGAAGTAAAGAAACCAGAAATTAAAAAACCAGTTTTACCATTTATAGGAAAAAGGCGTGGAGGTAGAGTTCTAAAGACAGGACTAGTTAAAAAAGCTAAAGCAATTGATGAACAAACCGTTGACAATACACCAAAAGACGCTTGGTCTCTGTATATGCAGGAAGTTAAAAAATATAGAGAGACGTCATGTGAAGAGGAAAGAAAGACTAGACCACTTGTCAAATAGTTGTAGTTTTATATATTATGTACTTTTAATTCATGAATATTTTTTTAATATCGTTCGCGTATATTGTAACCTACTATCGGAATTTAATTTGTTCTAATAAAGTTAAAAAATCTATATTTTTACTTCTCTCATCATTGCAGCAGAATGCCTGAAAGTATCAAATCAGCTGCTGATATCAAAACCGCACCTTTCGACCCGCGGTTCCCTAACCAGAATCAAACAAGGTAAATTCTTACTTATTACAACTTTACATCCTTGTACCAACTCGAGGGCGATGGCGGATATTTTATTTTTAGCCTTATTTATACAAAGATGTATTTAAAACAAATAAAAATATTATTCATAGACCATACAGACGTCGGCTGACACGTTTTTTATTTAGAAATATATTTTTATTTTCCATACTACATAAGCAATCGGAAACGTATGCATACGTAAATTTAATTTATTATAGTTATTATATTAAACATTCTTGATATTTCAGGCACTGCTATCAAAGTTATGTAGACTTCCACCGTTGCCAGAAAGTGCGAGGAGAGCAATACGAACCGTGCAATTACTTCAAGCGCGTGTACAAGTCCCTGTGCCCCAATGAATGGGTCGACAAGTGGGACACCCAACGTTCAGAGGGATGTTTCGCGGGAAGGATTTAATTCATTCGTCTCTAGTTAATTTATTTTTAATTCCTGTTAGGTTTGCTCGTGATGTAGAATAAAGAGTTACAACTAACAAATTATTTTTAATTTTTGGGGTTTTATCAAAAGTTTCCTATTGATCTACACTAATCTAGGTTATCAATTTTAATAGTTTGCGCTTATTCAACGTATTAGCAGTGTGTCCTCAATACTATTGAACATAAATCACCAAAATACAATTACTATTTTACGGTATTAATTAAATGAACATACAATAAAAATGCAACAAATTTATTAAAAATGATACAAGAATAATTCAGATTTAAATGGGTCCTGGAAAGGCTCCTTTTCCACGCAGCTCATCCCAATGTTCGATCCAGAAATTTGGACATATTGTTTGAAAATACTTCTTGAAGATTTTGCAATCGTCAACGTCGCCTAACAGGCGCGTACAACGGTAGTAGTCACAGTAGTTGTCGTAGCAGGCCCTGTGAAATTCAACATTTAATATATATATATCTCAAAGCAATATAATAACAGCATAATTGCGCTATATTTTAATCAGGCGCTTGAACCCTAGTAAGTGCAACGATTATACAATTTCTACGATTGACATATTTTTAAAAGACCTTTTAAAAAGATTTGACCGACAAAGATCAACTCATTTCTAGAGAAAAACGCTAGAGCGTTTTCGACGCGTTTCCAGCTTTTGAGTACGTATAAAAATACCGAAAGCTAGCTTAACTCACCTTTCTATACATTTTTTTTTAATACACAAAATCAATGGTATAATTATTTAATCCTTACTTTGTCTGATTTTGAAAAGGGTATCGAGGGTCAATCCTTAGTGTCCTAAATTCTTGATCACACATTTTGCTTTAGAAAAAAGATGACTAAATTGTATAAGAAATGTTACAAAACAAATATACTATTTCAGG
Organism: Pieris mannii; assembly: GCA_028984075.1. NCBI lineage: Eukaryota > Metazoa > Arthropoda > Insecta > Lepidoptera > Pieridae > Pieris > Pieris mannii. The sequence continues at coordinate 12,272,685 of CM054779.1, read as the reverse complement.
GCGCTGCTGTTTTCATGGTTTATTGATTTATGATGGTAAACAAACTTTTGAATGCCATTCTTTTATTGTTTTTGTTTTTTGTAACTGACCAAGAAAAATTATAATTAAACCTTTTTTCTATACTTATCCACTCATTAATTGTAAGTAATATTTTATTTAGGTTTATCAGATCGCAATCAAAAGGACTACGACCAAGTATATTTATTTGGTAAAACAATAAATTATGAAAGCCTAGTAGATACCTAGATTTGCCGTATGTTTAATGTGCAAATGCAAATCAATTTTGTGAATTGGTTTACTTCCGCCATAAAATTCCAACTTAATTAATTTGGTTATAACACGCAAATATGTAATAATACGATTGTAAGCAGTGAATATGACAAGTGAGGAATTAATTAAAATAAATAAAACTAATCGCAAAATACGTTGCTAAGCTTAAAACTCGGCGGCTGGACCAATTTGAATAGTTTTTTTTTAAATTTAGTGCTTGAACTTGAAAGATTAGAATAATTATTTCGAAAAATAAAAAAGTTTATTAATAACGAAAAACAATCAGTCTCTATGGGGTACCAATTAGCACAGCAAAATGTTCGCGGTGGGAGCTAGTTCAAAATAAAACCAATTTATTACGAATGAAAAACATTGTGTAGCTACACCTATCTTGGGCTACAAATCAATTAGGTAAAATGTTTTTGTATTTTCTGTCTATAGTCGGAAATGATATAGGTTATATATTTCATTAAAAATGTAGCCTGTGTAGAGCCCCCTTCATGACGTCATACTCTGAATCGGGCTAATTTTATTATGCACTTTTATAATACAAATAAAATACAGATTTGATAATTGATTTACAATAATAAGACTAGATATTCCTTAAAATTTTACTCCACTAGTGAAGAAACCCATTTAAAAGTTAATTTTGGAAACCAAGTTCATAACAAGACTTAATTAATATTAACTTATACAACTTCTTTCATAACAACACTGTTTCAGTGAGAATCATTGTTGGAGTTCTTAATAGTAGCGGTAGCATATTGCTGTTGGCGCATTAATATACCTAAACATTGTAGAAGGCACTGCATACTTGCAGCAGAAGTTGCCTGAAAATTAAAAAAGTACAGTTTATATAGCAGTAATACTAGAAAACAAAACATGCTTACTTGATGTAATGAAGTGGAAGTTGGTAAAATAGATTATGTAACAGCAGTAAAGACAATAAAATTTAATAACAATTTAAACAGAAACAATAAATGTTTTGGGAGAAATTACCCTCTTTTCTGTATCTAATATTCTAAAAAATAACATTTATTTAGTCCTGTCACTCCCTCTCTCATAGTGACATTGCCCATCCCATTTAAGTTACAATCTATGGTAAGAACGTCTATTACAAATTAGGACAACATATTATTACCTTCAGCAGTAATAAGTCTGGATCGGTGTGTGCAAAGGGTGAATCTGCCGATTCTATGCATCTGGCTAATGCTGCATCACTAGTAAACATAAATTTTGTTGTCAATGATTGTCTTTTGCTGTTAAGCACTCGAAATCTCATCAATAACAATTAAAATATAGTGTTAATTGTACTATTTTCTTTCATTCATTGTGTTCAATAGTGTTTAAGCTATGCTAAACAATGTTCAGGAGTATAGTATATTATTCTATTAACTTAATTTGATTTACTTTAAATTTAGTGTGGGAAAATATGTAATGAGTTCATGTTTTGTTTGTGTTTCTTGTATGTATATGTATATAATCTAAGAAACAACAATACAGATTTATTAAAGTTATACATCTTATTGGTATATATACCTGAGCTCAGTAGTCTGAAGCTGCTGCCTAGCTGAAGCCATAGCATCATGAACAGCTAGTTGCTCTCTTGGCTGCAATGGTGGATTAGCTCCCATTGCCTGTAACACATATTACTTATTTAAAAGACTTATTCACATTGCTTGGGATTTTATAATGCAACATTTGGTATATTTACATTAAATTGAAAAGATATAGACCGTACCACAAAAGGATATAGACATAAAAAATTTCATACTATTGAATATATAAACAAACTGGAAGGTTTCATTATAATGGGAAGAATTCAATATAAATGTCTTTAACACCTTTGTATGAACTTCTGCAATTGCTCTCAAACCATTAACCCATTCTTGTCGAGCCCTTGCATCCGTTGCCCTTAGTTTTAGCATGTCTCCTGAAGCACAGTTTATGGTAAAGGTTTTTGAGTCTTCATCACTTGGACAAATAACAGCCCCAGCTAAATGTGCCTAAAAAAAGTCATTTTTGTTCATCATAATTATACTTTATTTTACACTAGTACCAATTAATACCTACGTAACTTACCTCTCCTCTCGCTGGTTGACCTGGCTGTACTGTATCACCTGGACCATCAAACAAATAATACGTAAGTACTCCAGTTTCTGGATCCACAGCAAACCATCTTTGTTGCCAACCCTTCACAACATTAGTGTATTTATACAACTGCCCCGATAAGGGTCTGTTGGAACTAAGACACGAAGCTTTGATCATTATTATGATTTGTATAAAAACATAACTAAGTTTTTTAACTATTATTTCTTTGAATCATACTAAAGATGATTTACTAAATTAATTAGCTTCTATTTTTGTATAGCATTTATTTAGAAAAAAAATCTTATAAGGTATGCAAAAGTTAATCCGAAAAAAATGAACACTGGTCACTGCTCAGTGGTCTTCCAAACTCCAATCTAAACTCTACCTCTACTCTCTACTTCCCCAAAAATTTTAAATAATTATAACACACCACAGATAAGACCAAATAGAAAATACAAGTGTCCAAACTTTGCAGTTTGCAGCCTCGTAATTTACTCCATAGAGTACTTTTGTATAATTATTCATTTATGGAAAGTCCGTTATCATCGATTTTAGAAACAATTCGAAATCTGTATTTACCATAGAGTATATTATATATAAGTTATAACTATTTCATCTGAGTCTGAAGCCTGTATTTTAAATGTTTTGTAAGTTAAATTTTAATCTAATTAATAAATAACAATCATAAAACTAGCTAAGATGCCCGTCAAACTGGTTCGTACTGATGTTGATACTCTAAAAAAGATTACACTACCTCCTGGAAGTCATATTATAGGAAGAGGAGAACTTTTAGAAGTGGTATGATTGTGTCGTTATTTTACTTTATAAGCATAAAGTAAAATGGATTATGTTCTCAACTTAATGTTTTTCAGTTTGATAAGCGGGTGTCCAGAAAGCATGCAAAGATTGAAGTGAAAAATGATTCTATTGATGTTAACGCTGTAAGTATTTGTATACAGTAACACTTTATTCAGCCATTATTGTAAATTTTCATCACTTTTTAAATATGTTTCAGCTCCACCACAATCCTGTATTCTATACCAAAAGAGGTTCCAGTAAAACGGAAGCATTGACTCTAGATTCCATGGTAGTGTTGTCTAATGGTGACAAAATTGGGTTATTACCTAGGACATACTGGTTTGAAATAATTGTTGTTGATGAAAAAAATTCTTCAGAACAAACAAACAATAATATTGAAGTAAATAAAAATGAAGACTTATCAATAACATCTGAAGAAACATCGAGTATGATACCATCTCAAGATGACAACATTCAGCAAGCTGAAAGATGTAAGTGTATTTAATAACAACATTTATAATGCGTGATACACATTTGGGTTAAGGTTTTCAATTCAATACCTCGATTTTGAGGTCAGGGGGGGGGTCTACTTATCACCCCCAACCAATTTACACCAATTTACAAAGTACCAGAAACAGTTATTTCAATAAAAAATTAAAAAAAACCGAAACATACATATAATACCTAACATTAAACGGAGGTTTTCGAATCAAGGTCCCCCGAGACTCCTACATACTCAGTATAATCAAATTCAAGGTATTGAATTATAAACCCATCCCCACATTTGTTTTAACACAACATAAGTAATACATTTTGATTTGTATTTTAAGGTTTAATATTTTTCTTGCAAAACTCTTTCTCAAACAAAACCCCAAAATTTTATCACAATCTAACCAAATTAAAGAATATGTAGAAACAAAACATACAAAAAATAATTTAACTCTATAGGATGACATATCGTGACACTTAATTAAATCTAAATATATCTTTTCAGTACAAGAACCAAATACTGAACAATTAGATAACACACAAGAACCTGTCTTGACCACATCCCCAACAAAACGAAGACGAAGTGCCTCAGAGGATACTTTAAATTTTGATTCAGGTATGATTTAATTTCAAAGATGACATATTTCTGGCTAAAGATGTTATGTTTTCATATTTCACAATAATCAAAATGAATTACATTAACTAACAAAAATATGATGATTTTAATTGTCTTAAATACTAAAAAAGTTAAAAGATTATTTATTCAAAATAATATTGCATAAAAATAGAGTCTGGGTTTTAACCTACTAAGGAAAAGGATGGATCTACATGTAATTTTAAAATTTTAAATAAAATGTAATTTTAAATCCTAGTTGTATCTTGCATTCCCCAACCCGGCTGGTCCCCATGGGGAATTAGACCACAACCCCCCAAATTTACAAGATTGTCATGTCCTTTCAGATTTATATTTCAACACTAAAAAAATGGGGGAGGCCAGTGGGCAGACAGAATCAGTTATCATAGACAACAAAAACAATAGCTAAAATGTATATATTGATTCTGATATAAGGCTATAAATAAATAAGTTGTATACTGTATAAATCTGTTTATAATCCCAAAATTTTCAAACATTATCTTGTAATAAATTAATTTCCTTCATTGTATAATTACATGCTAGGTAGTAGTATTAGTATAGATGCAGTGTAGGAGCCAATAAACTAATCATTACTATTACTCATCAATCATTACTATATTGCAGAAACTCAAAGCAGTGAGTCTGATCCTGCAAAGAAGATCAAATTGGAGCCACCAGACAGCAGTAATGGAAATTCTCAGCAGGGTTTAAGTGATCCTAACATGGTAGTAATTTCTTACTATTAATGCAAAAACTATTCCAATATTAATTCTTTCACTCCAAGCAAGGTTCATTGTTATATTTATTATGGGTACCGATAGGAAACAAGCAAGGGGGTGATTGTGACTTCTGCATGTCAAATGTTTTTCATAATTAAAAATTCTTTGTTCTATATAAACTAATTTTTTATTAAGTCAAATTAATTGCAACAGCAATTAAAATAACATGTTAACTGTTGTTCAAATCAACATTATATGATGTGATGTTATTGATTAGGCTTCCAGTTCAAGTGTTCATCAAGGCAATCCCTCATGTGCTAGAGAAAGGTGTTACTATGGGTCAAGATGTTACCGGTATGTTAGACTTAATATACAGTACTGTTAAAGTGGTAATCCTTGCAAATTATGTGCTAGAAAGTATTGAACTTGATATAAACAGATTTCTGTCAAATTTTTTTTTTATTATTGCTTCATTTAAGTAATAGATTTTATACATAGGAAAATCTATTTAGGTTGATGACATTATTAATTTATTTGCACTGTTAATGGACGGTAATTTTCTTTACGAAAGTAAGTAATATTAGATTAAATTATTTAAATTTGTTCATAATAAAGTTTTATAATTTTAGACGCAACCCAGTTCACTTGGTACAATACAGTCATCCAAGAGATTCTGATTGGGGAACAAGTGATAAGGGTATATGCCCTTATGGCGCGTACTGTACTAAGAATGATCCTAGGCATTGGGATACCCATACTCATCCGCCAGGGACCACACGGCTGCCACAGCTACAAGGTTTGTAATTTTCGGGTCACGTCGACGCCCAAATGCAATCAATACAAGCTAAAGTAACTGTATTTGACACTACATCATAATTATTTGCCTTGCCTTTTCAGCTTTCCAAATTACACACTATGGCACAGTAATAAATGTTAACCCACAATTCAATAGTCGAGATGTTGACACCTCGGAAAGTTCAAATGAAGGGTGTTGCAAATACAATAAATATTGTTAAATGTGTTTGGAGCATTGGATTAAAAAAATACTTGGAGATTTAGGCAATGTTTCTATAAAACATTATTTAATCTTCGACAGGTAAACCTAAGACCAAAAAGAAAAAAAAACAGATAGAAGATACAACCGATGAATCTGATCAAGATTTTAATGGATTAAATATAAGAGCTTGTCGTAGAAACAGAGGAGGTAGCATATCTGATTCATATGGATCAGATTTTGATCTTGCTTACGCAGAGTCTGAGCCAGACCCCTATGGGTCAGATGAATCAGATGAATGGCATCCACTACATGTTAAATAAATGTGATGTTTTATCTTAAAAGTAATTTAAATAAAAAATTTTGCCTTGTCATCATTTTTACTGTCACAACTTTTGTGACAAATGTATCATATGTAGACATTACTCTTTAAGATTGGAATTAGTATAATAGCAACGAAAATACTGTAACTAAATCATGATATTATGTATGTACTTATTCTTGATATAATGTTCTGTTATGTGATCACTCAAGATTTAAGTTTTATACTAAGTTCTTTAAAATAATAAATTGTTATAACAAATATTTTTTCTACATTTCTTTTATTATCATTAGTTGTAACAACATGTATAAGTAGCATATCCTGTTTATCTATTAATATATTTGCTACATGAAAATCTAAATACATTAAAATGTCAGGAAGGCAATACTTAAAAAATAAACAAGGGCTGCAGTATTTTAATGCCATATTTATTTCAACTTAAATATACTAATTAAAAAAATCCTTCATCATCTGATTGGTTATTACGCTCCCAATCTGGTTGAGCTGCAAGTAGTAATGTGGGTGGTGCTTCACCACCTCTCACCTTGAGTGCATACACCGCTGATTCAACTTTGAACACATTATTTCGTGTGGTTGACATTTTACGAGATAACTCTCTATCTATGCCAAATAATCCTGAAAAAAAAGTTTATTTGCTAATTTACCAGTTGAGAAAAAAAATGACTAGATGTTGACAGTTTGAAAATAAGTACTTATGAAATATAACACACCTAAATATCCAGTGTAAAGATCTTTTACTGCTTGACATGACTCAAAACAATCATTACTATCACCACTTGAAATACTGTTAATAGCTTTTCTCATCAATTCTCCTGTCAAATCTGCTAATCCTAACATATAATCTGATTGTGTCAACATGGTAGTCACTGACTTATCTTCCATAACATACACCAATTCTTTTTGCACCTCAGACGATGAGATAAGCGATTTTTTCTCCAAGAAGGAACATAAGGTCCTTGCTTCTATAAATTCCTGGAAACCAGCAGTTACAGCACGGGAGTGTAAGTAAGCAGGGCTATTTTCTAGTTCCAATCCAATACTTTTAATAGGACCCTGAATTAGTTTTTGCAGTCGTTCATTTGCTTCATTTATTTTTATTTCAGATGATTCAATGCTAATAAAAATGGGATATTATTTCAAATTTTCTAAATGAATCATTGTATAAATACAATGCACCACCACAATATCAAAAAAAGTTTATAAACTAACAAAGAGAAGATAGTCAAGTTTAACATTATAAAGATTTATTATGATTAAGAAAATTATTATAACACAATACAATAAAAAAATTCTTACGTGATAGCTGAATGTAAAAGAAATATAATTCTTTTACTTTCGATTGTAATATCTCTAGAAAGCTTGACCAATCGCTCATGTCGATCTTGCCGATCATTTAGCTTCTGAGCAGCTACTTTGAACATTTGCAGCACAGGACTATCATCCGGTAAAGAAATAGCAGCTTCTCTTGCTACAGAAGACAAAGACTTGTGACCTTGATTTCTATCGTTTTTATGGCCACGGAATCGTCCTGAAATATATAAGCACGATTCTTTACCGAGTTCAATTATGCCTAATTTATATTAAATTAATACGCTTACCACGTCCAGACATAGTTAATTATATTCGTATAAATACTTATTACTTAAAATATAAAATGGATATTTTTTTCGATTGCTTATAAAATACAGCCAGGGTCGACAGGATTCAGGATGCCCGACTGGAAAGCTGACGAAAAGTCAATAGACTTAAGACTACAATATCACACTGGCCGATGAAAAATAATAACTCATAACAAGTGGAAAGAGTTCACTAATCACTGTCAAATGTTATTAGTAAGTAGTTTATCATAGCTAGAATAGTAGTTTTTAAATAATAGTAGTATATAATATTACTAGCTGATTCGGCCAAGCGTTGCTGTGGCTAAGGTTTTTGTTATATTACATAGAAGTAAACTATTCAAGGGAAACGGGAGGAGAACTTATGTGAAACGTTGGTACTTTTAACACAGCGCCATCTGTTAGAATTGTATCAAATAATAAACAAATATTTGCAATAAAATAATATTGCGAGTATAAATTGAGATGTAAGCTATCCTATCTTTTAAGTTAAATCAAACTGTACACGTTAACTAGTTAGTAGTAACTGGTTAAGTAGTTTAGGAGTCCATCGCGGACAAACATCGTGACAGGAGATTTATATATACTAAGATAGTATATTTGAGTTTTTGCACAAAGGGATAAGGACTAAGGAGGGCGAGGCTGGCAGTTGGGAGTTGGGACAGGATAGATTTCAAGGTATTGTTTTCAGTGTCAAGCTACATGATATGTTTCGTCTTTTGTTTGACAAAATAAAGTTGAATGCTGTCATGAGTCATGACTTTGACTAATACCTCAAGTCATCAAACCGAAAGCCTATCATTTTTTACAGTTGATTATATTGCAGTCAGCAGTGTCTGATACTCCACCCCTTTTTCGCTTGGTTTGTGAATCTAAAAATATGTTGCTTTTCTTGCATTTTTAACAGTTATTTACTGATTTTAAAACCATTTATTATTAGGTAGCAATTCGTGTTGACTGACCAGAGTCCGCGAAAAACAAACATTCCAAAATTCAGTTGCAGAACTCATAGAAGGTAAAATTAGTTTTTATACATTATTTATTCAGTTCAGTTTGTTAATATCACGTATCGGCTATGTAATCATTGATTTGGTGGTTTTCAGATTAAAGAATGGCTCAAACTCTGACGTTCGGTGACTCATGCGCTCCATTAACGAGTCACGCATGGAATAAGGAGAGAAATCGTTAGTAATTTCAATATTTCTGCTTAATTTGCGTTAATTATCTGTACCACTACAACTATAGACATTTTTTGTATAATTATTGTTTTAGAAATTGCATTCTCCCCCAACAACAATGAAGTTCATATATATCAAAAGGAAGGTAATGATTGGAAACAAACAGATAACTTAGTTGAGCATGACATGAGAGTTATGGGTATTGACTGGGCTCCAAACACTAACAGGATTGTGACTTGTTCAGTGGACCGTAATGCATATGTTTGGACTCAAAATGAAGAAGGAAAGTGGACTACCACATTAGTCCTTCTCCGTATTAACAGAGCTGCAACTTGTGTAAAATGGTCACCGATGGAGAATAAATTTGCTGTGGGTTCAGGGGCTCGCCTTATCTCTATTTGTTATTTTGAAAAAGAAAACAATTGGTGGGTCTCAAAACATATCAAAAAGCCTATTCGCTCAACTGTGACAACTCTTGATTGGCACCCAAATAATATTCTTTTAGTTGCGGGATCTACTGATTTTAAGGTCAGGGTCTTCTCAGCATACATCAAGGACATTGAAGATCAACCTGGGCCTAATGTTTGGGGTTCTAAACTTCCCCTTGGCCAACTTCTGGCAGAATTTCCTTCCGCTGGTAGCGGTTGGGTGCACAGTGTTTCTTTCTCTGGTGATGGCAACAAAGTAGCTTGGGTGGGCCATGACAGTTCCATCAATGTTGCTGATGCTGCTCAAGGTAAAGCAGTTATCAAACTTAAGACTGAGTATTTGCCATTTTTGGGTTGCATTTGGGTTTCTAATAACTATTTAGTAGTTGCTGGACACAGCTGTATTCCTCTCCTGTATTGTCATGATGGTGAGCAAATCAAGTTTGTAGCCAAGTTAGACAACACTCAACGTAAAGAGTCTGGAGGACTCTCGGCTATGAAGAAGTTTCAGTCACTAGACCGTCAGGCACGAATTGAAACTAATGATACATTCCTGGACTCCATCCACCAAAATGCTATTACCTGTATAAATTTGCACAAAGGGTCCAAAGCCAATGCTAAGAAGTTCAGTACGTCTGGCCTGGACGGTCAGCTAGTCATTTGGGATATAGAGTCGCTGGAGAGGTCCATTGAAGGACTTAAAATTGCATAAAAAAAAAAAATTGATGCATTTAAGTATTATTTTATTTAAATAATTATAATGAATAATATAATCAGTTGCATGTGAGCTCTGAAGTCACTCAGAAAAATGAATCATGGAAAGCTGTGAACAATTATCACAATCACAGTTTTATCAGTCTAGCCAAAACAAGAGTAAGCAAGGAAAAGAGTGAATTCAGCTCTCAGACTGTAAAAACATTCAAATATACAGAAATAAACTATAATTTATCGAATACAACAGCTATCTTTTTATTACTATACAATTTAAGTTTTAACTTTGATAATTTATATAAATTAGATATATTCTACTCCACACTAAATTAATTGCTTTAAATACTACTGAAGTACTGTTTGCTGTCACTGATTGAATTAAAAAATTATGAAATAACCAATCTCTTATTGAATGACCTAATACAGCTAGGCGAGTGTAGTTTTTTTTAATGATTGCACCACTTAACGAAATCATGTTAACCTATGATACTATAAGGCCATTTGTTATTAAATATGTAAATCAATTTATTGCGTGTTAGAAACTATATTAAAGACTGGACCGATTCGTATAAAGACCCGTCGAAGAACTGACCGAAGCTCCGGCTTCAGATCGAAGCAGGTGATCTCGCACAGCAGGGGGTAGTAATTTGACACGTGCGCCGCAAACTGTAAATTATGCATTCATTAGTGTTAGCAGCAGTATTCAAGGACTTTATTAGTCTCGTTTATCAAAATAGTACTTGAAACAGAGGGATCCAGTATTTAACGTTTCGTTATTAATTATTATATAGATATAACATGATAGGTTACTAAAATTACAAGCGTTTTCTATGTGTAAAAGGTCATTGGTAAGCCTTACAGGTCAAATCTACACGCGAAGGCTAAACTTGTGTCACGAAATTTACTAATAATGCTAATGTTAGGTGATCCATGAAACTTAAATATACAATATAATAAAGTTTTTTATTTATTTTATATCTCTACTCCCAGATGAGTGCACTTAACTAGGGTGAGCTTAACGGGTTATACAATTAATTGATGTTAATTAAACCTTGCTCAGAGTTGTCTATTAAATGATATCTATAAATTTTAAATCATTATATTATTGACAAACGGTTCAACTGAGTTACGAGATTTATTGCCCGAGATCAGACTAAGACAAACATTTGAATCAATGTTCGAATTTTTACCGATTCAAGTTAACCAAAACTTAATTATTGACATTGATTATTGTTAACAAGTAGAAGAAATACGGCTATTATTTTGAATAAGTGAAATTCTTTTAACTGTATATAATATGAAAAAGTAGTGGAAAAGAGGAAAATGATTGAATTTATTATATTTAACACTTAGCCAGACATTTTCCATGTTAATATTACTTGAGAAATCGTAAATGGCGCCACACGCGTAACTAGACAAAAGGTCTCGTCTTAAAACCTCTTTTTCCAACGAAAATATATCCATTCCATATAACTAATCTTATCAAATAGCTTCGCTGTAATACTTCATATTTCAGTGCTAATAAACTTGAATGTTGGTATTTATAACACAGTACACCTGCTCCTTAAGACTACAAAGTAATAACCTCTTCGTTAATTTTCGGCGGATGGCGATAAATATTAAATTTGCAGTCATTAACGAATTCTGTTCAAATAAAATACAGAACAAAAAAATACAAATCTTACAAATTTAAGAGCCGGTACTTAGTTAATATTTATTCACGATTAAGTACATGAAAAAATCTAATCTAATCATTTATTGATATATTGAGTAGATACTTGTTTAATTAAAAATGTGACAAAATTAGATTAATGGTACATTAGAGTTACGTTCTGTGATTTATGTGTTATCAATAGACCAAGAGTCGCGCGAATATACTTTACTCTAATTTTTAATTCCGTAGAATTCTGACCGATAAAGGGGGGAAATTTGACCCATTTGAGGGCAAAAAAATTACTACGTGTTGAAGTTATACTTCTTTTGGTGCGATGGAGAAAAATGATTAGTGAAATTTTACGATGCGCGCGCACACCAAGACCTAAATTCGACATCGTAAAGTTAGGTCTAGGTGGCGTGGAAATCGTTAACTGTGTTCAAGTTGTATAAACTAGTATTTTTATATTTAGAACACGTTTTTTGTAACGGGACAATTAAACAGTGTAAATAAATATTATTTTGGTATTAGTATTTACTAATAATTTATTTATTGAAATAAAATATATTTGATTAATTTTAATATTTATCGTTAATCACTACTGCATTTTAGTATTTTTTTTCCAAACGCCGAAGAAGTATAACTTCTTCTATTCTAACGCACGAACATAAGTACACACACCCTTTTTATGTTATGTGTTACCTGCATCGAATTAAGTTTAATTACACACTTTATTTTATTCTTTAGCTGGCATCACTGCCTACTGCCTATTAATTCTAGGTTTAGCAAACCAAAATTAAATTTAAAAAAAAATGTTATCTCTATTTCTACGTTTTAAACTGTTTGTGATGAAAAGGGACTTAATTATCACTCGCCATTAAACCACTTTTAATGTCGAGCACCTCACTTTATAAAATGGATACATTCTTTAACAGATAAAATGTATGCATAGACTCAGATAAACTCGTTTTGAAATTAAAAAATGTGCCCGGCCAAAAAGGTTTGTAATCTCTGACATGTGAAAAATTTTAGCTGTCAGAATTCTACGGAATTAAAGATGAGAGTATAGTTCAGTCATACTCTGCTGGTCAGGGCTAGGTATATCTACATGTTACATAATGTCGTAGGTCAATGCAGTAAACGTTTCTTGAATGATACCCAATACATATATCCGTCGCAATAATCAGCCGTGTTTAAAATTATGAAAATGTTTTATTTATGGGAGCTCAGATTATGAACAGTATTTTGTTAAATGGTCATTGTAATTACTTTCCATCTTTTATATAAGAAGGTAAAAGGCTGTTAAAGTATGTTTCAGAATACCTAAACCACTTAGCTCTTAATAACGATGACACAAATTACGATGATTTTCATCTTTAGGCCTGACTTAAGAGGCGTCAACATTAATTTACATATTAAGAATAAAAAACTTACTCTTTCATCGGGCATCTTTAAAATTCGGGTGAGAATGAGAAGCAGGATGGAGGTCCAGGCATCCCGATGGGCTTCGTTATTAAGTCCCGCAAAGTACTCCAAGGCTTCACAACATATAGTTATAAGACTGTTCTGTACCGCAGGCCAATGACTCCGCCGAGTCTCATCGCTATACATTTTAAACAGTATCCGCAATACGCACGCTAGCGACTGCGTCTCCTGTTTCAACATATTGGGTTTCACTGAACCCTTGAAGTTTGCTTTCCACAATACATTTCTTTGCACATTATTAGTATTGAATGTCTTAGCGAACCGATGACTGCACATAAGACATTCTACCAGACGTAGTAAGTGTGGCGAGCTGAGCAGCCTATACATGCCTTGTTCTTCTCTCTGGCATTCTTGCTCGGTTCCCGGATGTCCACCCGTCAATTCAGCCGCTGCTAGGGCTAAAGTCTCTGCGTCTTCTTTTCTTGAGGTCGCGGGATAAAACACGATATTGTCAATAGTTTGAATGAGTTCCAACTGTACGACACACTTTATGAGAAGGCTGTTAAACACGCGATTCGATGATTTAATTTCATCACCACCTTGTGGTTTTTTAAGAATGCCATGTCGCACGTGCTGGATCTCTCCATCTTCATTTTCTTCAGGTTTCCAAGTCAGTAATGAAGTAGGAAGGGTACTATTAAATATATCCAACATAATTTGACACGTTTTGCTCCATGTGTCCTCGGTGAACTTCGTACCGTTCGATATGACTAGATTTTCTAAACAATTCGTACCTGATCTAGCAAGTTGTTCATTGTCTTGTTGAACGCACCAATGCAGTTGTGCGTACAGCTGCTCTAATAATAAAGAACCTAGAATGTCGAAATATTGTGTAAACACGTCTACTATGGCATACAACGCGTGGTTACATGTTGTAGTCATCCATTCGTTCTTTTCCAATTGATGTTCAGGCAACTTCATATTGTCAAATATTCGGAATAATATATTAAAAAGATCTCTCCACCAATGGGGACGGAATGCATCACCATGCGTTTTTATAATTTCAAAGAGGACAGTAAGTCCTCTTGTTCGTACATCGAGCTTACAGCGACTCACAACACACGAGAGTGAAAACAATAGTGGGAACCATCCTCTCAACCAGACTCTATCCTCTTCTGGGGCCCCAGGTTCTCCCTCCAGGCCAGCGTGCTCCGCGAACAAATGTGGAGACGCACCAACGGCACTCGCACAAGATCTAACCAGTCTTATAGCTTCCATCGATGTATCTGGAAACTTAGCATTACAGGCAAACTCTGATAGACATTTAACAGCGTCCTGGAATGAGTCAATCATGGCTGGAAATTGTTTTTCGTATAAGTCTGTAATTATTTTTCCTGTCGTTTGGAATGCTAGATCAACGATCGATTCGTCCTGGTCACTGGCTGCTAAGTGAAATACTGAAAATATATTTTTCCATCCAGATTTTATGTTCGGTGCTTGTGAATTAACCATCTGTGCGATACAGCGAACCACCATATCTCTGATTGTTGGGGAACTATTTTTTTTCATTATGTGTTCGAAAGGACGCAGGAAGTCCTTTTGGAATTTGAAGTTAGCAAATTCACCTTTCTCTATAAACTTCATGGACAATTGTCTCAAGGAGTCAACTGCGAAGAAAGCTATATCTTCGTTACTACTGCATCCTACTTTATTGAAATGGTCGCCAAGCACTTGCCAAATGCGAGACCATTGGAGCCTAATACGCCCCATATTGTAGTATGAAATCTCAACAATTTTTTGTAGAGAAAATATACGAGGATTAGATGGATGGCTTAACTCATCAAGAGATACTTGGCAAAGGGCTTTTACAAAATCAACAATAGCGTCACCATCCAGTCTGGTTGATCCTGTAAATATTCTGTCGACAGCGACTACAACACTCTGAGAACTTGTTTCTCCAATATGTTCTTTTACGCTGGGATCTAATGCCATCAGACTAAATTTTAATGCATCAGGTTGCGGTTTTATTCCGGATCCTGAGAGAAACTGGGGCCGCACACCTGTACCGATAAGCTGTGCGAGTTCTAATTGTGAAATGCATTTGACCACATCCAACCAACTAGATCCAAGGTAGTTACCATCAGTGTGCGCCACTGTTATCAAAGTTTTTATTGTATCAATATTCTTAGCTTTCATTTCTGTAATGGGGGAATTGGCTGTTAGTAGTGTAAAACGCGCTAACGCTTGTACATATGCATCCCTTTCCAGTGACATGTGGAAGATACAAGCAATTCTTACCGCACATCTGATGCCATCTAAACATAATGAGGCTATTTCAGGGTCATCACAATCCTGTAATCCCACTGAGAATGCAGCTAAAAATGGGGTCCAGGCCATTTTGAACATAGGTCGCACATGCTCAACATGCTTGGCTGTAGTGAAAGGTGTCTGAACATGTGACACAGATTCCATTAAGTTTTTAGCAGCAGTAGATATTTGTTCCATCTCCATGTTCCAAATAAATTTACGCTTCTTTTCATTGGTAAACATATGCTTCCCAGGTTTTGAGGTGTTCTTCATTTTAATTTCATGGCCAGCTATTTCATCATATATTTGAGATAGATATTCACGAGGTAAATCATTGTTATCACTAATACCACTATTTAGCTTGATGTATTGTTCTTTAGTCATTTTATTCTTTACTTGTGGCGAATGCAAATCAGTTGTTAGCATTATAATAGAGAATGCTAATACATAAACTGTGTCTGCACTTGTGAAAAGTGTGTTGGTCGGGTTACATTCACAATACCGTGCAGCAAATTTTTCCATTAATCTATCAATTTTTTGGGCTTCTCCTGGCAACCTAAACCCTTCCAGAAAATGTCGTAAAGCAGCTACAATGTCCATGTTACCAAAGTTCATTGAGTCAACATAAGCATACATTACTTCTTTTGAATGATCATCATTTTCCCCTAAGTATTCTCCAATAAATGTCTTATCAAGTCTTTCATCAGTCAGTAACCACTCTGCTATTTCTTTTATGGATGTTCCCAGTAAAGTTTGTTCCTGTAAAAAAGCTACACCTTTTTTTGGTTTTCGATTGAATAAATCAATTCCCGTCTCCCACACCTCTTTTTGCTGTTTCAACACTTCAAACTGTTCAGGAGAGTCTAAAGTTTCTCTATTTCCAATGTTACTTGAACCAGTAGAAACTAAACTAACACTAGAACCCCCATGTGACTTAATACTATGAAAGTCAGATTCCTCCCTCACAGGTCTCTCACCAAGGGTTGTCTGCATGTTTGGATTAATATACAATTCTTTGCTCCATTCCACCATACATTTTAATATTGAAACAAGGCATTCCAGTCCTCTTATTCTCATGGATTTTTCTTGATTTGGAGTGGCACCAAGTTCAACTGCTTGTCTACCTTGTGCAATTTTTGAAACATCATTTACCAGTCGTTGGAATAAGTTTGCAGCTGACAAGTCACAATCGTAGTTGACATATATATCAACAACACTTTGAGCATCTCCGCAAATTCTTGTCAAGGCTTGAATAACCATCCATTTATGTTCAAAAGTTGAACTAGTGGTCTCTAGGATATTCATAAAAATCTCCTTAAAGAAAACTTCAATTTGCTTCTTTAAGTGAACCTTGAAGTTCTGAAGTAAAGCTAAGAATATAGCTAAAGAAAGTTCAAAAACTTCAGGTACAGAACTAACTCCATTTTTAGATAAAGCTACACAGAGATATTGTTTAATTGCTGTTATAAACATTTCATTATTTCTGAATACTGGACCTGCATTCTGGAGGATAGAAAGAAGAAGATGCAAGGATAAAATTTTTGATCTTAGCTCGTGTGATTTAGGGTCTGGAGTGCCTTCAGGAAGTGGCTTCATAGATAATTTGCATAAAGCTCTGAATACCAAGAATGCATCTTTTTGCAAAACATGAGTAAATTTTGCAGTAACAGAATTATCATTCTCTGAAATTACATCAACACTTTCTTGTGATGGTATTCTAGGGATGGGGGTTTCACTTTGAACTTGCCCATTACTATCTTGTGATACACTGTGACTATCTTGAGTATCAGATGGGATTTCATTATTATCGGGTATATTTTCAACATTTTCCCCCGTCTTCTTTTTTGATGCAATTGATATAGCATTATCAATTACAGAGTCAACAATTTGCCGTGCAATTAGCTTGGCTTCTAAGACATCATCAATAGCCTCTTCTGAGTTGAGTGTGACTTTGTTTTCTTCATTATACTCATTATTAGCTTCATCTGAGACTATATTGCCATTAGGAATTTTATGACAAACATCACTAGATTGATTATTAGTATTATTTTCTGCTTCAAGTGCCTGATTTTCCATTTTAGTAAATATAACATTAAGCATTTGGGTCAGAGTGGCTCTGGCTGTAGTTTGATTGATAAGATTTTTACTAGCCAAGTATATGTTATAGCAGGTTCTAACAGCAAGAAGCACTGTGCCCTCATGAACTTCAACATGTTGACTTGTAATAACTGTTAGTAGGGCCTTAATAATTTGCAGTTGCACACCCTCATCTGTTTGTGGGCCATTAAAGCAGCTACAAATAGTTTCAACAATTCTATCAATAAGGAGTTTTCTAGGTGTTGTTGAGTCTGGAATGTTTCCAGTCAAATGACCATAAGCAATTAACTTCTGGAGACAATCCAAAGCAGTCACAACTATTCGAGATGCTTTACTCTGACATGCTAGTTCAAATGGTAAGAAATATTTTTCTGCTGTAATAACATTGGATGCATCATTTTTGGGTAATGGCAATGTGCCCGATGTAGGACTTTCTGATGTTTCTGCTTGACCACCATTTTTTAACTCAGTTTTTATTTCCTCTGAAACAATTATTTATATTAAAAATACTGATAATTTTAAAATAATAAATAAAAGTCTCTGACAGTCACTTTAACACAAAAATATGTTACATATACATATATATTAATAAGCTTAAATAAATTTTTAAAACTTTCATACCAAATGGTAAAATAGGAAATACAAAACAATTTTTTATCATTGTTATTTTCTTTCTTACTTAGTGTTGAAAAAATTGTAAAACACTGCACAACTAAGCTACTTATCTTGTTATGTAAACAAAATCATTAATATAATTTAACCCAGTTTACTGTTGCCCAACCAAATTATTAGATTTTCTTTTATTTTTTGCAAAAAAATAATTTCAAAATTTTAAGAACTTATGGTTGTATTGCAATAATGTATAATTAAAGTTTATTGAGAAATTCTGATAAGATTATGGACATGTATCCCCACTTGTTTTCTGTTCAAGGTCAACAATACACTTACTTTTCGTAAAACTATTGAGTAAAAACTTCCTATAATTTTACTACTAAATATATATATATTACAATAAATATTAACAGCACAGAAACATTCTGCAATACGCCAAGATGGAAGGAAACCTTACCAAGAGCGACTTCGCAGGACTTTTTAAGCTGACTATGGTAGGAGCGTTTTATGTCCTTATCAGCCAAAATCTTTTCTAAAGCCCTGACTATAAACATTTCTTTAGTCTTGAGGTTGGTTTGCATCGTTATTGCAATAACTACTCCATTCGTACTAATGGGAACCGAGTTGCACTAAACCGGATTTCTTGATCATTTAAAGTTTATTTGTATAGAAGTACTAATTATATGAATACCGCACATTCACAAATTTCATAACAATACTCTGAATTATATTTTTTGCCTTTCGAGTAAAGATTTTATGCGAATATTAATTACGATCTTTTTGCCTAAGGATTTCGTGACACTTCACACCTCATCACAAACATGTCAGTCAAATACTTTGGATTGTCACCGTGAATACCGGCGTGAATGTCATAAATCTTGAATATTTACCGTGAACCGTCTATTTTTTATTGTAGTCTTAATTCTCCTGGGAATATTACACGTACAGCATGTAACAAAAAGTATGTACTTAGCTATTTTAGAATCGAAAATTCTGTCACAGTTTGAAGATGAAACGATCAAATTTTTGTTCAGTCATCGTACGAATCTTCATACAAATTAAATAAATGAAATATGAATATTGCTAAGATCAAAGTATAAAAAGAAATAAAGATGTTAATTATGCCATTTTATCATTTAAACCTGGTTTGGCATCAGGATTGGATGGAATATCACCCCAACATTTAAAAGACTTAACATCGCATTCTGTGGGTGATGCAGGCGAGCAACTAGTAAATTCGTTATCAAAATTAATCAATTTTATGTATTCAGATAAAGTCAATACAGAAATTGTTCCCATTCTTTTCGGCGCGAACCTCATTGCCCTCACCAAAAAGGATGGAGGTGTGAGACCAATTGCTGTTGGTTCAACACTAAGACGTCTGGCTTCAAAAATTGCTGTTCGACATATTTTACCAAAATTAAATTCAGAATTTGAACCCGTACAGTTGGGTTTCGGTGTAAAAGGAGGGTGTGAGGCAGCCGTCCATGCCCTACGCTCTTTCCTAACTTACGGAAAGCCTGACGTGTTGCTAAAAATTGATGTAAAAATGCTTTTAATTCAGTTAATAGGGATACCCTGTTGACGGAAATAAAACAACATATACCGGAAATATACAATTATCTTCTTCTCAGTTACGCTGATCCAACAAAACTGTTATATCGTTCTAATGAACTGTCCTCAGAAGTAGGTTGTCAACAGGGTGATCCCCTTGGGCCTGCAATTTTTAGTTTGGCTATAAACCCAATAATCAAAAATTTAAATTCTAATTTCAACGTTTGGTATTTGGACGACGGCACACTAGGAGGTGATGTGGACACTGTGTTTTCAGACCTATTTTTAATAAAAACTAAATTTGAAGCCATTGGTTTGGAGCTAAATCTCAACAAATGCGAACTTTTTATAAATAACTGCGACTTAAATTTAAATACAGTAAAACAAAAATTTCAGATTTTGGCTCCAAATATTAAAATAGTTAATAGTAATTCCCTTTACCTTTTAGGTTCTCCAATTTTTGATGAATCTATTTTTGAATATATTAATAATTCTATTAATAAATTTAAAAATTCTGCTGATCGTCTACTTGAAATTAGTCCGCATTATGCACTTTGCATCTTAAAAAACTGTCTTTTTGTCCCAAAATTTACGTATGTGCTCCGTTGCTGCTCCTTTTGGAATCACCCAGATCTTTTGACACAAGTAGACGACGTAATCAAAATTAGTTTAGAATCACTTCTTAATATACAGCTGAACGAGCAATCGTGGACCCAAGCATCATTACCAATCCGTTATGGTGGTTTGGGGATTCGCAAAATTTCCAGTGTCGCTTTACCAGCCTTTCTATCTTCTGTCCATAGTTCAGCAAATCTCATAAGTAAAATTTTAAGGGCATCCCCTTCAAACTTTGAGATTGCTGGCTTGGAAGAAGCTAGAAACGCTTTCTTAATTGCATGCCCAGGTCAAAATTTTCCATTTTCTCTAAATTCACAGAGGAGCTGGGACGACATAGACAGTAAAATGACTTATGACAATCTTTTGAGCCGTAGTACAGGTTCAGCACGTGCTAGGCTTTTGGCCGTGGGTACGCATGAGGCCGGCTACTGGCTTCACGCCTACCCTTCGTCAAATACAGGAACTTTTCTTGAACCTGACACGCTCCGAATCGCAACCTGTCTGCGGCTTGGGGTACCGGTCTGCGCTGCTCATACATGTCCCTGTGGCAGTGATGTCGACAAACTAGGACATCACGGACTATCATGTCAAAAAAGTGCTGGCCGCTTCTCGAGACATGCCGCACTCAACGATATAATACGTCGGTCCCTTGCCACCGTCAACGTGCCAAGTCTACTTGAGCCGACTGGAATTGCTAGAGACGATGGCAAGAGACCGGACGGTATGAGTTTGATTCCATGGAGGATGGGTCGGGTTTTGGTATGGGATACCACCTGTTCAGACACACTGGCCCCTTCCAATCTTCATGGAACCAACAACAGAGCTGGTGCGGCTTGTGATGCGGCTGAAAAAGCTAAAGCCTGTAAATACAGGGGTCTAGGCTCTGAATATGATTTTGTCCCATTCGGTGTCGAGACCCTTGGTCCGTGGGGTCCTAGCGCGTTAAGGCTTTTTAGGGAATTATCAAAAAGGTTAGTCGACATCACAGGAGAACGAAGAGCTGGCAGCTACCTTGGACAAAGAATTAGTCTGGCTATTCAAAGGGGGAACGCTGCCAGTATCTTCGGAACCTTGCCTAAAGGGACTACTTTTAATAATATTTTTTAGTAATTAAATTTTAAGGTTAGTTTTTAGGTATATTTTGATGTATTATGTTATTTCTTAGGTTTCATTTTAATTTTATATTTATAACATAATGTCAAAAGAAATATACATTGAATGCTTCTAATTTTACATTTACTGCCAGTTCTCAAATCAAGGGCATAGAACGTAAGAGAAGAAACGCCACTCTTTTTAATCGCCAAGTGTTTTTCTTTTTTACAACGTTTGTAAGGAGATGCAACTGTAGGTGATTAAATTAGTTAACATTATGTCGTTGATACAAGAATAAAGTGTTCTGAAAAGAACAGTTTATACGTTTTCGTTATGATATAAGTGTGTTCTGAAAAGAACAGTTTTGTCAGCTTATCGCAAGGCTACAACGACATCAAAGTATTCTAAGAGGAACACGTTCGAACGCGTCAGCCGCTGCGCGCAGAAAAGGGTCAAATTTTTGCTGCACCACGCTTTTGTTGAATCAGGAGTCAGGTAGCGAAAGATCCTTTTCGTCCATACCCTGCGCGTATTGGCTGAACGTTTTAACACAATATGTTATAACTACTTTTAGGCATAGACTAAGTTTTTTATACAAATGTACGCAGTTTTGTAAAATATTATTCGTTATACATTCCTATACATTCAGTTCCATCTTCACCTCTTCTCTACAAGTTATTAGGGGGTTTTATTCACTGCAATCAAACATACCTAAACAACCATTACACCATGTTCCATATGACATCTTGAGTAATAAAGAATAACAAAATAAATTAAAAACAATTATTTGTCCATTCTTCATCAGCAGGAGGCATGGTAAAATAGGAGCACACCGTCGAGCGCTCGTCGGAACAACACGTAAATAAATTGTAGAAACAACTAATATCACCCCATACACGAATTCAAGTACGACCAGTCACCGTAGCACAAGTAGCATCCGTTCACGAGTATGACGCATGACCAGCCATCGGCCCCCTCTCCATATTTTAGGGAGAGAGACAACCCGACGCATGGACGCCACCACAAGCAATAACTTTTAAGCGAGCATGACGATCCTTGAAATGTGAACTTGGCTACACAAGAAAACAAAGTCGTAGATCGCCCCATTGTCTGAAAATGCAGCCGAGAGATTCAGTCGCGTTATCTCTTTATACTGAATCAATTCATATTCAAGTCCTAGGGTCGTTTAAATATTAATTTATATTATAATAGGTAATAAAATAAATGTCGAATATATCCAAATACATTCTATTAATTTACTATTATTTTAGTTACTATCTTCATGGCTGACCCAGAAATTCTTCGCACCCTCTGACTGAAGTTCTGCCGAGGACCATAGTTATTATATTTGTCTCAGCCATAATGATATCTTGGGAAAATATAATGTGGATGTCTTCCGTTGCCTTCCACATAGCGGTTTCCTGGTGCTGCCAACAATATGACTGACGACTATACAGTTTTACTAAGCTCCCACTCGTTTAGTTTTAGCACCTTCGCAGCTTCCCGTAGTAGAGGAGATTGCTTATTTACTGGTGGCATTGACTGGCCATCTCGCAACGTTATCACTGGATCTATGTAGTATTTCCTGGAAGAACCTTTCCTACCCACTACACCCTCTAACGCTGCTGGTCTGTTGTCGGGGACTGCTAGAACTTTACTGCAATATCTTACGTTCCTCTAACTTGCTGTCTTCGGCGCTGCAACCGTAGGTGGCGCCGGGAGCCCCGTTACGCCCGTGTGCTTGCGGGGGGTATCAGTTTCGCGCCCCGCTCAACGGCGGGGCGGTCGTTGTGGGGGGCCTGGAGCGGCCCTGGGCCTTGTAAGTACTGTGGAGCGTCTTCGCGGCACTTGTTGTTGTGTGTCAGCGGGGGTGGGGAGTGCGTAGGGATTTCTTCAGGTATCGGAGTCCTCCGCGCGCACTAGCTCGCGCGGGAAGGTTCGGCGGTGGTCGGGAGGCCTGGTGTGGAGCGGGGCGAGATTCTGGAGGTGCTGGAAGCCGGAGGCGTCCGCACACTCGAGCATGCGTCAACTAGCTAGCTGTGGATTCGGGTAGTAGCTCACACCTCAGCCCTACCTAGATGTATATAATAAATTATTTTCATGATTTATTTTTATCTCTGGTAATTTTACATCTACTAAATCTGTGTACCACTATTTTTATTCTATAGTGGTTGTTGGTTCCATAATCCATACATTCAATAATCAACGAAACCTAATTTGGTTTTTATTAAATTAATATTTTTTCAACAGCTTTTTATTGGATTTTAGGTTGATTTATTATAATTTATCAAAATTGCTTCCACAATGACTGTCACGCGGGTTGCAGAATCCCGCACGGAATTTAAATTAAAAAGTCTCCCGGAGGACGCTATATCAAGTGTTAAGTTTGCACCGAAATCAAATCAGTTTCTCCTTGTATCCTCTTGGGACTGTTCTGTTAGGCTCTATGATGTATCTGCTAATATTGAAAGGCACAAGTACAATCACGAACTACCCGTACTAGATGTTTGTTTTAGGGTACGAAACATTTCGTGATTAATAACCTAACTATCAGTAGCTTCGTTTATTTCAGTTTATTAATGATAACTTGTTTATATTTTAGGATGCTGTACATTCTTATAGTGGTGGCTTAGATCAGACGTTAAAAATGTACGATTTAAACGCCACTACAGAAACTGTATTAGGTGACCATAAGGGTGCTATACGTTGTGTGGAGTTTGCTGCAGAAGTGAATGCTGTGTTAACTGGAAGCTGGGATGGTACTGTAAAAATGTGGGATAGCAGAGTGCCTAATTGTGTAGGAACATACAATCAAGGCAATGAAAGGGTATGTCTGCTTGCTAAGTTGCAAGCTTGGAATTTTTGTTAAGCTTTATAAATAAACAAACAATAATTTTTCAGGTTTATACAATGAGTATTGTAGGAGAGAAATTTGTAGTAGGCACATCTGGGCGGAAGATTTTTGTATGGGATGTACGTAACATGGGTCATGTTAATCAGAGGAGAGAATCGTCACTTAAATATCAAACCCGTTGTATAAGAGTATTTCCAAACAAGCAGGGCTATGTCCTAAGTTCTATTGAGGGTAGAGTGGCTGTTGAGTACTTGGACAGCAATCCTGAAGTTCAAAAAAAGAAATATGCATTTAAGTGTCATAGAATAAAAGAATCAGGTAAATTAAATTCTCACAATGTGCATTGCTTGTTAATCTATTAGTTTTAGTTTTTATGTGAATTACTTGTGTAACTAATGTTATATCTCATTTATTTTAACAGGTGTAGAAAAAATATATCCTGTGAATGCAATAAGTTTTCACTCCATTTACAACACATTTGCAACTGGTGGATCTGATGGTTATGTTAATATTTGGGATGGTTTCAATAAAAAGCGACTGTGTCAATTTCATAGGTACATATAAATTGTTTTTAAAGGCACTTGTTATCAATGGATCAAGACAATTGTTTCTACTACCTCAAAGTGTTAAAACTCATAACATTTTAATAAATCTAATCACAGGGCCTGGAAGAGATTAGTTTACATTATTTCTTACCTTTGTGTACCTTACCTTACACATGAAATTATCCTTCTTTCGGAGGATTATCACGGATGTGTGATGGCTGGAAAACTATTTTCAATAGAAACTTTCAAAACCCATATAATCATCTTATGCCTTAAAATCTGGGTCCTTCGTGTTACATGTACTATAAATATATGAAATGAAGCCATAAGTGAGACAATTCCTTATGAATTAATTTTATTTTCAGATATAACACAGCTGTGTCCTCTCTAAGTTTCTCTCATGACGGTTCAGCATTAGCTATTGCCTGCTCCCAATTAGACGAAACGGAAGCTGAGGATCCAAAACCAGATGACACAATCTACATCCGATATGTAACGGACCAAGAGACAAAACCTAAATGAAAGTGTATTTAAAGTGGCATGGATTTAGGGGATACAGAATACTTGGAATGTAGTCCCCTCTATGAATTGTAAATCCACGCCCAAATAGTTAATTTAAGATGTCTGGACTGATTCTTAAAGCCCGTGGAGAGCTTGCAAAAAATTTTGAATATTACGAAAATAAAAAATAATGTCAGCTGTAATTTTTGAAATTTTATTGTTTTAATTGAAAGGAGAATTTAAAAATTGCTGATGGTTTGTTTTATAAACTGTTCCACTTCTTTATTTTGCTGATATATTTTTTTAATATCTCAAATATTTTTACTTTAGATTGTTTGAATAAATGTTTTGTATATATTAGAATTAATTAACAGATAAAATATTTATAGCTAACGCCACTGTTCTGTCCACGGCTCTTGTATTATACACATATTGATCGAATCCTAGACTAATTATCAAAGTATAGAAGCAATAGTAAATAATTGAAATAGGCTGAAAGATCAACAATTTGTGAGAGAAAGTAAATGTAGGAACGCTCATAAATCTTTGAAACTAGTTTTATTCAAAGGGTTTTTTTGTATAACCAACTTGCAAAAGGAGGAGATTTACGAGATGTAAATTTTTAAAGGAACGCAACTTTATCTAATAGTTTTGTTCAATTAAATAGGATATTTAATTTACATTAATTGTTAGAATAAGTTGCTAATTATTGACCGAATTATACCATAAAATTTCTTTCTTTAAAATAATTTTTCAAAGTACAAGAAAAATTTAAGTTTTTAAAATTGGATTTGTTTGAATAAAGTGGGCTGATTTAAAATACTCCACTCCTTAAAATAGTCAAAAAAATTTATACGAAATAAGACATGTTTGGTTAATACCCTCAAAAATAAGGATCGCGTCTGCGTAATTACAAATCTATACTTTTCCTATTTAAAACGTTTTAAACATTTGAGATGCGCATTTTTTTTTCATTTTTCGGATCATTCTTCACGCACACTATTTGGGCCATTTGCGCAGATACTTGATGCATATGACTATTATTTACCTCTCAAAAGATCCATGTTTCACAAACATACATATTTAAAAAAAATAAGCTGTCTATACAAAGATTTTTATGTTACAAGATGTCGATCTTTATTGCAAATTGTATAAACTTTACCCCATTATAAATAAATATTAATCTATTTGCTCTCCTTGAACTAAAGTCTTCTTCTCTTTATGATAACATAAACACAATTTGCCTAAAAGAGGGGTTAAAAGCAATTAGACTTGGATTCTTGGACTTGGGATCTGGTCTATTGTATTCATGCATAGTAATAATTTATAAATGGTATTGACTGTGAGTACTTACTCAGACAAAAGTGTTTATATTTAAGGTATAAGTTGGAATAAATTAATATAAATTTCATGATGCGTTTTCATTGATTCGTTGTTTTCATCAATATACAGCACCTAAAACGTCAAAAAAAATTCCAGCACATAACTAATATTTTGAAGTAAAACTTTGTTAGGCGCATGATATGCAGGGTTTTGTCGGAAAAAAAAGGAGAGAGTGATTGAGAAAGAACTTTAGCTGGGAAGTCTATGCCATTTTCCTTTGAATAACTGTAATGTAGAGGGAGGGTAAAACTAGCTGAGTTTCTTGCGTTCTTCTCAGAACAAGACCTCCTGGTAGTCTTGCGAACGGATGGCGTAGTTTCGCTCTTTCGCGAATTTTGTAAACGTTTTTGACATTCATAAGCATGCCTTAAGTCGCATCTAAACTCAATAAACGAATTTTGATTTTCATTTTGTCACAACGTCTTGTGCAGTAAACGCAGTTTTTTAATTTCTTTATATTATTATTAGCACGTATACAGTGTAAACATAGATAAACTCATACTAAACTCATACTAATATATGCAAATATAAAATATTAATCATCAAATTAAATTTATTTAAATAACTTAAGAAATAACATAATACATAAAAATATACCTAATAACTAACCTTAAAATTTAATTATTAAAAAATATTATTAAAAGTAGTCCCTTTAGGCAAGGTTCCGAAGATACTGGTTACATAGATATATATAAATACATGGAGTGATCATAAACTGGTACATGATCATCTTTGGGGCTTTATCTTAGTAATAATTGATATACCAAGAAGTTTTACAACTGACATGTGTACTTTGTACGCACGCACTTTTTTGTTTGCCTTTCAACCCGTAACATTGATAGTTTCCAAGGATTCGATCGTACGCTATCTAAATGATTGAGCATTAGGTGACATTCTGAAACGAGCGATCGGCTTGCGCGTGTTAGCCATTATAAGAGATTTTTAAAGCTGCTTAATTTGCAGAATTCGTTAATACATTTTCAGTTCAAATCTTATTCACGTCAAATATCTATCGATTTTCGATCGAGGTTTAAAAAAAACTCGAAAGGATATTATCGAAAACCTTGTCACAAATATTCCATAATCGTTCATACTTTTGCGAATTTCTAATATATGTCAAATTAGTCTTTGATTTGTTTGGTGTCAGTCGCCTATACAGGGTTTTTTAAAATCGTGAGAGTAGGTCCCCTAATTTATCGAATAGCCGACGTGGGCGTTACAATCGAAGCAAATCAACAAACGGACAAAGCAACGATAAGCCCCGAACATTCTCAAGCGCTCTTGTTTGTTGAGATGATTCAAGTGCCCGTTCCTGTCAAATTAAAAATACTGACTCGGATTTTCTAAGCATTTTACACACCTTATACGACCACATTGAAACGTTCAAATTAACACATTTCGCGGGCATACAAAGATTTTGCAATTAAACTTAACAGCTATTTTGCGAGCTTTTGTGTTTCTTAATACTGAGCAGCAAGGTTCAATTTATTGAGGTAACTTAATGAATTTGCATGAAGAAAGTGCAGGTGCGGTCCAAATTGCCAATCAAACAATGGAGCTGTTTGCGACCACCTTCTTAGAAATGTTAGCTTGCTTGTAATGGCAATATGTTTGCTAATGCCATATTCCTCGCACTTGTCTAATTGCATTCACTCATAAGGAAATGGTAATTTTAACTAATACGGATATATTTCTAATGTAATAATATCCAACTATATTATAATTCAATATGTAAATAATTGTTTTAAATTTAGTTTATAATATAGCCAGTATATGTTATTTACATGTTATTGTGACGGATTTTGCTATTGGATATAAAAATTTGGTTGGCCGCCTGTAGGTATAGTATACAACTGTAAAAAATAATAAAAAGTATCGTTTGTTATGTGGATGTCAGATTGTTGACGTTGTTTCGATGAGTTAAAAAGTAAAACTAACTAGATCGTGTGTCCAGAATTTTTAAATGGAACTAGACTGATTATATAGGTACATATACAACACACTCATACTCACTGACTGCGTATAAAAATCAAGCAGTATGTATAAATAAAAATCACGTCGGCAGTGATCTGTGATTCGTAACCTTTGATTCATAATAAATGTTTAAGACGTAATATGGCAACGCCCCTTTTTTCAAGAGCAAACTATAATCATTAGGCCAAAATACACTATAAACTATAAAATTCGAACTACTGCATTCTATTGTCGACGTTTTAGACGCCGATGTCTGTGGTACGTAAAACGTAATTTTAGGCAGAACACAATCATCAATACATTGTTATACCTATTTCTATACCCAGCCGCACAATCAACAATATTTCATTCTATAAATTGATAATAATTCATAAATAATTTAATTGACTGACACTACTACTCAGCCACTAGCGTTAAGCAGCCTGTTCTAGTAAATAAATAGTCAATTACTCCAGTTATCTATTTAAATGGCAACACTTAACGAGACGCGGTAAGCGATCTGCCTGCGGCTACTGCCCACGTCTTAATAGTCCTCATAAATAAAAATCAACACTTTGTATCTGTTTTTAATAGAAGTAATACTTTTGCTGATACTGCGATCGGATTGCTACTGTAATTGCATCTGTCTATTATCACATACTATTTAGATACTGTTGCGTTTGTATTTATTCAAGAAATTTTAATCTTATTCATTTCAGTGTAAATAATAATTTATAAAAAGAACTGCCAAAGACACAAGAGTCAATTGTGAATATGACAGCTTATTCGTCTCCTACAAATAATAGCCGCAACTATATATTTTGTATATAACCTGAAATGTCACCCAATATGTTCATGAATATTATCGCAGGACATGTAACATTCAATCAAGACATGCCGAAATTACGGTTCAATATTTAGTAACAAAATAAGGTAATCCAAATATGAATTGTATAAACGCAACCAAAATTATAAGATACAATTTATTATTGTTATTATTATCCCAATGAAGAACAATATACCACTTTCTCACATCGAATGACAAATTGCTGGTGAATTAATACCGAGTCGAGTTTGTACGGATAAATCAAAATGCACAATTCGCGCAGCGGGCTATACATTTTCATTATTTGCAACGTTTTTTCTTCACTTTTACTTACCTTAAACATAGTATGATAAGATTCAATATTGTTCATATATCGCGTAAAATAATTCGCTTAATCGACAACTATATTTGTGCTCTACGCATGAACTTTATTTTATACATCTTAAGGGCGATTTTTGTTGGGCAAATGCGTTACATTTTGCTGAATAGTGTTAAATATACTTGGCGGAGAGAGGATGTTATTGCTCAGTGTCTTCAAGTACCAGTAGGGATGGGCAATTTACTTCGCCGGCTTAGCGTGTCCCTGATATTTTATATAATCCTTACATTGTAATTTATATCATCTGCTGTGGAATAGGATTTTCTGTCCAGTGATAAATAGGAACAGTATTGGCGCAACACTTGCTAATCAAACACTGACAAATTCGATGCTACGTGCGCTTTAATAGAAATCTTGTTATGTGGTCTCGTTGTGGGGCCTAGCTATTATTTATTTTTTAGAATACAAGCGAACTGCGCTGACCAATTCTTCAGAGTGTATTAGGGGATATGAATGATGTTTTTATCTATTCTATTCAAGTATCCTCAACAGATATTCTAAAATAAAGAAGAACACAATAAGTTTTACTTAATTAATAAGTCCAGTTATAGTCAAGTTTTCGGAGATTTCGAGAGTTGTAAGTACAGAATTTATCGACATTTACACTTTACCACATCCCTTTTTAGCATGGTCACACGGTATGATGTGTTCTACAATGCTTAAGTATTGCCAGTGTTCTAGACATAAGTGTTTATTCGATAATTCATATTTTATTGGTAAAAGTTGCTTCAATAATATGAGAGAGTGAAAGGAAGACCTTTTTTGTTTGACCTGTTGAAATCTTAATTGCCTTGCATAAGTGTATAAGTCAACCTAGTCATTAAGCGAAGTTAAGCTGTATTTATCGTAGCCAATATAGTGATTGGCCATCGCCGACATAGACAAATATTGTTGTAATAATAAAAATGACTATCGACATGATTTTCATAGTTATGTTACACTAGACTGTCAAATTGATCTAAATTAGATTCTATATAAAAAATATCAGACGAAAACACAAAAATATACAGTATTTACAATATTCTTAAACTTTACAGTAATAATAATAAATTTTAAAAAGTTTAGTCCCTGTGGCAGTGAACTTGTAAGACTGCATTTCCTCGCTGTATCGCGAGACTTATTCGTTGAGCAAAGAAAGCACCACGGGGTCATCGTTATTACCTAGTAAATTTAGATTAAATTCAATGTCATCATATTTATTTATTTTAAGTTTGAGTTCAAGGTGCACTTGAACCCCTCGGCCTATTCCAAATTGAACATATATATATATATATATATATCAAATATATACAAATATATTTGATATATGTATGCATAATATTGTACGAAGATGTACAGTCTTGGCTCGTTCAAATATAATAAAAATAATCTTAAAAAGTACTATATATTTGAATTAGCTGTCAAAGCAATAGCTAGTTAAGGCATAAAATGGTCAGGTTCATCCGGTTTTAAACATCGATACATGTTGTACAACACTAAAATTACTCAGGGTGTTCTGTATCATAACAAATGCGTTGTAAAGTCGACTCGAGTCCAGCGCAAGGGTTAATAGTTTCACTAATTTGACAAATTGCTCACTTTTACACCTGCAATTGATTCTGTGTTCCATGGAGATATTAAACTTTTCATTAAATTATTTTTGTGTCGATATTTTTTTAAAGATTTAAAGCTCGCATGCCAATAATTAAAGTGTAAAGGAAATCAAGTAAGTAATATTAAGCCTGTGGCATCAGGAAAATAAGGAGATTAGAAATCTATCTGTGCAGTAGTATGGCGGGATATTTCATATGTACTATATTGTACATTATATTAGATACGTAAAATTTTCATATTTCATATCATATATTTCATATATTAGTCAGAGAAGGTGTGTAGGGTATGGGAGTGTAACTGAAGTGTGTGTGTTCAAATGGGCTTGATTCAGTGACATCAAATGTCTGATAGTGTTCTAATGATATCTGTTTTTGAAAAAGTTGCGAGGTAAATTGAATAAGTATGTAGCTTTGAAACAAAAGACTTTGTAAAGTGCCGCAAGATTAAGTAATGCATGTTTAGTGTAGTTATTAAATGCAGGAGGAACTGAAAGTAGTGGGTATTTCTAGTACTTATTATAAATCTTCAATTGTGTGCATATGTTTCATTTTATGATTACCGTCTATGATACATGTCTACATTACAAAAAATTATAATTTAATTTACTTACATAAATAGGGAAATTTTGTCACTTTCACTTCAGTGACATATGAAATCTTTTCGTAATTACTAATCGCGTTGAATCCGCGACAGTAGCGGTGGGATCGATACAAAAATCATCCTGCGTGCCTACCGGAATGCCTTCTACTGGAAATCGTGAATATTTCACTCCAGATTATGAAGTTCAAGGAATTAGAGCGGCGGAACCATCGGCGTCAGAGGGCATTAAAAAGAGAAGCAAGCAAGCAAGAAGAAAGCCTTGGAGTGTGGGTGCTAAAAGGACGCTAAAATTAAGTGAGATTATCTACCGTCGTTTGATCTAGACGTTTATCAAATTACCGTAATTCAGTGGTATGAAGAGATAGAATACCAATTCGTGGTCGGATTACGAATGCTGCCTCCACTCAATAAGTGGGCTTCACGTTTGTACCCTTTGTACAAAAAACTAAAACTTCGAAAGTGTTTAAGGAGGGACTGGCTCGTAAGTTTGTTCGAATTAGGACGTTTCGCGATGTCGTGGACTTCGACGATATTAAATATTTCACCAACAAAATGCCGCTGACTGACCGGCTGGAAA
This sequence comes from Pieris mannii, assembly GCA_028984075.1. Lineage (NCBI taxonomy): Eukaryota > Metazoa > Arthropoda > Insecta > Lepidoptera > Pieridae > Pieris > Pieris mannii. Next base: position 12,239,844 of record CM054779.1, on the reverse strand, counting down.
CAGATTGGGGTGATTCCAATTAAATTAAAGTCATGATCGCCGGTATCACAGATGTTCAGTTACGCACAGATTTATTTAAAAATACTCCGAGGAGTTTTGTGTCACAATTAAATACGTACCCTAAAATTTAAGTGACAAGGATAAGGTCCGTGATGAATATAAAGCTACTAAGCACCCTTAAATAATCGAGGTAACTATAGGTCGTTGTTGCCACTTTTATTAATAAGGTAGGATATTTTAAAACGACACTGTTTATCGTTTTGTAATAAAATTAAAAATGAGGGTACCCACCCTCGCACGTCTGTTGATAAATCTAGTGAACAGCTAATAGTTGCGTGATGTTCTTATTGCTACAAACATGGAAATTCTAAATCTACTCGTACTAAAGCAACGAGAACAAAAGCTAAAAGTTTCTAAGTTACAATCAAAATTGGTCAATGTTTGTACATCCGGTCAATGTTTGAAGTTTGCATAGGCAGTTACACTTTGCAAGCACTAATTAACAGTGGTTCAGAAAATTCACTGATTAATAGAGATCGCAAGTTATTTACCAGATATGAAAGAAACATTCGCTTAGCCGTTTTACAGGTATTGGTTTCGTACCGCTTTTTCTTTTTGTTCCTGAATTTGATGGGTTCCATTTGTCCAACATTTGTCATTGTTGATTCATATTTGCTCCAGTATGACATAATCTTAGGTAGATAGATGGTTAAAACACCTCCCTTAATAGCGACGGCGCTAAGATTTTACGCGATGCAAGTGTCAATGCGTCTTGTATTTTATATTAAGCGTAAATCAGATTAGTTATTAGTGTGAAGCGGCGGTACAGTAACAATTAACAAATAGGCCCACTATTCTTAGAATTGTACATGGTAAAACGTAAAGTTGATTTACTCTCGATTAACTGGTGGTAGGAACACAAAGGAATATGTGTAACTTCTGTCAAGGATTTAGCTATCTGCTTGCGAAGCCCTTAAAAGCTTTGTTCATATGTTCGGAACACCTAAGCGAATTATATCAGATCAGGGGACCTCATTCACGGGACAAGATTTAAAAAAAAACTTTGCAAAGAGTGGTCTATTAAATTAAATCATGAAAACATATCTTCGGAATCTGTTATCGGTGTAGCTCAATTAGCTTTGAATTGTACTGTTTCGGAAAGTACGAGTAATAGTCAGTTTCAGTTATTATTTGGCTGTTACAAAAGTACGCCTGGAGTAAACTATCTGCCTGGGATCTTGATACTAGTGAGAATCAGAATTAGACAGAAGTAAGAAAATTAGCTAGTAGGATGGACGAGCAGGCAAAAATAAGTAAAATACGTTTTGACGTATAATTAACGAGTTAAGTGAAAAGTTTAATGGTCCATGTAAGATCACTAAAGTATGTTAGAAGGATCGTTACGTTTGTGAGCCATTATCTGGGGGACAGTCCAGTCCTTTTATGGGGAAATTCGGTAGATGTGAGTAAAGTTTTAATTACTCAGAAAAAATGTATCAGGGCAATTATGGGCGTTGGACCTCTTACGAGCTGCAGACCGATTTTTCACGAACTCGGTATTCTGACAGTACCGAGTTTGTATATCTTAGAAGCAGTTATGACTGTAAAGAGGTATCCAACATTATTTGAAACATTTAAAGAAACTTCCTTGCATATACCGAGGGATCCAACACGGCTGCGGGTACCTGCATGTTGCACCACGCTATATTCTAAAAATTGTTACGCCATGGCTGTTAGAATATTTAATCACCTTCCTAGAAGTTACAGATCGTTGCCATGTAATGTTTTCAAGGGGAAGGTGATTGGGTTTTTAAAGGCAAGGTGCTTTTATAGCGTGGGCGAGTACCTAGATCATAAGTTTGAAATTAACGCGGGGAACATCACTTCAGATGTTATTAAATACAAGAAAAAGAAGCCTAACGATTAAATCGTTGTATTTTTTAGATAAGAATTATTACAAACAGTTTCGGGAATTGCGAGCTTTTTAATTGTTTAATATTTTTTCTTTTTTTAATATATAATATAGAACGAAGCCTGTACTCTTGATGAACTAAAGTATTTCTGTCAATTTAGTCCTCTGTATTGTTTGCATAATGTATAAAATGGTAATGTACCCATATAATTAGTTTGTTGACAGTTGTATTATCTGTACTTTTTACATAATAAGCGATTAAACCTAGATTGTGTTCTTTGGTTCAAATGAGAGGACTTAAAAGGTTGCCTGGAAGAGATCGCTTGTTAGCGATAAGGCCGCCCGTTGCATCCCTTTTAATTTTTATGTATTGTTTTATTTTTGTTTCTTTGCAACGAAGTGTAAATAAATAAATAAATAAATAAAATATCTGTGCAACGAACTATTGCGTAAATATCTGGCTAGTCTGCCTGAATTGTCAGAATGTCTAGGTTAGACATTGATAGTACCCATAAATTATAAATTTTACGTCATTGTAAAACAGATTTCTTGTGTTTCGTGTCTTTGGGGGTACTGATTAGTAATTTGAACTAAATTAAGTTTATTAAGCCGTGAAAAATCGCCGAAATTACGGATTTTTGTTTTGTTTTGTTGTGTAAAACAATTAACAATTGTTATTAATGGATAAAAGGTTTTATTTGTTATTACGCTTTGTGATGATGTGCTGAAAGCTTAGACGCTTTGCAGTAATTTGGCCTAGTATTGATGTGCTGAAAGCTTAGACGCTTTGCAGTGATTTGGCCTAGTATTCATGTTGAAAGCTTAGACGCTTTGCAGTGATTTGGCCTAGTATTAATGTTGAAAGCTTAGACGCTTTGCAGTGATTTGGCTTAGCTTTGATGTTGAAAGCTTAGACGATTTGCAGTGATTTGGCCTAGCATTGATGCTGAAAGCTTGAACACTTTAGTGTGGTTTACTTAGGTTTATTTGAAAAATGGTGATGTTGAAAGCTTGGACGCTTTGCTGTGATAAGTTTTAGATTTATATTATCAGTATCGAAGCTTTGCGATGTGTTCGATTGCTGCTTATAAGAAGTGTTGAAAGCTCGTCGGTCGTGAAGTACTTGAGTTGCTTTCCGATCGGCGCTTGCGCCGGACGTGCGCACTGAATTGTTTAAATATTAATTAATAATGTCGGACGACGGTAGTGACACAAATTTCGTAATTACTAATCGCGTTGAATCCGCGACATATATATTAAGAAAATATAATGTAAACGGTTAGAACGCGTTTTGTTTTGTCTTACATATATAAAATTAGCCCCATTTGATAAGTCTGGCATGACTTACCCACTTATAGCCGGTATATATTGTTTTGAATACTATGAACATCTTGTGTACTAGCTTTACTAAATGAATATTATCTCAATTAATAAAATGGTCAGTTAGTTATTATTTATATTATTCAAAGTACGAAGCCAATAGGGAACAATTAATTACGTATGCAAATCCGGCTCTTCCTATTCCCATTATGTGAATGATTAATACGTAAGCCGGTACTTGTTGCCTTTGTTTACATTAATTAAATATGTCCATAAATTCCATTTATTGACCATATTTGAAACAATATATGTGCATAACAACTCTTATAATAATATCATGCACATTTACTATATATGCTGGGATTGTGTTCTGCTATGGTTTCTCCCCTCTGGGTATCCTCTTCTTAAGTTCCTGTACTATTGGAGTCCGATGCTTTACTGAGCCACGAATAGGATTCTCGAGCGCTATTTATATGTTTTCAATAACATTTAAAATTTCATATTTTCGAAATTCCATAGTTCCTTTTTCAAGTCTCGATCTATTTCACATTTAGAACATTCTCATAATTTTAAAAGAGTTTTTAATTGCCATTACTGCTTTCAGTGACCTCTATTATTGAATAGATTAACTATATAATAAACATATGATTTAGTCTAGTGCTGCACTGTTTGATGACGTTGGTATCGATATTGCATTCTTATCGACAAAATCCAGCTTTTACAAATTATGAAATTATCTCATTAATTTCCTGCACATTCTTCTCCCGCCGTGCGTCGAGGCTGCCTTCCGCTGACTCCACGCAATCTCTTTTCGGTGCAGGTAACTTTTCCAGAAGCAGGATCAATTTCCGCGCTGGACGCCGTAGAATGCCGCCTTTGGTTGACACGTCGACTGTCCGCACGATGCCATCTGGACCGGGAAAGGTAGCGCATACTTTTCCCCTAATCCAGCTGTTGCGAGGCAGGTTGTTGTCGGCTACTATTACTAAATCTCCGACTCGAAATTCTGGTCCCTTCCCTTGAGGATTTCGACGATTACGTAGTTCTGGTAGATATTCACGCAGCCATCTAGACCAAAACATGTCTGCAAGTCGTTGTGATGCCTTCCAACTACTTCGGAGGTCTAGATCTTGGTCAGCTAGGTTAAAAGGCGGAGAAGCACCACTCGACGAACCCATCAGGAAATGATTCGGTGTTAAAGCTTCTGGGGCCTCTGGATCTGTTGAGACGTGAGTCAGTGGTCGACTATTTACAGTGTGCTCACATTCAGTAAGTAGTGTGTGGAGTACTTCTTCTCTAGGATATCTTTCGTTCAAGATTGTTGACAATGCTTTCTTAACTGAACGAATTAACCTCTCCCAGGCGCCGCCCATAAATGGAGCACTAGGAGGAATGAATCGCCACTCTATCTTCTTTTTCGCTGCTTCTTCTTTTGTAGCTTCGATGAGATAGGACGATGAGGAGTTGATGCTACAATTAATGATTGTTGTTTACATTCATTAATTGTAGCATCAACTCCTGAATGGTGCATTTTCTTGTGGGTATGTTCTATCCATAATTTTGCAGCACGGTGGTTTCCATCTATTACCATCGGATATTTCACTGACTGTTCTATACCTTCTATTGCTGATATTCGTGAGTTCAGTCGTATTTCCCCGTCTTCTATTTTTATGCTTAAGGATGACAATCTGCTACTTAGTGGAATGGACCTCCCGCCGGTGAGAAACTTTAACACTTCTCCAAATGATTCTTGTTGTGTTGCTTTCCAAATAAGTTTCTCGGCCTCTTTTATAATTTCTGCCGTGAGCGGTGTATACATATCTTCTATTTGAGTTAATTTACACGGTTGCTTGAGCTTCACTTTTTTCTTCTTTTTCTTCCAATCTTCATCTTCTGGGGTATTCTTTTTAGTTCTTTTATAATTAACTTTATTATGTACAGAATTATTTTTCAATATATTTACAAATTGTATTACTCTTGCGGTACTTCTTAGATATCTTTCCCATTTTGAAAATCTATTTACATCAGGAAGTACTTCAGTGACTTTGGGATATATTTGTTTTTCAACATGGTTGACTCGTTCTTCTCCCGTCACGATTTGAACATCCTTGTCGAGTGGCCAAGCTTCAGGATTTTCGTACAAAAAAGCTGGACCATTATACCATCTATGATCTGATGTAAATTCTTGTGGTACATCCCTAGTAGCATCATCTGCAACGTTGTGCTTCGTAGGGACCCATCTCCAATCCTTGGTTGAACTATTTTCCTCGATCGCAGCTACTCTGTGGGCGACATAGGGTTTGTAACTTCTTGACCCAGTTCTGATCCACGTGAGAGTTGTACGACTATCTGTCCAAAAAGTTGTGGATTCTGGTTTCTCTTCATGTTCTTCCTTAATTGAAGTTGCCATTCTTGCTCCCATCACTGCTGCTTGGAGTTCCAGTCTTGGTATTGATGTCATTTTCAAAGGAGCTACCTTGGCCTTGCCTGCTACTAAGATTACTTTAACAGTTCCATCTTCGAGTTCAATTCTCCAATACAATGCTGTCGCGTAGGCACATTCACTAGCGTCTGTAAATACGTGGAGTTGTAGGTCCTTGGCACGATGGAAGCCTGGGTAACATCTAGGTATTGATAATCTTGCAAGCTCTTTGAGCTTTTCAAGCCACTTTTGCCAATTCTGTGATATATCTTCGTCTATCAGATCGTCCCATGCTGTGCCTCTTCTCCATATCTCTTGCAGTAGTTGTTTAGCTCGTATGGTGACCGGTGAAGCAAGGCCCAAGGGATCGAATAGGCTCATAATTATTTTCAGAGCTTCTCGCTTGGTGGGCGTCTTTTTTAAGAGCGTAGCTGGTAACTTAGCTAGATTGAGATTGAAAGCCAGATTATCTTCCTTTGTTTTCCAAATTACACCTAAGACTCTCTCTTGTGCTGTATCTTCTAGTTTAACTGGGTCAGAATTTTCTGCCACTCCTAAGACTTCGAGAAGTATTTTCGAGTTCGATGCCCATTTGCTCAGATTGAAGAAAGCACTATTGTGTATATCTCTGACTTCAGTTGCTATCTTGATTGCACGTTCTTCATTTTTGAAACTGTCCAGGTAGTCATCCATATAATGTTTCTTTTTTATTGCTTCTACGGCTTCAGGGTATTGACTCTTAAAATTTGCCGCGTTTTTGTTCATGACATAAATGGCTGTTGCTGGGGAGCTAGAAGCGCCGAAAATCAAGGACTTCATTCGAAATTCTTCAGGTGGTAAGTCTCCTCTTCTATCTCCTCGCCACAGATAGCGCAAGGCGTCTCTATCTTCTTCTCGTATGTGCACTTGCATAAACATCTCCGTTATATCCGCGGTCACAGCTATGGGATATTGTCTGAAGCGCATGATAACTCCTGGCAGTGACTGAAGAAAATCAGGGCCAGTCAGTAACTGATCATTCAATGAGGTCCCTTTAGTTCTCGCTGCAGCATCGTGAACGACTCGTATTTTGTTAGGCTTCATTGGATTTATAACTGCAAAATGTGGTAAGTACCAGGTCTTATTTGGATCCTTGGTTGGAGGTGCAGGTTCTGCATATCCTTTTTTAATGAGAGCATCCATTTGTTCTGTATATTTCTTCTTTAATTCTTCATTTTTATCTAATTTATTTTCTATCCCATGGAGTCTCTTCAATGTATTCTGGTAATTATCCGGCATTTTGACATCATTTCTCTTCCATAACAGTGCTGTCTCGAAGCGCCCATTTTCGAGCTGCCTTGTTCTTTCTTCAAGTTTCTTTAACGCCCGTTCTTCCGGATCTTTGTGGGGTCTTCTCGGTTCTATATACAAATTATCCATGGTAATGTACTCTTTCACAAGATCATCGAGTGGCTCTTCATTGTGGTTTTGTATAAAGTTTACTATATGGCTAAGACTTCTTGAATAGCTTCCATGGATGACCCAACCAAGTGGAGTAAGAGATGCTACTGGTTGGTTTCTCTTTCCTGTTTTCACTTCTGAAGCCAGCAGTAAGGGCCAATTGTCTTGCCCTATTAGGACTGTGGGTTTTACCTCGTATTTAGTTAATAACGGAAGTATATCTTTGAGGTGTCGGCAATCTTCGAGCTTAGCCTTTTCTATTCTTTGTGGAGAAAGTTGAAGATTTTGTACTGTTCTTGCTAACAGTGTTTCTTGCTTTTCACCCACTCGTATGTTAGCTTCAATTCTTCTGGATGACTGTTCTTCATCTGTCGCACCGTCATATGTTGTTATATGCAGTGGCTCTTTCTTACCAACTGCTCCTATTTTCTTAGCAACCTTATCATCGATTAGGGTAATGGTTGACCCGTCATCCAACAATGCGTATGTATCAATCACTCCCGCCGGTCCAGAAATGCGAATAGGTGCGATCTTCAGAAATGACTCTTTAGGAACCCATGCCGAGTTAACATTTTCATTCTTCAAGTCATCTTCTTTCTCTATCGTGAGTGTCCTATGTAGCATATGGTGATGTGTTCTTATACATCCTTCAACCCCACACTTTCTTGTTTGACAGATATGTTTAAATTTCCTTATTTTAAGACACCTGAAGCATAATCTCTTCTCCTTTGCCATGTCCCAACGTTCTTGGCAGTTTGCTTCGGTAAATGTGTGACAGTCTTTTGATTTGTGTTCGCTTCTTTGACAGAACACGCACCTTAATGAATTATCGAAAGTCTTTTGGCGCCCATTTTCTCTTACAGCATGTATACGTTGTCTTGGTCGAGGTATATCGGTTTTCTGTATGACTATGTCCTGGACTGGTGCATATCGTGCGCAACCCAAAGATTCTTTCTTCAAATACCGACTGAAAGTCACTAAATCAGGTTCATTTGGTAAACGCGTTAAGGCAAAGTCATACCATCGTAGTTGCAGAGGTTCTGTTAGTTTCTCGATCATTGATTTTAACAGATCTGGATTATATAAATATTGCACACATTCAAGAGCTTCCATGGTTTTAACTACATTATCGACCTTTGTTGACCATTCTATAATATCTCTTGTAACATGAGTTATTCTGGGTAGCGCCTTTAACTTATGGATCTCCACTGTTGCTATGGCGTCTGGTCTTCCGAACTTCGTTTCCAGAGTTTCCATTATGTATTCCGGACTATTCTGTGTATAGAGAAGACTATTAACTGATTCTCTTGCCTAAACCTTTGAGACTTCTTCTCAGTCGCGCCATATTCTCAACTGGTGAGTAATTAGATGCTGATTCGAAGTATGCTGCCCGAAATATCAAAAACTCTTGATGTGATCCGTTGAAATATGGAAGTTCAGTGTCTCTTACTGGTCGACTTGATTTCACAGCCTGCATGAGGGCTGAAGCGAGCTCTTGAATATCACTCTTTGGTGTTACGTTTACTTTTTGCTGTTCTGGTTGCATTGGCTGAGAAACTCTTGGGTAGTGCTGTGTTTGGTTGAATTCTATAGGAAGACTTCTCCAATCTGCAATCGATGCTTGCTGCTGTAGAGTTGCTTGATGGTAGGGACGCACTTCGTGTAGCTGCTGTTCTTTTTGACCATACTCAACAGTTGATCCATGTTGTTGCGCGCTTGCTGACGCTTGCGACTGTGTTTGTGGTGGCAATGCGCTGCACTCAACTTCATCACTTCGTTGATTTGTCTCCAACCATGTACTCACTCTTTCTTCTTGGTCGTTAACTGAATCGGTAGAACTGAGATGTTCATTATCGGAATCTTCAATTTCCAGTGCTGCTATCTGTGCTGCTATTAAATCTTTTTTCTTTAGAGTCAGCTCATATTCAACCTCGGCTAATTTTATTTTAGCTTGTGAAATTCGCTTCATCTTCGCACTGGTTTTCGTAGTCATCGTCGCAACTGACTGAGAAGTTGATTTGTTGGTTACCGTTTTTACGGATGTTCTGACGTCACTACCTCCACCTTGGAACTCCGGTTTAATGTGGCTTGCAACCTCTGGAGTATTCATTGTTCTATCTTCTGAGTCAATATGCTCTTCCACAGGTGGATCGGCTCTGGCGACTGGTACTTCAATTTTACGTCTTCCACCCGAACGAGTAACAGGCATTTTGACGTGAGCTAATTGAAGAATATACACTATATATAGCTATACGCGGCACAGAAGTCTTTCAACTTAAAATATACACTATAAATGTTCTATGTTTCGCACTAAAAACAACGTTCGCGAACCGTGACGCACTATCAGAGCGCTATACACTATATACTTTTATTCGCGAACCGAGACGCACTATCAGAGCGCTAAATACGTCCCGGAACTATTAAACACTATATACTTTGATTCGCGAACCGTGACGCACTATCAGAGCGCTATACACTATATACTTTTATTCGCGAACCGAGACGCACTATCAGAGCGCTATACACGTAACTATACGGCACAGTATATACATCACTCACGAACCGAGGCGCACTATCAGAGAGCGCTATATTTCGCGACAAACGGCGGAGGAGAAAGAGAGGCCCCGGAGCAAGCTCGAGGGGAGATGCGCAGGAACAGCGATCCGGCTCGAAGGACCACAAATGTGCATAACAACTCTTATAATAATATCATGCACATTTACTATATATGCTGGGATTGTGTTCTGCTATGGTTTCTCCCCTCTGGGTATCCTCTTCTTAAGTTCCTGTACTATTGGAGTCCGATGCTTTACTGAGCCACGAATAGGATTCTCGAGCGCTATTTATATGTTTTCAATAACATTTAAAATTTCATATTTTCGAAATTCCATAGTTCCTTTTTCAAGTCTCGATCTATTTCACATTTAGAACATTCTCATAATTTTAAAAGAGTTTTTAATTGCCATTACTGCTTTCAGTGACCTCTATTATTGAATAGATTAACTATATAATAAACATATGATTTAGTCTAGTGCTGCACTGTTTGATGACGTTGGTATCGATATTGCATTCTTATCGACAAAATCCAGCTTTTACAAATTATGAAATTATCTCATTAATTTCCTGCACATTCTTTCTAAGCTTCGTTTTGCACATTTTAATTGCAATTGATTTTTACCAACAATTATTAGGCATACTTTATACTGCATATGCGCCTTTAGAAATAATACATAAATGTGGCCTTTTCGTAATAAACGAACAGAATTAAAACTGAAATCGGACTTTAAAGTATCTTTATTGTATCTGTTTAAAAAGCAATAGTGATAGATGAATTACTTCTATGCTCAAAAACAGAAGTGGCAATGGGTGGGGCATATGCCTACCTTTACTCTGTGCATCTTGCTATATAGCAGAATACAGAAGAATCAAAAGACAACTATATGGAAAGGACCAAGGGGAAGAAAGAGAAGAGTGCTACTATAAAAAGGCGGATAGAAGAAATAGAAGCGTTAGCAGGAAGCGAATAAAGAAAAAATTCATCTTAATATATATAAATCTCCTGTCACGATGTTTGTCCGCGATGGACTCCTAAACTACCGAACCGATATCAATCAAATTTGTACACCGCGTGCATTTCGATCTAACTTAAAAGATAAAGCTTACATCTGAATTTACACCCGCAATATTTGTTTATTATTTGATACAATTCTAACAGATGGCGCTGTGTTAAAAGTACCAACGTTTCACATAAGCTATCTACCTTCCATAGTTGCCTTGAATAAATTACTACTATGTAATATAAAAAAAAGCTTAGCCGCAGCAACGCTTGGCCGAGTCTGCTAGTAGATTTGTATATTTGGATAAAGCTGGACGGGGTCTTTACCCGTGAATGTATTACGATCAATGGTACCTACTGAAGGAAGGAACCAACACTGAGCGTGGCGTAAATGGTAACATGCATAGCATACGTTGGAGGATTGTTCACAGCGGTGCAAGCTTTGTTTTGTGTTGTTCAAAAAATGGTTGGCAGTGATGAGGTATGGAATGCAGTGGTATATGTGAGCAAGTAATGCTACGGAAGGAGACAGCAGTGTGAGAGAGGAATCGCCTTAGGACAAATCCTATTGTTAGAAGACAGCAACTACATAGGAAAAATATGGCCTACGGTAAATACTTCCTAAGTAGGAGATGGCCATATTATAGTATTAAGTGCTCCGGAGATTTTTGAGTGTAGCATGTCGTTGAGGTCCCGGTCAAGAGCGACCCCAGAGCCGCTGTAACGCGGCTTTGTAAGAACTTCTCCAGGTGTTTTTAGTGGGTATTGCTCATCCAGTCTTGAGACTATTCATAGCAGAGATTCTGGTGGGTGTCGTCCCAAATACCTCGGTAACTTTTGGGGGCAGGGGATGCGTATTTTTTTTCATTTCCCTCTCGGATTAAAAAAAAAAAAAGCAGACCTGACATGACTTTCGAATAAGTCCAGACCTTGATCATCTTCTCTCACTTTCACTACTCTTCTCCAGATTTGCTGGATTTACAACTTAGATATTATAACTCTGCTCTTTTCATATTGAAATTCAAAGAAATTTACTGCACAGTCATATCTCAATCACGACAATATTTCCACGCTGTCTCATTATCATGCGAACTACGATCATCTTTTCAACATCAACTTAAGACGGTTGTAAATTGTCAGCATTTATTGTAGAGATGCGCCTTGGGTGGCATCATATAAAAAAGTTATAGTCTTAAATCTATGACTTTCGTGTTATAGGTAGGTAAATCTATCACTCGACTATCACTTCGATCAAGTCAAAGTTAATGTATTGTTTAACATGTTGACAGATGTTTTATATAGGTTACGCTTTCACAAAATCTCGTTTGGGCCTCAGATTTCTGTATCTCTTTCATGTTCATTGGGCTTATAGTCAAGTAGGGGATCGGCCTGCTATAAACGCCGTCGACCTTTTTTGTCACAAGGTTTTGAAAAGCAAGTGTTAATGCGCTCATAGAAAGAATATCATTGGTGAACAGCCCGGATCGAACCTACGACCTAAGGAGGACGGTATCACTTAACATCAGATGAGCCTCCTGCCAGTTTGCTCCCTGTTCAATAAATAAAAGATTTAAGAGATTTTTCGCTAACGAGTATAAAACTGTTGCAATTTTGGTTGGCTGCTGAATACTTGGCACAATACAATGGCTAAAACTAGTATTGGAGGTGTTAAAGTCGTCACATTTATATAAAAAATAGATTCCTAGTCAAAAACTGGTGCGTAGGCGCATGTCAAAGGTTAACATGTGCTCGTAAACTGTGAGCCATGATTACTGTGCGTCAATAAATACTCTAAATTATTGACGTTTTTATTTGGACCGAATTCACTTCATATTTTTTATTTTGCTGTTTAAGTAATAAGTAGGTAATATCTAAGGAGTATGAAAAATTAGTTGTTTTTAGTAGATGATTCTATACGATAAGATTCGATATCAGAATAACTTAATAAATAAAAAAAAGGTACGTAGGTAGAATGCTTAGTTTTCTTATTTTATCGTGTAAGGGTTTTTAGCTGTAAGAATATAATCATGTTAGACGAGTATCGACTAACAACACTTATAACATCGACCACGGTTAAAATAGGGTCTTGCATCGACCACCGTTTAAAAAAACATTTGTATTACTTTTAATTCACTAATAAAGTTTTTTTTTTTTAATCTTTTAAATACCGTCGGGATTTGATAACGTAGGTATTTTTTAAGAATAATTTTTTTAAGGAGAATAATTAGAGCTGATTTTTAAATTTGCTTTAAAATAAAATAAAATAAATAATATATTAAATACTTTGTTTGTTTGTTCACTTTTGTAAATCTTTTTGTTATATAATTTATCATGTATTCCATCTGTGGCTATGTTCTCGGTGTATTTGTTTGCTATTATATGTATTTTGTGTTAGCTGTAGGAGTACAAAATAAATAAAATAAATAAATAATAAATCTTAATATAACAAACGGGCAGGAGACACACCTGATGTTAAGTGATCACTTATATGGCCAGAAGGTTCGCAATTGCGTTGTTGGCCTTTTAGAAATTGGCACGTTCTGATCACATGATAGCCGGGAAGCTGGTTCCATTTAGTGGAGAAACGCTCAGTTGTGCAACGGCGGACATTCAAAGGGGGCTTAAAGGATTAAGACAAAGTTGTAACGACGAAGCTAGCGAAATCTTTATGATGGAACGGAACCTTTCGTAAAAAAAATTACATAGGTGTTAATAGATGTCTCTATCTTCAGATTTGTTGTCAAAATGAAACAAAATAAATTAGTACAAAATATTAATTTGAGGCACTCTAATTACTAAAATTGAGCCTCCTGATTAAGTTCATATTATATTATTTTTGTTAATGATAAAAAAAATTATAACTTAAGAAAATAAAACTTTATTAAAATTCCTTCACTAATTAATCGAAAGGAACTATGTTCCATCCGGGTGTCTGTTTCAACTCTGATCGTATACTTTGTGCGAAGTTATAATTTCGTTATAATAAAATATCTAAATGGAAACGGTAAAAAAACAGACCTTAATTATTTAATTTATAGTATCTATTCGTAAAGGTCACAAGATTTGGGTAATTTATTACCGTATGTATGTATGCGTATGGCATACTTTTATATTGTCATCAGATCGTGAGCTTTGTTTTATTATCTTTTAAATTTCGTTAGCTCACGATTAGATGGAATGCAACAATAAATATCTGTTTGGATGAATAATTTGGTATACAGACGTCTTCATAATGTACTATAAAATCAGACTTCAAAAATTCTATATTACTGGTATAGACTATTTCGCCATTACGTATTTATAATCAAAAACATTTAAATTTTAGTTTTATAATTTTAGTTTTATTATATGCCAAATATAAATGCAAATTTTATATTTTTATTTAATACAAGTTTTATTAACTCATAAATTCTGAAAAGGTCTAACAAAAGCACATTAATACAGTAGAGGGCATGACATGGACTAGGCATGAAGTTGTATTTTTATTTTAATTTTTCTCAAGGTTGTGCTTGTGGGTTTTGATATGTAGTCACGAGCACCTATAACTGTGGACCCCGCGCTTCATCTCCCGACTCTGTTGTCGCGTTGGATATGCATCTGGGTATGAAAGTTATGGAACAAACGGTGCTCTTGCCAGTTAACCACTTGTAAATATTATAGTATTGTTTGATGATTTGCTTTTTTTAAAAAAGAGTACCGAGAGTTTTTTACGCCGGATTTTTCTCTCGGCCAACATCCTCTGCCGATGAGTATGGATGCCTACAGGTTCGAATTTAATGACGTAGAATAAGTGATGATCTGATGTTCCAAAATAAACGTATTTTATTTTATTTTGTACCTGCGGTGACCGAATTGATCTGGAGAAACTTTATCAGCAAACCAAATGGTTACATGTATTTTTTTATTCACTAATTTTCTCAGCTTTGGAACAAATTTAATCATATGTTATTTACTAATCAAATTTTTTGCTTAGTAAATAACATAACGAGCAAAATATTTTGCTGTACTAATCAAAGCCTTTAATTAGTACAGCTTAATATTTATTGTTCTACAAGAGGTTCAAACACAACTCTGCTCATCTCATCAAAAAACGGTTCAATCTTGCCCCCATTTACCTTAATCTAACTGTTATTCATAAACCTAAATCAGTTATTTCCTAAGACTCATTTCTTTCTTCTCATCATTGCGTAAATGCAAGTATTTGGAAAACGTAAGAGAACTCCTATTAAAACAGTGTAATTACAATGATTTTTTTAAATACCTATAATAAAGGATAATTCGTTGAAATTAAAATAATTCATCAACCAATACACGTATTGTCGACGCTTTAATGTATAGGACGAGATTCGCAGTATTCTATACCATAAACACCTGAACTAATATGCTTTTTTAACATTTATATGCAAAAATATTGTCATAGAATAGATCGGTAATCGATAGTCAACAATCCTGACCTCGCTTACGCGGAGTTTGGGTGTAGTAGCATTCAAAGGAGTATAATTTATTACCAATTTCATAAATAGTATTCGTAGATAATTAAGGCAAGGTTAATTATTAATATTTTATGTAAACATGCAAATTTATTTGGTAATCAAATGTTTATTCATCAAATGTGAATTTTTATGATTGCAAGATTTATATCACTAAAAAAACTTCCTATTATCCGCTTTATTTTGAACTTATTATTCTAGTGAAAATAATAATATAATAATAAAAAAAGAGTGTGTGTACACGCGTTAGAAATTATACTTCTTTGGCGTATGTAAAAAAAAAATAACTAAAATGCAGTAGTGAAAAAAGATTTTATTTAAAGAAATAAATTATTAGTAAATACTATCAGCGTCGTATATGAAATTGATTTAAAAACACCAAAATAATACTTATTTATTCACACTGTTTAATTGTACTGTTACGAAACACGTGATCTAAATATAAAAATACTAGAATATACAACTTGAACATAGTTATCGATTTCCATGCCACCTAGACCTAACTTTACCATGTCGAATTTAGATGTTGGTGTGCGCGCGCATCGTAAAAATTCACTCTCATCATTTTTCTCCATCGCGCCAAAAGAAGTATAACTTTAATAATTCAGTGGCGCTACAACCTTTTTACGTCTAGGATCCATTTCATTATTTTGTCAATCAAGGTAGGTAAGTACGTGATCAACTTACTGGATTTAAGGCAAGCCGGTTTCCTCAAGATCTTTTCCTTCGCCGTTGGAACACTACTCCAAACATAATCTAATAGGTAACCCTAAATTCAACTGCATATAAAGATTAAAGACAGGGAAAAATTAAGGAATTGGGATTTATACTCGCATTAATTTTCAAATTCGAATTCAAATACAATATTTTCACAATTGTCAGTAGCACGTGACCCAATCAATGCATGTAGACAGATACAGTACTATCTCTGCATTGTTTCCAGCGTCATTGCAGGCGCCAAGTAAACAATAGCTATAAATTATGAACGAAATGTTTGCGTGTGAAGTCAGGATCAAATATCGACTACTAACTTTCATATTGTATGCGGGAAAATATTCGTTATATCTATTTAAATAAATATCCTTATTGTTTGGCGATGGAATTGCGAATTATGCTTATCAGAGCGGTTTAATCAGCGACACAGCTTTATGCAAATTTTATAGGTCTTAGTTTGCTTAGTACAATTTAATAGAAGTTGTACTGGAGTGTCACTCATTGGTTTTGAATTAATACTCAGTATATTTTAAAATTCATAAAATAAATATAGCACATTAATACGTAGTCATCAAAAGCTGTACTGTATGATTGGTACATAGCACTGTTTTCTGTCTTCAACTAGTCTGTAACGGACAAAGACACAATATAAGAGGAAGTTCATACGCGGATTCATTCAGAGAATGCACGAATGCACCCTCTGTTGTAGTTTACCAGAAATACCAAACTCAGCAAAAAATTATCTTATTTATTTACTGTAATACATATACAACAAAATAATCTTAAATAGAGAGAAATTGTGTGGTGGAACGCAAACTGGACACAGTCTGTCCACCAGGACGTCGAACATATTTCAATAATTAACTTATACATATAATACATACTAATACCAGTGACAGTATTTACAATATAACATTTTTACCATTTAACCATCAAAATTGAACGAACAACGTAATAAACCAATTGAAACATTGTCGCTCATAAGTAATTACGCAACAGTTATAAGACCAATACTGTTGTAGGGATGTGAGAGCTGGACGCTGACTATCAAAGATACAGAGAAATTATTATTAACCAAAAAATGTAGGTACTGCAGCGGAATGTAGGTCCGAAAAGAGGGAATATGGAAACTGGAGAGTTAATGGTCCTCCCACACCTCCCATAATGTTTAGTAATGTTAGTAAACATTTGTAAGCAAATATTTAATCACAAATGTTAAAAACATTTTTGGAACTGTTTATTATTATAAACTCTTTTAAGCAACCATCAATGCCCTAATCCTTGAGCTTTTAGCGTTTGGCGCATCCAATAAGAGCGCTTTTTCTTCTTTTTTAAAAAAAATATGAAAGCTATTCCAATAAGCAAATCATCTTCCATTTTTGTGCAGACGCCCTCAAACGCAAACCAAACTGCGAGCCAATACCAGGTTTAAATGTTAAAAAACATTAGTAAACACATGTTCTATTAGTGTAGAAGTACTTACCAACAAAATTGTAACAATTGACAACATTTGTTAGTAAATGTTTTTATGTTTGACTTTGAGCACCATAAGATAAACGAGAAGATCTAGGGACTGATAGGTGAACCTAACAATTGGGAAGCTGAAACCCAAAAATTCCGTTGGTCTACTTCGAAGGAACACTACCTGCAAGGGCCTGATTGGCATGTGAATTGTGCGATCGACAGATGAAGCCTTTTCTAATTTCTAAGGCCAATAGTGAGTAACGCTGGCCGTAGATGGATCGCATGTTGCAGCCGAGACAGACTGCTCTAGAGCTATCGCAGATCGGCGATTTGCAGTTTCCATACTAAATTCATATAAGTACACGGACCGCTCGAGCAGTTCATGAGCGGTCGGAGCTGCGGTAGAGTTTCGCCGTGTGGTCGACTGCTTAGAGCTGCCGGACCCACCATACACGGACCGTTACAAGTGGTTGCTGCCAACCACACGCTACTCCCTCCCCGCTTCCCGCTACTAATCCCTTCCTCTCGGCAGGCAACATAGACTAACTTATTCATCAAATGTAACCACGGACATTCTGAATACAACTGCTCCAAGCAGTCATAGACGACTGCAACATGCGGTCCGTCTATGGCCAGCGTTAGTCACCAGTCATTAGTCCTTGTAACCCAACAATTTTGAGGTCAACTGTATGTAACTAAACATACAACTCTATGTTAAAATGTCTTAGTTGACGACTCTCAGTGAGCGTAGAACGCCAAATGGCGTTGCTGCTGGGAATATTCTGAACAACATTAAATCGATTTCTCAAAATTTAGTTTTTAATTGGTTTAGAATTTTGTTCGAAATACATAACTTTAGTTTAATTAAAAAACAATATTTTTACTCGTCCGATCGTCACATTTTATTTGGCAACTGCTTAGTTTAACTCGGGTTATGTTAGATGCATTATTCGATTTAAATATTTGTTAATAGTTACGTCCTCATTTTATAATTTTACAGTGAGTGTTTTGTGCGTTTTTTGCGAAGTATTGTGAGGCAAGGTATCAGTATCAGTCTAACTTCTCTTATTGCATTAACTATCTATACAAAGAATTTATCCAAAAACGACGACGGCAATGTGTGCCTTACTTTTTGGTAAGGATACATCGTAATAAGGTATGTAATCGGTACATATTGTTTTAGTATTAAATTTTGTATCGACGACCACCGAACCGAATTACTCTTACCTCCCATTTATTTGTCTGCCATATTGATCAAGAAAAGCAGTTAAAACTTAAATGTCTATTCTTAAATCTGTGCAAATTTCGGTAAACGATTCCTAACAACCTATGACCTAAAAATAAATTAGCGAAATGTTACAGAACGAATCAGTTTAATGAATTAATTGTTTGAGCAAATCAACCGTCGCTATCAAACGTTGCCGGCTAATTTTTACGAGTCAAAATTAATCCATAATGTTAATGGTACGAGTTTTAAGTAATAGTGGCTTTTCCATGCATACGTTCTAAAGTATCGTATTCAGAAATGAAAGCTTTTTAGACATACGAGTAGTGCTAGCTAGTGTAGTAATTTAAAAAGATGATGCCTATTTATTTGGTGCGTATTCTTCAATATAAATTTCCAATTTACCCTTTAGTATCGTTAAAACTGTCAAATTACATAAACATTCTCTTAGCAATACTGACGATAATTTAGGTTTTAAAGACAAGCTAATAAGGTTTTACTACAACTGAGCATTTTCTAAGGCAGTTTTTGCAGCGCTCCACGACTATGTGGAGCCAGCTGCCCACTGGAGTATTTCCAAACCAATTCAACTTAGGTTCCCAAATACATAATTATGATATTATTAATTATAAAAAGAGCGTATCAATTTTAAAAAGGCGGGCAACGCACTTTTTATCGCGCAATGTGACTGTCCATCGGCGGCGGTATCTCTTAGCTTCTTACCCATTTGGCTTTGCCATAAAAAGAACGCTTACTCAGAGTGATCTTAACACATCCATAATTTACATGTGCCTCTAAAATATGTCCCCGTTAAAAATCATATATATGCATATCATCAATAATTAGTAGACCTCCCATTGGGTTAAGTCGTATATATTTCGTATCCAATATGCATATGATACGTCGCGTGTCTGAAGACGATTTTTTAATGAATTATTATTTATTCGATATTGTTTTAGTCGTAATATATGCAGGTTTTATTCGACAGCAATCACAAACTGGCGTTGATTTGTAGCTCCAGTACTAGATGATATTTATGAAGGAATTTTACAGCTATAATTTATTATGAATGACACGATTTTGATTATGTGTAGCTGTTGATGGAATTCGTTCAGATGACATTTAGAGATTTTTATTCAATGAGATAATTAAGTTTATTGATCGGATTTCAAGTGCATTATTGTTTTCAAGGTGCTATTTAATAGCCAAAAAAAGTTTTGAGAATACGCTTCGTATTCTTAGATATAGGGGAAGGTGGGGTACCCTTCGTACGGTTTTGGGTTATAGCCTTAATTTATAGTCTGACTATCTGAGATTCATATAAAAAAAGGACAAATGATATCATCCGACGTTTCAACCATAATTACGATTTAAACTATATCTGGAATATGTACGAATCTCCCCCAACAACGGGACACCTTTTTAATTATAAAGATTGTAAAAATAAAGTATCTGTAAATTTTTAATATACATTTTTTAAATTTGTGTTTTCCTACGTTTAGATACAAATGTATGGGAAATTTCTGCACCTGCATTATAATCATAAGCTTTTCCTCGTTGATATCATAAGTATAAGTAGTGATACTTACATACATTACATGTTAACCGAGCATTTATGGCTGAGCCGGCCAGGGGTAATTACACGTAGGATCAAAGTAAAAAGATGATGTACGCCTGTTTTATAGGCCAATTAGAAGCGACGCCTACGTATCAATTCGTTTGCATATCATTAAGTTTATTTAACGATTTTATGTGAGCATTTTGGTCGTTGGTCTATCATTAATTTACAAGCATATGCCAGCGGCATCTAGCGGCGTTTTATGGCTCACCCCGTCAATGAGGTTGCGTGATGATGTATTTAATCAATCTCTTCTTATACTATCTCCTTGCGAAGGTTGGCGATCATCATGATTAGTTTTATTTAATGCCGCGCTTCTAAACAATGACATGGTGCTGTGGCCAATAGTAAAACATTTCATTACCACCCAGTGGCTCATTAAACCAAAAAGTTGCCATTTATGTGGTGGAAAGTCGAAAATTATTTATTATGCGTTTTTAATAATTAAATCTCCGCCCGCATCGTAATATTTTACCCCAAAACCGCCACTCCGTCTGCGGCCAGGTCTCCTTCTACCTGCTACTTTGCCTAGTATGGTAAGTTAAAGGTATTTTTTGGTGTTACGTAAAACGTATCCGAAATACTCCAGTTTCCTTTTCCATTCGTACTTTCCAGAGATGACTTTTATGAAACTATGACTGTTTTTAATATTATTTAGACTTATCTACTTGCATAAGTTTTGCTTTACATTAAAAGTGCAGAGAACGTTTTACGTTTAAAAAAAGGCTTATTACTAATTAATTAGTTGATAACATAGAGACGCAAATGACACACAGACTGAATAAAATGTTAAAACTACAGATTTTTCCGTATCAAATGTCTTTTGTAACTTACATATTGTTCTTAATTGTGTATGAATAAAGTGTATGCATACATATAACTGTAAATAGTTAGCTTTCTATAGAAATGTTTGTGTTATGGCTGAGTTTACAAGAGTTGCTTAACCCTAGTTTTATGATGTAGGTATATATTTTATTTATTAATTGTATAATTATCAGCTATTGGTATTATTGTGTTATATCGCATTATTGAATTTGATTTTTATTAAAAAAATAAATAAATAAACGATATAGTCTATTACGATTACGATGTGCTGATGACATATTAAAAAAATGTGCCGTAGATGTCGCTACGCATTCGTAGCAGTTAAGACATAACCTACGACGCGATCGACCAAGCTGGCCAAAACTCCATTTCTGCAAAATATATGTAGCGTATCCATGTAAAATTTCATCAATATTAAAGATTGTGGACAATTTACTTTTTTTTGTTGCGTTATACTCCATTTACGCGTTTGTGTGTAATTAATCTAAATATAAATTATAATAAAGTCGTCTTAGTTACACCACTTAACTCAAGATCGGCTGGACCGATGTTAGTTATTTCTTTGGTGGATTCTTCTTCGCTCCAAATAGCAGAATAAGAAATAAAATAGCGGATAAGTTATCGAATAACATTAAATTAATTAATTTCACGAATGCAAATATCATGTGGTGCCATCTGTTGACAAAACTACGCATCATTTTACATCCAATTTGTGACAGTTCAAGAAATTCTGATCTTTAGGTGAACGGGGAGATGCATAACCAGGCTTTGATCGAAGACATGTGACCCCATAATAAATCCGTATTTGCAAAAAAAGTTGTATTAATGTAATCCTTTAACTAATGTTAACACGGCATTATTTGACTGTTAGCCGGAAGGAAATTAGCCGGGTCAGCTAGTAGTAATATGAATAATAAAGCCCGTTTATTACCAATATTTCCAAATTTTGAATGTAAAGTTAAACTTTGTAGTATACATTCTTTGTTACTCGATATCCTAAAGGATATAAGTATCCTTCTGTACCATTAATCAGAAACTCTTCACGGGTCCCCCTCCAGCTGTTTCTAAATATCTTTAACCATGGTTTTCTCGATTTACTTCCTGCTAACGCTTCTATATTTTCTATCCATCTTTTTTTTAGGTCGCCTTCTTCTCCTTCCCTTTGATCTTTTCACATAGTCCACCTTTTATCTATGCATCTTGTTATATGCCCCTCCCACTACCACTTCAACTCTCACTCATACTATAACTTACAGAGGAGTTGTTTGGACTAATTCCTGCAACTGAGTTTCATCATCGGACGTTAAGGCAGAATACAAAATACTATCCGTATCACATTGACATCCGTCGTTCCACAACTAAGCTATTCTTGAGGCAATTTCTGCCGCGCACCACCAAGATGTAGAACCAGTGGCCCACTAAAGTATTTCTAAAACAATTCGCCTTGGGGTTCTTCAAGAAAAGAGCGTACCGATTCTTAAAAGGCCGGCAGAGCGCTTGCGAGCCTTCTGGCAGTGCGACTGTCCATGGGCGGCGGTGTCGCTTAACATCAGGTGAGCCTCCTGCCTGTCTGCCTCCTGTAACATAAAAACGAAACAAAATGTAAACACTGGCGATTTGTGTCAGGTTTAAAATACAAAACTTTTGTTAACTGACTGAATTACTTAATATCTAAAGTAAGAATACTGTTGTAAGCATATAAAAATAATTTAAATTACTTAATTAATAATAATTCCCTATATATAATTACTTTAAAGTTGTAAGATGATATCAAATACACCGCTTTCAACGCTCTCAAAAACAGTAATAAAATTGATCGATGAAAGTTTGACCGAAACAAATTTCTAATTATCTATATGTCAGAGGTTAGTATTAAATCAATTGGCATCCAGCCTTCTATTCCACACACAGTGGAATGTGGACTCAAGACACGGCACGTTAAATGCCTTATTTATTTTGTGGTTCAAACATCGGTAACGGTCGGAGAAATCCGAAATGTCACTTTAATAATCGTGTTCATTAGTAAACATTTAAAACGCGCATTAGTGCGTTGGGTGCCGGCGCCTGGACGATCATAATCTCGATATATATAACCGTCCCTTTTTAAATTATGATTATGACGTGTGTGCGAGCGAGAGGTTTAATATAGGTGTTGTGATTGCATCGTTGTCGGGCATGCGCACTAATTAGGGAGAGCCAAGAAATCCTAGTTTGATTAAGACGTAATACTAATAAGCTGGGGATTTAATAGATTTTTAGTAGATTTGAATTACAATTAATAATGTCTTGATAACCCGCAGGGAGATAATTGGATATAATTATTTAATTGTTAGTGATACTTCTATATATTTTTCATTTTAATAATATATTTGCAGTATTTCAATTCCATCCATGTTTAATATATGCCATTTCTAATACAATATGAGAGATAATAGAAAGCTTTCTTACTCACTGAAATGAAAAGTGATATATTAATTTTAATAACGCTATATATCACTTATGAGATATTTATTATGTCATTGAGTATACATGAGTCTACGACATTACCAAATTGATATAATAAATTGTAAAACTTATATTATTAGAAAGCGTGAGACTCAAATATTGCATTCAGTAATCGCATATGATCAAGCGAATCGGTTGCGTGACGGAGCCATCTCGATATATTGGCTATCGAATCGATTTGTATCGCCAGCGAGTGGGTTACGGGAACACACAGCGATCCCGAATATCGTTCTCAATTAAGAACAATTATCCATTATAATAGGCAGAGTAAATATGCCGTTTGTCAAACTCTTCACGGCCGTTTTTCGCCGACAATTTGTTATTGTAGACAATTTGAACATTACCAGTGACGAATCGATTTGACCTAACAGTCGAGTCGATCTTAAATAAACCGAATAAATATTTAATTATAAAGTTTTATAGTGAATGGTAACGCAACAAATTTGTGGTGATTTGTTAATAAATTTAATTGGAGTTTGATAGTTTTTATGCATTTAAAAATTTATGCAATTGAATTGCATTGATTTTTAGCAATGGGCGATTGAGAAATTGTTCTAATTGATTTACAGATTTGCAGTGCCGTTTGAACTTTTTTATATTTTTTATTAAGACGAACTCGATAATAAAATATAACGTTTTTATAGATCACGATTGCGAATCATAACATGGTCAATATTTTGCCATTAAAAGCTGAAATATTTTATTGTTACAGACAGGCTATTTTGACTATATGTATAATGTATATATACACACACACGATAGCACAATATATATCCAATGTTACGTGAAATCATACTTAATTAAAAATAGAGACGACGAATAAACGAAAAATATAATACATAATCGTTTAATTTCTCCAATTTGTCATATGCACACACACATTTCTTCGTAGTCATCATTACTGAAGGGCGTGTCTGTCTTGAAGAGCCGTACCGTAAGCGAAACGTTGACTTGCTGCCTAAACACCACTCTATCCTCAGCTTGTCTCAGGGTTTTAGGAATGTTAAGGCCATTAATTGTCTTCATTTGGTCAGATCAATGGGTAGGCGATTCACCCGACTTCTCTGGCTGGCACTCCTTCCGACCATCAACACCTTGTCGTGACTCCTGATAATATGCCCAAAGTAGCTAAGCATCCCTTTGTAAGTGATAGATGACAGTCTAGTGGTGATGTTTGGGTAGTTGAGAATAGACTTATTTGTTCTTTTTCCAGTCTATGGTATTCGCAACATTCTTCTCCTCCTCCACAGCTCCATCTAAAAAGAGGCATTCGTCTTTTTGGATACGCTTATAATATCATATATAATAGTTTACTTTATTTAATTTGGAATAAACATAGAATATAACATGTATAATAATGTATAACACGCATGATGAGGTCAATAAATAACCAAGGTTAAGATGAGAAATAGATATACATCGAAATTTCAACTACTTGTGAAAGTACCGAACGTTTAAAGTTTCACCTTTGTTTAAAATATAACCTCTGTAATGCGTTGTGGCGAGCTATGAGACGTGTAATTACAACTCGAGGCGTTAACAAGCATCTATCGATCCATCAGTAATACGAAATTAAGTCATTAATCTCTAAATAACACTTTGAATTTGCTAAAAATCTTTTTATAATTACTGGGGATTAATTTTGAAATAATTAAACTAGGGGTCATGTAAAAATGCGTAAAAATTATGACTATAAAAACGTATGTGGTCTATAAAAATGAGCGTAATGTTTCTCGATTTATTTGAAATTGCACAGATTATTATTAGTTACTTTTTATATTTTGTCGATGTGGTTAGTTTTAGGTTTTATATTTTAATTGCGATAAATTAAAGAACATTAAAAAATAAATTAATTGTATAAAATTTACAATTATATTATAGAATAATTCTAGATCAAACTCAAAAAGAAACATAAATCCTCTATCACAATTACCGATGAAACTGAAATAAAAATTCGTAATTTATAAATTAAAGAGTAAAAAATAGATTTAATACAAAAATCAAAAGGATTTCAACAAACAAAATGAAATGAAACGTTTTTATACCCATCCCATCCCAGGTTTACCAAAAAATGCCAAAGGTAAATATACCAATCCTAAACTATAAATAATATAAAATAGAAATCATTTGCAGATGTGATCACGCCACGTGTCTAAGACCTGTTTTAACACAATATTTATTTTGTGTTAGCCGTGTTTATAATTACAATGTAATCTATGGCAATGAATTGGAGTAGACGTAATCGATTGCATGCTCGCTTAAAGCGATTAATCGTTGGTTATCGACTATCGAGTCTTCACTCGATTGTAATGAGTATGTTTAATGTAATCGATTTTGTTTAATCGCGTGATCTCGTCTAAATGGCTTTTTGGTGTTGAATATTCAAATTGTTTCAAATAAATGAGATGTCGAACGCGAGTTATGCGACTGTACCGTGTTGATTATGGTTTTAGATTGCCTATGATTTTATTTTTTTAATATAAAAGATAAATTTTATTACTTTTCACTGCAATGCACAACGTTTTAAGGTGGCTAAAAGGATGATAAATAATCATCAAATTATTAATAATTCCGAAATCAAACAATGCATGTTAATTTATTTGGTATAAATCGTCTTATACCTTTTTTGTATTGAAGTTTCATATACATCTAAGCCACAATTAACAAAATTCGACTAAGGGAAAAATAACGTACCAATTCTTGAAATGCCGGCAATGCACTTGCGAGCCTTCTGGCAACGTGTCCATGGGCGGTGGTATTACTTAACATCAGATGAGCCTCCTACGTTTGCCACCTGTGACTTAAAAAAAATGTATCATAATAATGTCCGTTATTAATAAATTATTGGCAACCCTACATTTTGAACACAGATATATTTCCGTTAGAGTTTATTACGAATCATGATTATAAATCACAACAAAGTAGGTATTATTTTCCAAATCCAATCAAATTATCGATACAAAAAATATCAATAGAAAGCAAATTTATGATTTACACCCAGACAAAATCAGTTTTCGAAAGATTAAAGCCCATATATTTGAATATAATCGGTGTAATAGTTCCATTGTCGCCTCAACGTCCACCCACACGAATATGTTAATTTTTTTACTCGTGAGAAAACGTAAGACCATCGTATTCATATTCTAAATCCAATGAATCCGAATATATAGATCAAACAAAAAGTTTTGACAATTACTAGAATACATTGACGCTTATAAAATTTCAATTTGAATTTCGAACACGATAAACGCGCGCTTCAGATTCCACAGATTCAATATGACGAGTGTTCGTTTTTGGAAGAGAATTCCTGTCATTATGGCCATATATTAACTACGCGGGGCGCTTCATTTTAGATAAAATCTTTTAAATTTAAAATTATGGTTGTTTAGTCTTCTACTTATAAAAATAAAGGAGACAGATAGATATAGCTATATTTTCAATAGCTTACTTGTAGGGTAATTTATAAAAATCCGCTAAAAGTCCATCAAGGAAAATCGTGACTAATTGAAATATTGCTTCGGTGCCTTTTTATTGTGTTCCCGTATTATCTCATAAAATAATGAACTTATATTTGCCCTCAAAACAGTGGTTTGGGTAATGTGTAAGTTATGAGCGATATCTGGTGATCTGTGAAAGGTAAGTCGACCTCCGCGGGCAGTCTGTCCCTTAGTGGGCCCAAATTATTGTTATTGCTGTCACACTAATGTAATTATTTGATAACGAATAGCTCAACTGTGGTTTTGTATTAAAAATATTGTCTTTTCTTAACATAGCTTTTACACATTTAAAGAAAACACTTTTTTACCGGATTGAGCAACTTATAATTATTTAACATAATTTTATTTGTTTCCGGCGTTTTGCGTGCTTTACAGCGTGCGTGGTCACGGTGACAAATAATATTTGTTTTAAAGTGTTTTCTTAAAAAAAATATTAAACTGTTACGAGTTTTGGGTTTAAAAATAATGAACTAATGGATCAATTTCTGTTTGCGATTTTGAAAATAGTTTTGCAGCCAATTAATATTGTAAGAAGATCTTTACTAAATTATTAAGATCTTCAGATTATTTAAGCTCGGCAGAATATTAAATACCACCCACTTCTTCCATTTCTTTCTAAAACTGATATTTGTTTTGGCTTTTGCCATGGTCCACGGCTATCTAAACCAGCTTATCGTGGTTTTTCTGAACCGATATCACTTAACATCAGGTGAACTTTTTGCGACTTACACCCTGTTCTTTAAAAAAAACTATTCTTTAGATGTTTTTGAGGACATTTCTCAAAATAAATCTTTGAAATTTTTCTTTTTATTATATGTATTTGCATATTTTCTTGAATTGAAGGTTTTATATAATGATTTGATACGACTAACTGGCCAATATACTGTTCATTTATTTCGTTAGATTGGCTAGGCATGGGTTGTATTTGCTAAATATAATTATTAAACTTTGTATTCGAGCAATGACGTTATTGTCAGCTGCTCAGGTCATGCTATCTTATTATGATAAGATTCTCCTGTACTTAATGTGTTTTTTGAAACAGGGGCTAAACGGGTAGACTGGTCACTGTAAACAATAGGATAACACCTGCAATGCTGGCTAGCTGGTGTGTTGCCGATGTTGCGGCGAAGGGTACGCTTTTTCTTCCTTGAAGGCCCCTAACTTAAAAATACCTCATCATGTATGTCCACTCTTATGTGATTATTAAATAAATGTTTAATTGTGTTATGTGAAAAACGTAATTCTTTGTAAAAGTTTTGTTATATTTTTTCTATTTTATCCTGGAAAGTAATGAGTAGGAGAAATATTTATCGCATGTAAGTTTATTGTCACAATACTCGAGACCTTATTTAACCTAACCACTGACTGGTCCGAAGGCCTCAGTGGCTAAGGTAGCTAAGTCCCATACTCACAGCAGCCGGAATAACTTCGTTAGTCCGCGAAAGGTATGGCATCATCGCAGTGGTCTGTAAGCGTAGATTGTGGATGTCAAATAAATGAAAATGTTATATTTTATTCCTTTTTGTAAGGTCTTTTAAAAGTTAAAAATTAGGTGTACGTCTATTAGTTTTAATATCTTAATAATATCTCGATACATATTTGAAATAGATTTCCTTTGGACCTCCTACAGTTGATACGGAATCGTTTGATAAATCGTTTTCCCAAGGAAAAACGATCAACTTTGTCCTTATAAATCTGCCGAACTAAAATTACTAGAGCTCCGGATATTACCACTTACATTAATGTATAGAACGCGCTTAGTAAACTTGATCAAGATGAAAAATTGTCGACATTAAAAAGACGAATGTAACAAAATTTTGTGCGTATGAAAAGATGAGTGCTAATGTTTATGTATATATAAAAAAAATTGTCAATTTTGTATTGAATAAAATCATGTTGTATGTTAAAAATTAACCCTGATTTGTATTTATGTAACCACAGCAAACTTGCTTTGTAAACGCAACAAATGCAGTTTTTCAATTTACTTTTTATGCTGGCTATCTTTAGGCTATATTTCTCTAGATGTATAATGTATGATTATACTTACTTAGGTTCAAATAACTTTTTTGATTAGTAAATGTTCATTTTATTTGTGACATGTTAATTAATCTATCACAAAAATATATAGTATTTACATTTTTTAATTTAAGTAGTAATAATAATAATATTTTAAAATTGATAGATAGACAATTCAAAAAGTTTGGTCCCTGCAAAGTACTTTTAATACTGGAAGCATTTCCTCACTGTACTGCGATACTTATTAGATGAACCAGGAAGTAACAGCTGAGGTCACCGGTACTCTACTTTAATCTTTAATTAATTTTTCAATTCCAAAAGCAAAAAAAATTAAATGACGTCAATTTATTATTTTTGGAATAAGAATGTTAAATCATTCATATCAAATAAAAAAGAAAATTTACAGTTTTCGTAGTCTATACAAATAACGTTGATCGTTACGGTAATTCAGATCGTTTGCTAAACAAAATAGCCAAATGGCTTGATCGGCTTAATAAATAACAGGAGATTATTTGACGATCGCGGCGCTTGGTCTAAGTGCTGACAGACTATAGACTATAAACGCTCGTGAACACAGAATAACTTTTTACAGCCAGTATTTAGAATCGTTTGAAATATATCTGTGGTTCTTATTTCTTCTGTTAAAATGAAATAAAAATGTCTATAGTATAATAAATGTAATTATTATTAAATTATATTATTAATAAATGATTTCTAAACAAACCATTTTGAAATAAAATATACCTAGTGATACAATCCATGGAAATTTCGAGAACACCCAATTTGTCTTCAGCACGTTCTCTGATGAATTTGATTGCAATATTGCGTAGGCGTAAAGGACAAGTTCTCAGACGAACCTAGGTCACGTCATTTGTGCGTTATGTATCTAGTGATTCTTAGGCATGCGAAACGCAAAGCCCTACAATGAGTCAAAAACATTTACCTAAATATAATCTCTTTCTTTACCGTCTAGGGAACATATCCAAAGAACTTTTCGATTTTTTTAACTCTACGTATAACCACTTTATGGTAACAGCGCTCATAATTCGAACTTTGGTTTGGTAGGCTTAGAACTTAGGTAGCTTGAAGGCCTTCAAGAGAAGAGCATGCTTCTTTAAAAGCCGGCAGCGCACTTGCACGCTGTACCATAAAAAAATAAACAAATTTTTTTTTATGTCATTTTTGGTTTCACAAATTTATAGTTTGGATATATTCGAAGAAAAGTCTTCCTAAAATAGATAGCTAATTATTAAGCTTACAAATAAATAATATTATATACTTACACATTGACGCGTTAGTACCAAGTCTCTACTACATAGACTTAGATCTGTGACAGGTTATTGAATGACTGAAGCAATTCGTCAAGCAAAGGACACGTCTTTCTCAGACCAATTTAATAGAAGAAAGGGGATAGCTTGATACCGCAAGTTCACAATCGACACGATTGTTCTTGAGAAATATAATTTAATCGGGACTATAAACTATAAATCTATTTATAAAAGGAAGTTTTTTTTCTAGAGACTGTCAATGCGATATCTTTTGACAGAATCGAATTAGTACTTTAGTAAAGAGGTTTAATTTTCATGAACAAGGTTATATTATGCATAATATTTAATCAATATTTCAGCAGTGTTAGACTGGTAGCTTTAGCTTGCAAATCTTATCTCTGTGGTCGTTGGTTCGATCCCTGGCGATACATCAATGAACTTTCTTCCTGCGTGCACATTTAACAGCCTGTTACCTCCTTCACCGTTAACGATGAACAGTGTACCAACTTGCCTTAGACCCAAAAATTCGACGACGTGTGGCACAGGAGGCAGATCACCTACTTGCCTATTAGATTAAGAAATGATCATCAATCAGGTACTGAAATGTAAAGCCCTGAACTCAAAAGGTTGACTAGAAAAAAAAGGCCACTGTTTTTTTTATATTTTTTTAATATGTAATCAATGCATAGGCCGTTTTATTGTGCGTTGAGTAAACTGACAGAAGTTATATTGTTTATAATATTTTTGTTTAATTTTATTATCGGAACGAAGTTATTTATCGCGCGTTGCTAGACGGGAAAAATTGCGACAAAACTTTGTACACTTTTTTGAACACACCGGTTCTCGTCCGATCACCGAAGTTAAGCAACGTCGGGAGAGGTCAGTATTTTTGTTCCGAGAGATCAAATGTACCAGAGTCCCTGTATAATAATACAGTTACATCATCAACTACCTTTAACAAATATTCATTATAATAATTAAAAAAATAATGTTTCAGGAAAATGTCATGAAATTCTGTGAATTCAAAACATTGTGAACTAATGTCACAACGAGAACAGCTTGTCCAAGGAGATGAACAAGATGAGACTGAATGAAAACATCTGAACCACGAAATATGCTTATTAATTGTGCCACTTAATGTATATTTAGGTTATTTTACTATTTAATCCCTGCGTAGCACAACGACATCATCCTTCTTCCTCTTTAAATTCCTGGTCTCTTTAATAGACGATGAAATATTATTGGCGTTGAGAAAATCTATGATACTGTTATGATACCAATAAAAATTTAAATTAATCGAAATGAACTTTGTTCCATCCGGGTGTCCCTTGACACGTCTCAATTTTTTATATTTTTTGTTTATAATAATAATAATAAATATTTTATAAATGCTTACAAATTTCAAAAGTGTATTTTGTTTATTTATTAGGAGAAAACTTCTATTGACAATCTATTTCGAGCTCTCGGTATTTCCATATACATAATAAATCGGCAATAAAATATATCTCGACCAATGTCAATAGAGTACCGTTAGTGTAACATAAAATCGTATTTTTTAAAATATCCGCCATAAACTATAGATCAGGATTAAGACAGCACCACAGCACGGTACTGGTATGAACCAATCATAGCAATTAGTTAAAATAAACCGTTGCACGCGAGTCTTGAAAAATTAACGCCATTTTTCAAATGAAAACGAGACCAATGTTTCAACACTTACGCGGGACTCTATAAAACTATTCGTGTAAGATTTTTAATAATAATACATTTATCCGCTGATACTAGATTGTAAAATCAATGTATTACCATCAAAAAAAGTGCGTGCGTACAAAGTACACGTGCCAGAAGTGAAGCTTATTTTTAAATTAACTGTTACTAAGGTAAAAGATGATCGAAGAGATGTATATGATATTTTTTTGTTTTTGTATATCTATATTCACACTGTTAACTCACTGTATACCTACGTGCTAATAATATAAATGAATAAAAAAATCTGCGTTTACTGCACAAGACGTTATGCGACAGAATTGTCATCAAGTTCAAAATTTTAACTACTAAATGAATAAATTAACCAATAGCATGTGTTGTTTCTCGATCTTCCTTTCTCAATCTCTCTTAATCGGTCTCAGACGATTTCTCCCTTTTCTTCGACAAAAACGCTGCCTTCGTGACACTTTATCCGTAAAAAAATTACCCTAAAGAAGTTTCACTTCAAAAATTATCATGAAACAGATAGAGAAAAAACTGAGTCTCATCAACCGAAATGGTTTTAGTGCTCTGGTAAATTAAATTTTCAATTACTTTTGAAGAGTCCCACGCATTCCGCACGTTAATTTATTAAAGTCGAGCCACATTTTATGTAGGTGGCCTATGACCGTACGATATTAATACACATATTTTTAAGACAATTATATAATACTGAAGAATCTTCGCACTAATTTTATGTCGAAGTTGTTTTATTATACATTTTAGAGTATAAAATAAATAGGATAGAAGTGATTATTTTCAAGTAAAAAAGAAAACTTAAAATTTTAATAAATATTTCAGCAACATTTCTGAGTTTCATTCGTCATATTCATGTAAAGAAATATAATAATAATTTATTTCATATTTGTTTCACAGAAAAAACTTATATCTAATTGCGCTAGTTATATTTACAAAATTAGTCAGGTTTCTCTGACGCTGAACTAGGTGTGAACCTGTATTTCAGCATACAGCGCCTAACCCCTTAAATATAATAGACAAAAACTAGCATCAAGTACATAACTCATTGGCGAAACTTATATCCAAAAAAAACTATATCACATCTGTTGTAATTTACAATAATTAAGTTATTTAATAAGTTATTTAATAAGTGAGTCTACTATGGTGTGAAGTGTTCAAATGTTCAAATGAAAAGTAAGGTGAGAGGGGGTGTGTTTGTGTGTGTGTGTGTGTGTGTGTGTGGGAGTGTGTTAAATAGTTTATTACTCAAAAATTTATATATTATACCAGTACATAAATAATAAAATAAAAAGATAAAAAAATGCCTTTCAGTTTTATACATTAAGCATGTCGCTTTTTTTGTTTATTTTAAAAGAAGAACTCTTTTAAGTCACTTACCTATTCTGCTTGCGTAAAATAGCTTTTTAATGTATATAATATATTGTAATGTTTTCTATGCCATAATTAATATAATATAGACGATACGTCTTTCGATTTCTGACCAACAATACACATTAAAAAGTAATAAAAATTAATCAATCTTAAAACAGAGAAAATTAGAATAGAATTTGCTAAATTATCTGCAAAACTAACTAGTAGTTATTTACGGATACTCAGAAACCATTATAAATACATTTCCTTTAAAAGATAATTTTCACAACTAATTTTATTCCACGTCTATTATAATCCATCACAATGATTATTAAAATCTTTTTTTCTCTTTCGACTTGGCGTTTTTGACTAATGTGATTTATCCTTTATACGAGGGCTATTAAACGAATAGTAATAATACCACCAGGCATAGTCTAGATATTTAAGAGAAAAAAAACAATCAACCTCATTGTTAATAAAAACAAATAAGATTGATTGATTTTTTTAAATATGAGTAATTTCTTTATATCGTGTCGGACATCGTTGTAGACATCCCCAGGAATGCACAATTTGGTTCGTCGTTTCTGATGAAACAGATTAGTACACAGTTAAATTCATGATTATGAACAAAGCTTAGCTTCACTATTGAGACTTGATAAAAAAAATAGTGAAGAAAAACATGATATAGAACCATCATCACCATTAGTTCATTAATTAGGAACATGGCCTGCTTTAATCTGGGATTGCCAAGACGTGATACTGATTGAACAGGATAGTTGGCAGGACTAATAGTAAAGATCTGTGCGAAAATATGCATAGTTACGATAACTGCCACTGAAGAAGTTGGCTTCGGATTGCTAGAACTTCCTTGATTTATCTTTTTCCGTGGTTAAAGAATGTCAGGGGCAATAATTTGAAGATGATGACGCAGTAGCGGTACACGATTTCTTAAGGGATCAAGATTTATTTTAAAAGTGTACTTTAGTTTTAGAAAAATATTATAAAAAGTTGAAGCGTTGAAAAATAATATGATTTTTTTAAAGGGAAAGAAAAAGTCGCGTCATACGCATTATCTACCTTAATACCGCCATTCTGTAAATCTGTCATATGTCACACAGACAATGTACAATAATTAAGACAGTGCACCATTTCAAAAACAGACTTATAAATTCCAATAAAGTGATACATGTTACGTAAATGCTTCTAATTTTACATTTACTGCCAATTCTTAAATCAAGGGCGTAGAACGTGTATATATATATATATATATATATATATATATATATACACGTTATATATATATATTCGCTTTGCATAATTATTAGATAAGCCATAAATCCTATTTATTTCTTACAATGGTGCATTTTTTAAATGTATTATTGAAAATATGGAAATTGGTTATTAAAACGCCATTAATGATCACGTTACCATTTAGACTGGTTTAAAACTGTAATATTATCCATTTTATAAGTCAACCGTATTACAACATAGGAATAGGTTATTAACGATATAAACAAAACAAATTCCCAGCCAGATTCAATATCAATATAGTGAAGCCCCGAGGGGTCCCATCTAATTGCTAAATAGTTTTAATGTCTCCATTTTGTAGAATATTAATGGGGTATAAAATGGAGGATATATGACGCGTCAGGCCCCGCCCACTGTGATGAGCACTTGTGCCTCAATTATCTGGGTAGTAGGTGACAGGTGAATATTTTGGAATGAATCCCCTTCTGGCCTCGTGGTTTTGTTGGCCAAATGCATTCAATACTACTAATACGCTACACTGCCACAAGGACCAAACTTTTTTTAAATTATTATTTTTACTATGTATGTTAAGAATATTATTATTCTGTATTTAATTGTGTAAATGTATTAGGTATACTTTTTTGATTAATGCAAACTCAATAGGGGATGGGGGGTGGGGTTTACGGACGAGCGCATAAATCTATCACATTTATGATCGGAAACAAACAAAGATGAAATACAAATTTATAAGCATTAATATTTATATTTTGGACATATAATGACATTAATACATTTCATTATTCTAATTGAATACTTTGTATTTACATGCAAACATATCTCCGTATGACAATTGAAAAAAAAAGTTTTGCTATCCATACACTCTCGTATCAGAGTGTATTTCGTTATTTTATGTTAGTTTATAATTGGTTTTAAGCATCATACATGAAAAACAATAATTTACCTATGAAAATATGTTATAGAAAGGAAATACACGTGTGAAAATGACAAGAGACGCAAGCGCAGCGCTAACCAGATTGCTACTCCTCACAATCGAGCAGCCCGCAATATGCTACAAAACGCAATAGGAGACTTTTTGTATTGAAGAAGTCAAATACTTGCAAAACAGTATATCAACTTGTTCCACTGACTGTTATGTAGTTTATTACAAAACCTAAATTTTAGTGTTCTGTTTTGATGCGGTCCTACCATGATGTTCTATGAACCAAAGTCTCCTTGGTGAATTGTGTTTTGTGCTGTGTTTGTTATATAAGATAAAGCTTAGCCTGGATCAGGCATAGGTACAGATTCTAATGGAGACAAAATGTTTGAACCCGGTCCTGTGTTGTTGCCTAATCAATGCAGAATATAATTATATCTTTGCTTTACAACATAGGAATAAATATATATTTGTGTAGATATCTTATAATGAAATCTAAAAATAAATAATAATAAAAATATAAATAATAAAAATAATCGAAAAATCGTAAACAATATACATTTTTGTGTAACATATTGTGCAATATGTTATACATTTTACGAGCTATATTAATTTTATAACAGGGCAATTAAAATTAAGAAAATGTAGCCGTCGCCACGGGGCGCCATTGTATAATGACGTTGGTGATTTTACACGAATATTCTTCTTGACATTGATACCGCTGTTCATTACATAAGCATTACATACAAACATTAAAAACTGTGGTATTTCAACCCCCTGTGAACTCTTATTTCTTTATTTTCTTAACTATTTTCCTGTAGGTAAATATTTTTAATTTTTTGCAAAAATCTCCGAAAGCGGACCAGCCTTTTGTACTTGACACACGACTCTGGGAAAGTGACACTACATATAAAAAATATGACAAGTACTTTTATATATTATTACTAGCTCGACTCGGCCAAGCGTTGCTGTGGCTAAGGTTTTTGTTATAATACATAGCAGTTAACTATTCAAGGGAAACGGTAGGAGAACTTATGTGAAAGGTAGTATAGCTTATGTGAAACGTTGGTACTTTTAACACAGCGCCATCTGTTAGAATTGTATCAAATAATAAACAAATAATTTGCAATAAAATAAAATTGCGACTATAATTAAATATCTAAGCTATCCCATCTCTTAAGTTGGACCAGACTGCTCACGGTGTGCCAATTTAATTTAAAATCGGTTAAGTAGTTTAGGAGTCCATCGCGGACAAACATCGTGACAGGAGATTTATATATATTAAGATTGGCAAACAACAAATACGAAGGTAATATAATACATAAGGGAGCAGCACTGGGTATCCTCTATTGTCGAATGCTCAATTTGGAAGGAGTTTTGGCCAAAACGCGTTCTTCTGAATGGTACAAATGGGATCAAATAATTCTTGGGGATCTAGAGGGTACATGAAATTTAAATTTTGTTAAAAATAGATTGATGCAAGGATAACTAAAACAATCTCATACAAAAACAACCAACAAACAAAAAACAAAGCCAACGAATTGATAAACTGATGTTTTTATTTTGTTCTTGTAATTCAGCTATTTATGTGTATTATGAGAGGAAAAAACATGTTTAAAAAGTAAATAAAATAATTTGTTTAAGTACTAAGAATTCTGTCAAGTCCACGTTAAAATTTAAATAACAATAAATGTTTTATTTTACCATGTAACCCTTACATCTAATTTATTTATATATTAACAACCTTTATAATTAACAAGCTTAAATTAAACCTAAGAAATAACATAATACATCAAAATATACCTAACCTTAACGCGCTAGGACCCCACGGACCAAGGGTCTCGACACCGAATGGGACAAAATCATATTCAGAGCCTAGACCCCTGTATTTACAGGCTTTAGCTTTTTCAGCCGCATCACAAGCCGCACCAGCTCTGTTGTTGGTTCCATGAAGATTGGAAGGGGCCAGTGTGTCTGAACAGGTGGCATCCCATACCAAAACCCGACCCATCCTCCATGGAATCAAACTCATACCGTCCGGTCTCTTGCCATCGTCTCTAGCAATTCCAGTCGGCTCAAGTAGACTTGGCACGTTGACGGTGGCAAGGGACCGACGTATTATATCGTTGAGAGCGGCATGTCTCGAGAAGCGGCCAGCACTTTTTTGACATGATAGTCCGTGATGTCCTAGTTTGTCGACATCACTGCCACAGGGACATGTATGAGCAGCGCAGACCGGTACCCCAAGCCGCAGACAGGTTGCGATTCGGAGCGTGTCAGGTTCAAGAAAAGTTCCTGTATTTGACGAAGGGTAAGCGTGAAGCCAGTAGCCGGCCTCATGCGTACCCACGGCCAAAAGCCTAGCACGTGCTGAACCTGTACTACGGCTCAAAAGATTGTCATAAGTCATTTTACTGTCTATGTCATCCCAGCTCCTCTGTGAATTTAGAGAAAATGGAAAATTTTGACCTGGGCATGCAATTAAGAAAGCGTTTCTAGCTTCTTCCAAGCCAGCAATCTCAAAGTTTGAAGGGGATGCCCTTAAAATTTTACTTATGAGATTTGCTGAACTATGGACAGAAGATAGAAAGGCTGGTAAAGCGACACTGGAAATTTTGCGAATCCCCAAACCACCATAACGGATTGGTAATGATGCTTGGGTAATAACAATAAATACATTTGAATATCATTTCAACACACTTTAGAATCTGTTAAAATTATAAAAAATATAAACATGAATATGATTAATATTCAAATTAAAGTAATCAATATACCGTTTACGATAAAATATTTATGATTCGTTCTAATTATTTGATGATAACTACTTAATATTATACCACTATGTTGGTAGGTTCCGTATGGAAAACATAAATGTACAAACATAACAGATATTACACTGAGATTATCGAGAAAAGAGAAGAGAAAAACGCTTAATGCTACACGTGATCGAAGGCTTTCGCCATTTCCAATCTAACCGCTAACGCCACCACGTGGTATATATACAAGTAATTTCGGCTAGCAATCAATAAATTGCTGGTGGCCCAGGAGCTGAGATTTATTTTTTATTCTGTCCCGTTGTACTACAACAAAAATAATATTACTAAATATGTTGAACAAGTAAACTTTATACACGTAAAACCATTAGTTAGGAACCTTTTGTTAGATAAAGAAAAAAACGACACGGAAATATAATATATATATGCAATTATTTGCATTTTAATTCCAAAAGACGTATCAAATCATAGCTGTAAATAGTTCATAAACATGATTGTATCAATAAAACAGAGATAATTCAATTCCCACATATCGTTTCGTAAACAGAAACAATATAAGTAGCGATCAAATGTTAGTGGCCGGGTTGAGCATGAATAAGTCATTAAAACATATCGCTCTGAACTGATGACCCGTGTCTTTGCGATCTGCTACATAAATGTCTTTACGAACATGTGGGCCACGACTGGGGGTCTATTCTTATGTATTTGATCAGAATTTAATTGAAAATTTCTCAGTGTTTCAAATAGCTACATTTAATATTTACGATTCTATATAAAGCTATAACTTTGTATATATGTATATAACTTTGTGACAAATTAGTGTCCCATGTTCAGTCTAATCAATCACAAAATTTGCCGTAAACGTTTCTTTCACTTTTGATACTTAAAGGAAAGTGGGAAAACATGAGATAAATCGTGTTGTCTATGGCTGAGAACGAACAAAGAAACTGATATACACCATTAATTGCACAAACTCAATTTGTTTAAGATATATATTATGTACGAGACAGTATATAAATAATATATATGTTTTAAATATATTTGCAGAAATGAATTTATTGCGACACAGAATAGACCCCCTGCTCTACAAAATCGTTAACCTGTTACATGATCTTTTGGGATGGCACATTAAGGTCGAAGGTTTCCATAATAGATACAAAGAAGGCTTGATCGAAACGGAGCAGTAGTTTAGGGTCCATACACACTACAATTATGAATAAAATAGATATATAAAGTGGAACTAATATTCGTATCTGAACTGAAGCATCAAGATCAGTCCATAGATAGATGCGTGAAAATAATAATAATCGGTAAAATTAATAATTATAAATAAATCAGTGACCTTCTTAGGTCTGGGCTTCAGATTCTTGTATCTGTTTCATGATCATTTATCAATATAGCAGGTAGGTGATCAGCCACGTGCACACACGCCTTCGTCAAGTCAGTCCTCACGATGATTCCTTCACCGTTCGAGTGAATGTTAAATACGCACATAGAAAGAAAGTCGACCTCAGGGATAAGAGCGGCAGTCTGAAGCCACTAGGCCAACACTAAAAAGTAAAAATATAGGGATTTTTTGGTTCTACGTATACTTTTTGGGCTTTGTACACCTTGCCTTAGGGTTAATCGTGAGCGTTCAAAGCTCTGTCACAATGCTCAATAATTCTTGTATCGGATGTTACCTTTACAAACAGTTGCTGTCGAACTATAATTGTCTATGTGAATACGTTATTACTAATCGGTTTATTTGATTTTATATAATTATTAACAGTTAACTCCACAGTATGGACAAATAAATGATAAGATGCGTGCAAATAAAAAATGTACGGCATTAATATTAATTTTGCGTATATGTGACAATGTTTGGCACATTTGAGAGTTTTACAGTCGCCTTCGAATAACGTATTCAATAAATACTGTTGAGGAAAATGGTGATTACTTCCAACCCGAAGGGATGAAC
Organism: Pieris mannii; assembly: GCA_028984075.1. Lineage (NCBI taxonomy): Eukaryota > Metazoa > Arthropoda > Insecta > Lepidoptera > Pieridae > Pieris > Pieris mannii. The sequence goes on along the minus strand of CM054779.1, from coordinate 12,199,578 downwards.
TTCGAACAGACCCCGAGGCTGGCCCGAACACTCCACTGCCCAAGGTGGTGTTTCCTCAAATTAAAATCATTTAATTTATAGGTAAAACAATGTACACTTATGAACGTCGAAAACAAAATAGTACATAAACTGTCAGATCTCAAATCAAGGGCGTAGAACGGAAGAGATTTTGTTTAACACAACGTTTGTAAGGAGCTGCAACCAAGTTCCACATGACATCTTAAGTAATAAATAATAATAATATAAATTTAAAACAAAGATTTGTCTCAGATTGTCAAAGATCCTCGAAGGCACGAAGAAATAGGAGCAAGAACTTACATGAACAACACGCAAATACGTAGTCAAAATAACTAATACATACACGCGTTCAAGTACGAGCAGTCGCACAAGTAGCATCCGTTCACGAGTATAAAGTATGGCCAGCGTAGAGGCATTGTAATTTCAGTACTAAATATATATATTATATTTAGTCTCGATTCGCCTCTACGAATTATTATATGTATATAAAGAAAAATATATATTCATCTCCTATATTCCATCCTGTTCAATCCTAAAACTCCTTGCTATCTCAAAAATGATTTCAAATTTTTGGGTTCACATAACTATAGCTTACGCTCTTCCGAAAACTATATCCTTGAAATCCCATCTCATAACTACTCCTTTCTTGGCGATTCCTTTAAGGTTTCAGCAGTTAGGCTATGGAATTCACTTCCCGTCACTATTCGCTTAGCTCCTTCTCTATCTTCCTTTAAATTTCTGCTGTATAAACATTACCTGTCTACGTCATATCACTAACTAACTACTAACTGACGTGAGACCGATCTTGAATTGGATTATCATGATTCATGTGTACTGTTTACTTTTTGTTTTTTTTATGTAATCAGTTTAGTTTACTTTTATTTATTTTTGTTTCTGTTAAGTATGGTTTTTTTTCCTATTTTTATTATTTGTAATGGGTATTTTTGCACTTCTTCCCTACCTTAGTTAATATACTCATAGTGGTTTTTTCCTTTACTCACAGTGGTTGTCTGGAAGAAATCGCTCTAAAGCGATAAGGCCGCTAGTTGCTTTTCATTAATTTATGTTTAATATATTTTTTTTACATTTTATGTAATGCAACGAAGTGTTAATAAATAAATAAAAACACAGGATTTACTAATTTTATCAAAAGGTAAATAGATCAAGAGGTACTTGTATCATGCTTATATTATATTTTAATAAAACTAATGTTTTTTGGTGATTAGCTTTTAAATAAATTACAAGTAAAATTAACTTGATAGTATAAATAAACATTACTTCCTGTTTTAAAATAAACACATAAGCTTCATTTCATCCGATAAAGATCGGTAAATATTTTGACAAATTTATGTTAAACAGAAGTGCATTCCGAACACCAGAGACACGACATTATTAATAAATTTTATTGTTTGTAAAGAGTCGTTTGTGTCGTTATTATTTACTAATTTATTGGGTGTCGCATTACATGATACACTTTCGAATACTGTTCAAAGGAGGTAACCTCAGACGCCATTAATAAATAATTAAACATTTGTTTATCTTATGATTGCTTATTTTAATTTTTCAAAAACAATTGCAAATCAATGTGCGAATTGTCACACACAATTAAGAGTAGTTTCCATTTTTTATAGCCTCTTGCTCGTGTGTCACCTATAAAAAATTATATAAAGTGTTTGATTAGGGTTTGCTTTTGGTATTTAGACGCCAAGACTGTTTGACTGACTGACTGATAAGGAAAAAAATATTGACCTCCATTTTTCTTTATTGTACACTAATTTCGTCCAGGTCATTCCAGCGATTTCCATGAAATCTTGAATGAAAATTTGAATTGCCCACCTCTTTTTTTTATGGCCTCTTGGTTGCCATAGTGTTACAATTTTGCTCCATTTATCTGCTCTTCTTAGAACAGATTTATATATATATATAAAGATAAAACAGGTTTAAACATATTTTATCTCTTAAATTCTTGTTACTTTGTCAATTCTTCTATTCTTCATAATGTATGTATATATATATATAACTTCAAGTAATTCAACTTTCATGTAATTCACTTCGCCTAGAAGCGCCGCCTTCCTCTTCTCACTTTTAAAATCACTATAAAAATGAAAGAAGTGAATCCATGTACTACATAAAAACTGTAGTTCGTACACTTTCAATATTTTTTAATTTATTTATTACGAATTCTTATAAATATTATTTTGCGTTTAATCGAATAATATTATATAAAACCTTCTCTGTATAACTTTTCCGATCACGTCATTTGTAATATAATACACGGTTTATTATTGTCAATCTGTATCTTTACGGGACCCATCGCTTATTAAATCCGTTATCTTTGGATATAAATTATAAAAATATTCATACAAGCGTCTCGTCCCATCTTTCCTTTTGTAAAGATTTACTTATTATTATATTTAAGACGTAGTGCCATATACAATTTTCTAAAGACAAAATCAGACCAAATGTTTAGTTGCTAAATTTCCATTTTATGCTTGAAGGTAGGTATTAATGGAAATAGAATCTTGAACCTCCAGCGGCCATTGCATACCTCCTAGTTCTCAAATACCAGCTTCTTTCTTTTGACCAAATTTAGCGAAAGCTTTCTCAAATTATCAATATCCAACGTAATATTGATTGGATTGATTTTCTTTCTCTGAGCAGAGACATTGCGTCTCTGTCCAATTTCTAAAAGATGGCCTATGGAGGGAGATCTGAAGAGTTGTTTGGTTTGTTCCTTGCCTCATTTCAACACAGTGTTAATTTCATCAGCACCTTGGTGGCTTGAAGTCTACCACGCTCCGCTTCACAAGAATCCCTTCATCTTTTCTTTTGCTAAATAGCGTATTGTGGAATCGACTTCCAGTCGGGGATTTTCCTGGGAGAAGCGACCTCCAATTATTTAAGAAAAGGTCAGCGTGCCACTACCATGAGTATACATGGGTTGCGATACCTCTCTTTTTGGGCTTCCAGACTATACTTGTTTTTATCTTATCTCTTTTATGTATCATAATATGTTTTCCAAATATAAATAAATAGTTAGTTCCAGTACGGACGAGATAGACATTTAAAATATATATATGCGGATTAGTCAACGAACCGATTTGGGTGTGTTTCATTCATTCCCAAACGGGTTTTTATTTTACGTTAATAGAATTATAATAGCACTGTAGGCCGTAAAATTTCGTAATAGACATTTTAACTTGATATTTTTATGTTCTCCTTTTTGGTGAAAGTGTTTATGATTTTGATATATTAAATAGAAATTGTATATATTCCATAAAAATTTAGATGTTTCCACAGATATTGGGTTTATTAATCGTTCAGCTCAAGTAAAGATTTTTGTTCCGCTAGCATTGGTATTGGTACCCTATTCGGTGGTCACAAAAATTACATTATCTATCGGTTTCAATTTTACAGAATTCATTTACCACTGGATTAGAGGCAATATAAGCCTAATTAGAAGGCTTACAGACCACACTGGGCTGTTTATCTTTTTGATTATATTCAAATGCTTTGGACTTTACTAATAAAGTGAAAAAAAAACACTTGGCCACAGATTTTTGTATGTTATTCGTGATCATTGTTTCCTAATCAAGTGCTGTCTTTCCAAGTAAACTCAAACTCAAACTCAAACTCAAAAAAAACTTTTTTCATACAGGTAAACATGTACACTTATGAACGTCAAAAAAAAAACAATAAATTAATTGTAAATTTACATTTACAACCAGTTCGCAAGTCAAGGGCGTAGAGCGGGTAAGAAGAACTGGCAAGAAACTTTCCGCCACTCTTTTAGTATGTGCGTTCCATGTCTGACTGTCCACTTTTTGAGTTTTCTACACGCCAGTTTTCTGACGTTCAGAAAAAAACGCGATTGGTGCCAGGATTCGAACGCTCAAGCCACTCCATAACTTTCAACGTTTCTTCCTTTTTAAAAAAAAATACGACTAATTCTTTTACCATCAATTTATGTTCTTAATATTTGGTTAGCATTGAGAATATTAATGTTTGCACCTGCAAAATTGTAACTGTGAGAATATTATGGTAACAAAATCTCAAATTAGTCGTGATCTATGCGCAATGTCACCGTATATCAAATCCCGCTGCGCCTGCGCCACGTTCACTCATTATTTTTAAAACATAGCCCTCTTATGCGGTTCTCACAAAAAGTTGATAAATATTCGTGTAAAATTTTCGCTCGTGTTAAGGTTTAGCATATGGTAATTGTAGAGCGCGGATCAGTCTCATGTCTAGAACAGGAGACATACATGTTTATTTATTTATTAAGCAAACTAAACAGATACATCTCTATACAGTATAAATATAAGAATAGTAAAATATAAAATAAAAGTTCATTCAATAGTGTGTTTTTAGGAGAATATTTCTTTTTCAAACTTCTTCCAAGGAGACGAAGATATTTGCAAATGCATATATAAAGAACACAAATCAAACGTTTAATTAAACGATCAAATTTCAAATTTCAAATAAACTGTCGTTTATTTTATTTATGTTTTACATATTAGACAGTGCTTAAGGCGAGATTTAGACATGATAAGCCCTAGCCCACTTTTTCCATTCTCCAACATGAGTGAAATCTTCGATCTGACTTAACTTAACTTAACTTAACTCAAACTCTATCTCAAAAGTTTCATATACTTTAGTTTCATATACAGTTGTATACCACAAGTACACTGATGAACGTCAACGGATTTTTTTTAAAATTGATTCTTAATTAACATTCACCACCAGTTCGCAAATCAAGAAACTCTCCGCCTCGCTTTTTAATTGCCAATTTTCGAGAAATACAAATTATTTGTGGAGCAAATCAATCTTAAGGATTAGGATCATTTAAATAAACGTCACATTTATAAAGAACTTTATTTAATTTATGTTTAACGATAGTCTCAACACAACCTCTAAAAGATTCAATACGTCAATGTTTGTCCGTTATCACGTTCATGTCAACTTCTTCGCTCTAGCAGCCTGAAGCGTGGATAATGCTTGGTTTAGCGGGATTCCAGCACGTTACGCGTTAATCATCGCAAGCAATAACACTTTATTGTGTCGCATTGTGGGACATAATTTAATGGGCGATATCGTTTATTATCATATTTTATTAGCTTCATATTCATAATAATGTTATAAACACCGAGATGAAGTTTAAATGTTAGTTGAAATACACAAAAACACGCATTTATATGATTATTCGAGTCCATTTTGCGTGCTTTTCAGTCATTGTTAATTTTATCGTAGTTACGAGTTGGTGAGCAAAATTTTTTATCAAAAAGATTACAAATATATATTTAAATACAAATAAAACGAACGTTGAATCTAATGGATTCTAAATATGGTTTGATAGCTATTATGTTTGACAATTATAATTATCAAAAATTGTTTTATGGAGAATAGCAATCAAGATTTTTTTACGAAAATTGATTGATTAAATCTCAAAATTTAATGATTCTATTACTGTAAATCACAAACAGTGTCCACTAATTTTCCAAGATTTATCTAAGGAACTCAGATTGCAAAGGTGAAACGTAAAAACACAGAAGGCTATAGTAAAAAATTATCAGATAAACAGATGTCAAAATCTGCCGCTAAGACAATTTAAGACGACTATAATTATATTAGAATACTAATATTACATTTTACTTGTGTTTACGTTTATGGAGAGTAGTGTTGGACTAGAGGATTCTTACCCGCTCTACGCCCTTGACTTGCGAACTGGTTGTAAATGTTAATTTACAATTAATTTAATTTGTTTTCTTTGACGTTCATAAGTGTACATGTTTACCTATATGAATAAAGATATTTTTGAGTTTGAGTTTGACTCTCACCCCCGAGGTCGTAGCTTCGATCTCGGACGGTGAAGGAAAACATTGTGAAGAAACCTGCTTGCCTACCTACCTACTTGTGGTGACTGGCCGTATTTGAATTCGTTGTTTAGTTGTTTCTACTACGTATTTATGTGTTGTTCTCACGAGTATGTGAGTGCGTATTCCTATTTCACCATGCCTCCTGCTGATAGAGGAGAAATTGTTTTAATTTATTTTATTATTTTTAATGACTCAAGATGTCATATGGAACATGGCGTGTTATGGTTGCAGCTCCAAACGTCGTGTAAAACAAAAAAATCTTGGCGATTAAAAAAGAGTGGCGGAGAGATTATTGCCAGTTCTTCTCTTCTGTTCTACGCCCTTGATTTGAGAACTGGCAGTAAATGTAAAATTTGAAGCATTAAATGTATATTCCTTTTTTTGACGTTCATAAGTGTGTTACCTACATGAATAATGTTTTCAATTTGTCGACGACGTGCGTTAGACACAGGAGGCTGATCACCTACTTGCCTATTGGATTGACAAATAATGTGGAAACAGATACATTAATCGGAAGACCAGCCCTAAAAAGGTTAAAGCGACACAGCTTTTTATATATTTATGGAATGAACTAAAAATTAAAGATATTTTGTTTTCTAAATATAAATCTTATTAAAATAGCGATTCAAGAGATCTTGTGTGTGTACAATGCGATTTTAATTTAGGTGCATTTATTATTTACGGCACCTGTCAAACAAATCTAAACATAGCGATTTGTATTGGCATAGAAAAGGGGTGGGGCCTAATTACGTATTCAATACAAAATGACCTATAACATGGTTATTGTGACTTTACTACTGTTACACAAGCTTTAACTTGCGTTATTCTTGCGTTTAGAGTTAGTTTGTCTAGATGTGTTTAATTTTGTGTATTAATTTTGAATAATTATTCTAGCAGCGTCACTATCTTCGTGTCTCCTCTATCGTTATTCTTGTCTTTTTTCTGCGTTAAACATATATTTTACGATTGGACAATTAATTTGTTTAGCTGTAGTTGATACCTCTGCCATTTTGATATCGTGTAAGTCGTAATTCTATTTCTGTTTTAGGTGTTTCATATATATCAGAGATAAAGCTGTTATTCAAGACCGTATCAAAAGGTTTTTCTGTATTCTGGAGTCATTTCAGAGTGCTGCATCTCTGTTATTAATATTTTTTTATTATTGGCACAAAGATCTAAAGCTTGGAATCGTATATCCACAAAGTTATATTTGTTTAGTAATTATGTTTTGTATAATTAGTACTAAACACATCCAGTATTTATGAACGCGTGTATGAAGATGCTCAGTATGTCGGGTCAAGGAGCGCCCGCTCACATGCGGCTGGCCCATTAAACGCAGCCTGTTTTACTATTTCGAGACGATCTCTAGAAATATTACTCTTTAATGCTTATCTATTCTGTTGGTTCTCTCATTACTTCAGTAATTTATGTCTTGGCGATTAACCGGAAAACTTACTAACGCGCTTTTCTAAGTGTGTGTGAATTACACCTGTTCAAATTTGAACTGAAATGGTTTGTTCCGTGACCAGCGTAGACTTTGCGCTTTCATATGTTCTCTTCTTAGATAATTCAACTATGCTAGCATGGTTAGGCATTATGATGCTTTTTTGAGTGAAGCAACCTCCTGCTACCAAAGGCTCAATTTAATTTATTTGAAAAATATGTAATTTGCAAATTATTTATAATTAAGATGACACAATGTACACTTACGAACGTCTGTAAACAAATACATATTGATGCTTCTAATTTTAGGCCGGAGTAGAACGAAAAAAAAAACTAACAGGAAAATCTCCGCCATTCTTTTGTATGTAAGTATCGCCATGGTACCATAACCATAAATTATATAATTAGTATAAAGAAGCTTTTTTATAGAACAGGGGGCAAACGGGCAGAAGGATCACTTGAACTAAAGCCATGATGTTAGGCCCATGGACACTTTAAATATCAGAGGGCTCGCGAGTCGCATGACTTTTAAGAATTGGTACGCTTTTTTCTTGGACGACTCTAAGTAAAATTGGTTCGGAATTTCTTCAGCGGGCTGGAACCTCATAGCAGTAGTGCGCGGCTAAAGCTGCCATAAAAAGTCGGGCAGTTGTAAAACAATTCTCTAAAGGCCGGCAACGCACTTGCGAACCCTCTAGCATCGAGAGTGTCCATGGGCGGCGGTATCTCTTAACATCAGCCTCCTGCCCGTTTGTACCATGTTCTATAAAAAAAAAATGGACGTTGAGGTGATTCTTGGCATTTTATATTCTGCCTTAAAATAAAGATAAAAATCTAATTAACTCTCTGGCCCTTCACCAAGCACGAATGTAAGTTTGAACAAGACTCCTTCACTCGACATGATTTTTATTATTTTTTTATCTCAAATCGATTAGCTGGTGGTAACTCTCAAAACCCAGCTCAATTAGATAGAGCGGGTTTATAGAAAAAATAAACGTATAGTATTTAATGATTTCATTAATGTTGTGTTTTACCAGTTTGGTGAGGTGTGAAAACGGGATGTGAGATAATTGTTAACGTGTGTTAATTTGGTACTATCTGATAACTGTTTTATCGTTTGCATACTTACTGTCTTCTTTATCTTCGTGGTGCTAAATTCCACACTACAATTGGCTGCTGAGTTAAATAAGGCGTATTTCTGCATAACTGTCTCCATGATTTGGTCGACCTAAACTACCACAGAGGTCCTGAGTTCGGTTGAAGGAAATAAACGAGGAATATGCTTTCTGAATTGAGCTGTGTAATGTGCGTAACTGAGGGCTATTTCTTCTTTTGGTGAACCATCAGCTAAATTTATTTTAAGAAGATCGAATGGTATTTATGACAGACATAAATAAAATGAAATCCAGCTGCTCTGTATTATTTGGAAAAATAATAGGTAGTAAGTAGGGATGCCAACAGGCTCGAATTTAATGACGTGGAATGAGTGATAACATGATGATCTTATGTTCCAAAATAAACGTATTTTTTATTATTATTTAGTAATCAGTTCAGAAATTAAAGCGTGGAAGTGGAACTTGATTTAACATCTTAAATCCTAACAATATATTAATGCAACAACATTTGAGTTATAACTTTACCTCGAGGTTCAGGTAATAATTAACAAATTATTTGTTATGTATATTTTAATATAAGGCAAACCAGTCGTTGGCAACACTTTATTTTTGTGTATACAGTATCTCAACTATCTAGGCTAATTTATATAAAAAAGCCGAAGATTAATAACGGCTGTTGATTATAAGTTGTGTTTTTAGTGAACTTATTAGCGTGTTGTTGACCTAGTGGCTCCAGCGTGCGGATTCTCATCACTGAGTTAGTAGGTTCGATCCGTGCCTGCACACTAATGGACTTAATTTTCTTCAGGAAATCATCATGAGAAAACCGGCTTGCCCTAAAGTTGGGTGTGTTTGTCAGGTACAGGAGGCTGATTACCTACACACTTATTAGATACACAAATGATAATCAGGATCAGGTTGTAGCACCAGTTATTATTTATTATTATTATTAGCAACGTGTGCCCAATGTGAAACCATTGTTGATTCGCCGGGAAGTAAAGTTCACAGCGTAGATCGCTGTTTTAATATAAATTCTTTTAGCATCAAGTTAAAATTGGTTTTTCAAATAAACAATTATTTCGAGGTTTTGAATAATTGGTAACTTTTTGTTTTAGATTAGATTATTCCTTATGATATTATTTTAGTAAAATTAAAAGGGGATTTAATAAGAAAATACCTCGAGTGCAAGAACATTTTATTTGTACGTTTCGTGGAATGCTTTCACTAACTATATTATATACAACCATCCAAAAATTACAAATGAGTATCTGTGACACAATCACAATGATTACATAATAATCAATACAAAGCTTTGAGCAATAGGAATGTTTTATAATTTACATCATACAACACTAATATTTAACTGTCAATATTATTATTTTATTTTTCCAACAAATAAATTTCCCTGAACATTAATTTTATATACAATTGAAATGCACACTTGTTAATTTTATATCGAACACAAAAGGCAGTATCTTTATTGTCGAAATTTCAAATAGCACAACTTTTTCCTTTAACATGTTAGCAATAAGAAATAAAGGCCGTAAATAATTCAATTGTATCATAGCTGAATACTTTAATATTTAATCTGTACTTTAACTATTACTTAAATATTAACAGAAGATACAATGCACCCGATTAACACTGGTAAAAAACACAATCAATTCTACTAAATGGAATAAATTACATTTGAATACTAATTCCTATGGAATGTCGCACCCGGCTCATTCTCAAAACCGACTAACTAAAACTAAACACTACAATAATTTATTATTTACATTGAATTTGTACATCCATCGCCCGGGTCTGAAACCAATTTACTAAACTACTTACATTACGTATTTGGATAGACTCTTTATTTGATAACAATTCTCTCAAAGATCCTACTTATATTAATCACAATCCGATACTGGCCTGGAGCGCTGAGACGTCGCCGTCAAACTTTGGTGGTTAAATCCAGGGGGTGGAGTTTGATTCTCTTAATCTGTGAATATGACATGTCTTCTTCTTCGCTGGCCGAGGCCCGGTCGCTGCCTGACTCGGGATCGTCATGGTCTGGCGCTATTATTTCGCTATCGTCGGACCGCCGTCGAGCCGAACTAGACCTCCCATCGGATTTCACTGACAAGTCCATTGGATTCTCTTGCAGAGGTGATTCAGAAGTTCGCCTCTCTGCTGGCGGTGTGGGAACGAATTCTGCTTCGGAGATATCCTCTTGTGGAGTCGGCATTGAGCGTTGCTGCTTTAAAATCTCATCTAAAAAGAATCGTTTTGACGACTCTGTATTGTGATCATCGATTCTCACATCGTTGTTGTTTTCCGCTTGTCTTAGCGCAGCATGATCCAGCAGATGTCTGGAATATATTGGGTGAAAGCCCGGAGGAAATAAAAGGGGGTGGTTGTGCGCAAACGGGCTAAAGGGTGGTGGGGGAAGGAAAGGAGAGTGAGGGAAATGGGGCAAGGACATATTGGCTAGTGGATGGGGTACGAAATCTCTCGGTGGAGTGAGTGGTCTGTCTTGAGGGCGGGCATGTGTAATGCGAGACTTTTCATCGAGCTTAGGAGATGAGTCGCTGCGATGTGAGTCCGGGGATCCAGAGTTAGGCTTATAGTCATCTAAGCCAAGGAGAGCAAGTTCTTCTTTGGTTCTTGGTCTCGTCAGACCTGGGAAGAGATGAGGGGGAAAAGGTGGAGCCATACGGTGCGGAGAGGGTGGCACTCGCGGTGGAGAATGCGTCTGCGCAGCTTGCTGTTGCTCTTGTAAGAGACAATGAATCTTGAACCAGTTGGACCTCCGGCCATATCGAGAGCCAGACTTGGACATGCCGACCATCAGGCACTTGCGTAGTCGGCACGCTTTGCACGCAGTCCGGTTCTTCTTGTTGATCACACATTCCCCGTTATTCTTGCATTCAGTGATGGAGTTCAGGTTGTTGTACGACCGTCCGAAGAAAGACTGGAAAGAGAGAAATTAAACGTTAATTTATTTAGTTTTTGCCTATGTATTTGATTTAAGAATATAATTAGCACGGTTTACAAAGTACATATTTTTTACAGTAGCTACAAAATAGGTATTTATCGCCATCTTAAATGTCAATACAATGTTATTAATCTTTTACATTTTGATTTAGCACATGACATTCTAATAGATTCTATTCATATTAACATCATGAATAGATAAGTGTTTAATTATTATTATAATTACGAGTTAGGCTTCGTTTACGCGCTCGGCTGGGCGCGACGTGAGCCCGAGAGTGAAAACTCAGCTTTATCCACTTTACGGCGCGTACGTCACATCCGCTAGACATCAACGACGTCTGTTCCGGTCGGTTACGCTCGCTTATAAACGGTTTCATTTTTCGACCTTGAGTTTTCGCTTAATTTATTATGTAAAACTATTGTCTTACTTTGATTCTGAATGGGGAAATCTTTGCTCCGATTGGAAAACCCCTGAACGCTTCAAATATGCGGTCATCGCTGGTGATTTTATGTTATTTTTATGATTATTTTCCATTAGTAATGTATTGGTATCGATGTAACAATAAAAATTATGGGCAATTGTGTCGCATATTACGGCTAAAGTAATCTTTACGGGTTCATTTTTCAATATCAATTGAATTTTGTAATCTTTTTCTTTACGAAAGTAAAAGATTGTGTTTGCGCAGATAGCTAGTTTATTTATTATTTGTCTTAGCTGATTTACTCTCATGGTAAGTTGAAATATTTGGCAGACGACTTCTTAGTCATTAGCTTCATTCTCACTTCAAAATATCATGAGGAAACTGGTATATAGGGCGAAAGAGTCGAATATAGATAGGTATCAAAATTTAACAAAGCCCAGAGGTTTTAGTCGCTTGGTTCAAATATCACGGATATAAATTAAAAGTTAAATATAAAATTATATAATAAAGAATTACTGGTAATCATTACTCGTTATATGAATAATAATTATAATTGAACGAAAAAAAGAAGGTTTTTAATTGACTTTGACCTAATAACATAGTATATATTAAATTGAGAAGTTATATAATTATTAAAAAGAACAAACCGTTCAAAAGGTTTTTCAATATTTCAAACCTTTTTATACAATCCACAATGCCACTTGATGTTAATATATTGTACCTACGCCTGTTCAGGAGAAATATCTATGAAAGACGCCAAAATCTTTGCTCCAATACCCCAAATTATTCATGAACACAGTGCCAATTCAACAGGCTTGAGTAACGTGGATTTAAATACTTATTGATTAGATCACTGCGGTAGGTAGATGCCCATAAACCCGTGGCGTAAGGTTTTATACGATACTTTACGATATACTAATGGTGTTGCGGAATTTACTCCGCTTTATGGAGCATACATTGTTGTTTATGCCCTAATGACTAGCGAGGGTCGGGATATTTTATATTTGTATTATTGCTTTGTATTTGTATAGATCTTCTTAGAAAAGTTCAAGAAATCTGATCATTTACGAAGAGAATTCTACTTGTGTAATGTCGACGCTATTCAACTTCTTGACACGGCGCTAGTTGCTAGTTGAAAAAGATAAAATTATTTGAAAATCAATGATAGTCTTTTTGTGCTAAGTGAAAAATAAGACAGTAGTAGAGAATTTCTTATGTGAAATATCTTTTGTTAGTAGTAATACGTAAAATAAAAAAAATGTTTATTATGGAACTGTTTATGATAGATAGACAGGTATCCCTTTTTCCACGTCATTAAATTTGAACCTGAAGCATCTCTACTCATCGGCAAAGCAGAAAGAGGGTGTTGGCCGAGAGAAAAAGCCGGCGTAAAACCTCTCGGTTCTCTTTTAAAAATAGCAAATCATCTCTCTCTCTTTAATCAGCAGCTCATGTCTGAGCGTCGTGGTCAGCAACGAAACATCTAGAGCGGACTATTTGCTTAAACCGGTTTCTGTCCAGACAACACTTTTTTTTTAAAGCAAATATAGCAAATTAATTAGAAGTAGTCCGATTATGTACATTCATGTATTTAAAAAAAACTTTGAACGTCACAATAGCAACATCAATCAATTGTTTTCAATACAGACACCATATTTATATACTAATTAAACACGTGCAAAGTAGACCAACGCGAAAGAGTAGAAGCGAGTGTGAAATTATGTAAAACTATTTTCCTATAGTAAATGTCTATTATTATTTAAATAGAGTGGATAGTGTATTGTGATTACCAATATTGAGATATAGTTTTACCGCGCATTAAAATATATTGAATTTTCCTTGTATTTAACTACTCCTAACTATGACATACATATATACATTGTGTCATACTAACAGAATATGTTGCTTACTCCAAGTCAACGAATCTTAAGCTATTAAAGTATTAGTACACATACAAACGTTTTGATAAGTTTAAGCCATTAATCATTTGTATTTATTATTAAATATTTTATTCGTAGGTTCAAAAGAAATCTATTTTTTAATAATATAGAGTCTGAGAATAGATTGTTGAGTTCAGACAGAGTGAACAGACTATGAAGTGAGTGAACTATGTCTGCTCTGTAGTTTATGCGTGGCATAATTCTTCATGATAGAGCATGTGTATAAAAGGGATGCCATTAAAAATATTTTAATGGGGTTAAGAATTTTATCGTGGCATAGTAAAAGGACAGTTTAGTGCTACTAGACATGTTTTCCCTACTAATGGCAAGTAATATATTAAATTTCTCTTTTTACGACCATTTATACGATAAATTAAATGCCCTATACGAGTATAACCTTTGTGCGTTTACACAAATGCGGTTTAATATTCCGCATAAAAGTTTAATTATATGTTGTTACTTTTAGCAATTAGATATTGTTTAGAAGGAAGCTGGAATGACGTGCAGTGAAATTAAGAGAGCTGATCGATTATGCAAGTTTTCTACGCTGAATGTCCTCAGCAGTTGGGGGATGTAGGGCTTTTAAGTCAAGTCAAGACGTAGACAATATATCGATGAACAGGACTAAATACACAACATCTAAACATTGAACCGTTTAGATGTTGTGTATTTAGTCCTGTTAAAAATAAAACTGAAAATATCTCAATTGCAATAGCCATATTAAAAAATTAAAAATTCTATTTAAATCTAAAATTGAAATATTTGATTATATTTTAACTTTTCGTAACATTTATGTTTACCATAATTGTAATGAATTTTAGAAAATATATCATGCAACATATACTGTTCATAAATATGATGTGTTGAACTTTAATAAATAAATAAAATATATTACAGATATGAAGTTTTGTTCAGTTTCGACAACAAATTTGTCACATCAATAAATATCACGCAGTATCCCAATATTGGAGCTTGAGAGAAGAGGTCTATTGTGTAAAACTGCCATTCTTCTTTCGCAATGCCAAGCAATAAAACATTTCTGTTTTTGCAAGAAAATTGTATTAATGTTACCTTCAATAAATCCTGAATTAAGTTTAACTAAAGTAAACACGATATTATTAGGCTGTAAGGCGTAACGAAGTTCGGCGGGTCAGCTAGTTAGTACTCAGATAATAAGTAAAACATATAAGTAAATGTGGACAGTATAAAACAGTTTTATTTATAGTTGAGGTAGGTATTTCAAAACGTGGTGCATCTTGGGTTAAAGGTGTCGGGTCAGGTGGCCGAGGTAGCCGCGACGCGCGTTGTTGCTCAAGACACTAGTTATGCACATACTTATACTGGAATATCGACGAGAAAATACAGTAGGTCAATCAATATTCTTAATATTAGCGTTTATAACCAATTAGTCTGGTTATAAATAGTTTGTCAGGGAAATTAAAAATATTAATAAATACACAATCCTGTAAAAGGTGCCTCTAATCAATGCACCACAAATAAAAAAAACGAAATTAAAAACATAAAAAAAACAAAGAGGCACTCGGGGACTGCTGCGGTGAATCTATGACTATTTATTTATGCAGTATTTTTTTTTTCTTGATATTAATTCAATCTACAAGATTCAGACTAAATCGCGCCTATATTGTCTGTCTCACTCTAAAGCTACACCGGCCGCGCTTACGCTACGTCACCGATCTCGTTAGTTTCATGATATCATCGTGTGCTAGTTTTATTATTTTCGTTACGGAATTTCTTGATTCGGTCGCCGCGCTCAAAGCCCGCGATAAAATCCATGCAAAATAGCTTAAAAACCTTATACTTCTAAAGCTTAAAAATAATTAAGCTTATTAAAATGCTTGTACAATGGATTGGACCAAGGAACATGGACAGACCAATAGAGCGATGGGCCGACGGGATCGGAGCTATAAAAAATTGGATGACGGTGGCACAAAATATGATAGGCTGGAAAGGGTAGGAGGAGGCCGCAGTAATTTTTTTATTTAAATCTATTTTGTTAAATGTCAACATGAAAAAGGCTTATTAGTATTATTAATAAGCTTTGTATTTTTATAATTTAGCTTTGAATGTTTTTCACATGAGGAACGGAGGTAGCAGTTATTCATAGATTTACCTAATTTACATGATAAAATAAATAATAATTTATCGGCTTATGTACATGAGTGTACATTTGTAATGCTATGAATAAGTTGCACACGACGTCGCATCCTCTTCAGTCCAGTCTATTAATTATAATATCTAGTTGACAATCAGCGTTTATGCGCGTTTATAGGCTTCACCGACCGGTCGTAGGGTTGACACAAGTGATATTAATTGCTTTAATTATTAAGCCTTAGGCAGTGTAATTTTTTTTGTTTGTGAAACAAACTCATATTAAATGTATGGTTTTGTGCGATTAAATCAAAGAAGGTTAAATCATGTTAAATCTTTAAGTGTCTCTTTGACGCATCGTGTCGTATCTGAGCCGTGTTCCAAGAATCCAGAATGTCCAATTACAATTACACATCTGATTACTTCTAGCTAGTACTCCTCCATGCTTATAGTTACTGTAACTAAACTAACCGTGTGATTCATAATATTTCGACTTTTCTATATAGTTATTTCTATAAGTCGACAACCCTATGCCTCAGTGATTGAGCACACATGTAATAAAATTCTGCTACATTTGTAACGTGACGTACCGGCATAAATATGTATTTTTTCTATATCAATCCGAGCTAACATGTACATGGGATTAAAAACTAATAAATGTTTCTCGCATTGATAGTAATTTATTACCGTCTTAATCACATACAGGAAAAGTTAAAGCAAGTTACGAAAACGTTGGTAACCTATGGTAGTATTATTAATAATACTAAGTGCTTTTCGCTTTCTCTCTTCTCGATAGATAAATATAGTTAGTTTCATTATAGGACTCCACCCATATCACTTCAATGTCTAATACTGAGCGTTTTAAGGCAGGTTTTGCCGCACTATCAGCTTAGGGTCCTTCAAGAAAACAACAACAATTCAACAACAATTCTTAAAAGGCCGGCGAGCCCTCTGGTGATGTCCATGGTCGGCGGTATCACTTAACATAAGATTAGCCTCTTGCTCATTTACTCTCTGTTATTTATAAAAATCACTTATATCACATTGGTTCCAAAACCTTTTCCGTTCCTAATTTAAAAAGTATTATTTTATCTGAAGAACATGCTCGCACAATAGTTTAATTTAACTATTGTGTCTTGCGATTTCTGACTGTTTAAAACGTAATGCGTTTGTGAGCGACGACTTATGCCTATAGTCAAAGCTCCCGTATCGACGTGTATCGAGTAAACAATCGTTGATTGACAAGGAGGACGCCCTCTAGCGGCCGATAACACTCGTGTCACCTTCAATAATATCTCGGGACTTGATCTAATCTGTGGTTAAGGATTCGAGTCTCGATTTAAGTCTGTATTGTTCGCACATTCCATATCTATGACGCGACGAGTGCAAATGCATTGATTTGTATTCGCGTCTTGAACTAACATTTTGGCAACGGACAATTGAACATTTGTAATGGATGAATTTTCAATCGTGATCTAATAATAATATTTGGCAATATGCTTGTTGTTGCTACCACTTTTATATACATTTATTTTTATTAAATACACCTTGGTTATCAATTACGCAATACAACCCAGGATAAGTAAAGACATCAAGACGCTGATAGAAAACATCGTGAGGAAATTGGCTTGCCTTAGACCCAAAAAGTGAACGGCTTGTGTCAGGCCCAGGAGGCTGATAACCTACTAGCATGTTAGATTGATAAATGATCAATAAACAGATATATGAGGCTAAGACCTAAAAAGTTTTCAGCGCCACTAATTTATTATTGATTCCTAATACATATCCTTTTTTATATTTTATTTCCAAATGGAGCTTCTGGCTTTAAAAATAAAGTTTTGTATAAAAAACATAAAACGGAACGTGTAAATTGAATATGGAATAGATTTACATGAACGTAAATCATTTCGCGTGTTTCCGCAAGATGACACCCATAACGCGTCCACCTTGGAATCACAATCGTATGTTCGCATAAATCTAGCGAATAACAAATCTGTCATTGTCTGTACATTAGGCGGCGCTCGGGACATATTGATAAATTAATTGCGTTCTAAATGAAGTATGTTTAACCATTTCACAAGAACATTTTAACCTCATCTTTATGCACTGATTTAATCAGGATTCATGATAGGAACAATTGCTTTTCTTAATATTTCTATCTTTGGCGCGAAGGAATATGTCACCATGTAAGCCACGTATGCTTTGCTGCTGTTTTCCAACGAGCTGAAATCCTTGGAGCAGTAAATCCGTGATGCCTACGAAGTGCCCAGGAAATGAGAGTCTATTATTTAATATGTATAGTCTATCTCTAATACGCTCCAACTTTGCAAATCCGGCTACAACCAAAAACTACTATGAAATTTATAAATAACGTGGCTTACTATTGGTACAATAAAAAAATCGGTTTCGTAGATAGTAACATTTCTATGTAGAGAGAAAACGATGTATGTTTCCTACTGCTTTACTAGTTTTGAAAGTCAAAGATATTTGACGCAATCTATAACAATCAGATTGATTAATTATTTTCGTATTCCGACTTGGTTCTCAGGCATTTTGTGTGTCGAACTTTAACTTTGGGATTAAACTTTCAGCATAACCTAACAATCAATCACGACTCTATCTTCCGTATAAAAAGTCTATAATTCGTTGTTCAATTAAAATAAACTCGAGTAGAAACCTCTTCGAATCGAAACACAGCTCTTTTAAGATTGGTTTTAAAATGGTAGATGCGCACGAGTCACCTTACGTTTGTATCCAGAAGCAGTGACCTGTGCATTTTGTGTTTTGATTACGGCTGACATTACTATACAATCGATTATTTGGTTAATCTGAATCGATGTATCGATATGCGGATCCGGTTTCGATTTTTCCTATTTGGTTAAGATAATATTTTGTGTTCGCTTTCGACTTGATTTTTTGCCGTCATTACTCAAACACTTTTTGTATTACTTCAGAATCGTGACATCATTTTTAAAATGATCTGGTACGAATGGATTTGTATCAAAATAAGGCGTGAATTTGAAATAAACCTAAGTTAATCGTGTAGGTGATACGACAACTGTACCGGTACAAGGCACAAACACGTATGGGTGAACAAAGTAACAAATCGTATTGTGCGTTTCGTGATCTGCATGAGAATGGTAGCTATGCTCCAATAAGTCAATCGGTGTGCCAACCATGAGCTGGTGACAGTTTCATAAGCTAAACAATGACGATCATTAAGTCATCGGCCGATCTCATTATGGTTTGACCCTGTTCAAAATGGATCTCATTTTTTTATCAAATAGATTCACAATTTACAAATATGTAAAAAGGTATACAATTTTAGTTTCTTCCTTATTGCACTATATAATCAATCCATTCTGAAATATAAAAAAAATTATATCTTATATTAGACATAGACGTTACCGTAGTGTACGTTACGTATAGTAAGTAACGAGACATGCTTAGGCCCTTTTTTGCATAATCAGCGATTAGACGGGTCAGTGACACGATTCGATCCTACACAATGATGCATTTAAGCCAATTAAGTACAGTAACAAACCGATTAATTCAGTCGCGAAGCCATTAAAGGTGGAACTTTTGTTTTCTTTGAAAACTAATGCGAGTGACAAATTACGCAGGTGGCGGTGCCTTTTGACTACCGAGGAGCGAGCTGCACAATAGCGGCGCCAGGGCCCGCACAATGCGCTCGCGCACAGATAATCGCGGACTTTAAAAACAAATTAGTAGCCGTGATTTATTACGGTCTGTTACGACACTTGGACGTTTTCTGGTCGCGTGCGTTACTGCAATTTGAATGTGCTCTCAATCGGTATATAATTCGCTGACGGTGAACGTTTCGATGCGATCTTGCTCGGATTTACTGCCGCCCTTGCAGGCACTTAATGAGCGGGACAATGTTGACTCGTGGGTTAAATACTACTGGAATTATATAAATTGCGAATGACAAAACTCAATGGGATTGTACTTGTTATCTACGAACAGTCGTGGTATACTGGAAATCACTTTCCAAAGATGGTACGCGGATTTTTGCCGGAATTTGTACAGAACTTAACGGGAGTTGGAGATATTCGGTAGTGGGCTTATCAATATTAAAGAAAACATTGTTTTGATTTGATTTTTGCTTAACAAGAATTAAAATATACTAGCTTTTTTGTATTTTTATTTTTACTTATATTTACTTAAAATGTCATGTATTTTAGAAAAGATTGTAACGTATACTGTAAATATAGTATTATGTGGCAGACTTCAAGAAAAAAATAAAAAAGAGCTAATAAATATAATCGTTTCGTCTATTTGCAATAGAAGTAGATCGGTGTTTGATTGGCGATGGCCGTCAACTAGAAACAATAAGCTTCGCAATGTCGTTCATAGAAAATCGATTCGTCTCAACTGTGACGCCATGAATTGATTCCGACAATACTTAATATTCTCGCTTAAGTCTATTTAATAATCTAAGTTAGCAAGACTTATTAGAAGCTCGACGTTTTTAAGGTTCCTATTTACTACACATACACATGTTCCATAGTTCGTCCACAACTAGATCTTCCTCATGTAATGATAAAAATGTATTTTCAATCATTACTTGGGTGGCAATTTGGAAAGATTAAATATTTTATCGATGAATATTTAATAGTGGTTAAAAGTAATACGTTTCAAATTAAAAAAAAATCTATTTGGAAAAGTGGTACATATTGATTCATATAAATAGCGATTTTTATCGTTAAAGTAACCTGACGCACTCTGTATTTATTTATCAAATAAATGATAATATAATTATAAAAACTTTATTTAATTGCATAGTTTATACAAACGCCAGTCCCCACAGGACATTCTAGAGCTCAATTACTAGACTATCCTTGAGTATTAATTTTGTATTAGAGAGTGTAATCGATGTTACTATTATTTGTGTAGAAAATTTGATAGCAATTAATCGAAGCGTTTGTGATATTTGTCAGAGGTTGGGGCAAGGTTAGGTCGTTAGGATCCAATCTAGATACGATTAGACGTGATTTGCAACGCTTGTTAGTGCAAAACTTGATAAATGGAGCCTATTTTGAGCGTTCCTCTATGGTATAAATGATTTTGTACGATATTGTATCAAGTTTTAATAAACGATACGAACTGGTGATAATAGTTAATAGACCATACTGCTAAACAAAGAAACGAAAATAACAATATCTAACGTTGATTAAGAGTGTAATAACAAAACTAACATCCATTTGATATGTAATTATTAAAAGTATAGAATTAAAGTGGCGTTATTATTATAGTCAATTATCTGATTAATTGGTTTTATTTATAATGTGCCTTAGATATTTTCTATGAAATTTTGTTATATGTCGCTCTTATTAGGTCTAAAGTTGGACTTAAGTCACTATAAAACCATGAATCCTATTAGCTCTATATTTAGAATAGAACATATCATGGAAAGTTCTATCAGATTTATTAAATAATAATAATGCTGACAGCGGTGATAATAATGAAAAAAAGTTTAATGAGTCCGTCAATACTCAGTGGCGTGTTTGTGTGTTAATAGCCACTTACTACACGCTTCGGCGCGTGCGCATAAATGGATAGATAGGTTTCAGAATACATGATTTTCTTGAGACATCAATTGTAACTGAATTTATTGGGGAACAACCTTTATTAATAAAATGAGTGTTTGTGTTTTAATGTCTGTATATAACAGATTGGATGCTTCAAGAAGCCACAAATATAGTTTAGAAAATTAATGATTATCTTCCAGTTATTTGTATAAGTTTTAAAACGTTGCGTATCTTCAAGCACAAAAGAGATTTTAAAAATAGAACAATACTAGAGGTCACTTCTCAACCTTTGCGAGATAACCTGAATGTGATGGATGGCGGGCAAATGATATGTTGCCACGGAAACATTGGTCATGCTTGTTGATCCCAGTTGAGTAAGGAGCCATTTGCCGTAAAATCACTATCGAAAGTGATTACAAAAGTCAATGTTATTGTGCAATTGAACTAATCCGCTTTAACCTAATGCTATAGTTAGGTTGTTAAAAAAGATTTTTGATACAAAAATTAATATAGACTTGTAACTTGAAAGAAGGTTTTCCGACGGGATCTTTACTTGACAAATAACACATGACTTGTATTTATTAATGCGGTGATTTTGCTGGTTTTTATTAATAACAACTGTACTTTATTTTATATAGGTATTGTTGACAGTAAAACGTGCCTATTGCGAAAATAAAACGTTTGGTATCAAGTGGAACAGAACGACAATAGGTTTGCGACAGCGCAGAAAATGTCTCACAGGATGTTACCTTGTTACATCCATACATCCTATTACCACAGAGCTTAAGGTTTTGCATAGTAATCACCAGTTTAGTAATAATAAATTTAATTAAGGCGAAATGGAGCCATTATTTTATTAGACACAATTCTTATTAGACTAACTAATGTAATGTTATAAAAAGGAAATGTTTTTGTATATTCGTAGGGAATTAAATAAAAAAATATTTGATATTTAAAATCCGATTTTTAATGGGGAGAAAATGTTTACGCAAGTCCGCGCCATGGATGAGTTTGCCGCAGGGGCTGTTAAGCAAACGGCAAAGAGGCACACATTGCCAGAAACTCAGCTGTATGTATTATCTTAATACAATAGTTTACTACGACTGGTATAGTTTGTAAGTCAAAGATGTTATATTTATATAATGTTACCTCATACATTGGTAAACGAGAAATCTATTTAATACGGTCGACAAAAAATCTATAACGGACATATTGCGTGTTATATTTATCGACGTATATCTCCCGGACACTGTTGTACAAGCAAATATTTTGTATGATGCATGACTTCTTGAACGTGTAAGGTCCGGATTAGCGTGCCAGTATTGGAATGACAGGACGCGTAGATCCTAAATCGGAATAGGAACGATTAACACAATTATCAATCGGAAATCGAATCGAACTGTATCGCAATAACATTGATAAATGTTTGGTCTGAATAATTAGCTCTAATAATTTCAGTGGTTTAATCCATTTTGTTCCATTTTACGTAAATATGTATATCTATTTAAAAAATTTAAAATGAAAATTTTATAAATTTGTTACTGATTAAATAACTTTACTAACTTATAAATAACTAATTTCAAGTGCACTGGGCACTTGAAATTAGTTTTTGCTATAATTAAAATCATGCTTAATTAATTTTAAATGTCTGCAGGTGTTTGACCTTAAATTAAATGGTGTACTTGAATTATATATTCGTGAAATATGAACTAATTAATCTAATAAGATTAAACATATTTATTATAAATATATACAATATTATACATTGTTACTTTGGATAAAACTGAAGTTTCTATTAATATTAGATAATAACAACATATATTTAATTTCAAATGTGATAGCGTTAGACGAAAACGCATCTATTATGTGTGTGTATATATAATATTTAATAAGTGATGTAATAAGTTCACGGAGACAATATCACGCAATTAATGAATATTGTCCTCGATACAATTTCCTAATGCAGTTTCTATTCTCATTTTCTAATTAGTTTCCATTTAAAGATACTAATTACTTTAATTGAATTTTATGAAACTATTGGAATTACGACATATTTTTAAAACTGAGTCAGTCTTACATTTTCATGAATACACTTTTACATAGTCTATGTAAGTTAAAAATTTTGACGTTCATATCAATATATACATATATGACCAGATATAAGTAAATCGTAATCTAGATGAATATCATAAGAACCGCTGTTTTATTCTGATAGGTTAAATATGAAAAATTTCTGCGTATATATAAGAAACTCAAAATGTATACCAACCTTACAGCCTTCACACGTAAAAGCTCCGAAGTGGAAGCCGGCCGCCGGTTCACCGCAAACTTTGCACTTTTGGTTCATCTGAAAATATAATGTATGGTTTAAATTGAAAATATTTACTAATGTTATAACTTTTTATTCAACGAGATAATCTCACGAAGTACGGGTTTAAAATAAAAATAAAAACTATTTTCATAATCCATTTATCGAAGACTGTATAAGATGCTTAGAGCGATTTTAATGGGATAGGGGCAAACGAGCATACGGGACGTCCAAAAAGGCAATCATTGCATACCATAAACACCAATTTCAGTGGATTTCCGGCCATTCAGGGAAGAATATTATGCTAGTTTGTAAGCTGGTTTAAACGGAATAATATCTTGGACAAAGAGTTTCTTAACCACAATAGAAGGCTGAAGAAATATAGAGAAAACGTTTTTTATTACAAACCAATTTTAAAAAACACTTTAATTAGCTGATTACTAACGTGATGGGTTTAAATTAAACTCATAACAGCTACTCAAATATAAATTTCATCTAACCTGTTTACGAAGAAATACAAACGACTAAGTAGTGTAATGGTAATAAGAGAAATGGTTTTATCGTTCGAGTGCTATAGAAACCCAATTCGTCGTTAATATGCCATGACGGAGATCTTACATTTTCCAATCAAAAATGTTGTTAATTTCGAGGACGACGGTGCATGTTATTAGATGACTGTAATAAAACTGTGCACTTTGAATTATTTTTTTATGGGAGCGCGTAGTTTTGTTTTGACCACGTGTTTCACGATTCGTGGCTAAAAATCAAACCCTAATAAGAATCAAATGCTCATGCAATATTCTTACTAGACTGAGGTCGTTAGTTCGATCGCTGGCTGTGCATAAATGTGCGTAACATTCGCTCGAATGGTGAAGGAAAACATCGTGAGGAAAAGGCGTGTGTCCGGCACAGGAGTCTGATTTTCACTTGTATATTAGATTGACAAACGATCTTTAAATAGACACCATACCCAAAAAGGTTTAATAGCTCAGTTTAAGGGTCGCACACTGCAAATGCTGCTTTCGAAACTTCAGTAACCCCTTTTTGAACATGCATTTATCGTGAAGCCCTCGCAATATAGCAGATGTATTTGTGATAAGAATACTTCCCGACAACAGCCAAGCGCCAGTTTATATCGCAATTCTCGAACATAACTAACAGAACAAGCAATAACAAACAAGTACCAAGTATCGATATCGAAAAAAGGATGTCATAAAAACGACAAATTACGCGCTGTACGCTCATACCGGATCATGTTCGGGCTAATTTAGAGCGGGTCGATGAGCGGAGCGATAAGCGGCGCGGGCGCCCCACTGCGTGATTTACTCGATCCGAGCTCGCCCGATGACAGCCGAGATGTTACCGATTAGCGTTCGTGATACACTGCGTCGCTCCACTGTTTTATGTGCGAGCATGAAAAATTAGCGTTCAAAGGTTAATTCCTAATTTATCGAGTCGCGATTTCCAAATGTAAATATGATTTTTATGTAAATGTTTTTAGGGAAAGTTCGAGAGTTAATGTGTGATTAGTAAAGTTCATTAAAACGTCAAAAAATATAAATAATTTAAGGCATCGGGATGACATTTGCGAATTAGTTTTATTAAAGTGACCACAGAATCTATATTTCGAATTGTATTATCTATGGTCATGCATAGAATATATCATAAAATCAGATAAAAAACTTTACATCCATAGACAGCAAACACCATACGAATTTGTAAATCGACTTTTTAACATATTATACAGAGAATAAAAAGTCATAAGATCTAACTGGCGGGTGACCATATCAGTCAGAATTTATAACCAATAAAAACGAACCTATAGGAGTGGTCTGGTACTACACCTGTCGCGTTATCTTGAAGCTTTGATATGAGCTTTAAGCTGCGTATGAACTAACGGCCATGTTCATTATAGTATAAATACACTACTTTCGTAGACAAAAATATAAAACATTTAGATGTTAAAAAAAATATTTTACTCTATGCGAAAGATTAATTCCTAGCTTAGTAA
The DNA here is from genome assembly GCA_028984075.1 of Pieris mannii. Classification (NCBI taxonomy): domain Eukaryota; kingdom Metazoa; phylum Arthropoda; class Insecta; order Lepidoptera; family Pieridae; genus Pieris; species Pieris mannii. The sequence continues at coordinate 12,173,805 of CM054779.1, read as the reverse complement.
GTTACCGACCGACCGACCGCCTGTTTAAATCCAATACGTTTATTACATACTCTCTTCTCTCTCTTCAATGTTGAAGATCGTGTTACTGAAAGGTGCCTGCTAGTGATATCTCTCCACTTTTTACGAGAATTGTAACTTGGTCACACTATCAAGTTGGCGATCTGCCCCGCTGTCTTTTTCCTACCACCTTCCCGACGTCAACCAGCTTGTCCGGGTTAAAGAACGTAAGACCTAATGCATGATGTTGAGAGTCAATTAGGAATTCTGAGTTGATCCAACAGTGAATATGACATACTGCTAGTTAGTTAGTTTATCTCAGAACAAACTGCGCCAACTTCTAAAAATTAAAATAAATTGTAATTCATAATAATAAAATTTGAATTGTTTATGCATAATCGCTACTGGATTCATAATTTTATTTTAATGTTACTCGTAATGCTTTTAAAAGTGTAATAACAATATATTGCGATAACCTTTCAACGCGTATGTCTATAAAGTATTTTTTATTGAAATGAATCCAGTAATTTAAAGTGTTGACTACCACGTAATTATATTTTAAACCCATCATAAATAGTATCGTAATATTAAAACGATAATAATAAAGATATCCTCAAATGAATGGTACTATTTATTTGATTTAAGTAGTTTTCGAACATTTTGTAACTAGACTTAAACTGTAAGCCAGGTCAAAGTACCTAAATCTATGTGAAAGGATAATTCAGAAACTTCATGTAAGAGAAATGAATAAGTTTTGCAGCTTGCGACACTATAAAATAATATAATCCCAGCCAATTCAAGTTCAAACGTATGTCTTTAGTCGTTTAAAAAATAGCTAAATTTCATTTGTAGAAGTTTACACTTACCCGATATTTTCTATAAATCAAACGTTTCTAAATTAATCAGTACGTTTAAACAAAAATTAAAAATATGTTCAAAATTGAAGACTCTGATTTACATACCAAAGATCTAAATTGTTTTAAATATTAATTCAATAACACCTAATTGATACGAATAAGACAGTTAACGAAATAAGCTAATTAATATGATAATTGCATGTCTAGATCGCATCCAAGATAAATTATTACCGACTCAGTGACAATCTGCGCTTTTTATATAAAGTATTTTTGCGATAAATCAATTTAATATCAACTTTATCCGCATCTGATTAAGTTTAATTTAGCATTAAGAATACATAATTGTACCCTCAAAAATGCAAGCGAAACTGACAAATTAATTAAATTCCGGAATAAGGGAATCGATATGTTTAATCGAATTTAATGCTCGAATACACTATGAAGATTCGAATGCGAAGAAACTTTTGCACATTTTAACGCAAGTTCATTGACCTGGCTTGTCATTTTGGGGCATATATTCTTATTAATTGCAAATTTAAGCCATTTCAAGGTATAATTAATAATTTCACGCTTTGAAGATGAGTCAGATATTTGGAATAGCCATGTTACCGTTACGTACCGAACCTATAATAAGTATATGTTTACACGTGATAATATAAAGTATCTGGCAAAGTTTGTTTCAATAAGTGTGATAAATTCAAAAACGATTTGTTTTACACTTCATTAATAAACAGTGTTATTCCTGATGACGTGACGTGAGCGATTAGGGGTATAATTCATTAAGGTTTTATGTAAATTGATTAAAGAGGTCACGAATAGTCTTGGTAAAATATGTGATATTCGGCTTGTAATCCTATAGCAGATAGTTTGGATGCCGCGAATCATTTTCATAGATTATAGTGCCTTCCGAATGAATTTTAGTAGAAAATTTAGATATTTTTTTTACTATGTAACCATACTCGAGCAGTTATGGTAGAATTTCGAATCTAGGAGAAAGTTCCCACGGGGCGCGACGACGGCGGTCGCAAATCACAGAGGAGAGTGATTCACACGCTCGCCTCTCCGTACCGTTTGATCATCTACTGTCATTATATCGATCGTCACATGTTTTAGAGCACGGAGGTTCTATAACGCTGTAGGAAAATACAATAAGCTATCCTAGACATTGAGGTAGGTCGGAAAGAAATTATATTTATGAATAAGTCTAACAGAAGGCAGTAATCTACTTTTACGTATCCTTTTAACCAAAGTACTGAACCACACTGAATAATAATTTCAAGGGCTCGCTTTTGCAATAGGCATTTTTTTGCAACACAGTCTTTCAATGCGAAATGAAATGCGAAAATCTAAATTCTATACGCTGTTTATTTACAAAATGGCTCACGTGGTCCGAATACAAGTGGCTCACTCTGATTGAATACTAATGAGTATGTCTAATGTACTTAATCTGGATCGTTACATGAAATAGAACATATATATATTAAGCAAATGTTTGTGTGAACTTATTCTATCTTCTTCTTCTATCTTATGAATTACTTATATCTAGTACTAGTTTCCAATGCCTTTATGTTTTAAATTAAAATTCATTTTAGTGATTTTTTAGTAATTGAATATAGTAAAATCCCGAGTGACGTAAGGAAAAAATCATGGCTTTCACGACCCTGACAGTCGACTAGTAATAGATACACACCAAAAGTTGAAAATACGATAATAAAATGAAACACAAACCCTATACTTACGGACTATGCCAATATGATAATTACTTCTTAAATACTTATCTTATATTATTCTATATTTAATTGGAACCTTTAAGATCCACAGAACTGCAGTTAAAATCTTAGTTACAGTTTACACTTATTAAAATTCGATCTATTTAAAAGCCTTTCGATTTATGTTACTATCACATTATGTTGTCCATTAAATTAAAAGCAATATAATCAGAGTTAACTCGATACAATAACGTAATTTATTCGAAAGACCGTTTCGAGAATAACTAAGAAAGGTTTTCTCACAAAACAACACTGTATCGTAAGTGAGCGCGACCAATGTGTAATGGCGGGAACTTCAATGCCATAGATAACAAATATTTTATACTCGATCATTGACAGCTTTGACAATGGCAATGCGATTTCAAATTTGGAATAGTGTTCAAAAGATTTTTTAATGGTTTTTTTTAGGTTTTGTTTTATTCTTGCAGTTGCTACACGTTAAGCTATTTAGCAGTCGAAGGGAGCTGAGATTATTAAAGTTTTTTTTACATAGTGAAAGTATCACTATCCTTCAATAGTGTACGTATGTGTATTATTATATGTTTTTGTAAGCCGACAGGAAACAAACTTAAAATATTAGCTTATATGACATTTAATTACTAGCATCTCATGGATGGGTTAGGGTTATTTCATACATTATAAGTTTAAAGCTTTTCTTATGCTACACGTTACGTTACACTTGTTACATTTTACTGTCCTCTTCACGAAGTTTTTACGTTGACGCGTAATAAAAATGCAGTAAGTATAATATCCGATATAAATCGAATCAGTAATACCTCCTTTGCGGTATGCCTTGATTTCATTTTGATAGGTGATAATTTGTTATGCCCTGCTACACCATAGGTACATAGTACTCGTACTTAATACCCGATTAGGAGAACTGTTTTTGCTATCATTCCATATCGCATTACAGTAATTATAGTAAATACTGCGAGGTATTAACCTTATTACAGATTTCTTACTTTCAAATATGCAATAAACAAATCATAGAGCAAATGACATTCATCCGTCACTTTTCAAATGTGGAATCATAATTCAAATTTCAAATGAAGAATTGAAGCGTGCAAAATTCAATAATTCAAGTGAATTTTCGCAATTGCGTTGTATCAATTCATAGGTTATGAATAGTGTAATGGAGCATAGACCATAGGTTATATTTGCGGCCTCACATCGAAATTATACTCGTTATTATCGCAGACCCGCCTGACCTGATGAATTTGTTCTGCAATATCATAATTTATTGTTGCTTAAATATTAAACTGATATGTGCAAGTGTTTAGCCATCGATAATTTTATACAACGCAAAACATATGACATCGTTGTTACTATCTGTCTGTATTTTCGCACACAGATAATATTAAACCAAAGACAATGTTTGACATCACAGGAGCACAAATACGATCCTATTAAAATGTATAATGTTTTTCGTAAGTTTTGCACCTCTTCTCAGTTTTGAGGCAGAATCATTATTCATAAATATTTGTCATTTCAAAAGGGCTCGCCATAAAATTCTATAAAGAATTCCGTTACAAATTATACGAATACACCAATGATTAATTACCAAATCGATACTATTCTAGCGTCGCGCGTGACACGTCACTATGACAGGCAAATTTTTGACAGCCATGACAAATTGATATGACAAAATATTTCAACAGTTGCGTAAAACGATTCCAACCAACCCTCGTCAATTATTGGATCTCACGTAGATATATAGCAAATTAATGGATTGATCGTAGACTTTATAAGTATAACAATAGAACTCTATTTGGTGGGTAATGTCAAGAGGATATTAACATATGAAATGCGTAACGCAGGTCACGAATGACGTAGCGATCTGAAATTCCAAATTTGAATGAATGAATTCAAATAAAGAAATGAATGGAGAGAATGTGAGCGATTTGTCGAATGACTCGGCAAATGAATATAGATGAACGATCTCTAGGTAATTATGCACGTAGCACTTAAAACATCTGCTAAGTATTATAATTTTATAATATGTAATTTTATTTAGGAGAGTAGCTTATGCTCCTGAGACCTAACAAATAGATACATATTCATACACTCATGCACGCGTTTTACATGTCGCGTTATGCTGATTATTATAAAATCAATAAAAGATATTCTATGTCAGTAACATTTCAAAATTGTAATATTAAAAAATAATAATAGCGTAGTTACGGAATTAAGTCTTGAGTTTGTAATAAAAGTGCTAGACATTGTAACGCATACTTATAATTAATAACACATATTTTATGTGTAGATCTCATACAGGAAGATGTGATTTTTAAATCCAAAAACTAATTGATCTGTTATGTTGGTGATCAAAATAAAGTTACTTTAATTCAGTATAAATATATGATTATTTGAAATGAATAAATTGTCTTTCTTTATTGTACATCGTCCACAAAAGCTATATAACAACGATCGCAATAAATTAAGAAAAATAACTAACATACTTATTGATAAATTGCTAATCTATAATCATAGATAATTTAATAAACGACTACAAGTGTAGCTGTTAGTCTCTGACAGTAAACAAAAACGTGAACTGTCAAATCACTCTTCGAACAATGTATTATAATTTGTATTACAATCGGTTAAATTGCAATAATTGTTCGCTATGATAACACAATTACCAGTACAAAAGTGGTGAAAGAAATCTTTAAAATACCAAAGAACAAATATATTATTCAAATAATGGAGCAGAAAGCTTTCTACATCGAGTGTGACCTCTGACACACAAATCAAATCGATGACTAGTCAATATAATTCGATTTCAAGTGCCATCATAAGTTTTGTATATTATACTTCGATTGTTTGACGCTTTATTTCACAAACACAGACTATAAACGACAGCGATTTATTGGCGCGAAACAAAGTAGTAACGTTATAATCTGTAAACTGTAATTCTCTGTTCCATCGTGGAACAGAGAAGGTGTATAAAGTGTAGTATGGAACCCGACCTTTAAGTTTTATTCACTCTCTCTTCAGTCGGCAGTCTGTTTCCTCCGGTTTCTCAGCTTCACTTAAGACAGTGTATAGTTTTGAGGACGATGAGTCTTTCACTAGATCAATCTATTTGGTTGGTGAACATCCACCTGATCTTTTGTCTTCTGTGTTCATATTTCTTGTGTAACCATGATCAGTCTTTCCAAGTTGTCATCACCACTGTATTGTTTGGCTGAAATAGGATACAATACGCTGTCGGTATTTGGTAATCAGGAGAGATCGTATGCAGTTAAAGTTAAAGTTACTCTTAACCCGCTCTAAATCTTACCGTTAAAATTGTGTAATTCGCTACCCATTTAACATGAGGTGGAACGTGTCTGGACAATCGCATCATTACTGGCTTGATTAAGTAAAACCCATTAATCTTGTCTCTATTATCGAGTTACTTAGTAATAAAACGTTAGTTAATCCTCTACGAAATATACAGTTAGGTCATCGAACTTATTTATATTCTTTAAATAAGAACATAATTTTGGTGATCTACTGTTATTACCACAATCTTGCTGCTGTATGCTGGAAGACATAATCTTATTACAAGAGTTTAATAATATTTTAAACAAACGTAATTTAAAATAAAAATTACCTCATTTATTGATAACTATAATTTCAAGTCAAAACTCTAAAACACGCTATTGCTTCATATTTGATGACACTGTAATAAGATTTCTAAAAGCCTCATTCGTTTTATTGGCTGTCCCTTAATTAGAAATGGATCTAGCCATTCAACGGAGTGTGCCGATCGCATCGTTCATCTGATGAGGTTTTATAGATCACATCTTTATGAATAACATACATAAATAAGTATCGAATCGGCCTACAGTTACGATACCTATTAACATAACGAATGAATCGGTGATAAGATTCTCACCACCTTATAAAAAGATAAATCTTCAAAAATAATCATAATAACCCTGAAGGTAAGGTAAGGTGATTTGTTTGTAGGAAGAATCGTTATTTTAGTGACTATTATATTTAGGTGTGTTGCGGGTAAGGAGATCATAATTAGGCCGATGAGGAAAAAATATATGTAATCTTTAAACTCACCCGAACCGGTACAATATAACGGATGGCCAAAGTTATTTAAATTTTTTGCTCTAAATAAACCTTGCAAAAATTTGAACAATTAAATAATAGACGCGGACAATAGGTCAACTCGTTGGCAATAAACAAAAACAGTAAACTAGTAAAACTAATGTAGTTTAAAAAAGATAAAAATGTGTAGCGGGCACATTAAAAGAATCAAAGGGCCGCCGCCAACAAAGGCACATCGTAACAGCCATTCGGCGAAAAGAAATTTTGCACAACGCATTATGCAAGGTCTTTGAAGAATTGTCGTAGAAAAGTAATTTCATAATAGCTAAGTGACTTTGCAATGCGTTTATAATGTTTAGGATACGTTCTGATATTTGTTATGTAAATATTACAAAAGAGGTAAATTCGAATAGGTTTGTTACTTGTACGAGTACTACCCCTTCCCCTTTACACTTGCGGAAGTTAAATACATAATGTATAATATAAAAAAGAGCAGTGTTGGCCTAGTGTCTTCAGCGTGCGATTCTCATCCCTGAGGTCATAGGTTCGATCGCTATGGACTTTATAATGCATTTAACATTCATTCGTACGGTGAAGGACAACATCGTAAGGAAACCGGCTTGCTTTAGACCCAACAAAGTCGACGGCGTGTGTAAGGTACTGTAGGGTGATCTACTTGCGTATTAGATTAACAAATGATCATGAAACAGATAGAAAAATCTAAAGCCTAGACCTAAGAATATTTATTTTAATATAAAACAAGTTTTTGATGTATACGATGTAAAGTGTTGTGGAATACAAGGCGTCAATATTGTTGAATTTATTAACGCACAGTTTTAGTAGGTATTTAACAGCGCGCATGCGTGATCCACTGGCAAATGATTGGTCGTTAGTGCCACGCCTCGCGTTATGTTATAGATCAAAATATGTCGCGTTTGACACATACAAAATTGGAGCGCCATTGTTTTTTAAGCTGCCTAGTTCTTACAAAAAAATATTGTTTCTAATGTAGATTTATTGTTCAGGTATGTAAGTGATATTTGAAGAGACTAGTAACTTGGATAGGTACCCTTACCAATATATCTATGGGCTCAAGAATTTTCTGCTTTGTTGATAAAATAGCTTTTGCTGGGCTATTTCCGAAACCTGGGCCGCGTGCTGCGCTATGAAAAATCCAGGTTAAACGGCATGTTGGTACAAGGGAAAATCATGGCTTTGTCACATTAGGCAGTGGACAGATATTGCAACTGCGTAAGAGTTGCAGCATCTGCTATAAAACACGCTTCACGAGACAACCAACCTTCAGAAATGGAGAGGCACCAAAACAAGACATAATATTTGTATTGAGATAAAAACAGTCCGACTACATATTAATGTTCCCGATATCGAACGTTAAAATTCTATAAAATAATATAAATAAATTCTGTCTCTAAAACATTCAACTTAAAAGTATTAAGAAGGAACACTTATTTTTAAATATATGATTGTCTAAATAGTCTAAGCCACTCGCTACTGTTAATCATTTGTAAACTGTTTCGATTCTCAAGATAAAATTGTTGTTCTCAAACATAATACGTTCATTACAGTACTAAATTGTAGTGATACATAACTGTGGTAATATGAATTTGATGATCAGGTATTAGTTAGAAGGTCGGTACAATCTGATACAAGGCTGTCGAGTCAAAGGTCGCGCTTGTGTTTGCGAAATCTATTCTAATATAATGAAGATGCTGCATTTGTTTTACCATTTTTTTGGAAAATCTTTTAATAATACATCGTTTAAATGCAAACTGGTACATTCAGTTATAAAAAAAAACACCGCACAGTCTATATATAAATAAGCTTGTAAATGTTACAATAAGTACATTTATTTATAGCTATAAAGGTAGCTTGTTTAAGAATTTAATATTCTTCCCCTTGAAAGCATTAGGTATACAGCATTTAGAGTTTATTGCCAGTTCTTCTTTTCCGTTCTACGCCCTTGATTTGAGAATTGGCAGTAAATGTAAAATTAGAATCATTTATTGAATATTTCTTTTTTTTTGACGTTCATAAGTGTACATTATGTTATATATATATATTATATTTGTTTTTTGCATTGTTTACTATCTCATATAGTTAATAAGAAATGTTTTATTAGATTAAATTGCCTTATAAAGTAAAGAACAACCATAGACTAAAGATTATATATAGAGAGACCAGTTTAGTCCTGTCACTTTTCTTTGTATTTATCGCAACAAGATATATTGTCCACACTTCATTATTTATAAATTCAGCACTAAACCTAGAAATTAGCCCTGCGATCTAGATCAGACAGCGCCGCCGCTAGATCATAGATCTTATACGTCCGCGATCTATAGATCAAAAGGATCAATATGGATGAGTTGTGCATTCATGTGTCAAACGGTGCGCGCGCGCAGATAAGCATCTATACCACCTTCGTTCTGATTTATTTTATTTATATGAGCAGGTGATACGGATATGACGCATTTTTAATGATTATTTCGTACTATACATGGTCAAGGATGAGAAAGGCTAACTGCTATTTAGATAAAGATATCTTACAGTGTAATTAATATAAAGGATTAATAATTATCTCTGTGGACTTAAAAGTCAATATACTGTGACAAGAAACTTAATAGGTTCCTGTGGTTTTAATTATTTCATTAGACATAATTTAACAAACAGATATAATAATTTTACAAAGCCTGATATGTTTACAGACTATTGTCCTGTTATCGGAATTAACAGGAGAAATCAAGCATGTCTTAGACCCAAAAATGACATTTTTTACAGAGTTGTTATTACCAACTAATGAAACAACAAAGTAATACTGGTGCCCAAGGGTATGAAAACTTAGAAGACAAATATACCTGATTAAGAAAAGAGCACATGGCAGAGAGTGGCACAGTGCAGACAAGAATGGCGGTATTTTGAGGAGGGCAAAAGAACACAGATACGTAATAAGAATGAGATAGAAGTATAAGTGTAAAGGTATCGGAAATAAAAGGTTATTACCAACCGTTTAAAAATATCCAAACAGATGCTTATATAAGGGACATAGTCACCTAATTAATATGTGAATTTAACGTGTAAATAAGTTTAAACTATTTAAACAAAATCTTAGAATTTATTTTAAAATGAGAAAAAATCAATTTGTTTTTAGTAAGACTTCGTTAATAAGAAATTTTTAGACATTGACAAAATATGGTGAAATTTTCTTCTGGATAAAAGCTAATAACAACTGTGTACAGTTGAATCCGGGGCGTACAGTATGTCGGTAAGTCAATAAATAGACAATTATAGAACAGTCAGTCACGGTAGCGTGGTGACGGAAATGTGGCAAGACAACGGATGACAGTGGCGGCCACTTGTGTGTCAATATCGTACTGTCATTAATCTGGCCAACTACTGGCTGACCTCATTTTTATGCAGACATTATTAGGAATTGCGTTATTCAATTAATAGTATTTATGATTTGTATCAGAGTCAGTTGGAAAAAGCTACCGGGAGGGCTTTACCAGCCGAAGGGTTCCGATCGACGATATATAACCGAATCAAGGATATATGTATAACAAGATAAATAAAATAATGTATGGAATATTAGCAGTATATTATATTTTTTGTCATGATTGGACATTAAATGGGCTTTCTTATTATTATTATTTGTATTAAGGAATGTTTGGGGACTCAGTATTACACTGTTGTGGAACTGAGTGGAATCGGTGAATTCCGCCGGTCAACGGTATCCTCACTTCTGCACCAAAACTGGATATATTTCTGTCACGTTTGGGAAGATTTATTGTTTAAGTAGAAAAAATCAACATACATGAAAATATTCATATAAATAAATACATCCTTACGATGTAAAACAATGTTGCCATGCTGACACTCACGGTAATTGCCCCCATTAATAAAAGTTACTGTGAGCCTGGAGGCCTTACGTTTAATACAAAATGATAATTGGGTGCATTTGAATATCTGCTAGCTCATGAGTACAGGTGATAAACGAAAAGTAGTTGTTACGTTTAATATTGAGATTTAGTGACAAAATATTTCCATGGAAAACATACCTAGTCAATATAACTATTCCTTGTTTGTTAAGTATAATCAAAGTACTTTTCAGCTTATCTTTTGTAACAAGTCTCGACTGTTTTGCCCTTTCGATACAAAGCTGATGTGACAATTTATTCTTTGAGATATTGGATAAAAGTTACGAATCACAAGATATAGGTACCCAAAATGTTAAGTTTTATTTGTCAGAAGTTTTTTTTTAATTTAGCTGGTAACGATTTCAAATATGAAACTCTTAACACTTTTTTTGTATTCTGCTGCTGAAATTGTCACGTGGTTTTTAAAAACGGCATAATTTTGCGTCCCACAGTTAATTTCACCCGATCTCGTTTTGGTCTGGTCAAGTTATACAAAGCTCTTAACTAAAACTAAACTAAACTAAACTTTTGATTGATAAGAATGAGTCGTTCCTCTTGTTTAAATAAATACAAACACAGTACAACTCTAAACCTATATAATTTAAACTTTGTATAAAAGGGAAAACTTGTACCAACTTTACGAGTATATAATCAAGTAACAAGTAAATGAAATCACTATCAAAAATTACTATTACTTATTCAAAAGGTGAAGAAGTCAGACTTTCTAGTTTCATCTTAGTGCATATTCTTATTGCCTAGTTAATAAGACCTAGTTTTCTTTGACACTTTCGATTACGTGTAATGGCAGTTTTGTAAAATGTACTTTATGTCGCACAGATAAGGTTTAAGTCAGATAAGTGTAGGGAAAAGGTTTTAAAGGTGCACTTTCAAGGGGTCACGGGATGAGTCCAACCTTTCACGCGTGGTTCGTTCTACAATGGGCGCGGTTATTTAGTTTTGCTTGCATTGTAAAGCTAAGATTTCAGTTTGTTGATATTTTGATAAAATATGCGGGAGAAATGCAGCGTTTTGTTTATGTAAGCTGAGGGGCAGGCCAATATTTGAATAAGACATAGTTTAGTTTTTTGCCTTCTATTAAAGTAGGTTTAACATCCCTCAGTGAAACAGAAGCCTCTTTACGCCTTTTCAGTTTTCGATATAAATGCCTAATACTCTCGCGAGAGCGTTTTTTTTTATAAAACAGGGGGCAAACGGCGTTGCCGGCCGTTTAAGAATTTCTATGCTCTTTTATTGTAAGACCCTAAGTTGAATTGGTTCGAAAATACGTCAGTGTGCAGGTGGTTCCATATGGTGGTTGTATGCGGAAAAAACTGCTTTAATTAAATTAAATAAAAATGCTCAGTTGTGGAACGACGGACGAGGTGATACGGATGGAATTTCGTATTCCGCCTCGACGTCCGATGATAAAACTCCTCTGAACAAAAGTTTATATTAAATTGTCCATTATAAACGAGGCCTAAGCATTCTGCATTTCTCTTCATCTCTAGTTTTAGTACAAGTACATTTATTGAAATGTTTGTGGATTGTATGTTAATATATTTAGAAATATTGCATCGATATTCAATCTTGATCTATTGACGAAATTTTCTAACATATAAAGCTAAATTCAAAGGATATTAATAAATACTTTATTACTGAACTTACAAATAGTATTGTATACGTTTCAATTACGTTGGCATAGTTATACGGAGATCCTAAATTTGATTCCACAAAACGATGCAATTATAAGTTTAAGTGATTGAAACATATGTGAGCAGTGTTGGCGTAGAGGCTTCAGCGTGCGACACTGATCCATGAGGTCGGAGGTTCGATTCCCGACTGTGCACCAATTAACTGTCTATGTGCGCATTTAACATTCCCTCGAAAAGGAAAACATTGTGGAGAAACCACAACCAAAAGTACACACAGTTCTATATCATTTGCAAAGTCTAGTGTATAATAAAACAATGCAATCTCCAAGCATAAACTGAATTAGTTTATATTTTTCCAGTCAGGGCGAAGTTCAAAGAATTATAACGACACTCACGACTATAATTCGCGAAATAATTGGCCCTGAGATTTACAATAAACCCTTTGACCAGCGCCCATACATTACCGTATGCTAATGCGATATATTTCAAAGCTATGAACTGTTTATAGTGGCCAAGCAGGTTCTATTTTAAATGTTATCGAATTAAAATGTCTACTGAACCGAAATGTATAACTATACATGATATAAGTTTATATATTAATTTGTTTTGATCTTTATAGCAGCACATAATAAAATTAAACAGTCGCTGTTTAGCTTACATGCTTAAGATAATGTGCCAACAGTAATATTATACTTATTATTTTTCGTCACCTTTGACCTCAAAATTGTTTCAACTGTGGCGCTCTCTAGCGGTTTGAATCGAAACTAGCTACATGTTTTATATTGTTCGTTCGCGTTATGTTCGATTAATAAATACTTATATATTTTTGTCTTCCATAGCATATTTTAAGCGACTGAAGACGGACACTTGAAGCTAACAGTGGCAGAAAAAAACCAATTGGTAAATAACTTTAATGTGGAAATACTTAGTTCTAACCTCTCAAAGCGGTGGCGATAAGCCAATCAGTTCTGAGAAGATGTCATGGTGTCAACAGACAAATTTGCTTATGATTTAATTTTTGAGGCTATTTGATAAATCGGAATAGATAACTTAGTGTTTTCTTTAAATTATATTAGTTACTAAAATACTTTTTTATACAACATATATATATCGCCTTTTCGGTTTTCGATATAAAGTATATATATTTGGTTCCTACTATTCAGACATGAGGAAATCGAGCAGTGGGCTCAACTGATGATTTTTTATTCATTTATCCCACATCATAATTCTACCTTAACAGTTACTACTAATTTGATAGAACGTCAAAATAAAACCCACACCGATTATCCTACATACAAAACTTTAAAAAAGTATTTTATATCCCTAAATCTTATAACTAACAATATAGCAAGCAACTGTTGTGATGTTAAGTGACCCTCAAATAGCCAGAAAGCAAGGGCGTTGCTGGAATTTTAAGTATTGCTACGTCCTCTTGAAAAACCTTTAGATAATTCATAGAAATCTAGTATCTTACTGATGGAAACACTTCTGCTCGTAGACTTTTTTTTATAGAACAGGGGGCAAACGGGCAGGAGCCTTATCTGATGTTAAGCGATACCGCCGTCCATGGACACTCTTGATGCCAGAGGGCTCGCGAGTGCGTTGCCGGCCTTTTAAGTCTTTGTACGCTCTTTTCTTGAAGGACCCTAAGTCTCATGAAACTGGTATTTCTCAGTTAATAATCGTGTTATTTTTGTAAAGACGTACGCTATTATTAGAGTCTTTACATCATTGCGATTGTCGTCATTCGTATTATTTAGTCAGGAAACAATTTGACCCCGACGATATTATGACGACCGAAATTTGTAATTTTTTGTACGTGTATTATGAACGTAGTTTGAGCGAATTGGATTATTGTAGCTATGAGATACTTATGTAATCAAAATATAAGTGGGATAAATATAGGAAATGATTTCTGGGAGTTGTATGTGAGATGAGTTTTCTGATATAAGGTAATGTGAGGCATGATCAAAGAAGACCCAAAGTCTGGAAGTTTTTGAAATGTAGTGTCACCGTCGAATGCTTTGCAGGTTTAAACAGGTGGACCCAAAGAGTGACAAATAAAGTCATTTAACAAATCGGGACAACATGCAGACTGTTAAAATATGAAAAGTCGCATATCTTGAAAAGTTTTGCCTCATCGATACGACTTGTTGCAGCTTTTAATGATGGGAGTTAAAGTCAAGATAGGCTGGTAGAAGGAAGAAACCCGACTATTGAAGCTGTTAGCAGCCAATACAAATTTAGCAATAAATTGTCACTTAAATAATAAGATGATGGGGTGACCTATATATGCTTTGCTACTGTAAATAATTATTGTGATTAAACAAAATATATTTTTAATATACTTACACTTAATTTTTTACAATGTTTAAAAGTAAAAATGTTCTCATCTATGTTTTATTCTTTTATGGCGAAGCAAAAGCGTTGTCATAAGAAATCCCGATGCCCTATCACATATCAGAATTTATTTATATTTATTTACAAATTTCATCGCGCATTATTACGGTCATTGCGATATTATCTTGTATATATTTTTGTCGGTTTTATATGAATTTATATGTACGATGACCCATTTGCTAAACAATCGAATAAAATCAAAAGGTCCTTTTCAGTTGAATGAAGGTTCAAATTGCAATATCAATATTAACGTAAACGAAATAAACTTTGTCGATGTGACACTGTGTTCTCTAAGATTTTATTACTTTTAAAAATTAATATTTTGTTCTCCATATTACCCTGATAACGCTCGCAGCGGGAGGGATTTTATATGCCAAGCACAAATAAACCATAACTCTTTGTGTTAAGGCTTTTTTATGTTGTATCACGACTCGTGACCCAAAGAAGGCTTCCAAGGAATCGCGGGTCGCGTTTTGTTTCACTTCTCAGTTGGATATTTTGATATGATCAACAAATGCACTAATAGTTGTGAAGATTTATCGGTTTTATTGCTAATAAAATTTTGTGGACATAAGAGCCTTTAAGGTTTTATGCTACTTAAATACTTGGTTAAAATAACTGGGACCTATGCGACAGATAAGGCTATGTACTATTTAGTGGTACATAGGATTTACTATAAAACGATTGAAAATTTAAGATTTTTTAATTATATAATTTCTATTTACTTGAAGTTAGAATATTAACAATTGTAATGAAATTTCATTCGACTAATCGAAGTATCTAATAAAGTGTGAACCTATCAGTGCCTTCTATCTTTAAAAACACAAAAAATGTGTTCAGAAACTTTTAATTAGTAAATATTTTAGAATAATTTAAGTACCATTAATTTAAATATTCCTACGCAAAAGGGTTAAGTAAAATCTAGCATTACATTAAACATACCGAGTGCATACTGGAATTTTATATTTAAGTGCGTCGGTATGTCTCGTAATTACGCAGGAATAACTGTGCTTATTTACTTACAATTCATAAATCAGGTGGCATATTTACAGAGTAAAGGAAAATAGTACAAATGTACCTTACACAATAAATCAGCCTTCGGCTAATTTTTGTTTCATTAAAATTTAATTTATGCGTACAAGGCATATTCCTAACTGGATGGGAAAACTGCCAATTTTTATATTATTAAGCTTTATTAAAGAGTTATAAAATTACGAACAAATCCCTAAAAAGTTACGAGTCGGTATACAGAAAAAAGATAGGAAAATTATAATATAACTTATTCCTTTACTCTGCTTTTAATCAGTAAGATCAAACGTTATCCGGTCGAACACGCTCCGACTGGTAATAAAACTAAAAATTCTAGATTATTATCAGTCTATGATAGCTGATATTGATATAGAATTTTATTGAAAATTAATGTGATTTCCATTTAATATTACGATTAGTTATTACCTGTCCGCGAATTTTATATAACTAGTAATTATGCATTACGATATAAAACGTAAAACAGATAAAAATTAAATCTATTCGGACATTGACAGTTGCGTCATTCTGACATTGATTGTTAGGTATGTCGCATTTGCCGCGAATTGTAGAAAATTTCAATTTGAGATAAAATACGTGTGTAGATACAAAATAAGCAGAACTGACATTTATTGGTAAGAAGTTGGAACAGTGGGAAAGATAGATCGCTCGGAGCGATTCGTGTGCGCGCTAATAGTACCATCTATGGGAATCCTAATTGTAACTTCTGGAAGCATTTACCATTCAAATAACCGTTGTTCGGCACCAGAGTATATCATGCTATCGTCTGTATTTGAAAAATAAAGAAAATGTCTCTTGGAACATACTATTTTCTTACGTTTATAATTTTCTTTGTATTTTTTAACAGCCGTATAAGATGGACAGGGTTATATATTTTCAGTTTCTATTAAATAGTTACGGAACTACGAAATGATTACTAAGCAATTACTATTTAATATCGAGTTTATGTCTCAAAATTTACAATTACTTTTCTTCTATAAATGTTAGTATAGATTAAAACATTTTGATACGGCTTCAATAATATATTGCACATTTTTCCATTGACACTTAAGTAATAAGTTATAAGTTATTTTTACTTACTAATAGGCAAGTATTAATTCTACATTACATACATTTGCCACAGCGCTATCTAAACACGACAGATCATATTTCAAAGCATACATAATCGTATAAACAGATATACAAGTAATTAAAACGAGTATTGCCGCTTATTTATAGAATTCAACCTCTTTGTGATTTTTTTATTATTTTTATTCAGCGTGAGACGTTGAACTAAGTGAGACTTTTGGTTATTTAAAAAAAAATGAAGTGGCGCTTTAACTTCGTTAGGTCGGGGTTTCAAATTTCTGTATCTCTTCATGATCATTTGTTAATCTTATAGGTGATCAGTCTCCAGCGCCTGACTCACGCCGTCGAGTTTCTGGGTGTTATGCAAGATGTTTTCCTTCACCGTTCGAGTGAATATTAAATGCATACATAGACATTCCATTGGCGTCCAGCCGGGAATCGAACCTATTCGAATCGACGAGAGTCACATGCTAAAGCCACTAGACCAATACTGTTCTCTGTTTATTAAAATCTTAAGAATAAGCGAGTTTTTTATCACTTTGTTACTGTCATAGGCTTCTTAGGAGATAAATTACCAATTTCCCAATCACTAACATTAACACGTCCTTGTAAAATGTGTACAAAAAATTAGTCGCTTAATTTAGCTTTACGTAACTTATTCTTAAAAACCGACCATTAATCTTCATTAAAATAAGCTGCAATATCGTAAATAAATAAATTCATGTCTAAGTAAGACGTGGTAGTTTTAACATCTCAATATAAATAATAAAGTGATCAATTAGTGAATAATTCAAATTCTCACCTCCGGCCAACTCAGGAGTGAATGTTATCGGAGTCCTGCAAAAATCTTTAGTCTAAGATACAGCTTATAGTAATACATAAATGATTTAGTTTAGGTCAAATAAATTATGAGTTAGAATTCTACGAAAGACTAGGCGGTATGGTATGGTATGCGCCATGGGCGGAAAAAAAAAATATGAGTTAGACTATTTCTTCTATAACAGATAATATATTTATATTACAGGCGAAAAGACTAAGCTTTCGCGCGCTTAACGTAAGCTATACAAACTACAGATAAAAGCAAATTTTAACAAGTTTTACACATTGATTCTTCAACTTTATACAATGTTATTTTATAAAATATTAATGCCAGTATGGATCTAAAAAAGAAGCTTTAAAGCTCGCGATATCATAGTCTAAGCAGCACGAAGCGTGCGTCAGTGTCGCGTGGGAGGGACGTGGGAACTTTAGCTTTCAAAATATATTCTGCATTAATTTGAACGGAATTAATGCACCGTGATTTATCAACGATATTATAATTATTATGAAGGATTGGAGATATCACTATTTCGGGAATACTTTGATCATGATAAAAATATATATTGTTATAGAGTAATAAAAGCTAAAATAAAAAGGTTAACAGATCTGGTTGAATCTTTATCGAAATATTAAATAGAATTTATATCGAAAACTATAAAAAACAATTCTGCTTTTTAAACTTGAAAGCACCTCTACATTTTTAATACGAATGCTTTACTATAAATATAATATGTACTAGATAAAATGTAAAATAAAAAGTGTTGTAAGAACAATGGAGATAACGCACGAAGATCATGCGTGGGCGCATTTCACACATTGATTTTAATATGACTAATGCATTTGATTGCTCAATATAAATTATGTAATGTATCTGTATCATTTTTTATCTATCAAACAGAACGTTTATATATTAACTTTAGTTAACAAATATAGGTAATGGGACCACGTGTTTTAAACATTTTGACATTACTTGTATTAGAAAACTACAAATATCCGACTAAAAACAATAGATATTGAAAAGACTTTCTACTATTTAGTTGTCCCAGGCGAAACGACAGCGTGGTTGGTCATCTTATCCAAAACACGCGACACATTTCGTTTGACAATTCTGACCCCCTGGCGTTTATGTCTACAAATGGTAAATACCTGCCAGTCAACAATTAAACTCAGTTTTCATCATGACTTCATCACAGAGTGCACGAAGAGCCCACTAAGAGTCCGATCCAATACTATACAATTACCTCTTGATTACGGCTCTAACCTTTATTTAATTATAATTGTAGACGATTACGTACTGTTTAGCTTTCTAGGCTAATTTTTAAGCTATAAATCATATTCGTGTGTAATAACTCTTTTATTTTCTTTATATAGGGTATGTTATTACTTGCCGCGATTCTTTCTAGTTATATAATAGTAACTGACTATTATAACACATGAAATTTTGTAATAATATGTTGCGGATTCTAAAACTCAATTTTACCGCGTTATAATTTTCATTATTGTAATCTTACCCTATTGAAAAAGTCAATAGTCTAATCTTGAATTAATTAAGTTAATTAAAACAGTGTAATTAAATTGATTAAATCATAATTAATTATTCTTAAATAAATTTACACATTCGTCTTTGTACGTAACCTATCAAATGTTGAGGATTGAACTTTCGCTTATGGAAAAATACTCGCAATGACTTAGACCAATTTGTGTTCAAGGATCTCTTAGTAACCAATAAAAATTTACTGGACTAGTAATAATTTTATTGTTAATAGCAATACATGCTATTAATAAAGATGACAGTGTATATGAACTGTGATGTCTGCTTTGAAATGAATAAGGCCAATAAAATGGATTATATAATAATAGTTGATAGTTAATAAAGTTTTATACGATTTTAGCAATAAAATTAACGGTACAGTGAAATGGGACGTGCCATAACTCTTTCACACTTCATTTTAAATCGATTAAAGTGGATTATAGATAGATATCGATTTAAAATCGTATGTGGCGATGCAAGGTGTCTATATAATGCTAACGTTTATTGAAAAGGAATTAATTGTTACTTAAATTATCAGGAATAATGTGCTTACAATCCAGTTAACGAAATACTAGTTCAGTAGAAAAAGTCTTTTTGTTGTTTCACAATGTGTGGATAAAGTACCAAATAGGTATGCAACACATAAATTATTCGAAAGATAAAAGTTCCAAATAAGATACTTCGCGTCATGACGAATAGCGCTATCTGACAGTCGTGAAACACAAAAATACTGTTTATCCTAACAATAAGTAATAAATAGCTTATTTGGAACTTATGCGGACATCGTGAAACAGGCTCTTAAGGCAATAACTAATATATACAATCCTTGTTCAATCATCTAGCAGTTTCATATTTCAATATCCTCTTACGTGACCAAATCGTGTTACCAAATATTATAAATATATGTGTATTTATGTAAAAAAATTGAAGTGACTTAATAAATCTCTGACTTACGGAAGCTCTTCCCAAATTAATAAAAAAATTGTGCATTCAAGGCAGCATAGTAAACAAAGTTGATTTTACATAGAATAGAATGCGTATGTTTGCAAATTTAATTCATTTACTAGAGAAAGGGTAAGATAAGTCGTATTTTCTACGTCTTGTGCATCTCGACATGACACAATTGAGGTATTCTGTGCCGAGAGGTTTGACCTCCCGACCTCTCTCTGCTAATAGAAAATAATATATATTTAAATTTGCCTTTTAGTAAAGATTTAAACTTCCTATTTTTGATATACTTCTACAATTAGGGTTTTTAAATTGTTTTTTATATACCGATAGGAAAACGGGCTAGAGGCTCGTCTAATATTAAGTGATACTGCCGCCCATGGACACTAACATTGCCAGAAGGCTCGCAAGTGCGTTGCCGGCCCTTTAAGAAATGGTTCGCTCTCTTCTTGGGTTTATATGAGTATTTTTTTTTAATACAGAACTGAAGAGACTTTTGGCCACAATAAAGTGGGTTTGGGATAAGGGCACGCATGTGCAGGAGATGCCTATTAAACTGCCACTTAATAACGCATAATATTATACTGTCTAGGAAAGATGGAACCTCTTCCATCGGGCTATGAGTTCCACTCCTTTGCTGTTCTATAAGAAGCGACGAACGAAATCACGTTTCCAGATGTCAACAACGAAGGTTTGAAACTCCAGCGTGCTGGATAGATGTTTAAAAGAGGATGGGATATGTAATATAAAATAGAAATACTTAATATAAAAAACTTTGATAAGGTACTTACAGATTATGTAGCAACGGATGAGATTATAAACAGCTTATTACCTGCAACACAAATTTGAATTAGAATAAATATTGATATTTAATCCTAGATTTTTAAGAATTAACAAATTAATGTGTAGAAGTACTTTGCTAATTTACTACTTCTGACAATATTGTGGTTTTGATATAAAAACAATAATGGTGCTAGATTTGTTTTTAGATCTGCTTCTGCTTTATGTATCTGTTTTATCATTTGACAAGTAGCCTTCAGCATCAGCCTTCTGTGCCTAAGTCTGCCTAAGTCGGGTCTAAGTCAAGACGGTTTTTTGATAATATTTTTCTTCACTGTTCGAGCGAATGTTAAATGCACACCCACTCACTCACAGATGGAAACTTCATTCGTGCATATCCGGGTATCGAACCTATGACTTCAGGGGTAACATTCGCGAGATGAAGTCAGTTCCTGCAAAGATCTGGTCTGGTTTAATACACTCAAATCAAATTCTAAATATTACAATAACACGCTTAAAATATTCCCTTATAAATGTATTTCTCCTATAATAATTTATTTATTTAGAAAATGTGTTCAACGAGTTCTTTAATTTGTAAGAAAGTTTGATCTGAGTTTTAGAAAATGAAAATGTTCAATTAATTCTATACAAATAATGGGAAAGGATATATTATAAAATTCCCAAGTTTTTCACCTGTCCATAATAAAAATGATTCGAAGCTATAATAAACCAAGCCTTTATAGCGACCATACGATGTTTTGTCACCTGTTAACTCCCATACAGCTTGTATTAACATAGCACTTAAGCTATTAGAGTCTCCACTGGGTGTGGCCGACTCGCGAGTTAACGGGACCTTAATATATCAACAAAAGATTTTGGTGTGAATTATTAGGTTGTCAAAATGGTATTTTCCCCGCAGATAAGCTCACGTAAAAGTTAGAAAAACCCACAAAAAGCTGTACTTGTAAAATACCACTCATTAGGACAAACAGACGAGTATATATACAAACATGTTTTTTTACTATATACTCCCTGTGATTGAAACGACATTTTTATTATTATTTTTATTATGGTAGTTTCAAAACATAGTCATTTAAGTATATAAGTAAGTACAAAGTTTATTATTATTGTATTAAATATTTTTGACTTAAATAATTTATTACTTTATCAATATATTACTTGATAATGCAGCATGATAAATGTAATGTAATCTAGACGTTATAAAATACAAATATTTCCTAATTAAATAGTTTATTTGCGGAAAAAGGGTTTATTTTAAAACATAACTTCAGTTCCGTGTCTTACAATGAATGTATTCTTCCCTTGCAATGCTGTTGGCAAAACAATTATCACGTATTCAAAATAAAAAGTGTGTTAATCCCAACACTATGGTTCGTCTTTAAAAGCAAATTTTAATCTTGTCAAACTACCCTAGAGACAGATAGTCATAAATCAGAGATTGTGGTTTGACCGTTCCATCTAACAAAAGAAATTAACGTTTTGTTAACAATTCGTGTAAATGTGTCCAATGATATTAGGTGTAACTTAATTACGAATTCCTGAGACCACCAAATAGGCAATTCCTTCGTGTGCCTTAACAAAAGTAGCAGATGTGAGTTTTATACGGTAAAGTATGATTATTAAATGACCTTACAAATGTGTGTCAGATGTCATATGGAACATGGTGTAATGGTTGCAGCTCCTTACAAACGTTGTGTAAAAGACTTAACTTGGTGCTTAAAAAGAGTGGCGGAGAGTTTATTTCCCGTGCTACGCCCTTGATTTGAGAACTGTCAGTAAATGTATAATTAGAAGCATTTAATGTATATTTCTTTTTTTGACGTTCATAAGTGTACATTATGTGACCTACATGAATAAATGATATTTGAATTTGAATTTGTGTTTTGTATGGAATTTCAGAAACGAAGTCTGATCGATAATGATCGGACAAACAGAGCGGGGAAAGTCGCGTTTCTAAATTAGCACTTGCACGGATTGATAGTGGACGAATTAGCAACTCGGCTTGGTCGCGCGTTCATGTGTCACCACGTGTTTTGTTTTTGTAGGATTTTCATTAAATTTTATTTTTGTTCGCATCGCACATCGCACATGAGAAAATAAGGACAATCATTATTAAAATATGTTAAAGAAAGGATGTGAGAACTTAAGAATGCGTAGCGCTAACCAACTTGCAACTTCCTCTCAATCAAGCCCGCAAAATAATACCTAACTCACGAGGGGATTATTTGTTTGAATTTGATTGTATAAAGTTCAATAACCACCGAATATGGTAAAGGCGATTTACAGTTTCCTTTCGCTCATCACGAAGCAATACTCAAACGTAGAATTTTTTTGACAACCCAAAATTCAAATTCAATACCAATAAGTACTTAATCACGGAGGCGGTAAGCGTTTAATAATTGATATTTAATTTATGCTTCAATTATTGCAACCCAATACGAATTATTTCAATAAATATCTATCAATGTAAAACATTAATGCGTAACCTACACGCACTTAGCACAGTATTACGCAGTCCGGAACGATTGTATTAGCACCCACTTTTACATGACTTCAATTTACGAACACTATTATTTTATATGTTTATATTATTTAATTTAATAGTATCTAATGTAAGAATTGCAAATTTATTAAATGTAATATATTTAGTTTTAACCGGACTGGTTCGACAGAACATATAAGGACATTTTTAAACCTATAATCAAATGAAATACAATTCGATTTACACCGAGATATATATATTTTTTTGTATAATCAATAATCAAGGAAGCCACATAGTTGCGTTATTAAAAGCTTTTAGATTGATATCTATTACCAGTGTAATTATCCTATAATAGTTAGTAAATTAATGAACCTAAGGTAGCTTTGGCTTTTAAGGCTTTGTTTTTGACATAATTGTATATATTATTTACCTTTTAATTTAGTTACAAATGAGTCTGTAGACAGTCGTTCTGGCAGATCACTCTTTACTGCGAGTTGTGGCTGATAGATATAATTTCGTTTATTTAATATATTTACACCAATTAATATATATAATATTCTCGATTTGGTATCTATAAGTATCTTATTTTAAGGCTCCTTCTGACCTCTAAACATTACTAGTACTAAAACAGTAGTTATGTTCCTATTTCCTGGAAAGATTTCTCTTGTGAGTTTGCACTAGTAATATGGAATAGTTGTCAAAGTAGAGAGTAGCTCTAACTGTTTGTGCATACACTTTTACTTATTATGTGTATCAATTGCCACGTGTTTTGTTTATTTAGTAGAAAAGTAGATGATGTTCACAGATTTGTAGCCAATGTTTGGTATGTATGCTTTTTTAAATCATTAATATTTTCAGCTAAGTTTTCTAGAATAGATATGACTTGGTTGTGTTTGTAAATATCTATGAAGAGGACAAAACTGAGAGTAAGGATATAAATGCTTATAATATCTTAAAAGCTCTTGTAAACCAGCATTAGCATAGTGAAACTGGTCAGATCTATTAAAGATAAACCGATATCTCCACCATCAAAGGATACTTCGGAATTGAATTTAAATGTTATTTAGATTTGTATAAAGGCTGAATGATTGATATTGAATCGAGGTTTCATTCGAAAGACGTGGATTGTGAAGGCAATGTATTAACAGTTTATCTGTGGCTTAGAAAGTAATTGCTAGAATTCATAAAATGATATGCCTTAATCTGTACTTCTTTGATATCCCTTATGCGAAACTAAAAGGATAAAAATTTACAATTTTGTACCATTCCAATCCCTTTTTTTAAATACATTTCAACTTAATTGTACGTAAATAAATATTCTGTAATATAGTACAATGAAAATAGATTTTTAAAATGTACAATATAAAATCCTTATAAGTTTATTTAAATCTAAGTCAATATATTGTTAATGTATTATAACTGGGCCGTAAGGTTAATCTTTCATCTGGTATCGAATTTCACACAGATTAAAAATTGTTATTGTTAGATAAATGTATTGATAGTGAGCTCCGGTATTGTAGGCCGCTCGGTAAATATATATTTTATATAATTGCTTCTACTAAAGGTCATCTGATGGTGCGTTTAAAAGAAAATTCAAGTACTCTTTGAGGCAGTAAATTATTACAATATAAATGTAATATTAAACTGCTGACTGGCTTTATAAATGTATCGTTTAAACTTCGAAAGTTAAAAAACATTGTCCTGATTCCCATTGATCAGGTTTTAACCGTATCTTTAAACAATTAAGCGTAAAATTGTTAAACAAACGTCTTACAACACGTAAAACAATAAAGCAATTGAGACAAATTATCAAAATATTGATTTTCGAAATAGTTTTTCCACGGTTTTGATTTTTATTCGGCCGATACACGCGATCGAGTTGTGTTAAGTTTTTAATTTGATTTCAATAATATCTTTTATCGACTGGAGTTATATTCTTTGTTGATCTAGCACTTTGTAAGAGTGCGGCCGAGGTCCGAGGCAGACTAAGACAAAATATTATTTTCATCGCTTAGTTGGCATTCATATATTCAAATTTAATTTAATTATAATTTATAAAATCAGTTATTCTTATATATGATTAATATGTTTACCTTAACCTAAATATATATTTGCAACTGCTTTATTGCCATTTAACATTAGTTCCCATGTGAATTGTAGAAAGCCATTGATATGAGCGATATTGTGAACCAATGCCTAGTTTATTTTTAACATGTTAATCGTTCCTGGGTGGGATAACTCCATCTAGGAGTTAATCGTGTTAATAACAGTGTAGGAGGTTTGTATTGGGATGTTACAAACGTTAATTACGAAGATACGGATTACGGATGCTTAGCACCTCATACTGTGATGGCTCGATATAGGTGATAATTAAAAGACTCGTTCTTGGAAGCTCAAGGATTTTAAGTACAAGAACGTTTGAGTAAAATCCACTTTCATATAGTCTATTTCGCAAGTTTTGTATACTATTGCATAGATAATCTTATAAATATATTTATTTGCCACGCACTTATATCATGAAACGTTGCTTAGTGTTAAAAAAACCTTAATATATCTTAAATCTTTATGAATGCAACAATTAAGGCGGGTAAATTCTCATATAGACATACGTTACGGATTTAAACCGCAATTGACAGCTATATTTAAATCATTGTGAATTTTCAGTCGATTTGTAATTATATATTTAAAAATTAGGTAGAGTTTAGATAGATTATAGCTGGAGGGTAATCTAATGTTAAGTACATTGCCAAATGTGGCAATGTAATGACACACCTTTAAGAATTCGTACGTATTTTCTTCATTATTTCGTACTTTTTTTTAATAGTGATATTCTAGTGAATATGAAAATAAAACCTTCAGTACCACAAACTGAGCTAATAGATTTAATCACATGCATTTAATGTTGCGAAAGATCATCAAATCATCTCGTTATTTACCGATATGAAGTTCGCGTGCTTCTCTTCGTTTATGAATATTGTAGTTATGTCATGTTATTTGTTATGTTGACAGCGCACTTTACACAATTTCAATTCTTTAATACATTACGACATATACAGTAATAAATAAATAATTGTAGTTAAATCTTTCGATTAGTTCCATAATATCTGAGAATTTTATGTATTAATTAGAATATCGGAGAATTTTATGTATTAATTAGATTATTACTATGTCTATATGTTATTATATTTCAAAATTGTGAAAATGTTAAATCTATACTTATTTCTACTTTTGAGGGCAAGAAATTTTTTAAATAAATAAAACAGTGTAAAAAGGTTTCGCTCCAGTTCTCATAAGAGATCATAATCTGGAGGATACTCAAGACATAAGAATAAGCGAAAATAAAAGTCTGGAACTATTCTCTTCGATATTCAGTTATTTTTTTATTATTTTACAGCATTTAGACACAGGATCACCTGCTATCCTATAATCATGAAAAAAATACAGAAATGTGAGGCCCAGGCCTAAAAAGGTGGTAGCACCACTGATTTATTTATTTATATAATAAACCAAAGTCCTGATATAGAAATGGTTTCAAATATAGATCATTAAAGCCTCGTAAACTACAAAACATTACTTGATACAAAACAGTATTTGATTAAATAGTGTTACGTTTTCACAAATATCAATTAAAAGACTTGTTTTTTTCTACTTCTTTAGTATTAAACTAAATATTTTCGTGTAATCAAACTTATTTAAAAGCATATTATGTATATCTGTATTGTTTGATTAAGATGGAACAACGCGCGATCCGATAATTTAGAGCAAACCAACTAACCTTGAACTTGTAAAGTAATTATGCACGGAGCAGCGGTGCTTTACATTTGTTTTGTATCGTAGATATTCAAGAACAACATTTATTAAAATCAGCCGCGGGTGCCAGCGGTTTCGGAAGTTACCGCGAAAATAATGATACAAGTCAGGAAACGGGAAGACTCTATCTACTGTGGTTTTTAATGTTGAACTATTTAATTGATTAGTAGCGGTTATTTATTAATAATTAAATATTATATAAATAAATATTAGTTACTTATAGGTATGAGCTTTATTATAGTTTTACAATAAAGTAATTAATAAAAAAATATTTTTATTCTCTATATTGTCGATTTCAGGGCAATTTCTTTAAAATGTTGTTTTTATCATTTATTTATTTATTTACTGGAAAAACACAGCATCTGCGCTTTATTTAAAGCCATATTTAAATGCCGTGAGTAAAAATTCAATCATTTTTCTTGATATACAAACGTTAACGATTTTTGATTTGAAAACACCTAGATTTTCCATAGTACAGCGCGTTACGTTTTTTGTTGAATTAGCGTAAATTTTTAAATCAGCTGTAGGTAGCAGTTATCGCAAAAAGTATGATACAATTTAGCCCTTTATCTACTGTGGTTGAACTACATAATTGATTAATTAATTAGTTGTTTATTACGTGTCATCGCTGAATAAATGTAATAAGTGAATTACTTAGTTCATTTTATAAGAAATTTTATTATAATCCTAGAGGCATGTGTCCCTTCTTGTTTAAAAAAATACAATGCTGTCTGTTTTTCTTGATGTATTGTTTCATTGATGTACTTAAAGTGTATACGTAAAGATTTGTTTAAAACATTGATAAGCTGTAAAGTAACTGTGATTTAGATAACACGATAACATTACGAACATAAAAATTAATAAAATTAGCAAGGATGATATAACATTATCGTGATCAGTAAATGAGGCACCTTGATCTTGCCCCAGTAATGGCATCGCGTGAGGCTAATTACCATATTGTTTACATAATTGGTTCACCATTTTCTGCTCACTGACTTACGATTGTCTCTAGTCCAGTTTCTAATAATATAATGTAGGTATTCGTATAAAATATAGACGTATATATATATATATATTTTTTTAAAATTAATTTTCACTCTACTCCCCTGCCATAGTGTCCAGGGACTTTATATATCACTGCTACTATTTAACGCGTCGGGAATTACGCCCCGACTACATCGGTAATATTTTTATTAACAATATGACGTATATATTTGAGCAGTATTGGTTTAGTGGTTTCACTTAACATTAGCTCGAACGCTGAAGGGAAACATCGTGAGGAAACTGGCTTGAATTAGACCCAAAAAGTCGACGGCGTGTGTCAGGCACAGGAGGCTGCGCACCTACTTGCTTGCCTTGCATATAACCATGGTCAAACAACATTGATATATTTATATTGACGTAAAACAGTCCTAGTACAAAATGCGGAAGGATGTCAATATTTCTAAATGTGAACGTTTAAAAGTTCTTACCGGTGGTCGCGTCTTAAAGCAATCGAAAAGTGACCTAACCGATTTTTTATAATTTTCGCCAAGTGGGAGAAAGGTTTAAAGGTGGTATTGTTTGATGTAAATTGACAACAATTATTGTTGAAGAGGGCGCATTTTTTTATTTAAATATTAGTAATCTTACAGCTTCGGAAGACAATACAGATAAGCCAAAACAGATTACATAGATAAACAATTTATATGAAACAGAAAACAAGTGATGCAATAGACAAAGATACATAAACTAAAGAAAAGTGAAATTGAACATTTGAAACAAGAAATATTAAACAAACTCAGAGTCTTCCCGCCTCTTCAAGTAGGTATATCCTCACATCTTTTTTTGTGAGATGCAAAAGATCAATATTATTGTCATACACAAAATCTACGCAAACAAATATCAGAGTAGAGTTACTTATTACTCTAAAAAGCGTATGTATGTGAAGAATGATATCTTAAGTAGATATAAGGTAAAATATTTAAACAAACATTTAGAATATGACAGTCAAGTGTTGAAAAAGGTGTTAATCAAATTTCAGTTTCTTTTTTGTGTAAAACACAATTAAGAGTGACCTCTAAAGCTGTGACAAAGGTCTTGTTACCTGCTCCGACATCTGTCTGGATTTTTAATTAATTTAATTAATTTTTCAAATCTTAACTTTTTAGCGAATTTGAAATGTACTTCCGGGGTTTTTGTTTAGTTTTTAAAGCTGATATCATAACCTTAGGTTACAATAACTCAATATTTATTTATACTGATAGTTACAGAGTATAAGTCGATCTATTAGTTATGTTTTCACTAAAATTCTTACAGTATTTAAGACGACCATTTCTACTTACTATTTTTAATGGCTCTCTCACACCACACGACATTTGTGTGATGAAACCATACGAGTCGAAAATTTCACAATTTGTAAACGGATACACAAAATAGAAATCACTCAGAATATAAGCGTAATCTTAAAAGATTGACAGTACAATGTGTTCGGGTGTTATTTGTGAAAATCAATCACGAAACGCACGACACGCCGCTCGTAAAATCAAAACTCTATAGCAAATGTCAATCGAGTTATTGCTACTTATTACGTGCGGGGAGTCTAACATCCCAGCGTTTACGACACGATAGTTGTCGCCGACGATTTTGCTAGCTCTTAATTCGGAGGTTTATTAATTTTACACACATTAAACAAATCACAAAATGATGGAATATTTTATAACTTTTAAAATTGATTTTGTAACAGTCAGCACGTCATTGCTGAGTCCGGTCTTTTTAAAATATACGTACAGGGCGCAAACGGCCCGTTTGCTGGTATTAAGTGTAAGAGTAATTAACACTCTCAATACCAAAGAGCTTGCGAGTGCGTTGCCAGCCTTTTTAAAATTGGAATGCTCTTTTCTTGAAGTACCCTCAATCGAATTCCATATTTTGAAGTAATGATTTTCATGGTTATTGCCTAGGTGCACGTTATTATTATTAATCATTTAAGGCACTTTAAAATCGTATCATGTGTAGTACCTTTTCAAAGTAGACATAACGGCGCCTAAGTATATATGAAAAGCTTTGTTTGAAAATGTTGTTTATTTTAATGAGCTTTTAATAAACTTCAAACACTAGCAGCTTATTGTCTATCATAATTAACATAGATTCGCAATAGATGGAAATGCTGCCAGCATTAAAACTACAGCGACCAAACTTTATAAATTTATTTGAATTTTTATTAATCACCTTTAATTATTATTATTATTACTCTGCAAGTTAAGAATTTTGTAAATATTGTATATTTGTATGTTGAAAGTAATTAAATTAATAGAGTAGCATTTTTAATGGAATAGGAGGCAAAAAGGAAAGAGGCTCATCTGAAGGCCCCTTTCCTTGAAGGAACCTAAGTAGAATTGTTTCGACTGAAGTATCAGTAGGCAGCTGGTTCCAAACAGTGGAGATGCACGGCAAAAAGTGCTTAAAGAAATGGATAATACATTTATTTTCTACCTATGCTATCAATCGGCAACCTTTATAACTAATAGTATCTAGAATCTACATCATCGGCACGTAAAATTTATGATTACTGTTAATATTAAAAGTTCATAATATATGTCAACCAGCAAGCTCGTTTGTAAACTCATGTAAGACAAAACAAAATCAACATAAACTTCTCCGAAAACTGAATGACTACTTGACATTTAAATAAGGATCCGTTACACCACTCAGCAGACGATTTCTTAAAAAAGGCATTGTAATAACAACCTGTCAACGTCCAACATTGACAAATTAAATATCACGGCAAGCTGCGGTGCAGCCAGCAAAGTGATTTAACTGTGATTTCTGATGTTTTCGGGCTGCTATTGTAACTTCGCCGGCGGCAAAGCAAAGTTTGTCGGTCGGGTGTCTTCGGTGCGATGTAATTAGAGATCGGATTATGTAAGGGGTCATGCGAACCGAATGATAGAAATCGTCTTAGTGTGTCGTATGGTTTAAGTTTTGTAGAAAGCTTTTAGATTTTTCACCTTTGATAGGTGTATCAAATGCACGTGTAAATAGTTAACAATACAAGTATTTTACTATAAAGTATGAGGAGGAACGGTGACAGCCAAATCTACGTGACCAGCGCTGTAGAACATTCTGCTCCTCAGCATAATTCTGAGCCAGGGCCAATTACAGTCACACAACATACGCTCATTTGAAACGAGCCAAATCAGAAAAAAAACATTATTATTTATTTTCTTTTTATTGTTTTTTATCTCATATGTGTTTTTATGTTTTTTATATCTGTGGTTATGTGTGTGTTTTGTTTCTAATAAATTTTATGTCTGTCTGTCATATTTCAGCCTGTGACTAGTAAGGCTTTCTATCATTCACGTGTTTTATCCCAAGAAAGCCTGTCTTGCAAAAGGCTAAGCCAAAGCTTTGCTATAAGGAATAAATATCTCATAGTTTTTGTTAATAATGAAGAACTTAATAATTTATTAAAATATAATATTGTATTGCGACCCCAAACGATCGCCATAAGTTTATATTTCAAACCACTGACTAATACAGGATCTTAATGATAATTAATAGTCATTTAAAGATTCAATAATTAATGATAAACTGTGAGCTACTTATAAAAATAATTCATATTTCAATCCATTGTGTAATGACTTGTGTTATAAATTAACATTTGATACTTTCCTACGGTAAAAACAAATTAATTGTTTATAAGATCCGATAGATCAATGATGGAAATAAATTGCTTTTAACTAATGATTTATGACAATCAAATACGATAACTGTGGTGTTAAATATAATAGGTGCTTTTTGTGCGAACCAAACTGTTTTAATTATTGTCTATATTTCGAATTGTTGGTGTTATTCCAGGGACAAATAATGACAATTGATGACCCAGCATATATTTTTTAAAAACCTAACATCCGATTCTATTTGCCAATACCTAATCAGGTATTGTTCGTAGCTAAGTTAATAAAAATAATGTCGTCATTAGATATAATAATAAACTTTCAGTATGACAGTAGTTAATAAAATTCTTGGATTTTTTATTTGGTTTGTAAAGTATTGGATTTATTTATTTATTTTACTATTACTAATATTTAATATTGCTTATTAACATTACTTAGTTATATAACAATATAAAAAGGAGAGCAACTGGCGGCCTTATCGCTTTCGAGCGATCTCTTCCAGGCAACCACCGTGAGTAAAGCAAAAAAAATGTATTAAATTACATGAGGTAGGCAAGACGTGCAAAAATACATATTGCATATAGTTATTGAGAAGAAACTAAACAGGAACAAAAAATAAACTAAACTGAAATCTACTGGATACGTGAAAAACAATTAAGTAAGTAAAAAGAGCACATGATCATTAAAAGCAAGAAAATATAATACAGTTCACAAATGCAATGCCTAATTTCAGATTATTTTGCTTCGTGCCTGCGCATTTATTTACATTTAATTTAAACAAATTCACTAAACGTTGGTAATGTTGTCTTGTTTTTGATAAATGACACTTATGGATTGGAGACATCACGAAATACCAATAAAATCTAAGTACTTTCGCATCGTAAACAAGAATGTCTCAGAACTAAATAAGGCGGAGTGTACATGAAGTTGCAAAAATGAGATTTTATTTTTAAAGTCCAAGAACAGACAAAAGTGGAAGCATAAAGCACCAGGAAATTTATAATGAATGTAGTCTGCTAAAGAAAAATGACATTAACATTTTATGTAGAGATAAAACTCTGATCTAGTATCTGTATTCTGAAATAAATGATTATATTAAAATATTAGTTTGTTTAATTAAGATGTATCCACCTATGTATCCTGTGTTTAGTATAAGAATATTAATCTTGGTCATGGCACCTTATTATTTAAAACATTGTATGTTAATAATACACCGATCCAAAATATACTTTTCAATAACACTACAATCTAGTTTATATTTTACCCAAAAGATAGTAAATATTTATTTTGGTTCTAACGATTAAGCAAGTATTCCTAGTAGATATTTTATAATCTTTCTAGAGTATCGTAACATAGGCCGAATGGCATGTTAACCCCAGAGAGCGCTCACGATCGACTCCAATGAAGTTGTTCACTTTTGATACATTTTACGAACAACCAGGAAGATTGTAAAATTGTTCTGGCATATTTTATACTAGATGACATTTAGAAAACTGTCACTATTGCGCATCTGGATTAAATATAGTTGATAAATGGTGAGTAATATTAAATATTTTAATTCCTCTTTCCTTGGTGTGGTTTCTTAATACAATAATATAATTGCATTGAGTTCAAGGCGATTAATGCATCCGGTGTGTTTTTGCAAGTAGAACTATCTTAATTAATGTAAAAAATCCTTATTACTAAAAATAAGGCTTTTCCATACTATAGTACTTTAAGATAATTAAATTTTTCTATAAGTATAATATGTTAAGAACCGATAAATATTTATTTCTACTTAAAATTTAAGGACAAAGATGTATCTTGTCTATTTATATGCCGTCAATGTTTTTTTAGAACCGATAAACGCTTAATATCATATTATTTAATAAAAATAGGATAAAAACTCTGTAAGTACTGTACTTAGAAATATAAGAGCTAGCCTGTCAATTAGATTCCAGTTATAGACATCATCGATTTTCTCAGATGAAATAAAATGATGCATTTCGTTTATATCAGGCTGGGTGCGAACGGTACATGATTATGATGTTCTGCGTCATTACACGTGGGAACTGGAGTGGACTTTTATACAAGTATTAGTATTACAAGAATTAGGTAAGATGTCATGATTATAGTAAAGAACGCATTTTGTTTGGTCAAA
Source organism: Pieris mannii (assembly GCA_028984075.1). Classification (NCBI taxonomy): domain Eukaryota; kingdom Metazoa; phylum Arthropoda; class Insecta; order Lepidoptera; family Pieridae; genus Pieris; species Pieris mannii. Next base: position 12,139,850 of record CM054779.1, on the reverse strand, counting down.
CATTTTTTAAATCTAAGTTAAGAGATAGAGCCATTTGCAATGTAAAATTATCATAAAGACTTTTACATAAAAATTACTTATACATTACAATTCTGAAGTTATCAGCTACGAACCTTTCATATTTTAATTTTATAACCGAAAACAATATTAATTTTATTTCTAAAATAAGCATACCTTCCAAATCGTCGATTAGTAGATTATGATAGTATAACATTAATTTAAATAAATCTGCTTTTATTAACCTAACGTGGTTCGTAGTTAATATTCATCGAAAAATTATTATCATTTATTTATTATTATATTCATATCTACTGCATTATCAAACAATATTATTAAATTACGTATTTAGAGCTTACATTAATTTTATATTTAAGAGAAAAAACCACATAAATGGTGTCAAAATTAAGGTTAAATTTTAGTTAATCTTTTAGTTTATATATTTTAAAGTTAATGCGATTATTATGATTAATGCACAAAAACACCTTATATCTTGAACAAAAAATTATAAGAAAAACCTAAAATATTAACCTATTTAACTTAAACCATAATACTAATTTATCGGGCTGATTAGAGCAATTTATAACACTTAAATTTTTAATTAGCTTAGTTTTATTCGTATTATATCAAATGTAATGTTTATAGCAATTAAGATTACATTAGTATAAATTAACTTTTTAAAGGCATCGTTTCGCCTAATTAATGACTTTTATTGTCCCTAGATGGCGCGCAAGTCGTTGAATAAACTAGATCGAACAAAAATTCTACATCGAGACATTGATCGACATGGTTTTTTACATACGTTTAATGATGCTGTTTTTGCCGTTTTGTCATTTCTGCGAAAAAGCCTGCATTTTTAACACAGTAGGCTTCTGCTAGGAATTCTTTTCCTGTTTTCAATGGATTGATGGGGACTGCCTCAATGAGATGTCATTAAGCGATCTTGTTTGTAGTTTTTTTTCAAGGAAGGACTTTGCTTAAGTATTTTCACAATAATTTACTATTGAGGTAAAGAAAATATATTTTTGTAATAACTGTTTATAATAACTAAACTTAAGTTTTTAATACAAGGTTATCTGAAAATTTATGGTTGATCTAACTATTGAAATGTGGCTTTATAGTCAAAATATTATTAACCGTATTTACATTGAACTTTAAACCTTTTTTCCACGGACTATCATAAGTTACGTGCATAACTTTTGTAAGATATTATAGAATAATTAGTTAAATTTAAAGAGTTGAGTTAGTAACCACAACAATTCAATCTTATTATAATAATAATAATATTTCATTTCGTTTGAGAATAATACCCGTACCAAAACTAATGTTTTATAAATATTTATTTTTGTTGTTTCATTTTCGTTTTACGACTCCGTCATAAACAAACGATTTTTCTCTAAACGGGACGTCAAAGCGAGCAATTAGGTTTTCTAAATGTTGATGGATGGTTCGCTAAATATCATAAGTGAAGAAAGTGAATGGCTGTAAATGTGTCACCGGCGCGTGTCACTTTAAGAACCATTGATTTTTTGATTAGATTGATTTGAACCTTTGCCCCTATATTTAACAGAATTATTGTTTTTTACTGTTTTAACCAGTGTAAGCTGACTGGATTCTGCGTGTGACTCTCATCCTTGAGGTCTTAGGTTTGATCCCTGGCTATGCGCTAAAGGAGTTTCAAGTGTGCATTTAGTATTCGCTCTAATGATGAAGGAAAAACGTCGAGAGGAAATCGGCTTGCCTTAGACCCAAAAAGTCGAAGGCGTGCATCAAGTTCAGAAGGCTGATAACCTACTTGCATATTAGATCAATGATCTATGTTGATGAAAATCAATAATGTTGAAACAGATACAGTAATATGAGGCCCATACTAAAAGGGTTCTTTTGTTATTAGTATTAAATGTCAAATAAAGCTATCCGAAAGATTTTATGATATATTTTAAGTATAATAGTAATCTTTAGTAATCAAAGACTATACGGCATGTGCGCGCTTATAACATATAAGCCTGAGGCATTCTTAAATATTGTTAATTTATTTACTATTTAATAAATTGAATTATTGAATAATATAGCGCAGATATGTCTGGATAAGTTACTAATATGAACCCTAACTGGGTTTAAGACAATCGTCATTGTGTTCAAAGCCTAACTCGAAAGACACTTTTTGTGAACATAGGTCCGTGAGAAAAATTCCCACACATGTATTATGCAATATTTTTATTTTCTTTGTGTTTTTAATAACTCGCGATATTATGAACATAATGGTCAATTGTTCAATAGAACCTAAATAAAGGAGGTCATGCATCTATGTCCTTAAATTGTCATTTATCGTAGATAAGATTTTTAGGTTCAATTCTCATAGGAGAGACAGTCAGAATAGTCTGAAATGGTGTCCAAGTTTGTATTATTATTAAATGTATACATTCCTATATTATTATAGGGTTTTCAAAGACATTCATTGCGTTGATATAATATGAATTATCTTATATATGAGTTGTATTACTTTGAGTTCAGCCCTACCATGCTTGATTTAAGCAATTCGCAAGAAACAATTGGTGCATTTGTTGCGTTTATATATAGAAACAATAACATTTGTGCAATAAATACTTGTTTGTATCAGTTATAAGAAATGTTTTTGTCGGGAATTGTGCTCATTTTTCACATTGTTTATCGCTTAATTAATCAAGTAATATAGTAAGTGCAATATGACTTTATGAAATAGCATGATCTAAAATTATTTTTCTTGAAATTGTATTATATATAATATGTATTATTAAATTTGTGATACTGAAAACAAAAATAATTTGGCCTAAAATGTTATTACCACTTGTAAAAAATTACCACTACCTGCTTACATACTTAATTCTTTAATCCTATATTAGTTTCAATCCTTGAGGATTATAAAATGCTGAACTCCCGTTGAAGTCTTTTGTACGAAGATTATAGAGGATCAATTTACTAAGTATGCATAATCCGTTGTATTGCTTTTATTTCATAATTTTGCAGTTAATTCCTATGAAGTTGTTATATGTTTTATGTCGATTGTGGACTATTTTGTTATTTTAATATCACATACATTATTGAAATTATACGTTAAACATATTTACCAAACATTTGATAAAGCATTTACGTAAAATTAATATATTACTTTTTACAGTGTTTATGGGAAAATGACGCAGTAATTTTAATATCTTCTATTAAATTTAACGTAGATTTTTGCAGGATTATTAGATTTGTTACACTAAAAGTTCAAATTGTTTTAAATTATTATAAAAATGCTTTTATGATTTTCATTTTATGATCGTGATACATTACCGCTTTTTGGGTCAACGTTATTTTTACCTTTACGTGTCAATGGCGGTATGTATTCGCAAGAAATTTGCAAGTTTTGGGTTTATTTGTTTTTTTTTACATATTATTTGTTTTAAATTTAGCAAGAATGTTACAGAAAGAGGGCATGTTATGTTGATAATCAATTAATACTTTGATTTTACTTTTATGATGTCAAGTGTTTATTAATAATTGTTAATCGTGTTTTAGGCTATGAACTCGGTATCATTGTTGATTTAAAATGTAAATATAAAATTAATTGTTATCTATTAATCTATGACAAATGAAATATTATATTTTTTTTAAATATTGTATTTTTTTAACACGTAAAGTACAGTACATCTCGTATAAAGTATAAAATTTAAGAAAAACTATTGTAGGAATATTTTGATTGTGTTTTGAAAATAGATTTTCACCCCTTCAAAATAAATTTAACTTACCTTAAATCTTTGGTGTTTTCACGAAAGAAAATCCACTCACTCCACAACCTCCGTAAAAGTCACACAGAATCCTTACAATCGAATCACAAGTGTCAAAATCACCAAGTCAGTCACAAATAATCTTAACACAACACATCGCGAGTATTTTGGAAAATCATGAATCGTAGCACGTGCGTTTTCATCGGCGCGCGCGCACGAATGCCTTCGGAGGTGTAGACTTTGCTTGATCTTTGGGTGGGCGTGGCTAACGCAACATCTATGGCGATGGCTGTCTCTATCTAACTTATAGGGGTCGAGAATTGCCGTCTCTCTCTCTAACGCCGGTGCTATACTGTATGGTGGGGCTTGAACTTTGCCACGAACGGGATTAATGAAACGATTGCGATTGTAAAGTTTAATAGCGATGCGTCTAGGCTTTATAGTGAATTTCTTAAACTTACAATTAAATCCTATTGTCTACTCACGTGTATTAATTTACCGTTTTTCGAATGCTTAAATAGTTATTTATACTTAAAAAAAGTTTTACTCACATTTAAAACCTAAAAGATATCGCTGGACTTTGGACGCTACACAGACAAATTTATTTATATTATAAGTTATATTTAAAAAGAAACACTTAATTACGGTAAGAATATCTTTAGATAAAGAAAAATTGTTAAGATACCATGTCTTACATGATGTATATAATGGTAAATTTAACTTCAGAAATCGTGTGCATATAAACGATTTTATTCCGAATATTCTTATTCTTTAGTATTGCAATTATGCTTTCACCCTACACAACTATAAGTTGCCGGAAAGTAAAAAAAATGAACGGTTTTGGCAAAAAATCCAAACGCTAGAGTAACTGTTGATCACCTTATGCATTTCTCTTTATAATTGCAATAACAATTAGCCCAATAGTTAAAAAACTGTAATTATTTGCACAAACTTAAAAAAGTCGCAAACACTGCCGACTAGCAAAAAAGAATTCCTTGAAAAGAAATTTTGCGCAAAACGTGAAATTGTATTGGGGCAATAAAGTAATTGTTTTATTACTCTTACCGTTTCAAACTGTTTTTGGAGTTCGTCCCGTGACGTCACAGGGTTGCAACGGACCGTTACGGTCATTATTATTGACTTAGAAATAGCTATTGAACAAAAGATATATTTGGCCAACGAACTCTTTGACATATAAAAACTTTTTTTATAAAGACAGTTTAATACTTTTGAAGTTATATTTTTTAAGTTATTATTTGGCGTGTTAGGGAAAAGTGTTGAAAGTATTTTTTTACGATGCGCACGCACACCGACCCAAAAAACCCGACACCCTGAAGTAAGCTAAAGTCAACATTTAAGTTTTTTGTGATATTTTAATAAACTTTATTTACGTAGATAATGCGTTATAATAAATTTTCAATGTTTAAAATACCTTTTTTTAATTGTAAGTGTCGTTTCTTCTACAAATGTAGAATACAATTTTCGAAAAGATTTTTATCTTGTTACGCCAAAGAAGTGTAGCTTCTAACGCGTGTACAAACGTACACACACGTTTTTTTAAATTGTTAAGCAATTTATAACATCACTAGGAAATGTAGAGGATTGGTTGTCAAGTAGTTTCGAAGATATTTTGAATTTAGAATCATAAGTTACTAATTAGCAAGGTCCATTAAAACTCATAGAATAGAATGTAAACCAATAAAACCTAAGCCAACCTTACTCCCGAAGATGTTCAGTTCTAGGCTAATGTTATCTGATTAAAAACATTATCTTGTGTTTCAACTGTAGAAAAAAGGTTGCCAATTAATTTTTTTTTTTTTTTAATTTAGTAGAAGGCAAAATCCATTACAAATCACACTTTCTTGCGTTATTAAAAAAACAGCTTTAAATGTGTTTAAAACGAATCGTTTTTCATATCGCCAAGAGTTCATAAAGAACGTTTAAAACCTAAAAAAACAATGTAGTATCAAATTCGGAGCGATCTAAATAATTTGATATCGCGTATTATCACATGATGTATTATATATAAGATTGAGTAAGAATGTAATACTATACTATGTGTTTTTTAAGGCCATGGAACGAGAGACTAGCTTTTTAAGTACTCATAGGAGATTCATATAGGTGAGTTGTGGCCATTCACAAAAATGGTGTTTCATAGGCAAGATTTTTCATATTAAAATTTATTTAAAAGTAAGAATAATAATAATAATACTTTTACACTTAAACAGATATGTATTTCAATCACTTTGTTTTTAGATAACTAGATGATAAAGGTATTCAACTCTCGCGATTCCTGTCTCCCCTCTCTGCCATATACCACCAGCTGTTTCTTAATTTCTCTTCACCTACTAAATTGTCTTCCACTTTTAATGTAGAAAGTGAGAATAAGTCTGTTTAAAGGATACTTCAATGTTTATACTTGTATGAAGAAGAAAAAATTTGAAATTATTAAAAAAATTCAAAATTCTACATCTTGAATTTTATAAGTATAAAATTTAATCACCTTCCTAGAAGTTATAGATCACTGAAATGCTATTATTTCAAGGGGAGGTCCTTTAGTATTTAGATCATAAGTTTCACACCAATTCTTAATGTTGGTATTATTTGTCATTATAAAAATTAACACGACATTTGCATGCCTATTTATGTATGGCTGATTGTGTGGATTTTTATAATTATTCTCTCTAATTGTACCATCTTAGCAATTAAACGATTTAATTTAATTTATTCATAATTAATTGTTCGTCTCTAGCTTCGTGGCCCAAATCGGTAATAGGCGACATTTTTAAAATAAATCTATTCAGAACGTAAATCACGGCAGGAAGATTAGATCTCGTTCATATGTCTTAATTTTAGTAAATTTATCGTTTCTGCCTTTACCGCCGGCATATTTATCGGTGAATGTACCTAAATACGTTGTAACAAGATTCGAAGATGTACTAACTAACGGGTATTTCATATTTATTAGTTTACTAGGCTTTATTAGTTTTTCTCTTGATATAAAGTTCCGTATATTTTGGTTATTCTGGTGAGTTTTTTTAAGTTATATAGCCTTAAGGCTTGTTAGTAATTTAAAACTAATCTCATTTACTTAACAGGATATTTATTAACACTTCGTTGTGTAAGTAAATGTACTACAATTAAAATATTTAAATAAAAAGGAGGAAAGGAGGGACTGCCGGCCTTATCGCTTTCAATCGATCACTTCCAGGCAAATACTATATGATATTTAACATAAGTGTCCAACGTAAACGTAAACGTTGCATTCTCTATTACGGAGAAGTCTATCTGGTCTTATGTACTTTTACCGAACTACTACCCACTGAAGTGTTTTCGAAGCAATTCGACTGAGGTCGTTCAAGAAATGAGTGTACCAATTTTTAAAAGGCTAGAACTGCACTTGCAAGCCTTTTGGCAATGTAAGTGTGGTATCACCTAACATCAGGGGACCCTCCAGCCCGTTTGCCTTCTAAAAATTTGTTTTATTGAGTTTAAATCATTACTAACTAGTTTTACTGTATGGTCCTTAAAAAAATATTTCAATAAAAAAATTTATGCACATATCATTTGTATAAATTAATGAATGATTCAGCGAATAAATGAGGCTTTATTTTTGTTATCAGTAATAATATAAATGCCAACTAATAATAAATATGCACCAGCCACGTATTATTATATAATTTGGGACGGAACCCCAAATTAAAAGGCACATATTAACACGTATCCCGATATCGTTTCTCCATTTAGAGCCTGTTAATCTGATATGGGACGCTTTAGGAAGCTCTTCACGATTTATGTACGCCTAGTACTTTGATTTATGCAAGTGACTTATTTGTTTATATAAATAATTTAATTGTTTAAGAAAGAATTTTCAAAATGCTTATAATTCTATTGTATTTAAAATACTTGTGTTAATTAAGACTTAGTCAATAGGACACACACTGTATTAGTCTAAAAAATAAAAATGATTTGCAGGTAGGCGATCGTTCTATGGTGTTGAGAATTCAACTGTAGTTTTGGTAAATATAATTTGTGTAATTTCACATAATAATGTACAACGACAGAAATAAACATATTTAAATGGCGTCAAATTACATAATATATCACACAGTAAATGCTGGCGCCATACGAAACCATATCTATTAATTTCTCAAAAACTTTTGTCTTCAAAGTGATTTACATTCCAGACTTTATTGGTCGTTGACCGGATAGATAATATTTTTAGTAAATGAATTTCAATTTATGAAATTGACTGGTTTGTAAAGATATTTTTATAATAATCATGTCACCATTAAGTTATTATTCATAGCCTCATCTTAGATATTATAAAGATCCCATAAATTACGCCGATAGATCGTAACTCTTAATATATTTAAATATATCCATTTAATTGTTAAAAAAATCTTAGTTTTCTATGGTTCTTTTTTGTAATATAACATATAAATATTTATTTCTGCTCTGTTGATAATTCTATATTTTAAATATAATGAAATCTGACTTGGTGACCTTAAATTAATGTTTTGTGATCATTCAATACATTTGTTAATTTCGTATCATAAAACACAAACTTTTTTTTAACATATATATGTATACAATTTGTAATATTTTTTTGCGCGAATTTCATTCAATTTGCAATAATTTTGTTACTTAATTTCATAACAACTTATGGAAAATTTTGCTTAGATTCACCATTTTTCGGTACATAAAAATCTTCCTCAAGATTAAAAAAAATAGATGAAAATACACGAATTTGTCCAGCCGTCTTGGAGTTTCGAGCTTAGCAACATATTTTGCGACTATTTTTTTATTTATTTATATCTAAGGTAAAAAGGCTCTTATTTACACTATCACTAGGACAAAACATGTCTTTTTTGGAAAGGTATCACGGAAGCGTCCCACTGTCACGTCTTTCCTGAGAAAAGGATCACGGTTTGATGACAAATGGTATAATTACATTCTATGAATAACGGGTTTTAACGGGGGAGATTTACGATTCCTAGATTTTGGGTAACTTCTGCAGATTGATTTCAATTCAGGCTTTTTAATAGCTTTTGTATCTTAATACCAGTTAAATAAAATACAGTTTTAAATCTCTAATAAGTATGTTGTCATTAATATATATGAGTAGTTTTTAATTTTAATAGTTTCTTTTATTAAAAATCACACAAATAGATCGATGTGGTACTTGGCCATATCAAAGTTATTTTAGGTGACTGTGGCGTTTCCATGCATTTTTAAGCGAACGTATGCCTGATTTTATACTGCAGTGATTTAGGATAATCTTTAATTTGGAGTAATTTAATATGTGCATTAAAGTTTAAAAAATATATATATAACATACATAAACTATGCCCAAACCTAAACCACTGAGATAAATTAAATTCTTTGCTCTCAAATCTGGAACTAATATCGAAATAAACTTAGATATTAGTAAGGAAAATTATGCTCGAGCGCGGTTATTATAACAAATATATATGAACACGGACATGTTTAAGTAAAATGAAAAAAATGTCGTATGAGAAGAATAGCCAATGGATATAGACACACAAAACACTATTAGAAATATTAAAGCATAGTTTAAAATTAAATATTCATGCGCGCGCTGAGAAGACTTCAACGCGTGCAAAGCTTTAAGTTTCGTAAGACTGAATGCAGTGTTTATAGTTTAATAGTATTAAATATGTTTTTTCCAGTCTATGGATTTTGACATAATCGATTTGATACAAATTAAAAAAAAGACATAAAAATTACGCTATCAGCTAGCGTATTAGATTTCGAATCTATAGTGGCCTTACCGTAGTTACTTACCGTATCTTGGCATGACTCTGAGGTGCCAAAAACTAACACAGACACAGCGCACACTTATAACAACTCTTAGCTAAACTCTCAGGTACATGCGATGCACACACATCCCTTCACACACTTACACATCACACATTTTAATATCTTATAAGATTTGTGTTTGATTAGATGTAATACTAATCCTACTTTTCTAAAAAAAATATTTTCAACATGTACCATGTACCACTGACTAATTGTTGTGATTGATATATTTGACGTGAATAAAGTTTTTATTATTATTTTTATTGAATATCTCCACAGGTTTAACTATCCCTATACTTTCATATAATTCTTAAGACAATATATTTTATTAATATTTTTTTCGATATTTAATCAACATAGAGAAATACAAATTGATAAAAAAATTTAAATTGATAGAATCTAGTATCATACCAAGTTCCTTTTTTCATTTATAGTTTAGACCATTTCATAATATTTCCATGAAGACACTCATAATAACATGTGTTACCTAAGTTATTACGATCTAGTTCTGAAATAATAGCTAGCAGTCAACATTAAATCGCCTTCACATTTCTTAACTCCCAAAAAAATGCACGGTGCACCGTGATTAATTAAACGAATTATGTTGTTCAATTTGGTTATCTTTCGATCGGGAATTTGTCGCGTTCAAATGATTGTCCATTTATAGCGGTAATTATGTAATATGTAAACCCATTTATTTAATGAGGTTAGTGACCTCTGATTTTAAGCTTTCCATGTAGCTATGATACACTTAATTATAAATATTGTAGCTATTGTTACATGTTAATGGATTCCTTGTTTGGTTTCAAATTTAGCAGTCTGTTATAATTAGATACATTTTAATATCAATATATGATTATTATAATTATGTGTTTTATATTCTAATTTGTTTGCAAAACGATTTAAAAGCTAGTTATTAAAAAAATTGATTTTTTTATTTGTTATTAATTTTTCATAAATTGTATCTTAGTTTTAAATAACACGCTGTTTCTTTATTTACAGCGTCTTGACAATTTGTTTCAGAGAGAAAAATTAAAACCACTAAGATTCTTACTAAAACTCAAAGCTTTCAAAGTGCAAATATGCTTATTATTTCACTGCGGAATAGTTTTTTATTCTAAAGAAAAAAGAATTCCCATAAAGCTGAAAGGGACAATGAGAACCGCCACTGAATATAAGTCTAGAGGCTGGCTCACATTACAGTTGACACTTAATCCAAAGATCGACTTAAATATTTTGATATAGTCGTCGGTAGATAAATGTCGTCGATTTATCACGACACCGTAAATGCTTTCTGTCGACTTTGGAGGCATACACACTGTACAGCAATACACAAATTATACATTAGTACATTTAATTGATACATTTTAGAACAATCAGAAAAAATCAGACAAATTAAAAGCTTACACAAATCATGTCCCGTCGAAGGTTGGCGATCATCAAGACTTTTAATTTTTGTATGTCACGCTTCTGAATGTCTTTTGATCCAAACCATTGCCTGAGATTCTTTAACCAAAACGTGCGTCTGCGGCCAGGTATGCCACTTTGCCTTGTATGATAAGTTGAAACATATCACAGCAATGCATTATTGTTAGGTGTTAAATGTAATCCTAAATTTTTCTGGGAAAATTTATTTACACTTCGATAAATTAAACATACATGTAAAAATATAGATAATTTTACAAAAAACAAAGAATTAATATAAAGTAAAAAAAAATATTTTTATTAATATAATAAATACAGTAAAAAATTTCTTAGTAGCCATTACGTTTAATCGATCTTCTTTGGTTTTGTCGTTGTGTTTGAGAATCGTTGTCGATAAAACTGAGTTTCGTAAAGTTCTCAGTTGCACACACATAAATAATGAAGCACAGTGTGTAAACACTCCGGTCGCGTTATTTCATTCGCTATTTATTGAAGATAACGATCAGTTGTATCCGACTCTTTTCTATTGATTGTAATAGCGCAGAGGATGAGCTAAAATCTCTTATTAATCAAAGATTATGACTTAATATTTCCTGAACTATCGTGTGGGAACTGAATCAATCATACTTATATCAGGTAAATTGGATACAACCGATAACAAAATCACTGTAATTCACGTATATATGTACGTTAAAATTTGGTTAATACATACATAATAATTAGAAGTACTTTATATAAATAAATGCGAAAAAATCAAACAAACGTTTAAACCTTATGAACTTAGAATATGTTATTTATAGAACAGGATGCAAATGGGAAGCTAATCTGATGAGAAGTGATACCACCTATGGACACTCACATCGCCATAAGGCTCGCAAGTTGTCAGCATTTTATGAATTGGTATGTTCATGTCTTGAAGGACTCTGAGTCAAATTGGATCGGAATAAAAACTGCCTTAAAACGCTTACTCATCGGATAACGGACGTCGAGGTGTTCTAGATTTTTTTCAATTGTTCCACTGGCGCTACAACCGTTTAGGTCTAGGTCTCAGATTTCTATATCTGTTTCGTGATCATATCTAGTCAAGTCTTCTGTGACTAATACGCGGCATTTGGGTTTTCAAACCATGTTTTCCTTGCGAGCGAAAAAGTGTTAGAAAGTCGATTGGTTGGTGGCTGGGGAGTGAACCTAGGACCTCGGGAATGAGAGTCGTACGAAAAAGCTAAATACTTTTAATTATACGTAAAAGCCGTATCAAACAGTGCAAATTAACTCCAAAATCTTTCATAGAACTTCTTCGTTTTGGGTCGTAAGACTGAATGACAATTTAATTAAACTTAAAACACACCCAATAAAATCAAAAGTTAATGAATTATCGGATAATTTTCAATTTCCTTATTAAACAATTATTAAAACATCAAGTACTCGATATAAAAACCATTGTGATCTGCCGACAAGGCTTGTTTAACGTTGGTGTAATAAAGTAATTAAATTATTACTAATTAAGAAAGCCACGCATCACAACAGACTGATAAAAACAGTTGGAATACGTTACAAAAATGTTAAATGCCCGGTAGGTTACGTTAAATTATTCATTGAATGATGTACTTGCTTAAGAATTTGATGAATATCTTCTTCATCATCCTTCTGTTGTTTTCGTAAATTTCTGGAGATAGACTTCCTACATTTTTCTCTAGCACGCACTGGCCTCTGTATCCAGTGAGAGTCAACCTCCTTGACGATATCGTCAGTCCCCCTAGTTAAGGTTCATGGAACCTGCGGGTCCATAGGTATATGTCCATGTGCGCTATGTGGCCAGCGCCAATTATTACGTCGCTTACGCCGCCTTTTACTTTTTTGATAAATATATAAAATCTAAATTATTGTTAAACAAAAATAATAATTTTAAATAAGACAATTATGGAATACCATAATACTCACTAGATGTGTTCACCTACTATCTTCTGTTACAGAATTAGATGCATGAAAATGTTTGTTTGTGTGTCGGAAGGCAGAAACATTGGTACAGTATTAAAAACAGACAAATGAGCGTTCATCATTTGTTCACACTGTATTTATAATCTGTGTAAATTTTATAGTTTATTTGGTTTTATAGCCTTATTAGTCCCCTAACGGCTTGTTTATGTTTGACATGATTTTAATCGTTCCTTCAATAACATAATTATTAGGGCTTTCTCGTTTTAATGGCCTCTAAATTATTGTATCAAGGTCGTATTTCTGTCTAGACTCTTATTACATGTGTTTGAATGACTATTAATTAACTGTTATTTTAACGGCAAATTAAAATCATTCAATTATATTAAACAGAATTATTATTTGTAAATTATCTGACTTTATGATTCTAGTGAGAGTTGTTAATAATAATAAATAAATATATATAAAACAGCCTTTATTCTAGTATACAGTCCAAGTCATTATGTTTGTCATTAGTCCTCAACCTCCGATGGTGTGAAGGCCTCATCTAAACTCTTCCACTTGTCTCTCATCCTCGCCACAATTTTCATTCCTTCTCGCACGCTCTACGCCCTTGACTTGCGAACTGGTACTAAATATAATCAGAATCAATTTAATATCTTCTCTGTTGACGTTCCTAAGTATATTTGATCAACGTGAGTATGAGGGAAACATATGCGATACACATGCAAGAGTAATTTTAGCAACGACCTTAAACATACAATCGCCAACGACCTTAAACCATTTACGAAGTGCCTCCAAATTAATTACATAAACTCAAGATCAAAGTTCGAGGTTCACAAAATTATCTAATTTAGTTAAGTAGGAACAATTAGTAGCAAACAATCGTATCATACAGTGCGTCAGTAAAAAGCCCCACAATGGGTAGGTGATTGTTACCTGAGAACTAGGTCGCTCCTTGACCGAACTTATTGTTTTGACAATATATTGTCAACGATTGGTCGCAGGTAATAATGGAGGAATTGTTTCGATGCAGAAGGGCGAAGGCTTATAGAAGAGACATTTCTATAGAGTATTTTTACTTAGCCGTTAAGACACAATAATAGTTATAATGTCCAATCTAGCAGATATTAATTGAGTGGAAGTGAAACTTTTTTCGACTTGAATACTTTTTAAAAGCTAGCATAAATAACTTAATCTGTCATTCCATAACTGTACTAAAGTACTTCCGAACTTATTCCAATTAGGGTTTTCAAGAACAGAGCGTATCAGTTTTAAAAAGGCCGGCAACGCAGTCTCGAGTCCTCTGGTATTGAGATTGTCAACAGTATCACTTAACAACAGGTGAGGTTACTGCCCGATTGACCCTGTTCCATAAAAATAATAAGTTAAAATTTTTTTAACGTAATTTTGTTTGCTACGGCTGAATAGAGGCTGTTGGTTAAACAGCGCTGTTTGGTTAAAAGGCTGGGCTGTTGATTGAAAAGCTAATTAAGCTAGCTGGCTGTGACATATACACTAGAAAGTATTTTATTAATATTATAAACGCGTAACTTTGTAAGTATGGATGTTTGTTACCCTTTCACGTAAAAACTATTAAATGGATTTGAATGAAACTTACAATAATATAGCTTATACTCCAGAATAACACGTAAACTACAATTTATAAACATTTTGTGTGAATTGTCCAAATTCAAGTATGTAGGAAGAAATCTGTCATTCGCGAGCTTTTTTGGCATGCGCTGCAAAAACCGCTAGAGTTACACATATGTATATGATGAAAATGTTTATCTTAAATAGTCCTACAAAAATCCTACCAGAGCATAATATATCTATATCTTATGTGTAAGCCATTTTAGTCAAAATTGAAAAATAGCTAAGTACAATGAAAATTGATAATTTATTTCAAATGCACATTCGGTAGTAATAAATCGATACCTAAATGAATATACTTTTATCACAGTGTGAAAAATATGTCTTTCACGCAAACTATGTTTTTCATTTGTACAAATAATATGTTAGTCCTGCGCAGACGAAGTCGTGGACACCAGCTAGTATTTAATATTTCAATATCAATCATATTATCATAGTCAATTCTTATATTATTCAATCACTATATCATTACATTATTAAAATATATAATTTTTATATAAAAATATAATTTTAGTTAATTCTAATATACCTAATAACTAACCTTAAAATTTAATAATTAAAATATATTATTGAAAGCAGTACCTTCAGGCAAGGTTCCGTAGAGCAGCGTTCCCCATTTGAATAGCTCGACTAATTCTTTTTCCGAGGTAGCTGCCGTCTCTTCGGCCTGTGATGTCGACTAACCTTTTTGATATTTCCCTAAAAAGCCTTATAGCGCTAGGACCCCACGGACCAAGGGTCTCGATATCGAAAGGGACAAAATCATATTCAGAGCCTAGACCCCTGTATTTGCAGGCTTTATTATATTTGCCGATTACATCTTTTTTATCTTTAAATCGAGAACAAGAAAGTATGATACTTTAACATGCAATGTAGTCACTATGTTGGTATGAAAAGCGTCATTAATTCGATTTGTTTGTTCTAGTATTGATCAAGTAAGAATGCGCTTTTATCTTCAATTGCATATTATAGCGATTCTCCCGCACCATTTACATTTTTCCATAATACTTGAGCTTTCTTGTACAATTAAATTGTAAAACACGTTTTAACGTGCTCTACAAATGTAAAGCAATAAGTTCTTCCATAAAAGCCTACGCGTAAGGATTGTAAACACTGCAGTTAGTACTTTGATATATATTAAGCGTCCATATCTAGTTATCGTAGGTACCTATATCTTGTTTTTGCAATAAAATTATCTTTTCATAGTTTCGAAGCTAAGCTAAACTCCCTTTTACTGTTCGTTAAGAGCATTTTACATCTTTTATACGAACGGCAAATAGTCGGAACGACAAAGATTTACTGATTAAGTGGGCTTACATTGTAATAAATGATGCGGTAATAAAAAGAGAGGCTGGTCGCTGCTGGTAACTGCTGACTTGCATCATCGGACGTCGAGGCTGAATAGGATATCCCACCGTTCGTCGTTCCACAACTGAGCATTTTTTTGAGACAGTTTCTGCCATGCACCGTCATTATGGAACCAACTATCCATTCAAGTATTTCTGAATCGATTCAACTAGGGACCTTTAAGAAAATCGTGTACCAAAACTTAAAAGCCCGGCAACGTATTCGCGAGCCTTCTGGTGGCAGTATCAGGTGAGCCTCCATTTATTATTTAAAATAAATAAATAAATATCTATATTAACCTATGAAGTAATATTATAATAACTTTATTGTAATATATTAATTACATTTCTTACTTTTATTTAGAAATAATCTTGGTGATGTATATTTTCTGATCAATTTGTGTTAAATCATTATTAGTAGGTATAACATTTTAGTATATTTTTAATTATATATAGTTTACACAAATACATGCTATTCGATCAGAGACACTATTGTGAAGTGGTTGATGACAATGCTTTTTATTTAGTGAGTCGTAAACTTATCGTTCCATACCGTAGGATATTATAGTTAATATGATAAATATATTACCCGAGATGCCTCTAGATTAGTCGGTACTACGTTTGAATCGCGACTGAAACCGCACACTGACCATATATTAAATGGAATTATTCACCTTATCAAAACACATCTTGTATTTATGTGAGCGCCACAATGAACCACCCTGGCGGTGACCACAAATCAATTCAACGTAAGATACGTCTGAATTTTCATAACTCCCGCTTAGGTAGCTTATAATAAATTTCCTAACCATTACTTATTATTCCTTAAATTACTCTGCTGGACGGGTAAATGTTTATTATCGAACAATTACCTACCTATTTTTTTTTTTTTTTTTTTTTTTTTTTTTTTTTTTTTTTTTTTTTTTTTTATTTTTTTTTTTTTTTTTTTTTTTTTTTTATTTTTTTTTTTTTTTTTTTTTATTTTTATATTTTTTTTTTTTTTTTTTTTTTTTTTTTATTTTTTTTATTTTTTTTTTTTTTTTTTTTTTATGAAATGGAATCTCGCTGTTGGCCTTAAGGGCCTTTACAGCTCAGCACGGGCTGTTTTGGCGAGCTTAGCTCAGCCGGAAGGGGTGGGGTTCCCGCGACTCGCGCAAGGGCGTCTCCTGTGAGACTCGAACCTCGGCTTGGGCCGTCGCGGGGGGGTCAATCGCCTGAAGGGCAGGACGGAAGCTCACTGGAGTGAGCGAAATGCGGAGTAAAGGTCCTCGCCTTCCCCGGAGAAGGCGGTTTTTAACCCTAATCTGTTTGCTACTGCTATTATTATTATTATTGGCCGCGCGGGCGGCTTTTAATTTATTGTTAGCTACTGTGATTGGATCATCCGGATCCTTTAGTATGTGTCGGGGCCTCCTGCGAGCCTTTTTAGTCGGGAAGGGATAATAATTGATGCTATTACGCACCAGTGGGTTGGGATGATGTTTAGCCTTGTCGAAGTGGCGTTTGGACGCCAACTTCATCCATTGGGCTATGGTAGGGAGCTCCAGGTCATAGTGGAGATCGACGTTTCTCACGTAGAAGGGTGCGCCGGTCGCGATTCTCATGAAACGCGACTGTAGCACTTGCAACCGGTGGATATACGAGGGGGCACAGTGCGCGAAGACTACGCTAGCGTAGGTCATGCACGGTCTGACGCAGGCCTTGTACAAGGTTACCTTGTGTCTAAGGGACATGTGACTCCTTTTATTTAGGAGGAAATGGAGGCGAGAGAGGACAAAAGCGGCCTTCTTGCGAACGGCGGCTACATGCTTACGAAAATGCATGCCGCTGTCGAGCGTGACTCCTAGATATTTGACGGACTTTTGCCAGGGAATGGCTTGTCCGTAAAGGGTGACCTCTTTTTTGAGGAGAAATTTTTCCCGAGTATTAGCGTTAGCACCGGGGTTGCCCCTGGCAAAGAGAACTGCAACACTTTTCTCGGGATTTAACTGAAAGCCCCATTTCCGGAACCATTCGCCTAGCGACGTGGTTGCGGTCTGGAGTCTGTCCACGATGACACCTCTGTCTTTATGAGTGGTATAGAGAGCGGTGTCGTCGGCATAGAGGGCTAGCTCCACATTCGGAGCCCTAGGGATGTCGCCGGTATACAGCGTGAAAAGAAGGGGCGAAAGGACCGAGCCTTGAGGGACTCCGGCCCTGATTGGACGAGGAGACGATAACGTTCCTTCTACGCGATAGCGAATTGAGCGGTCGGACAAGAAGTCGTGTACGATACGCACGAGTCTCAGTGGCACTTGAAGGTGGTAGAGCTTGTAAATCAAGCCGTTGTGCCACACCTTGTCGAAAGCCTTCGCTATGTCGAAGAAGAGCGCACCCGTGGCTCTCGGTTTCAGGGAGCTGTTCATCCCGGAGAGGATGTGCTCCGTGATCCGATGGACTTGATGGACGCACGAGTGGGCCGGCCTAAAGCCAAACTGCTCATCGGGAATGAGCCCCTTTTCTAGGGCATAATCTAGGAGGCGCTTTTTCACTACCTTCTCGTACAGCTTGCTCAGCGTGTTGAGAAGGCTGATAGGGCGGTAACTGGTGGGATTGTTACGAGGCTTGCCCGGCTTGTGAATACCGATGACAATGGCCTCTTTCCACTGCGCCGGGAAGGTGCAGTTTTCGAGTAGGCAATTGAAAATGGCCACTAGCAAGCATATCAGATGGGGCGGTAGGCACCGGAGGACCTTATTCGAGATGGCGTCGAGACCTGGAGATTTACGAGGCAGAGAACTCTTGATAAGAGTTTTGACCTCGGCTATCGACGTAGGCGGGAGCGGCTCGGGAGAGAGGGGCAGTGCGACTATGCGTTCGACTTCGCGGTTCACGTGTTCGACGTGCGCCGGGTCGCTATGCTCGAGATACGGCGTGCACTGCTCCACTAGGTTGACGGCTAAGCACTCGGCTTTTTCGTCGTCATCGAATGCGTCAGGCAGATTTGGACGCTTGAGAGGGGGCATAGAAGCCACCGTGTCGGTTTTAAGAGAACGCGCGAGAGACCAATAGGCCGTATGCGAAGGTGACAATTCGCTGGTGAGACGGTCCCAGCGTTCGTTTCTAATTTCGCGCATGCGCTCTTTGACTCGGCGCTGCGAGGCGCGGAGTGCTCTGCGGTTATCGTCGGTCGGCGCTCTGGCGAAGGCGCGAGTCGCCGCGTTCTTCTCGGTCAACAGACGCCTCGCGTCCGGGGGAAGCTCCCAGCGTTGAGCGAACTCATCTGGGACCTTCCGGGACGATTCGGCGACCTTGGTCTGAATGTAATTAGTGACCGAGGAGATCGCGTCTAACGCGTGAGCGGACGAGACTAAATCGTCGGGGATATTAGAGAGGTCAGACGTTTCGACGGGCTTGAGGGCCTCGTCTAGCTTCTGCCAGTCGACTATGGACTTGTACCTCTTCTCTAGGGTGTTAGGTGGGCCGAATTCAAATTGAACCGGGAAATGATCAGAGTCTAATTCGTGTAGCACCTCTACGCTACGCGGCTGTAGTGCTACGTTTCGTAGAACCGCTACGTCTAAGACGTCCGTTGAGAGAAGGCCGTTACAAGTTATACCGCGACGAGTCGGTTGAATGGGGGCAATGACATTGAAATTGAGCACGTCAATAAGTCTACTGAGGGCTCGCCCATTAGGGTTTTCTTTTGAGCTATTCCAGTCCCCGTGCTTGCTATTGAGATCCCCGACCAATAAGACCGAGGGGCCCAGCGCAAACAGAGTCCTTAGATCGCTCTCTAGGATGTCCTTAGAGGGAGGGAGATACACCGACACGATAATAATCGGCTGATGACCGGTCATAGCCACGCGTAACACAGAGCACTCTATGTTTGTTAGCGACGGCGGGTCTAGCGGCGAGCAGTGAAGCGCACGTCTATAGTAGATGAGCGTTCCGCCTTTCGCCGTAGGTCTGTCGTTTCTAACCGCGACGTAATTCGCGAATCTAGGCGCGCGAACGCTGGGCTTGAGAAACGATTCCTGTACTAGGAAAATATCTATTTGGTGGCGAACGAGGAAATCTCGGACCAAATCTGCCTGCGGCTTGAAACCGTTTGCGTTAAATGTCACTACGGACAGCGATCGAGCCTTGACCCTAGACGTGGTCGTAGCTATTGCGGTGTGTTGGATTCTACGAATTGCCGCACGGATTGAAGTAGCAGGGCATGCTGAGATACGACGTTAACCTTAGCGGACACGTCTAAAGCGGATGTATAGGCTTCGTGGAATGCAACGAGGGCATCCAAGTCTAAAGCGCCTATAACGCTGAACGCAAGATTAAATGCGTTGCTAACTTTTGCGGACTCCGCAGATGCCTCCGCGGGAGGGCGGAGGGCTTGAGGAGGAGGGCTCGCCTTAGGGGTGGTCCTCTCCGTTACGGTGGGTGTCGGCACTGACGCCTGGGAAGGCGCCGCAGATGCCGCTTTGGTTGGTAGAGGCGGGAAGGCCTCTGACGTGAGCTGGGGAGGGCCCTCCGTTACCGGGGGCTTGACCCAGGGACTACTTTCGGGCTGTGGGGCCGGCACGTAAGTGGGCTTTGGTCCCGTGCCACGGCGGGCCGCGTCACGCCCCGCCGTGCGCCTAGACGCCGGCTTATGCGCCTTGGGGGCTCGAGGACAACCGCGATAATTCGCTGGGTGCCCCTGTTGCCCGCAAAGCACGCACGCCGGCGGCTCGGCGCACGGAAGTGTGCGCTTGCAGTCCGCGGTGCCATGGTCGCCTAAGCACTTGACACACCGCGCCCTGGCGAAACAGTTACGGGCTGCGTGCCCGTAGAGTTGACAGCGATGACACTGTCGTGTGAATGAGTGTTTGAGGGGGGTTTCAACCCTCAGTCCCGAGAGCTTACAACACTCTCTGAGACCAAATATCTTTTTACCGCTCGGGGTGAGGTCTAGCACTACGAGTACCATATCGTACGCTTCCTTTGTAGTGCGTTGGAGCATTCTGAATACCTCCCTAACGGGGTACCCTTGCTCTACTAAGTCGGTTTGGACTATCCCGGAGTCTATTTCCTTCGGAATGCCCTTGATAACTACCCTAAGGACGCGCTCCTCGGGTAGGGGGAAAGTATGTCCTCCGATACCTTCAGAGC
Source organism: Pieris mannii (assembly GCA_028984075.1). Taxonomy (NCBI): domain Eukaryota; kingdom Metazoa; phylum Arthropoda; class Insecta; order Lepidoptera; family Pieridae; genus Pieris; species Pieris mannii. Next base: position 12,118,792 of record CM054779.1, on the reverse strand, counting down.
GAAGGTGGGAGGTTAAAAACCGGTGGTGATCCGGTGAAAACACCTGTACGCATAAATTATCCCGCAGCGTACGGGCTTTGTAATTAATCGACTTAGTGTCGAGGAGCTTTGAGAGAGCGGGCCATACACCCTTATCCCTTATGTAAACGGGCGGCGGTGTTTTAATACGGTCCGCGGGAGCGGACGGCGCGGGTTTTCCCGATAAAAGGGAGCTAAGATCCCTCTTAGGAGGGCTTGAGGGCTGGGTTGGCCTCTTGGCCGGAGGACCGCCTTTAGCCGAGCGCTTTTTCTTACGTCCTACTGTTTGAAACCCGTCGGATTCGTTCGACGACGTTTCGTTATTTGATTCCGCCCGGGCGGATTGGGTTGACATACGCGACAGTGGCCGTGATTGGCTAATCGACTCATCGCTTACGCTTCCCATATCGCATGGTGAGCGCGAGCGCGAACGAGATCCTGATTGGTCAGTACGCGAGCTACCTATTTTGTCGGCGCGCGAGCAAGACCCGGATTGGTCGGTTACGTTAGTCGATGCCTTCGCGGAGGCATTTTTATTCGCCCTACGCGACGATGGCCGTGATTGGTTAATCGTCTCATCGCTTACGCTTCCCATTACACGACGTGGTGAGCGTGAGCGCGAGCAAGAACCTGATTGGTCGGTCCGCGAACGAGATACAATTTTGTCGGGGCGCGAGCGAGACCCAGATTGGTCGGTTACGTTAGTCGATGCCTTCGCGGAGGCATTTTTAACCGTCTTACACGGCGGCGGTGACGGCGAACGCGGCGAGTCAGCGACAACGGACTCATTAAAGGCCCGAATAACGTCTGGATAACGTTTGTTTAAAAAGAGCATTAAACTGCTCATGTCAGGAGGTGGATCCTCGGACGCCATTCTGAAGGCGGGAAGCCAACAGTTTGACGACGAGTGTGTACCTAAGCCTACTGGTAGTGAGTACCTAAGCTAGTGATTTGCCCTAACGTGTATGCGTCTCCGCTGGTGATAGCGGAGGTGTGGTTTGTCACCGACCTAACCAGCCCGTAGGAGTTTGGGTAAATAGAGCCCCTACGGATGTGACAGGACCCGTCCAACAGTGGACCTGTTTTTAGCCGGTTGCAAGGAAAGTAGTTGGAGTACCTACTCCCTATCGCGTGCCTACTAAGAGGCCCGGCCGCCAACAGGACTTGGAGGAAGCGGAGGGGCTGTTACGCGCCTTGAAAAAGGCACGGTGTATGCACCCCGGACAAAAACACTCCCGCACAAGGCGTTAACCGACAGATAACCGTTTGGCACCGTTAGGTGGCTATCTGAACGGCCGCAGGTAAACCCGCGATCATAAATTGCAGCCTTCAAAGCCCGTTGTCCACCGAAGGCGCGAAGCGACCAATGGGAGCGCAGCAGGCGGCAAGGCAGCAGTCGGAGAGCGCGTGCGCACTGTACAGTGGCAAGCGGCGATGACTCACACGGAGCGAGCGAGATAGCACAGGAACAGACGTCCGCACGGAACGACGGTCGGGCGCAGAGTGTTTTGAACTAACCGACAAGAGGTGACCTACCTACCTAGTATTGTGAATCACAATTTATACCATTCAAATAAATAACATTTCCAAGTAAAATGTTACCCAACCAATCTAATACAAATCTTTTTATTCTATGCAATTTTAAAATGGAGTAGTGTTGGCCTAGTGAATTTCGATTGTGACTCTCATCCCAGAGGTCGCAGGTTCGGTCCCCGGCTGTGCACCAATGGACTTTCTTTTATTTGCGCAAATAACATTCGCTCGAACAGTAAAGGAAAACAGCGTATGGAAACCGGCTTGCCAGGCGAAAAAAGTTGTCGTGGGTCAGGCACAATAGACTCATTTCCAATTAAATTGATAAATGATCATGATATAGATACAGATATTTGTGGCCGAGACCTAGAAATGTAGCGCCGCTGACATTTTTAATATTTTTAAATACTTGAGTAAAAAATTACAATATACCAGTTGGACAGTATTCTTAACAATATTTTTTTTGAATCAATGGCGCCGACTGATCTATAAAAATAGGTCCGTTCACTAAGTAGACTTATTATAAATTCTACAACCAGTACTTAGGTCTAACATGTTAATGCTTACTCTTCATAAAAACAAACATAATAATTTTGAATTTAAAATGCTGTCGAGCTACTGCCGCGACATCTTGTTTACATTGAGTTAAATACATTGTAGATTATACATTGCTTCACTAGTTCATAATTTTTGATGTTCTATTATTTTTGTACATCAATAGTTATGAAGCAATCTCAACGCGAAAACTTGCATATAACATTTCATAAAGACAATGCACGGTACCTATTACAAATTAATTGAAACTTTGGCATAATTCCATGAATTACTTTTTAATGTATAATATTCTATAGTTTCGATATTAGTAATTTTCAGGAACATGTATATTAAAACCAATAATATACCTGTATAGTAGTTTTATTCTAGGAGTACATTGTGTTTACATATAATTATTTAACTTATAATATATTGTAAATTCTATTTTAAAAGAGTAAGTGCGTGTAGTGCCCATTCTTCTCCACACGAAAACTACTTTTTGGAAGGGAATCCAAACCTAGAATCATCTTTCTATTTTATTTAACGCTAATTGGAATGAATGATTTGACTTTGACTTTTTTACGATAAAAAAAGGTATCGAATTTTTGTGTGACCGCTACAAACAAAAAAAAAACAAATTCTATCAAAATATCATCTATTAAGCTTCAATGGATTAAATTTATTTTCGCATTTATTTACCAAACTATACGAGAGCCTTAATATGCAGGTAATATTGATACTGGCAGTTCAAATTAATAATTAAATAACATTCAATAGAAAAGAACACAAGCAATGTATGTCGTTGTGATATAAAATCATATTCAGGGTCAGTTAATGCTGGCCATTAAGACTAAATGGCCAACGTGACCAGTCTATTATGAGCTGGTTTCTGAGATGCGAGGGCATATCTCACCGATTTGATTGTTATGGGTGAAAAATTATAAACGGATAGAGCACATACATTTTTATTACAGCGAATTAAACTTTGTAATGTAGAACTTCTTGTTTTTTTATTATACATTGCTATTGATTTTTTTTTGAATGTTTTACATTTTATGGAGCGTATTTTGTTTATTATCGTTAATATAAATTATATTACTAAAGTTCTCGGGTGGACTATATAGTGGTAATACTCAGAAACATACAGTGTGTTAATAATATAAAATCAGACTAAATGCGCATTTAGTATGAAAAAGAATTAATTATATTTATTAATAATAGATATATAAGGTAAGTAGGAAAATTGAACATAAAACATTTTGTACTTTTTAAATTTTGTATGATATTTTTCTTTTTCATTTATTCATTAAACTAAATCAGAGTAGTTAGAGGGCAGTTCAAAGTATAATAAAATTTATATCTTTATTTCTTTTAGTAACAATACAGTAACGTAGTCGTTTGTATCTTTCAGACGAATTGTGTTTAAACCACGATAAATGTAGACGAAAATTCTTTAATGTATTATTCGATTTGAATTAGTTTTGATAATTAGAGTGGCTCAATAGATTGTATTATACAGAGCAAAGATTTTGTAATATCCATTTCCACATACAATGTAAAAAAATTGGCAATAAAATTAATTTGATAATTAATTTGCCCGTACTTAACCTTAGTGTTCCTTCGTTTATGGTATTACCAGTAATAATTATTTTACGTCCTAGGGTCATTCCTTCCTTACTCATTAAAATATAGTTTACGATAAGCGATCTTCATATAATTACTAGCTCTAGAACGTGACATCTCTTAAAGTGACAATAAAAAACATGACAAATCTATTACAAACAACAGTTTGATTTGTAGAGCTCCTTGGAGTTTATATAAGTAAAAAAGTATTTTTTTAAAACATAATATGATATAATTTTTTTTATTAGTTTACGACGAAGGGATAAAGCATTCATTTTAATCTGAAACAATTGAATAGATGACATAATTACTGTTTTTTTTTAATTTTTATTGTAATTCTATTCTAAGAAAGAGTATAAAACCCAAAAGCAAGAAGTAATATCCACATAGTTAAAGCCCTCACGTCATTCACATAATCATACTTAGTCGTATTATTTCTTAGGTTTCCATATCAGCCTTTGACAACGTTGACCTTGGTACAGCACAGTTCACACAGTCCCTTCACTAAATTGTGGAAAAAACATGACAATAGCCGTCCCTCATGCGTGTATCTGCCAAGACAATCGATTATATTATTTCTTATGCACTTTATTGATTGTGAATTATATTGATTTGGGAAATAGGTGTTCCTCAAGGTAACGTTCTTGGGCCGCAATTGTTGTTTATTGTTCTATAGACAAAAAGCGTATACTGGTGGTAATGTTATTTTTTTACGGATTAACTAAAACTTAATGATTATTTATTTACAGATCCCATAATATCTGCTCAACGCAAACTTGGTCAGATTAGGATCCAACCTCTGTGGCTTTTGGTTTAGTTTCCAGTCTAAAAATATTTGAACAAGTACTAATAATATAAAACGGGCTGATTACTTATCAATCACAAGTTAATTCTATCACTACAGGCAAAGCTACTAAAGCTCTAAAATTAAACCTATTTAAAATACTTAACGTAAACAAATCAGCATTAGCTGAAACAAGGAAGCCCATAATTGGTGTTAAATCAAACATGGGCTAAAATTCTGCGTGAATGGAATCCGGCGATCGGAGATGACCGCAGGTTCCGCCGGCGATGCTATCTCGGAACACCTAGACCTCCACATGAGATTTAAGAAGGCTCGGATGAGGCTTTACTTCTTTGTAATATTTTACATAAATTACAAATATCAATTACTTAAAGAAGATACACTTTCTTTACCAATGCACATAGTTCCATCACTCCATTGGTAAATTTGTGATTGAGACCAACTTGACATTAGAAAGAAAGATATAAAAAAAGTATATAAAGCCCTTAATTAAGCAAGGAAGAAAAATAATTTAATCCGCATTAAATCAGTCAAAAACATCTCAACGAAATTTCTACAATGTTTTCCTTCAAGCAAGCAAGAGTGAAAATGGAGATGAAAATTAATTATTGCCAACTTCACCACGATCTTAGGGTTGAGAATTGCACTACGTTAAGACTGCTTATAACAGTATTCAAAGGGCTATTTGCAAATATTCTCCACTCACTATATAATTCTAATCAAAATATTTACCTATCTGTTACATTATATACACCTGGCCCACAATAGGCTATTAATCCTAACGATCTATAAAATACCGCATCCATAAGGTTATCGTATGAGGCGCTCAGAATGTAACGCCGAATCACGGCGCGGGCGCAGTAATTGCGGCTTATCTGCGCATTGTTCACGTAAGGAGCACAAGGCTGCGACCGCTGACGTGTGTGTTACCTGCTCTGTTTTTATGCTTAAGTAGGAATTATATAGATTAGCTATTTAATAAGATCTGATTAAGAAAGTTTTGTCTCATGTTAAATAATTAAGAATGAGCAATTATTTATAATCTGAATTTTTATGATTTTGGCATCAATAAAAAAACGCGATCTCTAGTGGGTTTTGAGCAGTGTTGGCCTAGTGGCTTCAGCGTGCAACTCTCATACCTGAGGTCGTAGGTTCGATCCCCGACTGTGCACCAATGGAGTTTCTTCCTATGTGCCTAATTTAACATTTGCTCGAACGGTGAAGGAAAACATCGTGAAGAAACCGATATGTCTTAGACCCAAAAAGTCGACGACATGTGTCAGGCACTGGAGGCTGATCACCTACTTGCCTATTAGAATAAAAATGATCATGAAACAGATTCAGAAATCTGAGGCCAAGGCCTAAAGAGGTTGTAGCGCCACAGATTTTTTCCCTAGTGGGTTTGAGGCGTAGGACATGTATATGATACAGGAATTAAACCAGAACCTCCTCAAGTAATATAAAACAAAGAAATTGAAAAAAATTTTTATTTATTTTATTATACTAATGTACCTCGCCACATTATACCGTGGCATTTTGTGATAAATATAAGGTATCATATTTATATAGGTATAAACATATATTTCTTCTATTCACTAAAATAATTTTCTTTCTTTACTAATATCACGACTGTGAAGTTTTTATTAAATTAATCGCATAAATATTCTGCCCCCTATGTGAGTCATTACTTGAATACAATTTGAAAAATCAGAAAGTCTTATCCTATGCAAATAAAATCTATAATAAAAAGTGCATTATTGTATCCGGTGCAGACAAAGGTGTGTTAATAGTATTCTTTTGTTGACGTGCTTTGTCTTGTGGTTGTGGGAACAATTAATCTGACTTAATTTATTGTTTGTTTTTATAATTGTGCACCAGTTTATAATTATATTCATATTAAATTTATATTTCTTTGTTTGTTTTTTATGAAATACGAACACAAAAATGCAAGCATGTAAATTAAATCGTTCTGGGATATTTAAAAACTACTGCTTATGATCAGAGAAAATTCCATGCTATAATAGAAGTGAGTTATAAAAAAAAGAGGTCGAGGAAGGAGTTTAAAGCAGTTGGTGAAGAAGATTGGGAGAAATGAACGCTGAAGATCGAGAGAGATGATGCTGATTGACGATAAGATATGCTAGAAAAAAAAACAATTTTTCTATAAAAAAGTGTGTATATATTTTGTAAAGATGAATAAATGTTTCAAGGAATTAATTAGGCTTGGTTATCATTATTCTAATATAAATGTTTTTTGAAGAAATAAAGAGAAATAGATATAGCATCATTAAACAGTGCTTTGTATATTGAAATTTAACACAAACAGTAAAAAATTAATCACATCAAGATCAAGAAATTGAACAAGACACTTCCCTTTGCTAAAGCCCTATTGTTCTTTCTGCGAATGTTTTAACGGTATTGACTTTTTGCCTCACTCTCATGAGAATATAGCTTTTATACCTTTACATTAAAGTCGAGATTCGAATGGACTTTAAGCAACCCTTTAACATCTTTATTTGTCTCTTGGGGTGTTTAGGAGTTAAGCGGATAACACGCGTCACTATTGAATGAGGGCTTAACTTCAATTTGAAAGAGTTTTTGTGCAGATAATATCTTAATATGTTTATAAATGGGGTTTGACTCTAATCTGTAACTGTCTGTTTCGTTTTGTTAGACTTTTTACTAACGTTTCGCATCGCCTTGATGGGGGTTTATTCTAAGGTAGTCGACACATCTGGAAATTACGGATAAGTTGATGCCAATAAACACTGATTACAGTTTTTAGATACCTAAGTGAGTTAACTGTGTAAATAAATAAATAAAACCCTTTTTAGGTCTGGGCCTCTGATTTTTGTACTTGTTTCATGATCAATAATTGTCAATATATTAGGCAAGTGAATAAACCTCATGTGCGTTAAACATGCCGTCGACTATTTGGGTCTAAGTCAAGGTTTCCACGGGTTGTTTTCCTTCACCGTTCAAGGGAATGTTAAATAGGCACATATACAGGAAGTCTATTAGTGCACAGCCGAAGATCGAACCTACGATCTCAAGGATGAGAATCGCCCGCTGCAGCCACTAGACCAACAAATTGTTTTGTTTGACGAATAATTAGAGAATTTACTACTTATTCATAAAATTTAGCCTTTTAAGATTTGCTATCTGCTACAAGTCCAACACTGCAGAGTTTTACTGTTATTGTTATGTATGTTAATAGGACCCCAAAATCTTTATTCGAATATCAAATGCGTTGTCACGATGCTTAGATATAAATCGGATGCGGGTTTGATTCCCGTTGGGGTGATATTAATGCAATAACGGACTTTTGATTCACAGATAGCTTTGATAATACGTGATATAGAACAATGGTTGTCATTAAATCAACTACATACACTGGGCTATGACCTCAGGGATGTGACTTCCATCCTGAAAACACTAAAAAAAGAGTGGCAGAGTTTATTGCCATTTCTTTTCTTCCGTTCATCCGTTCCGTTTGATATAGTGTTACCTTTATGAATAAATCATTTTTGACTTTGATTTCCCCGATAAACGAATACAAATATATGATCTTATATATTAATGTATATATTGGCCTTGTCCAATCAATATTATGTTTTATATGATTTTTATGCTATATCCGTGAGGCGTAGTCATAGGAAATCCCGCTTGGCAGCCGACCAATCGGATTCGTGAAGTAATTTCAAACAACTGCTTATACCCATAAATTTACTGTATTGCTTTGTTAATATAATAAATACAACTAAACAACAGTGAGCTTTTGAATGAGTATTAGCTTATTTACTTTGTAGATGCCTTTTTCATGTATTACAAATAAAAACATTTTGAGACTAATGTAGATGAATTGGTAAAATCTATCTTATACAGTTATTTAATATATAGAACAGTGGGCAAAAGCTCAGCTGATGTTAAGTGATATCACTGTTAACTCAATGTCAGAGGACTCGCGACTGTATGACCGTTCTTTTAAGAATTACTTCGCACTTTTCTTGAAGGACCAACGAATCGATTGAATCGACGATCCAGAAGAATATTTCATCCTTATAATATAATCAGACAATACACTTTATAAGCCATTCTGTGGGATTAGACACACGAATTAAGTTCGCTTTCCACTATGAAAATATATTGTAAAAATGTTTAGACTTATAATTGTTTTATGTTTATTTGGAGCAATTTAATATCCTGGTTACTGTGTGGCACTGTTTATAACTAGCGTAATTTTGATATAAGTTTTTCCTGTGAAACAAACTTGAAATAAATGGTTAGTATTATTACTTGTCTTTTAGGAATTTGCAAAACTTATCTTTGGTTTGTATATTAATAAATAACTGTTCAGTAGCTACTTTTGGATCTATATGAAATGTAAACGGTAAAAATTTCGTCCCTTAATTGCATAATTTTTATATCGTAAATGTATAATTAATAAGCCCTATTGTAAGACTTTATAACGCTTTCACAAACCAAATTATGTACACGAATGTATCCAACTAACCGCGTTACGTACAAATAAAAAAACACGTGAAGTCCGCGTGTAAGCATAACTAATTGGTTTAACCAAATAAAAGAATTACGACCATCATATATTGACACGTGAATTCACGAGCCTCTTTTACAATTACATTCGAGAAAATTTTTTGTTAGCAAAACTGGGGATCTAGCTATTATGGACGGATCATTTGGAGCTTTTTATATTGGGATCAGGCCGTTGAAAATTGAAACGTCATAGAGTTCCGACGGCGTGATGAAAGTTAATCTCGTTGGCTATGGAGGTGCTAGTACATACTATGTTACAGCTAAAGTAAATACGTACAAAGATAGTTATTTAATTGGCACAGTTCTATAACATCGACTCAAGAAACTTGCAAATAACGCATATTAGTAATTTTAAAAAAAGACGACTTCAACGGGACCACTTCATATTAATTTACTTTGAACAGATTTTCGAAGGTTCCGAAAAAGGAATCATAAGACTCGAATTAAAGCTACCTCCTTCCTTTTTGAAGTCAATTAAAATTCATATAAAATCGTGCTCTCGTATAAAGGACTGGCTCTATGGAGCTTACGGCTCACAATAAACCACACAATTAATTAACTGAAACTTTTGATATTTTTAAATGGATTAAATTTAGAACTACCAGATTTGGCATATATAAAAATAAATATTATACATATGGTATATTTAAGAATTTAAGGTTATTAAATGTTTAACACTAAGAACTAGAATTTGGTTTCTATTTGTAAATTTTTCGTTTATGCTTAAGAAAATATAGGTTACAATAGTGTGAACATGTAGTTACAATTTTGCTCATTAGTCGAGCACGGCTACATAGATTGTAAACATGCGCTAACTGGGTACTTAAATACACATTGATCTTGTATGATGTATTCACAACATACGTAACATACTAATTAGAGTAGAGATTTTATATGCTACCGGAATGAAATATGACCTTATCTTATTTTTTTATTAATTTATTTTGCAGAATAATATAATCTAAATGGTGGAAGCCGTCTTGTTTAAGTGCGCGAATAATGCTTACAGAAGTACTTAAATTTAAATTTTATGTTGGTTAACTTTCAACTATCTACTGACTGCAGCAGCAGCGGCGGCAAATACCTCAAGGTTCTCTCGCAATAGACATTGTGTTCTCTTCATATACAGAACCAAACTTGCGTTACGGCTCGAGTCTGTACCTGGTTTATGTCATCTGGAAAAATATATATTATCTATATGACCGACCTTGAGTTTCTTATGGAGTTATGAAATGCCATCTATTTGTTTTGACTGTCTGTAATCAATACAGTACTGTAAACTGCGTTGGCCACGACATTATTTGTCGTAAGCGGCAAGTAGTCATCCGAATTTAATTGATCCTATGAACACCCAGACAAGGCTCGTAAATTTTTCGGGCTCTTAAGAATCAACATTCTCTTGTCATTAAGAACCCTAAGTCAAATTGATTCAGGAGTACTTCAATGGGTGGTGAAACCATAATTATGGTGGACTGCACAAACTTGTAAAACACTCAGTTGTGGAACGTGTGAAATTTTATTTGTCTCGACGTCCGATGATGAAAATTCATCCAAAATGCTCTGAATGCTTTCCATGGTAAATGCGGCAGAAGATGAAGAGACACATCTCTACGCAACGCCGGGATCGCGAAATGTATCTATACATTACAATCACGAAATTTATTAGACACTAAAGAGTATAAAAGTTGGACATCACAATCCTACTATTATCTAACATAGCACATACATAGAAATGTCTATTTTGGTACTAAAAGTTCAATCGTATATGTAAATAAATAAACACTATACGTGTAACATATTTTCGTTCAACACATAATTACAAATTTGGAAATCTCTTAGTTGAAAGTGAATTATCATTAGATTTTTTTAAATCACGTCTTAACAGACAGAATTACCAAAAGTTATAATAGAGATATCAGAGCAGCCGCCCGTTGTATAAAGGAAAAAATCCATTTAGTTTCGCGTCACACGATCGATCACATAGATCCGATCCATGCGTGAAAGGATTAAGCTAGATCGCTGTTTATTTATCAATTTGACATACAGTTTATCGCGAATCTTAAATTGATTTGTGTGAGAAAGATATGGGAAAGTAAACCGTATAGAAATGATGATCGTTTAATGGTTTATGCGCACGCAATGCTTTACAATTTATATAACGTTATTATTTTTATAGACTTAAATAGCTTTTTTATTTATTTCCTTTGGCTAGTTTCCCGACTTTATTGTCATCGGAGGTATAAGCATATGTGCGTATGCCATTAGCTTTTAGATTTTGGTTCATTTTGTTATTTTTTTAAATTATATTAGATTGAGTTTGGTAGTGTTTTAGTAGTTTTAATAGTGGTAAGCTTTGGTTTCTTGTATTTTTTTTGTGGATTTACACGTCTTGCAGTTTACCCTATTAAAATGAGATCACTTGTTAGCAATAGGGCCGTTGCATCCCTTATAATAATTATTTGTTTTAATGTAAAATATAAAATTAGTAAAATAGCAATTTTCATTGGTATGATTAAGTAGTACATATTTCTGTATTTTTATCTTATTTACAGTAAATTTTAGACAGGTGTTTGAAGTCTCTGTTATGTCATTTCTATAATTTCTCATATCGTCCGGTCTCTTGCAATTCCAGTCGGTTCAAGTTGACTCGGTACGTTGACGGTGGCAAGGGATCGGCGTATGATGTAGTTGAGTACGGCATGTCTCGAGAAGGAAATCATTTTGCTTAGAACTGTCAACTTTGTGATCATCTTTACATATGTAAAAGACTCATCTTACCTAGAGAGTAGGTATAACCAAAATTAATATGGGTGATTATTTAGAAACTCATAAAACTTTTTGTATCCGTACTACACTATTCAGACAATTTTAAACCCTCTTATTGTCTATGCAGGAAAAATAAAAAAAGTAATGTACCAATTATTTAGTTTGTTCTATTTCCGTTGTGAAATCTATAGGTGTACTCTAATTGAATGTTGTGTGGCAATAACTAAATCATGTTTCAATAATAAACACTTTTCTATAATTCCGAAGGCCTTTTTTAAGCGTCGGTTTCAGTTATAACGGGCATTTCTTACATTAAACGAAAAGTAAAACTCGAATCCATTTAAAGTTCACCGCGAGAGCTAATTGGAATTAAGACATCTTTATTAAATTAAATACCGTTTGTAAAATATTTAGAAATTCTTGCAACACTTAATTATCGATTTAATTCTTACTGTAAAAGCACATTATTAACTAATTAAGATTAAAAAAAAACCAAATAAAAACACTAAAACGTTAAAAAAAGCACCATAACTTTCGCTTAATTAAAACAGTTAAAAGTGTAATTAAAGCAGGATTAAGAAATCAACTAAAATAATTTCACACTATCGCCCTGATTACCATACTGCATATGCTAATAAGTGTTCAAAATATGTGCCGATAAAGTGTTTTTAGAGATAAATTCAGCACAACTATAACTTGAATACAATACAATAAGTTATTTTTATCTCCACTTCTCGAGATAGCACCTCACAATAATGTATCAAATTACAACATTAAGATTCGTATCGAATGCAAATTAATAACATTTGAAAAAAGAATGCATGGCTTAGTATTATGGAATTTCAGAAATTTATATTGTGTTAGTATAGGTGGTCTCATCATTTTTGTATATTTCTTGTCGCGTAAATGTTATGTAAGTGTTATTAATAACCATTTAGATTAACAATTAAATTATATTTTTTATTTAAATCTTAAAACAACGTCTATCGGGCCAACTAGCTTATTATCCCTGAATCATGGAAAATAGCTAATATCACGCCTATCCATAAATCAGGCAATAAAATAGAAATTTCAAACTATCGTCCTATTTCTCTTCTCCCAACCCTCGCTAAAATTACAGAAAAAATCATTAACGTCAGATTACTGAATTATTTGGAAAAAGAATCTATCCTTGCCAACAATCAATACGGATTCAGACATAGTAGATCTACAGGACTGGTTGAAACCATAAGCTCCAAATTAGATGAAGGACAAAGGTGTATCGGTGTTTTTCTTGATCTAGCCAAAGCTTTCGACACTGTTTCAAGGCCATTACTACTTGAAAAATTAGAAAGACAAGGAATTCGTGGAAATATCCTTCGTTGGTTTCAGTCCTATTTATCCAATAGAAAGCAGAGGGTTCGAGTTGATGGGCATAGCAGTCAACTAGAAAACGTCTCATGCGGTTTACCACAGGGAAGTGTTCTCAGTCCGACGCTTTTTTTAGTGTACATCAACGATTTATGTTCACTTCAGCTCACCAATGCTAAACTCTTTTCTTTCGCTGATGACACAGCTATAGTCTTCTACTCACACTCTTGGGAACAAGCCTCACGGTTAGCTCATTTAGGTCTTCGCCAAATTTCTCAATGGCTTTTAGATAATCTCCTTTCTCTAAATACGTCCAAGACCAAATACATATGTTTTCACATATCGAAATCCAGAAAACCAAACCCTACCCCCCCCCTATTAAATTACACTCATGTCTGAACCTTCACAACAAATGTAACTGTCCTCTCCTGGAACCCACAAAAACAACCAAATACCTGGGATTAATTATTGATTCAAAGCTTTGTTGGAGCCCTCAAATAAACTATCTATGTTCTCGAGTTCGCAAACTTATAAATGTTTTCAAACGCCTTAGAAAACCTTCTGACCCACATACAACCAAGATAGTGTATACTGCATTATGCCAGTCGATACTATCTTACTGCATATCGGTATGGGGTGGAGCGGCATTGTCTTCGATGCTGAAAATTGAGCGCACCCAACGTGCCATTCTTAAGATATCCTATAGGAAACCTTTCCGCTACTCAACTTCAAAATTGTACAATGAAACAAAAATCTTAACTGTGAGACAACTATACTTAATAGCAATATGCAGACTTTTTTGGAAACAAACACCCACAACACCAAATCAAACCAAACGCATACCTATATATAAGCAACCTACAAAACGTACTTTTTTCGCTCAACGCTTTTTCTCCTTCCGAGGCCCATTCATCTTTAACCACTTCAATAAAAACAAAATTTTCACTAACATTACAAAAATCACATTACATACTTTTACTAAAAAACTCAAACAATATCTTGTTAAGCTGTCCTATACACAGAAAACATTCTTATTGTACAAAAATAGCATAGATATAAATGTGTTATGTAGAATTAATTAAGCAATACAGTTTAGATGTGAAAAGGAAGAGACTGGCTGCCCACAACACAGGGAATCCTAGTGTGGGGGCCAGTGCACTCTACTTTATTAAACATTCCTATATTGTGTCTAATAAAGTTTTTTCTTTCTTTTCTTTCTTTCTTACAAAATATACATTATGCATAGATCTAAAATATTCATTTTTATTAAAAAACTGGGGGCCAACGAGAGAAGGTCCATCTGATGTTAAGTTCCACCACCCATATATATATACATATTTATATATTCTCAATGCCACTGGGCTTTCCCGGCCCTTTAAGAATTAATACGCTCTTTATTGAGGAACCCTAGGTTCAGTTGTACCTTTGGTTCAGGTAATTAGTTGGGAAATGCTTCAATATCTGGTTCCGCATATTTTTTTTTAATATTGTTCCGAATTTGCAAGTTTCAGGTAATTTTATAACATGAATAAATAAAACAAAGTATTTGTCGATGATACAAATGAGCATAAAGCATAATTCGTTTGAGTCGTAAAAACATAATTACCATACAAAGAATTGGTGCACACTTCGGTAATTAATTTTTTTGAAGATTACGGATGTTAATATAAACGCGGGAATATTCCGGCTTAATTATATGCATTTTGTTTTATAAAAGTATAAAAGATATGTCTACTGAATGTTAAAAAAGGTAAAATTACTATTATTTTAACGAATAAATTGAAAAAGTTTTCACCATTGATTAGCTACACTATTCTTGAATAACAACAACAGCCGGTTACGCACTTGCGAGCTTTATTTCTTTTTCTTTACTTTACATCAGAAGCGCCTTCTGCTCGTTTGCCTCCTATTACATAAAAACTTAGATTGTAATTATGTATTTCCAAAAGATTTAGGTCCAGCCAAGTGAAGCCTGAATATCGCGAAATAAAAACATTGTTAAATTTTTCATATTTACAAAGTTTTTACGTTTTAGTTTTTGTGGCTGCCTATGACTCACCGCGTGGCATCAGATTTTTACTTCAACACATTAATTAAGACTAATTTTAACTAATTTAGGAAATTTATTCAAAGGGTTACGGACAGAATATGCTAAAACAAATTTATACAAGATTCAGCTCTTAAAGCAAAAACCTTGTTAAATTAAAATTTAAGTTTATTACCGAATTGATATTATTTGTTATTTTCAAGTAGTGCCTAGAAGAGACTCTTTGAGCAATTTTAAAACTGAGGAGTCATTTATTAAAGGATTACAAAATAGTGGTAGTTTGGGTATTTTTTATAAATTAGAAACGAGGCTACGGGTCACCTGACACCCATTTTAGGGAGTGCGTTGCCGGCCTTTGAAGGTGGAGTATACTCTTATTTTGTTATAAGTTTCCGTTATATATTTCTAATTGTTTTGCCTTGTATGTACTTATTGGGTGCCTACATTGATAAAAAAAATCATATTGAGTGTGTTATATTTATTATTGTACATAAATAACACATCAATAATTAAAAAGTACTTATTTAAATTTTGATAAGGTTTGCCATCACATTTGCAATAAAATTATATTGTATTAACTAACACTAGGTGGAAATAGTACACGCGATAGTATCTCTTCAAGGCTAGTAGAGACAATGTGTGAGAATCATTGTTCTATGTGACATAAGTCGCTGTAATCGTCGTTACTTATTACTCGGATCTAGTGCAAGGACCCGAGGTTATAATGTCACTAGAATTAACTTTGAAATTATAATAATGACCTGTTGTTTTAAGGGTCTTTCAAGATTCAATACTATTTCATGGATTGAAACTACGGTACATTACAAATAAAAACCAACAATATAAATGAATAGGGATGCACGGGTGGTCTTATTACCAACAAGCGATCTCTTCCAGACAACCCTAGTAAGAAAAAAATACTTACATAAAAAGCAAATGACTAAATAAATTAACAAATATAAAATTACAACAATTAAAAATAATACAATAACGAAACATAATGTAAAATAAAATTAAAATTAAACGCTAATCTTAAGATTAATGTAATTCAAAATGAAGAAGCATAAGAAAATACATAAATTACAAAGGAAACGATTGAGCTGCATATGGTTAAGAGGCTTATGTAGAACACTTATAAAACATGAGCCAAAGTTTGAAGTCGGGGAGCGAATTACAGAAAATAAATTAGTTTTATTATTATAAAAGGAGATGATTGATTGACTTAGGGTCCTTCAAGAAGAGCGTACAAATTCTTAAAAGGCCGGCAACGCACTCGCGAGCCCTCTAGCATCGAGAGTGTCCATGGGCGGCGGTATCACTTAACATCAGGTGAGCCTCTTGCCCGTTTTCCCCCTGTTCTATAAAAAAAATGCATTTAAGTAAAGTAAAGTAAAGTAAAATCATCTACATCATAAGCATACCCCACTTACACACCATCACGTACATACCCACACTTTTACACCATTACACAACACAACCAATTTAGGCTTAATTAATTAAATTTAATCACAGTTAGTTAATTGTATTAAATACTTTGTTTGTTTGTTCCCTTTTATAAATCTTTTTGTTATAGAATGTATTCCATCTGTGGCTAGATTCTCAGTGTATTTGTTTGCTTTTATATAAAATTTATGTTAGCTGTAGGAGTACAAAATAAATAAATAAATAAAGAACTTCATAGCTAAATTGAATCTAACAATATGAACCCAGTAGGAATTGTTGTTTGGTACCTTCATACATTGTGACAAATTTCAATTAAAATCCAATCTAATTATGAGAAATTGCAATGTTTGTTTATAAAATAGATTAAAAAAAAATGTCTACCAAACAGTATAGTTTCAGATATTTTTTAAAATTACGATTGCCTTTTTACACTTGAACCTATTGATAACTCAGAGTATAAATTAAATATTTTAATCTGTATTAAATTTACATATCTAAGTTGATTTTGACAATTATAATACATACGTCCAAATTGTAAAGCAATTAAAGTTAAATATACTAAAGCGAGTTCAATTTCAAATACAAAAACAAAGAAATCGATTTAAATTCAATGTGCTGTATCCAATTTGTCAGTTTGTCCGACAATTAATCCGAACCGATTACAGAAAACCCTGACAAATATTAAAATGGGATTTTAAAAAGATCGATAGCCTGTATTTGCATGTAACTAAGGTTAAAATTTGAACGGATTTTCGTTTCATAGTTGTGTGATACATATGACATTTTAGGGCGTTGTCTTTGATATATAATTCATTGATATGTTTAAACTTTACTAAGGGTTTTTATACACTTGCAACAACGCAATATAAATACCAACTTATATATAAATATAGTCTCATTGTTTAATAAACTGATTTCTAAACCATTTCATGTAAAGGGAACATCAGTCTAATCACTAATTATTTTTTCGAAAAGTAGTTGAGACGCGACATGAGCTACCTGTTTCATCACAATTTTTTCCTTATCTCCAGCAAGTGTATATAATATATATAATGAAAATACAGCCTCTTAAATAAGCCCTTTGGGGTAACGCACGCAACCTTTTTCGATACCTTAATTACGCGACTCAACTAGAGTCTTGATTCAAAGTAAGTTTGAAGCCTGAGGTTATGCGATCGCTATGCTAATGGACTTTGAATTGTATGTGCGAAATGATACTCGCTCGTACGGCGAAGGAAAACATCGTGAGGAAGCAAATGTAGGAGTTTACTAAGAAATTGTCAAGCCTCATACCAAGACACTAGCGCCACCAGTCGTTCGTATGTGTTACGTCGTAAGTCTGTCGATGTTCCGACACGCGTGCTAATAGCTATAATCAATATGGTTTTTTACAGTCAGATATTAGTTTGGGTGACGACAGTGAGATTAGTTTTTTATGTTCGGTATTAAGACGAATCGATTTTGTGTGTTATTCAAATAACATTGTTTTAGAGAAAGTTTTTGATGTAAACAGTAATTCAATATACGTTGGTACACGAAAAATAACTTATTTAATAGTATCAATTTTTTAATGACAAAATAGTGGGCAATCAATGCTTATTTTAGGCAATAAAATCAAAAACATTATTTGAGATTTAGTCAATTCAATGCGTTATATTAGAATAGTCCTCTAAACGTTTGATGTTCGGTATTTTTTCAAAGTTTCTAAAATTATTTTCCATCATAATCACTACGTTGAACCAACTCTTTGGGTATCTACCAATAGTTCCTTCTATTTTTATACCAAGATGTTTGAGTGTTTCTGATAGATAAAGGTTAAATGTTGGTGGTTGGTTAGCTATATGGTGATGCTTTGATTCCTGCCAGTCTAGCTTCTTCCAGAAGCACAGAAGTCTCCTGGGCTCACAGGCCTTATGTAGTGACCTCGCTGCTCCGAGCATCTCTGATTATGCCAGTACTAATGGTACAAAGCACAGGTCGGTAGAAACCACTAATTTAGTCGGGCATTGAACATTTGACTAATAAATACTGCTTAAGCACATGTTGGCTGAAATATATGAATAAACAAGGCTCCAGTAAAAAAAAACAAGAGAAATAAACTCTTTGTCCACCTTTCTATTTTCACACCGATATTTTTATGACAATATCGTATTGACCATATTTCGTGACAATTTAACTTGAAGTTTAAACAACTTTCACGATTACCTCTAAAGACATAAAGCGTACATTAGCGTGGTATATCGGTGAACTGCTGTCATATACAGTATTATTTATTGATTTGTTAATAAATTTACAGGTTTTCTTTGGAGTGAAACCGAAGCTTTTGTGTTAGAAATATTATTTTCGAGATAAGATTCGGCTGTGAATGAAATCGATTGTAGAAAGTGGGAGAGGTCAACATTCTCATTTATAGAAGTTAATAAAAGATAAATCAGCGATCGTATCGCCTTTCCTATTTGTGACAAATATGAAGTATTGACTGGCGTGAAGTATTGTATTATCAATTATAAGTATTGACTTCTTTATTCAAAATATTTTGTTCTACTTAAGCAAGGGTTGTACCACATCGAAATATTTATAGTTAAACGCACATGCCTTTCTATATTTAAAATTAAAAAAGCTTTTAGAAAAGTTTATTGTTTATAAAAATGTCTTAGGAAAGGATCTCAGCGCCGTTCTTGTGCGTTCAAATCACTGCACTTATTAATGGATTAACAATGATATGCGCAATCAATAATTGCTCATACGATAAAAGAAAATACCACAAGGAAACCAGCGTATTTTAAACCTAATAATCAAAGGGAGGACGCCAATAACTTTTATTAGGGATTAACGAAATTAAAACTGTTCGTACCAGAAATTGTTGTATACACAGCAACAAAGGCAGTAATTATCCAAAATGGCAGCGCAACATAACCTATTATTCTAACAATTAGGGCTGCGCGCGCATGTCGCGAATCCCGATAGAAATCGCGTGATTTACGCGCAGGTCGATGGTATCAGCTACACGCCACCACGAATCTTCTTCGGTTACGTAATGAGCTTAGATGTATTAAGGTTCTTACAAAAGAAATGTTATGGTTGAGTTGTACAGAGAGCTTTCTGGAGCTCACAATAAACACAAAAACTTTTGGGATCCGTATTTCTGTACAATGTAGCATTGGCTCGGGTACTTAAACTTACATGAATATTATGCTAGTATTATCAGATGATAGTGTCTTCATTCATAGAGGCATGGTCATGACGTCAACTTTTAATTATTACTATATACACTATCTGCCTGTCTAGACTGTAATAGTGAAACTAGTAGATATAAAAGACTTGACAAAGGTTACAAATGCTGTTACTACCACTAAAAGATTGAAATGGATTGATTCGGAAAAACGGAGAAACGGCCAGGAGACTCACCCGATGTTAAGTGATACCGCCGCCCATGGACACTCTCAATGCGAGTGCGTTGCCTTTTAAGAATTGGTACGTTCTTTTCTTGAAGGACCCTAAGTCGAATTCGCAAAACAAGTAAAATTACACATGTAATTCAATGTTTATAATTTCACCTCTTCAATATATTGTTTAAGAGTTCAGTATGAACACTCGACGTAAGGTGAGTGACCACTCAAATAAAATTTAAATTATTCACCGTGCAAAATGATTAGTCAGCCTACACTTTCGCTTTTATAATTCTTTGTCTTATCTGATCTTTGTTGTCTGTAACCGCATTAAATGTATTGAACCGATTTTGGTGTTTGTGAGGGTGTGATTGGAATCTATAATGGCACGTGTGGTTTTACAACTTGGTGTGAAGTCTGTTGTGACACATGACTGGTGAACCAATGTATTTAATGTGTATTATAGGTTTAAAATTAATAAAAGATTTTATGATTAAAATAATATGTTTTAATCAGTTTTAATATAGACTTCGTTAGGGTAGGAATAAAGGTGTGTTTGATTAAAAAAAAATCACCGATTAAAAACTTAATTTTTCCTTAAGTAGTTTTTTTCTTAATAATGTTTAAAACTTAAACTAGCCAACCAAAAACAAGCTACTTTTTTATAAAGATTACGCAACATAATGTTAGTTATATCATTCAATACTATATCTCTGTTCTTAAAATAAAAAAAATCGATTATCAGTTCGTCTCGCTAACTGCGCAGTATTTTACTGATTATTAAAAAAATCGGTTAAATAAACACAAAAACCGTAAAAAATCCACCACATCTGTCATCGCTATTGAACAACAATTAGCAGACCTTAACAAAGCCGTAGTAATCGTAACCTTGACAGATAGGATTTGTCATCAGACCTTTCTTTGTTGAGGTCAGTATCAACAGTTCTCCCAAAGCAGATTAGCTTCTATACCAAATAAAAAGAGCTTAAATCAGCTCGTCTTACTCAGAGACACTTAGACCATTTTGCAAACAACGCTTATCTAATGTGGAATTTGAGGGCCGTGGCTGTAGCAACAATATTGGATTCGTTCCAAACGCAAGTGCATTATAACAATGCGTTGGCAAAAGACGAGGTTGCGATCGCCTTGGGTCGCTTCCGATCTTGTAAAAACCTTATTGTTTAATTGTAATTAAACCGTAAAGGTTAGAAGGGATGTCATTGTTATACGTCGGGAGATTCGCAATTTGCAAATTTGATAAACTTATAAACGCTCTTAATTATACGATATATGTCTTAAGTACAATATAAGGAAGTTTTGTTTTACAGACATGAAGTTAATGTCTTTAAATTAATATGTCTATTAACAATTAAATATATTGTTTATTAACAATTAAATATACAGTATTAACAATTTTGCTTAAGCTACAAAGTAAAAATAAAAAGTATGTTATAAAAAAGTTCGGTTCTTGTGGCCGCATTTCCTCACTGTAGTGCGATACTTATTCGTTGAGCGAGGAAGCTCTGGGGTCACCGGTACTATCTACCAGGCTTGTGTACGTTAGCCCCACGGCCCAAGAGTCTTACTCCAAAGGGGAAAAAATCGAAGTAGGAGGACTTATTATACCCGTTTTTTATTTTCCGCCTGTTTTTCTACTGTCCCAGCTTTAATGCTTGTCCGAGGGAGGTGAGGTGGGAATGTCTTAATATAATGATGCTCCTCATAACAATTGTCATACGAAGTACTAGTTCAGTTCATCATAGAAAACTGGGAAATATACTAAATCAATCAAACAAATCATACAATGTCAATGTGTATCGCTTGAACGTTGAACAATTAAATTCCAGCTGTAACAGGTGGTGGTGAAAAAAAAAGGTTCATATTAATCGCAATAAAAGGCGGTGACAGGGCATAAATACGATATGGCGTATCGTTCGGTGCGCGCGCGCCGATCAAACTCCAACAATAAGTAATGCTTATCATTGATCAGAACAGGCCTCTAAATCACGCTCACGGGGCATCCAGGTATAGGACATTCGACTGTAAAGAGTGCTTTTATTTGTTGATATTATAGTCTGCAACGAATTCCTTGTTATGTATTTGTTATACTTCTAAGTACCTACATCATTATTTTTTTTCTTTTAAAATGCTTAAGAAATAATCAAAGTAAGATTGTTTAGAAAACAGTTTAGTAATAGCTTAGTGATTGAATGTCAAGTAAGTATAATTTTGTTTAGGGCAATTAAGTAAACATCGTGAAGGAACCAGAATATCTTACAACTTACAACTTACTTAGTATGTACCCATAAATTTGCGTATCGTCCCAGGGTTACACCTATAATGCTATTGATGTTAAAAATCCTTAAACAATAAAATGTGTCCAGAATGTTCTCAAACTAATAATAGTGGTATGATATAACTCATAATGTTTTATATACAAAGGGTGCGGGTAATTTTTTATTTCCCTCTTATATAAACTGCAAGTAAATGCTATGATCTGAGGACAGAAACGAAGGAGCTATGTATGTACATACATAAAATAATTATACGATAAATTGTATCCAAGCAAAGAGCATATACTAATGTTCATGAAGAAGCCTTTACCCGAAAGGGACACAACGGAACATGAATGGAAATAACAGTAACAAAACTAACGAACTGCTACTGGACAGACCTTGACGCAGACAATAAACTTGGGCCCTCTCTAACCAGCACAGGAACATGCTAGCACACTGCCTAGGAAGGAGTCAGTGAAATAAACATGATGAGAATAAGAATATTAGACAAGCATTGGAGCAGGCGTGAAAGACATTCATACTAAGATAGACCAAATAAAATGGAGTTGGACGGGTCATAAGAGATATATTGTAGTAGATTTTTTTTAAAGATTATAGATCACAGAATTTCCGAATATAAAGTCCAAATTATTACTAATATTATAAGTAACGTAGACTAAATGTATTATAACAAAACCAACACCCGTATCCTTTGTATTTTTTTATAGTAAAGCTTTATTATTATTATTTTTAATTTGTACCTGGTTCGATAATGAACTGTTAAAAATAAAATCTTAATTTTCAAATGTAATTAAGTCATTAAACCTTAATGAAATTGCACTTAAGTGAGTTATAAAGTCAATGTTTGCAATATTTTTTTATTAATCAAATAAAACCGATATAGGTCTCGTTTAAAACACGTAAAGTGTATGTACCTCATACGGCATTAACATAATAATAAAATTTTATTGGCAGTGGTGCAAAAAAGCTTTATAACTTTTTATTATGTCGTATTTTATACGAAAATTTAGCTTTATATTGGAGCAAGAAATGTTAGTAAATGTAAATTAATTGTGCATACACCTGTTATACCACAATGTATTAAATGTTACAATAGTAAGAAACAATAATTAAGAAATATTTCAATTATATAGAGACTTTATAATGAAGTTATTTAAAATATTTTTTTTTAATTTATTCATTTTACAGAAAAATATAATCTAAATCATAATATGTTACATTTGAAAACCGGTTTGTTTAAATGTAACCATAGCAGTCTTGTTTAGCAACGCGACAAATGCTTATAAAAGTAGTTTTTCAATATACTTTTTATGTTAGTTAATGTAGTTAGTAATTAATAGGCTAACTAATAACCGACTGGTTAGTCCGTTTATAAGCCGCGGTGGCAAATCCCTTAACGTTCTGTCGCCATGGACGTTTGCTGTACGTCTTGCAAAATTTGTTTTTTTACGTCATTTAGTATGTATACTGAGTTTAATACCCATTATATTTTAGCAGTTAAATCATTCAAATAGATTTGAAAATATATGTCAAATAATAATATATTTTTAAGAAAATGGTGAACTTGGTAACTTCGCATATTCTGCTGTACATACGAGCGTAGAATTTTACTTTAATTTAGTTAGAATCATATTATTAAAATATATTAATATTAGAAAACAATATTTATTATAGTAAATTTTTCCCAAAAGTTTTACATACATTTCTAAAAACTCTAGTAGGAAGATCTTTGAATACTTTTAAAAATAACAAAGACAAACACTGAATTTAAAAATTCTTAAATAACGATTACTCGTTTCATAATGTTTATATTTATTCTCAATAGTAATAAATTAAGTGTAAAGTAGTCCGAGTAATCGCGTTATTTATGTACTGTGTCTAAATAGTTTCTCGATCAATTGATATTCGAATTAAGTTTTATATCGATTTCAAATCGTATAACTGTTATAGCAAACGAGCGATGCCTTCGTTAATTAATGCTTTTAATACCAAACTGATCGATATAAGTCGAGACGAAAGGTATTGTAATGTATTCTGTATACAAGCGCCCGCCCCGACTTCTGCAGCAAAGAAAGCTGTTTAACCTAGTGGCATTACAATTATTGTTATTTGCGTCAGGCTTCTGAATCTATATCAATTGTTTAATAGAAAATGGTTTGTATACGGGCTACTACGCAACATAACACTGCTTCGATTATTTTACACTTCCTAAAAATGTTAAGACCAGTGCATAAACGCAAAATATACTTAGTGTTATTTCACTTAATATCCTATAACCCCTAGATATTGGCAGAGGGTCCACAGTGAATCTCCATGACATTAAGGGTTAATCCTCGTATTTCACCACGCTCTATGTGTTTCCGGTTCTCTATGCCTCATATACCACTTGGTATTTGGGTATATAAATTTATCAGCAAATCTTTCTATGAAAATGATGGTTCATTAAAGCTTAAATGTATTTATAACTGCGGCCTTCCTTAATTGTTGATTAATAGCTACGCTCAGTGCTCAGCCTTTAACAACTCGATCATAGATCCTTAATGTAAGATCTAGAATCAGCAATATGACAACTGTATGTTTAAAATCCACATTTATGTATTCTACGCATATACTAATAATACATTCTTCAAACATCAAGATACAAACGGACTAAAATGTGCGTTTTATGTATATAGGCTTGTTACAATTTTGTTTTATTGTTAATTTAATTAACACCGGTTAAGTAACGCTCCAATTAATAAAATTGTTCTTTGATATATTGCAATGTTTAAATCGTGTTTTGACTATTAAATCTATTTATTTATTACGGTTTCTTTGAAAGCAGTTTCCTGTTAAAGTTTTAATAGTATATCTCTCTAATCAGATATGAAGCAATGATTGTATTTTTGAAGATTATACTTCTTTTGGTGATAGAGAAAAATTATGAGAGTGAATTTTTACGGTGCGCGCGCACACCAACACCTAAATTAGACGGTCTAGGTGGTCTGGAAATCGATAACTATGTTCAAGTTGTATATTATATATACTGGTATTTTTATATTTAGAACACGTGTTTCGTAACAGTATAATTAAACAGTGTGAATAAAAAAGATGTGGTGTTGTGGGACACCAGGTAGGAACGAAGTTCCTTCGGCTAATGTAGAATCGACACAAATTGCAAAATAAACGTGGCTACTCACGAGTAAAATGCATCTATAATGTGAGTATTCGCCACGTGCTGGTCCATGAATTCATGAGTATATACTACGCATTGGCAGGGTGGAGTGGTAATAGAAAGAGAAGGCATAAGAGAACGAAAAGAAAGAGCGAGAAAGAGAAAGGTATTATACACTACTCGCTTGTGTATGCGACTGTCGCGCCTACGTACGTCTCATTTAACGGTTTTATTCCACGCACTTTTCCACGCACTTTTTTCCACGGATTTACTATCACATTTTTTTCAGTTCGGTCGCGCAGCAAAATCCCTATCCCCTCCAAGCCTGCCGTAAGGAACTCGTTCGAACGACTCGTTCTCGTTAACGAACTCGAAACGTTCCAATAAATATTATTTTAGTGTTTTTAAATCAATAAAAATACGACGCTGATAGTGTTTACTAATAATTTATTTATTTAAATAAAATCTTTTTGATTAATTTTAATATTTATCGCTAATCACTACTGCATTTTAGTTATATTTTTCCAGACGCCTAAGAAGTATAATTTCTAACGCGTGTACGTATACACACCCTTTTTTTTGTTGTACAAACAGAATCTTTTATAAGTATATCATTACATCATAGTATAGTACACTCATAAGCTTCACAAATAGGTCTCCATTCAGCGAAGAGTCAAGTGATAATCGTTCGGTACATACTTTCTCATAATCTCTCCCAGCAAGTATGCGCTTTCCGTTTCTTTATTTAGCTGAAACAAAATTTAATCGACGCTAAACCCCTACGAAGTTCTAGTGAAAATATCGCTGCTTAACACTGCACTGTTATCACATGAGCGCTGTGTAGGCGATGCGGCGATAACCGGACGACACGAGGCGTCGCTCGCGGCATATCGCGCAGATTGAGGTGCCACTAATTGATATTATCTATGCGACTTACGAAAAACTTCACCGAACATGCACTTTTGAGGCCGTAAATTGTCAGTTGTCAGATTGAACCTTCTTTATTTAAAACGATTTTGTTTTCTGTGGTAATTGTGACAGTTACAGATAATTTATTGAACGATTTATAAATTTATAAATATGTGCAGAACAATTTATTAACGCAGACATTTAAAATTCTCTTTATTTATACGTGTTGAAGTTTTCTGGCGCCACTTACACGGATTTTAGGAATGAAGAGCGCAACTGAAGTATTTGTATGCTTTTGTAGTAATTGTTTTAGTGTGTCTATTAAATATTTTTTCTTTCACAGAGTCAAAAATTCAATATTGAAAAATCGTATGTACATGTACAGTGTACACTTATGAATGTCAAAAAAGGAATATACATAAAATACTTCTAATTTTACATTTACTGCCAGTTCTCAATTCAAGGGCGTAGAACGGAAGAGAAGAACTGGCAATAAACTCTCCGCCACTCTTTTTAATCGCCAAGTTTTTTATTTTACACAACGTTTGTACGGAGCTGCAACCATAACACCATGTTCCATATGACATCTTGAGTAATAAATATTAATAAAATAAATTAAAAACAAAGATTTGTCCTCTATCAGCAGGAGGCATGGCGAAAAAGGAGCACGCACTTACATACTCATGACTCGTGAGTCGTATACCAAGTCACAATAATTAAAAACTGAGTTACGTTAATATAATTATATTTACAACTTTGTTAAAAATTATATTAAATTAAAAAAGTATTAACCCAACACTATTGTTAACCGATTAGAAAATAATATTAACTGATAGACAACACTATCTCGGATCTCGCCGGTAGCCGGATAACGTATCAGGACATCACTAAAATAAATTGAACGCCGCGCGACCCCAGGTTAAGGCACAGCACTATTTCTCGCCGATGGGACGATAGCGAATCGTGCTTAATAAATGAAAATGGTGCTGGATTATATTCGTTTAGATAACGTTTGTGTAGCGTCTGAAGTTTGATAAACATTTATAGTGATTGATAATTTCCCTAAGACCCTATCAAGCTGTAAAGAAGGGATTGTGATGCGTGCCCATACTAACTTTTACTTTAGATATACAGAAGTGTGTATTTAGTACTATTTAAAAGAAATACAGAGGACCATTGCTAAAATAAAATAGTTTTTTTTAATTAATTATAATTGCGCGTGGGAATGGAATAAAAATTGTATGATAACCAACGTAACTTTTGTTAAGTGTAACTCTTTATATAGAATAGGGGATAAACAGGCAGGAGCTGATGATGTTCAGATATGCCCATGACCACTCTCAATGCCAGAGGGCTCCATAGTGTTTATCGGCGTTTCAAGGAATTATCAGCCCTTTTCTTGAAGGATCCTTTTATAGCGTGTATAGTGAATTTCATAAGAATAACATCTTATCAGATGTGAATTAAATAAATAAAAATCAGTCAAATATAACAATTTTAGTAAAATATTTTAAAAATCCTTATTATTTAAATACATAAAGAAATCTACATATAAATATAAAGATACAAGCGCATTTAAAAAGCTGGCAACCATAAATGTTTCCTAAAATAAGTACAAAAAGATTTACAAACTCGATCGAATTTTATCGAGGAATTACGAGAACGCGTGAAAATTCCACGGAGTCGACAAAAATGCTAGAGATTTACGATAGAGGTCGCTCGCGCGCTATATGGGATCTCGCGGCAGATATGCAAAACAAAAAGGTTTATCTGCCAGATTTATTTACTTAATATACGGTTAATGGCTTTTGTGTTTGAATCCTGGTTAGATGCGGTGTTTAGTTTGTGTTGCGACACATACCTGATGCTGACGTACATATTATAACATTATATGACTCGAATTTATTATTGGCTCTACAAGTGTGACTCATCCTTGAGTTCTTAGGTTTAAGCCCTGTCTGCGCAAATGGTCTTTCTTTCCGTGTGCGCATTGTGACAAAGCAACTTCCAAACCTAAACAGAACTAATCTCAGAACATTGATAGGTACAATCATGGGCCATTGTCTCCTTATTAAACATCTCTTTGTCCTAGGCGCGACTGACAGCCAAATGTGGAGAGGCTGTTTCAGCGCAGAGGAATCAGTCAGGCACGTAGTCCTGGAATGCAAGGCTGTGGCTAAACAACGTACAGAAATCCTCGGAACAGTGAGGTCGCTCCGTGAAGCCTGCGAAGTGCCCAGGAAGCTTCTGTGCTTTTGGAAGGAGACAGAGACTTAGTTAGCCAGGACTTCACGTATAGCGGACCTATTGAGCGTCTTAGTGCGGAAACAGAGTCCACATACATACATACAAACATGCGTGTGCACATTAAATATGCGCTCGAACGGTAAAGGATCACACTGTAAAGAAACCACTTGCCTAAGACTCAAAAAGTCTACGGCGTGTGTCAAGCACAGGAGGCTGATCACGTATTAGATTGAAAAATGAGCGTAAAATATAGGAATCTGAGGCCCAGAACTAAAAAGGTTGTAGCCCCACAGTACTATTATTTTATTCTTTAAATAATATCACAATACAATTAATGCAACTAAGAAAAAATTTACGAATAAATTAAAACAATTTAATATAAATTTTAGTAATTACATTGTATAATTGTAGCAAGAAATATATCAATAATTTATTTGCGCAGTAGCTGTACCATATGTATTTACAGTAAATATATGTTTTTATACATTATTAAGATCGATTTAATTAAAATATATGAACAAAGTTTTTTTCTCATCATGGGTCTAGGAGCACTTTGACATAGTTCAATCGGTAGGTCGGGCGTTCCATGGGGATAAGTATAAAACGTGAAGTTCCTACAAAATATTTTTTTTCCCCAATTTCTTGGCCTGCACTGCCTGCCTGTCTGTCTTGTGTCAGCCACAAACACGTCTTAACAGTTCAGATATTTAAGAAGTGTCCTAATATTTCTTGGAAGTCCTAAACAGTACGTCGATTAGCTGTCTCTCCACAACTTCTACATCAGGGATTTTGAGACCCAGAATGGTCTTTATTTCGTCAGACTAACGGGTAGGCGATCGAACCCGACTTCTCCTGCTATCACTCCTCCCTACCATTACCAGCATATCTATTCGGTTCTCTCCTGGAATATGGCCACGATAACTAAGCTTCCGCTTGTAAAATAAAAAATAAAATACGTTTATTTTGGAACATAGGATCATAAGAGTATCACTTATTCCACGTCATTAAATTTAAGCCTGTTGGCATCCCTACTCATCGGCAAAGAAGACAGAAGGTGTTGGCCGAGAGAAAAAGCCGGCGTAAAAAACTCTCGGTACTCTTTTAAAACTGTAACTGTCAACAGTCCTATGCTAATGTTGTGTTAGTTGAGTCTATTCTCATTTCAAAATTATTCGTTTCCTTTAGCGCATTATTAAATTATGTTACTATTTAATTGTAGGAAAAGGGCATTGAGGTAATTGTGCTGTCCTTCCAGGAAACATTTAAACGTAAATTTTAATACATTACACATAGATAGAACAGTTAAAACAATAGATCTTGTGCAGCACGCGTGCGCAGGGCACAAACATCGGTTCAAAGTAGCGCTAGGCATTATGATGCGCAGGAGTTGTGTGGGCCTTTCTATTTGGTGCAATGCATATCAATCGCTCTTCTTAATGCACTCTGGGTGTAATAGGGACACAGTAATAATTTATCAATCAAGTACTGGCAGGCGTACCAGTGATTTTTGTGTACATATATCGTTAGTGTATAGCGTATCGAGGAAGAAAATGCATCGAAAAAGAGCGGGCAAAAAAATTGGTATGAAAAAAGAGAAAAAAAAAGAGTTAAAACTATATATAATACAATACCTAAATGGTACCCAAATGTGATGTGTATGTTCTATACATTTTAGTGACTAAGGAAAACCATATTAAATTCTGTGGAAGGAAGTGATCTCTAGATAATAACTAGGTATGCAATTTATAAAACACACAATCTATAAAACTTTGTCTAAAGTTTTTCTAATAAAATGGCGGTTAAGTATTTTATTTCACGTATCATGTGTGTATCAGGAATATGGCCATATATCATAGGATCATTAGCGGAGCGAGCAGGTGCGTCGAGAAGTGAACATTAAACAATGCGATATCGCAGAAATATAGCGCTGCGCCGGCGCAACATCGACGACATTCGGGATGATTTTATGCTGTATCGTACTAGTAACATTGACAAAACTTATAACATAACTAAGGCCTAGGCTTAGTCTAGTGTAAATATAATTTTAATTATCATTGCCGATGTGAAAACTCAATATCATAAAAAAATATTTGTAATAGTAAAATACATGAAAATGGTGAACATAAATTGTGCTAAAAATATATAATAAAAATATAACACTTCCAATTTTAGTTTTTACTAGTACTTTTTTGGTGAACAATTTTTTTATTATGACATTAATCCTCATTTATAGTATATATGCCGTATATTCAGACACACAGCAAACATAGTTGCATCATGTTTGACTTTTAAATTTTATAGAACAGGCAAACGGGCAGGAGGCTCACTTGATGTTAAGTGATACCGCTGCCCATGGACACTCTCAATGCCGGAGGGCTCGCGAGTGCGTTGCCAGCCTTTTAAGAATTAGTTCGATCTTTTCTTAAAGCGATCGCCCTAAGTTGAAATACTTGAGTCGACAGCCGGGTACACATAGTGGTGGTCCGAAGCAAAAATTTCCTTAAGAAACACTCAGCTGTGGAACGACGGACGTCGGGGTGATATTTTTTTAAGTACCTACTTTCAATGAAGTGGAAAAATTGTTTTTGCATTAAGTCGTCCATATAAAGGGGCAGTGACCACCCGGGTCGCGACACTAGGTGTTTCGATTTACGCGCGTTGAGCTACTTCTAGATAAGCGTTATCCGTGTTACTGTAATGAGATAGAATTTGTCAATTGGCCATAGTTTAGTGCTTAGCGGACATAATGTCAGGACGTTGGTTTTTTATGTATATATAATATGTAAAACAATGCAACTTCAAAATTTTACGAAATTTAATAGAATTTTTTTCTGTCATACTTGCGTAAAATGTTAAATGTAAAATTAAAAAACAAATCATATTAACTCAGTTAAAAACATTAATTTATCAATTTTATAACACCATAAATACAATGAAAAACTTGACTGCAACCGGTGCTCACTTATTCTTCTGATAAATCTAAGGTCGTCCTTCTCGGTAAGTGCCTAGGCTTCGCAAGATGGAGCTTGCTCTGTTTGTTTCGGAGCTGAAGTTCCTTCGAAGATTTTTCTGTCTGATAACATTATATATATTAGATTTTCATGATCGTGAATAAATACGAAACGTTTAAAGAAAACACTTTTTTTAACGGATTGAAGTTATGTATAACTTACAACTATTTAAATATAATTTTAACTTTATCCGACGTTACAGCGTGCGTGGTCACGGTGACTGAAGGCAATAGGTGTTGAATGTCAAAAAAATATCACAGCTGTAGAAAATGTTGTATTATCTGTATTTATTTCCCCGGAGTTGGTATCGACTAAAAGATGTAGGGTTTCTGCAGAAAATAATTAAATATAAATACGAAACGTATATAACGTTATACAGTTTTCATAACTAAATTTTCTTTACCTCAATGGCACTGACTGATCTATAAAAATGATTCCATTTACGAAGTAGACTTTATAAATTCTTGATTTTTTTTAATTAGTCTAACGATGGTGAAAAATAATATCTACAATTTAATATAACACCCACAACAGGACAATGTTCTAATCAAACATCTAAAGTGGCGTATTAAACTTTACTACCATATAAATTTAACTAAAACGATCTTAAAAACGGGATCAAACGACGCTCGTATATCAGAAACTCACCCATCACTGTCCATTCCACTCTGATTCCGTACTTAGACAATAAACTTGATTCATTTGATCCTAAACTATAAATTAACTAGACACTTTTAAGGCAGCCCTATTTTGAACTATTACAGTGACATAAAAGTTAAATAGTTTCGAGATTGAAATGGGAAAATCTGAAATTACGATTTTGATAAGTGTTTAATTTACGAAGTTTAATGGAAATATTTTTATAGGCAAACGGGCAGGAGATTTACGTGATGTTAAGTGACTGCCGCCTTTAGACATCCATGTGTCGGAACTCGAAAGTGCGTTGACGGACTTTTAAAATATAGTTTTCTTTAAAAACTCCATACAGACATATTTTAAAGGCTCTTTTTAAAATATGTCTAAAATTGCGTCGTAATAATCAAGCAGCTTTATTGTAGCGTCTTTAACAAACTGTTATTAATTGATGTTTCAATTCTTTACATTTGACAAGAACTCTCATCCCGGCGATCAAAAAGTCGACGGCGTGTGTCAGGCACAGGACGCTGTTCACCTTGGCATGAAAGTCAAAGTCATCTACATGCCTATTGACAAATAATCATAAAACAGATACAGAGATCTGTATCGCCACTGTTATTTTTTAACCAGACCTAAGTGCTAATTGTCAATGTCATTATGACTTGACGTTACAAAAAATAACAATTGTCAAAAAGTGATAACCTTAAACACAATTAAAATATTTTAAGAGTTTTATATGACTTTCGGTATTTATTTAAAATAATGCCGCTTGTAAAATGGTTTGTTTCATCGATATGATATCTGTTATGTCAATCATTAAGATATGTAAAGCGAGTAATAAATTTCTCAGAAATCTAAACAAAGTCGAGTGCGGGAACGGGTTCTGTCAGTATGCAGGGTGACCATAATTTTAGAATTTAATTTAAAAATTCCTTAAAAAAATTGTATTTACTAATAGCGCTCTTGTCCGTATAGTTTGCTCATATTTTAAAATGTTCTTAATTTAAGTACAGTTTTTATGTAATTTAATGGTCTTTTCATACTTTTAGACGTATTTTTGTTCTATTTGTTTGTTGTTTCTTAGTATTTTATCTCTAACTGTTTCTCTGAGATTGTGGTTTGGGGGATCGCTGTAGTTGTTGCCCCAACATTGTTTTTGGAGATCATGAAACAGTAGTAGAGCAAATCGTCTTCTCAAAGGGTGTCAATCCATTTCCCCCTTTTTTCCCTGTTTATAAGCTTTTTTTTTGTTCTTCAGTTTCTGGGAATATATTTTTTGTTGCGAATATATGACAGCTAATTAACCCACTTACAACTTTTATCTATAAACATTATGTATGTATATTTTATTAGGAGATAAGTTTATAGTAAGGGGTCACCCTAACCTTGCTTCGATCTATAAAGTGGCACTGTATTGTCACAGAGATTCATAGTTGTTATCAAATCGGATGCGCCTCGGCCGATTTTATCGTCGCCGTGAGAACCTCGACCTGTGTGGTCTAATATGTAGTAAAAATCTAAATGTGGTACATATATTTTTTATGAGATAATAATATAAAATTTATTGACAATAATACATGCACTTACCCATAAGCATAGGCTTTGCAGAACAGTTGGTCTGTCTCACAAATTAATTAAAAGAAAAAAAAAATGTATTCGCTTTTCAAACAAAAACACTATGATAATACGACCTAGCTTTTCGATTGCTTTTACAAATGCGGATGAAAATTCTGGGAGACCAAGTCAAACCTGGTAACTTCAGATAATAACGTGATATAACATAATATTATTTAAAAATAATCAGCAAGATAAAATCAAATACAGTTAGAATTAAAATGTTTACTGAGTAAAAATATCTATAGTTTCCAATTCCAAGATGTATTACAGCACATACATACATAATTACTCTGAGGGCTCTTTATTACGTTGCGTGGTATAAAATTTGTATGCTGTCGATGTACAAAATTTTTATTTTAAAAATACATATAATTTTTGGGATAACCAATGCAGACGTTATATTTATGGAGTTGTGTCGGTCTAAAATAAAAAATAAAATATGTCTATTATGGAACATAAGATAAACAGGTATCACTTATTCCACGTCATTAAATTTGAATATTTAGGAATCCCTACTCATCGGCAAAGAAGACAGAGGGTGTAGGCCGAGAGAAAAAGCCGGTGTAAAAAACTCTCGGTACTCTTTTAGTGGCTTTAGCGTGTGGTTCTTGTCCCTGAGAGGTTTTATCTCCGGCTTTGTACCAATGGACTGTCTGATGGAAAACTTAATAGTACGTAAGCTCTATATAAAACTTAATATAATTTATACACTAATGTATTCAAATTAATGATCTATTTCCTCACACATATGATCTAGAGATCAATAATTACAAAGGAACAATACAATCGTATGAGATGCGCGTGGGCAGATTTCCTAACATCATGATTACGTGTCAACTTGTAACAATTGTTTAATATCTTAGCTTCAAGGGCCATGTTCGAGTGTACTCCAAATTTTAGTCTACCATGTTCTCATGAATTTGGACATAAGGTGTGCTTAAAAATATGATGATTAAATTCTTTATCAATTATGTGAGAGTTTTCAACAAACTGCGACTCTCAATTCTGGTTGGCAATTAGAGATTCATTCTTTGTAAGACAGAAGTCTTTGAGTGCAATGAGAACTTGCTCTAAGAAAAATCTTTTCGACTCAAAAAAAGTACGCGCGAAGTACATGTCAGTAGCGAAACTTCTTAGTAAATTAATTATTACTAAGGCCAATAGTATCAATTGATGACCATGTACCAGTATAATCACTCCATGTATTTGTAAGTTTATATTCACATTGTATACACACTTTATACGTGCTAATGAGTATATAAATAAGTACAAAATCTGCGTCTACTGCACAAGGCGTTATGCGACAGAATTTCGGTAAAAAATTCTAATACGTTGCTACTTAACGAATACATCATCCATTATTTTTTCTGGATCTTTCTTACTCTCTCTTAAACGGTCACAATAGCTACTGCCCTTTTTTTCGACAAAAACGCTGCACATGTGCGTGACGTTTCGTAAAAATTTTATCTTCTTGCGCCTTAATAATTTACGATTTTGTTATTGAAATTTCTTAATAGGTAAGCGAGATCACAACTAATTTAAACTTCTTAACATTACAATTATCACACATAACTTAAATTATTAGGGTTGCAACAGAAACAAACAACTCTTGCAGGCAACCCTGGAAGTAAAGTAAATTAAAGTGTAAGGAAATAAATAAAACTGTTCAGAGTAAAGTCAACGAAAATACAAGCCAAACATAATTTAAAATGAAATAAAAAATAAACTAAAAGCTAATCGCATGGTTCATGTAATATATCAATTATAAACTTCACGATTAGAATAGGATACGGTTAAGGAGTGATTATGTAGAATAAAGTTAGAAGACTTTTAAAAGATATTGAGGAGGTTAGGGAGGTAGTAAATTATGGATTTAGGTTATAGTAAACATGTATATTGTTTATCGATCTATCTAAATACATCTTAAGATCATTTTGCTAGTATAGAAACGAAATAAAGTTGGCTAAACGTTCGTTCTGACAAAATAAATAAAAGAATAGGCAACGTGACAATATCCCTTTTACATATTTTAACAAAAGACACGTCAAATAATGTGTAAGTAGCGTTTATGTTCTTTGAATGATCACCTAGATAAAATGTAAAACGGAAGCAACACAAAGATATGATTGATTTATCGGAAGCTTTTAAATCATTTTTGCCTCTGTATTTCGTGAGCTTTACAACTTTATGATACGGTCTAAAGTAATGTGTAGAAATGTCCGTTGACGTGCTAAATATGATGGAATAAATTTGATTTAGCGATTTTAAGTTTTTATTCACATATCCAGCGCATCCAATCTCAGAATGTGTTAATTGTGGCCGATAATTTTAATAAAACGTTTTAAGTTTGTTGATATTGTACACCATTTTATCTTTCTATGTCACTAAATGAATAGTCATACAGTCAACCGTATGACAACAACTCCTCTGAACACTCCCCGACTTTGGAGTTGTTTTTTCTTTTAGTAGTCGAAGTCGTATGAGTCTGAAGAACTTTCGATTGCGCGTGGGCAGCCAAACCTCTGTGCCTATTTTTTGCTATGTGTGTCAACCAATAATCAGGCTGATATTTGACTATCACGTATACAACAAAAATGCTAAATCTAATCCTCGTTTTTGCGTTAACATATTTCATCTAAAATTTATCACAATTAAAGACGTAATATTAATTTATTCCTATTTATTACTTTTATTCTAAGGATATTTTACCTTATGTTAAAAGTTATTTTTTTCAATTCAAAATCGATGAAATTTCTAATCTATTATAATAAAGTTTTGGAAATGAAGGCTATTACTATAGTTATATATGCCAATTCTAGGTAAATTTAGTTGTGGATTAAGATCACAAAGTCTTCGTTTTACCTATATTATATAATGTAGGTATATCAGATTACGTGATTATCAGAAAACGCTTAAGTAATTGCATAATTTAGGAACCACTCCGGCGTCAAAAAGTCAATTGTTTGTGTGAAATTTGTCACAATGAATATTCAATACTTTAAACTGGATAGACGTGTGGGGCGGGGTCATGGGCCAAGCATTAGTTTGCTTAAACATTTCTGATTGTTTATGAATATGTTTGACATGCTTTTGTTATAGCAATTGGTTTATTTGAATATATTTAAGGACGTATATTAACATAGTGTAGCTATTTACATATAGTCGAAAAAACGTTAAATATATAGATGATTTTGTTATATTTAGAATCGCCCAAGGTGACTTTACAAAATTAAAATTATTGAGCTTTAGTTTGAAAATGTAGCTCTTTCATATTATTTATTGTATTGTAACTTTGATTATCAGATATTTGAATAAAATTAATGAATCAAGCTATCAATATTTTGTTGAATAGAACACAAGAACAGAGCCCCATCTTCTTCCCCTTAATAAAGGCTGTAAGTAGTGGTTTGGCTACTTTCTTTAGGTAAATATTAGTAAATTACGATATATTGTAATGTTCCTTGACGTCTCAGGAAGACTCATGTATTTGAAATCTATTGACATAGATAAAAAACGAATATCTCCGAATTGCGCATCGCAATGCATACTGTAACAGTCAGAGTAAAGATTTAAACTAAAAGAATATAACTATAGCCAGCAAAAAGACACAAAATTGTGCTGTGTCTCATTTTATATCTATTTAGTGGATACATCCTCCCGAGACATTAGCCGGCGCATATTGCACCGGGCGCATTGTATGCAAATATACGAACGTGTACATTTCAAAGAAAAAAACGTAAACACTACCGAATCGTTTTGAGGATTTTATTTTATCACGAGGTAACACGACCCGCTCACAATCTATAGATTTTAACACATCTAAATATTTGTAAAGTGAGCTTTTTATAGTTATGTGCTTCGTGTAATTTATAAAAAATCTAGGTTCTGTTGATTCAAATATTATGATTTAGATTAGTTGTATTTGGTTATTTATTTAATAAATGAATAACTAATGGATCGATATCAAAATTCTTTATAAGCTACTAAGCTAAAGCTTGCTAAAGCTATCACTGAGCAGGCTATATTAATTTCCAAACTCTTAAAAAACAGCCAAGTGAAGTACATTTTTCATGTACAAATGGTTTAAATATATTTCATATTTATATAAATATTATGAAAATAAATGTGTTACTCGGGATTAAAACGATAAAATATTGTTTTAAATCGGTCCTACTTATAGGATCTTCTTTGTTATTCACAGATTATATTTATCTATTTACACCAGGGTCGATAATTTTTGAAACCAAATACAATAATGGTAAGATGAAAACCATTGGAAAAGGAGGAGAATTTTATAAAATAAAAGGAAAAATAATTTACTTCGTGAATAAATAAATATGTCAAATCATATAAATTACAGAGTATTTAGGACATAAATGAGATAAAGTTTTCACCAAATTTCGTGGGTTTTTTTTAGGGTGTCGGTATTTTGTGACGGTGTAACACGACGTGGTGACGACGAATCGTAAAAATTTACTCTCATCATTTTTCCCTAACGCGCTAAAAAAGTATTTTTTTTAAATTTATTTATTTGATGCACCAACAAAGTAGACACTGATACATGCATGTAACACAAACACAAACACAAGCCTAGTGCTACCCCAATTATAGGCGCATACAACATTCTGATTTAATGAAGCTTATACACACAAAATAAAAATCAAAATAAGATAAAACAAAGCAAAAACTAAAACATTAAAAAAAATTAATTGAATAAAATTAATCGAATAAAAATTTGTTGAATATCCCTGATAAAATCCTAATTACTAATTAGGTTAGCTGCTAACTTTGTGAAAATTGAGGAGGAGTTTGAAAAGATATAACATAAACATATAACAAAAAGTATAACTTCAAAAAAAAAAATTTAAACGCGAATACGAGAAGAATAACAAATAGAAAATAAAGAACATACTATTCATTGATTGTTCTTCACTCAGATCAAACAGACTCACTTTAAACAGATAAAAACAAATTTAAAAAGTTTGGTCCGTGTGTACCTTTTCTAAATTTGTTACGAGGCAGTGACAAAAACTTGTTTTTAAAACTAACAAAAACTTTATTAAAAATAAGGTTTACAAAAACTAGCGTTCAAGTGGGAATATGGAATGGAAGTGTGTTTCAAAGGATCGGGACTTGATACTTAAAGGTTTGGGTTTTGTGGTTTAAGAGTAGGGATACATTAAGTGGAACAAAGTAATTAATCTTAACTTATAACTACGTAAACAGATGGTTAACTTATACAAGGTAAAATAGTAATTAGGTAAATAGAAATATTAATAATACAGTGGGGACCACATAACACCTCCTTACAACTTACCACTTACTACTTTAGAACTTAAATCGTTAATAAGCACTTGTACTAAACCCCACGGCTCTGTCTTTCAAAAGGAACTAAATAGAAGTTAAAGGAAAGACTATTTGAACAATTCACGATTTCTACATTTTTAACGGTAATGGTCGTTCCACTCTATCTTGATCCGAATTTCCATACAAATTATTCAAACAATCAAAATGATCAAGTTTCACGCCCTTGCACGAATTTGGATACCTGATGTCTCAATTTGTCTTTGGACAAGCGATCTTCCCCGCGTTTGCTGCAATGTGTACGTTTTGATTTATTCAAAATTTACTAAAATTTCAAACACTAGGTTTTTACATAAGTAATACATATTAACTAAATTAAATTAATCCTGAAACAATAATATAATCTGGCAGTGCGAGTGTTCATGGGTCGCGGTGTCACTAAGCATCAGATGAGCCTCCTGCCCGTTTGCCTCCTGTGACACAAAAAAAAATAATGCCTGTTCGACCTGTCTTGGTCTCTGTAATAAGAATCTTCCTGCTGGCTTTGAGCTGCAGCAGGCTCAGGCACCTTAAGATCGGGCAGTGAATGAGGCCTATATGACGCGCCTAGTGTTTCGAGACCAGTAGGTCAGCCTGGGTATAGCTGGAGGAACAGAGTGCTGGAGGACCTGCAGTTGATAGGTCAACATTTATCTTAAAAAAATACTTTTCTATTTACAAATAATATCAAACATATTTTTAGCCCCAAAACTATATAATCGTAGTCATTTTGTGTGAACAAAATTAACATACAAAATTGAATAGGTTTTAAATTGTTTACTTAAATCAATTAGCCTGTTACAATTCTATTATATGTATGTTAAAAGAAGGTAATATGAGAAGGTTGCGTGAGGTCTAGAAATAATTGCGCGGAAATCGTCGCAGTCAGCCCAAGACAATATGCATAAAATGTTACTTGTCCGTCCGTGCCCGCTTTACGAGCGCTTCAAATATTACGGCTATGTAAAACAGGGTTTTACGGCGACACGACAGCTATGCGTATGCGCAGGTCATGGCATAGATTGTGACACAGATATGGACACGTCATGTTCCTATGGATTCATTCATTCATTACGCCTGTTTTTATTTTAGTATTGTAGTTTTTTTTGTTCTAGATACATGATCTCGGAGTATAATCTAATTAATGTACTATAAATGTATTTATGAATAAAATATTCTAAAAACTATTGAAAAACAGTAAGTATGGAGTTTCTTGCACATCCTTCAATATGAAAATACCTATTGGAAGTGGCAACTATGGTATTTCTTTTATCAATATTTTAAAATTGTAATTTCAAAAAAGTGCCATTTTAATAAGCCTAATTTAAATAAATGATTCGATTAAATTAATTAAATTTGCGTTTTGTCGTGGAGGACACATATATTTAAAGCCTTCAGAAATGTATGGTTCATATTTGTGTAATCTCTTTGGTCTGTGTTTACAATTACTGATGTATTAAGTTTTGACACATATTTATGTAGGTGATACGTTCATCTAGTTATTTATAAAAGATAGTAAGAAATAATGTAGATATGATGCATCTAGAATAAAACATAATCTTTGTACATTATGCAATGCTTTTTGTAACATTCAGCGTAGAAACTCGAACTAAACTATAAAATGGTGGCAAAAAGCCTCCGCCCGTAAAGAAAGGAGTCCATTGTGTTATGAAAGCGACGGGAAGATGTATGGGAGTGAGTTCAATGACGTCTGCAAATTAGCCTAGGCACATTTATTTCTAACACTAAACTCTGGTATTTTTATTGGTAGATTTACAGGTGTACTAGTCATGCTACAAGTTATGGCAAGTTCAGGAGATTCAAGGAAGTTTTTTAAGTTTAAGGAAGTCTTTATTTGAACTGACATGTGTGACATGTGTGCCCACTGAAGTAATTCGACTTACGCCCGAACCCAATAATTATTCCACAATCCCAGATTGAAAACAAAACCGTAGAAATAATATTAACATATCAATGCCTATTTTTAAAACATATCAAATAGTTTAATTATTTTAAAGACTGGTGTAAGTTAAATTCTTATATATTGGCACAGTTGAACTGTCAATCAGTGGAATTGAATCATGGATAGCTTGTGTCGACAGTATTACAATCCGTCGATTGGTTATTGGCACCCTTTTATCAATATTTGGATTAAGATGTCTATCTCCGATGGTCAAAAATGAGGTTATTAGGTTTGGGCGTTAGGGTCGAGAAACGAGCGTACCAATTCTTAAAAGGTCGGCAACTCACTACGAGCCTTCTGGCAATGAGAGTGTCCATGGGCTATCACTTAAGATTCCATCTCCCCGTTATCCCCTGTTATGTAAAATAATAATGTTATATATTGCTGTACACTGTGTTATAATATATTTTTAGGCAGGGCATTTTGACAGGTGTCTGTGGATAGCTTCTAGGTGTTATCCATAGTTACCAGATTTGTCAAATTGGCATAGACAATAGACATCCAGTGGCATGATGCGTCATTATAATTTAATAAGTGGCTTAAATAAAGTCAAGACAAAAATAGTGTTGATATAATTTTTTAAATAATCAATATATAAATAACGGTATCTTGATACCTATTGTAGTATACCTCACTTTTCTTTTTATTTTTTTATTGGACATTTTACATACATAAGTTGCAAAATCGTAGATCCGACAAACATCTTTCTTAGATTTGAACTTCGAAAGGAAAGTTTAACAAGACAATATTGGTATCGTTGAGAACGATTTGATTCGACATTATTTTCTACAATTATTATTTAGCCTATTGAACAAGTCCACTAATATTTAATTTGAATGGTACGATTTCCGATCTCATTTAAAATAACTGTTGAACAGGTTAAAAAAACAAATGTGTTCACACGCGTGCACAAACATTCCCCAGGGCGACAATTCCGACACAAGACATACACAGTTGCCAAATATTTGGGCAAGCTTGACCCAACATTGTTTGACGCGGGTAATAACCATGACGACTGTTAAAATAGTTTAAAAGCCTGAGACGGTCGCTTTTAAACTTCATTTACTAAGGATATTCCACTAAAGTTTTGAAAGTTTTTGTCGTATATTCTCGTTCTGGTTCCACCGATATTTGGAACCATCTGCCCACTTTATACTTCAGTTCGGGTCCTTCAAGAAAAGAGCGTACCATTTATTGAAAGACCGGCAATAGACTTGCGAGCCTTCTGGCAATTAGGTGTGCCTCCTGCCCGTCTGCCTTCTATTACATAAAAAAAATATGTATATTTACAAAAGCTTGCCAACGCTCGGCACACTGGTACATAACAGACTTAAACTACTGGACAATTAAACTAACAAAACTGTAATTTTTCAAGTATTACTTTTATATGAGTGACAAACATATTGATTAACGAATTTTTAAACAATCCCTTTATTGATTAAGGTTAAATTAAGTAATTAAATATTCTAACATTGTTTCTGAGAAGTTTTCGTATAAAACTCGGGTGAAGTGTAGGCCCACCCCGGCCATAAATTAATATACTTAATTATTAATTTCTTTATGAGATAAGATATATTTGAACAACCTGACTGGAACTGCCCAGGTCATATGTAACGCTAACGATTTTATTTCTTTTATAATTTGCATAGTGTAATCGGATTGAGAGGTTTTAGTTCTTGTCAAAACAGCGGTAGCTAATTTGTTTAATAATATTACGCTTTGAAATAAAAGATTAAACGAACTCTAAATAAATCTATAATCTTTATAGATTTACTATAAAGATTTACTGCGATTTCGCATACATAAAGTTGTAATTGATTTTATAACAGCATAATTCCGTA
Organism: Pieris mannii; assembly: GCA_028984075.1. Classification (NCBI taxonomy): domain Eukaryota; kingdom Metazoa; phylum Arthropoda; class Insecta; order Lepidoptera; family Pieridae; genus Pieris; species Pieris mannii. The sequence continues at coordinate 12,075,712 of CM054779.1, read as the reverse complement.
AACTCAATGTAATTCTTGTCAGCTTTTTTTTTTTTATACCTTTCACAAATACAATAAGAATTGTTCCAGTTCTAGTGCAGAATTAAATTGGGAAAAATGCTTCCAATGTTCGCACGTAGATATCTAAAGAACGTTTCGCGGGCTGAATTGAATTCAGTTCATTCAGTTATTTTGAAAATAAATTTTATAAAAATAAACAATATAGGATGTACTCAAATATATACTTGGATTAAGCATGGAGTCATGAATGTTTTGTAAAACGCAAAAGATTTTATTGCAATTTATATAATATAATCAAGCGAGAATGGCAATATTGATAAAAGCCAATTATTAAGTAATAAATCCTCAAAAACGGATTTCACAATATCTCTATATCTAACTAGTCTGCATCCACCAGCATAGCCGGGCGTCTCCTCGATCGAAGCGCGAGATAAAACTGGTATAAACATTGTAAATTATATTTATTACATTATATTCGGGCACAGATGATATTTGTTTAACCCTATCAAATCGATACACGCCCAAAGAGAAATCGATTTCGTGTCGATTTTACGAATGATTATTGTATAGGTATTGTTCTATGCTGTTAGATTTTATTTATATTGCATTATGGTAATTAATGTGATATTTTTAAAGGTTATAAATGGTGTTAGAATTACAAAACCTTTGCTACGTATTTTAATTTAAATTAAATTTTTGGGACGACTTTTAATTATAGTTAATTTTAATTTCCGTCTGACGTCTGGTGTTCCAGCACTGAGCACTTTTTAAGACACCTGTCGCCGCACACCATCACCAGAATCAGCTGCCATTTCAGGTATTTCCAAACCTTCCAAAGAAGAGGGTTCCACTACCTTAAAAGCGGGCGTAAAATAACAAAAATATGATTCTGACTAAATTACAAATTAATTCCAATATTTGATTATTATTTATTGAAACATAAACAAAATTGTGTATCATAAATTAATATTACATCGTCTTAATACCCTACAAAATTCATTTTTTTTAATCAGAAGAAAGTTTTGAGTAATCTTTACCGCGCGGATATCGTGTATTTTGACATTCAGTCAAATATTGGATTATGCAGCATTATCTACATTAAGAATAACTTTGACAGAAAACCGTACAAAAATCGTATTTTTACGAGTCCATAGCAACAGGCTTCTAGTATGACTGGCCTTTCCTAAAAGAATCCACTCAATGCACAAACATTAGCAGGGCGTAACTCGGATCAGAATTAAGATGTTTATGTATGAGCCACCGTTGCGGTAGCCACTCGATGTTTGTCACCAAACATTGTCAGGTATTCATTATATTACAATTGCTTGTTATATCTGCCCACGATACCAGAATACATGGATGTATTGTTATTATTAAGTAAACAGTGGTCAGTTTATAGTACATTCAATACTTTTACAAAAAATGCCTTTATTGTAAATGTATATTATATTTATTTCGTAATCCCACTGATAACATAAATTATATAAAATATATACATTATACTTACAAAATAACAAATTTTACTTATTAAGAAATAGATTTAAGTAAGAAATATCTAATTCGGCACTGTTGTGTGATGGTTTATAAGTGAGAGTATGTGCGTTCAATCTATAGTTTGCTATGTTCTTTATCTAAGTTTAATCTATAGACATCGCCCAAATGCAGAGGCATAACTTTAGTCCACTCAATCATCCACTGTGATATTTTGTGTCTGAGTAAATTAAAACTTATAGTGAACTAGCTGCCCCCGCGAACTTCGTTTCTCCTTAATGAGATTTTACTGAGCCTACCTGCTTAGTACATACCAACATGGAGCATTTTGCTATGCTATATCAGAGACTGTTCGAAATGAAATCTTTTTAGGTTGTTCTGTGAATTTTTCTCTGTATAAGCCACACAGCCAGAGTTCACAACAAAAGTTTTTAATAAAGAAATAAAAAATAGGGGTTGATTGTAAAGGGTTGAAAATTGAGGGTTATATGTATACTAATACTGGATTATAAAAAAAATATTTTTTTTTATATCTAAAATTGAAAAAAAAAATTAAGGGTCGACCCTTAACATTTAGGGGGATGAAAAATAGATGTTGTCCGATTCTCAGACCTACCCTATATGCACACAAAATTTCATGAGAATCGGGAAAGCCGTTTCGGAGGAGTTTAACCACAAACACCGCGACACGAGAATTTTATATATAAGGTAAATCTATTCAATTAATAGTGTATTCATGAAGGGTTACGTCAAATAGATAATTAAAAGGTCTCAATGCGTCGAATTCCCAAAAAAAAATTTCTTCACCTTTTTTCGAATAAATAATGTTCAATCTTTGTGCTTTACAAAATCAAGTATTATTTAACTTAACAAAATGATTTAAATGATCATCTGCCACTCATTCATAAGTTACCATTCGTCATCAAGTGTGTTGATAAATGAAATCAAGTGACGTTACATAGATTTCATCTTAAGCGGAGCCGAAGGTCAGATAGGGTAGAAAAATGGCACACGATACTCGATACACACTTCATGACGATGCGTGTGGGCAGCGATGGTGTTAAGCAACAGCACTGTATAGAAATACAAATTTAATTTAAATTCGTTACACTAATTAAATTAGATAATTTTTTAAGGCAAGGTACTTCTATAGCATGGGCGAGTTCTTTTTGTTTTTATTTTTTATAGAACAGGGGGCAAACGGGCAGGAGACTCACCTGAAGTTAAGTGATACTGTCGCCCATGGACACTCTCAATACCAGAGGGCTCGCGAGTGCGTTGCCGGCCTTTTAATTTTTTATTTTAATTTTTATAGGCTTTTTGTTTTTTTTAGTATCAAGATTATAAATTTGACAACAATTCTAAATAACTTAACTTATGTTAACGGTCGTATTATATGATATTAAGAAAAATAATATTAATAATAATATTTGCATGCCCATTTATTTATGGCGGATTGTGCAGATTTTATAATTAATCTATCAAATTGTAACACTATCTTGGCAAATAAACGATTTCATATAATTTCAAAAATATATTGTTACGGAATTTTTTACACATTAAAAGATCCGAAAAATATTTAGTAATGCCTCGCAAAATAATTGCCATGTATACTGCTTATAAAACGAAAACCTAGCAGATCAAATCTTTATCAAACGTATATAAGAAATAATTGAATTAACTGTAATCACACTTTGGCATAATGCCATTAACAGGTGCGCGTAAATAGCTGACAAAGAACAAATGCGCTCGATCAGCGCACGCCGCAAGCGCATGTATCAGAGTCCTGGCGACATATTAGCTACCACTGATTTATTGTTCGACTACGGAGGTACAACTTTTATCTAAACGCAAATTTTATTTCGTTTAGTGATGCGTAAAACGTAAAAACTTTATTTAAATAAAGACGTGTAATGGTAAAACATTAAAAATAATAAATCAGAGGCGATACAACCTCTTTTGGCCTGGGCCTGATGTCTAAATTTTAAATCTAATAGGCAACTAGGTGAACAGCTTCCAGTGCCTCACTCACGCCTTCCTTCACTGTTCGAGCTAATGTTAAATTAAGGAATGAAGTTTCATCAAAATAAATAAATTTGCAGACTTAAATATTTTTTGAAACAGATTTTCAAAAAATATTAAATATTATTGTATGTAAATATTTTAATAAAACACAGATAATTCATCGCACACAGATAATAAATGATATTGTTTTATAAAGCATGTATTTAAACTATAAAGTCACAGCAACTATCATGACTGATAAAGTGAAAAATTGAAAAAACATTCACTAAACGTGTTTCTATATCATAAACGTCAAAACATTGTAAGACTATAACGTAGTGATATTATAAAGCTGAAAAGGTTGATTATATTTAAGGAAGTTTAAGCTCGAATTGAAAAAAATATATTGTCATGAATAGTCCCAATAAAAGGAGTACCATATTGAATCTCAGAATTAACGCGGGGCAACCACAGGCAGCAACAATTATAATATATAATCTTAATACATTCCGGTAGACATCCCTACCCATCGGCAAAGAAGACAGAGGGTGTAAGCTGAGAGACAGATCTGGCGTAAAAAACTCTCGGTATTCTTTTAAAATAGCAAATCATCAAACAACACTTATTTAAAACAAATATCGCAAATTAATTAGAAGTAGTCTATCATTAAGCCCCGGGCCTTTTCATCAACTACATAATCGTTAACTTTTTAGTAAGCCTTTTTACACAGCTTTTCTTAAATACACATCTTACATTTATAAAAAGGCAGAGATATCTATAAAAGAGCCTCTGCGATGTTATTAAAAAAAAGTATCCCTTTTCCCAAAAATAATTACTAACTTTAGATAGTCTAGTACAGGAAAATTGCAGCCTGCGTTTATTCCGAGTATTAAAATTGTGCGTTGGTTCTATTCCAGTAAACTTATCACTATTTTGCATACATACATAATATTTTCACAACAAGATTGCGAGGAAAAGTAAATATAATAATTTTCTTCAATATATCTCTCAGTTTTTCCTTACTTTTTCATTTTACCTAAATGATGAAAATATCGACATCAAGTTAGACTATTCATTTTAAAAAGTGTCAAGAAAGCTTATTACACTGATTATATAAAGTTAAACAATGACAGTACCTTCACTAACGAACAATGCGTGTCCTTCACCTGATTATGCTAATGGAATATTATTCATACGTTTATTGATTTAGACCCGTTAGTATATGCTACTTAAAATTTTTGCGATCAATTGCTTTTGGATGTGTCTTTTATAAAGTTCCAAAACTCTTCAGTAGGGAGACAAATTTTAGAGGTTGTTCTGAAAGATATAAGGCAAGATTTACAAATCGTATAAACGTATTACAAGACCTATGTCTCTGCTATAAGCGTTTGATTTTTTAAAATATGACGAAAAATATCATTAAGAATAGAAGATTAGAGACTCCGTGGTATGCTGCATCATGCTATAAAGCTATGTGATTTATCACTGAAGCTATGGAGACCGTTAATTTTATTTATACACTTTTAGGATTTGATATAACATTATTAGCTAAGAAATTAATTCCCAAAAGTCGTGTTACGTAGGCAACTACATGGCGTTATGATTCATACACGCGTTAATGATTTTCAGCTATTTAGAATGTACTCGTCTCGTTTAGTTAATGTGCCTAAAATAGAGACAGCAATAGTTAAAAAAAATATATAGCTATAATGAAATATTATTGCATTTATGTTTGGGCGGCACGGAGTGATAGGCGTTTAATTTTACGTAACAAAAGCTTAAATATTAGATTATGAAATAAATATTGTATGCAAAGAGTTAAATTCGAATCTCAAATTTGAGTTTTGAGTTTATGGGGATTTAACATTCGGTGAAGGAAAACATCGTGAGGTAACAGGCTTACCTTAGACCCAATAAGTCGACGGCATGTGTCAGGCACAGGAGGCTGATTGCTTGCCTATTACATAAACAATTGATCATGAAACAGATACAGAAATTTGATACTTAAACCCAAAATAAGCTTGTTATACCACTGATTTTTGTATTTTTTAAATAGTGGGACCCTTTTTTGATTTTTAGAAGTATGTCGTAAGATAGTTCCACAAATCCATATAGGAAAACGGAACTTTAAAGTTAGAATAATGCCCTTCATGGTGACATGGAAGAATTTTGCCTAAACGATTCATGATGTAACTCAACAGGTATTTATCTGTACAACTCTGCTTAATGATGGAGGCTTTATAAATGATTTTATAATTAATAAATTAGAGATGGTTAACGCTAAAAATAGATAATGTCAATCTGTTATATTGGATTTAGTAACATAAGCGATGTTTACGTGTGGGTCTAGTACACTACAAGACAAAATAAATAAACGACTTTGCATCATAATTACATAAAGACAAATTAACATTTTTGTTAATGTGTATTAATTTCGGTTAGGTAATTGATTTAAGGTTTATTATGTATTAGTTTTCTAATGAAATGTTTATGAATATTAAATATTTATAAAATTTGCGCTTCAGAGCAAAATCCTTTCATAAATTGGCGAAAATACAGCATTAAAATGAAAACTGTTGCATCTTACGCGTTCAAACAAGTACAGTATACTGACACTTCACCTGGTTTTCTTTTCTTCTAGTGCTTCTTTATTGCTTAAGTTTGGCTGTTAACAACTAACCGAATATCTTGCACTAGTCAAAAAGATCGGAGCATGTGATACCGTTCCCCAGGCGTTCCATTGCCATAAATTGTACCACCTATCCTAGCTATGCCATAAGCTGCAATAAGCCATGTTGATGATGACGCTATTCAATATATATGCGACTTTCCATATTTAACGGAATCCCGCTCAGGAAAAGTTTTCAATGTTGGTAAAAGGCTGTTACGTATAATACACCTGTTAAAATAAATACCATGCAGTGTACTCAAAACTAACAAAACACTTAATAACGTGTAGGATTGGATTGTGCAGTAAATGAGTTCTGCTAGATTAAATTTTGTAACGATCGAGATGAGTATTCGTCACGAGGTCACAGGTTCTGTTCTTGCAGATTGTTATGAAAGGTCAGTATCACTGATTAATACTCAACGCTTTGTTAATATTATTGTCAAGGCTTACGTTTTTGCAGTACTTCTATTATATTTTGCGATTGGATAAGGTAAAGGTATATTATATATTAACTAACCTTTATAATTTGATATATTTAGTCAATTTCCCTTTCTCTTCTTCGGTTGATAAAGTAAAAAACAGTGTAACAAGCCTTACACAAATAAGACAGGCACATTACCCGCGTTTAGTTTGAGATAACAGATGGGTCAAAAAGACCGTTTATTGGACCAGGGAAGATGAAAGAGATGATGCCCACCAGAAACTTGGGAAGAAGAAGTAGGGATAACGGGGAATGATTGGAAAATAGTAGCAGAGATGAGAGCCAAATGGCAGAATTTTGACTTCACTCCACTGAAGTCGTGTACTAATATTAAATATAATAACATAAAATAAATGAAATATTTATTAATTAAGTAAATACTGTATACTTAGACAGACCTAGACGTATCGTTTATTACAAACAAAAACACACACACATAAACATGCAAAATTAACAATAATCAAAGAGAAAAATTAAATAACATATATAAAATGAGACATATATTTTTTTTCCTTTTCCCATTTGGTTCGTCTCAAGCATGTAATGTCGTATTTGACTTGTTAACTTAAGTAACATGAATAAATGATTTACTCAAATCATCTTTATATATCACTCAAATATAAGCTATCTTTTTAATGAACTAGAGTTAACGAGTAGTACATATTTACAAAATTAAAATTATTTGCGATTAAAATGTATGAAATAAAGTTTGTTAACATCGAAATATTAAAGTCTTTGTATAGATATATTTGAGAACCATGATCCTCATTAAATTATAAAACAACTATTGTCGTTTATTCATGCAACTAAAACATAATAAACAAAAATACAATATTTCCCATTTTATTAACCTACATAGTAATAATAAAAATAAATAAAATTAATATTAAAACAAATAAAAAAAAACAATTGTCTTAGTTTTTAAATAGGATTTGTATGCAGATAATGATATATTGAATGTCGAACACGTGGAAAAAATCGTACGAATAAAAAATTATATTTTAAATCTGAGTTTTTCTATGAGAAGACAATAAAATAAGCAATATCGTAAATTTGTATAAAGCTCCGTGACATATTTAAATACAAAGAGACATCGAAGTTCTATTGGGCAAATAAAATGTTAACAAATGAATAAATTAGAATTTATCTAATTTATTGCCACGCCTCCAATGCTTTGTCCTGTTAACTGAATAAGATTTTTATAAAACTCGGTGTTATTGCGAATAAATTGCATATAATATATATATCCTCAAGTGAAAAAAAAATAATAAAACATGCATCAAAATGTACAAAACATTTTTTGGAAAATATTTATTGAGGAAATTAAATATTTGCACGCAGCAGTGCTGTTTGTGCTGCTCTTGATGCAATCTCTTCACATTGCGTCAATGATGTGTTATAGTACTTTCCTTTGTTACTTCCGGGTGTAGCTTCTTCCGGCGGGTTTTCTCGCTGTAAGATTTAAATGGAAAGTCTCTTATTAAGTGCCGAAGCTTAAAAGCTGAATTATATGCCGATTGTATATAATATAAGCGTTTTTTGAAATAATTACTATATTCTGTAATGATGCCGCGAAATTTTGTCCCCGTTCGCTTATCCTCGTATTTTCGGAAGATTTACCATTTCTTTTGTGGTCCTACGACATTGGACTAAATACGAATATTTGTACATAATAACATAGAATTAAATATTACAAATGAATATGTGAAATGAAAGCTATGATAACCTGAATTTTTCAATCTAATTATTTTTGTTTAACTTTATAATGCCTTTCGACGCAGATCGCCTAAACTTAACATCTGCATTCTTAGATCACACTTTCTGTTTCCGAACGGTGATGTGATACTTCATATAAAAATATATAATTAACATAATTATTGTGAAGAAATGAAATAAGACATAAGAATTATAATAGTTTGCATAACTATCACTTCTTTCTGCACATACTAGTACAAATATGACGAATAATTACTCAAATGTTAGAAAAACAAAGAACTATAACTTACATCAGAAGGGATTTATTTAAAAGCCCGCGTCTAAGAGTCGGGTTCTATAATAATCATAATAAAATAATATTTCTCCGTAATACTAGAAGCTATGATAAATTAGTTTAAACAAATTAAAGGGGTTCTAAAGCTACCTTGGCTTCTGTCTGTTTGCTCATGGAATGGAGCGAAACGGCTGTGTTTACTGACTCACATCCTTGGTATTAAAATTAACATGATTTCAACATGGTGATAATAATTGTACAAAATTATAGTACAAATTAAAATTAGACATTTATTATATATTGACTTGACCTCAGATTTGTTTTTTTGATATTTTTTTCATAATATCCGGTAATGGGAAGGCTAATTCTAGCACCTTCCGATAATACTTTAAGTATTTTCATTTTTAATAATAATAATATTATTTATTTGCAAGAATATGATACAATAATGTTTTGGTGGTACATTCTAATGTTCACAAATAGATAAATAGAGAATAGGGATTGTCTATGTATGATCGTACCTTATTACGATTTATGTTTTCTCCACAAAGGGTAAGAGAGAATATAGAAATAAGCTTAAATAGCTGTCTTCAAAATTATCTACGTTCACAAAAAATAAAAGTAATTGTAAGGTTTAAAAAGATGTGGCAAATTTTCTCCTTTATATCAATATATTGATCTTACATGTAAAAGAGACAGAGTTCAACAACACGCAGTCAAACAAAACCCGAGATCGTAATGGGTTAGAACGATCGGTTTTATATTACACGCGGGTAAACAGTGAACTAATTTGTTTGTGGACACTTCTGCATAAAAACAGGTTCATCGTGTGCATTTTAAACTGAGATATAAGGTGCTTTGAAAAAAGTTTGCTTATTCTGTATTTTTTTCGTAGATTTTGAGGCTCACCCAGCCTCCTGCGGGTCTGCCTGATGCTAAGTGTAAGTACCGCCGCCCGTGGACTCTCTTAATTTCGAAGGCATGCCAGTGCATTGCTAGCCTTTTTTTAAATTATTCAAACGATTGCAATAAAAAACGTCAGTGGCGCTGCAACCTTATTAGATCCGGGCCTCAAATTTCTGAATTTGTTTCAAACGTCAATCTAATAGGCAAGTAGGTGATCTGCTATGACAAATGTCCACTTCTAGGGTCTATGGCAAGCCGGTTTTCTAACGTTTCTTCACCGCATGAGTGCACAGCCGTCGATCAAACCTGGATGAGAATCCTAAGTTGAAGCCACTAGGCCAACACTAGGCAATCAATTGCATTTATCGATAGAAAGACATGTATGACCGTTTAACAGACAAATAACTTTGTCAGTTTCAAGCTGAAGAGATTTCGTTAATTCTGGGAATGCGTTTGCGGTGGAGGGTTCTGTCAGAGTCATAACTGTACATACCCACTAAAAGCCCACTGTTTTAGTACATTGCACAGAGTTTGCAAAAGTGTTCCAAGTTTTTCATTGTCATTTGATTTTTTTTTTGGCATTTGACAACAAACAAAGTGCTCATTATAGCTAGAGTGAGGTTTCGTTAGAGCGGTATGATTCACGACGTTTCACAAGCCGCCCACGCGCACCACTCAATGGGATTAGTTCAACTAAACTAAATTAATCACGTGACTCATGAACTTCAGCGTTTATGAATATTCTCTTATGTAATTTCGTACATATTCAATGTATTGTTATAGTTGGAAAATTATATTTGTTGCAGCAACAACGAAGAGCGTGAAGTGGTAGCTTTCCGTAACATTTCATAGTAAATCTTTTAGCAATATGTACCTTTATACATCATTTTCAATTAACTTATTGTTGTGTAATTTAGTACTAAATATCTTTGTTAGGTTTTTAATTTACAGGAACCTTTTTATTTTGATTGCGAATAGTTTGATAAGAGATGTTGGCATAATCATGAGGATTATACAAGTACAAGTACAAAGGGGAATTATCAGCTGAAAATATTTTCTTAAAATACAAATATATTTTATAGGATCTTTGACAAGATTTAAATGGTCCATCAAAATCAACAGATTTTTCTATGATCTCGAAAATTAACCTATTACAAACTAAATAAGTCTAAATAAACTAATTTAAGCACTCATTCGAAGCTTTCATAACATTATGAATTGAGACGAGAAATCATAAGTGATTCTAATTAAAGTGAAGATTTTTTTTAAATGAAGAAATAATTAAAATTCATATTTGATTTGTTAAAATACATATGCTAACACGCATGTAAGTTAAGTTATGTACTTTTCCAAAACATATAGACCGGTCTATATAAGTCAAACGCCTTTGCAAAAGGTCGTTTTACCGGTAAGTCAATATTTGTTTGTTAATTAAGGTGCTCCCAATCGGCTTAACAAATATGATCTCAGTTTACTTTAGAGAAATTGAGATTATCACGTTTTTATTGTACCAAGATCATTAATATTTGAGTAGCTTTTGGAGTGGTTCATTGGGAACTACGCTTCTGTTTAACGACTGAAGATAGCTGCTAGTGACTACTAAGTACTGGTTGTAGATAGTAAATCTATCCTAATGGTCTGACACAAAGGCGTAGGGCCTTATAAAGACTATCTAAAAACCTGGAATATAGCCTAAGATTTAAGCAATGCTTAGAATTAGGATCTAAAGAAAATACATCAATAATAGTCACAATGCATAGAAGAAATGTTTTTCACAAGAGTATGAAAGGTTTCTGTTCTGTTTCATAGATCAGAAAAAATATTAATTACGTAAATATCGGAGCTATTTAACTTAATAACACGGGCCTAGTGAGAAGATTAAACGGAAAAAATCATTGCAAGTTAGGCTAGATTGTGATATATATATATGTGACACATATCCTCAGATTTAAAAATTGAACTTTAAAAATAGCTTGATGCGCACTCATTTAGTTTATTTAATTCCCTGCAACTACGTTCCTATTTAGGATTATGTAAGTGAATCGCTCCATTAATGGCAATATTGCATTTAAGGATCTACTAATACTCATTTCAATTATCTATAGAATAGCTGTCATAATAATAACAAAAAGTTGTTGAACTTTAAAGTGGAAAAATTGTAATGATTCTGCGCGTACGCCTAGCACGATTAGATCCCAAGTCACGTACCGCGAGCCAACCGACGATCTTTAGTAAAAAAAGTGTTAGCTCGTGGCGCTTATACCTACTGAATTTAATGTGTCGCACGAATAGGCCGCTGGTGCACTTGGTGATATTCAGATAAACATCACAGATGAGAAAGTGTTTATTATATATTAAGTATCTTTTAGACAAAGCTGAAAAATCATTATTTCATCCCCGTACCACCAGAGGGTCTCTGTGATACTGGGTTGTGGTTGTTCATAAACCAGGATGAAACCTTTAAATTCACTTCCGGAATTTTTTGTCTAACAACGCAAACATATTAGGGTGGTACACTCCACTGATGTTGAGTGATACCGCCCCGCTACCCATAGACACTCACATTGCTCTTTTGAGAATTTGTCCGTAAAGTAAGACCCTTAATCGAATTGGTTCCAAGACAACTACATCTCAGCTGTATATTAATCATGTAGTATTTCTTAAAAAATAATTTACTTAGAGTGAAGTATTAAATGTTAAGCTAATAATAAATTAGTTTTTGAAGAGGCACGTCGTTAAGTGCCTACACAGCCTTAGAATGAACGGTGTCATCGTACTATGTGATATCGTTGTCAATAATTTATGGTATAATGTGGAAATTGCTTTGTTTGTTGGGCGCCTGAGGTTTTTATATTCGTGCAAAAGATGCCAGATATCGTGCGCGTGTCTTGAAGTCTTAGTGAGGGAATTTTATGGAAACAAACCAATAACATTATCCTATATTAATCAGTAGCGCTATTTCACGATCATTTGTCAATCTAATAGGCTAGTAGATGATCAGCCTTTGCCTTACACACACCGTTGACTTTTTGGGTCTAAGGCAAGCTGGTTTCCACATGTTCACCTAGGAAGTCCATAGGTCCATGACCTCAAGGATGACAGTCCCTGAAACCACTAAGCCATCACATATGAACATTCTACATTCGTCAGTATTTTTTAAGGTTGTGCATTTATACATTTAGGTTTACACGTTGTTTTAGAACTTATTTATTTATTTATTACTCCTACAGCTAACATAAATTATATATAGGGAACAAACAAACACAAAGTATTTAATACATTTAACTAATTGTGATTTGATTTAATTAACTAAGCCTAAATTGGTTGTGTTGTGTGACGGTGTAAAAGTGTGGGTATGTACGTGATGGTGTGTATGTGGGGTGTGCTTATGATGTAGGTGATTTTGCGCTATGGATATAAATAAATAAGTCTTACTATTTTGATAAAAATCAATTATTTCCAAAGAGCTTTGTAGAGTAACTACAGGAAATTAAAAAACCACACTTACACTTTCTTTGACTTTAAATAATCATAAATATTGTATTATTATTTATTACAAGCTGCCCCCGCGAACTTCGTTTTGCCTTAGTTTATTTTTTATTTAGTAAAGTTCATCAAATCATATATATCTAAAGTATATATTACAAGATATATTTTATAAAATACATGACAGTTATGGTAAGCGTTTAAGATTACAAAAAATACTTTAAACATTTCTACCAAAACAGCAGATTACCGGGCCACCTTAACTTTTAAATTGATCAGTGCACTACCACACTTGCCAAGCTCTAGATAAGAAGTGTTTATTCTGTTATATTCGTGTAGAATTTAAATAAGAGAGAGAACTCCTAGGTTGCTGCAGACAGAATTTGAAAAATTTTGCTGTTTTTTTTTTAGCCCATTCCCATATATTTAACATTACCTATGCTACGCCATATAGAGACTGTTTGCTTTTATAAAATAAAAACCTATTTTTTATAATTTTTTGTCTTAATAACTAATTAAACCTTAAATTTGCTCAGCCATCTTCGAGTCTTGCGCTAACCGATTCATTTTTATTTACATATTGATGGTTATATTTTTTTTTAACCGCAAAACTTAAAGTAATGATCAAACACTAACCTCTTTTGACCTCGACTACTGTTCACCAAAACATTGTAATGTCAAACATGAACAATAGCTATCACAAATCGGTTACACAGCCTTTTTCTATATGCATAATTACTTGCATACAATGCATTAGTACTCTACTTTGTTAGAATTATCGTTAAACTATTGAACAATAATCATCTCTATTGCATTGTGTTAAAGACTCTCAAAGCGTCTTGCAATGATTGTTTACGCTTGTAGCGACATTAAACTTTATTCTATTGTAATAAGGACCGTAATGCATGAGAAATTATTTGGTCGAATGAGCCTGTCAAGGGAAGACAATAGACGATATAACTTAATGTCAAGGATGTGAAAAGTAAAGTAGGATTATACACATAATATAGCTCCAAAGCCTTCGAAAGACATCCTTTAGAAATTACGATTTTTGCGAACTAGCGAACTGTGGAATCGACTACCAGCGGGGGTCTTCCCTGAGAGATACGACCTTCAACAAATCAAAATACGAGCGTACTCCTCCCTTAAGCGCCGGCAGTGAACCCACTAAAAATGGGTGTCTATGGGCTACGACGACTGCCTTTTTGGGCGCCCGGAGGCTCGTTTGCCCCCCTGTTATTAAAAAAAAGCTACAAGCTAAAATTACAAGCTTTTCTATAAAAAACAGTTTACTCGACTAAATCTACAACAAGTGTTTGCTTATAAATTAAATCATTGTTAATAGTTAATAATATAATAGTCCAAAAGTGGTACAATACGCATGACAATTTCTAGGTTAATTAAATTAAAACTACTTGCTAGTTCCAACCAATTAATTCTTGCCCATACGAGCAAGTAGTTTCAACTAACCAATTTTATAAAGCAAGACGAGGTCCCTGATAAGCAAAAGTCAGGGGTGGGTTTGCAGCTCCATAAATAAAAAAATAAAAAATAAAACAATTTTATTATAACCTGATTCTTAAAAGGCTGGCAACGCATTTACGAGCCTTCCGTATTACAGAGGTGAGACTCCAGCTCGTTTGCTCCCTGTTGTATAAAATAATGAGCACGTCGCACGTTGAAATTGTAAATCCCAATATTATCATTTACCTATATATTTACAAGATTGAATGTTGGCAATCACCTAAATTTACTATTGTAGAAAGCTTCATGAATTAAGTTTCTCTTGTATATTTATTAGGTAGTAAAGTAGTTGCTCTGCGTTGGCTTCTGTTTGTCTTTTCATTTACCCGCATTGTATTACCACAGAGATCCTTTCCTTCTTCTTAGTCTAAAAAATTTGAATTACTTGACACTGTAAAATGTAATGGAAATATTCGTTTAGCAGTTCTCGTAACTATCAAAGTATGATCGGCATTATCTAACCAGAGTTTGTTTCACAATTTTTCTCGTAGACAATGGCGACTTCAATCACAAAGTATTCCATGCCTCATCCATATTTAACACATCTCATGGTGCTCAAATGGTAATTAGTTAAACATGGCTCGAGGCAAACAGTAGCTCGCGACGCCCACTGCCAGCGTTTGTGTGCCATGACAATTTTAGAGGTGGCTCTCGAATGGAACTCAATAATTAGTACCACTAGCAATTATAATAACAAAGCCATGTGAGGTTTGCTATGGACAAAATAAAATCATTATCTTAAAAGAGAACAGATATATCTAATGTACTATATTTAAGTGTAATGTTTACAAATATTGTAAACTCTATTTTAAAAGAGTATGTGTGGAGTTTGTTGCCCATTCTTCTCCACACGAAACTACCTTTTGGAAGGGGCAACCAGAATTATCTTTATATTTTATTTAACGTACAAAGTGCTATTTTAGGTGGTCTAATTGGAATAAATGATTTGACTTTGACTTTTGTGTAACCGTGTATAATTTTAAAATTAACTGACTTTTTTACTTATTTGTAATCTTACAGCTAGTATATGTATTTTAAAACAAATATTTAGATAATAACAAAGACAAAAGAACACATTACATAAATAAACAATGTATATGAAACACAAAACAAATAAGTACATTAAAATACAAAAATATACTTAAAATTTAAGAAAACCTATTTTTACATTAAACTAACCACAATGAATTCAAACTCAAACTAAAAATCATTCATAGGTAACACAATGTACACTTATGAACGTCAAAAAAGTTAACATTTAGTGCCAGTCCTCAGTGCAAGAGCGTACGAGAAGAACTGTTAATAAACTCTGCGCCACTCTTTTTAATCGCCCAAGTATTTTGTTTTAGATGCGTTAAATGTTAGACAAAGTATGAACATATTGTATTGTTATTTTATTTCTATATTATTTTCACATGTTATTCTGCTCTCCGGGTAGAAAAAATACAATAAATGATCGAAAACTTTGTTTTAAATATTCAGATATCGACAGTCCTTAGTTCAAATTGGCATTCAAAATCGTTCAGCGTCTAATAACTCGCCTTTTGATATTTTTGTAAGGTTTTTGACAGTTCAAATTTAATTTTCCATACATTTATACAGTAACTGTTTCAATTAGTTCAAAAATTATTTGTTTACGATAACTATGCGACGAAGGATACAGTTGCTATGTGATATGTGTAAAGAAAAATAAATATTAAAACAAAATCGCAAGTCATAAAAAGTGTAACAAATGGAATATGTAACATCAGTCGCCATATTAAAACGTATCGTTAATCCGATTTAAATTCATATCGATGTCGTTCGTGCGTGCGCGGGAGTTCGCATCGTCGGCACGCGTCCTGAGAAGTGAATATGATTTTAGGCGACACGGGTTTTGGCACGAAAATTACACCTGTCATTTATTAAATTACCTTTGACTCAACACGTTCAAATTAATTGAATAATTGCAGTGAAACAAATTTTAAGTATATATTATTAAATAAACAAATCTGCTAATTGATTGATATAATTAATAGAGATTTATTGATTTGACACAGGCTGTATATCTCGCAGTGAAGTAGTTAAATCAGAGAGTTAATTAAACTGTAGACAGTTAATTAAAGTTCGATATTCAATCAAATCGCAAGCGTTTTGGTTTAAATAAAGCGGCGTCGCAAACGTTTAAATATCTGTCTGACCGAAAGCCAGCGTGTCGATTAAAAAAGTAATACAAGATGGTGGTCATGACAACGGCTGATTACTTTTAGAGTCTTTCTTTTGGCAAAGTGGTTTTTTGTTTCAAATTGTGGTCCTTGGTAAAAATGTTGTGAACTCCGTCATTATTATTTCATTTGTTATTGTTATTTCGGTGTGATCTTGAAGAACACACATAGCTTGGAAATTCCGTGATTTCTTTTATTGTAAATGGTTAAGTTAAGTTAGTCTTGTTGCCAAGGAAGTTTTAGGAAACTCGTCAAACATTTCGTTCACTCACTTGTCTGACGGAACTTTATCGATTTGGTTGAATATATATTTTATTAACTGTCTAGAGATTTAATTAATTCTCTGATTGAACTACGTCACTGCGACATATTCACAAAATAAGTTTAAACAAACAAACAAAAAATTCATTTATTCATATAGGTAACAATGTACACTTATGAACGTCAAAAAAAGAAAAGAAATATACATAAAATGATTGTAATTTTACATTTACTGCCAGTTCTCAAATCAAGGGCGTATAACGGAAGAGAAGAACTGGCAATAAACTCTCCGCCACTCTTTTTAATCGCCAAGTTTTTTTTTTATACACATTGTTTGTAAGGAGCTGCAACCATTACACCATGTTCCATATGACATCTTGAGTAATAAAGAATAATAAAATAAATTACAAAACAAAGATTTGTCCTCGTATGGTGAAATAGGAGCACGCACTTACATACTCGTGAGAACAACACGCAAATACAACAGTTATATCAAAGCAAGATTTTTCAGCAAAATTTGTGCTTCTAATGATAGTTGGGATATTATAGAAACTTCTATTGATTCTGTAGAAAAAAAATCTACATATACTTAATAAATACACACAGATCCATTTCTACTGACTACAGATGTACCAAAGGACAACAATCGGATTAAATATCGGATTGCTTAGTTTGTGTACGCTTTACGTGAGTGAGGTTGATGACCCTTAACTAAATAATTGATGGAGTTTTCCATAGACAATGAAAAGAAATTGAAAAAGAGGGTTTTATAAATACAAATGTAATAATAAGATGTCTCTTCTATTAGTAAAGCATACTAATCCTACTAAAGCTGTATTCCGAATTTGCGAGTAACTATACGAATTCACGTACACTGTGAGTACGTTTGCGCATGTGATATGGATTTGTTACTATGTTAAGGACTATAGCAGAATAAACGCTTCTTATGCAGTGCTTGTTATATTCAGTAGTTGGCTGATTAAATTAAAATAAAGCGTCGCTAAGTGCCTTATCCGCATTGATAAGCGAATAAGTATTTTAAACAGGTAAACTACTTGTAAAACCTAAAATTTATGTAATTATCATGTGTTTTAGAATATAGCAAGGTATATTGTGGAGAATTTATTTTGAATGATGTGCTGTACTTTAAAGAGCGGAGTTAGGTCGTAGGTTCGAGCCCCGCCTGTGCACCAATGAACCTTTTTTCATGTGCATTTAACATTCGCTCGAATTATGAAGGAAAACATCATGAGGAAACTTTGCTTACTATGTCATTATATTATATAGACAAATGTTCATGAAACAGATACATTCTTTACATATTTTTTTTACTTTTAATATCAATATCACTACTAGGTTCGATATATATATATATATATATATATATATATATATATATATATATATATATAAGCTTATAAGTTTGGTTATCTTCTTTTTATAACTTGCACGGGATTATATGGACCATTTGATGCCGTAAATAATATAGTCGATTATACATCGCTAAATATACTAAGCACTACGAATTAAATTAATGTAACAAGTACCTAAAATAGACAATGTAACAATGATGTCATCCGTCTAAGCTAAACACGCAGTCTAAATTCATACTTCGTACTATTGTGGTCTAATTTATACAATATAGCGATTTTGTTTATTATGTCTAGTCATTTAATTTTTAAATTTTAAATTAAATAAAAAACTACTCCACTGGAATGTTATATAATTCTTAACAGCATATAAAGAATTAAAATTATTAGTAAAAAGATGTATATATATATATATAATATATATATTATAGTTTAATGATTCCAGAAAATTTTAAAAAGCTTTATTTATTTAGCTGTTACGTAAGTTAAATTGTTGTTCAGATATACATACGTGACTATAGGAGTGAATCTGATATACTAATAAGTTTATGGACAACTCAAACTCCGACTGTATTATTTAACTTTGAATACATCACAGCTAATATATTAATATATTTGCACTACAGCTAGCCATCACACGGTGACAGACGGACAGGTAGACCGACAAATCAATCCGGCACGCGCCAACCTTATGTTTTGAATATATATCGGCAGCCATCTTGGATCGATGTTTGGCGATGATCCATATAACGGTCATAATGGCCGATCGAGGTAATCTATGCATTTTGAATATTAATATGTCAAATCATAAAATGGCCGCTTGTCACCTGCCAGTAGACACAATATGTATTGTCATTCCAATATACTTTTAGAACGAAATTTTTAAGAAAAAGGTTGAGTATGCGGAAAGTAATGAATCTCTATGAGTTGTGTCTATACCTCTACGTATTATTTATAGTCTGTGCGTGTCTTATGGTAAACATTTTTTTTATATGATTGGGGGGCAAACGAGCCTGTGGGACGCCCAATAAGCTGTCGTCGCAGCCCATAGACACTCATTTTTAGGGGGTGCATTGCCGGCCTTTAAGGGAGGAGTACGCTCGTATTTTGAATTTGGAGGTTGTATCTCTCAGGTAAGATCCCCGCCGGTGGATATTTAAATTAATGCATAACTTGATTAACATTGAGTTTATAATTAAATTATTACAAGTGATAGCAAGCATATAACAAATACATATTATATAGTTATGAGTATGTCACGCTAACCTGATAACATTATATTGTAATGCTATTTTCGAACAGATCCTGAAAAGTAGCAAGAGAAAATATGGTAACCCTTCTAAGTAGAAGATACATGGTTTCCAGCTCTTCAATGAGAAACTTAATAGTTAATCCAATTTATTGTTTTTAAATTACACTTACAGTTGGGTTTTCTTCTTTTGAACAGAAGATAGAAACTTCACTTCTGTCTTTCTTTCTTCTGTTTGGTTAATAATTTCTATTCTGTATCTACAGTACTTCAGCTATTCGTAACTAAGTTTTAAATGCTAAACGAGTAAAAAACTGATGCTGTTTCCACATTTAAATCATAGTTTAGAATACAGTGGGCACTTAAAGCAACAATTTAAAAGGGCAGGTGAGACGCGCGCCGATCGCAAAGATAAGCTATCGAAGATCGCGCCCGATACATCGACATTCCCACGGCCGAATTGCTAGATAAACTCACAAACGATTTATTCAACGAAGAAAATATTTCAAGCTTATTAGAGCTTTTTTAGTTACGAACGTATTATCGCAAGCGTTATGGGTGAACCGATCACTTGGAAAAAACTAAAGTATATCTGAACCCATAACCTCTGATTTGTATTTAATAAATTATAACCCCTTTATTACTTAATTTGAACTATATAGTTTTTTCTTAATACGTTTATACAATAAAGATCAGATGTCAAAGTATTTATTTCAATTAGGCACTATTGAAATTTAAAAAAATAAATAAAAATAAAACTCAGTTTCCAAAGTCTAATATAATATTTTAATGTGGAGGGACTAGAAACTCCATTAATATTGTTTTAAAATATTTTGTAAACATGGATTTGATAATTATATGTGACATACAAGAACAAAAAATACCATACTAAAATTAAAGTATGCGCCTCCTTTAAATGGTGTTATCAAAAACAATATTGTAGCAAACAAATATATTATGTAGAAATATGATGCTCAATAAAACAATTGCAAATAAAAACCTATACAAGTAGCTGATCCCTTGATAAAGAAAGAATGCACTCCCTTATTGCTCCATCATCACCACATGGTTATTATAATGACGTCACAGCGTCCTGCCAAAGCACAAGTGCATGTTCGTGAACACTATTGACATTTTATTAATTTGATTTACTCTTAATTATTAAACTAATTAAGCTATGTTAGCCGTTCATTGGGTTTGGATGAGTTTAGTTTTTTTTAAACATTAATAAACAATACGTTATTCTTAAAACTTAGTTGCACACATTAAACTATACCGGATATGCATACCAATAAAAAACAATTCAACACCTTTCCAAGAAATACTAACATTAATTAAAGCCCATATAATCAATAGGTCAAACCTCAAATGACACAGCAATCAAAAACCGATAGATAATCGGAGAGGTATCGAATGGCGATCGAACAAAACTAAACTACTTACAGACAATAAACCGTCGAGAGCACGACGAATCGATATTCGGATCGATCCATTGATAATACAAAATCAATAAAATCTATTATAAAATTGGCGTTTGATGTGGCCCGCGTCGGCCTCTTTGATCTTAGAATAATGCGACCAAATTAAGTCAAAGGCGCTAAGTGTGTGTCGAATTGAGTTATCAAAGTATTTCTTTGCTTTGTTGACAGGTGATTGCGAGCTTTTATATATATGGTGTTCTTTTATTCTCACCCACACACACCCACGCAGATTAGAAGGTAGTACAACTTCCATGTGGGTTTTTCTAATTACATATATGTGTTTCGGGTTAGCGGGTATATTTACCTAAGTTTGTCTAAAATTAAGTCATAAACAACTATGCAATTATATTAATTGCAGCAATTTTAAAGTAGTGGTGGGATTGTGGCTTCAACGTTAATACCTGAGGTCGTAGGTTCAATCCCTGGCTGTGCACCAATGGACATTTTTTCTATATCGGCAATTAACATGCCCTTGAACTGTGAAAGAAAACATCGTGAAGAAACCGGCTTGCCTTACAACTAAAAAGCTGACGGCGTGTGTGAGGCACAGGAGGCTGATAACCTACTTGGGTTTGATTGACAAAATATGATCATGCAACAGATACAGAAATATATCAGACCAGAGAATATTTATTTTATAAGTTCTATAAAAAAGTTCTATAATATTTGGTCATTGGCGACTGTAAAAATTTCTTTAGTTAGTTAGTGTACTAATATCTTTTTAACTTTAGTCATTTACAATACCTACTGTTATTGTCTTTGAGAATAAATCACATTTTGATATTTTTATTACAGAATAATAACAAAATTTGATTAAAAAACTTTCAACATACTGTATTTAAAGTAAACGATTGTTAAATATGTCAAGGTAAAATTATTTATTAAGTTTTTCGTAAGTTCAAATGACACTAAAATACAAGTGGTGAACTATTGGCTAATGCTCCGAAGATGGACAATCTTCATCATTTTGTTTGATGTTAAATATTCATTAGTTTTTTAACAGAATGATAAACGTTAATAATTGTCTAATTATAACTGTATGGAGTGCAATTTATTAATGTCAAAATATTGATTGTGTTATATGAATTTTAATTAAAACAGTTAAAAACGAATTAATAGAGTTTAGTGTTCAAAGCTTTTGATCGCTCAAAAACTAACTAGTTTGTTATTTAACATATATTCAACGAAGAGTGAGACATAATTGAAATATTTAAGGTTTATAGTTATTATATTAATAAAAATAAAAAAAATCCTCAACTTCGGGTGCAAGAATTTATATCGTAAATGATTTTTGAACCATATAGAAAATTAAAAATTTTAACTTTAGTTTATGACCAACAAAATACTTGTACTTTTAGAAATTGTATGGCCTTTGTTATCTCCATAAAACGATTTGATTATCAAACGGGACGTTTGAACTTCACATACAAAGACCTCTGCGATACACAATATTATTTTAAATATTCAGATTTTCCCATAGAGAATTACCCATTCCAAGTTCCAATAGTTCACAGTAGCCAGAATATTGTTTATCTAATGAGTTGCTTGTAATTGACTCGGGACAAGCACCTGCTGTCGAATATATAAATTATATTCTATTCCTTAACGATATAAACTCACATCGATTACAATCACACGGATGCAATTAGATATATGCGGAAATTTAATTTGCTATTAATTTATGAATTATAGCTGTAGAGGTTTCGTGAATTATTTACTGTTCACGACAAAAGAGGTAATAATTGGATAGTGCCAGGGAAAAGTAAGAGTCGCGATCGTCCCCTGATTGGGAGAAAAATGCTGAAGATGGAGAAAGTTTGAGGAGGCTAAAAATATATTTAAAAAAAATTAAGTGAACCTTTTGTTCATATAGTTGTATATGATTCAAGGCTTGATTGTTATTATTACTACAACTGGTAGTTATACTAAGTTAGTTTAAAATAATGTATCTAATATATATTCTATATATTTATATTATTATTAGGATACGTTACATGTATATGTGTATACGTTACGTTACATGTTAGTCAGTAACACATAAAAAGATAGTAACAGTTTTCAGATATCAAATGCTTAATTAAATTGTTAAGTTATTTACATATTATCAATATGATTGCTCAGTTAATCTGGGTTATACTTATTTTCTTAGTTCTTACCTTTAAATGTTTTATATTTTTAATACAGTTACAAATTCTAAAACTTGTTGTTGGAATGGATGAAAAGTCTCAGGGTCTTATGTGAATTATGCAATTACACATGCATTGTGCATGTTAAATACAAAGAAATCCAAAATAGTGTAATTAGAGACCTTTATAGATCTATCAATAACAGCATTAACATGCGTCTAATCATGATCAATGATCGCGAGCCGCCGGAAAAATGCCAAGAATTCCATATATCACGCGCCACCATACTGACAGCTGCATGGTGTGAACCAGGGAACTGAATGTGATAGACTTTCCATTGAAGGTAGACTGTGTACATCTCCTGGGCTGGTTACATGATACTTAGACAACATATGTACATTAAAGACCACTATGAAAAGCAGCATACGGAAAAGAGTCTGACAGTCCAAGAATTACTGGCAGACTATTGGCAAAGATGGAGACGCCTCGAAAGGGTTCACCCAAGAAGGTATATGTAATTACTAAAAATATTTGAACTGGAACGTAAATATATGGAAATAAAAAGGATTTATTATTATCATATATCAGCTGAAAGTACAAAACACATACACAACATATCTTTATTCATAAAGGAAAACTTCACTTATGAACGTAATTAAAGAAGTTAATTTAATTGTAAATTTACATTTATATTATTTCAAAACAATTCGGGGAAAGTATAAAACGTTCAAAAAACATTTTAGTATGATAAAGACACAAAACAGGCAACAGGTGTTAGTAATAAGGTAATAAAGTTTTATAGATTTTCCATATGAAGTTATAGCCTTCATAAAGGTTTCATAACAGCAGTAGGGCAATGTTGGTCTAGTGGCTACAGCGTGAGACTGTCATGCCTAAGGCCGTAGGTTTGATCCCCGGTAGTGCACCAATGGACATTCGTTCTATGGGCGCATTAAACATTCACACCCAAAACGTCGACGGCGTGTGTCAGGCACAGGATCACCTAGTTGCCTATTAGATTGACAAATGATCATGAAACAGTGACACAAATATGAGTCCTAAAAAGATTATTTTGCCACTGGTGAATAAAGATTTGATAAGGTTTGTTAGTAAATATATTTCTTAAAAAACATTATTGTTAGTCTACTTGTTCTTAAGTCTTCATTGCACAGGGTCAAGATAGAAAAATCGATTGGCGATGTATAGTGATCGTTTTGATTACTATTTGTAACGTTTATATTAAAGAACCGACCGCTGTGATTGACGTAGCGTATAACGAGCCTACATTATTATTGGGTCAAACGCGGCGCTTGCTCATTACATAGACCTTAAAACTGTAATAATAGATAGATCAACCCTGGAGATAGATTAATTATACTTTCTATATAAATATTCTGTATGTGAGTTAGAGATTTGATATTCTTGATATTAGATATTCAACGTATTCCCCAGATTTGGCTCCAAGCGTTTTCTTGTTCTCTGATCTCAAGAAAATACTCGACAGCTATATGACTAGGTATAATTTTAATTCACAGTGACAGTTTAAGTACTATGTATCTATAAATAACTGTAGATCTGTGTATCTAGATAACTGATCAGAATCGTTCATTTAATTAAAAGAAAGGTTTAATGACACTTGAGAAACAATAGTGCCCTTTGATGCCTTGAATCGGTTAAACTTCCACCCCTCTTTCTAAAACTAATTAACGCCCGAACCCAATAATTAATCCACAATCTCAGTTAGAAAACAATCTGAGATTGTGGATTGTCAGAACGTGACAGATCGATCTCCTATCTGCATCACAATAACCAAACCCTACGAAGACTATCCATTTTTGGCGACGTATAGAATGCAATCTATTCGCTCTTTGGCACATTGTTTCAAGTTCATCCACAGATACAGATCCGACCAATCCATGGTTGTATCGACAAATGGCTATTACAAACTTTGTACAGCATTAAGATGTCAATCTCAGATGATCAAAAATAGATTGAGATAGGTTATTGGGTTTGGACGTTAATAGATAACTTTGGCTACAGCTGTCAAAGTTGGACAAATCCAATTTGAACACATTTATTAACATCTAAATTTATAATATATGGCATTTCACCGACAAAGCCTATGCCCTTTGTACCATACTCCTCATTAGCTCATAAGCCTCCATTGGCACAATTCTCATGCCTAGTAAGTATTTGTGAATGCGTTGAGTAATTTCAACACTTTTACATTACAATGTAGGCATAATCAAGCGGCCGGTCTGTTTTATGTTCCTCTATGGTGATGCTGAAAGATTTACAAATGATTTATTAATGTGAAATAGAAAGAGGCTGTGTTATCAAATACATAAGTTTTAAAAGTAAGTAGTGAGATCCAAGTTGGTTTTTTCCTTTTGTCTTAAATTATTGCGTAATTAGCTAACCTTACAACATGACCATATCAATATTACGAGTCTTATATTAATTCGCTTCTCTATAAACACTGATAGTATCCAATATTCTGAAGTCAGTGAGCGAGTGACAAATTAAGAAATTTGACTCGTTCTCAATCTACTGGTTTAATTTGAAGCATACCGTGAAACTAAAGTCAAAGTATTGGTAACTGAAATTCAGGGCTTATAATTTCATTCACAATTAACATAAAGGGACTTTTAACTTGTCAGAACTGCTTCGAGTGACGGGTACGAACGGCTGATTTTATATGTTAGAGTAAGTAATGAATGATACACATATTAAGTAATTTATTAGTAGTAATTAACGTTAAATAAAATTAAATAATAATATTAAATAAAAATTAAATATTGGCCTAGTGGCTTTAGTGTGCGACGCTCATACCTGAGGTCGTAGGTTCAATCCCCGGTAGTACACTAATGAACATTCGGTCTATGTGCGCATTTAGCACTCATACGAATAAAGAAACATCGTTGGGAAACCGGCTTGTCTTAGAACCAAAAAGTCGACGGCGTGCATCAGGCACAGGAGGAGGCTACTTGCCTAATAGATTGACAAGCGATCATGAAACAGATAAAAAAATCTGAGGCTCAGAACTAAAATGGTTGTAGCGCCACTGATTTATTTTATTATATTTAAATGTTTAATAATAGACATTTATGTATCGCTAAGTATTAATGTAAGTAAATGCGCATCGTTAGCACAGAGCATTCATAAGTCATATATTTTGGTGTTCCTAACCAATTTAACAATAATGATGACATCACGATTTGCAAAACAAAAAATTCATTCATAAACGAATAATTCACGCTAAGTCAAAATAAAAAACGCACCCTCGACTCAGTGGTGTCTCATTATCACCATACAAAGGGAACGGGGTTTGAACAAAAAATCTGTGGTTAAGTCAAAACATTCGTTTTCTAAGAATATTCTATTGTTCTGAGTGGAATTCATAATTTTACAAACTACTTTGACTATGTTTGAATACATGGTGTTCATTTTAGTTGACTCATTATTGAATTCCGTAATTGTACGTATGATTGCAGAGTTAAGATTTTGAATATATATTTACATTTAATTCATGCGAGTAGATCGAGACCTGAAATAACCCTGGGAAATTACTTTATTTTCATTTATAGGTAATATGGGCAAACAAGCCTTTAATAATTTGACACTAAAAATTTGTAAGTTTAAGTTAGTTATCTCCGTTAGAAACACAGCACAATAAGTGTTATAAATTAGTGAAACAAGTTTTATAATTGTTTTAAAGATGCTTTAAATGGAACACTCTGTGCAAAATATAATCTGTTATTCTAATTTTATGCTCCAGGATTCTTACACCATGCTGTGTCAAAAACAATACGTCGTAAATATCGGATAATCTGTCATAAATGTGACAAAATTTTGTCAATGACACGTCCCGTGAGAGTTTTGTCACTGGCAAACAAATGTCATTTTAACGCGGTATCCGGCTTTGGGCTAAACGTGGTTAGGCACAGAAGGACTGATTAGCTAATTCAAAAATAATTTATAACAGGTCAGATGTGAACTAAGTTCCAAGCTTAAAGTGTAGGAGGCCCATGAATTATTTATTAATTTACGAAATACAGGACTTTTTAAAGAATTAAATAATGTTCCGGCCGGTAAGAAAAAAATATTAAATTAAATAAGTATAAACCTACATAAGATTTACAATCACTTATACGAACATAATGGAACAAAACAAATAAATTAACACATATATAGACAGTGAAAGGAACAATGAAATAATTACTGATTAATACTAATTACTAATTAAATGTTGCGAAACCATACCGTTATTCCTTCACCTCAGCGTAATACTTCTACGCTGTTATTCTATAATAAAGTGCTAGAAAGCCTCATAGTAACTGGGTAAACAAACCGCATTCAGTTAACAAGTTATTAAAGGAAACTGCACAGTGCAACAAATGTTTAAAATAGATTATATTTTTACATTTCCGCAGTTAGACTTGCCCACAATGAGATTAGTTTTTTACTTGGAGTAAATAATTTTGATACTAGGATATTAGTGTAGTAATTTATTTCTTCTAAAGAGCTTGGACACTCCCCTTCGCTGTTATCTGTATGTATTCTCCGTTAGAGAATTAATTAACTTGATTACGATTTAAAGATGTGATAATTTAAATTTCCAAATCGAAGAGATACTAAGCGAATTAATACCATGAAATAAATTTAAGTATATTATCAAAACTTTACTTTGATTAAAATGACAACAGATTACAATCTATATAGTGTGTAGAAACGGTATTTTTTTAAATATAAACTATGATGAATGTAACTCAAATGGGACTAAGTCGCATCAATCATATAATTAAACGCCGGCATCACAATAACATAAAATTGAAGAGTTATCATTAGTGTTCGCCTGTATCCTAAACGTGAGTCTCGGTGAAGTGAGAGCTTTATATCAGCTTTCCTTATCTATATATATTCAAGTATCAAAATAATTATTCCCATTGTAAAATTCTATTTTCTATGTAATATCGTTCTGTCAACCACAAAACAAGATGTTTACAGTCGTGGTGACGGTAAAAGGTAGCTTTGCACTGTGTAATTACGACAAATTACTTTTTAGAACCCACTTGAGACTGCTTAGCCAACAACGGTAAAGGGACATAGTTTAAATTGCAACTATATAAAAAAGATTATTAAAAGTGTGGCATTAAAATAATAAAATAAAATATATTATGTACTATATATTTGTTAAAGGAAATGTTACATCGGATGAAGCGTATTAATTTAAATCTAAAAGATTTAAAGAAAGTTTTAATAAATTTTTTTATTAAGATTGAATATTGTTTATCTTTTTCTTTGATTGAAAATTCTTTGTATATAACATATATAGCGTGTATGGACATGCGTGTTAGGTTAGGACAGTGTCCTAGTCTTTTTTAACTTCAGATCAGATGAGTTATTTTTGATTTTGCCTAAATTTTTTTTAATATTATACTAAAGTTAGATAACAAGTATCTCGTACGAGATTCATATTTTTGACGTACATACATATAACGAATGACAATCAAACCTGAAATACCATAATCAAGATTCTCACGATGACAGACATCGAAATTTTTACAACAGATTTCCTAAACCCACATTCAAGAACGGCAATCGTTATTTGAGCTCCTACCACCCAACAAAACGCTTCAAACAATGAGAAAAATGGGACGTACTTTATGAGCGCAGAGGTCAGGATTACTGGTCATTCTGGTGCTAAGAGCCTATATGTCATTAATATGGTTAACACCGGTGATTTCCCGTGTGAAGTTATTTTGAATATTGCATTGTACTCGAAGGAATTCACTTAGATACTGTGTTCTTGAGATTTATATCCAATATATATTTTTTTTATAATAGTGACGCTGTTACATTAAAACAATAAAATATTAATTACGGAACTTTATTTAAAACCAGTACAATGCAATTTTAATTTTAGTTACAATTTTGTTATAAAAACCTTTGATTTTTTTGCAAACGGACAGGTTCACCTGATATTCATCTCCGCCCATGAACACTTACATTGCCAGAAGACAATCAAGTGCGTTGCCGTTTGTACACTCGTTGGTACACTCGTTTCTTGATAGACCCTAAGTCGAATTGGTTCTATGTATTTCATAGTTGAGTGGACACTGTAATAGTGCAAACAAACCTCACCTACAAATAAAAAAATTACGGCGTTAATCAATCGAGGAAATCGATATAATCTTGGAGAAAAATCGCCAGGATTCAGAAAGAGTAAAAAGTGGATTAATGTACATAAAACCAGGCTGCAACCTTTTTAGGTCTGAGCCTCAGATCTGTATCTGTTCCAAAGGTTTCAGTCTAATAGGCTAGTGAGTAACTCCTCCTGACAGACGCCATCGACTTTTTATCGGGTGTAAGGTCGGTGTCGGGGAGAAAGCAAGTGTCTCACGATGTTTTCCTTCACCGTTCGAGCGAATGTTAAATGCGTATATAGGCACAAAGTTCAATGGTGTAACGCCGGCATTCGAAGCTAAGAGGGATGAGAGTCGCACTGAGCCACTAGGCAAATACTGCTCTTATCGCTGCGAACATACTAAATAGTAAAAAGTTTATATGATAATGTTAGAATGTACAAAAATAAAATATATTTTAGATGATTTGTGTCATAGTCATTTTACCCTTGAAAGTTCAGCCGTGCTGTGACCTATAAAATCAATTTACGATTGAGACTTCAATACCCAAAAATATTGTTCTTGATAATTATAATTCTGATTAATCTGACATCATCCAAGCCTTAAATTGGCGCGAAAACGTTCCCAATCTTAATCCTGATGTTCTAATTGAGCGTCAAAAAAAAGTACGGCTAGCAAATAAGTTAAGTCGTTATTTTCGTGATTTTCAAATAAACCCCAAAAACTAGAAAATAACATTTAAATAATAGACGCATAAATAAAATGTCAGGATACAAACTGAAAAAAAATTAAAGTATCAATTTTGTAAGTCCGGCAACGCAATCGTAAGCTCTCTAGCATAGTACATGGGATGGGCATATCACTTAACATCAGATGAACCTCCTATCAATTTGCTGTTAGTTCTATTAAAAAAGACCACTGGATAGTGTAGCTTGTGGACATTTTCGCAGCCATTGTATGAAAGGCACAAAAAGAGCATGACTAATTGTCCCGTTACGCTCATTGTACGCTTGAGCTGCATCTATCTCTCTTGAACTCGATTGGCCTATGCGTCTGACGATTCACTCCTTCTTTGTACAAAATATTGTTAATTCAAAAAATTATTCAATTTTATTTGTAAGTTTCGTTCGTTATTGTTTCGTTATGACGTTGTCATATTAAAGTATCGTTATCAAAACATTAGTTGATTCTTTATACCGTCCACTTTGCCAAATATGATATGGAAGTTGATTTGCAAATGATACAATTGTTAAAAGGTTGATGTGCCAACAGAGGTTTGGAGTAAGTATAAAAATGATATCAAACATAATCTAAATTTATATGCCGTCAGTACAATACGATGCAACGCAATATATTTTTTGTGCATTCAAAAATTCAATTAAGTTCAACTTGAGGTTGAGGTAGGTTAACGAAAAATGAACTTCAAAACGTGCAGGAAACTGGTGTTTGTTAATTTAAGATTTGTCTAAATGGTTACCTCTCTGATCATAATAAGTTTAATAAAAAATCTAAATATATTCATTTTTAATGGTACCTATTCGTTGTAAGGAGGTACATATATTTAAACATATTTTTATTCAAACTAGCAAACTGAGGAAACAACTCCCGGTGATCTTTCCTTTGAAAGACATACATCTGTTTAAAAAAAGAGTACCATCCTCCTTCTAAGGCAACGCACCCATTTACGCCCAAACGCAATAACATATCTCAATCCATTTTTGACCATCTGAGATAGATATATTAATCCAAATATTGATAAAAGTGTGCCAATAACCAATTGACGGATTGTCATAGCCATCTGTCGATACAAACTATGCAAGGTAGGTTGTGTATGTGGATAGTTCTTTGTATGAAAATTGCAGTTCAACTGTGCCAATATCATATCTTAAGATTTTAACTTTCATCAGTTTTAAACATAGACGTGTATATTTTACTATTATTTGTACGGTACTTTATATGGTTTTTATTGATTATTAAATATTAAATATTATTTGGTTTATATTGATTATTAAAAATTTGCTGATATTTTAACTTTAGGTCATGTAACACCAGAATAGACTGTCTTTCCTCTTAATAGAGACTTTAAGTAGTGTTATTGGAAACTTTCTTATGGTAAAGATCAGTTTTAGTAAATTAGTTTAGTTTTAAATTATTTATTACTGGTAAGTGAGGCTACATAATAATAAAAAATACATAAAAAGTGATTCAAAAACTCTTTACTAGTAACCTAAAAGTAAGTTTTATTTTATCAAATAAAAACAACGAACGATACAATACATAATATTTGAATTGTATCGTTCAATAGTTTTTATCTTGTACCAAGGACACTCACAGCGCACTCAATTCTAAAAATAGTTCCAACATTGACTTCTGAATTACACGAAAAAAACAATGAACATTATAATCCCCGTAAATTGAAGTCATCAAAGGTAGTAATTTGTCCTCATTAGTGCATCCATTTTGGCTACTGGTTGGGCTATTAGATTTTTTGTGCCATTTTATAATTGGGTGCAACATTTTCGAGTTTTATTAATTTTATTTTTATGCAACTTTGCAATCACCTTGAAGTTACCTGATGTTAATTATTACAAATAGATTTTTATTTAGGATTTAAGTAGTCTTCTCGGAACTGAATCTATTGAAGCAATTTAATAATTGAATATCAATTGAAAAACTTCCGTCTGTACATATTGAACGCAGCTACTCTACTAGATGAAGCATACTTTTCCCTCAAAGGCCGGCAACAGACCTACTAAAGTAGACATCTTTGCATCGTTTACTGTATCCCATACACAAATTGAAACAATAGATCGATGTGAGTTATTTTTAAATTGTCTCTAGTATTATTAATGATAATGTGAATGAACTAATGAACCTATAATTTCTCTTTGTGTGTTTGTTTTATAGTTTTATCTTATATGATAAAGCTATTATATCTACATATATATAAAACTTTAGTTTTCTTTCAGGTCTAAAAAAAGGCCGGGAACCATTTTACTCCTAAATGATCCAGCGAATATTTCTGATTTTAATTTTGTGATGAATATATTGATAAAAATAAAATGCCTTTATTTTGTAACCACATACATTTACGTAACATATATTTTAGCTATATTTTTTTATAGCACAATAGTCATCAGCAGCCAGTTGGTCAGGTTTTTTCGAAAAAAGCCCTCCCCTAGTTGTTTCCACTAGTCTCTTTTACGAGATTATCTCTCCATCCTTCTGGTAGACCTACCTCCCATCTCTTTATTCATAGGCGAATGTGGGCCCATCGTCTCGCATCCCCTACTAATCAAAATATGATTTAAAACTTGCCATCTAACACAGTATAAAATTAATATGCAACCCCTACAAAATGGTAACATTAAGTTAGATAATAAAAAGGAAACAGCTCATAAAGACTGATGTCTTTATTGCGTATACCCGAAACAGTGCCAGAAATATGCTCAGCCAACCTAAGTTATGCTAACATTGTTTAAAGATTAAAGACCCTATTTTTAATGCAATAAAGTTCACTATTGCGTGCGTAGAAGTGCGCGAAGTAACGCTCTTCCACCCCCAAAAGATCCTTGTACGACGTTATAATAACATTATTGTAACAAAAACTAGACGCCATGCCCATTCGATTTTCGAAATCGTATCGCGTTCTTACGTTTCCTCTACGTGCCGTTTCCGCTCTGCGCGTGCGCACATCGAATCTCTAATCGCTAACATTCTTTTTAACTTTTTTTAGATCTGGTGTATCCTGTTGTTTTAATCGATGACATGGAGATATGAATTCTGTTAGCATAATTTTATTAGGTTTAATATCCCTTATTTACCTAACATACTTTGCATTAACTGCTTAATTTTTATTAAAATCAACTGATATTAAGTAATCACCGCCCACAGACACTCTCATTACCAGACTGCTCGAGTTCATTTTCGGCCTTTTACGAATTGGTAAGCTCTTTTCATGAAAGACCCCAATTCGAATTGATTTGAAAATACTTACTAATAATACTACTTGGACATAAAATTGTATCTTCTAATCATGATAAATCTGGAACCATACATTTTGGTCCTTCGTGTCGGATATACTCAAGCGGCGCAATGTTCTAAAAACTCATTTAATTATTGGAGAACATAATACTAATATAAAATCTACGCCTATGTTATGTAAAACACGGTCCGTATATTTAATTAACGTTACAATTGCGCTGTATGACGTTATAAAACGTCAAAATCATGATTCCAGACGGGTAGCTTCGATGACTTCATCGGGAGCGACCACATAGATTATTCAAATCAACTACGTTCGCCCTGTTCTTGTTTAGTTTGTTAATTAGTTTGGTTGCTATCGTGCTACTTTTGAAAACATCTAATGTGCATCATTCTTCACTGGTTCCATTGCCATTAAGAAAAACTTGGCTTAGATTTTTGTTTTTGGTTTTTATTGATTTTTTCCTTACAGACATTGGGTTTAAAGATGACCGGTTTCCTCACGATGTTTGTCTTCACCGTACGACTGACTGTTAAATGCGGCTATACTACGATCAAAGATAAAGAAAGTTAACAACAAATTGAAAAAGCCTAATAAAATCGGAAGTCTGACTATTTGGCTAGGCTACCCAATCTATAGGAACTTTACAAAAGTCAATTTTCGTTGCGCCATTTATTTTATTGATCTGCCCACTTTAACATAGTTTCAGATGTTTTAAATAGTAGATACTGCTTAATAGCAAGACTCTCTATATCATAAAATGATAATAAATAAATGTGGCCCAAAAACATTTTTAGCTCAAGGCCTCAGATTTCTGTATCACATCATGTTTTTTTTTCAATCAAATAGTGGGTGATCCTCTGTCTAGGGTTCCACCATTTGGGTCAAAGTCAACACGGTTTCCTCATGATGCTTTCCTTCACTGTTCATGCGAATGTTAAATGCGCACATAGATAGAAAGTCTATTGGTGCACGACCTCAGGCTTAAGAGTTGCACACTGAAGCTACTAACGCCCAAACCCAATAACTGATATAATTAATAAAAGTGTGCCAATAATTAATCTACCAATTGTAATAGCCATCTGTCGATACAAGCTATCCATGGTAGGTCGGGTTGGTGTATGTGGATAGACCTTTGTATGAAAATGACAATTCAACTGTGCCAATATCCTAAATTAAGATTTTAACTTAATTAAAATGCTATTTGATTTGTTTTAAACACAGACATGTATATTTTAATATTATTTCAACGGTTTTATTTACTTTATTTATATTGATTATCAAATATGAGGGTTAAGAGCAAAGAGATAGCATTCTATGGTCGCCAAAAATGGATTGTCTTCGTAGGGTTTGATTATTGGGATCTTGCACGCTCTACGCCCTTGACTTGCGATTGGTTAGTAAATCTAAATTTATAATTAATTTAATTTTTTTGACGTTCATAAGTGTACTTGTTTACCTAGATGAATAAAGATATTTTGTTGTTGTTGTTGTTGGGATGAAGATAGGAGAACGATCGACTGTCACGTTTCCATTGTTTTCAATCTGAGATGGTGGATTAATTATTGGGTTCGGGCGTAAGCCAACTCGGTTTCAAAGGATTGTGAAATTTTCTAACCGAAATCCACTTGGAAGCGTCTCTGTCCTACCTCTTTATAATGCGCCTCACATAGTCTTCGTTGACGATAGGGCGCACTTTAAATACTGAACAATATAATGATCTATATACGAGTTGTACACGAGCTCCGTGTTGCGTATTGAATAGACAATCAGCCATAACATAGAGTAAAGGGAAATCAGATAAACCATAGTGTTTGTCAAAACGTTAAAAATTCAATATCTATTATTTGAGGCTTGTAGTACAGATATGAATGGAACGTTAAGACTATATAGAACTTAACAGAAAAGTGTTAAAAATACCAAGGGATGCTCAAAGGAGTTCGGATAAATGCCTGTTGAGTTTTATAATCGAGGCAGAATTCTAAAATCAACTAGTATCACCTCAAGGTCCATCACGTGTACCGCTACGTATACTATGACAAACCAGCAGCCCACTTAGTATTTCCAAATAGATTCAACTTAGGATCATTTAAGAAAAGAGCTATGACGTATCAAGACTAAAATGCCGAATAATAGAAAAAGCCGTCCATATTGTCATATCGCCCACAAGTGCGTTGCCGGCCTTTTAGGCTTGGTACGATCTTTTTTTGAAGGACCCTAAATTCATTTGTTAATTCTACTACTTACTAAGATTGTATTTAATAAAATATTTTTATGTTTAAACTGGTATATCTACACCATTTTATAATCTTTGAAAATTTATTGTAGGGCTTATTTAAATGTGCCATCAGAAAGACTAGAGATAGAATCTTTATATACGGAGTTTCCGGCGTTTCAGTGACTATTGCCAATTTCTAACGAATTCTACAATCGTGTAAAGAAATTTTATATTCTAACTCCAGTAAGACACTTACGGCCTGTTTCACAATAAGATATAGGATAAGTTCCAAATAAGCTATTAATTACTTATTGGTAGGATAAACAGTATTTTTGCGTTTCAAGACTGTCAGATAGCGCAATTCGTCATGTGAGATATAAGTATTATTCGGAACTTTTATCTTTCGAATAATTTATGTGTTGCATAGCTATTTGGTACGTTATCCATACATTGTGAAACAGGCCCTAACACTATTTTAATGGTAGGCATCTTTGTAAATATATATATAGTAAATTAAAAAAAAATAAGGTGTGGTTAATTAGTACTTTCCTCAAAGAATAAGTATCGAAATACATCGAGGAAATGGTCCTAGCGTTTACAGGTACACTGAAAGAGAGATCAAACTTTTTAAAATTTGTTTTAATTTTATTGTTATTATTACGTAAATTAAAATATTATTAATAATATTTCTGTGTTGGAATAAAATTATATGCAAATTTAATAAAAATGGATGGCCTTCCGCTTTTCAGCAATCACTGTCTGAAAAAACTAGAAAAGGTGAGTCAGTGCAAAATTTCATGAGACATAAAATAACATAGAGCTTTTCATTCTGATCGTTTACAATAGCAACATAATCCATCTTTGTCAAAATTTTGCTGCTAATGCTGCAGTCGCCTTCTACATCGAGATCTCTAAAATAAGTGAGTGCGCACAAACTACACATGTCGGCAGTGAAACTTCTTTGTAAATTAATTACTACTAAGGTAAAAGCCCCAATAGAAGCCTAATGAAGTTTTACTTAAAAAAAAAATAGACATCCCCCGGACCCCAAGCAGAACGGGGTTTAGGTATAGTTACTGTATTTTCCTACGTGCCTTTTAAAGAATAGATACGTTAAACGTTTGAGTTCAAAGTAATACAAAACCAGTACAAAGACAATTAAAAGATCAGTTAATTATGTAATCTGTGACGGTACGCGTTGATACAATTGGATTACAGGCGATATATATGCAAGATCACGGCGCGTCGGCGCCCACGCGCGACTAACAGATGATCCATAATACAATTATAGATCAATGGGATTGGTACGCTAATTACTTGGTACGAGTTTATGCCTACATAAGTGCATCCTCTCAGAGTCAAATTTAAAAACAGTGTTCTTTTAATATTAAGAAAGTGTATGTATAAATATACGGATAAATTACCTTATACGCCTTTGACGTGTGATGGTGTGAAAGTGATAGTATATACCTAAATGTGTGTATGTGTTAAGTTAAGGCTTAATTAGTGGTCGTCGTATGTCCTGCGCGATAAATAACTGAGTTTATTAAACTAATCATAATGTTCATTATTGTTTATTTCATTGTCAACAAATGTAACTTTTCTACTTTAAAACACATAAAATATTATATTAACATTCTAAACGGGGTCTAATTGCGTCTCTATTAATAACGAACAATTAAAAAATTATACATGGTTTACGTAGAATGCTATGATTATATTATTTGTAATTAATGAAATTTAAATCACAGCTAAACAGAAATGTTAAAAGCCAGTTCTTCTGCACTTAATCTATGTAACATTGTCCTCCTCATTGTTTTAACTAACTCTATGCTTCTAAGAACAGATCGATCCAAATCAAATGGCAGATTATACTTTCAGATGTGACACGATGTTTCCGTTAGCCAATACTAATTACTACTAGATCAGGTGAAATCCTTAACGTTGCGGTAATTAAGGCTTAAATTAATTAAACATGACCAAGATAAAGAACTAAGCTACGTTGTGAACTGTTTTTAGTATGAAAAAGAGATACATATATTCACTGACCACTTTTCTGAGAATAAAATAAAATCATTTTTTGACTCTTTTACTCGCCAAGTTTTTTATTTTACACAATGTTTTTAAGGTGATGCAACCATTACACCATGTTCCACATGACATCTTAAGTAATTAATAGTTGCTTAATAATAATAAAATAAATTAAAAACAAAGATCTCATCTCTCTCAGCAGGAGGTGTGGTGAAATAGGAGCATGCACTTACATTCTCGTGTTAACAAGACACAACACTGTTCCGTCGCATGGGTGGACATTTCTTTTTTCAGAAAAGCAGTCAAACTTTACTTAAATTTAACTTCTTTTTATCAATTGTGTTATTAGGCTTGGCGTAATCTCCTGAGTTTCATGTCTTTTACTAAAGAAGTACTTTAGTCTGCGAGGGAGTAGAGCAGTGTTGGCCTAGTGGCTCCAGTATACATACATAAATCTGAAGCGCAGAACTAAAAAGCTTGTAGCCGAAGTAATTTATGAAACTACTGAATGACTTGCAGAAACTACTTTTTCTGTAAAGCCTAAATCATTGGCCTGTATGAACATTGTGTTCCTTTTTAAACGAAAATGAACTTTATATCCTAGTGATGTGGTCTAAACTCACTTGATTGGAGTCTTGATAATTTCTGTCATTACAAGTTTACTCAGCAAATGGTCCGCGAAACGTCATGGCATATGATATGCGACCCCACTTTAGCATATCAGTTACATGTCAATAAATTAAAAAAAATCGCTTTGTTTTTGCTGCAACCTACCACCTGTTGTTACTGGGTTCATTTGTTGGCTTTTGTTTCATAATCAGCTGCATTATCCATTTCATTATTTTTTATTAAGTGTCAGATACAAGTATTTTATTCGCAATCTAATAATCGTATTACTGCTTAATAATGAGTAGTAAAAGTACTTAAAAGTTATTATTCTACTCAAGAAGACTAATTTGGACCAAATGCAGCGAAGATATGGTTTAGTTTTGTATCAGTTTCTTTAATTATTTTTACATTGCTGCCTTTCACACTGCCATGTGGTTAGGAGCATGATGTAATGCAGGTGTATCAGATACAAGTATTTTTATCGCAACCATGTTAAGTTTTAAAAGTTGATATTACGAACTTAAGATTAATTAAGCCAAAAAACTGAGAAGATATAAATTATTTAGATTTCTGTCTGTTTTATTAATTATTATTACATCGCTGACACACTGCTTACAAAAATTTTGCAAAATGTCCTTGGCGATTTCACGGTGACGGATCTATTGCTAGTTTCGTTAGTTCTACGCCCTTGATTTGAGACCTGGTAAATGTAAATTAAGTAGTATTTTTACGATCATTATGTTACCTATGAATAAATGTTATTTTGATCATGTTTCATTCGCTATTATAGGTTTATTTAACTCATTACTGTCAATAAAAAAGCATTCTGTTAACATTAAAATGAAGTACTTATAATCTCCTTATCAATTATTCTTAACAAAAAAAAATGTAGTACATAATTGAATAACTTATGAAATTAATCATTTCCCAATCGTTAAAGGACCAGCAACGCATTTGCGACACGTATATGTCTATGTGTGTATCATTTCACATCTCATCTGATGTGAAATGATATATATAATTCATGCCTCCTGCCCGTTTGCCCCCTGTTACATAAAAATAACTCAGGGTCTTTCAACAGCGTACCAATACTTAAAAGGCCGGCAACGCACCTGCGACCCTTCTGGTAATGTAAGTTTCCATAAGCGGCGATATCATATATGTATTAAACATTGTGTTCACGTGTTTATCACTAAACATTAGTTGACCCTCCTGCCCGTTTGCCCCTTTTTATCCAAAAATAAAAATTGTTTTACTTATAGAAACGCATATTTCCCAAAGCCCCATAAACAACATTAAACTTGCATACAAAGTCGTAAAGCGGTCGTGGCAGTCGAGCAAGTGTTAATTTCGAACAAAATGAACATATCTCTTCCGCTAATGAGATGCTTTGTGGTCGCAGAAAATAATTAGCGAAAGTGTGATGTATGACTTTACTTATGTGGGAATAGCTTAGTGTCACCGGACACGAAACTCCGTTCAGTCTTGCCGTGTACGCTGGTGGCATTATGCCCCAAGTATATATTCAATAAATAAGTAGTATTCAATATGTAAAAATAATACTATTATAATAACTGACCTTAAAATGTAATAACTAAAATATATTATTAAAAGGAGTCCCTTTAGGCAAGGTTCCGAACATTCTGGCAGCGTTCCCCCTTTGAATAGCTGGACTAATTCTTTGTCCGTGGTAGCTGCTAGTTCTTCGGTCTCCTGTGATGTCGACTAACCTTTTTGATATTTCCCTAAAAAGCCTTATAGCGCTAGGACCCCACGGACCAAGGGTCTCGACACCGAATGGGACAAAAACATAGAGCCTACACCCCCTGTGTTTGCAGACTCAAATTATACGACATATTTCCGATACTACCGTAGTATTATAAAGCAGTATTAGATATGTATTGTTTCATCTATAATTGAGACCTGAAATTCGTGTGTAAAGTATTTTTAATTTTCTATCTTGTTAATATTAAAGTATCGTGCTTTCGAATGCTTTTACCGTTCAGTTTCTTCTAAAAGTTACATTAAACGATTTAAGGACATTAAAGTATTGTACGATGCATTAGTTTCGCTTCTTTAAGTTTTCTAAATGCAAATCTTTCTAATTTTCCTTTTCCGATGCTAAACAAAATAAAGAATAATAACTCCAAATTATTTTTAAAAAGCTGCACTCTGTGAAGACGTAATAGACGTATTTACGTGGCATATGTCCACCGTTATGTCGTCATCAGTTCAACTTCACCCAGCTGTGTTTTTGTCTGCCTGTTAATTTATAATAATTGTATAACTAACTAAAATTGCCCGAAACACCAAGTAAATGGCTTATATAAGAGACGATGTGTGTGCCACTGGAAGCCTCCAGACCGATATACACACATATAAAGCCCTTATATGTGTGTTGCAAGGTTTGTTACCCTTATGGGGCTGGGCGTTTTTATATATAACATGGGGCATACGGGCAGGGTGATCACCTGATGTTAAGCGCAATTGCCAACCACGACACTGCCAGAACGTTCACAGGTGCGTTGACAGCCTTATAAGAATTGATACGCTCTTCTTCGATCTTGAAGGCCAAGGCATGGATACAGATCGGCGTCTTCAGGAATTATTTAATGATGATGGGTGATACTACATGCGAACTTTGGGTGTACTACATTGTTTCATCCCGCTTCACTCACAAAAGAGTTGGCACATGGGATTCATTTTCCGACGAAACAGTAGACTGCCTCATTCTCTTACACACTGGCTAAAAAGCAATGATTTCCTGGACATTTCCTCAGATAGGCAACATCTTGCTTAACATCTGGTGGGATCCAACCTAACGTCTATCCAGCTCTGTAATAAAAAAACTGCATTACAACACAAAATCTACCAGCAAATTTAGAAGTATTACGCTAGAGTGGGTTTTGTAGCATCATTACTCATTCGGATAAGAAATTAGATCATCGCACAACAAATATAGCTTATAGTTAATTGAATCTGATATTTTTCGACCTTACCTGGTCACGACGTGCGGGGGTCACGAACTGATGAACAGTATATCTATTTCTTGAGGTCAAATCATTATTTTAAAATGGTAATGAGAATTAATATGGTATTATTTATTTCGATATTTTTAAATTGTGAATAAAAATGTTTACGAAGCCATATTAAAATGTAGCGCTGTTTCGTTCATAATAGGAAACATTAAAACTTTCGTTTCTCAATTTAATTTTTCTTATATATGATTATTACGAACGTCGGTTTTCTCTATATTTCTCTATAAATCGGAGTCATGGACGATTCGAGCGACAAAAAAAGGGATTGATTAATTGGCGATGTATTGTTGGAGGAACATGCTTCACATACCAGGGATCGCTAAAAGAACTAAACAATCATTCTTTTACAAACTCAGGGGTCG
Source organism: Pieris mannii (assembly GCA_028984075.1). Taxonomy (NCBI): domain Eukaryota; kingdom Metazoa; phylum Arthropoda; class Insecta; order Lepidoptera; family Pieridae; genus Pieris; species Pieris mannii. The sequence continues at coordinate 12,034,079 of CM054779.1, read as the reverse complement.
CCTTCGCCCGTCGAGAATGACATATCCTGGACAAGCCGGTCGGCTACTCCAAGGTGGAAGACAAGATTGCGGGGCAGATTACGGTCCCTACCAAGTTGTGACCAAGTTCTCACCTGTCTCCTCATAACAGCTGCGCTAAGGAATGCTATAGACCTAACAAAATAAAGAGATATATAACAGGACAGCAGATATCTCCAGAGATGTGGCTTTCAACAATGAATAATAGGACTAAGAAGATATTATTACATATATCATACAGCATATAAACATTTGTTATAGTTTTTATAAGCTTCCGTCAATATATGGTAGGTAATTTTGTTAGATAGAAAAATATACAAGTGTAATAAAACCTTTATCAAATTTTGCCATATATTATTATATTATATTAGAAATTAGGTCAACGTATCCACTTAACCTTGAGGCAAATGTAATATAATAAATATGATATAAAATTTACAATTCTATGCAATATAGTATTTCCATCCACTCGTGCGCAATTATAGATTAAATGATCAAACGTGCCTCATATTAATTGAATCGGAATTATTTCTTTGAATTTGCAGGTGGTATCAGTATTTTTATTTTACTCAAAAAAAAAAGTTTTCAATTATTTACCGAGCAGCAAGATAATCGTTGAAAAATGTGCCGCACGAGATAAATATAATATAGTTAATTTGTCTCTTCACAATATTATAGGATTTTTTTTATAGAACAGGAGGCAAACGGGCAGGAGGCTCCTGATGTTAAGTGACACCGCCGCCCATATACACTCTCGATGCTAGAGGACTCGCGAGTGCGTTGCCGGCCTTTTAAGAATTTGTACGCTCTTTTCTTGAAGGACCCTAAGTCGAATTGGTTCGGAAATATTAAAGACGCCTTCCATCATGATCAGAAAAAATACACAAATACAAAAACATGACTACATAATATGACTAAACTAAAGAAATAAATCTTGAGTGGTTGTATGTGTGTTAATAATAAGTGTGAATGAATTTAAATTAAAATAATTAAATCTGAGGTGCGCGGAAAAATCCTGTGGTAGAACGACGCCCACGACGTAGAATTTCATTTTATATCTTGACGTCATTTGATGAAACTCATTTTAATTTTATACAGTATAGGAATTGATAAAAAGTTTTCTTTGTGACAGTTTCTATACTGTGGAAATAGTCTTTTTATAAATATATTTATTTATTTTTGAATGTTTCGTATTTTTTCTGTGTGTAAATGTACATAGTTATCGTATTGGAGTAATAATAGTAATATGTAATGGTAGCTAAAATATATAAATGAACAGTATTCTGCCATACCATGCGTCTTGTAAACAAAACTATAATTACCTCAATAGAAACAAAAGTCTGCCCATCCCTCAAATAATTGCACATAAATCACGAATTGAATTTAAGCATTTGTTTAAATACATGGTAATTAGCGGTGATTTATCGTCGATAGTTCAAAGATGCCCATTTCGTAGTAAAAGTAACTGCGTTGATATTTTATTGTTTTATAATTGCATGGTTAAATGTTGATAACACATAGTCACTTGATATTACAGTTATTTGTTTGTTCATTGATTTAGAGACTCGAAAATTTAACAGAAGTAGAAAGTTAACTAGGATTTTTGTTTTAGTGGCTTAGTGTACACATATATTATATTATATTCATATATGTACATGTACATGATGTCAGCAGTGTTGGCCTAGTGGCTTCAGAGTGCGACTCTAATACCTGAGTTCGTAGGTTCGATCCCCGGCTGTGCACCAATGGACTTTCTTTCTATGTGCGCATTTAACAATCACTCGAACGGGAAAGGAAAGCATCGTGAGGAAACCGATATGTCTTTGATCCAAAAAGTCGACGACGTGTGTCAGGCACTTGAGACTGATCACCCATGCCTATTAGATTTAAATACGATCATGAAACAGATTCAGAAATCTGAGGCCAAGACCTAAAAAGAGGTTGTAGCGCCACTGATTTTTTTTTACATGATGTGAGTCATCGATTAGCACGTACTCAAATATGTATGTATGTATTGTGGACACAGTGTCCACTTAGACGCCCATTTGATCTATTCTAAGTCCTGGCTATCTATGCAAAGAGATGTTTATTAAGGAGAGAGCAGGCCGTAATTGTTGCTGTCATAATGTTGTGATTAATTATGTTGAGAAGTCGCTTTGTCAGTAGCAGGTTTACTACTGAATGTATTTTGATTACTATTTTGGACTGTTCGCGGTTTCCCTTTTGCGACTGTGATTTTGGAGTTAGTTGCAAGATGGGCAAGGGAAGGAGTGGATATTAGAACTTTAAGAGAACACCAAAGTTGTATATAAATATTCATCATATTAAATAATCCAATAAAAACAATTCTCGTGTCAAAATGTTCGTTCCTCCGAAACGGCTCGACCGATTGTTATTAATTTTTTATACATATTTTATTATTCTGAGAATAGGCAAAATTTAATTTTCATCTTCTTAAATGGTAAGGGTGGTTTCAGCACTAAATTTTTATTTTTTAGACAAAGGTTGGTTTTTATTTTTTTAATGGCACAGCGTACAAAAATATATACAATCTTTAATTGTCACCCCTGACAACCTCTATTATTTATTATTTTAAATAACTGTTTTTATTTAACTAAAAAAATGTTTCTTTGAAATAATATACCACATGGCAAAAACCTTTGCCGCAAGTAGTAATATAAAATTAACTTAGCTTAAGTCTGCTATAAATAATCTCTTTCATTGATATCTCGATAAATTAATAGGTAAATAAATATAATACAAATTGTTAACTTAAACAGACTTCCCACGACTAACAATGGATTTTCGAGTGATCTTAACAATCTTATAGTTTTATCTCAAGCAGTTCGCTCGAAATCTGTCGAGTGTTTTTGTACTTGAAGTGGACATTGATTTTATAACACGGTTCAGTTAAGGTTTAATATTATAAATGTAATAATACATGCAGAGTTTCATCATCGGATGTCAAGACAGAATAATTGCATCCGTCACCGCGACGTCCTTCGCTCAGCAATTGAGCGTATCTTAAGGCAGTTTAACTATGCACCTCCACGACGTGGAACCAGCTCACTGAAGTATTTCAAAACCAATTCGTCGTAGAGTCCTTTAAGAAAATTCTTAAGAGGCCGTTAACGCACTCGCGACCATTTTGGCATTGAAAGTGTCCATTCCTGAATATTTCAATCACCTCGGGCTCTGCGAGCCAAAAGGTGTTTTGGCCTCAGAAACGGGAAACTTCCACTACACCCTGTTCTCTTCTACTTTCAGCCAGTTGCTGGCTTTCAATCAGGTCCTCCACTTCTCTGTCAATCTAACCGTAATTTTGCCGGCTGGTACTTAAAATAGGGTATATTTTATTTATCATGAGTAATTACTTAAATTTTAATGTATTAAAAAAATATGACTTTAATGTAAATTATGAAATAAGCTTTTTATACGTATATATTATATATACTGGCTTGAACTCTTGATATAATGCTTTTATGATGATTATGATTAGATGTGTCCTAATGGAGGGCACGCCTATCCAGGAGACGACTAATCAAGCGATCTATTTCAAATAACATCTGAAAGCTCTAAAACCATTATCTGTGGATGTGTCGATAAGAAAATGACAGAAGTAACCCAGTTATAATATTCATAATAATGTATAAAAGAAATATAATATAAAGCCGCATCCAATTAAACATAGGTCGTGGACCTTAAATTTCGTTATACAGTGTGCTGTTAGAAAGTACCTCGGGTAAGACCGGAATCCGAACAATAAACATGGGATTACGTCCAAAACTATATTTGTCCAGCTATGTTTGACTCTCCACTAATTATGCGGCAAGTGTTTGCTGGACTCACTACGATTAGTCTATTTACTGTGTAACTTATAAACGAAATGGGATGCTTTTGAAATTTCTAAATATTTAAAAAGTGATTTGATATAATAGATGAAGCCTCAAGTCTATAGGATGTAAATTTCTTTTTCTTAATTTTATATGTGTTTTTTTATAGGACGGGAAAACAGGCTGAAAATGTTTTTTTTTATGTTAAGTAATACCGCCATGGACACTCTCATGCCAGCAGGATTGTCAGTGCGTTGCCGGCCTTTTAAGAATTGGTATGCTCTTTTCTAGAAGGACTCTAATACGAATTGATTTGGAGATACTTCTGTGGGCAGTTGATTCCACAAAAGCTATCTTAAAAATCTTGTTGTGTTACGAGGTGATACGAGTGAAAACTTTAACAGATAGTTGTGGAACGATGGACGTGGGGGTGATACGAACAACTCGTCTGATCACTCAGGTACCATTTAGTAGGTACCTCTGTCTGCGCGAGTGTCTTAGAATTATCTATTATTACACTTGATCACTCCAATGTTTTTTATCGGCAGTTAAAAGTGTTGAACAAATTCGTTTATTATTTTATCGAAATAACAAAGAAATTTGTATGACGTCTCGACATGGTCACAAATGCCTATTCGTAATTATAATTTGCTTCATTGGATAGCTTCAACTACCAAATTTAATAATAGTTGTCAACCAAATAGCAAACTTATTTGACGTTTGTAATTAATAAAAAAATTATAAGTCTATGTGTTACGTACTCAATTGTGTTGCATATTTTAAATACCCTTTCGTCCCTTTCATGTAAATTATGTTTTTGCTGAAACGAAAAGAGGCAATTGAGTTCTTCATTTAACAGTGTCTAAGTTACTATAAGCATCATCTTGTAACCTTCAAGAAAAAGGCTTTTTTTAAAACTATAATTTCTTGTTGTCTGTATTACTCGTGATGTAAAAGCACTGTATCTCGAAGAACTCTATTGGTTATGGTTAAATTGAATAAGTAATAAATATATAGTATAAGTTTTAATACTTATTCTAAAAAATAAAATTCGTTAATTATGGAACATAAGATATAAAGGTATCACTTATTCCACGTAATTAAATTTGAACCTGTAGGCATCCCTACTCATCGGCAAAAAAGAGACAAAGCCGGCGTAAAGAACTCTCGGTACTCTTTTAAAAAAGCAAATCATCAAACAACACATAAATTAAAACAAATATAGCAAACTAATTAGAAGTAGCCTCCCCAGCACTAAATACAAATTGACGTCATTTTAAAGTCATTTTAAAAAATAAATATCTTTCCAACCAGTTTATCACATAGCTTGTAATACATATTAGAATCAGCTGTTGTTTGACAAGTCTCAAGGATGATTTGCCCAATGCAAACAAACAAGAAACATATCACTACAAATATCAACAAAAACCATTCAAATGACGATTATATTACGCTAATCCGTTTGACATTTAGCGACCTGCGTCCAATCAGAGTGTTATGAAACTACATTTTAGGGTTATATATCAAATATCTCTAGAGATACAATGTGTTACGGGTGGTATTTTTAGTATGTGTGGTACGAAAAACAAATTACTTAAATATTTAAGAACTAGCTGCTGTGGCAGAATGACCAGCACTGTGGGGCAGTCTGCTCCTCAGCATAATGCTGAGCCAGGGGCAATAACAACCACATCACATACGCATTCCATACGTAAAACATTCCTTGTTCTTTAAACAAAATGTTTTTTTTTATTTTTTTCTTTGATTATTGTTAATTTGTCTGTGTGTGTTTTGTTAGTAATAAATGTTATGCCTATTACTATGTCTAAGAATCAGATTGGTTGCCCTCAAATTTTAACTAAATTTAATCTTCGTGTACCCTTCATACCCTTTCTTCTTTCAGAAGAACGCTTTTTGGCCAAAATTTACCGATATCCATATTGAGCATTCTTATAAACGAGCTAGGTCTGGATTTCTATAGTTGCTAACACTTTGCAATTGTATGTTAGTATATTTATTATGTCTTCGTGTATGTTACCTTTGCCTATGGGTGTTTGTTACATTAAATATTGTATTTCATTTTTGTATAAATGTATCAGTGTGCGAGCGTTGGCAAGTATAAATAAATAAATAAATAAAGTTTTATTATTTAATTTCACAATTATTTATCTAAAGCTTACGAAATAACAGGACAATACAACACCTGTTTTAAAAAAGGTTTCAAATTGACTCGTTAGTTGCTTCATTTTAGGCGTCGTCGACTACTACTTTTGGGTCTAATCCATGTTTAAGAACCAACAAAGTCTAAGACAAGAGAAAATGTTAAATGCGCACATTGAAAGAAAGGTGCACAGCCGGGGATCGAACCTACGACCTCAGGGATGAGTGTCGCACACTTAGACCACTAGGCCAACACCTCTCTTGAGACCATAATTACCCAAAATAGATAACACCGCATACCTAGTCTACTTATGTCAATCATTGCAGTTTTATACACGAGATATAAGAATTATACTGAACCCGTAGTTAGTGGTACACAAAAACAGTCTTAACTATACGTAGTTCGTTATCAAAAGCTTTGGCAAAGGCGATGACAGTATTCAAGTGACCTGCGACCCTGAGTTGCCGGATCTTCACAATTTATTTATCTCAAACAATTTGTTTATTTCATTATAAACTTTTAAAATGTTTCTTTAATTAATATCTCAACTTGTCATGCATTAATGGTACATTCGTACCAGATTGTATTACAAACAAAAGAAAACAAAATACACTAAGACAGACAGCATTTTTTATTCAGAGCTGGGTACTTGTATAACCGTCACCGCGGCAAAAATTGTATGGTTAGCAAGTGTTGACAAGCTAAACCTAACCTATCCTAAACTTTTTGGCTTCTAAAGTGATTTAACGTTATAAACAGTGATTCATTTTATATTTGATCATCAATTTCGGTTTAGGTTGTCCACAATAACCATTAATACGTGGCGTAAATACGTTAGTACCTAGAATTGTAATTCGGCCACAATTTCACCTGATATTACGTGCCATGTGGACTATTGGTGGATCGCATCTCCAGACTATGACAGTTTAACCACCGCTAGAGCCGGTACAGCATGCATTAAATGAACTATTGTATAAAAAAGTACTCAATTTAGAATACCACTTAGATATAAAGAAGAATGTGTAATTTACTAGAAATATGCGTAAAAGTCCTACAAACTATGGTTGATACTATCACGAGGAGGTGCAAATGTAAGAGGCCGTATAATGGAATATTTCGAGTTCTCATAAATTGCCCTCGCGAGAGGTCGGGGGTGCAATTAATAAATTAAGCCTGGTACGTTAACACGGGAATATTATTGCTAACATAATGCATGATAAACGCAGCGAGAAATATGCATAGTCACAGAACACAATGCACCGTGGAATAGAGTAAGAGCTGCTGTCAAAATAACAATTATCTTTTGTATTCTTGGAAAGTCAGCCAAATTTCTGCATCGTTTGTTTCAATTCCAACAAGTGAATTTCAACTTAACCAAAAATAAAGTTTATTACCATTCAGTTTATACGAATTTCTACGACGTAGAATATGTAAGTATAACAATTTTACATAAAATAATATTAGTCATTATCAGTTGTAGTGTGTCACTACACTACCCTACCACTGCACTACCAAGTAGTACTACACAATCAATAACATTTATCTAGGTAAAATAATTATATAGAATTGTGTAGTTACATAATACATACGTAGGTGATAAACGTACCAAAATTATAAAGTTTTGTTCCAAAATAATTATATAGAAACCCTTTTTAATAGAAAGAAACTAACTCGCATTTTGTTTTAAAGATTCAGCTCTAAGACTCAAAGCCGACGGCGCGGTCATCGAGCACACGTCTGCTCTATTGTCTACATTTTTCTCATTCTAGGAACAATACAGACGAAAACGATATAGATACCAGTCGTATAATAGAAAACGTTTAAGTTACCTCAGGGTAACTGAGAATAGTTAACTCATGCGAATATTAGTATTGGACTTCTATTGTAAAGGGAACAGAGGTAACTTCTACTGGGTTGTACAAGAAAGCGGAAAATAATTGTAATATCTACGGAATAGTTTTGGCAGTTGCCAATTTTGATAATTTTTTTTTACAATGGAGGCACATTAGTATACCTACTTATAACTGTTATTTGCTACATTTATTCGCAAATGATTGAAACTAACCTATACAAAACTCCATAGTTCTAGACATTATTCAAATGCCCTATTATTACCTACAAAGTAATAAAAAAATTATTAAAAAATTAATTAAAAAGAAAATCAAAACAAATTTTAATACTTTGGTACTTTTGACGCTTTACATTTACAACCATTAAGGTCTGGGCCTCAGATTTCTGTATCAGTTCTGTGATCTTTTCTAATAGGCAAGTAGGTGATCAATCTTCTGTGATCACACGTCTTCTAATTTTCCTTATAACAAATATAACGATATTTTCCTTCATCATACGATGCTGTGCATAATATTAACAATAAGTCCATTTGTGCACAGATGGGGATCGAACCTACAATTTTAGGGATGAGAGTCGCTCGTTGGACCGTCCTTTTATCGTCCTTTCATCCTCATCAGATCTCGCGTAGATGTTGGGTAGAGGTTGGCCAGGCTCATCTGATATTAAGTAATAACAACCAAGGACAGTGAAGTCTTGCAAGTGCGTTTCGGGCCTTTTGATAAGATGGTACAATAGTACTATAACGAAAGCATAATAAAAACCAAACATTAAATTTAGAATTTAAATACATACATAAATGCAATCCATAATAAGTCAAACGCTATCAACGATTTCCTGCAATATAAACGAATGTTTTCGTAAATATAAATTCAAAGACATTCCAATCCACACTTGTCGAGACCTTGTATTGGGTATATTATGGCCGTGTCTATCGCAAATATTCGCAGCTCTACGTGAGCATCTGAACCTAGCGGTACTCAGTGTTACGACCTTGCACTCTCTCATAAAATGGACGCACACCGATAGCTATTTTGTAGGATGCGCTGGGACGAGTGTATGTAAGAGTGTGCCAATTTATTGTTATTATTTTTTTATAGAACCGGGGCAAACGGGCAGGGGCTCACCTGATGTTATGTAAAACTTCCCGATGGACACTCAATGCTTGAAGGGGTCGCAAATGCGTTGACGGCCTTTTAACAATTGGTACGCCCTGTCCTTGGTAAATCCGGTATCCGATGATGCAGAATTACTCCACATCTCTACGGAACGCTAAAAGATCAAAACGCTTTATTCACCTTCAGTCTCGGCTAAGGCTATCGCATTTTTTTGACTAGCAGAATCTGTTTGTTTCTTTAATGGAACCTATATTTAGTAGATAGACTGTAGTGGACTGATTTGTTAAAAATTGAGCCTACGGGACGCCCAATAAGGGCGGTTATCGCAGCCCATGGATACCCATTTTAGTATCTTAGAGGAAGTAATATACTCTTTTTAAAAGCTGGAGGTCATATCTCTCTGGGAAGACACAGTGATAGTCGACTCCACAGTTCACTAGTTCGCAAAAGATGTCTAGTGAAGCGGACCATAATAGACCACCAGCCATCAAGGTGATGAAGGCAAAATTTGGTATTATTAATACGGTGTCGAAACGAGCAGAAAGGATTACTAACAACTCTTTAAAACACTCTCCATAGTAAACTTTGTTGAATACACATAAGGACGCAATGTCTCCGCGTAGAGATAGAGAATCAAGTCAATCAGAAATACGTGGTAGATTGCGTTTCGACAACCCCTTCGATGAATTTGGTTAAAGAATTCTTTTAACTAATTTTTGTGAAATAAATAGTCTAGATAAATAATAAATAGTTAAAACATATGAAATATTGATAATATATCTTTTTACCTGAAAATCATGAAAATTATCAAATTTCGTATATAGATAATTATATGTTTTTTAAACTCAATAAAAATTTACTACATAATATATTCAACTAATATGCGTTAATTTAAAGATTTAAGTCTGTAAAATACAAGCAAAGTAAAACTTTAAATATTTCTTATATTAAATAGATCTCTATAGTATAAAACCATCCATAACTCGGCGCACATATTAGTATTTCGTAATAAAACCGTCGTTGGTCATAACTTCGAAAATATTGATCATTATATCGTATATTGTATTGAAACTTCGACCGAGTTGACCCCGGTGCATCCCTATTCATTACTCGACCACCAGTCTTATAAAGCTCATAACGTTAGGTTTCTTTAGGGCATATAACTATATTATAAAGTTAAATTGAAATGTTAACAAAATATGTATTATAAGTTAAGATATGTCATCGCCAAGTATTCCGATGTTGTTTGTGGATTTAAGAAGAGTGTTTTCGAAAAGTGGGCTTTTTGGGCTCCTTTATGATAACTTATATTCTTCATCTTCTATATTCAATTCTTTTCAATCCCAAAACCCCTTCTCATCTTAAAAATCATTTCAAATTCTTAGGTCCTTCTAACTATACGCTACGCTCTTCCAATAGATGTCTATTGGAAATTCCATCCCACAGCTCATCCTTCATAGGCAATTCATTTAGGATTTCCGCCATTAGGCTGTGGAATAAGCTGCCTGAGTCTATACGATTGGCTTCCTCCCTATCGTCTTTTAAAACTCTTCTATATAAATATTTCCTAACCTTATCATATCCTGATCAATCGTGACCTGTGTAATTCTTGTATCTCCTCTTCTTTTTGTATATTATGTAATTCACTATTTGCAATTCTAGAATCTGTAAGATTAGCTTTTTAGTTTTATTTAGTTATTAATATTGTTTTTTTCTCTAGATTAAGGTTTTATAGATTTATATATATATATATATATATATTGTTTTTTATATAACTTCTGGTTATGCACTTCTTGCACTCATCATTTTTTTTTATTTATTGTTTTCTTTTTTTACTAGGGTTGCCTGGAAGAGATCGCTTGTTAGCGATAAGGCCGCCCGTTGCATCCCTTGTAATTTATATGTATTGTGTTATTTGTGTTTCTTTCTAGCAACGAAGTGTTAAAAAATAAATAAATAAATAACTTGCAGGGTATTCGAAACAGTTCCGGTGGATGTGATGGTATTCCACTGCGCAATTAGGACATCATTCTTCTGCCAGCTCATCTCTTTCCTTAAAATTATGGGCACCAAGTTGTTTCGACGAAACATGTCCAAAATATTGTCATGGAGTTTTCTTTGTCTGCATAAACTCTCCCTTCGTACCCTTCCATTCATCACCCTCTGTTACCACATATACAAAGTAACTTCTTGTGTTTTCTTCTTATTTTATATACTCAAAAGATTGTAAATATTACAAGGACACCGACAGTCTTCAGTATATGAGGAAGACACTTGGGTATTTAATGAATACATCATAAAGTTCTTCGAGGTTTACTTTGTCTATAATTAAAGATTAAATTAACTAACTGTCGAATTTCTCTTATTAACATAACAATACTTATACTTTTAAGAGCTTCACAAACATGGCTGTATAATTAACACATTTCGATAACTGTTCATGGAGCTTAAACTCTTGGCTAGATATTGACTATATATTATTGATTTATAGAGTGGATCAAGCTAAATGGCCTTTAAAATATAATTTAATGATTGAATAGACGTGATGCTAAACTTACTGAAAGCTCGAAGTCAATATAGTATATAAAACCATATTTTCGATTTAGTTATTCCTGTCACGTTTAACGCCTGGCTTTTACCTATTTTTTCCTGAAACAAAAATGCACTATATATCGATCTTCGATTATTTTTATCTTATCCCTGAGGTCGAGGGTTTGTTCCCTGGCTGCGAACCAATGGAATTTATGTCTATGTGTGCATATAATACTCGCCTTTACGGTGATGGAAACGTGAGGAACCTAGCATGGCTCAGACCCAAAACGCCGAAAGCATGTGTCAGGTACAGAAGAAATCACGGGCCTAGGTTGAATTGTTGTAGCCCTACCTTTTCCTTATTAATAATTTATTATTTACATTTTCTTATGTTGCCCTAGTCCAAATATGCAGCCAAACCATCAGTCATAAGCTTGTATTCCTATACCATAATTTAAACAGTAATTCAAAAGTTGTCCAAGGCACTCAAAGAACGCGTGATCAAACAAAAAGAGTAAATATTAGATAGTTCGAATTATTTTGATGACCTTATTACTTCGAGTGCTATTTTAAGAAAACCGAGATGTATTATTCAATTTTTTATGTCGAAGACGTCATTAGCATAATCCCCACTTGTGTGTTTGTTCTGGTATTTTATACGTGACAAAACACTTGATTTCAAGCAAGTTAATTCAAATAATTTTTTCATAATTTCCACCGATGCTTTAGTTGGTAATACTAGTACAACGCGGTTGGGTTTAAAAAACATTACAAATCTGATACCAAATCCGCTAACCTAATCTTTTACTAAGCAGAAAATTTTAATTTTTGTAAAACTTATGATTACCATAATTGTCATTTACCACATTTGTGGCTGTAGATAGCATTATACATGATATGAACTTTAATAAATATATTATTTGAGTTGGTCTTACCTTTCTTTTACTCCTATCAGTAAAACAGATGTGCCTTATCAGTGTCCCGGTATGGAATTGTCATAGCGAAATGTTCCTTATGCCTATTGCAGCTTTATTTTTGTCGTCGTATTCTCCGATCACACATAGTCCTTAATTAAGCCAGCGAACTAAAAAACCTAACTTTATCGTACATACACACAAACTAAGACACTAGTCTGCAATTTATCAAAGAATATTATTGCTGTAGTTAATAAGTAAACTAAGTTAAATTACATATAAGTATTTTAGTTTATAATTTGAAGCCAAAATGAACCCTTTATCCTTTTTTCGCTTATTTGTAATTTTCTCGTTTCCGATAATGTCTAATGGATCGACTATATACACTCTTAAAAAAGCGTAGTTAGTTTTTTGACGTGACATCTTATAATTCGATGGACCGTCGGCACCCACGAAAAACGACGTATGCGTCGTTACCTCGCTCTGATGCGTTCCATTTAAAGCTGCAAGTGCAAGCGAGAGCGCAGAACGAATGACAAAGAGGCACAATCCTCCGCGTTCGGCTGCGTTCAACATCTGTCTTCTGCTACTTGGCGGTCGAGCTTACCTTACCCTTTACCTCCTTCTCTATATCCATACAAAATATCTATCAAACAAATAAAATAAATTTTTTTTTGAAAAATGCAACCATTCTATCAGTATTTTCTTATCACGTTGTCACGTTCAACTATCGTCAGTAAGCCGACTTTACAGACAACCGATTTTTGATATCGTCGTGATCCCACTACTTCTAGTAGTATGTTAGTTATAAGCGCATGTTATAAACAGTTAAAGGCACTTAAAAACCAAGCTTTAAACAAAGAGTTTCATACATTTGAACATTACTCCAACAACCGCTGTCTCTCTCCTTACATTATTTATGTTTATAAGAACTAAAACACGTTAATATTCAAGTTAAAATATCAAAATGATACACAGCTTTGTAGATATTGACACTACACGGAATTGAACTCGCTTTCAAACAGTTAATTAAACATTGATCTGCGCTGGGCGGATCCACGCCCCCTAGTCTGATATTGTTTTTATATTTGAGCTGTGTGGCTATGAAGAGCTCGTGGATTAGATATTAAATTTGTTTAGGTATAAAGTGCACAAACTGGTTGGACGTTAATTAAGCTGCCTTACATGGACATTCTTTTTTATGTTATAGGAGGGAGACGGGCAGTAGGCTCATCTGATGTTAAGTGATACCGCTGCCCGTGGCCACTCGTACTGGCAGAAGGCTCGCAAGCGTGCTGCCGGCCGGTTGGTACGCTCTTTTCTTGAAGTACGTCCCACTTCCCTAAGTCGAATTGGTTCGGAAATACTTCAGAGTTGGTTCCACATAGCGAATGCTCACCTTTAAAGAATTGTGCGTTCTTTTTTCAAGTATATTTACAAAAGCTTGCCAACGCTTTGCACACTGATACATTGGTAAATAAAAAAAAATAAACATAAGCTTTAATGTAGGAAAACGAAAATTGATTTCGAAGTCTGGGCAACTACGGATATCCAGACTTAACTCGTTTATCAGAATGCCAGACCTTAAATATCTTTAACGTAATCGATATTTTCTACGATTCTCCAATGACCATAACTTAATGAAGTATTCCATATTACTATAAAAAGGTTCATTTTAAAGTTTTTATACAAAGCGGTTGTCATGATAGAAAGTAACACGAACTTAGTATTAATAAATTAATTCCTATTTCGTCTAACGACTTATCACATAAATGACTCTTAAACGTCCACAAAATACAATCCCAGTTTAATAGCCACACAGTGTCGACACGCAGTGCTCACGAAGGCAAAGTTCAAATATACGATGTTATCACTTCGCAAGTGAAAATAAAAGTGACTTTCGGATTAACAAATGAAAGTTCGGGTGTTATCTAAGAGCAAAGGGGGATATTGCATAAATAACTAAAACTAATATATAATACATATTTTGAATAGACAATTTAATTTAAATACGGTATTATTGATGATAGTTTACAATAGTCATTTAACGCGTCAAAAAATAAATAAATCTGTGGCGCTACAGCCTCTTTAGGTCTTGGCCACAGATTTCTGTATCTGTTTCATTTAAATATTATAGGCAAGTAGGTGATCAGCCTCCAGTGCCTGATACACGCCGTTGACGATGACGACGATGTTTTCCTTCACCGTTCGAGCAAATGTTAAATACGCACATGGAAAGAAAGTCCATTGGTGCACAGCCAGGGATCGAACCTATGACCTCAGGCAGGACGGTATTTAGCGCGACAACCAAAAGTTAAATTAGAATTAAATTATTTTATGTCTAGAAACATTTTTGAAACTTTTATCCGTATATACCATAGCTACAAGGATCAAACTAAATTCTCTTATCATCCTGGAAACAATAGTCAATCAAACTACTAATACCAATTATCATTTTGTCAAGAACCTAAGTAAGTTAGTTTTTTAAAGTTAGACGAATAGTTCCTAATAGTTTTAGAGAAGAGTTCTGGATTTTTATATCCAGAAAAGGATTTACTTACGCCCAAACCCAACAACCTATCTCAATCCATATTTGACCATCTGAGCTAGAAACCATAATCCAAATATTTATAAAAGCGTGCCAATAACCAATCGACGGATTGTAATAGCCATATGTCAATACAAGCTATCCATGGTAGGTTGGATCGGTGTATGTGGATAGACCTTTGTATGAAAATGACAATTCTACTGTGACTATATCCTATCTTAAGATTTTAAGTTACAGCAGTTTTTAAATAATAAAAAAAAGCTGAAAATATGTTTTAAACATATATAAGTATATATTAATATAATTTGTACGATTTTATTTACTTTATTTCGTTTTTATTGATTATCAAATTTGTGTGTAAAAAGCGAAGAGATTTCATTATATCCGTCGTGCCAAAAAATTGTCTTCGTAGGGTTTGGTTATAGGGATGCAGATAGGAGATCGATCGACTGTCACTGTGACAATAATTATTAGTTTCGGGCGTTAATTGCGTAAAATTCTCTTATAAGTCTGGATTTCAAAAAGCCACTTTACATACAAATACACGTACAACATATGAAATAACAGTTTAATAAAAAAAAAACTTGATTACAAAATTACAAGAACTATTACGTCTTTTCGTGTTCACATATTAATACGTTTGCTTAAATTGCTATATTAAAAACGAGTTCACATAAATATTGCCAGGGGAAATAGATTTTTCCCACAGACCACAGCATCGACAGAGGGAGGTCCCGCAGTAATTAATACACGCCTACCGCGAGCATCGAACGTGTGACCTGCGACCTTTGCAGCTATTACTGTTTCATATATAATTGATATACATAGATTTTTTAATTAATTCTCTGATTTATTAATGTAGTTGTTCGATTTCGTGATTCCTTAGTTTTTGGTATGTCTTAGTGGATAAATAGATTCAATTTCAAATATGAGGTTTTCTTTTTCCCATTCATCGGAATATCTTTTAAAACCAAATTATGGAATCACTATTGTCTAACACTGAAAACTTTAATCGACGATCAAATTTACAATCGAGCCTACTTGTTCGTTCAACTGAGGGGTGCCCCAATCAACGTACTATTTCTTCCCGAAAGAAGATATTAAATTCGAAGCAAATATAAAAAAACTATGTTTTAATAAATAAAGAGAAAAGTTTTGCATTGTTCTATGATTGTTACGGATAAGCTTCAGATCAACTTAACGGATCGCAAACTGCAAATATTTAAGTATTTAAATGTTACATAGAGACCGACCGCTTGAACATAATATAATATATAAATCTCTCCAAAACATGTTACTAACTTTACGTCTATTACGATATATAGTAATGCAATAAAACATTTTATTTCATTATACACAAGTTGAAACTATAATTACAAAACTGTTCATATCAATAAACACGGCATTAATACTCAAGAACGCACTGCGGCTAAATCACGCAGCGTTTATTTGGGTTTGAGACAACGTAACCGTGCGCGATTTAAAATCGTAAATCGGCTTGTTAAAATGAAATTACGCTGTGTATTTATTATATATTTATAGTATTTTAGTTTTAAAAATTAACATATCCAAATTTTGTTTTTTAGAACAGGGAGCAAACGGATGGGATGCTCACCTGATGTTAAGTGATATCCGCTGCCCATGGACACTCACAATGCCAGAAGCCTCGCGAGTTCATTGCCGGCTTTTTGAAGAATTTTCTTGAAGGGCTACAATGAATTGGTTCCGAAATACTTCAGTGAGCAGCTGGTTCCACATGGTTCAGTTGACGTCGAGGTGATATGGGTGGAATTTCGTATTCTGCTTTACATCCGATGATAAAATTCAGCTTCAGAAAAATACAGTATTAAATTTAACTTCAATCCCTCACGTAGGCATAACATTTATCATATACCTAAAATCAGAAACCAATACGGTCGGTTAAAAAATATAATCTTTTCCGGGGTGGACTTTTCAAAGACCCGCTTCCTGCTTTTCTTTATTTGGTGGATCACCTGTAATGTTATTAAAAATGCAGGTAAATTATGTTTTATTAAAACAAATTAAATATTGTGTACGGTTCTTGGTTTATTGGGGTTAAATAATAGAGGATTTTATTTTACTCTATATTAACCATTCGCGTACCATGATAGAATATAAGCGAAATAATGAAATGTTAATTGCTATTTAAAGAATGAATGTAACAGTTTAAGTGTCTACGTCTGGCTGTACGCTGTACTGATCTGATTGAGTAAAATGTACAACCTTAAGTGAATAAATTTTATTTCCTGGAAAGGTCTCGCTCCAGCAGTTTCCAAATATCTCTAAACATGGCTTTCTCTCTCCATTTACTTCCTACAAAAGCTTCCATTTATTTTTCACCTTTGTCTAGGACACCCTCCCCTTCCCTCCACACCCTCCACACCTTCCCCTCGGTCCTTTCCACATAGTTCACTAATATACCAGTCAAATTTAAGTAATTAAGTATATGTTAAAAGCCTACTTTTAATCGACTTTCTGCTTGCGGCTTTATGAGCGGTTATTTGACGCAGCGGAAAAATTGCGATGCGGTCAAATACTAAAATGAACAACTGTAGAGTTTATTACTAAGTTCTGCTATTAGCCTTTCTCGAGTTATTAGGTGGCCAGGTGATACAATAAAGAAGGGTAATGTTTTTAATCTAATCGAATAATATTTATGCTAATTACTCTCTATGCGACTACTGTATCTAACTTATGTTTGCGAAACACACAGCTCATTTATTATGATGCACCTGCATATAATTACGTCAAAAATGTTTTATTGGCTTTGATCAAAAGACTTCTTTTAATTCGCAATTTACAGATAATATTTTATTTCAGACACATTTTTTTTACTATTCTAATTCATTATTTTTAGCTAAGAGCCCTTTTTTGGTAAGGGCCTTCACATAGTATTGTCTTTTATTAACATAACTTTTACACATTTAAAGAAAAACACTTTTTTACGGATTATAGTTATGTATTATTGTATTTAAACTTATAATTATTTAGACATAATTTTAAATTTAACCGATTTATAAATACAGATATTACAACATCTTCTACAGCTGTGATACTTTTTGACATTTAACACCTTTGTCTTCAGTCACCGTGACCACTTCTAGACTTCAGATTTCTGTATCTGTTTCATGATCATTTTTTAAATCTAATAGGCAAGTATCTGATCAGCCTTCTGTACCTGACACATGCCGTCGACTTTTTGGGTCAAAGGCGCATAGAAAGAAAGTCAATTGATGCCGGTGATCAAACTTACGACCAGGGATGCGGAACGGTGATCCTAGACAATGTATTAGATGTAGGGATTTTATTTGAGTAATGTTATCCGAGAGATCATACATATTTTGGTGTTCTGTATGTTTTGTGATAATTATCATATTGAAAAATTTAGTTAAAACATTGTCGGAATCTCAAAGTGTATTTGTATCAGATCCCACAATCCGCGATCTGACCGCAGCTGACTTGCGAAAATAAAACGACGCGGGATTACCACCGGCGCCGGGTAATGGACTAGTGTTGGTTATCGATATTTTTTATCGATATAAATAAACCAACCTATGCGGCCAAATCTAAATATTGTAATGGGGCATACAAATACCGTACCTTGCCATAAATAATTGGGGTATAGCCCAATTTTCATCATTAATATTGCTACTAAATGTGCAACAAATTGTTCATATAATACGTGTGTCACAAGACGTAACAAAAAACTCATTGAGCAATTAAAAAATACGCAGAAATTATTTGCATCTAACAAGAACTATAAATACCTTTAATTATTATTACATTTGGCTAAAACATGCCTTGCTATTAATAATATTAAAAACAAATGCCACAATTAATAGTTGTTTGAAAGAATAAAACGTCCCATCACTAGCACTCAGATAATTCTGCACAAAGTAATCATTTGTCTACTTGACTAAACTGAATTATTTTTATTATTACTTAATGATCTCAATAATTGGATGCTGGGCTTCTGTTCTAATACAACATTGCTTTGAATCATCATTGTTAAGGCGCAGTTTTGTTTAAAACATATTAAAAAAAACTTTTCACTAGATTACAATACAGTGTAGTGTTTGCCTAATAGTTTCAAAGTGCAATTATCTGGGGTCTTTCTATCTATGTACGCATTTAAAACAGATATTACAGTGAAGATACTTGTATTTTGTATGTATTGTGTTATTGGTGTTTCTTTTTATTAGTATTATAAGTACTGCAACGACGTGTGAATAAAATAATATAGAAGGATGGTATAGCGCAAGTCCATATAATAAGCTTTAATTTGCACAAACAATGATTCTGCTTATTCGAAAATTCCGAATTCCGAAAAAAAAGAAGTCCGAAAAATAACTGATATCTGTATTCTTAAATAAATCATTATTTTATCCAGCAAATTTAAATTATACATTATCAGTTTTAAAGTAATTTCTCTAATAATTGTTCCAAATTTGTTGCAGACATGAAGAAACAGCTTACCCTTAACAAATTAGATTAGAATGAGGATCGTGTAGGCTCGTGACGGCTCGGTTCGCACGATATTTATTTGCTCGTCGTGACTTCTCATTCATTTAATTGATATCAATCAGAGCCGGAACTATAGTATTGATGCAACAGTCAATACAAACTACTAGGCTTGATTGATAGATGTAACTTTATAGCAAGTAGATTTCACTTGCAGACATTTATTTTATTTTTACGAGTTAAAAAATTCAAACAATCTTTCTCAACAATAAAACTATATCCTAATATAATTATTAACTGTTGTAGGTACATGATTATATTTGGATTTTTTAAATAGATTTTCCACATGCAGTATAGAAAATAATGTATTCCCAGTTTTTGTTCCATATTCAATCTAGACTCGTTCTTCTACACATAGTGTCTATTATACATTATTATTTGTATCTCTTAAGTATACCGTAATAAAATTGACTTGGGTTTCTTACACAAGTGTACAGAAGTAAGTGTCTCGTTTTAAAGAAGCCATCACACCCTCACACATTCCACATTCCCTCACACACCTCAAACAACAAATTATAAGTAAAAAGTGTTATCCATTTTGGTTACAATATAACCTAATAAAGAAATTATAAATATTGTGTTTAAGAATTTCTGTGATTTATGACAGTCAAAAATCATTTATTTGTATAGGTGCCATAATGCACACTTATGAATGTCAAAAAAAGAAATATACAGTAAATCCTTCTTATTTTACATTCACTGCCAGTTCTCAAATCAACGGAACGGAGGCGAAGAACTAGCAATAACTTTTTGTTTTTTTTTTGTTTTACACAACGTTTGTAAGGAGCTGCAACCATTACACCATCTTCTACACGACATCTTAAGTAATAAATAGTAATAATATAAGTGAAAAACAAAGATTTGTCTCAGATTGTCAAAGATCCTCTTTCAGCAGGAGGCATGGTGAAATAACAGCACGCAGGTTTATTATCGTGGGTACAATACGTAAATACATAGTCTAAATAGCGAACATCACCGCATACACGAATTCAAGTACGACTAGTCCCCACAAGTAGCACCCGTTCACGAGTATAACGCATAGCCAGCCATCTGCCCCCTCGCCATATTTTCGGGAGAGAGACAACACGACGCATGGACGCCGCCACTGAAATAATTTGATACCACATGGATAACGGTTTGTTCCCACTTTACATTAAACTGGTCGTGAATGTTGACGATCACCCCAGTCTGGAAATATAGCCGAGAGATCAATAAAGACATTAAGATGTGAAGGGATTCGCTACAAATAAAATCCAGATAAAATAATTTTGTGTTATAAGTTTTTCGCTTATTTCTTAGCCCACAATTACCCCGAGGTTGTGATCACAACGAATTACAAAGATTGAGAACCAGAGCATAGCTGTCAATGAAAGCCAATTACAATTTGATTTATACAGGGTGATTATTTATTGTCTGAGCATTCGCGTTATAAATCCATAATTGTTACAGACGTAATACGTTTAAATGTTCACGTTTTTAATGGAGCTTAGGGTTACCAACAAGTAAAGGGAGATTTATTTAACCAGAGTTTAAATATATTTGGATTTAACTGACCTTTATTGTGGGATATTATCAGTAGGGTGTACTATTCCTCCAACCTAAAGGGGGATCATCAACAAGTGCAACCCCAGTGGCTTCTTAAAGTTGTATACACTTTTCCTTACCGACCGAAATAACTTCGTTAGCACAAAAAGACATGAACACATAAAATGTTACATAAAGTGATTATAGTAAAGACTAAGAAATATTGGTAAATTTATTTTCTTCACTCTGATATTAACCATGCATGATTTGTGAAATGAAAGAAAGAAGGTATTTTTTTTTATGTTACACGTTTATTACATAAGTAAAGGTACTATGTAGTAGATAACTGTAAAACATCTATTTATACACAGTTTAACACGAACATAAGGTTTAATCGTGGTTGCGACTACTAAAATAATATTTATAAAAGGCGACAATGCCGCCCGATGTCTAATAACTAAACATTTAAATACCCTCATTTTTAATCATTTTTTTCCTTTTGTAACAGTTTAAACCTTTTTGTATATAATATGTATTCGGCTCTATCTTTGGTGTAGTCGTTTTTAGGTCTCATTATGTTAGCAGTAATAAATATTTATTTGAATTTGAATCAACAGCCCTAGCAGACCACCCGACGTGCACTCATTATTGGAGACATAAGTTCGAGCATTCTTTATTGTTAATGTTTCGATGAACACGAAACTCTGTTATTTCATTATACAATTAGGAAAGATTTATTTTAAATCATAATAGATTGCAAAAACTATTGCCTAAAATGAATGGTGTAGTAAGATGTCTAACGAAATGTCCTTGTTGTCTCATGATTTTAGTTCCTCAGTACCTTTACGAGATTTTCTGAAAATTTATTTTAAAATGCTTGGACATGAATTAGATGCTCACCAATATTATATAGACGTACTATTTTATGTTTTATGTTTTCTTTCACTGTCTACATATGTTTTTAAGTGCTTTGTTTTGCTCAATTCTTTTTGTCTAAGTTATTTATTTATTTATTCACACTTCGTTTTTTTTTTATATAATAGGGGGCAAACGGGCAGGAGGCTCACCTGATGTTAAGTGATACCGCCGCCCATGGACACTCTCGATGCTAGAGGGCTCGCGAGTGCGTTGCCGGCCTTTTAAGAATTTGTACGCTCTTTTCTTGAAGGACCCTAAGTCGAATTGGTTCGGAAATACTTCAGTGGGCAGCTGGTTCCACAAAGTGGTGGTGCGCGGCAAAAACTGCCTTGAAAATCGCGCAGTTGTTGCTAGAAAGAAACACAAATAACACAATACATAAAAATTACAACGGGCGGCCTTATCGCTAACAAGCGATCTCTTCCAGGCAACCCTAGTAAGAAAGGAACTATGTATATGTTACGTAGTTATGCACTTCTTGCGCTCACCTTAAATAGTTTAATATTTCTTTCATAAAGAGATTTCCACGATTAGTTTTTAAAAAATCACTGGGATACTATAACTTTAACTATATTTACTCTCTGCTATATGTTAATTGAATAGAACACGAGTAAAACGATTTAAAAATGGGAAGATGATACAAATAGACCAACTGGCCCAATATGGCTAGATAAAGAGAAGGGTGGAGGCTTTTAGAGGGGGCTTTAGGACCAGATGTTTAAATTTACCGGCTTTCCAATTAATGTTATTATTATATGTCAATTGGTACAGTTATGAACATCTATAAGCCCGTTCGTTAAGATCTTTATGCTCGTTTAAATGTCATGCTTGTGGCGGTGTCCATGCGTCGGATTGTCTCTCTCCGTATAATATGGCCAGGGGGCGGATGGCTGGCCATGCGTTATTTTTGTGAACGGGTGCTAATGCGGTCATGTTAGTTATTTCGACTACGTATTTGCGTGTTGTTCCCACGAGAATGTAAGTACATTCTCCTATTTCACTATGCCTCCTTTGACTATCTAAGACAAATCTTTGTTTTCAATTTATATTATTATTATTTATTACTTTGAAAGTCATGTGGAACATGGTGTAATGGTTGCAGCTCCTTACAAACGTTGTGTAAAACAAAACAAAATTAATGATTAAAAAGAGTGGCGGAGAGTTCATTGCCAGTTCTTGTCTTCTACATTCTTGATTTGAGAACTGGCAGTTAATGTCAAATTAGATGCATTTAATGTATATATCTTTTATTGACGTGCATAAGTGTACATTGTGTTACCTATATGAATAAATGATTTTTGTCTATGTCATAGCTATGTTTATTGATTAGTCGTCCTCTTGGCGCGAAACTAGACATGTACAGCATAAATAAATCAGTTCACACATGTTATTAAACAAATGGACAACAGGTCGTACTTTTTGTTCCGACTTACGACAAGGATTGGGCGGGCACCTCGCTGTGTGAACACGACTTTACTTATGCTATACTCCAATTTAGTTTTTATGGCATGTTAATTTCTGAAACTCACCCGCCTTCAAAATACCAAGGGTTTTGACAGAACTTTATCGAAGAAAGCAATTAATTTGTCAAGAGTTTCTTGGCCTAAACAATCAAAATAAGCAGATGAAAAAGTTGGTAAATGATACATTCTGCCAGAAAATAAAGGTCGAGAAATTGTTGAAATTTGTTATAATTTACTTTATATTTTAATTTTATTTAATTATTATAATTATTATAATTACTATATAGATCAATTTTAACTTACCTAATCTACCTAGCTAACTATTTACAACACACAAATATACAGTTAATACTGTATAAACAACTCACTGTAAAACGTCTTAAATAACTAAATTAGTAAGTCGGCAATGATGCTGCAATGGCTAGTGTTAAACAGAGGTAAGTGAAAAAATAGATCATAACAACAGAGTATCTTCCCCTTAATAGAGACTGTAAGTAGTATTATTTGACACTTTTTAAGTTAAAAATATAGAATTTCAGATTACTTTTAAGTTACTTATTGGTCCTAAGTTAGGCTAGATTGTAAGGTTCCGGTGTCTTAGTGAGAACATGTGTATTGAAAAAATAATACTGCTATGGCAGACCATAGCAATTTTTTTATAGTTCTTTTGGTGCGATGGAGAAAAATGATGACAGTGAATTTTTTCGATGCGCGCGCACACCAACACCTGAAGTCAACATCGTAAAGTTAGGTCTAGGTGGCATGGAAATCGATAACTATGTTCAAGTTGTAAACTCCAGTATTTTATATTTAGAACAAGTGTTTCGTAACAGTACAATTAAACAGTGTGAATAAATAGACATTATTTTGGTGTTTTTTAAATCAATTTCATATACTACGGGATAGTATCTACTAATAATTTATTTATTTAAATAAAACCTTTTGATTAATTTTAATATTTATCATTAGTCACTACTGCATTTTAGTTATTTTTTCTATACGTTAAATAAGTATAACTTCTAATGCATGTACATAGGTACTTACACACAATTAAATTTTTAAAAGTTTATTATTATTATTTAGTTTACAACATTGTTCGTATGAATGTTAATATTGAGTAGGCATTAAACTGTCAACGTCAAATTGAAAAATTCGTATAACTGTATTAGTATATGTAATTCGTGAACGTTGGTGGCACATAATACATCGAGAAAATAACAAGCCGAATCGTCAAGAATATTATTTTAAGTACAATGATGTTAAAATAATAACAGAAAATTATACTACATGTAAATTATACATATTTATTTAAGCAATAATTAAGCAATCAACGAAATTTTCGTCAAACAAATGTAACAGTTATTCGCAACAAGAACATTTTTCTGATAAAAATAATGGCGTAGGAGCTTGATTTTGTTTTTACGTAAGAAATATTTGAGAAAGATTTATGTCATAATTGTAATAATATCTGGTATGGATTGTTTGACAAAATTAGAGAAAATCGATTATTTTGTGATTACAGAATCTACGTGAATAGTAGGAGTAGCAGAACAAGAAATATTGTTTACTATGCTATGTCGTCATCGATTTGTATATCTGTGTGTTTTGCGTCACGTGACTGAAATATAAAATCGATATGTCTAATAGTAGATTCTTCATAATCTAAAACTACTCAATAAACATTTATAACAAATTAAGAAACAGTGTACAGCATATTAAGTTTTAATTGTATGTCCATAAATTTGTCGGATGTCAAAAGCCTTTTTATCTGTGAATCAGGTATTCTTTAAATTAGGGAGCAGTCTAAGTTTCATAAAAATCAGTTCAATGGTTTTTGATATCATCACACGAAACTCTCTTACACTATAAGGTGTAAGACAAAATATAAAGATAACCCGAAAATGGACTTTATTTTAACATCAGACGCATTAATATCCAATGCATCATCCCAAATAAGATAATTGCATTTCAAGCAGACAAATATTTAAGTAGTGGAACTTTCCCGAAGGGTAAAAATATTATTTTACATCAACAAGCTTTGACACGCGATCCAATAATAATGGGAATGGAAATCAGAACGAACTTTTTACCAAAAATTATCCAGAATATCTGGTTTACCTTAACTTCTTGTATTGCATATAATGTCAATAGACTCAGAAATAGTCTTTTAAGTTTTACAAGATTTATTAATTCTATTTACTTTATGAATATGTGTATTGTGTACGCAAATAGTTTTGTTTAGTTCAATTGTGACATTATATATTGGAGTACTTGATAGTAGGGTTTCACACGCCATTTTTATTCAGAGAAATACAAACAGAAGAATATTTTTATATGTAACAGTATGGAATCAGGCAGGAGGCTCATCTGATGTTAAGTGATACAACCGCCTATGGACACTCACATATACGCTCTTTCCTTGAAGGACGAAAGCTTTCGGTTGGCTTGTTATTGGGAATCGTTAAATTTCAATTGATATTAATCATAAAAGCTATTCTATTTAATAAGGTATTAGATAAGGTTATCTAACTGGCACATATGATATTTAAATTAAAATAAATTTTTTTTGTAAAAGTGCAGATATCTTAATGTTATTAGAAAGTATGGTACGACTTGTAAGCAGTCCATTGTTCGGGGTCACAGGAAGAGATTCCTAGCGCTTAGGCCAGATAATAATAAGCTTATTAACTAGTTTGGCTTTTACTTGCTGCTTATGTCCAAATTCATATTTCGTTGCCAATCGGCGTTGGCTTTCAATAAAAAAAAAGTATTTTTGTACACTCTGTGCATTTCATCATCAAAATAGTGAATCCATTTGCTAGTGCCTTGAGCAAGTAATGTTAGGTTACAGGGGACCATAATATCCAAAAGAGGCAACATTAGACCGCAGTTTATTTATAACATATTTTTGAAATCGTAATGACACTTTCGTCACAATTTACGCAAATCCCTGTCTTATCTTCAATCGGCTAAAAGCACAAATCGCATTTAGCACCAAGATCTTATATAGAAGCATAAAGAAGCGCATATCAATGGGTAGCAAGAATACTTGATGTAAAATGACTGGAAGAACTAAGTTCTAATTCTCTTGTACAGCTACGAAAAGTGGAAATTTATTCATCAGTTTCAATACTTCCTAGTGACGTTTAATGAATTCTGAATTCCTTTTTTATGTGAAGAAAAACCAAAATGATAGCATGTACTCGCTTTTACGTAAGTTCTGCAATTTGAAAAAAATGGTTTTTGTCGTGCACCACCACTACGTGGGACCAGCTGCCCACAATATTTCCGAACCAATTCGACTAAGGATATTTAAGAAAAGAGCGTACCAGTTCTTAAAAGGAAGGCAATGCACTCGCGAGCCCTCTGGTTTTGACAGCGTCCTACAGTTAAGCATATTACTTATCATCAGATGAACCTCCTACCCGTTTGCCCCCTGTTCTATAAAAAAGGCTGTATATTTCGACAACTTAAAGTTTCCTTCTCGAATTTTAAGTAGGTAAGCTTTTCAAATAGTATTTACTTGATTCTATAGACGCCATTTGAAACAATGACTTCATCGCTGTGATAAAAGTTTGCCCGCATCCAGTGCTTTATATCTCGTTAAATACACGAGCAAGCTCCGGACAAATCGCTTATTTACATAAAACAAATACTGAAGTCACGTTTTCAGTAAAAATCGTAAGTTTGAAGGCGTCGAGTTTTATCTCCGTCCCGCTGAATGGCCGACTCTGATATATTGAACAGTTTAATGTCCATTTAATTTAGTTTACGTAAATGGAGGGACTTGAATATTTATAAGTTGATTCTTAGCTGGAATGTAGTTTATTTGTGTAGGAAACGCGGCGTTTCCAGCACTTATGCAAGTATTTATTACGGTTTTTATGCATTGATATCCACATTAGGATGCCTCATAAATATTGGAGTAAAAATACCGACTTTTTATAAATTTATTATTATAACAAACTTGGTCGTTGAAAATAGTTATGGGAAGTTTGATGCCAGGTCTTCTTGTCCGTTCTACGTTCTATTATTTTTAGCAGTATTTTTAATGCCTTTCATAAGTTAAATATTATAACTGTATGAAAAGGTATTAGATTTTTTCTACTATATATTAAAATTATAGAAGAAATATAATTCTGAGAAATTGAGTCACAGATAAACAGAATACAGCTGTATTAAGCTAAACTATAAATTTAAAATAATTCAAAGTGAGTCATGTTTATTTTCTTTTCTTTTCAATATGGCTCAAAATCAATAAACTCCAATACAAAACGTATCACATGAATTTCACACATAAACATTAATTGCGACGTAAATTTTCGCACGCGTTTTGTACTCACGTTAATTGCGAAGCCTGTTATTATGTCCTGATGGCTAGTA
The DNA here is from genome assembly GCA_028984075.1 of Pieris mannii. NCBI lineage: Eukaryota > Metazoa > Arthropoda > Insecta > Lepidoptera > Pieridae > Pieris > Pieris mannii. The sequence goes on along the minus strand of CM054779.1, from coordinate 12,006,277 downwards.
TTGTGCTATGCGCGTGACCTGCAAGACTGCATGAGGTCATCGTTGGACCTATTGTACCTGTATTTATGATTTTATTAATGAGTTATGGCGTAATATGTGAGGGCAATGGAGGTATGGTATCATCGCTTCAGTTATGCTAACGGAAACTAAGGCTTAATATGAACACCTAGATCTATAATTATTTTTTGATGACTGAATGTTATAGAGTTTATAATCTTTACAATTTTTGTGCATACAAGCCAGTGCCTCCAGAGATCTAATGATTTGCGTGTAACATAATAATTAATATTAGTTTGATAATGTTATAAAAGATGTTACGAGTTAACTCTCTTTTACTCTGCCTTAAATATTTATTATCTTTAACAGCCAGCAACCCCTATTTGCAGCTAGATTTAATTAGGTACCAATAACAAATTGCAAACGTAATAATATATTTTTATGTGATGATGTAGTGATAAAATAATTTAAGTATTTCTATAATGCGATAAGGCCGCCCGTTGCATCCCTTGTAATTTTTATGTATTGTTTTATTTTTGTTTCTTTGCAACGAAGTGTAAATAAATAAATAAATGACTTAAAGTAATTTTAAATTATATTCTACCCTTTAAGAAACGTTCTCGTAAATTAATTATGTATTATTATCATCATTAACGGAATTATTTCATAACTTATTCAACAGTGAATAAAAAAAACTTAATTGAAACTTAAAAAATATTTCAGGTTGAACTTAACGAATTAGATATTTTTGCAATTGGATATGATCTATTTAGACTCCTAAACCGGTTTAGAAGTGATATGAATATACAAACAGACACACACAGATACATAGACAAACAGTCATATCCTAACCATTGTTAGGTTTGATTTATTTTCACACAACTAAAATATATTAATTTTATACTAAATCTACATGTTTCTTAAACATACATCAGAATACGTTTGATAGTAGATAGATTAAACAAGTAATTAAAAAAAGTCTACGTTTGCAGTGTAGTTTATATTGATATTTTCCGTCTAAAAGTCGGCTTGCGCCTCTTAATATTGTTACAGGTTTATAAAAGTTTTAACTAAGTATCTGACTAGGTACTACGTGATCGTTTCTCGCTGAAGTGCGATGCCAGTGAAGTGATCATCCGGCCGTGAGGAGACCCACGGTGGCGGTCGCACATCGGGTCGCGGGCCTGCTGCCGGCGGCATTTCTTAATGCCAGGCGGTCGCAGGCCACGATTCAGCAGGTGCCCTGGCTCAGCCCTGGGACAAACGACACAATGTAGACAATGCTAAAATGGTTAGGGAATGACAGTTTGTCTACAAATTTCTTGGAATAATGTGATTGAAATTGAATTCATTTTGAATCAAATTAAATTAAGGTAGTGTATTTAAAGTGGGTTATAGATTAAGCATTGATTTTAATCGAAATTACTTTTTCATTTACTATGTATTGCACCTAGTAGATAGTGTATGTACAAAAAAGCAATCTTGTTATTGATATATTTCAGTAACGTAGTTTAACATTTGACAATTACCATTAAAATACCTAACCACTTATTTAAACTACTTTAAGCTAAACATCTTACACAACTTACAAAAAATTCAGTACATTATGATAATTTACATTATAATAATTTAATGCCATTTAAAAAAGCAAAGTAATCGTAAACAACCGTTTGCCGGTCAATATTTTCTTGGTTCTTTAAAAACTGATTAATTGATAAAAAAATATTTAAATATTATTTTAAAAGTGAAATAATATTTAAATATATTTTTTATCAATGAAAATAAATATTATTTAAAATGAATTTATCGCTAAAGGAACAAAGACACATTTTACTAAAGAAATTACATCCTTTCATTTAGATTCCAAAAATTAAAGAAATTTAGATTAAAATGCAGCATAAATTTGAGTGAAACATTTGATAATTCCTATATGAACATACAAAGTCATGCATTAATTAAACAATTATTCATAAGCAAAACAGATGTACCAATTAATATATTACTTGGATCGGCCTTCGTTGACTTACGATTAATTATTTCTATTGTGCCTACAAGACTCGAACCTAATATTAATTTTAATTAATTACCCGATTTTGAACTCTATGCTCTTGGAACTAAGAAATAGTAACGGAATATAAGTGTGGTGATAAGTTTAATCCAATAACCCTGTGCGGATACGCCTGTCAGTGCAAGAGCGCTTGATTCTGCTTAGATAGTGAAGAGAATAGTTCCAAACGGTTAATCGATACTTATGTATACATTCGTTGATAGAACTACTATATTTTATCCTTTTCTTTTTATAGAAAAGGGTGCGAACAGGCAGAAGCCTCACCCGATGTTAAATGACACCACGTCCATGGATAATCTCAATACCGGAGGGCTCGCTAATGCAATTCCAGCCTTATGGCCGTACAGTATTTTGTCGAAGGACCCTTGACTTGGTTCCCAAATACTTCGAAACACCGCCATTTTCAGAGTTTGGATGTATTGAAGCGGTTTCCAGCACTTCAGGACAGAGCCGAGCGAGTAAAGGTACCAGAAAAGTGCGTTCTATAGATATCTAAGAAGTAACAAAGAGAATATTCATTCAGCTATCGATATTCTATATCGATACACCAACAACCCTAAATAATAAAGAGCACTCAAAAGATACTTAACTAAGCTAAGTTTTGACTACACGTGGGTGTTAACCCGTCAAGTGTGGGCACATCAAGTAATTACTTTCCGATGGGTACAAAAGACTTCGCTCTAATTAGTAAATGTTTGGCCTTGGCTTAGTTTGTATATTATTAAATTTGCTCTTTATGGCCTCTCAATTAGATTATGTGAACTGAATAAGAAATCAAAACAACCTTGTTCATAGATTAGGTATGCACTTGTTTATAATTAGTTTACCTTTCTCGTGACACGTAATAAGATATTGAGAATAAAAATATAAAAAAACGACAAGTAAGTTTAAACTTCTTTTTTTAAATGCCTATAATGTGCCATCCTCCAGCCAGTGTCGTGTGGATGGAGAAGGCACGAAGGAGATTGATCTGTGAAAATAATAATTATGTACCTAAAAAAAAATAGTTGAAATTCCATTGTTAGTTTAAATACAGCACAGATAACACAATTATGAGTAATAATATGATTAAATACTACTTCCTATTTATGAATAATTTATATATTATTAATATTATTATTATTATATTTAAACTTCTGTATGCATCCTATTTATTATTTATCTTAATATATACCGGAGCAATGACACTACTGTCAGTTGTCATTGTTATTATATTTCGTAAACTAATTGATTAAGATCTTAAATGATATGTAATAACAATGACAGCTGACAGTGGTGCTTTTACTGTGACATAATATATATGTCTGAGCAATTGCTCCCCTATTGCGCTGGTATCAATCATATTTTTGGACCAGAAAAATGTTAATAAGTACATTTTAACGTCTATATGTTAATAGTCTAGACATACAAACCTACAATACAACGTTAACCAATAATCCAAAGAGGTCCGTAATTAAAAAAGGAGGTTCTATATTGCATTATAGCAAATTTTTATAAATGATAAGTGCCATAAGACAAAAAAGCAATAAAATTCAACACAAGGTTGCGACAACCAATTGCTTTACTCAAGATGTCACATGGAACATGGTGTAATGGTTGCAGCTCCTACAAACATTGTGCAAAAAAAACTTGGCGATTAAAAAGAGTGACGGAGAGTTTATTGCCTTTATTGTTCTTCTCTTCCGTTCTACGCCCTTGATTTGAGAACTGTCTGTAAATGTAAAATTACATTAATTTATTGTATATTTCTCTGTTTTGACGTTCATAAGTGCACATTATGTTACCTATATGAACATATTATTTTTGACTTTGACTTAGCTAACATATCTCAAATTACAACAATTCTTATGTAAAATCAAACTGATTACAAACGTAGAATGTGATCGTGATTCTAATTTACAAGGATCGCGCTACGGATGACATTACCCAAATGAATTTCCATTGTAATGCTTTTGAACAATGCATTCGTCATAGTTATAATCTATGTTTTACCAAGGAGCTTAACTAGGTCCCCATATTTTCTGTTTGCATAATAAATTATAATAATATTTTATATTTAAAATAATGTTATAAAATGGTTCTCACAGAGTTTTATACATTTAATTGATGGATAGGCTTGGATTCTCAGTCCTGTTACATGCCTTGGGATAGTCGGTCTTGACTACCGTAACAAATCGAATATCTATACAATCTTAAAAATAAATAATAAATCAGTGGCGCTACAACCTCTTTTAGGTCTTGGCATCAGATTTCTGAATCTGTTTCATAATCATTAAATGTAATAGGCAAGTAGGTGATCAGCCTCCTGTGCCTAACACACGCCAAGACAAGCCAGTTTTGTCACGAGGTTTTCCTTCACCGTTCCAGGGAATGGTAAATGCGTACATAGAAAGTCCATTGGTGCACAGCCGGGGATCGAACCTACGACCTCAGGTATGAGAGTTGAACGCTAAAGCCACTAGGCCAACACTGCTCCTATACAATCTTAATAAAGTTAAATTAAGGATTTCGAAATTCAAAATCACCTGTTGATTGATGATTTTTTTTAAATCTTTCCATTTCCTCAGATCTGTTTGGAAAAAAATGCACAGATACGACATAGTACAAAGCAACGGGACCCAATTAGTCATTTTTGTAATAATCTACATATAGGAAATTCAAACTTTTATCTTTTAATAAATAAATAAATAAATAAATCTCATTGTTAATATGGCAACATTTCTATCAACACTTTTTAAATAGCTAGTTGACAAACGATATCTGTCATTTGTCTGTGGCCATGCTTCCTTGAAGTATTGAGTTATGTTAAGCAATAAATTCGAGCTTAAGAAGAAGTGATAATATTAAGAAGACATGACGAAACTAAGGTCGTTATTAAAACATTAATATTCTGTTTCTACGATTATAATGAGTATTTACATTAATCTAAGATGAGGATCTTGAGATATCGCCTATTTTCAACGCGAACCTTACCGACCCAATGATGGCCCGATAGCAATATTTGATGTTTGACATTCTCTGTTTTAGTATTCATTTGAACTTTGTTATTTTCAACATAAGACCGAATAATATACTTTTTAGTCTAATAAGGTTTTATTGTTTAAAACAATAAGGAAACATTATGAAGTATGCACAAATAGATAATCGCGGAAGTGTATACAGAAATGTCATCAGTGAAGGAACTTCCTGCTGCATAAAAACTGAGGCCCAAGGCCCGGATTCAAGACCTCAGTGGTTTAATTAATTAATATAATTTTTAATCAACTTCAAAGAACCCGAAAGATGAGGTATTCAAATAGATGTGATTTTTGTGACATAAAATCCTGAAGGATAATAAAAAATATTTAACCAACTCCAAAGAAAGGGCCACCTACAACCTCCTTTTTTGTAGTCGGTTAAAACAATCTATTATTGGTATTCTATATCCTACCTAAGTTTAAAATGAAATATCCCGCTACATTATATATCTAAAGATACCGAACTAGTTTTCATCTACCAAACTCATTTGTACCACAGTCCATCCTGTCTCGATAAAAAATACATCACGCCTTTAAAGTTATCAACAAGATCATAAGTTACACTAATCTCTTGATATGTTCACATGATTTTAGTCACTATCCATTACTATCACTTATAAAATCAATTTAATAGCATGCAATTTGAAACTACGCGCTGCGTCATAGCAAATGAATTACTACCAATATATCAAGGCCTCTAACCCCCCTCTTGGAATAAGCGACGGTGAAACACAAAGGGGAGACGAGATGCCTATCAATAGGCCATGATATACTGGCCGCTCTAAGATATCTTTGATTCAGAAAAATTGTCTGTTTATCAAGAATAATAGATCTGACAATGTTTGGAGCGATTGTAATATAAAACCTTTTTTGTTTTCGTGTTACTAATGTTCTTGACTTTCATTTTGATGACAAACCCAGCTGTGATAGATTAAGAATACATTTCTAATTAAATTAACTAATTTTAAATGTTTAGGAAATAAATATATTAATACACCTACTATATATAAAATGTATCTTCTCGTAGAGATCGGAAACCCAAAACCCATAACATCCTTAGAGAGGTATATTTTCGGTAAAAGGTATATATTTGACAGTGCATTTTTCAATTTTTTTATAATAGTTGCAATTTTACTTAAATATAAATGTTATAAATAGATTAAAAATAAATAAAAAATATCTATTAACTCTATCCGTCAAACAAATAGAAATGGCAACACTAAAATAATACGACCATTCGTCAGGTCTTAATTTGAAAGAGCCGTTACAAAGTGTGAAAACTACCACCGCCGATAATGACTTAGAACATTGTCGTATTTATTTTACAAACATGTACATACAATGTAAATATTCACAATGACTCTTATTCCAGCGAAATAGGGAATAAAATTGCAAGAAAAAAAAATCTGGTGTGAGAATCTATGTTGGTATTGCGTTTTCAGTTACTTGTATACTTTTTCGTTCAAAAAGTCTTTAACTACACGAAATAAGACTCAAAATTGCGTGAATTGTAATGTAATGTCTTATGTTGTGGTGATCGCATCAACGTCAGAAAGAAATACTGTGACCGCGCCAAGGAAGACGTTTCGACTTCTAGCAATTATTTGCATAATAAAACATGTTTTAATATTTAGTGGCATTGTAGGCGAGTAAACTTGCCCCGACTTTGCATTATAGATCTCAATACGGCATTAAAAACTTTGGTGAGAGAGAAGGAAGACAGATATGTATATTTAAGCAATTTTCATTCTCCTTTTGTCAGAGCTAGTTGTTCACGTGTAGTAAGCAGTATGTAGTTTCATCATCGGACGACAAGGCAGTATTTGCCGCGCACCTCTATGAGGAACTGCTGGCCACTGAAGTATTTCCAATCAATTCGACTTGGAGTTCTTCAAGTTTTACCACAAGGCAGGCAACGCACTCGTGAACCCCCCATGTGAGTATCAGTAAAAATATAAAGAAAAACTTGTGCCAAGCGTCTAGTGCAACGCTTTGTTATTAACAGTCAAACAAATTAGGAAATAAATCGATTTGACTTACTGTATATCTGTATTAAAGTTTTCTATCATTAGCTATTGAATGTGCACATTATATTACCTTATAATTTTCAGAGGTTAGCGTTGAAATTGATGTAAAATGCTATAAAATGGCTAGGAGACGCGCACGGCTAAACATGCTCAAAAGATCGCTATCGCTCACGCCACAAGAATTGTAAGGGATACTCCTAGGATTTAATTCTTCAATATAGATATAAAAAAATGTTATTCTATATTAATAATAATTGAATATGGGACTGGCTTGTGTCATAACAGCTTTTATAAAAAAGAACATATAAATGTATGTATGTATTTTTAAAAATAAATCATTGGCACTACAACATTTTTAGAACTGGGCCTTAGATTTCTGTATCCGTTTTAAGATCATTTGCCAATCGAATGTTAAGTGCACTCATAGAAAGAAAGTACATTGGTGCACAGCCAGAGATCGAACACACGATCAAGGATGAGAGTCGCACGCTGTAGCCACTAGGTCAACACTGCTAATATATTTTTTACTTTCTAACTCAATAAATGGCTATTTTTGTAACTGATTTTTGTGAATTTATATTCGTTAGCAATTTCCGTACGTGCTTTATGAATTATTAATATGATCGATGAAACAAATTTAAACATTTGTTTTGCATTTATATTTTCTTTCTTAAGAAACACGAAAGCGGTAAAATGTGCCTAATTTAATACCTTAAGAATGTCCATATAAGGACGTCTGCGTGGGCGTCGATATACCACCGCATCTGTCCAGGCAATGATAGCATTGTCGTGGGAACAGGGCGCATCCGGCCGGGGAGCCTCGCTCTATCAATGGCCACAATACCATGGGCAGATAGCATTAGGTATACTAGAAAATTCACTGGAAAGGATTTTATTAGTAACTACTTGACATGTTCAGGAAATTATATGGAATGTCAAAGCTTATTTTCTGTGCGGGAAAGTTAATAATAATATCTGTTATGTTTTAAGCGTGACATTTATAGATTTACGTTATTAAAAAGCATTTAATTGGTTTAATGAAGTGGTTAGTACCTATCATTTTTTTGGCTGACAACTGATGACTCTCAATGCCAGAGAACTTGCGTCTGCGTTGCCGGCCTTTTAAGAGTTGGTACGCTCTTTTCCTTAGTTGGCAGCTGGATCCATATTATAATGGTGGTGCGCGGAAAAACCTGCATCAAAACCCGAAAGCTTGATAAAAAGTTACCATCACATAAGCTAATTTTATTCAGACATATATAAATGTGCTATTATCACTTGACGCTAAAAAGGATATTATGTTATATATTTCGTAAGTAGATGTTTGTCCACAAATTTCTGAAAACCTAAAAGTTGCACACATTTGCTTTTCAATTATATATTATTTATATACGAAATTCACATTGTCTATAGAAAGAGCAATCCCGATTTTAAATGAAAAGTATAAGAAAATAAAACAATGGTAAAACCGTTAGCTAATATAGTTTACATTATTTGTCAATGATGGCACTTAAGCGTAGGTGGCAATAACTAATGACATGGTATTATTTACATTAAAAAACGATCATCACCTCGTTTCTGATATTTCTCACACCTGCCAAATTATGGGAAATTTTGAGGATGTGTTTGGCGGAACTTTGACCCCTGGGAAGCCGAGCTTAACAAATATATTTTTGCCGTTTGTCAAATAAAAAGAAAAGGGATATTGACTTTTTGAATGTACAAGGAGGCAAACGGGTTGAAGGCTCTACACTTAAGTATCTTACAGAAAATCAAGTTTTGGGTAGTTGTTTTGGTTGCACCAGTTAAACAAACAAGATCTTACTTTACTAGCTACTTGTAATGTTTAATATATGATTGCCAGAAGGCACGCAAGTGCGTTGCCAGCCTTTCAAGACTTGGTCCGCTCTTTTCTTGAAGGACTGTAAGTCATGATCACACATTAATATAAAGTGATACCTTGGGACTGTTATTCTTTAAAACTTCAGTTAGTGTTAAAACATATATTTATCATTTGCTTTCTTAATTTATTTAATTTCATTTACATCGAAAAATAAATAATGTTCTATAATAAACATATATTCTCGTTTAATAGCTATATTATACCTGCCTACTTGCCACTTCACAATTTTACATTCTTACTAGTTTACTATTTATAGAGGTGGGTCAGGTTGGTGTCACCAGCCTCTTTCCATCGCAATAAGTTGTCTTTTAAGAATCTATTTAAATTATTATTATTTGTCTTTTAGACATTGAAATTCATCAAACTAAAATGGAATCAAATATGGATTTTTTAAATTATAAATTGAAACTGAACGAATTTATAATAAAATGTGTGCCTAACTTGCAGAAAGCTTATCAGTTTTGACCCATAAGTATGCTATGATATTATTGGAACTATTTTTATTTATTCACACTTCGTTACAAAGAAGCATAAATAAAACAATATATAAAAATTAAAAGGGATGCAATGGGCGGCCTTATCGCTAACAAGCGATCTATTCCAGGCAACCCTAATAATATAACCTAACCTGAATTATATAATATACTTATGAATTTAGTCGTAAAAGATCCCGTGATATATTTAATAAGTTGTCGTCAAATTTCTCGATAACTAAAATTTCCGCGCATTGCCTTCTCAGTTGACACCTTTTTCGGTATTCAAAGACGGTTTTCAAAAACATAAACATCTAAAGCATAAGTTAGGTTAGGTTAGATGAAAGTCCTCCTGAGAATAAACATTTTGCATTTGTATTAAGAAATATATTAATAAAATAATAATAAAATGCAGTTAAACGATTTAATAATAAATAAGGATGCATTAAGCTGTCGTTGCGCGCGTTACGGCGCGATGAGGAATGTCTTGTGTCGCTCCCATTCGCGAACTCACGACATTCAGATGAAAGAGGCATGAATTAGAGAAAATTATAGGCGTTGTACACTTGCGATTCAAATGCGTCTGACCTGCGACTGAGTGACTATTCATTATTTATGAGGTAAGTGTAGTTTTGTGGTTATTATACAATGGGAATTATAAAATCTATAAAACGGAAAATGTTTATTTATTTTCAAGTAATATATTATTTGAGTAATTATTTTAAAAGTGCTATTTTAATTTAGAGCAGTGTTTTTATTGGCTGCAGCGTGCGATTCTCATCGTAGGGTCGATTCTCGGTTGTGCACCAATGGACTTTCTTTCTATGTGCGTAAATACACTCGAAACACAAAGTCGACAGCGATTGACTAATAATAATAATAACAAATAAAACTAATTCATAATTCTGAGGCCCATGCTTTTTTTAATTGTATTAAATAAATAGTAATATTTAATTGAATCTTAGTTTGTACGAGAATTTTGGTTTCTATTATAGATATGAAAACTATGTAAATAGCGTAAACCTGGTTTTGTACATTTGCAGATACCTAAGACAACCGCAAAGATTTGGTGCGAGGTGAAATACGAAGCTCCACACCGATGGAGACTCTGTGGACGACCTGTGCCCCATCTAGGGATTATAAGAACATTAATATACACTTCGATTAGTGTGAGTGCAAGTGATTAGTAGTTGAGGATGATTACTGCAGGTGTGTAGTGTAAGTAGAGTTCAATTTATGTTTAGTGGCTCTGTTAAGTAAATTCAGTAGTCGATAGTCTGTCAATCAGGAAGTATGGACAAACATGACATGTTTTGACAGGCACGCTGCGATTGGGGGCAAAGGAACGTAGCTACTCACAGTTCAGTCGCGCGCGAACACGCTTCTAATCATGTTACTACGCAGACAACTAATCATCTGCACTAATCAATCACAGTCCACACTTGTTTGCTCCTAATCACTAATCAAAGTGAATACAGGCCTTTAAATCAAGTTGCAACATGACTGATTCATTGTACCCGCAACGAGTGTCAGGAAAAATCGCTCGCTTACAAGGTTTTAGACTTATAACATGAATCACGTAATAAGGCGTTTAGAGTCTGACATTGACAGCTCCGATCTTAACTCAATGTTTCAACTAGGAATTTGAATAACGATGTGAACCACGCTTTAACTTAGCTTTTGACTTATAATTTAACATATTTTGACTTACTCCTACGTTTGAATAGCTTAATACGTTAGCTTGTAATAATGTTATTTAATGGAACGACCTAGAATTTATGATTGACAATAGTTATTACATGTGTTTAATTTATTTTCGACACGACAGTACTATTCGTGTGTCATATGAATTATATTCGTTACAAATGCTAGGAAATGAATCTCAAACGACTCGTGTAAAATAAATTATAAGAGACAAAAGAAAAAACAACACTCTAAAGAAATTTAAAATGATAGTTAGGTAAAAATTTAATTACACTACGACTCCTAGTGACAGCTCGTCTCTTCCATTTGACATTAACGGAACTTGAATTTAATTTCTGCATAACACATCTATATAATATATAAAAATGAATCCCTATTTCCCTTGGTCACGGCATCACGCGTGAACGGCTGGACCGATTCGGCTAATATATATATAAATATATTATATATACAAAAATAGAAAATTTAGTTTAGTAACTAACTAATCCAGACTTGTTACAGATTATTTTTCTGGGCATAGCGCTTTTACAATTCAAACTTTTTTGATGTTTATGGCGATTGACATAACATTGACAGAATACGTGCCATAAATATTGTCAAAGAGGATGTAAGAATCATTAATATAGCTAAAAGCAAATGCTTCGATCGGTGATAATGTTCTGATAAAAAGCATAAATAATTACAGTCGCTAAATGTTTCTGGCATTAATCTGGATAATCCATGTTTTGCACATGGTCAGTTATGTTTCGCGTGTTCCCGTGTCAGAATACCAATAAAGCTATCTATATACGCGCCAGAAAAACCAACCAAGAATGTTGTATATCATAAAATATTACACTTTTTTTCAATTTTTTTAGTTAATTATAACAATTCGAAATTAATATTGTTAGTTAAGTGATCGGGTCCGCTAGTTTTATAATAAATCTATTTTTTAGCATAGGACAGGGTAGCGTAAAGTAATCTTAGTAGTTAAGCGTATGATTTTCAACGTTGAAATAGAGTTTTTGAAGTAAATAAGTAATGAGCGAGCCAGCCGCCAGTTTTTATGTTTAATTTAATTGCGTGAATTGTAATGTTTCTGCTACGAACTTTTAATGAACAAATAATCAAATAAGCAGGATGGTTTTGTAGACAGTTGCAATAATGTCGAGCATTATCAGATAGGTGGCGTAGCCCGCGAATTAAATGATCATATTTCTGTTATAGTGAAGAAGTAGGTCATGAGAACGTCAGCTACGTCGTATCTTAGGCATGATGAGGTATCAAACTTCTCTTTAACGAACCAGCCAGTGTTTAATGTGCACAAGGATAGAACATGCAAATACACAGTAAATAGTGTGGGTGAGACGCACGACCAAGCCACTGACACCCAGGCCAAGACAGTATACTGTCCTTTCAAGAAAAGAGCGTATCAATTCTTAAAATACCGGCAACGCATTCGCGTTTTCTCTGCCATTGAGTGTCCATGAGCGGTAAAAAATAAAAATAAAATATGTTTATTTTGGAATATAAGATACAGGTATCACTTATTCCACGTCATTATATTTGGAAAAGCCATCGTAAAAAACTCTCGGTAGGTACTCTTTTATAAAAGCAAATCATCAAACAACACTTATTTTAAAACAAATCTCGCAAATTAATTAGAGGTAGCCTAGTACTAGTTCCACAGCCCACAGCTTTTCTTTAATACATTTCTTAAATTTATTAAAAGGCAGAGATAAAAGATCCCCTGGGATATGTTATAGAAAAGTATCTCATTTTCTAAAAAATAATTACTGACTTTAGTTAGTCTAGTACGGGGAAATAGTTAAGGTATCACTTAACATCAGGTAAGTCGTTAGCCCCCTGTTCTACGAAAGGGAACGTGTTTACCCCATGCCATGGGGTAAAGATACTTCACTTATGTTAGGGGAATTAGGTACTTCCTATCCGTGAATAAGGTTACGCATGTATGGCAATGCAGGTCTCCCACGGTCCGGCGACCTCCGACTCACGCAAATGAAATCAGACGGATCAATCACGCGAATTGTAGACGTGTTGTGTACTACACCTAGCTTAGGGCTGTCTCATAGTATTTTAAATATAAATATATGCTGATTTCTGAAATTGTATTTTAGTTAATAATACTGTTGTAAAAAAATAATCAGAGGAAGAAAACCTAAATATCTTAGGGCTGGGTATTAATTTTAGCCATCATAATTCGATATGTAAGACAGTTTTTCCGCGCACTACCACTAGTAGGGACCGGTTGACCACTGAAGTATTTCCGAACCTATTCGACTTAGGTTCCTACAAGAACAGTGCATACTAATTCGTAAAAGGCCGGCATCGCACTCGCGAGCCCTCTGGCATCTTAATAAAAATGGAAAAACGTGAGTGATGTGTGTGAGAGTCTAGTTATCTATCTAGGGAAATATAGTTTCGAATATATTTTTTGTATGGGTTAATTTTACTCAGAATTTATTGAAAAAATTTCCTGTAGATGATATTGGCTTCAGGCTTTAATCTAAAATAGCATCCTCCTTAGCTATAAATAAATAAATAGAAGCTACATCATACACTAAACAGCCATTCTAAAAATATAATGCTGCACAGTAACTCTTGTTCTCATTTATTTATTTTATAAACATCTAGGAATTATACGCGTTGAAGTTGTTTTAGCTGACCTAGAAATGTAAAAATATATTTTAAAAAATTATATACTTCTCCATAGATGAGAACACAAAATAGACAGCCCTATTCACTTTGTACGTGTCAATCATATTATGCTGTACAAAAGAAATGAAATAGTTTTACATCATAATTATATGCAATATATCACTTGAAAGGTAGATTGAAAATAATCGTTTCTTCAATTTAGTCAATTACCTAATAATCTTTTATTATACAACTCGTCCTTTTTTAGAGGGCAGGAGGCAAATAATCAGGTGGGTCATTTGTAAGCACCACCCATGGACACCTGGAACAACGGAGGCTAGCGAGTGTGTTGCAGACCTTCAGGGAATATTGGCTTTTCTTATTCCATTCATATGAAAGAGAAGAAGATAAAATTTACATATAGAGTTATTTAGATTCACACCTGGCATAAAGAAATTTAATAGACATTATAATCGCTGTATTGGTCATAGGAATGGCCTCCTAAAAGAGCGTACCATTCTTCGCCTGTCTAATTGATCTCGTATTCTTTCTGAAGTATGACGAAATCCAAATAATTTTATTTATGATTAAGTCATATAGGCCATATTTGACACATTTTTCAAATTTTTGCAAATTCACAACCCCAGAGCATCGAACAGACGAGAAGAACTGGCTATTTTGTATAATACTTTCACAGGAGGCTTTTCAGCTACCGACTTGTGCAGATGCTGTCTGGACACGAATGTTTTGGTTATCTGCACAGAGAAAAGGGATCCTTCGGCATTTCTACATGCAAGCGCATACCGTCGGAAACTATGTCTTAGCATGCTGCAACGTTCTTAGGGATGACGAGGCGTCCTTAAGCATGCTCATAGGCAACCCCTTCGCACCGCAGTGTAAGCTACAGTGTTGCCTCGGTGCTAGCGGTGCGGCGGGCGACAGAGTACCGAAAGATCCCGAAGTCGGCAGCTTTGAGGCTGCTTTGGATCAGCCTCAAAGCTGCCAATGCAGTAGCCTCAAGATTACCGAAGCGGTATTTTGTTACTAGGTTCATAAATCATAGAAATTTCTACTATATTGCCATGAAGTTAATGTATAATGCTTTTTATTACCTAAATTCCTCAATCGTTCCGATGCCGATAATGAGTGCCTGGCCTTATAGGGTGTGAGGAGGCACCAACCTGCCATCGGTGTTATGGAGGCAGCCGGAACGACGTTCTGCATACGGCAAGGCCCCAGCATGGGAGACAGAAAGTAAACCTTCTCTAGATGTATTCCAGGAGAACGCAAGCTTACTGAACTTAATCAAAGGGATTTTAAGCGCCGACAGTGATGTGGAAAAAGATGTTCCAAGTTGTTTAGAGTACAGTTAGCCATAGTTAAGTTCGTAAATAGCAAAGAAAGATTTACAATCTTCTCTTACGCTTAGCTATTGTCTATGCCAATACCGAACTAAGCAATGACATTTACGGGTAAACATTAATACGATCATAACTTATTTGAAGCGTGAATCACTCAAAACAGAAGCACTAATTATAGTTTCATGAAACAGAAACACTTGCTACGAACAGTAGTTCTCATTTACATATATTGTCAAGTTTTGCTTGAAGTAAATATATATAAATATAAATAAAATAACAACTATTACTATATCAATTACAATGAAATGAAATGCTCAATATTAATGGCGTATTGGACTCAAGAAATTGTGATATTTCTTTATTCAAGTATGTATTGAAAATTGTCTTTTTTTTGTATGGAGCAGGAGGATCAGATGTTAAGTGATACCGCCTTTGACACTCAGATTACTAGAAGGCTCGCTGCGTTGCCAGCCTTTTTCCGAGTTCGATTAATAATTGACTTATGTTGGTAGTGGAGCACAGAGTTGCCCCACCCAGAATACGAGCCTGTTGCATATATTATGTGGTGTGTCACATATATAGTACATTTTTTTACACTAAAAGTAACAATCTATCTGTTCTAAAATACATAACAATTACGCTGAACATAAAAATTACAACAAAAAAAAACGATATTTCAATTTTAGTCTTCACTAGGTACTTGATTTTTTTTGAATTATCAAATTCTGGATAAGTTGTTGCCTGAACTCCAAGACAGCTTGCTTTTACAGTCGGAATTTAAAAGGTTTCGTTGATTTTAAACATTGGAAATGAATTAGAAAATGTTAGTATTCTGTTATTTATAGGTACAAAAATATCTATAATTACTATATTAAGGTTTGAAAATCCGCCATATTATAAGTACCACAAGTTATAGTAAACTCTCTCCATCATTAATATTTACTATGACAGTGATGTATATTAAACAAGGTTTCTCGTAAATCTGAAACCACTTCTAAACTATGAAACTAAATCTATTTTATAGAGCGCTATAAATTTATTATTTACATCCAATGTACTCTTAATAGAGTACCTGTAACATGTAACATTGTTGCTAGAACTTTCTACATACTTCATTTTTATACTAAGCTATTTACAACACAATTCACCTAGATTCAGAAATGGAATATATCACGTATAATGTAGTGACTATGTATTACAAAAATGGACTGAAATACTATTGTAAATAAACGATACTTACGGCGTCCATGCGTCGGGTTGTCTCTCTCCCTAAAATATGGCGAGGGGGCCGATGGCTAGCTAAGTAGTGGGTGCTACTTGTGGTGACTGGTCGTACTTGAATTCGTGTATGCGGTGATATTAGTTGTTTCTACTACGTATTTGCGTGTTGTTCTCACGAGTATGTAAGTGCGTGCTCCTATTTCACCATGCCTCCTGCTAATAGAGGACAAATCTTTATTACTCAAGTATGTGGAACATGGTGCAGCTCTTTACAAACGTTGTGTAAAAGAAAAAAACTTGGCGATTAAAAAGAGTGGCGGAGAGTTTATTGCCAGTTCTTCTCTTCCGTTCCACGCCCTTGATTTGAGTACTGGCAGAAAATGTAAAATGAGAAGCATTTAATGTCTATTTCCTGTGTTTGACGTTCATAAGTGTACATTATGTTACCTATATGAATAAATGATTTTTGATTATGACTTTGACTAATAATAGCTAAATGATTCTGTGAAGGTAGCACCTACATATATTTATATCATTTTTAAAACAGTCCAAAGACATTGAATTTCATAGAACAGCTATGAAATATAACAACACACGTAAGTGACAAATTTATTATTCTAAAAAGACTTAATATTTCGGAGCTAGAAACAATTTCTATTTTAAATTCCTTTGTCGTTTTTGTGTCTTCACTTATTATTTATATTTCTCGTTTTAACCTTTCCTGAACTTCAAATATTTCAAGATCGTAATTAGCCATATCGTTCGAGCCATTTTAACGACAAAATAATATACTAATCTTTTTTGATGAAGAGTTATGTTTACAGCCCTATAAGAGTGTAAGACTTTTTCATCATTTCAGAATTTACAGTTGGGTCGAAACAAATACATAATCAAGACATATTTGGGAGTTTTACTAGGTAGATTATAAATAGCTTTAGTTGATCTATATAGTCAAAGGGAAAAACTTATTCTATATATGATGGTTGACCCACAATTGATCGTATCTTAGGCAGTTTTTGCTGCGCTCCATGACTATGTGGAACAAGCTGCTCTCTGAAATATTTCAGAACCAATTCGACTTAGGGTCCTTCAAGAAAAGAGCGTACCGATTCTTGAAAGTCTGGAAACGCACTGGCGAGCCTTTTGGCAATGTGAGTGTCCATTGTCGACGGTATCACTTAACATCAGGTGATCCTCCTGCCCGTTTGCATTATCTTTCATAAAAAAATAATGTGCATACTCTACTTTCAAAACTTTTATCTTTCGCCTTATTCTACGATTGTAGAAAAAAAGACCCTAAGGCCGTTTCTCCACTATTCCGGTCCGGCAAACGTTAATTACAGATCCGATTTAGAACTCACTACAGTACTTATGCGCTTCTCCACTATCTATCATCCGGTTTTTAACGATCCGATAACTTGCTAGATCGGAACGCGGTGTTTTATCGGTCGGGGAAAACAAGATGTCCAAGGGTTTTTTGGTTTTTGATCCTAAGTGGAACTTTTTGTAGGAGTTGGCAACCCTGGCACTGCTCATCGCACCTGGGTATTCTGTACATTTTTGTCGAGGTTGAGTTCATAAAAAATGTTTCCATACGATTTATTTACATTAACAGAATGATTGGAAAACGTTCCTCGCCTCTGGGATAAAACAATAGAGGATTATAAGAACAAAATATTAAAACGAAACTCTAATATAATTGAGCGTAGCTGGTATCATTCTATAAAAAATGTAAAATTTTCTTTTCAAATCAAATCAAATCAAAAATATCATTATTCATATAGGTAAACATGTACACTTATGAACGTCAAGAAAAACAAATTAAATTAATTTCTTTCATCTTGAACTAGCATTTCATGAGCAACATAAAATGTTTTTGCTAGGCACCTGTTCCTCAACAGGAATGTATCCACCAACTCTTCTTTCCTCTTTGTCTTCGAACGTATAACAATATAGTTAAAAGTTGTTGGCGATTAAAGGCAGAACTCATTGTTAAACGTAAAGCCGAAAATTTGTAATAAAGTACTGCGTTACGACCGTTGCGTGGGGGTGACTTATTTTACTGATTGATTATTGTCGGATCGGATATAGCGGAGAAGCGCTATCCGGCCTTCTGATATTTTTCTCATGACTCATTCCGGCTTACGACGTCGGACCGGAGCAGTGGAGAGAGGGTCTTATAATAGAAAAAATTAAAATGTTGACTAAAGCTAACTTCAGGGTGTCGGTTTTTCGTGACGGTGTGAGCGAGTACTGTTAAAATTAATTTATCATTTTTGCCTAACGCGCCAAACGAACTCTTCAAAAAAAACTTCAAAATTTTTTAGACAAATATATTACTGCAAATATTACTTTTGACCGTATTGCTATCTTCACTGTTCAATAGCCAATAGGTTTAAGTGATCAGAGATCGAAAGTATATTTTCTGAACAAAATATTTAAAACTTTATAAGTTATTTGAGACTTACATTTTTTCATCCCTCGAAGGCGAAAGTCTTATTGTTCATTCCACCAAACTTACGATTATAATATGGATGGGAACGAACCTTGTACGTGTTGAAAAATATGAGTGTAACATTTAATGATGAGTCAAGATTGTAATGAGTTATCGATCTGTCGCTAAGATATCAGAGGTGTGGTAAATAACACTGATGCCTTATCGCGTTTTCGGGATCCGTAAATTTAGACCCTTGCACAGTGATGGTTTAACACAGGTTAAAATATAAAATGTTTTATTTATTTTAAATCTATTCATCCGTTCAAATTTCAACCGTGACTAGGTAAGAATTAGAAAGAAACTTATCTCAATAGAAGTTTGACAAGTATGTGTACATACTCTTTGAAGTTACAATAATTTTGGTGCGTTAGGTTGATGAGATTACATATTTATGATGTGCGCGCACATCGTCAAAAAATCGACACCCTGAAGTTAATTATAGTCAATTTTTTTTTTCTTCGTAAAATGCCTTTTCTCAATTGTTAGCGTCGTTTTTTCTTGTCGTTTTTTTTAATGTAGAATAACATTTTGAAAAGATTTTACCTTATTACCAAAAAGAAGTAACTTCTAACGCGCGTACATACCTACCTCATTATTTTTTCAATTTCATTTCAGTAAGATTTTAGTTGGAAGTTGGGTGGATAACACTTACTTTACGAATAAACTTACTTTACCAGTAAGTTTTTTGGGCTGAAGCGATTGAAATGATTTTCAAAACCAGTATTATGTACAGAACACCTCAATTAAAATGCTTTTAGTCTTGGCCATGTTATTACTTGTTTACCTTTGCAGATGATGAGTTGACGAGACATGATTACAATGAAAAAACGCGATACGGATGTTGCAAAATTATATTAAATATATATACATTCGTATAGTCTAATTATCATTTGAATTAAATCAAAACAGCAAAAAGAATATTATGGAATATTTTCTTGTAGAAAGAAATTTGCGGGGTTTTATTATGGATGTTGTAAATACTCTATATTTATATGTTAAAGCTACTAAAAGTAACATACAACATAAATATAACGTGAACAAATTACCATAACTGTGCAATAATTTAATTCTCTTCAATATTGAACAAAACCAAGTGCAAACAAAAACACGAGTTGAATTAAGCCAAGTATTGCAACGTAATAACCTAATGATGCTTAGTATTATGTCAAATTATTTCATACCGATCGGGAAAAGTCAAGGTGACCGATTGTGCGCTGCGTAATGATGCGATCTTGACGAGAGGTCGGCGGAATGGATGTCGCTTTGAGAATTTATTAAATTTTGTATTATATTCACTTAAAGTATTCTTCTTCTTATCCGGTACACTCCTGACAGAGCGGTCGTAATCGCTATGTAGTAGTGGTAATAGAAGGGTCAGATGTGATGCGCTTCACGATGTTCCGCCATCGTTGCCTATTAGAGGTCACCCTGCTGCACTGATTCAGTGATCCACCTACGGCAGACTTGATCTGATCAGTCCAACGCGTAGGTGACCTGCCGCCGCGCGGTCTAGTGCCAAGGCGTTCTATGGACTGATCACCACGCCGAGATCCGAAGAATGTACCTAAGGATGCGAGATTACTGTATACTGTTGAAAACAGACGCTGCTTAATACCGAGTTCTTGAAGTATCGAGACGTTTGTACAAAACTCGGTCCACGAAACGCCAAGCATTATCTCCTCCAGCACCACATTTCCAGAGCATATATTTTCTGCCTTTCCACTTCTCGCAAGGTTCTTCTCCACGTTTCAGCTGCGTACAGAAATATGAGGAATATGAGTGTCTCACGAGCGTGGTCTTCGTTTCTTTTGTTATATTCCTGTTTCTCCATATTTTTTGCATCTTGTCCATCGCCGTTCTTAAAGTATTACAGTGGTCCTTTACTTTGCCTTTGCCTTAGCTGCAACTGCATGACGTCAAGTTTTCCTGGGCCGGCGACATATCCTTGCGGGTTCCAATCAAGAGCCTGCTTGCAGTAGTAATTGGAATCTCTGCAGAGTGTACGGCCTATTCACTTCCACATGATCTGCTGGCTAATCGGAGTTTCTCGGCAGTGTTCCCAAAGTTGCTCGTTGGAGATCTTTTCGGGCCAGGAGATGCCCAGAAAGTCGAAGACAGCGGTTGACGCAGACTTGCAGTCAGTGCGAGATCTCTTCAGTGACTTTCCACGCTTCTCTATGTCGCAGCACAGATTGGACGTTGGATTCGAATATTTTTCCACAGTACCAGGCTATTGCGTAACAAATAATTCTTACTTATTAAATTGCCACATCCATAGTATATTGTCTATGATCTAGTTGCAATCATTGAAAATATAATAGTGGTGTAAAAACATGATCTCTAGTAAAGCAACTAGATGTGTCCTTAATCTTAATGTGCCGACATTATTGCGCTTCGTGTTAATGTGACCCTGGTAACATTATATAACGTATAACATGTAAAAATATATTTCATTTTTCTTTTTAAAATTAAAAAAAAATCTTTTGTTTGGTCGCCGATGTTAGAAGTCTGTTTGTTTGATGCAAGGTCGAAATACACATTTGTTTTTTTTAAAGAACAGGGCACAAATGGGCAGGTGGTTCCCCTGTTAAGAGACGCCCATGGACTCTCTGGGCATTGCCGGCCTTTTATGAATTGATACGCTCTTTTCGTAATGGACCCAATTCCAAATGGTTTGGAAATACTTCAGTGGGCAGCTGGTTCCACATAGTGATGGTGTGCGGCAAAAACTGCCTTACAAAACTCTCAGTTTGAGTCGCTCAGACGTCGAGGTGATACGGGTGGAATTTCGTATTGTTCCTCGAAGTTCGATGATGAAGAAACTAAGCTGAATTAATCCGAACAATTTCTTTTAACACCGTGGTAAATGCTAAATAAAAAAATTGCATCCATTGGGGACCCGCGATTTTTTTGATGTCATCATTCCAACGAGCGTAAGATATGCCTCTGTACCGTACCGCAGCACTCATGGCGTTCTGTAAAAGCTAAAAAAATCAAAAATCAATACCAGAATTTGGATCATAACAGTTCGATTCCACGCTTCACAATTCAATCCCAACATCACCATTAAATTGCGAAATATTATAAATGGACGTAAAGCTCACTTTCATTAAGCTGTATCATACAAATGACGGGTCAAGTCGGGTCAAGAAGGGTAAAAAAAATTGACCATAAAACTCATGCTAATGCCAATCAGGCGGGTGATTGATATTCTTAAATGATTTGAGGCTTCAAGTGGGCTCATTAGAATTGTATACCTTCCGTGAAGTTGCAACAAGCGTATAAAATTATTGTTCAGGTTCCCACAATATGCGTTTCAAAATGAACTACAGTGTTAAATTAGTCTTGTGATACTGTTTAGTATATGTATATGTTTTTATTAATAGCGTAGAATTAATATTTTAAATCAACTGTTTATAAAATATATCAGTCTTATTCACCGGTTTATCTTCTATACAGAAGAGACAAAAGAGTACTTTAAATCAAAGAGTGCAGTTATACTAGTTTAGTTTTTTCAATAGGATTCAATATAAGAAATATGTTCTAAATAATGGTAAGTCTTCTTACATGCTTAAGACGGGAAAACAGTCGCATATCCCATTATTAAAAACACGACACACATACAGACAGAGAACACAACACATGCATGGGTGGCAATGACAAGGGTAAACAATAATTAATGAAAGCAATACCAATTAAATGACAATAAACTAGATTAAGAAATATAAATATGCAATTTAAAGTTGAACACATTTTTTCTTTGCAATTGTTATTGGTGACGGACCAGTGTACAATCTACGCCGTCTTTTGATGCAGAGATCTGTTTAAAGGAGCATTACAACCGACGTTGAGTCGACGTTGAGAGTTTATTGCCAGTTCTTCTCTTCCGTTCTACGTCCTGGATTTGAGAACTCGTAGTAAATGTATAATTAGAATCATTTAATGTATATTTCTTTTTTTTTTTGACGTTCATAAGTGTACATTATGTTACCTATATGAATCAATGATTTTTTGATTTGATTTGATTTGTTGGTCACAACCAGAACGAAAAATAACGTCTGATTTGTCATAAAGTTGCGTAATCTTTTTATATATAATTCATAGAAATAAGGTTTTATAATATTACAAAAATGATTTAACCAATACGCGTTTCACTTTTGTCTTTTCTTTATAAAAATTAAAAATCTCGTAAAATTTATTTGATACATTAAACAATTCGGAAGTCTAATGCGTAGGCGCTTTTATCTAAAGAAGGCTTTTTAATATTTATGTGAGCTTCAGTGACCTCTACACTCGACGAGACACAAATTCATCGATCTATTGGCGGGTGTCAATACAACCTGTGATCGCTGGTTCATTACAGGCTTAGTAATATAGGCTAAGAGATGTCAAAATTTTAACGGCTTTCACACAGTATTGAAAAATATTTAAATTATTCACTTCTACTTCTTAGGCCTGGGCCTCACATTTATATATCTGTTTGATGATAATTTGTCAATCTAATAGGCAAGTAGGTGATAAGCCTTGCTATCGATTTTTTGGGTCATAAGCAAGCCGGTTTCCTCACGATGACTTCCTTCACCGTTTGAGCGAATGTGAAATGCGCACATATACAGAAAATCCATAGGTTCAGGAGATTGAACCTAAGACCTCAGGCATAAGAGTCACTGCTTAAGCCACTGCCAACACTGCTATAAATGTTTAATATGTAAAGTTTGAAGTTATACATATAGGCTTGATATTCAGATAAAACATTTTTTATTTATATAGGTAGTAGCTATGTAAATAAAAAAATGGCATGTACATTTATAACAAATAATTAACAACATAGAGAAATAATGGTGAATTGCTAATTTTATGAAATTAAATACTAGATCAACAAAATAACGGAATCTTCTCTTGGACTATAACGATATTTGAAATCTAGTTTCCCGTTAAATACGGTGCGTTAGGAATATAAATAGCTCCTAATTCATACAGTTATGCGGTTCAAATCGATTCTATTCAATATAGAAGATTTTTATCGGATCAACATCGATTAGTTTGTTACGCAAAGAAAATGAGCTTCTATACTTTTATCGTTTCGAATTTCGTTCAAATTTCAAGAATTTTAATCGTGTATATAAATTTGTTTCTTACGATATCATGTTCGTCTTTAAGAATTAGGGTAAACATTATCTGTCTCATTTGTTGTTGATTTAATTAACTTTAATTATTTACCTTATCCTAAACTGGTAGGCGTAACAGACCTCCACCACTTACTTTCTGACATACCTATTTGGCTTCGTCCTACGTCCACTTTAATGACAATTAATAACCATGCATGCTTTTTTCACTCTATTTTACATGGTGCCATCGTCTTCCAGTTTTATTTAGCTACCCATTCGATCCCGTTGGCCCATCGCTCTAATTGTCTGCCCTTGATCCTTTTCCTTCTGTACCAGCCGTTTCAGTTACTGTTTTAGACTGTGCCATCTCCATTTTAGTTGTAAGGCAAAATGTGTCAAATAAAAAAAAAACTAAATATAATCTGTATTAGTAAAAACATACTTTCTATTGAAATAACGTACGTATTTTCGGTCAAGGTTTCCAATCACTTGTTGAATTTAATTATTTTTTTATCAAATAATTAATTTAACATTACATACGCACTTGAAAATGATTGTTATGTTGAAATCTTCAAGTGTCATATTGTAGATTAATGATTGGAATCACCTTCAATTTATTTTGTAACAAAAACGTGCTATTTGTGTATTAGTATCTTGGCGGCCCTTCACATATCCAAGAATGTATATAATTAAGATTTTTCATACAATTTTTATTTAGGTAACGCATGCTCGTAATACAATAGTATTTTATTTTTAATAAAACAGCGTGAAAAACGAGCCTACGGGACGCCCAAAGAGGGCAGCCATCGCAGCCCATGGACATTCATTTTTAGTCCGTGCGTTGCCAGCTTTTAGGGAGCAGTACACTCTTTCAACCGTTGGAGATCGTACCTCTCGTCGAAGAACCCCACGGGGAGTCGATAATTCGCTAGTTTGGCAAGAAAGTCTAGGCATGATGCTGATGAAATTTGGAATTGATACAGCAGGGGCATGGGGTACTCGACTTACTCCATCTGTGAACCGTGTACGCTATACTCAGTAAAACTACCTTGGCTCGTACCAAAACGACCTCATCAAAGAGGCCCTAGGGCTCCCTGTCACATTTAACTGGAACCTCAGCGGTATAGCATGTGGCGTCGGCAAAGTGTGGACTACATAGGTGGCAGGAGCTCGGCGATCCTTCTTCTACCATCCCTCCCTTTCATCTCTTAAAAGGGTACGTTAGGTAACAAAAAATAAAAATAAAATATTTTTAAAAATACCAAAGACTAACTAACGACAGACATGAAACACATTTCTAAAATAACCTATAAATATATGACAATCAAATGATACTTCTTATATATTTTATTGAAGAATTCAATTGTTTTTTTTGAACGTTTCTTTACTTATTATTTATGTTTGAATCTTCTCTGGACTTCCACAAACAATTCAAGACCAAAATTTGCCAAATCGGACCAGCCGTTCTCGAGTTATAGTGAGACTATCGAAGCAATTCATTTTTATATATTTAGATTTTCTACTTTTTATCATACTATCATGTTGTCTATGTTTTTTGGCCATCAAAACAAAAGCTTCGCATTAAACGGATCAAAACTGAGCCACTTAGTAAAAAATAGGATCTAATAGTCAAATCTCCCTCAGCAAACATATTGCCAGTTATTTAGGTTTAACTATATTTATGTAGTGACTGTCAATGCTTTGTTATATAAAATACAAAAGCTTAGAACCTAGAAGCGGCATTTACCTGAGGTGTTAACCCTATCATGTGAGTATGGGTAATATTTCAGCTCGCGATGATAACATGTTAACATGGACCACCCATTTGCCGACCTATGTATATGTATATCAGATATAGTCAATAAATTTCTGTGGATAAGACAATAAACAGATAATTTTCTATTTGATTTGAGGCTGCGAGCTATTGTAGATTTTTTTTTCTTCAACGGCTATATTGATGTAGTTTCGAGGCATTTCGATATTGTCGAGGCAGAATTCAAAATTTCAACTGTATTGCATCGACGTTTGTCGTTTCACAATTGAGCATTGTACAAGGAAAATTTGGCAGCGCACCGCCATTATGTGGAATCCGACTTCTTCTTTCTCTTTCGGGGGTCCGCCAATAAAAGAGCGTACGAATTCTTAAAAGGCCTCGCACGCAACAATGCACTCGCGAGCTTTCTGGCATTGAGTGTCTATTGGCCATTCTTATTTATTTAATCAAAATTAGCTATAAACAGTTTTGGTTTCCACCTATCACTTTGTATGCATTGTTTAAGCATTCGATATGTTAAGCTATTATTGAACATTATTTCCTTTAAATTCGTCTCCGTTACTTTTATTCCCATAGCTTGATCAGTGTCACAGAACGATAAAAGAGGTCAGAACATGGAACAGCGTCTCTTCAGCTTTATTGCTACAAGGACAGGCGGCACTTTATATATTTTGTATTAGTTGATGTGATCGAAACAACACTGATGAGACACGAAAAATATTTTTTTTCTAAATAATTAAATAGACTATCTGTTTCGTTCTTATGAATAATGTCATGTCCATACAATTCTAGCGAATTCTCGAATGTATCATTGTAATTGGATTAAACGATATTTTCTGTCATTGTTTCAGTCCATTGTTTTTTTGTTCGCTTGCAGCCATGGAACTGTGTGCTAATAAGCCCTAATGTGTTTCGATATATCAATGCGATAGTGCCTTCATCTATAGCCTTATATTTAAATCATCTTTGATTATTTTTTATTTCATTATTAACCATCGATAATGGCTGCAATAACTCTAAAGCCATGAGAAGATATGCACCAATTTAATGATTAGTATTATATACGGCATAGAAGTATTTTTCACTTGTGGTAGAGGGTTTTACTATTCCCACTAAAACCTCATTGTCCGACTAGTATTCATCCGAGGCAGGACACGGTTTGCAACCCACCACGTGTCCACCATGAATGATGTGGAATGGACCTTGACACAGCAAGGGCATACTCACATCAGCCAATATTTGTAGTATCCTCCCTTTCTTTGGACGCATTCCCCACTAAAGCGTCCGCGTGGCCAGGATTACACAACGCCGTACACGGTGGAACGGCGGTTAATATGGGCTGCGGGATTAACGTCCTTTCCGCCTATTTTTTATGACGCACCGCTTTGCAGAATTTCTGGAGGATTTTCCACGTGCGCGTTTCCTTAGCCCAGTAATGGATCAGAAGTACCGCAGTCAGCCTGTTCTTGGTATTGGGCACCGGGAATCGAAAGCACGACCTACGATAGTACTATGGATTTAAATGTTTATACGGCATAGAAATATATACAATAAATATTACAACAAATTAGCCTAAACAGATTTATAAATGAGAGCAAGTGAAATTCCGCGCGAACATTTGGCAATAACCTTTTAGCGGTGTATAATTTATTAAATCATAGGTTGGTGGCGAAATAAATCGCTCCAAATTGGTCGCAACACATAAATAATCGCTTCGATATCATGTTGTAGTTTAACATGGAAAGTTATAATTACTTTTATTAAATTCGTTTTTGTTTCGAAATTTATATTTTTGTTGCACGCAATCTAGACTATATTTTCCACTCCTTTAATATATTTGAAGTGGAAATTGATGGGATTATATAATATAATAATTACATAATATAATAGTCCTTCTAGACTTATATCAGCAAGAGACTGGAGAAGTTGTGACATTTCAAGATTCAAGACCGGTACAAACCTTCTTACTCAGTACGAAGTAGACCATGTCATTATTATATACGATATAAAATAAAATCACAAAAATAGTCCTTTAAGACTCTAAAATATTTAATAATCAGCAAAAGGCTGGATACATTGTCACAAGTAACGCTTTTTTTATAGAACAGGGGCAATCGGGCAGGAGGCTAACCTGGTGTTAAGTGATACCGCCGCCCATGGACACTCTCGATGCCAAAGGGCTCGCGAGTGCGTTCCCGGCCTTAGACGTAGTTCATTTGCAGTTGTACTTCTTATTCATGACCCACCAAGAAATGTACACTTGTATGAACATTTAAGTAACTCGAATTTTTGAACCAGCATTAAACCTGTTATAAAAAATTCAGACAGCACATAAATTTAAAAGAACAGTTTACCTAATCTACCCGCGACACCCATTAAATTTCGATAACCAAAAGTTACACTTTGGGACCTGTAATTTGTGACGCCGCATCGTGATCGCTGGTTTGATTCCCAACGGTATTTCTGGCCCACTTGTAATAACCCTTAATCGACGTGGGGCACTTATTATTCCATCCTGATTTATTATGCAGCTTCTGCAGTTTAGGGTTAATAATCCTCTGGATTTGAATTGTACATGTATGTCCTATCACATATGAGGTAACTCTTAAATAGACCATAAGTTTGACACCAATTCTAAATTACTTAACTTATTATCATGACTTTATAAAAATCAATTTGACATTTACATGCCTATTTATATAAGGTTGATTGAGCGAATTTTTATAATTAATATATCTAATTGTACGTATCTTAGCAAATAAACGATTTCATTTCTTTGGAAAATGGTTTTCTTGTTGTTGTTGAATCTGTGGAAATGTCCTAAATCCCCGTTGTTAGCCAGGATCTGCACCGTGTGAGGTACGAAGCGCCTTGTCTTGACTGGTTTATTTACCGTGTTTGTATCTTTGAAAAGCATTTTTGTGACTGCTTCGCACCTCACACAATAATTTAATTAAAAAGAGTGGCGGAGAGTTTATTGCCAGTTCTTCAAAATTTCTACGACCTTGATTTGAGAACTGGCAGTAAATGTAAAATTAGATGTATCTTTTTGAAGTTTATAAGTGTACATTGTGTTACCTACATGAATAAATGATTTTTGGCATTGACTTTGACTTTAACTCTGACATAGTATTTGCCTATAAATGCATTCAAATAGATATAAACACAATTTAAACTGTAAAACCAAAACATCATTAGATAGCTTTAGTCCATTCAGACTTACTGAAAGACAAATCGAATACATGAATCAATCGATATATAAATCAATGCGACGACAATCGATCAATCGAATATGAATCACATTGAGGACAATCCATCAATTCGATTGATCCCATTCGATTCATCTCGATTATGCTCATTCGATTCGGCGCGAAACAATTTGAAAGCGCACTTATGAATAATTCAGCATCGATTATTCATTTGATGTATGGTTTGCGATTATTGGAAAGCTTTGTATATGTTCAGCTTTAGGCGAAGCTTTTACCTAGCGCTTGGCCACGCGTGAATTATATAGTAATTATAACTATAATTATATGTATAGTAATAATAATTAAGCCTTTACAAAATTTACACACACTTTTATATATTTGCTCAGTTATATTTTTTCCAATGACCTCTTATATAGTATAGAGTCTTTTTTTAATGAGTTGAAAATGCGAAATAGTATAACATAATGGATTACCATAATTATATAATTGACGTGGGGACTGTGGAGCTGGATCTACACCCAAATCAACTAAAAACACCTCAGCCCTTCACACGCTCTTAAGATGGGCCCTCGGGATTTACCAAATTGGGCATAGACCTCTTCCAATTGGCTCCATCTGTTTCTGTCTAAAGACTCTGTCTGCACCATCTTGATTATGTTCGTCAGCCTCTTTTTTTCTGTTGGCCCTTTCAGCTTTGTTAACCTTTGTAGTTGTACTACTTTAAAAATCTTTGTTTGTATATATGGCTGACATAAAAAGTATAATTAAAGGGGAAAGCACTTGGCAGCTCTGGCAACGTGAGTGTCCATGGGCGGCGGTATCACTTAATATCAGGTAAGCTTCCTGCCCGTTGGCAACCCTGTTATAAAAAATACTGCCTTTGCCTGCCTATTTGGCAAGATTTTTTACGATTTCAGCAATAATCTTTTACATTAATCATAATTATATACACCTTCTATCACCTCACCAATTCTTATAAGGCCGGCAACGTGCTGTCAGCTTTCTGGGAATGTGAGTGTAAATAGGCACAATGCCTCTGTTATTAAAAAATAAACAAATACCTGCGAGGTAAAAACTTAATTTTTGATTCTATCCTTTTCTATAAAATATATAGGAACGTCTGTAGGAACTTTATTCAATATTATGATCGTTATTAAGAAACATACCTTAATAGCAAGTTAAAGTTAATCAACACTTTTTAATTACTAACAACCCACACCCGTTAACCCAAAAATACATAAAGCAGGCCCTTGAACAGTGTTGCAATGTTCAAATAAAAATCAGTACTGCGCATTGTCTAGTAGGTGTCGCCCACGTCGGCTCCAGATAAATTATTAATACTGAATTTGTAATGATGCATAGATAATGTTATGTAGATATGATTTTGAAGTCATAGCTCTTTTGTTTTTGCCAAAGATAAAAAAAAAATATTCTAAGTCTAATGTATGTGAAGGCTAGAAGTTCTCTTAGGACGTGCGGTCATCGGAATTGACCCTATCATTTAGATTTTTGAATATACTTTCCTTGTAGGCTAACGTGCTGGTTCTTTTTTAAAGGGCTAAGACATTACCTAGTAAAGTCAAAAACTTTCTAACACTTCTTACACTTACTCCAAAGTTTCTGAGAATAGCGAAGTTACATGAAGTTACTTTTTAATAAAGATATATCTGTGAATTGATTATGGCAACACTGGTAACATTTCTCTTTTTATAGTCTATGGCATAAGTCTGTCCCGATTCAGTGAGCTAGTATTATGCACTTAGTCATAGCTTGACAATGGCGGTGTATATTTGGTAGCATATCGACGCCATTTGCATAATTTGACACGAGAACTAGACGCCTAATGTATGAATTGCTATTTTCATATTACGATATCATGGGATTGTTATGATAAAGCTAGCATTGGTATTAAGAACTCGTTTCGATATATTTGAGTCATTTTCTGTCTCAATTAAATAAAGATATGTGGCATTAAACTATATATTTTATTTTCACTTATTTGCACAATTAATATAAACTCGATAAGAAATCTGTGTATAACTTATATATAACAAACCTATAACCTGACGTTAAGTATTACGGACTATGGACGCTTTCAAAGCCAGACGAAGCGAGCCACTCGTCAGTGTGAGAGTTAACAACACTTGGTACGCTCTTTTTACAATGGATTCTATTTAGAATAGGTTCAGAAATACTTCACGGGCTAGCTAGCTCCAGATTGTGGTGGAGAGCAAAATCTTTTCTCTCATCTCTTTAAACAACCCGTGCTAAAAAAGAGAGCTAAGTCATACAGAGAGAGTATGTTTAAGATACATATCTTAAACATACCTGCGTGATGTAGAATTGACATTAGCTTATAAGCTAGATTGTAATTCATGTAAAGTCGCACTCTTTTTTGTGAACTTTATAGTAAAAAAAAATATTTTATATGCAACTAACTACATAGTTACGATAAAATTAAGTAAGTGGCAGTGGCAGTGGCAGGACTGGAGGAAGATGGAGGAGGCCTACGTCTTAAAATTGATCAATGAATAGGCTGATGCCGATAATATGAATATTGAAAAAGATGATACAAAAATGTACCCGCTTGTAAAAACTAAATCAGTGTATTTTTATACTAAAGTACTCTCTAACGTCTCTTTCTAACTAATTCTTTTTTCACTGTTATAAAAAGACATCACAGTTTAGTTAAAAATTCTTAAGACCGGTTTAGATTTTATGGATCACATAATTAGAATTTACTTTGCCAACATAGAGTTAAATAAATATAGTTATCTTATTTTATATATAAGTTATTTCAACTTCCACTTATTTTCTAGCAGATGCACGAATTCATTATTATTATAAATTAATATTAACTACTTGATGTTTTGGTAAAATACGAATCATCAATCAGCTGTAAAATGTAGTCATACGACAGAAAGTACCTAAGTAGACATTTTTTATCTCTATTATTTAATACAATACAGTTATCCAAGGTTTTGAACGAACCTAAATATATTTGACAACATACTGACAAATTTTTATTTCTTGTGAACAAAAAACATTAAAATAACAAATGAAATCAAATACTTTAAAGCGAGAAACGAATTGTTTTGGGAAAATAAATTATTTATGCTTATTTTTTAGTTTTTAATTTTATATTAATATCTTTCAAAATTTAATGAACAAAATAAGCCGAATTTATATATACATAGATACAAATTACCGCATTATTTTTTTTATTTAATACAACTTACAGAAATATACAATCGTCTTATCAAGCCATAACTCTAGCGCCGATGACATATCTCGACAAAACATCGGCTTCCAAACTAACCATAATACATTTTTGGAAGTGTATTTATCTGTTGCTAACAAATCATAGCTTTTGTTGTTTACCGATTGTCCTTTGGATTGTTGAAGTGGAGTGATTTAATGTCTCTTGGTAACGATTCCGGGTTTATGGATACTAGATATGACATTCAGTTAATAATAAGAATAATACTTATGTGAGATGAGAAATTAAAAAAAATATACGCAATTTTAAAGCGTAAAGTTGGATTAATTGCTAGGCATTTTCTCTTGTACTTTAAAATGGTTGATGTTTTTTGCTTGTTTGTTTATAATAATCCTAGTCTGTGCTTAAAATTGACTAAGTATGTTAATTTAATTTCTGTAGCCATTGGTCTAAGTTAGAGACTTCTAATATATAAATTTATTTGAACATACATTTTTAATTTATGTATTTTTTAATAACTTGTTGTACAAATTCAAGGTAAAGGACGGGCTGGTATAAGAATGTGGTTGCAGACGTAGGAGTCTGGAGCGGGCATCAAACCCGCTGAGGAGCTTTATAGACCTGCGCAAGACCGGCAACCAACTCCCATTAGTCATAAAATGGCACTAAAAGAAAAACAAGAATTGTATATTGCCCATTTAACGTTTCCGTTAGTTAGGCCAAGACACGCTTTGTGACGTGGAGCACAGCACGTGGAGACACCTTGCACGTGGAGGTACTTTTAATCATAATCTGAAAGGAGCTCAGCTGGCTTAATTAGGCAGGCGGACTAAATGTGTGTAAGTGCGGAATCACGATATATAAAATAATAATCGTCAAATTAGGCATATCTAGTTATCACAGCTCAGGGTTTTAGTTGTCAAAATATTTTCACCCCTCACCGTTTGTAGGTTAAGCAGGGTGACCGTTTTGTAGGGCATTTGTGTTAATTTTATTTATAGACCATGAGCACATAAAACTTTTGGAATTATTGACAAAGATAACTCAACATTTATTAATCTTATTACAAAGCACTAAGGTCCATTTTACAAATATAGGATGTAACAACTTTGTAAGTGAAGTTAATAAATATCGGAAAGAAATTGTAACAATGAGTTATTTTAAAAGTAGTTATCGAGCAGGGCGCGACAAATCATTTGAGAGATTCGATGCGCCTCCTAAATTATTATTAAATAGATATTTGTGACTTTCATAGCATTCTTTGGTTATTTATGGGAGATTATATAATATTTTATATGTTAAACGTAGCACTCTAATCTAATACGAATGGTATACGTCGGCTTCTATTTGTGCCCGTTTGCGTGTGCTTTTTTATATAACAGTAGCAAACGCTAAGGAGGCTCATTGGCAGAGGGATCAAAAGTGTAAACCCGTCCTTTTAAGAATTGGTACGCTCTTTAAAGGACCCTAAGCAGAATTAGTACTGAAATACTTCTGTGGGCAGCCGGTTTCTCGCGAGCCCACAGGCGTTGAGTAAAAAAAATATTCTGGAATAGGTGTGTAACTAACAGAAGTGGTTCTTAATTTTTTATATTATAAATAAAACAGTAATTTATTAGCTGGAAGTGGCTGGTGAACAAGATTCTTTGTCACCGAAAAGGCTAAAATATTGTAATAATCTTATGTCAAAGTAAATCACGGCTCGGTCAAGGTTCACATAGAATGCACATAATAACGGTTTGCGTGATATAAGCTATTGGAATGTTTTATCATTTCACTATATATTTAAGTAGTGTTTAGTAAAATTAATATATTTTACTTAACCGTTTGTTTGGGCACGCTGATATTTCTTTAAATTTATTTCATAAGTAAATTTGTAGTCTAAATCTCATTTTATTTATGAGAATAAAATGACGTTTGCGCATTTCCCTCAACTCAAACATAGATATTTTAAATTTAATATTTGTATGGTATAGAATAATGTTGGCCTCGTGACTCTCATCCCAGAGGTCGTAGGTTCGACACCTGGCTTTACACCCATGGATCTTTCTATGTCCGCATTTAACATTCGCTAGAACAGTGAAGGAAGACATCGTGAGGAAACCGGCCACGGAGTGCCTTAGACCCAAAAAGTTGACGGCGTCATCATCATGAAACAGGTACATAAATCTCACACCTAAAAAGATTGTAGCACTACTGGTTTTCATTTTTTTTTATGGCTTAGACCTAGAAAGGTTGTATTGACACCAATTTTTTTATTTTTATTTAAATTTAATCATGCAATAATCTAATTTATCTAACTCCAGTCTATATTTAATACAAAGACAATGAGAATATTCAGTCAGCCTTAGCAAAATGCTTTTTGTTTTAAATGTGATAGACATACTTGCCTTAAAATACTCAATAGGTTAGTATAAAATATTTTTTAAGTAGGTATTTTACTAAACTTATAAAATTACAATTGTATCTTTGTAATTAGGTTCTTTCGGTATTACTTGGTTACCTGCAGTGTTTTCTTCGCCGTATAAGTAACTATTAATAATAATAGCTCTAAGCACACTACTCCTAAATGATTTATTCGATTTGAATTTGGGACCCGTATCAGGCATCGCACTAAGACACTCCTAGACTGCAAACCGCCTAGTCACGGCATGCTAGTCGCATAGAGATATATAACAACTGTCTGAAAACGTATCGTTACACAGTTTTACGTTCAGTCTTACACCAAAATAAACCTTAGTTTGAAATACATCTTAAATAAACTAAATTCATTGTGTACAGAAATGAAATATCGATGAATAAACCTCCGATTACAGATTCGTCGCACAAAAAGCTAACGAAGCGATATTGTTCAGACTAACATATAAAGCATTTTGCGCAGTTCGTGTACTTTCTAGATTATTAAAGGTTTAGTTTTGTACCGCGCAGCCCGGATATACGACCAATATTTAATCCTTGACTAGTTAAAACTATCGCGGAATATGTTATATTAAGAATATCTATACAGCGCTAAATCACTTCCATCATTAGCACACCCTACATACCTTACGTCCATACCCACACTTTTACATCATCACACAACCCAGCCAAATTAGAAATTACTTAGTTAAATGTATTGAATAATTTTGATTCATTTTTGATTTTCTAAATGTTTGAACCTTTTTATATATATTATTAATCCCATCTTTGGTATAACTGTTTATATATAATTTATAATATCTGTAGAATTACAAAATCAATAAAGTATACATAGATATGTACTACATTTATTTTTTCGGGCTGTGACTAAAATACAAAGCAGTGACTAGACGCAAAATTAAACTGTAAGTATCATTAATTGCTTATACGGAGAAGGAAATACCGCGGGAAACCATATAATACGGAAAGAAAATTAATAACAAAACTATCAGAGACAATTGTAATTTTATAAGTTTAAATATATATTTAAAAATATACTAATGTGTATTTTAAGGCAATCACTCATTTAAAACAAATAGCATTTTGCTAACTGACTGAATATTCCCATCGGCTTTTTATTAAATGTAGACTCGAGTTAGATCAAGTACATTATTGTATGATTAAATGTAAATTAAATAAAAATAAATGTGTCTCTACAACCTTTTTAGGTCTGAGCCTCAGATTTCTGATAGTTGTCGACGTTCTCGGTCTAAGGCAGGCGAATATTAAATGCGCAAATAGAAAGAAAGATAGTCAAGTCAAGAAAGTACTACGACCCCAGAGAAAAGAGTCGCGAGGTGAAGCCACTGGCCTCAGACTTCTGTATCTGTCTTATGATCATTTGTCAATCGCATAAGCAAGTAGGTGATCGGCTTTTGTGCACGCGTTACTTTTTGTGTCTAAGGCAAGCCACTAGGCCAACATTGCTGGATGATAAAATTTAATCCTTTTAAAGTGTTGAAAATCGTGAATAAGATATACCAGGTAAAAGCGGCAACCCTGCTATTTCTATAAAATTTTATCGACAAGAGGAAAATACTAAATAAAATATATAATTGTAATCTGCATCAGTCTTAAGTTAAGCCGAACAAAATCGAACTAAAGCCACTATTACGCGTTCCCAATGCAACATTAAAGAATACAAATCGCGGAATTTATTACGTAACATTTGCGACGGTTTGTATAAATGGATCCGTATAAAATAAATTTACATAGTAACATACACACTTTGTGAACATTTCGGAAATATTGTAACAAATAATCAGTAGCACAAATCGTAAACTTTATAGAGATTCTTCTCGTAACTATCTAATAAAAGGTATTTATTAATTAACCAATTATATACAGAGTTATTTACCTACTATGCGATAGTGATTAAATTTTCAATTGGAGGTTCTCGCAAACTTATTAGAAAATAGATATATATGAAAATAGATGATTCGTTTGCTAAGTATAGCACAGAAATAAATTTGTGTAATGTATTTTACATTAAAAAACAATACAATTAAGTTTATATTGATTTTGTTAGAAATAAAAGGATTTTTATATTTTATTAAAAAAACATATAGCACTGTCCAGTAGTTATAAGTGTATGATATAAATATATGTTAAATATAATATTAATGTTGGCATAATTATTATACAGAGCA
This sequence comes from Pieris mannii, assembly GCA_028984075.1. Classification (NCBI taxonomy): domain Eukaryota; kingdom Metazoa; phylum Arthropoda; class Insecta; order Lepidoptera; family Pieridae; genus Pieris; species Pieris mannii. The sequence continues at coordinate 11,969,454 of CM054779.1, read as the reverse complement.
GTGGTGTCCTGGTGGCTTCAGCGTGCGACTCTGAGGTCGTAGTTTCGATCCCCGGCTGTGCACCAATGGAGTTTGTTTCTATGTACGTATTTAACATTTGCTCGAATGGTGAAGGAAACATCGTGAGGAAACCGACATGTCTTAGACCCAAAAAGTCGACAACGTGTATCAGGAACTGGAGGCTGATCACCTGATTCAGAGATCTGAGGCCAAGACCTAAAGAGGTTGTAGCGCCACTGTTTTATTTTTATTTATAATTATTATATCAACCAAAACTATGTTTTGTAGCAATACATATAGTTTAAAGCTATGGACCCCGAAGTAGTAAAACAGTATAATGAAAAATCTAGAATGATTTTCCGAAGTCAATTAGAGGTTTACTTTAAAAATACACTATTTGAATACTTATCAAGTACCTACATGAAAATATGTGCTATCAGAGAAAGAATCTTATATTTGACCAATATAAGCAAGGTCACATTGGTTCAGATAAATTATCAATAATTTTTATGATAACCACCACAAAAACATCGATAAAAATCTTCAAAATTCACACATTGCGATCCCCATTGGGAGATATCATGAGATATGATTGCGCAGTCAACCACCTGGGGTCGTTATGCGATAAAACAGATGCTAGTCCACAATAGACGAATATTCGGTAGGCGGTGACTGGTAAACTGCGCTTGAAATGTGTCCATAAACAGTAGCAGACGGCAATAGTAGGGACACGCCCTGGATTTTTAAATTTTAAAACATGAAATCACAATCTACAATCTAGCCTATTGAAATTTTCGATTATATCTTAGCTTTAGCCTTTTTAAATTTAAGGACATGAAATCATTAACTATTTTTTGTAATTTAAATTAAACGTCACAAAAAAAGATGTTTTAAATTTCACATATTTAATAGGGTATCCAATGTTTTTTCTACAAAAACATACATCCACTGGTTGGACAGGTAAATCACAAACATCGAACCTATCTGATTTTGCTGTCTGTAATAGAGAATAATATAATAATCAGTGGCGCTACAACCTCTTTAGGTCTTCAGATTTCTGAATCATGTTTCATGATCATTTTTAAATCTAATAGGCATGAAGGTGATCAGCCTCCAGTCACACACGCCGTCGACTTTTTGGGTCCAAGACATGTCAGTTTCCTCACAATTTTTTCCTTGACCGTTCGAGCAAATGTTAAATACTCACATACAAAAAAACTCAATGGGTGCACAGCCAGGGATCGAACCTACGACCTCAGGTATAAGTGTCGCACACGGAAGCCACTAGGCCAACACTCAATATAAAAGAATGCTTGTTCTAAAATTTGTTTTAATGTTGAGTGGTATGGTCCACTATAAACTAGCATACTGAATTAATATCAACAAATTATCCTATATTATTCGTAAACGACGATAGCAATTTATCTTCGCCGACCACAAAGCGAACGAAAACATTGTTCACAATATTGACACGTTTTTGTTCGAATGGGGTCCAATAGACCCCCCACTTAACGCAGTATTGTCTTGTTTACTGCATTTTACGTGTGGTACAAAGAAGAAGTTGAAACGCAATTTAGACTTATTCGAATAAAAATATGATCAGTTTTCAAAGTCCCTTCATAATATACATGAACCATAATTTTGTGATTAATTTTAGACAGATGTCAAATGTGAAATAATTTTAATTTCATTTTTTTTTAATTTTAATTCCATTTACTATTAAAAAGTATAACAAAATAAGTATTATGAGAACTTGCTTCAATGACCAGATACTAGACTAATAAATATATTAAAAACTGTCCTGTATATTGTCAGCCTCCCATGAGTGGTTTATGGGAGTTAAAACGAGACGTATACGAAAAGAGTGAGGTGACTTGTGACAAAGCAAATTAATTAAAAAGATTGACATAATACGAGATTTCACAATCTCGGAGACAAGTGAAGCCAAAAACTATGGTCCTCTATGTGTTACAAATAAAATGCAAATATCAAAAAGTGACATGAAATCGTTGGTAGGAGCTAATATAATAAAAAACTCACTCGAGCAATACAAATAATTAACGAAATGTCTATGAAGGTAGACCTATTTGTTTGTACACTGGAGTTCAAATTACTTGCTATATTGTTAGTTATAAAATTTAGGCATTTAGGTAAAATTTTTTAATGTTTTTTTTTATGTAGGATAATTGGTGTGGGTATTATTTTAGCGTTCTATCGAATTATTAGTAACTGTTAAGGTAGAATAATGTAGTGGAATAAATAAATAAATGTATTTTTTTTGTGATTAGTATGCAGTATATATATATATAAATGTTTTAGGCAAAAAAGTATGCCGCTTAGTAGAACAACTTGTACCATACAAAACTTTGCACATTTCATTAGCCGACATCAGCCGATTCTCAAAGCATTTGGCTTCAAAAATATTTTGAGAGATCGTGTCAAATGATGCCATTATTTCGTATTGTCGAATTCAATGTATTTTCAATGAATTTGTCACAGAAATAAATATACCACTATGACCCTTATTTCTTTGTTACACAGACCTCAAATGCGTACAATTTATCTCGAGTACTAGAGAAAGTAAATTGAAAACGTATCTTCAAAGTCATTCGTCAAGGTACTTAATTTTTGTCGGTTTGTTAGTAAGTTATGGCTTTGTATGAATTTAGAACGAATCTCAAAAGAATTGTACTTTAATATCAATTGTTGAATTGTACTTTGTATAGCACTTATAAATTGTTACATTTTTTAACATAAAGTATATTTTACAAAACCATTATTTTGATCGAATTATATTTTCAAACGTGTTGAAATATTTTTCAAAGTATATAAGGTATTTATTTCCTCGGCTGTAGAACCTAAGAAATCTTGGTTATACGTTTCAGTTAACTGTTCACCAAAAAAGAGCTTAGATTAACATTGTTAATTTAAATATTATTATTATGGCTTTAAATAATATATATATTATCATATAAACAATCATCATATGTAAGGATGATCTGTACAGTATATTCTTCTACAAAGAACCAAAAAATAGCCTGAATTCAGTCTTAAAACGTACTACTAACGTCAACAATAAATATATTTCAGATTAATAAATAACAATAAAATGAAGCTGTATCGAACTGTATCAGAATCCCTTACAATAAAAAGATGCTCCAAAAACCATAAAAATACAACAGGAACGAAATCATTAATCAATGTACACTGACGGTGGTTCGCAAAAAATGAACCTGCTAGCCGCGTGGGCACGGCATTTATGCTTTTGGCCAAGTGTGATGGCTTTTTTCAGATCGGGGATCTATAAAATTGGAGTTAAAGGATCATGTAAGAAATTATATATTTTGAAATCTTGATTTCTAAAACGAAGTATTTTAAATGTATAAATACTTAGTAAGTATTTTAAAGTATATTTTTATATACGAACGCTACTCAGCAGTCTTAGTCTGGTAGGCAAATCCTAGCAAATCAATAAAATCTCTACGTGAAAATAAGTAATAAAGGCTTTATAAGGAAATCGGCATTTCTGGGACCCAGTGAAGAACGGTGATTAGCTACATCTATAGAATTGGAGTATTATAAAACTATTTAAATAGATGTTTATATTATTTAGTTCTAAATATCGCATGAAAAATTATTTTAATTAATCTAATCTTGCAACTTTTACCAGAGGATCTCTAAAGTGTAAAAATCAACGATTTATTCTATTTTGTCGCATATTGAATTCGGGACGCAATAAAATATGGAGCGCTAGTCGACAATATTAATGATACCCAAACCTTTTCTTGCTTCTTTGAACTTAGATCCTTCTCGAAAATCTTCATTTTTTCCAACGAATATTTCAATTGTTTAAAATTAATTTATGATTGAATTGTATTGGCGTCTGTTGCTTGACCTTAATTTGATTGATCGTTGAATTTTGACCACCTGGAGGGTCAACTAATTGTTTTTAGTTTTATTCATATTTCTGTTATGTATCTTGCAGTCGTTAGTCTGTAAAGTGTAAATCAAAATTGTTTGACGACCTTCAAATTTTTTGCCTGTATTAGGTTTGATGTATCTAACTTAAGACACTTATCCTATGAGAAGTGTATGGATAATTTTAGATAATTGTAGAAATAGAAGTGAAATTATAATGCGTAATTAAAGCAACATATGTCAATTTAAAGTTAATAATACGTTTAATATGTACGAGAGTAACACTGAACATGTTTTGAACTGGCCAATTAGAAACATTGTCAGTGAAAAAATTTTCTGAATTTCAATTTCAGAACTCTTTGGTAACCTAATCTAGTTGGCTTAGGTAGAAAGTGGCCAATACATGTATTATTTTTCAAAGTAATCTCCGTTCCCTCTCTACACATCGTCGCAATTGATGGAACCACTGAGAAAAGCAGTGGGCCCATTTTTCCTGGAATATGGAAGACAGAAGGACAGTTACTGCAGACTGCTTTGCCAATAACTGTTTGCCTGTGTCTTGGAAAAAATGGATCAGTTTTTATGATATATCTTTGTATAATAAGATAAATAAGCACCAATGCAAGAAGATCAAAATTTTAGTAATTTGTTGTCAGATTAAAAAATAGATTCGATTTTCCTTAAACGCATGTAATCTTGACATGTTTCCCAACATTGTCCATGCGAAAATTAAAATTATTGCAATTACCATCAAAAAATTTACGACGTCGTTCAGATTTCATCAAGACATTAAGATTTTTAGTCGTGAACACTGTTTATGTCGCATTATTACCGTGAACCCGATAAACATAACTTTTATAACTAATAAAGTACAGTGGCATAATGTCGTGTTTATTAACGTTGTAAATGTTAATTGTACGAATATTATTCTTGCTGATTGTGTCGTTCGAGATATGGTTTTATTAAATTGTAAAACGATGACACAGTGTGCCGCTTTATTGCTTTTTGGGTGGTGTAAGCGACGAAGTATCTGTACTTTTTATTCACAGAACAGATTAAATAATTTGCTATCACCATACTAAAATAAAATAGAAGAATATATTCATAACAAATTGAAGGGTTCTAAATTAAACCTTATTTAGTTCTGGTGTTTCTGTATATATGTACATGTATTTATTATCCTTAACGAAATAAAGACAGTCAATTGTCAATTATTGCATATAATCTGTGGTTATCCTAGATTGTAATAATTAGATAAAACGCGGGATATATTTATCACACGAAACGCAATTTATTGTCACAATTTATGGTAAGTTTAAATAGCTGATGAATATTGATTTAGTTTTACGAAAATGCAAATATCTTCTTGTACCACGCCTGAAAACAGTTTTTCATTAATCTCGATTTAAATAACTTTATGGCGGTTGCGAGTACCGCAGTTAGTGAGATAAACGTTTATTATTGTAAGTTCAACTTATTTTCAGATTAACTTGTGCTTTATTAGTTTGACGAAGTATGCATTTTGAGAACCACTTTTAATTAATTTCTTACATACAATTTAATTTCAAAGAATGACATCATTTAATTTTGGAAGTCTCGCATTCATCGTAACTTTTATGTATGTCAGTAGTGATCAACCTTCTGTGCCTGACACAACGTTCAAATTACAAGTAGGCTATGCGGGGTTAATACGCACGATTTCTGTGCTGTCAAGTATATAAGTGAGCACTAGGCTATGAATCCGCCATTACTTTTGTTAGGATTGGTAAATTTTTTTTTGATTATAAGTGTATTTTTAAAAGTATTAATTAGTTGAACAGCTACGAAGTAAAATAGATTTTTAGAAAGAGGCTTAAAGGCAAAATTAAATTATTCAGAATGTATTGCGTATTTAATAGGTTCAATAATGTTGAAATAAAGCTCTCAGCGCCATCTCTCGAAAGTCACAGGAACTACGTGAAATTACGCATGAGTGACGACGTCAGTTAATGTGCCGATTGACCACTGAATAACTTTGTTTTAATTTCCTTAAAACATATTATTTTTAAATATATTCGCTATGAAGTAATAAAATTCGGAGTATTATTATTATAGCAATATTTAAACTGCTTTGAATATAATTTAGGATATTTTATTAATTTATTGTCATTATACTTTAATATTGTTAATGAAATATAAAATAAATTATTTTAAAATAGATTTTAACTTGTCGGGCCGCATATGAGCAATCTGTATCAGACAACCTGAGTGATATACCTAAATAATGAGACATTTTGTACACTTATAAACTGCATTGAAATGTATGTTATATCTTTGATCCATCAGAAACATATACGTAATTTACATATCAACTCACGAGGGTATATTTTGATATTGAAACCATAAATCCCTTATGAAATATTTTTTTGTTTTTGTTATATTTAGTTGTAGTTTTCATACTATATTAAAATCAAACATAACATTTTTCATACAGTTTATAATATCAGAGATATATTTATTGATTTTTATTTTTATTGTTTGCCTGGGTGTTTCTCCTCCATTGCAACGTAATTTCTTGTACTAATGAATAATATATATAAATATATGATGTATTATAATTCTAATTATTAATGTTAATCTCGTAAAACGAATTCTAACAAGAATATATTTTAAACCATTGACAAATTGAGACGTCAGAATTAATGTGACATTTATTTTAACACGTCCCCAATTAATAATTTAAAAAATCGATATTAGCATGGCCGTTATGTTATATTGTAAAGCGTATTACATAATGTATTAGGTAACTTTAATATGATTCTTTATTTACGGAAAACTTAAATACTATTCTTGTCTCTTAAAGATGTTTTATAAAGTTGAATAATTGTTATTATCAACAATCACTATTTAAATTTTGAATACTTTTCAGCAATTGTGGTGAATTACGTGACGTACTAACTGTACGTTCAAATTAATTTATAAAATAGATTTGTGTTTCTAGTAGTTATTTATAATCAAATTTTAAAAATAATTATGTTTAAAGCATCCACGAAGCAAACATGAAAATTTGGGAAAGTTAAACCTTTTTCGGTGGATTATTTATTCGTATAAGATTCCTGTAGGAGTGCTTTACATTAACAACAACATTGGTTAATTGTTGACAGTTTAATTCGCTGCAAAATCACCACGAGTAAGGCTATAATTAACTTATCTTAATACATATAAAAAGTAAAATATAATTCATTTTTAAATTATTATTTTTTTAAACAAGGATTAGTTATCTTGGGTTATCAAATATATTTTTCTAGTATAAAAAAAACAGTTTAATTTGTAAGTTTATTTGTTTCCATGGCCTCTGGTCTTCAGTAAGTACAAATTTGACCCCTGGTTTTATATGTAACCTTCGCGCAGTGGGTGCTAACCATAGGTTATTAAGTTTACATTAGAAAGTAGTGATGTGCTCACAATCGATGAATTTTAAATTTATAGTATATTTTTATTATTTAACGCCGTAATTATTTATCACATAAGGAACAAATTTGTTATTGTATATTTGTATAGTATAGTTGTATAGTTAGTTATATAGGCCCAACATGGGGTCATTGCCAAACAGGAGCTAGTTTGAAATAAAAAATAGAAAATATTTAATTTTATATTAAATATTAGAATTACAATTAAATTAATTGAAGTAATAATATAGACTAAGTAAAGTAACATAAAAATTAGTACAACACACACAAAGTAAAATCATGTGTTAGCATAAATCTTATTTAAATAATATAGTACATATTCCAACCAATTCTACTAAGGATCCTTCAAGAAAAGAGCGTAACAATTAGATTGGGCGACCGTATCCCTTAACATCAGATGAGCCCTCTTCTTGTTGCTTCCTGTTACATAAAATGGTGTAATCAGATTGTGGTATTATTATTATAACAATATTTTGCAATTATACCGCATTAAATAGATCTTATTTGACATTTTATTTTTATAAAAAATCAAGCTCCTACAAGAAAACAGCGAACCAATTATTAAAAGGCTAACAATTTGCCTTCTGGCAATGTCAGTGTCCATGGGTGGTATAATTTAACACCAGATGAGCTTCCTGCCCATTGCCTTTTGTCACTCATTATTTTATCAAAAAGTTATCGATATATTACAATACTTGGCACATAACTAGCGTGACCCAAGTGTCACGTGGATATTATATGATAGTGTAAACAACATTATTTATGTCGCTTTTAGTGCAACTATTCATGATTTCGAAACTTTAGAGAAAATCAATGGTTTATTCTTCGATGGAAATTTATATCGACAAAGTTTATTTACAATTTAGAATATGTAAGCCTCGTTTAGACGATTGGCCTATTTATTCTTCAATGCGATTTTTTTGATAATCGGACTCATCGGACACTCAATGCCAGTCTGGCCAGTGCGTTGCCGGCCGTTTAAGGATGTAACTTTTAAATCGATTAGTCAATAAACAGGTGTTGTGATGTCTATTATTTGTGGGAGGCGCAATATGTTGATCGTATGTACTTGACTATCAAGAATTTTTAATGCAACATTGTATTTACTTTTAGCTAATTAGTTAAATTATAGTTTATATTTTAGTACTATGTTTTTAAAGGTCTCTGAAACTTGGAAATCGTTTTGAAACTAAACTAAACTTTTATATTAAAAAAACGGTTTAAGTATAAAAGGAAGCAACAATGTATTTGTATGTTGTAGCATATATAAAGTATAATCAATTTTTTTTTAATCAGTGGCGTTACAACCTCTTTAGGTCTTGGCCTCAGATTTCTGAATCTGTTTCATGATCATTATTTTTAAATCTACTAGACAAGTAGGTGATCAGCCTCCAGTGCCTGACACACGTCGTCGACTTTTTGAGTCGACGACGTGAGAAATTCCGTTGGTGCTCAGCCAGGGATCGAACCTACGACCTCAGGTATGAGAGTCGCACGCTGAAGCCACTAGGCCAACACTGCTCCTAAAAAAAAAGTATAATAGTATCAACTCCAAAATTAGCTAACTACAAGTTAAAAATAAGCTTATATTATTGTTATAAGCACTTACTGGTATATGGACTCTTAGAATGAGAACCTAATTTAAGAACAAAAGCGTTTAAAAGTTTTATGTTAGACTAATGATCTTGGGTGCTTTGAAAAATCTCACAGACAGAATGACCTCTCGATATTCGTGGTTTAAATGACAAACCGTAGGTTTTTATTAGAATATCTGATGTCATTTGCATTCATACAAACATGAATTTATTAACACACTGCATTAGCTGATCTTTATTAATTATTTCAACATTTTGCACATTGACAAAGTTTGCTCAACGCAATAAAATGATATTGTATTAATTATCATATAGCAGGTATGTCACAAGTCCCCTCTCGTGATCTACAAAGCCCCCACTTTGGGGCAGTCATTGCCCCCCTATAACGGTACAGGCGTGGCCTGCGCCGTACACACCAATCGCAGAAGTGCCGCCCGACCGCCGATCATCTAAACGAATGATCTAGCTTACTTGTCATTTTGCGTGCACCCGATTGGCCGTTGATAATACCTTTTTGGCGGTGATCTACTTTCGCACCTCGCTATTGTCATCTCATTGTTGCTAAATGTCATCAACTTTGCCCTAATTAAACAGTTTTGAGAACCGCAATGACCTGCGCCCTTTGAGCCACCTGTGCGGCAGCGACAACTGTAGTAATGCGCATACGTTCCGTATTTTATAATACGCATAGAGAAAGTAACGGTATTATACGACCTTCCCACCCGGTGCCCGCGTGTCGACTGACGGATGAGCGCGGGTTAACCTCTGATAATAAGTAAGAGGGAGACAGTGATATATGGTGTGTGACGTGCGAGCGGGATGCAAGATGTATCTTCTTCGGTGATCGTGAAGCGCAAGATGAGTGTACAGTCACACACGAACCATATCGGAGTAAGCTTCGAGACGGTTTGAATGACGAAACGCGCGATTTGCGTTGCGCGTACGCACGTTCCAATATAGAATTCGCGCGAACATTTTACTAGTCAATTAAATTTTTGTGATTCTGTGGTTAAGTGGTGTGAAAATATGAAAGAGTAATTTAGTGAATACGATAATAACTTTTTAATATAACTGTATTGGGTATTGAAGTGGAGTTTACTATCAACAACTTTTTTATATCAATAAACGTAAGTACTTTTATTTAAACATATAAAACATTTTCTTTGTGTTTTGATTTTGTATTTTTTTTAATACGACTAATACAAGCATTTGACAAAAGGCCATAAATAACTGAACCGTTAAGCTATCAGATTTACAAATGCGTGGGTGGAGCACCTGTTGTGTCAAAAAACTGCATAAAAACGTAATATAATTCAACAATTTAAAGCATTGTCAATATATTAAAGAAACTGACATACACAGTTTGTATTTGTATCTTATAAGAATAATTTTATATTTTAAAATGTTTGTTTTATTAAAATTGTACGACGGAAAATTTTACTAACAACAATACAAAAGACATAAACGCGCGAGCATCTCGATTTTTAAAAAAACAAAAATATCAAATTAAACATTCCGAATATTTATTTTAATTATAATTCTTTAACATTGTGTGTTTCTCACCTATAATTGTTTATCGGTGAACCTTCACATTGCACACATGTATCACGATTCAGTATCAACATTGATTGATTACCCTCAAGCGAACATTGCAATTATTAAACTGCTTTTAGAACTGCAAATAATCAATGTTTTTTGTTTAAGAGTGTTGAAAAATCTGGAAATATTATTTAAATTAGATTTCGTAAGAGATAATTAGTTTATCATTAATGTGAACCTAATTAACATTTATTTATTAATAGAACTTAAGTTTAAATATGTAACTTAATATTTTCCAAATTGTATTGTTATGATATTCGTAAACTTTTGCAAAAATTCAGGATGTATTGAAGAATTGATTTATTGAAGGTATTATGAATATAATGAGTTTGATAGTAAAGTCATAAATAGGCTGCTTCGCATTGGTAAAGATGGAACGTACCTACTTATTTTTAAACGCTAAAAATGATTCTTTCTATATAATTTCGTTATAACGTAAAAATCGAGTATATTATTGAATAGACTGAATGCGTCAAACGAAAAGTGTATGGCTCATACTATATGGCAAATACAATAAAAGTATTGTTCGTTGTGTTACTTCAACATAACATATATATTGTATATCTGCAATAAGTAATATTTTTAATATTCAACTATTTTAACACCGTAAAAGCTATCAAAACAATAAAAACTTAGATTAATTCTCATAAAAATGAATTTTTATTGCAAAAACATTAGAAAAATTAACCTGAATAATAAATTAATCGGAGAACTAGAACCACAGCACATGTCGTAAATATGAAATGATATAAATTTATTGCAGCAGAGAATTTTAAAACACACAGGCTGTTTTTAATACGAATGAATTACTATATTTCAATTTTGTGATTATTAAAAAAAAAAGACTTAGTAAAGTAAAGTAGATTCAGCGTGTGACTCTCATCCCTGAGGTCACAGGTTCGATTCCCGGCTGTACACCAATGGACGTTATTTCCATGTGAGCTTTTATCATTCGCTTGGACGGTGAAGGAAAACATCGTGAGGAAACCGGCTTGCTGACTCAAAAAGTCGACGCCGTTTGTCAGGCACAGAACCTTCTTTTCGCCAGTAATACCACTTCAAAAGAATACAATAACCTAACAAAAATTTTACTAAACGTACAGATTTATTAGTATATAAACTATAGTTTCTTATATAATTACTGGTTTTTTAAATAGTTATTACTACTAGTCGGTAATAAAAGCATTAAACAACATTCTTTTGTAGATGAATAGTTTCCTTAGACTTATATTAAATAGATTGAAAGTAGGTCTAGACTAGAACACACTGTATATTAGATATAAAATTTTAATTTAATTACTGCGCATGCGATCGAAAGTGCTATTTCGTTAAGCTTTAACGGTGTTTTATGTTATGATACCCAATTTTATGAATATCTCCGTGGGAAAATGATCTAGATGATCAAATGTCATAGATTTTCATACGTATGTATTTCGTTAAGTAAAAAAGGTTAAATCGTATTTTTTATTGAAGTGCCACATCATACATAATGCTATATCTAAATAATTGTTACAAGCTATCTTTTTTAAAATAAATGACAATTTTGGCAAAAATAAATATTACAAAAAAAATACTAGTAATTAATCTCTCTGATTTACTAACTACAAAAGGGCACGAGGCTCACACAAGCGACATTAAGTGTCCGTGGTAAGTGCGTTGCCGGCTTTTTAAAAATTTGTCGTAGTTATGTTTCATTGCCTTCCTCAATAAATGAAGTAATCACATATTTTTCAAATCGCAACTGTCGTTGAAATTAGTGGATTGAAATAAACCATTGATAATATTAGTATAGAAATAATCATAAATTGAAATTGGTAAATATATGAATATTGTGAATAATATGAATAATGCTTAGGCATTAGATTTGAGCTTGCGCCTACCTTACCTACCGAGGTATATGCCGAAGTTAGCACGCGCCGTGGCACCGTGGCACGCGCATGCGCAATGGAATAATACTATAATCAGTGTTAGCCTAGTGGCTTTATCGTGCGACTCTTATCCCCGACGTCACAGGTTCTAACCCGGTCTGTGCAACAATGGAGTGTCTTTCTGTACGCATTTAAAATTCCCTCAAATGATGAAGGAAAACATCGTGAGGACACCGGCTTGCCAAAATTTTAGCGGCTTGTGTCAGGATCACAGGATCACTTTCTTTTCTATTAGATTTACCACACACATAAATCTGAGGCCGAGAGCTAAAAATGTAGTACTACTACTAGTGATTTATTTTTATTTTTTAACTATGATCAAATCAAAGACTCAAAACTTATTAACATTATTAAATTGGCAGCAAAGAAAATCAAATTAGAGACTTAAAATATAAAAATTCTTAGGAAATAAATCATATTATATAAGAATATTATTATATATATAAATGAAGCATGTCCTTTGTCAGACTATGTTTAAACGAATTTGAAGGTTTTTGCATGTAATCATATAAATAAATATTAATATATTCTATAATCTGGTTTCGTTTTACAAACTTATCTCAAGATCCATTGTTTTACGTCACAAAAGGCATGATTAATACATACGACAAATTGTCAGTAGTCATTAAAATATAAAATATTTTTTGTCATATAAATATATCTTTGAATTGGGTTTTTATTTCTTTTAACATATAAGAAAAATCTGTCGTGCGAAGAGGCAAGTTTTTATAAGGTTTATTCATATGACGTTATTTAATTTTTATTTGACATCATAACCGATATTATCTGTCTATAAAGTGACATATTTTCTGAACATTTTCTTACAACAGTTAAAAAAGATTAGAAATTTGACTTCTAAATTAGAAAATTAACTTCTAAATCAAATAAATATACGTAAAAACCGCATTTTTTTACATTTACTGAGAAAAAATTTGTTTTCATTTCTCTTTCTTTAAGAAATATAATAGGCGGTAATTGATTAACAGATGACGCCATCAAAACAAGGTCATTTGTATTCCAAGTGGAACCGACGGAACATGTGTAATTAAAGAGAACATTAGAATCGCACTTATCATGAGTTTGGTAGAAGTTAATAGCGGAAGCGAGAGCGTAAAAACTGATTTAACTAGCGATTAAAACTTTAAAAAAATCTTGAGTTTTCTTATCATAGTGCCATCTCCTTTTGAAAGTTGGCAATCATAGGTATATTAAATCTTAGAAATCACGTTTCTCAACATTGACTTGGTGCTTTCACTAAGTCTAAAATTCTAAAACCATGACGTTCATTTGTAGCCAGGTCTTCTTCTGCCAATTCCACACACCTGCCTCATGCCGTGTATTATAAGTTGAATCGTGTTTTCTGGTACTACGTAAGACGTTTCCGAAATGCTACGACTTTGATTATCGCCAACGGGCATTGCATTTAAAAATAAAAGAATTAAAAAAATAACTTTGCACATACGTTCATTACATGTGTTAAAAACTATTACTATCTGAGCTGAATAAAAATAAGGAATATCGAACTATAATAGACAGTAAATTATATGTAACACAGTTATTGCAAGATAACTCTGTTACATATCTGTGCGTAAGATAGAATAAAAAAATTTGTTGTTAGTTAATCGTACACAACCGTCACTTTCTTTTCGATACGTTTACTAGTTTTATTGTACCACTGTGCTCTCATTTTGTATTTTATCTATATTCCGAACATTGCAAATATCATACACGTTTGCTAGTTTGGATTATTTAATGCTCACAAAAGAGTTTTCGATACCTCCGAAGAAACCTCTTCTTCTTACAGATTGTACCACGCATGCAAAGTAGAAAGTAGAAGTTTTTACAACTGGGTGTGTCTGCGGTCACCAACATGACATTTTCACCTTACGAGTTAACTTTATTGTCTTCCTAGACTTTATTGCACTGACAGTGGTCGTAAATTAAATTGAGAGACGCCACATAAATATTGATTGAAGTTTGAAACACTTGTGTTTTCTTCCCGAAACGTAATGGCGTAACCGTCTTTCATATTGAGCCGATTTTACCTTTCATTTTTATCTTTATTAAAATATTGACATAGATAATGATTTCTTTAGTTTTTTTTATAAAAAATACTGTTATATAGTATTCAGCAGTAGAAATAATTTGGTTTTATTTTGACGGTACCTTGATGGATTCTGTTTCTTCTATAGGTCGCTCTAAAGGCATGTATTGTCTACATGCCCGTAACGCTTAAATACGAACGTCAAGTTTTGGTAGGCACTGGTTAGATTAGAAGTTTCAACCACCAATATAAAATTTTCACATAAAATCAATAGTATTTGTAAAATGTAGTTTTTCTAAATTGTATAGAAATAAAAATATAGATTATAAAAAAATACTTTTATTTCCTGTATAAATTAAAATGTATAAAATTGTTTGACATAGATCGTAGGAACTGATAATATTTATCTTAAAATAAATTAAAACATAATTAGGAGCTATATGAATAAATTAAAAACCACACCTGGATTATAAAAATACTGTTAAGGTTTCGATTGGATTTGTTTAGTTAGAGTAATCTTTTCGCCGCATACGCCCACAATATACTAACGAACTAATTTCATATATTTATGAAACTTTGTCCCTGACTTCATGCATCGGTTTCATCTTTGTGAAAGGGTTGGTCTTGAGGCTTCAGCGTGCGTCTCTCATCCCTGAGGTCGAAGGTTCGTTTCACAGCTGTGCACCAATGTACTTTCTTGTAGCAAAACATCGTGAGGAAACCCTCTTGTCTTAGACCCAAAAAGACGACGGCTGTGTCGGGCACAGGAGGCAACCTTCTTGCCTATTAGACTGACAAATTATCAGTAATCTGAGGCCCAGACCTAAATAAATTGTCACTGATGTTTTATCTCATGTTTTTACCCAATTGATCAGCCTATGTAATAAGTGCTGACACAACATCAACGTGTTATCCTCGCATGAATCGCACTCATCCTCACCATAATATTTTCCAAAGCCTTCTTTCTTCTTTTCAGTCAAACGTTGCTTGAAACCTGATAAAATTGTTCCTAATTTAAATATTACTCTTTTAAGTATTGTTTACATTTATTTAATTAACAACTACGTTTTTTGGTTCTCACTAAGCCCGTTATAATTAAAAGATACAACGCTGTTTCTCGGATCTTTAATCTCATTAGTGACCATTGAAAATGTGATGTGAATGGCGACTTTTTCACCTGTATTTCTAAATGTAGATTGAAGAATTTTATTCCTCGTTTGCATACAACTAACATGTTTATATTAGGAAACGTGAGCGGCGAATGAAAAATGAGAATGGAATCTCTTTTTTGTTCTGTTAAATATATTTGCATAAATTAATACAATTAAATCGGGTACCTATAAAGTTTTCTATCACTTACGATTTACTAAGGTTAGGTTTATATTAAAATAACGGTTATAATTTATTACAAACGAAATATTAGTTTAAGTATTCTTCAATACAGTGAAGCGGTTATGAAATGTATTTCAATTATAATTATTTATTTTTAAGTATAAGTATTAAATTGTCGCAGTAGGACGCCAAATAGTATGGTAAACTTTTCTCAAAATATAAATTTCGTCTACCCTTTGTCTAGAGGGTTCACCTGGGATTTTATCATTCCATTTGTCCCTTCTTTCCCAAGAACGCGTTTTGGTCAAGGCTCACGGAATTCCAGATTGATTCTGATAATCAAGCTGTCTTTGGCTATACATAGCTCATCCCTGACATTTTATTGATTTACCAATAGTTTTTGTAATATTAATTGATTTGTATTATATCTTCGTGTATGTCATGTGTGCATATAGGTATTTATAACATTAAAAATTGTATGATGTGGTTTCTTTACCAGTGTATCAGTGTGCCGAACGTTGGTAAGCTTTTATCAAAACAAACATATTATATTTAACATGTACTTCGTTATAATCAGTTTTGTATTCGGTATTCTATTAAGTATATTTATTATTTATTACTGAAATTATTACTACATAGTCGTCCCAAAGGTTATGGTATAATTGAACAATATTACGCAAAGGTTAAAAATACAATACACTCACAAAGTTCTTACAAGATCATTTTTAGTCTATTACATTTACATAGATAATATTTTATTAGGCTGGGTCAAGATGCGATCAAATATTAGCCTTGCGTCACGAATATGTAAACGTGCTACTTAACTAGTTCTATTTATTTGTGATTTTATCTGATATTATTTAAATAATGAAATCACTGATATCTTAGATTTAAACGTATTTAATCTTTATATAGCGTAGTAGCAACGAAGATTTTTTAATTGATTTCGTATCTAAAAATTAATATGTGTTTGAGGTAGGTTTCGTAGAACAATCTACGAGAAAAAATAAATAATAATAATGTTATGTCCGAAAAAAAGGCTATTATATATTATTAGGTAGCGAGATACTAATGCATTGTAAATTTATAAAACATTCCACCACAATAATACCCGCATTATTAAAAATACCCAGCTGATGCTAGTGTATTAGTTGCTAAATGTCAATTTGTAAAATAAATAGATAAATAACTAAGAAACAAAACATACAAAAGTCTGGACTTTAAAACGAGGCCGGATGACCTGTGAATCGTATTGAACTTAAAACTGTTTTAGAAGTCTAGCTCATAAATTAAAATTCCCTTATGAGGAGTGTTTATTGTTATACAATAATAATTATTGTAATTCTAACGAAGCAAATAAAGGTATATTTATCTCAAGTGTTCACACGGGGTCTGACAGTCTATGTGACCTCTGACGGGTGACCTCGCCGGCCACTGACTGATCGAGTTCACTATTCACTTTTAAATGACGTGGATAACAGACAGTCCTATAAAACACTTTTGAGCTAAAGGTGGAATACCACACAGTACTATGTGTATGGAAGCCTTATTGACAACATGTGCGTCTTTATTGAAATATTTCCAAGATTTATATGTATTTATATTTTAAATTTTGTTTGTCGTTATTAAATGATTCATTTCCGGTCATTGAAGTTTTGATGAAGTAGCAATCAAATTCACATTTGATGAAATATTTGTAACTATAAATACAATAGTATTTTACAGGCAATGTTCTACCACAGTTATTACTCAAATTATTGATTTATATCAATAAAGAAAAATCGCATAATATTTTGTGCGCAAAACTCGAAGACGGCTGGATAAATTTATCCTTTGAACTCTGAGGAAGGTTTTGAAATTTCTAGAATTAGAAAAATAAAGATTTTATTAAGTCGGAGTACTTAATTTTGGAAAAGCAAATTCCCTATGGGGATATCATAAAATAATGTTCCATGTGTTACTTTGCAGTTACTAAAAGAGTGGTCAACTAAAACAACACATTTAGGCAAAACGAAGTTTGCGGTCGCGGTATTTCTAGATAAAAAGTAATCTATGTACATATGTGTGCTTCCTTAGTAAAATTCACTGAATATTCATCTCAGAGCATGTTCTAATTTAAATTACTGTGTGAACTTTAGCCTTCCATCGTGCTTAGTTAGCTGACAGCGAACTAAGCTGTCAGGCGCTGACGTGAGCAGTGACTTTTCACATCAACATTCTTAACATTCTTAGACATATGACTTAATTTAAATTATAACGCTTCATCCTGCATTCTACGAGTAGTGTCATAACACCTTTGTCATGTTTTGTAAAATATAGTTTTAATCCTGGAATCTCTCATACCAAATGGAATACCACAGACAAAGTTAGCAAGCTTTGAAAATCGAACAGGAAATAAGGAAAACCACTTGACAAAAGCGTTTTACAGTTTTACCGCCATTTTATGTTCTGTGGAAAGTGACGCTATTTTACGACTTCGTCCATTGTAAGTTTTCTCCGGAATTGTATTTACTTGAAACTACCTGATGAAAAACACCTTTGAACTTAGGCCTAATGAGCAATTGAATAACTAAATGGTCATTTCGACATATAATAGCTAGATCTCAACTCTCGATAGACTAATAAAGAGATTATGGGTTGTTAAAAGAGAGAGTGTTTTAGGAGATTGAAAATTAATGCTGACAATGTCATAAATAATCACTACGTATTAAAGAGAATTTCTTTTTTATATGTGTTCGTCTGTTTAAGATAAAGTCTACTGCTGCACGGATTTTAATGCGGTTTCCATCAAATGAAGACGAAACATATCTATGCTTTGACTGTTGCAGTCATATTACATCTAATCAAGGAAAAGTTATAATAGCGGTGTTGAATATACATTTTGCAGGTCCTACTCTATAGGACAATCAAACTAGACAAAATCAAAAATTGCATATTAGTCATATTGGTTTATATTTGCTTAAATAAAGTTACCCATACACTGATTTACTGTATATTAATTTTTTTTTAAGTATAATGTAAAATTCATAGTTTCGATATTTGTGAATATGTATGTGAGCATCATGTATCTACATAATTATTTAGTTATCTGCTATTTTGTGTTTTATAGCTCGATGCAGTTATTTTATTTTAGTATAGGAGTTTATTTTTATTATAAATTAATGATCTTCACATTTAATTATCAATTCAAAATCAAAATGTTGTAAGAACTATTTTGAAAGTGTAAGTGTGGAGTATATTTTCCATTGCCCATATGGACTTTTTAGAAGGGGTCCACTTTTTTGTTTAATTTTGACATTCAAAAGTGCCTTCTAAATAGGCCTAATTGAAATATATAATTTGACTTTGTTAGTCGAGGGCCTGGCACGTGACTTTCAATTCTCAACCTGGTTAGTATCCCCAGCTGTTAACCAATTCTTTATCTGTATATAATACTTGTTGTAAAAGGCCTCGTTCAAAAACTACCATGTCTATTAATTAACGGAAAGTGTCGACATAGAAGGCTTGATCGGTCTTCGTCAATTTGCTTATTAAATTATAATGCAGAAATCTGAGGTCATGGAGTTGAAGTGAAGTGAAGAAAAAAATGAATATAAAAATTTCATTCGTGTTTTTAAACCCAATACGGAAATTGTATCATCTCAATATATTATAAATTTATCAGATATTAATTAAATGTAATTATTGACATTTAAATATATTTGACAGTAGCACGATAAACTCTCGATAATATTAAAAAATATAAATTCATATGTCAAACAAAATATTTATGTAAATTAAAACATCGTTTATTAGAAATAACAAATATAAACTTGTATATAACATTATGATCATTTTGATTCGTGATTCGTGCAGTCTTTCAGCTGAATATAGATGATCACAATAATTGAAAAATATTATATAATTTTTTCCGTCGACTATATATCAATAAACTCGGGTTGTCTTTCTGGGTGTACTATATTGATTGTATAAATAAAAAAATAAGTAAATCTTACAAACTTTTTTACTATCAGCCTCCTGTGCCTGACACCCGCCATCGACTTTTTGGGTCTAAGGCAATCCAGTTTCCTCACAACGTTTTTACTGTTTGAGCAAATGTTAAATGCGCACATAGAAAGAAAGTCCTTTGATGCCGGGGATCGAATCAAAAACCTTAAAGATGAAAATCATATGCTGAAGCGAGCCACAACAATTCATGTAAATAAGTTCTTTATACCCGTACAAAAAAAAAAGATAAAACTTCTTATTTTTAAGTGACTTTAAAAATAGTTTGCATAATTGTGTTAATTTCTAAATTCGATTAATAACTACTTTGATCCGAATTCCGGATCCTAATGAGTCATCGCTAAATGTGAGTTTTAGATAATATGACTATAGACATATTATTTTTTTTTAAATCCAGTTTCTATGTAGGTAACATAGTAGAACTTTAGATGGCAATTCTGTCGCATAACGTCTTAAGCAGAAAACGCAGAATTTTTATTTATTTATTTTATCATGAGCACGTGTACAGTGTGTAAACAGTGTAAATATAGATATACAAATACATGGAGTGATCATATTCTGGATGATTATCTATTGGGGTTTTATTAAAGCAATAATTAATTTACCAAGAAGTTTCACTTATGACATGTGTACCTACTTTGTACGCACACACTTTTTTAAACAAAACCTGTAATTTCGATCACGACTAATTTTATTTTATTAATTACCTTTTTATTTAATTAATTTTTCCTTCTCTTGTGTAGGTCGCCATTTGATCTATCACATATTTACTCGTTCGTGTTTAGTAATCCTATATCAAATAGTAAATTGTGCTTTGATGTAAATTTCATTGGTATTTATTATCCAGATGCGAGCATCGCCCATAAACTGGATTTAGAAAAATGTATCAACAGTTATTTTAATGTGGAATTTATTATATTTTTACATTTAAGCATGACTCATACTTTTTTATTCCTAAAATTGTGTTCATAATTATGTTGTCAATAATTTAAATTTTGAATTGGTTAAAATTGTATAATTAATCTTCACCTAACATACCAAAAGAGCAGTGTTAGACTTCACTGGCTCATCCCTGAGGTTCGATTCCCGGCTGTGCATCAATGGAATTTCTATGTGCGCTTTTAACATTCTCTCGAATGGTGAAGGAAATCATCGTGAGAAAACCAGCTTGCCTTAGACCCAAAAAGTCGACGGCATGTGTCAGGCACAGAGGGCTTATCACATATTTGAGATTGACAAATGATCATGAATCAGACATCTGAGGCCAAGACCTAAAAAGCTTGAAGCGCCACTGATTTATTTAAATTCAAACCCATAAGTAACTTAACAGTATAAATATTCGAGAGCAATTTTTTTATTGCTTAACCCTTGAGACATCATTAAAATCAAAACCAAATAACATTTCACTTAAAAAAACTCTTCCCATAAAGCATTGTCAGGCAATATTGTCTCAAAATAATTTATTACAACAAAACCAGTTAAATTGACTTCTGGTCTGTTTGTCATTGTTCGTATAAGTGGTGTTATTTTGTAATAGACTCAAACTTAACCCCTAACATGTAAATTGGGACCGGTTGCTTCCGTGTATTAGGGTTGATCTGAAGTGGTCTTTTGACCGATATTTTAATAGACACTATATGGGGTGGAATTTGAAGCATATGTATTATATAATAAGAATATATATAATAACGCAAGTCGTATGTAAAATCCTGGGGCCAACAAGCAGGAAGGTCAAAAGGAAGGGAAAATAGAAGATAGCCCTTGAGCGATTGGCAAGCAGGTTTATTACCATTTCTTCTCTTCCGTTCTACGCCCTTATTTGAGAACCAGCAGTAAATGTAAAATTAGATTCATTTATTGTATATTTCTCTTTCTCTGACGTTCATAAGTTATGTTACCTATATGAATAAATTATTTTTGACTTTGACTTTGATTTAGCTTACGCGGAGTGTGCTAGGAGACAAATAGAGAAGCCTAGGTATCGCTGGGTTGTCAGAGTGGAAGATCTTCTGCAGCTTAAAGCCAGCAATAAGCGGGAAGTGGCACAGAACAGCTTAGTGAATAAGAGAAGTAAATTCGCTCAATAATGCAGTAAATTTTTATGGATGTTTTATGAAAAAAACAAACCTCGTATTCTTGATTATTTTTAAGGTAGTATCGGGGTTTTAGGTTTTAGATAATGTTCCATCATTTGAAGAATAAAACCTATATATATGGTCTCTTGGATCAGCTCTCATTCTTGACGTCGTAGGTTCTAAACCCGGCAGTGAATTTTACACATCAAAATGTTTATTATTCAAGTAATATAGCAAAACCGTGACTCAAATTAACCGTGTCTAAAGTTATAAGACTCGTTGGGTTCGCTCATTTTTTGACATTACAGCTACGCCCACAGGTGAGCTTTCCAAATATTTGTCACTCGACAAACGCGATAAAAAAATGACAATGACAAACAGAATTGCGATTTCGAAAACGCATTGAAGAGCGCGGAGCCGTGTCAAAATATGTCATCCGTGAATTTGGGTTTGACCTATTGTGATGGGTCTGATCGGCGTGTGACATCTTGCAAAACTTAAACTGTCTCTTTGAAGTAAATCGATTCAGAAAATTATAGACGTTAAATAAATGCTTTTGATATCGGTTCAGTCTGTAATTACGAATATAATAATATATATATATATATATAAATAGACTTTTTACATTCAGATAACCATTAATTAATTTCAATATATTTTTATAATACGCAACGCGCAAAGGTGATAAGAACTTGGACTTTCAATGAATAGATGGATCAACTGATAGACTCTTATCGTCCTCGAAACTATTCACTGTTGTCAAGAGACGTGCTAGGCAGAAACCGGTGGAAACAGATTGTCCGCTCCTGATGTTTCCCTCCTGAACACAACGCTCAAATATGAGCTACTGACTGAAGAAAGTGAGAGAGTAATTTGTATCCAAATTAATCTAGGAACTCACAGGCTTCTGAATCTCAAAACAACCTGGGAAACTTATGTAATAAGCTCATGAAAATTATTTATAGTACCTATTGCCTATTTAAGACAAAATACAGGAGTAAATAAATTAAATATTTAAAATCTAAGAACAAATGCAATACTCCATTTAGATATAAAATATTCATAACTGTATAATGAACTTCGGTCCAATAATTCAAACTTGCAAAAAATGTAGGGTACTTCATACCCTACAATGCACTTATAGAATTAATCACGCTTGCAGTGTCGTTTGTTGGTAAACTCGTGACACAATACCATTGTGTCTATGAACGTATTGTTAAACTCAATATTAGATTTTATGAAAGGATTATGATAACTTATTCGCACAATACAGTTTATATCTCAGTTTTTGGTAGATTAGAACACAAACATATGTCGTGTAATTATGTTAAATGTAATTAACGTTTAGACATGGATAAATAAATAATTTGAATGAAACTGTAGTACATAAAAGTTATTGGAAATATTTATCATAAATTAAATAGCAATGAACACAGCTTATTTAGTCTTAAGCATTTCATCATTCATTTAAAGACTCCAGTTAGGATTATTTTTATAAGTATTGTGTTTCAAAACACTTAAATTAATTTACTAATTTGCAATCATGTAATGTCGGCCATATCACAAGCGCAGGGGCAAGATTGACAGACCTATAAATTCACATCTAAAATCGCTAAGAAGTTAACATATAAAGCTAGAAATCACTCGAACGGTGGACAAAAGCATCGTGAGGAAACCAGCTTGGTTTAGAAGACGACGGCGTGTGTCAAACACGGGAGGATGATCACCTACTTGCCTATTAGATTGACATATGACAGATACAGGAATCTGAGGCCCAGACCTAAAATGATAATCTTTTAAAAAAGCTTATTTTCAAGCGTAAGCGTGTAACGTTTGAATAATGCACACCAATCTACAAAATACTGCCATTAACATGGCGCTGTCCAAAACGCGGGAACTCATTAGACTATCATCACGGTTCTATTATAAAACCATTACAGATCAATTCCGATGGTGAGTTCCACTTTGAACTAGATGATTCGCCTTGAATACCTTTTTTTGAACTATATATTTTATGTCGTATTTTGTTTTTGTGATCTCTTATTTAGTTTTAGAACAGTTGGTTTTCTGAATTAGGTTGAGTGCGTATTATATCAACCACTATTATTCAATTGTTTGAAAAACATTATAAATATTCACCAGTATTTTTTTTAAATATTGAAGACTGATAGCAAAAAAATATTTTAAATAGAAAAAAATGGGCAGAAAGCTCACCGGATGATCACTATGGTATCAATAATACCGCCCATTTTCAGAAGGATCGCAAGTGCGTTGCCTTTGAAATAGAATTATGAAAAATGTATTTGCCAACCGGAGCTAAATATCTGGTAACATATACTTTTCACATCCCTGGCTCACCCATTTTTATAAAAAAATGTAATCTTAAAATGTTATTGATATGCTCAACAGTCCTATAGGGAAAGCACCATTCGCACGTAAATCTGAGCGGACTAATTCTCCATAATAATATTTTGAGACGTGGGAAAGTGAAGTAAAAGTAAAATCATATGAAGAGATATTATATCGTCCGTTTAACAGGCAGTGATATAGTTGTTAAACGTATATCCAGTAACTTTAGCTGGACAGTTTAAGTTTCTATATTGCATCGCATTTTTTCGATAACCTTCTATTTGAGTCATGAAGTTTTTTAATTAATATGCATTTTAATCAAACAAGTATATTACTTCTAATCATAATTTAACAATAATAATTCCAAAGATTTAGTAAAAAAATTCGAGCGTACTCTTCCCTCAAAGGCCGACAATGCACCCACTAAATATGGGTGTCTATGGGCTGCGATGGCTGCCCCCCTATTATATATATAAACATATAGTATTAGTAGTGCGGGCTTTCTGCACTTTGACGCTCATTTGGTCATTTGTGACTTACTTTAGTTAGCCAGGTATTTACAGGCTAAATAAGTCAACCTAGCTCCTTCCAGAAGCTTAGGAATTTCATGGGAATCTAGTAAGTTTTCTGTTTATTGGGAACCCACAGGACTACGGACGGAAGGGACTGTCAGTCACACCTTGGACAAAGAGATGTTTATTAAGATGACATTGAACCGTAATGGTCCCTATAATTATTATGAGATTCTGTTGAGACATTGAAGTCGCTTTGTCACAAGCGGTTAACATTGGTCATTTTGGACTGTCTGGAATTGCTGTTGGTATTCCTCAATATGATTTAACGTGCAGTGAAACCCTTCTTTGATTGCGTCGTCTATAGAAATCTTAGTTAACCATTAACTGACCGTTATCGTTCGTTATCGTATTTCTTATTCATATCACAAATTTAGTGAGGAAAAAATAAGCCTTTTATACTTGCTAGAGGAAAATTAAATAATCAATTAATATTGGCTATTAATTTTGATTAATAGATTAATTTATAAACACGGCAATCATAGCTTGTGATTAAAATAACTGCAGATTATAATTATTTTGTAGCCAGAGAAAGTGCTTCGAAAATACTTTTGCTGTTGCAGATATTCGCCTCTCTTCAAGAGAATAAAATTACAAATAAATTAAGCAAATATTTTTACTAAACTTATAACTTATAAACTGCCTTCTTGCCATAGTAGTTAATAATAAAGATCCTTTAATTCGGCGAATCTAAAAAAAACAGTGGTGATTTCTGTATCTGTTTTGTGATAATTTGCTTACTCTAATAGGCAATAGGTGATCAGTCTTCTGTGCCTTTAACACGCCGTTGTATTTCTCGATCTAAAGCCAGTTTTGTAAGAATGTTTTTATACCATACTTTAATTAGATAGTCCATTTGTACTCTATTCAAACCTACAGATACTACTCAAAGATGAGAGTTGCACGCTGAAAGCACAATACCAACATTGCTCCTACGATATTTTTCCTACGTATATAATTACGAATCTATACGTGCCATAAGCGAAATAGATATATCAGTGGTTTAAGAACTTGTGGCTTCCATCCTAAAGTAACGTTAAAATAGACCCTTTATGTTCTAATAAAGTTATTTATTAACTCATACTAAATGATCGTAGCCGAATCAAATTAGTTATAGATGATTGACTTTAAACGATACATGGAAGTAGCGATGTGGTATGAAAAATTTAATTGAATTGGTTTTTACATGGGAACAGAAGTGAACTAGATATTAATTTAATGATGTGTGCTGTTAAAAAACGAAAGATTATAATTGCTCATCGAATGTAACACGACGATTGGCCTTATTATACAGTTGGATTCAAATTCAGTGTTTCAATACTAGCATCGAAATTTATTTATAATTATATTATATTTATCATAGTAGAAAACGAATTATTATTATTATTTATTCACTCCAAGTTTTTGTTTAAGTTATTTTTTTTTATTTGTCCTGTATTTCGTATATTCAAGTAAATTTTTCTTCTTTTGTAGCGGAAAGATCGTGTGATATAATTATGATATGGTCTGTTTTAACCTTGTGTGCTTGAAACTATTGATACAATATATAGAGTTACAGTTTTCAAACAAATATATTTAATTTAATTTTATTCAAGTTAAACTTTTATATTTGTACGTGCTCAAAAATCATTTATTATAAGGACTTATAAAATACAATGCATACATCATTACTTAAGTTCGCGTTACGTTTGACAAAAACAGTTGACGCAAACAAATTGAATATTCCCACATAAGAAGGTGAAAATCCAAGGGTAAATATGGGATCACGGACTTTAATAAATGATCTTTAAATGCCACACGATTATCGTCTTTATTACTAAACCTTTAAGCTCTTTAAACTTAAATTTCAATGAAGTTTACAATCAAAATGTTTCTTTCAATAGAAGATCCGCATGTGTTCCTTGATTAATGATCTTCGCTATCACTAGATTCTGAGGAAGCGAATTGTTTGTGTCTGTGACAATACCAATAATCCAACATTCCTTATTACAATGGAATAGAGTTCAATTTCATATTTAATCTGATGTAAAAAAGTTGACTAATGATTCTGGTTTGGGATCAAATATTCATGCATTTTTTTGGTTCTATTTTGTTACACTTAACGCTTTTTACCGAAGCATCTGTTTAACGACACTCTTTGTACGTTTATTGAATTTGCTATTATGTTTGTTTATTTCTATTGTACTACAATTGTGTACAATGATTAGGTAATTGTACATACAAAGCGCCTTGAAAGTTTGTATACACAGACATATTTATCAATATGAGGATTTAAAGACCGAAAATCACAGATTTATATATTAGCACACACAATACCAGTGGTTGAAGGACCTACACTACTCGCTTGCGTCCTCACTGATAATGATAATCGATGGCACATTTTGCTATGCCAGCCCAGAACTGTTTGGTTTTAGATTTTTCTATGATTTTTCTCTATATAAACCTCACATTTCAAGTTATATAATTAAAAAATGGGGTTGAACGTAGAGGGTAGACAAAAATTAAAGGTTGTATGTATTTTTATATGTTGTATCATAAACAAATTTTTTTGAAAGATAGTAGTCGATTCTCAGAATTACAGAATATGCACAAAAATTATTAATTAAAATAATAATTAAGAGTATGGGGACGAACATTGTGACACGAGAATTTTAAATATTAGATTTACCCATCGTTTAACCTTCTCTGGACTTCCACAAATAATACAAGACCAAAATTAGCCAAATCGGTCCAGTCGTTCTCGAGTTTTAGTGAGAGTAACGAACAGCAATTATTTTTTTTATATATAGAAGATTCGGTCAATAAATTTAAATGTAAAATTGGAAGCATTTACTATGAATTTATTTTTCTGACGTTCATAAGTGTTCATTGTGTTACCTATATGAATAAATTGATTTTGATTTTGACTTTGACAGGGAATAAAGCAGAAATATTTACGCAGTTGACAAAACAAATGACTAAGAATAAGGCTGTGTATATATATATAATTTACGGTACAAATTAATCAAACTAATTTTCGGATTGCGAAGAGAGGCCATGACATATCTGAGTCAAAAATTTAATTTATTTTCCGATTCGAGTACTCAGTTTTATGGCTTTACAAGTGATATAGCTTTGTTTTTTTACCAATTAATTTTACGACAGCAACCGACGTAAATCATTTTGGCACCTAATTCATTTGGACCGATAAAATTCATTATAATAAACGTATATTAAATCATTTCATTAAATTCATTTAAAATTACGCAAATTCATTTCATATGAATAAATGTTTGCGCTAGTTAGAAAGCACATCTATCTATGAACAGCTGGGATTCCACTGTACTTATCTTGAATATCGCAAATCATCTCCACGTCGTCTTTCGAGCAATATCTGGGCCTACCGATAGGTCGTCAAACTATCGAAATTCCCAGAAATGCTTTGACATTTCGATATCTCTCGCTAGCATGTCCAATATAATAACTTCTCCACTTCTTAGATCACCAAGTTTAGCGATGCCTACTTCATGTTTTACAAATAAAAACTGATATAGATAGTTAGTATACGGAAATAGCGTCAAAACATACTTAAAAATTAAAAAAAACACTATTTAAACCATTGAAACTTTCGAATATATTAAAATTCTAGAATTATGTTAAAGAGGCTGTAGATCACGGAGGTTATATTCATTAAAAAGTACCCATCCTACGCACACACATACATATTCATATTGAACGCCTTTATTTTGTTTTTGTTGACATGGGAAAACAAAAAGGATATACATTTAAGTGGATTAATGGCTTTTAAATATCACACTTTTATATTAATGAGCTTGCGCACACGCAAGACCGATTGCTTTACGAGCTGATCTGAGGCATGGGGATGTTTAAACAGTTCAAATTACCAAACTTAGGGCCTGACTTAAAAAATTTACTGAAATGAAAATACTAAAAAAATGTATTATATTTCAATAATGTTTTTAACTGTTACATTAAAAAAATTTTATATTTAGTTGCCCTGCTTTTGTTATTACACACCTTATAAATATGTGTAATAACAAAAGCAGGGCAACAGAACAGTATTGGAGTGACTTCAACGTGAGACTCTCATCCCTGACGTAGGTTCGTTCCTTAGCTGTGCACGAATAAACTGTCTATGTGTGCATCTTCGGTGGAACAGTGTAAGAAAACATCGTGAGGAAACCGGCCTTAGACCCCAAGCAGTCGACGGCGTGAATCAGGCACATAAAGCTGCTGTGTGTAACAACATGCCTATTAGATTGACAATCATGAAACTGATCTGATACTGATGACTGATCATATATCTGACGCCCTAAAAAGGCTGTAGAGCTTCTGGTTCTTGTTCTATATTATAAGAATAATATCTGAACGCATGACCATAAATTCAATAATAATGGGTGGTATATGGTTCTTAATAATTTGTCGTAAAGGGCACAAAACTAGAACACTCCCATCAAAATTAGCATATTTCGTAAGTTCATTTGCCTAAAATGTCGATATGATCACGCAATGAGCTACTAAAAACAATAAAATAAATTCTTTGGCTCACTAATGATTATTAGAACATAATTTTAATTGATCTGAATCACTTTGAGATGCTACCTAATGAGGTTTGTGGATGTTTTCTCTAATTTACGTATGATAAACTTTTAATTAAGATTGAATAATCAAAGGTACATTACTTTAGCATACATTTTTCTTTACTTAATTTCTTCGTTACATAGTTCTTTCAGAGTATGTATGTAATGAACAGACTGTTCTCATCAATCATTAAAAAAGAAAGACAACTAAATTTAAAAACAAGTAATGAAATGACATTCATTTGTTTCCAGTTCTTTATTATATTTACTGATAATGTGATACTAATTGCATAAAAAATTAAGCACATTTCCGTATAAATTTTACGATGTTAGAATTCTATAGTTCCCGTGAGGCCACAATACAACCAAAGCATGATTGATGAACTTAAGCAATTTTTCCTAACAACCACAACTTCTCACTTGAAAGAATCATTAATACGTATTTACGTAGCATCTGTCCTTAAGTGACACCAGTATAAACAGATGAACTCAATTGCACAAGAAAATCCACCTTATTGCATTTGCATAAGACGCATTATGTCGCAACGATGAGTCGGCGAAATTTTTCAATAAAGAAATGGCAAGGGAATTTCTCCCTTATGCCGTTGCGTATACGACCGTAACAAATTGCGATAGTATCGTGTGTGGTATATAGGTTTGATAAATGATACAATTGGACACGCTTTGGTTCTGATTAAATTTGGGACAAGCCTTCTTAGCATCCGCTAGTTCTTATCAACTTTTGCGGTTCCTTAATACATTTAGGATATTACATCTGAGGTTAGAATGTCTAATTATAAAATCTAGGGAAAGTTGTTGTGCTTTGATGCATTTTTATTGCGTTTGCTTCGCATTCACTTTGCTTCCATACTTACCAGACATGTTTCAAATCTTAATTACAATTAATTGGTTAACAGATAAACATTATTTGCAATAGAGGTCAAGAACTTGATTAAATATTATTGTACAAAGCTCTTACAAAATAAAATTAAAATAAAGAAACAATATTTTATAAATACATTTTATTAAAAATAGACGTCTCAATTTTGGACTATGTGCTCATGCTGCTGCAGGGAACATACGCCATGGGCATTGAGTTTGCCTATAATGTTGCTATGCCTTATTGCTATAAGGCTGCTAACTCTTCTATTTCAGCATTTTCTTGGCCTCCCCACGAACGATCTTCCTTCCACGTTGGCACCAGGATTTTAAGCAATATCTAGCGTTCCACCACCAGTTGCTTCTTTCATGGTTAGCTTCCTTATTTAAAATCAAATAATTTAAAAGTTAATACGATATTTATCTATGCGTTATACAACCAAAAAGATCAGAAAAAATAGAACGATATAATAAATGTCAAACTAAATAACTTTTATTCAGCGTTTAACATATTTGAAGTAATTTGCTAAGTTACTAAAAACTATCAACAGCATTTAGAAACAAGACAATAAAATTTATAGACAAGAATCAGACCACCGAGTTGTGACCCGAAATTCTAATATTTATATGCAATGTATTAGAGACTGCTGTTAGCAACTTCGTTACGTACTATATGGGAGATTAGTTTTAAACCAATTTTAGTACATTTACACCGTCGTTTATTTACTTACCTGTAAATATTCTAGTTATACATTTTACCGTAATCCTACCACAAACATAATATATATATAACAAAAAATAATTATAGTAAAGACATAGCCAAAGATAGAATACATAATAATATATACAAAAAAATTGAAACATTTACGAAAGGAAAAGTCAATAAACATATGTAATGCGTTTAACATATATAATACCTACTACAGTGTTGTGTCATAGTGTGTGAGGTTATGTATGTGAAGGTTTATGTGGGGTATGCTCATGATGCAGGTTATCGCTATGGATATTCTTAATACCCCTTTATACTCTGCGATAGCTTAAACGAGTCGAGGCTTAAATATTGGTCGTTGTATGTCTGGGCTGCGCGATACAAAACTGAGTTTGTTTTGCATAGTTGGTGTTGATATCAGGAACGAGAAACAAAGTATAATTACGAGTCCATGTACGCAGGGACATAGAAATATTTTTTTCTAATTATTTTTCATAATATTAGTAAAGATTGTATCGAAACTCCTGTTACATTAGGTATTATATTTTTGATATCTATCTAAATCTTTGGACAAAGAAATGCAATTACTCGCATTTTATTTAAGAAAACGAACTTCTAAATAATTAAATGCTTTTGAATTACCAAATTTTTTACTTTTTTAGAATCAGAAATAGTATCGTTTACCTAGTGTGCACAGAAAGGACAAAGTACACCTGAGCTATAGGGTAAAGACGAAAAGATGCAATTATAATAATTGTATTTACTTCAGTAATAGTAACTGTCATCACAGCATAAGTGTCATTCACATTCAAACCAATAATAAATGTCATTTAGTTACGCAACGGTGTAAAAGGCGGCGTGGAAGTTTTAAAGCCAAATTTATAAACATGACGTCAGCAGTTCTAATCAAAACTAGAGCTATTTGACAAAACGCTTGAATAAACAAAATTAGTCCGCCGTGCACAGGTCGTAAAATAAATCTTTGGGACTGTATAAAGTAGAGTTTTAATAGTTTGAGTGATAGACCGTTTAAGTTAATGTGTGATAAAGAAAAATAGTCACATTTTTTTTTGTTTACATCCATTTAAAATCTATACTTTTGAGCATTAGGTTTCCATTTCTAATGGTGATGCTTGCGAATTTTATGTTTAAGACTTTTTACACTTAATCATTGTTTATTTTTCCATATTATGGTTGTCTGGATTGCATTATCGTAATCCTATTGATCAAATGCCTGGTTCATTACTA
The DNA here is from genome assembly GCA_028984075.1 of Pieris mannii. Classification (NCBI taxonomy): domain Eukaryota; kingdom Metazoa; phylum Arthropoda; class Insecta; order Lepidoptera; family Pieridae; genus Pieris; species Pieris mannii. Next base: position 11,937,172 of record CM054779.1, on the reverse strand, counting down.
TTAATGGAATAAATAACAAATTAAAAAATAAATTAGAAATTTCCAATTGAGACGATATGAAACAAATTAGATTGCGATTTGTCTTTTGTTTAAGTTTAACTTCCTTTTTCTAGTCAGCCAACAAATAAAAAATCGTCTGTTATAAATAAATAAAACCTAACATTTTAGTTATGCACCAAACTAATACGATTTAGTTTTTTAATATGAAGTGATTTTGGTTTAAAATTAAGAAAGAATTTTTAAGTGTGTTTTAATTTGTCAACGCTTACAAAATTTTAACAAATTTTATTTTTAATCACTGATCAGGTTCGACAAACTCATTGACCTTAGACAAACAATGAGTCAGCACTTTCGCTATCGCCTCGTACAGAAGCTTAAGAAAATGTTAGTTTAATGATTTAAATCTCACTTTCGTTTCGACAAAAAACACATTTGGATACGTTAACGAAGAATCAAATACTTAACGATTCGCTAAACGGCCGATGATTAATCGAATTATAATTGAGACACGACGATAAATATCGCTGTTTAGAAGCAGTGATATGAAGGTAGACAGTAAATTGTACTCAGAATTATTTATTAAGACATAATAGCTAATCAAGATTGTAATTATAAAACAGTTCGTTCAAACATTGTCCCACCCAAACATAATACATCATATACTGTTGCAGTTAAAAAATTGTCAGCCAGGAATTGAATCCGGGAACAGATCTTATTATTTACAGTCTATCATCTTAACCACTACACCAATCTGGCAGAGGAAAATTTTAATTTAAAAAAAGTTCTTCCTTAAATCAGTGATTAACTAAGTAGGAATTAAATTTATGACTGTATTACTCTTTTAAGTAGGGGGCAAAGGGGTAAATAAGGTAATTCTGAAGCTCCTATTAGATTGTAAAGCTTATATGCTAAAGAGAAAGAAATCTCCGTGAAGTATCAATGTACTCTAAACATTTGACTGTATCTATGTACTCCTGTGATTCAGGTCTGGTGGTAATACTTCACAAGGTCTGCCAGGTAATTCTGCGCTCGACAAAAGACAACATTTCCGTTTAAATTTATCTGAGAAATATAATATTTAGAAATTATATGACTCTAAGTAATTTAATTTAACTTTATGTTTTTAATATATACAGAAAGTAATATAAGCAAGTTATTTTTAAATAAAACTATATTTAAACTAATTGCGATGCTAAAATGATTTCGAAGTCTCAATAAGGATAATATCAACTATTTTAAAACGACTATTTATATTCAATGAACCACGGCCGATTAAGAAAAATATCGTTTAGCTTTAAAGCAAATATTATGCAAATCGCTAAGACAATATTGGTTGGCAAGAAGTTGACACTAAGTAGAAACTGTGCTAGAAATAGGTGCGTGCGCGCATAAAATGTATGTGTGGGATAGGACTTAAGTTGTAAGCTGAGGGATTTGAGATATCGCTTTTAGATTTCTTTCAGCTTCAACTTACAGCATTTTAGGAGGAAAGTATAATAAAATATTACAATTCCTTAACCACATTTAAAATTATACCAGTAATACTGTCATAGGGCCCAAACTTTTTAATTTTCTAGTAATTTTCTATTTATTAATTTTTCTTATTACTATATACGTTAAGAAAATTGTGAATACTGCATATTTGTGTCTTGGAAGTAAGGATTCTATCTTTCAAATGTGTACTGTGAGGAAGTGTTAAAAAATACCTAAAGTTTAAACTAAAAATCTATTTATTTACACACACTTAGATTATAATAAAACGTACGAACTACTAACAACTCACTTTAGCCACAACAAGTTTTGTATGACACCTTCAAAACTAACAATAAGAAAAACTACCTAATTTACGATCAGTTGGTCACAATACACGTAATACATACCATAACTTTATCTTAAGCGATAAAGAGATAATAAATTTTCACTTATACCAGTCCCTGCCGTGGGTGGCTCCACAATCATCTAGCAATTCGCATACGAATTGAGACAAGGCAGGTAAACATTGCGAATGAAACGAAACCAGCTCATAGACAACTATGATTATTGACAAGAATCGCGTTATGCGTAAGCGGTCATACTTTCTGAGCGCATCGTATTAGTTTGTCCATCTAACGATGTATGTACTCCTAATAATTTTCATATGGAATCTTGACATTTCTCACGCCTATTTTCATATGCAGTATATAGACGTGTAGTGAAACTATCAAAACATTTTTGTGCTATAATATAACACACGCTCTAACAGTCCTAGAAAAAAAATGAATAAGCGTAGTCTAGTAATTAATTTGTTTGATGTACTGTTGAAAATGTCTTGTGTTAGTTTCACATTTTCTCTCTTAGTTAGTGCACTGTATCTATTAATTGGTCATTATTCTTATATTTTATAGCTATGAACTCATGAGTATGAATACTGGTAGCATTTAGACCGTTTTTGTATGTAAATATGTAAATTAATATAAACTTTCCTGCGACCTTTGGGATTGCGAAGTGAAGATGCGCAATTCACTTGGTGAAACCTGGTTCTAATTGCATATTAGACTGTAATTATACACGACATTAGTATCTAATAAGAAAAATAAATTTCACAGTATTGTAAGAATTTCAATAATTCGTGGTTCGGGATATTATTTAAAATAAAATTGCTACAAAAATTCTTTTCCTATTTTCGAGATTTTCGTTTTTTGTAAATAATTTTATGTAAATGTTTGTTTATCGCGATCAGGCAGATATGTACCCAGAAGGTAGGCCACCGGTAGACCAGGGGAGCGACAAAACTCCACATTCCTAAAAATGGAATTTATTTGCTTAAACTCTCCAACCGGGCCAGGATATTTATGGGTTAGTCGGGGCCCGCTGCCTAGAAGCACCAGTACCTCTTGTGCTTTTTGGCTCAAGGTTTAGGAATATGAAGGTACAGTACCCGTGCAGTAATCAATTCTTCTTTCTGTGTGTAATTGCAAATGTGTATCAGATGGCTAATCACTTACTGATAAAAACGATGCAGACATATGTTCCACATATCTCATGGTAAAGTCAAAGGATATGCGTAATATTTTTATAAGTTAAAGGCGGTTATCCATTAATTCAATCACCGGTGAAAAACGCTGTGCGTCGGAACATGTGATAAATGACCAATAATTGTATCTCAGAGAAATGACCTCTTAAAGGCGAATTCAGATTAAATTTTACTGTAATATTCTTTCGCAAAACTGTACTGGTACCACGTTGCGAAGGTATTTTTAGTACTATATGGTTGGGAAATTAACTGTAGGATGAAACTAGATATGTTACATAGACTAGATTGTGCTAGTACTGATGTTACTAGACATATCTACTGAATGCCTTCTTTGACACTACCGATATATTTTATGATTTAATATACTTTAATGCTAACCTACTTATAAGATATTTAGGTCATTACTAATTAAATTATTATTATAATTCAATCTAACGTATCAAGATATCTATTAAAATTTGCACTATAATCTTTGGTGTTGGTGTCAGATTTGTTGGCTTTTTGTGTGGATATTTGTAATAAGGAAGGCCTGACGCCGAAAATATTTACGTCAAAAAAAAAACAGAAATTCTTTGACGATTTCTTAAAATATATTGTAAATTAATGTATATTCTTCTTATATTATCTCTACTAAACCATATTTTATTTTTAAAGTATATATTCGAATTTACCTTCCTTCAGATAAAGAATCTTAACCGTTATATTTGTAAACAAATACTTAATATTTCCATATATTTAATATTAATCAAGTGTTTGACTAAGAACTCGTAAGAGAGCTACTTTTTTTATGAATCCCATAAAATGGAATGTATGTTGTTTGATTATTAATTTAAAATTAATAGATTTAAGCCAGCAAGTGCATTTTTACAATATTCTGAACAACTGATATTCTCTTTGAAAATAATTTGAGGATTACACATGATTTTTGTGCTTATATGCATTTCATATTATTCTCACTGGCGGTCTAGTACGGATCTTCTTGTGGTCCCTATCAATTTCTGGAGATTGTCTGACAATCGGCCAGCACATTCCAGATTTATTAATACAGCAAAAATTTATTATTTTGGAAGTAGCGATCGTAGCAAATCATGGTCCAGGTATGCAACTTTCTTTAGTTTATTGCGAGTCATACCTGCATATTATATTTGTCCTGATATTCCATGGAATATTGTTTCTATCTTTTGCAATATACAAAGTAAATAAATAACTTAAGTTAATAAACAATTCCTAAGAGCCATTTTTTAATAAGAAAACCTTTTAGGCTGTATTAATAATGACCATTCATCATATTAGAAAAAAATAATAGAAATCGTAGAAACACAATTGACCGAAAACTCTGTGATATATCGCTTCGCCCAAAGCAAAAGAGAAATTAATCGAATCTCGCATATTAATCGATAAACAAAGGTAACGGTAACGTCATTTACCAATGTCTCGATGATATTAAAATCGATTATTTAATCGATCTCTCGTATAGTTGTCTGAATTCGGATTCGGAGGTGTCGATGTAACGAGATATGGGTCCGTTACTTGCATAACGCTGGTGGTCATAATATTGCAGTATAAGAGTTGACACCTCAATAAATTCCGCTCTTATTCCAATAAGAATGGAAGTATAAAGTTCTTCAGTAATTTTATTTATTAACATGTGGTATAAACAAATATATAAAAGCTGTTTGAACAGTACCTAACATTTTGAATACAGAACAATAACATTTTTAATTATTAATTAATAATAAAATAATAATAATTAAACAAACATATTTAAATAAAATCGTCTTTACATGCGATTTATGCTAGTTGATTTTCAGCAATCGTGGTAATGCAAGCTTTAGAAAACAATTATGAAACTGTAACTAACAAAATAAGAGAAATATACAATAATAAATAATATGTAATAGAAGGGAATACATACCTGATTGTTTTTATTTTCTTATTTAGGCATTTAATTCAAGTTTACCACATCATAATCTGTGGTCTATGTTACAAACTCTTTTATCTTAAACGTATATCAATTAAAAAATATTAAAAAATACAATTAAATATGTACAAGTTAAAAAAAAAACCGGAAATTTAAATACAAAACAAACTTCCAGCAAAACAGCGGATTGGGTACGAGATAACAATGCTTACTTAAAAATAAATCATTTATAATCGAGATTTTTTTTATTATGAAACATTATTTTTTTGCTTATACTGCTGCCGTCTAGGTCTTGGGCCTGGGAATTCGTTGGTTAAAAGTTTTCTCTTGTGGTTGAGAAGATATGGAAAATTCTAAAGTGGTTACATAGATAGCCATTTCACTCATATTTAATTTTTATATTAAACCTAAATATATTAAGGAAATTCAAACGCTTAAACTATACGATGAATCGAAAATTTGAAAATCATTATTCGATTTTATCCCTTTAGTGTTCGCGATCATTTTAAGTGATGAAATTGCAACTTTATCCTAATTGCATGTATGAACTGTATCAGTTTTTGTGAGATGTATTTTGATATAACATACAAATTTTAATAAGATATTGTTATTCTATAAGCTATAGCTGTGTTATATACAATGCGTTGAAATCTTCGAAAGCAGTGATGTGTATTACTAGTATTTACTATGGTTAGTTCAGTTTTTAATTTTTTTTTAATCTTAATTTTGATCATCTTTTGCCTCGTAATTAGCTACTTATATATTAATTGTGATTCTAGTTTATTTTGTGGTTTTAGTTTATTTTAGTTATAGTTAGTGTTACATATTCTTTTATGTTCTTTTTTATTACTTATTTTTGCACTATTACTTTACCCGTTGCATTTATTTGTATTTTTGAAAAAAAAATGTGTGATAGAAAAATTCCCTGGACACGATGGCAGGGGAGTAGAGTAAAAAAAACTAATAATAAGCTCAGAATACAAATAAATTTAAAAAAAATGTCTTAACTTTAAAAAACTATTAAACTTTACAGTAAAATATATATTTGATATAATTTATCCAATTTTAAAACATCGTTTATTTAATCTACTTTCGGGAAAAAACAAACCTAACGCAATAAAAGCACTAGAGAAACTTGCCCAAGTTTGTTTAAGTACAAATTGCGTGTCAGCAAATTTGCTCTTTAACATTTGGTAAAAGGCTGTGTTGGCTTTTCACATAGTCACGTAGTCGGTGGAGCTTTGTAAAGTGTATACGAGCGTTTTGACGCTTGAGAAACGACTGTATCATATTTAATTTGGAATAATTTTATTTATTATTACTTCGATAGTTTGGAAGATTTTGGTAGGACTTCAAAGTAATAACATAATATATAAAATGCTTCTGTCAAAATACGAGCCCTCTAGTATGGAGAGTGTTAATGGGCGGCGGTATCACTTAACATTAGGTGAGCCTCCTGCCCGTTTGCCCCCTGTTCTATAAATAAAAACTACAAAATAATTTCACATTTTTAAACATTACGAAATTTATTTTAACTTCCTGTTTCAATTCATTAACACAAGTAATAATCTTATTAGAAATTAATTGTATGAGATTTACTCATTTCGCAAAGTGATAAGGTTTCAATAGAATTAGAAATCGTTTAAAAAGTTCACTCGCGCCCTGAAGCCAAAATTAAGATCTAATGCTTAGTTATATTTAAACTTTAATTGACAGCTTAAATAATTAATTATAATTGGCGGATGACTCGACAATTTTCAGGTCAATTTATTGCAAATGAATCTTCTATACAAAAACGAATGCTGTCAATCTAATTAATTAATTTTGTTATAAAAACATTTATAGTACAAGAGGTTTTGTATTAGGCAGACCGAGGTTTTTTTAAACAACACACGAATTAAAAATGTAATAAAGAATATGCTAATTAAGTTTTGTTAGAATGTAAAGTCCATACAACCCTATTTCGGGTTCCCCTTGCGATATCTTGTCACTTATAAATTTACTATCATCAATATTTGAGCGTCAATCCTTCCAGGTGTTGTGTAACGTTCAACTTGATGAAAATATATCGATAGAGAGAAGGAGTTATTTTTTTCTAATATACTCTTAAAAGCAAGTACAAGATAGCCAAAGCTTTGGCCGGAGCTTGGATATTAAAATTTAGTACTTCTAATTAGACATTTTTTATTTAAGATTATATTTTTACTGGCATAAAATGAATTTAAATAAAGTTATGATTGTTCTTTTCTAAGAGATTTTCTTATAGTGATTTTATTGTTTTCAATAAAGCATAACAATGATAAAGTTTAATTGATTATAATTAACTTAATGATCAAAAAATTAGATTTCGTTGATTGAGTAACTGGGCAATGACGATTATTCTAATAGGTGGTCCAATTTTGGGTAAATATGTCTTAACTACTGTGTCATTTATTTATAACCGGATAAATAAATTGTGAGATCTGGTTACATGACTTATGTAAGTTTTATTATATATTTAGTCTAAAATACCATTTTTTTTTAAACAAAAATAATTTAATTCATATTTATAAAATATTAATTTCTCGTGACTCCAAAAATGTCCGTTAATAACAACTCGAGGCAATTATGTCTATTTGCATATGCAAAGATTTTTGAGACCCTTATTTCCACACAATAAAGACGAAATTTTCAAACTGGTGCATAACATTTGACGTCTATGGCCATTGACCTTACAATTTGTACGGTCCACTTAGTTTTAAGATATATGTATTATTAATGTTTTGTTTTGCGCGGAACATAATACAGTAGAGGAGGCGTTACAATTTAATTTTCCGTGTAATTTTTCGTGACCGTGTAATATGTAGCAGTTACTTTTAACTAGTACAATGTTACAAATAATAAACGGGTAATAATTTAATTAACTGTGTTAGTATTTTCTAGAAATAATAGAACCTTTTTAAAAAATGAACCTACTATAATTTGTGAGATTTGACCACTGAAGTATTTATTCCAATTTCACCTTGATGGTCCTTCAAGAAAAGAGCGTACCAATTATTTAAAAGCCGGCTCGACTCGCGAGCCCACTGGCATTGAGAGTGTCCATGGGCGGCGGTATCACTTAACATTAGGCGAGCCTGTAAAAAGGTTCAATAAAAAACGGTACTATTTTTCTCAATTAAAAAATGTTTTATCGTAAATATTTTTTTTTTTATTCCCGACTTTTTATTGTAGTTTTCTAGCCATTGACCTCGTTGTAAAGTATTTTAGGAACATAAAGCATTCTAGTGTTGGAAACAAAATAGAAGTCGTTCAAGTATATTTAATGTTATTATGAACATACTCTCTTCTTTATAATATTTGTATTTGCGCCATACCATGAAGTGCGGCACAATAATTATTGATTTATTTTAATTAGTTAATTAATATTATGCGCACTGGTGTATAGATTCTAGTGTAATAATTTAGATTATAATTTCCGCCTCGAACTTAAAATTGTCTAGTAGGATATTAATGTCTATTGCGTATTAGGTATAGAAACTAATGAAGAGGGCTAATAGAGGTCCTGTTACGTAAGAAACAAATATTTTAAAGTTTTTTATGCAAAATGTAAATATTTCAATTAAATGGTATTGTGCGTACTTTGTCACATGATTAAAATGTGTCTTGAACATAATATGTACGTCGACAAAAATCCACCAATGTTTTGTATACAAATTAATTTTTTTTTATTTAATTACAATGTGGGATATTCACGAATCCCAAAATCCGTAATTACATAGAGATAGGACGCAAAGGGCGTGCCCTCTTGTCCGCACTTTCACCGTGATTCCGCGCTGTCAGTATTTCCGCCAGATTAAAGTTAAACGAGACTACACGCAGAGAAGTTACTTTATTTTACAACTTTAGTTTAGTTTACGTAATAAGAACGGATTTAGTGTACCAACATTTTATTTATTTATGTATTAGCCTTTATTGCTGACACCCAGTGTAATATACTAACACTTATTTAAGTTACATAAAAAACTTATTTCAAATACATAAAGAAAACTTAATCTAATTCAGCACTTGACCCGTTTTGGGTAATCAGCATGTCCTTTGACACATAGGCCTCTTCCAGCTGCTTGCATTCTTTTCTAATGATAGTAACTCTTTACCAACATTAATAACTCTATAAAAATAGCAATTATTTTCAACATGCTTACGTTTTCATGTGCGACGCAATCCTTTAATGTATTTTAAATTTTTATTTCCACATACGCAGTTGACTTATTGTTCTGTTTACGTATGAATGCTGCATCTATACTGTAAATTCCATAACAGTCGCATAAACTCATGTCTGTGTATACAGCTAACAGATAATGAGCATTATTTATTATTATTAAGTCCCTAGAATTAAAATATTTTAACCACCAAACTTCTTAAATATGTTTTAATTTTCCATTTATTTTTATTATTATTACTATATAGGTTAAGATAATTGTAAAATACAGTATATTTATCGTTAAAAATAAATATATTGAGTTCATAGAAACCCTTTTTTATGTGTTTCATTGCATCTCTGTGCCAAACCCAATCAAAATTTCAGAATCATCGTTCTCTACTATTATAGCCAAGATAATTGTTTCTCGGCAAATCAAACCAAGGACAGTGTAAACCCATTGAAACAAGCGATACCAAGACATAGTTTGAATGTAAATAACGCTATCGATTAATCCTAGAAGATTGATGATGAAGGTTGGTCCTTAAATGTCATCGCAAATTACTAATAGGGCCTATTTTATTAGTTTTGTATCGAGACAAAAACTTGTACTTCTAGACGCAAAAACGGTATAATCATTATCGTAATTGATATAGGTTTTTGTTAATTTCAAAACAGTGGAATTTTATTGCAAAATTTAAAGCTTATAATATTTGAATACAGAAAACATCTCTTACATGTATAAAATATTATATATATAAATATTTATTATCAAGAGCAACTCGTCGCTTATAGCGGCCTTATCGCTTTCGAGAGATCTCTTCCAGGCAAAAAAAAAGTATTAAAATGTATGTATTAAATATTGTTATGGAACTTTCTATTAAGTTTGTTATGGAAGAGCTGGGAACCCTTACACAGGTATTTTTTACTTTAAAAGATCCAGCAATTATTTATAATGTGTTAGATCATTAAAATTAATTGTTTATAAAAAATAAACACATTTTAATTAAATTTTTTATACAAATTACTAACTAGAATACGGAAATTGTCATTATCATCATAATATAGGATAATAGAATTTTAGATTAGAAAAATAAATGAGCTATACTGACTACTTTTTGAAAAGAGTTTCTACCTAAATCTTTGAGCCAATTTTCAAGCCATCATGAATAAAATGCTCTCCTTTCCGTTAAGCCGAAAATCGCAATAATGTCTATATTACCTTCAATTATAGATAGCAATCGTTTACGAAGTTTAATTTAAAAACCTCAACAATAAATAATATTTTAAGAATATTGCCGTACATGAAGCCAATTTTGATGGAATTTTAACAGCTTGTTGTGAAATTGGTTTAATTGCAATATATTATTAACTTTGGATGACAGGGATGTGAAATTAAGTTTTCAAGCTGTTTAAAAAGCAATTTGCAATCACCGATTAATTCGGTAATGCTTTGTTTATTTAATACATAAACATAGTAATTTTTATAATTATAAATTGAGTATCGCCATTGTAAAACATAATTAAGGTGTATATTACAAGTCAAGTTGAACGAGGAATTTTAAAATATGTGTTATATTAAGATTAAAATTACAAGCAAAATCTCGTAATTCCAGCCCAGAGACATCGTATCTATTTTAAAGAATCCAAAAACAGACAGTTCATTTCTTGGTGTATATTATCCATTGGTACAGTCTGGGTACAAATTAATTATGTATGTATTGTGCTTAGGCTTTGAATAATAAATTACAATCGTAGTTTAAATTTATAAAATAATGTTTAGGATAATGCTATAGTACAATTAAACGACGCATTAACATAAAAACATATCATCTAATTCCTTGTAAACGCGTATAAACTGGATCTGTATTTGAATTCTTAGCTATAATTAGCCCCAATTACCTGGCCCAGGCATTCTCCTTCTACGGAAATGAATTCATTCTCATCATTCCATTCTGTGTGTTTGTCACTCATTCGACGAATTACTTAAATAGCTCCAGATACATATGTAACAAGATCTAGTCTGTGGTTTTTCTGGTTCTGTTGCTCTATAGTTTTTAGCAAAGTGACGTAAGATAGGCGCCGGATAACATCCGTGTAGAGATGAACATAGAGATATGTTCATAAGTGTACATTATGTTACCTATATGAATAAACGATTTTTTTGTTTGTTTTCTCAACTATTCCATATATATGTAAACTTATATATGTATATACTTAAGTCAACATTGACATTAAAAAAAAAATATTTTTATTTTGAAGGAATTGACATTTGTATTTCAAATATTATGATACGAAATTACATTATTATTTATATACGCATTTTAAGGGTGGTATTTAAACCAATTTTTATAAAAAAATACATCACAAAAAGTATTTTACTCGATTACGTAAGCGATTTACATAATATTACTTTAATATAATTTATGGTAGCAATTGATTAGGATCGGATTAAGTCGATATGTTCAACTTTAATCCTTTTTAACATTTAGAAGCCACAAATTATAACAAATTATAATCTGGTACGGTGATAAATTAGAAGAAAACGAAAGAATATTATTACGCTTTCACGTTTAAACAGCTAAACTGATTATGATAAGATCGATAGTATAGAAATATAATATATACTCACTCTTCCACTGGATCTGCGACCAAAAAAACGTATTGGCCCATGAAATTACATAACTTCCAGCACTCCCTGTCTTGTGCTACCTCCAAACAATTGCTGCTTGTCAGTTGCAGCAGGTCCTCCTCGAGTCTGTCGATCCAATGGAACAGAAATATATTTGTACAATAAGGACATTGTTATGTAAGTTTAGTTGAGTTTCCGACGTGTTCTATTTAGTTGTATGAACTGTAAGCAGGCATCAAGTTTATTTTGAACAGAAACTTTTATTTTTTTCACTAAATACATAATCAATGTATAAATTGAGCTATAAGAAACAAAATATCACGATATTTTTCTTAAAATATTAATCGAATATGTAATTTTTTGAGTATTATACTTAATGGTAGTTTGAATTAGGAAGATGTCGTAATTATCAATCAATATTAATCTGAAATAAAAAGGTATCTTCTAAAGGTCAATGGAGCAAAAAGTGTATAATCAGCTCATACTTTTAATAAATTAATATTTTATGTGCCATTTTGTTTTTTTTGTATTAAGTATTTAATGCTGCGTATTTAAATTGAACTTATTTAGAGTAAAAACTAAAAAACAAGTTGCAAAATGGTTAAGAATTTATTGTTTTTTTATTTGTCCAGTATAAGAAATGCTATTATTGTGCACTCATAAGTATAATAATAATTTTAAGTAACATTGTCACACTATTGTAACATGTAGAAAGAAATGCCAGTAGAGGATGCCTGACGACAGAGGATAGTCTTCCATATCAACGTGGAATGTAAGGAGACAATCAGTAGTCAAACCCACTCCAAGCTTCTGTTCACATGGTTTAATTAACTAGCCAAACCTTTGTGGTTAATAGACAATTAATTTGTCTAATTGTGGAAAAGGACGATCCCATTTGAAAGAAGTGCGAATTTTAAATTTTTAATTCAGCTGTTAAGTGGCCAGCCAGATCGTGTGGTTTAACACCACTGGATTATTTTTTGTAGGGCTATGTTAAAGACAGAGTCTATACGGAGCCAATCGAATCGATTGCAGCCTTAAAACTCAAAATCCGTGATGTCATTAACGAAATAGACCCTCCATTTTGCCAAAAAGTGATTAATAATTTTGATGAAAGAATCAACATCTGTCAGCGTGGTCGTGGTGGACATTTGCCAGATATCATTTTTCATTCATAATTGCCAAACTTTTCTCTTTGTAATACAATAAAAAATTTATTCATTTTCCTCTAAATTCTTTGTTTTATTTTGTTTTAGAAAACAAAGTTCTTGTTGAAATACCCTTTATAAGGGTCTCTTGCTTTAAATAAATAAATAGCCTTGCAAGGATAGTTGGCAAAAAATTAAATAGGGTGGGAAAACTAGGTCGCCTTCTGCCGGGCCGAAACTTAATAAAATTGTATTTTTATATTAAAACAAGTTCTAGATAAATAAAGACTTATTATTATAATATTCTTTCATTCGATCTGACAAATTATTATTCATTTAATAATGGTTACGACTAGTCTTGAGATACAAATGTAAGGTTTAAGGACAACAATGTAAGTAGCGTTATTTTTCATTTCAAATGTAAATCGTTCCATTCACGCTGTAAAGTGTAAAGCGAACACATTCTTGTGTTTATTGAGGCTCCGTCAGCTCATGGTAATGTGACATTTTCTCTTTGATATTTTCCGTAAGCTTTTCTTACTTACAACATATGATCTGTATGTTTTATTTTAAAATTAGTTTATATTATAATAAATATATAGTCCACATAAAGAGGTTGCTTCAGTGTTTTCGTGATCTTCTGCAGGCTTAGTGGTTTGGAAATACAAATTATTTTCGAGTAAAATTAATATATTGCGTTGTGAATTCAGATGATGTGTAAACTAATATCTAGACTGTTTTTGCAATTACGAATATCATGATGAGATGAGATCTTATAAACACAATGTTATACAGAACAGGATATATACGCATTCACTTTAAATATGAGTTGTAAATAGGGTCGTGATATTTCCTTTGTAGCTTCTTTAAAAATCAATTTCCGAAAATGTATCGTCGTTTCAATCGTTTTAATTTAAAAACATTCAGCGACAGACTTAAATCACACGTTTAATTTGTCGTATTTTACGTTTAATAGCCCTGTAGATTGTTGTCGCCAAATACGGCAGAAACCCTTTACGCTTCATATCAGATTCAGCTCCTCGATACGTCATAAAGATAAAATTTAATAAATCACAATCAATAACAATTACGATACAATCAACAAAGCTAAGCGCAAACACATAAGTATTACTTAATTAATCCCAAAAGGGCAAATAATCAGATAAAATTGAGATTGCAACCCAAATTTTTGGACTTTGATATATCATTCATGCGCTCAAGATGGTCGCCAAGATTAAGGCGGGACAATTTATAAATGCGTCTTTGACAGCTTAAATTGATCCTTGAACAAATTTAGCATGTACTTAAAAGGACTTGAATATGGGCATAAAATGTAAGTAAAAACTGTATCTCGCTTTCGGATCGATATAAATTCAACGGTATTTATTTTTATTTCGATAAGAGTGTGCTAATTTAGATAATGTCACTGGGTACTATGTATTGCTTTTTGGGATTTTATCGTGTATATTTTTTGGGGAGTGTTTTATTTAATATATTGATATTGGGAAAAATTTAATTTTTCACAGTTCATTGCTATAAGCTGATTATTAAAATCGTCCAGTGATGCTTTAATCCTTGCGCACATTAATCATTATTTTTTCGTCCTAGACTATCCTGACTTACTTTATTTCTTCTTAGCAACATAAAATGATTATAATACAGCCTTTTTTATATCTATATCATTTATTTCTATTGCAAAAGTAAGTATTTACGTATAGCTAAATGTGAGTCGAACGAATGTGTATCAATATGGACCACACACACATATGGTTTGAAAGGGTCATCAAGCCACCTTCTAAACCTTTCCAGATTTCTTTTCCTGCTATTTCTAACGAGTCATTGGCTTATCTTCTTTTTGACTTGCCCAGTAGGGCAAAAAAAGGTTGAAAAAGTATTTTAAAATTATAAAAAAAGACATCCATAAATAAATTTGTTTTATTTAATACTACTGAACAAGTCCATCGAATAAATTTATTATTTATTTTGTTTAACTTAGTTTTTTAGTATTCCATTGGAAGAACAAATATCTTGGTTATTTTTACGCCATCTCAAGTGCTGTAAAAAATAAATAAATTTTTAATTAATCAAAAGATCGTTTAAAAAGAGAACGCAAATGCATTTATATTTATTCGCCGAGATGCCGTTTTGATTGTTGACCGTTGACGGATCGTTTTCACTCCAACAAGCAGTGTTAAGCACGTCAGCGGACGATAATGGAATTTCGACCTCGTTACAAATTCGCAAAATTAATTACTAAAACAAATATATATATATTGGAATCATTAAACTGTGACTTTTTTTTTTCTTAGGAATATGCGACTGTTAATACAATTTTATGAATTCGCCTATTTCCCAATATATGGATATTTAACACAGAAAAATTAAAACAAACAGAGATCTTACCGTTCCTGAGAGTATGTTAAATCGTAGTATAGATTTAAAAATGCAACTTATCTGCCTTTTAGGCATTATTGTAACGATCGATCTCTTAAAACGTAAAATCATGTTTAGTGACCAACATTGTACTTTTGAACCTAAAACATAACATGTTATAATTAAAATTTCTGTGTAAATACTACGTGTATTTTAAAAACACTTCCAGCATCGCTCTCGTATACGAAACAGTCATTTAGCCCGTATTCATAATAAACTTGATTAAAATTTCTCAAATTAATGTTCACGTCCAATTGTAACAACGAAAGCTCGTTTACAAACTGCGATAACAGAGAGAAGTCACGCCACATCAGCGTTCCTTCAACACCATGTTATTATGTTTTATATTTAATTTTTTAACGAAACCTCACGAGCTGTCGACGAGGAAATTCTTGCACTAAATACACACCGTGCACACGCGATGCTAACTGAATTGTGGTTTAAACAAATTATTAAAATCAAATGTATTATTTTAAATTTCAATATTACTTTTATCCTTCTTTACACTTAATTACATTTAAAGTAAAACACATTACTCTAAGGACTCTAGGTCCTTTATTAACAGATTATGTTAACTATTTTATAATTAAATAAATAGATTTTCCACTTGGAAGCTAAAATCTCATCCTTATATGAGGCGGGCCAAATCAACCATTCATTTTCATTGAACGATTCTTGAAATTTATAACTATTAATCTGTTATTAGAATATTATTTATTATTAGATAGACAACACTACGGGTGCATTTAAAGTTGAAAAAGCTAAGTATGACATATGTCAACATATCTTTGATGGTACTATTGAAAAGATCGTCAAAAAAAAAAAGTTATAATTAAAATTAAATTGCTAAATCAACACTTAACGATAACCTCGAAATGTTTTGAATTTGACGTTAAGTAGCTCTTTATTGATTTAGTATTTTTGTTGTTTTTGTAATTATCTACTGTCAGTCTTGGATTGCAAAAAGTTAGTGATTCAATCAAGGTAATTTAATTTCAAGTAGCCATTCAATTTTATTTTCATAATAACTCTTACAAGTGAAGATGAAAAAATAAGATTATTTAAAATTTTTGTTGTTCATTTAATTTAAGTTTCATAATAATGAATAAAAGATCACCAATGCAAAAGAGAGACATAATTGGAGTAAAATGGTGGAGGTCTTTATCCGTAGAGGGTCCATAATGATTTATGATTTTGATTATTTTTAATTTATTTATGATTAAAAATTTATAAAGATTGCAATTACTAATTATGATTAAAATTAAAATTTAAGGGTTAGTAAAATAGTAATATTTTACTTTTTTAATACATGCACATATGACGTAATAAATAATCATATTATATAACTACTTGTTTAAAATATATTATTCATAATGGAAATAAAGATGCTAAATTAATACTAATAGTAGTTAAAGTTAAAAAATATGATAATATTTACTAAACGATAAGAACTCGAGGAAAACAATAACAGTTTCATCATTTTTCTAATAAAGATTTTAATTTGATCCACTGAAATAATTATTCAACAATGTTAGTGCCATTATAGGGGTAACACTAGAAGTAAAAAAATTGGTTTCGTTACAATTCCATACCTAAAAACTTGTATTAATTGTTTTTGTAAAATAAAATTCCTATACAAAGTGTGAATGACCACACACTAGTATAGTTTTACAATTTAAAATACTATAAGGTTATGTTGTTTTTTTTTACAGATGAACCAGCAATGTAAAGTCTGTGGAGAGCCAGCAGCCGGTTTTCATTTCGGAGCCTTCACTTGTGAGGGATGCAAGGTAAGATTAATCTCATAACAAATTAAACAATAATCTTATTGTCTAAAACTTGTCACGAAAATAACTTAAAATATCTTGTTTTAAAATACACTACTATAATGATTAAATAACATTTTAAATGTTGTAAACTAAGTATTGCATTATGTTTGTATAAGTTCATGATATTCATATTTTATAATTGAACCCAAAAATTCAAAATTTAATTTGTATAATGCATCAATGTTGCCAAAGCTAGCACAACCACAGATCAGTAAAGATGGGTAAAATTAAAGTGGCGCCATCTCGTACATAATATTATTGGAAACGTGGAGTGAATTTAGGCCCGTATCTTGTCTTCTTCTGTTTCTGTCTAATTCTTTATTCTGTGTCTGTCTATATGGGTTTGATCGCATGGTAAAGAAAAACATAGTGAGAAAACCGGCATTTCTCAACTCCAAATATCGACGACATGTTCCCTCTAATTGTTTACTTGTTAAAAAATTGAATGTTTTATTCTATGTTTCATACATAAAATATGCAACCGTTAGTACACAACTTAAAACACCTAATTCGAATATTGTAAGGTTAGTTATCTAAAATTACGCTAAACAAGGTATTATTTTTCTATAAAAGGTAAATCCGGTTTTACATACTTTTTTTATCTTTCCTATCAGTAGCGATTTACACAAAACGAGATTACTGACGTGTCAATGGTCCAACACGGACATTTGATGTCTAAGAATAAATCACTACAACGTCGTGGACTGATTGTGCGGACATATATTATTCTGTATTTAAATAACTTAAACCAGTTATAGCTTTTCCGCAATAATTCCTGCAATTATTTATTTATTAAATATTTTCTTTTATTAGTACTAAGTGTAAGTGTACGTTAGTCTAAAGTGCTAAACAGTGGTAAGTGTAAAAAATCATTACAAGAACAGAGTATCTTCCCTTTAATAAAGACTGTGAGTAGAGATATTGGAAATTATGTTATGTTAAATACCGTTATTAGTAAATTCGGTTAGACTTAACTACTTCTAAGTCTTAAGTTATGCTAGATTGTTATGTTCCAATATGACACATGTGATTAAAAAAACATTAAAATAATTTTTTAAATCATAATATTTAGGTCGCGCGTTGAACTCTTTTATAATACAGTTTCTGTAAATTAAAATTTGAAAAACATTAAATAACACAAAAAGCTTTTCTTAGTAAATGTAAACAAATTTATCCCATAGCCTTAAAAAAACATTCATTTATTCAATCGCGCATTATCTGTATTAAAATTAAAATCATTTTAAAATTATAATATATCGCGCGTTGAAGTCTTTTATATTAAAGCTTTTGTAATAAAATAGCGATCGTTGTTTTAACAGTTACATCAGCGTAAAATTTAAAGATGTATTAGTAAAACACGAAAGCTTCTCTGAATAAATGTTAACAAATTCATCTCTTAGCCTTATAAAAATTCATGTAAAATTAATTACTATTCCAAAAAGCATGCGAAATATAACAGTCAGATATTTTAAACAGGTAAGACATATTTGGTACTCGATTTTTCATTGTAAATTCTTTGGGAAGCATTTTGATTGCGCAATTAAATGTTTTATTGCTTTTGCATATTTATTATACCTTTTAATATACAACTGATGGGTATTTTACGGTAGATCTCTCTAGTAACATGCGCACTTAAAACAACTTGGTTCATAAAAAAAAACATATCTAATGTCCAAAATATATGTTAAGTGATACCGCCTTGGAAAATTACATTGCCAGTAGGCTCGCCAGTGTTACCGGTCTTATCAGAATATGTAAGCTCTTTTCTTGAAGAACCCTAAGGTGTGGAAATACTTCTGTGGGCAGCTGGTTACCACGCTGGTTACCACGAATCACTCTGAATCATCTACCCACTGAAGTATTTCCGTACCAATTCAACTAAGGATCCTTCAAGTATAGAGCGTAACAATTCTTAAAAGGCCGGCAACACACGAGCCCATTCAGAGTGTTTCTATACAAACAAATATAATTGTTTTATCAGTTTTATACATATCTTTCTACATGAAATAAGCATAGCGAGAGCTTGCTAAAGAAACGTAATATGTTTACTACAATTATACAGTATAAACCTGCCTGTATTCATATTAACCAACATGTCGCTATTATAAAAAGTATACTAGAAGAGGATGATTTCCTGTTTACATGCCCGTAATCGCATAATTTCTTTGTCAGTTTATAATAATTCATGTGAGAGCTTCAAATCAAACCCATAATGACTGTGATAAAGTTTATGCACCGTAAATAACAAACTCATTACAAATAGATAGGAATATGTCAAAATCATAGAAACTATTAAATAATTGCGCACGCAATGGATCTATAAATTACAAAATTTATTATTATTGCTATCGGTTCAGTAATGTATGATTAACGACGTGTGACGCGTGCGCATTACGTGTCGCAATGGTCATAGTGAGAGTCACTGTCATTGATAAAGATACACATACAAGTGTAGAAATAAAGTTTTATATTATGTGGGACATATAAAGATATTCAACAATTTATATAAAAAATTTTATGTATCAGCACTATGGTTCATCATAAATTATATTTTCAAGACTGGACATTAAAACAGTTTTAGTACCTACCTATATAATAAAAAAATAGTGAAATAATTATAGAGTACGTTGTTAGTATCAGTCCCGTTCATTTAAAAGAAACAAACCAAAATTAAAAAAAAAACAATCTACATGTTTTAACAAACCAGTTCTAACAGGCTGTATAACATTTATTACAGTGTTTAAAAACAAGAAATAAGATATAAAAAAACGTACATATATATAATACAGATAATAAGTTTCTAATAAATATGATATTTCTATTAAAGTCCACATTTCAAGGATGGCGGTGTCCATGCGTCGGGTTGTCTCTCTCCCTTGAATATGGCGAGGAGGCCGATGGCTGGCCATGCGTCATACTTGTAAACGGGTGCTACTTGTGGTGACCGGTTGTACTTGAATTCGTGTATGCGGTGATATTAGTTGTTTCGACTATGTATTTGCGTGTTGTTCCCACGAGAATGTAAGTGCGCTCCTATTTCTCCATGCCTCCAGCTGATAGAGGACAATTCTTTGTTTTTAATTTATTTTATTATTCTTTATTACTTATGATGTCATATGGAACATTGTGTAGTGGCTACAAAAATTCTTTCAGTTGTGTAAAAGAGATAATTTGGCGATTAAAAAGAGTGGCAGAGAGTTTTTCTCTTCTGTTCTACGCCCTTGATTTTAAAACTGGCAGTAAATGTAAAATTAGAAGCATTCAATATATATTTATATATATTGAATGCTTCTAATTTTAAATAATTTAATTTACATATTAAATGATTTTTGAATTTTAAATGCAAAATGCAAAATGTATAGAAGAGTCATCGATACGTAATAAGCGATGAGTGTCGCCAGCGCAGCGCAATTTGCTACCCCGAATCAATTTGCCGAGTTTTTGTCATGGAATAATGTAGCTCGTTTCAATTTTCTGTTAAGTGCGCTGCTGCGCCGCCTCCTGCGAAGTTTTTGCGATAACGGAACGACATCGTTCAATCGAACCGACGCAAGACAACTTTTTGTAGCGAATTAAAAATATGGAGGTGTTTTATAACCTGTCGACGAGTTAGATAAGCGTTATATTTTAAATAGAAATCTTATTTTGATTTACTAGTAATATGACAATACTCTAGATGAAAGTAACTATATATGAATAGAATGTTATGTAATGATGTAGATAGTAATCTTAAAACTCCGGGGAAATAAATTCAGATATTGTTACGATTTCTACAGCGGTGATACTTTTTGACATTCAATACCTTTTGTCTTCAGTCACCGTGACCACGCACGGGAAACGTTGGGCGAAAAAAAATAAAATAAAAATTATGTAAAATATAGCATAGCTTACCAATTCTTAAAATGCCGGCAACGCACTCGCGTGCCCTTTGGTATTGAGAGTGTCCATGGGCGGCGGTATCACTTAACATCAGTTTCTCCCTCCTGCCCGTTTGCCCCCTGTTCTATAAAAAAAATCTTCAATCCGTTAAAAAAGTTTTTTATTTAAATATGTAATTTTATTTATTATAGTTTTATTGAACACACGAAAGATCTTAAAAATCATTTTCATTGTGTATAGGTACATTTTGACATGTGTTAGAGATCTTATAACCAGTTGTGATTTAATACTTCCAAAATGTCTATTTTTAATCTATAATTACTAATTATATTTTTGAAAAAATTACTTGTATTTAAAAGTGTTTTTTTACTAAAACAATTTTATGAAACGTAAGCAATAAACGTAATCAGTATATTAAAAGCATAGCTTGTTTGGAATTTATAATAAGTTTTAATATATAAAAACCCTAAATATTATAAAACTATAAACCAAATATTTTGTATAAAATTTGTATATATTTAAAAAACGCCATACAGTCTGTTGAGATTTATAACAATTTTATAACACGTTTACCATAAAAAGGAAATTATTCAAATTAAAACAAACGCACCTGATGAGTGGGCGGGAATTTATTGTAGGCTTTCCAAGAAACGTTATTAAAAAATTAATAAAATTAACATAAATTCTAATAGGATTGATAAAGATACTACTTACGCTGTGATTATTAGCAGCTAAGTGACAATCAACCAATGTTATTAATATATATTAGGCGCGATCTATATATTGGACTAGAAAAGTGTTCTTGAATGGTAGACCTCCCGCGGCTTTTCTCGTATCAATTCATATTTATAATTAACAAATGAATTATTTATTAATGTGATCCAGTTTAGAATATTACAAAACTTTTGGGGTACCGTATTTTCCGTCACATAATTTCTAAAATTACAGAAAGCGAAGAGTAAATTTTACAATTTGACAATCATGCTGCTACTGAAATTTACGTTTAATCCTCCTAATTATTTAACACTTATTCAATTCCTTAGTAATTAAATTATCGGTATCAAGTATGACAGAGCATTAATAAAACTATTTTTAAATAATCCGTCACTTACCTCTAAATAAAAATTTGGCAATAAATAGGTTTATTATGATAATATACAACTAAAGAAAAGAACAGAACCATCTGCGCTAAATACATTAACACTGCTCCTTTATTTGATAAAGTAAATTAAATTCAGGCAATTAAACTAAAATATTGATTTGATATTTGCGAGAAAGGTCAAAGAACAAATATTCATATCCTAAATCAACTCTAATTAAACAAATATATGAAAATGAATTCATTGTATCAAGGAGTATTGTCTTTATCGATCAAATAGTTTACTAACAATTGATTTTCGTAATATTTAAAAGTTATAGTGGTATATATTTTATATAAAAGTATCTATTTGTGTCCAAATAATATAATATATGCATAGATGTCTTTTCTTTCATTTGCCATAAATGTTCTTCGTGGAACCCCAAATTTTAATTGATTTCACTCAAGAAAATGATAAGGTAGATCATAAATATAATAAGGAACTAAAATGTGATTTATCAATTAATTATAATAATTTTTGTGTAGGCGTTTATAACATAATATACAGGCGTGGCTTATAAATTACGATGTATAATCAGAATTTATTATAGTACTGTAAATATAAACTGTACTTTATTTTTAATACAGCTGACGTGATGGTATCACATGTCCTGACTGATTGTTTAATGAATTGGTTCGGTAGTACAATACTGAACAAATTGTAGGAATGAACATAACAAAGAACCTTTACAAAAATTTCTGTATTCACGGAAAAAAAAATTTAATGCAAAAAGTCGTAAACAGACATAACTTTCACATACCTTTAATTTCAAATGCTAGTTTGCTAATAATAATATCTATACACACAAATTAATAATACCGAACAGCGAAGATAAATCGGAGATATAAAAATATATACGAAAAAATAACTAATATTTAAAGTATAAAGTAGTAATGTAATTTGAGAACATATATAGGCTAAAAAATCTTAGATCTACATTATCTAGACAAATGCCTAAGATTTTGAGTACTGCATTATAGTCAATGTCAAACATTGACATGTTATATAAACATGCATTAGCTCAAGTATGTCTAACTAATAACTAGATGTAGAATTAGTTTTAATTGATTGATTTACCTTTGTAAAAGCTTTGACTGACAACAAAAGTCATGGTCATTTAGAGTACGCCTTTTCAATTTTTTTTTTTGCCTCACTAACGCCATCTATTACCAAATGATTGGTATTTGCAATATTTCGCTGGATGAACATTCTGAAAGGAGCTTCGAGATAATATTACACAATATATGTTACAGTAGTATGTTAGATCTGTCTTAATATAACCTTGACCTTTTCATCCATATCTGGAATATGTTTGGCTGGGATTCAACTTGGCGCAAGTATGACTCTTGTTCATAAGCTTCATGTGTTTATGTGTACAGATATTTAACATGAAACATTGTAAAAAAATAAATGCTTGTCTGTGCCTGAAGTTTCTTTATCTGTTTTGTGATCATTTGTCAATCTAATAGGCGTGTTGGTGATCAGCCTCCTGAGCCACACACTTCTTAAGGCAAGCCTCAAGTTCACGCACACATAGATGGAAAGCCAATTGATGCACAGTCGAACCTACGACCTCAGAGATGAAACTCGCACGCTGACACCACTTGTTCAAAACTACTCAGAACAACCTACGGACTACCAACATCTTCAATAACACAGAACATACTCATCAGAGATCACTTTCAAATATAGCTATTATTTAACACCAGATAAATTCTGAATCTGTAACAGTACATTCAGAATAAAGTTGCAACGAAGCCTCATTCGAAGCAAATGAACCAAAAAATTGCGCAAGTATTGAAATTAAAGATCGCGAATTCGATATTATAATGACGTATAATGTGAGCACGCGGTATGAATAATTTATTGACGGTTTTTTGTAAAGCTGTACGCAATTTGTCATTAAATGTAACCGGTTTTTGTAAGTGTCAAAATTTTCGTATGTGAGTTTTTATTTTATACGGGTCAAAGGTTTAGATATAATTTATAGTATCACTGCTGAATATTAGTTGGTACACTGTGATGCATGGTTAATTTTACGCAAAATTATAATAATACGAGTGAAGCAAATATAATTAAGTTTGATTATTATTCTAGGTCCAATTAATAAATCAAACCCAATTATACAAACCAAATTAGGCTACGAGACGCCCAAACAGGGCAGTCATCGCTACCCAAGGACACCCATTTTAGTGGATGCGTTGCTCCTTTGAGGGCAAAGTACACTTTAACTTTGAATACTTGGAGCTCGTATCTCTCAGAGAAGACCCCCACTGGCAGACGATTCCACAGTTCGCTAGTTCGTAAAAGAAAGAGCTTAGTGAAACGGACTGTGGAAGACATCCAGCCATCTAGGTGATGTTGATGGAATTTTTAATTTTTACCTTCAATTACAATTTTGAATGTAAAACCCCTTCAACACTGAAAATCGGCGCTGCTTAACTGGCGCGGCAAATGTCGAGTGTCTACTATTTGGTGTCATCACTTTCTGCTTACCAAGATTATATCGATTTTATTTCCTTCCTGTATTGCGATACTTATTCGTTAGCGAGGAAAGAATCAGCTCCAGAGTCACTAGTGCTGTCTACCATACGCCAACATTAATGTTTAATTAGCACTCTAAAAGGTACAAAATCAAAGTCGAAAGAGACATATTTTTAGCTTTTGTATTTGTCTCAGTAAGTAATTAAATTCAAAACTAAAGGGTATGTTAAACGACAAACGATTGAACATAATGATCCTATTAAAGATTTTGTTTTTACTTACTAAAATATACATTTACCAATACAAACTTTATCAGTCAAAAACAGGTAACAACACAAACTTCAACTGTCACCGAAATAACATTTGACACTTGACATACCGAACATGTCAGGATTATTTTAATCACTCAAAATATATGGGTAAAATTTATATTTAAGTTCACTTAAATTGTTTTAAATATTATTAATTATAAAGATAACTACTGGTTGTAATAATTTTCTTTTTAGTAGAATAATTTTGGTAGATTTATTCATACTTTTTTTGGGACTTATAGAAAGTGGTCTACTTATTTTAGATATATGGGTTTCAACACCAAATTTAAGCATCGTTAGCAAATCTACACTTTCCCCTCCATTGTGATGGAAGACATCATGTGCCTATTGATCTTCCAACGAATCATGATAATCGTGATTTTGAATGGGGAGAGAGGGGAGTTTTTAGTTGGATTTTCTACAACACTTAAAAACCAAAAAAAAAAACCAATCAGTGGTGCCCTAACCTTTGTGGCTCTGAGCCTCAGATTTTTTTATCTGTTTCATGATCATTAATCAATCTAATAGGCAAATAGGTGATCAGCCTCCTGTGCCCGACACGCTATCGAGTTTATGGGTAAATAAGCTGGTTTTCTTACGATGTTTGGTTCACTATTCGAGAGAATGTTAAATGCGCAGATAGAAAGAAAGTCCATTGCTGCAAAGCAGGAGATCAAACCTACGACCTCGGGAATTACAATCGCACGTTGATGTCGTTAGGCGATATTCTATTTCCTATTTAATTATATTCTGTTTAATAAAACTTACACCACTCAGGCCTTGAAAAATTATTATTTGTAAATCAGATCAGGGCTTATCAGAGCTTATCAGTTTATGAATTTATGTCTATAGATGATAAAACAAATACTATTAACTGCATATTCATTAAAATCGGTTCTACAAGTTTCTTTACACACATAATCAAACAAAATTGGATTTTATTAACAAATCGATTCAATTCTGTACTGCTTTTATAGTGGTACCCTTATCTAATATTAAACTAAACTCAAATTATTATGTTTCGTTCAAGTATGCCCAATCTCCTCTAAGTATTTTGTAACGGTAGTGATTCTCGATCACTGATTGGGCCTATTGTTGATATACGGATGCCCAAACAGATATTTAAAATAGGTATTATACTAATAATAAAAAGCTTTGAGGAAAATAATCATATTCATAGATTTAGAGAAATGTATTATAAAATGTCGAATAGCGGGATTGTTTTTTATAGAACGGGGGCAGGAGTCTGACCTGATGTTAAGTGATACCGCCGCCCATGGACACTCTCAACGCCAGAGGGCTCGCGATTGTGTTGTATTGTTTAAAGAATCGGTAGGCTCTTATCTTGAAGGCGAATTATTTCGAAAATACTTCAGTCCAGCAAAAGTCAAAAATTCAATGGAGTATAGAATTCCTTTGTATTCATGCTATCAGAAACAAATATTTGTTAAATTTTTATTCTTGACAAAACTTGTCAAAAATACTTGAAAATTTTTCAAAGCGTTTTAAGTCCTTTGATCATGGGCAAGGCTTAACTCTGAAGTCTTGCGTTGTGTGTGCAACCCTTAACTCTTCTAGTCTTGCGTTTGAATCAGTGCTAGTTAACTTTATTATCGATGTGCGCAAACACTCGCTCGTTCGGCGAAGGTGTCTGAATTAAATCGTGAAGAAACATGCATTAGATAAAGTCGATGGCGACAGCTTTAAGGAAATAACAATCAAGAAATAGATCAAAGTAAAAACCTCTGTTATTATTTTACTATGCTGCGTTTATTTCTAAACTACCTAGTTTAAATACAACTTGTGTACTATCATTGTAATTTATGACCAAAAAAGTACACGAATGTTACAGTTATATCGACATGCCCTTTAAAATGTTATTGGTGCGGTAAAAATTGTAATACTCTTTCGATACACTGCAGAAATGGATTTAATTACACCGTCTGATTTATTCGCGCCGAGCGTAATAATTCAAAATTTCCTTCGCACCTTTCTCGGAAAATAACAGCGTGCGACGGTGTAATTGTATCAAATTGTTTGCAATCAACTCAATTTTGACCACCGTAATCGAATTTATCGTTTTTTTTATCCTGAACGGTGCTAAACTAAAATGGACCTTGTAGAATGTAAAATACGATATCATAAATTTGCTCTTAACCGATTTACCCTTTATCGTTAAGCTTCTGTTTTTATTAAACATGTTTCCTTAATCTAGAAATAGCCTTTTGAATATTGCATTAAACCATTTAATTTTTATAAATCGCTGTATTTGTAACTAAATTATTAGTATTAGCACCTGGCAGCACCGAAAGGTTGAATATTAAACGGCATTTATATTTTTTCAAAGACAATGAATGAAAATTTTATATTATTCATAATCGTCTGGGTATAGTTCTTTATAGAGGCAAACGCTGTCGGACTTCATGTTAAGTGATTATTACACTGTTAGAAAACTCGCATGTGCGTTGGCGGCCTATTTTTAATCAGTACACTCTTCGAAGGAAGTCTTGAATGGGCCGTGGGTTCTTTGTGACTTGAGTGTCAGAAAACGCTCAGTTGTGGAATGACAGACGTGGAGGTGATACGGGTGAAATTTCATATGCTCTACCAGTGTCAGTCTAGTAGAGAAGGTGTAACAATAAGGCCTACTTTACTACCTCCCTTGGACTGGCCTAGGTCTATTTTCGTGCTCATAAAACACATCAATAACATAAAGCAACAAGAACACCGGCTCATTATAATTCCGCAAACATAATTGTGAGATGCTGGGTACAGCCGCATGGCGATTTATAGCGTCCCAGCGGGTGCCTTGCGTAGTGAAAATACTCTTATTTATATGTTTTATACTTGAAAACTGTTAAAATATGCAAGAGTAAAGTTCCTTATAATAATATATTTTTAGCTGATACTTTTATCTATGGTGACTTTCTAAAATGTTAAAATTTATTAGCATTTCGTTGATGTACAGAAATAAAATATAATTGAGATAATTAATTAAAAAGGAAGGCAACAAACAGTACAGTAACTAAGGCTAAGTTGGCAGCTTTCCAACGTAAAGTAAGCGCTAGAAGTACTGTGGCGTACCTATGCCTTATATCCATATTAATAATTTTATTAGTATAAATTCACATGCATTGTATAATGGGGCTTCTAAACGGGCCATGTTTTGCTGCAATGATGGCTGCAATACAGTTGCCCGGTAACATTGCAAACAATAGCAGCCACACTATGCAATATTGTAGTAATGTCCCGGCCATATATCCAAACATGTTTTGTATAGCCACTTATGGCCGGTATTGCCCCAATGGGTTGCCGGACGATCGCTAGGCTATCGAATTCAACTGCAATATTGCACAGCCAGTTTTATTGTTGTTTCAGTCACTCTCTTTGTTATGGCACAGTGTATCCTTTTCTACGCGAAATGTTGCTCTATTCTGTGTTTTGCGATTTGACAACTACGTAAAAATAATAATAATAATTCTTGAATAATTTATTATCAAAGCTTATTTCTAGACTCAAATTGTCTACAGTTTCACGCCTATTTAAGTAAGGTCGAATCCACAATCTCTTCTTTTTCTGTTTGTTTTTTAAAACAATATAAGCTGTTGCGACAAGTGTGATTTCGTCAGCCATTGTTGTCGGTATGTGTAGCCCGTTTAGGAGTCTGCATCAAGGGCCATACAATTGCTGTTATATTGCAACACATGGCCCGGCCATAGATTGCTCGGCCATCAGCTGCATTAAAACATTTTTGTGATGGCCGGGCAATTAGTTGCCAATAGTGCAGCCATCAATTGCAGCAAAACATGGCCCGTTTAGAAGCCCCATTAGAGCGGGGAGTATTAAATGTATCTTCGAACTGTGAACATCGTTCTTATTTAGTCCCGTCCTTACATTACAATAGGAGATATAGTTATTTAGACAAAACTAATCTAACAAAACAAAGCAATTAAAACGTTTATAAACTGTGATCAGGGCAATATTAAAAAATTCCATGCGTACAAAGTACACATAGTCAGAAGTGAAACTTCTTTGTAAATTCTACATATTTATTACTAAGGTAAAAGACCCAATAGATGATCATGTACGAGTATATGATCACTCCATGTATTGGTATATCTATACTAGTGATGTGAGTGATGATGATGAGTAAAAAGTCTTCATTTACTGCACAAGACGTTATGCGACAGAATTGTCATCTAAAGTTATAATATATAACTTCTAACGAACATATCAACCAATAGTGTGATTTTTTTCTCGATCTCCCTTTCTCAATCTCTCTCAATCAAAACAAAAACTAAATGAAATAAAATAGATGTACCATGCTTCACGGGACTAACATATAAGGTTGTATAAACTGTATTATCTATATAGCGTCTTTAATCTGCAACTGATGTAGGTGAATTGAAATGAGGCACACAAATTTTTTTTTCAAATGGGATTTCGGAAAATATAAAAAAACTGACCGGGTTTAAATAGCTTAAAGTATAGCGTAGTTCCTAAGTAAATATGGTAAACTGATGACTAATCGAAATAGCTATTAACTATAATAGTTAAAACTCGTATTAGACAGACTAGACACTTAATATACTCTTAGACAATGAGAAGTCAGTGATGCGCGATTCTTGATGAAGGCGAAAAAATATGAAGAAATACAGAAGTTTAAGATCAAGACCTACAAAAGGGGCTTTTATCATGATCTGATCTACTGATCGTTCTTAATATCGACAGTGAATCTTACACTTTTATCCACTTACATTATAATAAAATACAGTGATCTTTGGCCAGTAATACATATTTAATGACAGAAAATAACTTGAATGATTTCAAAGTCAGCAGTTAAACTTGACCACAGCAAATTCATCTTAATCCATTTTGCAGTACGATAAATTACTCATGTTACTATACATTTTAAATAGCCATCATATATTGGTCTTGTTTGCGATTTTATTACAAGCGCATAGAGTTGAAATTCGATTGGCAAACTATGTTAGCTGGTTAATATCAGTAATTCCTAACACGGTCGAATTAAAATACAATGGTTGCGAATAGGTGAGTGTGACATCGGTGAAGTTAAAAGCGGCTTCTGAACTATATATCCTTCAAAGTTGCAGGGCTGTACAAATTTTCAATTATTTCATAAATATTTCGCAGCCAATTAGCTTATTTAGCCGCTCAACAGCCTAGCATTTTAGATAAACGGCGTGAACTAACGGCCTGAAAGATGTTTAGCCAGTTGATTGAACAGCAAGGCAAATGACTTGGATCGATGATGTTTCATTACTTGCTTTGAATAAGTGGAGTGTTTTTTGCCAATTCCTCTCGATACGCCCTTTAGTCCATTGAAATGTTTCATTTTGCTGAACATTTGATAGAGGACGCAATTTTATTTATGGGACATATAGGGGGGTAAATACAAGTATACCTCAAGTTTGTGGGGTTGGCGCCCTTGTACCCCGGCCGCCATATTGGAAAAAGGGGTGAAAACACGTTTTTGGCTATATCTCCTAAACTATCCGCCGTACATAAAATTTGTCAATAGACATTTTGTAGCAAATTGCTATGCCTACAATTATGTTTATTTAAAATTTTATCATAAATCCAAAGTTCAAGAAGTTACATGTAAAAAAGTTAAAAAAAATATATTTTGTTTAATAATTTTTTTCTTTAAATTTTATCAAAAACTTATGTCAGAACAATTTTGTAGAGGATCTCTTTCTGAAGATGTTCCGGTATGTTTTTTTTTTTAATTTCATTAATTAGAAACGCTCCAAAGTTGACCGAGCTCGTCAATGTTTATGACAAACCGATCAAAACAACATCTTTACCTTACTTTTGATGATTGAATGATTTGTCGTTTATTTAAAATAAAATTTTCGAAATATTTTTTTAATTCACAATATAAAATATCTATTAAAATAATTAAAATGTTGTATCAGCCCTAATGTACAAGAAATCATTTGACACAATTTGTAAGCTGTACATGAAGGTGGAATACGAGCCAAGATCAATATGTATTTTTATTTGCAGTATCATTACGACATCGGAGTATTCTTTGGTATTTTTATAAAGGTTTTCATAGTAATTGATTAATGTAGGTATGTGTGGTCCTTTCTTAACTCACGGGCATTTACGGATTTTCTGAAAGTTTTTGAAAAGGAGATTTTTTTGTATTATTTTTTTAAAACAAAGTTCCCAAAAGAGTGGGACTTTACATCTATACCAATCTAACCTATATTAGGACTAGAAAATAATATTTTGTTGACTTAACTTTTCTTCTATACTAGTTTGAACAAAGGTAATGTTCATTAACAGTCATAATGTGATATATAAAGTCCCTGGACGGCAGGGGAGTAGAGTGAAAATTAATTAAAAAAAAAAACAGTCATAATGTTCTATAATGTTTTGACACGATGTTCTGTGAAAATCTTTTATGTTATAAATAAATAGAAACACATGACTAAATGTATCTCACAAGTAATACGTATTATATTAAATGAGAATGTATGGTCTGATTGCCATGTCAATCTATTTATTAAAAACAAAGGTTTTAATATTTATATGGCCACTATATTGTTAGCTAATTACGTAATAATTAAGACAGATGGTCCCATAAGTACGGACTGAATAAAATAACGTACTTGGTATTACATACTCCCAAGCGATAGTAGAAAAACTGAGTTGCGGAACTCTTTTTTACAAGTAAATATTAATTCTTTACTAAACTGTAATCTTTCTTAATAAATGGCATATATTTTGCAACACGTTAGAGAATTGTAACTTAATGCTCTTTCAAATACAAGATTGACCCTGTAAGTGCATATTGTAAAACAACTCACACAGTCTATTGTTTATAAACCATTTATTGACAGCGAAGGTAAAAACGTTTATTGATTCAATTTATATCACACGCGCTATCGGAATTGTAAAATTTCTGTATTTACGAAATGAATTGTAATTCTTTATGTACTGATTTTTATACTGACCTCAACCTTCTTAAGACTTTAGTACCTTACTTTTGCCGCACTAAGGAAAGTCTTTTATTTCATTTACATTTAAAAATATTCATACTTCTATCACCTCATTAATTCCTAGGTGTTCCCTTTTCTGCCTTCATTGTGCCGCTCTCCGTTACGTATCTGCTTGTTCCTTTAATCTAGACTATCGACCTATTCTGCGTTTATTGTTTGTCACTAGTATAATACATTATTCCACTTTTCTCTTTCCCTTGCCATAATTAATAAACTTCACTCTTTGTAGAAAAAGTTTTATATTACTTATAAGAATGGTTATTAAGCCTCCTAATCAAGACAATTATAATGTTCCAACAATCATTACAGGGATTATTTTTCAAAATTCCAATTTATATCGGTTTTCATCAAAATCTAAAATTCTGGTATCTGTTTTAAGATATTCTTATTTTAACTCAAACGGCGCAATGCCCTTTACAAGTGTAACTACTACTTTAAAGTAGTCTTAATAAATCGGGCGTTTACTTCAATTCAAAATATTTGTATGCATCGCTTGTTAAATCGACACCTAACTTTGATTCGATTGGTAATTTATAGGCACCGTACGTACGGCCACAGTTTTCTCTATTAACAGTTGTGAAACACAATAATTTACGATCAGTTACACGAACCAAAAGTTCACATTTCTTAGTCTCTTACTCAGCAAATCAAATCAAATCAAAAATCATTTATTCATATAGGTAACATAAATTACACTTATGAACGTCAAAATATACTTTAAATGATTCTAATTTTACATTTACTGCCAGTTCTCAAATCAAGGGCGTAGAACGGAGATAAGAACTGGCAATAAACTCTCCGCCACTCTTTTTAATCGCCGAGATTTTTTTACACAATGTTTGTAAGGAGCTACAACCATTACACCATGTTCCATATGACATATTGAGTAATAAAGAATAATAAAATAATCTATCAGCAGGAGGCATGGTGAAATAGGAGCACGCACTCGTGAGAACAACACGCAAATACGTAGTAAAAACAACTAAAGCACTTTGATACAATAATATTTAAATTAAATCTATTGTAAAATGCACCATAATGGAACTCAAAAGACTCGTTCACTATACAAGAATACTAAAACAAGCTAATTTTTAGTGGCATGATATCTCATACTGAAATCAACTCCATATTTGATGACTCATACCAAAGTGGTTGTCTGGAAGAAATCGCTCTAAAGCGATAAGGCCGCCAGTTGCTTTTCATTAAATTATGTTTAATTTTTTTTTCTTTTATGTAATGCAACGAAGTGTTAATAAATAAAATAAATAATAAATAAAAACTGATCAGAAGAAAATTAGCAAAAGTTTATATACAAGAAATAAATTCTCTGGAGTCTGGGTCATCAAGTGTGTCATCTACTGTGTTATATTGACAATTCCTCACACAAACACGTCAACGATACATTTAAATGTTTAATAAAACGTCATATCTCCATTGTTCCATCACACAAAATTCAGCCTTAAACCCGGTTAAAAGCCGAACATAAAGTGCGAATTCCCGTGGCGCTAATTAATATGACGGCAAGGCACGCGATTCAAATGAATAAATTGTCACGTATTACTTATGTAAGCCAAATTAGATTAATAGGTTAATGTATGGTCCGTTTTTTTATTGGTTTTGTGTAATAGGTTATTTACATTGGGATCACGTTATCCAAATACTTCTTGATCACAACATTGTTGTATGTAAATAGTTGTGTTTTGCTTAACTCACTGTGCAAGATGCATTTAATAAATTAATTGCAGCTCATTTCTTTTAAAAAAATACACTTCCATGATCCAGATTACTACCAGATTTGTAATCGTGCTTAACTAAGCATTATAGTTGGTTCTGGTATAAAAAAAACCAATAGTAGCGGTGCTGCCCACATGTATATTTTAAAACTTAATCAAAATTCGCCATGAAAAGTTTTGGTTTCCAGCTATTACTTTGTATCATTGTTTAAGCATTCAATGTGCTTAAAAAGAGTATTAAGAATATCCACAACACTAAATCCGTATCATGAGCACACCCCACATACACATCTCACATATCGTCATTTTCACACCACACAGCACAGCCGAAGGTTTTACGTATTTAATAATAGCTATTGATTATTTACTTTGGTGTATATTTTAACCTTTTCCTATATAATATGTATTAAATCTTTGGTTATATGTTTAGCTGAATTGTTTATTCTTGTATATAATTTATGTTAGCTGTAGGATAACGCAATAAAAAAATAACAATTAGAGATGTTTGTGTCCAAATTTTGTAAAATATAATATTTTGTTTTTTTTTTTGTTCATTAAAATGTTGTATGTTTACAATTATTATATAGTAAAGTTGCATAATAATACATAGTACACAATTGATTTAGATATTAATCAGATTCGTCTCTTACTTACTACGACTGTCTCACGTTAAAATCAAATAAAGTACTTTTATTTCAAAGTTCGTGTTATTGAGCCATGAAATGGTTCAAATAAAACTTGCATCTACATTAATGGTAACTAGTAATGGGAAATTCCTGTGTTTTTTTCTCTACAAATAGAGCTTGTGTGCCTTTTTATAAGGAAGGACCCCTGTGAGGTTGTCTCCTTATGTAATAGTCAATCGTGTGAGGTTCTATTCAACCTGTGCTATGAGAATGAAATAATCAGTTTTACAAAGTAACGCGTGGAAAGTTCAATTCCAGCAGGACTTTTACTCACTATTATAATACAAAAGAACCCGGAACTTGAGATATTATGTAATTTACACAATTCATAGAAGAATTTTTCTTCCAACACAGTACGTAAACTCAAGTGTAATTTTCTCTTTTCCCAGCCATTTAGTTAATACGACCAATAAACGCAAATATTATCAATATAACAGCCTTAATCTGCGAGATCAAATGTAAACTACTTTTCGTACTTAGAATAAAATTTGCGTTTCGATTTAATAAACAGTAAATGTCTGATAATACATCAGACATTTACTGTTTATTCTAGTTTATTCTAGTCTAGAGATAGTAAATTCACATATTAAAGAAAACATTGCATATCCAACGTATATATTTTGTAAGAAAGTCTGGAAATCACATGGGGACATTGGGGCAGAGGGGTGTAAAGTAAGTCAAAGCAAAAGATTTAAAAAATGTCAATACAAACATGATCTTTTATTATTATTTTATAGAAGAGTACACTTATCCGATGTTAAGTAATACATTGTCAGCAGAGGGTTAGGGAATGCGTCTCCGGCCTATTAATAATTCGTACGCCCTTTTTTTGAAGGGCCCTAAGTCCAATTAGATTGGAAGTCACTTCAGTGCTTTTTGTTTCATTGTGATTTTATCAAAGATTAATTAGTTATCCTACTGACACCAATTTTACAAGATTGCTTCAACTTACAACAGTGAGTAGGCAAGTTTAACTACCAACCCCTTTTGCCGCTTTGGTTACAATATCAACCCCTAAGATTTAGCAAGTGTTTGTTTTTTTTTTCTTAATATCCAATCTTAGCTCTTAAGAACTGTATATGCAAATTCTAAATGTTGTTTAATCGACTTATGTAACATAATATTATGTCTATTTAGTATATTGTACAGGTATCTTAACCAAGTAAATACCAGTCCCGATAACGTTATATCGGTCCTAGATAAGAATAATGAGTGTTATAATAATAAACCGATGGAAACGCATATAAAAACCGTTAAGTTAACACGTTTGTGTCGGGTTCGCTCGTATTTTACCGACTTCCAGCGGTGAATCGAAAGAAAATCGATTCAACTATCGATACAAGGCACCGAGTGATTGGAATTATGTCAATTTATTGGGTTACTTTGAATAATTTAGTACTAAAGCAGAGATCTCCCATTAGGGACCACCCAATGTTTACTTTAGTTCAGTGAGCGACATTATAAATGTTATTGGGTAACCATCATTTGATGTTTTAAGATTTTGTGACCAAAAAATTAATCAATGCAAAACGAAACAATTATGTGTTATACTATGTCAAAACTTATGGTCTAAATACTCTAATGTTTACCTTGCCCTTGAAGTGATTAAAGGGTAGTGATATGAATTCCTAGAAAGGTGATAAATATTTTGTTAGCCCATGGCTAACATTTTTAAATACATCGTGGTGCAGCATGGAGGTACCCCGTGTGGGATCCTTCGTAGATACAGGCAAGATTCCTTGAATATTAGTTAGCATAGCATGGTAAGAGATCAGCTATTCTTGTCCATTCTAAATGTTGCTGAATGTGACTTGTTGCCCATGATAAACATCATACCGAATTATAATTTATTGAAAGTGTTTTTTTGATAAGTTTATATTTATCAGAAAGTGTAAACTCGCAACTCTTTACTTTCTTCTTTGATTATATTTCAGCGGTTTTGCTACACCAAACGGGAATAAAACACGTGACACACGCAACGCGTGATTGTGCAATCGTTTTATAAGTTAAAAAATATAAATGTTTCTTTACAATATTTTAACAGTTTAAATTACCATAAACATATTTAAGATCAATGGCTATTTCATAATTTAGCATACCATATTTGTTAGAACCCACCCACGTGATTAATATCCTCATTTATAATATCTCATTAACCATAACGAATTCGTAATAATTATACGACCTAAATTTTTAACATAACCTCTTATTAAATGTATTTATGCAGAGCCTATTTGTAATAATTCAATAAAAGACCATACCAATTCTATAAAGGCAACGCACTAGCGAGACTTCTGGCACTGTACGTGTCCATGCCCGTTTGCCGTCCAAAAAAATGTAAATATATTCTTTCAAGATTCATTCAATTCGAAAAAAAAACAGAACACTACTTAGAAAAATTCTTAAAACAATATTCTATTTTAATGTAGGTATATTTAGTTTAAACGGTTCTCAAACAAACATCTTAAGAAATAAAAAAACACCAGTGGCGATACAACCTTTTTTTTTTGATGTGAAACGATTTCTGGCGTGGCGACGCATGCCGTGGCGACGCATCGCCACGCTATATGATGGTATATACATACAATCTATATGCAGTAGTAAATTTTTGTATATAATGAAACTAAATGTTTGTTCAATAAATAGTCATCGTTATCTCCAAAACAAAATCGTAATATTTTATTTAATCATTATGACATATTATTTAGTTCCTATCACAATCTGTAATTTTCTGCATATTACTTCACAAAATAATTTCGATGTTTCACATCTGCCAGGCGTCCCGTGACGGCTCACATTTTTTGATACAACCTTTATAGATCTAGATTTCAGATTTCTGTATTTGTTGCATGATCATTTGTCAATCTAATACTAAAGCAAGTGATAAGCCTCCTGTGCCTGACACAGGTCGTCAAGTTTTTAGGTCTAAGGCGAGCCGAGGGTTTTTTCACGATGTTTTCCTTCACCGTTCAAGTGTATTATAAAATATTAAATGTGTTAGACGGATAGGAGTCGTATAAGCTACTGGGTTCACAAATCTTACCCAAATTTATATAAACTGAAAGGACCTCGCTCTGTTAAAAAAATACAGTCAACTAGTATTGCATAATCATAAGAACTTAAAACACCAAATCAAACCAAACGCATACCTATATATAAGCAACCTAAAAATCGCACTTTTTTCGCTCAACGCTTTTTCTCCTTCCGAGGCCCATTCATCTTTAACCACTTCATTAAAAACAAAACTTTCACTAACATTACAAAAATCACATTACATACTTTTACTAAAAAACTCAAACAATATCTTGTTAAGCTGTCCTATACTGATACAGAAAACATTCTTATTGTACAAAAATAGTATAGATATAAATGTGTTATGTAGAATTAATTATGCAATACTGTTTAGATGTGAAAAGGAAGAGACTGGCTGCCCACAACACAGGGAATCCTAGTGTGGGGGCCAGTGCACTCTACTTTATTTAAACATTCCTGTATATTGTGTCTAATAAAGTTCTTTCTTTCTTTCTTTCAAGAACTGATTACCTAGGCGTTAAAAATGGTATTAATATACTGATCGTGGGATTTCCACGGACGAATTCATTAGTGTTAGTACGATACGCTCATACAAAAACGTAGTAACATCATAGTTACATTGAAACCAGTGATTAACATAATACATATATTAATAATGATAATTGGTTATATCTAAAACTTACAAATTGCTTTGTACCTGACTAATGGTCATCATTTATTACTAACTTTCGATTTCGTTGCAAACATTTGATAATAATAGTATTGTATGGTTTAGTTAATTAATACACATCGTTGTTGGGTTCAATCTTGGCTGAAAGCTTTGTTAATAGACGGCTAGAGGATCAGCTAATGTTAAGTGATAGCCCATAGACACATTGACAGAGGGCGTTGCCGGCCGGCGTTGGTGCTCTTCTTGGGGGAATTGGTCGAAGTGGTTCGGAAATAATTCAGAAAGCAGCTGGTTCCACATACTGGTGGTGCGTGCCCAAAACTGTCTTTCAAATGTGGAACCACGGACGGTGAGGTGATACGGGTGGAATTTCGTATTCTGCCTCGACGTCCGATGATGAAATGTTTTAAATATAAATAGCCAAACGCGATATTGATAGCATATGTATTTGTCTTTATTATATTTGTTTTGTTTTCTAATGTCAGTGTATTAAAGTAGAATTAAACGATTTACGATTAAAAGCATACAATTTTTGTTTATTTTCCGAATTCTTTTTCTGAAAGATTATGTATATTTTTCAGCCAATCCAAAAAGTTGTAAACGTTCTGGAATTCCTCACAAATACAAAAAAAATCACCTCGATATAGCATCATCGTTCACTTTCATGCATTGTTAACTGAGAATTAAAATGGGATTTGATTGCAATAAAAAAGGTCTGTTTATTAAGTCAGTAGCGCGAGGTGACGAAGCGTAAACGCAGATTGCATTACACGATGCGCGCACGCACGTCTATTTTTATTGTAGACAAGATAATAGCTTACAACTTGTTTAATTGTCCAAGAATAAGAAATTTATTTAAGATTAATGTTGGAATATTGCATTTATTCAGTGATTACTGACAATTTGGAAAGGGGAACAAACGTGGAATACGAAATTTTAATCTTAAAAGAAGAAGAGAATGTAGAAGATCTTCGATTCGATAGACTTAGGAAAAAGAGAGTAGCACAGAAAGGTAATGGTGGTATTCAGAGGAGGCCTTTACCATAAAGGGCGTGTGCCCTTTTAGATATCCGTGTGGATATCTAAAAATAATGAGATGGTAGAAATATAAAGTATGAGAAATAGAAGATTTTTATTATTATTATTGAATATTTAACGTCAAGATAAACTAGAGCTTTTTGAATGCTTCCTACTTTTAATGTTTGCAAACAGATTCTAATATCAAAGAAAATCTAGAATCCATTGACTCATAAACGGACAAAAATTAAATAAATAAACAATAGCAAAAGAAACATTGAATAATTTGACAGTAGAAAGATATTTAACACTAACAGGTAGACGCTGCTGCCATATTTTTTTAGAACTAAAACAAGCTAAATTTTTAATTACTTCTTCAACATAACACTAAAGAGCCTAAGTACATTAGGGAAATTCTTCAATCAACTATCAGCTAATTAGCAAATAAAGGGTGTTCGTGATGTGCGAGATCTGATACAGCGTGCTCCCGTTTCTCGGGGTTAGCCTCTTAAACCAGAACAGTTTAAACTACGTGGTTGAAAATATCTATTTAATTTATAACCCAAGGTAACTTATAGTTGAAGATTTAACGCGTGCCTACGTAACATAATTCAGTTTAATTAAAAGTAAAATATTGCGGCCTTTGAAAGGCATATGTGATAAAATCACCAATTTTACTAAGGTGTATCACCAAGCCATGTTTCTTATTGTCATGTGTGTAAAGAAGTGTTAGTTAACATTAAAAATTCATTGGCTTTTATATGATATTTTACCATCGTAAAACATGTTTCGTTAAAAAGAATATTAAAAACAGAAATCTAATACACCCCCAAATTTCATTAACAACTAGGCGTTTAGTAAATTCTAATTTCTCCGTTATACTTATTAGCATTACACTCCAAACATAATACTAACAAGATAACGGACTTTAAGTGGTCAAGGTTTACCCATCCAAGTGTTTACTTAACTAATGACCGCTTAACTTCAACGTATCTGCACTTCTCATTAGGATAGATATCTTGTTTCATGTTTGTTACTAGTTACATAGTAAGATAAAATATCTATTGTATTAGACACTGCGTACGTATTTTTATAGTAACTTAAATGAAAATGTGGCGCTGAAACCTTTTTAGGTCTGGGCTTCAGATTTCTGCATCTGTTTCAAGATCATTTGTCAATCTAATAGGCAAGTAAATCATCAGCCTCCTGTGCCTGACACACGGGTTGACTTTTTGGGTCTAAGGCAAGCCGGCTTCATCACAAAGTTTTCCTTCAGCGTTCGAGGGAATATTATATGCGCACATAGTCAGAACCTATGAACTCAGAGTGAGAGTCGCACGCTGAAGTTAGGCCAACGCTACTCACATTTCTTTAATATATTTAATTATAAATATTACAGTGGTGCTTTAGTACTATATTTAGTAGATCTTGAATTAGATTAACATGATTCATGTGCACTGTTTTTTATTTTTGTTTCAGTTAAGTATGTTTTTTTTTCCTAATATTATTATTTGTAATATGTATTTTTGCACTTCTTGCCTACCTTATGTAATATACTCACAGTGGTTGTCTGGAAGAAATCGCTCTAAAGCGATAACTTTAGCGGCCGCCAGTTGCTTTTCATTAAATTATGTTTAATATATATATATTTTTTACCTTTTATGTAATGCAACGAAGTGTTAATAAATAAATAATAAATACTATATATGCAGAAATGTGATCTCCTTTGTCAATTTTGAGTCTAAATTATACGCAGCAATATCTTAGAAATCCTTCGTCACCGTTCGAGCAAGTCCTAATAGAACCTAAAATGTATATTATGTCCGTCCGTCCGTCCGTCAAAACTAACGTTTATATTTCAACTACAAGCCAGACCTAGAATTATAGTTATTCGACTATAAAATTGTGTTAAAGAATTAGGTATGCTAAATTAGCCAATGGTATCGCTATAAAGACATACACCATAATATATAATTGGTATAGATTTTATCTATTTATATAAAAAATAATATTTTTCCGTTTGTCGCTAAAACTCGAAAATTCGGCCATTGGCTTATGATCTTGAAATATTGTTTGTTAAAGTTCAGGGAAACTGTATATAGGCAATAGGTAATAAAAAACTACAATTTTTTTTGCTTGTGATTAAACTCGAGAATGGCTGGGCTACTGGCTAATTATCATATTGAAATATTTGTGGATGTTTAGGGAAACTGTGGGAAGCAATAGGAAAAAACCACAATTCATTTTTTCAATAAGATCCGGGCGTAGATGGGAAACATTGGCTGTCTTTTATCTTACTAACTGTGTTCCATAGCTGTAGTAAGGTCCGATCTCTTTGGGTTGCTTTACAAAATGTGTATGTCTTGACACAAATATACGGTGATACGAAGCTTACTAATACATCTAGTAAATACATAAATTATTCTCTTCGTCAAAATGTAATAACCCTATGACGAATTGTTCATATACAATTATACGAATAAAAATGGACTTTGTTTGGAGTCGGGATATTGGATACACCCAAACTAATGACTCAATCAAAAATTAATCTGAATTCGCGTTAGCCTATTACCATATTAATGAAAGGAACATAATTCCGATCTTAATTAGGTAAAAGCGGACGGCAAGATCAGTGGATTATAAAAGCTATAAAATCGCTATCAAACTATTAGCAATTAGCTACTAATTGTATAATTTATGCGATTGTTAAAAAGATTCTCATACAAGTTTCGACTTCGAAGAAATTGATAAGCAGTCGTAAATGTTATTATATTGGACAAATTTATTTAATTATTAGATTGGCTGTTTTGGAATTTGAAACAATAATAACAATTAATAATAATGTTTTGCGCTATTATACCCACTTATGGTCTCTCTCTATTAAACTCTATACATATCTTTAATGTGAGAATTACAATATAATTAGAATGGATTTTATTTTTTTATCGTTTCGTATCTTAAAATACTCTTCACTGTTTTACTTCATGATACAAACATAAGCAGTATATACGTTTAATATACAATATACGCTTGAGAAAATAGTTTATTATTAATTCTTTGAAATACAAAAACTTTGACTGAAAGTAACGTAAATCGCTAAGTAAATATTTAAATTTTGCTTTGGTTTTTAATGCAAATATTGCCTAATAAAATTCTATTTATAAACAGCACGCGACATAATAAATCACACAATTCCATTCATGTTTTCCAACTCTATAATTAAGACAAATTAATTAAATTCATCCGGTACACATTCGTCACAAATATCTTATCAAAAGGTACAGTTACCTAGAGAATAACGTAACTAACCGAAACGAAGCTTCCCACGACCTCAGCTACATTTCGCTGTGCTCTATCCAATCTACTTCCTGATTCAGACAAAACCAATCCCTAACCTCATTATAATAAAGTTCTAAATAACACTAGCGGTCTCACCCATTCAAGATTCACACATACAAGTCGTCACCTTTAATGTGTTACGTGTTACAAGTCGACACTTAATGTGATTTCTATTTCAATGGAATAAAGTTGAAATTCATTCAGCACCGCTTCCATGTGAGCGTTTATTGACCAATCGTATTGATATTGTAGATAGGAGGTCTTCAACAGGTGACACAATCTTTGTGTGTGTGGAATGTCATAGTTCCTAAGATTGGTAATACAATTATAGATACAATGGCGCGCGGAGAATTCTGTTTACATTTTGCTTAATTAAGATTTTAATTCGGTAGAGGAAATGTCGAATGAGGATTGACTTGGGATTAATTAACTGTATTTTTTCTATGGGCATAATGAATACGTGTTTTGAAGCATGTTTCCATATATGTAACTAACAGACCAATTTCTGTTTTTCATACATTGCTAAATGCTTAAGGAATGCTTTGCTGTTTTTATTTCAATCTTAAAACATACAATATTCAAATAAGGATATATAGATAGATCGCTATTTGTCTTAGTTATATTATGTCATAATTATAGAATGGACTTTAAATAGGCGTCATGTAAACGCTACTTAACAGGTGACAGTGCGCACGAGTGGATCGTTCATTGCAGGTGAGTCTGCTCTTGTGTGCGTGAGGTCATCTTGTATGTACATGGCTTGTTTGTGTGCAACATGGGCGGATATAGGACAACAGCTTTTGACCATTTTCGAACAAATTAGTTTCATCTGCTTTTCTCTTAAATATTCTAGAGAAGAGATCAGTTTTTACAATCACACAATTTATATTATATTTTTCCTTAATATTAAATATATGCTTATTTAATGATTCCTTAAAAAAAAAAGTGGCGCTATAACGTCTATAGGTCTTGGCTTCAGATTTTTCAATATGTTTCATGATCATTTTTAAATCTAATAGGCAAGTAGGGGATCAGCCTCCAGTGCCTGACACACGTCGTCGACTTTTTGGGTCTAAGACATGTCGGTTTCCTCACGATGTTTTGCTTCACCGTTCGAGCAAATGTTAAATGCGCACATAAAAAGAAACTACATTGGTGCACAGCCGGGGATCAAACTTACGACCTCAGTTTCTTGACTAAGCTTATTTTATATTTAGATAATTATTGTATAAGGAAACATTTAAATAACTATGGGAACGAAGTTCCTTATCGCGCGTTGTGAAAAGAGGCTAGACGGTAAAAAAATCTTACGAAAAGTTGTCACGACACTTTTTGCTATAGTTGTTGTAATTCACCGGTTCTCGACCGATCACCGAAGTTAAGCAACGTCGGGCGAGGTCAGTACTTGGATGGGTGACCGCCTGGGAACACCTCGTGATGTTGTCTTTTTTTTTCTTTTCCTAGGGATAAGAAATGAAAACAACAAAGTATTATACTACCATGCAACTAAACCGATGCAGTTTTTTCAAGACATATATTAAATAGAATCCCAAACATATGTTTTCTACTTCTTTTTTTTTTCTTTTTTTTTATAGAACAGGGGGCAAACGGGCAGGAGGCTCACCTGATATAAAGTGATACCGCCGCCCATGGACACTCTCAATTACCACAAGCCAATTATTACTAAAGCCTACTACTGATTAAGTTTTAATAACATTATATATTTTGTTAATAATAAAAAAAATATTATAACCTTAAAAAAAAATTTACAATGTCTTCACTA
Source organism: Pieris mannii (assembly GCA_028984075.1). NCBI lineage: Eukaryota > Metazoa > Arthropoda > Insecta > Lepidoptera > Pieridae > Pieris > Pieris mannii. Next base: position 11,892,911 of record CM054779.1, on the reverse strand, counting down.
ATTAATCGAAAGGAACTTCGTTCCATCCGGGTGTCCCTTGACACCTCTCAAGTGTTTTCGCTTTCCTATAAATAAATATAATATCGAAGCTAAAATAGAAAAGGTACATTTTCGTTGGTCTATATTTCCTTACATATAAAGTTTATTTTTTTTAAATTATTTATCCCTTATCATTATTGTACCTATTCCACTTAAAAGTGACATATAAAATATTTAATACATTAATTTTGTAGATATGTGAATGTACATTTGCGATATCTTGATAAAAAATAGAACGAAATAAAAATTAACGATATCAATAAACTAGATTCGTCCGTCCAATTACTGGTTAAAAGTACAAGTGTTCTGACGGTTCTAATCACTGTAACTTTACACTTATTACAGATAATTAGCCAGTTATCGGTTTGACTTAATATTATGGTATTTGCAAGCTCATACATAATGGCATACGCACTGCGCGTTTTCATTAAAAAACTCAAGAAAAAGTTGAATACATAAAAATGAATGATCGCAATAAATTAGACGTGCTAACTTGTCTATCCAATTACCGGTAAAAAGCTTAAGTGTTCACAACTTAATTTTACACTTTGCTTGATGTGTTTGCAGGTAAAAAATAAATATTACCTAACTAATATTGACACAAATTTTTTCAATCATAATGAATGATTAAATTTTCTTTTTTCTTTTTTGTTCTACAACGAAAATAATTGACATGTTTTCCTTCTTATTAAAAAAAAACTATATGCAAAGATTTTTAATGTGCCCAAATTGTACTTAAACATCTATTTCTGTATTGTTGTGCTGTAGGTCAATCTTCTTAATAAATAAAAATAAATAATGAATATTGTAATATTATCATGATTCATCGAGAGTTTTTTTTTTGATTGCTTTGTATTATGCAACGAAATATGTAAGTAAAAATTCAAGTAGTAGTAGTTAGTATGGGTCCTCTGAAAATAAACTTGAAGCCGAGATGGACCCACGTTTTATTAAAGGGATTGTTATATTTGTGTACGAGTTGTCATTAGGTTAGGTTAGGTTAGGTAGGTGAGCTCAGTTTCCGCAACTAGACTCGAAATTGGTCCGTTTTGCGTAAAGCCCTGGCTACTTAACCGGCCAGCTCCTTCCAGAAGCACAGAAATCTCCGGGGCACTTCACAGGCTTCTCGGAGCGACCTCACTGTTCCGAGGATTTTCGTACGTTGTTTAGCCACAGCCTCGCAATCCAGGACTACGTGGGTGACTGATTCCTCTGCGCTGAAACAGCCTCTGCATATGGGGCTGCTGTGAGACAATGGCCCGTAATTGTCCCTATCATTGTTTTGAGATCGGTTCTGTTTAAGTTTAGAAGTCGCATAGTCAGTTGTGGGTTAACTGCTGGCAGAGCCATTTTGGACTGCCTGCAGTCTGCACTATGCGACCATCGTTGATTTTGGATTTCGACGGATTTCCGGAGAATCCAAGTTCGCACTAGCGAGAAGGGCAAGGGAAGGAGCGGATACGGGCCATCAGGCGTCATTCTGGAGCCGCTTCTTGGAAGTTCGTCGGCAGCATCATTGCCGAGAGAGAGAGAGAGAGAGAGCTAAGGCATTATGCTCACTCAGGCTTGCTTAGGTTTTTAAGCGTGGCGATTTCCTAAATCGTCGGAGTTACACCCCGAAAGTATAGCCATGTAGGCACTCTATTCGACAGATACATTGCATTCATTCGTTACATAGCAATTTATATTTCATTATTTCGTTTATGTTCTGTTGTTGTACGTGAGAGGTAATAGAGACTAACTAACTAAGACCCAGGAACCGTACAATGTGATTTGATAACACAAATGTTGTCTTTCATTTAAAAATGTTTTTTGTGTTTAATTAAATTGCTGAATTGTTTAAGAAGGAATTGGTGTAGAACTTGTTTTTCTAAATTTGACTAATTAAACATAACAACGTGAATTTCAGTCTTACGAAGCATTCAATCATCTCTAACTTTAACCTATTTGATAAGAGAGCCATACATAGCTTCCAGTATTACTATCGTCCGTAACACAAGTGGAAGTAAGATAGATGCGGCGCAAGCGTACAATGGGCGTAACGGGACAATTAGTCATGCTTTTTCGTACGTGCAGCCAGATCATCGATTTATTAGACGTTGTCACGTCAAAAACGCTCTTCAAGTGTTGCATAGTGTGTAAACCCACTACTCTATATAATTACATTTGCCGATGTAAAACTCACTAGATCGCTGTCTCAAATCGTTATAACGAGCACTTAGACAAAATAATTACAATATACGATCATTAATAGTCTATAATTTAACTCCTAGATAGAGAGATCACTTGATCGACATGGGAATTTTTACACGCACTTTTCGGCGGCACTTTGATTAGATTTATATTGTAGAAGTGTTTTATTTTGGTTTAGTAGTTGATACAATATTTTCCAAATTCCTTCTGCCAAAACGGATTTTCATGGATTGTACACAGCTTATCCGGAGCTGGATATATTCGGTAGTGGGCTGATCGGTTTTAGAGAAAGCATTGTTGAAGATTTTGTAAAATAAGCAGTAGATTTAGTACAAAGTATGATGTCGTAAACTTAATAAATACATAAATAGATACATTTTATACTCTCGTTTACTCGTTCACCGAGTACAGGGTACATTCAATACGTTATTGACACATGGGAATCACACTTAGCGTAAACATTCTTCTAGGGAGCTTCAACCACCAAGTTTTTTAAAACGATTGTAACCATAAGTATGTGTGTGTGTAAATATATACTAGCATTATTTACTGTTGTAACTTATTTGAATAGTGAACACTTTTTATATGAAAAGGAAGTAAACAAGTCCATAGAACTGCCATAAAAGGCCAACTACTGCTGCTCACACACCTATTTTACTGTTGAGATCATACTCGGCCTTTAAGTTTGGTGTACTCTAACAAAAATGGAGTTTGCAGCTCGCTAGTCTTCAAAGGGGCTAGCAAGATAGCTAGATTTAGATCATAGTACTAACTGTATCCCAAAGACATGAAACTTTCGAAGAGTAACTTAAAGAACATGTTACAGATGAAGGGTTCTCCAAGCTGTAGGTTCCGAATATTTCTTTTGATAGCTGTTACACGAGAAATAAATCCTAGAAGCGCTCGACTATGATGATAGTAAACATAAATCGTTATTACTATCCTTCTGTAATAAACTAATACTAACGATTCGTCGAAATCTTTCATAATCAATTTCATAATAAATTAATTTTATCAAATAAGCTGTCATAAATCTAAATGCCAGTCCAATCAGAAAGTTAAAAAACAATTACTTTTTCGCTAATGAATGGAAAGGAATGATTTCAATATTGTATTCGCTATTTATAATTTTTTGATTAACAATTATTTATATATTCTTGAATATTATTAATAAAACTTTGATCAAATTTAAAGACCAAGATATTATTTCAATGATATAACTTATACAATGCATATTACAGATTTGATACCGAATTTTACTTTCACATAACTTAATTAACTACCCTATTTTTTGCATAAAGGTCTCACTATCAAAGTTATATATAGTTTTTTTGTCCGATTACTATTCACATTAATGAACATACATAACTATGGATTAATCTTACTAGTAGAACTAGTCTCTGGACTCATTGTAAACAAACTGTATTAATTATTTCGTAATTCGTACAACATAATATTTATTTATATATCCAGTTAAATAACATAATACATAAAAATATACCTAATAACTAACCTTAAAATTTAATTATTAAAAAAATATTATTAAAAGTAGTCCCTTTAGGCAAGGTTCCGAAGATACTGGCAGCGTTCCCCCTTTGAATAGCCAGACTAATTCTTTGTCCAAGGTAGCTGCCAGCTCTTCGTTCTCCTGTGATGTCGACTAACCTTTTTGATAATTCCCTAAAAAGCCTTAACGTGCTAGGACCCCACGGACCAAGGGTCTCGACACCGAATGGGACAAAATCATATTCAGAGCCTAGACCCCTGTATTTACAGGCTTTAGCTTTTTCAGCCGCATCACAAGCCGCACCAGCTCTGTTGTTGGTTCCATGAAGATTGGAAGGGGCCAGTGTGTCTGAACAGGTGGCGTCCCATACCAAAAGCCGACCCATCCTCCATGGAATCAAACTCATACCGTTCGGTCTCTTGCCATCGTCTCTAGTAATTCCAGTCGGCTCAAGTAGACTTGGCACGTTGACGGTGGCAAGGGACCGACGTATTATATCGTTGAGTGCGGCATGTCTCGAGAAGCGGCCAGCACTTTTTTGACATGATAGTCCGTGATGTCCTAGTTTGTCGACATCACTGCCACAGGGACATGTATGAGCAGCGCAGACCGGTACCCCAAGCCGCAGACAGGTTGCGATTCGGATAACAAAAAGTTAAAAAGTTAAAGTTACCAAATATAGAAAACGTAATATATATAAAAAAATCAAAAATTAACAAAAGGAAAAAACAATAGTTATTAAATACATTTAACTAGCCATACCTAATTTGGCTGCGTGTGATGTAAAAGTAAGGGTGTGTGCGTGAGTTTCTGTGTGGTATATTCTTAATACAAGGAGTATTATATATTAAGTATTTAAGTAGAAAAAAATAGGCACCGTTTTTGGGTCTAAGGCCTTAAAATCATACCGAAATCCATACGATGTTTTCCCATTGGTGCACAGCCAGGAGTGAAACCGCACTTTAGGATGACATTCACACAACACCAAAGCCAACACACCTCCATCACTTCTATAACTAAAAGCTAAATTTTTTATAAGTTTATCTAAACTTATTTTTTAAGCAGACAGAAGGCTAACTTGATGTTAAGTGATACCACCGCCTATGGACTCACATCCCCAGAAGGTTCGCAAGTGTAACCGAGCACAAAGAAGCTTGTTATAATACAATTGGTAAACTTGTCAAATCACGTCCAAATCGATTAGTACAAAAACTTGGGTGGCGCAAGCTCCTTATCCCCATAGAAATTAATTTAAACATCACGATTTGTGAAATGAATGAAAGAAAGTACAACTTAGGTTTTAACCTAACCCGTTCATAAACGCCACTTAGAATAAAAAAACCTATCCTAATGCAATGCACTGGGAACTAAGACCCTGCATGTAATAGTATCAGTTTTTTAAATTTAAACTCCTTTTTAGGGGGCCAAAGTCTTGCGCCTCCTGAATTTGTTTTTACTCAATTTATTCATAGACAAAAAGGATATACCTTATAACCGATATAGATCTGATTGAATCGTTTAACACATTCCTTTCTCAGGCTTCGTTAATAACCCATCATCACGAGAAATGATTAACAGAACAATTATAGTTAGCTGAATGTCTGTCATTTCGTACCTCTGAGTTTTGATGGACAGGGACGTATTATAACGATCGTATATAAACTATCAGTCTATGAGTTATCTATTCAAAGATATAGGACAATTATGATGAACAAAAATTCACTTTCAATTTTACTTTTTACTAGTATTTTTTGCGTACCATTACGGATACCAGGCAGGTTGCTTAGCAACGCTTTTTTTTTAATGATCAGTACCGAATGTATCAATCTCTGGGTGAGTAGGTAGTGTTTATCCTGTTATATTCGCGAACGCGACTAAGAGATGCCTGATCTCCTGTTCATGTTGGTTTTTAAAGACGGAGTTTGAATAAAAATCTACTGAGTTTGATCCTTGGAAATGAAGGGACGACAATGTAGTTTTACAGAACTGCAAAGATCTCTGATCGTACAGTGATATCATTTCGCTTACCACGCTAGATGTTGGGAGTGTTTCATAGTTAAATTAAAAATAAATACATTTATGAAGTATAAAAGTCAGTTTAAAATAAAATAAAATTCTTAAATCCATATCTGTCCAAACTCTAACAATAATTTATCATTTCTATATCTTCGATATTGATCTGAACGCTTCTATAATAATGCGAGGAAGCCGCTACCGAAATAATTGTTAGCGCCCGCGGCGATTTTTATACTCTCTCTTTTTATCATAGAAAAGGCACAATTATATCAATCGCTGGAGAAATCATACTTTCATACTCTTTGAATATATACTTACTTAATACGTTAATATTTGAATATTATTATCGTTAAACAGTACTAAACAATCGGGTTGAATTGGCGCAACTGTTAATCAGGAAAAATAGTACTATTTTTTAGAGAATTAAATGCAAACGTGCACTAACAAAACTTGTGAATCTGTTGTGTTGAAGGAACTACATTTATTTATTACGGGGGGCAACAAACGATATTATTCCTCTTAATAATAATATTATATATTGCATTGTTTTTAAATTGGATCCATAAGAATCATAAAGAGAATCCACATCATAATTCCTCTTAGGAAACTATGTCGACCTTAAGTCGGAAAACTTCCTTATGGACGCAAACAATGTTAAACAAACAATTTTATGATATAGAATTAAAAACATGACAATTCACACTACTATGTGAATGTTTTAATTGCACATAATATACAAATAAATATAAAATAAAATACCCTTGAATGGTAAATGAATGACTTTTGATTCGTCAGATTTTGTCTCGAATCACCGTCGATATTCCGGACCTTAAAGCGAAAGATACACTCATTGATAAAAGAGAATATTTGTGCTGTGTGTACGAAAAGTCATAATGGCGTGCAAATTTAACGGGATAAAATAAAATAAGTCTCAGACAGTTTGTTTTTATTGAATTATCTAAATCTTTAGTTCAAACATTACTTTCAAATGATAATACATTTATTTTTGTAATAAATTTTATTCATTTTAACATTTTAGTAACAGTTAAACCCTTATGGAAATCTGAAGGCTGCAGCATCTTTTAAATAAGTTTTCTATTTTAAAAAGTTATAGGATATATTTTCCTATCTTTGTCCCTTTTATTTATAGATGGAAACTACGATGTATAGTGAAATCAGTAATTAATTAAGGTTTTTTTTCTACAGCGGAATCGTTTTTATAACTGTAATGATAGTCGATTACCGATACGATACGCTCGAATTTCAATAGACAGACTGACAAGATGGTATTATAATAAATGTCTTATATTTTATAAGGTGGAAACAATTACTACCGAGTTATCGCTTGGTGTGTGTGGTACAATTGATAGAATAATATAAAACTCACCACCTTAAAAAAAACAAACACCTTATTTCCGAGTTAATTATTAATAAATTATACAAGTTTAATGTATAGTAAAAGAGCAATGTAATAGCCCAGTGACTTTAGCGTTTGACTCTTCGTAGATTCGATCCCCGGTGTTGGTTCTGGTTCCAATAATGGACTATCTTTCTATGTGCGCATTTAACATTAGCCCAAAATCACCTGCATCATCCTCACACTCTCTTTCACACAACATAGCCAAACGTATACTACTTACTTTTCTAAATGTTTTAACCTTTTCATATACATTATGTACTCCATCTTTCTCTATATCTTTAGTATGAGCCTGGAAGAGATCGCTTGTTAGCGATAAGGCCGCCCGTTGCATCCCTTGTAAATTATATGTATTGTGTTATTTGTATTTCTTTCTAGCAACGAAGTGTGAATAAATAAATAAATATAATTGTTTTTACATATCATTTGTGTTTGCTGCATGGTTACGAGTTAATACTAATGAGTATAACTATTGGTCGCATCCTCCAGTAACTTAAATCATAGTAAAACGATACAATATCATCGGTTCAGATGTGATTGATTTTAGATTGAAAAGTAATTGTATGGTGTTTTTGACAGCTACTTATTATCATTACGAAGGGATAATTTTTAATATACGTAATTTTTTATCATTATTAGTTGATTACAGGCTTAACAATTCTTGTATTATAATATAATACAGTTAATTATAAATATTAATTTTGTAAAAGTTATTTTAAATTAGCCCCAATTCGGGTTACAGTTATTAAATAAATCCTATAAAATGATCTTATGACCTAGTAATGAGAAAACTCCGCATGAATCACTCTACCTATAGGTGAAAAAAAATCGCGAAGTAATCCTAAGTTGATTTCATTTCGTCTTTTTACGATTTTTGAATATACATTGCTGGTGGGGTAGAGTAGCCATACAAAGGCCAGAATGGAGACGATTGGAGGAGGCCTTTGCCACCAGGCAAACGGACACGCAAGAGAACAAAAGAATAATCTACGAAAAATAGGTCATGTCCGAAAAGAGGGTTTAAAAAAATTAACATAATAAACTAATATATAAAGAAATTTAATCCATAGAGACTGTTTCTTTTTTTTAAATTTAAATCTAAATATTGAATAAAACTTTTTTTTTTCTCTCCGTGAAAACCTTCCTTGGAGTTCGGAGTCCGGTTATCAACATATGTAGCATTTTTTTAATTTATATAGATTTGTTATATCCGTTTCCTGAGAATAAATGCAGTTATCGAGAAGGTTTAACCTCTTTAGTTGAAAGCTTAACTTCATTCTGTAATCGAATCACACGATTTCCAGTTAAATGAATCCTCTAAATGCTAATCTAAGCTGACCTCACACTTAGGTGAAGATAACGTTGAGTTATGTTTAGCTTAAACCAAGTTAAAATGTAACACAATCGTAGATAAATTTGCGATTACTTAAATAAAAAGAAACAACATAACTGTTATTTCTATTTCTTAAAGCAGATCATTCCGTTTGTGTTAATAAATACAGGAGGGCTCATCTGATGTTAATTTATACATAAGCACATGGACACATTTTCAGAGGACACGCAGATGCGTTGCCCGCCTTTACAGTATTGGCACGCTCTTCTTTGAAGAAACCTATGTCAAATTGATTCGGCAATACTTCAGTCGGCAGCTGTACCGACATAGTGGTGTTTCGCCGAATATCAAACTCGGCTATAATCCTCGTGTGTGTCCTCATGTATTAAGAAATAAAAAAATTTTAGCAACTTCGCCATATTTGGAAATTTACGAAAACCTTTTTATACAACGACTCATTTTAAAAAGGAGGAAAAACATTTTTTAACTCAAAACTTTCGAGTTACGGATTATTAAATTGCCAACAAAAATTTAGAGCTCTACCGGTGACATTCATCAATCTTAATTCGGGCCAACGCCCGGCTACAACGTTTGCCGTTGAAAGCTCTCGATAATTTTACGGACCACACGCCAGTCGTAAAGAGCTATTGTTTCTATATAATTCGAATAATTTAATATTTTACTTCGTAATGCCTATTTAATTACGTAAGCACAACATGCATGGTCTTGACAAATGTGTCATTTTTATTAGTATAGATTTATAATAAAAAAATAATTCAAAGAATAAATAAATATAAATTGGTTTTTCGCACATATGTCCAAAAAAAAATTATGAAATCGTGTAACATTTGCACTATATGACTGTACTTTGCCAGTTCTCAAACCAAGGTCGTTGAACGGAGAAAGAGAACTAGCATGATACTTTCCACCGATTTTGGTACACCAGACCATCAGATTGAATTTGTTTAAGCCCAGGGTGAGTGTGTGATCGCTTCTTAATAGTTACAAGCATGTCTAATAATGATTTTGAAGTTTTGCTTATTTTAGCACATTAGGGAAAATTATAAAGAGTAAATTTTTACGATGCGCGCGCACGCCGTCACAAAAAACCAACACCCTAAAGTTAGCTATAGTCAACTTTTTGTGATATTTAAATAAACTTCATTTAACTTGATAATGCATTATAGTAAAACTTTCAATTTATTAAAGACCATTCTTCTATTGTTAATGTCGTTTTTTCTACAAACGTAGAATACAATTTTTTTTTTTAATTTTATCCTGTTACATCAAAGAAGTTTTTATCGCCAACAACACGTTCTTTTTTAAATTTAAAATAAAGTGAAAAATATAACGATATAATGATTCTAAAGCAGTTTAATACTCGCAAACACTTAAAACACTACAATAGCTTTATAAACTAACAATTAAATGCAATATACAAAATAGTCCACTCGTTAAAACCTTTAAACCTCACAATGTCTTAGTTAACCGGGCTACAGGTCAACTAAGAAACATAGGAAATAAAATAGATTCTAATCAAATGGAAAGGCAGACATCACCCATCTGTAATCAGGTTCCATAATGGCCGATGCACTAAGATAAACCACGGCACGTTATAATAATTAGAAGGATGTTAACGAACACACATTCTTGTGTGTGGATTTCTTAATTGTGAAACGGTGAATTAGATTTTTAATGGTGGTCCATTTTATTTGTTCTCAGAAACATGTTTAATCTGTTATTTTTGAGGCTTTTTTTCTCTGCACCGATTTATGATGCTTTCCTCACGATACTCGTAGAAGCTCAGAATTGCGTGCTCATAGTTTATAGATCATGTTATAATAACTAATACATGAATGTATCAGCTTTCACATTTTTGTACCATATTCTTGCCATTATAATTATTATAAAAACACCACCCTTGGCCGCTATACCTGTTTTCGAAGACACTTAATGCAGAAGATAGTAAATACTTTGGTCACCCAAGCTAAACCTCACACATCACTCTATCAGGGTAACAGCAGAATTTTTTCGCCGACTATATCTTTTTGACAGAACGAATTCTGTCGGGTTCGCTAGTTGTATCTAAAACTTGTAACTTGTAACTTTAAAATTATTGTTTTTGTCCTTTCTGAAGCACCCATTATTGTATTTGCGTCAGGCTATCACTAATTCAACTCCAAAAACAGTCTCCAGTTAAGAACACTCACAAATTAAAAAAGTGTATCTAACTATGATAAAATTGACTACGAGTACCAAAGCGGGACCGCTAGTAAAAAAATAATTAGAAGCCGCTTACTTCTAACTGTAAGTAAAACTCAAATCATTTATACAACTGAGAGCTTCACCGATATTATATCTAAATGTCGCCCGAAACACTTGCCGGCTAAAATATCACCGTCCATTACGTGATAAAAGCTAATAAATTTATCACCACACCTCGGAGACAGTAAATCTTCACAATCAAAGGTACAATACGTACGATGACCTAAACAATAAAGAATGCTTTCGAGTTACGAAATTTTTGGTTCAAGTTTTATTCGTTTTTATTTCGCTCCAGCGATGCTTTGAAATTCAAATATGATTAATAAATAATTTTGAATATCGAACAATAAAAATATTGTTACTGTAGCCGAGTTTCATCATCGGACACCAAGGCAGACTGCAAAATACAATCACCTCGACGTCCGTCTCTCGACAACTGCGCCACTCTCAGGGCTGTTTTTGACGCGCACCAGCACTATGTGTACCCGGCTGCCTACTTAATTTTCGAACCAATACGACTTAGGGTCTTATAAAAGAGCAATTTTTAAAAGGCATGCAACGCACTTCCGTCCCATCTGGTATCACTTATTATCAGGTTAGCTTTCCGCCCGTAAGCTCGATTATATATAAAAATATCACAGGAGTGCTAAATACAATAAAAACAATAATTGAACACAATACTTATTTTATCGCTATCGCTCGTGTTTTAAAACTAGAAAACGCTAAATCAACGTGTGCGCAGATAAAAAGTGAATAAATATAAACTCAACAGGCATGAAGGAGCTGAATTAATTAACAGAATTTGATGTTAGCCGCGAACGGGACATTTCACTGACACACGACAAATTCTTATGCCTATGGATGGTTTTATGCAACGGCTGCCATCGCATTTGCATTTGCATTGCAACCATTGTAAAACATCGACAAGATTGTATAATTTGCCCAAAAAAACGGTATGTGTATAAAAACTGTAGTGATTATATTAAAAATATGACGGGGTCTGTTTCGTATTTTTTTTTTTTGCCAATTCTTCTGAACCTTTCTATGCCTGACGTTCATAAGTAAGCCTATGAATATATAATTTTTTGCCTATGTCATTGAGTCATGTCATTCGTATATAAGATATATCAATTTTACATATAACTGTATCGTACTTATATAATTTTTACTAAGAATTAAATAACTAAACATTTGTTATAAAAAAAAATCAGTGGCCCTACAACCTTTGATAGGTCTGGGTCTTAGTTAAATGCGCACATCTAAATGAATTTCTAATGGTGCACTGCCGGGGATCGAATCTACGACTTCAGGGATGGAGCCATTAGGTTAAAATTTCATTTTTACTTTAACTTAGTTTATATGAATATTTTCTATTTTGCATAAGACCATCCAAGCACCCACGCCTAGCTTTTCTTGGCTTTATTGTCAAATCGTATGCTTTAGCCGCCGTCATTATATTTACGACTATTTATACTGTTCGACGTTCTTCCGCTTGGATAAAAACATTTAAAATGTTACAGTCTAAAGCTTTAATTATAAACTTTAGAAGGTAATCTTAGATCATACTTACCTTATACCTCGAATATTATATTGATTGGTTGCAAATATAATCATGAATAATTTGCTTTAATTAAAGGGATTTTCATAATGTATGTGACTTTGGAAATAAGTTTAAAGGCCGGCAACGCACCCACTAAAATATGGGTGTCTATGGGCTGCGAAGACCGTCTTTGGGCGTCCCGCAGGCTTGTTTGCCCCCCTATTATATAAAAATAATATTAATTCTAATTTGGAGTAATTAGATTCAAAACCAATAATTATTTGACATAACCAAAAATTTAGAATTCAATTGATATGCGCTAGAAATGTGAAAAGCTCAGAAAGCTTCCTTTTTTAGCACTTTGAAAAATTGCCGAAATGTATCTTTGGAAAATCTTGACATCTTTTATAATTATTCTATAGCGTCATGATCATAATAAATATAAGAATGATGTAATTACAACCACGATCAACATGATACCGAACACTGACGTAATTAATGACTCATTAATATAAATACGTGTCATAAACAGTCAGTTTTTTACATTTTATTGCGATATTTACATGCAACGGTCAATTTACAACCGCGTAACTGTGACCCACATCTTGTATTGTGATGTATATCATATTTTTAACTCGAAATTATCAAATTAACTTTAATTGGAATGAAGCCTTTTCCGAAACTAAGAACTTATTGAATATTGGGTAAACTCTATGTCGTTGCTGAGGTCATAGGTACTAATCCCAGCTGTGCTTCCAATTTCTATCGCCCAAACCTAATAACCTATCTCAATCGGAGGATAAAACTTGCTGAGTTTCTTGCCCGTTCTTCTCAGAACAAGACCTCCTGGTAGTCTTGCGAACGGATGGCGTAGTTTTGCTCTTTCGCGAATTTTGTAAACTTTTTTGACATTCATAAGCATAAACTGAATAAATAAATTTTGATTTGATTTGATTTGATTTGAATCCATTTCTGAACATCTGAGATAGACTTCTTAATCCAAATATTGATAAAGTGTTACAATAACCAATCGACGGATTGTAATAGTTATCTGTCGATATAAGCTATCCATACTAGGTCGGATCTGTGTATATGTGATAGACATTTGTTTTTTCTGTATGAAAATGATAGTTCAACTGTTCCAATATCCTATATTAAGATTTTAACTTACACCAGTTTTTAAAATAATTAAAAAAACTTTGAAATGTTTAAACATAGACATGCATATTTTATTATTAATTTTGAGGTTGAGATTTACTTTATTTGGTTTATATTTATTATCAAATATGAGTTTGAAGAGCGAAGAGATTGCATTCTCTCCGTCGCCAAAAATGGATTGTCTTCGCAGGGTTTGGTTATTGGGATGCAGATAGGATATCGATCGACTGTCACGTGACCGTGACAGTCATTGTGGATTAATTATTGGGTTCGGGCGTATGTGCGCATTTAACATTCGCTCGAACGGTGAAGGAAAACATCATGAGAAAACCATCTTGCCTTAGAACCAACGTATAGAACACAACTTGTCTATTAGATTGACAAAAATGGTCATGAAACAGATACAGAAATGAGGTCCAGACTAAAAAGGTTTTAACGCCAATGATTTTTGATTCTTTAACAATCAGCACGGTGACACATATGCATGCCTAGTTCTATAACAGGAGTATTAAAACGTTATTAATACCTAGAAACAATACTGCGTCAGTGGGTTTTCTTCACAATTTGATCTAGATAGTCACTTGGCAATTTCACAGAAACGTGATATCATTGTTGAGAAATAAGGAAAAAACTTTAAAAAGTGTGAACTACTAACAGTATAACAAGAATAAACTCAATTTAATTTTTTACAAGAATTTTTTCTGTGTGAAATGTTAATCGTATCTTAAAATATGACAGGTTTTGTATTTTTTTTATTATAATAATTAACTGCTTTTACATGATGAGGCACATGATGCAAGTTGTTAAAAACGTTTTATAAAGCTTAGCAATATCTTCTCAACTATTATATATTATGACATTCATACGTATGCTATATTCTCTTAATAAATCTTTTATGACAAAGACATTCATCCTAAGTAAATAAATAATTTTAAAACAGTATCGCTATAAGCTCTGATCTCTTAGATTTCTGGGCCATGATTAATAGACAAATAGGAGGCCAGAGACAGAGAGAAATCTCAGTCTCACACATGCCGGGTTCCTCACGATATTTTCCTCAAAGCAACTGCTACCGCGCGATAATTCAATTGGTGGACGGATTCCATCCTTCAATATCAGGGATGAGAGTCCAACTAGTATACCAGGCTTTGACCTTACCTCATGACAAACAACTCTGACATGAAGCGTGAAAGCTTCTGATGGATGTATGTTAGTTAGAGTTTTGACAGGATATTTGATATATGTCCTTTAAACTGACAATTTACTAGTCAGTCATCTTTTTATGAACATAGCACCCAAAAGTGAATGTAGATCACGATACACACACCTGAGATTAACATAGATCACGGGTCAAGTGCGTAGGCGCATCTTAACACCAAAAATGTTTTACGCGCACGACTCTGAATAAATTACGTTTATAAGTTGGAACTCATAGTATTTTTGGTGTTTTGATTATTTAATATTTTTTATATGTAATAAACAAAGTTAAATAAACTCTATATATCAGATTTGATCTAGAGTAGAATATTTTAAATATATAACAAGGAGGAAGGGAAACGGACAGCAGGCTCAAATTATGTTATGTCATAACGCCACTCATGGACAACGACAGATCGTGGCAAGTGGGTCGCCGGCTTTTTAAAAAAAAATATTTTGTAAATGACTTCTTTGCTGGCCATATCGATTCTTAGGCATGCTGCTTCCTTTAAAATAGTTTTCTTTATCATAAAAGCAATTATAATTTACACATCAACAAATAATCATTTTTGTTCAGTCGGGAATCGAAACAGGATCCCAGGCTTACTAGCACTCATTAATAACACAATAACCTTATTATAAATACATATATATGTAGACTTTTAATACCACTGGGTTAATATTATCCCAGTGGTATGAAAAGTAAATAAATCAACCTACATTTAAAATATCAGAATCCCCTTGAATAAGTCAGAAAAAGAAATTATTTACATTGAACTCCGAACACGCCAACTTGCCAATTGATTTTATTGGTACAGCCACTTGACATAAGTGATCGCGTGTTTGCTTTTACGTAATTTCTGAAAATTAGCATATGTTGTAATATTGAATCTGTATTCAAGTACAATAACACATTTTATTTGCTCAATATGAATTCGACGAACTGTAAAAGGAAATATAGGATATGAGAAATGTCAATAAGGACTTATTTCACTTCAAATTTTATAAGTTCATTATCTCTACGCCTCTTTAGTTAGTCCATTACTCGAGTACGCCCTGCACTGGGGGAGCCTACTACTAGGTGGGCTGAAACTGACGACATCAGTCCACCTCGTCTCCATTCAAGGAGCGGGTCCCCCGGTTCATGACCATGCAAGCTCTGGTCTGACCACCGCCACTTAGACTTTTATGAGTCATTACAACAATATTAAATCACAATAATGCTACAAAAAAAACGTAAAGTTTTCTTTTTATAAAAAAAATTAAATATTATTTTTCAGAGGTCTACCTCATATTACGCTATGTTTCTGATATGAAAATAGCTTTTAAACGATGTACGACACGTAGTTATTACGAATTGTTTTACATCTCTGACCCAGATGTGGTTGAAACCTAAATACAAAAACCACATACTGGCATTACGTTTAGCAACTACAAACGCCATACACTAGCATACATTTACTTTATGCATGTCTATATCAGTGACCATGCAGATAAATAATATATTAATTGCACTGGTTATAATTATACCATTATATAGTCGTAAATTTGTGCATTTTCTCTCAAAACTGTTAAAACCCAAGTACACAGTCAAAAGCCACCCAAACGCTTGCCTTGTCAGTGATATATGTTTTTAATAATTAATATCATTATAAAAGTAACGAAGTTTTGGTGTACATTACTAGTAATTGTATGCCCACGTCTTTGTACGTGTGTTTATTTTATATTAATACTGTGATATTACACACAGGAGCAATTTTAATATAAAAACATCCAGAAATATTACATTACGAACCACCAAAGCTGTTATTTATACACCTATACTGTATTTTTTTAAAGTGGCAGTTTTTGTCACGCACCACCACTTTTTGGAACAAGCTGCCCACTGAAGTATTCCGAACCAATTTGACTTAGGGTCCTTCAAGTATCAATTCCTCAAAGGCCGACAACGCACTCGCGAGCCCTCTGGCATTGAGTGTCCATGGGTATCACTCAACATCAGGTGAGCCTCCAGCCCGTGTTTGCTGTTGTTCTATTTAAAAAAAGTGTAATGTCTGTTCCATGATCATTTATCAATCTAATTGTAGGTTAGCTGCCTCCTGTGCCGTTCAGGCGAATGTTTAGGACATAGACAGAAAGTACACTGGTTCACAGACGGGGATGAAACAACAGACAATACAATCTCAGAGTCGCACGCTGAAGCTGCTATCACTAGGCCAACACTACTTACATTAGGTAATTAAAAAGTAGATCGCGTAAATCATTGAAATAATAATTACAATCAATTAACAATCTTACGTTTTAATTAACGTTTGTATATAGGCAATACATTAAATATTCCATGACCTGTCGGCAATAAATAATGCGTTAGAAAATAGCTTTGTATAAAGAATTGAGGTTTTGTGGGTCGTGAGAACCCACACCTACGGCACGCACTATTTGGAAAATGAAAAAATGTTGACAGTTATTTCATCATAATATATTATGCTTTTCACAGCGTATAATGAACATGTTTATAGTGGAATCTCGCTGTTAATCCTTAGGGTCTTTAGAGCTCAGCTGGGACTGTTTGATTAATATATATTGCGTTATTTATCGCGTTTCATAAATGCACAGCGCCATTGCTTGGAATTACATTAAATGACGAATTTAGACAGATACAATGAATTAAGAAATCATATACTAATTAATTATAAAGGCTTTTTGTGGCGATTGAACCAATCAAAGTACTTTCTTCCTTACAATAGCGATACTGACATTTAGTATGCATTTTCAAAGTTGTCTTAATATGCGTAGTGATGTTTCTGAATCGCGTAATATAAAAACTCAATATTGGAATCGCTATTAAGAGTTAAAAATTATGCATTCAATCTATGTTTACTACTATCGTATAAACCACAACGCGTAAACAAAAAGTTGTTTTTGCGTTTGAACACTTTAAAAAGTTTTATTTTTTTCATTTTATAAATTTCTATAATCTATTAAATTTTTAAACAATTTCGGTTAATTATGTAACAGTGTATGGCACGATATCTTATACCCAAAGCTTTCGATAAAATCGAAGATATTTGATGTTTACGAAGCAGGTAACTTCAGCATAATAGGCAAGATATGGACGTCTAACAGATTTTAAATTAGCTTAATCTTTACGCTCCTAGTAATTTTAAGTATTATTGAAATCACTGAAATTGTATGGAGTCTTAATTATATTAATTAAAGAAACCCCGTTTATATTGGTAGCCCTTTTAATGAGTCATTTGACAATGACTTAAATTTTTGATATTATTGAATGGTTCCGTCACCATATATAAACTTATTTTATATAAAATTTTAAAGTGTAATACAGAAGCGTATGCTGATAGTACAGCAATAAATCTACTAAGCTAAGTGGCGTCCGTTGTAACACGGCTTGTTTGCACGATCAAGATATCTGCCTAATGATTGTTACAAGACATCTGGGCACTGAGCAGTCACCACGAGCTTTTAGCTATGGCCTATTATAATGTAAATCTATCGCTTTATAATAAACTAATAAACCTAAGTAAACAGAAAATGTTTTTATACAACAAATTTTCTAACTCCCACTCAAATCAAATCAAATCCAAAAATCAATTATTATGTAAGACAATGTACACTTATGAACGTCAAAAAAGAAATATAAATCAAGGGTGTCAAAAGGAAGAGAAGAACTGGCAATAAACTCTCCGCCACTCTTTTTAATCTTAGATTCTAGTGGGAACAACACGCAAATACATAGCGAAATAACTAAGGCCACTGCATATACGAATTCAAGTACGACCACCACAAGTAGCACCCGTTTACGAGTATGACGCCAGCCATCGACCCCATGGCCATAGTTTAGGAAGAGAGACTCACTCTATTAATCTTTGGAAGTAGACATTTAATCGAAAGTTTAGAAGTGTGCTGTCCCTGGTTGTACAGTAACATTACAGCATAAATATATGTACCAAGTTAAAATATGATCATTGTATTAATAAAAGA
Organism: Pieris mannii; assembly: GCA_028984075.1. NCBI lineage: Eukaryota > Metazoa > Arthropoda > Insecta > Lepidoptera > Pieridae > Pieris > Pieris mannii. The sequence continues at coordinate 11,874,244 of CM054779.1, read as the reverse complement.
GATGTACATACAGTTGTTATAATTTACACCCACACATTCATGCACCCACGCGGTACTGTAATTAAAAACAAATAAAAAAAATGTTATTCAAATTACTATTAAATTTGTTATGGAAGATCTGGGAAGACATGGGTATTGTTTACCTAAAATTGTTCCCAAATCAAACAAATCATAATCCATTCTTTATAATGAATAAAAAAAATTTTATTTACACTGAATTCTTTGCCTAATTAAAGTCTTACTCGAGGCTATAATATATCATTACAGTAACGATTTTACACAGCGCAAAATATGTATAAAATAAGCTAAGAATCTAAAAACATTATACCGTTCAAGTCACCCTAAGCCTAGATATGATCTAAGATAAAGATTGTATTGACAGCTCTTTCAGTTAGGTTCAAACACGAATGCTTACAATAAAACGAATACTGTTTTTATGGATATAACCATTGAGCTTATAATTGTATGGCGCAATTCATCTAAGACTTGTCATTAAATATATTGAACTTTGAATTTAAAGTCATGCTTCATAAGATGCATTTTACAGTGGCTTGATTATAGGTTTTGTATTAGCTGCCTCTATAATGAGACATTGATATGTTTCCATTATTCATATTCGTGCGAAATAAATCACAAATGATATGATTTTCTGCAAATGGCAGTAGGAAATGAGTTGATCGCTTCAAATTGACAACGGATTTAAATAATTGTTTTTGACTTTCAAACGGGGTCACAGATCCAGTTCATCCCGAGGTTAGGCTTCCTGTATTCTGTGGCTATACATATAGTGTTTTTATAAAATACTACTTTACGAAATCTGAAATTATTTTTGACTCATATGTCAATAAAAATACAAATTACTTATGAATTACTTTTTTTTAATTATTACTTCCAGTTCTCTAAACAAAGAACTTATGGTCGAGAAGAACTGGCCAAATCTATGTCCACCAATTTCACTTTATGCCATTATTCCTTTTATCCCACCATTTCGTAGAACGCGTTTTGGTCAAAGCTCACCGATATCCAGATTAAGCATTTTGATTAACGAGCTTGGTCTGGATATCCATAGTTGCTCAGCTCACACATTGAAATTGATTTTGTTTAATTTTTGTTTAGTTTCTTAAGTTTATTTTTTTTACTATTTTTTTTTTGTTCTGTCAAATAATGTCATATTTGCCTATAAGTGTTTGTCACATTTAAAATTTTATTTTGTGATTTTCTATTTTTAGCGATGTAACAGTGTGCCAAGCGTTGGCAAGCTTTTTATCAATAAAAAAAATATTTCAATGATTATGACTTCTACTTTTTCTTGTTCTTTTACACTTCTCTATCTTATATTTACGTCGCGTATTTGCTGATAAGCAATAAACCTCTTATGAGCATTATTTACTCAAATATGTTCTTGCAAAAATCTTCTCAATTTCCTCCAACAATAAAACATACTACTTAAAACCAGGACAGTCCACTTAGTAGAAATATCATAACCAATTAATCTCTAGAATATGACCAACAATAAAAATACCCTAGTACAATTACAGTGCAGATCCGAGGCACGTACGATGCTCAATTAGAGCGTAGTATCTAAAACGCGATATCCTCACCCATTACGAAGAGGCTATCTTAAATTTCTCATCTTTTGACTCATGCAATGTTCGCGAAAAGTCGGACTTAGGCCTTTCAACTATAACTAGAATGCTTCATTATATCCTGGTTTATTTATGAAACTAGACATAATTTGGTATGTTTTAATGTGTTCTAATCTGATTTTACATAACTTTTTATAAGTTCGCTGCAAGTATTAATGTTTATTTGCAAATTTGGTTGTTATTGAATTAAATTACGTATTTATTTAATACTAATTGTATAAACAACCAAACAAAAATCATTTATTCATATAGGTAACATATTACACTTATTAACTTCAAAAAAAAATAAATATACATGAAATGATTCTAATTTTACATTTACTGCCAGTTCTCAAATCAAGGGCGTAGAACGGAAGAGAAGAACTTCAAACATAAGAAGAAAGTCTTTTCTCGCTATAATATTATTATTATATATTATATGAAGTAAAATTGTGTTTTACATTAAATCTATCAAAAGTTATGGTTGATTTTATGTACCAATTCTATAACTTAATATCATTTCATATACATAGTACCTAAACAATTGGACGGTAAACCGTAACGTGTATTATTAATACATATTAAAATATGACATCGCATACCGATCTCTGTCACATTGTTTCTTTTTTATCTTAAAATTATACCAACCATAATTAAGTTTATTTGCCAAAATTTTAATCAGTTTCCATTTCATTATCTCTTTGTATTAAGTTTCATTCGGAATCCTTAAAACGGCCAGTTGTTCCAATCTAAAATAATGTGACAGATCTTTATTTACTGAAAATCGAAATTGGCGAACGAAACTGTAGCACAATCACATAATTTATCCTCTGTACGGTTTTAATTGAGTAAAAGAACCGAAGCCGCTCTCAGCATGACAAATCCAAAAATCCACGAATTACACCCATAATTTATGTACGCAACAGGACACGAGAGTTCATCTGCAATATTAAGCGTGAGATACGTCGGTCGATATGACCCACATTCACCGCGAGCGACTGTTTATGATGACTTTTTGAAAAATGTAGTTTTTAATTTCGAATGGGTCGAATCGAATGAGCTCACATGCGACTTTAACTGTACGACATATAAATTACTACTTCATATGCCCGCTACGGAAGTCGATATTTTACACGAAATTAATGCAGACGTTTTTTACGAAAATCGAATATTTGATTCACATGTTTTAAATTTCGAATTTCTCTTGTTACAGTCGTTCTTCGGGCGGACATACAACAACCTGTCCTCGATATCCGAATGCAAGAACAATGGTGAATGCGTCATCAATAAGAAGAACAGGACAGCTTGCAAAGCGTGCAGGTTACGAAAATGCCTGCTCGTTGGAATGTCTAAATCTGGATCGAGGTACGGAAGGAGGTCGAACTGGTTCAAAATACATTGCCTCTTGCAGGAACAGCAACAGCAGCATATACAACAATTACAGACAAATAAATCACCGCCTTCATTTAACACGTCAATAAATCCTTCGTTCCTACCAACAAATCTTTTGCCGGCGGCGGCTTTAGCTGAATATTATAAAAATTCTGAGAAGTCTTTTACTGACGACGTAACCCGGCAGAGCGTCTCGCCGTCTGACTCTGGTGCATCGTCAGCTGATCCAGAAGATGATAACAGTTCAAGAAGCACTAGTGGTTTAAGTATATTCCGATCTGCGTCATCGCCAAGCAGTGATAAGGACATTCGTTTACACGCTATTAGACATCAAAATAAAGATGTAAAAAAGAAAAAGCCGTCCATGGCTCCCTTCGGGTTATCTCATCAGCTGACTCCGACGCCTAGTTTTACTCCTCGTAGTGTCGCCTTCATGCCATCTCCAATGCCACAAATGCGACAAATTCCAGCAATGAGTTGGCAAGGTCGCAATGGAGGTGACCTACTACTACATTCCCCTGCCGTCGCTGGGATAGCTGTGGAGCAAGATCAACCTATCGATCTATCTATCAAGTCTACCGCTGTATTGTTTAATGACGCTAGCGATTCCGAGCCTGAGCTTAGTATTGACTTGAATTCAGACAGTAGCAAAGATATCATGAAAAATCCCCTGGACTTAAGTCTAGGACGGACAGAAGAAGTGCCAATGACAGGGTAATGTTGATTTAATCATTCCAGACACGTTGATTTAAATGTAAATACCTTAGATCTGTATAAATTAATTAAGAAATTACTCTGCCATACAGTATTTAAGAATCCGGACATTCCTTCTTTGTAGAGTATTTAAATTTTAATTAATTTTATTTTATTTTATTTAGATAATAGTTGAAGAAACAATGAGGTAGTGATATCGAATGCCATGTTTAATGTAAGTCGTATTGACTTTTAATGTGTGTTTAAGAGTAAATACACATATAATAAAGGTTTTTTTTTTGAAAAAGTTGGCTGCGTTGCTTTTATTTTCGCTTTTCTTTTAAATCCTTTTTCTAACGATTTTGTCAATGCTCAAGTTTCTTTTTAAGAATTTTGACAATACTAAATGTTTTTCAAACTAGCAGTCTAACTAACCTTAAACTATTTTTTTCAAACTAGCTTTTGAGAAAAAAAAAACTACTGTTTCCTAAAAATGTAATATATTTAAAATTTAGTTTTAAAACCTGATATTCGTGCCAGTGTTATATGCCAGTGTATATATGTTTTACCAATTTAGTTAATGGGATTTGTGGCCAGTTCGTTGAAGCTTAAAATTAATGTAAATATGACTTCTATGTTACAAGCTGTTTGGTATCTATATTAAGTTGCAGTATTTTCTTCTTTCCGCTTCAAATCGTTGCCATTATGGAGAGTTTGACGTGGTTTCAATATGTGAGTTTAAATTTATACCTTTCTTGACATGTATGTAACGAAAAAGCTCAAAAACGGCTCAAAAATTATTTTTCATGTGTTTTGTCTCTAAGTAATATGTTTGGTTTTAAAAAAAATTAGAAAATAATGACTATCAGAAATAATTAGAGTATTATCTTGTCTTATACTATTTAGTTATTTTCTTCTTACAACAGAGCTTCTGTTGACAAATACGTATTTTTTTATTAAAACATATATAAACTTGTACTTATATAATATATTTATATTTATATGCTTATATAACTTATATTATTGGTGACAAAAATTAGGATCTCTTGACCCTTGCAAGAGATATAGTCGAATTCAATAAAAATTGTTTAGAACTATTTACCAAACAGCTCGTTATCGTAACATTATAATATTTGGAATCTTAAGTATTTATTTTAGTTTTAAGGCCAGTTAATTGAGTCATATTAGTTAGGATTGTGCTAGAATAATTCTTATTTTGTAATTTATAATTAGATTGTGTTTTGGTTTGATTTGTGTTAATGTTTCGTTGTTTGTTTTTCATTTTGTTGGAGATTTTATACTTTTATACATTTTTGTATTGCTCATGTCAATATCATAGTTGAATGCTCATTATAAATCAGCAAAGAAATGCTTTCTTTTATTTATACCTTAAATAACCTAACTTACACAGTTTTATTCGTCAATCGACGTATTCCCGTGTGGAGTTAAAGTCAAATCATCCGAGTTCCTAACTGACATAAGAAAATAAGGGTAATCGTTGAGGGTAGATAAAAATTAAGAATTGCATGTATTTTGTATGTATATATCATACCAAAAAAATAATAATAATATTAGGCTCAATACCCCTTATCGCTTAGGCGTTCGAAAGATAGATAGTAGCCGATTCTCCGACCTACTGAATATGCATAGTAAATTTCATAATAATTGGTCGAGCCGTTACGGAGTATGGTTACATTGTGACACGAGAATTTTATATATATATATAGAGATAAGAATTTGTTTTATGTAATAGGAGGCAAACTGGCAGGAAACTAATCAGATTTTCTGATTATAACCCTTTAATAATAATTATTAGTAATTTCTTACAATATTTTTATAATTTACAGAACTATACAATGAACGAAAACTAATTTCCTAGTATTAGTGTTTATTCCGTGAATACAGAAGTAATATTTACATAGAAAGACACGTAGGCAAATATTGAGTTAAATTAGAATAGACACGCCTAGGATATAAGGTTCATCATGGCTTGACGGAAAAAGGTCGAAAATTGTTACACTACTGTCAACTACTGTGGGCTTCCGAAAATCAATTATTAATTATTCAATAGATACCCAATATTGAAACTACGTTGTGAGAAATTTTTGTAGTTGTATTTGGTTAACATAATTAGGAATACAATCGTAAGTCGTTCTTCGTATGTTAGAGAAACTACGTCTGAAGAAGACGGAAACCACTATGGTATATATTCAGCTTTCTGTGCTCTTTACTTTTTTATGTTGCGTGAACGTCGCTTATGGACATTGCCACAAGGTTCGCAAGTGCGTTACACTGCTCGCTACTTAAAAAATTTAAATTAATTATTAATAAAATTATAAGTAAAGTGATAAGTACAAATGTGTTTCATTTTTTTAATTCAAATAAACTTACCATGTTACCTATTAAGCCTTCAAAACGTCGTGTCAAGTAGACAATGTGATATGCGTCTTAAATATAATGAAAATAAATTAAATATAGAGCAAAAACTCGTGCTCCACTTTCCAGTTGTCTCCGGAGGAAACATCTCAATAAATCAGCGCCATTTTAAGCTGTAACGACATAATTTTTTGGTTAAAGGTGTAATCTCAATTAGGGCGATATGTTTACTCGTTAAAATCGCAATGATTTTGATTGTACATTCGAATGGAAAAGTGATTTTTGTTCAGTGCATTAAGAGGCAAAAATCTATCTATTTCAACACGTACAGGCTACTTTTGTAGATAAATCGGTTTATAGTTATGATATTTAAAAAAAAGTTTTTATTTAGGAAACTCTTGCACAGCAAAAGTATGAAGCGCCTCAAAATTTTAATTTACTGTCAGTTCTCAAATCAAGTGTGTAGAATGGACAGGGCGAACTGCTAAGAAACTACAAAATAAGGGGATGTTACCATCTCCTTGCTCCACATGACACGGAAACATTGTAATAAAAAACACACGTACTAAACTCTATCAGCCACAAGCATGGCAAAATATCACTTTAGTTATGGTGAGAACAAAACGCAAACACATGGTAGATCATGGTAAACGAAGGTGAATCAAGATTGAAATATTTATGTACTACTCCTAATTTGACTTGGAGAACTTCCAAGGCGTTAACACAAAGAAATTCTCAAAGTTTTATTGGAACTCTCTATATAATATAAGTCCGATTTAGTTCCATTAAAAAGAGTGATAGAGAGTTTATTGTCAGTTCTTTTCTGCCGATCTACGCCCTTGATTTGAGAACTGGCAGTTAATGTAAAATTAGATTATTTTATTGTATATTTCTCTTTTTTTGACGACTTTATTTTTGACTTTGACTTTGTATTTGTTGGTCGTAAACTATGAATTATCAAAATAAATGACTTAACACAATTAATTTAATGTTCGGTAAAAATTTAATATAAAAAATTAATGTATTTGCACTGAAAATATATTTTCGAATGTCGAAATTGTTTGAAGTTATACTGCTTTTGCCGCGATGGAGTAAAATGAGGAGAGTGAATTTTTACGATGCGCGCGCACACCAACACCTAAATTCGATGTCATAAAGTTAGGTCTAGGTGGCATAGAAATCGATAACTATGTTCAAGTTGCATATTCTTTAATATTTTTTATATTTCCAAGACGTGTTTCGTAACAGTACAATTAAACAGTGTGAATAAATAAATATTATTTTGGAGTTTTGAAATCAAGTTCGTGATAGTATTTACGAATAATTTATTCATTTAAATAATATATATTTAAATGAATACATTATTAATCACTACTGCATTTTAGTTACGTTTCCATACGCCAAATAAGTATAACTTCTAATCTCATTTTTTTTTTTAATTTATCCATTCCGTTTCTGTGACACAACTGTCACATTTTGATTGAACATCAATAATTCGTAAAATTTTAGCAGTGGATACGGAATAATTCTCAATAATCCTTTGTCTTCAGTAGCGGGATTCTACGCAATAATATAACAGCGCAGTTAAAATTAAGTGTAATACTAAAACAACACTAAATTTCGAATTTTAATGACTATATAAGCACCGAGTATTTTATTGCAATTATTTCACACCTTTCCACAGTAGCTAGTTTTGTGTTAGAGCAGGGTTAATTAAGTCCGATCGCTTTTACGCCGTTAGTAATTACAAGAATACTGATCGCAAATTTTAACCCCATATTTAGATAGCTATTCGAGAACACGTAACGAAACTCATTCAACGCTAAGCAAGGAATGGAATCTTTAAGGCAATTCTCTTGCGACTGTACACTTAATAATTTGCCCATTACTCGCACTAACAAGCAACATTTCTTTTCGTATTCACTATTTATGGAAATAAAACTTTAAAAGAATGAGAGCTCCAATGACTTCCTGGCTCAGCATGAGCGTGCCTAAGGGGCTCGATTGGAAAACTTTGCAATAAGAAAGACATGTTTCCTTCAAAAACGAGGTTAGTAGTTTGGCCTGTATTTATGTTGTATTGTGAATTTTTGAATTAAGCTTCCACGGATGATAGGTTTAGTAAATGTACGCTTGTATATCTGTTCATTTATTTCTCGGATTCATATTCTGGAAACACCTTTTAAGCACACTTACGTTACTACTTACGTTAGATTAAGGATTTTATTTTGCGGTTATTTAATAACAATTAAGTTTTTGTTTTTCATCAGATATATTTCAATCTATACGTAGGTAAAGTCCCAAACTAAGATTTAAGATATGTCAAACAGATTTTTTGTATGATAAAGAGCATGCCCTTTTTTACAAGCTTAGGGAAGGTGTCAAAACGAGAACAACCTCCACTGAAAGTCTACTCTTCAGCAAGTTCAAAATACCTACAGAATCGGAATGTGGAATCAAATCAAATCAAATTATTTATCCCAATTAGACCACTTAAAATGGCGCTTTTGAAAGTTAAATATAAAGATGATTCTAGTTGCCCCTACCAAAAGGTAGTTTCGTGTGGAGAAGAACTCCACACTTACTCTTTTAAAATAGGATTTACAATATATATACATTAGTTGAATAATTGCCAGCAGTTAACCCAAAAATGAGAAAGCAACTTCTAAACCTAAACAACTAATCTCAGAACAATGATATCACGGGCCATTGTCTCCTTAATAAACATCTTTTTGTCCTAGGCGCGACAGACAGCCCCTTGTGCAGAGGTTGTTTCAGCGCAGAGGAATCAGACACCCACGTAGTCCTGGAATGACAGGCTGTGGCTAAACAACGTACAGAAATCCTCGGAACAGTGAGGACGCTCCGTGAAGCCTGCGAAGTGCCTAGGAAGCTTCTGTGCATTTGGAAGGAGTTAGGCTGGCTTAGTTAGCCAGGACTTCGCGTATAACGGACCTATTGAGCGTCTAAGTGCGGAAACAGAGTTCATATACCATAACCATAGTTAAATAATTGAATGTGAAGATAATGCACCTGTAGAATAAAATTACTATACAGGTCTATTATTGTATGACTTCCAGCTGTTGAGGTAGTGCGGATGAAACCTGGAATTATTCCATTTAATTATGTAACTTTGGTTAGCTTAATTATCACAAGGATTGTGAGAGATGTTTGTAATTTAATAGGTTTAATTATTTTTAACTTTCAATGTTAATCAACAAGCTTTTTAATACTTTTTTATACCAGGATTGACATTTATAAACTATATATAAACTCAAAGATTTTGTATACTGAATATAACAAATGATATTCAATATTTGTTTGTCATTTTACTATGAGCAAAATAAAGTACATAATTTCGATTACCTGTAAGTACACATTCATAAAAACTAAATTTTCATACACAACACACTTCAAGTATTTCATCATAATGAGAAAAATAATTGTAACAACGAGGAACATTAAGTAATCCAACAATTTTTCGACTAACGAGCCGCATTTCTTTTCACCCACATCCCGACTGCGAAGAAAAAATGATGATTCGTTACTTCTGCCTGACTTCGTGACAAAAATCTCACCAAACACCATTGAAACCTATACACGGGATACGCGCCGTTAACGCTTTGTTAATAAGAGTTAATGTTATATTCCTATACAGGTGTCAGGTGAGAACGAAAACTTAATAATATCAATTAAATCTGTTAAGGTTTTATTGTACGCAAGCCTTATTAGGATAAGCGTACAGTTATGCGTTAACAAATGAGAGCATTCGCTGTGTCGGCATTTATGAACATGTTATTATATTAAATATAATCATAATCTTGGGCTAATTAAAAATTATGAGTTACAAGAAGTATTTTCATTATAATGAGTGCTCTGGTTTATTATGAGTTCGTGCATACAAAATAAAATAATTGACAAGATGAAAAGTCACTTAACCAACAATTTACTTTGCCATTAAGGGTATTTTTACATTGGTCTACAGCTATATACGTCAATAATTCATGTAATAAAATGCTGTAAGAAAGTAAATTGACAAGAACAGTGTAATTAGTATCAATAATTCCCTTTAAGTTGTAACCGACTTATTCACTAAAACACACCACTGCTGTGCCGAATCACACCGTTAAGGAACTATTAATTGTACAAACCAAAAATCACGTAAGTAACATTTTGACAAGAAAGTATCAAATGACTTTTCAAAATCTTTTAAATAATTTTAAAATTTATTTTACCGATAGAAATTCACGTTATTCATGTACGTCTTAGGACCTTACATATGAAATTGGCGTTTTGGATGGAACAAAAAGGAGTTTTTTTTTAAATAGAAAATATTTAATTACACGTATGTACCATTGCTTTCTTTGCATTTTGCCATCATAAAACTAATATTCAGACGGGAATCCTCAAAATCTTTGAAGGCAGTTTCAATTTAAGTTTAAAGTTATCCAAATTTAGAAATAAATGGATTTTGGAGCAGGGTCCGGGGAATAGTATAGATAACAGTCATTAAAAACAATTGAATTTGGAATCTAATACTAAATATAAATCTAAACTAACCAAACAGGCGATATTTGTGGTGAAAGTGGCCAGTACGACAAAACGCCAATTGTAAGGACCTAATATTAAATAGAGCAGAAACATGACTTATTCGTGGTAGTCGGGTTTACAGGGTTAGGTTATGAATATATTATTAAGATCTTTCATCATCATCTTACTAATTTAAGTTTTTTTTGTATAAGTAAGTAATGATTGTTAACTGTTACTATTTTATGTGAATGTATGAATATATACTCCGTTTTTGGGTTTTGTCTATAATTTAATTGTTCAGATATTGTATAATGATAAGCAAATAAATTAATTATAAATGTGACGAAAACGGGTTATATGATATCCTGTGGGTTAATGTTACTTTTTAATTATTTATTTTTTGAAAGCCTATGCATAGCCGAATTCAAACTAAAAATTATATAAACTAAATATTATAGCAAAAGTTATTTTAATATTATATAATAAAAAAACATGAAACAACTGGCTGACTATTGTCAAAGATAGTCATCTGGAAAGGGTTTGAGGAGGGTTATGTCCCATATTCACAAGTAACTGATATTTAGCAATAAATAAATACTGATACTGATGAGATTAAGGATATGAGAAGAAATAAAATAAGGCTTCATTATTATTATATTATATTATAAAACAAGTGCTCCGCCGAGTCTATGTGTTGGTTTTTTCACTATAAAATGAAAAAACGACTGCACGGAATTCATGACAGTTTTCGCCAATGTCAATTCTGATTCAGAGGGAAGGTTTAGTCATATAATTTTTCAAAGCTTATGAGTCACTGAATGCTTTTAATTCCTCAATAAGTGAACTATTTAACGAAAAAAATGACCAATTGAACTATAACTTAAAAACGTCATTTTTTGGTACGTTAAGGAAAAATGATAAGAGTAAATTTTTATGATGCGCGCACGCCGCACACCGTCATAAAAAGCCGACACCCTGAAGTTATAGTAAACATTTTAGTTTTTGTGATATATAAATAGACTTTATTTACATATCACAAAAAACTGAAATATAATTATTAGATAATGCGTTATACTAAAACTTTCAATGTTTTAAGTTTTTGTTATTGTTAGTGTCGTTTTTTTCTACAAACGTAGAATTTTTTTTAAAGATTTTGATCTTGTTACGCAAAAGAAGTATGAATTCTAACTGTAGGTACATATGTAAACACACTTTTTTTATTTAGAACCAATAGTTCCTGATATCAGCGGAACTAAATACAGAAAATGTGTCATGTAGATTTATATTTTTTTCTGATTATTTGTTATAACTAAAAACTAAAAAAACACTTGTTGTCGAAGTTACGCCCTGAGAGTATAGCCACTCTCTTCGACTATTACATTGCATTAATTCATTACATAGCAATATACATTTCATTATTTCGTTTTTTCTTTCCATTATTATTCTATTGTTGAACGCGAGTGGTTAGTATAGAGCGAAAATTAAGTCCTCTGTTATTAAAAGTATGTATAATAGTTACAATAGTAGCCGGTAACACAATACTTGAAGATATGGTTTCGTGAGCTTAATTACGATATCAATGAAAAAGAAATAATAAACCAATTTTTATAGTATGCACCAGGCGTCATCACCTTGACATTATGTAAGGAACATTCGATAGGGTCTGCGTACATAAAGAATTATTCGCGATTTAATTATAATTAAAATTGAAAAGTATATTTTATTTATATGCCAGCGTTCTTAGAATTTTTCCATATGATTTATAAATACATATATAATATACTAACCCGAAACAAACATCGCCACACATGCTGGAATATCCGGCGAACTCTAGCAGATAACAAACGTGGCTCTGACAAATGTTTCCAAGCCTGTTCCAAGTATTTAATGACACACTCCGAACACAGAAAGTACCTGGGTTGGTATCCCATGGAATAAAGTCCCATCAAATTAAAATACATAAGTGATGTTCGGATAGGGAAGTGTATAGACAAGGAAATTGATAAAAAAATACATAAGACTAACATAATCTTAACTTACTACTACTACCCACAGAAGTATTTCCTAACCAATTTGGGAATTAGGATCCTTTAAGAAAATAGCGTATCAATTCATAAAATACCGGTTAGCACTTGCGAGTCTTCTGGTAAAAAAATAAGAAAACATCATTTCACACTTTCCCGTTTGATTTATAAAAGCAAGTGGTGATGGCGAATAGAAATAACATTTTGTTGATACACAATCTTGAGAAGCTCCCGTTTGTCAAAGCTAAGATTTCTCTAAATTATGTATTTCAGTAACAACCGAAGTAAGATTAACTAAGGTTCAAAAGATCTGCAGTGAATATATAAATATAACAATCAAATATACAGTATTTACGATTTTCTTAATCTACACAGTAATAATAAAAACATTTAAAAATTAATAAAAACAAAATTAACAAAACAACAAATATATTTTGTCTGAATTAATTTCGCTCATTTTTTCTCATTGCAAAAATACCTTTACGTAACATGACCAGCCTAAATAAGCATCCGTTAATATTTAATTGGATGTAATCGAAGTATCATTTAATAAAACTTCATTCCGAGGGCTCGATGGCTGTGTTTTATGTACTTTATTGAACGCAAATGTATACGATATACAAGATACCGAGGACAGCGATATTATTAAATATTTTTTTAAATAATTATATAAATTAACTGTATCTTAACAAGTGTCAATGATGAATAAAGTATTGAATATTGATAAAAGAAGGTACTTCTTTCCTGAACTCTAGGCTACTTCTACTACTTCTTGATGGGGGGGGGTATGATTCACTTGAACTTCGTTGGGATTTAGCTATAATCTTTAGTAAAAAAAATTGATATATTCATGCGGCAGTAGAAATAGTTGTCCAGAACATATCCGGACAACTATCTCTACTGCCGCATTAATATACCTTTCTAGTAGTAGTAGTATTAATTTTCTGGTTGGAACGTTTTCAACTTCATGAACATTCTAATGATTTAACTAAAATCATTAGAATGCAATATTTTTTTATCATAATGTTACTCTTTTTTTTTCATTTTTAAAGTGAAACTTCTTTAGGCGCATGAGGGTAAAATTTTTACAGATGAAACGTCACAAAGACGTGAGGATTTTCGGTATATAAAGCTAGTTATTATTTGGGACTAGTGCTTGACAGGCGACTTCTAATTAATTTGCGATATTTGTTTCAAAATAAGTGTTGTTTGACATAGTCTTTTTGTATGATGATTTGCTGTTTTGAACCATACCGAGAGCTGTTTACGCTGTCTCATTCTGGCGGCCTGCACCCTCTGTCTTCTTTGCAGATTAGTAGGGATGTTAATAGATACACATTTAATGACGTGAAATAAACGATACATAATAAATATATTTTATTTTTCATTTAATGGTACAGTCATACGTTATTTTTTAGTGTGATTTAAAAATACTTATAACTTTAATTATTATAATATAAATTAGAAAAATTAGATTGTTATTAGAGCATTTGCTTACTAATGATATTATGAGTGTATATTTTATTTATATTTTAAAGGCACCTTCCGCCATCCCGTCGTGAAATGAATGTTGACCAGTTCGTTGGTGAAACATAATTTTTATCTTTTTCTAATGACTTTATTCTGAATGGCTCATGACCTTTAATGTTAATATCACATTTGTAGTCTAATTTCAATTTCTACTGTTTTTAATGTTTCGTAGCGTTTTTAAATGATTTTTTTACCCAAATATTTTCAATCAACAGTTTGGACGCTTGTGTGTTTATATTAAGTTATATATATATATATATTATAGAACAGGGTTAAACGGGGAGGAAGTTTACATGATGTCTTAACATGCCAGAGGGCTAGCGAGTGCGTTTCCGGCCTTTTAAGAATTGGTACATTTTTTTCTTGAAGGACCCTAAGTCGAATTGGTTCGGATACTTCTGTGGGCAGCTGGTTCCACAAAGTGGATATACATCATGTATTCCACGCACCACCACTTTGTGGAACAAAAGGTAATATAACCTTTCCCTATTAATATATATATATATATACCTATGTATTAATTTATTGGACATTATTATTGATTTGTAACATATAACTCTTGTGCCATGAATCAATCAAACTATAACTAAAGCTTAGTTTAACGGTGGCGATTTAAAATATAACTACATTTAATTCACACAGCTACAACTTTGGAATGACTTAGCAAAAAGGTCATATATTAGAGATCTGTAGGGGGTCCAATAATACGTTGGCATATTGATCGCAAATTGTTGAATTATGTATATGTGTGGCTAAAGTGTTCAAAATACGATAAAAACTACAAAAGCTTAGACAAATTACTTATTAACTCAAGGTCGTATTAATTATGTCAATATTTTTTCGTATATTTGTTCAAATATCTGTATTCGCCGGCAAGACGTTCACAAAATGTTTATTATGGTTCTTCGGTTTGATGAAAGATAGACAAAACAAATATTTGAAAACTAAATTATTTTATTATGTTACCTAACTAATAAGATTAAAATACGTATATGAGTAAGATATTAATATTTAAACTAAATATTCATCTTATTTGCGAAATCTTAGAAAATTTATTAGTATTTTTTCACAAACTAAAGTATTAAAAGATTTGTGTTGAAATTATTTAAATACTATTTTTGTTTGTTGAATTACACTTGATTTTTAATTAAAAAAACACAATTAAATTCATAGACACAAATAATGGTTTTAAATTTAGAACAAAATGGTTTTTTTTTTACGAAAAAAATTTATTACAAGTATTTCATTTAAGTAATTGGGAACGAAATGGTCAAGAAATAAGCATGTATGTAAATTAATGATTGAACAGTTATTTAATTATAAATACAAATGTAAACAAAGTCGCAGGAGTCAACAAATAATATGATAATGTCAAGTACAAGACATTGAAAATCGATTTTGGCAGCAAGAACTCGTCCAATTTGTCAACTGATTTTATGAATTTATCTCCAAGCTTGACAAATAAAAATATGGATGCACGTTTCGAATTTGAGTTGATCGTTTTATCTTTTGTTTTAAAAAGGTGAATTGTATTTTATAATATTTATAGAAGCAATTATTAAACATTTTCTTTCTTTTGTAGCATATGACACTCAAAGAAGGAACGACGCGTTTTTCTTTATTAGACAACGATTATGACGATGTAATTGTCTTCGTCATAATCGTTGGGTCTATATACATACTACATAACTATAGGAGTTATGATGCAGCTCTTAAAACTATAGATATACAAATAGGATTATATTAATAAGAATATCATATTTAGTCTCTTTTCAGTAAAAGAGATTTTACTTATAGAATTATGTTGCCTTTTATTTGCTAACTAAAATAAAGAAATCAGAGCCTCTATAACCTTTTTACAGGTGTGGGCCTCAGATTTCTGTATGTCTTTCACTATCACTTGTCAATTAAATAGGCAAGTATCAGCCTCCTGTCCAACCGCCGTCGAGTTTTTGGGTCTCAAGCCAGTTTCTTCATGATGTTTTCCTTCACCATTCGGGCGAATGAATGCGCACAAAGGGATCAAATCTTTGACCTCAGGGATGAGAGTAGCTGATACCACTAAGCCAATACTGACTAACTGACTACCCGGTTAATTAGTTTAACTATTTCAAAACACAATTCTTAGGCTTGTTAAAGCGTTCAAAATACAAAGTTAAAATCTATAAGCGTCGCCGAAGCGCTTTAAGATTGGAAATCGATAAACCGTACGCTGGCAACACCAAAATTAGTAAGGCTGCGTGTGGGGAATAAATTTCCGAAGATACTCCACTAGGTGCCGATAGGCGTATATAGAGAAGATGTGCTTAAATGATTGCTTTCTCAACGCTTTGTTTCTACATAGATTGAATACCGTTTTCTCTATGTAATGGTGCATTTTGTTTCAATTTAAAATTCGTGAGATACATAAAACATTAAATACATGCCAAAACTTGCTCGTAGGGCGTTGTCAGCTGATTGTCAAGGCTGGCAATTGAAGAGGATGGGAGTATGAATTGTATATAATAACGCCGAAACACAATAACCTATCTCAATACATTTTTGACCATCTGAGATAGACAACTTAATCCGAATAATGATACAAGTGTGCCAATAACCAATAGACGGTTTGTAATAGCAATTTGTTGATACAAGCTATCCATGGCAGGTCGGATCGGTGTATGTGGATCACCTTTGTATGAAAATGACAGTTCAACTGTGTCAATATTCTGTCTTAAGATTTGGACTTATACCAGTTTTTACAATAATTAAAAATTTATTTGATATGTTTTCAACACAGACATGTATATTTTAATCTTATTTGTACGGTTTTATTTACTTTATTTGGTTTATATTGATAATCAAATATGAGTGTAAAGAGCACAAAGATTGCATTCTATCCGTCGCCAAATATGGATTGTCTTCGTAGGGTCTGGTTATTGGGATGCAAATAGGAGATCGATCGACTGACACGATTGAAAAAATCTGAGATTGTGGATTAAATATTGGGTTCGGGCGTAAGTTCAACGTCGTATTGACTGTACAAAAAATAGAACATAATAACTAATAACATAAAGGCACATTGAAGTTGTCCCCTTTGGATGAGAGACTGTTGGATTGTAGGGTTCAACTGCACAGGAGCATTTATTACAGTTTATGCCAGGTAGATAGTACCGGTGACCCCAGCTGGTGTTTCCTTTGCTCAACGAATGAGTAATACAGCGAGGAAATGCTGCCAGCGATTAAGGTACACTACTACACACTATCATCATTTGTATATATGTGTTAGGAATACATATCAATATAGTACAGATTAAGCAAATTAATAAATCAAAAATTTTTCATTGTCTTGTCAGCTATTCTACCTATACTCTTGTGAAATTCATTAATTTGTAGTACGATGACGTCCCGATAAATGAGATATGCCAAAGATTAAAATCACAATCTTCGGTGTCTGTGTTTAATGATGATGAGGATGTAAAGCGGGCACGTGGCTGAGCTGATGCTTAATGATACCGACCATGTACACTCACATTGCCAGAAAGCTCGCATGTGCCTTTAAAAATTAGTACGCTATTTCTTGAAGGACCCTTAGTCGAATTGTTCCCGAAATACTTCAATGGGCAACTTGTTCCACATAGTGGTGGTGCGCGGCAAAAAGCTGCCTTGAGAAACACAAAATGTATGTATGTATGTAAGTAGTAAGACGTATTAACTACCAAGGAAAAGGAAACTGTGTCAGTGCTTAAAAATTAACTCCGTGCCCATTAGCATATAAATCACATAATATATAACCCTTATCTAGCCTTTATTACAGCAATATATGGTTATCTTAATATTATGTACTCAAATGCAGTCTTTAACTAAAACCTGTTGTGAATCGCGGAAGTATAACCGTGGTACAACGATTAATTATACGTCAAAGAGTATTTATTTATAGACAGGTAACATTTAACTTGGTATTATGTAAGTTGAAAGAGCATCTATGTGACGTCACGACAACGAGACCTTTTAGATAAATCTTATGTAAGCCTTAAATGTTATCAATGTCCTCTTAAAGTAGGTTTGAATGCCTTGAATGTCAATTAATGTTAAAAGGGTTAGGTGGCTCTAATTTTAATAGATATTATTTGTTTTCAATGTGGAATAAACGTAATTGAAGAGCAGTGTTGACCGTGGCTTGCGACAGCAGTGGCTTCAGGGTGCGATTCTCATCCTCCAATGGACATTCGGTCTATGTGCGCATTTAACATTCGCTCGAACGGTGAAGGAAAATATCGCGAGGAAACCGGCTTAAGGCCCAATAAAAGTTGACAGAGTACATTAGATTGACAAATAATCATACAACAGATATAGAAGATATATAAATCTGAGGCTCAGACCTGAAAAGGTTGAAGCGCTATTATTTTAATTGTTCTATCACGTTTATTACAAACATAGTGACGCACGATTAGGACATGACAGCTGAAGTGTTTTCAATCAAAACATTAAGGCATAATAAACAAATTTTAGACAAGTGACGTACCAAATGTTTTAAAACTATGTTTAATTTATAAACAACAAATCCAAGATTTTTCTTTTATTATTTTTTCCATTAATACCATACTTTAACTACATCTCATCTTAAAATCAGGAATAGCAATAACAAGAAGTGAAAAAGCCTGATGCTGGTGTTACGTTTCAAAATGTATATCAGCGAAATAAAATTCTACTACATTTTTAAATCATAAAGCTACAAATGCTTTTTATTTCAAAATACACAATAGTCATTCTCACTATTCCTCCCAGAGGCAACTCATTAAGCACGTACAGTAGTTTCTAAGAATAGTCTATGACCAGCCAGTCAATGCGATCTAAGCTCAATAAAGCAGCTAATTACAATACTGTCGTCACTTTTACGTCTTTATTACCGCAACTTGACTGATGACTGGTCTGCTTCGGAATTAGTTCAACGTAGGAAGCTTACTTTCAATGGACTAATGCGCAATGCCATTTACTTTGCCCGTGAGAAAGTCGAAGATGGCGTTCTGTAATGGTTCGTGCGATTATCAATAATCAAACTTAACATTGGGATTTATTGGAATAACGTGTTTATATTGTGGTAATATCGACGGACAATAAGACCACTTAGAATGTGGATAGACCTTATTAAGGAAATAGCAGGTGGTACATGGCAGAGAGAAATGGCAGGATTTGGCCAAAGGCCAAAGATACCTAAAAATAAAACTATCTAAGATAAAAGGCTATTAATAATATGCTCTAATATTTTTCATTAGGACGAATTTATAAAAAAGTTGCCATATAATCTAATTAGTTCTAGGCCTCAGATTTATGTATCCGTTTCATGGTGGTTTGTCAATCTAATAGGCGATAACTCCTGACACACGCCGTCGACTTTTTTTTGTCTAAAGCAAGCCGGTTTCCTCACAATGTTTTCCTTCACCGTTTGAGTGAATGTTTAATGTGCACATAGAAAGAAAGTCCTTCTTTCTATTGATTATTCCTTCTTCTATCTACATTGAAATATAAAAAAAGTGCTCAGGGGAACATTCAATGCTCCCTGGTACCTTGATCGGGACCATATCAGAAGACGTCACAATAATCAACAAGATTTCTGGAGCACGTAGCTACCACCTTTATAACTTTTCTTTTTTTTTTTCTTTAACTTCTTGCCATCACGGGCCTAGTGAGAATATTAATGATGACAAAACCATTGGAACTCGTGAATTAGTGTAAGTGCACGTTAGTCTTAAGTGCTACATAGTACACAAGAACAGGGTCTCTCCTTAATGGAGACTGTTAGTAGTGTTATTGAAAACTCTCTTAAATTTTTTTTTGTTAATTAGGTTAGTTTTAAACTACTTATTAGTCCTAAGTTAGGATAATTCGTAACGTAAAATGAGTATGTGTGTATTCGTATGTATACCAGTAGCCATATATTTTGTCAACCATTATTCAAGAGATTATTAATATTTGATCTAAGAAATGGGAAAAAAAACCATAATATTTATACAGTAACATTCAGTTAGTATATTTGTATCACTTGTAAAAAACAACAAATTAAGTGTTTAAATTCCCTATTTTAATGCCGCAGGGTTTGTAAACACATTATAAAAAAATATTTTATTCATATAGGTAACATAATGTACACTTATGAAGGTCAAAATTTACTTTAAATGATTCTACATTTACTGCCAGTTCTCAAATCAAGGGCGTAGAACGGAAGAGAAGAACTGGCAATAAACTCTCCGCCACTCTTTTTAATCGCCAAGTTTTTTTACACAATGTTTGTAAGGAGCTGCAACCATTACACCATGTTCCATATGACATATCGTAATATTGCTAATTTTACGTTATATATTTTTCCTATCCTGTTAAAGTGACGACCAGATTTCAGCCGCGTGAATTCAGTGTTTCCAATTAATTATAACTCAAATTTTCTTCAAAGCTTTGTGTAAAAATCTTTAATTTTAGATTTGCATATACATTTTCCTATCGACTGTTTACATATGTATTATTTTCTTAATTTCTTCCATTAGTTTTGTCTTATTATCCACGTTTATTTGCACTTCTTGTGCTTACCCTATCTGCTTTAATATGTTTTTTCTCTCTTTCTAGAAGAGATCGCCCGAAAACGGTAATACCAGTTGCCTTCCTTTGCCAATGGATGTAAAAAATATAATTGTAGTTAATTCTAATATACCTTAAAATGTAATAATGAAAATATATTATTAAAAGGAGGCAAGGTTCGAAGATACTGGCAGCGTTCCCCCTTTGAATAGCTAGACTAATAATTCTTTGTCCAAGGTAGATGCCAGCTCTTCAGTCTTCTGTATTGTACCAAGTCAATTGTATTTCTGTACATGCAACAAAGTGTTAATAAATAAATAAAAACTTGGATCTTGTCATTTTATACTTCACGTTGTCAGTTTCAAAATTTCATTTTTAAAATACTTTAAAAATATACTTTATTATAAATTTGGATTTATCATTATTATAATCTTTCCTCTATTATTAAAGATTCCGACATTGTTCTCTTCGCTTCCCTCGTTTGGAAGGGATCGCATACTAACGGAGCTGCGCGTGGCACCTTTGTTTTTTTATCACATAGCTAAATAGGTTTTGGAACGAAGTTCCATATCGCGTATTGCGAATGGTGGCTAAACGGAAAAAAATCGAAAGTTGTAACGACACTTTTTCCTATTCTATATTTTCGAATAAACTATCGCCAACGTCCATACCACGTTGAATACACCGGTTCTCGTCCGATCACCGAAGTTAAGCAACATCGGGCGAGGTCAGTACTTGGATGGGTGACCGCCTGGGAACACCTCGTGATGTTGGCTTTTTTTTCTTTTCAAATTAAAATAATTTTTGGAGTCGCATAACTAAATTAGTCTTGTTTTTAGTTAATAGTTTTTATATGGAGAGTGAATAAAATAATTATTAAAGTAAACCAAAGGTTGTTAAAACGTGAGTTCGTGCAGGCTTAATTTCCTCTATCCTTAGCACGCAAATCGCAGCACAGTAGCTGAACGGTGCCTATTTGTGTTTTATTTTATTTCAATAAGCGTGTTGCATTTCTCTTTGTATTAGACCTTTGAACTCGTTATCATTACCTTTTATGGGCTGCTTTATTGATTTAACTTTATTAAATTGTAATTCTTGGAAGCAAATGTTTGTTAATCTTACTAAACTGATTGACTATGAGACCCTTCTCTGTTTCTTCAGACGGTAGCTCATGTTTTGATCGTCGTAATCAGCAAGGTGACAACGGGTAATCTGTTTTCACCGGTTTCTGTCTGTCTTTCACTTGTTTGGTGAATAGCCACGTGATATTTTGCCTTCTGTATTACCAATCTCGTAATAATATTCGAGATACTTCTCAAAGTTCTCATTGCCTCTACGGATTGTTCTAGCTTCTTCGGAATCATAGGCAGGCGAGTCCGTTTCCGGAGTTGGGTCAGGATTGATGTATTGGTGCGCTTTTGTGCTTAAGTCCCTTAAGTCTGATTATCATAGTAGTATAGTGATTTTGGTAATTTTTCATAATGCAGTAAGGAATATGTAGCTATTATACAAATAAGATGGTTCTGATTTTATGGCAATAATCTTTGTGAAATTCTTCTTCTGTCAGACAGAGCAGTAAGTGAGGCATTAACACTGTAAGCCAACTGACTGTGTTGGTCACTTACACTGTAATTTCGCTAAAAATCCAGTTTGGATATAATCTAAATTAACATGTAAAATTTTCAAATAAAATATGTTAAACTTTCACATAATTGCCAAATAAACAGCTCTAAAGAAATGCTTATTGGCTATAACTTTGTCTTCTTTTACATAAACTCTTCTGCTTCCTTTGGTTCCTCTCCATCATTAGAGATTGGCCGTCAGCATTGTGAAGCGTGACTTGTTCTGTGCCAGATGAAGGAACTCTTCTGCAGTCGCATTACTCGTCCATCTCTGACGTTGCGAGCCATGTTTTAATTCTATTGGGCCATTTACACTGAATTTTCTCTAATATGTATATAAATTCAGGAGTTGGTATGGCGCAAAACGTTGTAATACATAATATTTTAGTTATGGTAATTTTATACTTTTGGTATTATTAATTCCCTTGCCTAAAACTAAGAAACAGTTTTAGTCTTACAAACTATTGTATATAGCTTCTTTGAAAAAACGTTAGAGTTTAGAGGTTCTTAATAAAATAAATACAATATTTAATAGGGCTATAAAATAGTATTCATATGAAGAGTTGCATTCCGAAACATTCATCTCTTGTCCCGATAAATAAAAGCATAACCTTTTGATGCTCACGGAAATCTGTCACAGCCGGCCAAAATTGCACCCATCGCAAGGTGCATTGGGTCAACTGTATTAAATACCATCAAGGTATCTTCGACCTAACGGCAATTGAGTCAAGGCGTCTTGTCGCTTGAAGCCTCATAGCAAAATAGTGTAACATGATTATTTATCATTTTCATCATCTCATGCCTTAAGTGATCAGCGGTATCTCACGCATATCTGCTACCGCTTGTTAGTGGTATCTGATGGCAACGGGTCATCAATTTTGCAAAGAAAAAATGACATTGGAGATTGGAGTCGGCTTTTGAATATAAATTTGGGAGCGGCATTAACATTTTAGTTATGCATGAGAGATCAGTGGCTTCAATGTAAGACTCTCATCTCTGAGGTTGAAGGTTCGATTCCTGGCTGTGCACCACTATCTTCGCATTTTATAATTGCTCAAACGGTGAAGGGAAATCATCGTGTGAAAACCGGTATGCCTGAGACCCAAAAAATGGACGGCGTGTGTCAAACAGATACAGAAGTCTGAGGTTCAGACCTAAAACGGTTGTAGCAGCATGGTTTTTTTTTATCACTCACAAGCGTGAATTTGTTCTGCAATGTATGAATAATCGAGCTCAACTCGTAGATAACTTTCAAGCAGACAAGGACTCCAGATCGTATCTCTCGGAGATTCAAAATTCTTAAAGTAAAGTTCAAAATTCTGTTAAGTCTATCAAATTTATACCGATGCTTAACCAAACGACCAGCGTTTACAAAGATGGTAAAAAATAAAAGGATATCTATCGAAAGGGTAAACTAAAGTCGTATGCATCAGTTTTTCAATGGGTTGATAAACTTATGCATACGACTTTAGTTTACCAAGCAGCCACATAAATAAGCTACAATTAGCAAGACACAAAATCCCATTTCCAAACGAAAAAACATGAAAAATAATTCACTTTTCACAAATTGCTTTCAGGGCCAATAAACTAAGAATCCAAGTCATGTTGGTGAAAAAAAGTGGTACACGATCCAGATTCGGACAAATTGTCTTAAATGCCAGAGGAAAAAAGCAAATCATCAAGCAATTAACTGATTAATTGTTTAATTAATTGCCCGTTGTGTCCGGTGGCGAGTTTTTTTATTTAATACGAATGAAAATACATCTATACACTGGGCAATGTCTGTCTGGTGTTTTATCAAAACTATCTAATAAATGTGAGCAGTGTTGGCCTAGTGGCTTCAGCGTGCGACTCTCATACCTGAGGTCGTAGGTTCGATCCCCGGCTGTGCACCAATAGACTTTCTTTCTATGTGCGCATTTAACATTTTCTCGAACGGTGAAGGAAAACATTGTGAGGAAACCGACATGCCGCAGACCCAAAAAGACGACGGCGTGTGTCAGGCACTGGAGGCTGATCACCTACTTGCCTATTAGATTTAACAATGATCATGAAACAGATTCAAATCTGAGGTCAAGACCTAAGGAGGTTGTAGCGCCACTGATTTATTTATTTTTTTACTAATAAATGTAAAGAGGACATAAACGTAATAATCAGAATATTATTAATCTCCCTTTCCTTAAAATTGTAGGAAATCGTATACAAAACTAATACATATATAGATATAGTTGAGAAGTCTCCGCGTTCTAAGAGGTAAATATCGCGTTATATGGGTGACGGAAAGCGTGTTATAAGTGTACTGCGATGTAGGAGGAATAACAACAAAATACAAAATACACCACAAGACTTAATAATAAATAGTAAATTAATCACGGATCAAAAAAAAATATTCATATGGGTACCACAATGTAAACTTATGGGTGTCTATTAAGATATACATATTAAATGCTTCTAATTTTACGTTGATAGCCAGTTCTCGAATCAAGGGCGTAAACCGGACGAGAAGAACAGGCAATAAACTCCGCCATTCTTTTTAATCGCCAAGTTTTTTGTTTGACTAAATTTTGTAATTAGCTGCAACCATTAGACCTTATTCCACATGACATCTTTAAGTAATTAGTAATAATAGTAAAAAAACTAAAATTTGTCTTACACCTATAAGCCTTAAGACAAAAATGAAAAATGCATTCTGCATGCGGGTTGCATAGGTTGCATAGCGTAGGAAAAAATAGGAATTAGAATAAACATCAAATAATGTTTATTTTTCATTAACACGAACAAAAATGTAAAAAATAGCTTGTCATATTAATAATGATTAAACACGAAAAAATATAAATTCATGGTGTAACGTATAGTTCAATTCTGAGAAAACGAAAACAGATTACAGAGATAAACAATATATATAAAACAGAAAACAGGTAAGTACATTAATAGACAGAGATACATTAAAACTAAAGAAAACTCAAATTTAGTTTATGTTACGTATATATAACATTTGAATTTACTCACTCTTCGCTACCTTTACACAGTTGATCTTGCATCAAAAATAACTTTGATTCGAATAAAAAAATTAGAGCAGTTCGCCTCATAAAAATTTATGGTACGTCGGAAAGTTCAAAAGTTTTTACTTCATCGGAATACAGAGAGAGGAAATTGTTTTTGCAATTTGTCTTGTTTATACATAAATGTAATTCTGTCACTTTCGTTCTGTATAACTTCTGTTAAAAGTATATTAAATATAATTGTAGTAGACATTGTAGTTAAGCTTATTTTTGTTATAAAAAGTAATACATACTATTGAAATTGTAGTATATGTTAGCTAATTTATAAACCTACTATTCATTGTATCTTAAATGAAAAAAAAATAGATTGTTAGAAAATTTATCAATATACTATTCAATTAATGTATCTTAAATAAAGAAATAGAAAATAAGCTTTCATTGTAATATGGTAATAGATGACAGATAAAGACTTGACATAATACTAAATGAATCCTCAATTCAATTACCCTGAATCCCTAAGCTAAAAACGCCAAAATTAAGGTGAAGCCAAAACCAGCCGCCGTCCGCGCCTTGTACGTCCGACCGGTCGAAATGCCTCGAAATTATTTCCGCGAGCGTACAAAAACCACGTGTCATAGCAATAAATCATTCGATGCAGTTTACTCGATTAAATGTACGATTCGATACCATCGCGATTATGCATTTATATTCGCTAAGAATGTCGTTCATCGTTTTTTGTTTTCGAAAGTTGCGTTATGATGCGGTCGTTTCCTGATATTTAATTAGCTACTCATATGTATTTCGTTTTGTAGTTGCGGTTGCGGAAATTGTGTTTCGTTTTTGATTTTGTTTTTAATTTTCCTTGATTTGTTTCTTTGAAATATTTATATATATATATATATATACTTTCACCAGTATATTACTCGAAATAACTAATTTCAACGTACGACCAACCATGCTCCAGAAGATAAACCACTCCTTTTATGGAAATTGAATTCGTTTTTACAAAAAAACTCCCAGGCGAAATTAGAGAATTATCACTAAATAAATTGAAAGCTCTCTTTAAACGTAAATTAATCACTAAACCTTTGGTATTGATTTGCTCCAGCTCAAACAATTTTTATGACTCAAAACGAGTAAAAAGAGTGGCGGAAAGATTCTAGCCAGTTCTCCCTACGCCCTTGACTTGCGAACTGGTAATAAACATAAATTTAGAATTAGTTTAACTTCGTTTCTGACGTTCATAATTGTACTTGATTACTTATATGAATAAAGCTTGTAAATTTGACTTTGAAAAAAAAATTATGTAGATAAAAGATAAAGAATCTCTGTATTTAATCACTAAAACTTTAAATTATTTCACAACTACTATTAATACGACGTATCAATAATAAGAAAACATATTTGCATTATTCTTTAATAAAACATTTATTTAACATAAACAAAAATATGTCAAATAAATTCCAATGACATGCACAAACATCCATACTACTTTATTACCTCGTACATAACATTATTTTTACAAATTTAAATCAATACCTACCGCACGTCACACAAAAACAATGATTCGTGTGACATTTATAGGCGAGTGTCACAATCGAATACGGTGACAGCCAAGTACACTCTTCAAAATAAGTTATATCTCAAAAAAATATTGTGATTTACCTTTTAATGTTATAGTTGAAAACTTAACATTAACTGACTGTAAAGAGCATGTCAGATTGGAAAAAAGAGATTTCTGACTACTGCTGTGTTGTTTAAACATATAGAGACTTGTTGTTTAAGTTAAAAAAAGGTAACAAGTTTGGAGGCATCCTGTCCATGTTAAAGCATTTAAACATTGCATCTCTCTGCATCTTCTACCGTAGGAGAGTATTCAGAGTTGTTCGAATACCTGCAGCTAATTTCATCATCCGTATCAACTTTTCGTCCTTCGTTCCACTGAGCGTTTCTGATAGTAATTTTTGCCCACCACCACTATGTGGAACCAGCTGCCCACTGAAGTATTTCAGAACCAATTCGACATCATGAAAAGAGCGTACCAATTCTTCAAAAGCCCGCAGCGCGCTTGAGAGCCTAGAAAGATTATAAAAAAAAAAGATTCTTAGGATATCATCATCGTAGGATTTTAGATTTGGAATGGTTCAAGCACACTTTGCTTTAGAACACGATTATATTGCGGTGTCACAGCTATTGTTATTAAAAATCCTGAGATATTCAATGTGGTCCTCAGCCGCAATAATCTGTATGTTTGAAAGCAACACCATACCTAAAGTATAAACACCAATATATAGGTTAGCTCATTGGTATTGCTCATGTATGTATATACTTCCTTATGAATTTTTATAACTTGACTGAATAATAACCGTCAGCGAAAACTAGTTGAATTATAAAATGCCTAAAAACTTAATATAAAAGTGTAAAAACGCAGGAATCATTCATTGATACCCAATGTAATTATAATTTAAATTTACAAGTTTTCTGACCCTAATGCATTTTAAAAGAGATTCACAAACTTTTTTGACCACCGTACCGCTTGTATACACAAGAGCCGAAGAAAAAAATCGATTTAATTATTGCATTGGTCGTTGCACCCGAATCTGTCTTCATTTCTGAAATGCCTCAGCGTGGCCAACGAACATATTGAGACATAAATATTCGAGGCTTCCATTTGCGTGACTGGTATTTAGGTCTTTGTTTTTAATTACTATTGTAGAATATTCGTTCTGTTGATCCGATTACGACAACAATCACTGTTTGTTCCTGTGATAGGAAAAGCATGGCATTTTTACAAATCATCACCAACAATATAATATCAGAGATAATATAAATTAACAAAATGTTGTCTTGGGATTTGATTTTTGTATTCGTTTCTTGATATTTTTTTAATAGGCAAGTAAACGACGCTGTCGACTTTTGAGTCTAAGGCATGCCGGTTTCTCAACGATGTTTTCCATCGTCTTACGAGAGAAGAGTTTTTGGAATCTTGGAAGATTGGTGTATTTACTTTGATTAGAATTTAACGTATGACTATGGTTGAACGCTTTCTGATTTTTTGAAATCCCGTGAGTTCTGGAGTCTTTCTATATTATAATATTGTCAATGAATATCGTGACAAGTAACCGATTTTATTTATAAATTGTTAATTGTCCAAATTTTCATCTTGTAAACTAAATATTTACTATTTTATTTTATGCAAATTAATTCTGAAATACTCTAGACTTCTATGTTAGAATATTTTCATATAAATAAACTTTATCTTCGCTATTGCCTAAAAATCTTTAGCACCAACATTTGTAGATGAGAAGGTTAAACCCAACTTGCTTTTAACATTCTTAAAAGATTAAATAAGAAGACGACATTAAAAAATATATACAATAACAACTTTTTTTTTTGTACTAAAAACTGTATTTAAATTCTAAAATGACAATAACAATAACGCGACAGATTATAATATCGTCCATTTTCCCTACTATCTCTATCAATTAAATGGAAAGCGTGCGGTGGCGAAGGCTCGTGATTAAATCGCCTGTGTTTAATACTAGCACGAAAACGTGGGAACATTTGATTGTGTATTCAAATGTTGCTTTAGAGGTTTTACATTGAAATATACGAAAAAGTGAATTTCTTATACCATAAAAGGCCAGATTTACACCTGATCTATTTCGGATCGAAGTACCAGCATACGTTTGGATTTTTATTGGGTTTTAGTCCTATCAATTTAGATTGTGGTTATTCAAATCAAATCAAATCAAATCAAATCAAAATATCTTTATTCATATAGGTAATAATTTACACTTATGAACGTCAAGAAAAACAAATTAAATTAACTGTAAATTTACATTTACAACCAGTTCGCAAGTCAAGGGCGTAGAGCGGGTAAGAAGAACTGGCAAGAAACTTTCCGCCACTCTTTTCAATCGCCAAGTTTTTAATACAAATTGTTTGAACTGGAGCAAATCAATCCCAAGGATTAGGGTCATTTAAGTATTCGTCACATTTATAAAAGGCTTTATTAATTAATTTACTTTTAACAAGGGCTTTGAATTTATTTAGCGACAGTTCTCTAATTTCGCTTGGGAGTTTGTTGTAAAAACGAATACAATTTCCATATAAGGAGTGGTTTATCTTCTGGAGCCTGGTTGGTCGCACACTCAAATTAGTTCTATTGCGCGTATTATACTGGTGAAAGTCACCATTTGTTTTGAAATCGTTTAAGTTTTTTTGTACATACAACAAGGCTTCAAGAATATATTGACCGGATAATGTCATAATATTTAGTTCCTTAAATCTATTCCGTACCGACTCCCTCGGGGAAACACAACAAATACCCCGAACAGCCCGCTTCTGCAACACAAATATGGATTGAATTTATATTTTTTATTTTTTTGATATGTTTTTGTATAAAGTAACGAAACGTAAATAAATAAAGACGCTTCAGGTATTTCATTGATACCCCACTTTATTTCAATATGACGGTAAAAAAATGTGTAGTATTCAAACGTTATACGATTCAAAAAAGGAATATAAAAATATTCCATCCGAATTGACGAAGGAACCGTTCTTTCTTCAGTTGCCATATAGGCGTGAAATCATTACATTTCATAAGATATTTCTGCTAATATCAAATAGTATTAAATCCTTGAAGCAGAGCCGTTACTGAGCGTGGTCATGACGTGTGGAGGGCGATAGCATCGGTCGCACGATTTATTCAATAATGCTGAATATTTCATATATTCACAATATCATCGTATATTTTATGCCGTTTTAGATGTCTATATTTCCTTAGCTTTGGTTAAAATCATGTTATTTAAAGCTTTAGGTTCTGTAAAATCTAGTGATAATCGATGCAAGCCTACTTTGAGGAGTTTTGTAAAAGAATATGGGAACATTTATATTTTAAAATATATTTTTTTTCAAATTAATCAATATTTATTTTGTGGTTCATACAAATTCCATAATAATATTAACAAAACTAACTGTGCTAGTCAGGTCCAGCAACTTTTATTTTTATCACTCACTTATTCGTTAAAAGACCCAAACATCGACGTCGTGTGTCAAGCGAAGATGGCTGATTAGTCGACTATGGAGAAGAATTATCCAGAAATCTACTCAAAATCCAGCTTGTCAGTGGATTTGTATATTTAAAAAATAACTACAAATACTACAAATGTTAAATTATCTCCAAACTCAAAAGAATCTAACTAGAATTTAAAAACGATTTACGCTAGTGTTAGCCTAGATTTGTTATTTTTTATAATGTCTATATATACGACTCAGTCAATAAAATAATTAATTATTAATCAAACATTACTTATAGAGACATAACACATACATATACACTATATACACATAAAAAAAGTTGAATTATATCTCCAAAGTCAAAAAAACATCCTAACTAGAATTTAAAAACGTTTTACGGTTGCATTAATCTAGCAATGTCATTTTGTAAACATTCTTTGTAATATCTAAACATACGTCTTAGTTAATAAAACAAAAATAAAATATGTATTAATACATATATTATAAACTAACATAGTATTAACTAACATAGTAAATCCGCGTCGCAATAACTCGGCCATATATTGTGTCCGCAATTTGTACTTACAATATAATCCAACTGGTTCGATTCCTGAGTGGGGTATGTCGTGCCTGGAGGCAATTTGAATGTCCACACAATATTGATCACCTATCGGCTAATAGAATAGCCCTGGGAACGGATTAAACTTGCCTACAAAGCGACTTGTGCACACTTTGAATTATAAAGGTAAGGTCTTAATGCATCATATAAGAAACTGCATGACGACGATCATTTCTGCTTGTTTTTGTGAACTTTCTTCTTTTCAGAGGCCTGATGGATGAGTTATAATAACTATTTCAAACTTGAATGTAACAATCTTCCAACGTTTTATTATGCAATTTCGATGTAGTTCTCTCGCTAACGTAGCGCTGACACAAGCCATATATACAAAAACTCAATATTGAAGTTGGAATAGCAATCACTCTTATCAAAACCCATCATTGAAACCAGAAAGAAATTAAATAGAATTCAATTCAATTATGTCTTTAAATTCTTTCCGCCTTCCTGGCCTAATTTCTTGGAACTGGTATCAATTTTTTTATACAGTGTAGGAACTGCCTTGCTAACTTCATATCTACTTAACTACCTCGGCTAAACCCTCTGTCTGTGTTGCCGATGAGTACGGATGTCTACATATTCAAATTTAATGTGGAATACCACTTTGTGGAATCAGCTGTCAACCGAAGTATTTCCGAACCAATTCGACTTAGGGTCTTTCAAGAAAAGAGCGTACAAAGTAGCATCGAGAGTGTCCATGGGCGGCGGTATCACTTAACATTAGGTGAGCCTCCTGCCCGATTGCCCCCTGTTCTATAAAAAAAAGAACTATAGTTTTCTAACAGATTAAAGTTAGGAAAAAGTTCAAAGATATGTTCGAGTACCTCAAATAATTCATTTATATATTTAAGGTTCTGAAGCATTATACACTTCGCCTTACAAATCCACACGATTCCCTCCTTACTAGTATTTATTACCATCCTCCCGCGCTAACATTAAAGTAACAAAATTATTGTCACCGTTAATATAAATATTAACGCAAAATCATTGCCTTTAATAAAATTATAACGTTATGACAGTCCATGACAAGTATTGTTTTACCGGTAATTGTTTTATTAATTTATATAAATTCGTCAGATAACAACATCCTTTTAATATTATTGGAAAATAATCATTGTATTCAAATAAATATTTTTAACTATTGAATGTTATTTTTTAATATAAAAAGTTAAAATAAAAAATCTGTGATGCCATAAGTTTTTTTTGGTGTGGGCCTCAGATTTCTCATTCGTCTTATAAGGCAAGTAGGTGATCAGCCTTCTATGCCTGACACATGCCATCGAATTTTTGATTTGATTTGAATATTCATAATTGAGACAGGACAAGGTCTGTTGGGTCCGCTAGTGTTATATAAAAACGCTAGACACATAATATAAAATACACGAATCAATTATAACTAAACTTATGGCATATTCTATGATCTAAATGTGCGAGAGGATTCCTTATGCGGGTAACATATTAGCTTGGAAAAACGCCGGTGTAATGTAAGGCACTGCTCTATTCTCCTTGTCACTATGGAAATAATTAAAACAGGCAAAAGTAAGTATTTTTCTAATTGTATTAAAATATTTCATCAAACATAAAGGACCATTATACATTTTAAGATTTTTTTTTACTTTGGCGCGTTAAATTTTTACGTTACGTCAAAGAAGTGTAAATTCTTATGTACATAAACGGTTTTTTTTTCACAGCCAAACGAGTAGAAGGTTCACCTAATATTGAGTGATACCGCCAACCAACCATGTATCCATTACATAGTATCCAAACATTATCAGTAGGCTCGCAGTACTCCATTTTGGGCCGTATTTGCCTTGCCTTGCAAATGAATGCCCAGCATTCTTATGCTGGTTTTAAAAAGAGTGTCTTAGAGGTATCTGATTTTATTATTATTATAAAGCTTAATCCCTCCTTAACTTTGATATTTCAGTATTTGGTGTTTGTTTCTTGTCTTTTAAAACACCCTAACTATCGGCCAGTTGGACAACGTCAACCATACGTGGTGATGAGGGCTCAGTTTAGTTTTAAAATTGTACACATTCTTTTAGTACAAGTCGGAATAATCTTATCACCGATACACATAGATTATAATTATTCAGAGATCAATCAGGGGCAATAAATCAGAGTGACTATACCAAACGCGGTGACACCGTCTAAGGAGGGAGTGTGATGCAGAATATTATTTGACGTAAATTTATCGATATTATGATCGTGGCCAATCTGCTCCCGTTAAGTGTTGGATTGGAACTTTTCTCTTCCGTATGCTGTGTATGGGAGTCGCGTAAAATGTTTTTCGTAAATTCAAGAAATATAACTTTACATATTGATTTATTGTATTGGTTTTAAAGAGAAATTCACAGAGGTAGGTTATAAGCCAGCAAAGTAGAACAAAATGACAACAAATGGTGCAATGATATAATATGCATTTTGTAAAGATCTTGTTGTATCATAAATAAAAAAGTGCGTGCGTGATAAGTACACGTGACAGAAATAAAACTTATTTGTAAATTAATTATTACTAAGGTAAAAACCCCCAATAGATGATCATGTAGCAGTATATGATCACTCCATGTATTTATATATCTATATTCGCACTGTTTACACGCTCTATACGTTCTAATCATAATGTAAATAAATAAAAAATCTCTCTAAAAATAAAAAGTTCTAATATGTAACTAATAAACGAACACATCAACCAATAGCGGGTATTTTTTCTCGATCTCCCCCTCTCTCAATCACTCCCTCCCTTTTCTTCGCAAAATCGCTGCATATCTTCGTTATATTTCATCCGTAAAAAATTACCTTCATGCGGCTAAAGAAGTATCACTTCAAAAATCTAGCATTAAATTAAAGAACGCAGACTTAGGACAATTTTAAAATTTAATATGTAAAATACATTTAAAATGTATATCTTAACTTTATAGCTACTAAATATATTGCCTGTTTAAAAATATGAATCCATATTTGATTATCTTCAAGAGAGTTGTGACCTTTGACATATCAGTCGGTTCTTACGGCAAAAGCTGAGATTTATTGTTTCGTGTTCTATTTATTTAATTTTAATTATAACAATGTGTTATTCGTTGTAATTAAAATGATGCGATATAATTTTTAAATCTTGGATCCGTTCTAAGTAAAACATACTTGTAAACGTATAAATGAACACGCTACAAATTTTATCGGAGCTTATACAAAGAGGAAATGTTAGAATATCTTCAGAAATAAAAAAGTTCTAGGAATTTCAATCTGTTCCACAGATATTAATAATATATTTCAGCCTATTGATTAGTTTCGATCAATTTAAACAATTTTTTTACACGTTTTTACAGTTAATTTGGTATTTATGCTCGCTTATAAACCGCTTTATAAAAGGAGACACGCGTCTCGCCTTTCAGCGCGTGCCCAGTGTTATTATATTTCCAATTCTTGTTTTTACGCCCCATTCTATAAGGCATACTAAACTTTCCTAACCGCTTATGTGAAGCTTATAGTTCCATTTTTGTCACACTTTAGTCGTTAGCATTTTTTCCTTAATTCAATCCATACATTAATTATTATATTACGATTAATTTTACATATTAAGTTTAGCATACGTAAAGTGAATCTATAATTAATCGAGCGAAAAATATATTTATAATGTTACACCCAGTAGATTTATATCATCTAGGTAATTTTTCTTCTTCTCAAACATCACACATATAGCCAAAGACAATAACTAACCTTAAATTATAATAACTAAAATACATAGATTATAAAAGGATCAGAAAAGGTTCCAAAGATACTGACAGCGTTCCCTTTTAGAATAGGTAGAATAATTCTTTGTTTTATTTATTGTTTCGCATATCTACTATCCATATACTCGTAAATAGCGCCCCATGCGTAACATGACAAGACGTCCCGTTTTAAACGGGGCTAGCCCGTTTTCCAATTGCGAGTCCCGGTGACCCCGAAATTAACAATGGGACGCAAAATTGTCCCGTTTTTAAAACCGCATGACAATTTGAGCAGCAGAATATTAACAAACGTGCTAAAAGTTTCATTCTTATTTGAAATCGTCTAAATTATTAAAACAAATTTGATCTTCTCATCAACTAACTAAACATTTTGGGTAATTTGTGATTCGTAACATTTTCTAAATAAATAACTTAAACAAAGTGTTATATAAGATTTAACCTAAATTAAATGAATTTCAGAGTCAAAGTAAAAAAAAATATTTATTTATAATTTTCGTATTCTAAAGGCAAGGTCGTAAGGAAACCAGAGGCGATGCAAAATAAGAACAAATCACAACCTGCATTTGCCTTTTATTTTAACGACATTAAAAAAAATGGCGCCACAACCGTTTAGCTCTGGGCCTCAGAAGGGTATCTGTTTAGTGGTCATTTAAAATGCACACATAGAAAGTCCATTGCTGCACAGCCGGGGATCGTAGCTACGACCTCAGAAATGAGAGTCCGACTCCACTAGACTAACAATTCCCGACTGTTATGTAATTTATCTTACGTAAATAGATGTAAACTGAATTTTTAAAATTCAATACAACACGTCATAAAAACAAGGTTGTATTGTTAAACGACATAAATTGCGCGTTTATAAAATAAACAAGCACTATCTTAATTATGAAGAGTTATCATTTTATGATTACTATGCCACCATTATGATAACTTAAACATGACAATTCCGAATAAGCGAGATATTGAATTTTTCTCTCATTATCGCCAAGGTTCAGCCTTGACGGACATTCTGATAATTGTCGTTATACATTGGCTGTTACCGCAATATGATTTCTGTCAATATGACAAATAAAATGTATTCTTAAGTACACGATTATGCATTATTTTAAGAGAGATCCGTTCAAAGCTAATTATGGCCGGTGAATATTTTTCTTAAGGGGATGTCCTTTTATGACATTAAATATATATGGAAATTTAGGTGCAGAGTTATGATTAATTTGTTTGTATGTGTAAATTATAGGCAACGATGGCGGAACGTCGTGAAGCGCATCGCATCTGTCCCTTCTATTACCACATAGCGATCATGACTCCTCTGTTAAGAGTGTCCCGAAATAAGAAGAATGTGTAAAATCATAAACAAGACAGCTCATTTACTTTATTTTTTTATTTTTGAATTTAAATATACATTTACTATCAGTTCGCCTACCTTGTCGAGACTCTTAGACATAGTGGACGTAGACATAACGATTATTACTGACAAAACACACACGCAGATATACACAAAATAACGATAATAAAAAAAAAAGAATGAGAGATAACATTTGGTTTTCTTTCAAAGAATAAGTTATGTTTTAAGTGTGTAATGCGTGTATGTTGTGGTTGTAATTGACCCTGGCTCAGCATTATGCTGAGGAGCAGACTGATCAACAGCGCTGGTCATTCTACCAGAGACCACAGCTAGTTTGTTAACTTAGTAGAAAAAAAAATACTAAAAGTTAGAAGTTTAATTAGTAATGAAGTCTTGTGTAATAGTAAATAGAAAATAAAATTACTCGATTCTCTCCATATAAATGACCTAACTACACTTTCAATTATGTGAATGATTTTGTACATAATAATTAAATTGATCAAAATTCAAACACGTTGAACAAACCCACACCTTAACTTGTCAAATTATACGTAATGAAAAATATGCATCGATTCGAATTTCAAAAATCGCATTTACAATCTCGAACGATGACTTTTAATAATAACTACACGACACTTTGTTAATCAGATTCAGATATGTGCTTCATTTCTAAATTTTATAAAACGTGATCTGTATTATTAATTGAGTGTATAATTTTCTCATAATTTTAATATTTAAATAACATTATCTTTTCAAATTATTATTTTAACCGTTTTTTAGTGTTTCACTTGAGATTTGGCAGTTGTACAGTATTGTGACTGTCTTTAGCTAAACGTTAATAGGGCAGTTAAGGTTGCACCAAATGTTAATAGTTAAATTGCGGTAAAATATTAACTCGCTTAAAATTAGTTTCACAGGATTTTAGTTGTATAGGCAAACTGGCACGAGGCTCTCCAACTGTAAAGTGATACCGCCGCCCATGGACACTCAAAATGCCAGAAGGCTTGCAAATGTGTTGCCTTTAAACTTGGTACGCTCTTTTCTTGAAGGACCCTAATTCAAATTGGTTCATAAATACTTCTAACTTACTTGGTTGCTACCAGCCCACTGAAGTATTTGAAAAATAGTTCTTCATACATATTGTTATGTATAAAGAACTATTTTTCACATTCGTTTTAAATAAGGACCGTACTTTCACAGATAAAATACTTAAATTACACTCGGCTACTGCTCTGGTTATTTGCGGAAATAGTTTCCTAAATATTTTAGCTGTGATAAAAAAAAAAATACGTTTATTTTGGAACATAAGATTATCAAGGTATCACTTATTCCACGTCATTAAACTTGAACCTGTAGGCAGATACCATCGCCATTTACTATTGTACCTGTCTGTATCGCCATGACAACGCAAGTGCCCTATGTACTATGCACTTTCCTGCTCTATTTCCTATCCAACATGACTAAGTCTAAATGTGGAATTATTATATGAATTCTTAGAAAACATCTTTATCCATTCATAAACCTTCTGAACTCAATTTAATGACCAAGTCACGTCTCATTTGTACATTCATTCATGAGATATAGTAAACAGCCAAATATTGCAGATTTATTGCTGTGACTAAGAGGCACGCCTAGCACGTATGTAGAACGACCGGAAGCACGTTTATATGAGAAATATTTTTTTATTTATTATCCTTTTTTTATTTGTTATACGGTGTGGAAACAGTTTAAAGAATTTACTATTATTACACTATTTGGTCCAATATGTTAAACGAAATTATAGTACAACTATTCCAGTTCAGTTATTTATAGAAACAAACTTAACATTTATCAAGCGAGATATATATTAAATTTGTAGAACAATGAC
Organism: Pieris mannii; assembly: GCA_028984075.1. Taxonomy (NCBI): domain Eukaryota; kingdom Metazoa; phylum Arthropoda; class Insecta; order Lepidoptera; family Pieridae; genus Pieris; species Pieris mannii. The sequence goes on along the minus strand of CM054779.1, from coordinate 11,836,317 downwards.
TGCAAAATAATAATTTTAATAATATAAACCTCTTATTTCTCTAAATCAAACCAACTCTCCGCAAGATGTGCGTTATTAAAATGTCTGCATCATTTTTACATCTAGTCCAAATGAAAAAAACATGCATTAAACTTAACAGCATCGGCTTTAGTCACCACAAGATATCATCTATGGAGACAATCCAAGAAAAACATAAACTATGTGAAATTATTGGATTCGTCACCAAAGGTGAGATTTGTACAAAGAACGTGTCGCGTAAAAATGTCAAAAGGGTACGGTCATGATCTGAATATATTAAATTGAGGAAAATAACAAAACTTTCTAGAAATACAACTTTTGATAGATTATCTGTTTGTTTTTCCGAGGCTTGGCGTCGATTAAACACGCCACTATGCATACCTATCGAAGCTTTGTATATAAAATATTATTTGTTTTATTATATTTTAAGTTAATAGTTTAAATTGCTTGCTTTTAGTAATTGCTTAGAAAAGTTTTGAAAAATAAGAAAACGAGAATTTAACAATTAAACGAAAGTACTTCAATATTTGTATAATACATATACTAACATATGGATCGCAAACTTAGGCACCTACTAAAGCACAGTATACAAAGCTACAGGTCAGTCAAAGATTAATGAAACGTATAAAGATGAAACGAAAGAGACAAAATAAAGAATAAATACAGCGTAATTAAGGTAACAGATGTTAGAATAACAATAAATAAACTAAAGTGGAAATGGACGGGGCACATGGCAAGAGGGATAGAAGAAATTTTTTCCACTTCTCTTAGTGAGGCAAAAAACTACTAATCTAGTGCCCAAGGTACAGCAAACGGAAAAGAAGGAGACCACTTAGAAGGTGGATAGTCCAAATAAAAGAAACAGCATGTGGTCCATGGTAGTGAGTGGCACAGTGCAGAGAGAAATGGCGGGATTTGGAGGACGCCACACCAAAAAATTTCTACACTGATTTTCCTTTGTCAAACTTTACAGTTTCACTACAACTTGTTGCACTTGCAGAAGAAAATTTAATGAATCAACCTCACAACGAAAATAAAAAGCAGTAGCTAATCTGGAAAAGGAGAACAAAAAGCTATTAATAGACACCCATCATCAATACTATATTTCACCATCGAGTGCCTGTAAAATGCCTGTCATTTATTACTGCATAAATAAACGTCTTAAGTGGTTACATAATTAAAAACAACAATGGTGACGACAAATATAAACTCTAGTTTTACAATTCTAGTATTTACAATACATTACTGAATATTTAATCAAAATAAGTATCCAATACAATGGTTGTCTTCCGAAATTCCTGTGCCAGTGGTCCATGGAAGCGCACGTATATGACCCTATATGACTTCTAACTTTGTATAAATACATTTATTAAGCGAGGCGTGTAGCGATTTGGAGTTATGTATTTAAATATATCACAAAACAGCGCCAATATTTTTTAAACTTAATTTTCTGCAGAGAATCTTTCACATTAGTTAAGTAACATACATGTATATATTTAACTTAATAATAAGAAGCGTAGACAATCATCGTTATCTAAATGGGCTAGCCGGCTAACTAGTAATTTAACATTTTCTTTTTCGATAATCTCCAAAATCACTTAGATACTTCAAGTTAGTTTTTGTTAATCCAGCGTTGTAATGTTATCTTAATTATAAGCTCATGTTTTAAACAATTAAAGGCAGCAAAGTGTTTACATATCTGAACATGCATACAAAAATCTGCCACCAAACTTAATTCTAATTGTAAACTATTTTCAAGTCAATAAAAATAAATTTGGGTAAACATAATTGATAATTAGTAACTAGTACTAAAACAATTGCAGTCCGTAAAGTGGTATTTTCAAGGACTAATATTTGGTTTAACTAAAAATTAATACGCTTTCGCCTATGACTAAGAACAGCCTTATCATTACAGCAGCTACACAAATCATACGTGCGGGCGACTTGTGTAGATATCTGTTGGGTGACTATATTTAGTCTGTGACATCCAGTGTTCACATGAGGTTATGTCGGTAAAATTTATTGCCTTTATTTATTTATTTGTTTATCAGTGTACCTCACCTACTTATTATCTAAACAATTACAACATAAACAAAAGCCAAAAAAACATTCAGACATGAACATTCAACACAGTTTACAATTATTATAACCTAAATTCTTAAAAAAATTGAGCCATTAGGTCTAATGAAGGATAATAGAGCTTTTATATTATTATTTAAGCATTTTTATTTATTTATTATTTATTTATTAACACTTCGTTGCATTACATAAAAGGAAAATATTAAACATTATTTAATAACAAGCAACTGGCGGCCTTATCGCTTTAGAGCGATTTCTTCCAGACAACCACTTTTAGTTAATTTTTATATGTTTTATGTATTTTTTTGTTTCGTCTGTATATTTTACGCACTTGTTATACAATCTTGTCAATTTAGGAATAAAAAAAAATGGCCTCATTTTCAACTTTCAGTACCGTATCTTAATGTCGGGCTAAAAACTCCCCAATCGAGCCTTCAGATTTCTTTCTTTCTCTATTCACAGCAGTCACTCTCCTATCTATATCATCATCATACTTTCCATCCGGAGTAAACACCGCATAAGCACACGACCTTATCCACTTGTTCAACTTTTTGTCTATCTACAAGAATATCGTACCCATTGACATTTCTTTCAAAAAAAGAGTGTGTGTACTTATGTACACGCGTTAGAAGTTACACTTCTTTGGCGTATGGTAAATAACTAAAATGCAGCAGTATTAACGATAAATATTCAAATTAATCAAAAAGATTTTATTTAAATAAATAAATTATTAGTAAATACTATCACCTTCGTATATGAAATTGATTTAAAAACACCAAAATAATACTTATTCACACTGTTTAATGGTACTGTTACGAAGCACGTTTTCAAAATATAAAATACTAGAATATACAATTTGAACATAGTTATCGATTTCCATACCACCTAGACCTAACTTTATGGTGTCGACTTTAGGTGTTGGTGTGCGTGCGCATCGTAAAAATTCACTCATCATTTTTCTCTATCGCGCCAAAAGTAGTATAACTTCAATAAAGAAAACAAAATTTATTTCAAAATCTGTTTGAATATAGTGATAAAATTTTAATCTGGGCGCATGTTTTTTTTAATATTTTATGTTATTCGTTTGGTGAACACCCACACAGTACTTTATTATAGTATAAGGAGTGAAATACCGTTTATTTTACGTCACATTCGCATAATCGTGATCCCCGTTCAGTTTTGTAACGAAAATGTCTCGATATGGAGCGCTCACTGCCAGTGTCTTGTTTCACCCACATTACAACTGATACGACCAATGTTATTGCAGTTATTTTGTGCAAAAATACTCTTTGTATTATAAACGTCAACTAAACATTTAAGAATGTTTCTAAAGTCCTGTATTTATGATATTTAACGTATAGGCAAACAAATGTTTTTCAAAATTCTACCAACATGGTGAACAAAGATTGTGGATTCATTCCCCAGTGAAAAAATAGTTTTTAGTGCGTGCAAATCAATAGATTTGTTTTACGAAACTATAAATGATAAAGACGCAGAGTTGGAGCGAGTTTTATTTACTTTATATATCTAATATCTGAAATCTTTGATTCTTTTTTATATTACATCGGGTAGGCTCAGCTGATGCTAAGTGGTACCGCCGTCCGTCCGTTTATTATATCCAATCAGCTTTAGAACTTATTATTATTATTTACACTAGAATTTTTCATACGAGTTATACAGTTCATATGAAAAGCCTCCTTACAATAAATTGTCGATGCGCGACCGTAACTTATTTAAGTGTTCTTATTTTAAACCGCGCATTTTGGGCGCATTGTGAAACATGGTGGATCGCGCGCATAAATTTCGCCAATTTTTTCTTTAAAATTTTTAAACTCGGAATCTTTTTACGAAAAACGAAAAAGGGATGGTGAAAGGTGTATTTATTTCACTTTGCGATTCAGTTTTTTCGTAAAGAAAACACAACTTGATCATAGTGAAAGGAAATTCATAATGTTTGATTGATATTTGAGAGTGTCCATGGGCGACGGTATCACTTAACATCTGATGAGCATCCTGCCCGATTGCCCGCTGTCCTATATAAATAAAAAAAATGTTATCATTCTACACTATACGTCCTAAAGATAATATAAATAAATAAAAAATCAACGTTTACTGCACAAGACGTTATACGACAGAATTTCTAATCTAAAGTTCTAATTTCTAACTACTAAACGAATACATCAACCAATAGCGTGTATTTTTCTCGATCTCACTCTCTCTCAATCGATGTCAATCCTTTTTCTTTGACATAAACGCTGCACATCTTCGAGACATTCCGTAAAAAATACCCTAATTCAAAAAGAACTAAACGCGTAAGTTTACAATTCAAAGTACCCTCCAAATTTCCCCACAGGAAATAAATAAGAAAGTCGTATGAATTATAGACATAGCAATTTTTCTATTGGTACAAAAAAGCTGTGTCTATAATATAACCAATATAACCAAACCAAAATTAACCACAAAACGGGCCCGAATAGAACGGACGACATAAACATAGGCCGTGCACTGAATGTCTCATCCGGTAGCGAATTCTTTTTACAGGCATTTAATTTGTCTTATTCACCGGCATCTTTGAGCTTCACATTGAACCCGCATTGATTAATCGGTTGCTCTTCGCAATCATTTAAGGCTCTATATTTGTATGGGAATAGTTTAGGTGCCGGTGTCTCAATTAATTACTTTTTAATTTGCTATAATCACATAAAAATGCCTTATATACAGTCCAGATGTCTAAATAGACGAATAAAAATGTCATTATGAAGCGTCAGGTTTAAAATTATTTGAATTTGGAATACTAAAATTATTGGTCGTTGTAATTTACAATTAATCACATAATTCTATAGTTCATTTCTTCATATTATACCATATTTTGATGGTACGATCCCCGACTGTATACCAATTGACTTGCTGTCTATGTGCGTATGTAACAGTCGCTCGATCGATCCAAAAAGTGGACTACGTATCATAGGAGGTTGATAGAGATTTGCCTATTAGATTCGCAAATGATCATGAAACAGATTCAGAAATCTGAGGTACCAGGACCTACAAGGTTTTAGGTAGTGATTTATTGTATATTTTATAGTTATGATTATCTGTGTATTATTAAATGTCACTATTAGTATATTTTAATCAAGTTTTACCCATAGTGTGTGAAAAATTCACTGACTTCTGGCAAACGTTCATGAATAAACAGAGGTCTACTAAATCAAGCAATTCCTTAAGATTGCAACGGAGACATTTATCCCTAATTAATGATGTAGTAAACGAAGCCGCCGCAAAAAAGCTTCTCTAGCAGGTGCGTAAGTAGTCTGAAACTAATATGGCTGGTACATTACAATAGTAAAAGTACCGACATCCACTGCTGGAAGATCCTTCTTTTGTACATACACCACAATTATGTCCCTTAAATGGGGCATATGACACATCTTTATTTTTAATAATTGTTTGTATGCGCAGGTAGGAACTGACTGTTTACACTCATCATAAAAATCCAGAAGTGTATTAAGAAAAAATTACAGCAAATGTTTGATACTCGCTAACACCGCTCGCTAATATCGACGATGTCCCCATATTTTGTTAGTTGATGTGTTGCCGGCCTTACTCCCTGGTACACGATTGGTTACATATGGTACACCATACACATTATCTCAGTTTTTCAATTGTATTTCATTAACAAATGAAAAACTGAGATAAACTTAAATTATTTACGGTATAAAATTTGAATTTTTGGCAATAAATTATTATTTTGGTAAAATACTGCAGCGTGGGAAACAAAAGTAAGTTTTTATAGCGATTATGAAGGCAATCTGACATTGACGGCGTAGTACGGTACAACAAAAGATCGTTGCTCACTTGGATAAAATATAAAATATGATGTAATATGCAAGATATCATCAAAACTGAATTCGGTCTGCTTTAGTTCCTATAGGGCGATAATTAAAACTAAAGGATTTTAAAATAATAAAAGTGATCATTTATTAAACTAACATTAAAATATAAAAACTAAAATATATTATTAAAAGGAGTCCGTTTAAGCAAGGTTCCGAAGATACTGGCAGCGTTCCCCCTTTGAATAGCTAGACTAATTCTTTGTGCTAAATAGCTGCTATGTCTTCAATTGCTATTTTCTTAAAAAGCTTTTTAGTGCTAGAACTTCTCGGACCAAGGGTCTCGACACCGAATAGAACAAAATCATATTCGGAGCCTAGACCCATGTATTTGCAAGCTATAGCTTTTTTAGCCGCTAAATTTATAGAAAGCTTTATTGATTAATTTACAATATTACCTAAACTAAGTAAATTAAAAAAAAACATAATTTATTTCATTGACATATTATTTCTGTTTTTTTCAACATATACTCACTATATCAATAAATCACAATCTCATTATCTAGAATATAGTGATTATCAAGAATCATTTGCATCAATACAGTGAGCTCCCGTCTTTAATCGACTCATCGTGTGTGGTCATCACAAAAACACAACAGATACACCAACGTAATATTCTGGACCAATGTTTGCTGATAACGTCACATCTCGGAACTACTGAAGTAGCCAGTGTTTGTTTGTTGAATTATAGAGCGGTTGTAAGTGAACACGATAAGATAAATAAATCTTCTAGGAAGTCATTTGATACAAAATACGTAGAGATGTGGGGTATCTCTGGATCTTCTACCGCATTCACCATCAAATGTTCAGAGGAGTTGTTCGGAGCCGTTGAGTTTCGTCATCGGACCTCGATCAAATATCGTCCGTCGCCCGTCGCCCGTCGTTCCACAACGAAGCGTTTCTTAATGCAGTTTTTGCCGCGCTCCACTACTATGTGATACCAACTGCCCACTGAAGTATTTCGCCTTGTAAGCCGCGCCTTCGTGATTAATGTATCCATGGGCAGTGGTATCACTTAACATCAGGTAAGCCACATGCCCTGCCCAACCTTAGTACATTAAAAAAATCTTTAATAGTTTGATATAATTCATTAATTAATTGATATTGATACTATATTAACATTAAATAGGTAAGATTTGTGTTGTTTGTAATGGTAAAAGAACTAAAATGATTTTTAAAAATCTTTATAAAAAATTAACTCTATTATTTTATAAGTTTTCATAAAGACAAAAATACGTATGTCCTTTCATGTCTTGTAAAACAAATATGTTTTACAAGACATGAAAGGATTGAGTGCTCTATATATTTTGTATACTAGTTGTCTTACAATTTTATTTGTTAAGTACACATACTGACTAGATCAAATGTTTGGTGACAGCGTTGGTGCGACATTGTATTTAATTTGAACTAACCTGCTATGACTTTTTGTTAAAAGGTTATATAACAATCTAAATTTTATTAGATACCTCTGTTGTAAATACTTTACACGGAACCATTTTTCTTTCTTTTTTATACTTCTCTGTTTCTGTTAACTGACGATAAGTCCCTGCAGTTTAAACAAATATATAAAATTATTATTTTATTTTTTAAGGGGGCCGTTCAAATGTTACGTATACAGGTTTCGTTTTATGTAGGATTCCTCGAAAATGAATTTTCATTTTCAAGCATCGACAATGTGACGGTGTTATGTGTAAAAAAGTAGATAATTACTGTTGACATATTCACCAAATAGAAGACCAAGAAAATCAAGGTAAATTAAATAAAAACTAGGGGCAACTGGCGTCTTTATTGCTTCTAAGCGATCTCTTCAAAGCAACCAATATGAGTAAAAAAAAGATTCAGTAAGCGCAAGAAATACAGAATAAATATTTTAATAGACAAAACTAATGGAGAAAAATAAAACATATGCAAACTATGGCGCTACCGCTCAGATTTCTGTATCATGATCGAATAGGCAAGTAGGTGATGAGCCTAGTCTTTGACACACGTCGTCGATTTTTTGGGTCTGTCAAGCTGGTTTTTACACAGCCAGTGCACAGACTTGGATCGAACCTACGAACTTATTCGCTCGCTAAAGCCACTAGGGCTACACTCCTCCTTTCCCCGGCCTTCAACTTAGCTCTGCACTTTTCTACATGAATAAATAACAAAATTTATAATAATTTTATGTATAAATACTTTTAAATAAATTATGTATATCCCAATTGTCTCCTATAAATGGATACTTAAACTCATGGGAAACAATTCTAAATTATACCAAAAATATTTTGCAATCAATCATTCAACGATAAAATCCAAACAGGTAATCCCTATATAAAACTATCACCCTGTCCGCGTGTACAAATGGACAAGCGCATTGCAAGTTACAGAAAACCATAGAGCAAAATTCTAGACAATTTTACATTTTTCTTTAGAACAATTTCCTTCCGTTTTGGTATACTTATTTTTAGAAACTAAATGGCCTTATAACAATATTTTTTGTATAAAGAGTAATGTGAAATCTATAGTTGCATTATTTATAATGTGAGCACCATGTCTTTACGTAATAATTTAGTTGTCATTGCTTTTTAAAACACTTTGCATCTATTTTATTTTATTATGGGCCAGCATCGCACTCGCCTACTGGCATTGCCCAGAAGCTGAACTTCAGGTCCCTTTGCAAAAGGGAGGTATTTTCGCCGAGAAGAAAATCCTAAGCCCTGATCAATTTTCTGAAAATAATTATTCTAATGTCTCCATGGTTTTTACAAACCTCACTAGGACATAGGCTATAGAAGATAAACATCTCCGATGCGCAGACTTGGGCTGTTGCGGGACTTTGTTCAGTGTTCAAGTAATGATTTGAGAAATCTACATAAGGCTATTCGAGATTTTGTTCCTGGGAGTTCAAATAGTAATAGATACAGAATCTCTATTCACAAGGAATGTTTTCTTACGGGGATGCCTTCTAGAACCACCTAGGCTTATAACTTTCTTCTAGAAGGTTCGTCATGTATATTCCTAAATGGTCTTAGCAGAAGAAACATTTTGAGATAGTGTAAACAAATTTTATCACAGAATAAAATATACTTATAAGTTTAGTTTATACAAATAATCATTACTAAATAATATATTGACAAGTATTCTAGTGGTACGACTCTCTCTCTCTCGTCTTAGGTTCGTAGGCCCGGCTGTGCACCAATAATAATAATTTATTTCTTCCATATAACATTTGCTACGAAAGATGCGATTACAGGTTAGAAGGTGGTTTAGTAGGTTTTCAAACTGGATATGGATATCCCGGCTTCAATTCCACAGCAATCGTACTGAGTGTTAACATAACGCACATACATATTATATGGGTAGGCTAGAAAACAAAACAGTCAACTAGATTAAGCAGAACTACTAACTACTACTTTGTTACTGTTAGTACTTTCTTTCTTTGTGCGAATTTAACATTCGTTTGAACGGTGACGGAAAATATCGTGAGGAAATCGGCTTGCCTTAAGCCCAAAAAGCCGATCACCTACTTACCTATTATTGACAATTGATTATGAAACCGACACAGAAATCTAAGGCACAGAGCTAAGAAGGTTGTTCCATTAACATTTTACACTTAAACGAAATAAAAATCAAGAAAATAAATTTAAAGAAAACACGTTTTAACACTAAAATAATTTAAATCATACTTAATCAGTGAAATACATGTTTGATTATCGTTTGGTATGTAAACAAATAACACACACACTTACACTTACAAAACAACACGCTTACAGAACGTACCAGTGATACATTTCTCTAACACAATGGAACCGTGGTCTACAGTGCATAATGCTGGATTCTATCCTTAAGCAAATATTTATGGCTGCTCTGTCTAACAAACAATTTGTAGATCTTAAAACTTGGCAACTTGGCAATTAAACAAAGTGGCGAAGAGTTTCTTACCAGTTCTTCTTGCCACACGCTTGACTTGCGAATTTAGAAACAATTTAACATCTGTATTGTTGACGTTCATAAGTGTACCTGCTTATGAATAAAGTTATCTTGAGTTTGAGTTATACTCCTGTGAATTTACTAAGAAGACCCTGAAAGGAGAGTTGCTTTCCGTAGATTATTTAAATTTAAATTCAAATTCAAAAACCATTTATTCATGTTGGTAACATAATGTACACTTATAAACGTCAAAAAAGAAATACATATTAAATTCTTCTAATTTTACATTTACTGCCAGTTCTCAAATCAAGGGCGTAGAATGGAAGAGAAGAACTGGCAATAAACTCTCCGTCACTCTTTTTTAAACCTTCCGAATCCAAATTCGATGGTCCATTTCTGACTTATATTGAAAAAAAAATTCATAAGTAAATAAAAAATCATTTTTTAATTTTTCAGTAATCAAGATAACTCAAAAAAAAATCACTTAGATATAAGGCTTCACTTTATGTCCTCCTCTCTTACTGTACGGTGCCAGATTTTCCTAGGACAGCCACACTTCCGCTTTCCTTCAGGTTTCAATCAAGTGCCATCATCATCATATTTTCAATTTCTAATTTCTGCGGAGTGTATGGCCTATCTAATTCCATTTGCATCACTTGTTCTGCTGGCTGATCGGGGTTTCTCGGCAGCGCCCCCAAAGTTGCTCGTTAGAGATCTTCTCTGGCTAGAAGATCTCTAAAAAACAAATTACTGAATGCTTAAATCATAAAATGCTTATAGGTTGCATCTTTTTAGACATGACAAAGGCTTTTGACTTTGTATGTCATGAAAGACTTTAAAAAAAATTAGAATGCTACGGAATAAGAGGTAATGCCTATAACTGGGTGAAAAGTTACCTTGAAAATAGAATGCAATATGTGGAAATAACAAAGATTTGTAAACTAAAACAAAAAACCTATAGATCCAACTATAAGAAAAATGAGTACGGAACACCTCAGGGCAGTATTTTGGCCCCACTACTTTTTCTAACATACATAAATGACCTCCCAGATGCTATACACCAGAACTGTATACTATTTGCTGATGACACTACACTTATAATAAAAGGCAAAAACGACCAAGATTTAAAAAACAACTTAATTAAATCTCTAGACGACGCCATCAACTGGATGAATTCAAATAACCTACAAATAAACATGACCAAAACTAACATAATTCATTTTCAGACATATAACTCTAAAACACTAATAGACTTACAATATAAACACAATAAACTGGACATAATGAACGAGTGTGTATTTTTAGGTATAACAATAGATAAATTTTGTAATTGGAAATCACATATTGGAAAACTACAGAACAAAATAGACCGTTTTGTTTTTGTGTTAAAACGACTAAGGGAAACTGTTAACCATGCTGCGGTATTAGCTGCTTATCATGCATATATTGCATCTATAATTAGATATGGAATTATAATTTGGGGAAATTCAGTCGAAGTGAATAGGGTATTTAAGGCCCAAAAAAAATGTATTAGAGCAATTTGTGGAGCAAATTGCATTGATAGTTGCGTGCCTCTATTTAAGAGACTCAAAGTGTTATCTCTTCCATGTATTTATATATTAGAAATGTCCCTGTTCGTACACAGAAATATACATATTTTTAAATCGAATGTAGTAAGTAGTAGACATGGGGAGAAATTGGCTGTGCCAAAAATAAATTTAGAATTATTTCGGAAAAACGCCTTCTGTATGGCAATTAAAATTTACAATAGATTACCGAAAGAACTTAAAGATCTTCCGACAAGAACCTTTAAAAAGCGACTTAGTGCATTACTTTTAGAAAAAACGTACTACTCAATAAACGATTATTTGTGTGAGACATGGTAATTTATACAAATTTAATTATGTATGATAATTGACTTAATTGATATGAATCTGACTAATAATGTAAAATCTAAACTAAGATAAATTTGCGCGCCACTGTGTGTGGCAGAATATGCGAACGACTGACGATTGTACCACCTTGACATTTTGTACCATATTCGTGCAATGAATAAATTATTATTATTATTATAATTATTAATATAGGCCAGAATACAACGACGACAGTGGTTGACAAACATCTGGAGTATTTTTTTTGTATACGGGGCTTAAACTCCTATCACCTTTTAAGGGGAAAACGAATAACCAATAAATGCAATATCCTCATAATTCAAAAGTCAACACACTCTTAACTTAAAGGCTTTATTGAAACTATATACATATATAATTTTAAAGCATATAATTTCCTCGTACCCATTTAGTTTCACGCCATATATAAACGTTTAACTGCAATTTCCTCGATCTATTTAGCATAGAAGCGTCTGCGCATCAAAGGGATCAATACGATCTATTCAGTGGTCAGTCAGCATAATATTAACCTTTATTAGTCATGCATTGAATACGGGACGTTGATAGGCCTTCGGTTAGATTATACGGTAATTTCAAATAACTCTTAAAAATAATTTATAGCTATAAGCCACCTGCTTAATGTTTGTCAATATAAAATTGTTAATATTAGAATTTTGTATTATTTGTATATCAAAGGAACTTAAAATAAAGTAAAAGCTTGGTGATTAAAAAGAGTGGCGGAGAGTTTACTGCCAGTTCTTCTATTCTACGCCCTTGATTTGAGAACTGGCAGTAAATGTAAAATTAGAAGAATTCAATGTATATCTCTTTTTTGACATTTATAAGTGTACATTATGTTATCTACATGAATAAATGATTTTTGATTTGATTTATATATAACAATATTTTTAACTAATATCTGAATTCGCATGTCATTGTCGAATTTATTCAAGAAGGTAGATTCTTTAAAGGCCGCTAACTTGCGAGTCCCCTGGCAATGTGAGTATCTATGGGCGGCGGTGTCGTGGTGAGCATCAGGTGAACATCAGGTGAGCTGCAAGTTTTCCCCTATTACACAAAAAAAATTTGAAGGCGTCCAATAATTTTTTGTCTTCTGGTCTCCGGGACCTGTAAACCCAAAAATACAGTCAAAATCTGTTATAACGACATCGAAATGTAACTTTGGAATTGTCATGTAATTTTAATAAATCCTATTCAAGGATTATGGTTCAAAACACTGTTGATCTAAAATTTTCAATGACGTTGTCTATCCCTAGATATTTCTTTAAAATAGAAAGAGACGTAAGCTTGAATATGATAATCAGCAAGAAACTTACTACAAGAAACGCAATATGCAAACTAATGGTTTCATTTATGTTAGGCTGATTAGTACTCGCTTTTTATTTTTGTTTCCGCGCATGCGTCAATTAATGCGTTCTTTTATGGTATTAAGCGGTAGACTTGTTTTATTATAGAGATTTCAAGTTGTGTAATTTAATCAAGTTTTTACAACAAATTTAGTTATAACGATATATCTATCTACGTATGTCAGTGGCCCTGGAACCTCCAAATTTAAGGCCTATACACCGGTACATGTTTAATCAATGATTTTGATAGGCAAGGCATGGCAAGGCATTGATCGCGGTCTGTGCCATTGATATTTATTAAAAAAAAATTCACCAACATACATTTCAATAACTAACATCTGGGAACATAAAAAATAACTGATTTTTCACCTAACAGGCAATCAGCATCTTCTTAACTTAAGGACTATTGCTGACAGAATTCTTACAAACAAAAATATCTAAAACGCGACAGCGAAGCGCAAGGGATCAATTTATTAGCGAACTTATAAATCCTAGGGAATGACAAAAGGACTATCATTGATACTTTGATTTTTATACTTTTATAATTGAACTACCGTTTGATAATTTTACATATACATATTACATATATTATTTTACATAGACATACATGTCTGCTAAGCCCAACATCTTGTCTATTGACGAAGTTTAGTGGCTCATTTTTTTAAAAAGAAATACCTCGGTTATACGCATGGACCTTCTTTGAATTCTGCTTCTTTTTTAATGCTTATCCATTACTGAAGGTGGGTCGGCAATCTCAAATTCGAATGTCTTATATAAATCAAATCAAAAATCATTTATTAATTTTGACGCTCATAAGTGTACATTATGTACCCTTATGAACGTCAAGAAAAGAAATATACGTTAAATGCTTCTAATTTTACATTTATTGCCAGTTCTCCAATCAAGGGCGTAGAACGGAAGAGAAGAACTGGCAATAAACTCTCCGCCACTAAAATAATAATTGATTAATACACGAATTAAAACGTCGATAAATGCACTTTTACTGTGAGTCTTAAGGGTTTATAGGATCAAAGCTAATCGTTAATACACAACACTGAACATCACCCTCACACATGTATGTAAAGGTGAATCTCTGAATTTGGCATGCCGATTTTCTCGCGATGTTGTCACTAACTATTTTCTATGCCTACAGGAATAATTAAAAATTCAAAAGTGAAAATTAATCATTACAGTTAAAACATTAACAATAATTCCCAAACAAAAATATTTATTTGAAGTGAAATTTAACATATCAAAATTTCTAAGTAACCATTTCTACGTACGAATAGCGGAGATAACTTTTTGCTTGACTTGAATTAAGTAGTAGTCGATTCAATTCGAATGAGCTAGACAAGAAATTAATTCTAATACATTAGAATTGCAGACATCGGATGTCTGTTAAAGGCGTTATGATTGGGCTTCCGCCATAAACTCAGTAGTACTTAATAAATATATGGAGTGTGAAGTTTACTGATCGCATTTTTCAATCATTTTTTGCGCCACTTAACGTCTTTCAAATGGCAATGGAAATTTTATTCGATTGTGTGACTTTTTGGCTTTATCTATGGTATTCTATAGAATAAAGTTTAATATTTATAAATTTCTAGGTATACTTTTTTGCTTAATAAACATGCCACGTTCATCCCCTTAACCACAGTTAGTATTTTTTATTATTATGTAATTCTTTACCCTCTTTTTTTAATTAATTACTTATGTTTTTTGTTTCGTATATGATTTTTTTTTTGGTTATGCATTGTCGATTTAGGGTCACCTGTTAGGCCAGACTGTAAAAAAAAATTAAACGATTTAACTGATGATGTTTTGATATACGTCCCTTCACATTAAAAACATATTTTTTTTATTTATTGGACGCAAATGAATAGGAGGCATACCTGTTGTGAAGTAATAATGCCCATGGACACTTGAAAAAATGCATGCAAGAAAAAAGCTCCTAAAGCTCTAAACAAACCGTATATCGCCAAAACCAAAAGAAAAATATAAGTGTTAGAAAAAAAAATTTAATAAAAAAATGTAATGTAAATAAGCAAATTATAATATAATTATATTAAAAGTCTCTCTTGATGTTGTCATACTTTTTTTGATTCTAAAATAAATAACTATTAGTATTAGCTTGATATAATCTTGTAATTTATAGTCTGATAACAATCAATATACATTATCTAGTCGCTTCATTATCAAGTAATCTAAGTATTTAAAGCATTTTCCCATTCTTGACACAGTTGAAGTTGTTAGGCAGTAGCCGTAAGGTGATATTTGTGTGGAGAGGCGGACGCAACCGTCGTATCGGGTTGGGAAGCGGATAAGGCTCTGCGGTTACCACATGCCGCCTAGGGCGATTATTGATGGTGCCTTAGAGTTTTAGTGAATATCTACAATAGTCCCACATAACAATATATAAACAAGCGGATTAAACATAACGTTTGCTGTCCTATTTCACAATGGACAAATTCTTTCTCGCAGAGATTCTTTGGTTTCCTAGGCTGTTACCTATATAATAAATTAAATGGAAAAATTAACATTTACCCTCTATCAAAATATGAATGTAAAAAAACGGTTACTACTTGGCTGAAGACGTTGAGTTATGATGAAACAGAAGATTTATTAACTGTTACTCTGTAAAACACCAAATCACCCACACATACACACACACACGCACACACATACACATAGAGACACACACAAGCGCATGCGCACTCACACACCTAATTTTATTTTACATCTCTGTTTGCAGTGTTTTTCTTTTAGCGTTTACTTTTTTTTTCTTCTATTGTATATATACAATGTATATACAATGACCTATTGTATGTGTCCTGGTCCGGTGGTGGAGAGGCTGGCTATCTGACACTCAGGTCTCCTGTTACAGAGACCAGTCTCTCACATACACTTTCAAATGTTATCATCTTAGTTTTAATCATTGTAACCTTGTATGTATATGTGAGAGAAGAAATAAAGATTATTATTATTATTATAACGATCGAGGAAAGCACCAGCTCTGAGGTTACCAGACACCAACTTAAATTATTATTTAGCGCATTTGCACTTGAACCCCTAACCAAGAGAACAAAGAGAAGAGATTCTACTCCAAAGAGAACAAAATAAGAATGGAGGAAGGACTCATATATTGTGGCCGTTTATTACATTCCACCTGATCTGCAGATGCGTCAGCTTTTGTACTTGTCCGAGGGAGGTATGACCGAATTATTAGTTTTAAGGATGTCATGCAAACAACTGTTTAAAATACTCTGTGCTCCTGAAGCTCCCTCCATTCCTTTAAAATCATTCGCTGAATGCGAAATATTACCATTAAGCTGACAATTATACAGAATGTCACTTACGTTTGCCTTTAAGAATGCTGTAAGGAGGTTCCCTATGCACTATTTTAATTATATTTGAAAGAATTCAATTGTTTACAGTAATGTCGAAAACGTTATTGTATTGTCAAACAAAGTATATACTAAGTAAGTACTAGTCTATATATATATGTATATAAATATTTAATAAAAATAACGGGATAGTTGACAAGTAAATTGCGAGAAGTATTTCAACAATATATTTATTTAATGAATTATCAATGTTTTTCCATGACGGTGTGTATTACTAAGAGAATAATCTAATATTAGTATTAGAGTCGATCTGTTTATTTATTATTTATCAAATAGGTATATAAAAATGACGTTTTGTCTTCTTTGGTTAGGAATTCCAAATTCAATTTGTTACAGCTGTTTTCTCGTCATATCATTTTCCTAATTAGAGAAGGTTCGATTGGCATGTCTAAGACATCCACCGTAATCCCCGAACCTTACTCCAACAGATTATCTTTTTTTTTCGAAATTTGGATAACTTCTTGCAAGGTAAAACCTCAACTCTGGGGCAGTCGAAACCTTACAAGGTTTTATTGATTCCCGTTCGTATGTTTCTTTAGTAAAGGGACCAATGAAAATATAAGATGGGAAAGGTGCATAGAGAGCAATGGTACCTACTGTGGTTATTTCGATATGTTATATTTAAACCATATACATTTTCTTCTTCCAATACAAAACTATGATCGATTTCATTTCATTTCATTACAATTTCATAAGTAATTTTAACTATACAATATTATTTTTAATTATTATTGTATACGTATATATTTTAGTCTATTTTTAGTATGAGTTTGGTCATATATGGTCTACAAGTGAATAAATAACCTAAATGTAGGAAAAACACCAATACTTCTTCTAACTTTTAGCAAGTGAAATTTACCAAAATTATTTTTTTATGTAACAGATGGCTAACAGTCTTACCTGATGTTAAGTGATACCAGCACTGCCCGTAGGCTCGCTAGTGCGTTGCCGTCCTTGTTGGTACGCTCATTTCTTAAAGGACCCTAAATCGAATTGATTCGGAACTGATATGAAATTACAGTGAAATAGGTAAATATTTAGCTAGAGTTTCACCTCAAAAAGTGAAAAAGATTGATGATGAGGCTTCTCTATCGACACAATTTTTTATGATCCAAATTGAAATAAGTATATTCGAAATACACGTAAATTTTCTGTTTAACATTTTAAATTAAAATTAATTAGACAGTAAAATGTTCTCTTTTATCAATAATTCCTATTTAATTAACTAAGCATATTTAATTATATGTTAAGTGATGATATATAGTTTATAAGTTATATATAAATTGCTTTTTGTGTTAAATTGTACATTATTCACATCAACAAAACAGAAGAGTGACTTTCCGTCTATGTGCACATTTATCATTGTGTGAGAGCCTGCTTAATAAATATAAAGAATGCTTATTACTTATAATTAATTTTTCGCCCGCATTAAAGTTATAAATTTAATTTTCACATACGCATTAATAGTCTATATAAATAAATTATCCTTTATAAAATGTACTTTTATACATGATCATCAAACGGAACTCACTGGAAGCCCATAAAAAATAATTGATACCACAACTGTCGATCGCGAATTTAATCAAAATATTTTAAATTCGTTACAAAAAGTGATCCGCCAATGACATCGTTATAGCTGTACCCAATTACGTTCATAAGTGAAATAATTTAACTCATTTCCTTAATTAATTGCACTTAAATGATACACTTAAATTTTATTGTTTCTAGATTTCTCAAGGGAACCCCGTACGACGCGTCTTCTGACACGTGACTCAGAAGGAATCATTCCCATTTCACTTATTATTTCTAATAAGTGTGTGTCTAACTAACAGCAAAGTATTTATATTACTAGCTCACCTGTTATCTTTTGCCATGTAAAAAAACTATCTACTATAATAAAAAATTGGGGTAGATTTTAGAAGGGTGAAATAAAGGAATGTATGTAGTTTGTTTGCTGCATAATAATAAAATCAAAACAAAAAACATTGTCAAAAAATAAAAATAATAATTTTGAGTGGTCACCCCTTATCGCTTAGGAATTTGAAAGATTTATAGTAGCCGATTCTCAGACTTACTGAATATGCATAAAAAATTCATAAGAATCGGTCGAGCCGTTACGGAGGAGTATTTGAACGAACATTATGACACGAGAACTTTATATAATAGAGATTATAGCAGCCTGTATGTAATTTTTGTTTATTATATATAATAAATAGCATATGTGCGGTCGGAAATAAAAAGAAATAAATTCGATTTTCATTTGTCTTCTCTGTAGTCTAAGCCTCTTATAGCTTATCAATATCATAGAAAACGTTCTATCAAGTAAAATTAAAAAAAAAATTGATGATGAAACTATGATTAGGTTATAAAATTATTTTATTTTTGGTGCTGGATATTAAGATTTTATATAAAAGTAAAGCAAGTAGATTTTTTTCTTATAATTTTTATAAACAAAGGAAATAAATTTCGCTATTGTAAAATAGTTATCTATGAATGTCATCAATTGGATTGTTAACCCTTACATTTTGTTAACCAATAACCAATAATCCAATATCATATATACTTCTATATAGCGTTCATACACAAACGTTATGTACGTAAATCTTCATATATAAAGAACATCGTTAACACATTTTAAGATCATTTAAGCGCATTGTTGGGGGGATATTAAGATGGTATTGATAAGAAAGAGAGAGAATCTATCACAGCCGCGCCATGGCGAAACGGTTAATTAACAAAATTCGCTTTGTTCGGGACACATAAAATTTTATGAGAATCAAGATTTCGGTGCAATGGCTCGGACCTCAGACCGTGATATAAATTGACTGGATGGACTAATAAATTAGTTTTATTGTGAATAACACACAAAAACATTATTTTCGGAATAACGCATGGTTTTAATGTTTTTTATTTGCTTGCTTTTAGTTCTTCTTATATCTTCTTCTAAACTTCTTTTTTTTTATTTGTTTAATTTTTCTATTTGCAAATTTTTAATTATTAATATTTTTATAAAATTACTAATTTTACTACTTACTTAACGATATACCATATTTTTAGTTAATCATGAAAATATAATAGATATAGTAAATTTAAGGTGTATGAATTAAAAAAAATCAGTGTTGCATACAATTTCTTTCTCACGTAAATAATTAATCATTGAACAAAACCCAACAATAAAGACAAGTTTCGGACTCTTCTAGTAATCATTATCGCCCAAAACACACAAAATACGCCGGGTGCAAAAAACTGGAGCAGGTATGGAAAACACTCATAAAATTTAATACGTTTTCCGTCAAAAAGTATAAACGTGCAGAGCATTGAAGCTTTTTGCTGAAATGCATTTTATTGAGATCATGTTGATACATCACACAAAGTTTTTTTTTTTTTTGTCTTTTTATTCACTACGATCTGTCACATACTGGGGGACATTAAGTAGGTGGTAAAAAATCACACAAAGTTGACCACAATATGTTTTTATGATGACCCAACTTCGCATACGTTCTAGCCTGTCTCCCATATACTGATAGAAATTATATCATTCTTAGGCTATACAATTCGCAGAGGCAATTAGAACTTGGAGAAACTTATCGTGGTTGATAAGTTTCAGATCACGAGACCGTTTCTTTGATTTTCTTATTTGGTGATTTTTTTTTTTAATGGAGCTGCGAACCAACCCCTGACTTTTGCTTATCAGGGACCTTATTTTGCTGTATTTATTTGTTCATTCATTTTTTTTTTTACAATACAATATTTGTTATTTGGTGATTACGTCAATAGGCATTATTAACTGTTTACACATTACCCACACATTACCCACACTATGCTTGAAAACGAAATGCATTTTCGAGGATTCCTAAAAAAATATATATGTTTAAATACTATTTTAGAGAGCTTTGATTACTTTTGCTGGCAAGAGGGGAGGGGGGATTTATTGCAGTAAATCTCCTTACGTAATTTATTAGTTTGTTTTTTTCGACATGTTAGTCCTGTTGATTCACTTGAACGGCATCTTGCAAATCAAAATAGTACTTGATTTATTACATATAAACAAGTAAATTTTAGAAAGGTAAGATTACTGTTGGCGACTCATAAATAGAAATATAAATAAATTATAAGATAGGTTATAAAATTGTAACTCTATAAATAGAAATTAAGTATGAGTGTTACGAGTTATAAGTTAGACAAAATATTTACACATAATGTAAGTGAGAAATATTGGTAAATTATGAATGTAAATTTATTAAATAAATAAATATAATGCTTCGTCGAATAAAAGGGTCACACAGCTCTCGTCGCGGTATACCGGCGCAAATATATGTAAGCGTAGCTCTCGTCGCGGTATACTTGTGTGGTACTTAAGCCCGGCGAGATCTACGCTCGGACAGTCTCGACAGTCTCGGCAGTCTCGGTTCAGTCTCGGTTCAGACTTGACACGGTGCAGACACGCGTTCAGACTCGGGCTCTTTCCTCTATCCCGTGACAACGAGCTGTGACCCACGAACAATCGGCGAAGCAAGAAACAAGAACAAGGCGCAGTTTCACTTCAAGACAACACCTACAATTACGTACTAGCAGGGGTGCGTGGGTCGAGGCGGTAGCAGCGTTACGTCGAGCCGTCTTGACAAAAGTATACGAAGTCAAACCCCACCGGTATACAAAACCGCACCGAGGTTACTTTGGTTACCGCACGGGTGTTATCAAACGAACACACTTAAACGTATTCTCCCATGCGGGCCTGAGTATATCTGAGGTGTCGTGGGGGTTGGCGCAACAATAGTGGTCCTTCGAAAGCCGGATCCTGCAAAAATAGTGGAGTGAATATTGCGAGAAGAAAATGCCAGTCACAAGATCACAGAACGGGATGCAGCGAGGGGAATCGACGTTGACTGTTACCTCCGCCACTACGTCCGAAGTCCGGACTACAGGCGAAGAGATAACGATCGAGCAGTCCACGTCGACGAGCGCAGCCAGCCACTCAGAGCAAGCATTGAATCTGACACCAGCGGGTTATACCCGGCGGGCCGCATCTAGAGCCGTATCAAAGGCCAGCTCAAGAAGACTAGCCGAGGCCAGAGAAGAGTTGGCTCGCTGCGAACTGCGGGAAGCGCAGGCAGCAGCACGCCTGGCCAGATTACGATTAGAAGCAGAAACGGAAGAGGAAGACTCCGTTATAGAAACCGTCAACGATGACCATGAAGAAAAGGTAGCAAACTGGATGCGCTCGTCGGCACAAAAGCCAGAAGAAATTGAAACAAAAAGCGACATTCGAGCAATATCCGACGCAATAAAGGAAGTCATGACGAACCATGTAGCGCCGCAACCGAAATACATTCAAGAGCTGCCGATATTTGAAGGGGACAGCTCCGAATGGACGGCGTTCCGGGTCGTATACGAAGATACATCTCCGATGTTCTCTGACATTCAGAATATGGCGCGGCTACGTAAAGCGATTAAAGGCACGGCGAGAGAGAGTATTAAGAGCCTCTTGTACTCAGAAGCGACGCCGGAAGAAGTAATTAATGCTTTACGCCGAAGATTTGGTAGACCCGACGCATTGGTGCTAGCCGAACTGGAGAAATTAAAGGCGCTTCACAGAACGACGGGAAATCCCAGGGACATATGCGTTTTTGCGAGCCAAATAAACAACAGTGTGGCCGCCATAAAAGGATTGAAGAGACCGCAATACCTCTACTCACCTGAAATCGTGAAAATTATCATAGAGAAGATGCCTCCAATTCTAAGGTTCAGATGGTACGATTACACGGCTGCGAGGGAAGAGGAATCGTTCTCTGATATTCAAACAATAAGCAACTTCCTCAATTTAGAAGCGGATAAATGCGGTGCATTCGCGGTACTCGAAGACAGCAAAAGGGTGTCGACGACCGAACGACCGAGCGCAACGATAAAAAGACCGGTGAAGCAAGCTACTTTTAATATTGCTGAAAGGAGTAGACCAGAAGAAATCAAGTGCCCAGACTGTGAATGCAACCATAAGCTCAAAGACTGCCAAAGATTTCTGAATGCGGCAGTTAACGAGAGATGGGAAACGGTTAAGAGACTTAAAGTCTGTTTCAAGTGTCTCACTGGGAAGCACCGGAAAGAAACATGCCGAAGACCACCGTGCAAGTTGTGTCGAAGATGGCATCATAGCTTATTACATGTGACATCGGAGAACGATCAATGTCACGGAGAAGCAGCGACCGAGACAGCGACGGTCAATACAATTAGTACACCGAAAGCTATTTTAAAGATGCTTAAGGTGGAGATATATGGACCGGCTGGGAGCAAACAGGTACTGGCGCTGCTAGATGAAGGCTCAACGGTGACACTGCTCGACGAAAATGTGGCTTCAAGCATCGGCATGAAGGGTCCTCGCGAAACCTTAAATATAGAAACTATCGGCGGCGGGCAAATCAAAAGTCACGACTCGATGATTTTAGACATCGAAGTGAAAGGGATCAAGCAAGATCGGAAGAGCACACTGAAACGAGTTAGAACTATCAAGGAGCTCAAATTAACCCCACAACTCGTCGATAAAACCCGACTTAAGAAGTGTCATCATTTGCGGGGTTTACTGCAAGACGTGTGCTACAAAGCTGAGGCGCCGAAGCTGCTCATTGGCCAAGACAATTGGGAACACATTGTCTCGTTAAAAATACGACGTGGAAAGCCAGGGCAGCCGGTGGCATCAAGAACAAAGTTAGGGTGGGTTATCCATGGCTCCGATAGCAGCGGCGTGTCACCGATCAATTATGTGAACACATGTGCACACGTAAGCGTCGTCGAACACAAAATTAATCAGCCAGTGAGGGAACTTCTCAATATTGAGTCTTTGGGGGTTCAGCCGAAGAAGCCTTCAACGGCTATAGAACAGCAAGCTCTACAAATATTGGAAATAAATAGTCAACAATTGGAAGATGACAGATCCGAGGTCGGACTGTTGTCGAAAAGGAAAGACATACAACTTCCAAACAATTTCTCAGCAGCCTTCAACAGATTTCAAGGAATAGAAAAGAAACTGTGTGAGGACACTAAGTTTAAAAATGAATATAGCATGCAAATAGATCTGTTGAAAAGCAACTACGCTGAAGAAGTAACAACCGACTGCACATCGAACAAAAAGTGGTACCCGCCTCACTTCCCAGTGAGGAAAAAGCTAAGTATTGTCTTCGACGGTGCAGCCAATCACAACGCAGTTAGCCTCAACGACGTTCTGCTGTCCGGACCGGACTTACTACATTCAATATTTGGAGTGTTACTGCGTGTACGTCAAGGTCTCGTATCGATAGCGGCCGATATAAAAGAAATGTTTCTGCATGTGAAAATATGTGAAGAAGACAGAAACAGTCTCAGTTTCCTTTGGCGAAAAGACAAGGAAGCGCTAGTGAAGGATTACAGAATGTTATTAGTGATTTTTGGAACCGCATCGTCGCCTTGCACCGCGATTTATATAAAAAACAAGAACGCAAAGGCCTTCTTTCATAAATACACCGAAGCTCGGAAAAGCTACCTAGAGCATATCGGTAGAATAAAAGACAATCGGCTGCCGCGATGTATGTCACTATTCTGCACTGAGGGGGAGCTGCATACTGTCGCAGACGCAAGTGAGTCAGCGTATGCAGCCGCAACTGGAGGTAATGGAAAATACTCAGTAAACCTCGTGGATGCCAAGTCGAGAGTAAAGTCTCGGAAATCAATATCTACGCCGAGACTTGAACTGCAGGCAACCTTGTTGGGGACAGAACACATAGACAATTCTAGACCAATAACGAACCTAGCTGACAATTCGGAAGAGGAGGCGCTAAAACCAAACTACTTTCTCATTGGACGATCCAGTGGAGCTGCGCGCATACGACATTTTCCTGATGCAAAGCTGGTGAGCAGAAAAGATTTGAAGTCCGTCCAACGACCCTCTGATCACTTTCGGAAGAGATTGCTACGGGAGTACTTGCCTAAACTACTGTCCAGGAAAACGACTAGACTACAGAAAGGCGAGCAGCTGCAACCAGGCGACGTGGTTTTTATCGTAAAACGCACGCTACCACGATGCACTTGGCCGAGGGGAATGATCGAAACTACATACCCCGGGCCCGACGGAATAACCAGAATCGTGGACGTCGCAACCAAAGGGGGAGTGTTACGAAGACCATCGTCGAGGATCCTGATCTTGGTGCCTGCGGAGTCGCCGTGCAGGAACGACGGTGCTACGCACGAGGGGGAGAATGTTGGCGACTCATAAATAGAAATATAAATAAATTATAAGATAGGTTATAAAATTGTAACTCTATAAATAGAAATTAAGTATGAGTGTTACGAGTTATAAGTTAGACAAAATATTTACACATAATGTAAGTGAGAAATATTGGTAAATTATGAATGTAAATTTATTAAATAAATAAATATAATGCTTCGTCGAATAAAAGGGTCACACAGCTCTCGTCGCGGTATACCGGCGCAAATATATGTAAGCGTAGCTCTCGTCGCGGTATACTTGTGTGGTACTTAAGCCCGGCGAGATCTACGCTCGGACAGTCTCGACAGTCTCGGCAGTCTCGGTTCAGTCTCGGTTCAGACTTGACACGGTGCAGACACGCGTTCAGACTCGGGCTCTTTCCTCTATCCCGTGACAACGAGCTGTGACCCACGAACAATCGGCGAAGCAAGAAACAAGAACAAGGCGCAGTTTCATTTCAAGACAACACCTACAATTACGCACTAGCAGGGGTGCGTGGGTCGAGGCGGTACCAGCGTTACGTCGAGCCGTCTTGACAAAAGTGTACGAAGTCAAACCCCACCGGTATACAAAGCCACACCGAGGTTACTTTGGTTACCGCACGGGTGTTATCAAACGAAAACACTTAAACGTATTATCCCGTGCGGGCCTGAGTATATCTGAGGTGTCGTGGGGGTTGGCGCAATCAATAATTACATAATATTGTTCATCATTATTTCTTTTTATTTGTTCAGTATTTTACAATACATATTTTCGCGCTGTAACCAACTAACTAAGTTGATTCGTTTCCTATTGTAAAAACACAAATATGCTAGAATAATTCCCATGATTTAAACTACCTCAGAAGTCGATAGCTCGTAAATTGTGCGGTTTCAACGTTTCAGTTCAAGCTGTGGCTTTGTGATTTGTTGCCCTTTAGGCTTAGTGGTCGCGTTGTCTGTTTCATCATCTAGAACTATGTAATAAGTTTAGTATTGATGTTCACTTGTTTTATTTTATAGACCAGGGGAAAGACCAGATCAGGGTTACATCTGATGTTAAGTGTACCACCGCCAGTGAAAAGTCACACTGAAGGAAGAAAAAGAAAGAATCGAGAAAGAAAGAAGCTATCTAGAATTGGAACACTCTTTACTTGAAGAACCTTCAATCGAATTGGTTTGGAAACATATCTATGGGTATATATATGTACATATATGTAAATGGGTATGGGAGAACCTAAGAACTGCCGTTGTGGAATAATGTATGGTACGGGTCGAATTTTGTACTGAAGTTTGAGGGTAGTTACACACAAACAGAAATCCTAAATTTGATTCTAAGCAATTGATTTCAATACTTAACAACACTATTTGAAGCTAATTAGACTAAGTAAGGTATTTTAAATTAACGAACAGAAGTCAATCAAGCAAATTTGAAGTACAAGTTTGAGACCCAGGTAATAATAACGTGAAATTAAACTCGTAACATGAATGTAAACGCAGAATGTACATCGTCTTGTTAATAGAACTTGCCTCTATGTATTTCTCTTTGCCTATATTTTTACGGTCAGTAGCCGATACGAAAGGTGTTAATTTTATCACAATAATCTGCTTTCACAACGGCCCTTTCCGTATAAGGTTGAAGATTCCCCCGTATGGATCTTTCGAAAGTACTAATTGCATATTAAGTTTTATTACTTTTTGATTTATTAATTCGGTTTTTTTTCACACGGTTTTGATTCACTTTGAACTGATACTACATATTTAGAAAATGTGTCTACTATGCCCTATAACAATCAAAGGCAGACAACGCACCCACAAAAAATAGGAGTATATAGGCAGCGAGATTGGGCGTCACATAGGGTTGTTTGTAACCCTATTATATACAAAAAACGACGGGTTTCACTCCGGGAGTGCCTATAGAAGTGGAAACTTGAATATTGGAGTAGTTAGGGAATAATTTTGCACGATTTGCTCTAATCATCAGTTTAAGGGTCTATTTCACATTGTCCGGATAAGTTCCAAATAAGCTATTTATTACTTATTTGTAGAATAAACAGTATTTTTTCTTTTCACGACTGTCAGGTAGCGCTATTTGTCATGAAATGCCAAGTATCTTATTTGGAACTTTTATCTTCCAAATAATTTATGTGTTGCATAGCTATTTGGCACTTTATCCATACATTGTAAAACAGGCCCTTAAAGTACTATCATTTATGTGGTAGGATACAATATTTATTTATTGCGCTACCATAAACAAATATGACAATTATTACATTAAATACGCCACGCCAGCTGTCTATTCTCAATCCGTCTTACGAATTTTCATTCAGGTCACATCAGGTCAGGTTACCCATTCCAAAAAAAGTGTACAACGCCGCTAAAGAAGTTTTCACTTCAATAAACTGATTATGCTTAAACACCACTAAACAATGGTGGTACAGTCTAATTAAATAGGTAAGACAAAGATCGAAGGCGCTAGAACCTACTAGGCTATCTTTAACGTACGGCTTCTTAATTAACACTATAAGCTAATACATTAATTGGTAAGCAGCTTATTTTAATTAAAACAATTCGTGCATATTACAAATTCGTGCAGTTTATAAATTTGACAATTATGTAAATTATTCTAACCCTTGGGATTGATTTGCTCCAAGTCAAACAATTTGTATAACTCAAAACTTGGCGATTAAAAAGAGTGGCAGAGAGTTTCTTGCCAGTTCGTCTTGCCCACTCTACATCCTTGTCTTGTGAACTGGTAGTAAATGTAATTTATTTAGGTTTAGGATTAGGTAGTATTAATTTCAACGTTCATAAGTGTACTTATTTACCTATATGAATAAGTTATTTTGTCTTTCCAGACATCAAAGTTATAAATATCTCAGGATTCTCCCTAATATGTGATACATATTAGTAAGTTTCAGCTTGGTATTGTCTTGTATTAACATAACCGGGGGGTCATGTCCGGGGAAATAAATACAGATTTTTGACATTCAACACCATTTGTCAGTCACCGTCACCACGCTGTAAAGCACGCGAAATGTCAGAATTTTTTTTATAATTAAAATAATTATAGGTTTATAATAATGCATAGCTTCACTGTTAAAAAAGTTGTTTTTTTAATTTTTAGCTTACACATAGGTATATTTATTTATATATTTGCTTCCGTGATCATTTCTAAGACAACACCTGTGCCTGACACCACACCGTCGAGTTTTTGAGGCTTATGCTCGCCGGTTTCCTCACGATGATTTCCTCCTCTGTACGAGCGACTGTTAATTTTCAATGTGGTAAGTCCATCGGTGCACAGTCGAGGATCAAACCTACGACCGCAAGGATGAGAGTTACACCTTGAAACCACCTGGCCAACACTGACTTAAACTAATATTTTTGGTAGCATTATTATTTTTTTATAGAACAGGAGGCAAACGGGCAGGAGGCTCACCTGATGTTAAGTGATACCGCCGTCCATGGACACTCTCAATGCCAGAAAGCTCGCGAGTGCGTTGCCGGCCTTTTAAGAATTGGTATTATTATATTTACTTAAAAATCTCCATATTACAAAATGTTAATTTTTATTACTAAAACATATTTTATTATGTATCTCGATAATATTTTATACCATAATATTATTCAAGGCAGTACGTATATCACAAAAGACAGTATTAATATTATGAGTGGCGAAAGGGCATTTGTTCTTTGTGAAATCTCAAACAGACTTGTTTACGTAGCCTTAATAAGGATGAGAAAGTCAGGCATGTTCCATTGTTTGAACTAGCTTTAACAGTTTACTTCGCAGACTTGACATTTGACTATCTTTAGCCAAAAAAAAACCATATACTTGCAATTGTTTATGATTTCAAGAAAGCCTTGCTTAATATGTGACTAATCTTTACGAGGCAAATTTTATATAAGATATCTGTATATGCTTTTCGCTATCTTCTTCGCGTTCTTAATTTGTGAAAATTTATATTTAAATAATTATTATATTTAAATATATTATAATTATAATATAATACATAGATTTAATCCGATAAAGTGTTTTCTTTAAATGTGTAAAAACTATGTTAATAAAAGACAATACTATGTTAAGAAATAGATAAATATTTTTTTTAATAAATATTTATTTGTACCTCGCTTCACTAGCAGAGCGCCACGTATTATTACATAAGTCAGCCTGGTATCTCATCAATAAATAAAAACGAAATAATGATGAACAATGTTCGTAAAATCGATATAATTTTTCATCCTCGACATTGCACTTAACAAAAATGTAGTACGTCGAACCCTGAATCAATTAGCTAAAACTTTCGCTCAGGTATAATTTATCATCCGGCGGTGATTTTTCTTCAAAAACTCATTCTCTGACATGTTAACGATAGCTGTATTGAAATTAATTACGCTTATTTAATATGTAACGGACGTATTGTCAACTTAAATTATGATTTATTGCCCTTCTCTGAATACCGAAGATTACTCATATTATATAATAATTGGAATCCATTGGATATTAGTAGCCTAAACTAATAAGTTCCTCGCACCTTTCAATTCATATGAAATACGAAGAACAGGACAATATTAAAAGTAAAAATAGCCGCTCCAAGTCACAACACATAATTATGCATATTCAAGTAAGAAAACAAAACAATTATATCTGAACAAAGATAGATCTGAAAATCTGAGAAAATGGGGTGATTTGAGAATAACCCTGCTTTATCAAGAGACATTTCATTTTATAACTCATTAGCAAGTGAACAGATGAATAGTCGCTGACATGGCGAGTGGGGTTTTAGTGGTACACAGATCGTAAGCCCTGAACCTTCCGCCCCAAGTATTGCAGGAGGTATGCGCACAGCAGGTGCTCTGACGCAGACACAGAGGAACTGTGAAGGGAAACTGTTTCCCAACAATAAAAAAAGGATAATGTGTGATACTGTGTCGTCGTGTGCGTAATTAATAATTAAATAGGTTTCATGATTTTGATCCTGTCCTAAATAATCGATTATCGAACCGAAACCGTAAAATACTCGCTTTACATAATTAAATGTGCAATAAAAAAAGAGTTTAGAAGCCAAATGATATTTGTATTTACTTAATAGTTGAAATAGGTACAAAACTGTATTTTTCATTCGGTATGAAGTGTTTTATATGGTGTTCCGTAAAGGGCTGTAATAAATATGAGATGCATTTTGGGTGGAGTATTCAATCAACCTTATGATTAGGCTTATCTTAGCTGAGATTTAGGGCTTTTTGAGTCTGTACGTGTTTTTGATAAATGGGATATTATGTCTCGCGACCCTTCTCCTTTAGAACATCGGTTATGTCCGTGTGGAGTCTCACCGGATGATTAGAGATAACGCAGCCTATATATTGTCACACGGGTAAAGGGCTCGTAAGTACATTGCTGCCTTTTCCTACCTCACACTTACCCCAAGTTAACATCAGGTAAATCTTATATTATCCTACAAAGATGAACGATATCATACGCCGCGCCGTCTCAAAGCGGCCGGATGGGCTGTCGTTGATCCCATAGAAGTTGGCACTTTGGTATGAGACGCTACTTGTGTCTCACCTCTTTCGGACAAGCAAACATGTTGCGGCAGCCGTAGAGTATAATATACGTTTATTTTGGAACATAAGATCATCTAGGTATCACTAAATAAGTCTTTCCTCCAAATTCTACTTTGGTTTCCTGTGCACGGGCGTTAATTAAAGAATTAATTTAGTGCCTGGTAAATAGTACCGGAGACTCCAGAGCTGATGCATTTCTCGCTCAGCGAATAAGTATCGCAATACAGCCTTAAAGGCACACTGCTACAGGAACCTAACTTTGTAAATTTGTATTAATTTTCTTTTTATTAAATAGTTTTTTATATTTACTATGTAGGTTTATAAAATTGTAAATACTGTTTATTTGTTTGTTATGTTTAGTTACATGAAGAAATTGTCTTAAAAAGTATATTTAAAATTTTATTTAACTTTAAAATCTTGGTACCAGCTCCATTTAGAACAAATTAATCGACTGTTCCCAATTAGTCATCTAAAATTGGTTTTCAGCCCACATAATTGTCGTTTACGGACATCTCTGATTTATTTTATTATAGAACATAGACGCGAGAACTATCGCCGTGACAGACAATGCTATATAAATATTATGGCGCTGATAAAATGGCTACTAAATCCGCGATTTCGTTAAAAAATTAAAATACCGTTTGTACTAAGGCTTTGAATTGAAAGAATAATAATTGAATCAATAAAATTACACGAATACTTTGTATGCAAATTGTATAAACTTTTGATTAACGAATAGGAAGATTTTAGGCATAAACATCTCAGTTACATATAAAGCAAAGAACGCACTGATTACCAAATAACGCATCATACCGTCCTTCAATAATGACTCGCAAGCATACTTCAATCACTCGGGCTTTACTATGAGCACAGCGAGCGATTTTTTTTATTTTTAAAGCTCATTTGATGACCCACGCCCATGGACGCCCAATAATATTGCAAGAAAATTCGCAAATGCCTTTTAAGAATTGGTGGATTATTCTTTTGGACCCCTAGTCCAAATGTTCCGAAAAAACTTCAGTTTGCAGCTAGTTCCACATAGAGGTGCGCGGCTAAAACTGCCTTAAACCATATGTTGTGGACGAAGGTCGAGGTACGGTGAGCAATGGGCGATTCGTAAGTCGTTCTCTTAGCCATCTCATAGACGAGAAAATCCCTAATTAGTTCTCACAATGTGTCTATAAATGGAAAGGCATACGGAGTAGAGATGTATTTGGGACCTCATTAAGTCTAATGTACCAAAGATGTCCTTTAATACACTTCATCATTGTGGCAGTGATCAATCTATTAAATAAGCAATTATTCACTTTAAGTGGACAATACGAATGAATGAATAGTTTATTGTGATTTAAAGGAATGTTTAAGCATATTTGTGGAAGGAAGTTTAATCAATATATTTAAAAAAAAGTTTTTTGATGAACGCTTTAAAGCCTTTATTTGTCGATACAATGTAAAAATAATACAATACAATATATCATTTAACACCGGAATGTTAGCCTTCTAAATAATTAAAAACTAACCTAATTCAGTAAAAGTGACTTAAGACAGTGTCTAATAATTTAATTTTTTTTCTATGATAATTGTTATTTTGGATTTTCTGTATGTGTACTAACGAAGTAATAAATGTTATGTCTAATGTCAAATGTCTAAATAAAACTACTTATAATTATCTATTAAAGGAAATACAATATGTCCACGTGTACTATTAAATAAAATACAAAATATTTGGTCTCATTTCTCGTTTGGTGGCAACTCTAGTCAAATTCAGCCCCTGCCGTGGTCTGCTATTCAGTAATGAATCTTGTCTATTTTTAATGGCTAATTTAGAAGTAGTTTATAATTTTTAGACAAAATTTAAAGATTTATTTATTCTTATCACGCCGTACATAATGCAATATCTACAGTAAATGTAGCACGCAATCGCTAATTTTCATAAATATAAAGGTTACAAAAAAAATTTAAACAAAAAAAATACTAGTAATTTTTAACATATTTAAAAATATACCAGCAAAACAGTTTATTACATAGGAGATAGGCAGTTATCAATGCCTTCTATAAAATAGATAAAGTCAACCAGCTCAGATAAGTACCGTTTTATCCGTTAATATTAGCAATGAATTGAAATGCCAGGTGCCTGATCTCCTAGGATGGTTATTGCAGACGGAATTTGATAATTCGAAGGAATAAGAGTTGACATAGATCGAAGCGTATATAATTTGACTTACCAATCTTAAGTAGACCGAAAAAGCATCAATATGTTTTAGTAGCAATAAATCATGATTCGGAATGTACTTTTATTAATTAAATAACATAATTTCAAAAGTCCTTTAGTAGGATTTTCAATTACGCAAAAGTTTTTCCCTACTTCGTTAATAACTCGTTTTAATGCCTTATCGACGAAGACAAATTAAAGCAAGCTTTGCTGATCTTCAATTTGCCTAAATTTGTACACCAAGGGCACATTTTGTATGCGCATTTTGATGAGATAAAATATATAATGAAGTTTCATTTAAATTTAAAATATCGGATTCACCGTGAAACAGAATATGACAGGAATTTTTTACATGACGTATAAGGACGGATCTTATTATTATAGGTGTAAAGTAAATTTATGTAGGCATTATATACAATTCCTACTAATGAAGAGCTCACGAGGTTATCTTGTTATGTTTTTTGTTGCTTGGTTTTGGTTTTAACCAGAAACAATATGTATTTACACTGTGTTTTTCATTTTAATTGAAATAAAGCAAAATTGAAAAATCCAAATTATAAATCCACATAAAACTGATCGGGTTAGTAAAAATATATTTAAAGCCATCAACTATCGAATTTTTATGGGACCAATATATATCCCAACCAAGAAATTTAGAGATAATGTGGCGCACAAATATTTAATAAATTGCCTTCCAGTTTAAAAGAAATAAAACCTTTTAATAAATAAAAAAAATCACATATTTATATTTTTATAAAAATTGTAGAAGTTCAATATTAATAGCATAAATATGTATTTTCAAAACATAAAAAAATCACTTCTAGCATTCAGTTATATTAAATCAAATAAAAAAAAATCACTGAGTGAATTTAACTATCTTTGATCCGGAATCTTTTGAGACCTAAGGAAATTAAGGTAGTAAGTAAAAATGGTAAAGAAATGATAATATAGTAGACATAATATAATACCAGAAGTTGCTAAAGCGTTAGCACTGTCTATAATAATTTGCATATTTTCATAATATTGTCCAATAGAGAACTCGCTTTTTTTCAATATTATTTATAGATTTCGTAAATGGAACTGGACTGGACACATAATGAGGACTAACGAAGAAAACTGGACTAAGGATGTAATAGAGTGGTATCCGAGGAACGGATAAAGAAAACGAGAAGGTCAAATTAAAAGATGGGAGGACGATGTACCAAAAGGATGGAGAAGGTCTGCCAAGGACGTGGAAACAATTGGGGAGCCCTATGTCGACAGACAACTTGACCAAAGCGGTTGATAATAAATTGTTACTTTCGCTACGTTATTTAGATTTAAGAATACTACTGTTTAATAAGAATAGCATGTAAGTTAAAATGGTCAGCGAATAAAGGGCTTTTATTATTATATAGATTTCATAATCCTACAGCTAATATACATTTAACATCACAGAACACAATTATACTAAATATAAAGCCAAAGATGGAATACTTAATATATACAAAAATGTTCAAACGATAACGAAGGGAAAACATCAATAAAAAATATTAAATTCATTAGACTGTGTTTCTTTGTGCCCTTGAGGTTATTACTGCAAATATTTTACTCTGCCACTCTGGAAACAGCATGAATTTAAGTGTCTAATAATATTGTCTTTAACATAATTGCTACAAAATATCCTACAATAAGTAATGATATCACTTAGTAACGCTTACATCGTTACAAATATTTTATCTTGGTAATACCAGTACGAACGAAAGATGTAGAAATCGGTATTGAAGCGGGATGTCCAAATGTATATATCAAATTCAATACAAAATTGTAAAAATTGACAGCGTTAAAATTACTATAAAAAGGTTTACGAGAAACAAATGGTTAAAACTTGGTAGCGTTTTACGAGCGCTTACAGAAATCAGATTATCAATTTGCGTTTATTGCTTATTGTTATTTCATGTTTATTATAATGTTTTTATCGATAACATCTTAGCGTTTTTGGCAGGTTTTGTATTGAAATAAACGGTCAATGTATATATGTCAACGTATATGCACCACAAAGGAAAGTACGCTGGCGATCAGCACACAGTTTTATATTAGAATATTAACTAATATACCTCGATTCTATGTAACTTACCAAAAAACACACACAATATTGTAAGTAGAATTTTTTTGGAGGAATTTTATTCGTTTTCAAATAAAGATAGGCCTCACAATAGTTCACAAAAACGGACAAAACACTCACAATAAAATTATAAATTGATGACGTAAATATTAATAATCCTAACAATAAAGCCCGTTTAATTTCTAATTGCGAAAAAATTTATTATTCAGCTTAGATTTTTTAAATGTTATACATTTTCTTATTTATCTTGTTATGCTACATCTTAGCTACCAGCAGTATTATCTATCGGAACATCTTCATGGGTAGAGGCCTCTTCCATCTTTTTCAAACCGACTCTGTCCTTGGCTTTCTTTCTTCAGTTGATGCCTGTTACCGCTTCTATTTCTTCCATCTTCCTTTTTTTGCCTATAGGACCTTAAGTTGAATTGCTTCGGAAACATTTCTACGGACAGCTGGTTTCACATTTTGGTGGTGATACTCCCTTAAAAAACGTTCTGTTGTAGAACGGTGGACGTCGAGATAGATGATCCGATGAGTCCAATGATCAAACTCAGCTGCTAGTAATACAACCAACCCTGACTACTCTCAAACTGGTAAATGCGGTAGAAGATGCAGAGAGACACTACATCTCTCTACTGCCAAGTTAATTAACTGTAAACATGTTGCACTACCCTCAACAAAATGATTAAAACCCAACCTGGAGCATGCTTATATTTGATACAGACGCATAAAATGCAACCGGAAATCTTTTTGAAGTTTAATTGATACGTCATTTGAAACTTCTTCGAGTTAATAAAATCGACGTTAAATGATACCAATTTACATTATCTTAAGGTTTTAATTATATACTTCAACATCTGTTTACACATTTTACGATAACTAGGGATGCAGCTGACTGTACACTAATATTGCACAAGTTACTTAAAATCTACTAATACACAATTTGTATAAAATATAGCAATTATAAATTAAATTATATTATATTAACAATTATTTATAATTCACTAAATAATGAAAAACAATGACTAACGGGAGCCCATATTTTATTTAATAGTAGAATCGACTTCCAGATGGAATCTACCCTACCTCTAAAACAACTTTAAAACTCCTCCCTCAAAGGCCAGCAACACACCTACTAAAATAGACTGCGATGGTTGGGCTGGTTAACTATTTTACATTAAAAGCTACTATTATATATATAATTACTACATTTTATTATTCATGTATTCATTTATCATGCGGTATCAACAATAGTAAAATATGTATGTTAAATTCGTGACTCTATATATCCACTTGTATCTATAAATTGAGAACAGTATGGTGGTCGGACACCGAAATTATTGTATCAAAATCATGAAGGAATTACAGCAATACAAGTTTAACACATTCAATGTACAGACACCAACCACAATTTCATTATATAAAGATAACCGTGTGACTTTTACCTGCGCGTACGCATTAATTGCTGTTGTGAAGATCTGTTGCTAAGTAATTGATTTTGCATAAATGCAGTTGTTGGGATTAAAAAAATTAGGAGTGCCACAATAATTTTAAGTCTGGGTCTCAGATCCCATAATCATGTCAATTGAATAGGCAAGTGAACAGCCTCCTGTGCCTGACACACGCAGTGGACTTTTTGGGTCTAGAGCAGTGATACCCAAAGTGGTCTATATCGACCTCTAGGGGTCTATGACAACTTGCAAGGGGTCTACGTCAGCGACAAAAAATTTGGGGGTCCATGAAATGAAAATGGTAGTGGATCTCAACACATACACTGATAGTACATATTTTCTTACATCATACTATCTTATAATACCAAAACATTAACATTATGTATAAAAGTACCTATAAAGTAAAAAAAATATAAATATGTTTATAGAATTGTGTAAATTGTAGGATGTTGGTATTCGCTTTGTGGTCGCAATATATTTTGAACTTGTACCGACAAAGCCACTAAGCGTACACAGCTCTTAATTCTACGGGAATTTGACACGTTTTATTAAATTAATGTGTGTAAAGTTAAAATTATATTCATATTTGTAATGACTTTGAGTATTGATGGTGACCCTCCACCCTGAGTTACTGCATACAAACCCAGCTGCATGAATATATTTGCTTGCACGTTTAATTACCAGTTTTTTTAATATGTAATTTAAACTGTTCCGACAATGTATACGATTCAGCTGGAACAGTGAACAAAATAATAATAAGTTATTTATAAAATCAGTAGTCGATATAATTTTACCTTCCCACAGTCTCCGCGCCATGGAGGGGCTTGATGCGGGGACCGTGGGTCTACTCGAAGAGACTCGTAGCGCCACCAACAATCCCCTTAGGCGGGATGGGATAACAGCAGAGCCTTAAAGGACGGCCACACAATGCAGTAACGGTGCGGTGCGGCGCCGCAACGCCATCCTACGTACAAATTACTATACCTTATCACACGACGCGACTTGTGACTTGCGAGACGAAGCAGAGAGGAGAAAATATATGGCCACACCGCAACGCCCGTGTGGCGCCCTATAGCTTGAAATAATTGCGGTGCGGTGCGACGCCGCTTTACCGCATCGTGTGGCCGGGCTCTTTTCCGCGATGCGACCGCGGCGGTTGCGTCCGCCTCTCCATGCTCATTATTAGTTTGTGAAGATACTTGACTAGGGAAGATCGGGTTCAGCACTTGCAGGAATGGGTCACCATCCCTTCTTTTGTCCATTGTAATGACCCATGCAGGAGCAATCCAGCCTCTACTACCGCCAGCATGCTGTTAGGGCTTATATAACATTATAACACACGTAAGTGTAACTGCTTCTGAATTAATGCAATTAATAAATCCATAGAAATAAAATCAACATTCCTCTAACTCACGCTTATCTCGTCCCATTGGAAATGGAAAACAATGTTCGTTTAATGAATACCAAAGGAGACTACTATAATTGCAATTCTCATTGAATAGAACAATTTGTCGGCTTGATCCCAAGACATCTCCAAGGGCCTTATATCGGGCTGGCCTCGCACCGCATTAATAGCTTCTAGGCGTTTAAATATGCCCTGGAATGTTTCATTTCTTTATTAATTGCAACTTTATACTTCGAAAGTGTAGTAAGAATATTCATAATCATACCCCAATCCAGATAGACATGCCTGGTACATTGCTAGAGATATGATACATGAGATATTTTATATTTAAAAAAAAGAGTTTGTAACATATAGCGTACATGTAGTATCGTATGATGTGGTAAGCATGAAAAATAGATAAATAAATATTTAAATATTCTATCATGATTTAGAGTCAAAATACAGGATCTCGTCCAATAAGCTTAATAAATTGCAATCAAGAGATTGATGACTTCCATTAACAAAGTTTTAAATACGTCAATATTATGATGTATTTTTATATGGCGTGCATTGAAACAATATTCATGTTTAGTACACGAACCGAGCATGACCATTCTAAAAACAGCAAAGCGTTGCATTGATGGACTCGTGGTTAAAAACATGACTATCATCTCTGAGGTCTAAAGTTCAAACCCTACTATACCTAGGCATTTCAAAAAGGCACCAAGGGACTTTTTCTATATGCTCATTTAACAGTCGTTCGTAGGGTGAATGGAAACATCGAGAGAAATCCGAGTCTTAGACCTAAAAAGAGGCTGACCACGATTTCAGACATCGTTATATAAGAAACATACCTAATCTGTTTATTTTTAATAAATCCAAAAAGTAGTCAATTAACCACAGTGATTTAGCTCATTGTTTTTATTTTTTTTATCGAACAGGGGGCAAACGGGCAGGAGGCTCATTTGATGTTAAAGTGATACCCATGGAAACTCTCAATGCCAGAGGGCTCGCGACTGCGTTGCCGGCCCTTTAAGAGTTCATACGCTCTTTTCTAGAAGGACCCTAAGTCGAATTGGTTCGGTATATATAAATACTTTAGTGGCCAGCAGGTTCCACAAAGTGGTTATATTTCATATTGAAATCATCTCACTGGAGGGTTGTTTCTGTTTATAACATGGAAGCAATTTCTGAGAAAATTTGTGTGACATGTGAGACCAATCTATATCATAGTATAAGCTAGTTCGGTGTAGTTGTATGTATGTTGTTGTATAGTTGGGTAGTATCAGCTTCAACACGATCCAACGCTTGGAAGGTCAATCTAAAGCATAATTAAATAAAAATAAACGTGCGTCTTTAACGCATCTTACTTTAACGAACTGAATACTTTTTCTAATAGATTCTTCTTGTACTTTTCATGTAATTGATACTAATTTAAGGTTCCATGCTACACAAGCACATAAGTATTTACTGCTACTGCCACCTAGACAATAGCCATGTCATCATTAAATTATCTTTTAATTTGTACTAATAAAACCTCATTAGCCATCATTATATTTTACGAGTACAATACAGGAAACTACATCCTTGTCTTATCATTGACGTAGAAAAAAGACAGAGCTTTTGAAAGCGTATAATTGTTACACAGTAGTTGTCTCTAGTACGTGCAATATGAATTAAACGATCACAGATAAGCTTCTGATCCTGTAATGGCACAATATATTGTACTAATTGGAAGAGTTTTTACTCGGCAGTGCCCGAAGGTATGTGAGAAAAACGCATTCTTTCGTGGTATGCCATTCATCTTAAATCTCCATGCGGCTAAGTTATACGCTTTAGCGTTTAGAGCATTGAATGACATGACAAGGTAAAATCCTGAGCATAATTTTAAATATTTTACCAGTCTGTTAATTAAGTTACCGGTCTGTTAAGCACTTTTCGAAACGTTGACTGTTTTGATTCGTATTTTGACCGTTAAAAAAATACTTTATGCATGCTAGCTGGATCCCAGGGTGACATGAGCAACGCATAGGAGAACACGTCTAGCATACGGCAAGCGTTTACGCATTCTGCGCTTTATCTAGTGTAGGATAATAATACTTATAACTCAAGCAAATTGTTTTCTCCGCGTATAAAAAAGTTATGCTGAATACTTAAATCATTAACTATAAACAATTACACGATCCATATCTTTATCACCTATTTATAAGCTCAAAATGATTTAGTAATGAATTACATATTTCATAATCATTTAAAAGCTTACAAGATTACTTACACCTTTAACCTATGCATGTCATCCGGGAATTCAGCTAGCATGCATAAAGTTCCTCTTGATGATGAAAATCTAGAAAGAACTCAAATATTTTACGATATCAGTGTGCGTTATTTTTTTTCTTCTTCAGAAGTTTCGCTGCCGCTTTTAACTTTCGCCGCATCAGATAAGAGTCAATATTAACGATGCCTAGTGGAAGTGTCAACGTTCTTGTTCTAGAACAAAGTGCTGTAAAATATGTCGAGTGTCATCAAATTCTCCTTGAATATGTCATTTAGTAACGATTTGTAGGCGCGACTGTGTCTTATAAATGACTACTTTATCTCGATGCGATGTTGCCAGTTTTTTGCTTCGAGCATTAAAACCAGAATCGTTTTTGAGTTATGATACTACGAATTTAATTGATGCGAGCTGCGGGAGTAAAAGAGTAATGACGTCATAAATAAGAAAGATGAAATATATACAATGTTGCTATCGTTAGAAAATAAATTGTATTTTCATTAGCCCAAACGTATGACGCTATAGATAGATGAGTCACTGATAGTTTTCGTTATTTATTTAGATGTGTGAAGTTAACATATGACATTTTGCACAGAATTTAAATTAATATTGCAACTTCCACACTAACGCCCAAAATAATTAACGTACCCTCAATCTACAATTTTAAACAATCCTGGATTGACTCATTTCTAAAGATCGATCTCAAATCTGCATGCCAATATAACAAATCTGCTGTCCGATTTATTCGACCAAAGAATGCAAGCATCTTTTGCGTGATCCTTTCCTGTCGACCGCGTTTCGTCCAATACATTATGTTTGTTTAAGCATACTAAGTTTT
Source organism: Pieris mannii (assembly GCA_028984075.1). Classification (NCBI taxonomy): domain Eukaryota; kingdom Metazoa; phylum Arthropoda; class Insecta; order Lepidoptera; family Pieridae; genus Pieris; species Pieris mannii. Next base: position 11,795,721 of record CM054779.1, on the reverse strand, counting down.
AGTTTAAGAAGTTTTCTGTTTTTGGAACGAATTAAAATAAGTAAGACTACGTATCTATAGAAACGAATATTTTTGGTTGTAGTTTCTCAACCGAGTTAGGGGCAGAACAGGGTGAAAGAATATTTGGGTTTAGAGGAAATTTCAAATCGCACCCGATCGATCGATACAGTTTTTTTGCGATTGTAATCACGTTCCTAATATTGTAACTAAATTGAAGTACGAACATGGTAAGAATGGGATCGTTAGGTTAACCTTACTAATTGTAAGTACAAATATTTGTTTAATCTGTCAAAGAACGTTGTGATATTGATAAATACAACTTCTAAATTTACATGAAAATTCAGTAATAACACTTTTCAAGTTTTTTTGGAGGTTTTTGATCATTTCTTTTTACTTAAAATATTCTATACCAATTGAATTTCCTCGAACCTACGATCTCAGGAATGAGAGTCGCATGAAATCATTAGGCCACCACCCTTACACAACCCACGACATAAATTATGAAATAACCATACACCACTTCTTGTAAGTACTTTTAATTTCGTTTAGGTATTGTATCTGAAAAGTTCGTTGCACCTTACATAGTGTCTTACAAAGCTTTCCCTAGAAAGTAATCTCAGGGTCAAGGCGAAGGCTCTAAGCGCAGAAGCTATTTGCGGCCAATTAAAGGCGAATAAATTGGCGCCTCCCATGTAGATATCAATTACCCGTGAGATCAATTTGTGTTCGCCGGGGTTGTCATAGATTATAATTTTCATGCCCTTATCTGTATTTTGTCTTTGTTGCTTTATATGTGCTGTCAGATCATGACCATCTATAAAACCTTTAACCTGGAAAAATTTGCAAACCATAGACAAATCAACTAAGTGTCTTTAGGAGCAGGACACGAAAAAAAAAAAAAAAGATGAACACCAAATACACACGAAAATTTTAAAAAGGTTTAACGTTTTTTTAACTACATATCAAAACTTCTTTTTATCACAGAGAGAATACCACAGAACACCACTAGGTCACGCTTTCTATTTAAGTAAATAGCTATCTCAGATTATCAGAGGCTTGCAATAGCGATAATAAATAATAAATCTAACATGGGTGTACGTAAAATGTATTGTAACAGATCGAAAAACAAATTAGTAATATGGTTTCTGGCTCACACTTGCTTACAATCATCCTATCCTTATCACGATCTTTTCTTCTTTTTTTATAAGAGGTGAAAATCCGGTCCTTCGGGTTTCGCCAAGACCTTCTACCCAAGGGGCCCGGGCCCTATATCCAATAGAGCTGAATGAAACATAAAGACCCAGACCCAAGCCTTGAACCACTGGCCACTCTCATCAACCTCCTTCTGTGAGCATATAATTGAGCTGACCATTATACTGCAGGCTTCCTAATTGTGATCCTAGGTTCCATAGTCATGCATGCATGGACTGTTAGCTAACATTTAAATTCCATTAAAAAATATTTTAAAGCTATGTTGTATCTATAAAATAATCTATGGTAATAATAATTTATGAAGGAAGCAATCGATTCTGGTATTTGCGCGTTATGTGAGTTGTAGTCTGTGACACCCGTGATCTCACACGCCCTCATTTTGTTTTGTATTTGTCTATTAACTTTGGTGGAATTATAAAAAGTGGATTATATATAAAGTAACCATTTATTCTTCGACTCAAAACGGGAGATTGGTTAAATTGAGGCCAAATAATACGTAGTCAAAGAAAAAAAAGAGTGCGTGTACTTATGTATACTTGGCTAAAATAATTTTACTTCGGCAAGTATATCCTTACTGTACGAATAAGTGTTTTTGCACAAAGAAATATGTTGATTCACAGGAGTTTTAATGCACAACTTCTAGATGTATTCAGCCTTCACTGTGTTTAACGTTTCCATTTGTTAGTTGTTGGGCATGTAGCAAGACTCTCTGACCACCGATGGACCACTTGGAAAACAAAACAGAGAAAGACTGTTCACGGGATTGGCTGACGATATTGGTAAAACGGCTGGCTCAAGCTAGCTGCTACCTACCCAAAACCGACATACCTGTACATCCTTGAAAGAGGCCTTCACCGTCGGAAGGGTTGCATATTTGGGACATATTTATAAAAATAGGAAAAAATGAGTAAATTATTTTCATAAAGCATAGTGAAAATGTTATTTATGTTAGATGACTCAAATAAAAAATACCTAAATGATTAGCAATTTTGGCATACTTAATAATACTTATTTCAATTCACTTCATTCATGCCGTGTATTTTGATATGTAAGACACTTTTTCAGGTTAGGAACCTAACCTATACGAGAGAGAGAAATACATAAATAGCGAACATAATGACTCAATTAAAAAAGTAAAATTAATCACTTCACACCATACTATCAGTGCATTACCAAATTGCTAATTACAATAAACTATCCACAATCGTCTGATTTATACCCAACGATCGTTAATGGCTCTCAATTTTAAAAAGATATCAAAAACAGATTGAAATTAGTCCTGTTTCAATTTATCTTTCAATTTATTGTACGGGTGTACATATGCTTAGACCAAGAGCTCGCTTCTAACACTATTATTTTGTGTTATATTACTTTTCTCTTGCAAAATAGGCTATTATGTTTTTTGAAGTGAAGCTTCTTTATCGGGGTTGGAAAAAAATTTAGTGTAACATTTTTTCGTAACGCGTGACATTCTTCCGTTACGCGCCATCTTTTTCTTATCCCTACCACGCGTGATTTGAAGTATACTATGTATATTTGGTATATATATATATATACCAATCCCTACTCCGCTGGAGAAAGTATACTATATATATATACATATATATATATATATATATATACTCCATTCCACTCCACCACCCATATACATATATATATATATATATATATATATATATATATATATATGGAGTTATATATGGAATTTTCGCTCGGTTATTAAATTTTGTGGAATGTAAACAATATACTTCGTATTTCAGTTACCATAAGCCATTAATAACACAAATATATAATAACGACATCAATGATAGTAATAATTCTATTACAATTAATGAAATTCAATAATAATCTTTGTAGTAATAAGCTAAAATGAAATAATTGTAGAATTTGTATTTATGTCTATGATAATAAAAGCCTTTTAATAAACTTTATCTAATTTAACTTTATTTAACCAATTTCTGTAAAGTTGCATATAGTAAATTATTTTTAGAAAAATAACGTCATAAAGAAGTTTCACTTCTTACGAGTGAACGCTAGTACACACACACTTTTTTTTCATACTTCGGTTTTGATAACTGTTAATGATGTTTTTAAAAGCAAATTTAGTTTTAATTTTAGTTATCGAAGGCATCCTCACGATTTCCTTCACGGTACTAACGTTTGTTCAAGCCACTGGGCCAACACTGTTTTACATAATATCAAAGTCGTGATTTTATCACACAAACGATAATGTTTGTTTTTGTCTTCTCACTCACTCTCTATAATGTGAGAGAATAAAGAAGACAATATCTTATATATAAAATTCTCGTGTCGCGGTGTTTGTGGTTAAACTCCTCCGAAACGGCTTTCCCGTTTCTCATGAAATTTTGTGTGCATATTGGGTAGGACTGAGAATCGGACAACATCTATTTTTCATCCCCCTAAATGTTAAGGTTAATCCAACCCTAAATATTTTTTTTCAATTTTAGATAAAAAAAAATTTATGATACAGCATTAGTAAATACAAATAACCCTGAATTTTCAACCTTTTACAATTAACCCCTATTTTTTATTTCATTATTAAAAACTTATGTCGTGAACTCTGAGGTTTATACAGAGAAAAATTCACAGAACAACCTAAAAAGATTTCATTCCGGAAAACCGAACAGTCTCTGGGATAGCATAGCAAAATGTTCCATGTTGGTATGTACTAAACAGGTAGGCTCAGTAAAATCTCATTAAGGAGAAACAAAGTACGATGGGGCAAGTAGTATCATATAATAGTTTATAAATAAATATACAGATTTAGATATATTTCATCAGTATTAGTCCATTGATTTACTTTAAGTTCTAGTAAACTTTGTTATCGAATCAAATCAAAAATTATTTATTCATGTAGGTAACACAATCTGTACACGTCACAATGTATGAACGTCAACAAAGAAATATACATTGAATGCTGCTAATGTAACATTTACTGTCAATAAATAACTGGAACTGGCAATAAAATATCAGAAAGGTATCATCTTTGGTTTAAATATGCCAGAGGTATATCGCAAGTGCGTTGATTTTAAGAACTGCCACACTATTTCCTTGATTTTTTGTACAGTTGTGGAACAGCGAACGTCGAGTTGATATGGGTGGAATTTCATATTCTACCTCGACGTCCGATGACTTAGCTGCAGGTATTAATCCAAACTCTCCACGATAAATGCAGTAGAAACAAAATACAATCATCTCCTAAGCTATAAGGTTAGTACAATAATTCTTAAAGATAGTAAGTGGTAACAGTAGTGGCTGGAGCAATAAATTGTAATCCGATATTGATATAAATATGGCTGTACGTGACGACATGCGTGCGACCGCGGATCCTCTCGCCTTATTTATTATTGGATTAATTAAATTTTACCGGTCCTGCATGCGATGCTGACATTATTTAGTAGTGTAATGTTAATATGATAATTGCTGAGCTAGCTTCTGTAGGATTTATGGTGGAATTTGAAAAAAGGATCGCTTTGAGTTATATGCTTTAATTGAAGAATTACGGTATGTCAATAGTAAAGCAGTATTGATACGGTGTTTCTTAAAAACTAATTGACCATATATCATACTGTAACTTTACTATATATGTGCACATTTCAAACTCGTACTGTAAAGGAAAACATCGCGAAGACCCCAAAAGTGAGCGACTACCTTTCGAAGAAAATGATATGTAATAGATAAGGATATCTAAAGCCAAGTTCAAGTAATAGCCAGGAAAACCTTGTACGGAATCCGGCGTACTATAGACCCCAAGTAAACGGCGTTCGTCAGGCACATAATACTGATCAGTAGGCTATTAGAAAAACAGTTATCAGGGAATATTTAAGGAAATCTAAGGCTTGATTAATTTATATTAATAGAAAATATTTTTCATTACAATTTATATCCAATGGAATTCTTGTCTTTTTGTAGCTTGTATTTAAGATGTGGTGAAAAAAATATTTATTATTGTTAACAGAATGTAATTGAATAATAATTTTCTTGTTGAAAAAGTTTTATTGTTTTAATATAACCGAGATAACGATAGGAACAAGCAGTTTTTACAAAGTCATCAAAAGGAAGTAAGTAACTATAGAGTATAAACAAACCACAGGCTATAGAACACGCCAATTTTATTTTACGATTATAAAATGAGTCAGTAGAGAACAGTCCCGGTTATTTGATGTGGTATATGAAGTATCAAATTCATTAAAATACGTTTTGTTAATATATTAAATTATAAATACATATTTAATCTCTATTTTCCTTCTTGCGATATTCACATCTGTTATGGTATATAATATGTTGAAAGTGATCGCTAGGAAGCGATAAGACCCCGCGTGTTAAAAAAAAATATTTAGTGATTTGAAAATATAGTTTTTTCTACAAACATAAGGTAAAATTTTTGTTTTTTTTTTTCAATTTGGGAGATGTTAATTAAATATTAAGTTTGTTATCGAAGAGCTGGGTCCACAGGTATTTTTTACTTAACACTAACTATTTTATATAGAACAAGGCAAAACGGGCAGGAGGCTCACCTGATGTTAAATAATACCGCTGCCCATGGACACTCACAATGCCAGAGGGCTTCAGTGTGTCTTTAAATTAATCATACACATTATAATGAATAAACACATTTTTTAATTATTATATTGATATGCTAGGCCTCGGACAATACGGAAATTTCGCTTCAGTGTGAAAAATTTATTAAATTAATTCTCACTTAACGTATATGGGTTTTTAATCAGAATTCTTATCTGCGGTACCTTATCGGGGTAATTGTAGTCAAATTGGTGAAGATTCATGTTAACAAGACATCTTACATTCCCTTCGAAAGATTATCATGTCATGTTGTTATGTAAAAATTGTTGAGGTCGGGATTTTTCAAATAATTTTGTGATCGCACTTAATATATAGTAATTATTTGTAAATACAAAGAAATCGTCTTCATTATAGCAAGAGAAGCTCTGATAAGTGAAAACAGCCACCAAGAGACGCATCTGATAAAAGCTCGCGGGTGTGTTGCCGCTTTTTTAAGAGGTTATTGTTACTTTTTGTCGCATACTTGTGTTTGCTTTTGAATTAATAATCTCCGAGTCACATAGGGCTTTTTAAGTAACCAGCCGTTTACCCTCCGTACGGTTAACCGGCCTATGCATATGCGACTACCACAAACTGTGGAAACTCGAAGGAAAGTCCACTTAAAGCCAATATATCTACATTTAAATTCCTAGTAAATAACTAGTGGTTATCATGAAAGACTACTAAATCAATGTGTCCTATGCCCCAGTGGAGAAAGTGGTGGCCACTAACATTACCTGCAGATATGAAGATCTCGACTGAAGAATATCCCAGACGTATACAATGTATTGAAAAAAATTGTAAGTATATGCCGATCATAAACTTCTTCCTTTATCATTAACTCCGCATTGAACACCATTTATCTTAATAAATGCCTGTGCGTACGAAATTTGGGGCAAAATAATAAATTGCAAGAATTCGTCCCCGTACGACCATTATAACACATAATTGAAAATTCGGGTATCGATAATTCTTAAGTACTTTCGTAGAATACTGCATTAATTTCAGCAAAGGATGGTACAGCTCAGGGCTGTTTCGACTTGTAATAAAATGTAAGGAAATTATGCAGAATTTATAACATATTTCATACATCAAACATTTTACGGGTTTTTAACATACATTTAGTTGGTTATGGACAATGTTACGTATAGTAAAAAGAGTAAAAATATTTTCTAATATTAATTTTCCACTACCCTCGTCACAACATACAGAAAATAAATGTCTGTGCGGGTCTGGTTGCAAGGTTAATTACAAAATAGTGGCTTAAATCAATTAACACATTTAATATAATATTTAAATATTATAAGATTTATAAGGGACAGTCTAAAACTATAATAGTTTATGATATAAATAGTAATTCTAAATATTCCTCAGCAGTGAGTTTAAAAACAAAAGTAAAGGTTGTAACCACTTGTGAGAATATTGCGCGTTGTCAAAGTAGTTTTTCGTTTCGTATAGTAAAGTCCACTATAGTGACTTTACAGGTTAAATATTATATTAAAAAAAATACTCTAGTTGCCGCTTCCAAAAGGTAGTTTCATTTGGAGAAGAATAGGTAAGAAACTTCATACCTAACTCTTTTATAATAGTTTTTACAATATTTTGTATACATGGATTTGATATATGTGAAGACCATGGCAAGACAAAATAAAAGACAGACATATGTCATTAAAGAACTAGCGGGGGAACACTGGATGAATATTGCTCCAGACAAAGAGAAATGGAAAAATATGGAGGACGCTTTTACAAAAAGGGGCCATACAAAAGTTAGACTACTTAAAAAATAAAAATAAATCTAACTTAAATTTTGTTTAAAGCTTATACTAACTTAACTAATACTAATATAAAGAAATGTTAAAAATTTGTATGAATTAATAAAGCTTTAATAATAATAATGTCAAGACTATGTGCCAAGAACAATAAAACTAAAATATAGGCGTTTATAAAATCCAATTCAGCAGATAACTATACTATTATGTAGGTGCACGAAGGTTCACTAACACTTACACTAAATTTATAGCTCAATTACACTAGCAAAAGTATTCGTAAATGTTAATAATTTAAAATAGCTTCATACGAAGTAGCCCTATTCAATATCTTTAGTCTAAGTAGGTAATGACCATTCAATACCCGCTTTTAGCGTTCAAAATAAACAAGAAAATTGATTTTGTAGTACGATCCGTAAGATTGAGATTTTTATGACTTCACGGAAATATTTCGACTTTGGAAGCGTAACTTATGTATGAGCAATAAAAAATAATTACCGATAACTGGTTTAATTCGCGTTTTTAAATTCATTTTGTCAAAGAAATCATGTCACTAACATTACTTCTACATTAAGCACAAAATAACTATTTAAAACATACCTATTATTATAATATATCAAAATTCATCGCTGTTATAAAGAGTCTAGTTACTCAAGAAAAATCTAACGTAATCAAGTTTTTAATCCGCCCAAAAATATTAAGTTATCTAATTCTTAACTATTATTTTTATTTTTATATTATATTTCATTTACATTTATACAATAATTTAACATACACTGGTAGCTTTTATTAAAATTTTTGTTCTAAGTATTATAACATTATTTTTATTTTTCTTTAAAATAAAAAGAAAAGGGTTATCTCTCACTCTTCTTTATTATGGGTTATTGTAATTTTGTGTGTTTATATGTGTGTGTTTGGTTAAATATAAATGTTATCTATATATATATATGTCTATACACATTTTTTTCCACAAAATAATTATAATAATACAACATTTTCTTCCATGGATCTTGCTCCCCGATTGCTTTTGTTTCGATAATAAGTTTGCTTCTAAGACAAGCAGGTGATTAGCCTTCTGTGCAAAACAAGTATCGTTTATGTCTGAGTGATACATGTGCTCCAGTCTCCACACAAGTCTTCATAGTCGTGTTAATGGCTCAGCCACGTCTTACAAGTGATTTGCACTATTATCATACAATTAAATTGTCAATAGAGTAAAGATAAACGTATGTCTATAATATCAAACGTTCTGTTATGAAATTTGCTATACAATTCTATAAACAAAATGATGTCATCGATAAAAGTAATAGTCTAATCGAATCCATATAAATCGGTCATAAATAAAGTGGGTATTGGCATTTATTACAAACGATATTCATTAAACCATTAATGGAGTTAAATATCAAATGTTAATTAAAAGAAAAGGTATTCCGGAAACCAAAAGAGCCTGTAGGTTTACGCATAAACAGAATTCATAACAAAGATTTATAAATACAATGTAATATTTTAGTTAACAGATATTTTTAGAACATAATTATGGAAAAAATATTTTTCTCATTTTCGTCTTTCAGGAGGCAAACAGGCAGGAGTCTCATCGGTTAAGTGATCCTGCTGTCCATGGACTCTCACACAAAAATGATGAATGAATAATTAAATTAAAATGAAGACTGACGATGCTTAATAACGATGATTTACTTAGTACCTACTGATAATCAAATTGTAAAAGATCGCACACAACTTTAGTAGAGTAATTTGGTCATAACCAAGTTATCTGGATAAGCTGGTTGCCGTCGGCCAGGTGGAATGCAAAAGGCCGCGAGGCAGACCGCCAATCACTAGCAGGGGCTGAGTCATCTTACAGTAACACGCCTTTCGGCAATGACGAATAAGAATTAGAAGAGCAAGAGTAATAAACCTATGTACGACTTTGCTTAGTTAATAAGATGACTCACCCGTGACACAAGAGAACGTCATATTGAAGTATTTCCAAACTATTTCGACTTAGGGTCTTTTAAGAAAAGACCAACACATTTCGCGTTCTCTGGCATTGAGAGTTTCCTAGGTATCACGTGACATCTGGTTAGCTTCCTGCGCATTACTCATCATTTGGTGATGATTATATTTTATTGCTCTAATTAATTATAGTTGAGAATTTTCAGCAGTTGGAAGACCTAGTCGAAGACGCACGTCGTTAAAGAATCTTAGACAATGCAGATGTCGATGAGTACCAGAACAAACTTGTGTCTGAAGTAGAAACTCTACTACGTGGAGTCTCTGACTGGGGCAGACTAAACCTAGTCCAATTTAACCCCAAACTAACACAAGTTTGCCTTTTCCGCTAAAAAAACACCCTTTGTCGCTACTCCTCTTTTCGAAAACACTCTTCTTAAAGCCGCAGCCAGCATTGGAATACTTGGCGTTGACATATCGAACGACGTTCAGTTTCGCGGTCACTTGGAGGGAAAGGCTAAATTAGCCTCCAAAAAGCTCGGTGTGCTCAGCAAGGCGAGACGGTACTTCATTCCGGGCCACCGCTTGCAACTATATAAAGCGCAAATTCGGCCCCACATGGAGTACTGTTCCGCAGTACCAGCTCCTTCCACTTGACCGTATTCAACGAAGAGCGGTTCGAATCGTTGACGACTGAACTCTCTCCGAGCGCCTTGATCCTTTGATTTTGAGAGTAGAGACTCTCTGCATCTTCTACCCCATTTACCATGGAGAGTGTTCAGAGGAGTTGTTCGGATTAATAACTCGCACGATTATATACGCATTAATAACGCACTCGCGAGCCCTCTGGCATTGAGAGTGTCCATGGGCGGCGGTATCACTTAACATTAGGTGAGCCTCCTGTCCCTTTGCCCCCTGTTCTATTAAAAAAAAGATTTTGAATTTAAATGGTAACGTACGGACTGCAAGTACTTTGTCTCGCACAGCAAGAACTACCTGTATTATCTAAGTATACAATAATTACAGATCGGTTATAATGCCTACATATTCCTGAGTTACTATCACTTAAGCTTATTAGCCTTCTGTATCACTCATAAGCTATAAGAATAACCCTTCGGTTAGTTAATCAATCTTTAATTAACAATGGACATAAAAATAATCGCAAATATCAAACACAAAGCGGAGTTCACCGAAACTGCCTTATCGGGTAACGTTCGTGGGAAATCGGAATGGGAACAACCAATATCGATTCCGTTCATCCGATTATGAAAAACGACTTTACTGCCGATTTATTCATAGCTAGCCTTCGTACATGGCTTTCTTTAAGCTTAGAGCTTTGTTTGAAAAACTTGATAATGATTGACTTGATTTATGAGTTAAAAACCATAGACAACTTACATTTTTTGCGGATTAGCGAATTGTGGAGTCGACAATTTAAACAAAAAAAAAACTTCAACTGATTAATGCAAGACCATTATCCCTCAAAGGCCGGTAACACACCCATTAAAATAGGTGTGTATGTGATGCGACGACTTCCCTTTTTGGGTGTTCTGTAGCCTCGTTTGCCCCTTATTCTATACATTTAAAAAAAAAGGAAACTGTGTTTCTGGAGGGCGCTAGGCTGGCTTAGGCCATAAGGGCCCCATGGTCAAATGGTCTTTGTATGTGGCCGTGGTGGGTGTGGGGTACCGGGTTTAGAACGTAGCAATAGGTTCTAGGGCGAGGATGGTATGGCCAGATTACAGTGGTCAGTAACACAACATTCCTTGTTCCTTGGGAAGAATGCCTGGCGAACCACGAGGGCCCATCTCAAGGGCGTGTGAAGGGCTGAGGTGTTTTAAGTGGGTGGGGTCTCGCGGTCTCGCTACCCCTCTGAATAGCAGAGGGATTGAGTGTAGACCACTGGGATCTTTTAACTAGTACGAGTAACGAGGTGTGCAACATCGAACTGATTTTTGAAACCATATTAATAATAAAAAATTAGATTATAAATTGATACACCTGTTCTAATAGGTTACATACAGATATACAAATATTAACTGGATACAATTATTTTATATGTACAGATAACAACGATACGGCGAGAAATCGAGATCTCGATTGGTCACGATCGTTCAAAACGTTTTCTAAATTCAAAACGCAAAAATGAAGGTACGAAAAATTCGCAGTTCAATTAGTGTATCGATCAATTTGGAGAGTAAATGAGAGAATGAAGCTATTAATGACAGTTCTCGTTAAGGAATTCTATTATAAATGCCGTTCAACGCTTATAAGTAACCAATTGATATGTGTTTTATTATCATTGTGCAAGTTTTGAGAGGTTTGACAAAGATCTTCTAAGTTATTTAAATTTCAAAGGCCGGCGAGTATTTATATAAAACAAAATTGTTTAAAGTTTCAATACAGAAATACGTAAGTACTTATAGTTTTTCGAGTTAAAATTAATTAGTTTTTTGACATTTGTAAATATTATTTTAAAACTTAAAACAACTCGTCCATATAGTTTTAGTTAGTTTTTGGGGCCACATAAATATTTTTGTCGGTTTGAATAAAAGTTGAATTGGGTTGAGAATACTATGACGTATAAAAGAAGTATAAAGAAGTATAAAAAAATAAATATATAGTGTATTTTGAAATGCACATACTTTTACCACACATGGGTCTTCCACGTAAAATTAATAATAAACCGATTCTTATTTCTCTAAATCAAATCAAATAAAATAGTTTATTTGCTAGAACAGTGGTACAATTAGCTACACCTCAGATCCGCCACATATAAATAGGCATGCAAATGTCATCTTAATTTATAATATCATATATTATAATACAAACAATAGTATCCAAGTTAAGTTATGTATTTAAAATCTGTGTCAAACTTATAATCTAGATATTCGTTCACGCTATAAAACTCTTTACTTGCCTTTAAAAATTCATTAAAAAATACATATAACAAAAATTTGTAATTATATTAAAAATATGCACAAACCTAAAAAATAGTTTTTGTAATTTTACAATTTTTTATACAATAGTCGTGGTCAGCGACTTACACTTCGTATTCGTACATAAGCAAGTTAATTAATTACTTTAATAACTTAACTTAAACACTTATATAACTCTTTGACATGTGATCAAATTGGAAGGAGGTAATCACAAACAGAAATAATATTTGCAATAAACCAAATTTTATAGCTAGTACAGTATTATAACAATAATTATGAATAACAACACTAGGTATTAAATCTTACATTTAGAAAAATATACAATACAACTAACAAAAATTAAACGTTAAGACTCAAACAAGCCATAAGCCCTCGATATTAAAATGCTCTGCATAAATTGTCCCAAATACTTTCTTTAACCTTTGTGAAACCTTTCATCAGCCCAGCTGTAAGCACCCTCATAACTTATTTTAAGTGCCACTTGAAAACGCAACATGATCATTTTCGATTCGAAAGGATGAACTTGCACTGTTAATCTTCCGCGTTATCAGTAAATAAAGAAAGGTACGCATTGTTGGACGTAGTGATTTTTGAGTCTAAATCCAGTTACGATAATGTAGTTAACCATGGGCGTCGGATGTCTTCATTTGTTTCAATGATGTATTTTAAAAAGCTTGTCATTGCAAGGGTAACTTGAACATTGATCACAAGAAATATAAAATACAGGACAGAAATAGAAAATTAAATAATAAAAACTAAAGGCAAATTGATTTCGAAGTGTGACAACTATGAATATCCAGAAATAAAACTAAAGTAGCCTTTAATTTACTTCTATACAGTGGTCATGATTTACTAATATATACAAACAATTGGTATACATTTGTTACCTAAAGTGAAATGAAATCGTTTTGCTGAGGTAGTGATACAATGAGACAGATTTATTATAAAAATCCACACAAGCCATGTATAACTAGGCATGCAAATGTCATATTAATTTTTAAAACTACATATAATATAACCGTTAACATAGTGTCATAATAATAGGTAAGTTAAGTTATTCAGAATTGGTGTCAAACTTATGATGTAAATACTCGTCCACTCTCGATTTTAGTAGACACCCCCTTCACAATATCCTTCTCCAAGGAATGTCATTTTTCTCACACTCAAGCAACTTAGAAACAGTATGGGTTCTGGAAAGGTAGTCCTCCTTCAGGCCATCACATTTAAAGTCGTCCTTTGGACCATTTGTCTTCTGGTCATTTCCATGATATGATTCGTTTAGTTAGAATTCGAATTATTTAGCATACTTGACTGTATCTGTGTTACAATTATAGATGTTATTAATAAATCAGTCGACACTAATGTCGACATTAAGAACGAAGACATATCAGTTTCCTGCAGACGTAATAATAGCGCAAATAAAAAGAAAATTCGAAGCTCCATTTCGGAAATTGGGGTTGACAATTGTCGTACTGCGTATTACTAACCTGACACTGGACAATTATGATTTAATTATAGATTTTTAATAAGGTGTTAGTTTACACAAAGTGGCTATTTTACCAGCGTTTTTATTAAGATGAAGTCTTTAACAGATTTGTAATTTTTTTATGTAATATGAGGCAAACGGCCAGGAGGCTCACCTGTTGTTAAGTGATACTCGCAATTGCTTTGCCGGCCTTTTACGTGAAATTGGTTTAGAAATTAAGTTATAAATTGTATTAAGTAATATCATGAAGTGTAAAAAATGCCTTCAATGTTTCAATTTTAAATACACTTTTAAGTTCAACCTTTTTAAAAAAATCATAATTTTCCAAATGTTTATATTATTTAAATATATTAACGATTCCCATCTAGGCTTATTTTTGTTAAAATTTCGAATTTGTATTTTAATGAATTATATGTTCCATAGTGTAATAAACTTCCATGTACGCAATTACCAAGCACTATTAGCATTTAGCGGGCGACAGAACGCCACTAGACATTACAACAAAACTATTTCCTTTGCAAATTCAAGCAATAATTCTAGTTAAGAATGAGTGCGGCTCACTTCAGGGCTAATTGTTTTTGAAGTAGTAATTGCCTTTCCCGGCCATAATGGGTCCATTAAAGTTCCTTGTTGGTCCGCGGCTCTAGTTGTGGCATTGTAGGCCACATTCCGATGCTGTTAGTAAATTTACTTGAGAAAAACTGTCACTGCTAAGTAATGTGTAATGCGAACGTATTTAGTAAAACATTGTTCTATCAGCTAACTTCTTGATAACTTTGGTACTGGGAAAAGCTTGGCGTCGAATACCCATCTAATAGGCAAGTAGGTGATTGTGCCTGACACACGTCGTCGACTTCTTGCGTCTAAGGAATGGGGATGCGGGGAATGGTTAATGCGCACATAGAAAGAAAATCCACTGCTGCACAGCCAGGGATCGAACCTACGACATCAGGTGATGAGAGTTGCACGCTGAAACCACTAGGGTAACACTGCTCGTCATGCTTTCCATAGTTTTCTGTATATTCCATCTTTTATCTGGTCATCTTCTTCGCCCATTGCACTACTTCTGTTTTAGGGCATAATGTCCTACATTACGTCTTTTGTGTTTCGTCTTTTTTTTTATTTCCCTTCTTCGTTAGGGTCAACAAATAATTAAAAATTACATAACAATTGGAATTTAGTAGACGATTGTATATTGTATATTTGAGCTTGTTTCAATTTTACCTAAAAATCTAATTTGTTTTTACAACCCGTATAAAATAATTTGCATAATACAAATTTAACTAAATACATGTGCCTTATAAAAGTATATTTCAACTAATCAAAATTCAATCAATACACGGGTATAGCGAATCGACTAAAATAAAATTTTGTATAATTGGTAGGTACGAAAAGATATCGTAAATAAAAACCGACTGGCCGAATTGAGGGTGAATCCTCAGAGCGTAGCTTATCATAAATACTATATACCAGGATTTTAGAATCACGCACTATCCCTACATCTCCGAGCAATGACCTCACCTAACAATATCCCATTAACACCTGAACTGTCCATCACCCACCAAGGTGTTCCAGCGTGCCTACTCTGTGTCAATCTATCGTGGGCGATACAATCGTCAATAGAGCTATGTTTAACTGGCTATATGTAACAATGCCGGTAGCGTGTTTACTAAGAACAACTAGTATTGATCAGCATTTCGCAATACCACACATATTTCACTTTTAAGGATTGGCAATGCAGCGTTGTCAACAAAAATTTTAAGCACTTGTTCTTGACTGTCAGGTGAACCAACGGTAGTACTATTTGACTATATTATCATATATTTTTGATATAATTGTAACCCCTTTATATATATTTGTATATTTCAAACCCTTTTTAATGTCTATATCAGGTCTCTGTCTAGATGGTGCTTTAATTAAAACAGACTGTATTATCTGTATATTTTTATTAAGCTATTGTTTATGATCCACAAACCCGCAAAAATCAGGTGGCATTACATAACTTTTTATAGCGATCTCATTTTGAACTAACTAACTAACTTTGAAATACAGTTTGTTTTAATATAATTAGGTACAAATTGTCTTTGATATAGATTCAATTATGTTTTTTTCGTAGGACAACGAAAAAACTAATGATTCGTTTTGTTTTTAATATCTTTGGTCTTAAAATATATACAAAACTACTTAGAACTATGTTACGTATTCAGTTGTTTAATACTTATGAGTACCTTTATTCCATTCCGAAGAAAACAATTTTTTATTCAAAAGGTATAAAATCTTTTTTTTTCTTTCCGGGTTGGCTGTTTTAATCTGTTATTGTGTAATATATTTGTGTACGATTAGCATATAAATAAGAATCAATATATAAATATTTATTCAAGTCTAAATAACATGTATTATTGTAAGAGATTATGTAATTTATATTATCATAACGATACGAAACATAAAAATGTTCCATTTTAAGTATATTTATTTTATCGTGTTAAATGTGTAACAACAACCTTGTGTGGTGCAAAAACGCTAAAACAAAAACGATGTTCTCAACAAAAATCAAATAAACAACGCTTTTATTGTGACCGAATCTTGTAAATTTTCAGAGAGAATATACGAAAATCGCAAGAAAACCGATACATAAAATATCACCACAGACATATCGATACATATTATAATGTTCAAAATGTATGCCACACTACGGTCGACATTAAAACATTTCTCCAACAGATATTCAACCTTATTGCAACTCAATAAAGTTCTTAATAGCGTACATAATTATTTTATACGAAATTATAATTTTGTAAAACTATATTTATTGTCCCTTATACCGTATAGAGATCGGACTCACAAATGTAAGTTAAATAATTTAATATGTCGTACAAAAACGAAAAAGCTCGAATTCAACTTTTATTTCATTAAGCCTAAAAGGTGAACGGGTGATTTAATAGTCATTCGTACATATAAAGAAAAATTATGTTCACCGTAGCTAATTCTGTAATTATTGTGATAAAGGATTTTGACGTAATAAATGTTTAATTGAAGACCTATGAAAGATGTTATGAGCTTGAGGAAAGTTGTCAGGAATGGTTATATAGGTTCAAGAAAAGAGCGTTTTTTTTTTTCAAAGGTCGACAACACTCTCGCGAACCCTCCGACATTCCGAGCAGGGAGACCACTATGGCAGGGTTCATAAGGGACCTCGAGGATATGAATGTTAAAATTATTTGTTGTTTAATCCCTTTCATACTTCGAGGTTGAGGGTTGGTTCTATGACTTAAATTCACCATTTGCTAAATGCAAAGATAACCTAGGTGAGTAATGCAGTGTTTGTAGTCCAAGTTTGATCATATAAATTTAAACTAGTTATACATTTACTATATTTATTTATTTAAATAAAGTATTTTTAAATTATTTTTTGTCTAATGCTAAGCAATAAAAAATACCAGCAAAACAACGGATTAGGTATCGCCACTTAACGCCTATTCACGCTAGTATACAAACTAAATATTCTTTATATTAGTTAAATAAATATTAGATTTATTTATTAGTATATATCATATAGCAAATATGTATAAACTATTTGTTATTTGTATTAACATCTTTTCACAGTGTTTTAATATAGTTTTAAAATCTTAAATCAATGTCTTATAGACAACGTTTACAATTCCAACTGTGTGTAATAACTTTTCCTTTATTATGTAATAGGAGGTACATCTGATGTGATCTGATGGATACTCACATTGCCAGAAGGCTCGCAAATAAAAAAAGAGTAAAAATAAAAAAGTAATAAAAAAAAATAAAAAAAATGCGTTGAAGTATTTTCAGAGTTTGTATCAATGCTGCTATCGCACTCAAATTATTCCTCAGTAAATGTATTCTTAGTTGAGGAAGAAGGAAGTATCATGATAAAACAAAGGCCAATTACGTATTTCCGGTAATTTGCTCTACTTAAGCAGACACAACTTTTCACTTATACGACACCAATTTTTCGCACATTAGTACTGTTGTGAAAAGTCACAACTTCTGTTTACTTACGTATAAACAGCCATGTTAGTCAAATACTCCTATTTTTTTTTGCCATGGAATCAAATACGAGCTTGAATGAACAAAATTATTATTAAAGTACAACAAAAACTAAATGTATATATGTATGTATATGTTGTATCTTTAATTAGGCACCGTTGCGCCATACTTTTAGTAAATATTATTATTTCATTGTCAGTATAAACAGAATCAGTGTATTATTAAACTAATTTATTATACAAATATAAATAAAGAAAGAGAATTACTACATAAAATTCATAAATTTTTTTCGAAAAATTACCCAAAAAATCAGTTTGAAATTATAACCAAACAAGCTAAACCTACTTTTTTGATATCAGACAGTTGTATCAAATACATACGTTCCTGCCATAAAGGTTTTTTTGTTATAAATGATAATATTAAAAAGTTATGCCACGCCCTTCTGTCGTCCCTATATAATATATTTTATTTATTTCACTCTGTGGTGATGATGTGATGTGTAATTTTTGTGCTCTTTTGTGCCTTTTCGGTATAGTTACTTTCGCATAGATATCATACTAATATATGTGCATTAAAATTTGTCATTATATAGAATGATAATCACAAACAAATTCCTTCACATAAAACTTGAATTTTCCTATCAAAATTCGAAACTATATAAGCATATAATACTGTTATTAGTTACCGATATAATTCGGCGCCTGTCACTAAGGGCCGTCATTACGCCCGTCATTTCCGAACGAATTTCACTTAAGTTCATAATTTAAATGCGATTTCGAGACGTGACTTCGACACTTGGATTGGTAATACATAGTAAACAAAACAGGTAGAAATTTTACTGAATCTGTGACAATACTTTCAAGCAAATAAATTGTTATTTTCAGTCAATACTTTATAGAAATTAGATTTTGTAATTTCCCATTCAAATCAACATAAATGCCTAGTGACACTATGTGCTTGTTTTTATAAATTATATAACATATAATATATTAATTGAAGTTAAGCTAAAGGTCCACAGCCTGGGTAAGAGGGATGCATGCGTTCAAAAGAAGGGGTGACCTATCCCTGCAAGTACTGGATCCGATCTTCCCTAGCTATTTATAAAAGCGTATGGCCCGTTCACAATGCTAGCGGAGAGGCGGACGCAACCGCCGCATCACATGTTGGGTGGCTGAGGCTCTGCTGTTACCATCATCCCACCGAAGGTGATTGTTGGTGGCACCTTGGGGTTTTAGTGGATCACGATAGTGAGACCCACATACCACCGCGCCAAGCAGTCGCGCCACGGTAGGGTATTGCATTTCCTCAAGTACAAAAAAGGACATCCACAGCCCAGGTCTCTTGACGAACCCTAAGGGCCCATCTTAAGGGCCCATAAAGTGTTTTTAGTAGATCAGGTATCGCTACTCATCTGAATAGCAAAGGGCTTTGAGTGTGACCCAGCCCAAAAACCCTGCGTCAAGTTAGTCATAGTGCGTTTACAGATCTTTAAAAAGAATTTCCACGCTATGAGGTTCTTTAACTCAAAGCAGAGAGAAGGTTTGTCGACCAGGTTTAGGCCAAATGGCCTCTGAATGATAATAATAAACTTAAAACCAAAATCGATTATCGAACTCTTAATAGAAAAATAGTGTTAATACTTTAAATTAGCATAATAATTTAAAAACCACGTAATGAATGTTCTTATTGTCTTAAATCATTAATATTAAGTAACCGTTAGAAAGAGATGTAGTATTTTAATAAACTCATCATAAATAAATGCATTCAATGATTATTTATAGCTATAAAAATACTAATTACGTACATTAAATAATAAAAGACGGGTGAACGCACATAGGGTATGAATAGGCCCAGAACTAGCCTACAACTAACAGTGTAGCGTTTTGACGGCACTATATAGAGTTCTTAATTTACTTATTAAGAGTTTACTATCAGTTAAGTTCGTATTTTGAATATCGAACGTTTTTATGAAAACAAATTAATGACGTTATTAATATTGAAGGCCCTTCAAAGCCACTCACTCACACACAGTAGGCAACCACTATTAGGAAGATTATTTCATTGTTACGTTTTTGTGAATTACTACGACAATGTAGCGTGTGTGGGCACGTACCCTGTACTCCAAAATTAGGCAGATAAGACATTTGGCATGTGTAAGGCTTTCGTTGGGAAATTAAAGAGACTTTTTTAAAGCACTTTTATAATGAGATAAGAAACTCAACTAGTTCTTTGATTATAAGATTTACATAATTTAACTATTTTAATTATTTTTTGGAGTTTTCATACTAAGTTGACTTTGCTGATTGTTCATATTTTTTGTAAAAATCATATAATCATATACGTAAGGTCAAAAATAGAAATATAGATTAAATGCTTCTAATATTACATTTACTGCCAATTCCCAAATCGAGGGCGTAGAACAGAAGAGAAGAACTGGCGATAAACTCCGCAACTCTTTTCAATCGCCAAGATTTTGTTGTACACAACGTTTGTGTCATGTCATCTTAAATAATAAATAATAATAGTGTAAATTAAAAACAAAGGTTTGTCTCAGATTGTCAAAGATACTCTAACAGGAGAAGCCATGGTGAAATAGAAGCACGCACTTTTCGTGGGAACAACACGCAAATCCGTTTTAATAATATTAAATAATTGATTGCAAAACCTACGTACATCATAGCTGAGCTATGTAAACTTAATCTTAAAAAATCACGTGTACGGCGGCTCTAACCAGCAGCGTTTGAATGTCGCCGTGGGACGAACATCAAGACTCATTAAGGGTAATATTGAGTTTTGAGCGAAAATCGATTTAAATGTATCGATGAAAGTTTCGATTACCGATACATCGATCTTTAGGCTATATTTATGAACGTACTTAATTTATGGCTCGTGAGTTTTAAATTCGTTTCCAATTGATTGAGGGCTGCTGTTCCACTACGCTATAAGCGTTATTTTATTGTCCATGATAATTGAATCTGTATTTTGTTTATGAATAAGAAGTCGTAGGTTCAATGCATAATACACGTATAGATTTTAGTTTTATTACAATACTAATACTAAGCTTCGTATGTAGATCGTAATCCTACAGCTAACATATATAATATATAACAAATTTACTAAATAAAAATGGAATACACAATTAAAATATATAATAAAAATTATAATTTTATTAAATTATAAAAAATATAATAATTATTAATAATAGGTGTGAAAGTGAGGGTATCAATTATTAAAGAAAACAGTGTATACAGATACAAAAATCGACGTAAACATATTTCAGATCAGATTAATTATAGTTTAGAAGATGTTATTTCTTAGGTTTCATATTATATTCCAATTAAAGTTTAGAGGATTATTATAGTTAATAAATAAATATGTTCAGAAAATATTGCCAACATTCGGATACATTGGTACAAAATAAAATGTAATTTTTAATGGTACAAGCACTCATACGCAAACATAATAAACGCAGATAGAGAAAAAACAGACACTATCCAGACCCAGGTCGTTTATCAGAAATCTCAGGATATGGTGTGAGTTTTGGAGTGGACATAACCAGTTCTTCTAAAAGTAGGGACAAATTTGATGATGATTGGTATCTGAGTGTTGGCCCAGTTGCTTCAGCATGCGACTCTCATACCTGAGTCGTAGGTTCGATCCCGGGTTTCGATCCCGGATCATGTGATTCAATGGACTTTCTTTCTATGTGCGCGTTTAATATTTGCTCGAACGGTGAAGGAAGACATCGTGAGGAAACCGACATGTCTTAGACCCAAAAAGTCGACGACGTGTGTCAGGCACTGGAGGCTGATCACCTACTTGCCTATTAGATTTAAAAATGATTATGAAACAGATTCAGAAATCTGAGGCCAGGACCCAAGAAGTAGTAGCTCCACTAATTTATTTTATGATTGGTATCTTGTGGGTACACGAAATTTAAATTTAGTTAAAGCTTATGGCATCTTTAACGCAAACGACATATTATCAATTAATTTTCTACGACTCTCCAATGACAAGTGCTCTAACCTGGTTAGGTTGGAAACGCTTTTTTCGAGATGCCACTGGAGAAAGGTAAATGCCACATTTTTAGTAAATTTTCTTACAAAGTATACATATCCTTGAAATACTGGTACTAATCAAATAGTGTATTATCTTGAATAAGATACACTAGCAATGTTCTCCTCTATGAAAGATTGTGTATCTTTCATAAATAATTTATCACTCATGCAGCGGAAGACATTAGTATTGAAGTAGCTATTAAATTAACAGTTACAAAGCAGATATCGTTTGAGGATACCATCATGATATGGTAAACATGTATGTTCGCGTAATTATTTACGAGCCGTGTGAGCTTCTAAGCTAAGCCCCGTTTTGACCTACATAACTGCACTTGATATTAACATTGTTGTATATTATTAGACGTACCATAAAATAGTGGAATATATAACATATGCGATGCGTGAGAGGGTAAATATCACTTTTTTAATATTGTTCTCTGGCATATTAAAGCAAAAAAAACAGTTATAGTGTAACTTATATATATTAAAGAGCTGTCTTATTTAAAGCCTTAAAATAATATGTGGTGTCGCTAAATGTTTTGTCTCAAGTGTGAACTTCAACCGTTAAACCATATCATAAAATCATTAATTGATATGTTATTTAAGTTACTAAAGTGTTTAAATTTTTGATAGAGTGTTCAGTGTGTTTGTTTGTGGCATTATACCAAGGAGATAAAGGACATACACAATTATCTTATTAACTAGAGGAATTCGTCAAAACAATTTCTATAATATGTACACTTGGTGATACAGCATAGTGACGCATCGTTTTTAAATAAAGATAATCAAGCCGATTAGGGACAGATCCGAGATGGACACTCCAACATGCTCTGGAGGCAAATGGGCAGGCGGCTCATCTGATGTTTTAACAATTGGTACACTCTTTATAAAGTACGGAAATACTTCAGTGGGCAGCTTGTTCCATCTAGTGGTAATGCGCGTCAAAAACTTCCCTAGAAAACACCCAAATGATATGGATGGTATTTCGTTCTACCTTGACGTCCGTTGCTGAAACTAAGCTGCAGGTATTTTTAGATTAAATGAAATTTAGAAGATTAATTTCATACAAATTAAAATAACGGCTGCTTAATCATGAGAAAACGATGCATCTAATAGGTCCGATTTCCATAATATTACTAACGAGTTGTAGATAAAACTCACGCATTACACGACAATTTGTACGTTGGTTGAATAATGAATTAGTTTATTGTTACTAGAATCTATATGCGCAGTTACTAACAACAATCATGGGTTAGTTTGATAAGAAAATATGATGTATAAAAAATGCTGCATTACGTGCAGTGTTGGCCTAGTGGCTTCAACTCATTCCTGAAGTCGTAGGTTCGATTCCCTGGCTGTGCATCTATGGACTTTCTACCCATGTGCGCAATAAACTTTCGCTCGCGTGAAGTAAGGAAACCGGCGTGCCTTAGACTCGAAAAGTCGGCAGCGTTTGTCAGGCACAGGAGGCTGATTACCAACTTGCCTATGAGACTGACAAATATTCATCAAACAAATACATAAACCTAAAGCCTAGACTTAAACATGTTGTATCGCCACGAATTTTAAAGAAAAAATATTTAATTCAGAACTTGCATCAATACACTATGTCTTTACTATACTTATACTTTATACATTTTGCCTATTAACTATTTATTACCACTTATTAAAAAAAATTAACGAAAGAAACCTGTCTCTTTTCACGACACCGTAAACACAGAAAGTTAAACAATCCGGTAATTATAGAAATACACACACAATCAAGCGTATAAGAATAGGCGTTTATGTCATATATATTTTCATAATGTCATAATAATAAGTTGAGTTATTTAAAATTGTTGTCAAACTTATGGTCTAAATACTAGCCACTGGCCTTTGAATCAGTAATCCATACCTTCTAGGAAGGTGATTAAATACTTCGATAGCCCTGGCGTAACAATTTTTTGAGTACCTATGCAGGCTTACAGCTGTGTGAACTTTCTTGAAATGTTTTGAACAGACATTCAAGGATATATAAACTTGTAAGATCTATAGTACAAGAGGTCCAACGTTCATAATAGCTCTAATACATTTTTCTGAGTAATAAAAACTTTATTAACCAAATTTTCCCTTAAAAATATTCCATAATGCAGGATTGAGGCAACATTGCCGTGATAAGCAATGTTACAATGCTACCAATGTTGTTATGTTTGAAGCCAGTATCACGTGCCTGATAGACAAGTAGGTAAAATAAAAAAAAATGAAATCAACTTATTGTCCATGACATTTATCGTCTAGCAAGAACCTTTACAAATTCTCAGTGTACCTACACGAAAAATCAATTCAATCCTAATCCTCAATTTTAATCCTAATCGTACTTTACCTCATTAAGCTTTACCTAGAATATGCCTACAACAAAACCTGCAGCACTAAGTCACTTTAAAATCAATTAAAACTACATTGATGGATGACGGTGTCATTAAATTGATATCAAGCAGCTTCCGTAGCATTATAGTAAAGGAAATAGTTGAAAGCTTATATACTGGGGAACATAAACATAGTTTTAGCATAATTTACATTTTTTATTTAAGAAAAAACTTGGCGATTAAAAAGTGTGGTGGAGAGTTTATTGCCAGTTCTTCTCTTCCGTTTTACGCCCTTGATTTGAGAATTTATGGAGAGTATTCAGAGGAGTTGTTCGGATTAATACCTGCAGCGGAATATCATCATCGGACGTCGAGGCAGAATACGAAATTCCACCCGTATCACCTCGACGCGCGACGTCCGCCACTCCACAACTGCGCGTTTTTCAAGGCAGTTTTTGCCGCGCACCACCACTTTGTGGAACCAGCTGCCGACTGAAGTATTTCCGAACCAATTCGACTTAGGGTCCTTCAAGAGAAGAGCCTACCAATTCTTAAAAGGCCGGCAACGCACTCGCGAGCCCTCTGGTATTGAGAGTGTCCATGGGCGGCGGTATCACTTAATATCAGGTGAGCCTCCTGCCCGTTTGCCCCCTGTTCTATAAAAAAAAAACTGACAGAAAATGTAAAATTAGTAATAATAGGAAAAAATAATATATGGCTCAAATATAATAGTCTTTCCTCCAACTATGATTTTGTTTTCTTAGGAATAGAGATAGTACCTACCGGTGACCCCAGAGCTCGTGCTGTCCTCACCCATTAATGTAAATTGCAAAACAGCAAGGCAATGCTGCCAGCGTTATATTAACTGGGAGCAAAATTTTTATTTTTTTTTTATTTTCTAATTAGCCATTTTTTATTATTATTTATTGCTAGTAACCCGGCTAACTTTATTCTGCCTAACAAGCTAATAATATCGTTGTTACTATAGTTAATCTTATTTTAGGATTTTATTTTGCGATACTGCATGTTAAAGCACTTAACACACACAAAATTTTTTGATGAGGTAACACATGTCTTCGATCAAGATCAAAACCTGGTTATGCATCTCCTCATTCACCTCAAGATCGGAATTTTTGAACTGCCACCAATTCTATGCAAAATGATGCGTAGTTTTGTCAACAGATGGCACTACATGCTTTTTGTATTCGTAAAATTATTTTATTTATTTATTTATTTATTTATTCGGAAGATTCACAGCACAATACAAAAATAGATGAATATATACATAACAATATGGGCCAATTACCAATCTTCACAAATAGTTAATTTTATATATATATATAATATATAACAAGAAGGTACCTAAACATTTCAAATTTTTTTAGTGTTAAACAATAAATATAAAAAGAAAACAGAATTTAATTTGTTGACAAATAAAATGAAAATGAAATCAATACATTTCATTCATCCTGGTTAAAATAATTTTGTACCAAAGCTCTCCTTGCTGTCACCACACTCCAAGCGAACATGTCAATGTCAACCGCTAAGTTATTAAATTTGTTTGCTGCTCTAACCATAAAGTTCCTCCCTCTATAATTTGTGTTTACTCTCGGCACGTGCAATACATTCATAATTCTAAGTGGTTTGTTATATGTTCGAAGGCTTATTTTGCTTACTAGCTCCGTACAATCGACCTCGCCAGTAGCAATTTTCATAAGGTAGATAGTGTCCGCAATATCACGTCGTAATGACAATGGTAACATGTGAAAATGTTTACACCGGGCTCTGTAATCAGGCAGCGAAATATTGGCCTTAAATTGCAAGTGTTTAAGAAATTTTTTTTGGATATTTTCAATTCTATTATTGTAAATAGCATACTGAGGGTTCCAAATTTGTGATGCATACTCTAAGTTGCTTCTAACAAACGAACAATATAGAATTTTCAATGTCTTTACTTGGGTAAAACTAGATGCTGTTCTTAAAATAAAGCCAAGCATTTTGGTTGCTTTTCGTACAATACTATCTACATGTAAGTCAAATATTAGCTTATTATCATGCAGAATTCCGAGATCCCTAATAACATCGACAGCCTCTAATGCAGAATTTTTAAGTTTGTATGTTGTACTGATTTTATTACTTTTCCTAGTGAATGTCATACAAAAGCATTTCGAGACATTCAAGTCCAGCTTGTTACGAAAACAGTAATCCTCAAATCGATTTAAATCTTCCTGGAGGTGTAATGCATCCTGCGTGTTTGTTATTAACTTCATAATTTTCATGTCGTCCGCATATAGTAATATTTTAGAATATTTAAAACATGATCGTATATCGTTCACAAATAGTATAAATAAGAGGAAGAATTAATTAATTTATTTATTGTTATTCGATAACTTATCCGATCTTTTATTAAAGTAATTAAATGTTTGCTATTCGGAGCGGAGAAGAATCCACCAAAAAGGAGATAGGAGGTGTTTCATAAATATATTTAGAATAAATAAATATCGACATTCCTTTACTATGAGACCGCTCCACATAATGATAAATGAGATTACAGAATTGATTTTATATATTAGACCGTAATTACTATATAAACTATTTTTTATGATATGGTTTTTGTCGGCCCTTTGAGTAACAGGTATTAATTAGTTTCGTTAAATCACTTCGTATTGTCTTTGTTAGCCTTGCTCTCTGCTCTGTGCCAAGAGTAAGAATTACGATCTTCGTTAATTATTATTAATAAATCAATAAGTTTAATAACAAATCTCTAAGTATGCAACAGGGTGGATCTGATCTGATGTGTTTCTATATTAACATAATAAACATCTTAGGAACTGCTATTTCGAATTGACTACTACTAAACTTGGACAGGACACAGAAGTCGCACACATGCCACGGTGCCAACGGGTCAGATGGAGAGAGGTATCCCACTGAAGAGGTGTTGTGGTGTAATTAAAAAGAAGGGAGACTTTAGATAATACTTGGTAAAGGATATCCTTCACCAAGTATTCACCTTCCATATAAAAAAATGGAATCTTACTTGAGAAGAGTATTTACTACTAAATATTAACTCGGAGTAAATTATTTTATATTTTATTGGTTTTATTTTATATTAGTCTCATTATAATTTATAAATTGTATATATGTGTAATAGTTGTAAAGATATTTTTTGCATTATATTGAAACTTGGATCATGGCTTAAGATTTATTCATGTTATTTAGATTTCAATTTTCGTTAATCGAAAGATAATATGCAAATTCAAAAGAAATATTGGCGTATAAGGATTCGAATACACTGACTTATATTTAAGCTAGCATTGCGTTTCAATAAGCAGCTACAACATAAACGACATAAAATATACCGAAAAATTACAATTCTTTTTGGAGCATGGTCAAGCATTTGTCCGATCTAGATGATCAAGATATATATTTGCCAAAGAAAGTTTCTGTGAATTACCCTAAGATTGTATGTAACTTTAGACATTTAATTCTAATTAAATGCTATAATACAAAGTATAAGTGCATTGTGGAAGATTTTTATCGTAAAAAAATTAATTAATTGCGTTAGTATACTGTGACAATCCGCTTTCTTTAAATTAAAATTATGGACGAAACATTATTAACAAATTATTATCAAATTTATATTCCGTGTGAATATCCAAACAAACATAATTAACATATGTTTATAACTTGGTATTTTGGTTCATCGTAATTTTTGTACCTACTTAATGTCTCCGTTAAGTTTCTGGTAAGATTTTTATGGTACTTAATTTGAGCATTACAAGATAAATCGTTGCTTTAATATTAACATGTAGCGACTAACGCGTTCTGCGTTTGGTATAATTCATAAGCGGAAGCGACTGACAACAAATGCATCAAAGTACAAAATAGTGATTGGTAACACGATCTGACAAAATAATATTAATATAACGTGTTTAGTAATAAAAAATTAAAAGTATGATTTTATTTTATTTATGCTCTGAAACACTTGTTAAAATAAAGTCAATAAAATACTTATGAAAATACATAAACAGTATATAGACGTGTGGAAATAACTTAAGAAGGTGCAGAACTAACCAGATCCATGCAACTTCCTCGCAATCAGCCCGAAATAACGCAACACATAATTCCTGAAGAGACTTTTTGTATCGAAGACCGCATGGTTCCGCCAAGCATCCGCGCATATACAATGGTAACACATAAAGTTTTCTATAAGTTTCTTGCACAAGCAACAAGTTCTTACTACAAGAAGACTTAAGCAATCTTTATTTGACTTTTTGTAACCTGCTACCCAGCGATGTATTTCCGAACCAATTCGACTTATGGTTCTTCAAAAAGAGCATACCAATTATGAAAAGGCCGGCAACGCACTAGCGAGTCTTCTGGCAATATGCGTGTCTATGGCATCACATCAAGTTCAGCCTTGTATTACATTAATAACGACTATTTTTTCTGTTTTTTCACTGCCATTAAACTCGTATTGAAAATCAATTATCAATACTCTGAATAAATATAATCTAGAAACAGTTGTATTTGCCTTTTATAATTGTATTTGCCTAAGTATAATTAACACATAAATTCGTTAAATTCATTTTCTCCATCAACTCTTCACTTGGACGTTGCGAAATGTATAAAATTTTATGTGCACTACGCACGAAAATCGAAACGGTCATATCAGTAAAAGTAAGTGTTATTGCTTAATTTGAACTTAATCATATCACTTCTTTGATTTTATCCAATACAGTGATTCCTTATGTTTACGATGTCATGATTAACCAAGTTATTTCCTCTTATTATAGGTTCGTAATTTTTACCCTAAAGCTTTTTGTTACTATCTGATATAAAATGCAATTGGATTGAAAACCTTGTGCCTAAACGTCTGATACCCGTGGTGTTTTTCCAGTCCAACGTTTTTAAGGAAATCGGGAGGAATAGGATACTTCTAACATTATGGGTCTACAGGAAGCATTTTTAAGTTGATTTTAGTGGTCTATTTATTTATTATTACATTTACATTTTACATTTATATAGGTTAAAAATTAAGCTGAGTTTATAAAGCTGAATCTGACGTAAGTCGATCTTAATCTCAGCTGGATAATATTGGGGAAAACTAGGTTTTAATAGAAATAGTAAACGTGAGGATTTTTAAACTAAAGTACTTCAAACTTCATCAAATTGTTAATTCTTATCTGTGATAAGAAATGCCTTGTCATGGAATTATAAGCACCACGTAATACGTATTGTTTATCAACCAAATTACCGGCAAACTTCTTGAGAATTAAATAAGGGCGTGTTATCCCAGTGATATCTAAAAATTGCGTCTGCACAGGCTAGGCTACATTTGTTCAAGATGTTTACCGGTATCTGCATACTCTGTTTTACGAAATTATAAAATGTAAAAACAAATCAGGGTTCAAGTTATTGGTATTAGTCTTAGCTGCTCATAATACAAATATTCTGTTTTAATATATCGGATAATATCGGATTCATAATACATTAAAAATGCATGAATTTTTCTTAAATTTGTTATAATATCTGCAACATTTAGTTTTTATTGAATCAATTTTTTCCATATGTAAAAGTGCAATGGTCTTAGTTTAGAAGCATTTAGTTAAAATTAACTTGCTGATTAAAAGGAAGACGGCCAGTGCTACTTGTTGGCTTCATAACAATAATTTGTATACTAACTATTGGAAATATTTGTACGGACTCAGAAATTCGATTTCAGAGAATTAGTATTCCTATGTATGTATCTAAAAAAAAAAAAAAAAACCTATGTATCTAAAGTATTAACATAGATATTAATAGTTAAATATTAATTTGTTTATCAATTTATAAAAGTCGATATGAAGACATCGACAAATATTACTTATGTCTTCATCTTATTGATTTTTTTTGTATCATTCGATTCAATGGGCAGTGCCTGGGGATATTTGAGATTAGATTTGAAATAATAAGTTTATAACGTCTTAAAACTAGCTTCAAGGTAATGTTAGCAATGTTGATGTGATCTCAAGACTAGTCTTGATTGAAGCCCGATTTTTGGAATATACGAGCCATAGATAGTAGGTAAATTTATTAATTTTTAGATAGTGTTCTGAGCAATAGTAATTCAGAATAACTTTAACTCACAAACATTGCTTGTTACATTTGATACGCCAAAAAAAATATTCCTTAATCAAGAACAATAGCAGGTGCTAGCATAGTTAAAACGGGAAAGAATAAACATCGTGAGGAAACCGGCATGCCGGCAACCCAAAAATTTGCCGGCGTGTGTCAGGCACAGAAGCCTGATCACCTACTTGCCTATTATTTTGACAAATGATTAGGCAGCATCATAAATCTGAGGCCCACACCTAAGATGTTGCGCCACTGATTTATTTACTTTATAACATATTTATTGCAACAACGGTGATATTAAATTATATTTCGGTAGTTTTTAGCTGCCCATGTATATAATTAAAATACATTTATTTAAACCATAGACCGTCTCTTCTGATAGTGTATATAAAATTCTTGTATTTATCTTAAGTGTGATTAAACACTGAGAAGGAATTTCGTGTCATTTGACGAACCCTTTTTAACTTGAAGTGGATAATATTAATCATGCTCATGATAAATTTCTCAAAATTATTAATTCCAATCATTCATCAAGACGCTTGGTGCTCGTTATAATCCGGAGTCTGTTGAGAACTTGCCAAAGTTCACTCATTTATTTTTGAGAATGGCATGTCCATCAATTTGTAATTTCGTTAAATTGTAAGGCCAAATATACCAGAAAATACCATATAATTTTTATAAAATAATTTGGCCAGTCTCGAGCAGTTTTGGCCTGGTGGTTCAAGCGTGCGATTCTCTTGGATCCTCGGCTGTGCACCAATTGGTATGCGCATTTAACATTCGTTCGAACGGTGAAGGAAAATATCGTGGGGAAATTTAAACCCAAAAAAGTCAGGAGGCTACTCGACTACTTGCCTATGCATTGAAAACATACAGAAATGTGAAGCCCAGACTTAAACTTAAAATAATAAAACTTTTTTAAGTGAAACTTCTTTATTTTCCGATACGCGCCATATTTTTCTTGTCCCTTCCACGGTCGATTCGAAGCCATTAACAAAAATATTTAATAACGATAACAATGATAGTAATAATTATTAATGAAATTCTGTAATAATCTTAGTAGACATAAGGTAAAATGAAATAATATTTGTTTTCATGTCTATGATAATAAAAGTCTTTTGCTAAACTTTATCTAATTTAACTTTATTTAACCAATTTTTTAAAAGTTCCATATAGTATAGTAGATGATTTTTCGAAAAATAAATTCATAAAAAAAGCTTATCTTCTTACGTGTGTACTCGAACACATTTCTTTTCTATCGAAACTTGTAAAATTAAAAGTATCTACTAACATGACTAATCCCGCTTGTGCTGTATGTACATATATAAAAATTTCGTTTTAATTCCTGACAAAACAATAACAGATTCGTGTTACAGATGCTATTATATGCCTAAATAATTAAAATTTAATAAGTAAAAGTCTTTCAGAACTTACGTATAGAATTATTGTATTATATTTTTGATATCACTCATAAATTAGAGTACTCTCGAAATGAAAGGTGTATCGTCGTATCGATTCCTTTATTCAACAAACGCTCTGTCATCCTTCTTAACAGATTTAATAGTTCTGATCTCGTTGTAATGAGATCTGGGGCTATACAATTTTGTGGACAGACACCGGATCTTAGTAATAGACATTGATTGAAATCAAACTGTCATTTGAAACTGTTATTTATATAAGGAGTCTAGTGTCTTTAGCGACTCAACTCTGAGGTCGGGTGTTCAATCTTCGACTATTAATATATGTTTCTTAAGTATACTCATACCGTGAAGAAAGATATCGAAAAGTTACCAGCGGATTTATGATCAATAGGTCTAGGCACATATTTAATACGATATTAATAACAAAAGCTCAATTGGTGTAATTACTTATAATTACATAAAATGTGAAGTACTCATAACACTAAAATAAAAATAAACGCTAATAAATACTCGGAATGCCAGTTAATTTCTGTTATACAGCGGGTCTTTGGACATACGCCTGTAAAAGCTTCCACACTTCTCTGTTTCTATCTTTACGTAGCCACTTAGAACCAGCTGTTCTTCCCACATCATATTTTGAATTGTCTTCCTCGTTTTCTTTTGTCATCGCGAGGCAGCTATTCTATCAGTTTCTTCGTCCATTTATCATTATCTTCTCTCATAGGTAATTTGTCATTTTCAATCTCTTACTAGACTGAAACTTTTATTACACTATAGCATAGAGAGACTATCTGTCAGATTAGACTACTGTCCGTTTGGTATAAAGAAAGAGAGAAACTAAATGACAAAATTTAAATTTAGAATTAAAATAAAACGCTTATATTGAAGGCAGTATTGCCGATTATATCCTTACTCGTTCATTATTTCCAGCTAAAACATAACGATATATTCTGTTAAAGTGGTCCAGTTTCTCCAAAGAAATAAATGGGCTCTTATTTCACATCAGGGCTCATTAAAATTGATGGGCTCATATTAAATGAGTAATTGTGCGAGTCTATCTTACTTGTAAAATCGGTTCATAAGTTTTTTGCAAACCCATAACTCCTTTTAAAAAGATTTTAATGAAATTTCGTGAAGGAAATGAACTAAAGATCATAAACACCATTGTTTCTTAATACGACCTCGGTCACCGGAGAATGCTTGTTTTTGTATAACTTACTTTGCGAAAGTTACAATTTATAGAAACATTTCTTTAATTACTCGACTTTGGATTGCAATAATAAGTACATACAATGTTTCTAATTTAAATTACACTTAGATTAAAAAAATACGTTTGTTTTATTTATTTTAATTATTTGGTATTATACACGTTTCACCAAATTTGCTAATTAATAAATAGTAAGAAATGAACTAAATACAGAAAATATTGCTTGGTTTTGTTAGATGTTTGGAGTTAGTTATTAAATAAATGTTTTAAAAATATATGAAGGACGAACGTGTCTTGGGATAAGACTAGTAACAGACATCGAATATTAATGTCAATAATTAAACGCGAATTTTAAGACTATTACAAATTTCTGATACCTGATGAGATTGAAAAGCACAAAACGAGTCGACAATGAGTTAGTGATTAGTGATAGTGCACGTTAGTTGTAAGTGCTAAGCTGTGGTAAGGGAAAAAAATACATGAGAACACTGTCTTCTCTTTAACACATTAATTACTCTTTAATCGGATCCAAGTGGAGTGAGGCCATAGTAGTGGTGTCGCCCACTCAAATCCCTGCTAGCGTCCAATTCAATTTTTTTAATCCATTGTCATCCTAGCACTCGGATCCGAGTGTTCGGCACCCAATGTGCTGTATGCCGACAACTCGGATCCGAAAAATGTTTTTTTTTTAAATAAAAATATACATTCATATATATTTTCTAACATTCATATTGTCTTAATCAAAATTCACCATATTTTGTTTTGGTGTCCAGCTATTACTTTGTATCCATTGTTTAAGCATTCAATGTTAATAGATACTTTAATTATGTGTTATTCGACACTTTCTTAAATTAGGATATGTTTAAATTACTTATAAGTCTTAAGAAAGCGTAGTCGTAATGTTCCATGATATCTAAGAGAAAATAAAACACGTTTTTTTTATACAAATTAGTTTATATTATTAGTAATTAAATAGCAAAACTTATTATTCAATGAACTAATAATTATCCATTAAAATTTCTTATGAGAATCACAAACTTAAGTTAATGCTTATAAATATTTATAATATACCGTAAATATTGACCGTCATACGAAAGAGATTTAACTATCAATATTAACTAATAGTTCAGATTAGCCGGTGCAATTAACTTAAATTATTAGGATATTCGTCATTCAAGATGTCAATTTATTTGCTCAGTTCTAATTAAGAAAATAAACAGACCTACAATGTATAAATTGCTCTCGTTATGAAAACTTATTACTTGAAATGAATCTCACTTATGGGAGACTACTAACTAACGGTCATACCGCTGTTTATTTGTAGTTCAAAATAAATTTATCGACTGTTTTTTTTTCTATTAAAATCGTTTTAATTGTAACAACTACATTTTATTGATCTATTTATTTATATAGAAAAAATATTTAACATACAAAATAATTCACACAATATCGATACTGTCAACTCACTATGCTAACATATTAAGATGTCGGTAGATCATCGATATTAAAAGCTCCAAAAAAAATGATGATCAAACGCAGAAATGACTTGCTGCTTGTCCTATTAAGGTTTTTAGGGCGTAGAAATTTTAACAAATATGAAAATCTCTGTCTGTCAGATTCCCCTGTCTGCCATCAACTTCCTCTCTGCTATTTCGATCGATTTTCTTGACAATTACCAATACATTTGATTCTCATAAATTTATAATGTAGAAATTTTTACCCGCGGTTTTTAAACGCAATTCTGAAGCCCGCCTTATAGTGTTATTATTTTCATTAAACCTATCCACAGGTCTTCACGTAGCTAGCAGCAATTATCTGTGGTCTAATATTTTTAATTTGTTATCTTATTTAAACGTTTAATACCTTTTTTGTGTGAGAAAGACGGAAATTGTAATTAAGCTATGATAAAGATAACTGTATATAGATAACATCGAAATAATTAACTGATACAAGCACTAAATGGTACAGCTAATACAAGGATAAAATTTAACTTTTTTTGTTTGTAAAGAAAAATCTCTAGTTATGTCACTCTCGAGACTTTGCCACTCAGAAGGCATATCCACCAAAGCAACTGTGAATTCTAATTAGACGCGTTTTAAAATTCGCTTTGTAATCTACCGAGGGCTAAACTGCTATCTGGTTGCATCATACTCTAAGTGCAGATGACAGAGGTTGACATTCTGCTCCCATGAAGATTAATATGTAGCCCTAATTTGCCTAGGAGAAGAGAAAAGTTAGTGGTACTTGAGAGTAGGTCCGCGCTTTGAAACTGTTTATTCTTGTTATGTGCGCAATTTATATCTTCTCTTGCACGGAAGACATTTACTTAGAGACATATATATTATAGTAAACTTTTTTTTGTCCTAAGCGTTACAGACAGCCCCTAGTGCAGAGGCTATTACAGCGCAGAGGAATCAGTCACCCACGTAGTCCTGTAATGCGAGCCTGTAGCTAAACAGCATGCAAAAATTCTTGAAGCAGTGACGTCGCTCCGTGAAGCCTGTGAAGTGCCCAGGAGATTTCTGTGCTTCTGGCAGGGGCTGGGCTGGCTAAATTAGCCAGTACTTTACGCAGAACGGGCCATTTATGAGTCTAAGTATGGAAACTGAATCCACCAACCTAACCTAGAGAGACATATGACATTTACTATTTTAGGTACTGTTCTTATGTCCAATATAAAGCATTCTGTAACGTTGCCCGTTTTATCATTATCATCAGGTTTATAGCTCATTTTATTCTATTGTTTGACTCATTATTATTTATGTAAGAAATGGGGTAGCTGAGTTTCATCATCGGACGTCAAGGCAGAATACAAAATACCATCCGTATCACCTCGATGTCCGTCATACATAAAGTTGGCTTACAATGACATGATTATCTATGGGCTCTTGCCTGGTCCACCGCGGATAAAAGGACTCTGCACAGCGACTTTTTGGGAATAAGAATTATTTTACGTCAAACAACTATGTTAAAAAGATATCCATATACAACTGACTTTATGAAATGCCCCTTACTTCTCATCTTGACAGGTAAGCATTATTAAACTAATTACAATCGATACAGATTCCATCAACTAGAAAATATACAAGTAATTCTGAGAAAGAAATTCCGGAATAGACCATTATAACATAGCGTCCAGTTTTTCTATTAGCTATTATTGCATTTTCTAACAATAATACATTTAATGAATGGACCGTCTTGGCACGTGCCTAATGGCTGCATTTTTCGTTTTTCATTCGTAAATACCGTTTCTGTGCTTGCTCGTTATATGTTGTGACGTAAATTAGGATTAAATTAATGAATTTTCATTAATCAGTTGTATACAAACTTGTATACCTACATTCGAAAGCTGTTTAAAGCCCGTGTTAAAAATCAACGTCATCCTCTCTGACAAAACCTCTCTAAGCACAGACAAAAAAAAACGTGTGTGTACCTATAACCGTAACGTGATAAAAAGTATTCTACCTTTGTAGAAATAGTAACACTAACAATAGAAGAAACTAAACTGTTGAGTAACCAACTTCAGGGTGTCGGTTTTTTGTGACGGTGTGCGGGTGTCGATTTTTTGTGACGGTGTGCATCGTCTAAATTTACTCTCATCATTATCCCTAACGCGCCAAAAGAAGTATAATTTCAATAAATAAAATATAAAAATATACTCATAGTATAATTTTCTAATACTGTCTTCAGATCTAGAAACCTTGTATACAAAGAAATATAGCTAAAACGAACCTCTCAAACATATTAACTTATACGAGCATGTAGACACGTAAATATTTAAAATTGCTTATCCATTATATACTTTATAGCGTCTGGAAATAGTATTCTTAATCAATACATCTCAAACATGTCTAGATATAGTAATCTGTGGGCGTATTAATATCCACGATCTATGGATTCATTGCTTGCCATAACCTAACGAGATGATAAGCTCCTTAACAAAATCCGACGCCTGAGTAACGATGCATAGCAATTTTTTTTATATGCAGCTTCGAACATATAAACAAGCATTCAGTAGATACAATCGTTTTTCATAAATGGCTACTAATAATTGGTGAATGTAACAAAATTTGACTTTTTTAATAATTTTAAAATCATTCACAAGTTTAAAGAGAGTTCAAACACAAGTACAATGCTACATGTCATCTTCTTTAAATCTCCACACCGTATCCCAAACTATACTACTGATTGAAACATTTGAAAATATCGTTTTTCACTTTCCCTTTTTCATGTGTCCTTTTTTTAATACTGCCCTGTTCGCTGTTAATTATGTTTAAATTACTATGGCTCATCCACTTCTTGCGATTTCCTTATGTCATTTCATTTTATACAATGCTTGGAAAAGATCGATCGGACAAGGTCGCCAGATGACCTTGTCTGTATCTAATTATTTTAATTGTACTATATTAGTGTATACTTGCAACGAAGTGTTGATAATTATTTATTTTTTTACAATATCGCTATGTAGTATGATGCATCTTTAATATTATTTTTGCGAAAATAAATAAAATAGCAACATGTCACTGGATTCCTCTTACCATATCTAGGTATTAAAGATATTTAAGTCTTGATAAAATCTTAATTTTATCAAATCTTGCCTTACCTATTTTTTTATCTACAAATTTTTGTCCTCCACGTCAATAATAATAATAACATAGTAATAATAATAATAAAAATAATAATTACTAATGTTCGACTATATATATACAGTGTATCGTCATTAATTCATAATTTCAATATTTAATAATTACATAATTTTATATAATTTTATATAATTTTAATATAATAATAATAGTTTAAGTAAAATGAATAATATATTTGGTCAGAGATAAATGTATAGTAGTTCTTAACTTCAATAACTATATATCTACTTATGAATGTCCAAAATAAATTCTGAAATTCCTCCAAACACTTATTTGATAACCAATAAGTGTAAAACGGACAAAAACTTTGACGAAAAACTGGCCGCAAGTCGTTTAGATCTCTAAGAATTATGTTTTACGATATTCCTGCAAGGAAGTGCTACCGACACCTTGATCATCATTACATTAAACTAAAAATTATCACCAAAACAAACATATAGACTCTATCAGCAGTAGCAATAACGAAATAGGATCATTCATAAACGAAACGCAAACACATAGTGACTAGTAAAAGAAAAAAATGTTTGCTAATATTATGTTGATGAAAATTGATTGAAGAAAAATAATAAATTTAATATATTTCTGATTTTTCATTTGTAGTCTGTAAGTACCAAAACCCGTTATTCCGCATACAGTTGGGGCCATCATCTCATAAATATGATCAAGGTACGTTGTATAACATGGAGCCAACCAGAGCGGTTGAATACCACACAGAATTATATTAAATCCGGATGCGTCACAGTTATCACAAAAATATTTAATTTGACAGAAACCGCACACATACAAAAGTAAGAATTGCAATGCGTAAGAAGCATTCTAAGCAACATGACATTATTTCGTAGAATATTTTTCTATGAAATAATGTCATGTTCTTTTGAATGTTTAGAAGCCCCATAATGGGGCATTCAAAAAGGTTTAGAAGCCCCATAATGGGGCATTCAAAAAGGTTTAGAAGCTCTATAAGATTGAGCAGAATGAATGTATTTCAAAATGAGAATGCTATTATTTGTCATTTATGAACTTATGTGTGCCAATAAGTGGCTGTCACATTAGATCTTGTATTTTATTTTTTCTTATGTAGCAATGCATCAGTGTGCCGAGGGCCGTTCAAGTATTCCGTAAGCAGATTAAATTTATCCCCCCCTTCCCCTTGTCAGCAAAAGTTAGCAAACTTCTCAAAATAATAATTACTGTTGACGTAATCACCAAATAAGAAAATCAAAGTCCACCCAATCAAGCGTTTATAAATAAACAAATAAGTTAAAAAATAACATGACTACATTATTTGAGAAATGTCTTGAAAACTACAATGGGACTTGGGGCTGAATTAGCAATAATTAACTATGTGGGCCCTCTAAAACAATTTTTGCTTCGCCGGGAATCGGCAAGGGCCTTCGGTGACTGCCTCCGAGGGATGCTACATATTTAAATTATATAAATAAAATTAGGTATTTATTTAAATTCCTTCCAGTTTTTCTACATCCACCGCTACAGTTAAACTGCTCGATATAATATATCAACGAATCGAAAGCGGAAAAAACGCACCTACTTTATTACTGAATGGACAAATAAATTCACTTAAGTCGGTGAGATAATAGCCTGAATCTGACACTGCGCCGATATTTTGTAAAAACAATCGCCAATTGACACTTCGGACAACGGTTGACCCTACTAAGTGTCCCCGCTTAATGAAAGTATATTTATTAATATTGATAATTAAATCAAGATTTTGTAGCTTAATTATATATTTAATACTGCCTACTTTATGCGTATAATATTTAAGGTTTCTTTCTTGTTTCTAATGTTGCAATAAACCTTGTGACTTTAATTTAAATGAACGAAAATTTAATTATTTTATTAAAAGTACTTTGCAGACAATATGCATATTACAAATTAAAGCATTATAATGAATATAAAAACTGCTTGCAGACATACTGATCCTGCTCCATAGGACAATTATAGTCTTGACTAAATCAATTGATTGCTGATCAAATTGTACATATTTTATTTATCTCACACATTATTTTATTGTTTTCTTTATTATTACTCTTTAATGTATAATATTCTACGGTTTTAATATATGTAAATACGTGAAGAAAATGTATACTAAGATTAAAATAATTGACCTATTTTTTTACGCTTTGCTTAATTTGTAAGTAATACTTTGTGCCTATTTTAGTATAGTTATCTTGTTCTAGGAGTACTCCTTCCATTGTCTTCACATATAATCATTTAACTAATGTATACAAAATATTGTAAAACCTATTTCAAAATAGTAAATGTGAGTTTCTTGTCCATTCTTCTCCACACGAAACTACCCTTTGGAAAGGACAACTGGAATCATCTTAAACAATAAATAGAATCATAAATAAATAAAAATAATAATAATAAATAAATATTCTATTTAACGTTCAAAACTGTCATTTCAGGGGGTCTAATTTAGAATAATTGATTTGACGTTTCGACTTTGACGGATATCTAAATTACTTAACAGATTTTTTAAATTCTTCTACCTCTAATGTGTATAAGCCAGGTACGGCCGCATCATGTATTAGTTCTATAGTTAGATTAGACAAATATATTTTAATGATTTATTAAAATAAACGTACAAAAAATTTTAATTGTAAACTAATCAAAATATTAATTATTTACAAGGTGAAACGGATGTATTACTTCAAACAACTCCTCTAAACACACTCCATAGTAAATGCGGTAGAAGATGCACAGATACCCCACATCTCAACGCAATCACAAGTGATCAAGCCACTCGAAAAGTGACTGGTCATCGATAATTCGAATCGCTCATCATTGGATACCGTCAAGCGGAAGGAGCTGGTACTGGGGAGCTGCAGAGATGAGAACAGTACTCCATGTGGGGCCGAATTTGCACTTTATAGAGTTGCAAGCGGTGGTCCGGACTGAAGTACCGTCTCACCTTGCTGAGGTCACCAACCTTATTAGTTAAGGAGAGTGTCATCGAATAGAGGAGTAGCTACTTATATTCATGTTGTATTAATAGAAACGATTTATTACTTTATGTACCGTACGTGACATATACTAGGGGCAACGCTGTGACACGACCTTTCTGTTGATATATTCGGTTGCGTCCGTCTTCGCAAAGATCAACGAAATAAACTTGCTTCAGGCTCAATCTAGGGATTGGAAAGTTCATTACGTTTATTTACGATGTGTCCTACCATATGTTTTGGATAATCTTGAGCTTATGTAGAACGGGTTCATAAATGAGAAACAGGTTTATATTATAGGAGAAATATTTAGTCCTTACGCATCGCTTTAAGGATTACTGTTTTATTTCTACACAAAATTGTCTGTCAATAACCGAATTCAATACGTAGTTTAGGTTTCTTTACGTGTATAATATTGGGAATTAACATTAAAACATACGATTTATTTCCAATCTATACAAAAGTAGAATATACATATTAAATTTTTTCCTTGATATATAATATCCTAGCTTCATTCAGTGCCATTAACCGGAACCTCTCTATCCATGGCTTTCTTTCTCCATTTTTTTCACCGTTTAAGGGCACCCTCTTCTCCTTTTGCCCCTTGTCCTTTCCATATCCAAGTCCACCTGTTATCTGTGCATCTTGCTATTTTCTATATACATTATTGATAATATGATGGGATTAACCTGAATGTTGATCACAATTTTTGCAGTCTATTTTAGTGTATATATTGCTATACAATAACTATGAATGCTCATAAACAATGTTTTGCTTCCTAGAATCCAAACGGTACTGAATCGACGTTTCATCCAATTAGAGTAACAAGTAGAGGGCAATGCGAATGTATAATAAAGTCATAATGTAACACCGGTGGCCGGTAGAGGGCGCTAATCTGACATTAGTGGCGGTGTATTGTCACACTCCACAGTGAAACCACAGAGTAAGTGAAGAACAGATTCATAACGAATATAATTTTTATAAGCAATAACGAAATGAGAAGGAATAGACTAGTTATAAATAAATCTTCCATCTGCAAGGGTCCTGTAGAAAAGAACGGTATCTGGTGTCTACCGTCATAGTTGTCGTGCATATTGACATAATTTTTAATAATTTCTTTGAAAGTAAGCTACCACGTTGCTTATATTTTGAAGCTGGTAACACTTTTGAAAGGACTCTATTCAGATTATAGTGTAGTGCAGAGCAAGAAGGCTCAATCTCTATCGATTTTTATGGTAACTATTAGATTTAAATTACTTGTTACTAATTAATAAGTTCAGATTGTTAAGCTTACATCCCATTCAATATGTATCTCATGGGTTGTATAAGTTTATTTGTACTGTATAGATGTAAAGGAAACAATTTTGTAAATGAAAGTACTAGCAATCTTCCTGCCTTAAAAAAAACCTCTATCTGTAAAAGCTCTGTAATCGACAGTAGCAATCGAGCTGAATTTATTAGCTTAGAGGAAATTGTAGTTATCTATTTATTGGAAAGTAGATATCGATTCACGTATCCCTACACTGCGGAACAGAACACATATACGTATATATGAAGTTATTACAATTACTTATTAGTAATTCTCTGATAGATATGAATTTATTTTTCGAATTTTCTCGAACTTTCGATTATTAAAATCTATCCCCTGCATTACACGTTTAACTTGTAACAAATTTAACAAGCCTGGATCACCTTTGTGCTCATCATATACGTCCGATCCTAATAATTTATCCACAATCTCAGATTGTTTTCAATCCTCACTTCATGTGTGATGTTTGAGAGCACTAATAGAATAATATAAATACTTAGTATGTGCGTAAAATATAGACACCATTATTATATTTTAATACATTAATTTAAAATTGTCATGTAAAAAATTTGATTGGAATGTTATCAGGAAAAAACATATTCTGTTTTCACATTTTTCAAACAATACAATTTCGTTCACTGTTCACCCGAATGTGCTTAAGAATACTCACAAGCGGTGGTTAGAGTGTAGCTTAGCTTTTTACTTATTAGTTTATTTATTAAATCTTTTTATTGTATTATTAAAGATTAAGGTTGCTGATTCTATATATTTTTTTTAATATGATTTAATTATGCACTTCTTGCACTGGGTAACCATTACATTTCTTTTTTTCTATTATTCCTTACTAGGGTTGCCTGGAATAGATCGTTAGCTCGTTAGCGATAAGGCCGCCCGTTGCATCTCTTATAATTTTAATGGTAGTTTTTCTATAAATATAACTTCTTAGAAGGCCGTGCGTTTAGATACCAGCTAATACAGCATAATAAAATTATGTTTGAATACTGGCCTGGCATCAACATTTACTTCGTAATTTAAAAAAAATTGGGAAGGCCTCCATTGCTATCTACACGTTTAGATATATAATGTAAATATATTATATTCAATTAAATAGTTTACATTCAAACCCAATAATTATTTTTCTAAGGCGTTGTAAATTATAACAGTCTGCAATTAAACTCAATACAATTCTCGAATAGTATAACAATTAATCTACATAGTGACAGGCGTAAGTTTTGTTACAGACTAAAGATTGTATTTAAATAAATACATTAAATTGTTTAAAATTTAGTAAAATTTTTATCATAGTTTATTTTCTTTTAAAACATAATAAATATGTTAGCATCATCTTCATTGCTGGAAGCCTTCCACGGTTCGCAACATAAACACTTTCTTTTGCAAACTAGCGAACTGTGGTATTGACTCCCAGTGGGGGATACTCAAAGTCCACCAACTGAAATGGGCCTCTGCCCAGGGCATCTCTATGACTGCCCTTTTTAGGGGTCCCAAAAGAACATTTACCCCCCGTATCCA
This sequence comes from Pieris mannii, assembly GCA_028984075.1. Taxonomy (NCBI): domain Eukaryota; kingdom Metazoa; phylum Arthropoda; class Insecta; order Lepidoptera; family Pieridae; genus Pieris; species Pieris mannii. The sequence goes on along the minus strand of CM054779.1, from coordinate 11,752,174 downwards.
ATTAAAAAAGAGCGTGCGTAGAAAGTACAAATATCAGAAGTAAAACTTCTTTGTAAATTAATTATTACTAAGGTAAAGTAAGGCCGCAATAGATGATCATGTACCCGTATATGATCTCTCCATGTATTTATATATCTATAATTCACACTGTATATGTGCTAATGATAATATAAATAAATAAAAAATCTGCGTTTACTGCACAAAATTTTATGCGACAGAATTGCATCGGTCAATCGCTCTGTACCTTTTCTTCGACAAAAAGGCTGCACGTGTCTTGACGTTTCATCCGTCAGATAATTACCCTCATGCGCCTAAAGAAGATTCATTTCAAAAAAGTTCTTACGTAGGAGCTAAGGACTCTATAAATACACAAAATTACACAATTCCTTCACTTTAGATTAAAATGCTTAGGCAAATCTTGATTAACTAATATAATCTGAAAGAAAACTATATGTTTCTGGTTCAAGTTCTCACATATTCAGGATATTTAAGCATACATTGTAATTATATTGAAATTGAACAATTTGTCACCAACGACATGTTACATGCTAATAACATATAACATCAGAAACTGTGTAAGTGACGGATCGACACATTAAAATCGATTTCACGGTGAGCCTTTAGGACGTGTCATAACCATTTTTGTGTATTTCAATTAAGCGGAACAATATATTACTGAGGTCAAAGATATAGATAAACAATACTCTATATTCTGAGGCGTATCTGAAATAAATCATCTGCGTAGGTGGCCGCAACCCGCAATTACCAATTAAACGCCTCATACGAAATTCGAATTTCAAATTCAAACCTTGCTGCACTTGGGGAAAAAAATATATGGAATTTGTAATTCCATGTTACAAATTTGGTAACGGTTCACGGCAAACGGTCCTTTCATTATTATTGGCAATAGACAATAGATATGTCAGTAGGGTTTGTTTGTAGAAGTCAGTCTTTTAGATCGGTTTTGTCCATGATGGAACGAAATCTTTCCCTATTTGTTTGTAAGGAAAGAGAATGAGTTAACACAAATTTTTGAATACAAATAAAATTCAAGCAGTACATCTTACATCTTTAATGTTTGTATTAAATATGTTTTATAGTCTGTCGCAAATATTGTTCTTAAACAAATGGTATATTGTATACCTACGTGAATATTTTTTTTAATTAAAATAATTATCTATAATTCAAATTTTGCGTTTTAAATAAATAAATAAATTAAAATTATAATATTGTTTTAACGAATAAGTATCTCAATACAGGAACAAAATTATTTAACTTTTTAATTATCATTTTTTTAATAATTATTAATATTATGTAGCCTAAGAAAGGTAATTACTATATATTGTTCCAATATCACCTACAACAAGGTTATTGAATAAAGATTTTTTTAATATTCAGGGTTAAAGAAACCAAAATAGCCCTTAAAATATATTTATTAGGCATTTGACAACAGAATATTTCTATATTAGGCAATACAGTTGGTGAATCTTCTTAAACAATCAAATACATGAGCATGATCATTTATTTAATTACAATTGTAGAGATAATATCATTAAAAATGTACTTAGATTACGAAAAAATTCAGACATACTTTAAAGAGAAATGCAATATTTTAATAATTACATTGTACTACTTATATATAATATACAATACTTTATATAATAAAAGTAATTGAAATAAGTATCGTAAAAACGGCAATACGAGTCGACCTACTGCTAAACTAATATTATGTACAGTCTTATTAAATCATCGTAAAATTGTCTTAAAACACATACAACAGGGTACTCCACAAAAATAAAAGAAATATACAAATCCTACAAATTATATTTTTACAAAAATATATCAGTTTGTGAATCTTAACACAATTCTGTTTCTATTTATTTCTATCTATATATTTTGACTAAAAACGGCATAAAACTCTTAACAAATAATCTATTTGTATCGTCAAGTATATGTTACGTACGTAAGTATCGTATGTTTTTTAACATAACAGAAGGCAAATGGGCAGCTGCCTCACCAGATGTTAAGTGATAGCGCCGCTCATGGACACTCACATTGCCAGAATGCTCGCAAGTGCGTTGCCAGCCTTTGTACGCTATTTTCTTGAAGGGCTCAAAGTCAAATTGGTTCAGAAATAACTTCAGTGGGCAGTTCCACACAATGATAGTACATGACAAATGCGGCCTTTAAAACGTTCACTTCTTTACGTAGTACTGTAAGAAGGCGGGGTCTAAAGTCACATGAATTTCAATGTTAAATCATCGAAATTATATTCAAGCTAATAATTAAACTAAAACATGTAATATATAAAACTCTGAATGGAATTTATAATGATTTTGGACTGGTTATTAAAAATGGCAATGGAAGGAACTAGACCGCGCGGCAGGTCACCTACACGTTGAACTGATCAGATTAAGTCCGCCGTAGGAGAATCACTGAATCAGTGCAGCAGGATGACCTCCAATAGGCAGCGGTGGCGGAACATCGTGAAGCATCACATCTGCGCCTTCTACCACATAGCGATCACGACCGCTCTGGCAAGAGCATACCAAATGAGAAGAAAGTAAAAATGGCAGATAATATTAATATTACATTAGTGGTTTGTCGTGAATAGATCTCGAAGAAACGTACGTAATACATTAAACAACACAAGATAAAAGACTACGAAGAAAATTGTCATACACAAGTCTCGTTTTTATTTCAAATTTTGACGTGACAACGTCTTATAAATTGGTTTGCCGGGTGACACTTCAAGAAACTGCGTTACGCTCCGCTCACGTTATGCGCTCACAATGAGAGCGAGTGAGAGGCACGCGTCCCTTCCACTCGGGCATGGTTAGCCCGCCTAAGAGCGAGAGAGACAGACATAAAAAGTTGTTTGTATAAATTAATGTTTTAAATATAATTCTTTGTATAAATAAATGTTTTAAATTGTTACTATTATTTCATCCTTCTTCCTACTATACGAATGAATATTCACATTAAAATTATTTTACCACTCAAAGTCGTTGTCACGTAAAACTTTCGCCCGTATACCGACTTTACAGGCAACCAATTTTTTTTAAATATAATATTATTGAGGGAAAACATTTTAAAATACTGGCAATTAACTTATTTAATATCTAATGAGTATTGTAAAATCACATTTGAGTATTCATAGTCCACTCCCAGCATTGGGTGTCTTTACGAAGTATGTAACTAGAGTCCCCTTTCCCTTTACGAACGTGGGACCACGACATTCACAAGTGTAGCCGGCATTCATTAGTACTCTGAAAATTTAAACGCCTTTTTAAATATACGTCGCAATGTGTATTAAAAGTATATTTGCTTTTTTATTTCACTTAGACAATATATAAAGCCAACAATTACATTACATTGTTAAACAAAATATCTTCCGTTTATTCAAAAAGAACTGAATTTGAACATTAACAGCTTAATAATTAAATTAGAAGTTATACTTCTTTGACAAGATAAAAATCTTATCAAAATTTTTATCTCTTGCCTTAATCTTTGTTTGTAAAAATAAATAAATATTGTGCATACAGTTGTCGGTTCTCACATAAACATAGTACGTAGACCACCTTACTTATACTTTGTTGGTAACTTTTTTTGAAAAACTAAAATTTTGACTATATGGCTAACTTCAGGGTGTCTCCACTCTACGGGGTAACTCGGGAATTACAACCACAGCACCCACGCATTACATAGTTAAAACATGCTTTGTTCTTGAAAAAAAATTGTTAACTCTTATTCTTAATTTTATTTTTTTCCTTGATTATTGTTATTTTGTGTGTTTCTGAGAGCGTGTTGTTGATTTGTTACATAGCAAAAAATTTTCGTTCGAATTATCAATTACATAATAATGTATTAATTTAGTTCGAAATATAAAGATATTTTGTAGGGAACACGTGATACGTTTGAATTATAGAGAGGTTCGAATTGACGAAAGTCGACTGTATATTTTGTACTGAGTTTCAAATACGCGAACGCTGCCCTAAGTGTCATCTATACAAAAGTTTAATTGTTAATATTATCATAAAATAAGTATTCAAAGAAGACGCATGTCTGTAACATTCATTTAGACGATACTTACTTAGCGGTATCTTCTGTGACCTGTATCCGTCCCATCATGCCCGTGGAGTCCATTCGAGAGGCAACATTCACTGTATTACCCCAAATGTCGTATTGAGGCTTTTGAGCGCCCACAACTCCGGCTATGACTGGGCCGTGGTTGAGGCCTAATGGTTTAAAAATATGGTTCATGGATAGACTCATATTAATTGCACTTAGTACTTCAGTTATAACTGAAGCCTCTGAGACTTTCGTCTCTTTCTCTCAGATTGTGGCAATACTGTGATGAAAAGAGACTTTAATCAGCGTAATGAGGTTTCTTTTAAACTAGGGGGGAAAATTATTAAACGAGAAATCAAAAAATAAAAATAATAAATCAGTGGCACTACAACCTCTTTAGGTCTTGGCCTCAGATTTCTGAATCTAATAGGCAAGTAGGTGATCAGCCTCCAGTGCCTGACACACGTCGTCGACTTTTTGGGTCTAAGACATGTCGGTTTCCTCACGATGTTTTCCTTCACCGTTCGAGCAAATGTGAAATGCGCACATAGAAAGTAACTCCATTGGTGCACAGCCGGAGATCGAACCTACGACCTCTTGTATGAAAGTCGCACGCTGAAGCCACTAGGCCAACACTGCTCACTAAACAAGAAATCATGTTTTATTAAACGTTCTTAACGAATGTGCATTCGTTTCTTCGTGGTCGTTACGATGGCAACCAAATGAATAAAATGAAGGAATATAATCCGCTGTCACATATCTTTAACATACGTTTATTAGTTAAAGTCAACATACCGATCCTCAGTTTAAATCTCTGAAATGATTCCCGGTTGATTTGTTCCAGTATAGCCATCAGAGCGATCGCGAATTCAACTAAAATTGCAACTGTGTGTTCCTCTCTCCGGCTTGCGTCCTAAAGAAGACGAAAGAAAACACTTTATTACCAATAATAAAAAATGATATAACGTTAAAACGGAAACTACACTAGCCCCCACTTTCTTCCCGTTGACATATTAACTGTATTTGACGTAATACTACTAATAATAATACACTTACAATAATATTCTATAATTAAACTGTTGTTGCATAATAAGAATACTTTTCGATCCCACTTTAAGATTGTAAATGAATATATGATAATTTGAATCGTTAGTATAAATTTTGTAATAAAGAAAGTGGCGAAAGAAAAGAAAAGAAAAGACCTCTAAGAGAGAAAAGCGTTGAGCGAGATAGTACAATTTTGGGTGGCTTATATGAAGGTTTATGAAAAAGTGCACTGTAATATGCAATGTTAAGCCATTGATTTATCTTTATTTTTTTACGGTAAAGATCTTGACGAAAATGCCACCTAAATGTTAGGTATAGGTGGAACCTTCTTGTATGTTTGAAAATGTGATTAAAGAAACAGATGTTACAGAAGAGTCGTTGTATCGTTGTTGTTGTTATTACTTTTAACTTGAAAGGACTTTTAATTTAGACATACCTAAGTACTTGTGCTAAACGATTATAGTATTTATTTAATATATATGAGTCTTTATTAAAATTTAAACAAAATTATTTGCACGCATATGTTTGTTTAAATTTTTACAAACAATTTAATAAAAAAAATTTGTTTGTTTTGTACAAACAATTTAATAAAAATTTAAATCTCATTACAAAAGTTAGTCTAAGTAATCTTATTTGAGTGTCTTTATTTCAAATTTGTTCCACTTTTATATCCCAATAGTACAATAATATATGCTTAATATATTTATTTGTTTTTCAAAAAAAACAATATTTAAGCTGACTAGCATCTGTAGGCACATACACATAACCAACACATGACAAAATGACAAAATAATAACCAAATATATGAAACTAAGTTCTACTGCATCAGTACAAATGACGTCTATCCTGAATTGGGCTAACATAGTATATCCGACGATATATCTGTGACGACTTCAAACCCGCCAATTTAGACTGGTTAAAGATCCACCATTGAAAGAACTGTTCTCTCCTAAACGGTCTTCTTTCTGAGAGTTACCCTTAAAGTTCTTATACTTACGGTAGGTTCTTCTTTCCCCGGACGAAGCCCAGACGCGATCATATAAGTGCTTCCAATGGTCTTAATCTTCTCAATGCAGCTGAATTTGGGTTTCAATAATAACTAAAACAAACATTATTCATAACACATTACACGACATAATTGCTAATTGTATTATGTAATTAAAATACTATCACTTAAAACACCGTCTAATCTTCGTTCTGAGCAAGGCTATGAAATATATTAAAAAGGTTACAACTTAATTAAAACTTATACTTTATAGATATGTAATTACAACTACGTATTTAAATATTACAAGTACTCATAGAAATATACAATATATTTAATTAAATAATTTAAAAATATAATTGTAGTTAATTCTTATATACCTAATAACTAACCTTAAAATTTAATAATTAAAATATATTATTAAACGGAGTCCCTTTAGTAGGTATACTGATTCTTTGTCCGAGGTATCTATCGGCTCTTCGGTCTCCTGTGATGTCGACTTACCTTTTTGATATTTCCCTAAAAAGCCTTCTAGCGCTAGGACCGCACGGACCATGGGTCTCGACACCGAATGGGACATAATGATATTCAGAGCCTAGACCCCAGTATTTGCAGGCTTCAGCTTTTTCTAATTGTATTTATAATTTTATTTGAAAAGAACGTAATACCATAGAAACATTAGCATGTTTCTGTTTGCAATTGTCAAACGAAAAGATTAATGGCGCTCATCTGTGATTTTGATGGAAAGATCAAAAAATCAATCCATCAGAATCTAACGCCACCCGACGGGCGTTTTACATATCCAATCTCTGGACAATTATTTGGGCACGCCAACGGGCAAAGCTACTTTAATTTATGTATTCGCGAGTTATATATAAGATATACATCGATCGTGATCCAAATCCGCATACGGATTCGTCTGTCTTTTATATGACTGTGAATTATATCTTATTTCGGCTATACAATGCGCAGGGGCGATGAGAACTTTCTCTAAACTGCTCGTGAAAACACAAGTCAAAAGATCACCAACCAAGTAAAACACTCATCGTCAAAACTATACTTATAAGAAATCTTATTTATATTATACATAATAGAGGCGCTGGAATGAAATCAGTTGAAACAGATTGTCCGCTCCAGATGATTCCTTGCTATCGCGAGGACGCTCAGACATGAGCTACGGACTGAATAGAGAGATTTGATCGAATTATTCTAATTTCACTTAAAATGCGATAAAGAGGGCAAGTTAATTCAAAAGTTTTAATGCAGTTTTCGTTCTTAAGATACAGATCCTATTCTTGATCCAGAATAGGGTCCCGCTTATTTCCTTTGAATAGGCACTTTAATAAAACTTATAATTCTTATAATAAAACTAGCAGACTCGGCTAAGCTTTGCTGTGGCTAAGGTTTTTGTTATTTTATATATTAGTAGACTATTCACTTTTAACACAGCGCCATCTGTTAGAATTGAATCAAATAAAAAACAAATAATTTGCAATAAAATAAAATTGCGACTATAATTAAAGATCCAAGCTATCCTATCTCTGAAGTTGGACCAGACTGCCCACAGTATGCCAATTTAATTTAAAATCGGTTAAGTAGGTTAGGTGTCCATCGCGGACAAAGATCGTGACAGGAGATTTATATTAAGATATAAGGGTTAATCTGTGGAAAATGTAATTATTATAAACTTATTGTATGTTAACCAATAAACTGTTAGGATCGGATTTTACTGAACTTTTTAAAATCTTACCTTATCAAAATCGCAAATAATCTCGTTGAGCAGCCTCAAGCACTCCAAGCCCTGTTTATTGACGTCTGTCTCGTCGTAAAATTCTTTGTAGTTGGGAATCGAAGCGAACATAACCGCTATACTCGAGTAACGCTCATGGTATAATTCATCCTACACATTTGTATAAAAAAACAAAATAAAATCACTATTTGAAAGTAGTTAATAAATCGTTAAATCGGAAGCGTGTCGACTTTTTGTAGTACTAAAGCCATGAATTCGATTCCCGACTAATAATAAAAATGTCTATTAATATTTGCGCAATTGAAATAAATCGCGTCTAAGGTTTATGTCGAGCACTTACCTTGGAAGCAACTGAAGTCAAGAAATGTTGAGCGACGTGAGCAGGGAGTATATTTTCTAGTAAAATCTGTAAATAATCTTTGCTAAATATATCTCAGCCATAGTAAATGAGTATTTAATTAATTATTAATAGTTTTTATTGGATATTATATTGGAACGAATTTCCTTATCGCGCGGTGCGAAAGGCGGGTAGACGGAAAAAATTAAAACCAAAAGTTGTAACGACACTTTTGGCGGCATGGTTCTCTCACTCTCTCTCTCTCATAGAAAGCAAGCCAGTAATTTTCGTTTCGTCTTTCTATTTATGAACAGTGTGGTATTAAAATGAATCCACATATTGCTGATGGAGTTAGGTGAGGAGAGATTTTATACAGGCAATTACAATAAATTATGTATTAAAGGAACTTTGGTATTTCTGGGTCTCTTGACATTTTATTTACTTGACCTTTACCGTATATTATTGGTTTGACTATTAATAAATCTACGATTAAGCTATATTTGTATATCTTTTTATTTATATATTTAAAACACAAACAAAGGCATTACACCACACTGCAGTATCTAATAAACAAAAATATAATATAAAAACAAATAAAGATGTAGATTGATGGACTGGTGATGAACTTCTTTGATCCAACGAAATTTTTATGTCATCAACAAAAATAACAATGAGTTCTTTAATTCTAGACTTATCAAATAACACACAACCGTTGAATAATTAATGGTTTCATTCGCCAGGTACAATAAACAAATTAAGAAAACAGCAGATGGGATATGGCAGAGAGCGGCACACTGCAGACAGGAACGGCGAGATTTGCAGTAGGCCTTTACCAAAAAGGCCACACAGAAAATAATGAGACAAATATAAAATTTAATTGTACCTTATTAATTCCCCTCATGGTCTCAACTTCCTCCTGCTCAAATTTTAGCTTGTCTTTCCATAAAAAGTCAGTTCGAGAAGTGAATTCGATTTGCCTGTCCAGTATGTGTAAAAGTGCTGCTAAAAAAACTAGTACTAGGCCCGCTTTGGCTGAATATGGAAGCATTGAGAATCTGGAAATACCTTGAAGTAAATTCATTGACACCACTTCCAAACATATAGAGACAGTTAAAAATAATGAGTAAAAAATCTAAATTCCATTTCAGTTTAGATCGATAGATATTGATCCTTCGATCCGGAAAAACTGTGATAATTAGATGTACTTGTTCTATTTTTTGTAGAAAAAGTCAAAGATATTAAAGTTTTATATTAGATTAGTATTTCAGTGGAGAATTTATTGCACATTTATAATTACGCTATGAGCAAGGTAATTATGTTTTACCAACTCAGATAGGAAGTTTACAAGCAAGGTTGTGAATCTTTCCTATCTAAAGCTAAATTGAAATACTTACTCGGTATCAAAATCCCGGTACTGGTACTGACTGAACAGTTCCGCGGAGGCGAAAAGTGTGATGTGAGTTACCAGAGTTGCTACCATCAGAACAAGTTTCAGAACAAATCCGATTCTAAGAAATACGGATATTGAAGCTAGAGTCAGTACTGAGCTGTAGAGGTAACTCTGAAAAATATACAAATTTCGTACGGTAGGTCAAGACAATTAAATAAACTTTAATAATTCAATCGATTCAATAATGTACTTTAAATAAAAGAGGATTTTGCTTTTACCACTTAATTTACCACTTTTGTACAACAATAGAATATATTATGCGAAGTAATTAAACATTAATTGCTGTGAAACGAATCAATACAAAGTAACTGTTGAAGGGAGTGCTAGCATCTGTACTTTTGGGACCTAGCTCCGACGATTGAGCCACGTTTATAAAACGAAGAAAGCCTAACTGAATAAAATGTACAGTCTGGGCTAGTAAAGAAAGAAAGAAATAACTATTTTCTATAGCTTATAAGCAGTTTAATAGCTCGGGATGTTTATTTATTTGGAACACACGAACAGTAATTACCATATTCTTAACCTTAGTAATAATAATTCAGAATGGAAAAAAGACAGATAAAACCAAATCAAAGTTGTATTTAATGAATTGTTACGCCATGGCTATCAAGCTATTTAATTCCTAGAAGTTATAGATCACCGCGGTGTAATGCTTTCAAGGGGAAGGTGATTCAATTTTAAAGGCAAGGTGTCTTTATAGGAAGAATATTTGAACCACAAGGTTTGACAAGAATTACAATTTTTTTTTTTTTTATTTATTCAAAAGATTCACAGCACAACACAAAAATAGATGAATATATACATAACAATATGGGCCAATTATAAATCTTCACAAATAGTTAATTTTATATATATATATATATATAATAAGAAGGTACCTAAACATTTCAAATTTTTTTAGTGTTAAACAAAAAAAATAAAAAGAAAACAGAATTTAATTTGTTGACAAATAAAATGAAGTCAATACATTTCATTCATCCTGGTTAAAATAATTTTGTACCAAAGCTCTCCTTGCTGTCACCACACTCCAAGCGAACATGTCAATGTCAACCGCTAAGTTATTAAATTTGTTTTTAATATGAAAATTCATATGATTGCATGACTTATTTATAACTGATGGTGCGGTTTTGTTTTATAATTGATCAATCAGAACATACCACTTTATTTTCAAAATTCATATCTATCTTTAAAAATTTGGTTCTTGAGGTAGTGTTTTTTTAACGCTGGCAGCATTTCCTCGCTGTATTGCAATACTGATTGATAGAACGAGGAAAGCACCAGCTAAGGGGTCACCGGTACTATCTACCAGACACCAACTATCTTTAATATTTAATATTAGTTTATTATTAATTTACATACCGGAGCAGATTCAACATCGATATTAATTGTGATTCCGGTGATATTCGTCCCATTATCACTTGTATAATTCTTCACCCATACTTCTGTCGGAAATTCTTGGATCAGATATGTTTGGAACTGAAATATTATTTTTCTTGTATATTTATTTAATACGCTGATAAGTTTATTTGTTTTATTGAATAAACGCAGGAGATGCAGTTTCGAATTGGAAAAGCATTCATGTTTCCATATTATTTATTTTTTATATTGCTTAGTATATTTCTACGAAAAATCAAATCAATTTAATCTTGGTGCCTTAAGAGTTACACCACATTACTAATTTAAATTATTTATAAACTAAAGAGTTAAAAAGAAATAGACTTAATACAAAACAATGAGTTTAGCCATGTTCTCAAACAAGTTGGTGGGTTACTTCTATGTAATGAATATAAAATTTAAAAAAATATGTCTACTCATTTGACAACAATTCATTATATGTACGAGTTTAAATAAAAAAATTACTGTGTGAGGTTTACCCTGTAACAATGTGCAATTAAAAAAACAGTTAAAACTATGCAAGCTAGTTAACTACATTTACAAATCATACTTTAGTTTCATTATCAAAAAATATTTCATAAAAGCTGACAAAAAAATTGTTCATGCCTTTGGGCTCGGAGTTTTTAACGCATAAACAAATATATAAAAATCAAACTTACAAGATTAATAACTGCGCAGGCGCCGATTAAAACAGCTGATACTAAAAACATTGTCAATCTTATGTAGCTGTTGCTGGCAACTACCTGGAAAAATAAATCAATAATTTAAGTTAAGTTCACAGTTTTCATTTTGTCGTAAAGTCTAATTGCACTCTTTGATAGTAAGTTTACGTCTCTTTCTGTCTTATTGTATTAACGCTATGATGAAAAGAGAGAACACATCAGTTGGGATTGCAAATAGGTTTATGGAAAATATTTTATTTCACTGATTCTATTTAGTAAATTTAAAAAGTTTGATCCCTATATAATTTTTTTTTCAATTGCGATTTAGTTAATATAATTTTTACCTGACCAGGCTTAGTACAGTTGTCTGAATAAATATCCGTCACATCCGATAGGAGATGCATCCCCCTTGAAGGGAATTGTCCGTCATACCACGACAAATACAAAAACACGATTAACGTTAGAAATGTAGGCCCAAATGACGCGTACAGAACAATACCTCTGTAAATAGAAAATGTCATTTGTATTTCGCCCTAACAGGTTCAGTTTTAGAATCTCTTTCCCGCTGCTTGACCAGAAACAGACGGTTCATACAATAAAACTGTTTGTGAAAATCCAACCCAACCCATATCAGGCCCAGGCGTTGGATTGTTGTCATAGTTCACTCGTACGCCGTAATTTCCAGCAACTCAATTGCCTTCTGGCAATGTGGTGTCCATGGGCAATGGTATTACTTAACATCAGAACCTCCTTCTTGTTTGCCTCTTCTAAAACTTTTTTTAATAAATTGTTGAAAACAACAGGGCTGACACATTTTCTCAATTATTAAAAACCAATATATACCAATGGAGCTACAATCTTTTAGGTCTAGGACTCAGATTTCAGTAACAGTTCCATGATCATTTCTAAAATGGGTGATCAACCTTCTTCACTTTTTGGGTCGAAGGTTTCCTTCACCGTACGAGCGTACAGATATATGGTCCATTAGTACACAGTCGATAATAGAACCTCCGACCCAAGGGACCCAACGCAAGTTGAAACCATTAGTCCACTTATCGTAGCATTAATATAACCGACAAAAAAAAACATCTAGAATACTGTAATGTTAAAACTTACTTAGGTAATGTTATCAGCTGTATAAAAGCCAATAAGAGAAATAATGCGCACGCGCAGGCCACATAGTATTTGAACAGTGTGTCTGGTTGACTGCGATATTGATTCTCTTGAGTCCTATTTTTGAACCATAAGGTTATACGGCTCATGCCTTCTGAATTAGAGCTGGAAAAGACATTCTATTAATAGAACTGGGGCCCCCTTAAAGCACTCACTGAATGCTGTCTCCGACATAATCGACATCTGTATGTCGCAGGCCACTGTCTTAATTAGCCGTTCTTTAAACAGCCTAGCCGTTTAGGTAAGTGTATGTGTATGTATTTTTGTTAATAAATAATTTAGATTAATAATAATTATAATTTATCCGTTTAATTTCTAATCAAGACAAGAAATGGATTATAACAAAATAGATTAGTTTACTTGTGTGTCATAGATAAGAAATAAGAGAACACGATGTCATAGACATCTTTATGTAAAGATTAGAAGACTACTTAAAAAAGTTAAAACTACCTGCAATCGCAACACGTTCTTTGTGGGAGTAGATTTTGCTCGATCATAGCCAGACTCTGAAACCATAAATAATAATCAAATACCGAATCGTAAAATTATAAGTCCTGCGCCAGATGGAGTATATTAAAGCCGATATCAGCATTAGCAATGCAAAACAGCCCGTCTCTGTGACAGTAATCAAGTCTGAATCTGCTTCCAGTGTGCGAAAGAGTTAGCAAATTTAGTCCCAAGCCCCCTTATGTTCAAAGATTTTTATTTGACAGGGAACATTAAATTCACTTTCTAGTTCACCAGTAATTAAAGAAGCGCAGTCCATTCTGTTCCTAGTTTTATGATAATCTTCTCTACTCTGATCAACTGTTTGTAATGGATTTTCTGCACACAATTTTTAAAAATTCCACCGATGTGTTTTTTAAGCGTATGCAAAAAGAAATCCACTCAGTCATATAGCGTTTCTTCAATCCCTTCGTGGGTATTGACCGCGGGCTTTCTTCTTCTGGTCCCCTTTTATTACTAACGGTTGGGTAGTCTACTAAACTTCCCGGCATATATGAATAAATGATTTTGAATTTGAATTCTGCAACTGCGATTCCTTCCTTCTAACAGGCTTTCTCTGCTATCCAACTTTTCTTTGGTTTCCACAATAATACGCTTTTTTAGAAATTACTCGTTTCCTTGTTCTTTATATGTTGGTCATTTTTGTTGGCCTTCTATTTCTCTGAACGCTGATGTCAGGTCCACATTCCTTCATGGACATATCAGCAACTTGGCTATTATGCATACGACCTCCACAAATGATCCACGTCAATATAAACAAGAATCTAAAATATAATAGCAAATAACAGTATATTACTCACCGAAATGCCAATATTTTTGGCTAAAGTTGAATCAGTAATATTTGCAAAAGGCTTGTCTGCGCCCCAACACTCCACATACTTTGTCATTTTGCTTGACGGCCGAGACCTACTGGGAACGCCAGGTATTGCTGGAACCATTATCATAACAATAAATTTATTTTAATTTTATTTAAAAATCATTGAAAAATATGGTACCCTTCAAATTGAGATTTTTTCAGAATGCCACCCTTGCTACCCTATTTTAATGTAAATATTAAATGAAATAATATATTATATATGTCACATATTAAACGCCATTAATAGTTAGAAAATTAGTGTTACTACCGTCATCCGACATTATTACTTAATATTTAACACAGTCAGTGCGCACGTCCGGCGCAGGCGCCGCTTGGAAAGTAACTCAAGTACTCCACGAGTCAAGACACATTGCTTTTAAAGTTCTTGAATAAACAAAAATTCAATATTTTAATGTAGCTCAGATGACGTAATGTGAAAAAATCTCAGTTTCAAGTTGCAATGACATATTCAAGTGGATATGAATAAGATCAACGTAAAAGGCTTGGGGACATATTAAAGTTGAAGTCCAATTCCCATAAAAGTCCCTGTTTAAGCCTCAAAAAACAAATAAAAATCTTTAAAGATTCAAAAACAAGTAAACTATATCACGCATATCTATAAATAAAGATTAATTAAAATCAGATGAATAGTTTCCTATTAAGTATTAATATATTCTATGTAAGTGATACACCTATAAATTATTTAAAATCTGATGTTAAAACACATGAAATGTTTATGAGTGAGCCAAATCATGGAGTAGGTAAGTAATGGAAGTAATGTTAAAAATAAAAACGTGCATTTACAACTAACAAGTAGAATCCATAGAAATTGTGCTCAACATTCTCGTGAATATCGGCGCTGAGTGCTCCTTGGTTGGTGTCGGTGTATCCGACTTGCGCTCTTTTAAACAAAAATTCATAAATAATTATATATATATAAATAAATTTCAACAACACTGAAGTTGTCCTCAACTGGCACACCGTAATGCTGCAGGGAATAAATGTTTCACAATTTTGATCTGCATAAACACTTTGTTATATTCTAACATAAACAAAAATCTAACTGGATTAGAGATTTTGTACATAAATTAGTAAATTATGCTATTTATTCAATAGTAGCAAGGCTTAGTTTTAAAAATAAAAGTATCAAATATATACATAAATTCTACTACACTTCAAACAAAGCATTATTTGCAGCTATATTAAAAAGCATAATTTCCAGCCTCCTACCAAGTTTAAGCTTTCTATAAACATTAAATTCCATCTTACCAGTTCCCATGATTGGACTAATAGCTCCAATAATGGATCCACTCCGACTTTTAGGTTTAACAACAGCTCCATTGCCCAAGGTATCTCCTGGATTAGCAGTATTGTTATTCTCAAAAGCCACACTTTTATGTCCGTCTACTTTTACTGACGCTCGTCTGCTAAGATCTGGAAGTTTAACAATTATTTCATTACCATCTAAAAATAATTCATTTTCATAGCTAACTCAAATTTTAAGGTAATGTTGTAACTCAAATTTGAAGCTATTAGCACATTTTTGGAAGTGAAGCTTCTTTATGGGCGTTTGAAAAATAAGGTCATAACGAAGTTTTATTCCTTACGTGTGTACACATTTTTGAAGATATACTTCTTTAGGCGCGTTATGATAAATTGATGAGTGTGAAATTTTACGTTGCGCGCGCACCATGACACAAAATTAACAGAATGAAGTTAGTGGCGCATGTTGGCATGCACGCCGCCTCCGTTCACTGTGTATTTATATTTATAATATTTATCCTCATTTTCATTTTGTTTTCATTATACAAGTGCGAATTTTATAAGTGCGTCTGAATTATAATCAGAAGTGATTTAAATTGAATATTCAAATCAATACTAATTTATATTAGAAAATATTTGTGAAAAAACTGTGCTCATCAGTTTCCTTTCTAAGTGCTTCAATACAATTGAGGTTCCGTATGTGTTATTTAATAATATAAATGAAAAAATTATTATTTAATATAATTCATACTAAATATTACTAAAATATTAACGATAGCCAAAGAACTATAACTTATAATGCGTGTACATAGGTACACACACTATTTTTTACACAAAGAACGCTCTTATAGAAACATCTGTAATATAAGTTTAATTAACACCTTAATATATAAAAATCGTCCAAAACAGGTCAAACCTGGATTCCTCATAGATTCGGCTCGCATTACTTTGGTGCCTTCCTGTTCAATAAAACTGTGTTGAGACGGAGCTGGACTGATATTCTCCCGCGGCTTCGTCGGTGATACGTCTTGGTATATAGAAGATACAATGCTCGCTTTTCGGTCTATGGTACATACAGAAAGACGACCATTGTCCGACGGTTTCTGAAATATTTTTCAACTATAATGAGAACTTCTCGTGAATAATAATTTCTTACAAACTTTTATGAAATGTCTTAGCTTAGGTTTTTAGTTACAATATCGATCATATAATATATAAAATAAATAAATCAGTGACACTACAACCTTTTAGGTCTGGACCTCAGAGTTCTGTATTTGTTTAATGATTGTCAATCTAATAAGCAAGTAGATCAGCCTCCTGTGCCTGACACAGCCGGTTTTCTTCACTATCCGAGCGAATGTTAAGTGCGCATATAGAAAGAATACTACTAGTACATTGGTGTACAACCGGGGATCGAACCTACGACCTCAGGGATGACAGCCGTACGCTAAAGATACTAGGCCACCACTGCTTCGACCATTTAACATTTACGTAATACAAAGTTTTCGTGGCGTTTTAATAATGGGTTTCCGTCTTTAATATCTCTTAGCACACAATGAAAGAAAATAAAATTTTATGGTTATGTAAAGACAACGCCATAACCACTCTTATTAGCCGTTATGCAAATAAACCTCATTACTAAAACAGTGAAAAAGTTTAATTAAACGCAAAAATTCGTAATCTCTTCAAAGAGGTGTCCAAACTTTTCCCTGAAGTTAATAATCAAGGGATCAAATTACATCTTCAACTGTTATTTAAGCCAAGATTATTTTGAGATGGATTTGAAGAAAAACTAATCAAACGAAGCAATCAACGTTAACTGGATCATAATATTTTCTTTCAGAAAACCTCGTTTGAATGAATTATGGAAATTATAATTGTATTATTTAATATTTTTACAAAAACATTATTTATTTATAAAATGTTGTGTAAAAACTGTCAATAGTTTCTATTAAAATAGTAACTATTCCGTCAAGGGTCCTTCAAGAAAAGAGCGTACCAATTGTTAAATAGCCGGTCGCACATGCTAGCCTTCTGGCAGTGTGAGTATCCATGGGCGGCGGTGTCACTTAGGTGAACACCCTGCCTAATTGCGACCCGTTCTTTTAAAAAACCAATTATAAAATTTTATAAAATAAAATTGGAGGTAATCCTCCACATCATTTCCCTAACTTTTGTTCGATGTGAAGCTGATCTAAATCTAACGTGATTCATGTGTACTTTTTATTTTTCATGAATGGCTTTGAACTCGGAGACCGAATCAAGAAATTCCGTAACGAAAATAAACCTAACACAATGACGTAATATAGGTGCGGCCAATACGCGTAAGAACGGGACACACGGGAGAGCACATGCTGCGTCTCATATAGCTCGAGTATAAATAAAATAAATATTTTTTTTAATAATGTCCTGTTCACTGTTTCAATCTAATTTAAAAAGTGTTAAGGAAATACGTCTAGCTCATTTCAACTTACACGATATGCTTGCTTGTCCTTTATAGTATATCAAATAATCAGTCGAATAGACAATTGTTCTGACCGACTTGTAATACGTATTGGCTTGTGCATTGAGGCGTAGAATTGTAACATCGGACCTATGCATTGCCAATTACCTGAGCTATCGACGTGCAACAGCCTTTGACAATCTCATATACGTTATTACTTTGTACATCATATTCCCATTTGCCTGAAACCGAGAACTTCCAACGCTTTCCATTGATTACAATGGGACTATCATTTTTCCTTTTTCGAGAATATGGTCAGCCTTCTGTGCCTGACGACTTACGCGGCTTATTACATTCTGCTTGCAATATTTTATTTCCCCTTTCAAGCGGCTTGATCCCTTGGCGTTGCGTAGAGATGTGGGGTCACGCTGTATCTTTTACCGCATTTACCATGGAGAGTGGTCAGAGGAGTTGTTCGGATTAATACCTGCAGCTGAGTTTCATCATCGGCCTTCGAGGCAGAATACGAAATTCCACCCGTATCACCTCGACATCCGCCGTTTCACAACTACCGTTTTTCAAGGCAGGCTTTGCCGCGAACCACCACTTTGTGGAACCAGCTGTCCAATGAAGTATTTCAGAACCAATTCGACTTAGGGTTCTTCAACCAAAGAGCGTACCAATTCTTTAAAGGCCGGCAACGCACTTGCGAGCCATCTGGCATTGAGAGTGTCCATGAGCGGCCGTATCACTTAACATCAGGTCAGCCTCCTGCCCGTTTGCCCCCTGTTCTCTAAAAACAAGAATAATCCCGAAAAAAAGCCATTGGTAAAACTGAAGATCAAATGCAAGACTATACATGGTATCGAACGCTTAATTAGGCCAGGAAAATAAATATAAAACATTTTGTAATCAATGATTAGGGACAATTAAGTTGTTATTTTCGGTCTTAGGCCGAACCGAACGCGATGGAGACTCGCTGTGGACGCCCTCTGCCCCACCTAGGGGTTATAGGATATGAGAGAGTGAGAGAGAAGTTGTTATTTTCAATTAAACCGCATTAACTTATTTAAAAGATTATTTTGATTAGAAATTGTTTTTAATTTTTATAATTAGCGCAATTGGATATAAGTTTTTTCTGTGAAACAAATATGAAATAAATTAGTATTATTATTTTATAAAGATTGTAAAGCACTTGTCCCCTCTTAATGCGATCTGTATTTTTAGAACGGATCCGACGTTAAACCTTCCAATAAGAATAACTATTACTGTTAATATTTATTCCATGAAATAAATCTTTTTCAAAATTCCTCAATAATATATTGTATAAAATTTACAATGAAACCAACATGATCTGAATTAATTAATTACATTGAAAGTGATAGTGAACGACGTACATGTAATAGACAATGAAGAGTCATTGTATGATTAATGACATCGTAACAATGGAGCTCACTGATGAATTAGTGCTCTCTACTTTATAGTCTGTTTATGACAGCTTTTATTCTATTTGGGTAGATGTTCCTGTTCTAAATTTATTTATACAGTTCCGTATGTTTTAATACAGTTATTGTTTAAATTATGTTATAAACACCCTATAAAAAATAATAGATACATCACATAACTCTTCCTTCCTTGGCAAATCCTTTAAGGTCTCTGCCGTGAGGCTATGGAACTCACTTTCTATCCCTATTCGCTTAGGTCCTTCTCTATCTTCCTTTTCATCTCTACTGTAAAACATAACCTGTCCAAATCGTGTCCCTACATCGTACCAACTGATGTGAGAATGAACTAAAATTATCGTGATTCACATGCACTTTTTTTTTTCATAGTGTGTCCTTTTTAGTTTAGTTTTTTTGTATCCAATTTTAGTTTTATCTAAATAACTTTTTGTATTATGTATTATTGCACTTCTTGCTTGCATTATCTAATTTAAATTATTTTTCTTTTTTGACAGTGGTTGCCTGGCAGAGATCGCTCGAAAATGATCATGCCAGTTGTGTCCCTTACATTATATAGATAAATTAAAACTGAACTATAGTAAACAGTAATATCATCTAAGATTTTTTTATTAATCGTGATAAGAGTAATCAACACGTAAACACGCGCAAAAAAATAGTTTTTTGAAATTATCTCTCTAAACAAAGTCAATAATTCAGTAAACTCTGAATAAACCTGTGTTCAGAAGCAAACTCAACCGAACTATGCTTAAAGTTAGTTACAATATTTGCTCGAACATTGCAAGCAAATATTTTACAAGAGTATTAACATTTCATTTATACTTTGTTGCACTTGAATTAATAACAAATAGCTTTGGCAGTAGATTAACTAAGATTATGCAATTTTCAACGCTTACAAAATTTGCTGCTTGCTTATTTTTTGAGCTGCGATCGGTGCCACGAAACGGTTTTCGATTAGCGTGATTTCGTAATACTGCTATTACAACAGTAAGCAGCTGGTAGACGTAGGCATTAATAATTAAGATTATTCTAGTTTAATGCAATTATTTTACACATTTAACAATCAGAGGGCTGAAAGTTCGTAAGCTCACGCATAGATGGCGCTACTAGTATTTAAAGTATTAAGGGAAAGTTGTTGTTGATGCTGTTCAGTCGTAATAAATCCGATTTATGGAAAGATCTGGCCCCTAGCGACTTTTTCCTGTTCGCAGACCTCAAGACGCTGGATAGAAATGTTGCGCTGATGAATAGGTAATCGCCGAAACTGAAGCCTATTTTAAGGCTAAAGACAAATCTTTATATATATATAATTCTTCTGTGAGTGTGTATGTCACTGAACTTCCCTCAAACGACTGGACCGATTTTGATGAAATTTTTTGTGTGTGTTCAAGGGGATCTGGGAATGGTTTAGATTCACAATTTTGTCCGCTGGACAATGTTTTTTTAATTAATGTTTAATTTGTTAGTAGTTGTTGATTTTCGAATGTTTTACATTGGATCCGACAGACGGCGCTACCATCGCAGTGTCAAATTTTAAATAATATTCGAATTTTAATTTTAGTCTGTCCCGACAGTTAGCGCTGCGATCAAATTAAAAAAAAGTTTTGTTATCATTGTGTTATTGTAGACCATGTGCTGGATCAAATATTAAATTAAAAGGTACTGAGTATTTTGAGAAGAGTTTTGAAGTGTGCCTAAAAAACTATACATTTTGCGAATTTAGTGCAGATCCCAATGATTCCATCAGATTCGCCTATACCATTCAAACGTTTACAATTTCCAATCCGCTTGGCATATGCTATGACTATAAATAAGTCACAAGGCCAAACAATGACAATTTGTGGCTTAGATTTAGAAAACCCATGTTTTTCTCACGGCCAATTATATGTTGCGTGTTCCAGAGTTGGAAAACCATCGAATTTATTTATTTATACACCTCAGGGTTTAACCAAAAATATTGTACATCCAATGGCATTACGATAAATTAAGTTTTTGTAAATAAAAAAATATATTTTTTAAATAAAATAGTTTGAGTGTAAGCTTTTTTACCTTTAATTAAAACAAGTTGAAGATTTCATTACACATACTCACACGCTATCGATTAGTCTAATTGTAATAAATTTACGTGTAATGACGTTAGATATTGTGATAACATTTGAATAATAATTTTCATCAAAATGGTCCAGAATGTTTTAGCTTATTAAAAAAAGTTTGAAATATTCAAATTAAAGACGTGTAGACAGGACGCCTGTCGGGTCCGCTAGTCTCTATATAATATATAAAATTGACGCGTCATAATGTTCGTTCCCATACTCCTACGAAACATCTCCACCGATTCTTATAATTTTTTTATGCATATTCAGTAAGTCTGAGAATCGGTTACTATCTATTCCTTAAACCCCTAAGTGATAAGGGGTGTCCACCTCAAAAATTTTATTTTTATATTTTTTTTCTGTTTATTTTTTTATGATACAGCAAAAAAATACTGCCATGTCCGAAAAAAGGCTATTATATTATCACTACATAGTATATATAGTATTTGTATGCTTAAATCTTTGAAACTACGCAACGGATTTTGATGCGGTTTTTTTTAATAGATAGAGTGATTCAAGAGGAAGGTTTAAATGTATAATAACATCCAATAAATAAGTAAGTACTGTTATTTTTGAGGTTTCTAATGTGATGTCGTAAATAATTACATTTTTTCCGCTTACATTGCAAACGCAGGCTGAACCCTACGAGTTTTATCAAAATAATGTACTAAGTATTGTACACATTGAAAAGGTCTACAGAAAAGTTCATGGTGGTATATGTTTATATGGTATAATTATGTCGCGTATATTATCGGAGCTTTCTAGCGACGGACATAACAATACACAATAAAAACCTGCTTTTCATCAGCATTGCACCCGTGCGAAGCTGGGGCGGGTCACTAGTATTATATATACAAAAATACTTACAACCCTGTATTTTTATCTACCCTCGATGATCAACCCCTATTTTTATTTATTAGTGAAGAACTTATAATTTGAACTCTGAGGTTTATACAGAGAAAAGTCATTAAAAGTTTTCATTTAGTCTCTGGGATAGCATAGCAAAATATTTCATGTTGATATGTACTAAAAAGGTAGGAATTAAAGAGAAACAAAGTTCGCAGAAGCGGCTAGTTATACTATAAAAATCAATTCAGCATATTATATCTAAAAGATCTATGTTAACCTATTTCAGTCCACTAGTTAATCTTAACTAGTTTCTTAAAGATTACCTTGGGAGGTACAATGAGATATGTCTCCACTTTGTGGTCAGCCAAGTATCCTTCTCTCGATGCTCCATCACCTGGTTCCACCTCGAATTTTCCGGCAAGTTGCAGCATTGTCGATTTTGTGATATGAACACGTCTGTAATACCATGAATTTTAATTAAAGATACCGATAAAATGAGCATTTAATACTGTTTATTAAAATCGATGAGCAGTTTTGGCTAAGTGGCCAGCATGTGATTCTCATCTCTGAAGTCGTAGCTTCAATCCGCGGCTGTGCATCAATAGATTTTCTTTCAATATGCGCATTTAACATTCGCTTGAACAGAGAAGGAAAACTTCGTGAGGAAACCGGTTTGACTTAGACCCAACAATTCGACGGCGTGTATCAGGCATAGGCTGTTCACCTTCTTGCCCATTAGATTGACAATTGATAATGAAATGGATACAGAAGTCTAAGGCCCAGACCTAAACAGGTTGTAGCTCCACGATGTATTTTATTTTAATGAAAGTCGATAATAATAACGTATGTTGTACTCGTAAACCAAAAAAGCTATTTTTACCAACACCTCGTCCAATAAGGTATTATTGTTGCCTGGTAGGAATTGCTTAATTGCTAGGGCTGGCTCATGCCTCTCAAATCAGGGAAACCGCGGATTTTCTGTAAATTATGATCGAGTCAATTGACGGTATATAAAAATTAATCATTGAGATCTCTTTTACGAGTATTATTCTTAAAAATCATAATTAATTTGGTATGTTTTACTATTTTTAATTGTTTAAAAGATTGGAATTATTACGAATACTGTACAGATGAAGTATTCATAAGAGTAATTAAATGTGGGATCGGTGCCCTGAGCCCTGACCTTTATAATTTTAGCTGAAGTGATATTTGGGGTCTAAAAAGCAGTCAATCTAATAAATATTGTACGATAATTATTCGTGTCTTTTGTGGTCTCACTTTATCCACATTACAACCACTTAAACCGTTAATGAATAAATAAATAAATCAGTGGCGCTACAACCTCTTTAGGTCTTGGCCTCAGATTTCTGAATCTGTTTCATGATCATTTTTAAATCTAATAGCCAAGTAGGTGATCAGCCTCCAGTGCCTGACACACGTCGTCTCGTCGACTTTTTGGGTCTAAGACATGTCGGTTTCCTCACGATGTTTTCCTTCACCGTTCGAGCAAATGTTAAATGCGCACATAGAAATAAACTCCATTGGTGCACAGCCGGGGATCGAACCTACGACATCAGGTATGAGAATCGCACGCTGAAGCCACTAGGCCAACACTGCTCAAACCGTTAATGACGATGTCGGTATTGATTGATGATTGAGTGGCGATATTTCTTCGACGCTTATATATATTTTTGTAGGCAACGCTAAATAACTTTAAAAGCTCGTTTTCGTACTATTTTACTATTCTATTCTAGAGGAAAATATTAACATAACTTAGTAATTAAACAATTTAGTTTTGTCTTAAATGGGTACAGGTTCACACAGGAATTACACCTTTGACTCCAACATAATCACCTGAAGCACTCAACATACTTGTTACATATTTCCCAGAACCCTCCTTAAGACTAAGTTCACTAGAACCTTTTGGTTTTAAACTTACATAAAAGCTAAGTTTCATATAAAACTTGACGCGTTTTAAAACTTATATAGAATGAAGAGACACTACTAATGAGCACGATATTTAAGAAATGCTTAAAGAAAACAATTTTTAACGGATTGAAGCTATGGATAAACCTATAATTATTTTACATCATTTTAATTCCCGAAAATAACGCGTGCTTTACAGCGTGCGTGGTCACGGTGACAGAAGATAAAAGGTGTTGAATCTCAAAAAGTATCACAGCTGTAGAAAATATTATATTATCTGTATTTATTCCCCCGGAGTTGGTATCGACTAAAAGATGAAAGGTTTTTGCAGTATTGACTCACAGTGTCCTCTATTGATTTAATTAATCATTGAGATCTCTTCTAAAGTTATCTAAAATAATGATATGTTTATCAAAATAATGATTAGTTTCAATCCGTTAAAAAAGTGTTTTCTTTAAATGTGTAAAAGTTATGTTAATGATAAAACATATTAAGAAATGCTGTTTTCATCTTCATCAATAGCCATACCAAATTTCTTGTATGCAGATTTCAAATAACTATATCTGTTACTCACCCAGCGATTCCACCAGACTCCATATGATTTGCCAATGTGACATCATCGCTCCAGACGTCGAATTGCCATTTTCGGAGACCAAGCACGCCGCACAGAACATTACCTGTGTGAATGCCGATTCGCATGTCTACATTGAAACCTGTGGCTTCTCGGACGAAACTGTAAAATTATATATGATCTCATTTAACACTCGCTAGTACGGTGATGGAAGATATAGTGAGGACAACAGCATGCCTTAGGCCCAAATAGTCGTTGGGGCTAATAGGAGCTAATTAACTACTTGCCTATTTAAGAAAAGAAATATAATGAAAGACCTTGACTAATAAGGTTATGTGCCAGTTATTTATTTGTTTATTTTTATATATATGACGTATCTACAATAATAATGTTATAAAAGGGAAAATAAATAAACTATATAGAACATATTTCAAAAATTATTTTAAAATATCTCTGAGTTGTATAGGGTAAATATCCGTTATATTTAAACAAATATCCTACCATACGGAGCTGAGGCCTGCTGGTAGTAATATTTAAGCACAATATATGATTTATTATAGAAATGGAAGATTATAGTTTCATATTACTTACCAAATGTAGTAATACAAAAACAATAGTGACAAAACCCAGAAGTCAATAACTTGTATTTAATATTATTAATGAAGAGAAATGTATGTTTTTTATAATATTAAAATTTGATAAGAAACAAAGATTAGATAATTATATATTTATAGACTGCTTACACAGGCTATTTACTATCATTAAAAAAATCTCTTTATAAAAGCATTAATTTAGAACAGTCAGGTTTAAGTTGTATTATAGTAGAAAACTTTGAAAGCTCTCCCACAGCGTAAAGCGATTAAAATACCGTATTGCGTCAATCATTAGCAGGCCCATGTTGACACAGTTGTAGGCATGGTTAGGTCTCGACACCGGAAGTCCCGAAACACAGTAATAGCAATCACCCAGGATCTTGATTCTCATACATTGATTCTCCTGGAACAATAAAAATTTAAAAATGCATCAAAGACATATATATATATATATATATGTTGAGAGCAGTTTAAGCTTAAGCGTGACGCATTGAACATCCATTTAATTTTATCACATCATACATAATAGTATATGTACGGTGTATGTTAAAATCTTATATTTAACATATATGAGTATATTTAGGTTAACATAATTGTTAAAATATAACATTTGTGAAATTCAAACGTTGTAGAAGTGAACCTTCAAAAATATTGATAATATAATGAGACGAGTGTAATTTTAATTTTTAAGTTAAAAATAAGTTTTTAATTTTGATAACAACTATAATAATTAAAAAAGTTTTTATAATATGTAAATAAATGGATAAATTTCAACTAATTTTATAATTAAATTAAATTTATCTCGCATTAAACTTTTTTGCACATCTGTGTATCTCTCTTTACTGTCGCCTTTTCGTTTCATCGACTTTAAAATCATAACAACGCAAAAGTCTTCTCATCAAACTTAAATAAATTACAAGATATTTTAATTATGCGGAAAAATACCAACAAAACAGTGGAGGAACGATAGGTAGAAGTAGTAACACTTGCTTATGTAATAGCAAACATCGTGAGGAATCTGTCATATCTCAAAAGAAAATATTTTATTAAAGATTGATCACCCAGTCCACCAGTCTATACAAAAAATAAAGATATTGAAGAACACCTCTAGAGTAATGTTGTACTAAAGATTATAAAATAATAAATAAAATACGTTTATTTTTGAACATAAGATCATCAAGGTATCACTTATTCCACGTCATTAAATTCGAAACTGTAGGCATCCCTACACATCGGCGAAGAAGATAGAGGGTATACGCTGAGAGAAAAAGCTGGCGGAAAAAAACTCTCGCTACTCTTTTAAAAAAGCAAATCATCAAACAATACTACAATATTTAAAACAAATATAGCAAATTAATTAGAAGTAGCCTGCCCAGCCCTAGTCCCAGGCCCTTTTATCGACTAGATAATCGCTAACTATAATAAGCCTTTTATATAATAATATTTTAAATATAGTAAGCCTTTTTACACAGCTTTTCTTTATTTATATAACTATATAAACTGTGTTTGCTATTAATCAATTATGTTGGTCAGACGAATTCGGTGTCTAAATCTATTTCCACTGTCGACTACAAAACATCAAGAGAGAATGAAAGTTACAAATAAATATTTATAATTTATAAATAAATATTATATAGCTTTCGAATAGTTCAAGAATATTATCACTTAGATCTGTCCTTTTTTCTTTTTTGAATTTTTATTGAAGAACAATAGAGTCAAAAAAACATTTGGTTTCCGATTTAACATACACCTTACAAAGGATTTAATTAATATTTGTGTGAAGTCGAGTATTTCCGTATTTTGCTCAACTGAATTCCATAATGTATGATGCAGAAAGTTGATATCTGGCGTGCTCTTATCGGTAAAAGGACTTGCCGTATTCAGTAAAACAGCTGTCGGGAACAAAGAGTGTCTATCACTTCCACACTCATGATAAGCAACAGCATAGACAACACAACACAGAGACAAACATTACGCCAAATTTGGATGCTTTTACGAAACTCAACTTTTGACATGCTTTTGTGTGCCTATACGTTAAAGAAGCTTTTTTAAATGTACTTGCGTTTCTTATTAACAAAGATTTAATAAAAATAAATACCTACTATTAAACGTTTTATTCAATTATGCATCTAAACTAAAATTATAAATTCGTACAAGGAAGGTTTTTAAATTTCCGTTCCTATAGAAGACACAACATCATTAAATTATATGTAAGGTTTAAGCCATAAAAACGCACTAAAATTTACAATATTTAGTCGCAGTGACAATGGGGTTTATACTTTTAATATTATATTTAATATTTATACTTTCACAAAATTTGCGTCTTTATCTTTGCTTTAATAGTTGTCTATAACCCAATTACTCTGTAGAGAAATACTGAGAAACAAAGAGCTATTGTGTTCCTATATGAAAATTAATGACCATTCAGGTGGTCCATGTAATTGTTCTCTAATCACAATTTATTCATTATAAGAACTAATGTGTACAAATGTAATTGCGCCTACTAAAAAACAATTAGCAAAATCTTACAAAAAAAACAATTTTATTTCAGGCGCTTTTTTTTACAAATATAATAAGTGCTTTGTTGTATTAAAAGCACCTGTCTCTTTTGTCACAATTCGACAGAAAGGCGCAGCAATATAATTTCATATACGATTAAACAGTACAATCAAGTTGATTACAATTAATTAAACCCATATGAATTGTTACTGATGCGCTCTTAGTAGCAATATTCGTAATGAATAATTTATTTGACGAACTGATTATCGTTTTAATTAACTGTCGGTGATTAAAATGGTTAGAATTAATTGTGATACAGTTATTAAATAAGTTATGTATATATAATACAATAAGAAATGTTAAGTAAAGCAGAAAAACAAATAGGAGAAGAATGGCGAAGAGTCTTTTCAGAGTTGTTCTTATGCGTTAGAGAATTTTAGATCAAGCCGCATCAAAGATCGTATTAGTATATTTTATTATATATAATATTAGCTGTACCCTGCCACGCTTCGATGTGGCCTATACATAGTGATGGTTGAGAAATAAGAATCAAAATAAAGAATACATTTAATATAAGTTTAATTTTGCAATACGTGTTTACCTCGCCGGCAGATGGCGCGGTCACTGGTACACAACTGATCGTTAAAAATACTGTTTTTTCATCATTCATTGATGCAAAAAATAGATAAAAACAATTCTTGATGCGGATTATAAATCACGATAAAATTTATACGATAGCTCCATCAGTACCCAGCTTTTTGAGTTTTTGAAGCGTACACAAACCAACATAACTTTATTATATACATTTATTTTATTTATTTATTTATTGTATACAAAATCTTAGATAGAAGGAGTTGGTGTGGTGGAAACACAAACTGGACACAGTTTTTCTGTCCACCAGGACGTCGAAAATATTTAGATGTTTAACTTATATACATACAGTGACATAATATACAATAAAACATTTTTACCATCAAAAATTGCACAAACAACGTGGTAAACCAGTTGAAACATTGCCGCTAAATCTAGAAATATATATTAAAAATATAATATTCATAGATTTAACTTTTGGTTTTTTTGTGTTGCAAATCATAGCATTGTAACGGTTTATAAATATACAATTCAAAACGGTATCATTGAAACAAACAGAATTCAATAAACAAAAGATGGCGCAGGTATAAGTCGGCGCTTTTTAACTTACGATTAACACAGTTTTCGCCGTTTGTGCTATAGAATTGAAGTACCTACTCTTGCCTAATGAGTACTTATTGCGTTGTGTTTCTAATATTATAAGATTTAGTCTTAGTTTTAAATATTTCAATTTATATTCAATGTAATGTCGGCGGAGTCAGCGAGATATATGACTTTTGCGTGGTATTGGTTTTATTAATTGGCGGATAGACCCCTATTTGCTGTTATTAAATTTCACGACTCGCATTATTTTTTTTTAAGAACGTTTTTCACCTGACCTGATAAAGGGTGTGGGAAAATATTTAAGGAAGCGGAAACTGACTTTATTTAGGAGTAAGTAGCAACAATTCAGTTTCTTCTTCAAAATAATAAGTTGTACTTTGTTTAATGTTTAATTTCAGTTTTTTTTATCTATTATTGTAGGTGTAGTAAAAAGTGACCTGTGATCTCACAGCTTAGTGAGTTCTTAAACTAGGAACCTACTAGTTACCAAAGTACTGAATCAGCTTTCCTAATGTTTATAGTTTGTGGGAGTTCCCAAGTTAATAAAGCTGCCGAACTACATGTATAGGAGAATGTTGACTTTAGCAGTCGAGTTGCAAATACGTAAAACAATATTAACTTCTGAAATTAATCAAAATCAAAAATATCTTTATTCATATAGGCAAACATGTACACTTATGAACGTCAAGAAAAATAAATTAAATTAATTGTAAATTTACATTTACAACCAGTTCGCAAGTCAAGGGCGTAGAGCGGGTAAGAAGAACTGGCAAGAAACTTTCCGCCACTCTTTTCAATCGCCAAGTTTTTAATACAAATTGTTTGAACTGGAGCAAATCAATCCCAGGGATTAGGCTCATAATTATTACCTATACAACTTAGCTGGATGAAGGTGGAGTTCCAGCGTTCTGACATTCGAATTTGAAGGTAACAGCTGAACCAGATATAGATATGTACGCCTACGGGCCTACGGGCCCATTGGAACGGCGGACTGTGTGTATCAGCTGAAAAGGGCGGGAGTCGCCGCAGTTTGATAGCTTTCGAGCTACGCAGGGAAAACAAATTATTGGATTTGAATTACCAAATTGCCTCAAATTCATGTAATAAAATCTGATAAAAGCCAAGAGGCTGATTACAAATGGTTTAAATAAACAAAACAGCAATTAATTTTTATGTGTAGTATTCGCGTTAATCATAATATTGAGTGACACATTTTTTATTTAGTTTGTTTCTTGTTTGTAGTTAATCTCAAATTTCATTTAGATTGGAAAATCCAAGCAAAATGTTATTGTTTCATTAAATTATAAAGCCGATTGGATACTTGACAATTACCTAAACAGAAAATTATTGCGGAAGTTGATATTACAACTTTCTGAAATAACAACTCCTAAATGAATGTCGTAAAATGAAGTATGTACTGAAATTAATAAATTATTATTTTGTTTACAATAACTTTGTTTTCCCTTTATCTAGTTGTAATTAAGAAAGTAACACTTAAATGAATCTTGTTTATCGTACTAGGGTTGCTTGGAAGTTATTGTAAGTTTTATTGAGTCAATTAATTTATTTGAATTAGGTACTTTTGAAAGTCGAAGATATTTAAAAAAAATACTCTAGGTGCCCCTTGCAATTTATTGTCATATGGAGAAGAGTAGGCAAGAAACTCCATACTGATTAAAACAAATTGTTTTTACAATATTTTGTACACATTGATTTGATTTATAATTTAATCTTCACATTAGCAAAAATTAAAATAGTCACATAGATCTCCTCTACTATCTGAATAAACTATACAGTTTGAATTTTAGTATGATTTAGAGTTACTTATGTTTAGTGAAGCATGTTTCGATATAATCTGGTCTCTTGTGTTCGACGAAATAATAATTATTTGGTTCTACGCCCAGATGGCTGTATGTTTATTGAAAATCATTGATAAAATAAACCTATTAACTGTGGGACATAAAACGTATTAATATAGCAATTAATTTAAAATTGATCCAATTTCATCATTTATTTGTTTAATAGCAAATGTTACATATCATCTAAGAGCTGATAGTGTGTCGGATTAAAGGAGACAGAAAACTTACTTACTATAAATAATTTTATGTTAGCGTTGGAATCAAGGTGAAAGTTTTCATGTTCCCAATTTTAAGTACATTTATTAAAACAGAAAACGTATTTTAATTTATTGAATGTATCCAAACACGGTTTCTCAAATACAAAATAAATTATATCCAAAAATTTCAGCAAAATGGTACAATAATATAATATTAAAGAGACGTTTAAAAGACTAATTACTTAATTGTTCATGAAAAAATAGTACAATGCAAAGGAAAAAGCATACTTTAATTTATTCTTAAACTAGCTGACCCGGCAAACTTCGTTCCGCCTAACAGTATGTATAATAATTTAGGATTTTATTAAGGCTCTAATTACATTAATACACCTTTTTTTTCGTATATAGAAATGGGTTATTGCTTCCCATTGCGAAAGTAAAATGGCAGCTTTATACAGAAGTCTCATCTCTCTGGCGTCAATATTGCGATACTGCATGTTATAACACTTTCTGATACACATCATTTTTTGATGAGGTAACACATGTCTTCGATCAAGATCAAAACCTGGTTGTGCATCTCCTCATTCACCTCAAGATTGGAATTTCTTAAACTGACACTATTTCGAAATGATGTGTAGTTTTGTCAACAGATGGCACCATATGCTGTTTGCATTTGCAAGATTAATTAATTCTTATTCGATAACTTTTCACAGACCACCAAAACAGAGATGACTAACAGTGGTCCAGCCGATCTTGAGTAACAAGTAGTGTCTCTAACATAACTTTGTTATATATATTTCGATGAAACCGGACTACGTCCAAGAATCAAGTAACACATTTTATAAAGAGTCCGGAATCCAATATTCGATCTGAGATATTTCATTTTTGGGCACAGGAGGTTTTCTTCGTTAACGGTGAATTCATTTGAAACATTATTTTCCCATCATTAGGGAAGATTCTACCTAGAAGTCTTGAAGTAGTATAGTAGTTGAATTATAGCAAGGCTATCCGAAAACCAAATATCTTCTCTGAGGTCGTAGATTCGATCCCCGACTGTGCACAAATAGACTCTTTCTATTTTTATTTTCTATGTGCGCATTTAACATTCATGCAAATAGGAAAGGATCATTTGTGTAATCATCAAAAAAAAGGTACACAAATCTAAGCCAGACCTACAAAGGTTGTAGTGTCATTGAGTTATTTTTATTTAACACAAAACTAAAACCGGTTTATTAAGGCATTTATAGCTGCTGTAAAAAAGTCTTAAAACAAATGAATTGAATTTGTTAGTCTCGACAAAAGGGTTACTTTAGCAAATACACTAATGAAGGTTTATTTCATTCGTATAAAGGCTGTTTGCTTTAAACTTAATAAGGTTTTAGACAAATAACATAAATCAAAGTAAAATCTTAATTACTTATATACAAGTATATAAATAAACTTAACTTAAGTTTGCTTCTATAGACTTGGATGTATGACTGTAAAAATGCATCAGCTGGTTGGTGTTAAATTGTGAAATTAATAAATTTTATTTGCCTCTTCATAATTGCATTTAACGGGATTATATGTTGCAGCCCTTCTTTGTGAGAGACTGTTGTCTATGGACTATAAACGTCCTGTGGTAACTGGTATTAATAATAGGGAATGTACGAGCTACAACGATTAACTCACTAGTAATCTATAGTCGCATTAGACCAAACAAATTTATTTTGATGGAACGGTTGAACGCGATATATTTTACGAACCTATATGATGTACATATATAGAAATACGCTTCTCATAGAATTATATGGCGGATACATTTGATAAAACAGACAATAAAATATTTCTCTAGCAGTAAAATCGATACTTACCTGTGCAATTTGATCGAATCTTCCAAATAGTTCATTTAGTGTCTTCACCAAGTCAGAAGCACTCAGTCTCTCAGATAGCGGCGTGAAGTTGACTATATCTGCGTATAATATGCTGACATTGTTATGTCTTTGCACGTGCATTTCATGGAAGCGTGTCTGCTTGCTGCTATCTACGCACGCGTCAGCCATTTTTAACATAATAGATCTTTTTACCTGCAGACAAAATATGGATGTTAGACAGTTAATAAAAAAAACAAAATCGCCGAAATCTGGTAATTT
Source organism: Pieris mannii (assembly GCA_028984075.1). Classification (NCBI taxonomy): domain Eukaryota; kingdom Metazoa; phylum Arthropoda; class Insecta; order Lepidoptera; family Pieridae; genus Pieris; species Pieris mannii. The sequence continues at coordinate 11,718,862 of CM054779.1, read as the reverse complement.
TAAGAATTTTTGGTAGTTTTTTGCATTTTTTAAATTGCATACAACGCAGCATGGTTTCTTCGTGGTAAAACTATCTTAATAGGTTTTAATAGTAAGAAATCAGTTTTATTTAATATTAATCAATTTAATTTGCCACTTCAGGATATTGTATTTCACGGGTTTACATGCTGCAGGTATTAAATATTTTTGTGAGGGGCTACATGTATGCAGCCATCCATCGCGGCCTGAAATTATTACAGAGATGACTGTATACTATGAGTATTAGTCTAAACCAGGAGAGTTGTGGGTGTGTGATTATGAATAAGGAATAAAGCTTGTGTGAAAGATTTTAATTTAAAGCCTACCTCAAAAACATCCGCATCAGCATCGTAATCAAGGATTTCGAAAAATACACGTTATTGTAGAAAAATGTCCCAAGAAAGCAAATAAAAGTAAAGCGAATGTTGGCAAAAAGATTTAATTTCCAAATTGTGTTTTTACGTAGATTTATATTAGCACATGTAAATATTAATTTGTGTTCGAATGTTACATAAAAATATGATACAACATACATGATGATAATAATAAGTTTTTGTTAAAATGTACGTGGATGTAATTACTTTGGTAAATACAACTTATTCCGGAATTCAACTTCATTCAAATTCAAGTACACTTGGAGCAAAAAGAATGTAAGTAATATTCTCAAGTAATAATCTACTCTTAACGAATCCTTTCAAAATACCTTGTATGAAAAAATTTACTGCGTTCCAAACTAAATAAAAAATGTGTTTATTCATTTGATAGCAACCATTATAATGAGTTACATTTTGGGAACCCTTTTAAGTAAAAAAAAAAACATGTGTCAACCTGGGGTTTCCGAGCTCTTCCATAACAAGCTTAATAGTAGTAATATAAACATATACATTTTATAAATTATTATTGTTTTTTAAACTGTTTCCAACACGCCAGAGTGAGTGTGAGCGATCATGTGAGCCAGGACCAATTACAACACAGCCCACACGCATTACACATTTAAAACATACTTTGTTCTTCTTTTTAATTTAATATTTGTTTCTTTGATTATTGTTATTTTGTGTTTTGTTAGTAATAAATGTTATGTCTGTATCTATGTGAGTGTATGAAATGTGAACTACATATTCAGCGTCTCCAACTCTTCGTAAAAAGTGTTTATAAGCCACTTCTTTAATAGTATTTTATAATTTAGAATAAAACAGTTTTCACACTCACACACACAAGCATGACGTTTTCAGTTGAAAACTATATTTATGTGTTGCATAGCTATTTGGTACTTTATCCATACATTGTGAAACAGGCTCTAAGTTAATTATTTTAATACAGCGCATATGCATTTGATTGTATTCTGTAAAAGCGCACTGTATATATTATATTTTGTATGTAAATGTATAAGAATGGTGCCAAACATATCGCTGTCAACCGCTGCACCAAAGCAATGTCAACATTAGAAGGAAATGAAGGAAGCAAGTACCCAAGTTGGGATTTACCTTAAAGACTATTTTACACTATTTAACTTTTTATATGTTACAGAAGACCCAAATAATGTTAAGTGATAGCCGCTCATGGACACTCAAATGGTCAGAGGACTCGCAAGTGCGTTGTCGGCCTTTAAAGAATTGGTACGGAATTCCAAACCTAATTTAAATTTTCTGACTCATAAATAGTGAAATATACATAAACAAATTAAATGTTTAAGGTGATTAAAAAGCTTAATATAAATTAAGATGTAAACGAATATTTTATTCAAATAATTTCTTAATTTATTACTAATTAGCTTTTTATTAGACAAATATTAGCATATATTTATACTATTTATTTCGTAATCCTAATTTGTTAAATTATATATAATTTAACAAATACACTGAAAATATAGCCGAAGATGGAATACATGATACATTTTACTACAAAAAGATTTACAAAAGGGAACAAACAAACAAAATTATTCCATTTATTTAACTAATTCTAATTTGGTTGTGTGTTATTTTAAAACATCAAAGACAGACAAGACATGATTTTTTTGCTAATACATACTCCACGCTATAAACCTCATTTACAAATTTTTTAGAAGAATAATACTTGACGACTGACAGTTTTAATGTCAATATGTCACGTCAACAAGAAAGCCTATTACACGTGTTATAAAACTGTCAGAAAATAACAGGTGTAAGAAGACATAAATTAGGTCATAAATACAAATATTATTCCTAATGCTATGAATTTACATTTGTTAAAGACATATGCAATGTCATGATCTCGAGTGAGTTTAATCCATTTCATAGATCTATTTATTCTATCTATTCAACTATTTTATACAGTTTATAAGTGGTTATTGTATCTATGTGGCAATAATAATTGATATCAAAATCAATCAATGAATTAAATCATTTATTCCAATTAAACCACCCAAAATGGCACTTTTGAACGTTAAATAAAATATAAAGGTTTGTAGCGTATCGTAGATACACACTAAAATGTACATACTATATTGTGAAATTTTCGATAAGATTTTGATGTATGTGGCAACATAAATATAGGACACTAAGAAAAGAAGAAAAGAAACTTCACTCAGAACAGACTTTTATGACGAGTGAACACGATTTTTTTTCCTGGAGCGTTTCTATAAGAATATAGTTAAAAATGGTTTGTGATTTATAACAAGAAAGAACATAGAAAGGTTGTTCTAGTTGCCCCTTCCTAAAGGTAGTTTCGTGTGGTGAAGACTGGGCAAGGAACTCCACACTTACTCTTTTAAAATAGAATTTACAATATTTGTATACATAAGTTAAATATTTATATGTGAACACAATTAAGTTGATTTTTTCAAGGCTATGATTAGGTTTGGAAACATGTTGGTCCTATGGAGCAGGACCAACATGTTTCCAAACATTCTTATCTTTAATATAATACTCTAATTTGTAATATGCTTGTTTACAAAGTGTACTTTTAATTTAAAAAAAAATCGTTTATTTAGTTTTAATGTCACAAGGTATTTTACTGTAACATTTAACACAATACACCATAAATGATTTTGAACTATGATGATTCATGATTCAACATAATACTTAATTATTAAAGGTAAACTTTGACTTCGGAGATGGCTAAGTTAGTCTCTCACATGTCAAATACTTATTGGATTTTGATGATTGATTCTGAATTTGAAAAAAAAAAAGTTTTCAACTTTTTTAGATCTGAGCTCAGTATGAGATCTCAGTATTTGTTTGATGATAAAATTATTTTAGTTTCATTATTAAATGCGCACATAGAAATGGAAATGGACTTTTCATTGGTGCACAGCCGGGAACCGAACCTACGACCTCAGGGATGAGAGCATATTAAACCAACACTGTTCTCGTATTTATAAAACTAACACAAAACTATGTTTACCCAGTAAAAATCTCGGAGAATACTTATAAATGTATGTTGAAAGTTAGGTAATATTTTTTTTTAATACATATATGTGTGGATAATTATTATATTTGGAGAAGTAGGTAATCAGGTGCTTGTGCCGGAACAGATAAATTTTGAATCTAAGACACGCCAGATTTTACATAAGAGTGAATTGCGTACATACAAGATTCACTGGCGCCAAGATTCATACGCGACCTACATGTAATCGTAGTAGTAATTCACCGTTGCCCAATAATTTATTCAAGAAAAACAATTAAAATTTGTTACTACTCAAGAGATTATTTAATAAATTTATGTATATGAAAAAATTCCAAATAGATTAAGCTACTTTTCAACTTATACTGCTTTACACGCGTAAGGGAAAAATTATGAGGGTAAACTTTTACGATGCGCGCAGACCGTCACAAAAAACCGACACCCTGAAGTTAGCTATATTCAACATTATAGCTTTTTTTAATAAGATAAACTTTATTTAACTAGATGATGCGTTATAATAAAACTTTCAATGTATTAAATATTATTTATTGTGTGTTTTTGCTACAATTGTGGAATTTAAAAAAGGTTTTCATCCTGTTACGCCAAATGAGTATAACTTCTAAGGCGTCTACATTAGTACACTGAAGTTTTTTTAGCTCACAGATCATCGAAAATCTAGTTTATTTAATTTCTCATTGGTCTACATAGATAAATTAACGACACTGTTCATTTTAAACAAAGGCTGTGATAACGTATCTATGAGATAATCAAGCCGAACACAACTAAGCAAAATAATACTAACTCACTTCAGTTGAGTGTTTTATCAATACTCCAGATACACATTATTTAATTCTTTAGTGTTATTGTTACGATTTAATACACTTAATAGGAAAATTTTCTAGTTCTATATTATAATATTTAAAGAAAAACACTTTTTTTGCGCGTGCTTTACAGCTGTAAATTTTTACTGCTGTAAAGCACGCGAAACGTCGGTTTAAATTTAAAATTATGTCTAAATAATTATAAGTTTAAATACAATAATACATAACTATAATCCGTAAAAAAGTGTTTTTCTTTAAATGTGTAAAAGTTATGTTAATAAAAGACAATACTATTATAATATTTTACAGCAGTTTTGGCCTAGTGGCTTGAGCGAGTGATTTTTATCCCTGAGGTTCGATTCTCGGCTGTGCATCAATTAACTTTCTATGTGCGCATTTAATATTTGCTCAAACGGTGAAGGAAACATCGTGCGGAAACCGACTTGCCTTAGACCCAAAAAATTGACAGCGTCCCATGAGATTGATTCAAATCAAATCAAAAATCATTTCATTCATATATTCATTCATATAGGTAACATAATGTACACTTCTAATTTTACATTTATTGCCAGTTCTCAAATCAAGGGCGTAGAACGGAAGAGAAGAACTGGCAATAAACTCTCCACCAGTCTTTTTAATCGCCAATTTTTTTTTCTTTTACACAACGTTGTAAGGACTTAAGAGTTAAAAGGATTGACGATCATGAAACAGATAAATAAATAATGTATGTATGATACAGCTGTTCAGTCAATTACTATGAAAAAAATACGAATTAAATCTAATTATTCGGTCAGAATATATAAGTTTTATATGTCTTTCAGTTTCTCTTCAGCACGAGCTATGGGTTAAGAAAGTCATAAAGAAACCTGGCATCGACCCGTAATAACATGCTCAATTGTTAAGCATCAATTAATCATTATTTTGACGGTATAAGAGATAACGCATGCAAAACGAAATCAGGACAATAATCTATGTCAGTAAATTATAAATATATAGTCGATAACAAATGAAATTTTGTAAATTAAATAATTTGATATCGATTTCAATTGTTAATCTGTATGTTATATATCAAGGCAAATGCAGAAACGTATGATAGACAATATATAGTAATTTTATTCTAGGAGTACATTGTCTTCACGTATAATTATTTAACTAATGTTTACAAATATTCTATTTTAAAAGAGTAAGTGTGGAATTTCTTGCCGATTCTTCTCCACACGAAACTACCTTTTGGAAGGGGCAATTAGAATCATCTTTATATTTTATTTAACGTTCAAAAGTGCCATCTTAGGTGGTATAATATGAATAAATGATTTTATATCATGTTATCTGGAACTAGACCTGAAGTCTACACATATAATAATATCGAACATTCAAATCATAAGCTTAAACTCTAATTAACATATCAAGATATAATTAGTATTACCTTTTTATGTAACAGGGGGTTAAGTGATACCTCCCATAGATACTCACATTGCTTGAGAGATAGCAAATTCGTATCCATTAAAAATTACTCGATAATAAAATTACCTCAAACATGTTTATAAATTAAATTATACAAACTTTACGACTCTGAAAAAATAACAATTATATATTAATATTTAATATCCTTGCAGTGGCAAAACACGAAAATAGGGAACAAGATATAATAATATAAAGAAACAACAACAATCTGATTATTATCATAAATAGCAGTTCATTAATGACACAAAAATCTACACAGAATTCTAGATAACAATAGCGTCGTAAAAGTGACTTTAGTTCAATTCTCCAAGTGAAATCGAACAAATTTCGGTTTAAGATGTCTAATCAAATTCGTCAATTTCCCGCCCGCTTTGACTCCATTCCATTTACACGAATATGAAAAGTGACTGTGTGGCTTGCTATTGATTAGCTTTCGGTCCATCTATACCCTTCAATATAGGTCTACGTAGTAAATACATGATACCGCTCCTGGTGCTATAGTTTCTTATTATTTGTGAGCACCTTTTTTATATTATCCTACACTGTTTACATACGTTTTAATTACTCTGTTTTGTTCCATAAATGTTGTCTTTTTATCTGTCTATTGACTCCTTATCTTGCTTTTTTCACAGTGGTTACAAGGAGGAAATCGCTCGAAATCGATAAGGCTGCCAGTTGTCCCTATTTTCATTTAATTAAGTCACTTGTATTATATTTATGTACATACAACGAAGTGTTAATAAATAAAAGTACTGCTGTATATACTTATACATTTGCTTTTTTAGATAGAAATTAATTATTTTCAAAAGCCGACGCTCGACTTATAGGCAAACGTAAGAAGAAATACGAGAGGAAAGAGTCGATGAATAAGTTATAAAAATTTAGTTTATATGTGCAAAATGTATTTCAAAGTGTGTTATTACCTGCTTTACCCGGAAGATTGAGGGATTAGCATCGCTTAGTTAGGCTTAAGTTTTATCAATTATAATAATACTATCAATAATGCCCTAATAGCGGTAATTACTCTAATGAGGTACTTAACGCTTTGCAGTGCCATAAAATTGAAACAAAATGGCATTGTCAAAGATTATTCCAAGAATTGTTTTACTGTTTACTCAAATAATTGAAAGGAAGTCGGCAAAATATTTTATGAACAGCGAAAGTGAAGTTTCATTTACTAATTGAACATTTTAAAATATTAAACGTAATTGAACATTTACTTAATTATTGAAAAGTATGCAAAATAAGATAGACAATTAACTTATGGCGACATATTTAAATAATATCGGGGCATATTTTAATAGTATTAATTTTTTTAAGTAATTTTGATCAATTGTATTTCGTTAGGGTTTTTTTCTATGTAGTAATAATATCTTATTTACTCTAAGATGTTTTTCTAAGTGATATCTTCGTTAGTTCCTTTACCCATAAAAAACTTATTAATATTTTTTACACAGAATTAGACAGACGATTGGCCATAATCACACCTATCTTGGCTCCTATTTACCGGAACTTTATTTCATTAGTTAAAAAAGTATTTATTCCAAAAAGTATTTCGAGTTTTTATCACACCTTTCAGTGTAAAAATTGCTTTGACATTAAAGTCATTTTTGACATTTGTCGTCGACGACCTTATTATGCTTAAAACACTTTACCGTTATGAAAGTGTATATTTGTATACAGTGCACTAGCAATGCCAGATATTACATGATTCGTTGTTCTAAAATTTTAATAACCAAAAAGTCATGCGTGTTCATGTTATAAAATCAATTAATTCATAAAGTGTGTAATAGTAAACAATGTAAAATTACTGACGTAATCACTTACCAATTGAATTATTATGAACAATTAGAAATTAATTATAAATGTCTGTTACATACAGTTTACATATTAGTTACCTTCACGTATTTAAAATGGTAAACACGGATGCGGAATTCCAAATACTATGGAAAAAAACTGTTTATTTTCTTATATTCGTAATATACCTATGACGTATTCATTTCGCTTTGCCGGGGAAACTTTTATTTATATCATATCCTAAATGTCAAAGCCATCAGTTTATATTGTACACCTATACTTAAATTATCAAAGGAAACATTTGGATAGTGGTAACGAATAAGCACAAACGGATACAAAAAAATAACTGTATCCTACATAATCTCGCCTATTTAAAAAAAATGTCTGTACGTACAATTGGCATATTAGCTAGCTGCTAGCAAAAATGTAGGCATGAATGTTTGATTATCTGATCTACGAAACGGATATTATGTTATAACTTAGGATGTTGATCTTAACGTCCTCCTCAGAGTTCGGAATGTGATAAAAACTGATCTCTGAGACCTCGGTAAAAAACGAAAGTGACTCACATAGATCAAGAGATCAAGATCAAGAGATCACTTATTTTATGAGGCTCATCCTATGTTAAGCGATAATGTCGCTTATGAATTTCCAATCTCAATGCCAGTGGGCTCGCAAGTGGAAATCGGCCTTTTAAGAATTGGTACGCTGTATTCAGCAGGCTGCTGGTTCCACATAGTGGTAGCGTGGGGCAAAAACTGCCTTATAAAACGCTCAGATCTCCCAACTCAAGTCGAGGTGATACGGGTGGAATTTCATATTCTACCTCGACGAACGATGATGAAACTCAGCCTGGCACGTCGTCAACTTTTTGGGTTAAGGCAAGGCTTTCACCTTACAATGTTTTCCTTCATCGTTCCAGCGAACGTTAAAGGTGCACATAGGAAGAAAGTCGATTAGTGCACAGCCGGAAATCGAAATTAATACCTTAGATATGAGAGTCACACATTGAAGCCACTAGGCAAACAGTCATGAGACATTAATTGTATAATTTTAATGCAAGACTTACGTAGATAATAGAAATAAATCGTCTGGTGACAAAGAAAAAATTGCAGTAAATTATCGTTTATTAACCCTAACAATTGTAATTATATTAGAAATCGTGTCTCAATCTGTCCTTAATACGAACAATTATAGTTATTGTCGTATGTATTGCATTTTGAGAAGCTGATGATAAATAATATTGTATTAAAAATTGCTATAATTGTCTGAAGCAAACTAAAATTTAATAAGAACTAATGTTTAACTGATTATAGAAGGGAATAGTTTCAGTAACAAATGTTAATAAATTCCGCGCTTCCCGCGCTGTTTCGATTGCTTTCGTGAAATTTGTTAAGATATTGTGTGTTTACTTAGAATTTTCAGTTTATATAAAACCTTATGTAAACTGAAAATCAAAATTCTAAGTGATAAATGATTATCGCTTAGAATTTTGATTTTCAGTTAACATTCTCAATAAAAATTACATACGTTTAATTTAATAACATAGAGTATATCACTAAATAGATAATAGAAAGTAAATAGAGGACGTTTTTATCTTTATATCAAGAGCAAATAAATCTTTAGTGAATCAATAAATTACCTTTATCAGAATATTAGTATTATTGTTTACAAACACCGCCTATCTTGTTTGAACGCTGTTATCGAAAAATGACTCTACATTATCCAATTGATGTCTCGAATCGGGGTTTTAAGGCTATTCTCTTATAGAATAATATAGCTATTAGAAAACAGTAGTAATAAACCTGTTTTAATAATAATTGTTGTTTACGCAGTCGTTCGAAATTAAATCATAATTCAACAATTCTCATTTCTCTACCTTTATAAATTTATATATAATGTTGGCATACAAAATAAATATGTATTAAAAATCTACTGAACTTTTCCGGAATCTCCTGTAACGTCGCACAGATATTTTACGTAGTCTGCAACTGCGTATGATTCATCTGCGCTTGCGCTGCCACCGACCGCTTAGCGATCATAACCATTCGACGCGTTGTGTTCGACGCACGTGTGTGGCTGTTCTTCCTTTTCGATTATGAAATTATTGTGAGTGATAGTGAAGTTTAGTGAACTTTGTGTCGGTAAATAAACAATATGTTTCCAAGAATACAAGGATTGGTAAGTGTATAATTTATTTTTATCGCTTAATATCCTTTTTACTATATTTGTTATTGATTTGTAATATTTAATCTTTGGTTTTGAATTAAAGCCTATGTGTTAAGAAAATTGGATAATCCTAAATTCACAATTTCATTTAGCTGTTCACAACTGCGTTACAATTGCATAAATGTACACCAAATAAATAGTTCATAACAGAAAGTTTGAATTTATTACATTTACTTTAGCGTAAACAGTTGATTACCTTGCTTACACAACCTTAAACTTAAGTTTACACACAACCAAGGATTATATTAAAAACAGTTTTTTGAAAGAAAAATTTTTGGAAATCGTAAAAAGTTTTTACTTTATGATAATTATAGCCAAGTAGCCTCATTTAATTATTTTATAGTCACTTTAACCTACTAAACCAAATACGAAATGAAATTTTAATCTGTCTTATGACCGATTGGTTTACCGCATATTATTCATTATTATCACGTACGCTTTCTATCACTTTTCCTGTTCTAAATACGTAATGTAATTGTTCAGTTTCTAACACGGTTTCTAGATTCTTTTACATATATCCGATTACAGTATTTATATCTTTGACTCCCGATCTGATATCAGAAAGCAAAATGAAACGCAAATATATCTGTGAAAGTGATCAAACTGTATACTATAAACTATGTAATCTGACATTTCTTAGATTTAGATTTTGATGCTATAGACAGAAAGACCATTGATGTTCGATTGGGGATCAAACCTCAGATATGAGAGTCGCACGCTGAAGCCCAATACTGCCTATTTTTTGATGCAATCCTTAAAGTCACATAGAGTTTTAAATAAATATATCTTCAAAGTCTTCTTTATAATATTATATGCTTTTCAAAACCTTTTTGAAATCTAAATAAATTCTTATTTAGCCAAACATTTCACCTGTCGTTGGAATAATACTTAAACATCATACGAATCAACTAATAGGTAACCTGGAAAATATGATATTCGTAAAAAAGTAACGGTAATTCTAAGAAGACAGTGACGTGTCGATGAGTTCAAATTTAAGAGTAATTGAAATTTCTCTGAATCACATATGAGGAAGCGAATTGAGTCATGATTTAAACCACTCTAGGGTTCTCTACTTTGATATTGTATATTTCTGTGAGATATAAATATTAAAAATGTAATATAATGTTTGCTTAAATAAGGTAACTTAAACTATTTTATTATTATTATTATTTAACAGTAATAATTGTGAAATCAAAACCAGGTCATGCCAAAATTTGTGACCATATGACGAAATTTATATATATATATATATATTATATATAAAAATATAAGAGAGAGAAGAAAGGGTAACTAATATGAATATAATGGGCAACGATATGTGAAGACCAAAAAAACTTTCTCTTCAATTATATCGTAGATGTCCTGTAATCTTTAAAATACCTTTAAGAGTCTTATTCGTATAAAATGGTAAACTATAAATTGGTTTACCTGACATTTCATTAACGGCATGGCTTTACATAATGAAAGTAACTACGAATCTGACATTGCAAAAAACGTGTTATATTCCGTAAAAGTTATAACACATACAAATATTTACAATCATTTTTGATCAATTAACAGTAATTGAAAACCAAAAAAGGCTACGTTCGTTAAATTCTACTCGTACAATAGGATTCGTTTGATGGCTATTATGTCTTAAACGTGGTTTTCGTGAAAACTGGATTCCTATTTAAAAAAATATTCGTAATAAATGAAATAATAAAAGACAAGCTTTTTAGGTCTAGCCTTATATTTCTGTATCCGATTCATGTTCATAGATGTATTATGTAGGTAAACAATGACACCTTCGACTTTTTGGGTCTAAGGAAAGCCGGTTTCCCTACGAATTTTTAATACACACATCGAAACTAGACCATTGATAACCCAGCTGGGGATCGCACCCACGACCTTCGGGATGAAAGTCACGCTGAAGCGACTAGAAACACCGCTCTCAATTAATATTTATATGTAATAAATACATAACAGTAATAGACTATTAGGGATGTATTATAACTATCATTATTTTAGAACACAGCCTTATGTATACAAAAATATTGTAAATAGTTTTACTAGACAATGATATAGTGTGTATTTTTGGGAACATGAGCGAAGCTAGGTATAATAATCTCGGATCCTAAAATATTATTTACTCAATTAACTCGCAACACCTGGTTCCAACACTAAGCCGACGAAGGGTTTTATCATAGAAATGTTTTAGATTCATAAGTCTTTTATTTAGGATTATTATTTTTAATGTACCTTAAATGCTGCCAGAATTAAATATACACTGCTCCGGGGACCAAACTTTTTGAACTTATTTAAATTTTCTTTTTAATTATTTTTATTATTACTATGTACGTTAAGATAATTGCAAATCCTTTATATTTGATTTTTATCTTTAAAAATATAAGTTAGTAATCATACAAACAAATTTACAGGATTTACAATTTTATTTACCTATGTAGTAATGATAAAAATAATTAAATTATTAGTTTTAAATTTAGTCTAAACTCTAAAAACACATACAAAATGCAGGCCTTATTTGTACTTAGTAATAACATAATACATCAAAATATACCTAATAACTAACCTTAAAATTTAATTATTAAAAAATATTATTAAAAGTAGTCCCTTTAGGCAAGGTTCCGAAGATACTGGCAGCGTTCCCCCTTTGAATAGCCAGACTAATTCTTTGTCCAAGGTAGCTGCCAGCTCTTCGTTCTCCTGTGATGTAATTTTTTTACTTAGTTATATGTCATATCAAATAGTGAATTAATGGTAATTTTTAGACCACAAAGGATAAGAATTAAGAATCCTTTTACCGGTATCTTTAAAACATATTATATAATATGTTGTTTACTCACCAAACATTTGGTATAAATTATAAATAAAGAATATTGTTTTGCCACGAGTTAATATTTGCAACTTGTTTGTATCAATTATGTACAAAACCTGAATATTATCAGTCGTCTCTAGACATTTACATTTGAATTTTACAAACGCATCCACTTAGTATAAATCTTAGTAGAATTAATAATATTTTCAAATAAATTTGAGTTCTGAATTAGAATAGATTACATTAACAGAATGTCATAGTGCTTTCACAGACAATCAAGGATTTTTATAAAAAATACATTTAGCTAGCTAAATAAGCCGTTTAATTAACAGCCTAGTCGCTTAAATAAACAGTGTCGTTTAACTAACGGCCTGAAAGATATCCATTCAGGTGATCTAACAGCGAGGCAAATAACTTGTATCGATGATGTTTCATTACTTGCTAAGCCTGTTGACCGTATAGTCATTTAAAATTATTTTTAATTAACATTTATATTTGGTCCCACTTTCTACCACTCTCAAACTCAAAATGAAATTGTCAATATGGCGTCGGCAAACCACAATTTTAAAGTAATTTTTTTCCAAAGTTTAATGATAAACAGTGACATGGGTTGTGACTGACTCGAGCCATTTATTTTTTGAAGAAGTATACATATTATTAAGTGAATGTTTTATATCTTTTACTTCTGCAACATGATCGCTTAAACGTACCAATAGCCTAATCATTTTATGAAATGTTTTAAACGCTACGGCTAAATATCTTTCAGGCCACTAGTTAAACAAAGCGGTTTAGTTAAAAGGCTCGGCTGTAAATTGAACGGCTTATTAATATAGTTGGTTGTGACATATACATTAACAGGAATGTATTATTTTAAGACTATTTTGATAAAAATTTATTGAATCAAGGTTTCTTTTCTCGGTCGATGGTTAATTTATTTACACGTTAAGATGAAATTTTATGGGACAGTCGACATTTTCTCTATCAAGCCATAACACGGATATTATTTAAATCACATGATTTACACCTCTCATAAACAAGTCTCTCATATTTCCTGTAATTCAGAATAATTACAATTAAAATTGTTTATACATAATATGACTAGTAAAACGTGGGTATATGTTACTCAAAATATTAGCGCTTAAAAGAGAAGACAATTTTTCATGTTCGAATAAATCTTGACGCAATTAGCACGATAAAAATGACATTGCCTTTATTATAAAAATCGTTTCTAAAAAGGCTCATCTGATGTTAGTGATACCGCCGGCCATGGACAGTCACATTCCCTGAATGCTCGCAAGTGCGTTGCCGGCCTTTCAAGAATTGGTACACGGTTCTTGAAGGGCAAGTTCACGAAAATATTAATTGTATATAGGAATAAAATTACTAGGTCGTTAGAATTAAAATACTACATTTTTTTAAATGTCACCATGTTTACATCATGTTCTTGCTAACAATAATTCGTTTAGTTATTGAAATTTTAATTGTTTTTTTTAATGTTTAGTATAGAATATAACATGAAAAAACCGGCGTAAAAATGTCGGTACTCTTTTAAAATAGCAAATCATCACACAGAATGACTAGGGCAAAAAAAAACATTTTAAACAAATATTGCAAATTAATTAAGAGTAGTCTGTCTAGCACTAGTCCCTTTTATCAACTAGATTATTATATATATTGATATATATATCTATAGATCCTTAACTTTAAAGTAAGCCTTTTTACACAGCTTTCTTTAATACATTTCATAAGTTTATTCAAAAGCAGAGATAAAAGAGCCCCAAAGAGGGATTTTTTCATAGTCTTTTTTAGATAGTCTAGCACGGGGCAATTGCAGCCTGCGTTTGTTCCGAGTATCACTATTTTTGTATACATACATAATATTTTCATAAATTATCGTGAGAGAAAGGTAATTTTATTAAATATTAATAAAATTACCTTTCTCTCACGATAATTACATCTTTGTGTATATCATGTTTACTGATAAGTATTTGTCACCTTTTTTTTACCTATATATCAGTGTGCTGGGCGTTGTCAAACTTATATCAGTTGTAAGATAAACATAACAGTACTAATGTTAAATATACCTATTGTTCATATCACCCCCTATAATACGAGATGTTATATCTCGTAATAAGCTATCAATTACAAGCTCAAAAGATTATTTTTTATAACAGTACGTAGTTAGGAATTTCACGTGACATTATAAACCGATAAAACGCCATAAATGATAAGGATCGTCAAGTTGTTAAAGTGGACTATTGCTGAGTCATATAGCTCATGTTTTTAGCGCAAAACAGAAATAAGAAAAAAAAATTAAAAAACTTCTAACGATGTACACATTGTACATCTGTACAATGTGTACTGACTGTAGAAGGACCGGTAGTTCAAGGTTAGGGGCTCGACCTCGAGTGGCCCGGAACCGCAGGTCATGATGAGCTCTCTATGTCGGATATAAGCCCGGGTCCCTTGGGTAGAATGCCTAGCGAACCCCGAGGGCCCATCTTAAGGGCGTGTGATGGGCTGAGGTGTTTTTAGTGGGTGAGGTCTCGCTACCCCTCTGAATAGCAGAGGGATTTGAGTGTAGATCCAGCCCCACAGTCCCCGCGTCAAGTTCGACATTTTTGATGCGGGCCTGCATTAGTGCATTTCCACCTCATTAAAAAAAAAAAGTCATCCTTCAGAATATTTTTTCCATTTTAAATGAGGTCTTAATTAAAAATGCCGTGTGGCTTAAGCGAGTGACTTTCATCCCTGATGTTGTAGGTTCGATCCCCGGTTGTGCATCAATGGACTTTATTTCTATGTGCGCAGTTAACATTCGCTCGAACGGTGAAGGAAAACATCGTGAGGAAACCGGTTTGACTTAGATCCAAAAAGTCGACGGCGTGCGTCAGGCATGTGTTGATGACTTATGATCATGAAACAGATCTGCGGCCCAGCCCTAAAAAGAGTAGTAGCGGCATTGATTTATTGTATTTTAATGATAAACTTTAATAACACAAATAAAAACAATCACGTTATTATTGTGTATTATGCCTAAGCTTTTAGGGAGAAAAGGTTCACCTATTAGAAATTATCAAGCAACATATGCTGTAGCACCAATTTCTAATAGGTGAAGGTTCTGCCTAAAATGCTAAAACACACTGTGGACTGGCTTTTTTTTATAGAACAGTGGGCAAACGGGCACAACGCTCACCTGATGTTAAGTAATACCGCCGCCCATGGACACTCTCAATGCCAGAGGGCTCGCGACTTATTTTCGTAACCGTACCGGCAAATCCCATAGACAGAAAGCCCATTGGTGCATACTCCAGAGCCGGGGAATTAACAGAATGAAACGACGTCAACATTTACGTCATTACCGTATAATAAACAAATACAAACGTACCGTTTTTATACGGGTATTAATTTTATATTATATGGTAAGTGGTTATTTATTTCGTAATCCCACAGCTAACATAAATGACATATACAACACAAAAACAATAAAACTAAACATATAGACAAAGATGAATAAATAATTTAGATAAAAAGGCTTAAACATTTACAAAACTAAGAATTGATAGAAATATTATATACATATAACAATGTAATACATAATTTGGCTGTGTTATGTACGTGAGGGCTCATGATGCAGGTGATTCAGCGCTTTGGATATTATATATACTTATGTGCCATTTTCGTGATAAGTAGCTCTATCATTGTATGTTAAATGCGTGTGTTTCTAATTCTATGAAATTCATGATGTTGCTACAGCAATCAATACTTTTACAATTTTTAATACAAATACACAGAATTATATTCATACTTCGTGGTAAAACATAACTGTTCAAAACACGCCAAATAAAACGTTTTTATGTTCTCAAAGAGAGTTAGTTTATTTTAATAATATAAGTGATATTTTTCTGAGTGGTGATTGTAAACATGGAGGTTCCATAATTCCCGATACAATTTTTATTTCGTATAGTTTCCAATTAGACTTATAACAGCCCCGTGCGTCATAGGAAATTACACGACTCGCTCAAACGTTCATTATAACATAATAGTTTTTCTTAACAGTTAAGTTATAAAATGATGCGATAAATTACATTAATGACGCAAAACGGTTACAAACGTCTTACTAATATTTTACTTTAACCGATTAGTTTGTTCCGTAGTTGTTAGTACTTGAATGAAATGTATTACGTATGTTACGTGTTTTGTCACTTTGTTTGACAAATTTCACGTCAAACTAACTATAAAATTCTTTCTTATGTACTATTATATATAAAAACTATCTAATGTAAAATAAATCAATGGCACGAAAGTTTTAGTTAGTAATTTATTTTACATTAGATAGTATTTATATAGTATTATATGATTATTATATGATAGTTAGTTCTGGGCCTCAGATGTTTGTTGTATCTGTTTTATGATTTGCAAATCTAACTGCCAAGTAGATGATCGATCATTTCCCTGACACACGGTTTCCTTCACCGTTCGAGCAATTGTTAAATGCGTACATAGAAAGAAAGTCCATTAGTGCACAGCCGGGGATCGAACTTTCGACCCCGGGGATGAGTCTCATGTTAAAGCCACTGGGCCAACACTGCTCAACTTCATTATGTATACAAAGTAAAACTACATTAAAATTGATCGATTGTCTATACAATGGAATCAACTATTTATATATTAACTACAGGTTTATCAATTTTTAATAAATCTATCTCTTTTAATAATAGCCCAAATACAATACGACAGGAGAGAGAGGTGTTTATTTAAGATTTATTTCTACGTGGAATATAATTACAAATATCCTATATTCACATAGGTAATGTAGGATGTACTATACCGCTTCCGTAATTCCCATAATTATTTCCTCTGGTCAAAGCCTCTCAGCCTATACTATTACACACATCCGTTTGAACATACCTTGTTTATCGATAACAGCTAGTCATCATGGCTTTACAGGAGATATGAGATAGTTATAATTTAAAAGAAATAAATAATTATAACATAACTATCTACGAATATAAATTATATGTATAATACTAATTTAAACTAAGATGCAATCGCTGTACAGACAGTCAGTCCATCAGTAACTTTACTGATGAGACTGGAAACAAGATATAAGATAAAGATATATACAAGAATAATAAGATAATATAATACTACTAATGAGTGTAAAGAGCGAAGAGATTGAATTCTATCCGTCCGCGTCGCTAAAATTGGATTGTCTTCGTGGGGTTTGGTTATTGGGATTCAGATAGAACATTGTTCGACTATCACGGTCGGATATCAGATTGTTTTCAATCGGAGATTGTGGATTAGTTATTGGATTCGGGCATAATACCGTCAGTAATGCTCCATGCAGGAATTAGCAAAACTTGTTGAGGTGAGGAATGCAATAGGAATTCGAATAGTGTATGGAATTTCTAGTGGTTATTTACTTAGAATCCATTAATTACATAATATATAATAACACACATATTACATGTTCCAGTACTCATCAGTAAAGTTACTGATGGACTGACTGTCTGTACAGCGATTGCATCTTAGTTTAAATTTGGATTTTTTATAGTACCATACCACTTTGTAATTTTAATTAATAACTATATAGAATTTCGTCGTAAGATATACGTAGTAATTAGTGCTAATACAAAATAATCTTACTTACTATTAGGTCATTTATAGGCCCGTCTATTCTACAAGTTAAATGTTTAGGTCAATACAATAAGGAAAACTTTGTTCGCAAGACATTGAAATAGCTAGACTATTGCACAAAGTTTGCACAATATGTCATATTCCATGTATTACTTAGGTATTTTATGAGTACTTAGGTTATCGGAATTGACAAACATTACGTAACTCAATCGTCTAAATTGCTTGTGCTTTATCTGTTAGCCCAGTGGTCGAAAAGCCTCTCTGTCGGTGTAAACTAGAAAACGAAAAAGATTGCGTTTGCTTCTGAGTGGACAAATGGACGTTAAGACGTATATATGTCACGTGTTATCGTGTGTTGCGTCGGTATTTCGTATTTTGCTTTATCAGCCCTCTTTTCCCTAATATCATACGAGAGAATTATACTTGTTTAAATAAAAAATACTTTCGTCTCTTTCTGTCTCTATCTGTTGTGCTCGCTGTGATGAGAATAGAGAGCACACTACTTAGAACACTTTTATTGAAATTAAAGCTTATACAGACCAAATTTATTTAGCTAGATGTTGCAAATACCAAAAACTTAAAAATAAAAAAAATGACTCGTTTGACATTTAAATCAAAAGGAGTCATGAATTGCTATTTTGGGTTTTCAATACAGGGTTTCATTTACAAATAAAATACATAAAGCATAAACATTAGTTATCGTATATTCAAACTAAAATTTATCAGGACTGTTTACGAAAGGTGCCTTAAAAACTAAATGCATAGTGCATGCTATTTATATGTGGCTAAAGACAGGACCAGCCAGGTGGAAGTAATTAACGATATCCTGTGGGAAGCTGGGACAGATGGTGTATCGAAAGAAGCCTCATAAATAACCAGTTAAACCACTCAACAATTTGTATGAAGGTCAACTATAAAGACAAATTTGTGAGACAATTGTTTTGTGTAACAGGTATGAGGTTGAAATGTCAAACATAATTGGAATGTTGTGAAATGTAAACTCATTTGAAAAAACCGCCGGTGCTATTCAGGAGGAGCAAATATTGTAATTCAGATATTCGAGATCATGATTATACCTACTTCAAACAGTTTCACAAGTAAAAATTGCATCATTATTTAGATTAAATAGCAATATATAAGCTGACATACTAGCCTATGAATTAGAGGTATTAAAAAAACTTGAAGCATCTTAAAGGTGAGAAGAATAAAAAAAAATTTGACATTCGTAATGAAACGACACTTACAGATGCAATTATTGATTACATGGGATAGTGCGGAGCTCACTAAAAAAGATTCACACTTGAAACAACAACAAGGTGTGGACCTACTGGAAAAAGATGAATGACAAAAAAAGATAGGCAGATGACGTAATAGAACTAGCGGAGAAAAACTGTATAAATGTTGCGCAAGACAAAGGGTCATCGAAAAATATGGTGCAGGCTTTTACCCTAAAAGGGTCTACCCATACAAATACTAAAACACTAACATAACTAACCTTATTTCTTAGTACTTATAATAAGAAATGTAAACTTTGTGTCTAAATTCCTATTCGACATAGACGTGACGTCCATCTCGTTCAACTTCTATACACAATTCTTTTCAATCCCAAAACTCCGTCTTATTTTAAAAATTGATTATAATTTCCAGATCCTTATTGTATATTACGGCCTTTTGATAGATGCTATTTGGAAGTTCCTCCTGACAGCTCATCCTTCTTAGGCAATTCTTTCAATGGCATCGCAATTCATGAATCCTTCAGATTGGATTTTTAGTGTTTAGTTTATAAAAATAACACTTTGGTTGGTTTTATAAGATTTGGTTGGGCTTCTTGCATATTTATTTTTGTTTTTTTTTTCTGGAAGAGATCGCTTCTTAGCGATAAGGCCGCCCGTTCCTTTATATACTAAATGTTTTTCTATAAATGCATCGTACGTGTAAATAAATAAATATAATGAGGATTGTCGAAGTCACCAAGTGACTGCAAATTGCTCAATTTCTTAGTAAATCCTATACGAGTTTGCACGCAATCGGCCGCGCCGGAGATTTCGGAACCCGTCTGTTACGACACGCTGCCACTTGCACCAGACTTTATCAACCATAATAATATAATTATTTATAACTAGCGAATTGCTAAGTAGTTAAAACGCTATTTTTATGTGTAAATTGATTACCAGTAATATAGCATAATTGAAATTGTTTATTTATTTATTTCCTTATACGTACAGTAACTTCATACAATAGAAAACGTATTAATATTAAAATAAACAAGACATCTTAAACCGTTATATTGGAACACCGTTATTTAATACATTACAATTCTTGTGAATTTAGACAGTGTTCTTGTCTGAAAGCTCATGACTCACTATAGCCTTCTTGGTGAACTTATTTGTTATAATATAGCGATTTTCAGAAGCCAGACAACACACCGAAGTTATTCCCGTCCACCTTTGCTCCATAAAAATATGTTTGTAAATGATAGTAATCCTTATTCAAATAAATTAACCATACCTATTAAGTTTCCCATCGCAGTCAACATCGTGAGTATTATCTTAGAAAAATAATAGACGGTTCAAATATATGAGTATTTCCTCCAACTTTGATTTTAATCCCTTTGGAGTAGAGAATCTTGGGCCGTGGGGTTCAAATTAATTTTCTTTTTATTAAAATTTAATTATTTTTATAACAATTATGGTATTGTATATTTGATTATTATTATAGTATAGTAGTAGTAGTCACATATTTATGAGGAAATAGCTTACAATTAATGAAAACAACATAGAAATACTCCGCAGTTAAGAAATTTCACTAATATTTAAAGTTTGAATAAAAGAAATATTATATCTTAATAAACAATAAAACGTTATTCTCCCAATTTACGGTTCCTCGTGCCATCTGAATGAATGTATTTTACTCAATATTAAATACTCGCGTACCAAAATGGAATATTAGCGGATGAAATGATAATGCAGAGTGCCTGCGCCAGGCTATACTCTCCGAGCGTAACTCTCATGATTTACGCTCGGAGAGCTAATTGCTATGAAATTAATGAATGAAACATAACCGTTGAAGAGATTGCCTGAGTCTGGCTAGACTCTCGGGGCGTAACTCGGACGATTTAGGAAATAGCCACGCTTAAAACTGTCAAAATATACAGCCTTGGCACTATTGTTTAATTCAAGCTTCATATGACTGTAATAAAATAATAGGAAGCAAAAACAAAATATATGTGGTCTCGTGCATTGTATGTTAATGGGGACATAATATATGTCCCAAAGTGGTGTTCGACGTAAATGTATGCAGTTTGGATTATATTATCTAGGATAGAATTTTAAACAGTTTCAACACAGAATATAAATACATCAGCGGATGTTTGATGACAATTTAGTAATATGATTCGAATATCAAGGTTTAATTATCATTTAACTTGTAGTCAATTAAAAAAGATATGCGTAAACGGCGGGAAATTACTTTTTTTTACTTGGTAAAGATTGTTATACTTTTGTATATTTGTAGTAATGTGAAGATTTCCACAAATTAAATTAAAATTAGAAGTTTAATAGGTGTAGAGGAATTAATTATGAAGGACGACATTACTATTTCTTAGTTTTTCGATTTAATACCTGCAGCTGAGTTTCATCATCGGACGACGAGGTAGAATACGAAATTCCACCCATTTCACTACGACGCGGCCCGTCAGGTCTTTGCCGCGCACCACTATTATATATATGTGAAATCAACTGTCCACAGAAGAATTTACGAGCCAATTTGACTGACGCTCCTTCAATAAAAGAGCCTACCAATTCTTAAAAGGCTGGCAACGTATCCGTGTGCCCTCTGGCATTGAGAGAAGGGCGTCGGCATCGCTTAACATCAGATGAGCCTCCAGCCCGTTTGGCCACTGTTCTATAAAAAAATATTATTAACGCTTATTTCATTAAAAAAATATTTATCGAATTTTTTACATAAAAATCACCGAAAATCTCCGACCTTTGCGGTATCTATATAAACGCATTAACTTGTCTAGGCAATTGGATACCACAAGCTAAAAGCATTCAAAGTATCGGGATGCACCGGAACTGGGATGTAAACACATTTGATGACACACCAACTGACTCACTCGGTCCAAAAATAATCGTCTGGACATCTTGTATGTGTTGTGCGTTCATTATAAAATAGGTTCAATAATAACAAAGCAATTGTTAGCATTATACTAGATCTCATTACAATAATATTTAATGAAAAATAATGCAATATATATAAAAATCTTTAGTGTTTGTGTGATAGTGTTTTCCTCACTCAAGTGATACGTATCGCAATACCGAAGAAAATTCTGCCAGCGCCAAAGGTAATTCGAGACATTACTAAGTGTCTCTCCCAGACGTCAAAAATTATTGGAATTTTAGCCATTGATCATACTTAGTCTCAAAACAGAATCTTACCCTAAACTACTCTCTCTCTAGTTTATAATAAGAATCGGTTGATGACTTTTATAATTTTCCTACAGTGTATACATTATTTTTGTACCTTTCTCAAGTTATTCAGATGTAAGTAATTTCACAACGACTGACGTTATTGGTTAACGGTTATATGGTTTTTATAAAACTTATAAACAGCACAACATGACCCGTTATATTTACCATAAGCATCCCCTGGGTCATCGAACTTGAAGCATTAATATTATAACATGTCTGTCGCGATCCTGCATACAAAGAAATAAAGATTTAGGCGTTCATAATAAATGATTTAAGAGGAAAAGAATGGATGCAAACTAAAACCAGGGATGATGAAATAAAAGAACTAGCATTGAAAAGGAAATGAGAGAGAGAGTTCTTCTCTTCCGTTCTACGCCCTTGATTTGAGAACTGGCAGTAAATGTAATATTAGAGACATTTAAATATGTACATTAAATTTCTTTATTTTGACGTTCATAAGTGTTCATTATGTTACCAACATGAATAAATGATTTTGAGTAGTAGATAAATGGGAGAACATGGAGGAAGTTGGAGGCCGTAAACTCGAATACAGGCTATGTTTATTTTAAAATAATTAATTTGTTAATCTTTTGCTGGACATACTTGGACAAAATATGAATTGTGAAATGAAAACAACATAGAAATACTCCGCAGTTAAGAAATTTCACTAATATTTAAAGTTTGAATAAAAGAAATATTATATCTTAATAAACAATAAAACGTTATTCTCCCAATTTACGGTTCCTCGTGCCATCTGAATGAATTTATTTTACTCAATATTAAATATGAGCTATGAGGATAGCGCGAACGTGAAGCTAATTCCTTACTTCCTTGAATTCCTAGCGAAATAATGGTTACTCTGGCTTGGTAGGGATAAAAGGTTAATATTAAAAATAACGTCTATAAAACAAACCTGCCGACACAGATCAGGAAATATTAAAATTTCAAAATCAATATTTATTCTCTCACAGATTTTAAAATCAGCTTTAACTTATTCTTGTGTTTAATTATTACCACTATTTTAAAAGATATTCCGATCATTTTGGCGCCAATTAATAGCAAGAGGACACATTATGAGCCATTTAGATAAACTAATGATACTTTTAATAACAAATATAGTTAGCCTGTTATTCGGTACTTAAATTGTTTTATTTATTATGTAACAAGATGGCAAACAGGCTGAAAGCTTATCTGATGTTAAGTGAAACCAACGCCCGTCTACTTACGTTGCCAGGCGGGTCACAAGTGCGTTGGCGGCCTTTTAACATTTGGGACGCTCTTACCTTGAAAGACTTAAAGTCAAATTGGATCGAAAATACATCAGCGGCCAGCTTCCACATAGTGGTGTAGCAAAAACTGCTTCAAGAGAGAGCTGTTTCATAATAAAAAAATGAGCACAGCAAGAATCGTAAGAAGTTGATACAACGCGAACGGTCTAAATATTTATAAAGCTTCAGAGATTTGTAAGGCATAGCAAAAAAAACCCAATCGAAACCCGAAACGCTAAAGTTAATTAACCTATTCGAAACCGGACTCAATTGGATTTTTTCTATAATACTTTCTTCTACGATGTATAAAAGATTTTAGGGAAACGACCCTAAAATCAACATATCAAGTAAGCCACGAAACAAACACACGAAGACGTAAGACACACACACAAATACATAATACGATAAAGGATAGCGGCCCTGAATTATTATTAACATACCTAGTATGAACATTCATTTGTTGTGACTGCAGTAACCGATAACGCGCAAACTATATATTATGCGTTAATTGATTTTAAATGGTTTTAGTAAATACGTATATTTCTAAATTCATTGTTTGTTATTCTCTTCAAACCGTTATCGTTATATAACAAAGTGTTGACATGATGTTATATCATTGAGGTTATTGCTCCGATAAAACTCAAATGAAATATTTATTTATAGACTAATTTAACCCATAAATAACAGTGTTAGCCTAATAACTCCAGTGTGCAATTTTAAACCCTGAGGTCGTAGGTTCGATCCCCGGCTATGCATCAATATATTTTCTTTCTAAATGCGCATTTAACATTTTCTCAAACGATAAAGGAACACATCCTGCGGAAAACGGCCTTAGACCCAACACGTTGTCGGCTTGTGCACAGGAGGCTGACATATCTGAGGCCTAGACCTAAAAGGTTGTAGCGCTACTGATTAATTTAATTTAATCCATAACATTTTACGCTAAAATTAATTAACGATTACATTAAGATTTTCTATGAGTTATATTTCGGTTTTTACTATTAATTATACATTTCTAACATACGATATTTGTAGTTTCCGTAAACAACAGAGTTGTTGTAAACAAAGAGTTTCATTCAGTTTCCGGAAGTGTTTGGTATGAGACGGGATGTGCGTCACGTGTGCGTGTAAAGGCGAATGTAAATGAGGCAACAGTCGCTAAGATGGGTTGGACACAGTATCAAATGCTTTGTTGCATCTGCGTCATCGTATAAAAAATACATTTTAAATTTATTTTCGAAATTATGTTTTTATTCTTAAACGAGTTGGAATGTGGAAAATTATGTACAACAACGGAAAGTTGCGTACCTGAGTCGTAATGGAAATTCAGGGTAAACATTTTGGTAGAAGCAGAAAGCATGGACGGATATTGCGAGTGTGGAAGAGTTGCCGTATCTGGCAATGGAAAAGACACTCTTCAAGAGACTAACGGGCCAAGCTCTAGTAATGGAGAGACAGTAAAAGTAGAAGAATCACTATTGTAGGTTTGGAAGAGCGCACCAATACATTGATCCTGTCTCAACTCCGGATATTACCTGTCTATCACTACGAACTTGGAGAAACTGAGTTTGGTAACACAGGAGGCAAAATATCACGTGGTCGTTCACCAGTCAGATGGACAGATCTAGTGAAATACTCATCGTCCTCGAAACTATACACACAACTTTACAATGACCACAGATTAAATAAGGAATACAAGTCTATATTTTGGTTCTTATAAATGTTTAACAGCATTTTGAACTATACAGTCTATGAACTTGGTTATTTGATATAAATAATTCTGGTTTCAAAGGCTATACATAACCACCTCTATTTTTATTAACTACATTAATAAGCATGTGTCGCTGCGTATACGCAACCTTAAAACCGCAAGACAAAATAACGCATTGTCTTTCAAACAATGAATGACTTTTCCTAAGTGTTCTCATAGTTTTTATCTGTCCAAATATTTAGTCGATTCCATTACTAGACCTCGAATGGTCGTGTCTAAAACCTCGAAAAAACCGCCGAATTGTGAACGGTTTTGCAAGGTGTTTTTGTCGGTTCACAATAGAATCGGTTATAGGGATTTCTAAACTGTTTATCGCAATACTAAACTCGAAAGTGACGCTGAATATGCGTAAATACGTGGCATTTTATGAAAATTCTGGTTCTGGCAGCAGGGACTACAGGAGTTTGCGGAGGGAATACAAAATGTTATTGCTTGGAAAATCGGTGAGCTTTTAATGTATAAATAATTTTAATTACACAATTAGTCTACAAAACTGCTTAAAGTTGCATTTTAATTAATTGTCCCTGTAGTTTCTACAGATACCCGCTGAAGTATTTCTGAATCGAGCGAGCCCTCTGGCACTGACAGTGTCCCTGGGCAGTGGTATCACTTAACATTACCGGAGTAGCCCTACCCCTGTTATATAAAAAAAACGACTGGTTGAACTCCGGGAGTGCCGGCAGAAGTGAAAACTTGAATATTAACGTTGTGCATTTTTGGTATTTTGGAATGGTTAGGGAATAATTTTGCACGAATTGCTTTAATTGTCAATATTAAAAGTACTATCATTTATGTGGTAAAATACAATATTTATTTATTGCGCTATCGTACACAAATATGACAATTTATATTACATTAAATACGCCGCGCCAGCTGTCTACTCTCCATCCGTCTTACAAATTTTCGATCAGGTCACGTGTCATGACGCGAGTTTAATATTTTTTACCCATTCCAAAAAAGGGTACAACGCCGCTAAAGACGTTTTCACTTCAAATAATTACTCAGTGGAACAAAGTTTTTATTCAAAAATCTCCAAAAAGTCATCCTAAAAATGATTATTACAATAGTATTCATATCAAACATTTAATTAATAAACTAAGATAAATTAAAGTCTTGACCTTTCATGGCATACCATATTTTAACATTCTTTTGTTTTAAATAATGCTCTTATTCCAAATGCATTTAGACAAATGCATATTCGGACTAAGGGTTAATACCAACGTAATATTTATTTCATTAAATTGTTCAAGGCTGTTTTACTCGCTGAGCAGTGTTGGCCTAGTTGTTCCAGCGTGCGACTCTCATACCCGAGGTCGTAGGTTCGATCCCCGGCTGTGCACCAATGGACTTCCTTTCTATGTGCGCATTTATTATTTGCTCGAACGGTGAAGGAAAACATCGTGAGGAAACCGATATGTCTTAGATCCAAAAACTCGACGACGTGTGTCAGGCACTGGAGGCTGATCACCTACTTGCCTATTAGATTTAAAAATTGATCATGAAACAGATTCAGAAATCTGAGGCCAAGACCTAAAGAGGTTGTAGTGCCGTTGATTTTTTTTGTTTTTTTTTATTCGCTCAGGTTTTCTTAGTTGAGGCGATTACCAAAATCGGACTTAAGTGCATTACACATTTAAACACTAGGTATGCTAAGTGTTTTATGCAAGCATAGAATTTATGTATATAGTAATATACACGTAATATATTATGTCTGAAGATTGGTTATATTTGTTTTTCATACATTGTATTTAATATGCAATTTCTTAATGCAAAAATTCCTTGCCTATCTTGAGGTGACAATTACGCAAGATGCATTGTCATTAACGCACAAGGGAGATGAAGCTCTATGTACTTGTAATAAAGTTTAAATTACTAAACAGTCATACAAAGTCCTCGACTGGTACAATGAGCTATTTTGTTCTACAATATGTAAACCTTGTTGACCTTTAAGTTATTACCAAAACAAATTAACTTATATGGGTTTAATTACGTGACTGATCGCACATCGCATACCACGTAGTCTAGGGTTTGCTTCGCGGGGAAACATTTCTTTATGTAGTCCAGATGTTACGGGGCTAACCGCGTGTATTTGACATTGCAAGATGATAAATAATAAATAGATATTAATATAAGTACTATTTTGGAAGTATCTAAAAGAACATCTTCAGAATCATATCTGAAACTAAAACAAATATATAACTCTATCTGAAAGGTTTTGGCGTAATCCGTTTGACAAAATTTCTTACGTATAAAGATTCGGTCATTTCTTTTTCACGCACACGAAACAATTTGTATCTAAGACGCAATTTAAAATTTCGAACCTCTATTGAAAACCAGAGATTATAAAACTATGTCGTCTTTAGTTTATGGTAATTCAATTAATGTAAATTAATTCCAGTGACCATGACTTCTGTGAAGCATTCGAAACGGCGCTTTAAGCATTGTACTAAATTTTTCATGTGAGAGTTTTTTCGTTGCGTATTACAAGTTTTTCTTAATTTCTAACCACATTCAATATGAAAAAAAAATCACCTGAGACTGGACATTAGATTAGAAAATATTATAATTTAGTACTTTTGCTTTGAATTAATCCTGAAAATTTAAACATTTAAATTCAACATATCATCAGCATCAGATGACACAAAGGCCCGCAACACAGCCACTAAAGTGCCTTTTTTATAGCATATGACTATTAAATATGGGGCTATACTAAAAAAACTAACTAAATCTGTGACGTTCCTAAGTTTTGCTGCAGCTAAACAGATATTTCATTGTTAATAAAAATATGTTAGATAGATAATAAAAATAAATATTTCACATACAAGTTAATAATATGAAATAAATACGCCTAGCCATATTTTATATGACATAAAATATGATATATATTATAAATAAGCTTAACATGATAGCCAAGCCAATAATATATAATAATAAAAGACACCTGATAAATTAAGTAATGAAAGATATATTAGCACAACAAACCGGACGGTTAAAAGGAACCTGTATTTGTAAACGAAAATTTCAAACAAATAAAATATATTTTTCCTTAATGGAAAATTCAAACTTAAGTGGGAAAACAATAATTATTTCCCCGTAGAACGTATCTTGAAGCGAAAATGTATTTTTTTTAATTAAGGCTTATTATTTTTTTATATACACAAACAAACAACCCTATGACACGCTCATAAAAGGCATCGCAATCCATTTTTAGTGGGTGAGTTGCCGGCTTTTGAGGGAGGTCTTCAATCTGACTTTGAATAGTTCGTATCTCCTGCCGGAAGTTGATTCCACAGTTCATTAGTTGGCATAAAACGCCTTGTGTAATGGATTGTGGAAGAATTACAACCACCAAGGTTATGTTGATGATATTTTAATACGGCTCGCAACGGAACGTTCGTCAGGCACAAAAGGCTGATCACCAACTTGCCATTATAAAAATTTAGGCATCTACATTGGCATGACATGTGTGTGACGGATCTCCAAATAGCCTTGATAAAGAATATAAATCGTTATTTATATAAGATATTGTTACTCTATTATGATTGTATAAGTAAAGTGTTTGAGTAAGTAAATCGTGATCAAATCATTTTAAGATCATGCCATACAGCCGTGGCCAGTACTTTAAACCAGAATACTCCAATATTTTATTTATTCATCGCCCTGCTAATAAATTTGATACTGATATGATTTGAGGAGTTAGCATATGATTGCGAAAGATTTAGGCACATTTCCGCAAATCCGCTAATCAATGTATTGGTGTGAAAATAATATAAAAATGCATATTACCTACAAACGTACAAACTTTTTTAAAGGTCTCGAGCCTCAGGATTTTCTTCATGATAATTAGTCAACCTAATAGTCAAGTAGACGATCAGCCTCCTGTGCGTGACACACGTCGACTTTGTGAGCTTAGGGCAAGCATTCCCTAACGATGTTTTATTTCACCGTTCGAGTGAATGTAATTTTTTTTCCTATTTTTATTATTTGTAATATGTATTTTTGCACTTCTTGCCTCCCTTAGTTAATTATACTCACAGAGGTTTTTTCCTTTACTCACAGTGGTTGTCTGGAAGAAATCGCTCTAAAGCGATAAGGCCGCCAGTTGCTTTTCATTAATTTATGTTTAATGTATTTTTTTTACCTTTTATGTAATGCAACGAAGTGTTAATAAATAAAAATAATAAATAAAAAGGCGAACATCGGAAGTCAATTGGTGAACAGCCGGTGATCGAACCTACTAACCAATTTTAGTAAATCTTGTCATAGTTAAATAACAATGGGAATAGTAAGTGTTTTAAACAGACACATATTATCTTTACGTTTAATTTTACATGTTAACTTATATTTGCTGATTAGTTAATTAAGATATACGAATAACAAATACATAACTAACTTTTAACATAGTGTGATATAGACGGAATTAAAAATTATAAAATGTAATTACCAGCATGACATATTTACATATTATATTTACACTTCCTTGAAGGAAAATAATTATCAATAAAGTCGGAAATAAATCTAAAGACAACGATATTTTTGCTTATCTTCTTTTGTCTATCTTCTCTCTAAAAGAGAGATCTAACCGCGAAAAGTGCAAAGAAGAACAAAACTTTGAATATCACTTGATTGAGTTCTCTAGCGAGATTTGTTTAGTTTTAGACTAAGCACTCAATGTTTTTAAATTATTTAAATAATATTGAATATTCTATTAATATTAAACTTCTCCTTTTATTGTTAACTATTATGTGTATTTTCAGTAAGTACTACTTGTACATGTGCCTGATTTATTAACATTTTATACGCAAATCCGTAGCAAGGCCTGAGGCCTGCTGTATTATTTTAGCATTATAAATTAATAAATCAAGTCGAGCCTAACTACTTCAACCTAAGCCGAATCTAAAATATTTTTTAAATACACTGGTTCGAACTGGTTTTAATCATAATTTAGAATTGGTTAATGCTCAAATAAACTGAGTTTCGGTAGTAATAATTGCGGTGTCTATATAATTAAGATAATTTGCTAATAAAACGTTATAATTATATGTAATTTAGTTCCTTCCTTTAGTGCCCCAGATCATATGCCGTATAAATTAAACATTATGTAAAATTTATATTAATAGTATTTAAAAGCTAATATATATGATTGGTTTATAGCCAAACAAATTTATTTAAATTATTCAAGACTTAAGACTACAATTGATAAACATAATAAAGTGAGACTGATAAAGTGTAAAATCGAATTCTCATTTTAATTTTTCTTAATTAATCAGATTATATCGAAATGGATTGAACTCGACGGCAATTTCCATAAAAATTCATTTGTTTAAAGTTTCTCTTCATACAGAACACGAATGACCCTTCTATTTGAACAGTTTATTAAAAATATTAATTGTATCAGGGAACTTTGAACTTTTTAAATAATGTATAAGAACATTTTTAATGGAAGTTAAATTGTTATTTGCTATCATTAGTTGAAATAATATTTTTTATTATCCATATTTGACCACTATCCATTCCTCAAAAGAACCTAATACAATAGAACAATAAAAATTCAGCCGGGGCCTTTTATTTTGTTCAATATAACCGGTATGTTGTTCTAAACGATGTCGTAAACAGTTTTCACTGTAAATTCGCAATCTAGATCGAATCTGTACTAGAAGGCTGATATATTTTTAACGAAGATATATATATTTTCCTTGTCAATAAGTTAATATCCAAAGACTACGAAACTGACTGGCCATTTGAATAACACCTTATTATTATAATAAAACATTCAAAGAACTCAATTATGCACTCATTTAACCCAAGTAGGTACCCTTCTGTCACTTTCAGTTAAATTGTGTTTACACTGTGATGAAAAGGGACTAATGACTTTAAACGTATATTTGTCTTGTTTGTGTCTTGGGAATAAGATCGACATTATTTAGTTACAATAATATTATCGTATCGTTTTAATTATTAACATAAAAAAATAATTCAATAATTCTTTATATTTTGTCATAAAACGTTAAAAACAAGTTTAAAAATATTTTTAAATAAAATTTACCAGCAAAACAAGTAACATGTTTTATATTAGAGACTTTTGAGGAAAATACGATAACAAGCTTCAGATCTATTGTACGTGAGGATGATGACATTTTTTATGGTGGCATTTACATTATGTTACCTATATGAATAAATGATTTTTGATTTAAAAGAATATCCATTAGTGCACAGCCAGGGATCGAACCTACGACCTCAGGATGGAGAGTCGCAACACCGCTGGCTTAACACCGTTTATAAAAAAAAAACAACCAACTTTAAGATAGTCGTACATGTAATATTTAATGAATTACAAACAGAATGGAATAGAATTTAAACAAATTGTTTTTTTTTTTGTAAATATATTATATTAGCGGACCCGACAGATGTTGTCCTGCATGATATTTCAAGCGATTAGGATATTAAACATAGTATGAAAGTACCGACTTCTCCCGGGCTGATTTGTGAATCAAAAATTCATTCATATCGGACAACCGTTTAAGATGAGTTCAGTGACATACATACGTACAGTAAAATTATGTATATTTATGTTAGCAATTCTATATTTTAAGATCAAACGGAGTAGAGGTCCAAGGAGTCCACAGCGGACAAACAACGTGACGTGTAATTTATAAATATATTAAGATTTAAATTGTTATTATAATTTCCATAATAAAATACTTTATAGCTCAAAACATGATTATTATAAGCTATTAAAATGCTTTTTGTTGACACATAATCTACCTTTATTATACGAATCAATTAAAGTTAACAAAAACTAACCATTGTTTGGTCAAAGGTAAGGTAAGATCAATGACCACAACTTACCTTGGCCAATACATTCTAATACAGCGTAAGTTTACGATGGTTTAAAGGTAATATCGTATTTATTAAAGCTGTATGTCTCCTTTTGGTACGTGAGGACTCATCGTGCAAACATAACTCTGGCTACAGGGATCCGTAAAGTTGTTAGGTTCTTAGGTCCTATCAGAAGTTATCTAGTTTGTAATACATACACTACATATACCATACAGATTGTCCTGACATTAATCTTATATATATATAAATAAATTTCTGTTCGTTTGTTACTAAAGCTGAATGGATGGAAAGATTTGGCTAATTATGGTTTGTAAATATTCGTGGAAGTTACAGAAAGGTTTTAACGGTGGGAATCAAAAGTAATAAGTATCGTATCGTATAAGAAATCTAATACTTGGAGTACTTTTATGTTTAAGTACTGCAGGTTATAAAACAAATGTTAGCTTAGTTGTGTATGTATCAATCAACGCATGGATCAAACTATACTTCTAAATCCGTGCGCACTGTAGCGCACGGATTTGACACACACATTGAAAAATCAAGTTATAACTTAGTTTTATATTTGAAAAGTCTTTAAACACATAGACAGGTGGGCAGAGCGCGAAAATCACACAAATGAATGTTTAATTTTAATTAAGCCTTTAGACTATGAAAAATACAGACGTTATGAATATATAATACAACATTGAAATAACACTAAATCGACCACATGAGAACAAAGCTATCTCAAATCCTCCTCATCCGCTTAAAATATCCTGACTGATGAAAATTCTAAAGGAGTTTTCAGTTATAAAATATATTTAAATATCGTAATTGTACGCAGGATTACATACAAAAACGCAACTAATTTTTATAAATTGATAAAAATTAATTGCACTCAAGTCAACGCTCAATAGTAATTACTTGAAGTATATTCTAGATTTTAGAGTTTTTCTAAGCGTCCATGCTCATCAAAAGTGATGAAGCTTTTGTCTTGATACTGTTGAAAGAGAGTCGATCATTAATAAAATCATATCATGAGGATTGTTTAAGGTAATTTCGATGTCAAATTATTCTTGATTATAATTATTGAGCCATACTCGGCATAGCGAACAAACTGATACACCGAATATTTCAGCAAATGACATTTAAAGTTTTTCCTAACTTCTTAATTTACGCGTACCTAAATACTTTGAGATTACGAGCGCCATTTTGACATTTATAATATTATAAGATAGAATAACTAAAACGCAATTATAAAACAGGTTTTGAATTCTAAAATCATTAGCAAATAAAAACACGTTTATAAATGATACTGCAACACATTAATATAAAATAAACCTAACTGTTATCAAAATGTATATTTTTATTTGATTTTAAGTAAAAGTTATTAAATGTTTATAGGAACTCTCACAGAGGTTTATAATGTGTTTCCTGTACTGTCAAAATTCAAAGATTAAACTTAAACCTAACTTAATTATAAAATATACGATTTCGTTATAAATAAAATTCAAATTACTTACATAAGGTAAAATGTATTAATAAATGTGTGTTGCTTCCTTGTTCTTTAAATTTACTCATATGAATTTTTATTACGTAAATATATTAATTTAAATGATGCTTTGTTTACAGTTCCATTCTGTGACGGACAAGAGGTCCCAGAACAACGATTGTGGAGAGAACAGCGTCACAATAGTGACAGAAAAGAAGATAGAAGATGATACTTCAGATTCTTCTAGCAGTGAAAATGTCGAAATTGAAGGTTCGTACGAAAATTCTGTCGCTTTTGCAGAATCCTTATTATTTACTCCATAAGATGATTATTTTGAGTTTATGTGCATTGTAATATAAATCTTGACACCAACAAAAGAAGTTCTATTATAGTCCAGTAATAATACTTAAGTTGGTTGTTATGTTTTATTAAAGATCATTATCTCGTTTATTTTTCAAAGTAAAAACATTAAACTTAATACGTACAATTACTTTCGAAAAAAATAATAAACGTATATTTATGTATTCAAGATAAAAAATACAAGGAGAACAATAATATGAAAATAATGGTATGACAGAGGAAGTGCGAATGTATGTCAATGCCATAACATATTATATGTACTCTTACTATACATATATATTTCACAAAAGAGAGTGAGTTACGTGAATAACAATCTAGCCTTCTTTTATGATTAATAATTTACTTAATTTTTTTGACTTAATTTTCTACAATACCAGTAGTAGTTAGAATAGTTTAAAAAGGTAATAGGTAGGTAATGATCATTAACAGTCTTAGGGTCTGTTTCACAAAGTCCGGATAAGTTCCAAATAAGCTATTTATTACTTATTGGTAGGATAAACAGTATTTTTGCGTTTCACGACTGTCAGATAGCGCTATTCGGTATGAAACGCGAAGTATGTTATTCGGAACATTTTTCTTTCGAATTATTTATGTGTTGCATAGCTATTTGGTACTTTATCCATACATTGTGAAACAAGCCCTTAGTGTTCTATAATTTTTTGTCACTATGATCTCACTTGCATATTCACTACACTAGATTTATTTACTCAACGGGTTTAGTTCTCTTTAGGCGTCTTATACCTGTTGTATATAATTGATGTATATTAAGGAAAATATACTTTTTAATATTCAAGTACGTAACGCGTTATTTTGATTGGCAAGTCTGTCTCAATGTATATTTCAAGTTACTAGGAGATAATAATCTGATTGAAAAGACCTGTACAAGCCACATTTAAGAAACAAAGCGTCATAATGTGTATCTGCTTTTGTGAATATGTCTCGCTAAAATACTTTAACAGCCGGCAACGCACTTCCGAGCCTTTTGGCAATATGAGTGTTTATGAGAGGCGGTATCAGTTAATGTCAGATTGTATCTTCTGCCCGTTTTCCTCCTAATCCATAAAAAATATGCTATAGTCTCTTTGTATATAAAAGGGGGGCAAACGAGCCTGCGGATAAGGGATCGCAGCCCATAGACACCCATTATTAGTGGGTGCGTTGCCGGCCTTTAAAGGAGTACACTCGAATTTTGAATTCTTGTATTAATTTTGGTACATTTTAATTATTTTCCAGTTTCTTGTTAATTTTTCTCTGCTCTTTTGATTAGATCAGCGACCACAATGTTATGAAGGCTGACAAGACGGAACTAAGCAGCATTGCAATTATTCATTCTCAATATTGTTTTTTTATTAAGGATTAGTTTGATGAATAATTCATTATAATCACAAGGTCTGATAAGCACCGCTAATGGGCCATGCAAATTATATCCATCCGGCATCCAGTGATACCTGGGCCTGTTGACGGCCGGACTATATAGTGGATCTTCTGGCATTGTCAATCTGAACAGTGCAACGGAGTCTTTCTGCTTTAGCCTCACCAATGTTGGGTTCGGCTAAAAATCGAAAGATCTTTTCTTTTTTTCTGACTCTCCAGCTTCCATCCTCTTTGTGGGGCCTAGAATTCCACAGAACTTTTCTTTCGGCTACGGAATTTGTAATGATCACCATCTGAGTCTCACATCCGTTTTGTAAATTTGTAGTTCAGCATTTCTGGTTTGATTGGACGCTAAGATTTTGTTAGCACTACAACGGAGGGTACTTTAAATCCGGAAATCAACTTCCTCTTCCCCTTGTGTTCGCTACATACATCCAAGGTACTTGAAGTTTTTAGTGCCATTGATAGCGAGCAACCTCTGCAGGCTCTCAGGCTCAGACGCAGGTCTTCGAAGTTAGCATTTACTGCCAGTTCTTAAATCAAGGGCAAATAACAAGGGATAGAATTTGAAATCAAATCTTTGGCAAGGGTTTTACCGGAAACGAATTCTTCTTACATTCTTTAATATAATCGTAAGGTACATAAAAAGATACTTATTATTTTTGTAAAAGTAGCAGCAACAGAAATTATTCAGTTATAATATCAAACATGAAATAATAAACATAATTAAATGCTTTAAAAATCTGGTTATAGTTGGTAGACCAAAATAGTTATAAGATGATCTAATCTGTTTATAAAATTATTCATGAATGACATGGTTTACTACGAAAATTACTCACGTCTTTATGACTTTATCTTAAACAAATATATGATTATGTTAAATTCTTATAATCAGATTTATAAACATGATTCAATGAAAAAGTACATGGTTTTATATATAGTGTGAAGTGTTGGCATAGTCACTTCCGCGAGCGACTCTCAATCCTTAGGTCGTAGATTCGAACCTAGGTTACACACAAATGGAGTTTCTAAAATTGGAAATGTAAAACATCGTGATAAAACCGGCTTAGATACAAAATGGCGTGATGCATACAAGGCTCCTATTCGATTTTTAAATAACAAATGTTTTCAAACTCAAACTCAAAACTCGTACTCAAAAATATCTTTATTCATATAGGCAAACATGTACACTTATGAATGTGAAAAAAAACAAATTGAATTAATTGTGAATTTACATTTACAACCGAAACCGATACATAATATTGAGTCCAAGATCTAAAAAGTGTATAAATACTTTTTTATTAAATTATAAAATAGATAACCTACAATTTTTAGTGTTGAAATACCCGCCATTTTTAGGACGTCACACAGGAAAACCAATGTGTCATGAGTGAATGAACGCAGACTCGGGACCGAGCCGTTGAGTACCGCTCGTCGACAAATCGGTCAATTGTCCATTCACTCAAGTATTTGCTCAAATACACTTAAAAATTCTTTAGTTTTTTCCTAGGAGCTTTTGTAGTAAGCTCAAAAGGATTTAGGTTAATAAATGCTTTTGTCATACCAGCCTCGTTTGCTATAAATAACTGATTTTTAATCCGTTTTTGGCTATGATCTTTTCGGAAATTCTTTACGTAGGGCTCGGCTTAGTTAAAGGTATTTAAGAATTTTTATTGATTTTTACCTTTCGTAAGTATTTTACCTTTTTTGTATTAGGTCCATCATTGGCTGTATCTTTAGTATAGTTGTTTTTTTTATAAAACATTTATTTTAACTGTTTGTTTATGCAAAATATATGTGCAAAAGTGAGCACAGGTGCATAATTCATAGATAGGTAGAGTATCGCAAAATCAGAGCTGGTGATCTGCACAATAGTGATAGCTAAGATATAGGATCGGTATTATCCTGACGTTTTTCTATGAAATCTGGTTATATTCGTAGCGCTAGTGTAGTCTTGACGTACAAACGCAGTACAAACCTTAACATTCCAAATGATTCCATCGATACAGACTATAGACCCAAGCGCAACACCGACAGTTATAAGTTCTGAGAGGGTGTTTCCATTACATATTCCGCTGTAATTGATTTAGTCTTACAAATATGGCGGTGGTTTTATAATTTTCATGTAGTATTGATTTATCAGAAAAGTGACTATAACAGAAAGAAGACATGTAAATATACACCACATATCATCAAACCATTATCTGCTAACATAAATAACATTCCTTTTACGATACAATTTGGGATAATTTTATTCATTATAGATTACCTGTTCGTACGGCTAATTGTTCAATCCCTTTACGGTGGTTCCAAGTTTTTACTTGGCAGTTTTTAAAAGTCAGTTACTGTCGCTTTATTCTGGCCGATCAACTCGTTCTTCAAGCAAAACAAAGTCGAGTCAGACATAAAAAACTTTAATTCCAAATTGCATATGTAAAAATTAATACAGATGTATTAATTTTGGAGGCTCTTGTAAACTTGGAAAATATATTTTTCAGAAAATACGCTTGATGACGTCAAGTACAACAGGAAATTATTTTTTTAGTTATGAAGACATTTCATTTCGACGTTTCATTAAACATTTTTAATTAATCATTTCTTATCATATACCAATTTAAATATCAAAGTACATATAACTACATTGGACATTGGAACTCGTATTTAGAGTAAGCTTCCCCGGCGTATCAATATTTTTACCAAGACAGTGTTAGCTTAGTACCAAAAGAACCCAGTAATAGAAGAACGGGCAATAAACTCTCCGCCACAGTTTTTAATCGCCAAGTTTTCTGTATTACACAATGTTTTATAGCAACTGCAACCATTGTATATATACACTATGTTCCACATGACATCTTAAATAATAAATAATACATAATAAAATAAATTGAAAACAAAGATTTGTCTTCTATACGCATAGTGAAATAGGAGCAGGCACTTACATTCTCGTGGAAACAACCCAACAACACATAGTGAAAACAACTAACATCACTGCATACACGAATTCAAATCCGACCACTTACCACAAGAAGCGCCCGTTCACGAGTATGACGCATGGCCAGCCATCGGCCACCTCGCCATAGTTTAGGGCGAGAGACAACCCGACGCATGGACGCCGCCACAAGCAATGACATATAAGATTTTGCTATTAAATAAATTCCCTATAAGAATAAATGATCACGACACAGATACAAAAAATTGAGGCTCAGAGGTTGTCTCGCCTAAGGCGTGTTTGGCGTCAGTGTTTTTTGTGGGTTCGTGTTGAATGTTAAGTTGTATTAAATTTAATGAACATTCATTACCGTTTAATGTAAAATTATTTTAGAGATTGCAGAAAAAATTACCAAACTACACAGTATCCACGTGTATACATTTATTTCTTTCCAAAAGATAAAAACAACATATTTCACCTTGTTGCGTAAGTAACCAAAAAATAATAAAAAGATCTTTTATCTTAAAACAATAAGAACTTAACCTTTAAAAACTTGATTTTAGTTTATTTAATTTGCATGATTTCTGCAAAAAACTATATGTGCATACCGATACAACGAGTCTATTTTCATATGTTATGAAACGAAAATTTTCCGTAATCATTGAATAACTTAGGAATGAGACCAAACGTGTGTCTAGTCTTCATAACTAGCTACGCCTTTTACTTTAAACTACTTACGTAATGGTTACGCTTAACTGTTTAATTTATGGACCTTGAACTGGTAAAATATCATAATATTATTGATAAAATTAACTTGTTACGTTAAAATTATAAGTATTTACACACACACACATGTGGAACCAACAATATTGGAGTATTTCCGAACCAATACGACTTAGGGTCCTTCAAGGAATGAGCGTGCCAGTTCCTAAAAAGCCGGCAAGGCACTTGCGAGCCTTCTCGTAATATTAGTGTCCATTGGCTATCACATAACATCAGATCGTCCGTTTACCTCTGTTACATAAAAAACATCGTAGTTCAAAAAATATATTTTTCGGTATATTGAACAAAAGAAAAGTATTTTAATTAGTACTAATAATAGTCTAAATCTTAAATCTGCATTTATATAACGATTACATACCAATACAAAACTTAATATCGCAACTATTTACAGTTAATGAACGACTCAGACAAGATCAGACGTAAGTGCTGATAAATCCTTAAGTACTAAGAACCTTTGTGTCATTATTCATTTGAACTGTAAGGACGTCTAAATAAAGTTGATATAACAATATCAGATCAGAATATATGATACATGCTAACTTAGTAAATGGTTTATAGTCACGTGCACGACGTTGCAGCACGCGACGCATAAACATCGCACATGTTTCGATATAACTAATATATA
Organism: Pieris mannii; assembly: GCA_028984075.1. Classification (NCBI taxonomy): domain Eukaryota; kingdom Metazoa; phylum Arthropoda; class Insecta; order Lepidoptera; family Pieridae; genus Pieris; species Pieris mannii. Next base: position 11,678,801 of record CM054779.1, on the reverse strand, counting down.
ATTATACATAGTTAAGTTAAAGTTTCTTATCATATAAGAATAACAAAACTTTACGTCTCCAAAATTTTAAGGCACATGTTTTATATAGAAGAGCAATCGGGCAAGAGTCATCTGATGTTTAGTCATACCGCCCATGGACAGTCGAAATGCCAGAGGGATTTAAGAATAATCAGGCTTGCGATATTATTGCGATTGATTAAAATGCGACTACAATGCCAGGCCGTTATATTCAACCGAGCGTTCACAGTAATTAAATTACGCTTATTAAACATATCTGTAAGGTGTCGTTGAGGTCACTCTTGATATGGAAATGAAGTAAACATGATTGAATCATGATCTTCACGACGGTGTACCTTGATGTTGCAATAAGTAGTTAAATAAACATCGCCTTCGCACTTGGAGAAGGCTTTTTCGTTGCCCCGTGAATTTAGCAGATTAAAAGGCACTTTGGGAATTGTAACCAACGCGTAATGTCTCGTAATTGTAATCGCAGCCTATTTATTCCGAATACAACCAAAACCTTGAGACGAGTCGCACTTTATTGAGGCGTTTTTATATGACTTTATTTTGACTTAACCAAAACTTTTTAAAACTTTACGCATGTACTTACGTAACGTACGATGCAAAGAAATAAATGGTAATATTGTAAATATTTTTATAAGTATCATAAACTTGTTTTATAACTACTCAACTGTCCAAATCAAGTTTACTAACACTCAATAATAGTATGAAAAATTTAACCACTTAACATGAATTAGTATGTCAGCTTATTTAAATATTTTTTTCAGATAAATCCCTTCCATTAGTGGAGAGTAATTTGGAAACTCAATCAGAGGGGCATTCCGCCCAATGCACCTGTCCCAATTGCGATGAAATACTATCAAGATATTCCGAGTGCAGTATATGTTTGGAGCCATTACAGGTAAATCAAATTAATAGATATACGCATAAAACAATATATCACGAGGATATTTCTGGAGTTATGGTCGCCCGGGCCCTTAAAGCCTTGCTTAAATGGCGTTTTTAGGAAAGAAAAGAGGTTATATATGTGGGTATATATATGTGCATTTCTTGCTTACCTTATCTAAATATTTTTTTTCTTACTGTGGTTGCCTGCAAGGGATCGCTCGAAAGCGATAAGGTCACCTTTGTTAAGTTGTCCTTTTCATATAATTATGTTATTTGTATTATATTTCTGTATGCAACGAAGTGTTAATAAATAAAATTAATATCTTAATTATGTCTGTAATATATGTGCAGATTACATGTTTCTATGTAATGTTTCTTCTATTTTTAACGAATTTATATAAAACATACTGGACCGAATTCAAACATTGTTTTACTGAGAATGAAATATTTTTCTTAATATATTTTACTAAAATATAAAAACCGGCCCGACGTGTTATCAGCAAAAGCATTCAAAATTGTAAGCAAAAAATTATGGAAAATATATTTTATATATTTTATATTTATTATTAATATATTTTTTTGGATACATATAAGACTCGATGTATTTTTTATTTATTAAAACACTTTATATATTAAATCAAACAAAAAAAAATTTATTAGTTTAATAATTTCTTCATTTTGTTAATAATTACACAAGACCTGTAGTGTGTGTGTAACGCAATATTCTCACTTTACGTAAACTCTAATTAACTAATTAATTTGGAAATCTTTTGACCTAGTAGTTAGCCATGCGATACTTAAACAGTCGTGGGTTCAATTCCCGGCCGACCTTTAAACAATTAACTTGTAAGCTTTGGAACTGCCACACATCGTAGGATCACAGCATAATCTTCAGATTACTACTCGAAGCAAATACATCGAAAGTATACAATAAAGATTATGCAAATTCTAAAATACAAGTTAGACGTGCTTCGAAATTTAATAATATCATGCTGCGGTGTGTCGTCGCTCAAACTGTGCTGTGCTCTAATACACTTTGAAATCAAGTATTAACGTAATTAAATACCCAACTATAAATTACCTTTCGTTTTTAATAAACGTTTAATTAAAACTTCATTGCATAACAAGTATATTTAAATAGAAATTGCCTTTTACTAAATATGTAGGAAAGTTTAATACCAATTTCGTATGTGCTAAATTTAATTCTGTCGGAAAGGGAAGCGTGCATCATGTCTCAGTCTCGCTACCCTGAGCTGCATTGATTGCATGAAAATATGGTTGTATTATTTAGTAATAATTTATGTAAGCCTTGCGTGATTCAATTGTAAAATTTAAATAAATGATGAGAAATGTTGTATTAGATAATATATAAAGCCTTAAGGTTTGAGTCAATACTATATGCTGATGATGACCATATGTAAAAGCATATAAAAAAATAAAATTAATTTGACCAGTTTTTATATTTTGACTAAATAAAAACTGGCATCTATAATTAAGAGGCCCAATCATCTAAAGTTCAAAACTTTAAATGTAAATTTTTTTTGTATATTTCCAGTGCTGCGGACCTTGTGTCTGCCCATGGTGTGGTGGGGTATGGTGCAATCGCTGCTCCCGTCGGATGACCAGGTGCGCATGGTGCAGAGGTGTTTTAAGGACTCCTGCCACCCCCTGTCTGGCCCTTCAACGTCTAATCAATGATCTCATGCTGCCGTGTAGAAATTACAGGTATATTTTTATAATTAATTACTACGTTTTTATATAGTAACCCCAGCTAATACAATTCTATGTGTCATATTTTCGTTATACTTACTTTTTATTATATTAATTATCAATATTATTACTACAAAAATGACGCAAGTGTTATCAATATAACAAGAGGGGTATTTTAGCAATGCTGAGAATTTAAACCCCACGGTCCTCTTTCCGTACAGACTCATACTGTCTTTTTTTAAATTCTAAGTGGCGTTTGTGGATGAGCTTATAAGCTAAACAATTATGTTACACAGATGGATAAAGAAGTGACAAGGAAGAAGTGGCTAACACTTTTGTTTACCAGTGAAATTAGACGGCTCAGGCCGGCAACGCACTCGCGAGCCCTCGGGCATTGAGTATTCATGTTCGGTATCACTTAACATCATATGAGCCTCCTGCCCGTTTCCCCCCTGTTCTATAAAAAAACTAATTGAATGAATAATATTTGTTTATTACGATCCCCGATTGTACACCAATGGACTTTCTATGTGCGCATTTACCATTCGCTCGAATGGTGAAGGAAAACCTCGTGAGGAAACCGGCTTGCCTTAGGCCCAAACAGTCAAAGGATCACCTGTTTGCCTATTGCATGGACAAATGATCAAGATCACGAACAGACATAAAAATCACACCTGAAATGGTTGTAGCACCATTGGACTTTTTATAAAGTTTCTTAACGAGAGGATTAAACATTTTCAATACATAGAGATATACTTAGAATATTTTAACTCATATAACACAAAATAGCGAATTACGCAAACTCGTAAAATACAAATTAGAAAAACATTGAGTGTTCGTAAATTCATTAGATTATATGGCTTTATCGTATTTGTGCTATCAAGTTATACCGTCTGTTTAAAAATGATTTTATACATCTCGGCGCATTCGCCATGCTGATTGTTGTTAGAAATTTTATGGGAAGAGATAAAGAGATTAAAAAAGAGTGTGTGTACTTATGTACATGCGTTAGAAGTTATACTTCTTTGGCGTATGGAAAAACAAGTTTAGAGAATTTTTATTTTTTATTAATACATAAAATTTATTAATATAATAAAAGAATATTATTAGATAACAATGTAATATTTTTTAATTAACAATATAAATAAATTATACAAACAACAATTAACCTCAAATATATAAATGCGCTCAAAACAGATTATTCAAATCAGTTTTATCACTATAAATTTACTAATAAATTATTAGTAAATACTATCACTGTCGATAATGAAATTGATTTAATAAAAACACCAACATAATATTTATTTACTCACGTTGTTTAATTGGACTGTTACGAAACACGTGACCTAAATATAAAAATACTAGAATATACAACTTGAACATACTTATCGATTTTCCTGCCCCTAGAACTAACTTTACGATGTAGAATTCAGGTGTCGGTGTGCGTGCGCATCGTAAAAATTCACTCTCATCGTTTTTCTCCATCGCACCAAAAGAAGTATAACATCGTTAATAGGTTATACATTTTCCTTCGACTAAATTAAGGCTAATGACAAATACCGCCAGATCTAACTGTTTAGTTTTTATCTGCCACAATACAAATAGCGTTGTAATGAGGTCAGGTTAAGTTTTAGTTACTTATTAAATAAAAATATTTACTTCACGTCACGCTTTCATATTTCCAAACCACTAGAATATATCACCAATATAAATTTAGCATATATGCCTAGCACGTATAACAGATTTAAAATGTTCCTTAATATATAATAGTATATAGAATTTTAGATTCATTGACATAATTCTACAACGTTAGTAAATCAAAATGAGCTTTAAAATGTTGGATCCATAAAAAATGATGTGGTGTCGTGGGACACCAGGTAGGAACGAAGTTGCCTAATGTAGAATTGACACAAATTACAAAATAAACGTGGCTACTCACGAGTAAAATGCATCTATGTGAGTATTCGCCACGTGCTTGTCCATGAATTCATGAGTATATACTACGCATTGGCGGGGTGGAGTGGTAATAGAAAGAGAAGGGATAAGAGAACGAAAAGAAAGATGGAGAAAGAGAAAGGTATTATACACTACTCGCTTGTGTATGCGACTGTTGCGCCTGCGCACGTCTTATTTAACGGTTTTATTCCACGCACTTTTTTCCACGGATTATTTCTTACGGTTTTACTATCACATTTTTTTCAGTTCGGTCGCGAATCCTATCCCCTCCAAGCCTGCCGTAAGGAACTTCGTTCCAAAATGCCAAGTACATTCCCTCTCTTATAGTGTCATAAAGTAACTAATGAATGAGGTTTCCATTGATTGGAGTGAGTTTTCTACTTTTGGTGCCTCTGCTTTACTGACTGGCCATCAGTCTCTCGTCTTATTGTGAGATAAGCCGGTGTTTATTACCTAGAGATTACTGCGGAGTAATTCTATTTGGTTTCAGATAAGAACGTTTAAAGTAATTATGACTAGGAGTCTATATTGAACTATGTTTTCAAGGTCTTTATACATATTGTACGTCTATGCAACGGTTTCTTAACGCACGGTATAACGGGTTGTTTTGAACCCAAAAATAAAAATCGTCATAGACGCATCAGTTAATATTTGCTATTTAATTTAACTAAGTTTAATTTACTATAAAAATTGATTATAATTCCGATTGTTATCAAATTTTTGAAGCAAAATATTAAGTTCAAATAACTGTTAGTCACAATATACTGTTGACGTTATTTCGCTTGTTTATGTTGGTTTAATTGATTAAACAATTGACTGTTAGTTACATACTTTGAAGGTTTGGTAAATGTTAACGTTATTATTGAAAGCGAAAATTACATTATATCAAATACATTTTTACCACTATCGGCGGCTGTCGACTATTATTTCTATGTGTGCAAATTTAAGCCAATTAAGATCTATAAAATCATAATCAAGCACAGGCTAGACGAAACATTAATGGTTACGAAACACATACAGAAATCTGAAGCCATGATCTGGACTTTGTAGCGCCTCGAACGACGTCAAATTAGCATATAGTCGTATCAGGTTAAGCACTGTCAAGTATGTCCAACTTGACTCTAGAATACGTGTTAATAGGTGGAGATAGAACTTACAGTTGTAACGTCATTTAAGTAAAATGATATTCACTCGACATCGATGTCTAAAGTAGATTAATACATGTACAAAGGTAAAAAACTTTGCATTTAAAAATATATCGCTTCATTTACAGTGCGGTTCCGAATGTTTCAACCTTTCATATTTTTTGCTTTGCGGTTGAAATAAAACTCTTTTACAATTATTTTTGTTGTATTGATTTGGCTCAAATGTATTATAGCTCCAGCTCCACTACTGTTTTTGGAAACTTGATTTATCATTCGAGTTTTAAGTTATAATAAAAAAAATACATGAATGTAATTCATTCGGTTTAAACATAACATCCACCTTTATGATTTAATATACACTGTACAATAATTAATCTAGATAGTAATTACAAAAATAAATATTAATATATAGAAAATTAAAATAAATTTCAAAACTTTAGTTCCTGTGGCTGTTTATTCATAATGCTCTAAGGATCTCCTTGCGGTTTCGCGTATCCAGTGTCCAACTTCCAATTAATATTCTTAATATATAATTTATTTTAATAGCATCTAGAATTCATAGTCGGAAATTAATATTACAAAAACAATTTTATTGCATATTATGTATGCGAATAACTTATTTAAAACATATTAAAGCGACGTTATTTTTTTATTATTGTTAATAAACTGAATTGGTAAAATATATGAATAAACTTATAGATCTTATGGTTAGTGTAATTGATTGCAGAAGATCTATATGAAAATGAATTGCAATGTTAACGGTTAAAACTGATCTTATTTTAAGATTCACTTAATCTTGAGATTAAAATTCTCTATGATGTATAATACGTCTAATCTCAATACTAAATAAATATATTTAGTGAAATGCCAAGGCCGTTTTAACACCTTCAACTTGACATTGGGCATTAGACTGTGTCTACTTTCACAACGCAACGCAGCACATTTTTGACAACAAAAACTTTTCTATGTACATAAACTAATTTGTATTTTCATTGTCCACAGACGAGGCTGTACTGAACTCCTCACAGCAAATACAAGAGTCAAACACGAAGAAGAATGCAAGCACGATACAATGGTGTGTCCAATCACAGCGACTTGCAGCTCCGTCCCCTTCGAAGAACTCTCAGCCCACCTCCAATCCACACACAACATCATCGCAGTCTACTCCCAAAAGATCAAAATCCTCATAGAAAATTTCCAAACAAAACTAAAGAAAACCGCCTGCTGCAGGACAAAGTACAAAATCATACTCCTCTACCAAAAAAGCGCTTTCATCATCAAAGTCTGCATTTACAACTACCACGTCAAAGTCGAAGTCATGAGGCGGAAACTGGGACACATCGCGGACGTGAAATCAGAAGGCAAAAGAAGCGATTACTGCGCTTTAGTAGAATTTCAGAGTAAAGCACTGTGTACCAAATCGGCAATACTCATTGAGAACGAGGCGTACAGTAAGAAAGCAGAGGTCCAGTGGAGTGATGTCATCATGAAAGCAGAGAACGATGAAGCTATAACCATCCATGTTAATATAGGGAAAACTGATAGCGATTCAACCGTTAAGGAAATTATTCAGACGTGATAAAATAAATGTGACTGAGTTTGTGATATTAGACGTTTTAAAGGCGGATATTGTATACCTTACTTTGATACAGTGTTCCTATTTGAATTATTTCTATCGTTTATGAGTATTCATAGATTATGGTCAACTATCGTATTTATTTGATTTTTAATTTTAATAGTTTCGCTAGTCATTATTGTTATTTGCGTTTTAAAGTATTTCAATTTTCAAGTATTTTAACATGTTAATGTTTTTCAAACACGTTCCTAAATGTATTATTGGAAAATAACGCTTTTAGATAATTGGCCATATAGGTATTACATAACATTCCATTTTATAAACAGTGTTCTTATGTGGGTTTAAAGATGTGACTGATGATCTTTAGATATAAGTATTGTGAATATTTTTAATATAGGATTTTAGACCGTAAATCTGCTTTTTATTTATTGACAACCATAAGCCTAGTAGCTATGTCGCAGCCAACTAGCTTAATTAGATATTCAATTAACAGCCTAGCCTTTTAGCTAAATGCGCCACAACTTTGATGGTGTTTTCCAAAGTTTCATGAAAAACAACAAGTACAATGGAAAAGTGTAGTGACAATAAGAATGTGAATTTGACTCTGAAGTAATTTAATTTTACAAGAATTTTTAGAATTATTTCTGCCACATAATGACTCTATCGTACAACTGGCCTAAGAATTAGCTAGCCAGTTTATTAAATGTTGTAACAAACGCATCGGTTGAACATCTTACAGGCCGTTAATTTAACAGTTAATTAAGCTAGGTGGCTGTGACAGCTTTAACCATCTATGATTTTTGTTTAGCATATTAAGATAATTTTTATTAAATTTGTTTTTAAGTAGTAGGTAAGTAATATCGCTCATGGACACTCAAATAAACTTACAGGCTTAAGCTAGTAAAATAAATCACAATATCACATCTTAGAAGCTTTTTCATTATTATTCTCGTAGCGATCCCGAGACGTGAGAAATAAAGAGCTATAAAAGTATCTGAAGGTTTTATTCAATTCATATTATATCTTTCTGCGGTATGATTTTATTATGGAATACTCAAAGTAACTTAAGTAACGGTTGTTATGAGGCAGTGACAAAACTTGTTTTTAAACTAACAAAAACTTTATTTAAAATTATGCTTACAAAACTAGAGTTAGAGTGAGAATATGGAATGGAAGTGTCTTTCAAAGGATCGGGGCTTGATACTTAAAGGTTTGGGTATTGTCGTTTAAGAGTAGGGATACATTTAGTGGAACAAACTAATTAATCTTAATTTATCGTAAACAGATGGTTAAAAGAAATTGTAACTTGATACTTAAAGGTTTGGGTATTGTCGTTTTAGAATAGGGACACATTAAATGGAACAACTAATAAATCTTAACTTATCGTAAACAGATGTTTAAAAGAAATAGTAACTTGTCGTTTAAGAATAGGGATACATTAAGTCGAACAAACTAATTAATCTTAACTTATATCGTAAACATATGTTTAAAAGAAATAGTAATTAGTTAAATAGAAATATTTATAATATAGTGGGGACTACATAACACCTCCCCCCTTAAAATAAAGGTTGCGCCTGTTGGCGTGAACTTTTTGAGGAATTTTGTAGGGTGTTTTCTTCTTCGTCGTTCGAGCTGATGGAAGCCGTCGTCGTCGTCGTCGTATTGAATGCAGGCATCGGGATTTCAATTTGTTGTCGTCTTCGGGATTGGTCGAAACAATTATTAAATATTTGAATGCATCCTTGTTTGTGAGAGTTTCTTCTTGGGTAAAAGTATTTGAAGAGGTTGCAAACATTGCAAAACTTGTAAAGAGTATAAATAAGAAGGATTGAGCCAGGTGATAAACTCATTTGAGTGAAATTATATGGATGTTCTTGAATGATATTTTTTTTCTTGATTTAATATTTTAGAGTGATGTTTGATCTCGTCTTTAATAGTATTGAGCGAGTCTAAAGAAACATCGTTGATTTGAATAGGTATGAGTTCTGGATTATACCAATCTGCGATGCAGGTATTTTCCACGTCGACAGTAACAATGGGGTGACTTATGTTCTTCGGTTTCGAGTCTTCAGCGATGAGTGTAACCTTTGGTGTATAAAGTTTGCATTCAGGTTGTAGCAGAATTATTCCGTGTCCAAATATTTCACCATGTGTGGTTTTTCTGTTGCATTCTATAGCATATGTAATTTTCTTCGAAAGTATGAAAATCCATTTGTTATTTTTCAATTAATGAAATGTGTTGAAGTACGCGGAGAATGTGGATACCGCGCAATTTTGAGGTATGTCTTTAGAATTCGTCAGCAAGATGGAGACTTCACAGATAGGTCGTGCGTTAGAGTTGTAGACTGTGACCTTACTGCATACATGAAGGTTTGAAGAGTGTTCTTTACACTTGTCCACGGAGTTCGTCGTCAGGTAGCGTTGACTGTTTTTGCTCATGGCAAGATACATGTGCTCAGGTAGGATTGTGGAATATAAGGAGTATGTATTGTAGGAATTGAAATTAAATAGTATAAGGTAAATATGTCATTTTTGACTTAAGGAAAATTTAATATAATATATATTTATAATTTCGTTCATGTAAATGTATGATGTAATTGTAGCAGAGTTTAGAATTTTATTGATGTTTTGAAAAGTCACGGTTACTACTAGGTATTATGTAGATTTGAAGTATCGAAACTATAATCTGAAGTTTCTGGGGGCCTAGAGAGTGCGTCGGCATTGGTATTATTTAAAAGAGTCACATGTTTATTATTTATGTGGAATATAGCATGTAGCAGATTTTCAGGAGGTACATCATTTAAAGCGGAAATAGAAAATGATTCAATATTCTTATTGTTCGATTTCGACTTACGTTTATTTTTCTTATAGTGGTATTTTGAATGCGATTTAGTAATTTGAGATACAGCGGGCTTATAAGATTCGGTGATATTTTGAGATACAGTGGGGTTAGAAGATGTGATGAGATGCTTAGATTCAGAGGGTTTTGCAGATACATCGTTCTTATTAGATATAGTAGATTCAGTGGGATTCAAAGATACAGTGGGCTCATAAGAAATGGTAGAGTTTGTATTACAACCTAAGGTTTGGGACTGGCTACCCTGTTTGTAGGTCTGTATAAAGCTAGCTTCAAAATCTGGCAGTGTGCAAGCTTCTTTGCATTGCCTCCGATAGGCTGGTTTATTATGCAAATATGCAGGCACAGTGCTTTGTAACACTCGACTTTGGTTGTCGGTCGCTTGTAAGTTTAAATGGCGGATTGGTGCAGGGGCAGCGCGCTGTTTATTTTGTACGTTATATGCCCGTTTACGATATTCGTTTATTAAATGCCCAATATTTTTACAGTAAGCACATGTTTTTGGAGAAAATCTAGTGTTAGGAGGCTTAAATGGAATATTTGGGTTTCGAATACATAGGTAATTATTTTGATATGCACTACTCCTTATTGCTGGCCTAGGGGTTGGAAGTGGCCTAAATAATGATTGCCTAGCTTTGTTCATAGCCCTAATTTGATCTTCCTGCATTGCGAAACGACCTGCTTCTCTCAAAGTATTGAAACTTTTTGTTCTAAGCATTATACCCATGTCTGTAGAGAGACCGTTGAGAAATATGCTTAAGGCGGTTTCCTCGGTAGTCGCTACACGTCCGTCTAATGTCGAATCACTAATTTCTGAATGTAGTTTCTCTAAGATTTTGCAACGACAAAGATCTACTCTATGATAAAATTGCGTTAAAGACTCATCGGGTCTCTGAAAAATTGATTGCAGTTCTAAATTTAAATGTTGAATTGTCTTAGTATTCGCGAATCTTTCAATAAGAAATCTCTTTAGTTCATCCCACGTTTCGTACGTTTTACACCGAACTTCTGAGGCCGCGATGCCTTTAATATTATTAAGAGCACATGTTAACAAAGTCTCCCTTTCGGACGGAGATGACAATTTAAATACAGTATCACAGGACCGAATGTAGCCGTATATTTCGTCATGATTGTTTGTGTCGAATAAAGGAATTAGATTGATAAGTGTTGTAATATTTACTGGTGATGCCTTCATTATGTTTTCGGTCTTTAATGAAATGTTAATGATTAAAAATGTAGAATGCGTGTGTAGTTAGATATGAATAATGTAATTAAATTATATATAAAATATAGTAATATAGGATTGAATATATAAAACACAAAATATAGAAAAATAGGAAAAAGAATGAGCCACAAGTAAAATGCCACTTACCACAGTAACACGAACCACAAGAGCATAGTATCGGCGAAAACTATTAAAAGCCTAAGGCTACCGTACTAGGCGATGCTTGTCCTTTGTACGTTTTTTTTTTCGTCTTGCTACACAAGTAGATCCTACCGACTGCGCCAAATTTGTTATGAGGCAGCGACAAAACTTGTTTTTAAACTAACAAAAACTTTATTTAAAATTATGCTTACAAAACTAGAGTTAGAGTGAGAATATGGAATGGAAGTGTCTTTCAAAGGATCGGGGCTTGATACTTAAAGGTTTGGGTATTGTCGTTTAAGAGTAGGGATACATTTAGTGGAACAAACTAATTAATCTTAATTTATCGTAAACAGATGGTTAAAAGAAATTGTAACTTGATACTTAAAGGTTTGGGTATTGTCGTTTTAGAATAGGGACACATTAAATGGAACAACTAATAAATCTTAACTTATCGTAAACAGATGTTTAAAAGAAATAGTAACTTGTCGTTTAAGAATAGGGATACATTAAGTCGAACAAACTAATTAATCTTAACTTATATCGTAAACATATGTTTAAAAGAAATAGTAATTAGTTAAATAGAAATATTTATAATATAGTGGGGACTACATAACACGGTGCAATCTTCTCTATTGTACAAGTATTACGGCTTGCCGTTACCGTAACTTTCGGACTAACTGAGCTGATATTTTCGTGATTCATGTGCCCTTTTTTTATTTTTGCCCCATTTTCTGTTTACGAATACATTGTTTTAATTGCTTTGCTTTGTTTCATTAGTTTTGTCTAAATAACTATGTCTTATGTTTTACACTTCTTGCTTACTTCATGTTGGTTGCCTGGAGGAGACCACTTGAAAGCGACACGGCCGCCAGTTGACATCATTTTTTGTAATTACTTGGATTGTTCTATATCTTGATATACTTCCAACGAAGTGTTAATAAATGAATAAAGATAATATGTCCTAGTAGCTCCAATAAAATAATAATATATTATATTATATATATGTTATAAAATAAATAAATTAATAATCTTTAATAATCAGTCCTCACCTGAATTATTATTATTAGCTGCGTTATACATTTCCTTTGAGACAGCGCAACTGTTTCAAGTAAAAGAGTTTTTGTCTTTTTCCATTATAGTGTGAATACAATTTCACAGAAAGAGACGAAAGGGTGCTTTAATTAAGAGTAAGTACGAGAGACGACTACGAGGTACTTTCGACACTCATGTGAAATCAATAAATGAAGTTGATAGCGTAATTATTTCAATTTGCCATATAATAATTGTAATAGAACTTATAAAAATCTAGTTTAATAAACCAAACACATTTGTGTAACATGTCCACGAACTAGGGCACAGTTGAAAATAGAAAGGAAAATTTGTTATCATGGCGAAAAGTAGGCGAAAATTGTTAAAACAAATATAATTAACCAACTAACCAACTAGCCTCCTAAGCCGAAATATTTGTAATAAGTCATAATTTTACAGAAATATTCGCCAAATGTTTAGATAGACAACTAGTTCTAAGAGCGTACCAATTCTTACAAGGCCGGCTTATAGAGACGGTCGATGGGCGGCGACAAGAAACGATATACAAAAAAATCCTCTTGCTAATCTAATCCTACCGCAATTAAATAAAATGTTCAAAATTATATGGAGTGAGAAACTGAGAAAGTAAAGCGTATTGTTCTTCTTAAAAATCTCTCTTAAATCCACGCGATTAAATGAAAATATGTATATGTAGTCTGTATGTGGCGTCCATGCGTCGGGTTGTCTCTCTCCCTAAAATATGGCGAGGGGGGCAGCCATGCGTCATACTCGTGAACGGGTGCTACTTGTGGTGACTGGTCGTACTTGAATTTGTGTATGCGGTGATATTAATTGTTTATACTACGTATTTGCGTGTTGTTCTCACGAGTATGTAAGTGCTGCTGATAGAGGACAAATCTTTGTTTTTAATTTATTTTATTTTTCTTTATTACTCAAGATGTCATATGGAACATGGTGTAATGGTTGCAGCTCCTTACAAACATTGTGTAAAAAAAAAACTTGGCGATTAAAAAGAGTGGCGGAGAGTTTATTGCCAGTTCTTCTCTTCCGTTCTACGCCCTTGATTTGAGAACTGGCAGTAAATGTAAAATTAGAATCATTTTATGTATATTTATTTTCTTTTTTTGACGTTCATAATTGTACATAATGTTACCTATATGAATAAATGATTTTTTTGTTTTGTTTTTGTTTTTGTAATCTAAATGTTTTAATTGCTTTGTTTTGTTCTATTATTTTTGTCTAAGTAATTGTATCTCTTTTGGAGTTTTGCGCATCTCTCACTCTTATATTCTCAACTCAACTCTTGCCTGGAAGAGATCGCTCGAAAGCCATAATGACGTCCGTTGCTCTGCTTTTATTTTGTACTGTGTTGCTTCCTAAATAAATAATAAACAGAAATCAAACAAATGACGATCGTATGATTGGATCGAACTGTATATAACTAAATCTGCATAACAATGTACAACCACTAGAATAATTTATTATATGTATTATAATAACAAAGTCTTGTGATTTTAAATGTTTTAGCAGTACAACGGAATACAGAAATTGTTATCTTCAACAACTGAAGAACAACTTGAATTTCATTTTTAATCTTGGAAATTCTATGAAAGTTTTTATAATACTTTATGTAATGAGGACAGACATTTCTGCACATCATTTCCCCAACATCCACAATTATTCACCAGAAATTGGTCCTAACATATGCTATAAAAGCGACAGAGATTAAGCAATTTGTAATACTGTAAGCATATTACTACATTATATAGTGTTATACATTACTTCATAAGCATGCCTTTGTGTTGAAGTGCTTAAGCGAACAAAGGAGGTTTCGTGTCGTTATGAATTTCTAAATGTCATGAAAACTTTTTGCACGCATGTCTTGGAACGTTTGCTACGTTCAACAAATCTAAAAATTGTACGATGTATGAATTAAAATACCACTTTCTATGTCTATATAATATGCCTGTTCTCAAACCTAAACTAATAGAACAGGGCGTAAACGAACACGAGGCTTACATAATGTCAAGTGATACCGCCCATGGACACTCAATGCCAGACGGCTTGCGAGTGTGCTGCCGATGATGATCATAATCAGACATACATAATTGTACCAATAAATGACAAGACAACATTTCCCAAAGGTTTATTCACGGTGACACACAAAGCGATTTCGTGAGTGAAGAATTATCATGACAATGTTTGGACAGCGAATGAGCTCAGTGGGACGAACTGATAAACTGTGTTTCTTCAGTCAACCATTTGTGTAACGTGAAAGTTTGCTTTGTGAAAAATAACCTAGAACTATATTACGGCTAATGTCAATAAAATTTCTTAAATTCTCACAATATTTTATACTCTATATGAGAAATTGATTTCTGTTGCAATTTTAACCTCAGCATACAGTTCGCGTTTCTTCGTTGTTTTGAACTAAAACAAATGATTTCCTACATTACCCTAGAATGTAAGTAGCTAATTAACATACATAAAGTCTTATTATCGTGGAGACGTTGCAAAGCCTGGAATTGCCTTGAACTTTTTTGTTTGAAACGAATTGTTTATAAAAAAGATAATTTCCATTGCTAATGCCGGGATGTCGTTAATGCCCTTGATGGCTTTGGTATGGGATCCCACTTGTGTGGGCACGTTAACCTCTAACTTTGATTTTCTTCCCTATGGAGTAGAGACTCTTGGGTTCAAGTACACAGGTGCTAACTAAATATTTAAGTTGGCGTTTGGGAGATAGTACCGGTGACCAGATTGGTGCTTTCCTCAACAAATAAGTATCGCAATATAGCGAGGAAATACTGCTAGCGTTAAAGATACAAGAGGGACCAAACTTTCTATGCTTGTTTTAATTTTCTAGTTATTCATTTATTATTACTATGTAGATTAAAAAAATTGTAAACTGATGACCAATAAAAAAGCTTCTATAGTACAGTGAAGTTGCAATGTTCGAACAATATTATATAATCGACGAAAACCGTAACTAAAAAGTTCATAATATAAATTAAGGTTCAAACCGTTACAGAAATCAAGTTCTCGCAAATTTAGTTTCAGTAACCAGAGGAAAAAAACACTATTTGAGGCTAAGGTCCATACACTAATCCGTAAATCAGTCACAATATCATCAAGAGCGCTGTCAAATATGTCATACTATGAACGGAAGAAATGCTTTGACAGCTCAGGAAACTAGATTTAATTATCACGTTCTAGTAAAAATAGATTTTTTCTCGTTTTACAAAAAAATTAAGTACTATGTTGTCAAGGGTTAAAAACTGGTCTATTCTATTCAAAAATAAGTTAAAAGATTTCCTTTCAAAGAATCTCATTAGTTTTTCCTAGAAAGCCCGTAAATAAACGAAAGCATAATTGCTGCATCTTTGACCATTCCACAAAGACTATTTTAATTATTTTCAACGTAGCAATTTTTTTAATTTCCTCTAACATTTAAATAAACGAAAGAAAGAGTTATCACGAATGATAGCCGCCATTATACGCTGCATTATTTCATACAAACACGAATAATAAACACTTAAAGTTATCGGGTAATCGTTGCATAGTCGGATTTAAAGATTTGACGATATTCATTTATTATACCCAGTAACTGTAAAACCTTTTAGATAATCTTGCTTATGGTAAATTACTCGAATGTTGTGATGTGATGGTAGCAAGTGGAACTCTATGATTGATCCATGGGTAACTGGCACAAAATATGTAAATAAACTCATAGCTTTTTCTATAGATAACAACGGGAAAACGGGCCCTGCCTTGCCAGCTTTTAGATAATTAATAGAACAGGACTCAATTGTGGCGACAGACGTGTAGTTGATACGGATGATATTTCGCATTCTGCCCTGACGTTCTTAAAGTTGAGAGACCGGGTGGGTGTTATCCCAAAAAAGGAAACACCCGGTGCGCCCCCCACTATAGTCTAAAACAATAAAACTATGCAATGACATACCTCGGCGGCGATATAAGCTGGTATGACAGAGAGCAAGAGACTTTCCTGTTGCTCTCTCTCGCACTCGAGTTTAACCCTCTGTTCCAGGCAGGTTCTGGTGCCGGCGAAGGTTTTTCTATGAGCCCTCTCTGTAAGCGCCCTGTAGTATAAACCAATACCACTTGCTGATAGAAGAAGTGCCAGCTCACATATTAGCTGGAAAGAACAGAACATCATATTAAAAATTAATTTACATAAGAGATGCCAAACAATAATTGTAATAAGGCCGGCAACACACTCGCGAGCCCTCTGGCATCGAGAGAGTCCATAGGCGGCGGTATCACTTAACATCAGGTGAGCCTCCTGCCCGTTCGCCCCTATTCTATAAAAAACAATATATAAAGATTTACATTCATATTATAACGACACTTAATGTTACTATGACAATTTTCGTACAACAATTTTAAGTCTTCTTCTCATTCGGTACGCTCTTGCCAGAGCGGTCGTGATCGCTATGTAGTAGAAGTAGAAGGCGCAGATGTGATGCGCTTCAAGACGCTCCGCCACCGCTGCCTATTGGAGGTCATCCTGCTGCACTGATTCAGTGTTTCTCCTACGGCGGACTTAATCTGATCAGTCCAGCGTGTAGGTGACCTGCCGCGCGGTCTAGCGCCTTCCACCTTCCCCTGGACGACAAGGCGTTCTAAGGACTGATCGCCACGCCGAGATACGTGACCGAAGAATGTAAGGATGCGAGATTGTACTGTTGAAAATAGACGCTGCTTAACACCGAGTTCTTGAAGTATCGAGACGTTTGTACGCAACTCGGTCCACGATACCCACGATACGCCTTTTTAAAATAGGACTGATACGGAACCAAGTATTCCCTATCTTGCATATGAAGTAGAAACGTAAACTATCTTGGCTCGAGAAAGGCAAAATTGATGCCTTCTTCCAGGACACGCCAGTCTACCAGGTTATCCACCAGGTATCTTATTTTGGCCTTACAATGCACACACACAACTTGGAGAAACTGATCGTGGTTGGTAACAAAGAAGTCAAAAGATCAAGTGGTCATTCACCAAACAGATGGACCAATCAAGTAAAAGACTCACCGTTCTCAAAACTGTACACTGTCATAAGAGAGGCGCTGCACAGAAACTGGTGGAAACAGTTTGCTTCAGACTTCCTTGCTAACCACCTCGCTCAGACATGAGCTGCTGATTACAGATAGAGAGAAGAATATTTAAATCTTTCAACAGGCAACAATGTAATCGATCCCGCTTACGGCATTTTACTATGTGGAAAGTCGATTTATATCAAAAAGTAAAATAAAATGAAAAATTGTAAAATTTATATTAACACTCACAAATTTGTTTAATTATTTATTACTTTAAATTATAATTAAATCACAGGCTCCTGAATACAGTTCTTTGCAGAAGCGGGCTGTTCGGGGTATTTGTTGTGTTTCGCCGAGGGAGTCGGTACGGAATAGATTTAAGGAACTAAATATTATGACATTATCCGGTCAATATATTTTTGAAGCCTTGTTGTATGTAGAAAAAAACTTAAACGATTTTAAAACAAATGGTGACTTTCACCTGTGTAATACGCATAATAGAACTAATTTGAGTGTGCCACCAACCAGGCTCCAGAAGATAAACCACTCCTTATATGGAAATTGTATTCGTTTTTATAACAAACTCCCAAACGAAATTAGAGAACTGTCACTAAATAAATTCAAAGCCCTTGTTAAAAGTATAATTAATAAAGCCTTTAATAAATGTGACGAATACTGAAATGATTCTAATCCTTGGAATTTGTATTAAAAACTTGGCAATTGAAAAGAGTGGCGGAAAATTTCTTGCCAGTTCTTCTTACCTGCTCTACGCCCTTGACTTGCGAACTAGTTGTAAATGTAAATTTACAATTAATTTAATTTGTTTTTCTTCTTCTTAAGTCTTCGTTCTTTTATAAGTGTACATGTTTACCTATATGAATAAAGATATTTTGATTTGATTTGATTTGGATATTGATACATTATTATAATTCTAGCCCTATACTGAAGAAGTTCTCTCCGTTTACCCACTATTATAAAAAAAATCACACTACGACTCAATAACATGGATGATACCAAATGCCACATATTTATTTGTTTTGTCTCGGTAAGAACAACAGCGATTTATTCTCCACCAAACGCTGATATTAAGGTGCTTAACAAATATTTACCTTACCCGAACATAGTATTACCAACCAAATTGATTTGGTTTTGTTTTCGATTTAATATCCTTCTCGATCAAACTTTACCCGATAAGATTTAAAATGTCTTAAATTTTTATGTACTTTTGATATTAATTTTAATCGTTATACTAGACATAGTTCAGGTATTGGATTCGCGTAATACAAACATTATTTTCTACTAGTTGCTATATTGTTTTCGGTGCCTCCATTGTATTTATTTCCCACATAATTATTATTATTTTTACTGTTATTACTAATCCAATAGAACTACACAATAATATAGCGATTGTAATTCTACAAATAAAAAACATGTTTTATGCTCACAGGTATATTATGGTAGATAGATATGGTCACAGGTCGGAAGCACTGTGATATCGTTATTTTGGATATGACGTGATTGCATGATTGTATCAAATTTTATATGTCGCTACAATACCATCATCGAACTTTAAAAAAACGTGATGAATATTCAGTCGACAAATTTTGTGATTTTATTTGATAAAAACAAAAAGACTCCCGGCACATTTGGTCGATAAAATGTTGCGCCTGTAAATTAAATTGTAGCAATCTTGTTTCTTGAAGTGATACTTATCTGATTGTAAGGCGCTTGTTACACAATGGCCTTTTTAGCATGAAATATTTATTTTAATGCGGAGTTAGCCATAAATTTGTTTGTATATAAACAAATTAACTTTAATTATACTACGATACTATTATGATTAAAGTACTTTTTTTAAATATAATTCCATATTAAAATTTACAGAATACAGTGTCTTGGCCATGCGTTTATTAGAGTCTTGTATCAGTTTCTTGACTAGATTTTTTTCATAAAGGACTAAAAGCTAATCAGTGTCTGATTAACTTTTTAGATTTTAAGCACGCTGGTTTCCTCACGGTGTTCAGGGCGTACATAGAATAGTTAGTTACTAGCTTAGGATTAAGAGGATCACCATATATTGATACATATAAATTTGCAAAATACCTGTTGATAAAACTGATCTTCCTGCCCCCTTGGCCCCAAGCCCACGGCCAAAGCGATGTAAGCAAAGGTTAGTGCTGTCGCCATAACAAGCGCTATTGAACGAGCTATAGGCATCATTGTATGCACCATCTGAAAAAATAAAAAATATGAAATGCGTTTTTATAATGAATACATTTTTTTCCCCGTTGGAAAATTTATTTAACCCTAACTTTTGGATTTGCAACCTTCCCATAAACGGTCCTAAAAGTCCTCAGACATTTTTGTTTCATCATCTTTATGAAACAAAAATGTCTGAGGACTTCAACAATACTGCAAGAGACTTTATGTTCACAATATGATTTATTTTAAATTGTTGTCATAACTCTGTGATTTACCTATTAAACCTTATAGTTAACAGTCTCACAAATGCATCAATATAGCCTCGGAAAGAGAATAAGTATATGTAAATTTAAATCATCGTATATAAGATACTTGTCATTTAAAAATCAACAAATATTTAAGTACTTTTACCTTACAAACTTATATTACTTTTTTTATGCAAACTGTTAAAATATGAAAAGTCGCATATCCGCTCATATGAAGGAAAAAATATAAGGCAAATGAGGGACTGGTAGGCGGAACAACTAGTGATTGTACGGGAGAGGTCTGCCACCAAATCCTCTGAGGATATGTTCAGACTAGCGCAAGATACCCGTCAATTCTTAGTAATAAAGTGGCATATTCAATCTCCTTACTTATTAATGCCAGCCGTACTTCTACACATACCTATAAATCTAATTGAGCGTTGAGAGGGGTTAAGATAATATCACAGAACTACTATTTATTAGCCTAATTATTTATTTATTTAAACTTCGTTATATTAACATATATTATTAGGGATGAATACACAGGCGGCTTTATCGCTAACGCGCGATTTCTGCCGGGCAGCCCTGTTAAGGAAATAACTAAAATATAGAAATATTAAGGGAAAGTACAAGAAGTGTAGTCAAATCAACATACTTAAACAAAATTACAAGTAACACTGAACAATCAAAGAATTACCAGAATGAATGTAAGAAAAACAATCGTTCATTTGCAAAGAAGTATCAGTTCGATTAATTATAAAAAAATTTCACAATCAACCGTATAAAAGAGTCAAATTAATTATAATAATGTATTCATATTAAGAAAGATACTCTTCTACGCAAAAAACCTTGCCTTGAAAAAATTTATTAATTTAACAAAATAAACTAACAACTAGCTTATCTTACAGTTCATGAATTACAATGAGATTATTACAATGATCAGGATATCACATTCTTACATACAATGAGATATATTAACAATTACATAGTGTTAGAACATTTCAATTACACGTTCAATCGTAGTAATTACGATCAAACGTGAAAAAACCAGACCTCACATGCGGAATTGAATTCGCTTTTTCTTCCCTTTTCCGTTCAATAAATTGCATGTTGATTTGTAGAGCAATCTAATCGAATTCATTGTTAAAATTTACTATTTGTATTACAAAATGAAGAAAATATCCTGTTTATAACGTTGTCGACTAATACGAATAGAAAGCGTCGAAAATATAGAACTAGGTGCAAAAGTCATTCCTAGCTCAGATCTTGGTGTGTCATATTTATATACATAATGTTTAAATAACTTTATTTCTTATGACAAAAATGTATTTTATTTACTTGAGAAACTTAATTTTATATATAAAATTCTCGTGTCGCGGTGTTTGTGGTTAAAATGAAATTTTGTGTGCATATTTATTAGGTCTGAGATTCGGACAACATCTATTTCTCACCGCCCTATATGTTAAGGGTAATCCACCCCTAAACTTTTTTTTCAACTTTAGATAAAAAAGAATTTAATTTTTTTTATGACACAGCATTAGTAAATACATATAACTCTGAATTTTCAACCCTTTACAATCAACCCCTATTTTTTATTTCATTATTAAATACTTATGTTGTACTCTGAGGTTTATACAGAGAAAAATTAACAGAACAACCTAAAAAGATTTCATTCCGGAAAAACCAACAGTCTCTGGGATAGCATAGCAAAATGTTCCATGTTGGTATGTACTAAACAGGTAGGCTCAGTAAAATCTCTAAAGGAGAAACGAAGTTTGCGGGACAGCTAGTATCTATATACGAGCGAGATACACGTCGGTATTAGGCGTCCCAATTTTAGTCTGCTATGTTCACTCTAACATGCTTCTTTTATGAATTTGTCAAATGCGACGCAATACTGCGAATTTTAGACGGTTATTGATTTAATCATTGCACACCCTCATACCGAATAGACTTCTTCCAATAATTTAAACTTTTTATGCGTGGAATTGTAAGTAAACCTCTTCAGTGGCTTCAAAATGGTTTAGATTTACAATTATTTTTTTATGTAAGAGGAGTGTACAGGAAAACGTCTGGGTCATCTAGTATTTCAGTAACAGTAGAAGGCTAGTATAATATTATTTTTAATATTAGAAATAGATGTTCTTACACAGTAATAACAAATAATGTGTGAAGAGAAAATGTAAAATAATCCAAGGTGCAAAGTTTGTCCAGTTGCAGCTTGCACCTTGATGTTGTAAATTTTTATTTATACAAATTTAGGACTTGCCAGTGTGTGTTTAATATCGTTTTTATAGTTTTTAGTCGATTAAGAAACTGCCATGTTACAGACCCAAGCACTGCGGATATGTCAGGCACTGAAGGCTGATCACCTACTTTTCATGTGGATCATGGTGTAATGATTGCAGCTCCTGACAAACGTTGCGTAGTACAAAAATTTTTAGCGGTTAAAAAGAGTGGCGGAGATTTTATTGCCAGTTCTTCTCTTGCGTTCTACGCCCTTGATTTGAGAACTGGCAGTAAATGTAAGAAGCATTTATTATATTTCTTTTTGGTCGTTCACAAGTGTACTTATAAATGATTTATGACTTTGACTTGACTTGAAAATAAAAGAAAAATTAACAGCAAACAGCTACAATCGGAGTCCTTAACAGAACGGTAGCGCTACTGTCGTTTTCACTACTTGAAATTGAAATACATTACAGCTAGCTAAACGCATACCAAATTCCGCATCTTTTGATTTCAATGATCGGCTATGTTAAATAATAAACTGACACCTATTTCATACAAAACACTATGTGTGTTTGCCTTGCATATTCATAAATCATCTTAGAATTTTCCAAAATTAGAAATAATTAAATTCTAGTATCTAGGTCAATGTTTTAGATTTTTTTATAATCATCTGAATTCCGTTAAAGTGTCTTCGATTTAAATATTTTTCTAACCAAAATTAATGTACAACATTATTAAAAGTTTCATTCAGCTTGCGACACTCATCCCTGAGGTCGTAGGTTCGATCCCAGGTTGTGCACCAATGAACTTTCTTTCTAAGTGCGCATTTAACAATCACTCGAACGGGAAAGGAAAGCATCGTGAGGAAACTGGATTGCCTTAGACCGAAAAAGTTAAGGGCATGTGTCAGTCACAGAAGGCTACCTACTTGCCTATTAGATTGACAAATAAGAGAAGCAGATGCAGAAATCTGCGACCAAAAAATATATGAATAAAGTCTTATTGATAATATACTCCCAGTAGAAATACCTTTATCTTTCTAGTGTTATTTATGACGTTAATCTTAAATACCGATAGTTTATACATTGCTTTAGAAATTTTCATTTTCCTTAATTTTCCATACTAAACAGTGTTGCCCGAGCTTACACTTAAACATAGCGATAAGGTATGCAAATTATATCTAATTATGCAGAGTCAGCGTCGAACCCCACGCGAATTTCCTTAAAAATGTAAACGAAAATGCTCTTATTAAACCCGGTTGCCTAATGGTAAAAGTAATTAATATTTTAAACGATTTAATTCTAATAAAATTGGACTATTTAATTATTTGAATTATAAGATCATATTTCATTGGAAGTCCCTCAGGAAAAAGGACGCTCACTTTTTTTTAGAACAGCGGTCAAACCCGCAGGAGGCTCATCTGATGTTAAGTGATACCGCCGCCCATGGACTTGCTCAATGCCAGAGGGCTCGCGAGTGCGTTACCGGCCTTTTAAGAATTGGTATGCTTTTTCTTTTTCTTGACCCTAAGTTGATTTGGTTCGTAAATACTTTAGTGGGCAGCTGGTTCCACATAGTGGTGGTGCGCGGCAGAAATGCATGCCCCCCGTCGAGGTGATACGGGTGGAATCGTATTCAGCCTCGACGTCCGATGATGAAACTCAGCTGCAGGTCCGAACAACTCCTCTGAACACTTTCCATTGTAAATGCCGTAGAAGATGCAGAGTGAGCCCAAATATTTACGCAACATCAAAGGATCCCGTCGCTCGCAGAGAGACTGGGAAGATAAAGTAAAAGAGACAGCGGGTAAAGATTGGACAACAGTACCTAGCGAAGAGACAAGAGGAAGAAATTGGACTTCACATCATTTCAAGTCCTGGACTAATATTAAATATATCGATACCTCCTAAGTATACTGAGTCATCTAACAAATTTAGGTATTTTGTTATTTTTACATAAGCGTACATAATTAACCATGATCTTCACGTTAGTGTTAATTTTTTTTTAAAAGCACTCTAGTTACCGAGATAATTTCACGTATACTAAATCAATTTCAACGTCTGTTAACATCGTACATTGTATACTGATCCAAATAACATTGTATCAGTGTTCGCGGGGCGAGAGAAGGGACGCATTGATACAAGTTTATTTTGGCTCAGTATACGATGTACGATTTTAACAGACGTTGAAATTGATTTAGTATACGTGAAATTATCTCGGTAACCACAGTTCTTTAAAAAAAAAATAACTTAAACTTCAAACTTACATTACAGCCAGGGCGCATGCAATTTAAGTTAGTATGTTTATTTCATAAGTTTCATTCGAGCAGTCAAGGTGATAATATTGAGATCACAAAATATCGGTTTGCAAAACTAGGTTCTCGGGAACCCTTACCCGTTAGTTTCAATTTTGTTTATACAACTTTAGAAAAATCCGATGAAGGAAATGGGTTTATTAAAACAGATCAGCGTGGTAGACATATTAATCATCCAAAGATTATAAATGATCATATCGTTCGCAGTGTTATGGTTCACGTTCAACCATTTTCTCCCGTAGAGTCACATTACACTCGCCAAAAATCAAGTAAAAAATATCTGGAGGGCTTGTTATCTTTCCTAAAAATGTTTAAGTAATATAACGAATGGTTTGAGTCTAAGAAATACTCTTCTAAAGCGACTACCGTGAGACAGTATCGAGATATAATTAATACGAATATCAATGTAATAGGTTTTCATAAACCCAAATGAAATTAACAAGCAAGTTACCCAGACACATAAATAAAAGCATGAAGAGCATTTAAAAGAAAAAGAGAAAGCTAGAAAACAAATGATAAAGAATCAGCGTTACAAAATAATTAAATCCTTACAGCAGCATTTGATCATCAAAAGTATCTTAATGTACCTCACGGTAACGTTAGTACTTTTTATTATAAACGAAAACTTTTCTTCTCACGATATTCAGTCTGGGATCTCGACAAGGTTATTGTTTTTCATGGCATGAACAGACAGCAAAGAGAGGTGCAAATGAAATTTCTAGCTGTGTTTTTAAGTTTATAGAAGATACGGTGGGTGAAGGTGTCAAAGATAACCGATTTCGGTCAGACAACTGTGGAGGTCAAAATAGAAATAGGATTGTTTTCTTAATGTATCTGTTAGCTAGTTCGAAGTTCAGTATAGATATGTATTAGCCATCGCTTTCTAATAGTGGGTCACACTCAAAGGCGACAGTGTACACGCTTTAATTGAAAGACAGACAAAAGATAAAATGCTTTATATGCCTGATCAATGGTATACAGCTTTTAGATTTGCCAAATCCGACGAAAAACCATACAAAGTTATCAAAGTTTAGACTTATAAACAACTGGACAACTACTAATGATGGATCTAAAATGCCTTGAAATAAAGTCACGGAAGTAGTAGTTAAAGTAGAAAATCCTATTAGGATATTTTATAAAACGAGTTACAAAGATGATGCTTACAAATGGATAGATTGTGTAAAAAAACCTAAAGCTACATGAAATCGAAGAGAGTTGAATATTAACATAGATAATATTTCGTTAGCTTATCAGACCCTAGCTTAGCTATAGCTTAATGGCCAAAATAAGAACGTACACTTCATGGATCTTTGTAAGACACTGGTGATTCCTAAGGATTATCATTTGTTTTTTTAATAATTTGATTTCAAAAAACTTTAATGGAGCAGATGACAGTGATTCAGACTGATTTTTGATTCGTTAAACCTTTAATATTTTTTTTATTTTGATAAACCATAAGGTTTAAAGCTTTCCTGTGAGCGTCCTAAGCGTTATACATTTATATTATTTATAATAATATTGTTTAACGTAAGTTACCATTTTTAGTTCCTATTATTTTATTGATGTTTGATACTGCATTTTTTTTATGTATTCTTTAAAATGCGTTGTTTTTGTTAATTAGTCTACTTCTTCCTTGGTTTTTTTTTAATTTCGTAAGGTGTTAGAAATAAAATTAGTAATTAAAAAGCCTCGATTAATATATATTAGTCCAGTATACGTTGAGGTTTATAATTCTGACATAGCTTAGTACTTTCCTAGTATAATGAGGCAAGTGACGTAATTTCAATATTTTATTATCAAGTGAGATGAAAAACCCCGAAAATAAACAAAAGTGAGATGATATTAATTAAATGATAATCATATTCCATAATATGTTGGTGTAAACTATGGATTTTGATGTCCAACGTACATGAATATAACTGGTAGTTAAACCATTTTACTATTGAGTCCCGCCCGTGTATACTAAGTCACATACATGAAATACCATTTAAAAACAAAAATCAGCAAAATCATGTTATACCAAAGGAAGAGCTTACAATCTTTACTAAAAAAACATTAAATTTATTCTGAATTAGTTTTATTTCACTAAAATATAAACGATTTGCCTTAAAATGGCTCTCCTGTAAAATTACTAAAATGTCAGTTGACTCATTATACTTAGGAGGTATCGATATAATATATATAATACATCCACACAACTGTAATTTAATCCTTATAGAACTCGAAAACAAGCAATTTGTATCTTTATAATGCAGAAGCATGAAAAGAGAATTGAAACTAATTTTAATCATTTACCTGTCACAATCTCCGAAAACATTATTTCGTGTAATTAATATAGTAACACTGTAACAATGAAATTTATTGTATAAAGCTTTCACCATTAACAATAGAAGCTGTCGATTGGTACCTACTTAAGATATCTCTATTGGAACTAAATCTATTAAAATAATAAGGACTGCGGTTTTCGTAACAAACAAACAGAGAAACTGCTGCCTGCATTATACCTGAATGAACTCAGACTATATTTGTTTCATATTATTTAATATTTTTAAAGGTAAATGTTTAACCGTGCATAGCCAGGAAAGGCCTCATTAGGGGCTTATAAAAGAAAAAATAAGTTTTATTTCAATATTCTTATAATTTTTTTAAGGTTATTTTAATATTATATACAAATCTGGCAATAGGATCTGTAAAACCTGGTTTTCCATAAAAAACATATGAGTCATATGTATATCATATTAATTCTATATTAATTTAATTAGATACTTTATTTGTATTTAAACAATTGAATTAAGATTCATCTGGAGTTTTCCATTTTTTATAATAGAAACCGAAATTAATTCAGAGATTCACGTTGTTTATTCAAATTCAATTGATTCTGCGGCAATAAGAAACTTGCTGTCCCAGATTTTTATATCACATTATTTAATAAAAATCATATATTTCGAGTATACATATACTACTGGTGCCTGTATATAATTTAATATCAAGTTAGTTGGAGAACACGATTTAAATTAATAATTTCACCTGACGCGATCTAAGTTCAAGTTGTCCCATGAAAAATTGAACAGCTCGTAGTCTACGCGAAATTACAAAGTACGTAAATATTAATCTAAATTCTAGATACCATATCAACATACAAAAGTAAAATTGCTTGTTAGCGAAAAGGTCGCCCGTTGCCGGAAAACTTATGTTACCTACTTATGTATATGTATAATTATGTCATATTATGTCAACGACGTATAAATAAATAAGTAATAAACACTTCTATACTTAACAATCTTTCAAATATGTAATATAAAAAAAATCGCTTAATAAACATAAATATCGCTTAAATAATTACAATTTTAATATACGAATCAATTAAAGAATAGTATTTTTCAAATCAAGAACTGAATTTGTGTGGTCGTGAACAATTATTTAAAAAGAACTCACCAAAATTAATGCAAAGAGTGGCAATGGTGCATGATGAGTTGCCATCAGCGTACCAGCACCGAGGCTTATTGTGACTAAGACGGAGCCAGTAAGCGCGAAAGCCTCCCATTCTGCCGCTGCTGGTAATAACGCAAGAGCCAAAACCGATAACAGTATGAAGGAGATCACTGATAACGATGTTATTGATGTTACTTGGGTTGACAGTTCCTGAAACAAATAACTTCTATGAATTATAG
Organism: Pieris mannii; assembly: GCA_028984075.1. Taxonomy (NCBI): domain Eukaryota; kingdom Metazoa; phylum Arthropoda; class Insecta; order Lepidoptera; family Pieridae; genus Pieris; species Pieris mannii. The sequence continues at coordinate 11,650,502 of CM054779.1, read as the reverse complement.
ACCGTACCGGACCCAAAGCTGGTAATTCTATTGAAGTCATGCTGCTTGTACTCTGCCTGTGATAAATATTTATACCACTTAAGTTTATTTGTAATTTTAGTAGATACTTTAAAACATCTGTAAGTAATTTAAACTAAATCATTTTATACATTTACAAAAATAGTTCTTTAACTTTATACAGAAAAACAATGTCGATGATCCCTTGATAGACGACGGCTTTGGTATCGGATGCTACTTGTGTGGCTACTTTAGCACCGCCTCACCTCCCTCCCTTCACAAGGAAAGAAGCAGGAAGGCTTTGCAGCTGGCAATACTAAACGGCTCAATTATTAGAGTTGTTTCTGCAACTTCAATTTCGTTCCTTTTGGAGAAGACACTCTTAGGCCGTGGGGGTATTTTTATTATTACTATGTTAATAAAATTGTAAATACTGTATGTTAGATTGTTATAAATAGCTTTTAATGAACAATTGAACACGCCATTTATGAAAAGCCATATATGCGGTTATCTCTTTATATTTTGTTTATCACTGTCATAGTAGTAAGTAAACTTCAACACAATCAAATTTGTTTCATAGCTTTACATGTATTCATTTCTATTTTGATCAAACACACAAACATACTGAAACGTTTTACTTCAATTTAATTATATTTAAACTGTAACTTATAATTCCATAAATAGTGTCTATAGACAGGTTTTATTAGACTTAATTCGGGGTACAAAAAACTATTTCACCCAAACGCTGCAAGGGGAACAATTAAATTGTAAATTCAGACAGTCCCACGAGACCTTTTATATGTAAAATAGTGCGTTTTGCTTGCAACATTTGCATACATCACGTTCATCTATATTTTATGGAAAGCACTGTAATTTAGTGTAGGATAGTATATCAGATGCATTAATAGTAGTTCGTTTCCTATTTACATAAAATATAAATAAGTTTAAGCGACCAGATATTATGATACATGAAGGGCGGTATCAGTCTACTAAAAGCATCGGTAACAAACCATACCACCGCGCTCCTAGAAAAGGAGCGCGAATATTTTCTTATCTGGGCATCTACTGAGCCTCTCTAAGGAGTAACTTTGGGAATTGCGCTGCCGAGAAACACCCATTAGTTAAGCAGCATTAGCATGTCAAGTGACCCAAATGGAAATGGGTAGGGGGTTTGGAGTGGCCAAAGGCATCCAAATCATATTCCTAAGCAGGTGCTTAACTGGAACCCGCAAGGAAGGCTGAAGCGTGGCCATCTCAGGCAAACCAGGAGCCATACATATGAGGCAAAGAGAGCCGGAAAGACTTGGAGCGAGGTGAAATACGAGGCTCAAAACCGGGCGTGTTGGAGACTCACTGTGGACACCCCTTGCTAGTCATGAGGATTCCAGAATTATAAATATAACTACGTCGTGAACTGGGTATTCTATACACACATAGAGATTTTTATAATAGAAGCTCGCTGTTAGTCTAAAGGCCTTATGCCAGCATGAATTGCTGTGTCAGTGTCTCAGTGTGGACTGCGGTGCTCAGTGGAGATCACTGAGGCGCGACACCCGTAATAACAATAAGTGAGCTGAATAGTTTAGCTAAGGAGCAGTGGAGCTCCACTTCTTAGCTAAACTACCGCCCTTACAACTCAGCTCGGGCTGTTTTGGAGAGCGCAGCCCGGCCAGAACACATATAGTTCAAGTTCGTTCAAGAATTACGTAAGCACCAAAGGGGGGTCTTTGATTTTCTTATTTGGTCAGTGAACAGTAATTATTATTAACACATATTACCCACACATTGTCTATGCTTTAAAAGGGGAAATCATTTTCGACGACTTTTACGAACAATTAAATACGTTTTATGTACTACTATATTGAGGGTTTTGCTTAGTTTTGCTGACAAGAAGAAGGGGGGAGGGGGGATAAATTGCAGTCAATCTGCATACGTAATACTTGATCTGCCCCATATCCATGAAACAGATGTAGAAATGGACAAGCCTTAACGGTTTGGAGTGCTACTGGATAATGCCACTCTGACCATTTGTAAAAGTTATTTAGTTTATTCCACAGTTTTGGTACAACTGTTATTGGCTCAATTACTGGCTTATAATTGGTCAGGGAAGAGTATATAAAGTTTATCTTTTGCTCATACTGCTATACTCAAGAGTATTCCGAATTAAATTTAAAAAATATAGAACAAAAGAACGTTTTTTATACACGTATGATTCAGGTAGCGAAGAGTAAATAAATAATTTATGTGAAAAAAAAAACATTTATTACACTTCGTTACATTTATAGAAAAACAAATAACATAATACATAAAAATAATAAGGAATGCGACTGGCAGCCTTATCGCTAACAAGCGATCTTTTTCAGGCAACCCTTTCAGTTTATTTCACAGATTCATGGACTGCAATGCAATACAAAATACAAAATTGTGGCACCATACGACGGCTTACATCCGAAAATATTTTATCATACACGTATATTTTATTGAAATCACGGCCCAGTCTACTCCAAAGGGATCAGAATCGAAGTTGGATATTTAAGCAGTTCACCGTTTATAAACTTTTACATTTATTTGCGTGAGGGTGAAAAGTAATTTTAATTAATAAGATTTTATATAAATAAATCTCAACATAGACATAACAGGATAGTTAAAGTAATATCCGTTTGGGAGTATTTGACGATTAAATGCCCGGCAGCTGTCCGTTTGAACCTTTGTTCTTAGTAATAAATCCCATACTCATTAGATATAAGCCCGTTTCTCGTTTCCTTTGGGCGTTTTAATTAAATTACTAGACGAAAATAATTCTAAGATAACAGTTGTATTATGCCAGATAGAAATATAATATTATCTTTTACACAATTTTTTAAGAGAAAACTTAAGCCAGATAATAACTATACTCTCTATATCGTCCTAATAAAATGTTAGATATGACCTTAATAATTTCAAACATTTTTTCATTTATCCAACTGAATATAAATTTAAATTGAAAAAAATAACAAGTATATAACGGTTATTTAAGTACCAAGCTTGCCCTGTGACACGTTGCGAGATATTATCCTAAAATAAGTTTTATACAAAAGTATACAATGATACGTCATAATATATTTATTAAAATATACGTGAATAAAAGTTCTCGCGACTAACTTAAACTGTAGTTAAAATCAGTCTTACTGTCCTGAACATAATTTGATACTAAACCCTCTAAATTTCAGTCCCAAGTGACAATCCTGGAGTATTAAGCACGAAGAGCTTCTGTATTTCGATGCCGACATTGCAATCGTATAGTACAAATGAAACTGAGCTTTATTCTCTTTGAAATTGCTTCAACTTTCAAAAGGAATTCGGACTCATTCTCAGTAATGAAGTAATTTAAGATTATAATACTTATCTCTATTATAAGAATTTATCTCTTGAAATATTCATAGAATGTGTTCTTGTCACCATTATAATATTCATAATAAGTACTATGAAAAAGCCTTGATGAAGCTACAAACTTCCTTATTGTACTAAAAAAAACAAATTGGCTTAGGTTTAAGTGCTTGCTATATTCTCAAACGTGTAGTATAAGTTTTATTATTATCATACATTTTTGCTACTGTATAAGATTTCTGATACTGTCAATACGTTCGTCAGACTATTATTGGACCGCTACTGTGTATAACGACTAAAACCCAAAGCGCCAGTAGCAATCGCCCGAGGCAGGACACTGTAATAGCGTAACCTTGTCCGCATCCCGCCACGCGTCAGCCGTTGTTGCCACGGCCCCCAACGATCATTAATGATATGGGATAAACCTTGACACATCAAGTGCCGTACTTGCCCTGCTTTGTAGGTGTGTAGAGGTGGAGGACGAGTAAGTACGCGTTAACGTGCTAATTGAGCCATGTGAGCCATCTCAGGCAGGTTTAGCCACGCACCACCACCATGTGGAACCAGCTGCTCACTAAAGTATCCGAACCAATTCGACATAGCTTACCAATGCTTGCTTCTGGAAATGAAAGTGTCCATGGGCGGCGGAATCACTTAACATCTAATGAGCCTCCTGCCCGTATGACTCCTATAACATAAAAAGCATTCCTTCGCTTAAACGCACTGACCACGTCTACTTCCACCGCTGGTGCGTCTGCGGGCCCAGGATTACAAAAAGATTCGCGGCGTAGAGCGATGCTCTGGTCTCATACGGTGACGCGCATGAGCTGCGGTACCAACTTCCTGGCTCTCTCCACCTCTTCTTTTTGGCACATGACGTCATTAATACATTGATTTGAGGTCTAATCTCTCTAAATGTGGTCAAAATGATAGCGGCTGTTAAGTTTTTTTTAATAAAGTTTATTTTAAACTTTGTTAAGGATATTTTAATATGTTTTGAAAGTTTTTTATTATTAATTATTATAATGAATATAAGTTTCTATATCAAATATGTACATGCAGTTTTATTTCAGATGCACTTAACGTTCCAGGTGTTACAGACTTCGTAGAGATTAATCTCATCCCTAAGTGGTTTAGGTGCACCTCTAATGCAATTTACTATACATACATTACAGCATATCTAAAGTGAAGAACTTGATATAATATTCACACATTATATTAACATGATATAAGTTAATTTGTTAGTTTCATTTTCGGCACTGCACACTTGCAATGCCAGCAAGAACCATGCAAGTACGTTTTTAATAAATATCGTTAATATCTATTTCGGAAAAACCTTGGCTGGCACTGCTTCCGTAAATATATATACTAGTATACTTCACATCATTAAATTAGTTTTAAAACTGTAAAGTTGGAGTATGGGTTAATTTAGATGATTATCCTGATCCATCTCTGCTGGACCTGATCTCCCCTATCTATTACTAAAAGCGAATAGCTTGGTCTTGGATGGATACTTGCTATGTCAAGTATCTTCACAAACTAACACTTGGTTTTGGAGATGCGGACATAACCGCATTCGGATAAAGTATTTTTTTTGTTACATGAGGGAAACGGGCAGTAGGCTCACCTCATATGAATTCTCTATTAATGGGCGGTGGTAAATTGGTATGTTCTTTTCTTGAAGGATCTTAAGTCGAGTTGGTTTGGAAATATTTCAGTGTGCAGTCGATTGGTGGCGCCTTCTGATTTTAGTGGGTCTCACAGAAACCTCCTGCACTATACAGTGGTGCTGCGGTGTGCGCAATGCATTTCCTCAAGTAAAAAAAACAGTTAATTTAGTTCATTTATTTATTTAAAATAAAAGCAATCAATGCGAAAAAAGTATATGTTAAAAAATTACAGGAAACTGTTTAAAATTGACGTTGCACTTTAAACAAAGTTTTTTAAACCAGATAACCTTTTAACCGGTCCAAGCCAATAACGGAGCAAAAAATAAATTTCCATATAACTATATTAGTAATAGTTATATGTTAACTGTAAGTTCTCTATTTAATAACTAGTTTGGCTATAAGTTCTATTACAAATAAAAATTCATATTTTTTCAATTATTTTAAATTTGGAACACGGATACTTTTTTAAACTTCATTGAGCTATGCGCCATTTCTCATATCTTCGTGTTATTTATCAATTTACATCAAATGGGGTCAAACAAACAAACAAACAAAAATCATTTAATTATATAGGTAACATAATGTACAGTTATTAACGTCAAAAGGGTGTGAAAGGAAATATGATTGCAGTGACCGCCTTGCACAACGTGGGTATGGATCCGTCGGTCCAGATACTTCATAATCAAAAAAAGGTAAAAATCACTTCCACTTTTTGCCACTTTGAATCTCTTAAAAAATTTTGGATCAAGCAGTGGCGAAATTTCCCTTGGAAACAAACAGTGTGTAAATCCACAGATTTGTAGCCAAACAGATTATCAATTCGAATAGAATATTGTTTAATTTTTTGCTGAGACTTGAATATGTTTGTATTTTAATAATATTACATTACTTCATTAAAAAATTGCGTACGTACAAAATACACAAGTCAGAAGGGAAATTCTTTGTAAATTAATTATTACTAAGGTAAAAGCCCCATTAGATGTTCATGTACCAGTATAATATGATCACTCCTGTATTTGTATATCTATATTCACACTGTATATGATATGTAATATAAATAAATAAAAACGAGTACATCAACCAATAGCGTGTTTAGTTCTCGATCTCCCTTTCCCACTGTCTCTCAATCGGTCTCAATAGCTCTATCCCCTTTCTTCGGCAAAAACGCTGCACATCTTCGTGACATTTCATACGTAAAAAAATTACCCTCATGCGCCTAAGTTTCATTTCAAGCATTTTCATTTGTAACTTTTGGCTGGACTAGGTCTGTACCTAGTACTAGTGAAGTTATACTGTAGTGTAATTATACTGTTATAATTAATACAAAATCATTCGATTCATATTTAAGCGTAGGCCGTGTCTTGTAATTCGTAGCCCATGGCTATCCCTCGTAGCGTTACCACGCTCCAACACGGTAATTGTTTTATTAAGCCTGGTATTATAAAAAGCAATATCATTATTGTTTGACTTTTATAAATGTTGTGACTTTAATTAAAAGGAATTAATGCTTACGCGTGAACAAAAATACAGAAAGTTTTGATTATTTACAAATAAAGAGGCTTACACAATGTGCACAGGTCTTGAAATTTTTGATTGCACTACCAATAAACAAGCAATTATTCAGAGGTTCAATTATACAGGCTCTTTACGGAACTATAAATACTTACTTGTGAATGTAGAACACAGACAGCACACAATAGCACTAGAGTACACAGTAATGTGACGCAGAGAGCTGACACGAAAAGAGCATGCTTCAATCTGACACAATATCGCCTGTACAGCGCTTCAAGTTCCAACTCTGTGCCCTCTTCTTCCTCTGTAAACAAAAAGTATATAAACGTTAATTTTATTTACCCTATTCATATAGTAAGCACAATACGTTACGTCGGGTAAATATATATATTATAGTTTCCGTTAGACGGGTTTTATAATTACTTTTGATGTACATTTTATCATTCAGAAACCCATATTTTATTAATCTTTTTATATCGCTAACATAACGATAAAAAAATATTTAAATACACAAACGTTAGGTTAAATGATCATTTTTATATACCTAATAACTATTATTTTATTAGTTTGTTTGTCATTGCATAAGATAGTCCATAACACAATGTATTGTATATATATTTACAAACGTCATAATATATTCTATAAGAGACAACACTTATAATTCTTTACTACTAGATATTTAATATCGATTTTATTATTCACGTAACGCAAAGGAAACCTGAAATCATATTATATGAGAGAGCAAGTATGTAAATACCGGTCGTATTCAATTCCAAAGCCAGGAATATGGCTTTAAATATGCGCAATATTACATTCTTGCTTTTGTTTAATATCCACAAAAATATCGACTACACCATCAATTTTATTGTACGGCCCAAAACAACATTTATTATAAAAGACTTTTCATTTATACAGAATTTGTGAAATTTAATACCTTTCTTATTTATCAGAAGATAAACTCTGTTGCCTAGATTAGTTAGTAAATAATAAACATATTATGTATATTATAAGGCCATACAAAAAAGAATCAAAATTAAATGAGCTCTATCGCAATTACTTAAAACCATGTAATCTATGATAAGTTAGCAATTAACAAATAAGATTACATGAAATCGCACACAATATCTAAAAATCTATAAACAAAGGATCATCTTATCATCCATAATTATTATTGATGTAATTTTGTATTCTGTGTGTGTGTTTTGTTAGTAATAAATGTAATGTCTATGTCTAATAATAATTAAAAGCAACGTCTTTAACTGGCGCAAGCGCCTGAGAAGTGTGAGGCCATTTTTTTAAAATGTAATCTTGCTGTTGGCCTTAAAGGCCTTTTCAGCTCAGCTCAGGCTGTTTTGGCGAGCGTAGCTCTGCTGGGATGGGTTTTCCACCTCGAATTGGTCAGTCGCGGGGTGGTCAGTTGCCCGGAGGGGAGGACGAAAGATCACTGAAGTGAAGTAAATACATAGTAGAGGTCCTTCGTTGGCAGTGGCGGTACTCCTACGCATTACTTGAGTTTTACAGCTTATAGTATTACAACAGAATTCTCACCACTACCCATTTAAAAAGATGTTTTAATTCTCAAGGTTATATTTCTTACCAAAGCTTCTTAAGAAAAATATCCGCGCGAAAGCGGGAGAAGCCACTAGTATTAGACAGACAGACTGATTTAATTAATAGACTACGAGATAGATGAATTTTCATCTTCTACAAACAAGAACATTTTATTGTTTGTATCATATTTACGCGATAGTCTTAGTAAAAATATTAGATCCTTAGATATGAAATTCACTTTTTGTCTAAACCAGGAGGCCACAATATCTCCTCTTTGGTTACGAATTCTAAATGCAATTTTATACAGCAATTTACTCGAGCATTTGTTTTTCGAAAACCACAATCCATTTTAACGTTTTAATTGAAGAGTTTGGTGGACTAGTGCCGGAGTCGTTCTCTATAACTTTCTTAAACTTGGTCAGACGACTAAGGCAGATGTCTATTATCAGCAACTGCAAACTATGACGGGCCCTGCTACCAAATTTGAGGAGCTTCAATAGAAATGTCTAAGACATCCATTTCCTAGACATTAATCCAACAGATTACCATTTTTTAATTTGCATATCTTTATATATATCTTCTTGCATATAAAAAAAATCTAATTGTTACTCCCATACAAATTGTCAATTTCATATTTTTGTATGTGAGATATAGTAATTTGTTTCAGTTCAAATTGAACATTAAACTTACTTTTCAAATTCCAATTAAAAAATCATTTATTCATAAAGGTAACATAATGTACATTATGAACGTCAAAAAAAATAGTTTAAATGCTTCTAATTTTACATTTACTGCCAGTTTTCAAATCAAGGGCGTAGAATGGAAGACAAGAACTGGCAATAAACTCTCCGCCACTCTTTGTTTTTTAATTGCTTAAATAAAATAATAACATTAATAAAAACTTAAATAATTCAACTTCTTTCGGGACGGCAGTAGCTAACTTCAACTTATCCTTAAACTAAATATTTGAATCTTTTTGAAAAAATATTTCCAACTTTCTGCGTGTAACAAATGTTTGAAACTTGATTTGGGAATTGGGACACCGAGGGCAAAAACTAATCTTAAAGGTAAAATTAAATTGACATAAATGTTACGTTTTAGCAAAATATAAGTTCGAAAAGAAATAAATAAAACACTTTATAACCAAAACAAGGTCATATTATTATTATATGTATGGGAATGCTCGGATTATCAGGAAATGGTCGAATCAATTGTCCGAGGAGTCTTAACTTTGGTTACTACTGAGATTAATTACTTTTAAGAATCATAATTTAATTTGACTCAATTTTTTTGTTATTGTTTAATGGTTTCATTTTTAAAAAGAGTACAGAGATTTTCTCGCCGGCTTTTTCTCTCGGCCTACACCCTCTGTCTTCTTTGCCGATGAGTAGGGATGCCAACAGGTTCGAATTTAATGACGAGGAATAAGGGATACCATGATGATGATCTTATGTTCCAAATTTTTTTTTTCTTAATTTATTATCATTATTTAACGAATAATGTTACGGCCATTTAGAGCAGAGCAAATGCCTCGAAGGCGCCATCTGGTCTTTTAAGTGCGATCAGAGAACGTAAAACTCGAGAAGAACGCAAAAGATTAAGTTTTGAGTATTCAGTGGAGCATTGTGGTGATGAGACGCTGGACCCAGTTGGGGCCGGTAGATTGTGACCTGCTACTCTTTATAATTTAAGCTTAAACAATTATTTGCATTGTTAAAAGGAATCAATCTAAATTAATTTTTTTTTATAGAACAGGGTGCAAACGGGCAGGAGGCTCACCAGATGTTAAGTGATACCGCCGCCCATGGACACTCTCAATTCCAGAGGGCTCGCGAGTGCGTTGCCTGCCTTTTAAGAATTGGTACGCTCTTTTCTTGAAGGACCCTAATTCGAATTGGTTCGGAAATACTTCAGTCGGCAGCTGGTTCCACAAAGTGGTGGTGCGCGGCAAAATTGCCTAGAAAAACGCACGGTTGTGGAACGGCGGACGTCGAGGTGATACGGGTGGAATTTCGTATTCTGCCTCGACGTCCGATGATGAAACTCAACTGCAAAATACTGTTCGATAATTATTCGTGTCTTTGTCTTGCTCGCTTTACCAACATGACGCCCACTATGCTCGCTAATGACGATGTCAATATTGATGGATTGTCGATATATTTTTAGGACATACGTTTATATAATCTGTTTTAAAAAAGTACTATTCACTATCATTACTCATCAAACGGGTTTTATTTAATTAATATAATCTACGTTACTCACGGATAATGTAGCATCATAAAAGTGAAGAAATAAACAGATTAAATACAAATATGCCCTTCCTATAACATTTTTATAGATAACACACCTTTAGCAGTTTATCAAGGCGACTTAAAAAAATACGTGTAACCTCTAGATACCCAGGCATCCCATCATTCCATTCTACCCTTCTCTTTGGAGATCAGGTTCTGGCGAAAACGCACCAATGTCCAGATTAAACATTCTGATACGTGCTGGACATCCATATTTGCTTAAATATCGATTTTCGTTTGGTTTTTATTTGTATTCTCTATTTTATTTTGCCTATAATTGTCTGTCACATTAAAAATTGTATTTTATCAATATATTAGTAAAAAAATAAATTAAAAGGTCATACTTGAAAATGAATATGGCAACTTACAACTCCCAAACCCGAGGTTGAGGGAAATCCCACAATATGTAGTTCTAAAGTATATTAAAAGCCGAGCGGTAAAACCACATTGTCCTCAAGGGCACATTCGTCAATAAACCAGCCATATAGTTTATTGCCTTGCCACCGTTTACTGCTTTGTGGTCTATTATCACGATTGAATTATTTTATTACCCCGACAGTTATAGACTTTCGTTAATTGTTTATTGTTGTTCTAGTTTATACAAAATCATACATTGGACGTTGAAAAGAAATGAAACCACTGTTCATTATATATTATTCAGTTTATATTATTATGTAGTGATTTTGTAGGACGTATATTTCTTATTTTTCTAGCAGGACTTTACTTATAATTTTATTATTATTTATAAGAGTATTTTCAGGAAGATTTCCGAGTTGATTATTTTTAATTATCCTTATATATTTTTTTACCTATTAATGTAAGATTCAGAAGGAAGAAGATGCAGCTGTACCATATTTTCAAAATAGTTATATATAACATTGACATTTCGAAAATAAAATGTTATCTTTCATGTATTAATCAATTGCATTAGACAATGCTTATATTATTGAATTAAAATAACAATTAATTAATTTATTACTTCCAAAACGTGTATAAATAAAATTATAAAAGAACAAATTTTACACACATACACATTTAATTATATTAGGACATAAGCAAACTAGCAAGAGAAAATGTTAAACAAACAACCACAAAATAAAATTAAAATAACATAACCTGCATTCGCCAATTCGCCAATGTTCGAGTTTTGTCGAAAAAAATAATGCCAATCATCAGTATATTTATGTTTTCCACGTTGTTCAAATGTTAAATTACAGTTTTCTTTAGTTTTTTTATTAAATTTCTTTTTTTGAATGCATTTTGTCTAATAATATACTTGCTTGTTTTCTGTTTCATATATATTTTGTTTACCTATGTAATCTGTTTTGGCTTTCTGTATTGTCTTAGTGTTTTGTCTTATAATATGTACATAAGCTGTAAGATTACTGATAATTAAATATATACATAAAATAAAATAGTATCAATAACTAAAGATAAATAGAATCATCATCAAACCCATGATGTGCTGGAATAAGTATGGGTTTAGATTTGTCTCCAGATTTATACACTCATCTTACATGTGCTGTTTTCTATACAAGGGGAAGAACCCAATGATACATATTTATTGCACAATATATAAATTTAAAAAACGTGTGTGTACACGTGTAAGAACTTATTCTTCTTTGGCGTAACAATATAAAAATCTTGAAAATGATTATAGCTAACTTCAGGGTGTCTGTTTTTTTGAGACGGTATGCGCGCGTGTTTTAAAAATTTACTTTCATAATTTTTCCCTAACGCGCCAAAAAAAGTATAACTTCTTCTTACGATTTTCTTATACTACGTATATAAAATAATACAAAATTAATAAAACGAAAATTAAAATCAAAACTGGCAGATTGTAAATAATTGTTAACGACAGTGAGAGAACATCATAACGCGATTTTGAGAAGTGTGACAGATTTCCATCTTTTTTTTATGAGGTGGAAATGCACTAATGCAGGCCCGCATCAAGTGTGACTGTGGGGCTGGATCTACACTCAAATCCCTCTGCTATTCAGAGGGGTAGCGAAACCTCACCCACTAAAAATACCTCAGCCCATCACACGCCCTTAAGATGGGCCCTCGGGGTTCGCTAGGCATTCTACCCTAGGACGAATTTCCATCTGAGCAAGTTCCATCAGGTCCTCTATTGTATTTAACGACTTTAAAATTTTAGAAATGGCCATATTGAAGTGATAAAACTAGCCTTATGAGTAATGAGTAATACAATATGTCTTTGTTATTGTTTCGACCCCACGTGTGTCCGTTGACACGTAACTTTGACAGTGCAACTGTCTCAAGGTGAAAATAGTTGCTATTGAATTACGTTGGCAAACAACCAAGGTATGAATGGTTTGTATGTGTCGCATGCCATCATGAACTAACACATGCTGATTTTAACAGTTCTTATAGCTTGGCCCTAGTATATTTCCTTGTTTAGTTGAAAGAGGTCGCAGAGTCAAAAATCTTTAGGCATAACGCTACATTTATTACAAAAACAAACATGATTACTGAAATTATAAAATCGTTTATTAAAACCTAATCATATAGACAGAATTTACAAGTTTCTTAACCCAAATAGTTTTTACCCATTAGAAAATTAAAACAAACTTAAAAAGTTTGGGCCCTGTGGCAGTGTATCCTTAACGCTAGCAGCCTCACTGTATTGCGATACTTATTCGTTGAGTGAGAAAAGCACCGGTTCTGGGGTCACTGGTAGGTACTATGTCCCAGATGCCAACTTAAATATTTAATTACTGCCTATGCACTTGAACCCCACAGTCCAAGAGTCTCTACTCCAAAGCGAACAACGCAATTGTACAAAAGACTGATGTTTGAACTGTTTATTATCTTCCGCTTGCTCTGCGGCCGCCCCAGCTTTTGTGATTGTACGAGGGAATATTACTGAATTACGCCCAAACCCAATAACCTATCTCAATCCATTTTTGACCACCTGAGATAGACATGAAATATTGATAAAAGTGTGCCAATAACCAATCGAAGGATTGTAATAGCCATCTGTCGTAACAATCCATGGTAGGTCGGATCGGTGTATGTGTAGCTTTGTATGACTTTGTATATAGTATTGTCTTTTATTAACATAACTTTTACACATTTAAAGAAAAACACTTTTTTACGGATTATACATTATACATAATACATAACTATAATCCGTAAAAAAGTGTTTTTCTTTAAATTACTTTGTATGCCAATATCCTATCGTAACATTTTAACTTACACCCATTTATAAAATAATTTTTTAATTATAGCTATTTGATATGTTTTAAACATAGACATTTATATTTTATTATTATTTGTACGGTTTTATTTACTTTATTTGGTTTATATTGATTATCAAATATGAGTGTTAAATTGATTCAATAGAAGATTTTTAGGTTCGGGCGTTAATATGTATATAAGACATAATCTAGGTTAATTAGACAACATTAATTCAAAATGCGCCTGTTTTATTAACACGTAAATATTTATAAGCACTTAATAATTAAATAAATAACTTTCAATACAAATAACATAATACATAAAAATATACCTAATAACTAACCTTAAAATTTAATGATTAAAAAAATTATTAAAAGTAGTCCCTTTAGGCAAGGTTCCGAAGATACTGGCAGCGTTCCCCCTTTGAATAGCTAGACTAATTCTTTGTCCAAGGTAGCTGCCAGCTCTTCGTTCTCCTGTGATGTCGACTAACCTTTTTGATAATTCCCTAAAAATGATAATTTTTTCAAAATTATCTAACCTGCATATAAAAATAAATAAAGCACTAAAACAAACTGAAAAAGTTTTTACCTATAATAATATGAACCATTTTTTTATATAACAAAGTTCATAAAAGCATGTGCAGGTTTACATGAATTACAATTTAGCTTATACAATAATTATGGCATTAATATTCTGCAATACTAGTTAATGGCTAAAACTAAGATAATATTTATTAAAAGTCTCGGTAACTACGGTTATATAGACACATTTCACAATTCTGCACATTTTGTACTGCACTATTGTAAACGTTGTTTGTGTTCTAAAAAAGAAATGGTTCGTTTTAACGACGCTGCTTTTTCGCAGACCGAATACAATATTCAAGACCCTGTTAGGTTTAGCATTTTCAACAGGCAACTCTTATTATTTGTACTTCTGGTAGAGTTAGTAAAAACAGCTTCTAAGAATATCCCTAATCCAATGCAAACGAAGAAGACAGAGATATTTGAATGTTTAATATTTTTTCTGACGGAATAAAATGCATTTTATTACGCAACCTTACGCAACCCTATACAATAATATAATTATTTTAAATATCTACTTCAAAATCAAATCCGTGTTCCGTCCGTTCCGTGTTTATAAAACCAAAATAACTTTATTAATATGGGTAACCAAGTATACTTATGAACGTCGACAGAAAAGATGTTAAATAAATTCTAAATTTACATTTAACACCAGTTCGCAAGTCACATTAAATTACGTTTTAAAGTTTTGAATTTATTCAATGATAATTAGCTAATTTCTTCTGGGAGTTTGTTGTAAAACGCATACAATTTCCATATAAAGATAATTAAACCGTACAGACTGTTTAAGTTATGATAACTGGAACATGTCTTACCCAATTTTAAATAGATAGACAATTTACGTTGATCAATTCTTTCAAAGGCGTACTACGCCTTCTAATTGTACAAAAATACAAACCTTTTCTTCTTCATCAGGTATTAGGATAGATTGAATAGAAATAATTTTATACAATAGAAAATGCTAAGAATTTATCCGAAATTTTATCATCTCTCTTATACAATTACCATCTTAAGGATAATGTAGGTTATTATGAAAAGGTCCATGAATGTAGAATTAAAGCAAGTATGCTAAGAAAGATCTCAAGGAGATCTTAAGAAAAAGGTCGTATACATTGCGTTATAAGGTTAAGATATTTTTTCATTTAAGTATTTCCGAACCAATTCGACTTAAGGTCCTCCAAGAAAAGAGCGTACCAATTCTTAAATCTCTGGCATTGAGAGGGTCCATGGGCTGTATGACTGAAAATCAGATCAGCCTCCTGCACGTTTGACCCCTGTTCCATATAAATTTAAATTCATTTGCTCTGAAACGTCATAATGAAATATTCATAGATTGTCACGATTGTTGTAGCTTTTTACGGGTATAGGAATGATAAGCATTAAAAAAATACTATTTATTAATGGAAATTGTTTATAAATGATACTGGGGTTTAAAATGCGCTTAAAGATGGATAATTCGATCGAAGTTCCTAATTGCGCTTTGCGAAAGGAATTTTAAAATTAAGACGAAAAGTTGTATTGACAGTTTTTGCTATAGTTGTTGTAATACACCGGTTCTCGACCAATCAATGTAGTTAAGCAACGTCGGGCGAGGACTGTACTTGGATGGGTGACCGCCTGAGAACACCTCGTGATGTTGATTTTTTTGATAAGAAATGAAAATTATTTTTGGTTTTTGTTTCGAGAGATCAAGCGTACACCAGAATCCCTGTACAATAATTCCGGGGTCCCTAGTTTCCTTGAAAAATACTACTGTTATGACCAATTAAAATATAAATTAATCGAAATGATCTTTGTTCCACCCGGGTTTCCTTTGACACCTATCAAGTTTTTTTTGTCTACATTTCTGAATATTGATATTTTTTTGTAAGTTTGTCTATTAGCAGCTATAACGTTCGTCAACATAATATATTGTTTTACTTATTCCTAAAGTAACAAAAATAAAAGTATTTGTTTATATTGTTCTTTATATAATTGATGTTATAAATAATATAACTGTATGCCCTCAGTGTTTAAAAAATTTAATAAACTCAGTATAAGTCAAATGGTCTTGAGACGCAAAAAAAAAAAAAAAAAAAAAATACATTCACTTAGTGAGAAATTTTAAAGTAGGTTAGTACTGTACATCGTTTCAAACTATTTAAAAACAAGGCATATAACATTATGTTTAATATTTTTACAAAAGTACCGGTAGGTCACATCGATATTATAACACGCATTGTATGTAACTGTGGGCACTAGAATACTATGAATAGTAATAATTTTAGGCGCTCGTTCACAGATATAAACAAATGCTGGAAGTAAATTTTTTGATGTTTTGTAAATACATATTGAATATTATTATTATATTTAATAATATTAATATATATTAAACTATTACGATTTTTGTCGACATATATACATATGTGTAGATTTTTTTTAATCCTTTGGTCTAAAATAGGTCTTTAGTTTTCCTAATTGTTAAATCGTTTCGACTGACCAAGGACTTATTTAAAATCTTACCTTGAACAATCTCATCCTCAGTATCATTCATTTTGATACAGAATCTAACCCCCACATATTAATGAAACAAACTTTTTTTCACTATTCAACTACGCGTAATTTTGGAGGGAAAATTCGTGACCACCGACACAACTTTCCTCCTTGACAGCTCGACGCGTACTGATTTCCCGTTTTCCAATTTCGAAGTTTGCAATTTTCATCGCCAAAGGAATTATTTCGTATACGACATTCTTGGATAATGATGTGGAATTTTTACATCACCTAGATACTTCAAATATTCTCTACGGGTCTTAAAATGTATTTAAAAGACACGTTGTTATTTTATTTGTGTACTTTTTGCAGTAGTTTCGTTTACTGGAAACATTGGATCGTTAAGGGCCAATTAATTTTTGGCATTACTTGATCTTGTAAAATAAACGAATCAGTGGTACTATAATCTCTTTAGGTCGGGGCCTCAGATTTCTGTATCTGTTTTGTGAATCTAGTAGACAAGAAGGTGATCAGCCTTCTGTGCCTGACCCACGCTATCGACTTTTTGGGTCTAAGGCAAGTCGGTTTATTTACGATGTTTTCCTTCATCGATGCAGCGATGCAGCGGCTAAGGACAGATACAAAGAAAGTGCATTGGTACACAGCCGCGTATCGAACCTACGATCTCAGGGATGAGAGTCGCAAGCTGAAGCCACTAGGCCAACGCACTTTGCATTTTAGCCGGTTCTATTCCTGGTTGTTAAAGTAGATTCAATATAATTTTTCCTTTGAATACATATTCTTTAACAATATTAGACCTTTACTAAAATACAATATGTACCTTTAATAAGTTTGTGGGTTATCACTTACATTGGTTTGGTACTGTCCTTTGTCCTTGTTACCTTGTCCTATAAATAATATTCGAATGCCTGTCCTTCAATTGTGTTTAAACTCTCCACACACACACACAAAACTCGCCACAATTCGGAATTTTTTATTTATTTATCACATGTTAAAATGAACATTAATATTTTTAATTCGCGCATATATTTTAAGCAGGCATTATTATAAACCTTGGACTTGATTTTCCTAGTTTTAATAATTAAAGGAATTGGTTTTCCATGTATATAGAATATTTACGTTTATTTACACTTTAGTTAAAGTTTTATAATTTTTTTTGCCAAAAAATTACCAAAGGTTTATTTATTTATATTTATTTATTTATCCTTTATTGCCTTATACAAAAACACACATAACAAAAATAAAAATAAAAAAACAGTTACAAAAGATATAAGGCAAATTTTTCGAAAAAGAAACAAAATTTTACATTGCATGCTGCAATAACAACCACCTATTTTTTAACTTGGAAAAACACTGGGTTCATAACACAGCTAAGACTCGTAGACAAAGTGTAAACAAGTTTTTTACTTATTTATATTAAGCTCAATAGTGAAAACTTATCTCTGTCTCCAAATTTTACGTTAAACATTCATGTAATACAAAACCACCTCGGATAAGCTTCAGAGTCGAGCTGAATGTGAACGAAGGCTTAAATAACAAAGTGCTTTTCACGTATGAACCGTAGGCATTTTGAAGTTTCATGATTATTTAAAACTGTTTGGGATGCCCAATTTGTGTTCTTTGTTCTAAAATATCATATATATTAACAATAATCTTCACAGTACCAGTCGTGCATTCAAAACCCTGCTTTACAGATATTTTGTTCCTTATAATATATAAATACACTTAGAAAATTGACTTGTCGGATTTTGATTTATTAAATTTAGGGCCTGTTTCACAATGTCTGGATAAGTTCCAAATAAGCTATTTATTATTTATTGGTAGGTTAAACTAGTGTTTGTTGCCTTTCACGACTGTCAGATAGCGCTGTTCGTCATGAAACGCAAAGTGTCTTATTCGGAACTTTTATCTTCTAAATAATTTATGTGTTGCATAGCTTTTTGGTACGTCCATACATTGTGAAACAGGCCCTTATTCTTTCCAGAGTCTAAATATTTAAATTTATAAATGGTCACTTTTTGTAACGCTTTATTGAAAAAAATATAACCAATCATAAAAAAACTACTAAATAAGAGGCATGGTAATGGTGGCGCTGGTAGACATGCTTATACGATTTGAGTGTTTTAAAAAAGGGCAAGACAAAAGCACTCGCTACCAATGATGGTTAATATCGAGAGAATAGAAGAAATATGTGAGGTAGATATTATGTAATAGGTTGCCTGAAAAAATAGCTCGAAAGCGATAAGGCCGCCAGTTGCCCTCCTTTTCATTTAATGATGTACAATTTTAATGTTGTAATGTAATGATGTGTGAATAAATAAATAAATATATGTACATAATTATGTATTATACCATACACCCGGACCGTACCTTTTTTTTATAGAACAGGGGGCAAACGGGCAGCAGGCTCACCTGATCTTAAGTGATACCGCCGCGGGCGCCGCCTATGGACACTCTCGATGCTAGCGGACTCGCGAGTGCGTTGCCGGCCTTTTAAGAATTTGTACGCTACCTTTTCTTTTATGACTACCCAAATAATAGGTGGGACTTAAATAAAAAAAATTAAATATGTAGATAATTAAGAATTACCACGATCAATAAATTCTATTGAATTACTCTTAGGTTTGCTCACATTTCTACACAAGTTAAAATTCTTGAGACATACTACGACAATCTAGTCTAAGCGAAAATCTTTTATAAAAACATTCCTTTATTTCATTTCCATCATTTCTGAATTAAAAATTTAACAAAAGAAATATGCAACTGTTTAACGAGAGAGATAAAACGAATGAAAGAAATAATTGTTATATAGTTGAGGTTTATCGTTTGCTACGACTATTCACATGTCTTTGATCTAAGAAAGCTTGCTTGGAAATAGAATTACAGTGGTATTAATAAATGTACATAACCTTTAATTACCAAACAAATATCTAAAAATACATTAAAGTAAATGATTTACAAACAACATATTCAATTGTCGCCTACAATTCTCAAAATTGCCTGCATTTTTTTCTTTTTAATTTTAGGTTTAGGTTGAAAGACTTTATTTCTGAAAAAATACAAAAATGCCACTTACAAGAGAACAATACTTCTGGTAAACATAGCATTGTAGTCGTTCCCAAATAATCACAATCGTACATGCAACAAACTTAAAAGTAAAAGTAACCAAAGACACACGAATAAAAACCAATTATAAGAAAATAAATTAAAAGTATTTTTTTTAACAATGAATGTATTGAAAGAAGTAATATTTTTTATATTTGTATTACCCTACGCATAGCTATATAGCTGTGCGCCTACGTAAGTAAACATTTTTTTGCAATAGTTCGTGCGTATTTTAGGTAATGCAAGATAGCTCGTTTAACGCATACTTCTATGACTCACACATTGCGGTTTGGAGAAAGTTAATTTTCTATATCAGGCGCTTACACTCTGTGCCGGACATGGCCATTATTTGGCTAAGATAAGACTTTTCCTTGAGAAAGTTTCATACACTACCCAAACTTTCGTACATAGGAATTCAAATTGGTTTACAGCCGGAGTTCAAACCAAGACGCATCATGCAGGATCGAGTCTACAGTAATAATTTATTATATATATATATTTATAACCGTATGTTTTACAATGAATAATTAAGTAGGGTTTAAAATGTATATATAATTAATATTGTGTAATAAGCTTTTAATATTGATTTGTTTGATTTAATTATTCAACATCTATTGAAAATATTTTTTTCATTACACAATTATACGATTGTTTACGTCGAAATCCATGTAATAAAGGACTTTCGTAAGTGCTATTAAGTTCTTGAATTCTTAATACCAATATAAGAAAAATCAAGAAGTACATTAGAAAGCTTATTGTTCTGAAGCTAACTCCAGACAGAAACAAACTCAAAGTAACGAGTTTCGAAACTTTGTCTATTTATCTGTCTATATGACGCCAATGGTTTTAAAACTTTAAGACATTAACGCGGATATCTACTATCACCACTGCAGCTCAGACTTTATAGGTGAAAGTTATCAGCTAATATAAAAAAATACAATTAAAGAATACTTTTTAGCATATACGTGTTAATTTATAGTATATATGGCGATAATAAACAGGATTCAGTATTTTAAATACTGTAGTAAGCAATTGACGTTTATTTTCCGGAAACGCACTTGCAACCGAATTCTCGTTTTGGAGAAGTTTTTTGATGAGAGCCTTTAATAAATTTGACGTTTATTAGATCATGGAGATGCACAGCTTTTCCCTACATTTTACCTACCTTTCAGCGTAAACACAATCTGTTAGACAAAGAAGAAATATTACTATAATTAGATTTCCATCTGACTGATTTAGTTTTTAGAATATGTGTTTGTAGCGGTGATGTCACAAAACTTGTAATTAAGAATTACAAAAACTGTAAATTTAAATTGTTATTTCTATCCAAAGTTGCAATATATACATATCCTTATACATTGTAAAAAGCGTAAACTCACAAGCGTTTTAAATACTAGACAAAAAGTATGGCCTTAACGCTATATAATTGTTGTTACGTCTTAAGTATCCTACGTCATTACGTACTTAATCAGCATTATACACGGCAAATCGTTTAAGTTTGATTGTACACTAAAACAATTAACTTGAATTATTATTCTTTAGTCACACAATATCTGTTGCAACATTAACAGTTAAATATATTTTACATTTTCTTATAATTGTTTCGATACGAAAATATAATTTCGTGTATAATTGATTCGCTAAATCAATTATAAACGCTGCCAGTATCATCGGAACCATGTCTTAAGATTCCTTTTGATCATATATTATGATGTTAGTTATAGTTTTTTGTTATATTGTTATCAATGTAATCTGTTTTGGCTTTGTAGTTTGTCATTTATTCAATATACTTTTTCCTTACTTGAGTTGCCTGATAAGGCCGTCCGTCTAAACCCAAAACTTATATATTTAAATGTAACGAAGTATAAATAAATAGAAGGTGAACAATCCACAGATGATAAAGACATGAGTAGTAAATCATAAGTTCATTATTTATCTATGTCAGGTGTTCAGTACAGCCTCGCGAGGGTTTAGGCAACGAATCCATTGTTTGATTAATATACTGTCAGACCACATGGGATTGTTTCATACGAAATATTTGCGTCTAAACAGTTCACTTAGAAACTGTATTATTAAATGTAATACAGTTCTTTAAATTAGTATATATATAATCTGTTACATATTTTATGTTGTTTGATGATTTGCTTTTTAAAAGAGTGCCGATAGTTTTTTTACACCGGCTTTTTCTCACGGCCTACACTCTCTTTCTTCTTTCCCGATGAGTAGGGATGCCTGCAGGTTCAAATTTAATATGATACCTGTATGTCTTAAGTTTTATAATCAAGGTTTTTTTATATTTATAACAGGAGAAACACTACTTATATTGACTACACTACTTGATATATGCAGTAGTGGGTAGATCAATTTAAAAATAAGCATTGTTAAGTGCCTATGTGATACTTTAAATCTGCTATTAAAATCTAAAATTGCTGGAATATTATTATTTACGTAACATTTATGTGATCATGTATTTTAGAATAGATAACTTTTAACATATACTGTAGATATAGCATTATATGTAATGTGGTGAACTTAAATAAATAAATAACCATCAGCCATCATAAACAAATTTGGAATTTTTCTCGTCATCATCTCCTCTCCGAATCATCCTCGACGATTTTGATAAACCTTACAGTTTTATTTCTAAGGTTTGATCCTCTCCACGTGCCTTAGAAATTCGATCGTACCCGCTATTGACGGTTAAGGTCCCCGGTACAGTTAAACAAAGACAAAGAACAATTTAAACTAAAAAAAGCGCCGACCGGAAAACGAACTACACTCACACTCTCACTTTAGAAAAAGTCCGCTGGGCTACCAAATTAACTCAGCTTTTAGAAACGGGTCGTGATAAGTCTTTTGTAATTTAAGTTTAGTTCTAATATTAATTGTTTTAATTAAAATTTGTATGATCTCTTCGTGTATGTCAAGTGGTTCTTTTACCAATGTATGTGTGTCAAGCGTTAGAAAGCTTTTATGAATAAAAAAGTCTTCTCTGTGCCTGCCACTTTCTGTTGACTACGCTACGTACGTAGATAAAATATATTTTGGTAAAGGCGGGGGTGTGAAAACACGATCTCAGAGTTGAGGCTCGTAAACTACCAGTGTTCAGAAAACATAAACGCAAATTTATTTATTTCAATATTGTGTTAAAATATCATTCAATGTTTAACGAAGTCACTGGCGCAAGAAACAGCTTATTTAAAGCATCCAATTGCCAAAATACCTAATTATTATATTTGTATATCACCCTACGTGGTCAATAAAATCCTTACAATAAGCATCTCACATGACGTGTAATAAGGTGAACTAATGAATTCTTACGCTCACGCAAATTTTATTGTAATCGCTGACAGACTAATAAAATATAGTAACATGTGTAAATGCCAAGACAGCTGAATATCTACCCTAAACCAATTTAACGCCAACGTTTCGTAGTAAATTAACTAAACCGCATTTTATGTTAAATACTGAGGATAGACATGTAAATTAGTCAGCATTTATTTATTTCGTCATCCTACAGCTAACATAAATTATATTTAATTACAAACAAATACACTGAAAATATAGCCAAAGATACATGATACATTTTGATACATTTACTACAAAGAGATTTACAAAAGGGAACAAACAAATAAAACATTTTAATACATTTACCTAATTCTGATTTAATTTATTTAACTAAGCCTAATTTGGTTGTGTTGTGTGATGGTGTAAAAGTGTGGGTGTGTACGTGATGGTTATATATAAAAAAATATATAGTTATTTCATTTTCTAGAACTAGAACTTTAGGTTGAATATTTAAGTATATAATCTTGTTTGTAGATAATATCATCAGAATCAGAGCGCTATATCTGGAATAATTTGAAGTTCGCAAGGCTAACTTAATAATTTATTGAAATGTCTTAATAATGTATTTTAGTATTTAGAAAATACAGTTCTAGGATTTAATAAAAGTAACACAAATATAGGAATAATTGATATTTGGTTTTGTTACCTGTACTGTTAATGTAACATCTTTAAATATGCTTAGAAATCGGAAGAGTTCGATAATTAAAACTGCCATTGTAATTAATAATGCGAGGAATAAAAATAAATACGATAGAAATGTACGCACCAAAATGGTGGCGATTTTACCAATGTTTAGCCGCCGGACAAGGAAACTATGTGGCCCTGTATCTTACAACACTACATAAATCCGAGTTTTTTTTTTAATATTACAAAAAAGCCAGTATCAAAGGCTTCCCTCACTTTTATGTCAACTAGGACCCGTGTCACTCCACATTTCCGCTATTTTCAGGAAACCGTCTGAATTTGACAGAGAAGGTTAGAGAACGCTTCAGCCTTTTAATATTCAAAGGGTATTGGTAGTAATTCGTTGGAATTGGTATTTGCCGTACTTAAAGTTGGCTATAAACATTAAGACTTTATGTGAGGCACGATGTAGGTGAGGAAATAAAAACGTACAAATTGTAAATGTTATCTAAAGAATTTTATGAATACGAAACATAAACAGAAGCTATATGAATTACCAAAGTAAAATTAATGTCATCGTAATTTACTTAATAGTCTCTACGGCACATAACTTATATGTGGAATTCCTCGTTATGAACCCATTATATCAATACATATCGATTTTATAATTCATTGGGAAATGTTATCTGAGATTTTGAAAGCATATAAATACTACTATATAAGTTATAATCCAAAATATGCGATAATATTACTATTACTGTTAATGATTACGATTATAGTTATTGTAATATTATTTAGGCCGGCAACGCACTCGCGAGCCGTCTGGTATCGAGAGTAAAATTTGCACCTTGCAATTTCAACTCAGTTCAAAGCGTAATAACTTACATATATTCTAAACTATTAACGTTAGATATATTTAATGTAAATATTTTTTTTTAATAATTTCAAAACTTGCAATCATATCTTTCATAATCGATGGTATCATTTAATCATGACTTTGTTATTATTCCTTAACAAAAAAAAATCAATGCATTTAGGAATTTATAATAAATACTAGCGGACCCGACAGACGTTGTCCTGTCTACACGTCTTTAATTTGAAAATTTCAAACTTTTTTAATCAGCTAAAACATTCTGGACCATTTTGATGAAACTTATTATTCAAATGTTATGACAATAACTAACGATCCAGCACATGGTCTACAATAACACAATGATAACAAAACTTTTTTTTATTTTTTTGTCGGGATAGACTAAAATTAAAATTCGAATATTATTTAAAATTTGACACTGCGATGGTAGCGCCGTCTGTCGCATCCAATGTAAAACATTCCAAAATCAACAACTACTAATAAATTAAAAATTGTGAATCTAAACCATTCCCAGATCCCCTTGAACACACACAAAAAATTTCGTCAAAATCGAGTCGTTTGAGAGAAGTTCAGTGACATACACACTCACAGAAGAATTATATATATAAAAGATATTTCTATGAATAAATGGATAAAATTAATAACTGCGCTTTATTTTTATGTTTGAAGGTGTATTACGTTTTCGGCTTTGTGTATAAATATATTATTATTGTTTAGATATTGTATAATAAGTAGGAATGCTGAAAAGCAAAAAAAAAATAAAATTTACAGCTTTGCTTTTTGGGATATGGATAAAAGCTCATATAAAAAGTAACAAGTATGAAGTTTAATCTTGTAAAGTAAATTGGAGGTTGGAAATCTTAAAATAACTACTCAATATTTATTTAATCATTTCCTATTTTACAGTAACTGAATACTAATACAATAGAAAACTTATTAATGTAAAAAATAAACTAATAAACCTTAACCTTCTTATAACTTAGAATATATGCAATTCTTATGAATTCAGCCAGTGTGCAACTAAATATATCCGTCTCACAGGCAATAATTGTAGAGTCCGCGCTCAAAGCACGTACCACGCCGAGTGTGATTATTTGCCACAGAGCAGTCACAGACAGCATTTGCAGCAGTCTCTCCAACATTTCCGCAATATATATGTCTCAGCCAGCTAGCTTAATTAGCCGTTTAATTAACCCTTTAACTAAACGACGCCGTTTAACTAGCGGCCTGAAAGATGTTCAGCCATTTAATTAAACAGCTAGGCAAATGACCTGGATCGATGAAGTTTCATTAAGTAATGAAACTTAGGCAAGTGCCTAGCTTGTTGACTGTTAATTTAAATTTAATTCCATTTTCTGCCACTCTGAAACTGTTCAAACTGTCAATATGGCGCCGGTAAACCACAACTTTGCTTTGGTTTTTTAAAGTCATGAAAAATAACAAGTACTACATAACATCATATTAGGTCAACTTACCCTGTCCTATAAAAAAAAATTAAAAAATTGTAGCAATTTTCAACCTATAATCGTTGTTTATTGCCTGCTCATAACTCGTGTAACATACCAGCGTTATGATTTGTATGTTACAGGAGGCAAATGGGCATGAAGCTTACCTGTTGATAAGTGACACCTCCGGCAACTCGCACTGCCATAAGGCTCGCAACCGCGCAGCCGGCCTTTGGTTTGGAAATACTTCAGTGGGGAGACGGTCCCACATAGTGGTGGTGTGCGGCAGAAGTTGCCTTAACAAACGCTCAGGTCCACACCTGGAGAGGTGACGAGGAATGTCAAGAATTTTGTATTATTTTTTGACGTCCAATGATGAAATTCAGTTGCAGGTTTAACTCCGAACCGAACAACTCCTCTAATCACTCTCCATGGTCAACGCAGTAGAAGATGCAGAGATATCGTACATCTCTACGCAACGCCAAGCATGAAGTCGCTCGGAAAGTGACTTGACTAATATTGATGTAAAGTGTTTAATATTATGGAATCGAATATTATTTTAACTATTCATAAAGATAAGATTATAAAAAATACAATGATAGATATAAATAGTAATTTTTGACGAAAAATTTCGTTCTGCCCACGTGAGCTATAGAAGCATTGTCGTAATATATTCATGATGTGGGAGTAAATCCTTTTTTATTGGCTCAAACAAATTTTTAAATGATTTCATACAAAAAGGCTCGTTTCTATCTGCGTCCTTTTTTTACCAAATTAAAAAAAAAACATATAACTGTTTATTTGTGCGACCAATGTGAGTTACAATCATCAGAGATATTCAAGACACCCTTCATGGTCTTTGGAGGGATACCAAAAATTTGTTTATTCATACGTGTAGCATTATGTAAGATTTGGGAACCCTCTTAAGTAAAAAATACCAGCGTTCGCTTCCCAGCTTCATAGTACATTCAATTAAAAAAAATATATCTATATATATATTATTTAATTTTATCTTTTATTTTACTTTTTATATTTTCAACTGTTTCCAAACCGCTTGAGTGCTTGAGTGTGTGGATGCATGCGAGTGATCCGATGTGAGTGAGTGATGGAATGACATGAGTAATTACATATAAGGTCTCAGGTCCAACACTTGTGTGTGTTATAATAATTATAAGCCAGTCCTTTCATCGTATTTATCGGGATATCAATAAAAAAATCAATATTCGTACCCGACCATACTAACAACATACTAACCACTAACAAAATAAAGCAGTAAATATTAAATATAAGAAAATTTCATTTAATTACGATATTGATGCTATAAGACAGTATCAATCATAGTAATGCCGCATAGGCAAGTATTGTCTGAACTTGTCAAAATAATTAAAATAACAATGGTTAGATCAAGATAAGTTATTTAATATCCTAAAAAGGGTCAATTAAACCTATTTGGCTTGTTATAGTTACGTGCTATCAACGATCTGGAGTAATTATACTTACGAATATGGCACAATAGTCAATTAGTTTGATAGCGATGACATTTGCTGATTCCTTGTTTGGTGCGCTTGCAATAATTTATATGGATTAATGAAGAACTGGAGATTCCTAATTGGGTCACTAATAAGCCAAACATTATCTTACCTTACTAGATCTATATGTTTACGATAATCACAAATACAAAGATCGAACTACTTCTAAAGCTGTAATCAGCCTTTTAGCTTTTATAAGATTTATTGACCTAATTTCGGAGCAATTTAGCAAAGTCTTACTCGATTATGGTAATTCGCAAATATTTATAAACATCAGCATTTTTATAATTCAGCAAAGCTTAATTGATAAACAAACGGTAACGGTATTAAAACACAGACACAAATTGTGTCACCTCCATTTTGACACGTAATAAAGATCTGAGCTAATTTATTTTAACTATCGTTATATTTATCTCGATTAACGACCTCGACGTTATCCGAAAGCGTGATTTGAAGTCGTAAAAATGCATCATTAAAGCCAAGGAAATGGCATGTAAAAATTAATACATCTAAGGGTACGGCGGCGTGTCGACAAATTACAGTGATAACCTTGCTATCTTCGTAATGTTTCAGAGGGGAATTAACATATTCTATTTATTATATTGATTTCAAAACCTGGCGTTCCACAACCAAGCACTGCTGCAGACGACTTCTATGTGATATCAGATGCATGTGGAGGTATTCCCGAACTGTTACGACTTAGGAGCGTTAAGAGCGTGTCATATACAACACCCAATTGTAAATCACTTAATCATTTGCCCTGCGCCATATAAAAACTTTCTGCTTCTGTGCGTCAGGCTAAACCTTGAATGTAAAATAAAAAAATCGATACATTAATCTAAGAACTTTATATCAATAGCAAACGTCTTAATGTACGAAATAATATATTTTATTCTCGTATATTACACCGTTTAAATTGGAGCATTCGAACATCCGCGTCTATCTATAGACTGGCTGTCCACTGTCATCCGTACATCTTGGACAAGTTCGAGGTCGTTATGATACTATTTTATTCATGCGCATCGATTTTATAATTACTTGGTATAGCTTTTCTGTGTTTATTATATGTGAGTTCTATGATCATTCCTTCCTTCCATTCTTTACTTTCTTTTGCGGACTAGCGACTTATTAACTGTGGATGCACGACCTCAAATTATTCAAAGAGTGTACTCCCTCAAAGGTCGGCCACACACCCACTAAAATGCCCTTAATGAGCGACTCGTAGGCTTGTTTGCCACCCAAATATATAAATATTTCTAAATTGTCTTTTCACTGACACACTTACAATCTATCCTTAACTTAAGACTAGTAATGCCTTTCTTAATTTAATAATAAATACATTTAAGAAAATGTCTATAACACTACTTACACACTTACTTTTTATAAGGGAAAGATACTCTGTTCTTGTGTTACTTACCACTGCTTAGCACTTTAGATTAAATAGAAATATAATTAAATAACAACATTAAGGTCATATTGTATCACAAGTCTCAATGACAAATCATATTTATTTTGATGAAAACTCATAAACTATCTAACATCCGGACATCAAAATTTCAACCGCGTTATTAAAATAAATTAAACATTAAACTATCAAGGACACATAATTCATCTGGTGATGTAATGAATATAGCGTAAAGACTCACCACAGGTGAACCAAGCGTAAATATTTAAATATAGAGTTTGTTTTTCTGGCACACCTCGTCACTGTCAATGTTTAATTTACTAATATCTTCTTTAGTGGCGTTCCAAAAGGACCTTCAGTTATAAAACTGAAGGTCATTTTGCTGTTCATTACCCCTTGTGTTCGGCGTGAGATCCTACTACTTCTAATAAGGCCTGTAACGATCTTAAATTGGAATTGGTTGATCGGTCCAGCCAGCAGAACGGCCTTTCACGCCTTTCACTGTATCTGTCAGCACAAGCGTCTGCAACTTATTATGACCACAGAATGCGATGTATCCAAAGACTATCCTTGTTGTAGGTAAAAAAAAATGATTTAAAACAAATGGCTGTTACTAATATAATATGTACTCGAAATGGAACTAATCTCAGCGTCCGACCAACCATTTACAGAAGATAAACCTCTCCTTTAAAAGTCGAGAATTATCACTGAATAAATTCATAATTCTCGTTAATTTAATCGATAAAGCTATTTAAAAATTTGACGGGATTGATTTACTCCAGTTCGAACAATTTTTATGACTGAAAGTTTCTTGCCAGTTCTTCTTGCCCGCTCGACGCCCTTGACTTGTGAACTGTGAACATCTTTTTAGTTGTCGTTCATAAGTGTTCTTGGTTAACTATATGACTTAATCAATGCACAGAATTATTTTCTACCAATATTACCACAAATATTTACTAAAATAATCAAATTTTTATAGTAAATAAACGGAAAAATTGCATGTTATTAAAGAAACTAAATAAACAGAATTGCCCAACCGCCTGGATATAAAATAAACTTGGAACTTTAGTCATTTACCGCTCCGTATTTGTTAAACATATTTACAGTGAAATAATGCGGCACGTAACGATAGAATATCTCGGGGAATTCGCTTTAATATACGTAAAAATTTGAATGAATCAATTAAAAAACCTAGAACGAGTTGCAATTTGAACTCCAGAACATTCTTAATCTGAAACAATTCTCGAGCGTCTAAACAGGAAGCAAACATTTCATATCATATATGTACATACATTTTCAATCTTCTTTTTTGCAAATCCCTATCCCTCTCTGCTGTTACTTGCTATATCTTTAATTTGCTCTATCCACCTTCTAAGCTGTCACCCTCTTTTCGTTTGCTAGTACCAGTTTAGTGCTTTTCTGCTCTACTTTTCTGTTCCTCTTGCCATGTGCCCCACCCATTTCCACTTTAGTTTTTTTGTTATTGTAGCATCAGTTTAAGTCCTGAAGCTGTTGACATTATTCTTTTCGTTTCATCGATCTTTAAAACATTTGCGTTGCTTTTGCAGCTGCGTTTAAGTTTTAGATAGTCAAGATATTTCTTTAAATTACCATGCTCTTAGATTTCA
This sequence comes from Pieris mannii, assembly GCA_028984075.1. Taxonomy (NCBI): domain Eukaryota; kingdom Metazoa; phylum Arthropoda; class Insecta; order Lepidoptera; family Pieridae; genus Pieris; species Pieris mannii. The sequence goes on along the minus strand of CM054779.1, from coordinate 11,619,882 downwards.
CGAGGGGCCCAAATAATCATAATCCATCCCTGCATATTTAAATACGTTCTCGCAAATATGTCGAAGTTGGCTTTTAGCCTCAAGATAATCTAGTGCGACGCGTTAATTAATATGGTGCTATTGTTAATTGAAATACTAGGAGGTAATAAAATGTAATGAAATCAAATGGATCATCAAGGATAAATCAATTACCTATTACCGTAATAGTTTAAGAACTGTCCTAAATTAGTAGTTTAATTGTAATTAAAAAAGCAAAAAAAAAAGGTTATGGAGTAACAATTGTTTTTTTTTTGTATAGAACAGGGCAAACGGGCAGTAGGCTCACCTGATGTTAAGTGATACCGCTGCCCATGGACACTCTCGATGCCAGAGGGCTCGCGAGTGCGTTGCCGGCCTTTTAAGAATTTGTACGCTCTTTTATTGAAGTTAAATGTTGTGGAAGAATAGGGAACCTTTTATTATACGTTGTTTAAAATGAATACATACAATTTTATTTTTATTATTATGAGATATCGGCAACTGTTACATTATCTTTATAATTCGATTCGAAATCCATGTCGATATTGAGAAAGTGATGAAACATTAATACTGTACACATATATATTAAGAATCTATTTCTACAGCTTATAATAGCTCAGGGCTTATAATAGCTGCTGGTTAAAAAAACATTCTAATTTATAACTACAAAAAGAACTAATCAAGCCAAAACTGTAACATTAAATAATAAAGTTCCCGAGCTAATAACCTTTTTGTTGGCTTACATCTTGAGGGCTTAAGACGTACATAATAGATAGTTAGGACCAATTACGTTTTCTGCTGATTTCCCTATACAATAGAGAATTTGAAAGAATAACTATTTTCTATAAAATAAATTTATAAGAAAAAAAATATGTCAATGAAATTATATATTATAAGGGATTTGGTGCATAGAATTAATCTAAATCTAGGATATGGTTAGGAAATGTTTATTTTATTTTTAATGATTTTAAATTTTCTTATTTTGTAAGAATTTAAAGGAAAAATAAAGCTTTAAAAATTGTTGCTATTCAAAACATCTCCGACGAATGATACTTTCGTAAGTTTAACGTATAAATAGAACACATATTAAATTAATTATAACAACTTTCATAATAAAGGAAAAGTCGTAAAGCTTTGTCTTTCCGATTTCACTTTAGCTAGAAAATTCCCTGATTTCTTCTAATCGCATGATTTGATGGAAATCAAATTATCTTTTCCGTTTGAAGACTGAAGTAATTTATATCAGAATAAATCATATTTGTGCACTTTAACTGAAATTAAAGTATAATTATAAATCTATATAATTTGAAAAAGTTACTTAAAAGATTTCACATCAAAGAACGTAACCCAATAGTATATTTCTTTTTCTTTTTTTTTTGACGTTCATAAGACGTGTACATTATGTTACCTATATGAATAAATGATTTTTGATTTGATTTGATTTGAATAGTGGCAAAATATTAAATATGTTATGTCAATAGTTCACAGTTAAAATATATCATATATTTTTTTTATTTAAAGCCTTTTTTAATAAGAAATTCATGTCAAAATAATAAGAAAAAAGGTAGGCTATCTAACGGGTTAATAAGAAAAAAATACATTCCAGTAGCGATACAATATTATGTCTGCAGATTGTATCCGATTCGTTGTACATTTATTTTTAGGGGGCAAACGGGCCCAAATTGATGTGAAGTGATGAGCCGCCCATGTACACTCTCAATGCCAAAGGGCTCGCGAGTGTCTTGCCGGCCTATAAACAATGAGACGCTCTTTTCTTGAAGAACCCTAAGGCGAATTTGTCTTATTAATTAATTTATTGACAACTAAATGATTTAAATTTTTTTGAGTTTTAAACATGCCAGTTTCACTACGATTGCCTTTATCGTTAATTGCGCACTTAGAAAGAAGTTTTTTGGTGCGTGGCCGACGTTGATTCAATCGCTCAATCAATCTTTCACCTATTTTCTTATCTCAGTCAGTTGGCTTGAAAAAAAACTATAAAATACTAAAAGAAATATATTATCTTATCTTACATTGAAATATATCCCATCCATAATCTTAACAGAAGTTTACAGTTTAATATAAAATAAGTGTTTCAATTTCTCAAATCTGATTTATCGTTCGAGATCTTCCTTTGAAAGGAAAAATAAACATGCTATTTGTAACCACCTGGCGGTTATAAATCTTCACGAGTGCCATCGTAAAGATCAATGAAAATCCACTTTTAACAAATTTTTAACTTTTAAGCCGTCCTCTCAGATCGTAGACAGTGACGTAGTGTAGATAATGACGTAGATGACGTAATTTTTCAAAGCAGATTGATTACTTATTTAAGTACACAATATTTAGTCTTTTACTGATTTAGCGAAAGACAATTGTTCATAGACAGTTTATCAAAGACAATATATTGTTCTTGGTAGTGAAGCAAATACGTGAACACAAAAAATAACAGCTTGAATTGCAAACCAACTTTTACATCGCAAATTTGGCGTCACATGGAGTACCATTACCAATTCTTTCCACATAAACATATTCAACGAGAAGCGGTTCAAATCGTCGACGACCAGTCACTTTCTGAGCAGCTTCATCCCTTGGCATGGCATGGAGATGTGGGGTCTCTCTGCATCTTCTGCCACATTTACCATGGAGAGTATTCAGGGGAGTTGAATAGATTAATACCTGCAGCTGAGTTTCATTATCGGATGTCGAGGCCGACTACGAAATTCCACCCGTAGTACCTCGACGTCCGTCGTTCCATAACTGAGCGTTTTTAAGACAGTTTTGGCGTGCAAGGCCGGCAACGCACGAGCTAACTGGCAATTGGAGTGTTTATGGACGGCTCTATCGCTTAAGATCAAGTGAAACCGTTTATAAAAAAATTCTTCCTGTTCTGGTCTCTGGAAGTGTTTTTGATTACAACAACAATAATAATACTAAAGTCTTTTTAACTTTAAATAGCCATTATACCAAAATTTAAATACTAGAAATCTAATATTACACGCATTTCATCGACATGTTTTTATTTATGAGTATTTGATATATAGAAACTGTTCTAAATTTCAAGTCTAACCTTTGTAAATCACTTGAACCCACATTATAGCAACAATTGAATGATACGGCGTGCACATTCAAAGTGGTGCACCCAATAAAACAATTTCGCGGTCGGTTAACAAGGAAACAGACGGAACGGTTCGATTGTTAGCTCAATATACTCTAGATAAACTGTTCAACCCGAATAATAAATGTTCTAGACTCAAATCTATTACTTTGAGTACAGTTGTACCTAACTCAAGAATTAAAAATAAAATACATTAATTATGGAACATAAGATAGTTATCACTTATGTCATTAAATTTGAACCTGTATCCCTACTCATCGGCAAAGAAGACAGAGGCCAAAAGAAAAGCCGGCGTAAAAAACTCTCGGTGCTATTTTAAAAACGAAAATCATCAAACAATACTTATTTTGTAATTATATAATTACGTCTGTTAAATTAATATAAAAATACCTTTTTTAAATTAATTTAACAGACCCATTCATCGTTTAGTCGATATCAAATACCCCCTGTATTATTAATATAATATTAATATTAATATATACAGATAATGTAACTTTTTCTACAGCTGTGATACTGTTTGACATTCAACACATGTAGTCTTCAGTCACCCTGGCCACGCACGCTCTAAACCACGCGAAACGTCGGAAAATTTTAAATTATGTTAAATAATTATAAGGTTATAATAATACATAGCTTCAATCAGGTATTCGGTATTCGGAAAAAGGTGTTTTCTTTAAATGCCTTTATTCTTTATTATTATTTTTTTTCAACCAACATAATGTATAAGTACTATATAAACACAAAATTACCAGTTTTCTCCTAGATGCGTATGCGTCATCTTAAGGGCGTGTTGGAGAGCTGAGGTGTTTTAGGGGGCAGGATCTTATGACCAATCTGAATAGCAGAGGGATTTGTTTGAGCATTTTCAACTCACACTCATTTTTGTGTGTGTTCAAGTGATTTAACACTCGCTCATACGGTGAAAGTAAACGTCGTGGTAAAACTGGCATGTCAACACAAACTTTAATGTTCAAAATATCATTTTTCAGCTGAAAAATTATTGAATGAAACGCGAACTAGCTGCTGTGAATCTGGCAGAATGACGAGCGGTGTGAAACAGTCTGCTCTTTAGCAAAATGCTGAGCCAAGGCCAATTACAGCCACAGCACCTAGTTCTTTAATAGAAAAAAATATTATCTCCCATTCTTTTTTTATTATAATTGTTATTTTCTGTACTCTGTTTTGTTTGTAATAAATATTTTGTCTATGTCTAAACGTGTAATATACCCTTAACAAAACAAACGACAGGTTTCTCTACCCACAAAGGCTTCGCAAATATCAATCGGAGTAAGGCACTCGAAGAAGCAATAAAATTGTATTGTTAAACCTCTTCTTGAGTTTGTTTACTTATTGTTTTCATTTGGAAAACGGGAATGTTGTATATATAGGTATATGTGGATATGTGTGTGTACATATATTTAATTCTTTTATATATTTCTCACTTAATATGCGTTTTACTGAACGTAAAGAAAAGGCTGCCTATTGCACCTAATAAAACGTATTAGTTACATCATTTTAATATACTAAAGTAGATATGAATCACATTGTTGTACTAAGTATGGCAAGTGCTATGATTTGGAATTCGTACCTTTGGTAGTAAATGATTTATTAATTATTTCAAAACAATTATTTTTATTTATTATTATTGCTATTTTTTCTTTGATATTGTTTTATTATATTCAATTAGTTATAGTAACGTTTGTTTTAAGGTTTTTTTTGTTTCTTTTGTTAATTATTTTTCATTTTTTGTACTCTACCTTCTGTTGGTGTTTCTTTATCGTTGTTTCTCATTAGGGTTGCCTGGAAGAAATCGCTTGTAAGCGATAAGGCCGCCCTTTGCCTTATATCTTTTGTAACTGTTTTTTTTATTTTTGTTATGTGTGTTTTTGTATAAGGCGATAAAGGATAAATAAATAAATAATTCTTTATCGCATTGGATTTTACGTCATCTCTAATGAGCTCTATTTAAATACTAAATTGCCTGTTTTCATAAAAACTAAATCAGGCAATTTTTTCATAGTAATACCTCCGATTGACAACACCAAGGTTAGCACGGGAGTGGCCAGTCTTTATGGTCTCTCTTATTGCACTCGTTTAATTACTCATTCGTCTCCCTCTGTCAAATTTTTATTTAAGCTGTAACGAAAAAACAAATGAGTAAAGTCAAAATAGTGCAATCAGACTGTTTTTGTTTTTTATTAAAACACTTCAGTTTCGAGTGCGATACTAAGAGATTAACATCGAAGAGATAAAGTACGAAAAGCGATAAAGTACTGTGTAAGTGATCGTATTTTGTGTGTGGTAATTAGTGTTATTCCATAATTAGCGGCTTCAGTAAATAAATAATTTATTTGCAAGAACGTGGTACATTTGGATTTTTTTTAGTGTAGACAAATTCCTCGATGATTTATTTAAACATAAAGAGATTTACGGCGTCTTCTATTTAATCTCCTACTCGTTATATTACCATTAACATTCACACAAATTGTACATCTATCTACCATAGTCTAGGTCTATATTGACATTTAATATGTAGGTCCGAAGTCCTTAGCTGACAGGTGAGATATTGGATTGGGTCATGATTGCTTCGGTCACGCGGTCTCATGTTAAATTCCTATTGGACGTTTCGAATTTAACAAACGACATCCTAGCGTATTTTTCCATTGTTCTATCAAAGTTAACGCCTTTTTTGGTTACCACTGACTCGGGAAATAGCTTTTAAGGTATAAATTATACAATTATAATATATAGAGGTACACATAGTTTTATTATACACACAAATATTTATTTATTCTGAAGGTTTAAAGTAAATCAAAAACAATCCTTTAATATTAAAACCCAAGTATTTTAATAACAATATGTAGTATGAAAAAATAATTTAATACTATAGTATCAAAATACCACACAAATACCATTACTTTCACATCATCACACAACACCGCCGAATTAGGTATTATTTAATTAATAATTAAAATATAATTCTTAATTAAATTTTTAAACCTTTTTGTATATATTATGCATTCCATCTTTGGCTATATATTTAGCAGATAAACTATTTAACTAGAGGAATACAAAACAAATAATATTTATATAAAATTTATCAAAATAAATAAAATTAAGACACTATGTACATATTTTTATTTTGTAAAAGTCTTTGGGTATTCGTAGCTTCAACGTAATCGTAGGACCTTTCTCTTTCGTAGCCAACCACCGTTAACACTTAGCTACGCAACGCTACAATTGTAATGCTACGGAGCTACGGCTAATTACTATGCTCAAGGAGGCTCGAGCTTAATGCTTCGTGCGGAACTTTTTTAATAGAGAGAATCGTAATTTCACTTTGACACCCACAATTCTCTCCGACGGGTACCTTCTCGTTCACGCTAATTTCATAGCATGTACTGATTTGACAGTAAATAAATTCCCTAATAAATTCCTTCTATACATAGCATAACAAGCCAATACAACTGACATTAAATAGTAATAAAAATTTAAATACTTTAGCAAAATAAATTTCAAGTTACTTTGTATGACTGTTATAATCTATTCAGATCTCATAGTTTTGTAGATTAAATACGTTATTTTGAATTTCTTGTACACTAAGTGTAAAATCAAATCGAATACCAATCGCATTTATTTGTTTTATTGTATTTCTCTATTAATGTTCATAAGTGTACAATGTGTTAACTTAATGAATAAAAGATTTTGAATTTTGAATAATTTAAATTACTTAGGTGGGACCACTAAGTAAAGTAGCACAAATTAATCAACAAAAGTATTATTTGAATTAATTATTCATGCTGAAACTGAATTAGCGGAAAATTAATATTCATAGTTATTTTATACAACGAGCCACGCAAAGCGTATAAAAATAATATTTATTAAACCTTACGTTTTAATAAGGTTGTTGCCAAGAGTATTTTCTTTAATTATACCAGCGACCCGCTCTAGTTTCGCATTCTCACTTTTGAAGGTACTAATTACATAGTAATGTTTGTAATTAATAGAAATTATCAAAGTTTTCTACAGGTTATCTTTATACAATTTGTCCTGAATCTATCGTCGGCGTGTGTCAGGTACAGGAGGCTGATGAACTACTTGCCTATTAGATGATCATGAAACAGACACAGAAATCTGAAGCCCAGACCTAAAAAGGTTGTAGATTAGACAATTATTTACAATTAAAAAATATGCAATGATATTATTTCTTCGTCCTGAATCATTATGTTTATTAATAAATATTAATTAAATTGAGTTTATAGTTTTAATAGAATTTAGAATTTAGTATGAATTTGTGCTTAGTTTTTTGTTATAATAGGTAAAACTGTGCTTTATGTTTATATTTGAATGTGTATTCCGTTTTTGGCTTTTGTGTATAATATAATTATTTGAATATTGTTTAATTAGTAGCTGTAGGAATACTTTAATAAAATAAATAAATAAAGCTTCAAAAAATACTACTACGTTTTACTATCCATAATCATTACAAAACTTCAACGAAAGATATTTAAAAAATTGATCTTAATTCTACCTACAGTTATCCATACAAATTTTTGAAGAGAAGGGAAGAAATTGCGAAGAAATCAAGAGATTGTTTGCTGAAACACTTGATCGTGGGATTTGAATATGGAAAACTAGACTGAATTGAAAATTTTTATCACCGTGAGAATTCTAAATTGGGGATTTTGGCGAAATTTTGTATGCCTATTGGTTAGGTCTGCAAATCGGACAACATCTATTTTTCATCCCCCTAAAAATTAAGGGTGGTCCAACCCTAAATTTTTATTTTATAGACAAACTTTTTTTTTTTTATTCAATCAAAAATCATTTATTCATGCAGGTAACATAATGTATACTTATGAAAGTCAAAAGAAAAGAAATATACATTGAATGCTTCTAATTTTACATTTACTGCCAACTAGCTTGAGTTTGAGAACTCTCAAACCGAGGAGGTAGAACGGAAGAGAAGAACTGGCAATAAACTCTCCGCCACTCTTTCCAATCGCCAAGTTGAAACCTGTAAATTTTTTGCTTCATTATGGATATCTGATTGGCTGATAGCCAAATTGTGACGGTATTCTTGTATCGTAGTTACCAACGTAACTTCTATGTCATAGTACATTTTTCGGGTTTTTGGCTCCATTTCAACTCTTCAAGGAATTTTTATTAAACGTCGATTACATGTGTTTGTAATACATTTGGTTGTAATAGACTTAATTCGATTGCCGAATGTATTTTAATGATGGTTGAAACGGTATGTTGATTCCGTGGGTTTAAATTTATTTATGATACAGGTTAAGCTACATTCCAATCAGATTTAGACATAGACATATCATTTATTACTAACAAAAATACACACACACATAAACACACAAAACAAAAAAATCTAAGAAAATATTAAATGAGAGATATCAAAAACAGTAAAAAAAAATATAATTTTTTTTTTATCTTTTCCCATTCAGTTCGTTTCGAATGTGTAATGGTTGTGTGCTGATGCTGTAATTTGTCCTGGCTCAGCATAATGCTGAGAAGCAGAATGTTCCACAGCGCTAGTCATTCTGCCAGAGACAACAGTAGCTAGTTTTTTTGTTAACCGCTCAATGCTTTAGTATGTTCAAAAATACTCACAACAGCGTACGAAGCATAAAAAATTGCTTAAACTTAATACAACCTAACGTTAAGTCTGCAAATTAAATGTGTTTAAAACACTGACAATTGAAAAAAAAAAGCAAAATCTTTTTATCTAATTCTAAAAGATCTTCCATATGGAATCCATACGATATTGCGAAACCTTATATAAAATGCAACACATCATTAACTTCTGGCTAATATATCAACGCGTCGGCTCATTGCCAAAATTTAATTAAACCAGAAATGTTTTAGAATGTCAACAAAGTATTGTATTTTCTATTCATGTGTTTTATATACGTTATTATGTACTTCGCTGAGCAGTGTTGACCTACTTGCTTTAGCGACTCTCATGCCTGAGGTCGTAGGTTCGATCCCCGGCTGTGTACCTTTGGACTTTATTTCTATGTGCGAAATATACATTCGTTCAAACGGTGAAGGAAAACATCGTGAGGAAACCGGCTTATCTTAGACCCAAAAAGTCGACGCTATGTGTCCGGCACAGGAGGCTGATCACCTACTTCCCTATTAGATTAACAAATGATCAGATACATATACATAGACATAACAGTTATTACTAACAAAACACACACACAGAAACAAAAAATAACAATAATAAAAAAAAAGAATGACAGCTAACCAAGTTTTTTTAATAACAAGGTAGGTTTTAAGTATGTAATGTGAGTGTGCTGTGGTTGTAATTGTCACTGGCTCAGCATTATGCTGAGGAGCAAACTGTTCTGAAGCCCTGATCATTCTGCCACATTTGGTCGCGCTATATTTAAAAATCCCACGAAATGAAGCTGGAGAATGGCGATCTCCCGAGTACAACTCCTAACTATGTACTTGCTTGGTTTTTTTAAAAAGAACCTTAGGCCCGGTAGCGCCTCTGATTTGTTATTTATTTTACTGGTATATTTACAAAAAATATTATTTATTATTTTATTATTTATTTCAGACATACACACATTATCTTTACAGCCTATGCCAATACGACAATGTGGAGAAACATTTAATAAAAATATAATAATGTACATAAAAATTAGACACATAATTTACACAATATAGCTACTGTGAATTCACTCTGCATACATACAAATATGTCGATAGTATCGGAGACAGCATTTAGTAAGCGCAACGTCCTGGATAACGGGGATCTGTGTAACAGACTGGTTCTTGCCTTTGGTATCGCAAATAACCTAGGCCTTCGCTGTCGCACATATCCCATAGGTACTAATAAGCCCAGTTCCTGGAGTACACTCGGGTTACACACTATCCCCTCAAGACTTTCAGTACGTAGTAGGCCAACTGTAAGTCCCGTCTGGTTTCCAATTTGTTGTACCCCACCATCCCTAATACAATTAATGTTGGGTACATTAAAAGATAGTAAGGATAGACGCCATATAGTCTGTTATAAAAATATAATTCGTAGAGCTAGTGAATGTAATAATAAACAGGAAATATACAAATAGTAGTTATAGGCATAATCATAGTGCAAGTCATAACAACTCTTGTACTTCATTAAACTAGTTACGATTTTTAACTCGTAGACAACCAATTAGTTTCATGTCGCTTGGCCTTGTTCATTGAACAGTGAACATTTTTCATCAGAACTCATTGAGAATCATGACTGTTAATGACGTTTTATAATGAAAAGATTCTAAAGAGGTCACATTTTATGACAGTGTAGTAAATAAAATACAGGTCAAACAAACATCTGTATGTGATTCATATTTAAGACCTTTATTACACGATTAATACCCCAAAAGCAACATAACTCGAAATTTATGCAGATTCTTGCACATATTTTAATTTAGGATCATTGGTTAGTCAGCAGAGTCGGCAAGACTTATCATTTTTGCACGAAATTCTCAATGGAAGGATAGATAACTCCATTCGCTGTCGTTAATTTATCTAAGAATCCCTCCCATATTCGACAAGATGATCACATTCGTTCCCTGTGCCTCTTAAGAATACGGAATACCTGCATATTTCGCCAATACTTCGGGTTTTATTTAACTATGGAATATACCAATATACTAATAATGAGGATATTGGTATATTCCACCTTACCAAAGATGATAAGAAGGATGTAAGGAAATATTTCAAGAGGTGGGTATTTTTCATTCATTTTTTAATGTTTTTGTGCATTAATGTACCGAGTTCAGTTATACGTTTCATATAATATATTGTTTATCTATATAATCTGTTTGGGCTATGTATATTGTCTTTTTTGTATTATAACATGTATATTAGCTTTAAGATTACTAATTAATAACTTAACAAACAGATTTCTAAAACAACCTACGGTAGTATAGCACTTTTCAAAGTAATAACTAGTATTAATATCATCGTGTTTCTGTACTGATATTCCGTACTTAGTACGTAATATAAAAAACCATATGTGAGCCAATGAGTAATTTCAACGTAGTTTTATTAAGAAGGTAGATATTATGAAAGATTCTCATGGAGACATGTTATAGAACGGATATACACGTCTGAATTAAACATGTAACTTAACGAGGTTTAGTGCTAGGAATAGCCAACTAATTAACACCGCAAGTTTGCTACAACGACTCGGCGAAAGGTCTCTATGGAATTACTGAAAATGTCCACAGTTATATTGTTAATCCGAGACAATCTGTTAAAATGACCATTAATCGATGAGCGCAACTGAGAGACAGGCATGTAAAAGGGTTTATTTCTGAACAACTAATTGCTGCAGTAATTAGGATTTTAGCAAGCAATTGCGTATGAAGGCTAAAACACTTTTTGGGTCGCTGTGCCAGCTAAGTTAATAGAAAAATACTAGACCTAGACTAGAGAAACTAATCTAAAATCCAGTTTCTTCTACAACACATACGGTGCCCTTCAATGGAATCGCAAACCCAAAGTCAGAATTTTAATTCAAATTCAAAAATCATTTATTCATGTAGGTAACGTAATGTACACTTATGAACGTAAAAAAAAAATATACATTTAATGCTTTCAATTTTACATTTCCTGCCAAATTTCTCAAATCAAGGGCGTAGAACGGAAGAGAAGAACTGGCAATAAAATATATGTAGAATATATACTATAATAATTTAAACTGAAGCTTCAATTAAATATATGTTAGACAGCAGTGAGAGCACATGAAATTCTCAGTTGTGTAAAATTAATGAACAGACCCAAAATCGGTAGTCATTTTTTAATCTTAAAAATCAAATTCATGTTTTTTGTAAAGTGAATATTTTGAAATGGATTATATCTATGTCCTTGCGATAAATCCTGTAGTAATTTACGTGGAAGGTTATCGAGCTAATCCCCGATTACGTCATGTGATTGAATCATTTTTTTAATAGAAATCATTTTCCTAGAAAAAAACTGAAATTAGAACAACAATAACTACCGTCTAGGCCTCGCACGTCTGAACAATATTGTAGGATTTAACAAATTTCAATTTATTATTTGAAGTGTAAAAACATAAATGTTTACGGAAATTCACATACATAAATTAGCATTTTTTGGCATGGTATAAATTATACTATTCATATATCAGCAGCAGTACCCATGGCATGGTAGTCTTTGATATTTCCAGATGCTTTTCCTAATACGCAAAACTCACTGTCGACTTTTTGGTCTAAGGCAACTTTTTCTCACAATTTTTTTTCTAAGTACGAAGAGAGTAAAATGAGGACATAGAAAGAATAGTCTCCATGTGAAAAAGTGACTTGAACGTCCTCAGATTTGTGGGTCGCATTCTCAAGTCTGATACCAACTCAATAAAACCATGTTGAATTTGTCGTATAGTCTAATCCACCTAAGCCACCACCTAACTCAAAGTCCCACGCTCATTTATTTCCAAATTTTTTTTTTATTTATGTCACAGACTAATATATATATAATCGTAACATTTGATTGCCATTTTGATATAATCCAACAAGCTGTGGCGCATTAATCAGAAGCATCTTCGCTGACCATTAATGACGTCAATTTATATTATTTATTTACCATGAACTATTCCCGGCTTATCTCAATCAAGTTCTAGGTTATTGGTTCACGTTCACGTGTGCAATTAACGCAAACGTGTTTTTCTGGTTTCGCAAAATATTGTTAAATTTTACCTGTACCGGCTTATTTGAAAACGTTGTGATTTAACAAGACGATAGTTACCTTGAAAGGTCTTAGCTAGCTTTATCAAAAAATATTAGAATTCAACTATTGTGATAAACAATAACACACAATTACATGTAATTAAATCTTCTGTTACTGAATACACTACACACTTTTATCTAACGAGAATGTGTCATAATATAAAAAAATACTCAGGCGCAAACTGACAGTGACATCATGACTTAGCGACAAAATCGTTTTTGGTAACCTAACCTAACTATCCAATTGAAAATGTTAATGAATGAAAATGAAAACTTACCTGCGACAGCTGGTAAATCATCGTTATTTTCCAGGCTATTTTCGATTTCTGCCATCCTGGTGAGTTCCGAGCAATGCACAAATGTTTCATCCATGAGATTTATTAATTGTCACTCACTAATACACTTATAAATTAAATTGTTTAAACTTATCACTAAAAACACACCTGTTTTAAGGTACAATGTACGTCACGTCTGAATAATTTATATGTCATATGAAAATTCCCAGTGCCGACGATTTAAAGTTTGTGGTTTCCCGCCAACTTTTTTTCATAACGCACGTCTTTATGGCACGGGCTACAGTTTTATACTGTTCTATTTTTGCATGGCAAAATGAAAATGATTTTGTTTACATTTGTGGCGAACTGTTTATATTTTTACAAGTTAATTGCGGGGTACTAATTTTGTGAATTGCTAATTAATTTTTGCGCAAAACTGGCAAACCTAGTGTATAGCTGATGTAAATAAATGTCTGGGCTACACCTTAGAAATTTTGGTTTTATATTTTTTATGTTTCACGAAGCAAACGTGCAGAAGGCCACCCAATGTTAGGTGCTACCGCCGCCCATGGACACTTACACTGCCCGAAGGCTCGCAAAGGCACTGCCGATCTTTTAATAATTGGTATGCTCTTTTCTTGAAGGACACTAAGTCGACTTAGTTCAGAAATACGTTACTGGAAATAGCTGGTGCGCGACAACAAATGCCTTAATAACGCCCAGTTGTGGAATGACGAACGTCCAGGTGATACAGGTGAACGTCATTTGATTTGTCGCCCAGTATCCTGATGCTAGAGGCGTTAAAGAAAGTGTCATCGAAGAGAGGAGTTTTGTTTTTAGTAGTTTTTTTTTTTCGCAAAAAGGCGACTTTGTAACCAAAGCCTTTTTTGCGGAATACGCGCAAATTGCGTCGTCTTGGGGTTAAATTGGACAAGTCTTTGTATACAGTCGAAAACTCCACATAGTAGAGTGTCGACTTCAGACACAAGATTGTTACGGTAATCATCGACAACTGCTCAGTGAATGCAAAGAGTATCTCCAGTGCTGTCGTCAGCATCGCAGTGAATGTTGCAAAGTTGCATCATATCTTTGATATGCGTAACAAACAGGTACGAGGATAGTACACAGCGTTGTGGGCCCCAGCATTTACGGGTTTAAGGTCGGAAAGTGCTCCGTCGATGACGACCTTGATGCTTTGATCAGCGGGAAATTTGGAATTAGTTCGAGAGCAGTGCTCTAATACCCGATTGGGACGATGCCGAGCGAGTACAGGTACCGGAAAAGGCGCGTAAAGACCAAAGCCAACTTAGGAGCACAAGTACACAGCACAATTGGGGGAATGCCATCAGGCCCAGGAAGATAAAGCTTTGCGAATAGTACTTTGCCAGAATATATCTTCAGGGAACGTAGTATTACACCGCAATAATGTCGGTGGTTACTTCCCTTTGTCATTCAAAGTGGAGTTCGGCACAAAGTGACTGCCTTACGGATCTGCTTTCTCCCTTGTGGTGTGGACCAGGGCTGACAGAAATTCACTTAGACAGCTTTTGTAAGTGATCAGAACAGCGACAGAGAGACTTTTAGAAATTTATGTCATAGGTGGCGGTGGCGGAATAACATTAAGTGCCATTTGTTCTAAAAAGAAAAAGTTTTTAATCACATGAAATTTTATGTATAATATGGCTGTGATCTCCATAGCCATATAAAATATAAATTTCTGTATATCAAATCCAAAAGTCTTGTAACTGTCACAGAACACTTTTTCTGGTTTGACAAATAGATTAAAATGACGTTTAGTAAATTATCAAATCTGTCACCTGTCAGTAGAGAGTGCAGTGATCACTAAACAGTGCTGTTTGTGTTTTAGTAAAGTTTTCCGCTACAAAGTAGAAACTTATTTCGGAATCCCTTCAAAACATGATATTTATTGTACGTTATAAGGACGTTACATTCCTCTGAATGTTTGTGGTTTAATACTTAATATTATACGCAGCCGTGTTTTTACCATGGCGGATAATGATGAAAGTTTACACCGCTTGGAAGGGACTTCAGGAGATGCTCCTGGTGGGTTAATCATTAGAAAGAAAGAAAAACCAGAAGAATTTCAGTTTGCTTTGCCCTCTCTCCTTGGCTTAGATAAGCTAGCGGCAGCTAAACGTAAGCAAAACCGTTTAATATCGTTTCAACCTGAGGACACTGAATCAGAATCAAATCAAGATGAAAGTGACTCGTCTACTGTAAAGGAAAGAAAATATAGGAGACATAATGAAGAGACTCCAACCTACACTGGTGGTCTTTCTGAAGAAGCTCGAAATAGAATGCTAGAAAGATTAGAAAAGTAAGTGTAGGTTAGGTTATTTTCAATATTTTTTTATATTTAGCATTAATAATTATTACTCTACAGTGGCAATACAAAACCCTAATAATTAAATTATATGACAATGGATATTTTTCATTGTAATATAAATATTAACTCACAATTTCAGATACATGCAAATATTCTTTACTTTTTCTTTTAATACTTCTTATTTTTTACTTAGAAAAACTAAAGAATCTAGAGAAAAAGGTGTACACAATTCTACACAAGAGGAAAAAAAATCTAGATCAAAGGAGGAAGATATAGATCGCCATTACCGTCGGTATGATCGTCGGGATAGGGACAGACGTTATGATGATGACAGAAGAGATAGAGACTGGCAGAGACGAGATAGAGGGTCTGATAGAAGAGATAGAGATAGAAGAGAGCGAGATTCTGATAGAGACAGTTCGAGAAGAAGTTATTATGAACCTAGGTTTAAGGATGAGCCTCGCACACCAAGGTATATATAAGCTTGAGTATTCAAATTTATTTACATGAATTTAAGAAGGTTATCGGTTCAAAGTATACCTCAGTACAATTATAATTTTTCATGAAATTGTCATTGTCTGTTAATTTCAAGGTTATTCTAAAATATCTATAATTCTATCTTTTCAGTATTAAAGCATTAAAACCAACTGATAAGACAGCCTGGGATGAAGATGATGATGACCCAAAAGCTGTTAGGAAGTCAAGTTGGGATTATCCAACTCCCAAACCAAGGGAAACTCCAGATCGATCTACTAGGAGTGATAGAAGGCCTATCAGGGATTATAAAGGAAGACCATATGATGATACACCTAGACCTACACCTCACAAGTAAGCAAAATAATAGAAACTTTAGAGACTATTTGTTAAATCAAAACCAACTAAGGGTTTAAATATAAATTTAGTATACTTTATTATGGAATTTCTTATGTTTCTTAAATGTCCGAAGTTTTGTCTAACACTAATAATATGTCTATAAAGAAATTGTATTTCTTTATTTATTTTAGTAGTGTCAATGTATTTATCAATGGTTTAGGTTTACATAAGTATTACATACATATACAATTTGTCTGCCTGGGTTCTTAGTTAAAAATGTTATACATATAAATAAGGGAATAAGTATGTTACAGCTAAATTCTGGTTTCTGTAATTTCAGGAAAATGTCTCTTATTAAGTGTAATATGCATTAGTTTTAAGAAACAATATATATTTATTTCACTGTCACTTCAAATGATTTAAGTTATTTCAAACTAGTTGTGTTCTTAATATTCAAAACAAATTATTTTTTCCACATTTATTTAGTTACTTGTGCAAAACATTTAATACATAAAATATACCAAAACTATAACCAAAAATAAAAAATAAATAATAAAAATATATACATAGTTAAAATATTTCAAAATACATATTAATTAAATTATTTTTTTTTTAAATATTTTCCTTTAACTTAATTTCAGATGGGTCAGTTCACGGCGAGGCCTCGATGTAGATGATCCCGACTGGCAGGAAGCGGAAAAGAAATTAGACCGTGCTTGGTACAATATGGGTGAAGGTAGGCAATTATTTTTATATTAAATTTTACTGTTTTATTACAATTATTTCTATGCTTTCAGATTTTGCTGAAAAAAAATTAAAGTAAATTGCAAAACAAACATTATTAATATAAGAAATTAACCAATGTTTAACTTATATTCATAAACATACAGAACTTAAAAAGCTATTGAATCTTTCTTATCACTGACATAAATAGTAATATGTGTTATTTGCATGAAAAATACTGTATATTTATTGTATACTATAAAGTTCTCAATAAAATTTTTACTAATTCAGTTTCTTGGTAATCATTAATTTGAACGGTTTATATTTTTATTCCAAAAATCTTATTACAAATAAAACTAGGCCTATGGTGTCTAAAACTTGAATAGCCTAGTAATTCACTTGATGGTTGAGTTTGTTTGCTCCCTCAATCTTTTCAATTGTACTGACCACATTAGCTAACACTAATAACATATTTCTGTACCTAGGTGAGACTGATGAATCTGACCCCTTTGCGGGAACATCAGCTGAGTATATAGCTCGTAAAGAAGAACAAATAGAGAAACGCCGAAATCGGAAAGTGTCAGCTGCGAGGCAGCAAATAGACAAGGATAATGAGCTGTGGGAAAGGAACAGGATGCTTACAAGCGGAGTTGTTCATTCCATAAATATTAATAATGATCTTGATGAGGTTAGTATGGACATATTATTTATTTATTTACTCTTCGTTACCATAACATACAAAATCATACATATATATTTAAAAAAGCAGGTTATATAAGTTATTAGTCAATGGGTGGCCTTATCGCTATTAAGCAATTTCTTCCAGACAACTCTAATAAGGAACAATAGAAAAAGAAACACCTACAGAGTCCAGTCCAGTCCAGTCTCAATAGACAGTATTTACTCTTTACTTTATTAACATTGAATTGAATGTTTCAGGAAAGTGTGGACCGAGTACATTTATTAGTACACAATATTGTCCCTCCATTCCTGGATGGTCGTATTGTGTTTACAAAGCAGCCGGAACCTGTTATACCTGTAAGATTTTATTTTGTTATAATATATTTTATATAAAATTTGGGACAACAATGCCATTTCTGTTTTAGCTTCATTCTATTTAAAAATTAAATTTTCTGTATAGGAATTGTATATGTTAATTATTTTTATTCAAAAGTATTGGTATTGCTTGCAAAGGCACAGAAAAAGACACTCTATGAATGTTATGTTTGCCTCTGAGTGCCTGCCACATTAATACTAGAATTTTTCTTTACATATAATAAACTAGCTGCCCTGCCGAACATGGTTTCTCCTTCTCTTATATGTCACGTTTGTCGGTTTATCATAGCAGTGCCATCTATTGATTACTTACTCAATCCAGTCGAAAAGTATCGACATCTGTTAGAATTTTTTGGAGTTAACAGATAATTGTGACTGTCAATTAATTATAGACAAATAATTTGCAATAAAATAAAGTAGCGACTATAATTAACGATCTAAGCTATCCTATCTCTTAAGTTGGACCAGACTGCTCACGGTGTGCCAATTTAATTTATAATCGGTTAAGTCGTTTAGGAGTCCGTCGCGGACAAACATCTTGACAGGAGATTTATATATATTAAGATGATATATATAATGTTCCAAGCATTGGCAAGTTTTGCTTTAATTATATACTATTTCAGGTGAAAGATCCAACATCTGATATGGCGATTAACGCGAGGAAAGGTTCTGCTTTAGTAAAAGCCTTTAGAGAACAAAAAGAAAGACGAAAAGCTCAGAAGAAACATTGGAAATTGGAAGGAACTAAAATAGGTAATAAACAGTACATTTTTAAAACAGATTTAATGCATTAAAACACTTCTATAACAGTTTTTAGTGTTGTGAGCTAAATATATATTTGCAGGATTAAAAAAAATACAAGAACACAAAATTTAGTTATAAACCTTTTGACACTATCAGATCAGTACTTCCCAACCTTTTTTGCGACATGCCCCACTTTAGCCAACCTAGCTCTTATATGTATGTAACATACATTATTTAAATATTAAATAATTGGCTAGTTCACTTAAAATAGCAGTGTTGGCCTAGTGGCTCCAACATGCGACTCTCATACCTGAGGACGTAGGTTCGATCCCGGGCTGTGCACCAATGGACTTTCTTTCTGCGTATTTAACATTTGCTCGAACGGTGAAGGAAACCGACATGTCTTAGACCCAAAAAGTCGACGACGTGTCAGACACTGGAGGCTGATTACCTACTTGCCCATTAGATTTAAAAATTGATAATGAAAAAGATTCAGAAATCTGAGGCCAAGACCTTGTATTGCCACTGATTTATTTATTTAGTTCGCTTAAAAAACTTAATTTTAGGAAGAAATCACTCGGAAATTGTTAATGAAAAACAAGTAAATTTTCGAAACTAAATGAAAACCTGGAATTCAAATTCCAAAAAATTATTATAATAAAGATTTTTCTATATTAATTTTCTGCACAGAGATTTTGTTAACTTCAGACTCAAGTCTCCACATTGTGTTATATCCAGCTGATTTCGATTGCCCCCCTTAACAATCAAATTGTCCCCCTGTGGGGCGTAGCTCCCACGTTGGAAAACACTGCTATAGATAGATGTTGGTACAAGGTTCGATCTCTGATTAAAGATGTATGTAAATTTGTAGTTTGTTCTCAATTTTTGGGGCTTGTAAAATCACAACGGTTTGGTCAATCTGACACTGTCAATGTGATCAAATGTTTTATATATAATTTCAGGTAACATAATGGGTATTCAGAAGGAACAAGAAGAAATTGAAGATGGGCCCACAAAGGAGGCCTATAAATACGCCGAACATTTGGACAAGGGTGAGAAATTAAATCATTTACCTTCTCGATTTTTTTAAATATACATATATTCTAGAACCATCCTTTCATAATATATATCTAGCGGATCCTACAGACGTTGTCGGGTACACGTGTCTTCGATGCAAACGTCGAATACACAAAAATTTCATGAAAATCTGCCAAGTCGTTTAGGAGTTTAATTGCGATCACAAGCACAGAAGATTTAAATATACCAGCTATTTATTTGCTGCATAGATAAATATCCTAGTTACCGGCTGCAGCGCCATCTGCCGGGCTGATTTGTGAATCTAAACCATCCAGGGCCAAACGCATTTTAAAAAAATCATTCAAATCGGTCCAGCCGTTTAAGAGGAGTTCTGTGACAAATACGTACAGTAAAATTATATATAAAAATTAATTAATTTAATTTAAATGAATTTAAGTATACATGCCCTGCTTTTGTTATGGTAATGTCTAATTTAAAAAATAATTGTTATTTATTTTCAGAGGGTCAACAGCCGGAATCGAAGTCAGATTTTGTGAAAAAGAAAACGATATCAGAGCAAAGACGGTTTTTGCCTGTCTTTGCTGTTAGAGAGGAATTAATGCAAGTCATAAGAGAGAATAATGTAATTATTATTGTTGGTAAGTTATTTTTTAACAGAGACTAATTTTAAGGAAATAATGTTCAACATTAGGTTAACAAGCATCTTTCTTGGGATTTGTTGTAAAGGTCTTACAACAAATAGTAGTGTTTTATCATACGGATAACCCATACCATTTACGTAAGCAATTTAATACCTCCGATGTCTACATACATATCTAGAAAACATTTATTAAAAAAGTTATTTTTTACTTATATTACGTATGGTGAGAAATTTGAAATTAAACTTCAGTTTAAAAAAATTTAGTACTGTATTTGGCCTAACGTTTAGTTAGCGACATCTTTGGGACGATGAACTTTTCAGATTTCCTACAGAGGTGGACAAAGCTCCACTATGATATCTACTTTGCAACGAATCAAATAAAAATACTTTTTAATTATATATAAACAATAATTATTAATTATGATTCATATAGAAAAACAAATAGGTATAAAAAAAGTTATTTTTTTTGTAGAAACTTTTACATGTCAGTGTCATTTTCGAACATATAAAGATTTAATTGAGAGCATAAACTAAAAATCAGCCTGCTGCATTAAGTATGGCTTAAAAAATAAGATTTAAAAAAACAAAATTCAAAAACCTACCTATTATATATATATAATACATTATTATTAACATCTCTGCCATACTTTGAAAATTCCATCTAACGTATCCAACACCAAAGTGTGGGCTATATAGAGTTTAAAAAAAACTTTAATAAATTTTTTTTTTAAACTCTATATATTTAAAAATATTTTTTTTATATATAATAGGGGAGTAAACGAGCCTGCGGGACGCCCAAAAAGGCAGTCTAAACTAAATTAGTGGGCTCAATTTTAGTAATAATCGGCTTGCGATAACTGAAGTAGGAAACATAATATGTTTGGGATTCTATTTTATTTAAATTTTTTGAAAAACTCCATCGATGGTACATTTTGATGTTGATCAGCGAAACACGCGCACGCCGCACGGCTTCAACTATAGCCGAAAGTGTCGTTACAACTTTTGGTCTTAATTTTTTCCGGCTACCCGCCTTTCGCACCGCGCGATAAGGAACTTCGTTACCACTATGTTCGTGAATTCCAGGTGAAACCGGGAGTGGTAAAACGACGCAGTTGACCCAATACCTTCACGAGGAAGGGTTCAGTAAGCTGGGCATGATTGGTTGTACGCAGCCTCGTCGTGTGGCCGCCATGTCCGTCGCGAAGAGGGTCGCTGATGAAATGGGCACGAGGCTCGGTTAGATCCATATATTTTTTAAGGAAACTCCTCAAACTGAAAATATCTTTATATACTTTAGGTATATCTTTATATACTTTAGGTATATCTTTATATACTTTAGGTATACAAGCACACTTATGAACGTCAAAAGAATTAAATGAATTGTAAATTTCCATTTACTACAGTTATCAGTTTCTATATATTAAAAGTTGTGTGTGATCTATTTTGTTTTCCAAGTGTATGTTTGTCTTAATAAATATAGAGACATCTAACTAGGGAATAATCAAAATTTCATAAAAATCGGTTTAGTATTTTTTTTAGATATCCGCGTATTTGTCGAGGTATATATTTTTTTCGTTTTCACTTCGTTACATTTATAGAAAAACAATTAATAAAAATTATAAGGGATGCAACAGACAGCCTTATCGCTAACAAGCGATCCCTTCGAGGCAACCCTAGTAAGGGAAAAACTGAAGAAATAAATATGATGAATATAGTGCAAAACCAAATATATAATCTAAAATGAATACATAAAAATCTATCACATGTATTCATGAATTTAGCAGGATAGGATGTGGTTTAGAAATATTTATGTAAAAGAGTATCAAAAAATCTTAGGGACCACTATCATATATTTCCCATATTAATAAATAATTAACTCCTTAAACCTTCAATAGGTGAGGAAGTAGGCTACGCCATTCGTTTCGAAGACTGTACGTCGCCCAACACGGTCATAAAGTATATGACAGATGGTATTTTACTACGCGAGGGCTTACGGGAACCGGATTTGGACAACTACTGTGCGGTCATTATGGACGAGGCCCACGAGAGGTCGCTGTCCACTGATATGCTGTTTGGATTACTTCGGGAGGTGAGTGATAGATAATATTTTTTCTAATATCCTTAATATATTATAACCAATTTTCTTAAAACACAACGTGATTTTTATTATAATTATTTATTTCGGAATTTGCGTCGACCAGAAGACCCACTTTGGAGCAGTCCATATATACGTATAGATGAGCCACTTGCCCGTTTGCGTCATATATTAAAAAATAAAGTTTTTAGGGGGGCTTAATTATTTCATACAAAAGTGTGTCGTTACTTTTCGATTAGGATTTAGTTCGTGTTCAGACCTCCAATCGCTATGGGTGTGATTTTGTCTCCATTTTTGACTTACGGGGGAGGCAGACAGCAGAATAGCGCAAATTTCAATCGTTTTTGGAAACAATGTGACATTCTTAAAAAATAGTTTTTGAAATAATCTGTAAAAGCGCCATCTGTACGGCAATGCGCAAAACCCTACAATTGCAGTAAATTTATATTTTGCCACTAGATGGCAGTAATTAGAAAAATTGTACTTTCATTTCTGGTACCTGAAATTATTAATGCTATTATATATTTTTTATCCTTATCTTGCTTTTAAGATTAGAAATATTACCTCCGTTTTAATATCGTCGAATGCTATGATTGTTTTGTCCTTATCACTCTCGTGTCACCTTGCTTTATAAACGTGACTACTCTACCAATACTTTTGAATAAGACGTGGGGTATTTATGACTCACATTAATGAACCGGATATTTTAATTGACAGTTACTTTGTCTTATGTCTCGCGTGGATTTTATCAATACTCGAATATAATAAAAATTTCCAGTTTTGTTAATGTTAAGAAATACTGCACAAGACGTAATCACCAGATACAGGCCATTTATCGAACGAGACTATAAACTATATAAGATCTTGATGTGGTCAAATTTAGACGAGAAACCGCGAGGCACAGCAGCATTATATACAATTTAAACATAGATTAAAATGTCTTCATGACATTAGTTGTATACCTATAGATAAGGTTATTCAAACAAAAACACTATGTTTAACTATTTTATTTATAAAATGCTTCAATATAAATAGCTCATCCAACAAACGAGTACAAAACTCAATAACAGCCATTCTCATACTTTATTATGTAGAAATACTTAACAATACGTTTACCGAATACTTTGACTGTAAGCGACTTCGTGTATTGAAGGAAAATCTCCAATGTTACAGATTTTTACGCTGTAAGCCGCTTTTCTCAGTTCGTATAGGCTATAATCATTTCCACAGATAAACCACAGTCTTTAACATGATAATATAATGTTTAAATCCTACTAACATTTCAAGTATCTTAGATCTACAATATCATAATCGTTAAGTCTACATGCCTAACGTGCCGTGGACACGACTAATTTCAGGAATGTTTCGCTGTTAAAATTGGGTGCACTCCGCACCCACGTTGTTATAATACTTGAGCAAAATAATACAAATTAAATTTAGATCTGAATAAACTGATACATTTGGACCTCATTCAGGCAACAATACGCGAGAGATTCCGTTGAAGTTGTACTTATGTTGCAACCCTCGAACCGTCAATTGTCATGTTTGAATATAGAACGTTAAATTTAAACAAAGTCTATTTCCCCGGCTGTGGGTTGCCAGAAGCAAGCGTAACAAGTGCCGGCATTGCCGGCCTGCGACAATCAGACTGACTTTGCTTTTGGACGCGCGCTGTTCTGGCTGACTAGCATCACGCCCATATTCATGCCGATGTTACCCCATTTCAGTGACTCGCTTATCTGTAACAAAGGATAGGGAAACCTTATATATTAACATCAACTTTTAATGTGTATAGTGGTGGCACAGATTAAAAATTCTATGTAAAATTATAGTTTTACTACTGGTAATCCACTCCACTCCACAAAGTTCTCACTTTAAGTGATTTTCAATCTAATATTATGCTACGAAATGTCTTCTTTCTGGTACCTAGCCCTTTCAAAGACCAGGCTCTGCCTTCTTCCCGTGAGTTGTACACAAATATACATTAAACAATTTGACACTTAAATTTGTTCTGTCTATAAGCGCCATTTTAAACGATTAAAACATTATTAAATAATCACTTGCCAGTTTTGAATCACCAACTCACCCAATTAACCTAAATTATTTGAATTAATTGACTTTTGTCGTTGATGTCACGGCTGGGCACTTTAATGACATTTCAAATTAGTGTTGCTAGTTAAACTTTATATGTATATATCTACATCGCTTATCAGGTCTAGCCTATGATAATTATTAAGTAGTTTAAATATAAGTGTCTGACAATCTACGGAGTAAAAAAATTACTGAATTTGCGTTCCCTAATTGCCATAACTTCAAATTAAATTTGATAAAGCCAAGAGGCTGAATGCAGTTGGTTTAAAGTTAAAAAAAAATTAGTGTATTAATTTTATTTTAATATAATTGTTTTTTTATCTTAGTATATTCCTTAGTTTAAATATAATTTCTGCAATTGAAAATTTGAATGAATGTCAGTACATAAAAGCCTTCAAATCCTTAAGCAAGTAATTTTTTTAAAGCTTTTATTTATTATAAATAATGCCAATAACTGCTAGCCTTCCACTGCGAAATCTATAATAAAATCTAAATCTAAAATCTATAAAAATATGAAAAGCATCCGTAATGGGTCCGTTCCGCTTGCAGTGAAAGGCTAGCATTAGACATCCTATAGATGGTAAAAGCTATTAAGCTTGTCTAAATAAATCCACGAACTAAAACTAGGTATTTCTGTATACGGATACATTTTTCTATATTTGTAAACCGCCCGAGCGTATACTTTTTATTCTATAATTGTCTTAATGTGAAAACATTTGAGTCATCTTAAGATAGAAATGCAAAAAACAGCTATATAGGAACATGCGTAAAAATATGTCTTAAAATTATATAAAATTTCATACAAATAATTCAAGGCTAAAAATCATACAAAAATAATTATCCAGACATTCACGTTCTGATTGAATTCAGATGAAATTGTCATTATATATTGCGTCTTTTGACGATTATCATTTCAATACGAGTGCCTACTCCTATGCAGTCAAGTAGTGTAAACGATTCTTACTGCCAATTTGTAAGTAATACCAAAAAAACACTCCTTTCAAGTAAACACACACATCTGCTAAAATGATAGAAGAAATTGCAACACAAGATAGAACATAATATGGGCACATTGAATTCCGGTAAATTGAATTTTGATAAGAAAATCCCTCACCGATAAAATGTCGCCAGCTGTTTGTCCAAAGCCCCTCAACGATTACCATCAAAATATGATAATCATAGGTGTTTTCGACGTGGTTAAGCTGATCTGTAACAGAATTACTACTTTGTGCGATCTTTTATATTCACCCCAATATCCCATGCACGATCGCCAATGCGCCAGTCTTCAGTGTTACCGATGAAAAGCAGTCTAAGAAATAAGCTTCAGTAAGCAAATAAATGAGTGAGTTTGATATGAGAGACCTTTGAAACTGTCTTTACAAATTGCATAATACCTAATCAGTATTTAATCAAAACAAATGTATGTGTTGTTTGTAAACAACAATAATATTTGTAAAATAAATCTATTTCCGCCTAATTTGAAGCGAATAGATTTTCTATATGAGGAGCTGGTGAGATTGTAATTCCATGATTTATTGGAATTGGTATAAGAAAATTGTAACGACAGCTTATATGAACGACATTCATGCAATTAAAATTAATAACTTCTCGAACAATACAGAAAGCAAAATAGAATATGACGATTGTTTCAATTGTACATATTATTGGCGCGTAACTGAAACAGTATTCAAATTTGTATTTACCTGTCGCATTCGAGCCTCTTGCGGCGTTTCTCCATATCGGCACCAGTGGACGAAATGCAGTGTGTTATGCCAATTCCTCTCGAACCGGGACTTGGTAGCCATGTCAAGCTGCAATCAGTAGAAGCTCCTTAGTAGCTTGTCCACTGTTTTCCAAATAGAAAGCCCGTTGAGGCTATCTGAAAAGAGAGGGTTTCCAATTCTGACGTCTGTCCTAGACAGGAAGAATCTCAAAGTAAGAGGAACCTTTGAACGGTTGACAATTCGAATAGGGAATGGTATGTCGATACAGAGCTAATAAACGCAAAATTTGTTGAGCATCTGTTGTGAAATTGGTACACGATTTGCATTTATATTGAGGTCGCACCTAAAGCCACGCTACACGTATCTTCAGTATTTGTTTTCGCCTATAATAGCTACATTATGTAATTTGTAGTAATTTTATCTACGTAGTTAAGTCGTCAATCAACGCGATTTCTAAACACATAATCGTGCTTTAATGTCTCGATTTCCTGAATGACAAATGACCGATTTAGGGGGAGGGATAGAATTGGAAACGACCGCTGGGTAATTACCTTGGCTCTTATGTCCTTCTCACTGTTCGGGGTCTCCTGTTTGTCATCAACGTTGTTGATTCTAATCACGGAGTCCTTCTTCCAGAAGTTACTCAGGGTAGTCTTGATAATACGTTTCCTCACGCCCTTCTGTTGGACGGTGTACACCTCTATCTGTTCCGGGTTCTTTGTTTTTTCTATTAACAAAAATGTTATACTTAACGTTGAAATGTAAAATGACATGACTTCAAATACAAGGCCGATTGCGATTATGCTAATTAAATGCAGTACAAAATAAGTTATAAATAAACAAGTTAAGGCACTACGGTTTTCTAAAGTAAAATCCCATCGCAAACTGGTATCACCGGATATAAATAAACAATTCATGCCTTGATCTCATTAGTGGGCGATCACATTGACGCGTACTACAATTATTTACAAACGTCTGTGGACTGCGTTATCGGCGTACGGTCGCTACAATACGATGCCAAGTCCAACATGACGTCACGATCTGTCTTATTAATTCAAGGTATTCGCAGCTCACGTACCTTTACCCTTCTTCCACATGGCGATGGCGTACATATGATAGTCAGCGGAGACCACAGAATCTGGCGGCAGAGGGTCTTCCGCTCGCACTTCCAACACGAATCCGGACTCGAGGACCGCACACAATATATTCTGCTCGTCATGTTTGAACCACTTGGTTTCCCTTAGCTTATGGATGGCAACAGACGAACCAAACTTCTGTTTCTTCGGTGCGAATAACGCTTGGGCCTGACTTCCGAAACGAGATAGCAGCCCCTTGACAGTGGGCGGCGGGGCTAAACTCTTTTCGGGTGGCTTGATTTGCTGGAAACTCCGGCAGGTGACGAACCTGGCTTCCATTGAACCCACTCTTAGGAATGCGAGAAGATTTCACACCGCTGTTTAGACTTAGTAGTCTGGCCGCGCTCAGTTTACTCTCACTTATGAGAAATGTATACGACACTTTCACAATTCGATCCGCGTGGTATCGTAAACACACGAGAACAGAACAATACGGCTGCGTTGTATCGAAAGACGCGGCGCGCGTGTCACGATACGTTATATACGACAGAGGGGAGAGAGAGGCGCCGTGGAGGGCGAGGGAGCCCCTCCGGCGAGCCGCGGCCTCGTTAGGGCTGCTCGCAGGTCGATGAACGTTGAATGTCGATAAAACTCGTATTGGTGCGTCGTTGCAGAATCGATGTGATTGGATTTAAATTGTTCAACAAATTCAACTTTTTAACTT
The DNA here is from genome assembly GCA_028984075.1 of Pieris mannii. NCBI lineage: Eukaryota > Metazoa > Arthropoda > Insecta > Lepidoptera > Pieridae > Pieris > Pieris mannii. The sequence goes on along the minus strand of CM054779.1, from coordinate 11,591,636 downwards.
TGCATTATTTTCTGAAACAGAGTTCTTATTAAATCGCGTCAAACTCTAGTCTTTGATTGACAGCTACTATGCCCGGTTTCTGGATCATCGGGGTGCATTAAATAACAGTGTATTTTTATCCTTTATTTAACCATTCGCGTACAATAGAAAATATGCGAAGTAATTAAATGTAAATTGCTATGAAACGAATTAATGCAATGTAACTCTGACGGTTTATTTAAACGCCCCGCTTATAAAACTAAGAAAGAGTGAGCAGAATAGTTCATGTATTTTGGAGGTTAACGAACCTAAAATCACAACTGTATTGCGAAACAATTGCTCATATTCATCGATATATATTCGCACCACTGCAATGCACTAGGTGACCTCAGCAGTCAGCATTACCCTCCCCGCAACTGCCCCCCGCGGCCCCGCATTCCGGCGCCGGGCGCACCGGCACAAAAACCGTAACTTATAATTAATCTTACAAGTTACGTGACCACTATTGATGTTTTTTTTCAATGACATTAGTATCGTAGCAGAATATCAGAATGTTTGCACAGTGAAAGTTGTATGGGTTTGGTCCAGAAATAGAAACGTGATATATGATCTTTATCCCTTTATAGTAAAGTCCTTCCTTTCTGGCATAGTGAGATCATGCTGTGATGAAAAGAGACAGACGATAGGCTCTTTGTAGTGTAATACGTCTGAAGCTTTGAAGTTTGAATGAGTATTCACACTACGTAACGTTACCAACTACGTGGCGAACTGCTCGGTTCGTTTGCAACTTTGTCTACATCAAAACAAACGATGCTTACTCAAATATTTAAAATTAAATACGAGCTTTTATTCTGTTTTAATACAGTTTAATTGATTCATGAAAAGATAAGGATTTATTTTATAGCACTTTGGTGACAGCTGTCATTTATTTGATCGATAAACGATGCCTAATTCAGGTATGAAATGAAAAAAAATTTTAGAGAAGATATATTAATAAGTAACTATCGAGTTTTAACCCGAAACCGAGAAAACCCGTTTCCGACTGTCATACTGTAAGCATCGTAATTGTGTAGCTCCGTATTATTGAGTGCTAAAAAATAATTTCGTACACTGTTCTTGAGACTGCGACGTCACAAAACACAAATTGAAGTGTCGTCCGTGTAGTGGAACTACCGATTTCACACAATATCACGTAAGTTCTTGAATTTCAACAAAAGTATCTCCAAAAAGTGATAATTAGAGGTTAGAAATCCACCAATCATATTGAGCATAGACAAAAGATCAATGACATTGACACTTGTCACAGTAACAGCTAACTAGTGTTGCCAGAGCAAGTAAATAAAAACTACCACTAATTACGTTCCATAACACGCAGATTTAGTTTACAAGAATGGAGGATCAGTTTCAACTATTGTTTGATAAAATGAAGAATGAAATCTTGAACCAAACAATAGAATTGAAAGATTCGATAACAAATAATATAATGGAGAGATTAGACGAAAAACTCCAACCTATTATAACAGAAAATAGAAACTTAAAAATAAAAGTAGAAAATCTCGAAAAGGAAGTAGAAAGTTTAAAAAGAGGAAAGAAGCAAAACAATTTGATAATGTTTGGAGTAAATGAAGGCGAAAGGTCTACACAAGAATTAATACAAAATACAATACATATTTTCAAAACTGACCTTGACATACAATTACAAGAACATGAGATAAACAAAATATATCGTCTAGGAAAGGGAAAGTCTTCTGGAAAACCAAGACCAATTCTGATTTCCTTTACGAGCGAATGGAAGAAGAATGAAGTTATGGGAAAGAAGAAAAACTTCAAAAATGTATATGTTACAGAAGACTACACAAAGGAAGTAATAGAGAAAAGGAAAACGTTGCAGGCGCAGCTAAAAGAGGAGAGAGAAAAGGGAAATATCGCGTACCTGAAATTTGACAAACTAGTAGTAAAAGGAAAAAATACTAACATAAATAAGGAAAAGCGCAAAAGAGAAACATCATCATCCCCACAAAACAATGCTCAACCAAGGAAACAACAAACTCTAATGCCGCCGATTAACAATAGACCAAATGCTTTCGACGTAATGAGGATTAGAGCTAATTCTCTTTCGTCTCTTCCCGCTAAGACAACAACTAACAAAGAATAACAATTAACTGTCGGTAAACGGAAAAATAAAAATAAACAGCTCAACATGAACCAACATAAAATAACAAAACAAAATACTTCCCCAAGCCGACTGGTCATCGTGGGGAAAAATGACCACGACCCTCTAAAGGAAAAAAAATAACACTAACATGAAAAACAAAGTAAATGACATCCACATAGCAACTATTAACTGTCGATCTCTTAGAACACCTGAAAAACTCCAAGAACTAGAGCTGGCAATAGAAGAGTTAAAGTGGGATATTATAGGTATTAGCGAAATGCGAACAAGCAAGGAAAATAAAAGTTTGTCAGAATGGAATGGAGAGAAGCACAATAGGAATTAAAAGAAAAGACCGAGTTAAACTAAAATGTATCAAAAACAAAACAAAATTTAAGAATGCATACACAACATACAGGTGCTTAAAGTGGAGGTGGGCTGGGCATATGATAAGAGAGAAGAAGGAGAAATGGACGAGAATAATAACTGAATGGCAACCACGAGATAGTAAAAGAAACAGAGGCAGACAGACTAGAAGATGGGAGGACGACATCAAAAAAGTGGCGGGCCCAATATGGACGCGCATAGCGAAAAATAGAACAGAGTGGAAATCTTTAGAGGAGGCCTATGTCGAAAGACAAGCTGAAATGTAGAAACGACCGTTTACCGATACCTGATTTATGAAAAGAAAAGAAACTGTTAAAAGTTATAAACGTATTTGTAAGGAAAATTACTGTAAAAATAAGTTCAGCAATAAAGGCTATTTTATTTTATTTTATTTTATTTATTTTATTTTATTTATCGAGTTTTAAAATCGGACGTCGAGGCATAAAAGGCAGCTTTTGCCACCACCACTATGTGGAACCTGCCGACTTAAGTATTACCGAACCAATTCCACTTAGGGTCCTTCAATAGAAGAGCTGACCAATTCTTAGAAGGTCAAGTGAGTGTCTGTAGGCGGCGGTATCAGGTCAGGTGAGCCCCTGCTTGTTTCTTCCCTGTTATATAAATAACACGTTATGTTTTACGCTTATACCCCTCCAGAAATAAATATAATTATCTTAAATGTACTTAATTTACTTAGTCGAGGCTAATAATTATGTAGTTATAATTTTATTACCCAACATTGACGATAATAGGTTTAGTGGGTGATAATGAAAATTACTTGAATAAATGAAAACACACTTGTCATCTAAGGATTTCTAATCTAAAGATTAATTAATCTGTATTGTTGCAAATTTCAAATATAAATACAAGTGCCATGATGAATCATAAAAAGTTTTATTAAAATATCGTATTGTGTATTATTTAAAAATAAAACATAATTAATTAAAACCCTTTTAATTGTCACAAAATAAAGATTGTATTTTTATTCATTAATACCATTAATGCCTTTTCTCTCCTTACGGTCCAAGCTTCATCCACCTTCATAAATTTTTAATGATATAAGTATTTTGACTATTGACTTCTACGGAATAGCCCACAGTTGACAATTGATGCAATCGAAGCGAGTTTCCAAAAGTCGTCAAAGCTTTAGATCTTAGCTAGTTTTTTTCAATATTTCTAGAAACTATCAGTAGTATCACACGCGTTCAATAGAATCATATTACAGGAAACAAATCGTTTAATACTCATATACGTTTACAAATATTTTGAATTCAAAGTTATCAAGTATGGTTATCAATTCTACTTAGGGTCCTTCAAGAAGAGAGCGTACCAATTCTTAATAGGCCGGCAACGCACTCGCGAGCCCTCTGGCAGTGAGTGTCCATGGGCGGCGTTATCACTTAACATCAGGTGAGTCTCCTGCCCGTTTGCCCCCTGTTCTATAAAAAAAAATGGTTAAAAAGTTTTGTCTATGAAAATAAGTGATTTTTTTCTATAATAAAGTTCACAAAAGAGTGCGACTTTACATGAATTACAATCTAGTTATTCAATAAGAATAGCTAATAAGTTTTAGGTAATGTTTATTAACAATCTGTGTTCTGTAATGTAATTACTCTATGTTCGCACTTTCACTCATACACAGAAGGTTTAGTTCTTTTTAAGCATCTTATTCCTGTTGTGTCTAGAAGTTGTAGCCTGTTGAAGTGAGCTGAGGCAAACCGGTCGTATTTAGGAAATGAAATATAAAAATAAACGCATTTGAATCCGTAACTGTTAAACGATATTTTCATTTACTACGTCGTCGAGTTTTTCCTAGGATTTTTTCCGATAATTCTAGAAACCGGTAATGCTTGAACGGAAGTAGGTACAGCTGACCTCCTCTAGAGCCTTCGGTGTGTGAAAATATTCGATATATCAACGTAATGTTGCGCAAGAAAGTGTTTATCATAAAAGTAACGCGTCACTATGCACACAAATCTACGGAATAGATAAGAGTAATAAAATATAAGTCATATCATATCTTTATATATATAAAATAAATAAATATGTTTATTTTGGAATATAAGATGCAGGTATTACTTATTCCGCGTCATTAAACGGCAATGACGGCATGGCAAAGAAGACAGAGGGTGTAGGCCGAGAGAAAAAGCTGGCGTTAAAAGATTTCCTTTACTACATTTCTTAAAAGGCAGAGGTAAAAGAGCGTCTGGGATTTTATTAAAGAAACTCCCTTGTCCCAAAAAAGAATGACTAACTTTACACAGTCTAGTACGGGGAAATTGCAGCCTGCGTTTGTTCCAAGTATTATCATTGTGCGTATGTTCTAATCTAGTAAACCTATCAGTATTGTTGTATACATACATAATATTATCATCAATATATTGCGAGGAAAAGGTAAGTATATTAATTTCCTTAAATTAATCTCTGAGAGATTCGCTACATTTCAAATTATGGATTGCACGAATAGCCATCTTCTGCAGGATGAAAATATTTTATATATAATTCGACATCAGCAGTATGACCCCATAATAATAAGCCATAAGTCATTAAGCTGTGAAAGTCGGCATCAGTCGGTGAGCGAATTTTTTAAACCGCGTAAACTGCAGAACTAAGTCTCTTCGCCAATCCCATGATATGAAGGGATCACTGAAGTCTTAAATCTATGGTGATTCCAAGAAATACAGTTGTATCATCCAGATTCAATATAATTCTCCTGTACATATGTATATCACTGAACTCCTCTTAAACGCCCAGCATCCTGGTAGATAGCGCTGCAGTCGGCATCTAGGTTATTTATCTATACAGCAAATAAACAGCTGGTATACGTATAAATCTTCTGTGCATGTGTTCGTAATTCAACTTCTTAACTAGCTGGACAGATTTTTATGAAATGTTTTGTGTGTTCGAGTGGATTCTAAAATTATTTACATTAGATATTTTGTGTGTCAAACGTGTGTTCAGAATTTTACATCTAGGAAATGAATGGAGTCACTTGTTCCAGTTCTGAATTTCACCTATCACCTTTGATGGATTAGTATTGAATTTCTATAAAAGTTCAGAACTTGATTATTTTGTTTTATCTATTTTGTCATGAACATTTAATTAATCTGGTGGTGATGTATCTTTAATTACGAATAACTAATAAAACGTAAATCATCATCGGCCTCATCTTTTGGTGATTTTCTGGACATAGGCCTTCTCCATTTTCCTCCAGTAGGCCCTGCACTGGCCTCTATGCCTCCACTAGTAGACAACTTCCTTGATGTGAACAGTCTACATAGTCGTTGGGTGACCACGCTCTCTTGTTCTTCCCAGGTCTCCATCCAAGGAGCCACCGGGTCCGTCGTTGATTTTCGATTTGTGACAGCCATTACTACGACGCCCAAACGTGTTACTTAACGGATTATACAATTATTAATTACGTGAATAAATCAAGTCAAAAGGCGCTCTAAGTATTTGATGTTGGAATCGAAGAGTTTCCGGTTTTCCCATGAAGTATTTTCTTCGTACGTCCGATAGTTGCGCACCGAGAAACCACGCTCAAGTTGGAACGTATGGCTCTTGAACTCGGGTTTGAGGTTTTTATAGTTCTTTGAATTTCTAACTGCTTATCTCTAGCTACTCATGAACGAGTTAGAAATCGCAAAATAATTGGAATCGTGTATTGAAAAATCGTTAATTTTATTGAACGTGACTTTGCCAGTAATATCATTATCGTATACTAAAAATATTTTTGTGCGTGACTGTACTAATCGTTAATATGAGAATATATCGCTTCCTGGTTTTTTTGCCGTATTGTTTTTAACTAAATGATTCATTATTTATCAATAATTTTTGGTTGGCCTATCCTGTTACATTTTCTATATTTTCCGTTATATATTAGACAAATGACAAACTTACACTGTATTTATAAATTAAACACCATAACGACTATTGACACAAATTCAGAAAATGTAATTAGGTACTACAAATTCGGTTTTAACTTACGAGTGAATTATAATTGTCGTAATAAATAATCACTACCACAGATTATCAAATAAGAAAACCTTTAATTTCCTACTAACATAATTACTACTAATTTATTAACTAAATTATGATTTATACAAAAAATATATTATACGTTACAATTTTAGTGGGAACCCAGCCATATCAAACAATTATTAAGTACTATCAACCCATTATATGCGTTGATTTCCAAGTAGAGTCAACATCTGTTATAACGTCATGGAAGGGACTCATATTTGGTCGTAAAAACCGATAGTCGTAATAGCCGATTACGTTGTTATTAAGAACCTAATACAATAGAATTTCGCCGGGACCTATGATTTTGGTCAATATAACAACATATGTTCTTAACGATGTCGTCGTAAACGGTTTTGACTGTATATTCAATGAACCCAGATGCGGCGGATCACATATCAGGAAAAAATAATACACTGAAACCTTCATTTGTTTTAGTATTATGTGGTATTTGAAAGATTTAACAAACCAATATTAAAACTATATAAACCCGTTTGTTCTTTTCTACATATCGCTGGAAATTTGACTAAAGTTTTGTTCAGTGATTTTTAATAATTCTTTACGTGGTAAATTTTATTTACTGGAAATTATGTTACGAGGTCACAACATATGCGAACTTTGATATATTTTACGTTAGTTGCAATGATTTTTGCCCATGTTGGTGACCCAGAAACCAACTTTCAGATGCCACAGCTCACTTATAAACACAATTCGACTATTAACAGTCAAAAGTTTTGTGGAAAAATATATTTATGTTTAACGATATAATCTGGAAAAACTGACACTTAACTATGTATGATTCTGATTCTTGATATCATCTATTGTAAGAATCAGAATCAAGACATCCTACAAACAACGTTAATACAAAAAGCAAGAAGAAATTGGATTAAATATAGACTCATTATAAACACAGATATATTCCTTAATTTACTTCAAAGTTAAAGAATACCTAGCTTACTTTGAGCCTCCTGCCCGTTTACCCCCTGTTCTATAAAAAAAAATTACCCGCATGTTAACCCTAGCTAAAGGGTTATTAGCAAATAAATCCTTTAAAAGGCCGGGCAAATCAGAGAAACCTTTAGTGATAGAAATAGAATAAAATTGTATTGACGAAATAATAAATTTTTACGTATTTGTTAGAAATGAACATTACAGAAAAAAATATTAATTTAAAAACATTTGTGAAGATAGTTTTAAAATTAAGTGCACGTGTTATAATAATTAGGTCTGTGATAACAATTTCCACGGTTTCTGTTCCAATTATTTATGCATTTTTATGATAATTTGTTTTATCAAACGTAGTGGACGATTTTTTATTATTGAAATATTTTATATATTTATCCGTAAGAAAACAGAGACAGATAAGTTTCTTTATTAAAATGGTAGGTATTGTTTATTACGGAATATCGCAAATATTTGCAGTAAGACGTTAATATGGCAAAATTAAAATAAATTCTAATTATATTATCAGCTAGGTAGACAAGGCCATACATTTTTGTCGTTCTTAAATCGTCGCAGTTAGTTCCGAGAGTATTGCCTAACACTTCATTTAGCATTAATTTATATTATTGAAAGCATCCCGTATACCTAGGAATAGTACATTTCGGTCCTTCGAGCCGGACAGTATCCGTCTACTTAATATGAAACTATCACGATTGCTAAAATACACTCGAAACTTCCTACTCAATAATAATAATAAACGATATCCGTATATATAGAATTATTAAACAAAGTCATATGTTTTAAAACGAAACAAATAATTTCTCGAAAGGCTGCGAAGACATTTTAAAAGGTGACATCAAACATTTTCTCCCTATCGCAAATGCGTCATTTCATTCAAGAGGTTGTTTTTTGTTACACTACGCAAACTATATCTGCATTGTCACAAAATGTGATAGATGTGTTCAAAATTTTCCTTAATTGATAAACTGATAAGCAATTGAGAAAAATATTTAGGTTTAGTTTTTGTAGCAGACGCCTATCAAATAGAATTTTTAAATCAGACAGTCTACAATAAAATGTGGCCGCGATTTTTATCTACTCTTTTTGTACAGTTTTCAACAACTTCCTTCCGAAAGGTTTGGATATATAATTCGTTATGTTTTTTATATATATCTGATATAAAACGATTATTTTTGACGTTTGCAAAAATACTTGCTAAAATGCACTTATCCATGCGAGCAAAGTTTCAGAATCAAGCAAACGAATTGAAAAATCTGGTTTGGTCTGGTTCTCTCTGTGTATTTATTATTAAAAGCATAAGTTCTTTTAAAAAAAATTAGATAATAAATCTGCATTATTATAAAAGTTTTCTGGTAAAATCTTAAATTGGAATTGTAATATTTTAATTTTTTTAACATTTATGTGTACCATAATCGTACATAGTAACAAGATAAAGTATTTATATATGACGTGGCGCCATCTATCGCGTGTAAAATACAAATATACGAATTTAAAACTCTGTACAGATAATATGTCAAAAAAAACCTACTGCGAGCACAAGCTTCCAACCAGTGTGTACATATGAAATTCAAACAAAATATTCTTTATATTTAGTGTACTGAGTTACAATAGTAACATACCAAGCAATACATGACGAAAGATATTTCAACAATGCTAATTACCAACGCTTGTATGACGAGCATGGATGTCAAAAGTAACAGATAGCAAGTTGCTCAAAAAATTTACAAATGCATATGGATTTTTGAAGAAAATTAACTTCATATTAACTATATCTAGTGTCAATATGAGGTTTATATATAAAATATGATATTATTAAAAAATCTATTTATTCATAATCATGATGAATATTGAGATGAATATTATATATTACTTCTTTTCTTCTCAATACCTAGCCTACCTTTATAGTACATACGAAGGTGAAACATTTTGTTATGCTATACGAGAGACTGTACGGTTTTCCGGAATGAAAACGTTTTTCTGTATGTATTTTGAGTCCAAGTTAAAAGTTCTTAACTAACAAATAAAAAATTAAGTGTTGATCATATAGGGTAGATGAAAATTAAGGGTTGTATGCTATTTCATAAAAAATAAAAGTGTTGTCAGAAAAATAAAGATATTTTTGGCGTGGACATCCCTCATTACTTAGGGGTTTGAAAGATAGTAGCCGATTCTCAGACTTACTAAATCGTAGTCGTAAATTTCGTAGGAGTATGGCTGACCGACTATACTAACAAGCCTATTTATTTTTACATACAGCTTACTCATATGTTTTTTTTTTAGTTAGTACGTAGATAGCGTTGCTTTTAACAAGGAGCATACGATTCGACGAAGCAAATATTTTTTTATATTATATGGTAACGCAGCCTTTAAGAGAGGAGTACGCTCGAATTTTGAATTGTTGGAGGTGGTATCTCAGGGAAGACCCCCGTCGGAAGTCGATTCCACAGTTCGCTAGTTTGCAAAAGAAAATGCCTTGTGAAACGGACTGTAAAAGATTTCCAGCCGTCAAGGTGATGTTGGTGAAATTCAGCATTCATGCGGCTCGTACGATGCTGAAAAGAGGCAGGATGGATCATCCCAAACAATTTCTCAGAACACTCACCGTAGTAAACTTTATAGAAAACGCAAAGTTGGAAGCTTATAATAAATTAATAACAGATACAAGTCTGCCCTGTACTAGCAACATAATTAACGCTATTACAGCGGATATATTTGAACAGTATTATTAGAAACGTAATTATTCAGTACTATAGATATGGGACTCGGTCCAAATTCGTCCAGTCGGTATCTTACATTCCATAATAAACATATTTTATTTTTTATTTTTAAAATATTTGATTGTGTGTTTGTTATCCTTAATTTAATAAGCCACTTAAGCGATATAATCTCGTTATAGCTCATCCATGCATCAAGTCATGTCCTTGGAGTGGTTTCATTTAACTTTGCCACGTTATTTGTAGTGTACTTACAGAGATTTCTTATAACCTGTGTTAAGTCTCTAATAAAAAGATCTGTTATTAATCTGATAATTATCTTTTAAACACGTCGAATCGTGTTTATTCATCAGTCATAGACAAGTAAAGTCATACCTCAAGTAATAGTAATTAAATAAACAACTAATATTAAGAATAATAATTAATTTGCATGAATATGGTACATTCTAAATTACACATTAAGCGTGCAAAATTTGTCTTACGAGTAGTTACATATTGCATTACATTATCAATCACATCATCAAAGTCAAATCTGTTATATTATATCATTACATTATTAAAATATATAATCGAATTAATATTAATTATAAATATTTTTATTCCAAAGTAGTATGTCGATTCGATTTTTAAAAACGTTAGTAGGAAGATTGAAGTTTTTGGTTAATTATTGATACGTTGATTGCCATACAAAATGTTTTTAATTACAGATTAATTTTTGGCATAACAACTTTCTCCTTATGTTTTGGTCATGTTTATTTGTAGATTATTTGATTTCAAACAGTTGATGTCGTCACCTAGAGATTAAATTAGGTTTTATTAACTCGTCTTTCTTATTATATTTACGGCAACGCACTTTCGAGGCTTCTGGCAAAGTGAATGTTCATGGGAGGTATCACTTAACGTCAGATCCGATCCTCCTGCGCGTTTGCCTCCTATTCCATAAAACTCGTATTATTTATCAAAGATAAGACGCATAGCATTTATAGTATTCCATTAGTTGTGCAAGTGTATAATTTATTACGTTGCGTCTTGAGCGCCGTCTATGGTTAATATAAATCCTTCCGGTTCCGCTATTAGTAAGCGGAAAGTGATATACCTATGTCTTTTCATTCGTTCTCTTATTACTCATACACACTCTGATATTACTAATATTAATTTGTTCTTAAAATCGATTTTCTGATAGAAAATGCAGTATAAAACCGCTGAAACCATCAAAATTACTGTACTTTTTTTAATTTATCCAAAAAACGTAAGTAAAAAGTTCTATCAGCGTTTATACCAAAGGTATTTGTTCACAGAGGCCATAGGAGTCGAAGAACGCCACTAGTAAACATAGCACCATACTAAACGTCTTTGCAATCATTTCTGTAGCTATTTTGTGTATTATCTTATCGCTTAAGCTTCCACACATTCTGTTTAATACATACTGCATTGGATTAGAACACGTGAAAGGGATTTGTGATTTGAGTTCGATATCTACGTAAAAACTAATAGGAGTTATTACTAGTAATAACGAGTTAAAACTAGTTCATACTAGTTAATATTGTCTATTGACGTCACGAAGTGAAGTGAGCTGTAGTTAATATTTGAGTTTTTTTGTGATATTAAATACTTTTTATTCTCCTACTACTATCTTGTTACGCCAAAGAAGTAAGCTAAAGTTAAATAAAGTTCGCAATAATTATGACTAATAAGTAATATTATGTTGACCTAATTTTCATTAGTTTTACATTAGTTTTAGCCATTCACAAGTATAGGGAAAAGCTTAAACCAAGGCAATGTTCATTAACAACTTCATTAACTCCGATACTATCGATATATTTGTATGTTCGCACAGTGAATTCACAATAGCGATATTGTGTATTTTATGTTTAGTATTACTTATACTTTTTTATATTTTATAAAATATTTCTCTAAATTATCGTATTGGCATAGGCTATAAGGATAATGTATGTATTTCTGTAATAAATAAATAAATAACAGTCTTAGTATTCTATAATGTTTTGACACTATTCGCACTTGCACTTATTTTCACTTCACTTTAGTTTTAGCAACTCAAAATGTTTAGTTCTTTTAAGGCGTCTTGTTCCTGTTATATTAAGAAGTTGGAATGCCTTACTAGATCCATCTCCACACAAAGATTTTTCTAGGCTCTTTTAACAGCTAGATAAACGTAAGACACGAAAACGATTTTTAAATTTTTGTTACAGTTTTTAATTATTGACACATAAATTAAAAATACTTGTTTTTCCAAAGAATAACAGCTCTATAAAAAAAAATTACACTTACTAAAATTTTAATTTAGGTTAAGAATAACTTTATTTCTCGTAAGAATTGTATACATAATTCACTTACTAAGAAACAATAAAAAAATAAGATTTATTTTAGCTTATACTTAATTTACAAATTAGTACTGAGTAACCTTTAATGATAATTAATGCCTTATATTACGAAACTACAATAAATATAATTAAACTACAGTTATGTACGTCTAACCGCTGTAACGTATTGATTAACAAAATCCCTGCTAAATCTCTACTTCCGGCGACGCAACGTCTCCGTGATTTCGGTCACGTAAGCTTTGTGAGCCCTGCGGAGCAGGACAAGCGACAATAGACTTTATGGTATATGCTACAAGATATAAATTATATAAATTTTAAATATACAGAAAAAATAAAGGGCTTCTTATACAAATTGTGTTAGGTTTTATTAGCAATATACTGCGAATAGTAGGAAACCACTGACTTACAAAGCGTTTCTTAAAGCCTTGCACCACCACAACGAGAAACCAGCCCACTGAAGTATTTCCGAACCAATTCGCATTAGGACCCTTAAAAATAGTGTAGTTATTACTAAGAGGCTGGCAACGCACTTGCGAGCTTTCTGGCAAAGTACATTTCTGTAATGTAACATCGGTTAACTTAACTCTTATTTATTCAACCAGCAGCCCACTGAAGCATTTCCGAACCAATTCGATTTAGGGTCCTTCAAGAAAAGAGCGTACAAATTCTTAAAAGGCCAGCAAAGCACTCGCGAGTCCTCTATAAATTATCATTAGCGGTATCACTTAACATCAGGTGAGCCTCCGGCCCGTTTGCCACCTGTTCTATAAAAAAAACTGTCATGCGCTGATCTCTGATCTCTGTAGAAATTTTGGTAAATTTGTTTTATCACGGCTCTTCCTCTTCCTCCTGAAGACAGCTTCAATTCTTGTTTTCTGTTTCAAATACATATATAGTTTATCTATGTAATCTGTTTTGGCTTTCTGTATTGTCTTAGTGTTTTGTCTTATAATACATAATATAATATGTATATGTATAAGCTGTAAGATTACTTATAATTAAATAAATAATTAAGTTTCTATCGTTCTTTACGACTTGTATGTACCGTAAGTGATAGTGAAGAGGCCCAAGGCACCCCTTAAAAGAATAAAAAACTAATACCTACTATTTACATGCATGTAAATGATATTTGTCGCAGTTCCCAGTGAATTACATAGAGTTAGGTTAAAAAAGTGCCTTCTTTCATGATGTTTTAAATAATTTGTTTGGGTTTAAAGAGCATACGCCTCCGCTTTATTGCATGGTACACCATTTCTGAGTGATGAAAATATGTAGAAAAAATTAGGATTTATATTATAAAACAATTATTGGCGATTTTATTATGAATATAAAAATGTATGCATTGCGTGATCGAGGTAATTATTAAATACAATCGTGTATAAGTACCATTATATAAGAAACATATTTTATTATATTATTTCGCATTGTTAGCCTGGCATACTAAGTCTAATATTAAGAATTTCATATAACTAAATTATATATGTGCAGATATGTTATCTAATCAAATTCTTAATAATAAAGTAATAATTTTTTACTTGACAAGTTGGCCTAGGTCATGAATTGAGGGCGACGGCAGAGTACACGCCGAAAATCACGTAGGCCGGTTAGATTTAGATAAATACTCGTCACTTGAGATAAGCTTTGTGGATTTTTTTGGAAAATTCCGTTGTCTTTAGGGTGAATGACCCTTAGATACCACAAAAACTTTGACCAATACAATGCAAGCTCTTTATTTATTTTTGCCGAACGGACCAGAAATATAATACAGTTAACGTTTAAATGAAAATAAAGGTCAACTGGCGGCCTTATTGCTTTCGAGTGATCTCTTGCAGGCTACCAATGTAAGAAAAATATAGATAAAGCAAGTTCAAGGAGTGTAAAAAAACATATAGACAAAATTTGTACGTACTAAATAAATAAAATGCACGTACTTATAAAGAAAAAAAACAGTTTTATGTTTACCTAGAAAATGTCTAACTATATAAGATTGCACTCACGTCATCCCTCCATACTTTATACAATTTAGTCTACCTATTAATTTTAATTAGAAATTGTTGACACAGTATAAATCTAAATTAAGATAAGGCATGTCTTTCAAGCGCACTTGGCACTGTTTTACGTCATTGCTCCCGCGTCAAATGGCTCAAGGACTGACTAATCAGGTCACTTTCTTCGCGAACTACAACTCTCAGGTCATTTTAAACTTGATAGTTCTCTTGCTTGTTTGTGCATGCCTGTTTTATTCTTTTTAGTTTAAGAGTCTCTTAGCGCTAAGACTCCCAAATCAAAAGCGTATTCAACATGACAGAAAAGCTTTATGATTAAAAAGAGTGCAAAAATTAGAATCATTTAAAGTATATTTTGACATTCATAAGTGTACATTATGTTACCTAGATATGAATAAATGATTTTTTTATTTATTTTTATAAAACTAAAATTATGTATTTAAACAGCAGATGTTTTAGCAGCTTTTCTGTTGATTGTTTGTTTCTGTATAAGAATAACCGTGGAATTGTCCAAAGACATGACAAGCGCTCATAGCAAATGTATCCTGTATTGATTACATTTTCTAGAACTGATAATATTTTTTTCTCTATTCTTAGTTATAGAATTCCTTTTGGCGTAACAGATTAAATATTTGTATTTATTTATTAGTTACAGTTCGCGCTTAGGGCAACATTCACAAACGATACTTGTCGTGAACTAAGACGTCAGTATGTCAAAATCCAATACGTTTCTAACATACAGAAGTGACACTTAGCTAAGACTCTAAATTCCAACCTAAGTACGGCTGCATTTATAATGGTATCTAGCTTTTGGTTGTCGACTACCTCACACGTCCTATAATGATAACGTTAATATATCTTAATTTTTCCTTTACACATATTAATTGAGCTCACCGTATCAAATGCTTACGTTATCATATTCCAAGGTTATGATCTCATTTTGCTAAATGTCGCGCGTGTATTATGAGTAGGTATGAATTTGTATTTAAATTACTTACACGCGAGTTATTTGTAGAAAAACTGAAGACTCTCTCTCTGAATATAATGTTGTGCATGTTGCACTGTGAATTATGCAAAAATTCACGCCATCAGCCATGGCTATCTAACTATTTAATCACCATCCTTAAGATATTATAGATCACTGCCGTCTAATGCTTTCAAGGGGCAGGTGATTCAATTACAAAGGCAAGGTGTGTTTATAGGAAGCGTATTTGGACCATAAGTTTTGACAACATTTATAAATAATTAAACATTATGCATTATATATGATTTATTAAAATTAATCGATCTAAATGTTCTTTTCGCATGGAAACGTTTTATTTATATATTTAAAAAGGCGACAGATTATAAATTAAATTTATGAGAGGTTTAAATTATGTCAATTATGAAGTGAACAAAAGTACCGGGGAAGAAGTTTGATACCCGTATGCCAAAAACGTATTGATTTTCTGGGCTAGGTTTCAGGGTGATAGAAATATTTTTACTCCCTAGTGTAGGGACAAGCGATATATTAATTTTTGTCACAATCATTTTGTTATAAAATTTGTATTATTATCTATTATAGTTAATATTGAGAAATAAATTTGTAACATTCAAATAAACTCTACGTAATGTAGGTATATTAGTTTCTGCCTAAACTGTTAGTTACACGTATATATTTTGTTGACAGAAGAGATAAGTTATATTTAATCTATTAGCTTGTAAACATTCGTCACCGGTTCAACAGCCCGTGACCTAACATGGAAATGTACTAATATTTATTTTGATGACGACACATACACGACACACATATTCTTTTGTACATGTTATTTCAATTAAGTAAATTTATTATTAATTTAATAAATATAATTTTTAATTTATCCGACGTTTCGCTTGCTTTACAGCGTGCGTGGTCACGGTGACTAAGGAAAAAAATAATAATCTGTAATCAAAATGTATTACTGATATTAAGTGTTTATATATGTAGTACTTGTCATTTTCGACTTTATTATACATAAATATTTAACTAAAGTAAATATTATGATGTAAAGCTAAGGGGAAATCGATCGATTTGTATCAATAATGTTATATTTTATTCAATAATTTAATTTTTATAAGAACAACAGCGAAACGGAGCATACCCTGATAACATATCGCACTATCTTCAGGTTAAAATCCTTATCTGTTATCGATACCGAACGCCTCATAAAGTGTTTTATTATGCTATTAATATTTATTACCAATATATGCACTAGAAATAATCTGGCCGATTGCCTTTTCTTGTTCCATGATCGTCTTGTTAATAAATCAATTCAATGACAGAACATAATGTCCTGTATATGGAGCCTCCAGGTGCGATCTGGAGCAACATATCGATTTAAAGGTACTAAGCATTGGAACTGGAAAATTTCTGCAGTGAGATAGTAAGATGTGTCACTCACCCACTTTGAATATGGAACAGGAATAATAATATATTATAACATTTTTTAATATATATAAGTACAAAATATGTGTATAAATTAATGTGTCGCACAAGAGTCGGAGATATTGGGAAATTAATATATAAAATTTACTGGCATTTCACAAAACGCGTTCGTATGTGCGAACGAATAAAAGAAAGGCGCAACGTGCAATTCTGTTCGTGTTATCTAGCGGGAAAATTCTTTTTTAAGTAGAGCTGATTTGAGGTAGCCATACATGATAAGGCAGATTCAGAGGACTGCTTGAAGTTATTTTCTGTTCATAGATTAGTTGTACGATGGTGATATAATTTAAAAGAATTAATCAGTATTAATTTATTTATATTAAATTTCGAATGAAATTTATTCTGCACTGGTAAAACATGAATTTCACGATTTTATCATTAATCACGATTTTCGTATTAAAAGTGTAAATTATATAATTTCTTCATAAACACTTCACAACAGCCAAACTCCCAATACTTTCCATGGTAAATGCGGTAGAAGATGCAGAGATAGGGAGAATTAGGAGGTGGTACATTATCCCTAACTTATATAAGCTATTTTATTCTAACTAAGGTATCTCTTTAATTTTTTTATATCCAGCTCAATCCAGCTGGCTGATAGTGTCTTATAGGGATAAGTTTCGGGAATCCCGAAGCCTTGAGTCAATACCCTTAAGGTTAACAACCCGTCTAGACAAAGGAATGACGATATCTGAGACTCTGTTTTAGTAATTTTCCAATAACCTAAATTACAATTGAACGCCCCTCATTAAGCAATCCATTAGATTAATATACAATACGTATTTACAATAAAAAGTACAAGGGCTTTTCTCTTGTCTTTAAAGATGAGAGATTTTTTCGAAAAAGTTCTTATCTGTACCCTTGTATATGGATTCCCGTAGACTGAATCAGCCGAGCTCTCGTTTTAATAAACTACACTTTCATCTCTTTCGTCCCTGTCAATTTGTGTTTACGCTGTGAAGAGACGAATGCTAATGTTTATGGTTTTTTGTTTTATTTATATTTTATAGTGGTATAATAAAACCACTGTCAATCTGAGACAAATCTTTGTTTTTAATTTATATTTATATGCCAGTTCTTCTTACCCGCTCTACGCCCTTGACTTGCCAACTGGTTGTAAATTTAAATTTTCAGTTAATTTAATTTGTTTTTCTTGACGTTCATATGTGTACATGTTTACCTATATGAATAAAGATATTTTGATTTGATTTGATTTGATTTATAATTATTATTTATTACGTAAGATGTCATGTGGAACATGGTGGAATGGCTGCAGCTCCTTACAAACGTTGTGTTAAACGAAGAAAAAAATTTGGCGATTAAAAAGACTGGCGGAGAGTTTATTGCCAGTTCTTCTTTTCCGTTCTACGCCCTTGATTTGAGAAGTGGCAGTAAATGTAAAATTAGAAGCATTTAATTTAATGTATACTTTTTTTTTGACGATCATAAGTGTACATTGTGTTACCTATATGAATAAATGAATTTTGACTTTGACTAGTTTGAGCGCAACAAATATAAAAATAATTCGTCAACTTGTTTTTTTATATTTTAACGTTAGGCTATCTAACAAATGACTGGGTAGTCCATATCTGCGGTATACCTATTCTTTCTCTCGCCAACGTTTGCTCTTAAAGTACAGAGCCGAATTTCCATTCCAAGTCTGAAAGTCATGGTCCACCACTATTCTCCATTAAAACAGTCCGAGCTGATCTGTCAAGGCCCTTAAAAGGAAACAACGAGATTCCATTCCAATCCGCTTCGTAAAAACGACATGCCCCACTCGATTTTTGTATTTCAAAATATTTTTGAAAGTGTATTATTACCTTTGATTTTTCGGCTAACTATAAATTTACATATTACACAAATATATTTTACATTTTTATTATTATAATTGTTGTGAATAGAAACAAAAACCTCACATCGTTAGGCGCGTTAATAAGTACATAGATATCGCGTCTTATATATCATTTATTATTTATTTTGTATGAAGGTTATATTTATTTATTTACACTTCATTAGAGTAATACAGAATAAAATAATGAAAAGGGACATCTTATCGCTGTCGAGCGATCTCTTGCATACAACCTCTGTGAGAAAAAAATTCAAAGCGGTTAAACATATGTAAACAGTAAAAAGGAATGTGTCCTTTCAAAAAGCAAGATAATCTGTCTATTCATTTAATTGCAATTATCGAAAATATGTTGCATGTTTATCATGTCCACTGCCAAGTACGTGACATTTGGATCGTGACAAATTATGATCCACCTTGACGCATTGTTTCCAAAGATGAAATTTAAATTGGTATATTTGTTATCAATACACGATTATTATATTAAACATTTGTCAGTCCAGTTACTAAGTGCGCTGTCGTCAACCCGGAGTTGTTCTGAACACACAAATTTTTCGTTCTAATCCTTATTCTGTTAAAATATAAGTCAAATAGTTTTACTTAATTTTTTTGTTTAACGCCAAAACGAAGAACTGTGTTTGGCGAACGCTTTTTTACATATTATACGATCTCCCAATCTATGAAATAAAAAAAATAAAATATGTTTATATAAGATACAGGTATTAATTATTCCACTTCATTAAATTTAAATCTGTGGACATCCCTACTCATCGGCAAAGAAGAGAGTGTAGGCGGAGAGAAAAAGCCGGAGCAAAAAACTCTCGGTACTCTTTTAATAAAGCAAATCATCAAACAATACTTATTTTAAATTTCCAAAAACAAATTTCGCAAATTAATTAACAGTAGCCTGTCTAGCACTATACCCAGGCCCTTTTATCAACTAGATAATAAACATATGCTAGCTTTGATTTTGATTCCACACAGGCCTTACTTCATTTTGGCATGACTCAGATACATCATCATCTGGCTCAACAACTCATTCACATTCTCGCACAAATCAGTCACATAGGTCTTTTACAGATTTTGTTTGATTAGATGTAACACTGTTACCACTGAATAATTGTAATCTAGTTACCCACAACACAGCTCCTGTGGGGACTAGCGTTAGATCAGTTTTGTCCGTCATTTCAGTTATGTGTGCATAATATGGAATAAAATTGAAGATTGTTTCTGTTTCGTCTTTCTCACTAAATGTTCTGAAGATAATATTTACATAACACTGTTTGACAACACATAATGAGTATTCCTTATCTGTGGTCTGGTTTATTTATAACGCGCGGTCATAGGGTCAATTTGATAGCTGTCATAATTTTACACCTCGTTGAATAAAAGATCCTCTGTTTACTTTTAGTATTTCTAATTCCCATATTCCAAACCTGTCTCATGTTTAGGGCTATTAAGTGATTTTGACAGTTCTTAAGACGCCTATCTGCTTTGATTAAATAATGGTGCCTGCACGTTGCACCACGATTTATTTAAAAAAATTGTTACGTCATGGCTTTCAAACTATTTAATCACCTTCCTAGAAGTTTAAGATCACTTGTGTAATACTTTCAAGGGAAAGATGATTTAATTTTAAAGGCAATGTGCCTTTATAGCGTGGGAGACTATTTCGACCATAAGTTTTGACTACAATAATAAATAACTTAATTGTTGTTATGATGGCATTATAATAATTAATATAACATTTGCATACCTATTTTTATACGGCTGATTATGGATTTATTAACACATTCTGAATTTACCATTTATTTTTCAAAAAACTATTTATCACTATCATAAAACCGAAGACGAGCTTTTATTACACAATACGAAAACCATCATAACAAGATTGACACTTGTGCAGAAACTTGGCGATTAAAATGAGTGGCGGAGAGTTTATTGCCAGTTCTTCTCTGACGTTCTACGCCTTTGATTTGAGAACTGGCAGTAAATGTGAAATTAGAAGCATTTCAAATATACTTATTTTTTGACGTTGATAAGTGTAAATTGTGTATCTATATAAATAAATCATTGAATTTGAATTATCAAATACACCGTATATTAAAGATATATATCTTTACACAGCTTGCTTGCTTAAACTCGGATTCAAACAGAACCGTTAACTTTCTAAAAGTTATTTATAGTTTCTATTGGTATTTAAATTTAAGGTGAGCAGGTCCGAGTTTACTACCGATTACATGAGAGAGCCTAGTTTCTCGCTTTAATAATCAAATCAAATCAAATAAAAATTTATTTATTCACTTTAGATGCGACTTAACGCATGCATAAGCATGTCAATGTCAAAAAGGTTTACAAAATTCGCGAAAGAGCAAAACTACGCCATCCGTTCGCAAGACTACCAGGAGGTCTTGTTCTGAGAAGAACGGGCAAGAAACTCAGCAAGTTTTATCCTTTAATAGATAAAGCAGTATGAGAATGTTATGTAAATTATAGTTCGTCAAACTGCCTTATCTCTTAACAAGTTTTTCCCAACGTGGGGTCCTACGCCACGAATTTTATTGTTGAGGGGAAACGAAATTTTCGTTCAATTCCTAGTTCAATTTTTAGTTTGAAATTATAAAGCTTTTGAAAAATCAGTGAAGTGAATTATAGTGTATCATCATCGTGTTTTATTTCATACCCTATATCAACTAGCTTTTACAAGTCATTCTGACAACAACTAAAAAACAATCCAAGTTATTTAGTATATAATTTGAAAATTTACTTACTTTGTTTCGTTATCAATTTTCAAATGACTTTTTCTATGACTAACGTATGAAGAGATAGACGAGTATGTTACTTTCGGTGCAATGAGATTAAGTTTTTATGACAAGAGATATGTGCTGATAAACGTTCGCTGTATTCCGTAACTATCTTACCCAGATGAATTGAAAGACCAACGTGATTTGATTATGTCAAAATCAAAAGCAACGCCGATAGGTTTTGGTGCTCAACAGAGTTTCGAGGAATTATTTTAAATATTTTTTTAAAATGACTTCTTTGACCCCAGACGGGATTCGAATTTAACGTATCATACTAATCTGCATTTGATTATGCTATGTATGTTAAGGGTTAAAAGTCGGCAACGCAGTCGCGAGTCCTCAAGTATAATGCTTTCTTTGGTTTTCTTATTTGGTAATTAATTACTTAAGTCAACATTCATTATTTACTTTTTACCCACACATTGTCTTTACGAAATGAATTTTCGAGTATTCCTACAAATTTTATGTACTACTTTTCAGAGCTTTGCTTACTGTTGTACAAGTAAATCTGCTTACGTAATATTTGAACAGTCCCCATTTAGATTATCCTGTTTGTCTCTTGTAATTATAAAATATTTACAAATTGCCGAAATAATACTCTTATACATTTTTAATTGTAAGGAATATATTTCATAAAATATTATTAACTTTGGGATTAAGTCATATTACCTTACTGACCTTAGACTATTAATATTCAAGATAATTGTACTGACACTGACCACTACATTAAAAGGAAAATTATGTAAGCAACCAATGACATAATAAAGGAAATGTAGCAATAAACGTAATAATAATAATAATTTACAGCTGTTTTTTTAAATCACTTCATCGTAAAAGTTGATTAAATACAATTACTCAACAGTTAATGTAAAATTATTTTTAAATTGTATTAGTCGCTGTAGAAATACTGATAATCAATAAAATAATTAAAAGATAAGACCTAACGAAACTGAGCAGATTTTTTGAAATTTAGTTACTCAATAAATGAAATTTTCAAACAACTTGCGGCCATTAACGTCGTATTTATGACTGTATTAAAACCATTCTAATATTATCAGAGCCAGACTGATATTTTCGCGACGTCGAAATAGAGCTTTCCATTACTTGCACAATAACTTGGCATTGCGAACAAATTTGCACAGCATCGCGACCAACCGCTTGGCTGTTTGCCAGGCATTGTCAATTAACACACCTTCTGATATTACATTATTCGCTTATTTTTAATCGTTACAAATGTCCTAGTTCTAATTGATCTTCCATATTAAAAAATATGTATATGTATATGTTAAACAATATAGTGTTATGATAGAAGCGTGTTGTATTGTTGTAGACACTTTAAATGAAGATTTATTGACTGTTTGTATAATATTTATGATACTTTTACGTCTGAAGAGATTCTGAATATATGAGTCTTTAAGATAGAAGAATAAGGCTTGCAACTAAACGCGATCGGTGTAATGGTTCCTGGTAGGCTATCGCCCCATATTAATTTTTCTTCGGATGTGACTCGTTAACCCTAAGATTAGATTTTATATTTTTATAAAAATCCTTTTTTGAATGATTTTTCTTCAGTTTAATTTAGTTCTCTTAACTATAAGAGTTCTTTTTTTGTTAGTAATTTATGCACTTCTTTTGCTTTATCCTATGTACGTGTTTCTTTTTTAATTACCTATTGCATACCTAGGTATGCCTGGAAAAAGTCGCTTGTTAGCAATAAGTCCGCACGTTGCCTAAAAACTTATGTTACCTATCTTTTTGTATCTTACGGTAAGAAAGTCTAAATAAATATATTAAAGAAACAAAATATATATTCAGTTAAAACTGATTCCATCATATCTTGTCTCAATAACACTTACTTGTATAGTACTTATACAAACATCGTATTGTTTTGTACATGTCAAATAAATTAACAATAAAATAGACTGAATAAATAAGATCTGTTAATAAACAAAATAAACATGGTAAGTAATGACTTGATCACGATCCAAATTCCAAACATTGATAGGAATTTTGTCATGATTGCAATTATGGTACCTACCTGTGTTTTGAGGTGGTTATGCAGCATCCATCGGTTCTTACTAAACTTAAAGTTATACTTTTTTGGCGTAACAAGATAAAAAGCTTTAAAAAAAACACACTAACAATAAATATAAAAATATTCAATATTATCTAGTTAAATAAAGTTCATATAAATATCACGAAAAATCTAAATGTTGACTATAGCTAAGTTCAGGGTGTCGGTTTTTCTGACGCGCATTTTCCCAAACGTGCCATAAGGAGTATAACTTCAAAAATAGTTTTGTGCTTCATATATATATTCTAAGCCTGCGAGGCAAGAATTAATCTTGATATCTATTATTATTTAGACAATCTTAAGATGCTTTAAATTCTCTTTATGTTGTTATCCTTGTATAATATTTCCTATAGACGTTCCAAAAAGAATATATAAAATATATAATACACGAGAGAAAACAATTAATGATTTGTTTTTCTCATGTCATATAGTTGGTTAATAAATTATATTCTTGTCGTTGATCGAGTACTCTGCTGTTCCGTTTTGTTTTCTCTTAATTATTTTGATAACATGCTATTTCTTTTATATAACAAGGTAATGTACCTTCGGCAAATTCTACATGTTAATGTGTGAAATTATAAACACTTGAATTCAAGTTGCCTTGCAATATAAGATAATTAGAATTATTGAATTGAAACTTTTTAGGCGCATGATTTTGGCGAAGAAAAGGGAGAGAATGATTGGGACCGATTGAGAGAGAAAGAAAGGGTGATCGAGAAAAAAATACGCGCTATTGATTGATGTATTCGTTTAGTAGTTACATATTAAGATCGCAATTCTGTCGCATAACGTCTTGTGCATTAAACGCACATTTTTTATTTATTTATATTATCCTTAGCACGTATATGGTGTTAATATAGATATACAAATACATGAAGTGATCATATACTGGTACATGACCATCTGTTGACCTTTGTAAATATTAATTTACAAAGAAGTTTCACTTCTGGCATGTGTACTTTGCACGCAAAAATTAAAAAAAAATGTAAAATATCTATTTCTAAAAAGCCGTGTTTTCGATGCAACAAAAAATATATTATCCATTTTAATTCGTTTTTTTCACACACGTTTAATTCACACACACAGACACACAACTCATGCTTTAGTATTATTTTGTTTGTTACTTTAGTCATATTTGTAGAGTTGTTTTTGTATAGTTTCAATACGCGATTCAAGGCTGGTGACCTGTTACCACAGGGCTTTTATAATCCATAGGCACCACCTCATACAAAGATGGTAAATATCTGAAACATGCAATTATGAAGAGGCATATCAAATTTTTTTTTTATAATTAAGGACTAAAATCCGTTTTTCGTTTCGTTTTTCTTATTTATATTTTTGTAAGATAAAGCAGTGTTGGCCTAGTGGCTTGAGTGCCACTCTCATCTCTGAGGTCGTAGGTTCGATCCCCAGCTGTGTACCAATCTACTTTTTTTCTATGTGCGCATATAACTTCGCTGAAACGATGAAGGAAAACATCGCGAGGAAACCGGCTCGCACATAGGCACAGGAGGCTGATCACCTACTTGCCTATTAGATTTACAAATGATCATTAAATAAATACATAAATCCGAGGCCGAGACCTAAAAAGGTTGTAGCGCCACTGATTTTTTTTTAAGTGTGATGTTTTGTGGTAGGTTTTTACGATTTATCTAGTTAAAAATGGTCATTTTTAATCCTTTTTTTTTAATTACATGTTATATGATCTTGCCATAAAATTGTTCCTATTACATTTTCTTGCTGTCACTAGAATGCATAAAGTGCCTTTATAATCTACAGGGCGTATCGCCAACGTAAATTGTCTTCCCACGGGAAGCTTGCAAAAAGCTAAATATAGTTCATCTGAGATCGTAGCTATGATGGTAGGAGATATTGTATAAGCTTAAATAATTATACTCTAAATAATGTGTGAATGTTTTGTAGTACAAAATAAAAAATTATCAATGCATTGAATACTGGATAATACCTAGGGGTCCTACATTTACTAATAGATTTTAGTTTTTTTAGTACAGAGGGCGAACGGGCAGGAGTATCCGGATATTGAGTGATACCGCCCATATACTAATTGCCTTTTAAGAATTGGTAGGCTCGTTTCTTGAAGGACCTTAAGTCAAATTGGTTCGGAAATACGTCAGTGAGCTGGTTCCAAATAGTGGTGCTCAGGAAAACTGCTTCAAAAAACGCTCAGTTATGGAACTCAGCTGAACATGTTAAATAAAAACTAAAAACATATATACATACAAACATATATACATATAAACATAGTATGTATATATATAGTCATTATTTACATACTGGGATGCTTACAATGCACGACATTGTCTCATATATTATGTGGGTACACAGTATAATGTTGCATTATTAATACACTCGATGTTTGTACGCCTATAAATATCCTATCATGAGTCTCTTTGATGGCATTCTCTTGGCCCTTTCAATAATATTACCTACTTGGTAATAATAAACGTCGTTTTGTTGTCTATATTGAATTCGATTAAGATAGCTGTGACTAAAGTGTTTATCGTTAAAGATACATCTTCGATATAGTCTAATTACCAATATTTTTATAATGGGTTGGCGTATATTAAATCGGAGTAAAATATTTTAAGAGTTTGACAAAATATTTGACTTGAAATAATACTCTGTTAAAGTCAGAGTACTCGTAACATTGACTGCTTTGGAAGTTTAAAATATTAATTTATAAGAGACTGGAATGCAAAAGCATAAAAATATTTTTTGCTGTTGAATTATGATATATATATATAAGAGTGCTACTAAGAACGCCTTTGTTATGTACAAAGCGGCGGCGGTGTTAGGTGATGGCGAACACGCCCGGGGATCTTGTAGGGGCTTCACGAAACAACACAAGCAAATTGAAAAAATATCGATTATTTTAACTAACTTTTTTCTTTAATATTAAACTTTTGAATTTAATCCTTAATTACTTCTTTGGTCAAAACATAACGGCAAATTAAAATCAAATTAGTTTATTAATTCATTCTCTCAAAACATAATTGAAAAATTAATGATGTAGTAACATGATGTCTAAACTAAACTTAGTTTCGCATCACATATCTCAAACTCAAAATATCTTTATTCATATAGGTAAACAAGTACAGTTATGAACGTCACAAAAATTAAATTAATTATAAATTTACATTTACTATCAGTTCGCAAGTCAAGGGCGTAGAGCGGGCAAGATATACTAACATACACGGGCATACTTTTCACGCAGGACAAAAGGCCTTGTAAAGGCCTGTCACCCAGAGCCGCGCTATGGGTAAGGCCTCCTCTGCTTAGTAGAGATATTTCACCCAGAGTTGAACAAGATACAAGAAACGACGAAATTTATTTATTAGTAATCTTACAGCGTATATACATATGTATATAAGACAATACAAAAAGCCAAACATATTACATAGATAAACAATATATGTTAATATATGAAACAGAAAATAGGTATTAATAGACAAAGATACATTAAAAAACTAAAGAAAACTGAAATTTTACATGTGACAACAAATAATACTTAATATTTCAAATTACTACTTAAACAAAATCAGTCTTCCCGCTTCTTCATCAAATATTGTTTTTTTTTTA
This sequence comes from Pieris mannii, assembly GCA_028984075.1. Taxonomy (NCBI): domain Eukaryota; kingdom Metazoa; phylum Arthropoda; class Insecta; order Lepidoptera; family Pieridae; genus Pieris; species Pieris mannii. Next base: position 11,564,282 of record CM054779.1, on the reverse strand, counting down.
TTTGAACCACTCACTACGGGTTTTCTTAAAGTCAGTTAAATAGTAATGGCAATTCTATTTGCTGCTATATGCTATACTCTCACCTGCTATTAAGACTAAACCTTAAGTATGCATTATAGGTCAGTTAGGTCTCAATAAAGATAACCTTATCAATTGTCGTATAAATAGCTTGATCAACAAATAAAACAATGAATCATGTTGATTGCCAATGCATCTGTTGTCCCCACGTGTCATCCGCATTCTGGTGCAATGCGTACACGTGACTTATTGAAGTTGAAATTGAAGTAAGGGCAGAAGGCTCATCTGATGTGATGTGATGGCTTGCAAGTGCGTTGCAGTCATTTTATCCGAAACACCTCTTGCTTACCATGGTTTGGAGCCATTTTATCATTGGCGCTCTTTCTTTTTTATATCTCATAGGCTGCAGGCGAAAATTTGTAGATATGGTTGTTAAATTATACCTTACAAACAAGACTTTAAAATGACTTTGTCATGGACGCACAAAGGTCAGCGCCTCAGATTTCTGTATTTGTTTTTTGATTCAGCCTACTGTGCCTGACACACGCCGTCGATTTTTTGTGTCTAAGGCATGCCTGTTTCATTACGATGTTTCCCTTCACCGTGCGATTGTTAAATGCTCACATAGAAAGAAAGTCGGGAATCGAACCTACGACAGGGATGAGAGTCGCACGCTGAAGCTACTAGCCCAAGACTGCCTTATCTATTTGATTGATTGTCTAACGTCCGATTCACTTTTATCAGCTATTGCCTTAACTCTCTCTCTCTGTTTTCTTTTATGTAACAGTTCATTCTACAGCCTATTATACCCTTTACCTTCGAGTTGTATGCAAATGTCCTACCCTGAAAATCTTGAAGTTTGCTCTACAGCGAATCCCTACTTGCCTCAAAATTAATGAAATAACACGTCAGCAACATGCCCATTGGTATAGGGACCTTAAAACGCAATTCGGACCCTAAACCTTGGCTTTACAGGTGTTTATTTATTTCATAATCCTACAGCTAACATAAATTATATATAATTACAAACAAATACACTGAAAATATAGCCAAAGATACATGATACATTTTACTACAAATAGATTAACAAAAGGGAACAAACAAACAAAAAGTATGCAATACATTTAACTTATTGTGATTCAATTTATTTAACAAAGCCTAATTTGGTTGTGTTGTGTGATGGTGTAAAAGTGTGGGTTTGTACGTGATGGTGTGTATGTGGGGTGTTCTCATAATGTAGGTGTTAATCGTATTTTATTAAAACATCCGCAAAATATTGCAATTAAACTTTTACGTAAATTCTGACGCTGAAATCGTTTCCTCTGTATTTTGTAAACGTAACCGCAAATGAACGTTTTCTTAGGAAATTGTTTCATTTGATACTTACTTGGTAAATATTCATTTAAGGAAGGTTATTGACCTTTCAAATGTTACTTTGTAATTAAGATATATATTTATTTATATGTAATCTTGCAGCTACTTATAAATAAATGAATTATGAAAACAATTACGCCCGAACCCAATAATTAATCCACAATCTGAGACCAGACCGTGACAGTTGATCGATCTCCTATCTGCATCCCAATAACCAATCCGTACGAAGACAATCCATTTTTGGCGACCGCGACGGATGCAATCTCTTCGCGTCACGATTGAGCAGCATAGGTTACATCAACATATAAACTAACTAAGTCAAAGAAGTAGTCTTTTGAAATTCTCTCTTCAAGGATATAATACAGCGTATTATACGGGAAATTATAACGAGTTACTGCATGTTCATATTATGTATTGTACAGCAAAACCGCAAAAAAACAGTATCAAGTTTGCGGTTATGTAAAAATAGCGTAATCTCCAGCAATCTAAACTCTTGTGGCGAGATATGCTACGGTTCATTAGTTACTGCGTATTAACTTAATAATTACGATTATTGAATTTATTATTAAGTTAAATATAGTTTCCAATAAGTAACTATTGTAACCTATTACGATCTTTGACTCAAATGCACTAAATCTAGAATCCTCAAAAATCTAATGTTTAACTTTGCAACAATTGCAGAAGAAATTGCAAGAATAACATGAGGTTTTAAGAAAAATATAAATAATCTTATGAAAGACATAGAAATATACCATACCATGTTTGGCGGTTACGGACCATACAATATATAAATATTAATATGTATAAACTGGCGCCAGTTAACCGTGCTCTGATGCCATAACGAGTGGGCGTTTTTAAATCAAGGTGATTGTAATTGCAAATTGTTCTTTCTTAATTTGCATACATATCGGAATGCATACTTGTATATGTCGATCCACATCTGAGCGATTTTAAAGCAGTATTGCCGCGGACTACAGTTGAAAAAAGATCAATTAGTAATTAAGAATTAAGTTTGTTTATGGAAGAGCTGGGAACCCTGACACAGGTATTTTTTATTTAAAAGGGTTTCGATATCTTACACATAGGAATTAAAATGTACCTCCTTAAAATGAATAAACACTTTTTTATTTATTATTTATTTACTACTTCAGCTGCCCACTGGAGTATTCCAGAACCAATTCAATTTAAGGTCTAGAAAAGAGCGTACAAATTATTAAAAGGCCGGCAACGCACTCGCGAGTCCTTTGGCATTGATAGCGTCCGGTGCGGTTCACTGTCCGTTTGCCCCTTTTCTAAATAAAAAAGCATGCAGAAATGGCTTCGTCGTATATGGTTTATTTGAAATGTACATAATATTATTTTCTCTTAATTATATAGTGCATATGATTTTTTCCTGAGTATATGATTTTTTGCTTACATAGTAATGTATAATACGTTCAAATTCTGCTTCTATTTTATAGTTGTGTATTAATTACGCGTATGATATACACAATTATAAAAACGCCTTGATGTCAAGGGAGCGCCCTAGACCTCGTGTGTCAGCAAATGGTACCCTAATTTTCATGTTCTTTGAGTATGCCGATTCGAACTACGATCCGATTTCATCCCCTCTACCAATGTCCCCATATCGCCACTGATTTCGGGCCGTGTGTCGACAACAATAATTTTAAATGCACACTATCGATAATTTATATTTCTCCTTCCGAATTTTTTTGATAGAATAAGCATACAAACCAATTTTTAAAAATGCCGTTGATTTATCTAAAATAATGTTTCTATTTTAATTATCTTAGTATTTTTACAACGACGTAATAAATAGCCTATCTCGTTACAAATGCGTCCTATTAAGGCAATCTAAATAATTGCAACTGAACAAGTATTAATAGAAAGAGCAGAATCTAGTTTCAAGCAAATAAATCACAGTATGAACAAATATGGTATCATGTGTTGAAATAAGATCTCGTAAGGAACTAAGATTAATTATAACTCTCGAGATGTATGTTTAGTTTCTTTAATGTTTAAAAACTTTATTTCTCAGTAACAAAAAAATAAATATATGAGCGAGATACACGCCGCCATTAGCCGTCTCAATTTTAGTCAACTGTGTTCACTTTGTGATATGGCAGTAAATGTAATTGTAAAACAAGAAACATTTAATATTTATTTATTTATTTTCTAATCGTACAGCTAACGTAAATTATATATAATAACAAACAAATACACTGAAAATATAGCCAAAGATGGAATACATTTTACTACAAAAAGATTTATAAAAGGGAACAGACAAACACAAAAGTATTCAAGACATTTAACTAATTGTGATTCAATTTCAAATATAATGTCTTTTTTTGAAGTTCATACGTGTTCATTGTGTTATCCATATGTATGTGGAACCTACAGGGGGTCCTCAAGGGGCCGGCAACGCACTCGCGAGCCATCAGGTATTAATACTTACCTACTGCCCCTTTGTCTCCTATTACATAAAAAAAAGTTATTAAAAATTATCTTTATATTATGTAAAGTACAGTAATTCATAATCAATTTATTTAGAAATTGGCAGAATCCAGGTCGAGTAATAAATCTGAGCGTGAAATATAATTTAATTTAATATACCTGTAGTAGATCGAACCACAACGGATTGTTGTTACGGAAACCTATTTCTCGTGATATTGATTTGCAGCTTTCTCAATTGACAATATTATAGTTACGTAAAATCACTTTCTTCAAGGAAGAGCCCTAGAATCGAAAATATCCCCTAATTGTTTGCTCATTTATCTGTAATTTCCCCTGATAATAGGTTTTACACACGCAATCCTACTAATGTTATAAACTCGAAAGTTAAGTATGGATGAATGTTTGTAACTCTTTTTTTCTTTTTTAGAACAGGGCAAACGGGCAGGAGGCTCACCTGATGTTAAGTGATACCGCCGCCCATGGACACTGTCGATGCTAGAGGGCTCGCGAGTGCGTTGCCGGCCTTTTAAGAATTTGTTCGCTATTTTCGTCGACCCTTTTGACCCTAAGGTCGAATTGGTTCAGAAATACTTCAGTGGGCAGCTGGTTCCACAAGGTGGTGATATTTTTTCTTTTACGTAAAACGTACTAAATGAAACTTTACAGTAATATACATCAGAATAATACAATTTATAATGATTGTATGAATTCCAAAATATCAAATAAGTAGGAAATAATGTAACATCTGTGAGCTATTCTGGCTTGAGCTGCCAAAACCGCTATTTACACATATGTAATGCACGATGTAAATGTTTATCTTAAAGAAAATAGGCCTAAAAAGCCCTCTACAAGATATGTCTATGTCTTATGTGTAAGCCATTCCAGCCAAAACTACAATTGATAGGCATTTGGTAGTCATAAATTGATTCCTAAATGTATATAGATACTTTTATCGCTTCTGGTGTTTAAACCAAACCTACTAGATAAATATTATTTAAATCCTGCACAGACCAACTACTTGTTTAAACGATTCAAAAAAATGTAATGAGGTTAGATTCGATGTGTAAGTTTTTTGTTTTGGCTTCAACATAATCATCATGAGCTTTTTTGGTCTATTTCTGGACGAGACTTAGTTAAGCTTACAAATAAAGCTATCATTGGTTGAATTTATTAATAATAGGAATATGGACTCAAATCGCAGTACAAAAAGATATGAAATGTTGTAAGTATGTAACGAAAAATCTGAAAGAGTAGTATATTGTTTCTAGTATTTTTTTAATTATAACTTCAAATTTTTAATAAAAGTAAATTAATATCGTAAATAAGAATTATTTTAATAAAGAAGAAACATTTGTGTTTTTGTAAGTATTATTGTTTTCGCACAAAAACTACTGGGCCGCTTATTTCAAAAATCATTAATGAGTTTAGGTAACGTCAATAAATAAATACACATTAAATTCTTCTAATTTACTGCCAGTTCTCAAATCAAGGGCGTAGAACGACCGAGAGAAACTGGCAATAAAGTCTCCGACACTCTTGTAATCGTCATTTTATTTGTTTTACACAACGTTTGTAAGGAGCTGCAACCATTACCATGTTCCACCTGACATCTTAAGTAATTAATAGTTTATTTATAATAAGAAAATAATTAAAAACAAAGATTTGTCCTCTATCAGCAGTAGGCATGGTGAAATAGAAGCACGCACCTACATTCTCGTGGGAACAGCACGATATATCAATAGTAACAAAGATATATCTTTCGTCTGACTTAGTAGTCTCTCCACTAACACAAGATCTGTATCTACGGAAGTGAAACCGCGCATTGCTAGTAATATATATTTTGAAGACAAACAAAGAATATAACATGTAAATAAGTGCCTCGAATGTCGCCAAGTAAAAGTTACTTCGTTCGGATATTTATGAGTTTACCGACCCTCTTTGTTCCCTTTTATTGACCTACTTATTTGGTCTGATATATTCTATTTTCAAATTAAATAAATTCAGGATTTTGTCACAGTGTATGTAGTATGTTATCTCGGGAAAAATTAGTTCAAAATGAAATAAATAGTTTCGTGTTAGTATATTCTAGCGAATGTTTCATTTGCTTGCACGTGCATCAAAGTGATCGTCTGATTGTTTAAATTTCTTTAATAAAGGAAATCTATTATAATTTCGCATTATATAAGATATCATGGTGTTACGTTCTCATACAAATTGATTCATGGTCAAATACAGAATAGTAACATCTTAGAGAATATTACGTTGTCGTTCCTTATTCATTCGCAAGGTTCAACTTTAGTAGAAATTTCCAAATTCCGTTTGTATAAACCTTCCTAGAAGTAACCTAGAAGTAAGAAACCACATTCGCGAATTACTTTAATGAAAGATGGGTTTTTTTAATGTATTTCAAAATATATTATAACTTATACTATAGAAAATGCATTATATATGACACAGATTAAGCATTTATTACTGACGAAACACACATAATAATAATCACCAAAAAAAGATTAATACAAAGAATAATTACTAGAAAAAAGAATGTAAGGAAAGATACATGTTTCATATTATGTGATATACTTTAGTAAGAAAAACTATATAATATTCAATTGTTTTATTACTTAAATATACCAATCTTTGATGCTATTTAAAGAATCGCGACAATATATGTGAGTTTAATCACGTTTCGGACTAACAAAACAATAGCATGCAGGTGTTGCTTGCAAGTATGGTGTTGACTGATGGAGAAGAATTTTAAAATTTCAGGTGTTAGATTTTAACCGTCTGTCTGAGTGCTCTCTGTATATCATTCTACTTTGAGACATGTTTTGTCTATAATTTAAAGGTTCCCACACAAATTCCGTGCACCTCTGCGTCACAGTCACTTTTTGTTTTTAAACCGTTTATCAAGTAGGTGTGTGCATTGTACAATTTTTAGATATTCCCATCTTCAGGTGCATTTTCACTAAAGATTTTCTGTTAACTATAGTTTTTTTTATATAATAGAGGAGCAAAACGAGCCTTAGGGACGCCCAAAAAGGGCAGTCATCGCAGCCCATAGACACTCCATTTTAGTAGATGAGTCGCCGGATTTTGGGGGAGGAATTGCCGGTAATCTTGCGCTAGTCTAAAAATCTTTTCAGCGGATGCGATGCTACTCCCGCACTTCTTCTCTTGCCATGAATTTTACCCATAGGCTGCAACTAATCGTACGGTGATGACGCAAAACGTGACCGAGATATGCGATATTTGCACAAGCTGTATAAACTTTCATGTGGTCTCGATTTGTTGGATTCTTTCATTCATTATTTGGATCCAGTTGGTGCGAAGCATGTGACGGTAACACCACATCTTAAAGCATCGAGGATTCATTTTATGTCTTCTTTAATTATCCATGCCTCACAGCCGTCGAGAGCTACTAGCCAGATCTTACAGAGTAAGAGTCAAACCCTCAATTTGATACTAAAATAGCGACAACGTAGTACTTTTTTTAGTTTTTCAAATGGCCCACATATCGAGATTAATTTTCTTGCTCGGAATCCCATGTTTCATGTTGTAGGAGGTATGATTGTTTTAGGTAAGTTTAATTTTAGATATGCATGCACATGCATCAATTTAATCTTTTCTGTTGACATTCATATGCGTACGCAGCATCATGCTGAACCTGGGCCAATGACAAACACATCACACGCATTACATACTTAAAACATACCTTGTTCTTTAAACAAAATTGTTCTCTTTTTTTTCTTTCATTATTGTTATTGGTATAAATGTTATGTCTATGTCTATTTGGTGACCTATATGAATAAAGTTATTTTGAGTAATTGTTCGGATTAATACCTGCAGCTGAGTTTCATCATCGGACGTCGAGGCAGAATACGAAATTCTACCCGTATCACCTCGACGTCCGCCTATCCACAACTGCGCGATTTTCAAGGCAGTTTTTGCCGCGCACCACCACTTTGTGGAACTAGCTGCCCGCTGAAGTATTTCCGAACCAATTTGACTTAGGGTCCTTCAAGAAAAGAGCGTGCAAATTCTTAAAAGGCCGGCAACGCACTCGCGAGCCCTCTAGCATCGAGGGTGTCCATGGGCGGCGGTATCACTTAACATCAGGTGAGCCTCCTGCCCGTTTGCCCCCTATTATATAAAAAAAAATTTATATCTTATATTAAAGCCCAGTATTTACAAAACATGTATTCCGTTCCCAAATTAAGGTTTATCTCTCCTAGATATGGACGCTATTAGGTTCTCTCACTGAAATGTTCGTTACAAATTGCCAATGAAATTTGTGGAGCGTAACGTCTGGGATGCTCCAAATACGTTGTTTTATTGTTCCCACTGTTTACGCAACCGAGTGTATATAATATGGATTTGGAATACTATACTGTGTGTTAGTTGGTCAGGTCATGTCTGACAAACGAAATCTGGCTTCATTGTAGTGATAGAAATATGCCCACATGAGTTTTGAATCGGCTTAATTTCGTTTAAAGAACTTTCTCATTAAAAAGATGTATTTTTATTTACCTATGTTATGAGGCAGTGACAAAAACTTGTTTTTAAACTAAGAAAAACTTTATTTAAAATTATGCTTACAAAAACTAGCGTTCAAGTGGGAATATGGAATGGAAGTGTGTTTCAAAGGATCGGGACTTGATACTTAAAGGTTTGGGTTTTGTGATTTAAGAGTAGGGATACATTAAGTGGAACAAACTAATTAATCTTAACTTATAACTACGTAAACAGATGGTTAACTTATACAAGGTAAAGAAATAGTAATTAGGTAAATAGAAATATTAATAATACAGTGGTGACCACATAACACCTAAGAAAATTAATATATGCGAGATACATGTCGCCATCAGCCGTCCAAATTTTAGTCTGCTAGGCTCATTCTGAGATGTATCTTTAATGCCCTTTTGAATTGTTTAAACGCCCTAATATAATATAGTAATAAATTATATGTAAATGCGCAAGTTTCCCTTTGTTGGCCATAAAAATCAATGGCAATTAACATACACAGAAAAAAATCATGATTAACGAAATGGTGTACAGATTTGTCATACTTATGTCTACTCCATGCTTTATAACCAAAAACCAGTCGTATTTGTAACTAATCGTTGTAAATGTACATCAAAATGTAATTTTAGTGGCATTCTTAGTTCTTTTTTTTTTAATAATTATTTTTAATTTAATTAATAATAATAATTATTATTATATTATTAGTTCTTACGTTTAGCGCCCTAACGCAATGTTCTATATATGTAGCTCACATTGTGATATACATTTCCTTTTTTCCCACATACATAAATGTCCTCCACGGTAATAAAAATATATTTTAGCTTATTCAAATAAGAAGGTAAATCTATCAATTAAGATGAATGTTTAAATTATTCTGCAGATACAGATTTGTTATGAGTTATCTAAAGTCTATTGAATGCACTATGATCTATTTTGATACAACAGAACGACTGCATCACATTTTATACACAAACTCACTCCTATAAACAATATAAAAGTAATAGAGAGGGTAAAGATTGGCTTAAGAACTGATGTTTTTATTAATTTTAAGTTATAAAATTTGGAAAAACTTTTGCTTTGTTGCATAAAGAATAAAATATTTCCCTGAACATTTTCATATAAATATTGTATGTTAATCTTGATAACATTAATGACGTCAAAAAATAAAGAATACTTGAATGAACGTATACCTCTTACGTATACAGTTCTTACCGGAAGCTTTTCTTTAACAATAACCCGTACATTCCTTAACGATGAATTACTAAAACAATGAACAATTAGCTAAGTTTTTAAATCTAACACCCACTTATACATACGATGCCCTTATACGTCTCAACGACGCCATCTTGTGACTCACTGACGCCAGTCGTAGGCGCATTCCTTTTTGGTCTGCTGATCCTTTGCAATGTAGTCTCGTTATAGCCATATTACGCTATCACTGTGATTTATATTTTTTATAACGAACACTCACCAATTTACATTACCAAAGGCTCGCAAGTGCGTAGCCCAATTTTAAGAATTTGTATGGTCTTTTCTTGAAGGACCCTAGGTTGTATTGGTTTGGCAATATTTCGTGGGCAGCTGCTTCCACTCGGCGGGGTGGTAATGCGCGGCAAAACTGCCTAAAATGCTCAATTGTGGAACGACGAAACTCAGCTGCAGGTAATCTTGACTCCTATGAGCACTCTTTGTGGTAAATGCGATAGAAGATGCAGAGACCCCACCTCTCATTTGTTGAAATAAATGCGTTTAATCAGTAGAAACAGAGATCTTCTCCTAAGCTGGCTTAATGACTAGAAAGGGACAACTGCCTTTTTTGATAGACACACAAAGATGTGTCCTGTATATGAGTGGTTTTAGTTAAAGGTTTGAATCCTATCGTCAAAAATGTGTGAGTCAATCAAACCAAGGTACTATTGCAAAAGTATATGGTATTTAAGATATAAATTATTTCGTGCTCCTACAACTAATTTAAATTATACATAAAAACAGTTAGACTAAATATATAACTAAAGACGAAATACATAATATATACAAAAATGTTTAATCTTTACGAAACTTAGAAAGGAAAAACTAAATAAAAAATACATTTAACAAATTTAGGGTCTGTTTCACAATGTATGGATAAACTACCAATTAGCTATGCAACACATACATTATTTGGAAAATAAAAGTTCCGAAGAAATTTCGCGCTACCTGACAGTAGTGAAACGCAACAATTGTATTTATCCTACCAATAAGTATTAAATAGCTTATTTGGTACTTATCCGGACATTGTGAAACAGGCCCTGAGTTTGACTAAGTGATGGATAAAGAGGGTGTGTGTATATGTGATTATGATGGAGGTGAGTTAGCGCTATGGACATTCTTAATACTTCTATTAAGCGTATTACAATACTTTACACAATACTTAAAATTGGTCGTTGCTATACAAATCTGAGTTTTTTGCTTAGTTAATGTGAGGAACGCGAAACAAAGCACGATTACAAGACAGGCATGGAAATGCAATTTTTCTAGTGGTGAGCTGCAATTAATTTTACCTAAGATGATGTCATGTAGTAGCATATTTGAAAAGAATATCGATGTCACGTTCACTATGACGTCAGACATTATTCGTCCCTGACCAAGAATGGTGTGACCTAAATAGAAATCTTCATGTTCAAGTATTGTTTTGTAATAAGGTCATTTATACTTTGTGTGTTGAGATTTCCTCTGTGCTTGATACGCATTGAATATCAGGTCGTGGTTTTAACTAATGAGGGTTATAAGGGAGCGTTGAAGTGTTACGTTACGAATTTTGGGGTAAAACGTTACGATGCGGGGCGGGGATTGAATTATGCTTTATTGTTAATATTATTTCCGACTTTCCGATACCGATACCACGTTGTTAACTAAACGTTTTACTATTTTATTGGGAACAGAAAAACGTTAGGGCGCGTTACATGGGGGGGGGGGGATCAAGAATCTCCAAAAATTGCGTGACGTAATACTTGTACGCTCCTGAAGTAGCTGGGCAAACATATCAAAAAGAACAGCAGAACAAAAGACAGCTTTTTATTATAGAACAGGGGGCAAACGGGCAGGAGGCTCACCTGATGTTAAGTGATACCGCCGCCCATGGACACTCAATGCTTGAGGGCTCGCGAGTGCGTTGCCGGCCTTTTAAGAATTGGTACGCTCTTTTCTTGAAGGACTCTAAGTTGCGTTCATGGGTCGTGTGTTGCGCCGTGGCCACTACCACATCCTAGAATTAATAATTGGATTACCAACGGCCTTGGTAGAAGAGAGTGAATGGGTATTACGATTGTGGAGGAGTTGCTCCATCTGTCACAGACACAGGCTTCACTGGAATGAAATTCAACCTTCAGCCTCTCCATTCTCATTTCTCAACAAAAAGTAAGAATGCAAACATAACCCTATACTATTTCTGTACGTCTTTTAACCGTATCATGGTTTTATTTAGTTAAGACCAAATCAGTTTTAGTTGTGTTCAACCCGTTCCGGTTCCCTAGGGCACGTCAGAATATAGAGTTAGAGTACGGAGTGGTTTAGTATAATTTGATGAAATAAGCTCTCCCAAACGAATTGTGGAATGACGCTTTCTCAGGCTAATTTCAGCAAAGACCTAAAATTAGATAAAAGCCCAAAAATCAAATCCCGGAAACGGAAACAGAATAACCATTAAACATGCCTAAACATAGTATTGTATTTATTAAGAAGCCATTTCATATGATGTGGCGTTATCATAACTTGATGTCACAATTTTATATAACAAAATATATAATGACGATTAAGAGTTCCTGGCAGTTCTCGTTCTATGCCCTCGATTTAAGATCTGGTCGTAAGTGTGAATTGGGCGACATACACAAATTCACCTAATAATTATAGAATATAAATCATTATCAAAAGTCGGTTAACCCTTGAGCCCAAATACGGTTACTCTTCCTATACAAAATCTCCACAACAGTATAAGCTATTCTCGTAAAACAGAATTTAAAAGAACGTTAAGAGGCGTGGCATTATTGTGCTCGACGTAACTGATTATCTAAATTTAAATCTGAGCAACGAATCTTGGGCACGTGAAAAGGGGCTCGACTCTCGATTTTATTAGTCAGTGTATGATGTTATAAAGATCGTTGTGGTAAATATAAATGTTCCTCTTAAGCGTGTCACGTCTGCTTTAAAGCGAGGCGTATTGATACGTAAATAAGTAGTAATTTACGTATCAATACGCCTTTACTTAAACACACAACACACTTCAAATAAATAAATTATGAATTTAAGTGAATGAAAAATAAATTACAAATAAAATCTCACGTCAGAAAAAAATAAAAATGTCAGAAAAATGTAAAATTTCAGTGTGGAATTTGACGTAAAAAAGAGATTTGGTTGATTTTACTGGAAAACATACGGTTGTGAAACTCTTTCGATCTTCATTATTTTCTGTTAAATTTGACTTCATAAACTAGGTAAGGCATTCAGACAAATAAGGCATTCTTAAAAATATATACAGTATTTAAATTATCTATTGTACCATATGTATCTACACAAATAGCTGCACACTGAAGTATTTATAATTAGACTTAGGATCCTTCAAGAAAAGAGCGTACTAATTCTTAAAAGGCCGGCAGCGCGCTTGCGAGCCGTGTGGCAGTGCAAGGGTTCATGGGCGGCTGTTCCTTTCAAGGCCGTTTGCCTCCTGTAACATAATAAAAATGTTTTGTTAAATTTTGGTTCTAATTTTTCTTCTTTATTTTCTCTAAGTGGTCTTTAGATAAACGTCGTAGCATAATAACAGCATATATATTTATATATATATTTTTAATGGAAGTTTAATCCAAGGGAAATTATTAAAAAATATATTCTGTATATAATTTTATAAATACCTCTCTCATACTTCTAATCTAACAATTCACTATTTAGGTCAATATGTTTTATTGTATGCACCTGTTATACACATTTTATTAGGCCATAATACTTAACTAATCGCTTTGTATACCAATATATATAAACGTTTACTTCTATAGTACCTATTATAAAGTGGAAAGACCATTTTCGTATGTTTGAATTTTAGTTCAACTGTTCAATATCCTATCTTAATTTTTTTACAGTTTGTTTGACGGGTGCATAGGGGTACTCCGAGTTGTACTGTGGCGTTTCAGTTATACTATCCCACTCATCATATTTCAGCTTCTTGTTGGTGGCGTTGGTTTTCTCATTATTAATTATTTTGCTGTACTCAATGAATCTTGCCTTTTTATTTAAACTTTTCAACTCCGAATTTTGAAAACGACATATAATTATTTAACTAATGTATACAAATAGTAGTCGCTTTAATCAATATAAGAATAGAGACTCGAGAAATATCTGTGTCTTATACACTTTTTTAATACTTTTATAATAACACCCAGAACAGTTCTCGTTAAAAAAACAGTGGTGTTACCATATTTTGAGTCTGGGCGTCAGATTTCTGTTTCATAATCATTTGTTAATCTAACAGGCAAGTAGGTGAACAGCCTCCTCTGCCTAACTCGCGCCGTCGACTTATTGGGTCTAAGGCAAGTTTCCTCATGATGATTGCCTTCACTGTAGGAGCAATTGTTAATTGCGCACATAGAAAGAAGTCTTTTGGTACACGGCGGACGGTAATTCAATCTCTCAGTCTTTCACCTATTTTCTTATCACAGTCGGTTTCGTGCAGGTGATCAGCCTCTCAGGTCACACTCTGTTATTTGGGTCTATGGCCAAGCAGTTTCCTCACGATCTTTTCCTTCACATTAACAGAAAGTCCACTGAAGGAGCTAAACACTGCTATCTTTTTATAAAGCCAAGAGAATTCTTTATACCTTTAATATAACCTAGTTCAGTGCACCGTCAATGGCCCGTGTATATCAGAAAATTGAAGTTCTACGAGTAAATTGATGTACCGTAGAAAATGCAACCTAATTTTCTGATTGATCGACTTTGAATTACGGTACATATGAGGCCGGCTAGATAACAATATGTTATACAAGTTTTATCAATGACTTCAAACTCAAATGTATCTTTATTCATATAGTTAAATATGTACACTTATGAACGTCAAAAAAAAACAAATTAAATTAATTGTAAATTTACATTTACAACCAGTTCGCAAGTCAAGGGCGTAGAGCGGGTAAGATTCGATTTCAACTTCTTTTTATAGAACTAGGGACAAACGGGCAGACGGCTGGTTTAATGTTAAGTGATTGTTACATTGATATTATTGATATATTATTGATACGCTCTTGAAGGACCCTAAGTCGAATTTGGTTCGGAAATACTTCAGAGAGAGCTTCATGCGTGGTAAAATCGCCAGACGTCGAGGTAATACGGGTGGAATTTCGTAATTTGTGTCGATGGTAAATGGTAAATGCGGTAGAAGATGCAGTGAGACTTGACATCTCTAGGTTTTAGAGATCAGGCCTCTCGGAAAAAGATTGGTCGTCGACGGTTTGAACCGCTTCGAGAATTCTTTTATATCCTAGTCATTTATTTTGGTTAAGATTTATTATGACTAAATAAGTCAAAAGGCGATAAGACTTACTTTTGTTTACTCTTGTGTATGTTGTAAGTCGTTTCAGTTCCTTATTTAATTATTTAACTACATAAGTTAACCTTTACGAGTAAATACGATAAAAATTTAAAACAAAAACTCAAAAGAAATTAAAATTGAAAACAATTGAGATCAGACCGTTACAGTCGATCAACCTCCTATCTGCATCCTAATAACCAAAGCCTACGGAGACAATCCATGTTTTGCGACGGATATCTATATAGGGTAAAACCGGGATAGATGCCGCGCTGGGATAGATGCCTCGTTTCTAAAAACTCAAATACCAGAGAACGAAACAGCAAATTTGTTTTTTACATACGCGCCACATACACCCACCACCTTAGTGACGCGCGAGTTATTGTGCTAGAGTGATGTTTCTCGCTTGTGTGTCAAATTACATTCGCAGCGGACGCGCCGAACGCTTCAAAATTTCAAACGTAAGTATTCACTATGCCATATCTTTATAAACAGTTAAATGATTACATTTTATTTGAATGGTTTTAATACATTGGTTCTTTGAGAACACATTTAAGAGTCAATCACTGATGTTTGCATTTATTTTATTTATAAAATATTGAGAGGCATCTATCCCTAGTGAAAAGGATAGTTGGCCCGAGTTTACAAGGGATAGTTGACTTTAGGGGCATCTATCCCTCTATACTGCAAGAGCCTTATCAAAGTATTTAAAAGTCATAGTCGTGAATATTTTGGTATTTCCTAATAGTAGAATATTAGAAAACACCAAAAAAAATGTATCCAACTTTAATTTCATAATTCTAATGTAATGAAATGAGTGTAGATACAGTGTTTTATTTATACTTACTTTGCTTATTGTAGGTGAGCCATGCCAAGGAAATACAAAAAAAAAGGTGACTGTAGCTGCTCTGTTGTCCAAGAAACTACTCGTCCAAGGAGGGCGTACGAGCTCGAGTAGTTTCTTGGACAACAGAGTAGCTACAGTCAGCTTTTCATGAATTGGATAAAAAAGAATTGGGGATCAATGAAATATCCAGGCAATTTGGGATTCCATCCAGAACATTGCGAAGGCGTTACGCTATTAAAAACCAAACTAAGTTGACTTTGGGAAAACATCCTGTCCTGGGTTTTGAACACGAAAAAAGGTTGGTAGCGCACATTTTGAAGCTTAGCGACGCGGGATTTCCCCCAGTTAGACGATCTATACGTACGGTAGCATACCAATTTGCCGAAAAGCTACAGATTCAACACAATTTTGATAATGAAAACCAGATAGCTGGAAATGAATGGTTCAAAAGTTTTATTGAGCGAAATCCAGAGTTGTCTATTAGGCAAGCAGAAGGTTTATCTGTCGCTAGGGCTAAAGGTCTTAGCAGAGAAGAAGTGATTCTAGATAACGAAGAAAAAGAAACATCACCAATACCACAAATTCCTCTGACTTTAGCAAGGAGAGCTAAACAATCGGCAGATATTCTCAATTCTAGAGAAAAAATTAATGAAAAAAGGGATATTGCTGACATATATATATGTAATAAGAATATGTTGATTTTTTTAAATGTTTAAATAATTACTAAGGTTACACGACATTATTAATTTTTATTTGGTTAGAGATTGAATAGAAAAAGATTTTTTTATTTTTTTTGTATTTTTTGTTAAAGACATGCATAAATATAATTATGGTTAAGCATTTTATATTACCTACACATGAAGATAATAAATAAATATTACATTGTGATTATGTATTCTTGTTGATTATTTAAAAAGGCATCTATCCTCCTAAGCGATTTCATAGTGGGGCATCTATCCATATAGGTAGGCATCTATCCCCAAAAAATGTGTTTCGCAAGAATTACATTTTTACAAAACCAGTAATGGTTAGGTAAATAAATACAGTTTCTAAAGCTTTATGAATGATTAAACTAACTATATTACAGGGTCAATCTAAGCAAATATGTTTGGTATTCAAATAATGAAACAGTTTCGAAAAGTGGGGCATCTATCCCGGTTTTACCCTATTACTCATATTTCATAATTAATATAAACGAAATAAAGCCCTACCAATAATTTTAAAATATACATGTCTATGTTTACAACATATCAAACAGCGTTTTTTTATTGTTTTAAAAACTAGTGTAAGTTAAAATCTAAAGATAGGATATTGGCACAGTTGAACTCTCATTTTCACACAAAGGTCTATCCACCACGATAGCTTGTATCGACTGATGGCTATTACAATCCGTCAATTGGCACACTTTTATCAATATTAGGATTAGGACCTCTATCTCAGATGCTCAAAAATGGATTGAGATAGGTTATTGGGTGTGGGCGTATAGGAATTGACATAAAGCAACCTTTTGTCACTCAACGGAGATTCAACGTCTGTTAATCTATGAACATAATTAATGTATGAAACATTTTCATGTGTGTCCTTTTCAAAAGATTAGTTTTAGGGTACGAATAGAAACGGCTGTCGATTCTCCTTGTATCCTTATGAAGCACGGCCGAACCATTTTCTTTGAAACGTGTCAAATTTACAAGATACATTTTATATTTCTGTTACCAAAAGGTAATTGAGATTATCGGCTTTTCTAAAGTAATCTATTCCCGTTTCTGCAACCGTTCAACGTGAAAGTATGATGATTGCGCATAAATATAATGCGGTAAATTATACTATGACAAGTCTTTAATAGCAAGTAATTTGTGAAGCTGGGAAGTGTAGATCTGGTTAGGCAGTGATATTTGTATTTTGTGAAGTTTTTCTATTATAAGAGTATGTACAATACAATTCGGAATACAAAATACTATCTATTTATATGGAGGTTATCCTCGACGTCCGTCAATCCACAATGTTTTTGCCGCGCATCACCACTATGTGAAACTGTCTGCCCACTATAATATTTATGTACCCATTCGACTTTGAGTCCTTCAAGAATAGAACGTACGAGTTCTTCAAAGGCCGGCAATGCATTTGTCTTCTGGCAATGTGTCCACGGGTGGAGGTGTCACTTTACATTAGGTGGGCCTCCTGCCCGTCTGCAGGTACGGCAGACCTATTATTACAATGTCTGCTGTATTATTTTGTTATATAAAAAAATCTTCGTATATTAGAAAAAAACTTATTCAACGTCATTGACTCTTTTACTCTCAAACAATTCAATCAATTCGTGCAGCGGACGGAAAAAGATAGTAGCATTTAAGTTGTGGTGTTGGAGAAGATTGTTGCGAATACCATGTACTGCAAAAAGTAACAATAGACATAAAATTAATTACTAAAACTTACAGAAACACAAAATAATAATAATGAAACATAATTTTAGTTTTTTCTTCGATATTAATTCAATCTACCACTCTACCAGAGTTAGACTAAGACGCCTATTTAGTCTGTATCAATAGTCAATATTAATCAAGCAAATAATATGAGAAAAAGTATATAGTTTTTACAAAAGCGACGTTTTTATGATATTTTCTATAAAAACCAATTGAAATTGCAAGGACAGGGCACAAAGAATATGTTTTTTCTATAATGACCTTTTGTATTTCTTTCTTCGAATAATACAATTCACTGGCAATTTATGTTATTTATAAATAATTCAAACTATTGTTGAATCAAATGTCTAATTTTTCATGCATAAAAGTAGGAAATTGTGTATGTTATAAAATGTTTTGGTTTTCGCGCTATACACTTTTTCTTTAGCTTGTAAAGCGTATAGCCCTCAGCTAGTAGTTTAAGATACACGCTAAGCACACATTAATACTTATTTAAAAAAAAATCTTGTTTCGTCTATATTTAAAACATGCAAACAATTAAAAATATTTTTCGTTAATATATTTTTTTGAATTATAACTTGAAGACTCAAATAAAACGATTTGCAATTGGTCGTGTCATTTTAATCTAAATTAACACAGAACTTGTGTTAAAGGCGTGTTATTCCCTATACTTGCCTACCAAACTGAATATTTTTTCTTACAGGAATGTAAAAACAATAGTCATTAATAGTTAATCACTATTCAATTTAGGTAAATAAATTATATTCAAAATTAGATGCAACGTTATATTCGTGGAAAGTTCTGGAAATTCGTTTATTATTGCAGTATAAAATCGTTGAACTACAAAATTAACTGTATTACCAATTAGTATTTAGGCTCCTTATTAAATAATTAAATGTAATTATCGTGTCATGTTAAGTAATTAGTGCGTGTTACTTATTATGTCTATTTAATCTATACTAATATTATGAAGCAAGCGCTGTTGGCCTGGTTTTGGCCTAGTGGCTTTAGCGACTCATCCCTCAGGTCGTAGGATAGATCCCCGGCTGTGCACCAATCGATCTTCTTAATTTATGCATTTAACATTAGCTCAAGCGGTAAGGAAAAAACATGAAAATCGGCTTGCCTTAACAACAAAATGTCCTCGGCGCAAGCGCAAGGCTGAACACCTACTTGCCTATAAGATTCAAAAATGATTATGAAAAGAATACAGAAATTTCAGGCACAGTGCTAGATAGGTCGTAGCGCGACATATTTATTTAATTTAAATATCTGTCATTCTTTTAGTAACGAGCAAAACCAACTGAGGGATACCAAAAAGGAATTTTTTTTATTATTATTATTTATTTGTATGGTTTTTTTATTATTATTATTTATTAGTTAAAACCAGTTGTCATTGTACAACTCTTTTAGATTTTTAGGTCTTGTAGATTTAATTCTTGAAATGTATTGAATTATTTTCTTCTAGGTGGTGGCACGCCGTTCTGACTTGAAGTTGATCGTGACGTCAGCCACAATGGACTCCAGCAAGTTCGCAACATTCTTCGGCAACGTTCCAACTTTCACCATACCGGGACGTACTTTTCCTGTTGAGACGTTTTTTGCTAAAAATGTCTGTGAGGACTATGTGGATGGCGCTGTTAAGCAGGTAAGAGTTTGGGCTTGGTCTGGCTTGTCTGTGATAAGACTTTCACTTCTGAGCGTTATTGGGAGTATTTGAGGCGCACCACCATGTGAAACCAACTACACACTGAAGTATTTCCGTAGCAACATTAGGGTCTTATGATAAAAGTGCGTAGAGATTCTTAAAAAGCCGGCACTTGCGAGCCATCCGACATTGAGTGTCATGGGTTGCTATATCAGTTAACATCAGGTAAGCCTCCTGCCCGTTTGCTTCTTATTACATAAAAAAAACAAACATATTATTTGTCAAAGATAACACAGATAGAATTTCTATTAAATCTGTGAAGGTAAAATTGATTGCGTTGCGTCTTGAGCGATGTCTATGGATAATATAAAATCTTTTCCGGTTCCGCTATTCTTAAGCGGAAAGAGATATTCACCTATGTGTTTTCATTTTTTCTCCTATTACTCATACATACGCATAAATTTACTAGATTAACTTAGCTTTTGTTATTAATTTTCTGATAGAAAATACAGTATCAATACATCAAATTCATGTAAAAACATGATTTTCATTGTTCGTACAATGTAAGAAAAAGGCTGTCCTAACATTGTCGGTATATAGAGTCACTTTATGCTAATTTTATTGCTTGACAGATGTTAAACAGAAACTGATGTAATCTGAAAACATCAGCAAATCTCAAAAAGTTATTGTTAGGGGGGTGGTGCTGACCCAAGTATTTTCCATGAAATCGGTTTCTTAATACCTATGGGATATGTGCGACGGCGAAGGCCAAGTTTGTTGCCCCGTTTGTCTTGGACGTTGCACTGAATGCTATCTCCTACTCTATCGTCATCTTTATATGTTCGCAGAGAGAGTTCACAACGGTAACATTGTGTATGTTATGTATTTATTTATTTTCCACTTTATCGTATTATTCATTCATTTGCAAAGAAAGTGGCACATTTAGATAGAAATTCCTGAAATCTGCACAATCAGCCACATAGAAATACACTGTGTGTATTCATATCGTTCTCGAAATAAACACCTTACAAACAAGAGTCTTGTATCTATATCTAACCAGTTTACCTCGATACTGTATAAATAATTGCGATTATTACTTTAAACCATTATCATCCCTCTTTCGTTGGTATTAGGTGTTGTTTTGATATATATTTTCAATGCATGTCAATGAACTCTGTCGATAGTGTTGGTTTTTGTCTATTGTTTAATTAACCGAGATTCGTAGTGGCGTTTAAGCGTTTTAGTAAGACATGATGATGGCTATTAAAAAATAATTCCTCACATGTTTGATTGAGATACAGGATTCTCTTTTTGGAAGCAGCTACCAGTAGATGTATTTCCTTTGGACTTTTGGATCCGCTTGCTGGATTTTTCAAATATCGTTTCATTAACTTGTCGATTTAATTATAAAAATACGACCTGATAACAGTCTTAAGGTTCAAAATTTTCTCAAGCTGACATTTTTCAGGTGACACTGGTATATATATAAAGTAAAATCATTACATTACATAACAGTACATTACATCCTAAAATGGCACTATTGGACGTTAAATAAAATATCAAGATGATTCTAGTTGCCCCTTCCAAAAGGTAGTTTCGTGTGGAGAAAAATGGGCAGAAACTACACAACCATAACTTTATATAGAACTTTCTTTCTCCCAGGGCTGGATATGATGATGGGATCCTATTATAAATTCATCAAATTTTATAGGCACGCCTTTAGTAGGTTATGTATAAAGTGCTCGTGCTTTTAGAAAACATTTTGGTGATGTTCAATTTATTACAAAACCTATGTACTCGTATTGATTCGTCTCTTTTTCATGTATTTTGAAGTCGATTTGTCTGTAGTTAAAAGCATTTTCCGTTATGCAATAATAAAATTCTTGCGTGACGGAACGGAATTAAATTTGTTGTACTTTTATAAGTCTTGGCATCATTCATAACCCTAAGTTTAGTCTATCCCTATCAATCGATAAGATTCTAGTTAGTTCATTTTTGCCACAGGTATCACCACGTAACTTGAAAAGATTTGCATGTAATAAATAAAATTAAAAAAAAACTAGAAGCAATTTATAGCTAAATTTCTGGTGTAATTAGAATTTAAAAACATCCTTTGAAAAATCAAGGCGTTTACTATCCGTCAACTTAAAGAAATATTTTCTACTCGTATCTGCTGACAAAAATCATCTAAGGAAAAAGGGCAACTGGCAGTCAAATATACTTTAACATCGAGGTTAAACTATTGTTTCAACGCCTTATACACAATACTAAAATAAGCGTGGGTGTGTCCAATCAACTGATTGCAAACGCGCACTTGTATTAAGCTTAGTGCTCAGGTAATATCGTAAATTGGCACAACTACCACATATGTAATAGAGAGCTTTTTATTTTTTATTTGTTTAATTCTTTGTAACGTTTCTTGAGGCAGTATTTGCAATTCATTAACAGTTGCCCATTGAACTATTAGTAAGTATTTCCAAACCGCTTCGGCTGAAGGTCCGTCAAGAGCGTACCAATTCTTAAAAAGCCGGCAACGTACCGGCTCGTACGTACGCTACGAGCCATTCGGCATTGAGAGTGTCCATGGGTGGTAGTATCAGTGATACTTCTCACACATCTCCCAATGTGTAATGCATATGTACTTATAATTAATGAACACATTTTTATTTTTCAATACGCATGAGTGCATGAGTGTAAGTGTGTGGGTGCATGTTTATGAATGAATGAAATGTGTAACTACGCAGTAATATCATAAAAATAGTTTGGTTTATTATAATGTGAACAAAGAGAGTAATTTGGAAAGTAATGTACAAAGAAAGTAATGTATTCTTTAATTTTGATTTTAGTGAAAAATACATGTTTCAGTTACAATTAAAACACATTACATTTTTAACACCGGTAATTTACAATAAATGCACGATGTTTTTCTAAACCTTGAGGATTGCCACACCCCTTTAGGTGAAGGTGACCTTAATCCCTATCACGTCAATAATAACATTATGTAATAACGCTAAGATGTTCGTGACCTTTATACTTGACACAAATAGGACGTAATGTTATTACATTGCAATAACAATTCGATTTAAAACAGTTAATAAATATATAAATGAAATATTCATGAGTAACGTTTAGGAATTCTTAATGTAGAAACATCTAGAATATTATCTAACGATGGCTGGAACTACTTTCAGGCTCTTCAAATCCACCTTCAGCCTGATGAAGGAGACATTCTGATCTTCATGCCTGGTCAAGAAGACATAGAAGTTACTTGCGAGGTACAATTTACTTAAATGTCTATTTGTAGCAATCGCATCACATTTTTTAAAGATCATTTTGATCATAAGAAAACTTGTTCCGTTCTGGACTCCAGTAATACAGATCTTAGTCCATTTTCTATTAACTATTTTTCAACTTTTTAGGTATTAACAGAGAGACTAGGAGACTTAGATGCAGCCCCGCCCCTTACAGTGCTTCCGATATACTCACAATTACCAGCTGATTTGCAAGCGAAGATATTCCAACGCGCACCGCCTGGACAAAGAAAATGTATAGTGGCTACAAATATCGCTGGTAAGTATATATTATTCGTGTTCGTGCTTCGTGTGCCTTATAACCTTACCCCAGGCATCTCATCATCCCATTTGTCCTTTCAGAAGGATAATCGATATCCAGATTAAGCGTTCTGATAAACGAGCTAGGTATATATCCATAGTTACTCCGGTCACACTTTGAAATTAATTTTCCTTTAGATTTATAATTACATTTTGTTGTTTAATTTCCCTGCAAGTGCGTGTCACATTAAATTTGTATTTTATTTTTCTTCTAACCATTTTGTATCAGGGTGCCGCATTAGTAAGCGGTATACCAACGGTATACAAGCGGTTATAAATAAATATTGACACAGAAATGTTTTCCTAATTATCACGACAAATAAACAAAATCACTAATTTGTTTAGTTTAAAATTCTCTATTATACCCGAAATGTTAATAAAATTTTGAATCGAAAAATGACCAATTATTATCTGTTAATTCGACTGACAATCTACAGCCAAACTTTCTATCTAGAATAAAAAATTCAGAAGAAGTAATTATATAATATAATGATAGTAAATAAACATTAAATCCTAAAATGTATCATAAAAATTAACTTATGGCAATTTTATTGCTTCCTATATTAGTCAGATATAATCAATACTATTTATTCCAGATTTTAATCCTTCGAACATTATATCTCATTGCTAATATTTCCATAAGAAACTACTGTTCTATACAAGTTTTAAATTGTAATGCACACAACACAGAATCACTTTTTCAATAAAGTAAAATGGCGCCTAACAATGGGGGCCAATCTGCTTAACAAGCTCCAATAACTTTGTTTGGAAAATTTCGACCTCATGTACCAATGAACTTATGAACAAACAGGATACTTGCGTCATGTGTCGAGTGGGAAGGAATGTTTTTCTGAGGCCACAGGATAAAAACAACGTATAGCATTGTTGTTCAACGCAATTCCTGATAGAGCCACTTATCACGTAATTGCAAATATGGTTTATTAATTTTTTTAATTTTTAGAAAATTGCTTTTTCTCGTACATTTTTTAATAATAAATAAAAAATCAACATTTATTCAATCAAATCAAATCAAAAATCATTTATTCATATAGGTAACATAATGTACACTTATGAACGTCAAAATATACTTTAAATGATTCTAATTTTACATTTACTGCCAGTTCTCAAATCAAGGGCGTAGAACGGAAGAGAAGAACTGGCAATAAACTCTCCGCCACTCTTTTTAATCGCCAAGTTTTTTTTACACAATGTTTGTAAGGAGCTGCAACTATTACACCATGTTCCATATGACATATCGAGTAATAAAGAATAATAAAATAATTAAAAACAAAGATTTGTCCTCTATCAGCAGGAGGCATGGTGAAATAGGAGCACGCACTTAAATACTCGTGAGAACAACACGCCAATACTTAGTATAAACAACTAATATCACCGCATACACGAATTGTAATCACTCTTAACTGAATCTAAAAGAAACTGCGACCGTTATTTTAATATATTTTTTCAGAAACATCTCTAACCGTGGATGGCATAATGTATGTGATAGACTGTGGTTACTGCAAGCTGAAGGTCTACAATCCTAGGATTGGTATGGATGCACTGCAGGTAATTTTTTCGATAATAATAATATTAAAAAAAGCCCGTTTAATTTCCAATTTTTACAAATTCTCCCTTAAAGTCTCTATACAGCTTAGATATGTGATATATATATTATGTTTTCTTGTTCCTCGATACCTTCGTTTAGTAACATTGATTGGAATCTGTTAACGGGCAAAGGCGTCCTTCCAGCTTTTTGGAAATATCTGTGGCAGTGGCTTTCTTTCTCATTCACTGAACATAGCTTGCGTCTTTTGGTCCTTCGAGACGGATGTGAAACGGAATTTAAAAATAAATTTACTTTTAAAGCCGCAAAATTCAATTCATTATTTTCGTATTCGTTATATTGCAGTTTCATATTGCCTTCAAAAGCCGATAGAGTTCTTATAATAAACTGTGTGATTAAAATTTTATTGTTTCTACCATAACAAATTTCATTGTATGGTACCCATTTGCTACTTATAAACTAAAGTATAGATTGACAAGTTTTTCTATATAAAGAAGAATTTTACACATAATTCGACCTGGGGTGAGTTTCAGCAATGTGCCGTGCCGTAAGTAAGGGAAATTGTTTTTCATAATAGCTTTATAAACACTTGTAAATTACTAATGGTGCTTCCAGACTATCAACAATATTCCTGTGATATTTCCAGATATATCCTGTAAGTCAAGCGAACGCCAGGCAGCGCGCTGGTCGTGCCGGTAGGACTGGGCCGGGAAAGGCATTTTGCCTTTACACGCAGAGGCAATTCCAGCACGAGTTGTTATCGGCCACTGTGCCCGAGATACAGCGAACGAATCTGGCCAATACTGTGCTGCTGTTGAAGTCTTTGGGTGTAGAAGATCTTCTGGCGTTTCACTTTATGGACCCACCACCACAGGTATACTTTTTTCGTTATTAAATTTTGGATTTATATAAGACAGATTTTTTTTCTGTTTGTAATTTTAATTTTTAAAACAGTGCTTCAGCCATAATACTTTCCCTGAGACTTTTTAATTTTTGAAGTAAAACTTCTTTAGGCGCATGAGGGTTAAAAAAAATTCGGATGAAACGTCTGCAATTTTTTCTTTTGTCGAAGAAAAGGGAGAGAGTGATTGAAAGCGAGCGAAAGAGAGTGAGAAAGGGCGAACGTAGTATGAAGCAAATAGCAATCGAGCGAGAGTAAGCAAGCAAGTGAGAAAGATAAAAAGAGAGAGGGAGTTAGAGAATACATGCAATTGGTTGATGTGTTCGTTTAGTATTTACATATTAGAACTTTAGATGGAAATTCTATCGCATTATGTCTTGTGCAGTAAACGCAAATTTTATATTTATTTATATTATTGCTATTTATATTAATGCGTGTGTAAACAGTGTGAATATAGATATACAAATGCATGGAGTGATAATATTCTGGTATGATTATCTATTGGGGCTTTTACTTTATACACACTTTTTATAGTAGAAAAGTATTTGCTTACCCATCAGTGTTAATTTGTAGATCTGCAGCGTGTAGGGAATGATCCTTGTATGTGTTATAATCATGCAAGCAAATACATTTTTAAAGGTACATAACCAGCCGATAGACTGGTGTCTCTTTCGTGATTAGGTTTAAATATTTGGCATTAAATAAATAATTACTTGTCAGCTTTTTACAATATCCCATAAAGTCCAGGTTTAATTATAATTTAAAGTAGCTTCTTGTTATTTGCATTTGTAAGTAGGCCTTTTTTTACGAAAACTATTTCAATTATTAAACATTGTTTCAGGACACAATTCTTAACTCAATGTACCAGCTGTGGATTCTTGGAGCCCTGGACGGCACGGGGGCTCTGACGCCGCTTGGCCGGCAGATGGCGGAGTTCCCCTTGGACCCGCCCCAGTGCCACATGCTTATCGTGTCCGCGGAAATGGGTTGTAGTGCTGAAGTACTTATCATTGGTATGTCCCGTTCAATTAATTATTTGATTCGCCGTTCAGATTACTCTATTTCTTTATTGACGTCATTCACAAAAGGTTCCATTGTTAGATGACGTCACTTATTGGACTATATTGCCAATCATGCCAAAATGTGGCTTTCTTCACTCGGAAAGGAATCGTGATGATAATGACGATATTGAATCGGCTTTATTAGGTTTTAATTAAAAAGTGAGAATTTTTGCCAGCCAATGCCCGACGATTTTTTTTAAAGGACGGCAACGCACTCGCGAGCGTTTTGGTAGTGAGAGTATCACTTAACATCAGGTGAGCCTGATGCGGGTTTGCTATCTTTTCTAAAAAACAAATCTTACATTTGAAAAATATCCAACGTATAAATAAATTTTCATTAAATATTACTAAATAAAAACTAAAATACCAAATTGCGTAGTATCAATGCTGTCCGTCCCCACGGTGTTCTACCGACCTCAGGGGAGGGAGGAAGAATCCGACTCCGTGAAAGAGAAGTTCCAGGTGCCGGAGTCAGACCATCTCACTCTCTTGCATCTCTACAACCAGTGGAAGAGTAATAAGTAAGTTTATCCCTGATAAAATATTTTTGTTTTAAAATGTACAATTTTTGCGTCGTCCATGCGTCGGGTCTCTCTCCCTAAAATAGGGGGCCGATGGCTGGCCATGCGTCGTGCTCGTGAACGGGTGCTACTTGTGGTGACTGGTCGTACTTGAATCCGTGTATGCGGTGATATTAGTTGTTTATACTACGTATTTGCGTAGTATAAACATTTAATGATAGAGGACAAATCTTCTATCTTCTTTAATCAATCTCATCCTAAGCAAAAATGTCTGATCTATGACCACATTTATAAATTTCCAGTTACTCAAGTTCGTGGTGTACGGAGCATTTCGTGCACGCGAAAGCGATGCGCAAAGTGCGTGAGGTCCGACAGCAGTTGAAGGACATCTTGCAGCAGCAGAGGCTGCCGCTCTTGTCCTGTGGGACGGAATGGGATACAGTGAGGAAGTGTATTTGTTCCGGTAAGAACATATTGCCCATTAAAGAGTTTGCTAGTTCAGTTGAAAATCACTTTTTTCCTATTTCTTTTATAATCAATCCAAAATTAACTCATAACAAACACTTCGTATTCAAATTAAAAATGACTGACACAGACAAACAAAAGTAGTTTTTTTCACAGACTAACAAACAAAACTGAGCAGTGTTGGCCTAGTGGCTTCAGCGTGCGATTCTCACACCTGAGGTCGTAGGTTCGATCCCCGGCTGTGCACCAATGGAGTTTCTTTCTATGTACGCATTTAACATTTGCTCGAACGGTCCATATAATCATATGGTAGACGATATTTGAGCCCGCTTCAGTCTTATTTTGGTTGTGATATTAATTCCTCTTTTCTTCTTGATCTGGTCTTTGGTTCTGGTCCTGTCTAAACGTGTGCAATTTTAGCCTTTTGGAATATATAAATAAAATTATTATTGAAGTGAAACTTCTTTATCGACGTATGGGAGAAATTTTGTAAGAAAACGTCACGTTTTTCGGTTACGCGCCATGTTGCTTTTTTATCGAAGTTTAGTATAGTGACGTAAAGAATATAATGTAATACATACATATATGATAATAATAACAACAATATATTAGTTTTGAAGTTTGGTTTGAAATAAGAATAACAATATTAATTTGAAAGTGATAAAATAAAAAGACTTGTTCAAATTTAAGTGAATTTACAAGAAAAGTGAGAGTGATTATACATTTCGTTTTATAAATTCAACACGTATGAGCACGATTTTAATATTTATTTGAGGTTAACTCACTTTTTGATTGTAAGTATCAGTGAATGTATATAAATCTGTTAAAATTTGCAAGTATTAATAATTATGACTGAAAAAATTGTTTTTCTTAAGGCTTAAGCGTTAGCCACCTCATTTTCGTGAAGTTGCAAATAGTAGAAAAATGATATGTCGTAAAGACGTTTCACTTCTTACCTGTGTACTCTGGTACACACACATATTTTTTTTTTCTTATGTAAATAGAGTGTCATCATATGTCGGCGTCTTTGTTGTCATAGATAGTTGGTTAAATAATTAATTTTTTGAAGTTAGTCTTTTGACGCCTTAAGGAAAAATTATGAGGGTAAATTTTTGCAATGCGGGTACACCACAAAAAACCGACACCCTGAAGTGTGTGAGTTCTATTGTGAGTGTCATTTATTCTACAAACGTAGAATACAATTTTCGAAAAGATTTTAATATTGTTACGCCAAGGAAGTTTAACTTCTAACGCGTATACTTAAGTACACGCATGTTTTTTTTTTCTGCAGCGTACTTCCAACAAGCAGCCCGCCTGAAGGGCATAGGAGAGTACGTGAACTGTCGGACAGGCATGCCTTGCCACCTCCACCCCACTTCGGCGCTATTCGGTCTGGGCAATTCGCCCGACTACGTGGTATACCACGAGCTGATGATGACCAGCAAGGAGTACATGCACTGCGTCACGGCCGTGGACGGAAGGTGGCTGGCGGAGTTGGGACCCATGTTCTTCTCGGTCAAGGAGACTGGAAAGTGAGTAGCTATTTCTAGACTAACCTAGAGATACTGGGTTTGATATCTAGTGAAAACTGCTTGGTAGGATTATTTTGCCTTTTTCTGATAAAACAGACCCGTTGGGGGTATTTCTGTATGTAATAATAACAATATCATACACAAATTAAATAACAAATCCTTCGTTTTGTTGGAATCGGTAAAACATTAATATTTATTTATTTACATCTTATTTATGGCAAAATTTCAACTAAAAATATTATACAATTAAAATTTACAGAATACCTTTTGATGTGATTAATTAAATAATCTTCACCATTTTTTGTTCCTTAAAACTTTATACCAAGATAGCATCAAGTAAATAATTTATTAAAATGACAAATCATCATGACGTTGCAGAACAAACCGCGACAAACGCAAAGAAGCAGCAGTCCACTTGCAGCGGATGGAAGAGGAGATGAAAGAGGCCGAACATAAGATGGCGGAAGAGAAGAAGAAGAAAGATCAAGACGTTCCTGTCAAACAAGAAGTCGCTACACCGGGCTTAGCCACGCCCAAGAGGACGCCTCACAGACTCGGATTGTAGACAATAGACAATAAAATCTATTTCTTTACTGTTTTGTTTATTTTCCTCCATTTTATTAAGAAAAGCTAGTGTTTGTTTGAACGCGCTAATAAGGAGCTACTCGGAAGAATAATATTAAAAAACTGTATTTTATTTCTCGACCAATGGTGAAATAAGAGGGAAGAAAATTCATTTATTTATATTTTCCAACCCTCTTCTATAATTAATAAAACTGCTCTTAAACGGCTGGAACGATTTGAATGAATTTTGTTCGCGTTTGGATGGCGCCCTAGATGGTTTAGATTCACAAATCAGGCCGGCAGATGGCGTTTTTTTTATATCCTGATCGGTTAAAATATCAGGACAACGTCTGTCGGGTCCACTATTTTTTATATATATCGTTTGATTATACTGTAGAGTACATTTTTAACAAACCAAAATTCAATTTTATGTGCCCAGTAATCATTCTCAGAAAGTGACTGCAATCATAATTGTTACTCATATTTTTTTCATTAATTCATTTATCAATAGAGAAATATGTAATATTAAATGCTTCAAATTTAACATTTACTGCCACTTCTCGAATGAGAAGAACTGGCGAAATAAACTCTCCGCCACTCTTTTTAATTGCATGTAATGACAACTTTAAGTAATTATTAGTTATTTAATAATTAAAATTAAAAAACAAAGATTTGTCCTCTATCAGCAGGAGGCATGGTGAAATAGGAGCACGCACTTATGTAAATATGTACTCGTGACGCAACGCACGTATAATCTAGATTCTAGGGGATTGATAAAAAGATAACATTTAGAAACAAAACCTTTTTATTTTTAATAACGACTAACATAATTACAAAGAACTAAATTGGAAGCCACACGGCAGTTGATCATCTGCCAGGAAAATATACAAATTAAAAAAAAACCTTTTCAAAAATTACATTTATCGTTGTTTTCGAAGATTTCACTATGGTTAACACTGTACCTAAAACTTATTTTAAACTCGTCTTTAATTTAAAAGTTAACCCAACAAACCATCGTGATTTGTTAATCAGTATTTCATTAGTAAATCTCTTCAATAGGTAAAATTTTATGTAAATTTCTAGGATACAACTAAAACTTAATCTACAAACGCGAAAAAAAATCTCTTTTTTACTGAAAGTTTTTGACATATAGAAATATACTTATGGATACACGAATTTTCAAACGTCGCCTTTATTATTAAATACGCCATACATAAGCACAATTTAAATCACCAATACTCAAACTAATATCATATATGTATAGAGAGTGAGAGAGACAACAATAGCGTAGATAGTAAGGATGATAGAGACAGTCCCGTATTGTCAGCTCTTACTTCAGTTTGAAGAGCTGATTTTTTTTATACACAAAATAATGCCTATTTTAGGCAAAACTACTTTATTATTAAGGAAGCATGTCTACATGCGTAAAAATGAGGAATTACCATTTATAAATTTAGGCACCATTGTTTAAATCTTTCAAAGAAAAAGCCTCAAAACGCGTTAACTATTTTACGAAAGAGATCAACGCCATTTAACTTTAATAATAAGATTTAACCTTTATACAATACATTCTTGACATATAATAAAATATAGCTTTATCTATTTATTGTGTCGACTACATATAGATTCAAATTTATATTTCAAACAAATTAAATTTTGGAGTAACCTCCAAGATGGAGCTGTTCAAAAAAGAAAAAGTTATAACCAATAATCATTTATATATCTATAAATCCAAATAAAAAAAGCGAAAAATCCTTGATTAGCAGCTAACAGCGATACGATGTTTTTCGATGTATTTCTGTCTCGCTTCCGCAATCATCTGCGCTTTTCTCTCTTGGAAGCTCATTTGCCTTTCCTTGGCCGTCTTAGGGAAGACCCCCGTGGGGCAGGGGGTGACATATTTCGGACTCGGAGCGGAAGTAGAAGGCTGGGGTTCTGGCCCCGGCTCTGGGGTATAGGGCGTTAGGCCTTCGAGGAAGTTTGTTATCGTCACGTCGACACTACGGGTTTTTGCTGTAATAAAGTGATGTATTAGTATTATACAATACATTATTATTTGCGTGAAACATAATTAATGTTAATGATAACGTATGATATGTTTGACACAAATATATTAATATATGGATGCATCCGATACCGATACTCAATCGGCGATATTTTAAATGCCGATACAACTTTTCAAATTTCGCGCTTTTAAAAAGTAATGTAAACGCGCATGTTTAATCTAGTTCGTTGCAAACGAGGCACGGACTACATTTGCCCGGGAAAT
Organism: Pieris mannii; assembly: GCA_028984075.1. Classification (NCBI taxonomy): domain Eukaryota; kingdom Metazoa; phylum Arthropoda; class Insecta; order Lepidoptera; family Pieridae; genus Pieris; species Pieris mannii. The sequence goes on along the minus strand of CM054779.1, from coordinate 11,531,962 downwards.
CCCGCGTTTTATTCAGTTTGTTGTCCCTCTCACCCGCTTTGTCTCCGCGTATTCCATTTCACCGTAGTATGTTTTCGATACCAATTTTTTTTTTATTGAAGGGGGCAAACGGGCTGGAGGCTCACCTGATGTTAAGTGATACCGCCGCGCATGGACACTCAATGCCAGAGGGCTCGCGAGTGCAAATAAAATGCAGAATTACAGAAATCTTATCATTTTATTTTAATTTAATTATTACTCATCATTCTTAATTTTAATAACTTAACTTTAAATCTTATTCATACGTAGTGACTGTTTGTATTTAAAAAAAAATTAAAAACTTTATCTGAAAAATGCGTATCGATGCATAATAATACAAATAATAATAATAATAAGAATTGACTAATAGATGAGACATCATGTAAAATTCTTTTTAAGACTTTGCACGCATTATGTGTGACAGAATAATCTTACGACTGTAACACTATAAAAATTTTGTAAGTAGCATGTTTTTGCAATAAATTATTATTGTTATCAAATGTAATAAACGGATTCAATCATAACTTATGCAAAGCAGGTCTGAGGTCGTAAGTTCGATTTCTGGCTGTGCACCAATGGACTTTCTCTCTATGTATATAACTCGAACGGTGAAGAAATCGAGAGGAAACCGACTTGCCTTAGACTCAAACAGTCGACGACGTAATTGGATTCCACTTGAATATTAGATTTACAAATGATCATGAAACAGGTTTAGGCACATGAGGAGAACATTTTTACGGAAGAAACGCAATAATAATAATATTAGCGTCACGAAGATGTGCAGCGTTTTTATCGAAGAAAAGGGAAAGAGTGATTGAAGACCGATTGGAACAGTGAGAAAGGGCGAACGTAGCACGAAGCAAATAGCCATGTTGCGAGTAGGGAGCAAGCAAGTGAGAAAGATCGAGAGAGATTGAGATAGAGCGAACGTCGCTTCAGCATAGTGCCATGGAGCGAGATCAGGGGATTTTTTTATGTGTTAAGAACAACAAATATTGAGGTTTAGATTTTCGGAGATTCTTGTCAAAAGATAACTATGTAAGGCACAAGTATGTTTCTGAACTTAAATTTAATCAGTCCCAATTTACTATTAAACAAAAAAATCCTCACCAAGATCCCTCATAATATCCTGCAAGGGCACATTCGGCAGGACTTCCTTGACCTGCCGGGCCAACCGGGTCCGCTCGTTGACTGGGGCCAAAGGCTGAGCTCTGGAAGAGGCTCTCGCACGAGGCAGCACCAGGCGCCTTATATCCTCGCTGTTCAATTCTGTTGCTTCCACCTAGAACATTTCATTTTAGTTGGAAGTTGTTCACAAATTTTATCAGGTATGTTCCAACTTTGGCAACCATCCAAATTTCATCAAAATCGGTTAAGCAGTTTTTGACGACGACTCTCCGCATTTGACTTGCGATCTGCTAGTAAATTTAATTTAACTTTTCTGACGTTCATTTGTGTCCTTGTTTACGCATATGAGTACATTTATTTTGACATTGACTTTGACAGTTAATTAAATTTTTTCTTCCCTTTTCAGTGAACAAACATTGGGCAGTAGGTTTACTTTTTAAATATCATATAATAACCCTTAGTTCTTATAATATTTGGTAACATTTTATTTAAAGACAGCATTCAAATTCTTTGTTTCTATTTAAATAGCCACCTTTACCGACCAACTCACACCAATCGCGACTGGAATGTTTAAACCAGGGGTGAGTTTATTTAAGCAAAGTCACATCGAGTTTGAGAAATTTTAGTATAATAAATAACTAGAATAGCTTAGAACTGTATTTTATAAGCTACAACTCACCTGAAGTGTTTCAGCAATCGCTTGTCTAATCCGTTCTCCAAAAACTTGGTCATTATCTCCGTTCCTCTCCAGGGGAGGTAAGGCTCTCACAGAGAACACAGAGTAAGGGGAACAAAGGAACCAGAGTAGATCCCGCCAGGGGAAACGACGACCTGCTTCTGAGTGACGGTGGACTGTTACTGTTGTGAATGGACGCTCTACACCTGGAAATTTTTTTTATACATTTGACATAAATTCTACTTCGTCTTGTTATGTTTGTTTAGGAAACATACATATAAACTCCCTTTTTAATAAAAATAAAATCTTGCACTCCTACACCTATGGTAGTGGTTCATCTTTTTCTGTCAAATTGTGTTTATGCTGGGATGGAAAGTGACAGCTAAGTACTTTAGTTACAATGCTCATGAATGTGACTGAATAATTGGTTAAAAAGGGGCTCCACATTTGGATGACAATAATTTATTTAAATTCTCACTCTCACGTACTGAAATAAGAGAATGTTGAAAAAGGTCAAATATTGCTATAGCAAATAAATTACATTCTTATTATATGTCTATGTTTATCATTTAAACAGAAAAAGCTTGAAACAGATGAACATTCTTAACTAAATGTATAACAAAGACCCATCGTAATCATGTTAACTTTTTTTATTAAACAAACATTCATGTGCAACAAAGAGTGAAAAACTCTTATTTACATAATTTTAAGTCTTTTTTTTCATCTCTTCATTGTCGCTCAGATTGGCAAATTTTATATTATACATCTTTTTTTTTATTTAAGCATATGTTAGAAGTGTAACTAGCTCTGACATTTAGCACTAATACTTAACTGGACAGGAGAAAACACTTTTGCAATCTTAAGATTGAATTACTTTAAAGTAATGCACATAAACACACAGTGATTAAAATACTCACTGATAGCAATAGGCTGAACCATATTGGGCAATGGGAATGAACAATCTGTAAACTTGAGCAGTCCTTTGCCATTGGTAGGTCCACCTTCCGGCTGCAATAGCACTGGTTTATCAGGACTCTCAGCAAAATGTTGCCTAAAATTAAAATTATTTAGAACAAATCCCAAATATCAAAGAATAACAAATTATTGCAATGAATTAAGAATCCAGAAGATGTATATTGTACATAAATAGTTTTCAAATAATAACTAAATTTTTAATTCAAAGGCTACTAAACAAATACAACTTACTTCCTAACAAATAAGGCAATGTTCTTTATACCAAGAGTTGAGGCAAAAAATGGTGGCACTTTCCATTTTCTTAACTGTAATAAGGAAACATTTCATTGTTATATATTATATATTAAACTTATATATAAGTTAACCTTGTAAATCATGAAGGTCAAAATTATCTTAATTAATTTCAATATTTGAATATGGTAATGTTATAATTAAATGTTTTTGCAACATGCAAATAAATAGATTTGTTTTCTGAAAAGTATTTATAATATATATGGCTTAAATTAATGAACCAAACATTTTTATGGATTTTTATAGGCCATAGGAATGAAGAATGACACAATAATCAAATTATAATTATTATAATTTTATTATTTATTAAGATTAGTTGTTGTTAAAATTGATAAGCAATAAATCAAATTGATTATAATAACAACATTTCAAAATACCTAATATATAATCTAGAAATACCAAAATTTATCTCACAAATATATTTTATTTTTCCTTCCCTAGGCCTTCTAGTTAACACTTACAGTTATACTTCCAAGAGCTCGGCTAGCCGCTAGAGAATCCAAACAGGACACATAGTTAGCTACAAACACACTGCACTTTGGATCTTTGTTACCTTTTTCCTTTATGTAAACTCCTGGAAATTATGAGTTATAACATTTAAAGAAGATAATAGATATCTTATAACTACTGTGACCAGTCTGATATTTAGTTAACACCCTCGTTAATAGAGGAAACTGCATATTAAAATAATTAGGATAACATTTGTGAATATATTTTCCTCATGACAAACTTTTCAAGAAGCCTTTTATAACATTTTAAAGTAATAAATATAATTATCTTACCAAAAGTCAAACATGCCAGTGTTGATATCAATTGCCTCGCAGCAAATTTGTCTGGCAATATAAATGAAGCAATCCATAATATACAAGCTAAAACTATTCTTAATACCATTAATATCAATCCAAATGGCAGATATATCAGAAATTGAATGGGATTGTCTCCACAAAATCTGAAAGGTTAAATAAGTTCATAAATACCACTTTCCCTTTAAAATATTGAGAATCGAGCATATTTTATCACCTTTCATCGTTGATGAGTTTGTCTGCCGTTAGTGCCATATTTTGTTCAGTTGTTTAGTACAACTACGATCGCTAATATTTACAATAAAACTTTATTAATATTTATAATATGAAAGAACATTAAAATTTCAGAGTTTTCTTATCTTATTTTGATTGTATTTAGTACTTCGTCCTTTTTCGATGCACTCGATTTAATAATTTTGACAATTTACAATGACATGACACATCTTTTATTCCACAGATTTTGTGCTTAAAAATTTTTATCACGTGGATAGTCAGGTGGTGAAAACCTCGGGTTTTCTGTCTATCTATCCCTAGGGTCTCACTATCCCTTGGTCCTAAAGTACCTTGGATAAGTAATTTAATTACAAAGGCTTAAAATAATAATGGTACGAAAATAACACGGTATTTTAAAAACCCGTATTACAATGAACAGGACAAAGACTGATTTTTAAATAATCTAAAAGCTTCTTGATTAATAACAACGAATGATTACTTTGTGTGAATAATGAATAATGATTCAACAGTACCGTATGAGTGAAGTTAACATTATTTTATAAAAAAAATTGAATCCAACATTGATTTCAACATAATTCCAAATATACCTACAGATTGTGTTAGATAGATGTTATCAATAAAGCATTTGCGAAACTAACACAACGTTTAAGTAAATAATAAATATACCTACTTTTAGTGAGTAAGAGAAAACAAATATTTGTCATGACAGTGATTGACAAATTATATGATAACTATTAATTAAAGTATATGTATTTATATTTAATAAAATAAATTTACTATTCTGTAACTTCTGTAGTCTGTGTCCCTTGTCCTTAGTGTCGGGCTGTCGCCTGTCTGTGGTGCGTGGTGGAGGCTGGAGTTAAGCGAGAGAAAGGTGTTGATAATAAAAACAAAAACTTAAACTTGTGAGACCTTAGCCTTGATCGATACAGAATCTGAAGAAGCAACATAAAGGTAACGACTTTAATTCAATTTATTAATAAGTCTGCAGGTATGATAAAAATTATGTAGAAACAAAGAAAAAGGGAAGCAATTACGTTCAAGAAAACTGTTGTTGACCTTAGAATTATTTATATAATTTAATAGTAACTCTTATTCTAGATTGTGCCAATGGATGCTATTGTTTCAACACCGGAGGAAACGGCTTCAGATTTAGAAGAGAATATAAAGGTAACCAGAAATCCTACCAATAGTAGAAACAATGAAAGTTTTACTTCACGGTCAACTTCTACTACGGACATACACCAAATTGAGGAAAAAATGAGACGCAAGTTGCAGTTTTTCTTTATGAATCCGATCGAAAAATGGCGAGCAAAACGTAAATTTCCGTACAAATTCGTTGTGCAGGTTATTAAAATAGTATTGGTAACACTCCAACTTTGCTTGTTTGCCCATAACAGATACAATCATGTAAATTATACCTGGGACAATCGTATAAGTTTTTCTCATTTGTTTTTACTTGGATGGGACTCTACTCGCGAAATTAATGCCTATCCTCCTGGTGCAGGGCCCTTAGCTGTATACAAACTTGATGAGTTTTACAATACCCTTGATTTTGCTTATAGTGGTTATACAAATATATCCAATGCCATTGGCCCGTATTCATATGACAATGAAGATAACAATATGACAGAACCTGTTTTTTGCCAATACAATTACAAAAAAGGTATAATCAATGGATTTAATGAAAGCTATGAATTTAATTCAGAGATTGTTAAAAGTTGTATTAATTTTTCAAACAGTGCAGGGCAGCTATTTACTTCTAAAGAATATTTGAATGATACAGGGTTAAACATAAACTTTGCTGCATTAGTGAGAGCAGAACTTATGTTTTCTTTGAAGACTATAAATTTAAGAGCAGCTGGGCCAATTACACCGCCTGATTGTTATCGTTTTGATATTGCCATAATATTTGACAATGAAGATCATGATGGTCAAATGTCCTTAACCCTGGAGGCTGAACCTTACAAACTTGCCTGCAAAGGTGATCAAGCTTATACTACTGATAATCAAATTGACCAAGTTTTGAGAAGCATTTTGAATATATTTGTGATAATTATCTGTAGTGCCTCACTTATGTTGTGCAGTAGAGCTATTTATCGTGCACAACTATTGAGAGAATTGACCAACCAATTCTTTATTAAAACATATGATCGACCCTTAAGTTTGGATGGCAGATTAGAATTTCTTAATATGTGGTACATAATGATTATTGTTAATGATATCTTAATCATTATGGGATCTGCTATCAAAGAACGAATCGAACGAAATCAATTTACAAACGATCAGTGGAATGTTTGCTCCTTGTTTTTGGGAACAGGGAACTTATTAGTATGGTTTGGAGTTCTTCGATATCTAGGGTTCTTTAAAACATATAATGTTGTCATACTAACATTGAAAAAGGCAGCTCCGAAAATCTTTAGATTTTCATTTTGTGCTCTTCTTTTATATGCAGGCTTCATGTTTTGTGGATGGCTTATACTTGGTCCGTACCATATGAAATTCAGATCACTTGCTACCACATCTGAATGTCTTTTTTCATTAATAAATGGAGATGACATGTTTGCAACTTTCTCAATCATGTCCAAGAAATCACCAATGTTATGGTGGTTTAGTAGGATTTACTTGTATTCATTTATTAGTTTGTACATTTATGTTGTACTTAGTTTATTTATTTCGGTTATCATGGATGCATATGATACAATTAAACAATATTATAAAGAAGGCTTTCCAAAGAGTGATTTGCAGCAATTTATTGGTGAAGCAAGCATTAATGAAGTGTCTTCAGGCTTATACAGAACTCAGAGTTCAACATCTTTAAATGCATTCATGAATTCCTTGTTTTGTTGCAATGTCTATCGAAGTGCTTATTCAAAAATAGGCGGTAGTTCTACTTTTAATATGTTGTAAGCTCAAATGTTTAAAATTAGTTTAAATTGTTTGTAGCTGTATTGTAAATATGTACTGTAATGTATATTAGATGTTTTATGAGTTACCAAAGTTGTACAACCACTGATAAAAGGTGGCTTTATATATTATTAAGATAATAATAAATAATTAATGCTATTGAATTTTTTATACTAGAAATCAATTATTCATAATCAAACACCAAATATAATTATTATAAGGTGATAACAGCTGTTGTATTCAGGTACTCTGTCCATTATACCGTGATATAATAAAGCATGTTCATATCAACAGTGATTTTATTGTTTTATATATGTACCTATAACAGTGTGTTTTAATATATGTTCATAAGCAGCAATATAAATAAAAAAAATTGTTTTGATGATTGTTAATCTAGATAAATAGAAATACGAAATATAAGTTTAAATATTACATAGAAGTTGATAGTTGCATTATGCTGTATGATGTCATAGGAGATAACGACATCAAAATGATTGAAGCAATGCAAAAGCAACATTTCAAATAAATTTCGTAGTTATTAGAAAACTTGTATTTAAAATCAGCTAAAGACGAATGAGGTACCAGTTCTAAACATAAGGAATCTTCTCCGAGTTACCTACGAACTTTACTTTAATCACTAATAACCACCACATATTCGAAAATAAAACCAACCAACCAACCTTTTTTAGAAATAAAACATTGTCGGTTTTATTTCAAAATGCACATTAAATATTTTCCAGCTACGAACAGTATTTATTGAAAAATTAAATTATTGTATTTGTATTTCCCACTATTTAAAGCCCTGAACCACAAATATTTCAAACTCATAAGTAGCTAAATCTGTATTCTCGAGTTTCAGTAAGACAAGCGAACAATGTTCTATACATATAAAAATGAATTGCTGTTTTCCAATGTTCACTGAGAGCCAATATCATCAATGACTTGATATTTCTCAAAGTTCAATGTAAATATGAGTTGTTTCTCTGGGCATTGAATCCTGTACTCTCTAGTTTAGGTATTTAGAATGTATTAATATGCAGTTCGGAAAGCTATATAAGCTATGAAGCAGATAAATAAGAATTATTAAAATCGTAGTTATGCCTGTTTTCCGTAAACAAACTCGTTAGAGTTATTTATGATTATGATGGAAATATATTAATATAAAACATAACTTCTCTATCTTTTTTATTAATGTTACATAGATATTGTGTATGATATTAATGTAAATGCCTTCTGGAATTTTATTGCAATGTTTTTTTTTTTCAAATATTTGTGGTGTGTTAAAACCGATGGCAGAATTTATTGTTTGACAGTATATACTTGAATCAAATCAAATCAAATCAAAATATCTTTATTCATTTAGGTAAACATGTACACTTATGAACGTCAAGAAAAACAAATTAAATTAACTGTAAATTTACATTTACAACCAGTTCGCAAGTCAAGGGCGTACAGCGGGTAAGAAGAACTGGCAAGAAACTTTCCGCCACTCTTTTCAATCGCCAAGTTTTGAATACAAATTGTTTGAACTGGAGCAAATCAATCCCAAGGATTAGGGTCATTTAAGTATTCGTCACATTTATAAAAGGCTTTATTAATTAATTTACTTTTAACAAGGGCTTTGAATTTATTTAGTGACAGTTCTCTAATTTCGCTTGGGAGTTTGTTGTAAAAACGAATACAATTTCCATATAAGGAGTGGTTTATCTTCTGGAGCCTGGTTGGTCGCACACTCAAATTAGTTCTATTACGCGTATTATACTGGTGAAAGTCACCATTTGTTTTGAAATCGTTTAAGTTTTTTTGTACATACAACAAGGCTTCAAGAATATATTGACCGGATAATGTCATAATATTTAGTTCCTTAAATCTATTCCGTACCGACTCCCTCGGGGAAACACAACAAATACCCCGAACAGCCCGCTTCTGCAACACAAATATGGATTGAACCTCTGCAGCAGCACCCCACAGTAGAATACCGTACGACATAACGCTGTGAAAGTAGCTATGGTACACAATTTTAGCCGTATCCTTATCAGTAAGCTGTCGGATTTTCTTTACTGCATATGCTGCAGAGCTCAGCCTATTCAAAAGAGTCTCTATGTGTGGGCACCACTGGAGTTTACTATCTATTGTTATGCCTAGGAAAACAGTTTTGTCAACAAAGTTTAGTTCACTGTCCTTGACTTTCAGGTTACCAATTTCTCGCTTTACGTTATTAGTTGTAAATCTAATACATTTTGTTTTATTCTCATTAAGCAGTAAGTTATTCACATTAAACCAGTTAACTATTCGAGAGATGGAATTGTTTACATCGTTCAATAATATATTTTTCCTATTCACTTTAAATAAAAGTGAAGTGTCATCAGCAAACAATACCATCTCATGAACTTCGTTGACAAAGAATGGGAGGTCGTTTATGTAGATCAGAAATAAGAAAGGCCCGAGAATCGAGCCTTGGGGGACGCCGATTGACACCTGCGAACCCGGAGAGGTGACTCCATTGATATGCACTTTTTGGATCCTTCCCTTTAAATATGAATTCATCAGGCTGGAAGCTTTCCCATCAATGCCATAGTGTTGAAGCTTTCCAACTAGTATATCCGGATGAACACAGTCAAAGGCCTTCGACAGGTCACAAAAGACGCCGACTCCATCATATGATTCTTCCCAGGCGTTAAATATGTCTGAAATCAACCTCACACCGGCATCGATTGTGGAGCGACCCTTAGTAAAACCATACTGTTTATTATGCAGGAGTTTATTTTTATTAAAATGTAAAGAAAGTTGGTCTAGCATTATCTTTTCAAAAACTTTGCTCAACGCGGGGACCACTGAAACAGGTCTGAAGTTTGACGGATCAGACTCACTACCTGCCTTGAACAATGGAGTAATCTTACTTAATTTCATTTCGTCCGGAAAGACTCCACAATCGATACATCTGTTAAAAATAATAGACAATTCAGAGCTTATTACATCAATAACGGAATTTAAAATGACTGTTGACATACCCCATATATCTTTACTTTTTTTTAAATTTATAAGCTTAAAGGTTTTAACGATATCATTACAAGTTATATGTTTAAAATGAAATTTAATATTACATTTAGGTACACACTTTTCCAGCAATGACATCGCAGCAGCAGGTGAATCCAGGGACTTGGTCGTACTGAGTGGTACATTTGTAAAAAACTCTTCAAAAGTAGAAGCCACCTCTGAGTCCGATTTTATTAATTTCCCTTTTACTTTTAATTTATATTCGGTTCGTTTGTCAGACGCTTTACCGGATTCCTCATTTATTACTTTCCAGGTAGCTTTTACTTTATCCATGCTATTTTTTATTTTTGAACTTAAATATTGTGATTTTGCAATTTTGCAATCTTTTTTGAAATTATTAGAAAACAACCTAACATATTCCCTAAATTCCTCACTGGTGTTATATTTTTTTTCATCATACAATTCATATAATTTTAACCTTTTTCTATGTAACTCCTCATTTGCCCAGTCACAAAATCTTGTTTTCTCAGAGACCAATATAGTCTTTTGAGTGAATACTTTCTTGAATTAATCAATAAATGATCCAAAAAAAGTACTGTATAAATTATTAGGCGATGAGTTATCACACAGAAATGGCATTCTATACACCAATGCTTCCCTAAATCTGCCCAAACGGTCATTTGTAATAGGAGTTATCAAAATTTTCTTGTTACATGGTTTTTGTTGCCTTAATTGGAATTCAAACCATTGACCAGTGTGATCAGATTTAAACCTACTGAAAATACAAACATTCAAAGGGGCTATGTCACTATATATATTATCTATGCAAGTTGCAGTGCTGGCTGTAATTCTTGTCGGTGAATGAAATTGATTTATTAAATTGTAAGACCGAAAAAGACTAAGTATGCGTATACTTGCATTAGAATGACAAAGTAAATTGACATTGAAGTCGTGGGAAGGTCGTGATGCAGCTGTTCGTTACCATGGAGCGTCGGTTACCATTCGTAGCATTTTATTCTGGAATCTCTGCACGATTTCAATGTTGGAATGAGAGGCGGTCCCCCACAATTGGATACCATAAGTCCATATTGGTTTAAGCATAACATTGTACAAAAGAAGTTTGTTGTTCATTGATAGTTGCGAACGGCGACCAATTAACCAATAGTACTTCCGTATTTGCAGTGCCAGCTGTTTGCGTTTGGTAAAGATGTGCTTTTGCCATGTAAGTCGCTTGTCCAAGTGTAAACCCAAGTATCTAACATGATCTGCTCGTGGAATTTCGACGTTATTAAGCGTTACTGGTGGGCCTATACCATTTTTAAGGTGAAGTTGACATTTATTGACTTCGTTTCATTAGCCTTGATTCGCCATTTCTTAAGCCATGTTGAAATATCGTTTATTATTTTTTGTAGGATTTTTGACGCCTCTGTTGGATCCTCGTGAGAGGACAAAATTGCGGTGTCGTCGGCAAAGGTTCCAGTTGTTACACAGTCTGATGTTGGTAGGTCAGACGTGTAAATCAGATAGAGTAGCGGACCCAAGACGCTACCCTGGGGAACTCCCGCATTAATATTGCAAAGACCCGAGAAAGCCTCTCCGTGATTTACCAAGACATATCTATTCTCTAAGAAGGATTTGAGGATCTTATAAATGTTGTTGGGAAAAAACGATTTTATTTTAAATAATAATCCTTCATGCCATACTCTGTCGAAGGCCTGCGATATATCAAGAAAGACACTCGCGCAATACCTTTTAGATTCAAAAGACTTGTCTATTTCGCCTATTAACCTGTGCACTTGGTCTACACTCTACAGTCGCGTGTCTTTGACGAAATCCAAATTGGTGGTCGGGTATCAGTCCATGCTGTTCCACTAATGGCATAATACGTTGTAGTATTAATGTTTCGAGTATCTTTGATGGTATAGGTAACAGGCTTATTGGTCGATATGATTTTGGATCTTCAGGCTTTTTATCTGGTTTTATTAACATAATTATTTGTGCAGTTTTCCATTGCGGTGGAATAAATTGGAGTCTAACTATGGCGTTATAAATTGCTGTAATCATTGTTATTCCAGAGTCAGGTAGCTCTTGCAGAGTTTTATTTGTAATGAGGTCATATCCTGAGGATTTCTTTGATTTTGCCTTTTGTATTACTCTTCTGACCTCTTTCGTTGTAAATTTTATTGACGTAGTGTCCTCTGTTTCTATTTCTTTCAGATATTCGGTTACTTTCTTCTCGTGGTCTGCTGGGCCCTCATAGGATGAGGTTGGAAAACATTTGATAGATGCTCAGCAAACGTGTAAGCTTTCTCTTGGTCACTACGTGCCCAACAATTGTCCGCTTTTCTCAATGGCAGGGAAATTGTTGTAGGTCGTTTGATGTTTCTTGTTGCTTTCCACAAGGAGTAGTCAGTAGCTGAGGTGGCATCAAGATCCTTGAGATATGCCTGAAAAATAGCGTTTGGATCTTGATCAAGGATTTGTTTAAGTGTTTTTATGTTATGGTTCAATAATTTTTTTGTATCAGGGCACGTTTGTTTGTTTGGCTGTTTTGCTGCCACAGTTTGCGAAGATCTCTTTTTGCTCCAATCTTATTCATGATACTCGGAGGTATACATTGCCCAGTTGGTCTATGTTGTTGGACTATTGGAGTTGAATCCCAAACCGCACTCTGGATACTAGTGGTGAAAAATTCAACCGCATTCATAATGTCATTTTCCGTTTCGAGTGCGATTTCTGCGCTAAAAGCCTCGTCTACCAGGATACGAAACATATCCCAGTTGGTTTTATTACTGTGCAATGTACGCTTTTTAGTTGTCTCTCTAACTTTCACTCCAATTTCCACCAGAATAGGAGAGTGATCCGATGATAGCTCCCAGCAACTACAGCAAGATATGTTATCCTTTGATACACCTTTGGTGATGCAAAAGTCAATAATGTCTGGTATCATTGCTGGGTCAGATGGCCAGTATGTAGGTTGTCCTGTTGAGATTACGTTCATAGTTCCTGCCTGTACGCTCTTAAAAAGTTCGCGGCCTCTAGGAAGAGTAAGCCTGGAGCCCCAAAATGTATGTTTGGCATTATAGTCACCTCCCGCTATGAAACGATTGCCAAGATATTTGAAGTAGTCATCAAACTGTTCCTTCTTTACAGTGTGTCTTGGTGGACAGTAAAGTGACGATACTGTGATCTTACTCATCCAGTCATATACAACAACACTCGTGGCTTGGATGTACTCCTTTTGGTATGGTTGTGCCTGATGATGTTTTATGTTAGATCTAATAAGAATGGCTGATCCACCGTGTGCTCTACCATCAGGATGCATCGTATGGTATAATGAGTAGTTGGGTATTTTGAAGAAGCTCTTAGACGTAAAGTGAGTTTCAGAAATCAGCATAATGTCCACTTTGTTTATTTTTAAGAAAATCTGTAACTTATTAGAGTGGTTTGACAGGCCATTGGCATTCCACACGCATAGTTTTATGGATGCGAATTGGACAGCTTCGATATGAGTTCAGCTAACATCTGAGTCATTGTTAGCATTTGGTTCATGAGAGCTTGTATCGAGCTGTTGAAGGTACGCAAAATTTCCACCATGTGTTGTTCAGTAGTGTTATCTTTAATTGTTTCTAGGTTTTGACCATTTTTTGCAGCTGCTGCATATGACTTGCCTGGGTTATTTTCAACGTTGCTTTGGCTTATTTTGGTTACATTTTCTGGGTTTTTAGGCTTTCGGTTATTGGATGTTGATCTCGGATATTTTATTTTTTGCAGCTCTTTGTAGACAATGCAACCCTTATAATTTGCAGGATGGTTACCTTCACAGAGAATACATTTTACTTTGTCTGAACGTTCTTTTCTCGGGCAGTTTGCCGTATGGTGGGGTCCAGCACATTTCACACAACTGGGTTGTCTGTGGCAGTATTTCTGCGTATGACCATATTGTTGGCAGTTGGCACATTGAGGAATTGAACGTTTTGGTCTTGGAGGTTCAATTTCTATTTGGCAGTTAAGGAGTGACCTGATGCTGTAAATGTCCTTATTGTTAGGACTTGGTTGCAAGTCTATGAAAAACATAGGAAGAGGTTTTTTGTTCTGCTGTTTTTAACATTCCAAATGTTGTTTGGTTTATGGTGTAACTCCTCTAGGGCTTGTTTTATTTCTTCAGTGTCGGTTGAGGGATGCATGCGTTTAACTCTAAAGTTTTTCTCCCTTTTAGGTTGGTATGTGTAAAATTCAGTGTTTCTACTTTTGAGTTCTTTATAAATAGTCGAGGTCTTAGCCTGAATTTTGACTTTTTCACCTTGCAAAATTTTGATTTCGTTGTCGTCAGGTGCCACTTCTGCTAGCATTTTTGATAAGGGCTGGATATTACTGACCTTATCAACAAAGAAAGGTGGAGGTTTTACTACTTGACGCGTTACTTGGTCTGTAGTTTTTGGCTCTTTTTCATTAGTTTCAAGATCAAACAGATACAAACATATTTGATGTTGGTACCGGTGCTGCCAGCCAATAACTTAGTTTGGTTTGTTTCTGGGATCGTGTCGTTATATTAGGGCTACTTCGCGGTCTCTTTCGACTATTTACTTCTTGCCAGTTTTGTGTGTCGTTTTCGTCGTTTTTATGATCGTATTCCTTATCGAGAGTTTCTAGGGATTGCGCGTTAGTTACAGATATTTCCGACGGAATACCACTGTAGGAGTTAGATCTAGGTCTATTTGTGAAGAGTCCTTTATGGAAGACCTGCTGCGTGAGATTAGGTTTCGAGTTATTCGTTTTCAATATTAAATTTTTAGAGCGAAACGTGCCCCCGCCCAGAATCCGAGGGGCAGCCTGAACTCGGCTCAGGGGAGCCATACTATATGGGGAACTCCATACGACAGGACAGGACAAGTTGTAAACTTGTTTAAAAGTTCATATGTATTGATTTTTATGAATAAGAGGGTATGCCATATCCACGTACATCGAGGTCTGGGCAAGATTTTGTTTTTTACATATGTATTTATTTTCTATCGCACGTTGGGTGCGAGAAAAAAGTATTATCGGAATTCAATTACGCGACAAAGTTAAAAGTGAATGTATTCGCAGAATAACAAAATTAATTTATACTAAGCAACATTCCCTACAACTTAAATGGAGATTGGCCGGGCACGAAGCGCGTTATACAGATGACCTAAAACTATTAAAGTGACTGAAAGATAAAAGTAGAGGCAGACCAATAGAGCGATGGGAAGACGGGATCGAAAGTGCAACTGGAACAAATTGGACGACCAAGGCAAAGAATAAAATAAGGTGGAAAAACTCCCTAACACGGGTTTTTTTTCTCCGAACGTACCCAGCACCTCTTCATTGGTCTCTCTTTCGGTCCAGCTTATCTTCATCTTCTCCTCCAGCACCACGTCTCAAATGCTTCAAGTTTTTGTCTTTCTTTTTTAGTAAGAGTCCACGTTTCGCTACCGTAGAGAGCAATAAGCTACTATTCATCATCATCAGGCATTTTGTGGCCGAAAAGCTAGGCAGCACGGGAGTTTCAAACAGTGGCGGATTAGGGACGTAGCAAGAGTAGTAAATACTACGGGTCCCGCGCTCCAACGTACTGATAATCGAAAATATTAATTCACATAGCGACGTACTATGTCTTGCCTCACTTCCACTTAAAAATCTAAAACTATTTGTCACGCTAAATCGTAAAAATATGTAGGTACCTATTTTACAAACTTTTTACCGTATTGTTCTAAAGTTTAATTATAATCGATATATTTAGACAAGCATCTATACCAGATCCACCTTTCAAGCGGCCAGATTTTTATAAGAATGTTTTAATCATCTCACTTTGTGAAATATAGTTCATGATTTGCTTAAGTCTAATTGAAAGTGTTACTAATTCTATATTTGCCGATATTAAATCCAAAAATTTGTTTTATTTAATACCCTTAACTTGAGAAGAGCCCCTTGATAGAATTTGCTACGATCCGCGCTGGTTTAATCTGACACTGGTTCCAAATCTTCCTTTATTCTAAAATGCGGACTCTACTTAAAAGGCTGCCACGTCACCACCGAACCAGGCGACAGCTACTCTGCAAATATCTTCATGATATTCATGGGAGAGTCGGTAGTTGCTGGTCGGCGTTATTTTACTTTAGTACATATTACTAATGAGTATGAGTGTGAGATATAATAAGACAAAATATTATAATTGTGTAACAATTTTATTAAATGCATCATTCAATTTGCACACGAACATTACAAATACTTTATGTATCGAATATGTTCTTAACAAGTGTACATATATACACATCTATAAAATAACACTCATTTTAACTTACATATTTAGAACTAAATTTAAAACAGCCAAAATATCATACAATTTCTCAATAAATATGGCAATTTAATTTAAAAAATAAACTATACAATATGGCATGTTAATGTAAATAAAATTGTAATTAAATTCTATTAAAAAATTAGATAATTGTAAATAAAATAGAATTTTTACTACTATACATTATTTACAATGATTGTATTTTACATTACATTTATATACTTTTAACAAAAATAAATAAATTCATAATATCATAACTTGTGTGAATGAAAACATAGGATATTTCTTGTCATGTATCGTTCATCCCTTTTATGTATTCTAGCAATTATTTCATTCACATGTTTTAAAATAAAATTATTTAACAAATATATAAAAATAACTGCCCCAAAATACTTCATCATAATCTAACATTTACTAAAATGTTCTAAATTCGTTAATTGCAAGATAATTTTAGCCAGTCCGACATTAAATTAAATAGATTTTAAACTAATTTTCATAGGACTTAGCGCTTGTGTCGACGAAATCGAAACCAGGGATCTTTGGTAGGGAAATAAAGCACTTCTATGTTACCAGAGACATCTAGACTACAAAATATAAAACATTTCAGTCTCTAAAAAAAGCTTATTTCTTTTCCTCCGTGTGAACAGTTTGCGGCTCCGCCCCCAACATTAACTGAATTTCGTCGACACTCTTGCCCTTCGTTTCGGGAATTATGAAGAATATGAAGACGAAACCGACAACCATGATTCCAGCGAACAACCAAAACACTTGACCGGAGCCAATAGAGTTATTCAAGGAGTTGAAAGTGCTGGTCACCGTGAAACTGAGCAACCAATTCAAGGTACCGGCCGTCGAACTGACGAAAGACTTGATATCGATCAGACACAACTCTCCGGCCATCATCCACGGGATGGGTCCGAATCCTACCGAGAAGGCGATGATGAATAGCGACAATGACACTAATGGCAACCAAGACATTGCCGTCACTATCGAAGAGTCCGAGCCGTGCGTGTCCTGTAGGAAGAAGTAGACGCCCAAAGCCGTGGAACATATGCACATCACCAGAGCCGAGAACAAAAGGAGAATACGTCTTCCCAATTTATCGACAACGACACTTGAAGCGAACGTCGCAACGACCTGAATGACGCCGATAATGATGGTGGCGATGGCTGGCTCGATAGCTGCGCCTGCGCTTTTGAATATCTTCGACGTGTTGAAGATCACAGCGTTAATACCCGACAGCTGTTGGAACAACATCAGCGCGTAGCAAATCATAACAGCTTTTAAAGCGGTCTTCTTTGTAATCGCGGACCCGAATGAAATCGGATTATTCTTCGACTCTTCGGCTTTAGTCTGGAGACTCGTCAATTCACCGTCCACATCGTAATTCCTCCCTCGGAGTCTTATCAACGAGTCTCTCGCTTCGTCGTGTCTCCCTTTGACGACTAAGAAGTTTGGACTCTCAGGCATAAAGAAGAACGTAACGGCGAACACAA
Source organism: Pieris mannii (assembly GCA_028984075.1). Classification (NCBI taxonomy): domain Eukaryota; kingdom Metazoa; phylum Arthropoda; class Insecta; order Lepidoptera; family Pieridae; genus Pieris; species Pieris mannii. The sequence continues at coordinate 11,514,118 of CM054779.1, read as the reverse complement.
TTGGTATCAAAGTGCAGAGGATGTTAAAAACGAACACGCTAGTGTAGCTACCGACAGCATACGCGAACAGTATACCGACTGTTACCATCAACTGGAAGAAGCTACCCAAAGTACCTCGTATAGAATCCTGGGCTATTTCACTCGTGTACGCAGGTGCTGTGACGCAAAATGCTCCACCGGCAATACCGGTCATAAATCTTCCAGTCATGAGCATTCCAACGTTAGAAGCAAAAGTTATCAAGAGCCATCCGATCGTGAATGGTATTGTGAGGAATAACATGGTCTTCTTTCTACCGAGTATGTCCATTATGAGACCGATTGGGAAACATACTGCCGCCGCTCCCAAATTGATTAAAGATGAAACCCAATCTCCCTGGGATTCCGATACTGAGAAGTCATAGTCTGTGCTGTTATCTTGAGTTATCTTCAATATGACTGGTGATGACCACCCCAGCATAGAACCTGCGGCCAAGGCTCCAAGGGTAGCTGAAAAGAAATACGTGTTTATAACTTTAATTATCTATACTATTTTGTAAACTTCACTCATTCCATGTTACTTGTATTAAAATTCATAATCGAACCAGAGGCTAAATTATGTTAAATAAATCAAGCAACAACTATGATACTTAATTTATTAATACATAACTAAAAAACATATTGGGTACACTCAATGAAAAAAAAGATAGCTAGATACCTTTATTATATAACTCTTATAAATCCTAGATAAGCAATAATGAAGAGATAGAGAAATACATAATCATACCCTTGATTGTTCTGTCTTCATAATTAGCATCTTTAGAATTTTAAACAAGGCCACAAAAAGATGTCAAATGACTAATCATAACTAGAGAATAGCTATTATTTTACTTATGAATGCAATTATTTTACTCCAATGCAATTATTTTAATCATAGGTATTTAGTCTGCTTTAAAAAAGGAACATTCAATTAAATGTGTATTATACATATTATCAACCATATGTTTAATTGATAAGATTATGCTGTTTACATTTATTAATTTATATGATAAATGAGGTGCCTACATTTGGACCACAGTATATCTATGTGACAAAACTGGAACACTTCCTAAATGTATAAGGGTAATTTTATTAACATTATTAACAACACAGGTCTAAAAAAAAACAAACCAGGCTATATCAGTTATCATTCAATGATATATTATAAATACCTGATAGTGCAGCAATGTATTGTGGTAATTTGCGGCCAGTGTCACTATTTGGTTCCACCAGCACTGCCTGAGAAACTCCAACCTCAGCCATTCTACCGTTGTTGCCCTCTGCCTGCTGAAATTTTTTATTGTTATAAATAAACAGTTTACCGACATCAGAAATACTACAATAGTATGAAAACAGAAAGTATTCCCTATACTTCACTTTACTTTCTGTATTATATATATTTTTCAATGGTTATTATAGTCATGAAGTCTTAGATGGACTTTATGACATTATAATTTATGTAATATGCTTATGCTTTCCATGGAATAATGTGTTTCCATTCATTTTGCTTTTATTTTATTAAGTTTATTCCAGAATCCTTCATTCTGGAATCACAGGAGTTTTATAGTTTACCTATCAGTACATAAATCAGTTAAAAAATGCCAACACTCATTGATATTAAAATACATAATATAAAGTTTATATTAAAGTTAATTGTATGCTTTGACACATATAAATATTTCATGTCTATTTGCTAAGAAATTTACAAATGGTAAGCATTTGTATCTATGTATGTAGAACCAGAATGAAAATTGCTAAAAAAGCAATTGCTGAAAACTGTTTCACAAATTTTAGAAGCTACATTATCTTATAGCTGTAATATATAATCTTAAATTTATATAATACAATACATTTACACCTAAATTACTACGTAAATGGAGCCTGATTATAGTCTACAAACAATCTTTACATTTCTTCTTTTCGATAATTTAACGAGTAAAAAGAATACCTCATCATATCGAGGTCCTGGTAAAGCAGGCAACAATGGTTCAGATTCCGAAGCATCTCTTTCATCACGATCTCTTGAATTCGACCACATTTTTAACAATTAATTTTTAACGTTGCAAGAGCCAGATGCCACGAAGCACAACGAAACGTTTATGCGGGTGAAAGGTGTTTGAAAAACAATGATACTTCATTGTCTTGCGAAGTATTATAGAGGTTGGCGGCACAATTATAAAATACAAACAATTAACAAATTCCAAAAACAAAACAAGATTTTAAGAAATAACAAACACAAATTGCTTGACGTTTGACATACGCCAAATGTTTTATTTGACATATGCGCTATATCTGTCAGAAATACAAATTCGGACAATATTACCACAGATGTTTCTATATTCGTATGTTATTTTAGAGTTTAGTGGATTCATCAAGTGAACAAAAAAGACATATCAACATTTAGAACAACAAGTAGACAGCTCTTTACTTCTCCTGATCAATATTTCAAAATATAAACGCCTATTGTAAGTATGTGAGCATATAGTACTAATTCTAAAAATTAAATAAGTTTATTATAAATGTAGGCGCCAATAGATTACTAATCAATAAATGGAAGTAGTGAATTAGAGTACCTTTAAGAGACAGAAATTTTAAATGATTTTAGGTTTCATTAGAAAATCCGATAAACAAAAAAAATATTTCGGGTAAAGGGAAAATAAATCAGAACATATTTCTGCTATACACTATAAGTACTATAAAACGCAAAATAAATATGCCACATGGTTATATACGATATTTGCGTTGCATCAATAATTGAATGAGCCTTGAATGATAATTATCTTATTTTGCATCTGTGCACTTGACCGTACTTGAACATGCCGCGACTTTTCCTGGCCTTGACTTTGACCAACTACTGTATCGTGTTACGTCATGAGAGGTTTTGAATAGGACTTCCCGTGTTACACAAAGAAAATCAGACTCCTGGGGGTTTAGTCTGCACCCCCTCACATAAAAACATGTTAACAACGAAGTTATGTTTGCTATAGAAAATAATATAGAAAATCTTTATTGCATTTATTTAGAGCTAAGACTTAACACGTTGAGTAAGTACTTAACACAATAATAAGTAGGTCCGTTACCGCAATTTAACTTTTTAGCTTAACATTTAAATCTAAAATTTTCCGCCAACACACTAAAGCTAGTAAAATATTTTAATTGATTACGAGTAGTTTTACATTGTTTGACACATCCCCTCAAACAGCATTATTTTTTAAACATACCGATACTTTCTCAAACAAGAGTCTGCACACGATGTCGACGCTACCGTATAGTTTAGACTCTGTTTTTAAAACAAACAATGTTTTGTTTCGCACTAATCGGTTGAATAAAAAGTATTGTAGCAAATAATTGTCTACTTGTCTACATTGATACGTGTTTCTTTATAAACGTAGATGCGTACAACTATTTTTGCCGGTAATCGGATTTCAGACATCAAGATTATACGCCATAAGCATTTCGTGGTACATACATTGCAATTATTTACTTTTAAATAATTCTTCGGTGAAAAGTCATAAAATATGCTCGCGATGCTGCTTTTATCGCAGTTTTACTAAAATAGCGTGGCAGAGTTAATTGGCGAATCTCAGTGCGCACGTACGATTCTACTACAAATGGTCTAAAAATCGTAAACAATTTAATATTATCAGATAACAATGGCTGTCATATCATTATCTTGTTACGTTATTCTCTTCGGCTGCTGTTTAAATGAGAAATAAATTGATTAGTTTATGTGTTTTTGTTATTTTCCTAAAACAAATTAAAGAAAACGTTTCGTTTGTTTATTGTTATTTAAATGCTTACAAAAAATTACCAAAACTTTGTCAGAGCATTTTTGTTTGCTTACAGTTTAGAATGAACAATTGCGAAAACCACGCAACCAAATAAATGTACATTTGGTTAGGGATTTGAAAGCTACATTACCTAGTTTATATTATTTTATCTAGTCTATAGATCCTTGTTTTGTATATCTATATATACAGTTATGACGCAATTTGTCCTAGAGGAGCACGTCAGTTCGCTCTGATTAAACTGTAAATGAGAAAATAATGCAAAGGAGATAATTTTAACTCTATGTTTCCTTGTGCCTAATAAAAATCTAGAGATTTTCATACAAATTGCGCTTGATCATTTCCGCATTTTCCGCGTGCACCTATGTGCTCCGGTTTGGGCGTAATAAAATCATCTTCAATGGGATTTTTCTGTAATTGTCATTATAGGAGTCATTTCATAGTTTTGAAATAAATTTTTTGAGTAAATATTATGTTGCAATGCTTTTATATTTTTTTTTACTTTAGACCACCCAATGAAAACAATAATTTTATCGACAAGATAAGACTAAGATAATATTAATATGTATCATACCTACGCGAAATAAAAATGAGATTATAATAAGTAGATATTACATATTATTTCATTTTACTGTACCATAAAAGATGATTATTTCCGCCGTTCATTACTTAGGCACTGAAATGAGGCTTTCATGCAATCGGGCGGGTTTTATCATAACCACCATAACTTAAACTGTTAACATTTTGCATTATTATAATTTGAAAAACATTTACATGTAAAAAAAAATCAATTTGACACAGCTGTATTTTTAGTTAGTGTCTATTACTGTCTGCCATTCTTTAACGTTGACAATCGCTCATCACAGACTATCAAAGTAGTATTGTAAAGAATAAAGCTAAAATATATTTACCAAATTCACACGAACTGGCATCGCATGCATTGTGGTAGAGCCCATGCTTGTCGTGATATTTGTAAATAAGTTAGCCGTAAGCACACCCGTGGCAAATGCTGGAGATAAAGGAAAAAGAGCGAACCCTACACTATTACTTGAACCGAACATTTTCACTTCACTATAATAATATTATATTTGAGCGACACAATTGTTTACAATTTTGCTATTAAACATGTAAGTTTATTTGCAACGATTATAGCAACGAATTCGCATTTCGCAATAAGATCACAGCTTGTTTGTTAAGACCACACTGTTTTCAAGTGCAACTGTCAAAAATGAGAGAAATCTCAAATGATAAATTTATCAGTGATAAAGTACAGATTATGAAACAATACAAAGGTCGTGAAATATACTTTCTGTTACCATGTAATAAGTATAAATATCTGATAAAATACTCTGTTTTTTCTTATTATGTGTTTCAACTGTAAATATTCATGTATTTAATAAAGTGTTTTTTTTTTTCGTTTTCCTCTCTATTGAAAGGAACTGCTTTTGTAAGATCGCTCATTCACATCTATTGTTTTCTTGTATTATTTTGTGATACCTACTTATTCTTTGTCATTTAAATAATATGTCTATTTTTTTCAATACTTTTGTAATTCTAAATAGTGCCGCTACAATCTGCGCAGTCTTGGCCTAAGATTTCATACTGAAATAGCCTTCTTTAGCCGGATTCGAACCTACGACTTCGTGGAAGTCGCACACTGATCAAATCTTCACTACATAGTATAAAACAAAGTCGCTTTCTCTCTCCCTATGTCCCTTTGTATGCTTAAATCTTTGAAACTACGCAACGGATTTTGATACGGGTTTTTTTTAATAGATAGATTGATTTTTGAGATTCAAGAGGAAGGTTTATATGTATAATAACATCCATTAAATAGTGGAGAAGTATTGTTATTTTTGAGATTTCTAATGTGATGTCGTAAATAATTACATTTATTCCGCTTACATTGCAAACGCAGGCTGAACCCTACGAGTTTTATCAAAATAATGTACTAAGTATTGTACACATTGAATAGGTCTACAGAAAAGTCCGTGATGGTATATGTCTATATTGTATATGTCGCGTATATTATCGGAGCTCTCCAGCGACGGAAATAACAATACATAATAAAAACCTGCTTTTCATCAGCATTGCACCCGTGCGAAGCTGAGGCGGGTCACTAGTAAGTTATAAATTATCTGTGTATAGACGTATTATTACTATAATGACTATTAATTATCAGTGACGTTTTACGACTAAGTATTTATTTGATATGATATAACACACACTATCTTGAGTAGGTAAAAAATCTTAGTAAAAATCGATCGCACGCGAGAAATTTAGTAAAATAATATTTCACGTTAAATTGACGTCAGTTATAATTGGGCGGTGTATGCATTTATTAGATCTCTTAATTTTCTTAGGTAATGCAATTTTGCATATAAGGCTACACCTGTAGCAAGGAAAAAAATGTTAAAAAAATTATTATTCGCTCAATTTTAAATTATTGTGCAGAATGTACAAGACCTCGATAAAACTATATAGCTACGTCCGATAATGTAATTTCATTCGGGATTTTAAACAAAGTGCAAGAGATTAAAGGACGGGTAACCTGTTACTTGTTCCATTTTTATGACCTAAGAATATTGTTAGATGCATATCTAGGCAGCGTAGTTCCGGCCAGCCTTGAGAAAAAATATTACCCTTTCAAATGTTTCTTTTAATTTTAAATTTTAAAAAGCGCAAATAACTTAAATATACTTAAACTCATAAATAGTCAGAATATTATCTATAATATTTTTTGAACAAATAAACGTATCCCAATCTAAAAATTGATAAGGATTTGAAAAGTCACTTGTTTTAAATGATAACTCTCTTTAATAGCTATATTGGAACGAAAGTACTATCATAAAGCTATTAAGCAGTATAGAATGCAAAGAAAAATCAATAAAAATATTTTAATTGAGAACACAATAATCGATAAAATTTAATGATAAAACTGACAGTATTCTGTATGTATATAAACATTTAGCGATTAAAATATGTTATATTTTTTATTTATATATGTCATAGTCTGGACTCCTATAATCCTAACAAGGCATGGATTTTTTATATAAGGGGGGCAAACAGCCTGAAGGACGCCCAAAATGGCTTTAGACACCTATTTTTAGGGTGCGTTGCCGGAATTTTGACTTGGGGCAGACAATTTATGTGAAAGTGTTTTGAATAGTGAAGCCAATCGCTTTTTATAGCCTTATTGTAACCTGACATAACCATTACAGGAAATTCAGATAAATTTAATCAGGGAATAGATTAGATGGAAACGATGTACTAGAAACAGAGTGGAGGCTTGGTCGCTTATCCATTATATCACCATGACTATATGACTTTCTTTTCATACACACACAAAATCTAAGAATTATTATTACGATTAGTATATATTTAATTATGATGAAGATGTTAACTTGTCCTCAATGCTTATCTACTAAACTTACACACCGGTACAAACCACACGGATAGTTAAGATAGATGTATCTACTACCGCATTTAGCATCGAGATTGTTTCAGAGGATATGTTCTGACTACCTGCAGCTGAGTTTCATTATCACACGTCCGTCGTTCCACAACTGAGCGTTTCTTTTAATTCGTATAAGTCAAGAAAGAGCGTTATTGTTAAATGCACGTGCGAAGCTGAACATCAGATTTCTCCTTCAGAGGCCCTTTCATCTTTTAAGACTATCTTAAAAATAAAATCTTCACGAATGATTCAAACGATTCACTAACAATCAACAACAACAATCTTAAACAACACCTCAACGTGTCCTATGTTGAAGTGGAAAATATTATTATTGTGCAAGTAGTTTAATTATAAAATGTATCACAATCATTTATTATACTAATTTAATAAAGTATACGTATTTATTTTATAAATAATTGTAATATAACCTAACCTTAAAATGAAATATATTATTAAAAGGAGACCCTTTAGGCATGGGTCCGAAGATACTGGCATCGTTCCCCCTTTGAATAGCTAGACTAATTCTTTCTCCGAGGTAGCTGCCAGCTCTTCGGCTTCCTTCGATGTCGACTTTCGATTGTCCATCTTTTGATATTTCTCTAAAAAGCCTTATTATTTCCCGAGGACCCCACGGATCAAGAGTTTCGTTATTAAAATTATAAAATGTAAGTGTTATGTAGAAATCATTACGTCAAGTACCGTTAATATATCAAATGTAAGAAACTTTACGAACAGCACAGACACTAGAGTAGGGGCTGGGGCATTTTCTTTTCAACTAATTATCCTTTTTTACTATGTATTATAAAGTTTTTTCTTTTGTCTTTTGTTTCAGATTTCAGAAAATAAAACTAAATTAGCTCTAATGTTTTCACAAACAGCATAGTTTTACCATGTTTAAATATCCTAAATCAATTCGTTACACATATTATTCTACAAAGTCTAATTTTATGTAAATTTTCTAGCGTCTTGGAATGTTTTATATTTGCAAATAATAATACATTGTTATAGTAATTTAAATTTCACAGTTGTTACAATTATGGCGTATAACATGAGTGGTTATTCTTTTGCTCCGTCGCTACTAAATATGCGGTAAGTTATTTTTTTATTAAATCAATATATAATATTTAAAAAACGCTTTGTTTATAACAACGTATTCGTTTTAAAGACAATGATTTTATAGAAGGATTTCTTTTAGTTATATTTCTATCAAATAACTCGCTATTTAATAAATTTTTTTTCGCTAATTTAATTCAGGATGATTCTTAATCGATACTTGAGTACAAAGTTGTTATATAATGTAAAATAATAACATTGAAGTTTTATGGCACTGCATTATCGTGTTTTCTATATCTACATCTTTTGTGCCATAAATGACCACTAATGAAAGTTACTACAATAAAGTATTTATCATACAATAATGATAAACATTTATTAAAATTATTATATGGCATTTACACCTACAAAATATTTAAAAAAATCAATTATCTTATTAAACTCTTTAAATGATGACTGAGAATGACTCTTCTCACCTTACGTATCTGTGTAGAGGTATGTTTTTTTTTTGAGTTGACATACAAAACCAAAGATAAAAATATTTATTTAATAATAATTATATATTTTATTAAAAACATAGAAATTTGTAATAGGCCAGCGCTCTTGTATATTTGATTGTAGCATTTTTCTAAAAATTATACTTTGTTGTCGAATAAATTCGGTTGTCTGGTAGAGATCGCTCAAAAGCGATAAGATCACCAGTTTATTTTAATAAAAGTATTTTGTACAATGAAATGTAACTAAATAAAATATATCAACATCGCAATTATTTTTGGTCGATTGAAGGACTTTGTATAAAAGGTTCACTAATCCTATATACTTCAATATATAAAAACTATTTTTCATCTAAATTTCAAGAGCCTTCGCAAGGGAAGCCTTATAATATCGCATGTGTGTTGAAGTGTGAAATCATACACGAAAAGAGAAAGAATATATTTTTCTAAACCTGATACAAATACGTAATTTATTTTTCAAACCAAACTATTTCTATTAATTAAATAAAAGAAAAAATACTTACATAAGTAATAAATGTAGAAAAAATGTGAAATCACAAATTCGCGTAAAACAATCAAACTAATCCTTTGTCGGATAATTCTGAATATTTTTTACGCTTTCCATGGATTGGCCAGCGGCGGCCTATTTTTCTGAACGATACATTTACACTGAATGTAGTTTGTCAACCAAGCTACATCAGATACTGAACAAAATCCACGTACATAAATGACGCATGCGCATATAATAATACCGCCGTTTCACTCGGCTACGTGAGAACTATGCAACTTTATTTTAACTTAGTTTTCTTTAAGTAGTAACAACATGTAACATCAAATGAAAATTACTTAATTATTTGATTCCAAAAATAAATTACTAAAATACGTTAGTATAATTAGCAATTAAGTGAAATTAAATTAAAATTTTAAAACGATTTTTTATAATACCCCTTAATTATAGAAGTTCATAAAGGTTTTTAGAACTAGTCCCTAGGTTAATAAGAGTATATAGCTTTGAGGAAATTAAACGCACGGAAGTTGTTGGAAGCGGAAGGTTCCTTATTTCCGGGAAAACATATGTCACACGTATTTTTCATCACAAAAGAATAATCTGTATCAGAACACTACATATACAGACTATACAAAGAATATAGATTTTAATTATAGACGAGACTCTTTAGTCATCGTAACATTTCTGTGTTTTGATGTAACTTCTTTATATGTAGCCCTGTGTATGAATTCTGGGCTGAGGCTACATGGAGATTCTAAGATAAAACGTCTGATTTATCCAACTTTATGATTATAATAATGGACATAATTAATGAAATTTAATGACGATTAGTAGTAATTTTGGAAACATAGTAAATTATTTTGTAGCTTCCAAATGTCAAATATAAAATTTTAATTGATCTCAGTGGCTAGTGGCTTCATCATGCGATTCTTATCATTGGACTCCATCAATGGACTTTCTTTCTATGTCGCATTTATCATTTACTCGAACGGTGAAGGAAAGCATCGTGAGGAAACCGTCTTTCCTTAGATCCAAATAGTCGACGGCGTATATCAGGCACATGAGACTGATACTTGCCTATTAGATTAAAAAATTATCATGAAATATATAATAAATCTGAGGCTCAGTATTGAAAACTAGCTACTGGTTTATTATTATTTATAAACAACGTTGAGTAAATATATATTTCGAATAATACCTACTTAGTTGCTATTACACACACTTTATATATAATAATTGCTTACTAATGTTTTGCTTTTCTACAATAATGCTTACGTAAAGGTTAATAAGTTCAGTATATTTCCTAGCCACGCGCTTTATCTACCGTATATGTTCAGTAAATTTCACATCTGTTGAATGATAAGTCATGTGCCTACTATCTTTAGATAAGTTTTAGATCAAGAGCTCACAAGTTATCTTAAAAACATCTCTTATTAAGTGATAATTTGAAGTGTGGAAATGATTATCTTTTCAAATTTCGAAGTTTTTCGGTAAACATTAGTACATAGTATGTGTACTGAAAACGCAAATTTATATTCTGTAATAGGCAAACACAAACACTCACAGAAGGCTGGCAACATCATTGCCGGCCTTTCAAGAAATGGTACCCTTTTTTCTTGCAGAAGCATAAACCGAATTGATTCGGAAATTCTACAGTGGGTAGTTGGTTCCACATAGTGGTGGTGCATGGCAAAAATGACTTAAGAACCTCTTAGTTGTGGAACGACGGATGTCGAGGTGATACGGATCGTGATTGTATTCTGCCTTGAGCGGATATATGTTTAGTTTAATCAAAAGGAATGATTACGTTAATTCTAACTACAGAAACATAAACAGACATACAATATATATTAATAAAATAAATAATCAACTATATCAATTTAAAGATAATTTTGTACCTAATTGATATAGTTTTATGATTATTTGAAGGTTTTATGATAAATATGATTCTAATGTTGTTCTTTATATTAAATAATGATACATATGTAATAAATTTTTTGCAATACCAAATTTATTAGACAGACAGTAAATTAAGGCATTTTATGCCAAATTATAAAAAAAACTACGTGTTTGTTCTTTTGTACAGGCGTTAGAGGTGATACTTCTTTGGCGTATCAGGATAATTTTTTTCCAAAAATTTTGTCTTTCGCCATATTCTACGTTGGCAGATAAAACGACACTAGCAATAGAAAAATCTAAAATGTTGCCTACAGCGGATTTCAGGGTGTCGTTTTTTTTTTTGTGACGGTGCTCGTACAAATTTACTCTCATCATTTTTCCCTAACACGCCATAAGAAGTATAACTTCAATTAAATTTGGATCTACAAAGATTTTAGGCGTTTAAAACAAAGTTTACGACGATTTTCCGACCTATGTACACGAGAATACGATGATGATGATGAGTATGATGTACAGACCCCAGCTGTAACGCATTTTCGGCATTGTACTTCGAGAGCAAACAATGGCGCGAGAACGTTGAGGTATTTGCTACAATAAATAGACCATCAGGTCACTTATTGGAGAGCCTAACGTTAAGCAACATAAAAAGTAAGTTGAAGAACAATTTTTATATTTATATGGTTACATATTTATACAAACCACAGTTGTTTTCAAAAGAAACATATCATGATTTAGATTATATTATACTGTATAATAAATGAATAAAATATATAATGCACTTTAAATGAAGTTAACATCATCGACAAAGAGTATTATGTCAGTTTTAGTTATATGATTTACTAATTATTTACTTTTTTATACATATGTATCACCCACACATTGTCTATGCTTGAAAACGAAATGCATTTGCCAGGATACCTGAAAAAAATATTAAGTTTATCTCCTATTATGTTAACTGCAAACAGCACCCCAGTTTTAATATGCTTGCGGTAGAGATGACCAACAGTGTAAATGAGGCAGGGGCTTACTGGGTTACTAACATGATTGGCGAAAACATGATTTGGGTAAGATACCCATGAATGGGACATTCACGGTTCACACTTACTAGTCCCTTTCTATAAATCTCATCTTATATAGTGTAATAACAAAAAAATATTAACTTGAGTTAGTATTTTTTTAAGTATAGTACAGGCAGTTGGGTTTTAGATTTGACACCGTTATAATAGAACTAAATTGTATACTTGGTTTTCAACTAGTTAGGTCAGCATTGATACACTTTCGCCCGACCTACGGTAATTCCCAACATTAAATGTAATGGTTAAAAAATGCGGCCACGGTATTAGGCAACAAGTGATCTAATTTTGTTACTTGAAACTTGAGAAATGTAAAAGCGTGAATCATTAGCCTTTTATTTTTATTACAACTATGACGTCACAAAGAGAGTTTTGGCCTAGTGGCTTCAGCTTGCAATAAATAGTTGTTGATCTAATTTTATATATTTTTTGTTGTATAATACTAAAGGCATGATTTTATATTTATCTCACACACTCTTTTATTTACTTTTTTTTGTCTTTAATGAATAATATTCTACGGTTTCGAAATTTGTAAATATGTGAGGAACTAACCATACAATAATAAACCTGTATAGTAGTTTTATTCTAGAAGTACATTGTCTTGACATAATAATTATTCAACTAATGTATAAAAATATTGTAAATTCTATTTTAAAAGAGTAAGTGTGTAGTTTCTTGTCCATTCTTCTCCACACGAAACTACATTTTGGGAGAGGCAACTAGAATCATCTTTATATTTTATTTAACGTTCAAATGTGCCATTTTAGGTGGTCTAATTGGAATAAATGATTTGATTTGACTCTCATCCGAGGTCATAGGTTCCACCCCGGCTGCGCACCAATGCACTTCCTTTATATGTGCGCATTTAACATTCGCTCGAACGGTGAAGGAAAACATCGTGAGGAAACCGACTTTCCTTTGAGCCTAAAAGTCGACGGCATGTGTCAGTCACAGTAGGCTGAATACTGTCTTGCCTATTAGATTAACAAATGATCATGAAACAAATACAGACATTTCAAGGCGTAGACTTAGGCGTTGAAGCGCCAATGAGTTATTTGTTTATTTTATGACGTCACAAATTAATTAGATCACATTCGTTTAATAATATATTTGTACCATAAGTGGATCTTAACAATTCAGTCACTCAGTCAATTAATTTGTTAGTAATAATAATAAAAAAATAAAAAGAAATTTAATAAAATTACTACCATTCTTGGATGTCAGAATCTGTCATGTGAAAGTGGGTAGTAAAGAAATGAAAAATGTCTTCATCTGTTTTCTAAAATCAGTTGTTATGTAATTGGTTATATTTATAGCTTGCGCTGATTTTAGATATCATTACTTAATGTGTCATAACATATCGATAATTCTGAGTATGCTTAATCATAGTTGGTGTTGTAAGTTGTAACCTCTAAAACCTATTTAGACGCGTTCCGCTTTCCCACTTGCGACGACTGACAAGACTCAAGACGTGATACAGACGCCAACCAAATCAAGAAAAGGCTCCTCGTGGAGCAGAACGTGACTGGCCGCGGGGCATGGGTCACAATTTACACAAATTCAAACTGAAGACAAGCGCTTGCGATGATGATGAAAGAACCGACTAAACGTTTCCTTTTACTTGTTGACTTTTGAAACAGCCTGGCTCGATACTGGCATGACCCAGGATGGGCAATCCGACATGTTGCTTTAGCACAGATAACAGCAGAAAAAATTCTGCTATAGAATTGTCAAATACGTCACTAAGATAGCACTAGTGGTAACGCGGGCCTTGCCTTGTTTTTGGTTTCGTATGACTCGCTGACTCGCTTATAAATATCCTGAGGAACCTCGGAGTATTTGTCACCCGGGCCCGACAGCAGACGCCAAGCCTTTAAGGTAAATAAAGGCGTTTGAAGGAAAGGGGAGATTTTGTGATTTTCCCACTGTCTGCCTATGCCTTCACAGGTCTGCATGAACGCGTGATAGATGTTTAAATTATTTAAAGAAACTAATAAGATTTGATGTAAAAATTAGCGCTATTTTATCTCATGAATCCACCGATTAATCAACAAAGGACATGTAAAATCACGAACAATGTGTATTTAACAACATAATAAAGTTTATTCCACCACAATGTTTGTTTGATAGTGATATCTTCGTGTCAACAGCGATACTGAATCTCGTAGAATTTCGTATCTAAACATAACACTAAGCAGTCCAGAGTTTCATATAATAAACAAAATTCTCTTAAACATTTTTTAAAAAATTCATACGCTCTTTCCTTGAAGGTCCCTAAGTCGAATTGGTTCGGATATACTTCAGTGGTACACATAGTGGTACGCAGCTAAAACTGCTTCGGGTTGATACGGGTGGAATTTCGTATTCTGACAGATTCTATTACCAATAATATGTTATATCATAGAGTATTATTGGTAATAGATGATTATCTAATTATATGCGTCCATATATTTTTTTGCGAATCGTTATTTTGTTTCAGTTTGAGGATAAAAATCAATATAATCAAAGATAAATAATAGGTTAATATGTAGTCATAGTGATAAGTCAAATGTAATCAAGATAGGACATTTATTATGACTTTTCTTTGTTTTAATTAATTGGTTTACAATTTTAAGATTTATCAAAGTAAATTACAAATATTAAGTTAACTAACTTAATCTTTATTGTAAAGTCTCAATTAATAAGATGTAAATTGAAAAGATCCCAATGATATTCCCAAGCAGGCGCTTGATTGGAACCCGCAAGGAAAGCGGAAGCAAGGCCGTCCTAGGATACCTGGCGCAATACAGTTGCAGATAAGGCAAAGAGAGCCGGAAAGACTTGGAGCGAGGTGAAATACGAGGCTCAAGACCAATCGCGATAGAGACTCACTGTGAACGCCCTCTGCCCCATCTAGGGGGATATTAATTCACGTAATTTAATCTTTATAGGATGAATTTGTTCAAGTAAAAATACTTTGTAACCTCTATCGTATTAATATGATCTTAATAACGGTTGCTATTTACTTTTTGATGCTGTAACATTTTATTGTATATTAAATATTGTTTGCGTTGATATACTTTATATGTTGCCTATCATATTTATCCGCCTGAATTCTCCAATCTACTCTCTTATTGCACATCAAAAACATTCTACTCCAACTGAATGAATTTACTTACGTCGTCAGTATAAGATTTTAAAGATACTAAAGTCACATTATTCACCATACTGTCTAAGATATAATAAATACACATATACGTCTGTAGCACAGGAACTATGTCCACTGATCCTTTTAAATAGTTTTATATGTTCGGGTTAACACTCAACTGTCCTTGGGTGCATAAACCTACAATTAAATATAAAATGTAGCCACACAGGCTTATAACACGGTTTATATTATGTTTTTCCTTGAATAAAAGCAAGTGAAATATTTGTTAGCTCGGAATCCCCGAGACGCTGATAGGCATACAGAAAATGTCCAAAGAAAAACTCGTTATTAATATAATTTATAACGTTAAACGTATTTAATTACTAATTTTTTATTACGTATTAACGTAATTCAAATTAGATAGATTTTTTATTGGAAATACCAAGATGTGCTAATTTGGTCAGCTACATAACAATGATATCCAAGTCTAATAAAATATATATATACTTCGAAAGAGCAAATTTTAGTTTACGGTAATAAAAACCTCTTTTAATTGTAGTATAAGGTTTACAATTTGTATTTTTATACCATAGCCTACTAGCTCGGCTCAATTATTTTAAGTCGCTATAAATTCTCATAGAAATAATCGAAGCACATCTTAAAAGTTGTAAACACGTAAAATGTGTCATAGAAATGAATGTATAGCATAATTAAGTAAAAATTTCGTTCTAATTATATTATTAATAGCTCGTTATTAATGTAGTTTATGTGATAAGTGATAACATTTTTTTAAGATCGCACCAGCACTCACAAAATGTTCATTTATTAAGATACTTGGCTGATTATTGGCGGCGTTAAGCTAATAATATGGAAGAGGGAACCTCCTTAACGGTTGGTTGATAATGGGTTAATATAGTAAAAACAAATATATATAAGAACGAAGAATTTATATCAATGTTAACCGTTTTCAAAGAAACAGTACAATTTGCGAAAGTATTTAAATAATTATGAAACAATAAAGGTATGTTTGATTGAGAGTAAATAATCCAATGCGCATAAATGCAGTATTGGATTCGAATCCCGACCAAACAGTAACTCGAGCGGCAACCCTTACACTTGTGGCTACTGTCAGTATGACGTCATCAAGACTTCAAGTGTATATAAAGGATCCCAACGTCAACCGCTGGGGCCTCTGAACCGGCTATACAATGGACTTGACTGGATTAGAAATGGATTAGACTTGTCGAGGGATCTCGTGTTGGACGTGATACATCCATAATGAAAATAACTTGCGAAGCATAATTTAAAAACTATAAAAATGTATTTCAATTTAATTACAGCAATAAAAGCCTTATTTTAAAAGGGTCACGTAGTTCTTGTTAATACAATTTCAGGAGTCGTGTCACGTTCTAATGTACGTCAGGACATGTTACTACGCTATATGAAGCACGTAGACGAACACGTAATATCTAACCGGATTCCAAAAATTTCCTTATGGCGTAATTTTAAATTACTTAAACATTTACCCCGATTAGCCAAGATCTAGATTAGATCAAGAGACGCAAGTTGAAATGGATATGCCATACACCACGAAGATATTCTAATTATATCCCCAACTGCTAGAGCAAACGTGGCGTACAGTTGCAGATGATTCAAAGACAGCCGGAAGGATTTGAGGCGAGGTGAAATAGGTTACTTAAGACCGAACGCGATAGAGACTCACTGTGATTATTTTTATGTTCAAACCTCTCGTTGAAAATACTAGTTTTCAGGGGATTCAATTATAATTTTGCCGTATCTCTCGTGTCATTTGTAAGTTAAACATACAATACGCAATTTAATTAATGTGTTAATACTAACTACAAATCTTTAACAATCGTAAAAGGCCGGTCGAGATGGAGGAGACTACAGAAGGATTACGTCCAACGATGGACCCAAATTGCTGATGATGATTTCACGATGTATTATTGTTTTTAAATAACTGTTGCTTTTCTGAAACATGTGTTTCCGTATCCCCGATCTATTGTCTCATTTTAAATATTGATGATGCTTATCTATGCTATGTTGTGGAAGCAATGTTGCGTTTAAAAAAAAACTTTCATTGAAAAAGGTTAGCATTAATTACGCCAAACAGCTGAGACCTGGTTGAATCAAACACCAGAAGTAAAAAGATTGTGTACTTTAAAATTAAGTAAAGTAGTTATTTCAACCTTGTGAATACTCTCGACTGTAACCTCGGAACATTTTATTGTAATTGAGAAATGGAGTTTATTACGCATTTAATATAAAAACTTCAGTTATGGAACGCAACGTTAGTGTTTTTTGTTACTGAAAAAAAACTTACAAACTTCGTTCATCAACACAGCGTTTATCTGAATTTAAATTCGGCTGTTGCGATTTGGTGATAAAATGCGACGACATGTATTCAAATAAAAAAAACATTTTTAAGGCAACATCCTCTAGTGTTGCACTCTTCCTAGATCCTTCCTAGATGATGATTCATCTAAGGCCAATATTTAGACTCGATTCAAATCCAATATTTTGTGTACCGGAGTCTGATATAACGAATTTTACAAAAATTACACTAATGGCATAGCTTTATGATTTATATTATGTAATCGGTGTGACGAAACTGCCGCGGCTACTTTTCCGATAATATTACAAATATTACGCATGGGGGCTCGCCTTGTGAGCCCCGCCCTCAAAAGCTGCATTAACTAAGGTTAATAGGATATTATAAGTAATATCTAGTTTTTAATGGGAAACATTCAAAAGACTATAGATATATTAAAATATGATATTTAACTTAAAACTTAGGATGCAGGCAGTAGATGACGTTTCAATTAAGAAGAATGGTTAGTGAGAAAGCGCTAATCTTTCCCCATAGCTCCTTAGAGGTTACAACTTATCTTAAAAGAGCAATAAAGGTTAACTTGATTAGATATGAAACGCAAAACAACGTTCTATGATAACGTATTGTAATACAACTTTCGTATCCTGTGTTTTAGTTTACAATGCATCTCTTCATTACTACGTTTGAATTTCGTGTGCCACCTCTCCAATATGTAAATCAAGAGATAAATGTACTTGGTAATACTTACCTACTTTTTGTACAACATAATAATAATAAAGCCTTGTTTTATTTTCAAAATCTTAATTTACATTTCAAGTATTGTTAGTATTTACCTTTAGCTAAATGTTAGTAGTAAAATGTTTTTCGCCTTTGCATGGACCGTTTTGGGTAAAGGCCTCTCTAGATCGCGCTATCTTTGCTAATACTACCAGTCTTATGATGCTATTAGTATTAAGTCATCAGCCCGCCGTCTTTTTGAGCCGCCCACACTTATTTTCGAGGGTAACACAAGATAAACAAATGACATTCACACCGATCAAAACGATTTTTTAAGAAAAAAATCTACACAACAACACTATATTTAATGTGTCAATTATGTGTAATTTATTAATAAAATATAAAACCAAATGTTTTTTATTTTACCTAGGGTTTTTTAAAACTGACGATACATTAAAAAGCCACAAGCAAATCACAAGAAGAAACAAATGAAGTATGTTATATAATCACTGGCGTTGCCTCAGCCATTGGGACAGATAAACAACAAAACTATTACTTATTACTAGAGGGTAATTAGCAATCATTTGATGCATTTAATAGTGGACTTTGAAATGTAAATATCATAAAGATATCTGCGTAATATCACTAGAGTTCACAAAATTTATAACCTAATTAAATCTTGGCTATATGTGTCCAGAACCGAGTCTAATAAATATTGATTTTAATTTACTAATTAATTAATTGAAAAGATCCTGGTAAATACAGACCCATCGAATTTTAGGTTAAGATTCAGAATCTAGACTTAGAAATAAGTATGACACCATTACGGCAAGCCCTATTGGCTTTTGACTATATGTAAAAGCCAATCATAGCGTATCATAATCGTAGTGTAGTCTGTAGCGTTGCTGGCATACTTGACTAATGGTTTGGTCAGACAGCGGGCGAGGTAGGACGGCGACGCGACTCGTGCGGGACGGCGATGCGGCGTAGATGTCACACTGCGGACATGATGATCCTGCAAACGTCGCGTCGGCCAACCCGCCGCACTCGGCGTGAAATCTCGAGAATTTTATAACAAACTTTTTGAGCTCCTTTTCTATTTATTCCAAAATCACGGACTTCAAGCTCAAATGTTGTATTAGGGATGGCCCAAATCATACAAAAAAATATGGCCCCGATTTTCCATTAGTTTTTCAACTCTCTCCAAGTCCATTTTTGTAGACGAATACAAAGCTGCCTGCGCGACGTCTCGCTGTCTGTTTGACTACTACCCATACCATTGGAAACATTAATAATTGTTATACATATACACACGTAATACATGTATTACGTGGCCTCGGAGACAGAACAATTTCAATAAATAAAAAAACACATCAGCGAACAAAATGTTAAAAAAAAAATGACAAAGGAAAATAACTCATGAATAACACATGGAAAATGATATCAACTGTTTTCCTAAAGGTAAAAAATATCTATTGCGGAAATCTTAAATTATGTATGTCATAGTCTCTATTGTTTATTTTCCCGTAAAAATCATGACTATGGTTTCAATGCGATGAAGACACTCCATGTTTCATGTACGAATGACTAATTTTTTTAGTGCATTAAACTTCATATTACAAAAAGGTATTTCTCAATAAATAAAGTCACTAAGTAAAATGTCTGCTATTTTGAATAAAAACTTCTTTAGGTGAATGAGGGCAAAACATTTCTGGTACGTCACGAAGATGTGCAGCGTTTTTGCCGAAGAAAAGGGAAAAAGCGAATGAAGCCGATTGAGAGAGAGTGAGAAAGAGAGATCGAGAAAAAACCACGATATTGGTTGATGTAATCGTTTAGTAGTTACAAAATAACTCATAAATAAATACTCCTTTATGTATAACTAAAAACAATTTTATATAAAACCATCGCTTGAAGCATAGACCGCAAACATTGTTTTCACTTAACCGTGCAATGTTTGTTGTTTGATTTTGTTAAACAATTTGTTAGATTGCGTCGTATCCATTAGAGGATTAGTGTTTATGTACCCATTTGTGTCTGTCTTGTCTTAAGTCTCATAGGTGACTAAGAGAGCTAGTTTCATGCAAATATTTGACGCAAACGTTACAAAGCACGATTCGATTTATGAATCAATATCATCAAATTTATCTCAATCCATTTTGACCATCATTTGAGATAGACATTTTTATTATAATCTGTCGATACAAGCTATCCATGGTAGGTCGTATCGGTATATGTGGATATATCTTTATATGAAAATGACAGTTCAACTGTGCCAATATCCTATTTTAAGATTTAAAATTACACCAGTTTTTGAAACAATTTAAAAGCTATTTGATATGTTTTAAACATAGACATGTATATTAAAATATTATTTGTACGGTTTTATTTACTTGATTTGGTTTATACTGATTATCAAATATGAGTATACAGTATACAGAGCGAAGAGATTGCATTCTATCCGTCGCTAAAAATGGGTTGTCTTCGTAAGGTTTGGTTATTGGGATGCAGAAAGGAGATCGATCGAATGTCACGGTCTGTTCTCAGATTGTTCTTAGCTTTTCTTCTACAATCTATGTCAGGAATTGAATAGGTTTACACGTGCATTAAGTTGTAATAATTTTATTTAGTAAAATATGGCTAAACTGGTATACCCACTATTATAGTGAGAATGCATGTATTAGGTAGGTTATTTGAGTAGACTTTTATGAAGGCTAAAGTAGAAATAAAATGTAGTTTGAAGGACAGATTTATCGACAGCCTTGAAACTAAAGAATAATTTATTCCAAATGGCAACATTGCTTGCTGTTGATTGCTGCTACAATCTTTTTAGTGGGCCTCAGATTTCTGTATCTGTTTCACGATCATTTGTCAATCTGATAGGATCACCTCCTGTGCTTGACACACTGCCGACTTTTGATGTGAAACATCTATAGTCGCACGTAAAACCGATTTCTGGCGTGGCGACGCATGCCGTGGCGACGCATCGCCACGCTATATGATGGTATATACATACAATTTATATGCAGTAGTAAATTTTTGTATTTAATGAAAATAAATGCTTATTCAATAAATAGACATCGTTGTCTGGAAAACAAAATCGTAATATTTTATTTTATCATTATGACAAATTTAGTTCCTATGACAATCTGTTCCTTTCTGCATATTACTTCACAAAATAATTTCGATGTTTCACATCTACCAGGCGTCCCGTGACGGCTCAAATTTTTTTGGGACTAAGACAAGTCATTAGATACAGATAGTCTATAGTACAGTTTTAACAGCTGGTTCCATAAAAAGATAGTGCGTGGAAGAAAATGCCATAATAACGCTTCGTTTTTTGTAGTATGGATTGGTCTTAGCAGCACCGGTCCTTCGTATTTTCGATGACGAGTTTTTATTTTCAGCTTGGATCCTTTTTAAATCCAGTGATACCCTTGAACGCCCGTGAACCTTAGGGTCGTCAATTTGCTGAAAATCCGCGGAGAGGACATCCGAAATAAAATTTCCTATACTCGTTTAAGTATCAAAAGAATTCGAAGTATGTATGCGACAAATGTAAGTTAATTAAAGTCAAATGGGCGGAATGTCACTTGATCTATCAGTTACCTTATAAAAAACCTAACCCAAGCCAGACTGAGTGGCGTAGTCAACTGTGGAATATTTAAAGGGCCTTGGACGGAAACTTTGTAAGAGTGTCTACGGCATTATATGGAAATTGGCTATGTTTATTTAAAAACAATCTGGTGTAGTGAATAGGCTATGTCGCTTTTACATTTTAATTACTAATATTAATATATTTTACAACAATCTTCCAACTTATTCGGAACTTTTATCTTCCGAATAATTTATGTGTTGCATAGCTATTTGGTACTTTATCCATACATTGTAAAACCGACCCCAAGTAGTCTATAACGTACTACATACCGTATAAGCATTTTGGAAAAAATCAGGTTGAATATGGGTAAAAATCTTGAGTAAGAAAACACAATGTCACAGAAAAACGTATGTACTTTAAACGTTTAGGGCAAAGAATATCAACAAATAACACCGGACAAATGCGCACAATTTTGCAAAAATGCCCCGCGCCACCTGATAATTAAATCATATTTGACGTATGCCTTACTTAATCTTGATGCATTTATCTTAAAAGATGTTTTATCGAAACAACATATAATGTGTAAAAATCTATATAAAAAAGTCTATATATGAAGAAATATTTTCTATAGTATTGCATTCTTTTTATAAACGATAACTTAAATGCTCTCTCATTTGATTATTGATCTAATCACTACAGAAGACGATTTATAAGCCAACAAGTGGAGAGTTTTCTTATTCGTCAATCCAGTGCGTTTCTCGGCAAAAAAGCAATTTCATACATTCCAACCTTTGCGTGCGGACATTAATTAAAACCTGTCTTCAACCGGTCCGTGTACAGACGCTTCAAACTAATCGATTGAGTTTTTAAGCTATAATACTGTAAATTACCTAGGTGGTCTATCAAATGGAAATTATTTGAAACTAGCTTCAAACTGCAGTAACTCTCTCTTCTTCTTAATGCTTCTTCATAGAAACTTAGACGAATAATTTGTACTTTTTTTATGTTACAGACAGGGTTTTTCAGTGACTTAGCCAGAAAGTTTGGAAGGGCGTTGCCGGCCTTTCTTGAATTACTACGCTCTTTTCTTGATGGACGCTAAGTAAAATTGGTTTTCAAATATTTCAGTGGTTCGACGTAGTGGTGGTGCGCGGCAAAAACTGCCTTAATGAAACGGTCAGCTGTGGAACGACGGATGACGAGGTGAAACGGGTGGAATTTCATATTCTGCCTCGACTTCCGATGATGAAACTCAGCTGCTAGTATTCATCCTCACCTCTCTCTTCTGAACACTCTCCCTGTAAATACGGTCGAAAATGCAGATAGACTAGATGCTACAAGCCTCAAATGTTAAATCTCTTAATTATTATTATTTTTTTTCTAGAAAGAGATTCTATTGGTTTCTCGCAATATTTTATTTATTGTATATGAAAATATATTTGTGTAATTAATAAAAAATCTAATAAATAGAATGTCGATTGGCATAGTATGAACGCAAGCACGAGAATCACATACACTAAATCTATTCAAATATACATTAAAACGAAAATAAAATCAATACTATTCTTTAAATTGACCTTTAGAAATAAATTGGTTCTGGTAATTTTCCGAAAATTTGTCGCCTCGCAATTAAATATCAAATCTCCAGAAACCTCGGACCGGTTTTGATAAAATTAACGAATATTCCTAAATCAAAATGATATAAATAAAGAGTTGTTGTTGTTGTTGTTTTTGCTACATTTATTTACAAAGAATCATCTGTCAAACAACTTGTATGCAAAAAAAACGTGTGGCAGTCGCGGACTGCCGCGGAAAAATTATTGCATAGCTTTTTTTTCAACTTACGCAATTATCATTATTTATGTATGCAGCATTTTTTTTCTTTTATAATAATTAAATCTACTACTCTATCAGATTCAGACTAACACGCCAATATAGTCTGTCTCATTCTAACGCGTACCGGCTGCACCGGCCGCGCTTGCGCTACGTCACCGATCTCGTCGATAGATGTGAATACGCAGTATGCGTTCTGTCCCACTCTAACGCACCTGCGCTATGTCACCGATCACGACACACTGATGTGAGAAAAATTATACAAGATCATAGACATCACAAATTTTACACACATACACCAATTGTATTAGTACATACACAAGCCAGCAAGGGAGAAAATTAAACAAGCAACCACAAAATGAAAATTAAATCAAAACTAAAACTAAATAGAAACTTAAACCTCATTAAGAGCGTGATACAAAATTACCGTAAGTTGTAAGATTGTTGTAAAATATATAAATGCTAAATCACTTACAACCTTCTTTATTTTAAAAGTAGTTGACCTAATGAACGAAATCTATTACGGGCACTCCTAATTTTTTGTTAGGCTAACCTAACCTAAATACTCATTAATGCCATCTATTACACAAATAGCTTGATTTAATATTACCAATTACTTATAGTCGTACAATGTAAAGTACAGATTCTTACTGGCCACGAGTGCTGATATTAATCCCAAAGATTATGATTATAATGTATTAAAACCGTTAGAAAGTCTTCATTGAATTTAGTACATATTTATTTATTAAAGTTTAACATATGATACATATTACTAAATCTACGGTTGTAACATACAAACTATTTTATATAAATTTTATGAAAATTAAGGTAAATATATAAATTATACAAAAAAAATAACACCACATATTTTGTTAAGCACAAAAGGAAATAAAGTTTTCTTCAGGTAATTTTTTACCAGTAAAACAGCGGATTAAGTTCCTTTCTTTTTAACCGATCAGCCTACTGCCGAATATATAGCTCCGGATAAGTACTATGTGATCCGTTGAAATCGCGAAAGGGAAAGGGATTTCGAATTTGTAAAATTTTACTTAATTTACTTATTTAAACCAAAGATAAATCAAATCAACAAAGACGAGGGTCGTATATCGACGCTAAAGTGGGTATTTTTGAAGGTTTCTTGGTTTGGAAATGTCGTGTAACAGCTGGTTTCTCCATGTCTCATGCTCACACAATTGTCCGTTTAAACGTTTATATCAAAACACGTTTGATGAATGAAAAATGTATGACTACCTTTTCCTGCTTATGTCAAATTAAATTAAAAATCATTTATTAATATAGGTAAAATAACGTACACTTATGAACGTCAAAAAAAAAAGAAATATACATTAAATGCTTCTAATTTTACATTTACTGCCAGTTCTCAAATCAAGGGCGTAGAACGGAAGAGAAGAACTGGCAATAAACTCTATGTATAACTGGAATTATTTTTTTATTTACCTCTTCCGTTTTTGCATTTAAAGGCCATGTGGGAGACTATTTAGACAATAAGTTTTGAAAACAATTGTAAATAACTTAACTCTTATATATTTTGCTAATTAATATGAAATTTGCGTGCCTATTTTATATGGTTGATTGTGCGTGTTTTTGATAGTTAATCACTTTTTTGCAAATAAGCGATTTATAAAAGTAAAAAGAATAAATCAGTGGCGCTACAACCTTTTTAAGTCTGGGCCTCAGATTTCTGTACAGACATTATAATTTGTCAATCTAATAGACAAATAGCCTCCTTTGCCTGACACACGCCGTCGTCTTTTTGTGTTTAAAGCAAGCCGGTCTTCTCACTGTGTTTTCTTCACCGATCGAGCGAATGTTATATGCACGCATAGAAAGTTCATTGGTCAGAGAAAGGGATCGAACCTATGTCCTCAGAGATGAGAGTCGCACGCTAAAGCCACAAGGCCAATACTGCTGTTATCAAAAGTTATTTTATTTATAAAGCACAAACCAATAATACTTAAACGATGGAGAAAGCATAGGTATGACAGAGTAGGAGATGGACTTACCCAATAACCTATCTTACTACTTTTTGACCATCTGAGACGTTTTAATCCAATTATTAATAAAAGTGTGCCCATAATCGACGGAATGTAATAGCGATATGTCAATACAAGCTATCCATGGTAGGATGGATCGGTGTATGTTAACCTTTGTATGAAAATGACAGTTCAACTGTGCCAATATCCAGCACACACCAGTTTTTAAAATAAGTAAAAAGCTAATTGAAATGTTTGATATTAAATATAGACATGTATATTTTAATATTTTTCGTACGGTTTTATTTAAATTATTTGGTTTATATTAATTATCAAATATGAGTGAAAAGAGCGAAGAGATTGCATTCTATCCGTCGCTAAAAAATATCCGTTTGGTTATTGGGATGCAGATAGGAGATCGATCGTCTGTCACGATTGATCTCAGATTGTTTTCATGCTGACTTTGTGGATTAATTATTGGGTTCGGGTGTTAAAAGTAGTAATATATAAAACAAGAGATGGATCATATTGTCGTGATCAACAGCGTCAATGGATATTTTTTTTTTTTCAAAACTCTATCGCTTTAGTATTGCTAACACTGACCTCTGAAGTATACATATGAAGAAGATTAAGGTACACTGCAAAGGACTTCATCTATTCATTTATTTATTATCATAGTTTTTTATCATTATATACAGTTAAAATTCGAGTAATATAAGTTTGGAAACCAAGTAACATTTAAGGTTCTCTCAGCATATGCTGGGGCTACTCAGTGTCCATGAGTGCGAGGCACTCAAAAATGAGATCATATAATCAAATACTATATTAATTTCAACATAGCTTTATTGTTGTAATTTACATAGTATCAGGCCTTACGACTTTGGATATACAATGCAAAATCAAAACAAGGCATAATCTTGTAATAATAATGTTATATCTAATTAGCTAACCTTAGATGCCCTCATCTGGTATTTAATGCAAAGTTATTTTTAATAGAGTATTTATAATTTTAATTAACTAATGACGATTATGCGATATAACAACTAAAATAATCGGACATAGAAAGACTATGTTTAAATTTTACACATCAGAGATCTGCATTTGTTGTCGGTATTCTCACGTTTCCTTCTCCATACGAATCTGCCGAGTTATAATACATTTCTGCTATGATAGCTTGTATCAATAATAATTCTGTTGGTATTCAACGTATATTTCCATTATTATAGTTATATATAATGAGTTTGTTCAGATGGTTCACGCATAGTTGCCAAAAGTTAACGCAAACATCACTTGACTACCTGAAGGTCGTGTTAGCTCAGTGGTTAGATGTGCAATTGTCAACTAATTATCCGTAAAATAAAAATAAAAATAAAATACGTTTATTTTGGAACATAACATCATGGTATCACTTATTCCACGTCATTAAATTCGAACCTGTTGGCATTCCTACTCATTGGCAAAGAAGACAGAGGGTGTAGGCCAAGAGAAAAAGCTGGCGTAAAAAACTCTCGGTACTCTTTAAAAAAAAGCAAATCATCAAACAATACTTACTTACTTACTTATTTACTACAATACTACAATATTTAAAACAAATATAGCAAATAAATTAGAAGTAGCCTGCCCAGCACTAGTCCCAGGCCCTTTTATCAACTACATAATCGCTAAATTTATTAAAAGGCAGAGATAAAAGGGCCTCTGGGATTTTATTAAAGAAGAGTATCCCAAAAAATAACTACTAATTTTAGATAGTCCATGTTCTATTCTGGTATACGTATCACTATTTTTGTATACATACATTATATTTTCATAAATATATTGCAAGTACGATAAATAAAAACATCGTGAAAAACCACCATATTGTAGACCTAGTCAGAACTAATAACCTACAAATAAAACTATTAATTCAAAACAACCTCAAGTATGTTATTAGAATAATCACGAACACTTATATATTAAGTAAATCGGAAAAAGTAAGTAGGAAAAAATCTCGGTAGAATTGTGAAATTGAGGAAGATGTTGATGGTGTCATAAGTTAGGTAATGTCTAAAGGAAATAGTTTACAATGTTATGCTTATTACAAAAATTGCAACATTGACATTATGCGCTTCACTTTGACGTCAACTTCCTCGTTTACTATCAACAAGATTTTTGTAAGGTAATGGTTGCAACTCATTATCGTAAAAAAAAACGATTGAAATTGCTGACAAACACTTTATTGTAAATTCTTCTCATCCATTCTACGCTATATTTGGGAACTGATAAATTTAAAACCTTTTTTTTATTTTAGTTAAGTACATGAATAAAATCAGCGGCGCTACATTCTTTTTAGGTCTGGGCCTCTATTTTTTATACTTGTTTCATGATCATTTGTTAATCTAATAGGCAAGTATTTGATCAGCGAATGTTAAACGCGCATAGAAAGAAGGTCCATCAAACCTACGACCTCAGAGAAAAGAGTCGCACGCCGAAGCCACTAGACCATCACTGCAGCACTGAGTATATTGACACTTATGAATGAATATATTTTAAATACTGTACTATTCAAAAACTTAATGGTTAATACTTAATAAATAAATACAACAAGTTTTATCTACCGTACCTAACATGTCTTCTTGAGTTGGTTTCTTTTGTCTTGTTAATATTTGTTTTGACATTTATGTTTTTTTATTTTATTTTTTAAAATAAAGGTTCTTTTTCGAATACCTAAAATGCCTAAAATGTTTTAAAGCCAAGTTTAAATCAGAGATATCTGAATTGAAGAGTTTTGAAGAAATACTGGTACCCATTTGAAAATTATTCTAGTGTTAGATAATGGGAGCCATAAAGAAAAGCTATATATCACGAAACGAACAAACAACCAATGTAACATTGCACCACTAATTCATAAATACATACGAATATCGTCTTCAACGTTAATTGTAATTTTGAAGCATTCTTTCAATGACAAGTTTATGTCAAATATTCCTGGTATTAATTCCCTAGTATTGGCATAGTATACAGTAGTTTTTCTTAAACTTGCCATTACACAACAAAGTGTCTAGAGAATATAATTAATTGAGGTAAAAATTATCATAAATTACTAAGACATCCGCGAAGCTTGAGGAATTACTAAATGAACTGTAGTAATAAAAATGGCTACATGGATGTTCTTATACATCAAGCAATCACCAACACCAGGTTCAGAAGTTCAGTCATTAAATAAATTAGACTATAATAAATAGAAGACACGTAGACAATCTCAAGGCTAAACAGCTCGCGAGGGCAGGCCTTTTAAGAATTGGTAGTTCTAATGTGCTCAACAATGCAAGTACTTCACTCCAGGCTACCGCTTACGACTCTATCAAGCCCCACATCGGGTAGTTCTCACCTAGGGGTGGGAGCTCGAGTCTCGACCACTATGTGGAACCAGCTGCCCACTAAAGTATCTCCGAACCAATTCGAATTAAGGTCCTTTAACAATAGATCCTATCAATTTTATAAAGCCGGCAATGCACTTGCGAGCCCTCTGGCATATCATATCCGATATGGATTGGACTTAAAAAAAAAATAAGCTAAAAGTATAAGAAAATCTATTGATACTGAAGAACTAATTCTGTTCTGTATTTATGGATATTTCCGTTAAAAGTTAAATATACTAAGACGCTAAACAAAGATATTAGTACCAACGAGTGGAATAATATAGTATTTTATTTACACAGGTATCACACATTTAAGCCTTTGAGCCAGTCAGGCGTAACTATCACAATTTTGATTTGTTCACGCAAGCAACCTCTGTAATCTGTGATTGTACATGTGAAATATGTTCAATAAAAATTATCTCTGGTGTATTATTTGTATAGATTATAAAAATATAACTTAAACCCCAATTTACTTGTAATATTAAATGCGTGGTTTTCATGTATTTTCATATATTAACGATTGAGCCTAAGAAAATGCGGAAAATGTATTTTATATGTTTTATTCAGTCGGATACGTACTTCCTTATCTTGAACATTTTATAAAGTGCTATTGATAGGCATAATTTATTTACAAAAATGCAAAAGAATGTCAAGACAAAAGTAATAGTTTTAATTAAATTAAATTTAACAATGTACAATAATTGAATACATGTACAAATCATTTTATATCTGCATTTTACTATATTTAAGAAATGTATTACAGAAAAGCTGTGTAAAAAGGCTTACTATCAAGTTAGTGATTATCTAGTTGATAAAAGGGCCTGGGACTAGTGCTGGATAAGCAACTTCTAATTAATTTGCTTTATTTGTTTTAAATAATATATTTTAGTTATTGAATTATATATTTTTAGTATTAGGTTCATTGTTGCATGTATAAATTAACTCGTTTCTTCGGTTCCTACCGAATTACATATAATTCTTTATATGTAATTCTTCTTAAAACAGGGTATGTGAAACTTATGTGTCTGTAAAAACTATATAACAACCAATCAAAGAGAAGAATCTTCAGAATTCCCCATTCTCAAACGTTACGCAAATTCGGTTGACACTCCCGTTTCATTTTAAAATAATGTCCACGTACTAAATTGTTCATTCCAATAAGACCTTAGCCTTTAGAAATATTAAAATATTTTATTAGTAAATAGCGAACGAGTGCGCTATCGTCATGCTTCGTAAACCACACTATTCAGTAACAGTAAGGCTAAATTTCAATGTTCATTTCAAAACCTACCTTTTGTGGCATCCAGACATTTTTTTCAGACAGGACAAAACCTTCATTAGTAAAACACTTTTCCTCTTGCCACGCCATTTTTCTTTTATGCATTTCAATTCACGAATTATCACAACAACCTTGAAGTTATGTTAACTAGACCGTGAACACAGTCAATTGTTTTTCACATATATTTTTATTCACTTTCCCGCCAAATTTGACAATTGACAGAATCAGGCTTGTTAAGGCGGCGACTGACCGCGCTGAAAGTGTTAAGACGAATAACCGCAGAAAGAAGTTGGACCGGAACTTTTATTACTGGCTGTGTTTTTCGATGGCGTATCGGCCGTACTCGAAGACGTTAATTAAGATTGTAAGATTACTTAGCTATTATTAATAAGTCAAAGTCAAAATAATTTTATTCATATAGGTAAACAATAACACTTATGACCGGCAGAAAAGAAGTTAAATTAATTGTAAATGTACAAATTACCAGTTCCCAAGTCAAGGACCATAGAACGGGCAAGAAGAACTGGCATGAAACTCTTCGCCACTCTTTTTAATCGCTTAGTTTGGAGTCATACAAATTATTCAAATTGGAGCGAAACTATACCATGGTTTAGAATCATTTTATATTTGTCAAATTTATAAAAAGCTTATTTTAATTAACTTCTAACGAGAGCTTTGAATTTATTTAGTGATAATTCTCTATTTTCGCTCGGGAGTTGGTAGTAACAAAATTTCTAGGGAAAGCTAGCTTCGATCCATGTAAATCGTAAATATTTAAATAAAATACACGTAGATTACTTGTATATAACTATTACTAGTTTATTTTATTTTATTTTCTTTTTATTAATTTTTAATTATTTTCATTATCGCTAAGTAGGTTAAAAAATCTTAAATTCCGTATATATGAAATATATATTTATATAGTAATCATAACATATATATATTTATTCTGTTTATATATTATTAAAAGTAATTACGTATTTCTAATACAAGATTAAATGTATGCTATAAATTTTTATCTGTAAATACCTTTTAAATTTGAATGTCAATTGAGTCAACGAACTCTATATTAATTTATGTATACAAAGATTATCGCATAAAAAGTCGCCCAACAAGACAATTTTATGTTTAGTCTAAATAAGAAAATGGGTATATAGGCTTTAACACACATATACAGCATTCTTAACGAAGTGGTAATAATAATAATTAATAAATATTACAAATTTAAAGTTTGTGGGACCTTTGCTCGCTCCCCTAATCTCGCTGTATTGCGATACCTATTCATTGAGTAAGGAAACCACCAGCTCTGATGTCACCGGTACTATCTACCAGGAGCTAACTTAAATCTTTTATTAGCGCCTGCGCACTAGAACCCAACGGTCTAAGTAAAGTCTCTCTCTCTTTCCTTTAACTATACTGTCATTCAATCTTTGAAGAAAGATCCTAAAACGAGTCAAACGAACATTATATGTACTTAGCCATACATATTTGAATATAATCTTATAATATTCATTATAAGGAGGTTTTCTGGAAAATTGCATTACACGCAATAGTTCAGTTTAGAATCAGGGTGTAATAACAGTAGTAACTTTCTAGTTATCAGAGTTTTTGCATGTCGTTTAATATAGTATATTTATACTGAACGACATAAAAATATACTAAACATATTATAAGTATTTTTATATCACAATTTTAATATCATATATGTATTTTGTATTATTAAACTGTCACGATACAATACTTTATAATAACTTCTTGTGTATCTATTTCTATAAAGGATAGCGCACACAAAGGTATAACGCGAACCCACGATGATTTCTGAGGTGTTATCTGAAGAAAAGAAGAAAGAAGAAGATAAGATATGTCTGAAACAGGTGTTTGCTTTATACGCCGTCACGATTGAAATTGGACTTGAATACGTCTTTTATATAACATACATTTACAGAGGGCATGCAAGTGCGTTGCCGGCCTTATTAATTGGTACTCTTTTATTCAAGGACTTAAATTCTATTTCTAATTATTAATTACCATTTTCATTTATATCGTTGACGTATAGCAATCCAATCGTATGGTTTTGTAAGCGAAACAATTTACGTTGCTGCTTGATTATCGGTTGTCGCAATATTCACCTGCATACTGCATCTTTCTGTAATTTCAAGTAATAAAGTGCAAAACCCATTACAAAGTGCACCCTCTTATAACGACATTATATTACACGATTTCAGTTCCTCGTATAACACGGGTATTACCCTAAACAAAGGATTTCACATGTTATATGGCCTATGATATCTAAATATATAAAACAAAGTCGTGTTAGTTACACCACTTATAACTCAAGACCGGCTGGATCGGTGTTAATTATCTCTTATTGGTGGATTCTTCTCCGCTCTAATAATAATAAAATATCGGATAAGTTATCGAATAACAATAAATTAATTAATTAATTTTACGAATGTAAACAGCATGTGGTGCCATCTGTTGACAAAACATCGCATCATTTTTCGTTAATTTCGTGTCAGGTCAAGAAATTTCGATCTGAATGAGGAGATGCATAACTAGGCTTTGATCTTGATCGAAGACACGTGTTACCTCAAGAAAATTGTAGTATCTCAATATTGGTGCCAGAGAGAAGCAATAAAACATTTCTGTATTTGCAAAAAAAGGTTGTATTAATGTTGTTACCTTAATGAAATCCTAAATTAAGTTTAACTAAAGTTACCTCCATATTATTAGGCTGTTAGGCGGAACGAAGTAAGCCAGATCAGCTAGTTTATACGTATAATGATTTGTACGCACATATTTCGTGTATAATAGTTTTTACTTAATATTCTAATGTTAAAGGTGAATCATTTGGACATAACGCATTACATGGGGTCATACGAGCGCATTATACAAGAATACTCTTCGAACGCGTTTTCTATAACCAGGATTGGTCCCGCGTTATAGAAATCCTTGAGGGATTCTGGTTTTTTATATTTTCCGCACATAACAGTAAACTTCAACCATTTCCCCTTTTGACTTTTGTTTTCGACTGTACCTGCATTAGCGAGAAAAGCGGACCTTATGATGAAAGTTGATTTATGGAATAGTTAAGTACAGACCTGTTAGTGTTACCATACTGAATACAAAGTAACAAAATCTCTATGTAATCCTATCTTCTTAATATAATATAAATTCAAAATCTTTACAAATGTTGACAATATACAGTTGGCCACACACACACTGAAAAAGTAACTTCGATTTTGTTCCTTTTGGAGTAGAGACTCTTGGGGTTCAAGTGCACAGGTGCTAATTAAATACTTAATTAGGCGCCTGGTAGATAGTACCGTTGACCCCAGAGCTGGTGTTCGCTCAACGAATAAGTATCGCAATGCAGCGAGGAAATGCTGTCAGCGTTAAAAGTTCACTGCGACAGGACCTAACTTATATTTTTTTTTATTTATTCTCTTTAACAAAAATTAAAGTGAGTCAGCAAATTAGCAAATTTAATATTATAATAATTATTTTGTATTTTATTTAAATAGATTTCATAACCGAAAGTTATTACTTCGTAATGAAAATTATCTACATCTTCATCAAGAAAATTATTGAAACAGGTAAAGAAATATATGAAAATTAGTACGAAGTCCACTTGTTATATTAAATATCGTATAACCATCTATTTGTATACGTAATAAAAAAGCATGAATACTCGGAGCTTCCATTGGATACAGTTAATTTACCAAGATCAAGGTCAAAATTAGCTAAATTGCAGTCAAACATTTAATTAAATATTTAATAAGTTTAATTTAAAAGAACGCAAATTTCTACACATGTGTAATTTTAATTGTTTTATTTATCAACAATTCGTTTGTTACAATTACAATAATTAAATAATAAGGACCTGGCTTCATTCTCGCTTTCTATCGATGTCTTCCAGAAATCCACAAGATTTACAATTGCTATATGTACGACTTAAAATTGTAAAGTGGCAACATAGGTAAGCAAATACACTTATGAACGTCAGAAAAGTAGTTAAAATTAATTCTAAATTTACATATACTTTATTTATACGTTATATTTCATACGCTTTGTCGAGATTTTTAAAGTTTAATAGCAAAGTAGCTCAATAGAATACTGTTTATTTAATAAAAGATACTTGTCCGGGTCAACGAACGCTTACGAGCAATTTTTTAATTTCATTTCTAGTACGAGGTCGTGGACCCTGTCTTTGGGCAAAAGTGGAATGGCTAATTAGCCTTAAATTGATCTATCCATGAGGATAACGTGTTTCCTATTGGTGTTAGTAAATTATCACAATACTGTTAACTGTTATGTATATAATAAAAGTAAGCCAAACCATAACTTGTAAAAAAACCAAGTCTCACAATACAGTTCATCTACCGTAAATAACAGGTGTCTCAAAAGAAAATTTACATTTATTTAGCTTAGTTTATGTAAAAATGTAAACGAAAAACATGGTACGAGCAGGAAGGAGCAACGTCACACACGTCCAATACGAGTTCGTGAAATTTTTCAGGCGAATTGATCTCAAAGAGAGGTGACATAAATTGGACACATTCTGTGTATCAACACCCTCGTTTGGTGAATTAAAACATCGTGAGGAAACCAGCATGTTTTAGACAGGACGTGTCAGAAAGATTAAAACAAATGATGAATGTAACAATTGCAAAAATCACAATGAAAACGGTTTAATATTGTTTTGTTTTATAAGTAAAGGAATACGACAATATGTAATAAATATATTTTGTATTTTTATTAGCAACACAAGCTAATTCCTGTATTATGAAAGTGTTCCTTTTTTCGTCATATTGAAAAAATGGGAAATAATAAGACGATTAGGACGGTTAATACACTATGTTACGCTATGTAAAGACTCAATTAGAGTAGTGTGGGCTTTCATTCTTGTGGTGGTAGTTTCGATTACCAGCTGTGCACCAATGGACTTTCTTTCTATGTGCGCATTTTACAGTCGCTCGAATGATGAAGGAAAATATTGAGGGAACCGGCTTGCCGTAGACCTGCCGTAGAAAAGTCGACGGCGTATTTCAGATACAGGTGGCTCATCACCTATTTGCCTATTAGATTGACAATTGATCATGAAACAGTGATGAAATCTGAGGCCCAGAACCAAAAAGGTAGCACTACTGATTTATTATTTATTATGTTAAGACTCGTTGATTCTACTTTCGCCAGAGATTGTCCTTATTTCGTGAAAAATATTTCCACACGATTGAAGTCAGCTGTATAATATTATTACATTGAGGTTAGTATTTCAAACATAAAGAAATGCTCTACTTGGTAAAAAATCACGAACCTTTTATGGCTATTTAGAAATGGGAATTGTAATCTTGATGTTGCTTAATACGTATTGTATTTGATGAATCTAGGTAAGTGTAATTAATATTTACCTACATTTTATTAGGGTCAAATGATTCGTTATAATCCTAAAATAAAACATTTACGTTTTTAGAAAAGAAATGTTTGATCATCATTTCTTAGATTATTATTATTACCAATTCGCCCAACTGTAATGTTATAAGTCGTATATTCCATGAATTGTGATAAATTAATCCTAAAACTCCTTCCTATCTTAAAAATGATTTCAAATTTTTGGGTTCACATAAGTATAGCTTACGCTCTTCCGAAAACTATATCCTTGAAATCCCATCTCATAACTCCTCCTTTCTTGGCGATTCCTTTAAGGTTTCAGCAGTTAGGCTATGGAATTCACTTCCCGTCACTATTCGCTTAGCTCCTTCTCTATTTTCCTTTAAATTTCTGCTGTATAAACATTACCTGTCCACGTCATATCCCCAACTTGCGTACTAACTATTAACTGACGAGAGACCGATCTTGAATTAGATTATCATGATTCATGTGCTCTTTTTACTTTTTGTTTTTTTTTTATGTATCCTATGTCAGTTTAGTTTATTTTTATTTTTTTTTGATTCTGTTAAGTATGGTTTTTTTCCTTCTTATTATATTTGTAATATGTATTTTTGCACTTCTTGCCTACCTTATGTAATTTACTCACAGTGGTTGTCTGGAAGAAATCGCTCTTTAGCGATAAGGCCGCCAGTTGCTTTTCATTAAATTATGTTTAATATTTTTTTTTCCTTTTATGTGATGCAACGAAGTGTTAATAAATAAATAAAAATAAAAAATATTAATGGTATACGAAAAGATTTATTACAAGTTACTTTATAATTACGAAATTTAAGATTTCTATCTGTTTGTATTGATTGTGAGGTGTGTGTCTTTATTTTGGGTTACAGATAGAAATTTAACTTATTTTATTTTATTCACAAAAAGGTGCTTACATTACTTAACCAAAACGATAATGTTGAAAAACTAAATTTAATAAAATATATAATATTAAATAATACTATACACAATATCGCTACTGTAAATTACTGTGTGTTCTCAGAATGATTTACAGAAGAGAAGAATTCAGTACCAAACAAATATACAGATGACAAGGGATGGCGTCTCGTTTATCGTGGAGACAGAGGAAGTGTCTTTTCTGGACAAGCATAGAAAAAGACGGGCGAAAAGGCGTCTTGCCTGGTTGATTACATATATCCAATATATATCCCAGAAACCTTAGAGAAAATAATAAACCTAATATCGTACGATATTTTTGTACTGGAATGATGTGGAGTGAAATTATGCGAGAACCTACCCAGAATAGTTTCTACCATTGTACTTTTAGACAAGGACTTTAAGTATCTTTGTATACTTAAAGTATACAAAGATTTATACTTATTTATCTTGTAACAATAGATTTAAATTTTAAATGTTACATTGATTATAAAATATTTACGTTAAATTACGCAATTATGGATAAACGACTGACGTCCTACTTGTAATAACTGTGTGAGTTATCAGTAACAGGATGTAGTCATTTGTGTTCGTCTCCAAGAGATCTCTTGTCAGTTCCAAATATAGCGCTTTGTTCTCCGGCCTACATGTTTTTAGACGTCTAATATATTACAATTCTAGCTTGTTCATATGTAATATCTTCATAACAGTAATATTAATACGCAATAATAAAGACTCGGTGTTATTATAAAACAGGCACTATAATTATTGATGTTTACATGGAGGAACATGGTAACCATGGTAACACAATATCCTTAGACCACGTGTTATAATATATATAATAAGTTTTTTGTCTTAAATTATAAAGTGTATCGTGTATCTCAAATCATATAACGGTAATTAATATTAAAAACAACTAGAATTAACTTGTCTATATTTAAGGTATATATCTTTTACCGTACGATTTACGCGAATTGATTCGATTACAATTGTAATTCGATTTATAATTTAATTGATTAAAAATAATTAATATATAGCCGAACCTAGACCTAATTGTTGTAGAATTTTTACATACTTTTACTAAAAAACTCAAACAATATCTTGTTAAGCTGTGTTAAGTGTCCTATACTGACACAGAAAACATTCTTATTGTACAAAAATAGCATAGATATAAATGTGTTATGTAGAATTAATTAAGCAATACAGTTTAGATGTGAAAAGGAAGAGACTGGCTGCCCACAACACAGGGAATCCTAGTGTGGGGGCCAGTGCACTCTACTTTATTAAACATTCCTGTATATTGTGTCTAATAAAGTTCTTTCTTTCTTTCTTTTCTTTCAGAAAAGTATGGGAATAATCATTCAGAACGCCTTTATCGAGCCTTCAATTTATTGATTAATATTTACGCGCTAATGTGTGCTAACTACATAAGTTGAAATGTTTCGTACTTTTGTGTATTTTCATTTTCTCACTAGGATATTTTAGATCCAAATTACTATGATTTATATTACTTATATTAAAAGTATTTAATTTTCTACGCCTGTATATTAATTAAATTATCAACCTGTCTTAAACTGGTTCATACCGTATGAAGCCTATGAAATGCAAATATATGAAATATTTAAAAGAAAATGATGCTTTTGCATAAATATGACGCAATAGTAAACGCATATTTTGATCAAATTCAGGCTCACATTTATTTAAAAGCATTTTAGTGAGCCTGAATTAAATTATTTTACCAAATTGTCTAGTTAATATTACAAACACCTAGAAACTTCAAAATAATAATATTAATTAATCTCCGTAGCAATAATTCCATGACAAAAATGTCCAAAATTTCTTTTTATATTAAAATAAACGTATATAGAACACAAAGCGACATATTCGTATACATATATCGATATAACTCCGCAGTTTGATTTGATTTGTTTTGATGAACAGTTAAAACTAATTGCATTATTAATAATTTTAAAAGTTTATTAAAAGTTCAATAAATTATTTATTAGCCATAATTATATAGGTATAGTGAATACTTTTTAACATGTACCAGCTAGTGTTGAAATGAAAATGAATGATTTGTCAACATAATGATTTGTGCTAATGGAAAGTCCCTGGCTCTGCAAAACACAGCTGAGCAAATTTATACATTAATTTACATCGTTTACTATATAGAAAATTTGCTGCAGCGTTGTATTCCATAATAATTCACACATTCCTATAGATGACATATTAGAACAATCTGATTAGGAGAATTGTTTAATTAATTGTATTACACTTATATAATTTACATTTTCGTATAGATTACACAATCTTTACGTCTGTAATCATTGTCCAAATCCACCCCACGTCCTTCAAAGACCTTGAAATTCTTTGACCTTTTAATATTTGTGGTTATATTAAAATATGTATTACTCAAGAAAAAATACCTTCTTTTCCAGCAAGCCTATAGTCTCAGCTGTCTCGATTTTCGTTTTTTCCGACATGTTTACACTATTTTCGGCAACTAAATCTTACTCTCCTAGACACATGTACACTGACAATGCCCCGGGTGACTAAAACGCATGCGCGATGAAGACCCTCGATTTGCGAGTACAATGGACCCCAGATAAGTTAGGGTTCCGTTTAGACAAGATACAGAGGGATACATACACTCCAATTTAATACAGTGCCTATAAAGATTATTTTTAAATTATCTTTTTTGTTGCTAAGCAACGTGTATGTTATTACGAAGCTCCATATTGAAAATTCAGTTGCCTTTTATGAGCTATGCAGCTCATTAACATATTAGTGATTTATATTATGAGGTGATCCCTTACTGGCTTAACTGACATTTCATTCAAGGATATAACTGTTCAGTAGGTTCCGTATCCAAAATGAAGCAAATAATCCCGGAAATAAAACTTCAAATGTTTATCAAACATATCCAAACGCGTGATCAACTAAGTTTTTGGAACTGTTTTCCTTTAGATTTACTTATTCGATGATATTCTAGCTTTTTTTTTTTATAAAACAAACGGGGGCAAACGGCTCACCTAATAATTATCTAGCTAATTTTCAGAATAGCATAGATAATTATTACAATTTATTTGTATAAAAACTAATTTGTACCATGTACGCCGTTAAAAACTGCGTCTTGTGCGGTAGACCCTATTATGAAAGAATGCTTGAAATTAAGTTTCTATACTTGACAGCCCTAATAGTGATTCCTTTGTATGCAATGTTTTTCAATGTTCTAGTTATCTAGTTCCCTTAGAAATAATTCGTTTGAAACCTGATTATATTTTTGTTATGTATGGGTCTTATTGGGGTTTTATTAATGGCCCTTATAAACGTATCGAGGTACCGTTAAGGTCACTTATAACATCTTCAATTCGTAATAAATCTCAATTGTGCAAATAGCAATATAATGGTTACATTCGAGTACAATTTATGTATCATATTATTTACGGCTGGTAGATTATGTACGACTCGAAAGTGTATTGATAGTTTCAGCCCTAAGTCAACTGGGGTACAAGCTGGGTCACCCCACAATAGGGACTTTAATAATAAAAAAGGCAATTTCATTAGGAAAATAATTATGGGCCTGCCTTTATTGTCCCGATGCCTCTATATGTGACATTGAGATTATTTATAAAAGTTACACAAAACAAATGTTTCTCATTACATTATAAGCATAAATGTTGTAAATATTTTAAGTGATAATCCCGCATTAACAGATCATAAGGTGTGTTATATCATATTACTTTTTGGACATTGTAAAATCTGTTTGTTGCTTTACGCATAGGCGGTAAAATATTATTGATGCGGTATTTTCTAGTTAATATTTTAGCAATTCACATGATATACTTCAATATGTTTAACAGTTATTTAACAATATATTTAACACCACAGTTAATACGCGTATAGTCGCGCAAAAAAAAAATGTATTTATTCTTAATGAGCAATGAATTATAATGTGTAAGATTTGTGAACCCTTTTAAGTAAAAATACCTATATCGGGGTTCCAGTTTAATAACGAAATAGTTAATTCATTAAAAAAATGATTTTACTTGTTAGAATTTTGATTTTTTTTAACTGTTCTACCCTACATATCTTATATGAATAACAAGGCATTGCGTCGTTTTGGGCCTATATGCCGGTTTCTGATACATAGATATCTGGTCTATTACTGTTACTCTTATCGTTGACCGTTCAATCTGCCGAAGGCCCAAACCCAGGCATAAAGGCTAGAGCCAGACATAGAACGTCAAACAGAAAATTGTTAAGCATCTTCTGTAATATCTAAATATAAAAAACAAAGTCGCGTTGTTTACACAACTTTTAACTCTTGATCGGTTGGACCGATGTTAGTTATATCTTCTTGGATTCTTCTCCGCTCCGAATAACAGGATAAGTGATAAAATATCGGGTAAGTTATCGAATAACAATTAATTCATTTTACGAATGTAAACACCATGTGGTGCCATCTGTTGACAAATCTATGCATAATTTTACATGGACTTCTGTCAATTCAAGAAATCCTGAGTTTGAAGTGAATGCATAATCAGGGTTTCATCATGATCGAAGGCTTATGTTATCTGATTAAAAAATGTTATCAAAATTTTATATCAAAAAGTGCTTTAACATGCAGTACCGCAATATTGGCGCTAGAGAGAAGAGACCTAATGTGTGAAACTGCCATTCTACTTTCGCAATGGCAAGCAATAAATTAAATTCTGGATTTGAAAAAAAGTTGTATAAATGTTATTTATTACCTAAATGAAATCCTAAATAAAGTTTAAAGTTAACACGATATTATTAGACAGTTTGCCAGCTGGTATAAAATATTTCACATTATGTGCGGCGCGAGCGGGATTCGAATCTTATACGTTCCTTAAATTAAATTGATAATTTAAAGATAATACCGGTACCGTGGTACCTAGTCTAGGTTTATAAAATGAAAGACATTGAACATAATCTAGATTCTATCTCTGTCCTATTAGTTTAATATTTTAGACATTCTTAATTCGAAAAAAAATAAAACACAAATAAATTCGATTTATTTATTTCATAATTAACGCCTTGGGGCAGCCTTACGCTAAGATTTAAAACTTGAGATGGCATTTAATAAATAATATCAGTCCACATCACAACTGTTTAGACAATTAGACATTAATAATATACATTAATCACTATAATAATTATTATAATATTTAATACAATTTTTATTATTTTCTCTCTATTGTTCTCACAGAATTAACGCGCGCAATCGTGCAATAGACAAACATCAGCTGTCAAGTTTAAACTAGGGATTCTGACATTTTGACTAGTCGAGCGATACATTTCAAACGCGACTCTATATTTTTTTATCTATGAGAACAATATTTCATTCAATCGTTTTACCTTATCGGACTTGCCAACGTGCCACGAAAGTAAATAATCTTTAAGAAAACTCAACAAAGTGCCAAATATAAAGAGTGCTTTTATATTTTAATTATTCGTGGCAAGAAAACTAATATTAAAGCTAATTAACTAGAACCTATACTGATTCACTTTAATAATTGTTGAAAACAACTAAATATATCACTTATAAAAACTAAATCAATTGAATTACACTGTTTTTTTTTACCAACCAGATTGGTGATAGTCACGTGGCCGTTTTAATAATGTGTCAGCGTTATGTCAGTACTGGAAGTATTTTATCTGTGGCCTTCGAATGTAAGTGATTTTACAGATGATACATTTCAACCTTTTTCTCGCCTTTTAAATAAAATTCGCGATTTTTATTATTTCAAAACATAATAATATACTAATAAATAATTATTCATCTCCATTAATTAATTCGCTCGTACTATTTATTGGTGCGTCAATCAATTATGAGAACCGTATACTAACGGATGTCTCGCGAGTGCGCTACTGGCCTTTTAAGAATTGGGACGCTCTTTCTTGAAGGAACCGAAGACAAATTGGTTCAAAAATACTTCAGTGGGCAGCTGACTAAAGAAACGCTCAGTCGTGAAATTGGTGCAATTTCGCCTCGACGTCCGATGATGAAACCCAGCTGCAGGTATGAATCCGAACAACTCCCCTGAACACTCTCCAGGGTAAATGCGGTAGAAGATGCAGAGTGACTCCACATCTCCACGCAAAGCCAACGGATGAATCCTCCATTAGTTTTCATAAGTGATAATTGCTAGTTATTTTCTGTTTCAATTAAAACGATTGTTGATCATGTTAAATACCAATTTGCTTAATCCGTACATTTATTCTACTTAATAATAAACTTAAATATTTTGTCTCAATCATTCATATGCAAAATGATAAAGACAAAGACGTTATTTAAGAAGTCAAAGATTAATTATTAGGCCGGTATACTACTCGTTGCGTCATCTATAATTAATTATATATCGATTATATTTACATATGTACAATTATTTATGGACGAGTATAATAGTGCAGGTACGATACAGATTTAAATCACTGCCTTGAAGCGTACCTGGACTCAAAAAAACTTATATTTTACACGCGCATGCGCACATTTTTGACAATTATAACTAAAGTCCTTAGCCTATAATTTAGTCCTATAAAAAAATAAATCACATACAAATAAGTTTACCTTAGTTAAATCACTAATTATACTGTTTTAGTTTTTAAGAATTTCCTTAATAAATGGAACGTCCCTTGAATCAAATTTGATTTCGTTCTTGATATAGCGCAACGAAACAAAATTAATATTATAATATACAATTCGTATTCACAAATAATATTTACTTTTACGTTTCAAGTTCGCATGTTTATTATTTAAAATCTGAATGCAAGTTGCGTGAAGACTGGGCTCGATATGCTAATCTTATTTGAATGTGTACGTAAAACACGAACACGTGTACGTGTTTTAATTACGTGTTTAGACTCAAAGTGAAATGAACATAATAGGTTCTGATTTATAGTACTGTTTAAAGATTTTTGAGTCCAAGTACATTCTTTAGATTAACCGTGTCATTTATAGAAAATCTAATAAAGCCAAAAAATATTTGTTTTAGAAGAAAGAGAGAGCGAAGAAGAAATTTAAAGACTAATGCCGACGCATTTTAAACTGAGTCGTTGGGCATTAATTCTCTCTAACAGTAGGAATGTGCACGCAATGCAACCCGTTATCGATAATTAGCTACCTGCGCACGCGCTTGGCATTCCTGATTTTCCTGATTGGTCGTTACGAGTAAGAGTTGTTGGTTTTCTAAAAATATTTTTTTTGTTATGACACTCATTACATTACTTACGTTTCGTTACGAAACACGCACAATGGAGAACTTGTTCTCTAACGTGGGTTAAATGACGTGAAATGGTGACATTTATTTTACAAATAAAAAAAAATATATTTTTAGATAGCGAAACATTATTCCTATTAACACTGAACATGGCATATCTATCGTACCTAAATCGTTATGGATAAAATTCTTATGGAGATGACTACACCTCCCCCTGTAAGTGCGAGCGGGACAGCAGATAAATATGATTTATGACTCGGTTCAAAATGCGTCGAATAAATGTTTGACAAATTTATAATCTTTTTAATAAACAACACGGTTTGCGCTTCGCCACGATGTTGACGCACAGACCTTATTGATATGTTTCAACACACAAAAATTTACCATAGACATTTTTATTATACACTAGTCAATACATAAAGCTATTCAAATTTTACAATTTCTCAACGCGTAATCATAACATTTTCGTTTATTTATTTTGTCAATTAACTTTAGAACTGTATTACAATCTCTTAGAATGTTTCATCAAAATCGATTCAGCCGTTAAAGACTACACTTCAATAGTGTGAAATACCTTTACATTAGACCAGACTGAATTTTCACTCTTAGACCACATAATTCCTCCGCAGTAATAAATTCAATTTCTATGAGAATTGAAACTGGAAGACATTTAATTTGACAGATTTTTAGACATAACCCTCCCAAAAACATCATAACCTAACCGTCA
This sequence comes from Pieris mannii, assembly GCA_028984075.1. Lineage (NCBI taxonomy): Eukaryota > Metazoa > Arthropoda > Insecta > Lepidoptera > Pieridae > Pieris > Pieris mannii. The sequence goes on along the minus strand of CM054779.1, from coordinate 11,469,237 downwards.
CATCATCATCCAGGGTCTGCTCTAGTTGACAGCAGGAGACCAGTTCCTCGAAGGACATCCCGTCCAGTGACATGGACACCGAGGAGATGCTTCTGAAGAGAGCTTCGGGGTCCAGATCTTCCGGCAGTTTGGTGAGGAACTGCGCTGCCGATATGAAGTCCATCTCTTTGAGCTCTTCTTGGTATAAATGTAGAATGCCTGTAATCGAATAAAGCCCATATTTATTAATACGTATATATATCACGAACAATATTTTATTAACGAATTAACTTTTATTTATTTATTTTAGGCTTTAGCTTGCATCACTGCTTCATTCCAGGTTTAGTAAACCTTTTTAATAAAATAAATTTTTATCTTATTATATTTATATATTTAACTGGTGCGTTTTTATCGTTTGTGGTGAAAAAGGACGTAATTATAACTCGCCGTTAAACCATATTTCATGTGAAGCACCGCACTCAATAAAATTATAACATGTATGTACCTATAGACTTAGATGTTCAGAATGAAATTGAAAATTGTGCCCGGCCAAAACGGGTTGTAAACTCTGACATGTCAAAAATGATAGCTGTCAGAATTTTACGGAATAGAAAATCAACGTATAGTTTAATTGTTTATTTTTTTAAATCAAAGCAAGTATGAAGAAATATTACTCCAAGAAGGTATTAGCACTATTATGACATTATTTACAAGCATGCTACGTCATCGTCGATTAGAAAACTGTGACCGTTTTGCGTCACGTGACTGATGTAGAAAACCTATATTTTAAAATATAGATATTTGATTATTAATTATTATTTCTCTGTATTATTTTCAAAGTGATAATCTTTACATTAATACTGTCCAACCAGGCCTAATTTTGTCTTACCTAAAGCTGTGTTGAAGAGGAAAGTATCGCCATCCCTTAGGAACACGTCCCACACGCGACAAGCGGCATCCAGAGGCATAGCCTTCGCAAAGGCCGTGTACAACCACTCCAACAAGTATAGCTCCGGAGCGACCACGTTCGCTACAGATGGGACGTTGTATTCGAGGAGGGCTGTATACGCCTTCCATAGACGCTGGAATTAAAACATTATTTTTTGATACTAATATAATAATAATATCTTAGACCTAATTTTTCCGTCGTGGTCCATAATTAAGAGGAAAAAAACTTGTGACGATAGTTAAGTTCGCTAGCAGTTGGAGTTGGAAACTAAGAGTCAAACAAAAAATTAGAGGTAACAAAAACCAACTTCACTTCAATAAGTAACCTTTCAATAAAGGTTCTAAAAACTTCTGTTCTTTTAGGCAACTTACTTTGTTACTTACTCAGTCATAATCAATATATGTATGTCAGATTACATAGCTCGATACAAGTTTAAAAGACTTTATGCTACAACTGAATAAAATGGTTGTGAAATAATAATAGTACATAGTAAAAATATAAACGCATTTTGAACCGATTGAAAAAAAATGCAAAGAGTTGTTTTAATATAGACTGAGATCAAATTGGTGCAAGTTAATATTTTGAAAATAAATTTGAATCAACAAAAACTTAACACTAATTCAAAAGAAAACTTAGACAAGTATATAAACAGAACATTGGAATTTCGTCAAAGTGAGGTACTAACCTGCATCATAGCCCCATCCCTAGTAAAAGCTGCTCTTAGTACAGGACCGTCTAATAAATTCGCAAAACATATAAAAGCCTGCGGTGCCTCCATGTTCAATATTAACACTGCCGCTATAAACGACATACCCTGGAATCAAAAAGTTCCAAATTATATCTAATAATGTAAAAAATACGCAAACAATTAAAAACCTTCATAATTAGGACATATGCTTCATTTGAATATTTGAGGAACAAATTGTAGTACAATATTGCGCCTTGGAGCAGCACATAAACTTTTCATCCCCTTTCTATGACTTAGGATGGCGAAGCTCAAATATCTCGATAGTCTGACCACATAGAATGTTTCAATTCTCAAAAACTGAAAATTATATATAAAAATATAATAAAACCTCACCTGTATATAACCAATATCCGGTCGATAACACACATACGCAGCCAACAACTCGTGCAAGACATCAAAATACGGCCCACCCGGTTGAAATATACACAAATGCGGGAACGTCCTTGCTATATCCAATTGTATCAACTCCATTGAACACTCATCACTGTATTCTACTAAATTCGGGTTTGACTTGTTCTTCCTGTCACTCTCAGAGTTGATACTCTTTAAGTTCTGTTCACTGAAGTTTCTTGACATTCCTAGACGCGGTGTCTCGCATTTAGCTACAAACTTATCCCTATTCGATAACCTTTCTTCGCATCCTATTCTTTCATCTGTACTATCTAATTCTGTTTCTTTGATATCTATTTTCTCACTTTTTATCTCTTTTTTTGTTATTTCTTCTTTCTGCAGTTTATCTTTGCTGGATGGTCTTTCATCAGTGTCGTCGTCATTACAACCGCATGCTTTGTTGATTTTTAACCGCTTCCTTTTTAGTTTTGCCTCGTGTAACTTTTGTTTAGCTTGGAAGACTAGGTCTTGGTACATTAGGTGCGTGATCTTCAATTTATTCTCTATTGCTAGTTGCCAAACTTTACCCCGTATTGAAGGAGGTAATCCACTCCACCACAATTCTAGCGTCCGCTTTGCATTTTTCCTGAAATTATTTAAATACCATGTCAAACAAATACTTACTCAATTATTACAAAAATAATATTTTCTGAAAATAAGAAATCTATGTATTCTCAAAAATAAAAAATTTAACATTTCCTTTCGTTTTCATTAAATTTAATAATTTAGAAAACCTACCTACGTCACGTTATCGTTAGCTTATCAAGTTTTCACTATTTATTTTTACAACCATTTTCCACATACGATTCGTCATATAAAAAATTAAACAACTGGGTGAACTGAAGTATTGCTGGAAAGTTACCATCCTTGTACGGCTTCAAACAATACAAGAATTTCGCTGATGCATATTCAATAAGTAAATTGTCACACGACATAACAATAAGTGTAAAAAAATACGCGGTTAGTGATCCCTGACCTAAGGATGATATAGATAACAACACAATGGATGAACCTGAGGTCAGGCATAAAGGAACGATCATGAATGCTTTAGCAATCTGAACATTGACGCTTACAGCCGAGTTTATTATTTCAAAAATTAAGTATCAGAGGCGCTACAAACTTTTTTTTTGGGCCTCATATCTGTATCTGTGGCACGATCATTTGTCAATCTAATAGGCAAGTAGGTGACTTCGCTTCACAGATGCCGTCAACTTGTTGGGTCTAAGGCAAGCCGGTTTCCTAACGATGTTTTCCTTTGTCGTTTTTTACTGGTTTTCATTACGTTGTATAATAATTACAAATTAGTTTAAGATTTTGTTCTAAAGCCGCTCTTCAATTATGTTATATTTTATTTATTTGCGGTATGATACATAATGCTATATCAGTAACAGTATAACAATCTATCTTTTCTAAGATATATGACAATTTTGGTAAAAAAATAGAAGTACTTTTTTCTTATTAATATTACAGAAATGACGTAGGTATGAAAAATTCAACTTTTAATTATTTATTCTGAATATACAATATTAATACTTCATAGTGAATTTATGTTATGAGGAATATTGGGACAGCTTTGAAATTTGTACTAATCCCGTCGCTGCCTTGACTTCCTCCATTTCACACAGAAAAATCTATCAATTCTTTATCCTCTGGTTATATTGCGTGGTCATCCTAGGCTAATTTAGTTTTTGCTACTTTGCAAATTCTATGTTATTTGCGCATTCCCAGACTATGACATAACAAGATTGTACGTGACGATTTAAGATAGAAACCGTCAACTGGAAACTCTCGTCAAAAGATGTTTATCGTATCATTCGAAGACTGAGTAGCGATCAAGATTATAAAATGTTTAACGAAGACACTATTAAAACCTACGGCATCAAGCCTGCTTCTAGGAAAATAAAAAAAAAATTAAATAAAAATGCTTTTATCATGTATTCAGTTCCATACTTTAATACTGGAAACTTAGTTTAAAATTTTTAAAGTTAAAGTATACCTAAATTAAAACAAATTTATTATTTATCTTTCTGAATATTTCCGGACAATTCCTTTTTTTTTACGGTCAATTCATGGTGTCAATCGTGAATTGAAAGTAGGACGAATAAATAGTAAAAAAAGGGTAACATAGTTTTAAAAAATAAGGGCCTATTTTAATTATCTGTGATTAATCTTTGTTTGGTCTATGGTTATTCTTACGTTTGTGTATTGTTTACAGTGCCACGTACCTTGGCCTTCGGCTGAAATTGGTACAACCTTTGCCATTTTCAAATAAATAATATTAATATCCACCAAAATCTTACAAAAATCCAACCAAAATATTTTTATTCCTTGCATTATTAATTACAATAGCAGTGTTTTATTTATAAAACATTATTTTATTCAGTTTTATTTTGGCATTTCAAAAAATTATTAAGTTAGCCTGCATATCATCAAATTATTCCCCTTAAAATGGTTAATTTTTATTTACTGGCATTACTAATACAGGGACGCACTCACCAGCCAAGAAAAGCATGTGGCAATGCACATGATATTTTTTAACAGTCCGCTCATGAACTTGCTGATATTTCTATAAAATACTTACATGTTATTCCAATCGGGCAATATATTCTGTGTCCATTCCTTAGCGTGTCTTGCCAGTCGTTCTTCCAATCGCAGAGATTCCTGTATTCTGGCATGGCGAGCCGCGGCTTCCCGCTCAACCTTTCTTCTTGCTGCTTCCACCATTCTTGCGTGCTCTGCTTTGTGACGTAACGCCTCTTCTGTGCACTTGGCTGGAAGGTTTGAAGGCCTGAAAATAGTTTTCTTTTTATCATGAGAATGAATTTTAAAATACTGACACAGAAATGTGTGTCCAGGGTCCATAATGAGTTGAAACATGACATCAATCAGACATTGGAAGTATTATATACGAAAATCCTTACATTGTTTAATGCCAAGGAATGTAAATTTATACAATGTCGTATATTCTCAAGCAGTTTCGACGTTTCTATAGTATTGGAGACAGGCAATTTCTATAAGAGATTAACTATATCTGTGGTTGTATTCATTCGATCGTAGCACGATGTTCTATAGACTGAAACGATTCACGGTTTAATTTTAAATGCAAAATAATATGTTTATGTTAGACCCCGGACTTTTAACCCCAATATTAAAAAGGCTTTTAATAGTGAAATAATTTTTCAGTTTTCTTTTTTAAACTTTTTTTTAAAGTTCCGTAGTTTTGAAGCCTATTCAATGCATACAATCAACTATTATATAAGTGTTAATAACGATAATAGAATTTTACTACAAGTTCTGTTGTTTATTCCATAATGAAGTTTTTTTTAAATATAATCAACCAACGCTACGTTAATAATCATAATTTGTTTAAACATTACATTACAATAACTCTGACCACAATTGCCACTAATCACTACACCGGAAATCAATATTCAAGTTTTCGTAACTGTATTAGCGGAAACGTTTAATACTAATAACTTATTAATTAGTCAATATTAGCAAATCGATTTTGTAGTAAGTTCTAGGGTTCTTCATATAATACTTGGTGTTAAAGGCGAAAAAAAAATTGAAAAAGACTTTCATTAGTTTAAAGCATTAATTACAATATCATAATTAAAATCTATGATTAATAAATATCCTGTCGTTTCGGGGCTGTCCTATAATCTTTTTTACATTTTGTCGTCTCAATTTAAACGTATATACTCACGTTATATAGATATTACTTAATAATTAGAAGCGTAAACAAAACGATCATCGCTAACTTGAAGCAAATATAAGCCCTTTACCACACTTAAAAATTGTAATTTAGTTAGTACCTACTAGCCGTAATGTTATCTTAGTTATACGCTCACGTTTTAACCCAGCTTCAAACAGACAGTATTACTTAGTACGAGTAGTACTCTTAAATGAGTATATGATTCATATTGTATTAAGACCCTACCAAAATAATTATCAATAACCATAGGTCAACACACCGCGGTCCGAGAGCCATCACAAATTCTCAGTATCCCATCAATGCCCTATTCAACGAAGATTGAATTGCCGCTTAATTATCTTCAATCTCAACTGCATAGCGTGAGATGCTCTCAAGTGGGGCAAGGATACCGCAGACGACCGATTTTTCAATTAGTCTTTATAATTCCTCTAAATTAAACTGTTGTAACTTGTATATATGCAGTGTGCGCAAGTACTTAGGTCTACTCAATGCATAGGGCGTGTCATATGTCATAGCAGTCGCTGGCGTTGCGAAGGACCTACGGGTAGGAATCTTAAATGTTTTAATGAGATTTCGAAAATTCATTCTTTTTTTGAATCTCCCCGACGCTTGTGGTGTGACCGTATATAATACACATATTTGTTACGAAAACTCGCGAGAGGCGTAGCTAACTCCAATCATATTTCTAATATGTTTCAATTCCTATTCCAATATATGCATCGCTCTCGCGAGTCCCGTCCCTTTTTATAAAAGTAGCAGAGGTATGTGGGCCTCGAACCACACCAAAATCTCTGCTATTCAGAGATTGGGTTGCAATACCCACTAAAACCACCTCGAGTACTTACAAAGCAGCGTTACAGAGGATCCGGGCTCGAATTCTACCGGGACCTCAACGGCATGTTTCACGCAAAAACGATGACCTCTTCTTCATCTATTTACTCCCCGTCTTCTACTAGGATCCTAAAGCGATCTCTCTTTCCTTCCGCGAGTCCCACTGCCACCCCTACTCTTTTGTTGCAGGACGTAGTGTATCCATTGACAAAAGCTATCGATAATAATTAAAAGCCTGTGATACTATGAACCTGTTGGGGTTCATGACTTCTAAATCCGCCCATAAGGTAAGGTAAGGTAAGGTAGGTGGGCTCAGTTTCCGCAACTAGACTCGAAATTGGTCCGTTTTGCGTAAAGCCCTGGCTACTTAAGCCAGCCCAGCTCCTTCCAGAAGCACAGAAGTCTCCTGGGCACTTCACAGGCTTCTCGGAGCGACCAAATCCGCCCATTCTAATGTTCTAAAATATCTAAGCGTACATATGAAATGCAACACTATTACGTTAAAAGCTGGACTAAGCTGAATCACGAAGACAAGTTAATGACAGGTGGTCAGTCACGACTGGGCGATGTAAACCCATCATTACTTAGATATTTCCGCTTCTGTGCTTCCACTTAAAGGTAATTATATCCATAACAAATTGCCTTCCCAACTATGTACATTATGTAAAATTATATTTTTCAAACTAAAATTACGTAGTTGTCTATGTATAAAAACAATGTAATTACATATTTACGAAATTGCATTCTTTAGATTAAAATAGTTAACTATTATTTAATAGACTTCCTGAAATAAAGCTGACAATTAAAAATGTCTGTTAATCTATGCAATCATTGTTATCATTATTATCATGTATATTAATAATAATACGCACTAGCAGCTTAATAAGCAGATGCGCGCGTAATTTGAGATTTGGAGAAAATATCCAATCTATTTTTAAAAGAGTTCAATGATGGTGCAGTGATTACATTTTTCGGAAGGAAAGTTACCGGGTAATGGCAAACTATTCCAGTTTGCCATTACCCGGTTAAGGAGAAAGTTCTTTTGGGAATTTGTGTTATGTTGAGTGGTCTTAAGTTTTAAAGAACTACCCCTCAAAGGTGTATTTTCACTTAAAATAAAGAGCTTCTCAATTCCTGGAACAATAGAGTGGCCAGTGAAGATTTTATAGGTTTCAATGAGATTTCCTCTTAATCGCCTACTTCCTAAATCAGTAAAGTCAAGTGCTTTAAGTCACTCATTATAAGATTTGTTGCTGATATACCTGATCATTTTCATGGCTTTTCTTTGAATCCTTTCAAGCATAATGTACGAGCTGGGGATCGAATAGAAAACGACATAGATTTTTTCAAGGATTTATTTTCAATTAAATTTACGAGGAATTTGTATACCGTCCTTGTCTTCTGAAACGGGCATAAATCATATTTCAGCCTGCTAGTGTAAATATTAAAAAAACATTGCAGTTGACCCGTCTTCGTAACAATACTTTATAACCCTACAACAATTTTATACCTTTAAGAAGTAAGGAACCCTAATGCTGTCGGCTAATAGTGGTCTAATGTAACATTTATATATTTTTATAAGTGTTCTCGGTGAAAGGCATTTGAAAAATCATGTTTGCCCCTTTGGAGACGTTAGTTTTCGCGGAGGGTACGAATAGTAATGACGGTAAATGTCGCCTCTAAACGTAACCATCAGGCATCCTAATGCCTAGGCACTGGAGCAGTTCCGGTATGTTTTACTTTCCACGTAACAACTTGTGACAACGTATTTGAGCATATCATGGTAAATTCTCGGCATAATCCGAGTTCATTGTAGCACACAGAACCCATTACACACAGCACAGTTAAATATATTACTACCTAAATGGGTACACCGAACATTCTACAATATAGGTGCCTGATGAATTTATTGTGTACTGACTCCATCCTTTATTTTCTTTCATGAGGAGCCTATATATACCTACATATTAAAAGATAAAAACACTAAATATATAAAACTACTGGCTGTACCCTTTCGCGCCACGCTGTGGCACATTCAGATTTAAGTGAATATTTAATTCAGATTGTATAATAGTCAGAATCAGAAGCAATTTTTTTGTAGATAAACAATGTAATTAGGAACGAATATTGTTTCTCATGTGACTGCGTCATTACTATTGCGGTTGTCAAAGTGTGTTTTCTTCGCTTCCGGCAGGTGGCGAGCTCACTGGTACACAGGTAATCTTAAAAAAACTTTAGCAGTCGCGAATATGTGACTGATGCATAAAATTTATAAAAACAATCCTTGATGCGGATTATATCATGCTAAAATTTCGGCGCTGAACATTTTGAGTTTTTGAAGCGAACACAATTCAACATTTCATTTTTATATAATTTATAAATAGATTAGCTAATTAACTTGAATGAATTCAAAAAATATTAAAACCCTATACAATGGTAATCCCCGTAAAATAACACGCTGACTGTGAATAATCTTCTTCTGTCAGGGCTTCAGGCGTCTAACCTTTCACTGCAACTTAAACAGCAGATTATAAGCCGTTAATCTTGACTGAAGACTGAATCCTTTTTTTATGGAAAATAAATTAAATATCTACACTAATTCAACTAAGATGTTTTTAATGTTATCAAAAAAGCACTCAATTTTTATTTTCTGTTGTTTAAAAAATAAAGTATTGCCAGTTAACAATAGTTTTACAAATAAAACTATTAAAAATAGTGACAAAGGGTTTCTTGCACCTCTCGCACTCTCTACCGCCCTTGATTTGGCGGTCAGTAGACATACAGATACCCGAAAACTTCTTGAGCATTAAACAAGGGAGTGGGGTAAAGTAAAATAAATAATAGTAATTGCGATAAAAACCGCTTCTGCGCAGGCAAGGACATTTGTTTCAGACGTTTGCCGGTATCTGTACACCTATATAAATCAATAAAATTAAAGTATTTGTAAGACGGGAGCGTTTTCTGATATCGAATACAGCCCTTCATCTGTTTTAAGTAAGACAATAAAACTACGAGCAGTAATAGTTTTAGACTATGCAACGTTGTGAACTGGAAAATCGGTTGCACCTCGCAACCAAGTCACGAAAGTAAAGGGTACATCACGTAACTCTTGGCACATCCTAATGTTTTGGTATTTCAACAATAATTACTTCAAATTTCAACTCAATAAGAGCGAACAATGATGTTCAATTATTATCATTGTAACTATGCACGATAAAGAACGATTTGATGGCCGTAACGAATGTTAGCTTTAAATATATAAACATATTGTAAAGAATCTTGCCATAAGCAGGCATGTGATGTTGCCTATTTGACTCGTGTTGTTAACGAATTGTTGTCGAACAATCGCCCGAAGTGGAATGGTTGAGTTGGAGGAGGGAATAGAATATAAAACGAATTGTGGCACATGCGCATTTGTCATTTCTTTGTTTGGGTTGTTTTGATCAGTGAAAGAAGTAAATTATAGTGAATCAAGTACATCAATTGAGGGCGTATGAACGCCCTGAATTTTATATATATTATAATTATACATATAAATTAAAAGAAATAATTTTTTTATATCAAATAAGGTGTAAAAATACGATTTTTATATATACAAATTCATTATACTATATAAATAAAAATATATTATCCACTTTCTTTTACCAAATTATTATTGGTAACTAGCGATAATTAGAAAGTTTAATTTCATAAAAAGGTTATTTAATAAATTATTTATATACATTAAACACGCAACAAGATTGCATTTACTTCAATAAAAAATAACAACCACTTTCTTATAAAAATTAATATGCAGAAAATTACAATACGTTTTCTTGCTATACAAGTATTGGGAAATTATTAAGATATCGCTGGTAAGTAATTTGTGCTAGGAAATCCTAGGACAGGAAGTTGGATATAATTATATATATATATATAATTATTTACTTTATTTCTACAAAATTATGTATTGACATTGTATATTCGCGTTTGCTTGGCGACTTATTACAAGGAGTCCCCTCGTGAGTTTTGTGCTGCGATATTGCGGCCTACACCTACGGCCTAGTGATGAATTTACAAGGAGTTGGTTAGCGCTGCATCTTAATTCCTCAAATTATTTTCACACATATACTTTCTTTCTTTTCCAGAAGTATGAGATTGACTTCCTTGTAACATGTGTGTTTTTTGAGAGCAAAAATAAATTAGAGAAAATAAACTGTACGTTACAGCGAACATAAACTTCATAACTGCAAATTAATGTTAATTTGCACGCAGACAAATAAGTTTTCAAATCTATAGTTACATTTACAATCAGTGGAATTAATTATATTTGTTGTAATAGTTTAAAGTGGCGTTTGAATTTCGGCTGTGTACCAATAATTTTCTACGAGCGCAATTAGCATTTGCTTGTCTTGGTTGTCAGGCACAGGAGACTAATCATCTAATATCTAAAAAAAATACGTAAAAAACTGCCACGGCACAAAAATATAACGGCCGGTATTCCATTTTTACGGACTTGTTCGAACAATATTTTTAGACTTACTTGTTATATTCATTTTTATTACATTATGAATGAATATAAATCATAATTACTAACTACTTAGTTCATTAACCCCAAGATATTAATCATGAAGGTGTTTGAAAAGTTGTCGACACCTTTGAACTCAGGTCAACGACCTTCTATCGATAAATTATAATATTATATTATTTTATGGCCTAATTCAAAGAAAACATAAATTTTCAAAGGATTTATTTTAAAGTTTTCATAAAAATTAATTTCACGTTAATAATAGCATTTTTTTGAATTCATGAGACACTTCGACAAAGGCCTTCTTTAAAATGTTCCAATCTTAGCGTTCTAGTGGTTCTAATCCACATTTAACCCGCTACCTTTTTTATGTAGCTTCCATGTTTTATATAGGACACGGGGAAAACGGGCAGGGCATCATCTGATGTTGTTAAGTGATACTGCCACGAGGGGCTCACGATTGCGTTGCTTGCCTATCGCTATTTTCTTGAAGCCTGAGTCAAATTGGTTCGAAAATACTTCATGGACCTTTTTAATTTCTCAATTTGCTGCGGTCCATGCTTCACACAGAATTTTTTTTATCGCTTTTTTCTATTTTTTTTTAAATTAGGTACTCTATTAGTTATCGGATGTCGTTCAAAAGACTATAATACTATTATCTCTTAACTGAGTCATATTGAGTTTATGAATAATATGGAATGCGATGATTAGTACTATACAACAACAAATTTGTAGTACGATTGTAGGATACATTATCTGTTGTACTATTATAGGCACGTAAGTCTAGCGCTGGCCGATACGTGGAGGGGATTGCTGCGCATGTGTACTGTGGTGCGGGGGCCGGAATGCGACTGGAGAGCCAATCGACGCTCTTCATTCCGCTAGCCCCCCTCAGGTGCCTTATTTTTTACTTCTGCGCAATAACGGTCAGCGCTAGAGTTTCGTGCCGCTACTTGTAGCAGTAAACAAATTTTTAACGGATGAGCCGATAAGAGCATCTAGTAATATTTATCTATGACTTTAAGTTAACCCAAAACACCTTTTGTATAGTAAAATTTTGCGTTCTGCAAAAAAACCTGACGTTCTGGACGTTAAGAATTTTTTTGGTTTTCAGAACACCTTATTAGGAATCATTTGAAATGCAGCAATTTTGTTGCAGACCTGTGTAATCTGAATAGGATCGTTCTCACGTTGGAATAATATGTATTGGGGTTACACTTGTCAAACAATGGCTTAGCCATAATATATGTTCCTTTTATTTTTTCAGGTTTTGTTGTTATTAGCTTAAAAAATTAAATACAGTTAACTTCTTTCTATAGTGCCATCTTCTTTCGAAGGTTAGCGATCATTATGGCCATGCAAAATTGTTAATGCCGCTTCCAAACCATGACTTGGTGCTTTGACGAAACGATTGTTAAACGAGAGTTTTTTACGCCGGCTTTTTCTCTCGGCCAACACCCTCCGTCTTCTTTGCGATGAGTAGGGATACCAACAGGCTTGATTTTAATGACGTCGTATAAGTGATACCATGATTATCTTATGTTCCAAAAAAAAAATAAACGTATTTTAAATCAAGACGTTCATCTGAAGTCAACATGTACAATTTCTATCAGTACCCTTTAAATTATAATAATCATATTGAGATTTATATATATTGTTCCATTAGACTTGTAACTTTCAACTCACCTGTCATGTTGGATCAAAGCAATAGAACTCGCAACCAGATCTTCAAACTGCTTCTCGCTGGTCGAGCTACCCTGCCTTTTGTGGTGATGGGGTGTGTTGTTCACTGATGCGGTGGGAGTCAGGGTCTTCTGAACTTCGGCGCTCTTCGAGAGGCTGTTCGATTTGCCAAAAAGCTTCCAAGTACCACTGGGCGCTTCTTGATTTTTCGTAGGATTGCTCTTCCAAGGAAATACGCCTCTGAAAGAGAGAAATTCTTGGTTATTTTTCTAGTGTTACAGTAAAATATCTAACTAGGCTCCCAAATTTTACCCCATATTTTCATATTGCGCCTTAATTTAAGACCCATAAAAGCCAAACGAGGAGAAAATATGTTTTATATTATTATAATAAACTCGCGAAAAAACTCGTAAACTACTGGATTGCAAAAAACATATAATTACGCATGCATACAACGTATACATCAACATGGTATACCACGAAAAACAGGATTTTTTCACCTATAACGATAGTTTTAGAGTTCATTCATCATTCATTACTTTGACTTTCTTTCTATGTATGTGCGCATTTAACGTTCGTCGAAAAGTGATGAAAAACCTCGTGAGGAAACCGACTTGCCTTAGACCCACAAAAGTCAACAGCGTGTGACAGGCACAGATGATCACCTACTTGCCTATTATATTAACAACTGATCCAGAAATCTGAAGCCCAGGTCCAAAAAGGTGGAAGCGCCACATTGTTTTATCGATCGACTAGGTTTAACAAAATGTAAAATGAAAAAAAAATCGTTTAAATAAATTAAGCAACACAAGAAACAATAATACTACACACAGCTTGTAAAAATCCACAGATTTACAAAAATAATAGAAGAATATCAAGTGTGTTTAACGTGTATAATACTTGTACATATTTCGTTTTAAAATAATTGTACCAAGGTAAAAGTAAAAGTACGTAATTACAGAAAGTGGCTTTCAATGTGAAAGCTTTATACATATTTTATAATTGTACTAATTTAGGTATACATCCATAGCTATTTAATTTACATGATGGACATTTTGTATTATTAAAATAGACAAAAATCTTGAAATTAGAGATGTATCTCTAATATCTCTGTTATTGTAGCTATAACTATAATAACGTTAGTTAAGATTTCTTTGTTAATTATCATTATATTATTTGTTTTTTTTTTTGTAAACGAAGGCGGTACCAGTTGGCAATTAGTATTTCTTAGGTACTCATTTACTAAATAAAACGTTATACATAAAAAATTACATACTTAGAATTAACAAGACTTATAAATAAGTTTTATAAGTCTTGGTATTTTTATAAGTCAGGAGTTTGTATTAGTTAATTAATCGCAAACATGACGCGACATGTATAATATCGAGAATATTAAGAAATGTAAGTATATAACTTTTGACTTAGGATCCTTCAATAAAATACCGTGCAATTCTTTAAAGGCCGGCAGCGCACTTGCGAGCGTTCTTGCAATGCAAAAGACTTCTCCCCGTTTGACTAGGTCATTAAAAAATACTACAAAATAGTCAGCTGTTTATCATAAACGCTGACTAAACATCTGTTAGGTGATAATACTCAATCAATATACTATAAACTGTGTTTTAATAAAGCACGTGTACACATCCGGAAACTGGTTAGATAAAACACGACTTTACAGATAGTAATTAAAATGTTTACGTCTTGATGGAGTGCAGCTGTACTAATAACTTTGAAAATATCACATAATCGAATGGTTCATAAATATTATTGTCTCTAGATTATTTTTTATATAATGGGGGGCAAACAAGCCTGCGGGACGCCCAAAAAGACAGTCGTCGCAGCCCATAGACACCCATTTTTAGTGGGTGTGTTGCCGGCCTTTAAGGGAGGAGTACTCTCGAACTTTGAATTTTGGAGGTCGTATCTCTCAGGGAAGATCTCCGCCGGTAGTCGATTCCACAGTTTTCTAGTTCGCAAAAGAAAATGCCTTTTCATTAACTTAATTAACTACCTGTTCAATTATTATGAAGAGAAAAGATTTAGATTGAGAGTTTTTAACGACAGCTTTGTGTCTCAGCCACACCTGTTCGCTGTCTTCTTTGCCGATGAGGAGGTATGTCTATCGATTCATATTTAATGACGTGGAATAAGTCATACCTGTATGTTATATTATATATACATATAATTATTTTATAAATACATATGCCAATATTGTCGGAGGCAGCATTCAGGGAGCAACACCTTTTTTAACGGAGAGTCGTGCAACAGACTGGTTCTGGCCCTACATATAAAAATATTCAACCAAATCTACACTAGATATTAGCTTTTATCAGCTTTAATTCCGGAATCAGAATGTAATTTCATTTCGAAGCTTGAAGACTTTTCCAACATAAAAATTAGTATTATATACAACACACTTTTTACGACGTTGTAGTGAGGTCGTTACTCGTACCAAGCGCTGGCCGGCACCGCTGCGCGCGCGCATGACTTTTTGTTACGTAGATTAGCTTTTGAATTAATGCTTATGCAAGGTTTATGTGAAGTTTGCTCCCTTTGTGTATTGTTCTTGATAGGAATTTAACGTCAGTAATGAATACAGTTGATCAACGTAGTAATCTATGTAAAATTACTGATTAACTTAGTTGAAACTGTTACAAATGCGGTTAAGGAGATGTATGAAAATTAATTGATTTTTTTTTTTAAAAAAACAGAGGCCAAACGGGCAGGAGGTTTATGTGATGTTAACTGATACCACCCAGTGATACTAACATTGTCAGAGGGCTCACGAGTGCGTTTCCGTGCGTTCTCTTGGAGGACCCTAAGTAGAATTGGTTCGGGAATACTTCAGTATGCAGCTGGTTCCACATAGCAGTTTAAAACGCTCAGTTGTGTTATCTCGCTAAAACTCGAGAATGGCTGGACAAATTTGGAACCTGAATATTTGTGGAAGTTTAGGGGAGGTTTAAATCGAAAACATAAATATCTAATACGTAAACAAAAGTTTTAAAACGACAATTGAAATTACTAGGTAATAAAAATTGTTGCTTTGTTGAATATATGAATATTTACATATAGATACAGAAATAAGTGTTTCATAGCTGATTTCTTTGCTTTAAAATTGTATTAAGTTTTGACACAAATATATGTAGGTAGGTTATACGAAGTTCTCCGGGCCTAGTGCGCTATAAAATTACATAAAAGTTTCTACCACTGCTAAAAGATTAAATTAGAAAGTTTGCCTTTGAACTCCTCTGGGGAATTGGACGAGATTACAATGTATTTTATGAATGAGAATAGCTCGTTACGTCTCCAAATAGCTACGATAAGAAAACTTAAATGGAACTGTAAAATTGTACGACTTGAAATTAACCTACATTTTCATACATCGCTAACCAGAAATTTTATGCGATTTTAATCTACGATATTTTTTATATGTGGAGTAAGTTGGCAACGCACTCGCGAGCCCTCTGGCATTGAGAGTGTCCATGGGCGGCGGTATCACTTAACATCAGGTGAGCCTCCTGCCCGTTTGCACCCTGTTCTATAAAAAAAATATATGTGGAGTAATCATTACATGGCTGATGTCCGAAATGGAAGCTAATAAAGAAAGAAAGCCATGGCTGGTAAAAATTGGAGAAAGCTATGCATTGAAGGGTTTCCAACCAAGAAGAAGATAGAATAACGAACAACAAGAAAAATCCTGTATGGTACAACTACAATACAAATTTAGACGGTATACGTTAACAATTGTTTGTTCGATTCCCGACTGTGCACCAATGCACTTCCTTTATATGTGCGCATTTCACATTTGCTAGAACGGTGAAGGAAAACATCGTGAGGAAACCGTCTTGCCTTAGACCCAAAAAGTCGAAAGCGTGTGTCAGGCACAGTACCTCGATCATCTACTCACCTATCCGATTGACAAATGATCATGAAACAGATACAGAAATATCTGCCCAGAACCAAAAATAATGGTGCGCCACTGATTTATTTACTTATTTGATTATGATTTATTTATTCACATAAACGGACTTTATTATTATTTTTTTATATTTTATATATAGCGAAATAAAAATAAAAACCAGAGAACCTACTGCTATCCATTAATCTCTTCTAAGTACATTTTTAAATCACAGTATATTATACGCTTGAAAAGTTGAGAAAACTATCTGCTGTGTTATGAACTATAGCTGCGAGAGGAAACTAGGATTGGGAGCTTGTACTGTGTGGGTCGATGTCACAGCAGAGAGGTTATGTTTTCAGCAGAGATGATAATAGTCCTGAACGAACAGTCTTATAACCTCAGCAAGTATGCACTTTCCGTTTCGATATTCAGTATGTTTAAGCCTAATTTGATTCAAGCCAAATCCCTACGTAGTTGTAGTTACGCAAAAAATAAAATCCCCATCAGGTCAAAGGTAAGGAAAGAAGTTATACTTTTATATAAGATTTCGAGGAATATAGCAGCCTTGTGGGACAGTTCCAACCAAGAGAGGCCAACTGAATTCCGCAGGACAAACCCAACTTCCTTAAGGACCGAGACCCCACATACCAAACACCTCAACCCTTTAGATGTGTCCTTGGATTCACCAAGGCATGCTGCCCAAGGCTTATATCCGCCACTTCCGAGCCACTCGAGACCCAGCCTTGAACTATCGGCCAATCTACGATCAAACTCTCCCAGAGCGTAAACAGAGAGACTTATCTCTAAATGACTCCCGTGTGTTATTAGGCATCAGTATATCCTAGATTACACCTTCAAGGTCAAAATTACGCTTAGTGTTCAATTTCTGGAGCAAAGCCAAACCTATAAGGTTTACGAATACAACTGGCATATTATCAAAACATTAAGTCTATTTTAACACCAACGTGGCCCAGAGAAATACCTCTTATGTACGATAATGCGAATCATAAATCAAAAGGTTATCATTCGCACAATCGTGAAAAACTAATAAGCCAATTTAACTCGAGCCCGAACTTCATGACGTGAATGTATGTATTTAAAATAATTACAAGAAACGAGACTATTCGAATTATTACAAGAATTTGCATGACGTTTGATCGCATGATCGAAACGAAATCCTTCGTTTTCTTATTCAAAATTAGTTTGAAATGAAATAGCATGCCACAGGTCATGACCACAGATGCAGCATGATAAACTGTTTGATTTGGCTTTTAGCCTGGCAATCAACAACTTAATAACAAAAATATTATCATTTTAAATAGAAACCGAACAGAATAATGAAATAAAACTTAAACTTCAGTTCAAGAGCGCTCTATAATTAACTATAACGTTAATGAAGACCGCTAAACAATAAAAATAAAATTCTCACGCATCTACTATAAAATCCCATTATCATCACATTCCGTAGTTACATGATCATTATCACCAACCGGAAAATAGACACCCACAATGACTGACTACGATACAGTAATTAAAGATACATCCTTTATAATAGGTCAGTTGAGCACTTGCTCAACTTGTACTTACAAATGGAATTACTCAATGAAGCGAGAACATTTTGCTTAAACATATGATTCAGATATACACTTAGAAATATTAAGGCTATTAAAATATTTCATATTTAACACATATATTAGAGATGCATTGATACTCCAGATGAGGTACCTATGCCGAGATTTTTATATAAATATCGTCGATACCGATGTCGATACATAATATCGATATAAGTTTTTTTAGTTTTTTATTAAAAATTGAAACAGTAACAAACTGTATTAAATAAGATTAATGTTTTAGTTAATTAAGTTTCAGAATTAAGTTTATAATTCTATTATAATAAAATAAATACTTGTTAATAATTAAATTTCAGATTGATAAGATAATTGTTTAAAAAAACAGAGCAGTCTCATGTTTTATGGAGAAAATCGATTACGCAAGTCTGTCTGTATAACAGTGGAGAAGAATCTCCCAAATGCAACAGAACTCATTTAAAAGCCATATAATATGGATATCAAAACATATTTAATGCTTTGGAATTATCAAATGTAGAAACTGAAAAATTGAAAATTAGACATTTGTATATTGTAACAGTATCGGGATCGGTATCCTTAATATATATGTAAAGCTAAAATCATGGTTACTGGGAAACGCGCTTGCACGGTGGGATGACAAGCTTACAGAAGTTGGTTGGGAATATTGGATGAATGTTCAAAATAGAGATAGAGTTGTAGCCGGTTTTTTTCTCTTAAAGAGTTTTGTATAAAATTATAAGAGTAAATAACAGTTTTTCAAGGAATAAACGAGGTTTTATTATAATTCATTATTAAGCAAACGTAACCTTCTGGAAACATTATCACTATGTTACCTATCGTTGTACGCTAATAATATTTATTTAAATATATAAATCATCTGAATATCGTCTATAGGTACTGTGAGGAGGATGAGATTCTAAAACATAAGGAAATTTATTCATTCGTAAAACACATCTATCAGTGCATCGTTTCGTAAGTTCTTTTGTCTTTATTCATAACAGCATAAACAAAAACTATCAGGAGACGAAAAATTTCTTAGTCCAAAGAGTAACATAGTTTTTATGAATTAGAATGATGAAATATGTAATTAAATATATATAATTAATTTAATGTATTGTGGAAAATAACATGTACTGACGCACAAATATGTAACAATGAGAACAGCTGTTAACACACGTCCAAAGGCTGTGTACATAAAAATTATTTATATTTGTAATAATATAAAATAAGTCAGTGGCACTACATTGTTTTAGGTCTTGTTACATGATCATTTGTCAATTTAATAGGCAAGTAGGTGATCAGCCTCCTGTGCCTGACACACGCCGTCAACTTTTTGGGTCTAAGGCAAGATTTCTTAACGATGCTTTTCTTCACCGTTCAAGCGACTGTTAAATTCTTAATAGAAAGAAAGTCTATTGGTGTACTAATAATAGTGCAAGGGATCTAATCTTCCACCTCCGGACTAGGCCAGCATATTAGGGATTTATAATTATTAATATATGTCTACGTAACACTGAAAATGTTTAGAACTTGCCAGAAACATTGCTAATGAAAACTTTTTTTTTAAATTTCAATTTTAGAACTCCGGTGTTTCCTGTTGAGGATCGGTCAACTTACTTAGTTGGCAAATCCTCAACGAACAGGAAGAGAAGAAGCAAGAAAGGAAGGAGTCAAGGAAAAATAATAATGGCCTCATTCGTTGATCGGAAAGGCCATTCCGCGACAGTTCTGCTAGAAGATGGAAGGACAGTTATTGCAGTCTGGTATGTCAATCGCTGTTTGCCTGTTGTCTTGGAAAAAATCGACAGCAGCGCCCTCGAAGCAGGACCCTGCTTCACCACGACAATGCTTCAGCGTACTCCGCAAAACGGCCTGTAGAATATTTGACTATGGCAGGTGTCGAGATTATAGAGAGTCCGCCATACAGTCCTCACCTGGCACCCTGCGACTTTCATTTATTCTCAAAAACTAAAGATAAAATTAGTGGTATGCCATAAAAGAAACCCCTAAGGAAGAATGGGCTCACTGCTTTTCTCAGTAGTTCCATCGAATGCGACGGTGTGGAGAGGAAGGGAGATTACTTCAAAAAACAATAAAAGTATTGGCAACTTTCCACATAAAGTTGTTTTTCATTTTGTAAACATTTTCAGTGTTACCGAGATATTTACCTAATATATCTCGGTGCAAATTTGTCATGAGCACTATAAGTATCAACAATATTCTCCACAATGAACCTTCTAAGATAGTAAACATACCGATGACGTCATAACGTTGACCTCGTACGACGTGCATAGTTTGAAGTCACTATCTTGGCTATAATAATATAGTATCTCTATTTCTTAATGGTTCATACAGTGGTCTTGATAAGCTTTAATTCTTAATGTAATGTGTTCTATGTAATAGCTTTCGTATAACAATTTAATCAGACAGAAGAGAAACGCAGAAGTATTTAGAGTTACAAATTAATAGCCTGCCTGCGTAGATTACAAGTGCCAACGAATTGCGACTTTAAGAGCTCGAATTAGTGAATTTAGCCGCGCCTCTCGAGTGACTAGTGAAACAAACGTATGGCTCTAATACTGTATATTCTCATAATATACAATAGTCACTGACATGAGAACTTATATGCTAAAGAATTGAAATAAATTAGCGAAGTAGAACTTGGGTGGACTTTCACTTCCGTAGATAACTGGGATCACTCAAGAGATGGTTTTTTTTTAATCTTAATTTTAAATATTGCTAGGCTGTCTGCACTTTCTATATTTTTTTTATTTCGCGTCATATGAGACTCGCTAAATAGTGTAACACGGAACTAGTAAAATTTACACTGTTGTATTTGTATAATCTATTGAATTCATAGCTTTATTGTGTAGGTTGTGTGTTAAATATTATTTACTCTTTATATTTTATTTTTTAGGTTAAGAATAACTTTATGTCTCATAAGAATTTCATACATACTTCACTCACTGAGAAACAATATAAACTAAGATTAATAATTATTAGAGCGCACAGATGTAGGTACGTATATAAAATTACAAAACACTAAAGCAACAAAAATGTAGGTAGACTTAATAAACTCGATATGTCAATCAAGCAAAAACATAGATGTTCGGATTGCATTATTTTATTTTTTCATGACATTATCGTATTGGGATAGTCTGTTTGGATAATGTATGCATTTTTGTAAATAATATTTTAATAAAATTGCTAGTAACAGCTCTCGTCGAAACTAATGTGCTGTTATTCAATTATTTTTTGCCTCCATAATACTTGCCGTGATTAAATAAAAACGAAATAAGGCAAAATTTGGAGGTGACTGTGTTTTTTATACCCAGGATGTATATATTTATATTGTATTGTGTTTTTAATTGGAACCATTGAAATCATAGTGAAGATCAATACATATTTATTGTTAAATTGCTAATTCAAGCATTAGATAAAATCAAATCTATGATGAGTTTTTTTGGTTAGTGCCTCTTAAAAGAAGTTCAGGACTGACAAGAACTTATAGATATCTATGTTATTCGTAAAATTGTAATGTGTAAATGTTATAGCAAAGAGATTAATAAGTACATGTGTCTGTGTAAAATTAGACATAGAAATAAAGATTCTATACGTTAAATCATATTTAACTTTAATGTGTTAATACATAAAAAACAATATATGTATTTTATATGTTGAACCAAACTGAACCCCTCGTAAAATTGACAACAAAGCCAGCACATTCCTTGCCCATAACAATACACTTTGTATTCACGGCTTGGCCTTCGTAATCCTCATTCCTTATTATGATCGACATATGTGACTAAACCTATCGTACACAATATTACAAAAGCAATTCATTATTGGCATGCAATTTGATGTACACACATTTTGATTTGTATTCATTTCTGCTATGAATGTGTCCTATATGAATGGCTGAGCCGGGAGCGGCTTGAACATTCATAGAAAATTGGCGAAAACAGTGTTGTTATTTTTCATTTATATGACCTCTACATAGTAGTCTATCTGTTGCCGAGAAGCTAGGAGACGGGGAGTGTCAAATCCCCCCTTTCCTAAAAACTGACTTTATTTTCTTAAATGGCTTGGTGTCTACCGCCGAGCGCGGGCAACAACTAATCCGGAAATATCATATGAGCCTGCTAGCTGGCAAAACACACTTTTAAAGAAAACACTTTTTACCGGATTAAAGCTATGTATTCGACGTTTCCCGTGCTTTACAGCGTGCGTGGTCACGGTGACTGAAGACAAAAGATGTTGAATGTAAAAAAAGTATCACAGCTGTAGAAAAAGTTGTCTTATCTGTATTTATTTCCACGGAGTTGGTATCGACTAAACGATGAAGGGTTTCTGCAGAAATTGCTTACGGTGTCCTCCATTTTTCGGATTGTTTGTATTGAGATTTTAATTTGGATATTATTGGATCCCGGCCGTCTTCTACTACTTAAGACAATACTATAAAACACGCTTTATCTTTTATTAACAGTGTTGCTATTTGAATGAATTTCTATTTTTATGTCATTTACACCTGTTATTACTGGTGTTAATTCAATATGTTCCTTTAGATTGATTTATGAATATTTAAGACTTGTACAGTATCAAATTGAATGAAAGAACACTCTCTGCTATTTGCTTAAATATTATTTGCATAATAAATGTATGTAAACCTGTACAACAAGAAAGCATGTCATTAGTCATTGCATTCCTTTGTTAGTAAATAAAAAGCAGATGTGGAATCTTATATTAAGTATAGTCATCAATCCGCTGACAGCCTGTACTAATATTATAAAAATATTACTTTATACACAATTAAAGCAATATTTTAAAATCCGACTTACAGCAATAGATTTATTTAGATAGATAGCCCCAATTTGCTGTCATTAATTTATTTACGAATCCCTCCCTCGTACGCACCAACATTGTTCCATGTGCCTCGTACGAACACGAATCACCTGCGTAATTCGCCTATGTTTCATGTTTTAGCTAATTACAATACAATATATGAAGATGGAGACATTTTTCAGGTTACGAAAGTGAGTGTGAGGAAATATTAAGCACTTTATTTAGCAGTACTAACGATTGCTCCTAAAAATATTAATAGCAGCTTTAGTCTTTTAATTTGTATTGTAATTTAGGCTTTTTATATTGTCTGTTATTTTTTATATGTATATGTGTAGTAGGAATACTTAAAAATAACATTATTTTAATATCTACTTAAAAAGGATTTCAAAGTGCGCAAGTGCATACGCAGGCCCGCGCCCTCGTTATCGAGCTTGACGACAGTCAATGAGTCCCCCGGGACTGTGGAGCGAGTCTACACTCAAAACCCTCTGCTCTTCAGAGGGGTAACCAGACCCTACCCACTTAAATCACCTCAGCACTTCACACGCCCCTCGAGTTCCAAGGCAGTCTACCAAATACCCACTAACCATCTCGGTCCTACAACATGTGCAAAGAGGCACGACTGAATTACCTAATTGAATGCCAAATAAAAGAATATTGCGTGATCGATGAACTTCGATTCGTGTTTACCTCATTAACATACAAATTATGATATGTTATGACAAAGTTCTGAACGTAATAAACATCCCGGCAAGGTTTTAGTTAAATACAGGATTTTCATCACAATTAAAACCTACCATACGTCTTTAGTTTCTCACATGGATACAAGAACAACTACGCAACGTTCCTTACAGGTAAAAATTTGTATAGGAGACGTAGAATTCTAAATGTTCATAGTTTATATTTTGCATTAATAAGCTTTGTATTGTATTAAGTAACTGTAATAATAGAAAATAAAGAAGGAAATTAAAATACTATAAAAAGCATTTACGACGACATCGTTTAGAACATAACGTTTTTATTGGCCAAAATCAAAGGTCCCGGCTGAATTCTATGTAGGTACTTCATAACAACGTCATTGGATATAACGACTATCGGTTTTTACAACCAAATATGAGTAGCCTTCGATGTCTTAAAAACAGATTTTGACTGTAATTATATATAACCAGTTAGAACGATTTAACCCATATTTTATAAGAAATCCATCAAATCAAATCAGTGATACCGCCGCCCATGGAATCACATTTCCAGACGGCTCGCAAGTGCGTTGCCGGCCTTTCAAGAATTTCGAAAATATTTTGAAAATCCAATTATTCAAGGACAGCAATAACACATCAAAACAGGACTTGATCCTAGTATTATTTATAGAAGCGAAATATTTTAATTGGGTATTGAAAGGTTAAGTTCGTGATCTTCGAGATGAGTGTGGATAACGAACCATGACGGACGGTAAAACAGAGAACGTACCAATCAGTTATTTTTATATGATTAACTCAAAATACCACACCCAATTTACAATGTTAACAGACGTCAGAGTCATTTTCATATTATTTTTCATTATTAGGTGATGAGTCTTTTGCAAACAATTTCGCTGGAGATCGAACCAGTGATGCCAAATTGGAGGATTTCCCCCAAATTTACGGGGAATCAAGATGTCGTGAGGGGTTGTTAGGTTATTTATTTAAAGGGTAGTTTATAAAATATTTTTTTATAACCCACGATTCTATACAATTCATATGAAACCTAGTACCCAACCAACAAACTAAACAAACCGTGAAGATATCTGAAACGTTAACTCGCGAGTGCATTTACGGCCTTTTAAGAATCGGTAAAACATGACTGCATCGAACCCAAGACTTCTACGGACACAACAACAAAAAGCGTAATCAGCTAGGTCTGCCTTAAACAAGAGTATACTTTGTTACGGCGTAGGTACTTTATCTGTCTCTGGTCATATCGAGTTTAAAAGATTAATATTGTATTCAAATGTTATAAAGTATGAAATTACTGTAACCAATATTTAAAGAATACTTGCAAATTCGCGACATCATACCTGTTTATATGTCGGCAATTTGAAAGCTGATTTTAGCAAATATCAGTTTACATTCACACATCAATAGCTGTAATGCTCTACTAATCCTTTATATACATATATTATTATTTCATTACACAATATGGCCGCCTTAATATAACAAATACACTATGGAGTAGTGCATAGACTTCGAATGGAAATTACTAAACAAGAAGCCACTTAAATGTTAATTAATTAATGGTATTAGAAGATTTCTACTACCGTAGAAAGTAGTGTTGGTGGTCGGACTCAAACTCAAATTTAAAACTCAAACTCATAATAACAATAGGGTTACAAAACTGAAATAGTTCAGTTTTCTTTAAATTTTTTGTGTAATGTACTAAAGTATTATATTTTCTCTTTCATATATATTATTTATGTATGTAATCTGTTTTGGCGTTGTATATTGTGTAAGTTTTGTTTAATTAATAAACATTGCACACTATTAATTCATTTGCTATACTGACTATATGATCTATGTACCTATAGTAGGTTATCAGTCAACTCCGCCTTCCATTTCCAAATCATGACTTTACGAGTCTTCTACAATTCAATAATGAGGGCGATTTAATCTAAATTTGTCAATTTCTTCATCTGACACGAGTGGCAGGATCTCGGCAATTTTAGCGCAATTCTTGACATTCACTTGTGCAACGCTTGCCTAACCACCTGCTTTGGTACCATACGGCGACATCGCGGCACCGTGAGAAACTTCTTTATGAAAATCTTTATGTTTACTACAGGTTATACAGAATAATTATTTACAGCATGAAATATTGTTTATGGTATAAACAAACATTATCTGTGATTTCTTACTATGCCTTTGTTTTCTTTTGTTTTCCAGGCAATTTGAATTAAGAATTTTTATTTTCGTGCACCAAGGCGATCGAACGTTTGTAGAGATTTTGAAAAACGGTTGGCTACTTAGGTTTATTAGCAGAGAATTCATTGATAGCTTCTTACATTTCACCGAGAATCGGTAAAAGACAGTATAATACCAGTAGCAAATTAAATACACTTGTTCATAGTGTTAGTACTAAAAATAGATCTCTCCCGCCAGGCCTCTTTACTAAATTAAAAGCAAACAACTATTAAAAGTTTGCAGCGCTTTTGTTATATAGAAAAGTGTTTTAAATCAGAGATTTCTTAACCATAAATATTTAACTTAAACACCACATTTTATTTTCAGTTTAGAGCTTATAAAAATGTTCATACAGTAGTCATATGAATATTTTATATAGATTCAGTAATTCGTAAGTTTCCTACAAACTCACTCATATTATATTACAGATAAAAAATGTTACAAAAAATTGTATCACAATTGTGTTATGAAAGAGAATGTGTTTCATTGAATGAGTGAAGGAGCCCCTTCATACTTAATTTTAAAAAATAAATTCTCACCTACGAAATCTAATTATTGTACAAAATATAAACTTAAACATTTATATAATTTATAAAAGGCTTTTATATCACAGAAATACGACGCATTAGACCTAATTCAAATCAACAAAATTAGTAGTACACTTTACGCACTTCGATTCGTATGTATTTTTAATTGGTGGTTTGGGGCGAACAAGCTACCCCGCCTATGAAGATCCATGTTACTGGGTACTTTGTTATCCATATATGAAAGTTTCTAACACTTATATAAATAAACTGTCTATGTATTGTGACATCACAATGCGAAATTCGTTACATACTGAATATGGCAGAGTTAATTCTAAACGCTGAATATTAAAGCATTCCGTATTGATTCATTGTTTGATCGGTTTTTTTGGACTATTGGTATAGGTATATATATTCGGTCACAGATCTGACAGATCTGAATTCCGGATTACTACAGTTATACTAAAGTTAGAAGTTCATTGAACCAAGGTTAACGAACGAAAATCGGAAAAATTTACTAACCTAAGAAATTCGCCAAAGTAATTATGTACTTATATTTTTAGGAGACAAACGGACTGGAAGCTCATCTGATGGTGATACCGCCGCCCTTGGACACTTACAATGTCAGAATGCTCGCAAGTGTGTTGTTGTTGAAGTTTTTCAAAAATTTGATTTTTTCTACTTACACGTCAAGTGTAAATTATACTAATATTATACCAATAATATTAGTATAATTTACACTCGATGATTACGTTACATATTATAATTTTTAATGAGATAGTGTTATCAGAAATCGATACACATCAATGCTATAGAAATTTTCGGTCAACAGCTTCAGGAGAGAAAATGTCAAACATTTACTTAAATCCAACGGTAATGGTGCAGCATTGCAAATTTAAATTGACGTCATAAGTGTTTACAAGAAAATATATTGTTTTATATATAGGCCGACAACGCACTCGCGAGCACTCTGGCATTGAGACGGTTCATGCGCAGCGGTATCACTTAATATCAGGTCTCCTGCCTGTTTGCCCTTTGTTCTATAAAACTATTATACTTTTATGTAAGCAGAGCTTTATTAGAGAGAGACAGACAAATTATTTGTTACCAACCTTCTGTTATCCAATAGAAAAATTAAATTAATTTATTATTGTATTCCATATCAGTCTATTGTATATGCTATTTTATTAAAAGACAAGCTTGTCTTTCTTTTGCTTGACTTTGCCTTTCGCTGTTCGCCGCCCACTTTCAGAACCACTTATCACCAGAAATGGAAGATTCAAAATTAAACAGGCTATTAAATTACGTATATTTATAAATAAATCTTGCTCAGAACAGAACTATTGAAAAAGTATAAAACAGGTAATATCAATGTTCTTTACCATCGAAACCAGACATCCTGTTGGAAGGCAACAGAGCCTGATTCCTTTATATTTTCCACATCATCGCGTATAAACAATACTAATACTTGTGAACTTTTGCTTAGGGCAAGTCTGTCAACAAAAATTTGTATTTACGTACAAATTTAAAGCAAATAGTCAGAAAATAATTTTACATAGCATGCCATTCAGTTACAACGTATTAACGTAAAATAAATCTTTGAAATTCTGAAACGCATTGTATATCTTGACAAATGTTTTATTTATTTATTTATTCTACTGATACACATATTCATATTATAAAAGAAAACAATAAGATAATATACAAAGCCACAAAACAGATTACATTGAAAAAAAAAGAAAACTGAAGGTAAACACTAAACTAAACAAACTAAAAAAAGAAAAACATAAATTATTCCTACTGTCAAAGTCATCCTTTTTTGCTTTTGTATATACTTAAATATTACATAAAAATAATAACATATTTATTTCAAACCATTCAACATAGGAAACGAACAAGGAAACCCTTCCTATTTGAATGAATCAAAAACCGATCCTTATATCTTATATAATATCATTGTAGCTTATATATAGGCCACTCTCTCTGGATCTGGATTAGGTGTTCATACTCGCATGACTTGCCAAAGGTCATGGCAAGCCCATACGGAGACCAGCCCATGACAACATGGAATATCAGTGAAATGGATCTAAAACATTTGTGTCATCAGGAAGTCGCATGTCCCAGCCTAAATGTATTTTTAAATAAAACAACATATTACGAAACAATCCGCGAACATAATGGCCTACCCATCATAACTTTCACCTTGTTTTTTGTATCAAATTGTACTGCGAACCGTGACAAAAGCCGTGACAGAAGTAAATTTTATGGCTAAAAAATATAAAC
This sequence comes from Pieris mannii, assembly GCA_028984075.1. Lineage (NCBI taxonomy): Eukaryota > Metazoa > Arthropoda > Insecta > Lepidoptera > Pieridae > Pieris > Pieris mannii. The sequence continues at coordinate 11,440,363 of CM054779.1, read as the reverse complement.
GTTTTGATTCATCACGAAATGAGAGTATACAAGGGCTAATATAATACTATAATTAGACATATGTTAGAGTAAGCCCGCTTTCAATGACGGCTCCTAACGTTGAACTGACACGTAGGGGACTCCTTAACTTGATCAAGTTTGAAGCCAAAAAGGCTTCTTAAATATGACGCTAAGCCACGCTAAGCCCTGCTGTATGTTAGACATTATGACAACCGTTTGTTATTATGTCATAATTCGCTGTCTCGACTATCTTACACTAAGGAGTCATTTCACCGTAGCAAGTTGAGGTCTCTACCTCTTTGGGAAAAAAGTATAATGTATTTTATAGGTTACTACTAACCCAGACATAATATTGAATATCAGACAGATAAGGTAGACTGTATTATTAAAGATTGACGATAATACACTTAAGCCACTATGCTAATACACTGATTTTTCTTAGATAGCCACAGAGTTAACTAAGGTGAAACCGCGAGGAAAAGCTAGTGCACAATACAGCTGAAAACTTTGTTTGTTTAATTTTGTTTGTTTAATATTAACGTCCATAAGTGTACGTTACCTATATGAAAAGATGAATATTATTTTGATTTGAACGCAATCCAGAACTACAGATTCAAATTTAATAATTGAGTTTGATGGTCTATTTGGGAAGGCTGCCACAATCTAGATTCGACCGAATTAAGTTGAACAAAAACTCTGGGCACACGTAGTGATAATATCACCGTTAACAATAAATATTATATAATCCAACCAAAATTCCAATCCAATCCTAAACAAAAACTTATTATCATAACATTAATGAATCAGCCGTTACTCAATTATGTGGAACGACAAATACACCTAATTAGTAAATAAACGGACTTGCGATAATGATTCATCAGTTCATTACTTATATGGACACTTGAGTCATGGCTAGTATAATCTTATGGTATTATTCAGAAACGTTACGCCATAGACGACAAAATTTTTGGCGCCATTGTTTAAGAGTTATAAAGGTCTACCTATTTACCCTGTATTATTTAAAATACGAAACCACAATAATTTTTAATTAGTTGGTTTTTATTGCTTAAATACTTAAATAAACGTCATATAAATATGTGCCGCTTTTCTACGCCTCTGAGGGTAATTACAAAAAAATATATAAATACCCTCCATATTCAAAACTTTTTAGTCTTACTAATTTGGTGACGGTATAAATACAGCTTAAAAAAGTGTATATGTATAATATAGAACACAACGTTTAAATACAAATGAAGGCAATACGAGGTATAAGACATGGCAATAACCTCCAAATATTTCCTTGCGACATGTATCGATTGAACCAACCACGCCTACGTTACATGAATCTAGATATAATGAATTCCATCAATAATGACATTCTTTATCAAATTAAGGAAGCCTGGCAATGGATTTAGGTCTTAACCTCTTGCCCTATGGCCTGGTTATTATAAACCAGTTATAACACAGTTGCTCACCAATATATATATTACATATAATGTGCTAGAAAATTCCGTTATAATCTAGGAAAAGTTTTTGAATAATCACGTATATAAGAGAGTATTTTAGTACATTACCTTTAATAAAAACTATTATAGAAAATATTCATAATATGTCATGTTACGTTTTAGATTGTAATAAAACTGGAAAAGTATTTCCATACCAATTCGACTTCCTGGAGAAAAGAGCGTACCGATTCTTAAAATACCGACAATTTAGGCCCTCTAGCATTAAGTGTCCATAGGCGGCGGTATCACTTAATTATATTATAATAACTTATCGCCGGAGAGGTGCCGCAACGTCACCCTACATTCAAAATTCAAATTACTATACCATGCCACATGATGCGTTGCACCGCAAGCGCGTTGGACTAATGACTTGCGAGACGAGGCGGGAAGGGTAAAATATTTATACCCTAAAGCTCGAAATAATGCGTCGCACCGCACCGGTGTCTTAAGGTGAGCCTCCTGCTCGTTTTATAATAAAAAGATTAAAGATGTTATAAAACAACATGAGATTCATATGTTTCCTGGATGTTAGTCTTAAACAGTGATTCCCAAACTTATGACAACCTGCAAAGGGTCTACGTCAGCGAAAAAAAGAAAGAACGAGAACAATAAGAACATTTAAATATTCAATACTCAAATTACCGGCACTTACTAATTATCGTTGTAAAAAACACCACATTAACATACATAAATTAATACTGGGTTAGTTACTTTCCAGTCAAAGTTTTTCAGATAATTACGTAGTTATATATTAATATTAATTTCCAATGAAACCATAGATTTATGACATGTACATTTTAATATGAATATGTTTCGTGACAGAATACGAAATTCCAGCCGTATCATCTCCCCCAGCGCCCCTTTAGCAATGATTTGATTGCGCAGAAGCCCTTTTTAGGTATCAATGGGAGGGGGTCGGCAAAAGTGTGACGTGTCGATCGGGTGATTGGTAAATCAGATGATGTATGTCTCCCGCGCTGCGATACGATGCGCAAACTTCCCCCACTATCTTGTTCAATGCTCAAGAAATTTGCCGGTATCTGCTTCTATGGGTCTGTTTGCTTTCTGTTCTATAAAACTATAATTAATAAGCAGAGCTTTTTATAGAGAGACAGACAAATAATTTGTTACAAACCTTCTGTTATCCAATAGAAAAATTAAATTTATTTATCCTTGGATTCCATACCAGTCTATTGTATATACCATTTTACTAAAGATTAAACGAGATGCTTGTTGCTGTGCTTTTCGCCTCCCACTTTCCGAACCACTTGTCACCAGAAATAGAAGATTCTTTAAACAGGCTATTAAATAAGTCTTTCTCAGGACTCGGCTTATTGTACTGCCCGTCTGGTACATAAAAAGAAAACCATGGAGCAGCCTAAAGTGGTGCTTACACTGGTCGAGTCGTCGTAAATCTTTTTTAATAATAAAACCGCGATACATATTTTATTTCCATTCGCCATAGTAAGCGTTAAATGGACACAGATGAAAAATCTATTGAGCATATTCTATAGTGAGAAACTTAGTACTTCATGGTTGAAATTGCAAACATTTAAATTATTACGTATTTATAATACTTTTATTAAGAAAATTTACATCTAGGCTACTATTGCAGGTGTTCGAAATAAGGCCAGATGCATTGGCAGAAAAATTAGTACGGCACTAATTTAATTAGTCCCGCACGAACAGTACTAATTAGACAAGCAAGTTTTCATCCGTCAACACACCTGCATTATTCGACAGTAAAAAAACGAGCAAAAATGGCGCGTTTTCTCCTACTGATCTAGTCCAATCACAGACAAAGTGACCCTTGGAACAAAAGACAAAACGAAACGCGCGTTTCATTTGTTTGTGATTGGTCAATAATATTTCTAGTAATAAAATAACGTCTGATGTTTACGTCATTCTCACTCATGCGTTTAAAATCCCTAATAAATATGAGAAATATCAGCAAATCTATAGTATGCAAGTCAGTGCCAGTAGCGCTGACGTATCACAAGGCTAAATACATATCCGGAAACCCACATGACATTTTACTTTTCGTATTTCCTTTCATGTCTTTAATATAGTATTTTTAACACAACGCCGTCGATTTTTTGTGTCTAAGGCAAGCCGGTTTCTTCACGATGTTTCACCATTCGAGCGAATATTGAATGCGCACATAGAAAGTTCATAGTTACACAGCCGGGGTTCGAACCTACGATCTCAGGGATAAGATTTGGTTCAAAATATCAAATAGCACCTGCTTTGATGGAAATGTGTTTTTGCTATTCAAATTAACTTACTGATTACTGATGCAGCTGCAAGCTGGAACCAGTGCAGGACATACTTGATCCATTTCATGTATATTGCTATTTTTTAATAAATCGTCTCTCAGCCTACTAAGTCACCAAAAAAAATTGTATTTAGGTTTCAAAACTTTTTTTTTTAATTTACAGAAAGGCAAGCAAGCTGAACAGAAACTTAATTACAATTGGACAATATTGACTATAAATACTTTCAATACAAACGACAAATGCGATGCAGCGAGGCATTGAAATCGGATGTTTTGATGCGGTAAACCTTGAAAATTATATTTTGAATGAATGTCAAGACTAGGTTTCGCATACCTAAAACATTTTTAAATTTAAAAGTGGCGACTGACATCGAATTTTCGCTCGATGTGAATAATTGCATGAACATTTGTTCGTTGTGAGCATTGTTGTGACGATGCTCACAACGAACAAATACCTGAATATTCGCGATTCGCCTGTGGAACCCAAGAAGTCCACGGCAAGACGAAAGTTGAATACGGTCAAGCGGATGGAGCTGGTACTGGGGAGCTCCAGCCTAGAGGTGAGAAGAGTAGGAGTACTTCACAAATTGCTACTGAATTTGCGCTTTATACTGCTGCAAGCGGTGGCCCGGAGTGAAGAACCGTCTTGCATTGCTGAGCACATCAAGCTTCTTAGAGGCTAACTTAGCAAAATCTTTTGTTTTTAAGAAAGCGATTAAAGGAAGACCATCTGAGAAAGTTGAGAGTTGATACGAAGAATGAGAAAACACTTTTTTATGTAACACCCGCAAACGTAGCATATTAAGCCTAAAGACACTTCAATTGCCAGATTTGCGTCGCCAGCCTTTAAAAGAAAAGAGGGCATAGAAAGTGCGTTTTTATACGATATATATAAATTGCAAAGTATTGCCTCATTTATATGCCATACTGCAGAATTTTCTCCGTTACTGTATATCTTTTAAAATATCAGAGCTACAGGTAGAAAGTATACAAACATATATTACGCTCAACAGAAAGGTACCAACTGTTACATCGATTACCAGTTCACAACAAAAACAGGTTTTCCGTGTGCAGTGGTTTAGTATTACGAGATTTTTTTCTTTATTGGACATTGTTCGACGAAACGGCTCCAAGTTTTAGCGCATTCCTCATGTTTAAAGTTTAAACTCTGAGAAACCATAAAATTACCATACTATCGAAGCCAGTTTATACTAATTCTAATGAAATTTTTTGATTTAGCTAACATACATTTAATTTATACTAATACACTAAAAATATAGCCAAAGATGGAATACAAAATGTTTACAAAAGTAAGTAGTGTATTTTTGGCTATGTTCTGTCATGGTGTGAAAGAGAGAGTGAGAATACAGGTGATTTAGCTATGGGTGTCGCGATAGCTTACACAAGTCGAGGCTTAAATATTGGTTGTTGTATGCCCAGGCGCGATACAAAATTATCCTAAAATAATTTCTCCATAACAGCCGATACCGAATCAGGAAATAATGGGAGAATTTGGATTAGGTTAGGATAGAGAGAAGAGATTTGTTTGAAAAGTTTCAAGAAATCAAGTATCATGTGCATATACCAACTGCATTTACTTTACCCGCATATAACGAATACGTCACGTTTTACAAATACGACTTACACGTCACCACTTACGAATAAACTGGTAGTAATTAATGTAAGTTTAGAATCAATATAACACCTTTTGATGTTCATACGTGTAGTTAGGTACTTACCTATATGAATAAAATTTATTTTAAGTTTAACTTTCCACGGCACTTTAATCTATTTTCAAATAGCCCTGTTCTGATACAAAAAGAAATTTAAAATGTTTTACATACTTTTCTGTTATTATATAAAACATATGTTCCAAATTTTGAATCCAAAATTAGTTAAATTTCAAATATGTATTTTGAAATGAATTACCAATTGTCTAGCTTCCCAAAACTATCTTAACAATATAAGGAAATAAATTAAAAAGAAAATTTTAAGTCGAGCATTTAGTAGAGTTGTATCTATAGTAACGCAGATTATAGATAACTTATACCTATATAATATATTTAAGATGCTCTTATCTCCCGATATATTTTTTTTAAACAATACCAACATTATTTTATTGTGTTGGAGTTAACTATTTATTTCAACTACGGAAATTATAAAATTCGAGATTAATTTATCCTGATCTAATGCGATTTAGTTTTATTAAAAATTAATTAATAATAATCGGATACTTTAGACGTTCCCTGGATATTTCAATTAAATAAATTGATAAAGAGTTGATGTAAATGGTTAAATAAAACATAATATTATTGTTTTGATACTCGCGTCCTTATCGTGTCAAATCGCGGTCGCTGGGACGCCAGACATGACGTAAGTGTGGACTGCGCATGCGCCGCATTACAACAACTAAGTGAACTAAGTCCTTGAGGTTTCCCGTCAACATTCCACGCGTCATGTATTGTCTACAAAATAAATATTACTAACCAACCCGTACCAGTTATTAGACAAATCTAACACAGAACCTGTTCTACTGTATATTAGCGCTCGACTATTGAACCGTATGTATCTGTTTTTTTTTTAAACAGTTAACATCGGCTTCCTACAGACAGGACTAACGGTACACCGTACGTAAACAGCGCGTTTAGAGAAAGCGATGAAGATTTCAAGTCAGTGAAAGCCAGGTTTCCGTCCGCATCGCATCGAAGTAACGAATATAACCTCCAATGGCTTTGTATATCGCTACCGCGGTGATAAGCGCCGCCGCCACTATTTACTGGTACGTTAATAGGCATAAACCTATGAAACACATACTCAGTGAACTACGTTATGCTCTAGATATGCAAGGTGCAGGTGCTGGCGGATTAATCGATGATTGGGTTAGCGTCTGGCGAAACAAAATAACATTGCCAGATGCAAAAGGCAAGATTGCCGTTATAACTGGAGGCGCTCGCGGTATAGGAAGTGAAGTCGTTCGAGGAATGCTTAAAGCCAACATGATCGTAATAATGGGCGTGAGAAATATAGAGTCAGCGAAAAAACTTGCAAATTCTATGCAAAACGGAGATAAGTTACACGCTTTTCAACTGGATCTACAGTCATTGAAATCTGTTAAACATTTTGCTGAGAATGTCTTAAAGGAATTTCCTCAGATACATATACTAGTAAACAATGCAGGAATTATGTTCGGTGAATATAAATTAACTGATGATGGCTTTGAAAATCAACTTGCTGTCAATCATTTAAGTCATTTTTATTTGATACATCTACTGTTGCCAGCACTAAAACGAGCAGGAACAATTGAAGAACCATCAAGAGTGGTTAATGTAACATCATGTGGACATTTTCCAGGGAAAATATATTTTGATGACATAAATATGAAAGAACACTATGACACAACGGCTGCATATGCACAATCTAAATTAGCTCAGGTACTTTTAATTAAGTTATTAAGTAATTATTTTCATAGTTTCTTATGTGACAATTATACTAATTTCATTGTTTCAGCTTATGACTGCCAGATATGTGAACAGTTTATTGGAAGACAAAGATGTTCCTGTAAAGTGCTTTTCTGTTCACCCAGGTATTGTTGATACAGAATTGTTTGAACACAGTAACTTTGGAAAGCTTCCCTGGGTTAGGCGGCTATTTTTTAAAACGCCAGAAAAAGGTGCTATATCAATACTGTTTACCTGTTTTGACAGAGACATCATTAAGAAAGGAGGAATGTATATAAGTAACTGTAAAGAAGGCTTTAGTAACCGTTTTTCAAAAAATGAAACACACCAGAAGGCATTATTTGATTTATCTTGTAACTTATTGGGAGTTGAAGCCAATAAATTTGGAAAATAAATTCAAAAATACCTTAGGTTGCATTTATTACATTAAGATAACTAATAACTATTTATGCTTACTATAAATCATCTACTTAAAGACTGTATCCAATACTTTATAAATGATTTTTTTATTTTAAATATAACTTTGAATAACAATGGGTGTTTTATTTTAAGATTTTAACACATTAAGTAGGCTAATTATGAATATTTAACAAAATTTGTTTTTAAATATTATTAAGTAGTATTTTGTAAAATATTTCTTTGTTTAATTATTTAAAAAACTTACCTGCTAAAAAATCCTGAAAGTCCTTTTTTCTTCAATTTAGCATGTTCCGAATTGGTCAAATCAGGTAGTTCATCTTCTTTTGATCCACTTGAGCCAAGGGAGCATTCAGACAGACTTGAGATAGTGCTTGAGAATGAACCACCATCTTTACTCCGCTTATGTCCACTTACACTTCCACCCCATTGAAGAGTACTCTTTGGGGAATCACTAGTATCGCTCTTCTCACAAGTTGATATTGAGAAATTTCCTTCATCACTGAAGCTACTTTTTTTACTTAATTTATCAACATCCTCATCTGCTACTGGTTTCTCAACCCTGGGGCTCACAAAATGTAGTTGTTTGGTAATAGGATTATAAGCAAGCTGGATATTGTCTAAGGCTTCGTTTAAACGTAATCCATTCTTCGGACAAGGTGATGACATTGTTGATTAAAAATTCGTATCAAACAAAATCCATACTTCACAAAACTTCATCACTTAAACTGTTTTTTGAAAACATAATTAAATAATAAACGCATTTCTTTTTTTCGAATCGCTTAATGTTTGAAACAACTCACAATTAAAAACAACAAAGTGTAAAGATTAATTTAGAAAGCAACAAATTCCTTATCGTTTGAAACACTAAACAATTTATTGGATTGGAGAAACAAATATATAATTAACACTGTTCTACACTACAATTTAAATGTTTATGAAAATAAATATTCTCTAAAAACGAATTATACAAATTAAAAGTGAAACTACACACCCAACGCTGGGTCTTTCCATTGTAAATAAAAATAATCTGATATAGGCATGAAAATGTCTGTCCTTCATGGCATTTAATGCACTGTCAGCTGTCAATTCCGATTCTCACTTGATAGTAACATAGACGTTTCGACGGAAATTACATTGACATTTTATCTATAAACTGTAGATAAAATATGTTTGCATCGCTGTGCATAGAATAAAACTGTACTGGGTTGCTCCTTGCTTTAAATATTGGTTTTAATATCAAGTTTTTAAGTATATATTATTATGTTTTATATCAAGGGAACTACCGGGACTAAAAAAACGTAGTAAAATCGCATTGGGAATTGTTTATTCAGCTTACATTATTTATTAAACCTTTCACTATATACAACACACTGACCAAGTAAAAGTTTACTCATCAAAAACAGCAATTGAAATTATTTTCATAACAGCTAAACTACCTATATAACAAAATTTTTAATTTAATAAGTTAAAGGTATAAAAGTAACATATATTTTAAGTGTGATCTTTGTCAACATCAGTTTTCAGAAATTCTTCATATTGCTTCTCAGTCATAAGATTATTTAATTGTTCTGGTTTTGAAAGTTTAAGTTTAAACAGCCATCCTTTATCATAGTAAGAACTATTTATAAGCCCAGGTTTCTTTTCAACCTCCTTATTCTTCTCTGTAACAGTACCACTGACTGGAGAGTATATTTCACTAGCAGCTTTAACACTTTCTAGAGCCCCGCATTCATCACCGGCATTTAATTGCATTCCCAGATCAGGTAACTGGGCAAACACAACATCTCCAAGAGATTCTTGAGCGTATTTACTTATTCCTACTGTTCCAATATTTTCTTTGTCAACAAGAACCCATTCATGACGATCTGAGTACTTTTTTTCTGCATTAGTACTGTATTTACAGCTAATTTTATAAAACATCTGCCTAACACTTGGTTGAAGAATAAATCTCTGTGATATGAACTGTTTTGAAACTTGATAAAGGCATCTTTGGAGTGTCATTATTTCTGAAAACAATAAATCTTTTAAAATTTAAGTATGGTACTTACTTCTCTTACTACATACTGTGTAAAAAAATATTATTAACATATAAATTATTTGAACATGCACACCAGACCTAGTGAGATTTAGTTTCGGCACTTAGACTCTTCTAAGTATGGAAAAACAGTTCACCAAATTATTTAAATACCTACAGGCTATTTAATTTAAAAATAAGACATTATGATACGACACTCTTAAATGAAAATTCTAAGATAAGTGTGTACTAAAACTGAGTTTGAATGCTGATAATGAAGACAAGTTAAGATAATAATGAACTCTGAACTACACAAACATGATAAGGTGCAAGTCTCAACTCTCAAACTTAAAATATTGATATATGTGTTATCCTGAGTCGTTAAGCAAACTCAAAATTGAATGTTAAAATTAATATTTTTCTTTTAAGAGATATATTTATATGTAACATATTAAATATATGTAACATAGATGAAATAAGACAATTTTCATTAAATATTTTTATAGTTTTAACTTGATACCTTTTTTTCGTAATAATAAAACAAAACGATTAATTATTTCATGTAATACCAGCTATAATTTAATATTCGAGAACAACTTAAAAAATTAAATGTTGTTTAATATTCGCAAGATGCAAAAACTAACCCCATTTCTTGCCATATTTCGTTCAGAAATATCAAGAACGGAAGATTAAAACAAACATATAATATGTTACAAACCTTTATCATTTAGATTTCCATAAAAATTTAACACATAATAATATAATGTTAATAACTCAATAACTTATATCATTAAAAAATGTACACAATACACATCACAAATTACTTTATCTGTGGACAGTGGATTGTATGGCAGCTTAGTTATTATTAGTAATTTTGCAATCATATGAAACTTAAATGTTTTAGATTGGTCTTATTACTAGAAATGTTTTTTCTATCTCGAATCGCGATGCCCTGTCCAATTTTATGGATCGTTATTGATTGTATAGTTTTCAACATACAGTTCAAAAAAACATGGCATGATGTAAATTTTTGATTAATTATTTGATCTAAACAAGTTTATCTTGTTTTTTATACCAAGTCTAAGATTCTCTATGAGACAAAAGAACAAAACTTTTGTCATATTTTAGAAAACCGTGAGAAACCACGCTATGTTTCGTATTAGAGAGTTAGACTAACTTTTACATTTAAATTCGATTCAATAGTTGAAAGGCTTCTGAGGCTGAATGCTGTATCTGAATAATGCTGTACTATCTCTGTAAATACATATCACAAATATTTCTATCTAGGAACAGAAATAAACACAGAATATAATATTTATAAACCCTATTTGAACACATTTGATATATATACATAAATATTCTGTGTTCAATAAGATTGGAGCGGAAAGTCATATCTCTTGGTGTAAAGTCATCCTTTTATAATTATGTCAAAAAAAACGTCATTGTTCGTCTAGCCATGACTGAAAGATGTCAAAAAGAATTTTTAAGGAAAATTCGTAATCAAAATTTTATTATTTTCGCAGGCATTCTTGTTGGTTTATTAGCTGTTCTATATTATTACAGGTATTTTGACACATTATAATTATTTTTGTAAAGTGTAACGTTTGGCAATCATTTATAATGAATTTTTCAGATTACACTTAATCACAATATTAGTGAGCTATGGACTGGGATGTTTGGCTTGTTATTATTGCTTAACGACAAATGTTTTGCGAAACTGTGCGGAACAAATTACGTGCCATTTTATTAAAAAATCTCCAAAGAATAATGAAGCTTCAAAGCAGGTAATAAGTTTTGTAAAAAATTACCTTGATATTTTGATTATAGTGAAAACCTCTATAATCAATGATTGTGACTAATTGCCAGTTGCTAATGAATATATTATTCGCTATTTATCGTCTTCAATTAATCATAAGTTGTTTTTATTAACATTTAGAAAACTGATAAGTAAACTACTTATTGTTTTAATTATGTCAATGAACTTACTATAAAGTCAAGAAAATACACAATTTACAGTACATATAAATATAATTTGACATCATAGTTTTTTTTAAAGGGCTGTATTACATGTGGGTCTCGGGATTGCAATCGTCATGATCCTCAGATATCTGCAGAGCCATGGAGAGGGTTACAAATACATAAACAATTGGATCAAGCCATAGAAGATGTGAGTTTTTAAATTTTCACCAAGAATAATGCATAATTTCTTCTAATAAAATATAAAACAAATATTGAAGGACTAAAATATTTAAGATATTGTAATAATCTAATAATTGGTATATTTACAGTTTTACAATACAATTTTAGAACAATTCATAAATGCCTGGTATACTAAGATAACTTTACAACCATTCTTTGTGGATGAGTTAAGGTATCAGCTCAGATATGCTTCTGCCTCACTACTGAGGAGAGCTTTGAAAGTAAGTTTAAATTGCATTTATAATGTCATATTAAGTACTAACTCATACAATGCAGTATGATTTGAATAAACCGATTTTTACATAATATTTTATTACATATATGTATTTACAAATTAACATCATGAATTGATAATTGTTTATTATGAGATTTTTTATTAATTACTTTGAAAGAAACTAGAGCATAATTAAGAAAACCAGAATACTTAAGTTGTAACATTTAAGTGTTTATTTTTTAGATAAATTATGCTAAATTAATATCTGAACGTCTTGTGCCATGTGCTTTGAGGCACTACAGTGTAGTTACATCAGGTGTAAGGCCGTGTTTACATGTTGCGGCCAGTAATCGAGATGCAGAGTTAAGATACTTGCGTTGTATGACAGAGGCCTTATTGCCTTATTTGCTGAGAAATAATGAAATACAGTATTCGTAAGTTCTATTGTAATTAATAATATTTCTTAACTTTTAAGTCTAATTTAAAATATTCTATTTTTTTTATTCTATTTACCAATATCATCTTGATGGCTGGAAATCTTCCATTTCCAAAAAAAAAACAAAATATAGAATTAGAAACACTAAAAATTAAATTATTAGGTAAAGCAAAAATGAAGTACTAAAGAAATTTTTATGCTTACAGAGTATTTAAAGTATTAATTCGCGAAATTTTTGCTGGGTGGGTCCTTTTATCACTCACAGATGTACTGGCGGACCCTTATATACTCAACACATTGATAATTTTAGCGACTGGCAACGAAACTATGGCACCGTTGCCAGCTACACCTAATTATAAAGTGAGTAAATACATTATTATTAGATAACGAGTCTTTAAAAATGTAATATGATTTGTAAATTTTGTGATACACACCTTAATGTGTCCGGCGACAGATGCATTATCATTTCATAGGTGTAATAGAAGCAGATAGACAAATTAAATTCTATTATATAAATTGTATGGTCTATGAATGTTCACTTTCCTACTTAAGTTCAGTCGGCACATTTCAACGAAAATTATTTTTTAACCTTTTTTGTAATAGTGTTGTCCTATATCTGTAGTTTGATTTTAAATGTAACTTTTGTAATTTTAGGTAGATTTTTTAGAAACATTCGTACGCCAGACGGAGTCCGTGTACGCTCAGCGTCCGCGTTTATTGCGTATAGAGTTGGAATTACTGGTTCAAGAGCCAGATCACTTTTACGCTTTCATGCAACACTTGAAGACAAGTGGGACTATACATGTGCTGCACTTCTATAAAGATATCAGTAAGGCCAATTTGATACTTAAACCGATAATAATAATAACTAATAGGTAATTTTGTTTTGCTAAATAATATATTTTTATATATATTTTAAAATTGCTTGACTTAACTGTAAATTTAGCATTATGATGCAGTGAACTTTTATAAATAATTAGTAATTTGATTTTTTTTATTTATTTAGAAAGATTTACTTACAGTTTATTACTAACTTACTAAATATAAATTTTTACGTCATTAATAAATCTTTATATATAGTTAAGTATTAGTAATTTTAACTGGATAGGTAACAATAAAATGATTTTATTCAACTATATAAATATATATCCAAGAAAATAATAAAATTAGTAAAAAATTGGTTAAGTGACCGTTAACAGTTTAGTATTACAGATACACCTTATAACTTATGATTATTTATTCAGTCTATTTTCACTATTTATTCCACTGAGGAGCTCAGATGTCATAGATGTCCTTGCCAACACCACACTTGAGGCGAATAGGTCAATATCACAAGTTAAACTCTTAAACGTACTTACAGCCCTAACCATAAAGTTGTTCCCTCTGTAATTGGTGTTAACTTTAGGTGTATACCTACTTAAGTACAAAGACACCTTACTTAAGTATAAAAATTAACTAGGTTAATAACAGTTTACGTATACATATTTAATTTCCTGATACATATTTTTGTACACAAGACGTATACGTCCTGTGCGTAAGGCGTACCGCAATAACTAATGAAATTGTGCAAAATATTTTATGAAATGGCAATTTTTTTATTTCTCTTAAACAAGTGAAAATTACAAAACACCTAAGTAGAAATATCTAAATATATCTGTCATTTGTCATTGATACAATTATATTAAAAGGGATTACAACAATATTTTTTACATAAAATCATAAATATTGAATCACATATAAATTATTTAATTCTTACATTAAATAATTTTTCAGAATCATTTCAAACAAGAATCCTGAATCCGGATTTGTCCGCGAAAGAGCAAGCGCAACTTCATCTCGAGGCGAAAGAGCTGTATCTCCGGTATATTGCCGTCTCGCTCCCGTGCGTGTCTCTCCCCGATGCGTTAGAGAGAGAGCTAAGGGATTTGCTCGATACCGGCGTCGATTGTGTTAAACGGTACATTATGTAATGTTTTAATGTTATTATTAATGAAGTCGTAGGTTCGATCTCCGTCTATTTTCTGTCTAGGTCCGCATTTAGCATTCGCTCGTACGGTAAAGGAAAACATCGTGAGGAATTGGAAAAGGAGCAGCTTGCCTTGGACTCGGCGTGTGTCAGCTATAGGAGGCTGATCATCTACTTGCCTCTTAGTTTGACATATAATCGTCAAAATTATACAGAAATCTGAGGCCCAGACCTAAAAAGTGTAGTGCCAATAATTTATTTATTCTTAATTATTAGAAGAGTGGAAATCCTTTTGGGTCTAAATATTTGACAAAAATTAAGGTTTTTGGTGGGCCAAAATTGAATCATGGGTCAGAATTCTTGGATTTTTGGGAAAGGGGGGCAAAAATCCTACTGGACGCCCAAAAATGACAGTAACAGTCTAATAATATTTTGTAAACTTTAGTTAAATTAAATTTAGGATTTCATTAATGCATAATTGCCTTGTTGCAAAATAAGTTCTATTAATGCAATTAAATGCAAATACATAAATGTTTTATTGCTTTCCATTGCGAAAGAAGAATGGCAGTTTTATACCCAGCCCTCTCTCTAGCGGTAATATTGCGATACTGCTTGATACAGCACTTTCTGATATACAACATTTTTTAATGAGGTAACACATGTCTTCGATCAAGATCAACGCCTGGTCATGCATCTCCTAATTCACTTTAATATCGGTAATTCCATATAGACTGATGCATAGTTTTGCCAACAGATGGCACCACATGGGGTTTGCATTCGTAAAATTAATAAATTTATTTATTGTTATCCGATATTTTATAAGTTATTCTGCTATTCGGAGCGGAGAAGAATCCACCAAAGAAGAGATACCTAACATTGGTCCAGCCGATCTTGAGTTATAAGTTGTGTTACTAACACGACTTTATATATTTAACATTACTGTTACACACAAATTTAACTTATAAACGATTCTATTGTTATTGATATCTAAATAATATACGATTTTTTATTTTTAATATTAATCATTTGTTAAGTTGTGCGTGTGCGTCCTGTAAAAGTCTTTTCAACGTGTTTAATTCGTCGTGATAATATACTTAATTATTTGTTGGTATTTCAGTTTACAAACGAGTCGAGCGTTGTACCAAGCGGCGCATCAGTCTCACGCGATGTTGGAGAAAGTCCTCATGCCCAAGTTTTTGCACAGTGAAGAGGTATTATATATTCCAGAATCCAGCATCGCCTTGATAGGTGGAAATATTCCATGGTCCAATTCACTTTCTTTGGCTAACGAACTGTGATCTACTTTGTGAGGTCATTCCTGGGAGATACGACGTCAAATTGCACCGCACCACTGAAATTGCTGCTGCTGTTTGACCATCCCGCAGGCTCGTTTGCCTCAATAAAAAAAAAATCGATTAAGCCACTGTACCTTTGGTATATTTTAACTGACTACAAAAAAGGAGGTTGTCTATGCTGTATAGTTTCTAATTATTTAAAATTTGATTAGTATTTGACGTCTACTTCTTGGAAACTATGTCATTTAATTTAATATCGAAATAAATATAAGATTGACAAAATTTCATCACAATCAGTTTAGTGATTTTTGAGTAAGCCTCCATGCATTGATGGAGGGATTTACATATATATAAAATATAATTAAAAAAGGAGTGGCCCCAGAACCCTTGATCTCATAATGAGCCTTTTGTCGACTTTAATTCTGGCACAATGGTTTCCATACAATGTCTTCGATCACCGAGTTTTAACGGCGCAAGCCTCTAATGGACTCATGAGTGTAGTGTGTGTGAGTCCGTATCGATATTTTTTAATGAGATTATTGACTTCTCTTTCACGTATGTAATTTTATTTAGTGTTCATTATTTAAGGTTTAAAAATGTCCAATTTGTTTCAGTTCTACAGATTATTAATTGGACCAAGGATTCCCACGGGATATCACAAACAATTGACGAAAAGGTATGTACTTAATATCTTGATGTTTCTATATGACCAAAAAACAAATGAAAATCTAAAGTTTTTAATTATTTAATTTATTAAATTGCCATCTTAATTTCTTATATGTAACTACTACACGAACACCCCCAACCTATAGCGAGTATTTTTCTCGATCTCCCTTTCTCACTCTCTCGCAATCCATCTCAATCGCTCTCTCCCTTTTCTTCGACTTAAACGCTGCACATCTTCGTGACGTTTCATCCGTACAATCATTAAAAATTTTGACGATTATTTAACTTGTCCTAATCCTTGGAATTGATTTCTTCTTCAAGTTAATGAAACGCGCCTCGTCCTGCGCCAGATGAAGCAACTCTTCCGCATTTGCAATACCCGTCCACTCCCTAACGTTGCGAAGCCATGACTTCTGCCTTCGACCAACGTCGTTTACCCTGGATTTTACCCAATGGGATTGATTTGCTCCAGTTCAAACAATCAGTTTCACTCAAAACTTGGCGATTAAAAAGAGTGGCGGAGAGTTGCTTGCCAGTTTTTCTTGCCTGCTCTACATCCTTGACTTGCGGACTGGTATTAAATATACATTTAGAATCGATGTAACATCTTTAATGTTGACGATGATAAGTGTACTTTGTTATATATGTATATATTAACTTAAATATATCATTTTTAACGTTTCAGATCTCAAGAAAAGTCTGTGAAACTGGGCACCAAAATTCGCAACGTACTTCGCTCGCAGAATGATGGACAGATCCTGGAGTCGAGCTTACCCGATGATGGACTGGAGAATGTTGATATTTTGAAGTATTTTGATTCTCTGGCTACAGAGGACTCGCTCGGAGACCAGGATCTTAGCACTTATAAGGTGGTGCTGACTAATGTTGAGACTAGACTGGTGAGTTTTGTTAATTTTTAACGCGTTTTGTATTTAAAAAGTAAATAAAAAATGTGTACACATGTAAGAAGTGAAACTTCCTTATGACCTGATTTTTCGAAAAATGATCTACTAGAGGCAACTTTACAGAAATTGCTTGAAAAAAAATTAGATTAAGTTTAACAAAAGGCTTTCATTATCGTAGACATGAATACAAATAATACAATTATTTCATTAAAAATTAATTATTGCCTTATTACTACTAAGATTATAACAGAATTTCATTAATTGTAATAGAATTATTACTTTCATTGATATCGTTATTATATATTTTTGTTATTAATGTCTTCGAATCTCAACGAAGCAATCGTGGTAGGGAAAAGAAAAATGTGACGGTAATTTTTTTTCCAACCGTTAAAGAAGTTTTACTTCAAAAACATGTTAGGCCAGGGCCTCAGATTTCTGTGTTACATGATTATGTGTCAATTTAATAGGCAATAGGTGATCAGCCTCCTGTGTCTGACACACGCCGTCAACTTGGATTTAAGGCAAGTCGGTTTCCTCACGTTACCCTGCATATTCGAGCGAATGTTAAATCCGCCCATAGACAGAAAGTCCATTTGTGCCCAGCCGGCACAATATTTACTATGTCTCTTTCCATCACCGCGTAAAGACTATTCGATAGAACGAGACAATAATACTTTAGGTATAGGTTTCATCAATAAAGTTCATTGTGTGACAATTGACATGACAAGTGTCAGGTATAGAAGAATTAAACTTTTGTTTGAATTAAAAAATTAAATTTAGTGTGTGTTCTACACGAATTATTTAGTTATATAATAAAAGTCATTAAAAATTAAGTACTATAGAGTATACAATTTAATTTAACTGTAATTTATGTCAAACTGCGATTAAATCGGTTATTACAGCAAGCCCCGCCCCGTCGCGGCCCAGTAAGAGTTTTCAGAGTCGCAGTACATCAGATGAGACCGGGAGAAACTGCGAATTTCTTCACTGTGGACAGAACTGAACATGATTTCCACTTATTGAGGAGTAAACTACAGGAGTTCCATGGAGACAGACTGCTGGCGCATCTACCTTTACCTTCTAGGAGGTAAACCAAATAACTCGAACTATATCTCCAAATTGGATTTCTAATCTACAGAGGCCTTACTACTTACTATCAGGCCCGCTGCGCGTACGCACTCATTCACACACTCACTCGGTCACTCATTTTTAATGTGTGACACTAAAAATTTGTTTTACTTTTTTAAACATATACCATGCACCACGGAATATTTTTTTTTATACACCACATTCACAATATACGATTTTCATCACAACCCTGTATAATACTTAATTCAGCGGTGTGTGTGTGTGTGTGATGGTGTGAAAGTGTGGATGTTCTCTTTTTTTAAGAACAGGGGGCAAACGGGCAGGAGGCTCTCTTGATGTTAAGTGATACCGCCGTCCATGGACACACAATGCCAGAGGCCTTGCCGGCCTTTTAAGAATTGGTACGCTGTCTTGATGACGCTGGTGCGCGACAGAAACCTTAAGTCGCTCTTTTGTCGGACGGACGTCGAGGTGATACGGGTGGACTTCCGTATCCGGCCTTGACGTCCGATGGGGAAACTAAGAATAACGAACGTATCTAAGCGTACAAACATCTTGAGGAATTATTTTGAAATTTCAGAGACAACAGCCCGCTAGAAACACTGAGATACAAATATGAAGATTTCCTTCAACGAATTCTCCAAATAACACTTCTGCAAACGAGTGAATTGTTGTACCTATTTCTGACTGTGGACACGGATTTCTCGCTCGTGGTCCAGGCTTCGACTCTCAACGTGGGCACGGATTTGGGGAACATTTATCAGTCGGTCGCGCATCGGCTGAGAAAGGAAAAGGGGCAGCATTTGGAGAGTTTTTTGAGGAATTTTCTCATTTCGTCAGACAAGGAGCGTTATCAGGCGCTGTGAGTATTCTTTTATCTCTTATTGTATGTTAATTTAGCGAATATCCAGTTGATAAAAAGGCCTGGGACTAGTGCTGGGCAGGTTACTTCTAATTAATTTGCTATATTTGTTTTAAATATTGTAGTATTGTTTGATGATTTGCTTTTTAAAAAGAGTACCGAGAGTTTTTTACGCCGGCTTTTTCTCTTGGGCTACACCCTCTGTCTTCTTTGCCGATGATTAGGGATGTCTGCGATACAAATTTAATGACGTGGAATAAGTGATACCTTGATGATCTTATGTTCTAAAATAAACGTATTTTTATTATTTTATTAGAAATTTATTATTTTGCAAAGAGCAAACATTTTCTACCCTCGAAGTAAACAATTGTATGATGTAGTAACATCATTGTCTTGACAGGTCAAAATCCACAATATTTTTCTTTGGCCAAACCATCCTCTAAGGTTTTTCAACCAAGACGTCTGCTGCCTCGTCTAGAGTCAAACAAACCTTACCTTTGCAGAAAACAAGGCACCCGTGATGTGGAAGAGGCGCAAGAAGTGAACGAAAACGTATCGGAAGTGGTGGTTCGGAAACGTAACGGGCGTAATATTAAAAACCGGACTTTTGGGAATAATTTCGACGTTCGGCCTCAACTCTCGGATCGAGATATGGTTTATCAGCAAAATGTGGTTGGGTTCACGCAATGTCTTATGTATATATGTGAGTTTAAACTTATTTTTTTTAATTTATATCTCATTATAAAACATGGGCTAAATGTGCCAGGTTTGTAACCATGGTAAGGGTTGTTTTTGTAAGGGCAACCAAAGTACTATATATAGTCCACCTTGTTTTACTAAGGATATATTTTATGGGATTAAAACAGGTTTGGTTACTATTCCTGCTAAAGCTATCGGATCAATACAGTAATCTTATATCACGGTCGATAGGTGCCGCGTTGTAGTAGTCTCGCATAACGCTTTTGTAGGACCTCATATACAGCGTTATATGCAAACGATTCACGTTTAACACGTTTCGTCAAAAGGGAAGGCGAATATAGTATGTTATGAACGAAATATGTGCAAATAAATTATACATATAGAAATATAACGTGCAAATCCCGCGTTATATGGAGGTTAGCCCGTGTTATACGAGGGACTAATATCGCGTAATATGAAAAAGCCTTAACGCTATTTTAAAATTGTTTAAAAAAACCGTGTGACACTCGGTGACTGCGGCGATTGAGCTATTACATTGCATTTTTTATCAACTTAAGCAATTACAATTATTTCTTTTTTTTATTTCTGCAGTATTTTTTTTCTTTGATGTTAATTTAATCTGCCACTCTACCAGACTCAGACTTACACGCCTATATAATCTGTCTAACTCTAATACGTACCGCCGCGCTTACGCTACGTCACCGAACTCGTCAGAGAGATGTGAATACGCACTACGCACCAATCGCGCTAGACCGATCTGAGACGCAGTATGCGTTCTATCCCGCTCTAACGCATATTGGGCGCACTTTTATTACGTCATCGTTAGGTTTTTTATTTTTGTTACGGAATTTCTTGATTCGGTCGCCGCGCTCAAAGCCTATGGAATAGCTTAAAAATATACTATATGATAAAACTCGATAATTTATTTTATTTCTTTACTTATTTAATAGAAAACTATTTAATTTCAGTAATAAAAGTAATAAAAACGCGCAGCTTTTTACTGGGTGTGGTTGGGAATGTACTCTCCATATCTCGTGATCTCGTGGACAGAGCATGTTGCTTTGCGCTGAATAGGAGCCTCTCGGACTTGCTGAGTGAGAGGAGGCTCGCTCATCTGATACGATTGGGGCATGGTGAGTTATTTTCTATATTGCTTTTATCATAATACCTTGGATTTAATGCACCCCGCTGGCTCTGCTGGACCCATCGTTATAGTCCATCTACGTTCCCTGGGGTACCGTGAGTGTATGGATACCTCAGTGGGCTCGCGAGTGCGTTGCCGGCTTTTTTAAGTAACAGGAGGCAAACGAAAGGAGGCCAATTTGATGTTAAGTGACACCACCGCTCATAGATGCTCTCGACGTCAGTGGGCTCGCGAGTGCGTTGCCGGTCTTTTTATGTAACAGGGCAAACGAAGGAGGCTCATTTGATGTTAAGCGATACCATCTACACCAATACACATTTCTTTTCAGGTATACTTTTCAGTAAGCGCACATCACCAAGAAACGATGCAGTGAAACAACGCTTCACGGCCAGATCACGAGTGGAGTCCGCGATCTGCGCACGCGCAACCTTCGCTTTAGGACCAGGACTGCCTCGCGCTGCGCTCAACGCATTTGAAATTTTGCAGAATCCGTTGCTTAACAAACAGGTTAAATATTATTTTATTCAAATAAAAACTCTCATTACACGAGACTAGATATTTTTCTTTATATGTTGATAAGAGTCGACTTAGGGTCCTTCAAGAAAAGAGCGTACGAATTCTTGAAAGGCTGGCTACGCACTTGCGTACGTGCTGGCAATGTGAGTGTCCATGGATGGTTGTATTACTTAACATCAGGTGCGCCTCCTGCCGTTTGCCTCCAAAAAAGTGCGTGCGTGCGTACAAAGTACAGATGTCAGAAGTAAATTAATTGTAGCTAAGGTAAAAGCCGCAATAGATGATCATATAGCAGTAAATGATCACTCCATGTTTGTATATATATATATATATTCGCCCTGATTACACACTAAACGTGCTAATGATAATATAAATAAATAAAAATCTGCGTTTACTTTTATGCGACCGAATTGCTATCTAAAGTTCTAATTTGTAACTACTTAACTAATACATGGCAATGGCGCGTATTTTTTCTCGATCTCCCTTAGTCTCTCTCTCAATCTTTCTCATAATAGCTCTCTCGCACCTCTGGCTCCTAGGCACTGTGCGTGATGCCGTGTTCTCTCTATCTCTTTTTCTCACTTGCTCGGTCCCTACTTTCGCCCTTTTTCACTCTCTCAATCTCTCAATCGGTCTCATGCCCTTTTCTTCAACAAAAACGTTGCACATCTTCGTGACGTTCCGTAAAAATTTTACCCTCATGCGCCTAAAGAAATTTTTACAATCATGATCAATAATATATCTCCTGTTTCAGCTGGTGTACAACCTGTTGGACCTGTGCGTACTGGAGCTGTTCCCCGAACTACGGAGTGAGAGCAGATGAGTGTCAAATGAATCCACCAAGACATAGTTCGGTGTATTTGTGAATTCCACGTGAACCAAACGTATTTAATTGTAAATAAATATATTTTATTATGTAATTTTTCGGATAGTCTGACGTGATTAATATTCTGTATGAGCCAAATAAATTATTTTCATATTATCGAATATTGAGTTTTATTAACGTATTACTAAGAAACCAATGGGAGGGAGAAGTAGGAGTTATAGAAGCAGAAAAATCATTTTTTAATACAGTTGCTCAAAAAGTGGCATATTGCAGGGACGTATAGCGTTCGGTAAGAGGGCTATTACACACTCGTGCTTTTTCTTTACCGCTAGTGCGTTAACATTCCCAACTGTCAAAATAATGTCTATTAAAAAGAAAAAAACCAATTACGAAGGTTTTCCTAAAAAAAATCATAGAAGTTTCTATGATTCACGCAAATACTTTAAAAAGAAGCTACTAATTTGTTTCAATATCAGATTTAATGGTTGGATTCAATGAGTTAGGTTTGGTTTCTTTTCATTTCATATCAATAAAAATATTCTACTGAAGACTTGGCTGTATGGGCGAAGTTCCCTTTGCCTACCCAGAATGGGTAGAAAGAAAAAAATTTGCTCATATTCTTTGACGGTTGGCGCCATTTTCCAAAAATGTAATTTCACAAACAAATTGAGTAATTTCGACGATATTTTATTTGAATTAATATCACCCGAACTCAGTATAATTTCACAAAATGCTTCGGAGAACATTTTACCGGAAACGTAAAGTCGCTACATATCTACGTGCAACGAATTTATTGCGTGGAGAGAAGAGAAAAAAAAGCAAATAGTTTTATTAAATTCATTGCAACTTGTCTCGACTGTCAACCCTCACCTTCCGGGCAGGCTTCCGCACTTGTAATGAAATATGTGTACTATATTCATGTAGGTAACATAATAACAACACTTACGACAATTACTCAACTAAGCATGCTACGCTGCACTTTTTGACAGTACATTTAAAGAAGACAAAATCCAGAAGCTTACCAACAAATGTTTTATAAACAGAGAACACAACTTGATAATGTTGTGAAAGCCAGTTTTATACTTAGCTTAAAATCGTTTATCTCAGTTTATTTTCATTTATTTTCGTTTATGTTCATTTATTTTCGTTTATGTTCATTTATTTTCCTTTATGTTCATTTATTTTCGTTTATTTTCGTTTATGTTCATTTATTTCCGTTTATGTTCATTTATTTTCGTTTATGTTCATTTATTTTCGTTTATGTTCATTTATTTTCGTTTATGTTCATTTATTTTCGTTTATGTTCGTTTATTTTCATTTATTTTCGTTTATGTTCATTTATTTTCGTTTATGTTCATTTATTTTCGTTTATGTTCATTTATTTTCGTTTATGTTCATTTATTTTCGTTTATGTTCATTTATTTTTCGTTTATTTTCGTTTATGTTCATTTATTTTCGTTTATGTTCATTTATTTTCGTTTATGTTCATTTATTTTCGTTGTTCGTTTATTTTCGTTTATGTTCATTTATTTTCGTTTATGTTCATTTATTTTCGTTTATGTTCATTTATTTTCGTTTATGTTCATTTATTTTCCTTTATGTTCATTTATTTTCCTTTATGTTCATTTATTTTCGTTTATTTTCGTTTATGTTCATTTATTTCCGTTTATGTTCATTTATTTTCGTTTATGTTCATTTATTTTCGTTTATGTTCATTTATTTTCGTTTATGTTCATTTATTTTCGTTTATGTTCGTTTATTTTCATTTATTTTCGTTTATGTTCATTTCTTTTCCTTTATGTTCATTTATTTTCGTTTATTTTCGTTTATGTTCATTTATTTCCGTTTATGTTCATTTATTTTCGTTTATGTTCATTTATTTTCGTTTATGTTCATTTATTTTCGTTTATGTTCATTTATTTTCGTTTATGTTCGTTTATTTTCCTTTATGTTCATTTATTTTCGTTTATTTTCGTTTATGTTCATTTATTTCCGTTTATGTTCATTTATTTTCGTTTATGTTCATTTATTTTCGTTTATGTTCATTTATTTTCGTTTATGTTCATTTATTTTCGTTTATGTTCGTTTATTTTCATTTATTTTCGTTTATGTTCATTTATTTTCCTTTATGTTCATTTATTTTCGTTTATTTCCGTTTATGTTCATTTATTTTCGTTTATGTTCATTTATTTTCGTTTATGTTCATTTATTTTCGTTTATGTTCATTTATTTTCGTTTATGTTCATTTATTTTCGTTTATGTTCGTTTATTTTCGTTTATTTTCGTTTATGTTCATTTATTTTCGTTTATGTTCATTTATTTTCGTTTATTTTCGTTTATGTTCATTTATTTTCGTTTATGTTCATTTATTTTCGTTTATGTTCATTTATTTTCGTTTATGTTCATTTATTTTCGTTTATGTTCGTTTATTTTCATTTATTTTCGTTTATGTTCATTTATTTTCGTTTATGTTCATTTATGTTCGTTTATGTTCATTTATTTTCGTTTATGTTCATTTATTTTCGTTTATGTTCATTTATTTTCGTTTATGTTCATTTATTTTCGTTTATGTTCGTTTATTTTCGTTTATGTTCGTTTATTTTCGTTTATGTTCATTTATTTTCGTTTATGTTCATTTATTTTCGTTTATGTTCATTTATTTTCGTTTATGTTCATTTATTTTCGTTTATGTTCATTTATTTTCGTTTATATTGGTGTTTTCGTTTATTTTCATGTATCTTCGTTTTTCAATCGATAAACGAAAATACACATCGATATCTGTAGGTCGCATTCTATCTTTTATAAATAAAAATAAAACACAAAAATTGACGAATATAATTTTATTAGTGCACAATACAAAATTATATCAACATAAAACTACATCACAAAATAACAAAACCTGCTCCGTTGCAAATAAGCGTTAACAATTAATTTTACATATAAAAATATAAAATTGAATTAGAAAATCTCTAGAATAAAATATGTATAAAAATTTAATATAATAACTAATATTTCAAATATACATGAAAATTTAGTACGTTAAATAGTAGAACTTTTATGTACGACTCGTTATATATAAATAAGTTTAAATTAAAGTACGACACGGTCCGTCCACTATAAGCGTGTAGCTTTCTTTTGACAAATGTCATTTGTCAATCCTCAAAGCCGATCTTGGAATGTTGTTGTTCAATGTTCAGTTTAAACAGTTTTATTTTCAAGACAACTTATAACTTATATATATATTAAAATAATGGAAGCTTCAAAAGATTTAACAGAGTTTTAACTCATATATTAATCAAATTTATTGGATTTTGACACAGTTTCTGAATTACGCCGCCACTAGAACGCTACGTTACAAGAACTAAAGCATAGATCTATCTTCCCATTAGGCCAACAATTACGCTACGACAAACATTGTCTATCTCTTTTTTACATATATGGCTGACGTTAGAAAGTACAGGACAGACATGTCCCTGTGTTATTATATTCTATTCTAAGTACTTCACAGGCTGTATTGAATTGTTTAAAACACGAGGTTCCAGCAATCAAGGCGCCAAATTTTACAAGTGGATAGTTATTTTAAAAATGGACATCTGTAATCGGTTTATAAGATTCACATACATGCCGAAATATCTCTTCTCAAAGTCGTATATATACCAGAATTATATAAAAAAATGTTTCGAGTATTACTTTTCATATGAAATAGGTTACAAATGACAGAAAAATCCTTGGCATATGACATCGTGAATAAAAGTTCTACATCCAATAAATGAATATACGTTAGAAAAATGTTAGAAGATGGCAACACGCGGTGAACACTCAATATATTAGGTAGAAAGAAAAAAATTTGCTCATATTCTTTGACGGTTGGCGCCATTTTCCAAAAATGTAATTTCACAAACAAATTGAGTAATTTCGACGATATTTTATTTGAATTAATATCACCCGAACTCAGTATAATTTCACAAAATGCTTCGGAGAACATTTTACCGGAAACGTAAAGTCGCTACATATCTACGTGCAACGAATTTATTGCGTGGAGAGAAGAGAAAAAAAAGCAAATAGTTTTATTAAATTCATTGCAACTTGTCTCGACTGTCAACCCTCACCTTCCGGGCAGGCTTCCGCACTTGTAATGAAATATGTGTACTATATTCATGTAGGTAACATAATAACAACACTTACGACAATTACTCAACTAAGCATGCTACGCTGCACTTTTTGACAGTACATTTAAAGAAGACAAAATCCAGAAGCTTACCAACAAATGTTTTATAAACAGAGAACACAACTTGATAATGTTGTGAAAGCCAGTTTTATACTTAGCTTAAAATCGTTTATCTCAGTTTATTTTCATTTATTTTCGTTTATGTTCATTTATTTTCGTTTATGTTCATTTATTTTCCTTTATGTTCATTTATTTTCGTTTATTTTCGTTTATGTTCATTTATTTCCGTTTATGTTCATTTATTTTCGTTTATGTTCATTTATTTTCGTTTATGTTCATTTATTTTCGTTTATGTTCATTTATTTTCGTTTATGTTCGTTTATTTTCATTTATTTTCGTTTATGTTCATTTATTTTCGTTTATGTTCATTTATTTTCGTTTATGTTCATTTATTTTCGTTTATGTTCATTTATTTTCGTTTATGTTCATTTATTTTTCGTTTATTTTCGTTTATGTTCATTTATTTTCGTTTATGTTCATTTATTTTCGTTTATGTTCATTTATTTTCGTTGTTCGTTTATTTTCGTTTATGTTCATTTATTTTCGTTTATGTTCATTTATTTTCGTTTATGTTCATTTATTTTCGTTTATGTTCATTTATTTTCCTTTATGTTCATTTATTTTCCTTTATGTTCATTTATTTTCGTTTATTTTCGTTTATGTTCATTTATTTCCGTTTATGTTCATTTATTTTCGTTTATGTTCATTTATTTTCGTTTATGTTCATTTATTTTCGTTTATGTTCATTTATTTTCGTTTATGTTCGTTTATTTTCATTTATTTTCGTTTATGTTCATTTCTTTTCCTTTATGTTCATTTATTTTCGTTTATTTTCGTTTATGTTCATTTATTTCCGTTTATGTTCATTTATTTTCGTTTATGTTCATTTATTTTCGTTTATGTTCATTTATTTTCGTTTATGTTCATTTATTTTCGTTTATGTTCGTTTATTTTCCTTTATGTTCATTTATTTTCGTTTATTTTCGTTTATGTTCATTTATTTCCGTTTATGTTCATTTATTTTCGTTTATGTTCATTTATTTTCGTTTATGTTCATTTATTTTCGTTTATGTTCATTTATTTTCGTTTATGTTCGTTTATTTTCATTTATTTTCGTTTATGTTCATTTATTTTCCTTTATGTTCATTTATTTTCGTTTATTTCCGTTTATGTTCATTTATTTTCGTTTATGTTCATTTATTTTCGTTTATGTTCATTTATTTTCGTTTATGTTCATTTATTTTCGTTTATGTTCGTTTATTTTCGTTTATTTTCGTTTATGTTCATTTATTTTCGTTTATGTTCATTTATTTTCGTTTATGTTCATTTATTTTCGTTTATTTTCGTTTATGTTCATTTATTTTCGTTTATGTTCATTTATTTTCGTTTATGTTCATTTATTTTCGTTTATGTTCATTTATTTTCGTTTATGTTCGTTTATTTTCATTTATTTTCGTTTATGTTCATTTATTTTCGTTTATGTTCATTTATGTTCGTTTATGTTCATTTATTTTCGTTTATGTTCATTTATTTTCGTTTATGTTCATTTATTTTCGTTTATGTTCATTTATTTTCGTTTATGTTCGTTTATTTTCGTTTATGTTCGTTTATTTTCGTTTATGTTCATTTATTTTCGTTTATGTTCATTTATTTTCGTTTATGTTCATTTATTTTCGTTTATGTTCATTTATTTTCGTTTATGTTCATTTATTTTCGTTTATATTGGTGTTTTCGTTTATTTTCATGTATCTTCGTTTTTCAATCGATAAACGAAAATACACATCGATATCTGTAGGTCGCATTCTATCTTTTATAAATAAAAATAAAACACAAAAATTGACGAATATAATTTTATTAGTGCACAATACAAAATTATATCAACATAAAACTACATCACAAAATAACAAAACCTGCTCCGTTGCAAATAAGCGTTAACAATTAATTTTACATATAAAAATATAAAATTGAATTAGAAAATCTCTAGAATAAAATATGTATAAAAATTTAATATAATAACTAATATTTCAAATATACATGAAAATTTAGTACGTTAAATAGTAGAACTTTTATGTACGACTCGTTATATATAAATAAGTTTAAATTAAAGTACGACACGGTCCGTCCACTATAAGCGTGTAGCTTTCTTTTGACAAATGTCATTTGTCAATCCTCAAAGCCGATCTTGGAATGTTGTTGTTCAATGTTCAGTTTAAACAGTTTTATTTTCAAGACAACTTATAACTTATATATATATTAAAATAATGGAAGCTTCAAAAGATTTAACAGAGTTTTAACTCATATATTAATCAAATTTATTGGATTTTGACACAGTTTCTGAATTACGCCGCCACTAGAACGCTACGTTACAAGAACTAAAGCATAGATCTATCTTCCCATTAGGCCAACAATTACGCTACGACAAACATTGTCTATCTCTTTTTTACATATATGGCTGACGTTAGAAAGTACAGGACAGACATGTCCCTGTGTTATTATATTCTATTCTAAGTACTTCACAGGCTGTATTGAATTGTTTAAAACACGAGGTTCCAGCAATCAAGGCGCCAAATTTTACAAGTGGATAGTTATTTTAAAAATGGACATCTGTAATCGGTTTATAAGATTCACATACATGCCGAAATATCTCTTCTCAAAGTCGTATATATACCAGAATTATATAAAAAAATGTTTCGAGTATTACTTTTCATATGAAATAGGTTACAAATGACAGAAAAATCCTTGGCATATGACATCGTGAATAAAAGTTCTACATCCAATAAATGAATATACGTTAGAAAAATGTTAGAAGATGGCAACACGCGGTGAACACTCAATATATTATTTCTAAATATTTCCCCTATTTTAAGAGTAATATTTGAACTATATTTTCTACGAGTTACAATAAACGTACACAAATATTAAGGAACATAAGGAAGACATTGATAAATTAATGTATGATTGGCTCTGAGAGAAATAAAGGTTCGCGTTGCGGCTGAGACCTCAAAGATAATTTCTTCTTATAGTGCCATCTCCTTTCGAAAGGTTGGCAGTTTGAGATGCGCTTCTGAACATTGACTGGTTATTCAACCTTACCATTGACTAAGATGCTTCAACCAAGACAGAACAGAACGAAAAATCAATTTGTTTTTTTATAGAACAGGGGGCAAACGGGCAGGAGGCTCACCTGGTGTTCAGTGATACCATCCCACCAATGGACACTTTGGATGTCAGATGCCTCGCGAGTGTGTTGCCAGCCTTTAATGAATTGGTACGCTTTTTTCATGACCCTAAGTCAAATTGGTTCGAAAATACTTAAGTTGGGCAGCTGAATCCACAAATTCCTGTATATCTATGCTTACAAACAAGAGAAAAAAACAAAAACGATCGAAATTAATAGGAATCGTAGATATTTCTAGAAAAGTCTATATATGTCGGGTGTGTGCCATCATCGCAACGCAAACCGCCATTACTTACTCGGTGAATTCATTAATGATCAAGTTAACTGGTAATAATATATTTAAATCAACTATATCTGTAATTTATAAGCGAAAATAATAACTATATAGTCTATATATAATCTAAATATCGACAAAAACACGGTAAAAACGGTTTTAATTTTAACTACTCATCTTACAGACTAGAAATTTAACCCATTCGTAATATTGAGATCACTAGATTTGTACAAATAAACTTTGGAGTAAATCTTTAATTTTTTTCTTTAATATAAAAAATGGTTTCTAGTATAGATTTGACATTTATTCAATAGCGTTAATATATGTTTTATATTAACATGATATTTTATCAATCTAAAATTATATCTAGATATATATATGTCTAATAAAAAATATCTGAACAAGACAATCTATCTATCTCTAAATATTTTAAAAAAATTACAAGAAATACCATTTACGGCGTCCAGTTAAAACTAACTGTATTCCGTAAACATTGAATACACAACAATAATTGGCACGAATCGTGTATTTTGTATTCCATTATAATGAACAAAAAAATGAAACATTTATATATTATATTATATTAATTCCAAAAAGAAAGTACTGTATGTAAGTTTGTCCATAAATTTCTTGGTAACTAATGTTCATAGTTCATTTATTAGAATTAGGTATAAACTCAAACAGTCAAAGTTTCATTAAAAACGGTTCAATCGTTTTTGAGATAACCACGAATCTATATCGATATTGGCTTAAAGTCGATTTAAATATGTTTATATCAGATTAATAACATCTCGATAAATCTTAGACACATCAACATATGAGTCTACTAGAATCAAAAACCGCAATGTCCATAATAAATCAAAATTGTGTTATCTATGCCATATTAATCTCCAGATTTAAAAAAATATTTTTGTGCTTTCCAAATGTAGCCGAAACCGCAATGTCCAATAGAAATTAATGTTTAAAAATCAATGTTTGCCACAAAATCAGCATTGTCCGCTTGCGTATGTATCCAAACTAGCATAGTCCATCACAGCCAATCACGATCGTCCGCTGTCGTGAAAAACAGTATGGCGGATTATGGTGTTTAGTGACATCAGACGGCTCGTATTATTTCATTTTTAACATTGTAAAACTGATTTCTAAGTTTTAAAATAAAGTTAAATAAGAACTATGGAATGTTATCCCCAAGTGGTTGATAATAAAAATGCAAGAAAACGACGAGTTGTTCGTGCAAATTGGAAGAAAAACAAGGAAAAAAACGACCGGTAAGTATTGTCAAACTACATAATTTTGATACATGTTTTTTTATAAATTTATTTTTTATGGATGATACCTACTATCCGTGTATCAAAACTTTTCACATTGGGGTAAATTTTTCTATAAAATTCCAACAGCTAATGGTATGGCATACTTCGTCATTAATAATAATCATTTGATTCTTCGACTTCATTTCGTGTCTGTAAAAAACCAATATTTGAATAAAACTTTCAGATTAAATGTATAAAGTAACTAACCTAGGAGTAATGTTGCGTTTAGTTTTTTTCTGTTTTCAAGGACTTTCGACATTGCAGTTTTCAATACGTTAACCATGAAAAGAGTTAAAATGCTCCAGAAACAAAAGAGTGTTCAGTAGTGGTCGGTTAATCTATATTAATATTTTAAATAGGAACAGTTGTATATTTTTTGTTTGCTTGATTGATTGCCATAAACTCAAAAACTACTGGTCCTAATCTAAAAATTATTTTTGTGTTGGATAGTGCGTATTTATCGAGAAAAACCAATGGGCCATAATACAACACCACGCTGCGCTCAATTATCCATCCATTCAATAAAAGCAGACTAAATATTTATGTTTCATAAATTTTGTTGTTTCAGATACACTGCAAAGGACTTACCTGTTAAGCCATCCTGTTCGCATAAAGACAAAAAGCTGAAATGCTCCGGTATTAGTATGAATGACCTACAATCTTTTCATGGATCATTTTATGCTGTTACGGATAAAGTAAAACAAGATCTGTTCATACTGAAACATGTAGTAGCTGTACAAACAAAACGCCGTCGTCCCAGGTCAAATTCCACGCGTTATAAACCTAGAGATATGCAAAGGATGTACAGGATTTATTATAAATCTCAAAAAAAGATGGTATTCGTTTGCCAAAAACTTTTTTTGCAAACATTGCGCATAAAAAGGTATCGCGTAGAAAATGTGATAAAAAATTATTACTTAAAAGGCCAAGTTCCAAAAGAAAACCGCGGTGGTGACCATAAATCCCATAAGTACAAAGATAGAAAACAAAGTGTAATTTCATTTATAAAAACGTTCAAATGCTCTGAAGTTCACTATTGCAGGGGCAATACTAAGCGTATTTATTTACCATCTGAATTGAGCATAAATAAAATGGCCAAGCTATACAACGATCAAGCAGCTAATCATTTGAAAGTTAAACGCTTATATTTCCGGAACATATTTAATACTTGTTTTAATTTGGGATTTGGCTCACCACGTGTTGATGTATGTTCAACGTGCTTGCAGTTATCCGAAAAAATTAAAGTGGCGACTGAGACTGATAAAAATCAGCTCATGTCGCAAAAAACTGTGCACAAGAGACGTGCCAAAGCATTTTTCACTATGTTAAAGGAAGAAGATCCTTCACTAAAGATAATTTCATTTGATTGTCAAAAAAATATGGTGTTACCTAAAATTCCGGATCAAAGCACATACTATTCGAGACAACTATATTTTTTTAATTTCACAATAGTAGAAGGCAATTCAAATTCACCGTTGACAAGTCAAAATGTATTTAGTTATTGTTGGACGGAGGATGAATTTGCAAAAGATGCAAATCTAATATCATCAGCTGTTTATCATCAACTTTGTAATACTGTTTTCACACCAGAATGTAATACACTTCGCATTATGGCCGACGGGTGCGGCGGTCAAAATAAAAATTCAATTTTGATAGCAATGCTTTCAAAATGGTTGATCCATAATGCACCAATGGAAATTAAACTTGTAGAAATTGTGTTCCCCGTAGTGGGACACTCATTTCTTCCAGCTGATCGAGTTTTTGCTCATATTGAAAAGCAGCTGCGAAAAATGGAGAATATAATAAATCCGAGTGAATATATAGACGTCATAAGTCAACATGCTACGGTCATCAATGTAGCAACAACATGTCAAATCTTCGACTGGAAAAGCGAGGTAAAAGATAAATTTAAAAACATTGGAAGCTGGCATGTGCCTTTTTCCAAATGTAAAAGATTTTACTTAAAAAGAGCCAGCAGACATAATGATATGGTTGGACTTCGTGGAGAACTGCACTATAGACAAGACTTAGGTCAATATAAAAATATTTGCAAAAAAAATAAAACTTCTGCTATGATTTCACCACGTATAATTACAAAAGGAATGGCTGTTAAACCGTTAAAACTGAGGGACGTCAGCAAATTGCTTAAGACTCATTATGGTGATGATTGGCGCAGCTTAGATAACTTGGAATATTTTGCTCGAGTGGTGCCACAAGACATTTTGGTAAATGCCGATGATGATGAAGCAGACGATGAAAATCCCGAACAGTCGATGTGTGAAGTACAAGCGGAACTGCCGTCATTGATAATTTAGTTTTGAAGCTAACTCTTGAAAAATAAACATAACTTTAGTAAACACTAGTTTTTTTTATTATTTCATATAATGAAAAGCAGAATTTTGAAATCCGATCAGTATTTTTTGAGTTTATTCGTTACAAACAAACAATCAAATCTTTCCTGGTAATAATATTAGTATAGGTATAGATTAGTAAAGATATAGAAAATTCGACGCACACCCGTGCGCGCCGAAGCGGGTCGCTAGTTGTAGATAAAATAGTTTGTTACATTAAGTAGGTATGCAAACTACTCAAGTATCAAAACTTTTTGAGCATATAACATTGAGGATATGTATACTTCAAAATTAGCAAAGTCCAACGACCTATGCAACAAAAGCAGCAAAGTCCACCTGTATATTTCAGAACCCGCTATGTCCAAACTTTAAAGTAAATTTTATTGTAATTACATTGTAAAATCCCTAACTTTTAATAATACGTAATAACCAGAAGGTAATCTGCAGCAATTCTCAATACAATTACAGTTACTAATAGCAAGCGAATAATTTATAATCTTTTTATTATGATTTGTGAGCAAAACTCTAAAGTGGACATTGCTGTTTTTGATTCTAGTAGACTCATATATATTATTGACACATAGTTTTATATCTTTTGCGTGACTTTATTCGTCCATTTAACCGTAAAAGGCTTATCCAAATTGATATTAACGTCAATCTTCAACACCTTCGTCGGCTTGTCGTACGTGAAACTGGTCGAGACGTTGTTGAGTGTGACGGTTTTGATGAGATTTTGACCCAGTACCCTGATTGTATCGACGGCGGGTACCCCATACCCCCACCATTGGATGAAACTGGTCAACTCGTTTTCCTTCAACTTGAATATAATATGGCTGTATTTCTCTTCTTCGTAGCTGTCTGCGAATTTATGAACGGCTTTACGTCTGTTCGTTACCATGGTAACCGTACTTTATTTACGTCTGTTCGTTACCATGGTAACCGTACTTTATTTACGTCCAATTCCGTCTTTATTTATGCTAATTTGAAATAACTATAATTTCTTTCGTGAATAAACTCCAATGACAGAATTAATCAGGGCAAAAGTACTCCTCAGTTCATTATCAGTAGATACAGTAAAAAAAATGCATTTTTGAAGTCATATTTCTTTTGGCGCGAAAAATTATGAGAGTAATTTTTTACGATGCGCGCGCACATCGTCACAAAAAACCGACACCCTAATGTTAGCTATCCTAAACATTTTAGTTTTATCTATTGTTAGTGTAGTTTTTCAGAAACGTAAAAATTTTGAAAATATTTTTATCTTGTTACGCCAAAGAAGTATAACTTCCAACGAGTATACATGATTACACACACGTTTTTTATATTAAGTACACACATGACGTCATTATACAAGTTTAAAATTTGCAACACAATTTTTCAAAAAACAATCAACTCACTTTGCCTATCAGACAAACATACAAAAGTACATAATAATCACTACATTTCAACATTCTGAATAAAATTTCTAACAAATTTAAATTAAAACAAAACATAAACTCACTCAAGCTATCCCCGTCGTCCCAGTATAATTCTCCCCTGGCAACCCCGGCCGTATCCGGAACGAGCAGCAACTGTATGGGCAAGCTGCGAGTGTTGCTAGTAGTTACGGGACCTTTAGCTGGCGGATCTTGTAAAGGCAGGATGGCACCACCCTGAAAATTATTAAAACAACTATTTATAAATATAGCCTTTATTTAACAATCCTTTAAGTTACATTTTATCCTACTTCTACTCTATACACTACTTATGCTTATTAACGAAATTAAATTAAGGTAAATGTAAATATTATCATATAATTTCCCATTAGACACCGGTTTCTTGATTGTCTTGCTTTTCAGCATAGGCCTCCCCAAGCGTTCTCCACAAAGATCTATCTCTTGCTTTCCTCATCCATGTGGCTCTTGCCACCTTTTTAATATCATCTTCCCATCAACGATGCTGTCTACCTTTACTTCTCGTTTTATGTCTAGGGCACCATTCCATAACTTCTTTGGTCCATTTTTCCGTATTGCTTCTTATCAAATGCCCGGCCCATTTTTGGCCCAAAATTGTGATAAGAGAAACTTCAGATACAGAAAAAAAAAGAAAGAGAGAAAACTATTTATAACGCGCGAACAAAAAAAAACGATTTTATATCGACATGAAAGTTTTTCACATAGTATATACGTGTTACACAAAAAAAACATAAATAATTTTATAATTCATGCTCCAACGTCCGACTCTCATCCCTGAGGTCGTAGGTTCGATCCCTGGCACATATGGACATTTCTATGTGCGCATTCAACATTCGCTCGATTTGGGAATGGCACATTATTATATATTTTTTATTAAAATAAACCTTACAAATATTGTATATTATTAAAAATATAAATTTGTTTAAGGTGAATATAAATAATGCCTACAGGTTCAAAGTTAATGACGTGGAATAAGTGATACATTGATGATCTTATGTTCCAAAATAAACGTATTTTATTTTTTTTTTAAAAGTGCCTGCGTACAGAAGTGACACTTCTGTCATATGTACTTTTTTATTTTGCGGCTTTTTATATTGCGGTAGAATTGCCATCTAATATGTAACTACTAAACGAATACATCAACCAATAGCGTGTATTTTTCTCGATGTCCCTTTCTCACTCTCTCTCAATCGTTATCAATCGCTCTCTCCCGTTCGTTGTAACGTTCCGTAAAAATTTTACCCTCATGCGCCTAAAGAAGTTTCACTTCAAAAATATCACGAACCATTTTTATGGACGACAATAATCGCCTGCACCGATTTTAATTTTTTTAAATATTTTGGTGCAAAAACAGAAAACAGAATAATTAAATACATACAGCTTATACACACTAAACCACATTTGAAAACCTGAAGTACAATTACATCTGTACATTTTAGTGGCATCTTCAGTGCTGGTTGACTAAATATTAACCATTACATACTGTTGGTATACAATATACATATATTAAACTTAATGAATATGGTGTAATGGCCGCAGCTCCTTACAAACATTGTGTAAAAAAAACTTGGCGATTAAAAAGAGTGGCGGAGAGTTTATTGCCAGTTCTTCTCTTCCGTTCTACGCCCATGATTTGAGAACTGGCAGTATATGTAAAATTAGAATCATTTTATGTATATTTATTTTCTTTTTTTGACGTTCATAAGTGTACATTATGTTATATATATGAATAAATGATTTTTGTTTTGTTTTGTTTTGAGAAAAAAAATGTATAAACATATAGACTACGTCAGACAATGTGTGTTTTTACTGGAATTAAAATCATAATTATTTTTAACTAAACACTTGAAATGATTTACGGCGTTTTCTATCCAATCACCTAGGTTGTAACAATATAATTTAATTTTTTTTTTCTACGTCAACATTAAGTGAGAATTACCTTCACAGCGACCATTTCCTCATCATTGATAATCTTCCACGAATTCAGTGCCAACTGTTTTCCTGTATTTAGATCGTACCACGGGTTCGGACCTGGATAAAACGCATTCGTTGTGTTTGCCCCCTCATCCAAAATGGCGGATATCATTACATGTTCGCCGATCAGAAATTGGGTATCAATATTGTACACTCGCTTATCGTTTGGAAATCTGAAATATCATCATCATTATAATATATTATTAACTTAATAGTGGAGAGGTGTTCCAATACATATGTTAATAAAAATAAAAAAAAAGGTTTAGAAATTAGATGATTAAAATTTGAACTGTTTTTCGAAAAATATTTATAAATTCAATTGCTTTTTTAATGTGTCATATTGTTAGCAAAGTATTGTAAGACCTATACTCTGATTTTTAATTCCGTAGAAATGTGACAGCTGTCATTTTTTGACATGTCATAGATGGCAAACCTTTTCGGCCAGGCACATTTTTCAATTTCAATACGAGTCTGAACATCAGAGTCTAAATTTTATGTATTAACGACTGTTTCCATTTTATTAAGTTTCGTGCTCCACATTAAAAGTGGTTTAACGGCGAGTGATAATTACGTCCGTTCATCAAAAACAGTAAAACACGCACAAGTAAAGATAATATCTCATTTTATTAAAAAGGTTTACTAAACCTGGAATAAGCAGGCAGTGATGCCAGCTAAATAAATAAAATAAAGTTTATTCGATACCTTTTTGTAGGCTAAACATTTTTAATTACCCTCAAATGGGTCAACTTTTTCCAGATTTCGGTGCAGAACTTTTTTAGTAGCAACACTTATGCCAGTATTCTACAGAATAAAAAATCAGAGTATCGTAGAATATTCGTAAGTGGAAAAATTCGTGTTTAAATTACTCAAAGTTATAATACAAAAAATGTTTTCGCTTAGTCTAGCAGACTACATATAAAATTTAGACACAGAAATATATCCTAATAAGCTTACTCAAAGAACAAAGGTCTGGCCACGGTCGTAGCATCAGTATGGGCTCGCCAGAACAATGTGTAATAGTATGGAAGGAGTCGATATCTCATGCGAAGGGCGCGTTTGCTGGCTTCTACCACAATTGGGCCCAAGCTCACTGGGTCTTGAGGCTAAAATGTGGTTATTTTTTATTTATATCTTCTATATGAGCACCCACGCCCCACAGGGGGTAATTCAAAAATGTACTAATGATATTAATGTTATTTAGAATTTGAATTTTGCTTTGAACTTTTGAACAATTACACTGAAAATATAGCCAAAGATGGAATACATCATACATTTTACTACAAAAAAAGTTTCAAAGATTTACAAAAGGGAACAAACAAACAAAAGGTAGAACAAGGAAGGGCAACTTTTCTAGAAGGGAGCTGCAATTAATTTCATTTGAGATAATGTCATGTAATAGCAATAAATCATATTGTTTCCGTCGAGATTCTAAAGTATTAATATTAAAATAATCACGCGCGTCTTTATAGGTATTAAACTTATTAAAGGTCTTAAGGAGATAAATATAGAACTTATTAAAGGTCTTAAGGAGATAAATATAGAACTTATTAAAGGTCTTAAGGAGATAAATATAGAACTTATTAAAGGTCTTAAGGAGATAAATATAGAACTTATTAAAGGTCTTAAGGAGATAAATATAGAACTTATTAAAGGTCTTAAGGAGATAAATATAGAACTTATTAAAGGTCTTAAGGAGATAAATATAGAACATATTAAAGGTCTTAAGGAGATAAATATAGAACATATTAAAGGTCTTAAGGAGATAAATATAGAACTTATTAAAGTTCTTAAGGAGATAAATATAGAACTTATTAAAGGTCTTAAGGAGATAAATTTAGTATACTTTTTTTTGGATTTTTTCTATTTTGTCATTGTGCGCAGAGTGTGACCAAACCAAGCAGCCATATTCGAGAACACTTCTTACGTATGTATAGTATAGCACTTTCATACTTCAAAATTTTACTTGTTTTTCTGTATCGATTTTCTAGTAACCTGTTCTAAAAACCTATTATGGCGCGTAAAAAGGGTTACTTAGATATTTATTATTTGAAGAAAAACATTGTGAGAAACCTAAAAATCATGTGTCAGGCACAGAAGGTTGATCGTCTTATTTCCTGTTAAAGAAAAGTTATCCGGAAAATATATAATTATGAATCCAGGAGATACAGCTGTTTTTATAAACGCACTTATGTAAAACATATTACAATTATTATATGAAGATAGAAATGTACTCTAACCTTCGACGTATCACTATTATGATTCCTGGAAAAGGGATAAAATGCGCCCAGTTGCATCCATCGCTTGCAGAGCTCTGGTGTCGTGTCCCCGATGAATCCGCATATATCTGACCCCATTAGGGGAATACCGAAGAGACTGAAGCTTAGCAGTTCTGAAATATTAACCAAGAATGATTTGGCAAAAAAATTAAAACCTACTTTTATATAACCGTATGTACTACCTTAAACTACATACATATACCTATATATATATACCTATATATATATACCTTAAGTATTTCATAAGGTATTTTGTTTTTGCCAGAATAAAATACTATTTTCCGGTTCCATATGGGCTATTTGTTAAATTAAATGATCCTAATCCTTGGGATTAATTTCAAATTTGTATTAAATTAAAAACTTGGCTATTGAAAATAATGGCGGAAAGTTTCTTGCCAGTTCTTCTTGCCGGCTCTACGCCCTCGACTAGCCAACTGGTAGTAAATGTAAATTAACAATTAATTAAATTTTTTGACGTTCATAAGTAAGTGTACTAGTTTACCTAGATGAATAAAGATATTTTGTTGTTGTTGATACACATACACTATTAATTAGTATTGTAGATTAAATAAACGTGTTTTTTGAGTAACTCTATCGTTACTCGCACGTCACTAAAAGAAAATTGTTCTTACATGTAACGAATGTGTGCGTGCACGCAGGTAATCTGGGTACGCAAATCAGTGCGCTTGGTGGTTTGTCATTGGATGCTCAAATGTTAACTTTTTATCTACCCCCTAAACTATTAATATTATGACGAAAATCTAACGAGAGTCTAGACTAAATTTGGTATTATCTCCTTTAGATAATAGCTCACATTACTAGCAAATATGTAGATATATTTAATGTAACTAAAAATGTTTAAAAACGTATAAAAAACTCCGGTACTCTTTATTAGATAGAATGGCTTTGTTATTTCTCTTTTATACTAAACATATAATAAAGATAAATGCATCTTTAATATTGTATAAGTAGGTAATTATTACCTACTTATACAATATGAAGGTAGTAGGTATATATTTCATATTGTATAAGTGGGTAATAATTGTTAACTGTGTTTATGTGTGTTATTTTTGGCTTTTGTGAATAGTTTAAGTATTTACGTATTATACGTAGCTAGGAATTCTCATAAGCAATAATATAAAAAATCCAGGCATAGTTGTTTAAATTGAAAAATCATTTACTTTACAATTGGATACGAAAGGATCGTTAATATTGATAAATATTAATTGACAAGGAATAAACACTAGCTCAGGCCCAATTCCAGGCGAAACAATTTTGTTTTTTTGGAACATAGGGTTTTAAGAGATAATTATACATAAATCTGTAATACCCCCTTGTGTTAAAGTGTAAATATGTTTTATAAGGCATATAATTCTATCTAAAAAAAATTATGATATATTCGTATATATATCGACAAGTTTTTAACAATATTTTGTAGTTCTATTGACATTGTATTGAATGACAACAGAGCCCAGAGCATATTGCAAAACCCCACTTATTTTATATACTTTTTGTCTCTTTCTATCGAGTTGTGTTTACGCTGTCATAAAAAGGGACGTATGCTTTAAACCAGTGCAAATAAACGAATAAAATACAAATACCCGCACATCCCAAAGTTAAATAAATCACATACGTGGTATAGAAGCCTTGAGGTCATGCCATTGGCTGAAGACGTCCCCACTCCAATGTCCCGCGTAATGCCCCATTCCGGGAGAGGACCCACGGGAAATTGTCAACGGTCGCTTTCCACGAATTTCCACTAAAGCCCTGGAAAATTAGGATCAGATTAAGTGGTAACATTGCTTATGTGGTATACGAAACAGTGCCGTTACTCTTCAAAAACAAAGTATATTCGTTTATTTAGACAATTTATTGTAGTAACGTCAAATATAAACTAAATTGAGTAAATTAGGACTTAAATCTAGATTTAAGATTGACTGTCATTATACGGGCCACAATTTGGAGGATCTTCATTGCTTTTGATATCTAAGTCATATTAAAAAAATGTGTTTTACAAATTGATACTTTTTTGTAGAACTGTTTAAGATAAACATTTTACATCATAGATTATACACTCTAGCGGTTTTAATAGCGCACGCCGGAATAGCTCGCAGATGGTAGATATTTTTCTACTTCCTTGATATTTTGGACAATTCACACAACATCTTTATAAACTGTAGACTATGTTTTATTCTGATCTAAGCTATATTATTGTTTAGTTTCATTAAAATCGATTCAGAAGTTTTTATATGAAAGAGTTACAAACATCCATCCATACTTACAAACTTTCGCGTTTATAATATTAGTAGGATTTTTGTCTGCAAAGCATGAAGTGTCAAGTTCAAATCTTGGGTGGAACCAGTTGAAAAAAAAAACTTTATCCCATAAGTTACATTTATTTACTTAATACTAAAAATATGCTAAAAGCCGAGATGGGCCAGATCTATCAATTGTAATGATTTGTATGAAGGTACTTACAAAATTTAAAAAGATACCCTCATATAGTTTTTGTATTAATTGGATTTTTGGTTATTTTAAATTAATCCTACAGGTATTAATGTTAAACCCCTTAGTGTAGGGGTATTTTGGTATTTCCTGTACTTTTTTTTAATGTTACAGGAGGCAGATGGGCAGGAGGCTCTCCTGATGCGAAGTGACACCGCCGCCTATGGACTGACCTGCAAGAAGGCTCGCAAGCGCGCTGCTGACCTTCTAAGAATTGATACGCTCTTTTCTTGAAGGACCCTTCAGGAATCTATATATAATGTCTTTCTGTCTAACTGCGATTCCCCTACGTTGAAAAGAGTGAAATAAATTTAAATTTTACATACGCATGCGTAGCCACAGCTTCACTGATCGC
This sequence comes from Pieris mannii, assembly GCA_028984075.1. Classification (NCBI taxonomy): domain Eukaryota; kingdom Metazoa; phylum Arthropoda; class Insecta; order Lepidoptera; family Pieridae; genus Pieris; species Pieris mannii. The sequence continues at coordinate 11,397,969 of CM054779.1, read as the reverse complement.
GTACATATTGTGTACGTCGAAATGCGATCCGGCGAAATGCTTCGAGTCCATACACATCGTCTTATGTTTTAAGCCTTCGTCGGAAATGGTCTGAGGCTTGTATGGCAGGTTTTCGGGGCTGCATTCACCATACATCGAACCAGATAGGAAATTTGAGGGTTCATTCATATCCTGAAGGAATGTTCCTTTTAAAAGACTAATGTGGGAAAACAATTTTGACGATAGAAATGCCTCTGCATTGAGATATTTTAAATTTACGATTCGTTGGAGGTACGACTAGTTGTTTGTTACTGGTCGTTAAGAGAGAAAGTTAAAATTTTATTAAAAAACCTCGATTACGAAATTTTATTTAAAAAATCAAATCGTCTTCAAAAACATCAAACACACAACATTATTTATCCAGGTGCCTTATCAAGTTATTATTTATGAATCAAATACTCAGTTAAAGACATTATCATTGAAATTTTTCAGAACTTTATGGACTTCTTGTTTTAAAGAAAAAATATCACAAAGGCAATTTTTTTTTTATTTTGTTAAAAACTTACAATCCAAGCGCCGTCATAGTTAACTTTTCTATGGAAATCCGACATCAATTCTTTCCAATACGCGGAGGCATTCGGGTGTGTGAAGTCTGGCCACACCGTGGAGACTCTGTTCCATACCTGTCAAAAAATATTGGAAAAAAAGTAATTAAAAAAAAAAATACTCACACTACAAGTAAGTTTAGAATTTTATTATTCCGTCCGTTGGAATCCTTTCCTATGATTTCGATCGGGCGTTTTGGAACCGCTATATTATGACAGAAGAAAACAAATTCTCTAGCAGAAAATATACTTACTTTACCAACAAAGGGCATGTCAGTTGAATTTTTCACGAAAACATTCATTTCGAGTCCCAGATCGAATGGCGGATATTCGCCAGGATTTTCCGAGGCGCTTACACCAGGGTCTGAGAATATTAAAAATTATTATTAAATAATAGAAAAATTATATAATATATAGAAATAATATATATTTTATATCTGTTTTCATTTCATTTCACTAGTAACGTTTTAGCTACTACAATACAATTTTTGATAAAGACATTTTCCACCTTAAGTAAGAAATATTTTAGGAAGACAAAAGAATTTTTAAAATCTATTATTGTAAGTAATAGTAATTAAAAGTAATTCCTTATAATACTTTTCATAAATATAATTTATTTTGATTCGATTTGTTTCGTTATTATTTAATTTGGAATCATTAACGAATCAAAGCACCAATATTGTTTCGACCAATCAGAGCAGAGTAAATGCCTCGAGGCGCCATTTTGACTTTGGACAGTGCGTTCAGGGAATACAAGACTCGAGAAGAACGCAAGAGATCGAGCCTTCAGAAGAGCATTGTGGTGATGAGACGTTGGACCGGGTTGGGTTTAGTAGATTGTGATGAAAAGAGGGATCGGTGCCCTGAACCCGCAGCTCTTTAACATTTAAGCTAAAGTGTTATTTGTAGTATTTAAAGGAATCAATCTTAAATAAATATTGTACAATGGTGTAATGGTTGCAAACACTGTGTAAAAAAAACATGGCGATTGAAAAGAGTGGCGTAGAGTTTATTGCCAGTTCTTTTCTTCCGTTCTACGCCCTTGATTTGAGAACAGGCAGTAAATGTAAAAGTAGATTCATTTAATCTATATTTTTCTTTTTTTGACGTTCATAAGTGTACATTATGTTACCTATATTAATAAATGATTTTTGACTTTGACTTGTGACAATTATTATATATGTCTTTTGTGCTCGCACATAACCAACATGACGCCCACTAATCTAACCAATAATCGTCCATATCGATGGAGTAACAATATTTCTTCGATAAATATCTTAGTATAAAAGTAAATTCACGATTAATATTTTTTTCGGATTTTATGTATGTCGCAGCCAACTAGCTTAAACAGCAGTTTAATTAACACCCTAGCCTTTTCACTAAACAGCGCTCTTTAACTAATGGCCAGAAAGTTATTCAGCCGTAGCATTTGTTACAACATTTAATAATCTGGCTAATGCTCAGTATATTCGTACGATAGAAAATATTTCTTTTAAAATTAAAAAATCTCTAAATTAATGTAATGTTTGCCTCTAAGTGCTTGTCACATTAAAAAATTTATTTTATGTTTGTTTTTACCAATGTATGAGTGTGCCGAGTGTTGGCAAACTTTAACGAGGACACCGTGAGCAATTTCTGCAGAAACCCTACATCTTTTAGTCGATACCAACTCCGGGGAAAAAATACAGATAATACAACATTTTCTACAGCCACCGTGACCACGCACGCTGTAAAGCACGCGAAACGTCGGTTAAATTTAAAATTATGTCTAAATAATTATAAGTTTAAATACAATAATACATAACTATCATCCGTAAAAAAGTGTTTTTCTTTAAACTTTAACAATAAAAAAAATTAAAATTAAATTTCTTGATTTATTATTATTTTATTATTATCCCTACTCTTCCAATGTACTTTTTTTTTTTGACGAAAGTTAGTAAAACACCATCAAAGCGGTGACTGACGCTATATTGAGAGTTTGAATAGTTTAATTTCGAGTTGGCAGTAAGTGGAATTATTTTAAATTACATCATCGATCCAAGTAATTTGCCTAGCTGTTTCACCAACTGGCTGACATCTTTCAGGCCGTTGGTTAAACGGCTAGGCTGTTAATTAAGCTAGGTGGCTGCGACATATTATATACAATAAATGAATACAACTCACCAATCAATATAACGTAATGCATGCCGGCTTCGTGTACGGTTTTGACGAATTCCGGTAAACCAGCGAAAGCTTCCGTGTCGTACGTGAAATCGTTGCCTTTACTCATATAATCCAGGTCATTCCATTGGACATCCTGGAAATTTGGAAAACGGGATATAAGATGCCTTGAAGTTGATTTATATATCTATAAAATCTTGCTAAAATTTCTATCTTAACCATGGAGGGTGTTCAGAGGAATTTTTCGGATTAATACCTGCAGCTGAGTTTCATCATCGGACGTCGAGGCAGAATACGAAATTCCACCCGTATCACCTCGACGTCCGTCCCAAAACTGAGCGCAAAGTCAAATTTTAGCAAAGAGCTAACAATTCTTAAAATGCCGCCTCCTAACACTGAGTGTCCATGGACGGCGGGATATCTATTTTTTCCTTAATTTAGTCTGTACAGATCTTCCAATGCCCTATCTTTGAACCATGAATGTGGTCTGGCATTGAATCGTGTACAAATGTAAGGGAAACAGACGCGTGTGTCTTAAAGAGGTGTAATAGCCTTCTGTGCCTGACAGGCATCAAATTTTCTTCGTCCTAACGATGTTATCCTTGATCAGATAGGCCAAAAATCAAAGCCGAGGTTCGAACGCACGCCTAATATGAGAGCAAATCATTATTTAAATATTATAGCCTCGTACAGGATTCACAATCGCTAACTCTTAGGCCTGAGAGTTGAGCCTTGCAAAATGCATTCAATATTAGGCAAACGTCTGTTATAAAACGTGGACTAGAGATCGCGTAACCATGGCAACGAATAATAAAATACATACGAATGGTATCCCAGCGTCTCTATTCTTCTGCCATACGTGTCGGGTCACGTTCAACGATCCATAGTTATACCTGAATCAAAAATTTAGATATTTAACTTATATGCGGGCAAAAAGAGCAGTCATCGCCCATGGATACCCATTGTTGCAGGTGCGTTGCAGGCCTTTGCGGGAGTACACTTTTTAAACAATTGGACGTCGTATTTTTAACACCCCAGGAGTCGATTCCACAATTTGCTAGTTGTCAAGCCATGAACCATAGAATTCTTCCAGCCATCAAGGTGGTGATGAAACTTCGAATAATACTTAAATATTTCCACTATTCAATTAACTCACTTGCACAAATGAAATCCGAGAGCCCAATATGGCGGCATAAATGGTTTTCCGATAATTTCCATATATTGGACAATAACATCCTCTGGGCTCGGGCCCAAAAATATATAGAAGTTTAGAATACCCCCTATGGCTCTGTAGGTTATGGCCGGCGTCGGTTGCAGCGCTATATCTGAAAATATTTTTTCATTTTAATCAGTATTTCTAGTATAATAAACACAAAACTACTTTGCTTGACGAATTCTTCATTTTTGGTCACATTAAGACGTACTGCTAAAATCATATTAGGTCCATATTTTGTTTCAACTAGTATCGACTCTTCTTCGCACTCATCTACTGCTTCATTTAAGAATAAGTTAAAACTATTAATGTCCTAAGCCTTGTATCTTTCTTCTTTATTATAGCTTCTAGTATGTTTGTCGTTCTCCTATATAAATATTGTGCTGTCATCTTTTGTTTTGCTTTTCTTTTCATTTTATTTTTTATCAGTGAATTTTTTGAGGATTTGTCGCAGCCAACTAGCTAAGCCGTTCAATTAACAGCCTAGCCTTTTAACTAAACGGCGTATCGATAACGGGATAGGTACGATCTATATACTAAATTATGTTAGTAAATAGGAATGTTTTTTTGCCATCTAAAAATAAGTTTCCTATTTGTAAGATAAATGTCACCATTTAATTTCTTCAAAACGATAAAGAAAATAAATTCTCCATTGTGCGTATTGCGTAACGAAGCGTAAATAATGTAATGAGAGTAATAACAAGAAAAAAATTATATTTATAGAAAACCAACAACTCTTACTGGTAACGACCAATCAAGAGAGAGTGCGTGCGCAGATAGATATGTTATATATAACGGGTTGCATTGCATGCACATTCCTACTGTCACAGAAACATTAATTTCCCGACGACCCAGTTTAAAATGCGTCGACTGTAATGTTCTACTAGGTCTGTTATTTTATATAAAAATGTTACCCATTGCATTGGAGTTGAGTAGCAGAACACCATGGCTATTTCCATTCGTCTCTAGACCCAAGTAGAAGGGATGCGATCCATATAAATGAATCTGGAATATAATACTTATAAATATAAATGGTACAGCTTCGGATCATCTACAGTAGTACCGCAAGGTTCTTTACTCGGGCCGCTTATATTCCTCATTTACATAAATGATCATTTAGGATTTTGTTTGCGGAGAATTTCATCACTTGACAATGTAAAGAGTGCTACTTGAAGATTAGTTAATTAGTTAATTAGAGATAATAGTAAAGAAACTATGTAAATACATTAAGCTTGTTACCAATAATATGAAATATTAAAATAAATAAACTAAAGATAAGGGCAGCTTTGATAAGATTGATAATTAGTTGATAACTATCGACCCACACAAAAGAAACCTATTGAATAAGTTGTTTTGATAATAAACAAAAATACGTTCTAGTTGCGTTGTTCGAGTTAACTTGTCATCTTACTAACATTTTAAATAGAATTTCATATATTTATTTATTTCGATTTAGTAGGATTACCTACAGCTGACATGAATTCTATATAGCAAAAACCTAATACTAAAGGTATAGCCAAAGATGAAATACATAAATACAAAAAGGTACATACATTTACAAAAAACAAAATATTAAAATAAAACAATGAATGAAATCGTTTATTTGCTAAGATAGTGTTAGAATTCGATACAATACTTATAAATAAGTAATAGCTAATTCAGCTATGTTTTAACGTTAACGACAATTTTGGTAAAAAAAAACAGCTTCCATTTTGTGATATTATCGCGTTCAATTAGTTAATAAAATGGTTCTCTAATGTTACCTTGCAAAGTTTATTTATATATGAACATACGAATACGATTGTACGAATTTGTAAAGAAATGAAAATTATCTTACATTTTCACCAGGCGGTTGGTCGTTATTGAAAAGAGTGTGTGTTTTCCAATTCATATCGTTAAGAAAACTCGCTTGTTTTTCTCCTATACCACACGTGTAATTTGTTGGCAGCACTGCTGATAATTGTAGGAATTTATCCGACAAAATGAATCCACCTGTGTTTTGAGCGTCCCATCTGAAAAATTTGTTTCATTTTTTAGGTTAGTTTAAAGGTTTTGGTTACGAAATTGTACTGTACGTGTGTATGTTACTAAACTCCTCTTAACGACTGGACCGATTTGAATGAATTTTTTGTACGATTTGGGTGGCGCCCTGGGTGATTTAGATTCACAAACCAGCTCGGCAGATGGCGCTGCAGTCAGTACTTTCATACTTTGTTTGATATCCTAATCGCTTGAAACATCATGTAGGACAATCTAGTCTGTCGCGTCTGCTAGTTGTATATAGGGTTACCGGATATTAAGCGATTCCGCCGTCTATGGACACTCAATGCCAGAGAACTCGCGAGTGCGTTGCCGGCCTTTTAAGAATTGGTACATTTCTTGAAGAACACTTCAGTCAGCTGGTTCGACATTTTGGTAGTGAGCGGCAAAAAAAGGCCTGAAGAAACGCTCAGTTGTGGAACGACGAACGTCGTAAAAAGGGTGGAATTTCTTCCTTGACGTCTAATGGTGAAACTCAACTGCGGCATATGCCAATTGCAGAACAAACTAATAATTGTTTCACGTAGATGACCTTGATCCCAACCCAAGACTTTCAATTGGAACCACATCAAGGAGTACGATATAAACTAACGCCAAACGATTTGTTATTTTAATGCAGATTTTAACAATTTTAAACAACTTTCTATTGAATATTTTAATAAATTTCTATTTTCTATCAATCAATATATATTTTGTAAAAATTACCTAAAAAATGTATTATTTAAAAATTGGCGAACAAAAGATTCTTACATGGTAACATTATCAGAGTTCCGTATAACTTTGAACCCCACAGCGGAGCTATCAACATTAACGCGATATTTTACTTCTGAAATCGAACTGTAGACTGTCGGCACTTCAGGATACTGAGGTTCAAATCTCTTATGCTCTGCATCAGATATCTGGAATTAATAATTAATTAAATTCCATTTACGTTGAATAAGCCAGGGAATAATAAAAATACAGTTATCCATTTGTAGTAATATTGTTTTGTTGAACTATTCAATAACTAAGAACTAGAATGTAATAAAGCTTTTTAGTTTAATAACAACACGATAGAAATAGATGCCCTTTATAATTTGCACTATAGTAATAAATTGAAAAATCTCCGTGTATTTTTATATTGGGAAAACTGTATATGTATTTATCTTAAGAGATACATAGTGAAAATCATATAATATACAAGCAGTATAAGCAAAATTCTAAGAATAGAAATTACCTTAATCTGCAATATGTCGTTGGATAAATAATTAAAATCGATCCTGGCAACACTAAATTGATCCGGATATCCTGTGTCACACGATCGGGAGTAGTAAACCGTCATTCCGTGTTTATTTTCTGAACTATTGATAAATTGGTATGTCTCATATTGCGGCGGGTAAAAACAATATGGCGCGTATGGATTGTCTGTGGCTTTCCAACAACACCCTGAAATATTTTTTTTATTGAAAATCATAGTCTGTGCTAGCCGGCGTAGCAGTTTTCTAAATTAATATAAATTTTATTTGTACGCGTCATTTTATTCATTCACAAACAATATATATAATTTTCTTTATATTATATTAAGTACCAAAATTATTATTATCGAACTATAATGACATATAATATATATAAAAAAGGGTAAATCGCTGTAAATCAATTTAAAATAAAAAAAATACATTCGATGAATTAATTTTCTATAAAAATTACCCAATGGTACAATTTATCTAAGACGGGACCATATTATGTTCATCAAAATTTTCTTATAAAGTTATTGCATAGATTTTATCGAGGGCTTAGAGCGCGGCGACCGAATCATTAAATTCCGTAACGAAAATGAAAACCTAACACACGATGACGTTATATGGGTGCGGCCAATACGCGTTAGAGCGTGACAGAACGCATACTGCGTATCATATCGGTCTGGCGTGATCGGTGACGTAGCGTAAGCGCGGCCGGTGCAGCCGGTATGCATTAGAGTGAGCCAGACTATATAGGCGTGTTAGTCTGGTAGATTGAATTAATATCACATAAAAAATAAATAATTGCAATTGCTTAAGTTGATAAAATGCTATGCAATAGCTTTACCTACCGCGGCAGTCCCCGAGTGCCAGACGTTTTATATTTTTTTTGTCTTACCTCGTTTGACACATGCCTCCTCACTCGCCCCGTTCTGCGGATGGCAATCGAATCGCATCTCATCATCAACAATTCGTGCACAAAGTTCTTTCATCACCTCGGGTGAATGTACCAAGAAACCTTTCTTCACGTCTTTCTTCTTGTTGTCTGTCGCATTGCTTCGGTTCTTAGTGCTTAAGTTGTTGTGATCGTGGTAACGGTATTCGGTGATGACAGGCTAAGGTGAATATTTTTATTTTATTTATAGGTATACGTTGCGCGTGCAAGCTTCATTCCTCAGGTCGGACGTTCGAATCAAGGCTGTGCACAATGGGCGTCCTATTTTATAATGAAAGCGGCATGCGTTAGACGTGAGACGTGTGTACTACCTACACTTACTTGCCTTTTAAAAATAAATATTTATTCAGAAATCTGCGATCAAGAGAAATGATTGTTGTTTCTCTAGCTTTATTTTGTATGTATTCTATGAAGTAAACGGGGCAGGTGACACTTGAGTTAATTAATGGTAAAAAATAGAATTAAAAATAAAACAGCGCTGCAATCTTTTTAGGTCTGTAGTTTATGTAAAACCTAAAAGAATCAAAGAAGATTTTCAAGGTAACATGGTGTATATAGTCCAAAGAATTTCATTTCTTCAAATTAATTATTAATAAAAAAACTCCCAATTTTCTGGTTATTTGTAGATTGAAAAAATTATTGCAACTACCATTCATTCTGATTATCTGGACACAAGAGATTTAAGTAAAACCAATCTATCAAAATATTAATAAGCGGTTTATCCTTTTCAAAATGATTTAACTAATCAATACATAACATTAACACACCTTTTCCAATGTCATTGGTGTCAGCGGTTTTTTTACTTCTTCAGGGTGAACTCGCTCCCATAGCTTTCTGAAAATTCATGAAAATTCATGTTAATGACATATTTATTCTCATAGAGTGAACTATAGCTTTTAAAATACATATTCTATTAGTTATAACTTTATTTTTAATTATTATTATATTAAACATAAGATATACATAGAAAATTCACCTAAAGTCAAGAAATTTTCGGAACTACATAATTATATACATCAGTCTTAAATCATCAAAATTACACACAAATTTAAAATAAAACTAAGCAATCGTTTTCGAAAATATAAACATTTTAAAACTATATCTATGCTACCCTAGTGTCTGCATTGTATAATGCCTTTCACACCAGTTATTGCATAGATTAGAAAGTCTTCCCAGACAGAGCTTCAGAAGACTATGACCAACTTTGCAATGTAGATAGAATAATTATACCTGTAATGATCATCACCCCATCTGCCACCAAGAGCCCCAGCCACAGCCCACCAAGTGGCCACAGCCAGAGCACAAAGCAAACCACCCACAAGCATTCCTGGTAATAATGCGGCTCCTTTTTCCCACAACTGATTGAGGCAGCTACGCCGTGATGAGAACCTCTGATACCTAATTTTAAAAAAAGGTAGTTGAATTGCTTTTGTATTAGAGACTGTGAATATAGTGTATCATACTTAAATTTACCTTCAGCACACAGCCCATACATATAAACTACTTGCAGAATGAACATGGTGTTTAATACAATACAGATAAATAAAAAAATGTTATTAAATAGAATTCCATACAATTACAAAGTCAAATTGGTTCGGAAATACTTCAGTGGGCAGCTGGTTCCACATAGTGGTGGTGTGTGGCAGAAATTGCCTTTAGAAATGCTAAGTTGTGGAACGAGGCACATCAAGGTGATACAGGTGGTATTTTGTATGCTGCCGTGATGTCTGATTATGAAACTCAGCTGCAGGTCTGAACAACTCAGAACACTCACACACTCTACACTACTAGTTCTTCTTTGAATACTAAAATGTACCTTCAACAAACAGCACATAAATATGATCCACTTGCAGTATGAACATGGTGTTTAATACAAAACAGATAAATAAAAACTTAAAAATGTTATTAAATCCATACAGTTACAAAGTATTACCAAATTGAGATCACACCTTATTGAACACAATAAGCGTGATAGCAATTTAGCTGCTTTTATACAAAACAAAATTAAGATCAAAGGTGAGTGTGATTACTATTTTCATAACAGAAATTATTGTTAAACTGATATCAGCAAATTTCATAATTTTAGTTTACATAGGGTTGATAATTATAAGTCTTTGTTTGTCATTTAAGTCAAATATTATATTGAACAACATACTACAGAAAAATAATGAACTCACTATAAAGTTATATCCCATTTGTAAGCAGAGTTGAAAGGTAGTATATGCAAGCATGGGGGATAGTTATAACTGCTACAAATGGTATGATATGATATAAATATATATATAAATGATACATCATAGAAGACGAAAATAAATTGGATTAGAATCAAATAATTAATAGATGAATTAATGAATTATAGAAAATAGATTGCAGTAGTTTACCAAAACATACTTTTTTAAAAATGTTAGCAAATCCAAAAATAGATAGTAATTATAGGAGCTTAAGAAATCAGTTTTTTTTATAAATAAAGATTTTGAACCCGAATGGGCAGAAATCATACCATATAAATTGCTAACCTATGTTCTCGCATTGAATCATCTGTTCTTGTTTTAGGTTTAATGCCGCTAAACAAAGGTACCCTGCGTGTTTTGTCGCTCTTACAGAACGGCGCAAATGTTGCCTTTTTTTTGTTTGGAGCCTTAGGACCATTCAGTGATGTTTCTGATAATATCTCATTAGTACCAGATCCTTCTCCAGCATCCCTTAATTTATTTTCCTTACCACTTTCATAAAATAAGCGATAGTTGATATTATCGTTCAGAGTCATTAAATCTTCTTTCGCAGTGGGAGGTTTGTCACAAAAATCTTCGAACGAAACAATCTCATAATCGTCCTCTTCATTTTGTTTTTCAACCTTGTAGGGAATCTTCGGCATTTTCAATTATTTAGACAGGCATTTATAAAAAGCACCATTTACAATTTTAACAAAGACACTGATAAAACGATTATACACAACAATAAAGAGCTTTTTCGCATATTAGTAAAAATCTATGGATACCACTTCTACTACCATAACAATAATATTTATTTTTAAACGTCCTTTCTACCAGTCCTTTCTATCTATAATTATTAAATGCTAAAATATAAACATGAATCTACGTTATCAATCGATTTTAAAAATGTACGTTTTTGGATTTTGGTATACTTCGCCTCAGTTTAATTTCTATATCTATATTCTCATTCTTATAACATTCGAAATAAAGTCCAAATTAGAATTGAATCTAAGGAGAGATTTGACGTTTAAATACAAGCTTGAGTATATAAACTTTGACGTCGGCGATCAAATTGATGACAAGTGATATGTCATTTATGCATATAAATAAGTTTGCCATATAAATTACAAATAACATTGTATTTAATAATTTTATTAATACATTCAATATTCAATTCAATACATATAAACAATAAATTAATTATATGTTAAATTTAAGTTTTAAACGGTGTTATATGACCTGATATTTAAATACAGGGATATTTTTTTTGTCAAAAAACCAATTTTAAAAATAATTTTTTGAGGGTAGTTTAAAAATATTTTTTTATTTGTTTAGTAATTGTAGGTGGCTTTTATTGAAATGCGTGAAGAGCATGGTGGAGGATCAGTGAAATCAATTTAGATAAATGTTTGGCTGGTTGTTTAAAATATAAGACTAATAATAAATTATATATCATGGATTGGAAAAACGCAAGGGTTTTGATAGCATCCACAGCCGCCGTCGTAGTTGCTTCTCAAGTGGTGAAACAGTTGTGTAAATACTTTTACAACCTTAGAAGAAAAACTGAAACTGATACAGTAAGTGACGATGCGTGTAGCGATGTCCTTTGCACTAAAAATAAAGAAATTAACGATGTGATATTGTTTTCTGATGACTCATTGAGGCGTTCAATAAAAGTCCCGGCCAATAAAGACGTTAGTATATGTGAGAGTCGAGAGATAAATTGCTTCAAGTTAATAAAATACATAAAATCTGCTCGAGAAACATTGGATGTTTGTATGTACCTTATAACTAGTACTGAAATTGCCGAACAAATAATAAGGCTAGGACAAAAACATGTGCTAGTAAGAATTGTTGTTGACAGTGATATGGCATTTACACCTCCATCACAAATAAAAAAGCTAACGGAATATAGTAAGTATACTGAAACAAGTAATTCATCAAATTTTTAGTAAAATATAATCAAAATTAATATTTTTAATTTCTAGGTTTCATAAAGGTGCAAACCAATAAGAAGACTATTCTAATGCACCATAAGTTTTGCATCATTGATGGCCCTAAAGCAATAAAAAGAAAAGGTGCTCTTAAAGCTTATGCTGAAAAACTAAATGTACACGCCCAATTTGTAAAGAACCACATTAAAGCATCAAAAACCAAGCCTGTAAGAGGTTTTGTAATGTCTGGCTCATTGAACTGGTCTACCCAGGCAATGGTATCAAATCATGAAAGTGTTATAGTTACTTCAAATACTAATATTTTAAATAAATTTGAAAAAGAATTCGAAAGCCTTTGGGTAGAAGAAGAACCGGTTGGTTAAACTATTTTTTTGGTATAATTATTTCCATTTAATTTATAAAATTATATCGGTAATATAAATCCACATTATATTTTTACAGGTTCTTTTAACAAATATATGACAATCTAGATAATTAATAATTTGTAGGACATACTAAGAATATCATACGTCGTTTCATGTAAGTAAATCTCATGATTCTACTATAACTATTAGTTATATTTCAATAGAAAAGTATGTACTTAGATTTTTTATAATTTAACGTTATAAACTTCAATCCATTTTTTGATTGGTTGAAGTTGGAATGATCGTAGATATCAGCTATGCAAATGAGTTTTACAATGATGTTGTTGGTAAAAAAAAACAATATTTTGTTCTTGGGCAAGCGAGATAGGTCATCGTTCGTTCATAGTGTATCTGTATTCAAAGTCATTCACTCATTCTTCACTAATGACAGTTAAACCATAGACAAATCCATGTGCACTTCAATTTGATTTCGATCGATCATATGTTTTCTTTGTGTAGTTTTTTCAGCCGCTGATTTTCGAATTGGTTATGAACTTTATTTAATTATTGTGTAAAAATAATACATTTATACTAGATAATGCTTACATGGCAAATGTTGTGCAAAAATGTTTATTTTCGTTTGTTTATTAAATTGATCTATTAAGTGCATCTAAAGTGCACGTGCTTGCATTTTACTACGTATTTAAAAGTTTTCCAGTGGAAAAGTTAAATTTGAAAGAGCTTTTAATGGAAAAGAATAAGCTTATCATTCCTTAGTTTAACTTGTGAGACCCTAGTGCTGTTTTTTGATAAAATAAACAAGTTTTGAAGTTCTCTTAGGCTCACCTGAGAATGCACTTTGGTTATTTTTCTTCAAACTTTTTATCAAATTTTAAGAGGTTTTAATACATCCAAAAAAGACTAAGAAGCTTAAGGTACGTAAAACATAATAATATTGGGATTTATGTATTCGTACGACTTTTAACAAGTGCATTGAAAGATGACACATGCTTGCACTATTTAGAGGACACTTAGAGAAGGTCATTACAGTAATTTTTGCTAAAGAATCTTATCTAAACATCAAATATCTCCTGCTGAATAACTTGTTATATCTAAGTGTTCAAATATTATACTATTAAGTAATGTAGTGTTTTCAAAATTTGTATTAGATAGTCATGTAATGGTTGTAAGTGTAAGAAGTAAAATTATATATTATTAAGCAATCACATCTTATATGAGATATTAATTGTTATTATACCAGACTCATAGAGATATTGTAATAGAGAATATGAACATGTGGTGGAAAGAAAATGAATCTAGGTTAGGCTTTTGAAATGAAATGCTGTATGCATAAGATCATATAATTGTCTTATTAAAGCCTTTTCTCAACATATTATTTAACTTAAACTTTAATAGAACCTGTAGTACTAATTGTTTTTACTGTGTTTCATAAACATATTGGCATACAGATCATAATTTGAAATCTTCTAGACCATGTTGATTTTAATAAACACATGTTAAATAGAATATTAAAGAAGCATTAAAAAAAATTGATAAGCTCTTTCTCTTTAATTATGTTGGGCTTTTTAACATTTCTTAAGCCTATCTTTGTATGTGGAAAAAATTTTTCACTATTCCATTTAACAATCAATAAATTTGTATTTAATAATGAAACCTAGCGTGAAAATCTTAATACTATGAGTTTCTATTATCTTCAGTAATTTATTGCATAAAGAAGCAATAATATTATATAATAGTCCATATCGGCAATTTTATAGATGGTCATGGTTTCATGGTCGTACAATATTTTAATACCATTTATTATTTAATAATAGTATATTATAATGTCTTATATAAGATTCTGATTTTTTTTTCAGGTTACACCTCTACACAAAATGCGAGAATACAAAATTTGTGAAGATTTATTAGTGCTTTATATTTTGGTGAAATCAGTGGATTTTAAATATTATACGTGAAAAGTAATGTGAAGTGAAAATGTGTGTTGTTTTGGATGCAGTGCTAAAAGATGGCGTTGACGACATCATTGCTGAGCAAGTGTTGCACGAGTTTCGCTACTACACATCAGGTGGCGCTGGTAAGTGAAAGCAATTTACACTGTGACATCTAGTTGTAAAATAAAGAAACAAGTCACTTGTTTGCTTCTCATCAATAGATGGCGCAACAAGTCTTAAATAGGATGTTTTTTATTAACTTAATTAAAGTATATTTGTTGATAATGATAAGAAATGTCATGAGAAATAATACAAATAACCAAATTAGATTTAAAGTTCTTTTTAAGTTTCATTTCTCGTTACATAATTATAGATTATTACAAGTTTTTAATTGGCAATATCACTCGTCGATACTACTTGCCTTAATTTCATTGAAATGCTCATTAAATGTAGTTACTTATATTTATCAGTTTTCAATTACATATTACTTTATAGTACCAATAAAATCAAACTAAATGAGTATTTGCTAGATCAAATTGGATTTTGATAGATGTGAGAATTTTATAGGCATTCGCACAACATACCTCATGACAGTTAGTCTATTAATTTCACTTATATTCATCAAATCGATAGCTTTTAGTACGCACATGTTTTGGACACCGGTTAGTTACAAAGTGCGCAATCGATAGTTCTACCATTTGAATTAATATTATACGATACAATCGACGAGTATTCAAAATTGTAATAATAAATCTTGATTATAGTGTACAGAATTAACACATATACAAAATATATTATTATTAGTAACTTTGACCCTTTAAGTTATTTCCTACAAATTCAAAGGCGATAATTATGCAAAAAGGATTCTAAGAAAACGTTTAAAAATACTTACTGAATACAAACTGAACATTAACATTAGTTTTTGTTAAGGAAAGTAGGAAAGGCTGGTCATAAAGATCATTATCTAAATAGGAGCGTGTTAAAATTTTATTGTTTTAGGAATATGTAAGTTCTTGTGTTCATACTTCATAGCGACAAAACAATTTTTGAGAAAGTTTTGACATAGTTATGACGTAAACGCGATTTTTAATTATATTGACAAGTATTTTTGACTTGCTCATAAAATATTAGCATTGTTACTGATGTTTGTTATAAGTTTTGTTACTTAAACAAAGTTAGACAATCTTTTACTACACAAAAACTAATAGGATTGAATTGGTTTTTATGTTTAAAGACGATATGTCTTTTTAAATGAATCAATCTAGAAACAAATAGGTATACTATAATCAGGCATTGCTTTAGGCGTGTAATCGTAATAAATACACAAACCCAGTACCATATTAATAGGACTACAATAAGTGTATAAGTAATTATTTGAAATGGGCTTCGTGTGATTCGTCAGACTCTCCATCTCATACTCATACTGAGTGAGATATACATGATCAATGGCGCTACAAACTTTTTTAGATCTGGACCTCAGATTAAGGTATACCCACGACCTCAAGGATGGCAGTCGCACGCTGAAGCCACTAGGCCAACACTGCTCTTTTTTATTTAATTCTAAATTAATATATCTGTTAATCATATAATGTATCAAACAAAATCTAATTACTTGCAAAAACTAGCAGAAATAATGATAATTTGAATTATAACTTTATCCAAATAATAAATTGACGGTAAATTAAGGAATTTATAAGTACGTCGAAACACATAAAACCCCATTGCAAATTTTATGTCTCCGTAAAAAAACTCGGCTACCAGCTGTGATTTTAAAGCCGTGTGACTCACGTACAACTTAACATATTAAAATGTTTTTATTTACAAACAAAAGACGTGGAAGGGTTAACAGCACCGGACGCTGTCCAGAAATGGTAATATATGGAAGGAAGTTGGGAATAAAACTTACGTATGCGATCAACGGTTAGACGATTAAAATAAAAGATTGGGACAATACAATACTTAGGCGTTCCATATAGAATTAATAAATACATATAACGGAATACTTAATAGAGATTCTAAATTTCTGAATTGTGCTGATTATCAAAATATTGAGTAAACTAATCGCGCGTTGCTTTATGTAGTGATCTAGTGATGGTTAATAATAATGTTTTTTTTTAAATTGGTATTAGTCAAACGACTGATGAATGATTTAGGGTCTGTTTCACAATGTCCGGATAAGTTCCATATAAGCTATTTATTACTTATTGGTAGGATAAACAGTATTTTTGCGTTTCACGACTGTCACATAGCGCTATTTGTCATGAAATGCAAAGTATCTTATTGGGAATTTTTATCTTTCGAATAATTTATGTGTTGCATAGCTATTTGGTACTTTATCCATCCGAATTATAAAATTTTTGATACTGTCAGTTTTTAAAAATTTATTTGAAGTTTTATGAAGAAGGAATATATTTTTTTCTTAGTATGTTTACTTTAGTAATCGCTCGTCATATGAGAATTGTACTAGATCACTGTTAGGAATATATTAGCAGCCTCTTATCACGCCCAACGTGATTATTTATCCTCTAAGGACCCAAAAATTATAAGGTTCCTCCTTGCTTGTGGTAATCAAACGCCTTCATTGATCGTAAACTAAACGTCAAACAGCCATAAAATAAATTTACGATTAGCAATATTTAATAGTACAAAAACCTTCTTCCAGAAACTTAAACGGTCATATAATTTCAATAACACTTAACGAAGTTTGTCAGTCATGTCCTTCTAGATGTAACATTACTAGCACATAATGGGCTGGGCTCATTCTATTTCGTAATTTACGATCAATTTGTAGAAGTACCTTATGTAACAACCGCTCGGCAACGGGAAGGAATCCATAATTCATCAATGAATGGGCGAATAATTGAATTTTTACTTCTATCACCTGCCAGGAAAAAAATGGAGCGATTCCCAAACGATTGACAAGTCGTAACTCAAATGTCTTATTGTACTAAGATGGTATTGTTGCGCGGAATTTGCCACGGGCGAGTATTTGCAATTGGGCCCTTATTTATTGTAGGATAGTAGAGATTTATGTGGCGGTTGGGACGTTGAACGCGACTTTCTCGCCAGGTGTGTGACGCTTTGTCCTGTATTGTACAATAAGATTTGCACAAAAACGTCTTATGAAAACCCATAAAAAAATTGGTGCATGGCGAATGCATTGTAGACACAAATTCACGGTATGCCCAAAATCGCGCAAGGAATTTTGGTCTTTAAACTGCTAGTGTAAGATAGAAAATTGAGTTGATGTAGTTTTAATTTAATGTATGTTTAAAGGTTGGAAATGTTTGCAAGCTGCTCGCTGTGGTCGCGTGCCGTTTTTGAAAGGTTTTAACGTCTTAGACTTCAGTGCTATCGCGTTACAATCAAAACAATGGCTTACAATTAAGTCGGTCCCAAAGTTCTGTCGTAAATGGAAATAATGATAGAATCATAAGTACTGGTCAGGTTTTAATGACTGATATATCAATTTATAGTACATTAATTAGTTAATAAATATAAAATTATTCGAAATGACCGTCCTTATTTTTAATACAGGTCCTTAAGCGCTGCAGCCAGGCGTGTATCGCAGCACGCACCATATTCATGTAGATTTCATCTGCCTTTTTTAAAAAACTTCAGACGCCAAATTTTTATGGGGTTTATCACCGACCTTCCTCTCTAAGACCTGCCAAATTTTATAGCCCAAAAGAGTAACGCACTAGTAAGATTGTAAGGAAGCGAGATTAATAAAAAAACGTAAATATTCTACTAAACGAATATTTAATGGATAAGTAACAGCAGCATTGGCTTAGTAGCTTCAGCGTGTAACTCTCATTCCTGAAGTAGTAGTTAGTTACCAATGAACTTTCTATATATATTAATAGAAAGTTCTTATATTAAAATCAATTAAAGTATGCCTTAAATGATATCCTGTGCCAGGCCTTATCTTATTTCTTATTAGAAGAAACAAATGATCGCGAAGCAGATACAAGAATCTGAGGCCCGGACCTAAAAGGTTTTATATGTATTTATAACAGCTTAAAGTAATTTTTTTAATAACGTAATATTGTTGTTATAAAAACATTTTTAATTAATGTTTCCCTAATTATAGTAACATAATCATCTTAATTTTTACCTAAATTCCAACGCGTTCGACTGTCATAGTGAAAGAGTAAATTTGCAAATATCTATCGTCTATTGTGACTAACCTAGTTGCTCATGTCAATCCCGGTTAGACCACTTCTGACGTCAGACATCAATCAGTAACCAGAGAACAAGAAACAGGTTTTGACCCCACCGGGATTAAGTTCCAACAAAAAAGCTCTTCCCGTCTAGAATTCTAGACTCACTGGCGTGTAATAATCTAGGGCTAGGTTGCAGAGTAACATTTTTAAATTACTATTTTATATTACGCTTATTTGCGTATTAAGAATTATATTTTGATATAGGCTTTTGATTTGGTCGTATAAAGCGTCTTTTCAGATGCTGTATTTAAATCATATACTGTATGTGTAAATTTAAATTCTAATAGAAAGGATGACAAAGTGTTTTTTTTTAAAGTATATGTCTACTATCTAATTGTGATAAGTCGGCCGAGTAGACTTATCACAATAAATAGGTAATACATAAATAATTAGATCCTCTAAAAATAAATAGCTCTCTCTAGCTCTTAATTTATGCCTTTAGTCTCTTTATATCTTATAGTGAATGCTGTGAAACCTCTTATGTATCCTCTTAAATTCAAAGGTAGTGTCGAATGGATCAGTTAAATTAAATAAAAATCGCAGTTCCGTAAATCTCATGATAATTAAGCCTTTTTCAATCTTATATATTACCGTAATTTTTTACAACGTAAAAATTGCAACGCGCGCGCATGCAAGACGAAAATCTTTAGGTATTTGTAGTGAGGCAATACTTTACGGTAAATATGGATAATTTTATATTTCTAATATAGGTACGAAAATTTTAATTCATACAATTATTAGTGTTTAATGCAGGAAAAGTTGATGCTAAAATTGCTGTCGATGTGTATGTAAGTGGGATGCGGAGAATTAACGTCTGTAATGGGAATAATGAAATAAATAAAAAATAATAATAAGTGAAATATTAATGCCTTTTGCTATCCATACAGTAAGCCACGTAATTGCCAAAAAAAAATTATTTTTTGCAAAGAACAAAGTAAACTGAATACTATTTAAGTATTACATTTTTTTTTAAGAAAAGTAAATTATTTTTTTGTATGTATTTCCCAATTATTTTGCAAGAACCCTTCCACAGGTGAAGGCCTCCTTCAAGGAACTTCCAAGTATCTCGGTTTTGGGTGAGTTGCATCCAGTTCGATCCAGCCGTTTTTGCAATGTCGTTTGCCCTGCATCTCCTGAGTTGTCTTCTTCTGTTTCGTTTCTCCTCAATAGGGCCACTCCACTGGGTCATTCTTATGACTCATCGATCGTAAGAGTCTCGTTACATGCCCTGCCAATCTCCATTTAAATCTTCATATAATAATTATTTGTAGAATGCGTTTTAGATATAACTGGAAATTATGGTAACCCCAATTATTCAAGTTAACGGGCATCAGTGAAGCCGACTCGACTCTAGCAAAAACAAATTTATGAAGGTATGTGTACCATAATACCTGAATAGTACGTGATCGTCAGGAATGCGATACAATATCTCTGGAACGGTCAGTGGTTAATATTTCTGATTAATTAGTAAGAGCCGATTATTATTATGCATGGTAACTTTGATTGAGTCACTGGGCGATATCGAAACGTTACATTGGGGGATCCAATAGTTTCCAAAAATTGTGTGACTTCACACTTGAAAGCTCCCTCACAGTGTGCGTACGTGTGTGTAAACTGATGGGATTCAGAACACCGTACCTGTCTTTATGATATTATTTACATAATAAATGTTTGTTTAATTAAAGGCACTACATCAAACAGTCGGCTGACTTTGATATGAAAACAAAACATGTAACGTGTTATCAAAATAAATTAAGTGCTAAACACGAAAAGCTAAATGTAATATGAAACAATAAAAAATAATTTATACGACGCTGACCTTTTTCGTTATTGGCGTTATTCAAACTGCATTTTACGGCCATAAAAGTAAATTCATAAATAACGACTCATTAGTCTTAACGGTTCAGCCATTTAGTATATAATTAAATTATTTATATATTTAATCGGAATATTGGAATGTTTTTTAAACATACCATCACTAGATATTAAATTTATGTATTTGCTAACGCAGTTATTAGATTTAATCAACATAAAAAGTAAATCGATGTATTTTTATATGCTTTTGCCGCGTTGCAAAAAAGACCGCTATTATGGTTACAGTTATGCAAACCACAGCCTATTTTCTAATGTAACATGACTTTATTATATAATTCTGTAAAGTAAATAAATTAAACAAAAGAAGATAGTTTAATTAACGACTGTTAGTTATGTTTATGTTAAAAGAGACGCAGTTTCGTGTCTTTTTGTTTATTTACTAAAGCTAATTGTCTATATTGCATAATACAATATACTAATAGTTTTGTGACGTTTAAATAAATAAAAAAAATCTTCGACAATCTGTTTAAACGACTTTAAAAAGTCTGAAGGAGGTTATGAATTCAACGGAATTACTTAATACAAATGCACATTTTTTATTGGCGTAAGATTCGACTATTTATGAATTCTATATTTAAATTGTGTTATAATCGCAATTCACGAAAACTTTAATATATATATTTAATGTATAATGTTCAAGTATTTTCTTTTTAAAATCATTAATGTAATTTTGAATTAGACAATTGAATATTAACAAATTTATAACTAAGAGATGTAAGAAATACGTAAGAAAATGTTTAGAAGACATTTTTATTTTTTTAATTTATGAATGGAGTTTTTGTATATAAACGTCGGCCGTTAATTTATCATACATTGGTTGTACTTAGAGTGTAATTTTATTTATTCAAGTAAACTGCGAACTGCTTTGATGTTGTGTACAGCGAAAGCTTGTTTGGCTTTTTAAACGAATATGGGTGTTTTAAAGATTTAAATATTCTGAAAAAATCGCATACAAAGTTATCTCAATCAAGCAATCTCTTGACTTGAAGTAAATGGTTTTTTTTTGTGAAATTATCTGTCAATCCGGTTTTTGACGTATTTCGGGGCACGTTCGAACGCTTTCTCACGCGTTCGCATTTTTAACGCGAATTTAAGCTGTCATTTAAATGCTCTTTAATGGCGATGTTCGAAAATCAAAATTTAAGGTGTGGCCTGAGAGTTATAAGTTTAAGAGACTTTTAAGTTAACGGTGTTTACTTACCGCCTTTCTCATAAATGTATAGGTTCAGCTCAACATAAACCTATGTGACATGAAAACTTGTCAAATTAATGTTTGTTCACATTAGATCAAAAAGCACGAGTAAGATGGATAGGAGGCGGAACATTATTCACTCATGGTCACGTGACAGTCAGAATCCGACTGTAGTCTGTCACAACTACTGTGGTAGTATCTATGGAATTTCATAAGCAGTTCAGAATATAATATTTAAAAATATCTATTGTTCATCGTCTCCAGTGTAGATGTAGGTATAACAAATTCTGAAAAGTATTGTTCACAATAATATTGTTTAGTAAAACATGCCTCCATGGCCAATTTGAACAAAGCTAAAGATAATCCCGGTTATATAATTGTACGGAAAGACTTTTTTGTTCGATTTTATTCGAAACACGTGCGCTAAAGAAATTACGGACCCTTAGGGTGAAGTTGGCCTATATGGCGACAATGTAAAATATATATATATATATATATATATATCTATACAACATACTATAGCTTGTATATATCAAACAATTTATATTGTTACAGATTAACAAATATTGATTTTTTTTTATTAAACTACGAATTTAACGACAAACTTCAATCTTGTTTCAGTTGTCGAAAGGTTTTGTTCTTAAACTATTATGTTTTAGACATCATGACTTTAAATATCTTACTTCTTTCAAATGTTTCTACAACAAATTTATGTCCCGACATTTCGTGTGCATAATGTAAAATTGTACCAGTTTACTGCATCTCTGGGGAGTGTTTTTGTGAGAGATAATGATTGATCAATGTTGTGGTAAAGTTCAATGTTTTAACGTCAACCAGAGCTTTTCGTCAACCGTTTCTGTCGTAAGAAATTTGAAGCTTAATGTTCGAAATTCAAAACTTTTCAATTACCCTCAACTTGGCGAATGTGTCACAATATGTTCGCAACGTTATTTACGTAAGTACATAACGCGGGATGGGGCAGATGGCCCACCTTTCCTTTTCAATTATCCCGACTCTTTTTTGCCTCCTGATTGTGATCACCATTGTAACGTATTGCATTGTCCGGATTTCTAAGATTTTAAACGCAATTTTCTGTTAGATTTTTCTTTAGATTAATGTGGGAACAGATTTGGAGCGGAGCGGAGTATGAATCTATTTAAATTGTTCCTGTTTGGTTTTGTTGGCTTGCTCCAAATATTTATACATATATTATAGCCTCGGTATACGGTAATGGCTTCAATACATACATACAAAGTAAATATCACCTATAAAAATATCAAGCTAATTATCTAAATATAAAATTTTATTTCTTCAACGTTTCGATAAATTTTATATATTCGTAAATTAAGATTTTAGGGATTTAAGTATTACGTAAGCAGATTTCTGCAATTTCTCCCCACCGCCTTCTTCTTGTCAGAAAAAGTAAGTAAAGCTCTCAAAAATAATAGTACAAAAACGTATTAATTTTACGAATCCTCGAAAAGGCATTTCGTTTTCAAGCATAGACAATGCGTGGGTAATATGTGTAAAACATAAGGTAATTACTGTTGAAACCAAAGATCCTATATCGCTTATAAGTGGACATTTTACAAATATAATTAATCTTTTTAAAGGGTACGTTAGCTAGTTAATTCAAATGTTAATTTTCTTATCCCAAAATCTTCACACACGTGTAAAGATAAGGTATCTATCTATTTAAGGAGCTTTTAACAATAGATTTACAATAAAAGTCACTGACAGGTAGCCGTTTGGTAATTAGAAGCTTAGAAACGAGGTAGATTATTTATTATGTATTGGAGAGTTTAACATTGTTGCACCTACAATGTTTGTTACATTTTGTAAAACAAAAAACTTGGCGATTTAAAAGAGTGGCGAGTTTATTGCAAGTTCTTCTCGACTGTTCTACGCCCTTGATTTGATAGCTGGCAGTAAATGTAAGTAAGAAGCATTTAATATACATTTCTTTATTGACGTTCATAAGGGTACATAGTGTTACCTAAATGAATTGAATTTAAGATAGTTTTTTTGTACTTATGTATCAAAACGTAGGTAACAATATCAGAGCATAGATACAAAATTATTAAGTACTCGAGTAAAAATATATAGGCAAATATTGGCTTCTGACACAATCCATCCTGAATTCAATAGAATTATTTTTACCTAGAGAAATACAAAAGGCGCTTTCAGTCCAGAGAATAATCTCTCTGCTATAAACCAGATACATGTTCATAAATCGACAAGAATCGCTCGTTTCGTCGTTATCTAGTTTCGTTTGTTTATCATAAATACTAAGTTAGGCTAATAAACAATAATTTAGTCTATAAAGTCTCGAAAATATTGTTCTTTTGGCGCCCAGAAAAGTAATCCTTAGAATTATAAATTTGTCTAGACTATAGAAGCGATTTAGACGCGAAAATGTTGCAAAGTATGGTAGTATGTCTTAGCTGAGGCGGTTTAATTTCGAAGGGGATGTTGATATATGGTATTGCTTTTTTGGATTAAATTACTAGGTATTGGGTTTACATTTATTGACGTATATAACCACCATTATTAGTACCATTGGAAATGTAGGTTTTATGTAGAAATTTAGTGTAGTAACCTAGTGGCAAAGGATTAGTAAAGGCTATCGCGACCTTGGGAGGAAATGATCCATTAACATTCTGAGACAGCAGGCAAAATCACAGCTTAATATTTTTCCCCAGTAGTTAGTTTTCATGAAAAAGTCTCTACATCTGGCACAGAAGAAAAAAGACTGACGGCCAGTCTCCAGTAATGGAATCAATCAATCAAAAATCATTTATTCATATAGGTAACATAATGTACACTTATGAACGTCAAAACGTGGAGAGGCATTAAAAGAAGAACCTAGTAACCTTTTAACACTTGCATTTTGAAGGTCTTAGTTAAGAAATAACACTGCTCTTGTGGACCTTATTTTTACTTTTTATTATATATACTTATTTTTGTTTTTTTTTTCTTATTTTTTTTTTGCTTCGAATACGTTAGGTTTTCGCTTTAGCAACTGATATACAATTAAACAGTACAAATGAAAAATCGTTTACTTTACCGCGTATTATTTATTTATTTACACTTCGTTAATTTATACAAAATCAAACATAAAAAAGCAGGTTTCAAAAGTAAGAAGGCAACGGGCTAACAAGCGATTTTTTCCAGGCAACCCTAATATGGAACAATAAAAAAAGAAACATATACAGAGGGTAAAGTACAAGAAGTGCATAAATAATTAACAATTCAAAAAACCAAATAACAAAAATAAAAAATGAACTATAACATAAGTATACATATAATTATAAACAAAAATATAAAAGACAATCCAAGAATTAATTGAGTCAGAATTAATATATATATATATATACATAAGAAAGCTAATTAGATTAGATATTTTACAAAGTCAATGTAAAATAATTCATCTTACCATAATTTTATTTAGCCAGTAATTTATTAGTCATGGACTTTCATGACCAGGGCGGTGTGTGTAATCATGTGTATTGTTTATTAGAAACACTCGGTATCCCTTGAAATATGAGTGACGTGTGCGCAGAACATAAATGTCACTACAAACATGGCGATTTTATAGTTGTGTTCGTTAAACAATCTATATGGTGCATTAGCCGATTGGTAAGGGTTAGGTATAATAAAAAGTTTAATAACGCGTATTTGAATTGCGACTTTATTGCCCGATTTAAGTGGTGTCCGAATGACGAAGCAAGGGTTCGACCCTTGTCGGAAAAATTCGGGAAATGTGTTATGTCTAGACTTGAAGTCATAGTGGGGTGATTTAGAGTAATTTAAGACGCATAAAATGCGTTTGATGCAAATCTAATAGCTAGGATATGTCTACATCCTATTCATACATATGTCTGTATGAAGCAGTAAAAAATTTTGTAGTAAGTACATAATTTATATCGAGTTCATAAGGGACAGTTTAGACATAGACATAACATTTATTACTAAAAAGCACAGAATAACAATAATAAAAGAAAAAAAATGACCGATATTTTTTTTGAACATGGTATGTTTAAAGTATGTATTAAGGCGTGTGTGCTGTGGTTGTAATTGGTCCTGGCTCATTATGCTGAGGAGAAAAGTGTTCCACAGCGCTGGTCATTCTGCCGGAGACCGCAGCTAGTTTGCGCCTCAGTCGCAAAAAGAATAGTAATGATACTAATACTTAGTAGAAAAAAAATAATAGTAAAAGTAAGCAGTTACAATTTCTTTTGCGTCTGTTGTTTTTTTCAATGGAGTCTCGCTGTTGGCCTTAAGGGTCTATACAGTTCAGGTCGGGTTGTTTTGGCGAGCGTCTCCTGGGAGAACTCGGCTTTGACCATCGCGGGGTGTCAATCGCCCGTTTCTGTTGTACAATTTTAATAAACCTTTATAGGAAATGCTTAAACTTCTCAGCGAAACATTTATAATATATTATAGTAAATTTAAATTAGGATATTCGATACAATTATTTGCGAAAGTCGGTTGATTGGTTCTTAGGAATGTGACTAGGAGTTTTTGGCTTAAGAAAAAGATTTTCACAAGTATACATCAACTGTCTGCAATTTATTGTTGAAAACAACGATATTTATATGATTTAATACCTACTTAGGGAGGTGAAAACAGACATCATAAACGTATCTGCTCAATTAATCTGGTAATATATTACGGCATACATTATTCAAATAAATAAATAGTTTCGGTTATAAACAACGGTAATATAGCAATAAAATTATTCGAGGAATATTTTGTATTTACTTATATATACATTTGTGCTATTGAATTTATTATTTGTATTTTATGTGAAACTTTGATAATTCTGAAGAATTATGTGAGTTATTAATATTAAACTAGCTATATACATGGAGTTTAAAAATATATCAGTGGCGCTTAAACCTTTTTAGTTCTGGGCATCAGATTTGTGTATGTTTCAGGATCATTAGTCAATCAGAGGCACGCAGACATGAACCGTAAAAAATTTGACATGTATTTTTGTATTTATGTTCTCTATTTAATCGGCAGCTCATGTCTGATCGTCGTGGTCAGTAAGGAAGCACCGGGAGCGGACTATCTTTTCCACCGGTTTTTGCCCAGCGTCTCTCTTATTACTGTGTACAGTTTTAGGGACGATGAGTCTTGGGTGAACGACCATCTTTTGCTTTCTGTGCTATTGGCTACTCATCGCCTCTACTCATGCATATGTTTGAATTTTATACAATTAACAGAATTTCAAAGTTAAGTAAGCAATAAACCTATTTGAATATGGCTCAATAGTTAAATAATGTTTTGTCACGTTTATTTATTTGTTACGTGCCACTTAATTAGTTAGGACAAAACATTAATAGTCTTTGAGTATTTTAGTACATATGAATACATTATGATGTTAAAGGGGTCAATAGTTTAACTATTTTACCTTTGTTTTTAACTTATTTAAATGTAAATAATAGTAGTAGAATTTTAGGCTTTCTAGAACCCATGAAATAAAGAAAACACGAGTAATATTTGGCACGTACACAAGGGTTTGTACACACTGTATTGTACTATATATTTTGAGGTTATAAAAAAATGGTAATAAATGGAAAAAGTTCATTTCAGACTAGAGCTAGTATTCACATTAAACTCAGTTCTTAATCTGTTATTTTCGTCATTCTGCACCAGAATTTGTTGTTTATTTTTATTCATATTTTGCGATATTCAGGCATCTTCGTGATAAATTAAGGTTAAGCAATTCCAATTTGTAAACAAAAGAACGGATTTCTTAAAACGCTTGGCACGTATGTTAGACAATAACGCGACAAAATAATGTTCACAGCTCTGCAGTTTTTTAATAATTTCGTCAACTTAAAAAGTACTTTTTATTATTTTATCGTCATTATTACGGGTGGGTGTAATGCTATGTAGAGTGTATGTATGGAAGACAAGCTGAACCAACCAAAGCCGAGTGATTTCTTTGGTTTATGGAGTGGGCATTAAACCGTGCTTTTTACATAGAGTGAGGTGCATTTAACGACAATTGTATGTCTAATTTGACCAAATGAGTGGCATTTGACTTAGTTATTCTTCAGAGACCTTTTTTTTATCTTTGAGGATTTATCTATGTTCCTTGCTGATGGCTGGTGTGATTTGAACCCCAGTCTACCCGCTGGATGGCAAATACTCCAATCATATTTATCTTACAGACACTATCAGCTTGCACAATATGTCACGTGACTTATGGAATCTAAGACGCGGATTAAAAATACATAGTACCATATTTGATCCCATTTTACTTCCATATAAAGGCCATCGTAACTCTAGATCACTTTTATATGAAACAAACCAATGTTTGCATTTTTTATTAATGTTTTAATTTGTTTTACAAATCAACCTGAAATGTGTTGTATGTTATACATTAATGCAATGAATACATTAATTACAATTTGACAATGTTTAGTTTACAATTCTAAAAGGTACTCTGTTTTTTGTTCTATTAAATCAGTGTAACAAAAAAGTGTCTAGGTGATACGTCGGGGTGTCTATAATAAACGACGTGAAGAAAGGAATGAAGAAGGTTTTTAAATTTTTTATTTTTGATATTGATTTTTTAACCACCCTATTGGTTCTTATATCTATGAATACAGTCGCAATGCAACACTTTTGCCGCATACCGCAATCACGATCCAGGACTGATTTGTCAGACGCTCAACGTTAAGAAGAATCTTATATATAGATTATGTATATCGTATTACATAACGAGCTGCTTTAAATGGATACAGTTTATTAATCTTTTGACGTTTATTATATATTATGTTATATTATATACTTCGCTGAGTGCCTTTACCTTGTGACTCTCATCTCTGAGAGGAAATCTCATCGTAAGATCGATGTCCGGCTATGCACCAATGGACTTTCTTTCTATGTGTACTTATGATGAATCCTTATAGATAGACAAATGATCATGAAACAGCTAAATAAATCTAAGACAGACATAAAAAAGAAGTTTGAACCGCTGAATATATATATATATATTATGTACACAAGGTTATTATTGGGCAGAATATTTAGTTTGGTAAGGTTCGATACTTGTGAAATAACTGCCGCTTTAAATCCATGGGTTTTTAAAGAAACTGGAAGTAAAATTTCTTTATTATATCAGTGTTTTATGAGCCCCAAGGATTAGTTTTATAGCTATTTTTGAGCATAGTAAAGCAATAGTTATACATATATATTTTCCAAGTGGGAATCTTGTCAAGACCTAAGGGGACCTAAAGTTAATCGCGTGGGGGCCGTACACACATTACGGGGACGCGTGAGGTGACTGACAATGTCGCTAATGTTCTTTTGGACTTTCTCAATGTCTTCGTAAATAACATTTTCAGGAATAAAATGGGAAATAAATGGGAAGGATGTATGTATATGTATGTTTATAGTTTATATTTAAGTTCTAATATACAAGTACAGTAAATAAATGTTGACAATTGGAATTTAAACGCCGGCAACGCACTTGCGAGACTTCTGGCAAAGTGAGAATCCATGGGTGTTATCGCTTCAAATCAGGCGAGCCACCAGCCCGTTTCCCTCCTATTAAATAAAAAATATTATTTTAAAGATATTTTGTATGTGTGTTTGTAATGACACAAACAGCTAGAGAATAAATATTAATATGAGTCAAGAATCTCTTATGTATATATAATATATATATATATATATATCGATTTCGATTTTGGATCAGTGTTTTTATTGGTTTAAATAAGCCTGTATAAATTTTGTTTAGACTTAAACTACGGCTAGGATCATATAATAGATATTTTTCTGCAGTTAAATTATATCGAGAGCAGAGCAGTGTTCAGGTCGTAGGTTTGATCCCCGGTCGTGCACCAATAGACTTTCTAGGTGCGCATGTGTAGCAAAACATCGTAAGAAAATCGGCCCCAAAAAGTCGACGGCATATATCAGGCAGAAAAGCTTATCACCTACTCGCTTTTTACATTGACAAATGAACATGAAACAGATACCGAAATCTGAGGCCCAAACCTAAAAAACTTTGTAGCACAACTGATTTTTTTTAAATTATTACAAGACCATTTTAATCTTCATAGATTTAATAACCATTGGTATGGGATTGCTACATGTGTGGACATGGCGAGAAGACGGAAAATAATATACAGCTCAAATGTGAGAGTCTTTCCTAATTTGGTTTTGTTTCCTTTCGAGTTTCAAAGTACATACTATTTATATGAAGTGCATCGCAGTGCACAACCAGATATGGTTGACCCCTAGGCATTGTCTAAATATAGATTGATGAACCGCGCCGCATAATTAATAATAATGTCATTAGTCCACGATTAATCAGTATTAATTACTCCACACTCCATTAACTGTTTGATGCTTATTACGGAACAGTTATTGCATATAGACGTTGAGATAACATTTGCGAGTTGCAGTTGGAGGGATATTGGTTATTAACTTTCCTGATGTACAACTCTTCTTGTTACACAGTACATAAAAGGACTTTTTAAATTCTGAAACCTGACTAAACTAAAAACTCAAAATAAGTTTAATAATATTTGTAACAAAAAACACGTATGAACGTCAACAGAAAAGATGTTAAATATATTATAATTTTACATTTACTAACAGTTCGCAAGTCATGGGCGTAGAGCGGGCGGGAAGAACTGCTAAGAAACTTTCCGCCCATCTTTGTAAGGAAAGTGGCCATAAATATTTAAACGGGAGGAAACCAATATCAAAGATTAGGATCGTTTTCAATTTATGAAAAGCCTTATTGATGAATTTACGTTTCACCGCGAATTATGATTATCGTATGTCGTCAAAATCCAAAGCTTTTGACGTCCCCACCATTGTGTATTGATGTTATAATTAATTTAACGGTAATTTTAATGTGTTGAATTTGCAAACGGTGCGTCGGTTAGATGCGTGATTGCTGACCATACCGTTCTCAATGTTCTGTGGAGGGTGAAGGGATAAGAAATGTAAACACGTACATAATCGAACCGCTGATATCGGAGCTAGCAGGGCGGTCTAACTCACTATGCAAATATTTTCTGAACGCATTCCGAGTTATTATAGGCCGGATTCGATTATTTTTTGTGCAACTCTGTCGGTTCGGCCTTTACGAAAAATGTTTATCAGCATTAAAGGCTTGATTATTGTGTTTATTCTTGATAGGTTTTTATACAGTGTCCGCAGGATATTGGAAAATGTAAAAAAATGTACATTTCATTTGTATGAGGCGGGCTTTGGTATGGGATCCTACTTGCATGGACATGTTATCCCCGTCTTACCTCGGACAAGCAGTGGCTGCAGTGCAGGCGGAAAATAATATACGACTCAAATATTTTCATTCATAAGGAAGAAAACTATGATTTTGATCTCTTCGGAGTAGAGACTCTTGGGCTGTGGGGCTCAAGTGCACAGGCGCTAATCATAGATTTAAGTTGGCACCTAGTACTGGTGACGAGTATGTAAATTTGTATGAGTAGCTGGTGCTTCTCTCGCTCAACGAGTAAGTATCGAAGAAATACCAGCGTTAAAGGATCACTAAAACCGAACTTATTCCATTTTCCTTTCTTTATTCCAATGTAGGTTAATAATATTTTTAAATACAGTATACTTTCGTGTTGTAAGTAAATAAATATTTTTTAATTCGTAAATGCATGAGTACACCAATACTGAATATACTTACCTGATACTGATGTTTACCTTAGACTATTACTTTTACTTCACACCGTGTTTGATGAAACATATTGAGGCTATAATGTAGTGCAGTGAAACGAAATTTCAACCTTTTTTCTAAGTTTTCACAGCTGTAATCTAGAGATACTAAATAAACTATTTATTCGGGTATTTCTATTGTTATCATTTGTATGCACGTGTCCTACCTCAATAGATATTGTGTTGACTGCGGCGTCGGTTGTATTGTTTGTTCAGATAATTCAACTACCTGGCGGCATTACCTGCATTAACAATTTGTTCTGAAGATTTTTGATCTAAAGTGAGATTGTTTTGTTTGCTCTACAATTTGGGATTTAAAATATTTATACTTTTTTAATTAACTAGAAAAATCGTTTTATTATTATTTGCTACCTTCAATATTATATTTTTTATTGTAAGTGTAGAAAATATGAATAACTTATAATATGGTATTATTTAAATAAATATATATATTTTTTTATTTTACTATTTATATTTAACGCACAATATTAAAACATGGTTATGGTTTCTTTTAAGCATTATCGTATATATTTACAAAGAACAAATTAAAGATTAAGATATATATATTAGATTATATATACTGTAATTTATATTGTAATTGAAATTAGTAAGTTGTATTGATGCCAATTATAATGGAACGTAAGCTTATATTAAAAATATAATATTGCTAGCGAAATTTTTCTTTCCGATTTATAGACAAGTTTGAACACTTTTATCGATTTTACAAAAAGTATACAAATGTCGATCAAGCATAGCGGGCACGTTTAATAGCCGAAACTGTCTCGGTGTGCACGCGATGCCATATATTAAACATGTTATGACTGGACCAACACTCTCGTGCACAAAAAGTTCTATTAAAAATAAATTTGTTTCTTCCTGATGCGGCCTGTTTGAATGTTTGAAGTAACTTTTAATAACAGAATGCGTAAAAACACGGCAACAGATGGCTTTTATACAATAGACTTGATGTCTGTCGCGTACTAAGAATTTCCCGCTTAGAAGTAAAGTTATTTAAACCTAAATGTCCACATCCTTTGGGATACCTTGAAGTATCCCAAAAGTTAATGAGTGGTCGTTTTAATTGAAATAGTCGTCGTGCATTTATAGTATAAAGATATATTTTATTTATATTCATGAAAAGATATATATAAGACTTTATAATATACATAATTGTTTTACTGTAAATTAGTCGTCTATGTCACTATATATTGATGCACTTTTCTATATCAATATGCAATTACATTCGGTAACGAGACCCTTGGTCCGTGAGGAGCAAGAAGGTTAGTCTTTCAAAGGAGATCGGAAAGCTGGCAGCTACCTCGGACAAAGAATTAGTCTAACTATTCAAAGGGAGAACGCTGCCAGTGCCTTCGGAACCTTGCCTAATGGCAATCCTTTTAATAATGTATTTTATTATTATATTTTAAGGTTAGTTAGTTAGGTAGGTAGGTAGTTAGGTAGGTTTTTATGCGGTAAAGAATATTGTGAATACTAGTTATTTGTATTGGTAATAAATTTATTATCAATCTACCTTCATAAAATTTCGCCCACACATAATGTGTCTTTGCAAATGCACACTTTTATTAATCGTTATAATCATATTTACTTACAAAAGTACCTGCCATTGATAATTTGATACAATAATTACATAATAAGCTTGGCTTGTGAATTAAAACAAAGATAGACGGTTAATATAAGTTAGCTCGTGATGATTAGATAACGTAAAATGTGAAGATATTTCAAGCGTGAAGCGATTAAGACCCAATCTACTGAGTCGACTTCTTTTTAATAGTATTTCATATGAGTTACATTATGCTTCTTTGGTATGGCTTATGGTCATATAGACGCTATTATTATAGCAATTTAAGCTTACTAGTTGATAACAGAAAGATTTATGCACATATGTTTCTGGAGGGAGGGATTGTGAGTTGTAAAATGTGATTTCTGAAGTACTAATTGATGTGCAATTTGTTGTTAATTGTAGCTGCATTATGATATGTCAGTTATCGTATACAGAAGCACGTTCGTGTAATTAAACTAATACATATATATGTCCATATTATTTATTTATTAACACTTCGTTGCATTACATAAAAGGAAAAAAAAATTAAACATAATTTAATGAAAAGCAACTGGCGGCCTTATCGCTTTCGAGCGATTTTTTCCAGACAACCACTGTGAGTAAAGGAAAAAAAACATGGATTAAATAACATTTTATATAATAGTTTAAGTACACATTTGCACTTAGGGTAATAACATTTGAATTAGGGTTGAAAACGATTAATTTTTTTTATAAAAAAATAATAAAATGTACATAATTTGATTTTTATATAGAACTATGTTTATTAAGCCGTCGAAACGTCGAGTTCTATACGTAATGTAAAAAATCGTTTAAATAATTGAAACATTCTGCTAAATAAAGCTAAATTTATTTATATATTATATTAATATGTAGGTTTATATACCAATAAGGGATATAATATCTGACCGCAGTGTGTGACGAAGATACGAGTTTTCGCATACTTATAGTTATGATAATAAGATTAAAGTTATCATGGACCCTCGGCGCAGTAGACCGTTTAGCGTGTTTAATTGATAATAACCATCGTTAGGGCCATAGCCTCTGTTTACAGCCTGCCGAAGGCTTAACCGGAAACGGACATATACCATGTGATTAATAAAGATATTGAGTAGATTTATGTAAGCTGTTTTTGGTTTAATGCTGTAACCTGTGCTGTTATCTATTTCGTTAGTAGCTCTGCGGCGGTTGGCTGGACAGGAAGTCATATCAGAATTTATTTATTCATATTGGTAGGTATGTATACTTATGAACGTCATTTTTTAAAATAAATTATCTGCATAAAGTGGCCGTTGAAGTCCCCTCAAAAAAATCAAAATCCCTCCTTATAGTGCTTATGTAATCACTATAAGGAGGGTTTTTGATTTTCTTTGGTAATTACGTTAACAGTAATTATAATTTTTTACACATTTTACATATGCTTGAAAACGAAATGCATTTTCGAAAAAATAATTAATACTAACGTCTTTTTGTGAGTTACGTTTACTGACGAGGAAGGGGGGATAATAATAATAATAATAAGCTTTTATTCTTCCACATCTTATTTACATAAATTAAAGTAAATAGATATGAATACAATTTGTAACTATGATTCGGCGCCTGTTCGGGAGAAGGCTTCCTCCAACTTTTTCCACTCCAATTTATTTTCTTTTGTGTTAGGAAGGCGGAATACATTTCAGTTAATCAGCTTACTTGATACTTGAACGGCTCCAAAGGCTAAATTAAATCTACCCTGATTTAAGACTTATAAGTAATTTAAAACTAGGATGTGTAGGATATTTAAAAGAAGAAAGTTGTAGGACACCATTACTGAATGTCTTTATTAACACTAATAAAAGTGTTCTTGTGTGTAACTTTTCTAATTATCACTGTTTAGCATTTAAGACTGACGTCTACTAACACTAAATCACTAATTCGAATGGTGAATCTTCTCACTTGGTCCGTGGTGTCAAGAAGTTCAATAGTCTAAATATTGATGTGTTGGTATAGTCTTTATTCTTATCTTTAGCAATATTTTTGATTATTGTGGCGATGTCCTCTAAATTAAGGACACGATCAATCAATTAAAAAAATGTCTAAATATTCCTTGACTATATGTTACCAAATCAAGGGGACTGCCAATTATTCGTCTCTCCTCTTGTGTCTGTCCTCCCTTTATGATAGCTTTAGTCATTTCACAACCCGAAATGTCCGTTTAAAATCTTTTATAGAATTCACTGTCGATGGTTTGGCAAAATCATTTTTTGAAGGTTATACAGCAGCTAGCCTTATACTGGTAACGTGGGGTAACAATTTATCGAAAATCTAAGGTCAAACCTTAATTTTATATAAACACGGTTGTGATGGCAAAAATGTTATATGAACGATTTTTTATAAGGTATAATTAAGTTTCAAATTCCGTCGCCACTCATATAGTAAATTATAATTAGCCTCGCTGTTCACAACATACCGAATGTTAACTAAAACTATATTTTACGGTTTTTTAGAAGTTTCCGCTTTGTTGAATTTCAAGAGCATAATATTTAACTTTACTCGACATGACCCTTAAATTGAATTCACACGCTCTGGCATTTTCTTAGAATTATTTGGATTTTTTTTTGTATTAAGTAGCTTATCTCATGTAAGTAGAGAAATTTTTTAGTTTGTGCATTTTGATGGGATGGTTTTTTTCTGTTTATGAGACGTAAGTTTTTACTTTACAAAATCATGTTCTAAATAAATTTTCGTCATATAATGAATTCAAAGTATCAAAAATTGGCTATGTTTGGATTTTTTTCTATCGAGCCAAATTGTTAAAATCGTGATTTTTTTCGTTCAGTCTTTCAAAATGGATATATTTATATATATAAATTACTCAACTCTACCATATTTTTTTCACTATTTCCTACTTTGAAAAACGATGACAAAAAATGGAAAGAAACAATGTGCTTTTTTGTAGCTTGGGGACCGGACTTCTTTTTCTTCCGGAGGTCTTTAAATTTGCTATGGATGACCCTAACACGGGTTTTCTTTACTTAGGGTTCCCAAATTTTACACCTTGTAATGCATAGGTACTTGTAATGAATAAACATATAATAGATGCTTGATATTTATGTTACAATTTTTGATCAAACTACCTGTTTAGTGGTTGTTACGTCTCTAATAGCCATAATAAAAACCCTTTTCAGCTTGACAAACAAATCAGATTATATATATATAATGTAAATGACAAATAATAAACGACTTATTTCAATCTACAAAGCTTCGTAAAGTTTATCTTAAATCTAAGAGAGTTACTTCCGGAGATAATTTAAATAGACATAAAAAGCTGTTTATTTTCTTAACAGCTATTACGTACGTATTTATTATATCAGAATGTAATATAACATGTGTTTTATTAGTTGATGACATCGGTTTAATGCCCAACAATAAACCAAGTAACATTTAATAGGGTTTATCACTTAGTGGGACTATTGGTTTTAATTTATTGTGAACGTGTTTTTTTTGAAGAATTATGGGACTACTGGTCTCCAGGGGAGGCTTTGTTCGATTTTAGTGCCTTTTGTGGGTTCACCTGCCTGTGATGAAGATGTTCGATTGCAAAAGTATTTTAATAAATTTTAGCTTTGTATCAAGTGAATGGCTAGGTATACTGAACGTATGTATGTTATTCAGACAGACAGATTTATGTATCTGTTTCATGATAATTTTTAATGTAATCGGCAAGTAGTTGATCAGCCTCCTGTGCCTGACGCACGCCGTTGCCTTTTCGGGTACGTTAGAGCGAAATTAAATGCGCACATAGAACGTACATTGTTATACAGCCGGGGATCGAACCTACGGTCTTAGGGATGAAAGTCGCACGCGAAAGCCACTTGGCTAACAACTCGTATTAAATACAAATTCATATTACTCAAACATAATGTCTAGCGAAGTTTTATTGGCTTATTTGAGAAATACTTCTACCATAGTAGACGTGCTTAGAAATTTGCAGTGCTACAGCCTACAGGCTCCTGTGAGAAGTTTCTCAGTTTGTGTATTAAGTTATGCATAGTGAAATATATGAAATAAAAAATGTGAGCCGTCACGGGACGCCTGGCAGATGTGAAACATCGAAATTATTTTCTGAAGTAAAATGCAGAAAAGAACAGATTGTGATAGGAACTAAATATGTCATAATGATAAAATAAAATTTTACGATTTTGTTTTCCAGATAACGATGACTATTTATTGAATAAACATTTATTTTCATTAAATACAAAAATTTGCTACTGCATATAGATTGTATGTATTATATCATCATATAGCGTGGCGATGCGTCGCCACGGCATGCGTCGCCACGCCAGAAATCGGTTTTACGTGCGGCTATAGATGTTTCACATCAATTAGTGGTAGTTGAATTCAAAACAATTATCAAGAGACGAGACGTTGATGCCATTTTTTATATAAAACGAGGAAAATGGGAAGAGGCTCTGATGTTAAAGATACCGCTGACACTTGAATTTTAAAGGGCTCGCGAGTGCGTTGCCGGCCTTTTAATATTTTTTACGTATTGATGTCGTATTTGGCACTTTAGGTTCGGAAGGTTTTAGGTTTTGCCAAGTATCGTTGAATAGTAATATTTTTACAATGACTATAAAAATTTCTATACATTGTTATTTAAGGGATATTTTATGTATAAGGGTTGGGTTTTTGTAATTGAATTAAACCGTATTACAATAGGGGTGAAATTTCAAACGCTTCTTAATTTTGAAATAGACATACATTATTTATGGTTTGAAGGTTGGTTTTGGATTTATTTCAATTGTAAATAAAATGTAAGTTTATTGTAAACCAATAAAAATATATTAGGTGTTGATTCTTTTCTGTATTTACCACTAGGCGTTGCTTTCACGACGCCCGACACTGATTGGGACGGTTTTCGTTTGAGATAATTTATTGTATTCTCTATTTATACTAATCCTATTCATACAGAGTCCACAATTGTTACTTAATATTTAATGGGTACTTGAATAATTAAGTAAAGATTAAGATTACGGATCTAGTCGGATGCAAAAGTTATGCGTTATTAAATCAATCGTTAACTAATTGGGCATTGAAAAAGTTGAGATAGCTATCTGATCAAGTCTGATTGCGGGTTTAATTTTCTATAAATATTGTATTAATTCAAATCAGAGATTGTGAGGCAATCCAACTCCTTGATACAATCGGAACAATGCGCCTAAACAGAACTAAAACTTAGTGAAAACTAGTACAAGTGACATTTCTGACACACGAACATAGTGTCAAAACATTATAGAACACTTCGACTGTTTATTTATTTATTTATTTGGAAACAAAACAGATACATCTTTACAATAAAAATACAGTTAAAAAATAAAACATAAAATAAACACATTGGATTAGTATTAACATAATATTACTTTTAATCCATAGATTGTAGTTAATGTAAGTAAAAATTAAAATATTTTATATTTTATTGTATGAATCTATAACATTATTTCTCATACAAAGTGATTTTGGCACCGTCGCAGTTTTAGTTTATACAATTTGCGTGAGCTGACTTTTATTGTCCATTGTAATGAAGTATAGTGAGGCGAGGGTAAATAGGCAAATTTTACACGAACAAGTGTTTTTTTTCTTTGGATTTTAATGTCAAATAAAAAAAAAACCTTATTTTTGTTCAGCTACCATATATCCTCGCCTTTTTAAAGATTTCCATTTTACGTATATTCATTGTACTAGTTTCTATAAAAATATAGTATTTCAAAGTGATTTTTTTATATAAAACTTTAATAAATAAGCACAAATATTGTTGTTTCTATAGCAACTCAAAGGATATTTCTAAAACAATATCGCGATGAAAAATGCGTGTCCAATTCTAAAACTTTCTGACAGTGTATCTGACGACGATGTCACAAAATAGATGTAGAGCCTTCTGCGGTCTGCCTATTTGCACTCATTTTTTTGATGGTAAATATCGTGAAGCCTTATGGATCTTGACAGATAATGTTTGAATTTTGTATTACGCACCAAGACATGCAACGACTACGACTTGATTTGTTTCATCTAACGAATCAAAATCAGAATATGAGTACGTATGAAATATGAGGAGTATTAATAATATCCGCTAAATCACCTGCATCATCAGCGAACACTTCTATACTTTCTACATACATTATAACACAACACAGCCGAATTACTTACTTTTTATTTTTGTTTTCGTAAATGTTTCAACCATTGTGTGTGTGAGTGTTGGTTGGTTGGTCGAATACATAATAAATATAAAATAGAATTCATTGTTTGGCTATGTTTAGTATAAGTGCTTTTGTTGTATATAATTTTTTTCTTAATTTTTTTCCATCTGCAATCAGCCCTCTTGGCCTCTCTTGGCTTTATGAAACGATTGCAATTTGGGAACGCAAATCCAATTATTTTTTATTAATTCGTAAACTATCAGACTGCAGCACGGTTATGTTTGCGAAATAAATATATATTATAAATAATGTCTTAAAACAATCAGTGAAACGCGACGTTATCTCAGCTCGCGTAAGTGTCGCTTTAGTGATATTTGACTATCTGTGAGGTGTTCATCCAAATTTAACTTTGTATTCCGCATTCCGTTCTAAATAAAAGTTGGGGCTAATCGTCGAGTCGTGTTGATACAAGGGTCCTCTCTGATATATTTTTGGCTTTAAACATAAACATTATTAAAGGATGTTTCACAGTCGGGATTTTTTTAACAGTATAAGCTAATTTTTTTAAAATTTACATATGAGTGATTTCGACTACGTGTCATTCAGTAGTAGTTAGTCGAGGAGCCTACCTTTATAATAGGAACACACTTCCTCCACATTGGATGGATAAATCGTTCAGTGGCGCTACAATCTATTTAGGTCTTGGCCTCAGGCTTTTGTATCATTCGTCAATCTAATAAGCAAGTTGGATTTAAAAGAAGCCGGTTTCCTACCGCTGTTCACTTCGTGCGAATGATAAATGCGCACATAGAAAGAAATTCCATTGGTGCACAGCCCGAGATCGAACCTACTTTCTCAGAGTTGAGAGTCGCTCGCTAAAGTCACACTGCTCTGTTGGATTTTTCAACTAGTTGATATGTGAGCAATATATTTAGCGAAAAAAAAGAGTGGCGGAGAGTTTATTGCCAGTTCTTCTGTTAGGTTCTACGCCCTTGATTTGAGAACTGGCATTAAATATTAAATTAGAAGCATTCAATGTACATTTCTTTTTTGACGTTCATGTGTACATTATGTTATATACATGAAAAAAATATTTTTGATTTTGATTTTATAAATACGAGTTATTTATGAAGTTATTTCTCGCAGTATATAATAGAAATGTTGATAAAACGTCTCGCTAACGAGAAATAAACAGATCGACAGGACGCCGCGTGTAATCAACGTGTTTTACGATTTATTAAAGTATTACAATTTACAGCCACGCGGCATAAAACTTTTAACTCAGTTATAGTTCGTATCGAATTACGAGTAATATACACTTTACGATTTTTTTATAGCTCGGAAAAGAATAAAGCTCCGAAACGAAAAGACAATTAAGTAGATCGTGTTTAAAGGTCGGTGACCTTTGGAACTGACCTACGATGTTAAACAATGGTATAACTAATTTCACAAAATTGTTTTGATGCATCGTAAATCACAATTTGTTTGATCATGTTGGTAATTTATGAACGTCAATATTTAAAAACATTTGTTACCAGCTCTTAAAGCAAAGGCGTAGAGAGGACGAAAAGAGTCAGCAAGAGAGCACTTTCACCTTCTTCATTTGACTTATTCAAACAAAGTATATTTTCATATCAAGAGTGATTTTAAGTACAGAATTGTATGCATCTTAATTCTAGTGGTATCAACTCAATTTTTTCATATAGATTTTATTAATCACGAAAATATACTGGCATCCATAGACAAACTATCGAATCGTCGACGACCAATCCCTTTCCTAGCGGCTTTATCCTTTGGAGGATTCATCAAATTAAATGTTTTTCTTCATTAGACAGAATACGAAATTCTATCAGTATCACCTCGACGTCTGCCATTCCACAAATGAGCGTTTTCTGGGCAGTTTTAGCCGCGCGCCACCACTATGTGGAACCAGCTGCACACTGAAGCATTTCCGAACCAATTCGACTCGAGAATAGAGCGTACCAATTCTTAAAAGTCCGGCAACGTACTCGCGGCCCCTCTAGCAATACGAGTGTCACGAGTGAATAAGCAGCTCTAGCCCGACAAATGACTAGTATTAATTTTACATACGATATTTAAATAAGGAAATTCTTAAGGCGGATGCTGTTAGTAGGAAGATCCACGAAAACGAGGAACTTGCTTCTCATATAACGATACAACCAGTTATCATCGGATAGTGGATTATGATAGGGCTGTGATAAAATATGTATTTATATTATTTTTTACCCTTCCGTATCTAAATTTGTTCTCGACCCTGTTTCCTAGAGCTGGGTTGTTGGTAGACGTCAACCAATTCAGGTGTCGCTTAGTATTGGGAGTTTATGAGACTTTCGTTTCTACGAATTGGTCCTATTTTAATATTCAATCGTAAAATCTGAAGGCGTGTCACCAAAAGTCTTTTAAGTATTCGTCTGTAGAGTTGCAATGTTTCGGCCACATTGCCCGGGAATTTTTTCCCTTCATCGGGAAATTGGAGGGAAAGAAACCAAAGCGACGCAAAACGATGGACCTACCATACTGGAGATCTTGAGAGATGGAAGTAGCAGTGCAGTATGCCACATCGTGGTCGGGAGCATCATGATGCTCAGCAGGCAATCGGACGAGGAATCTCAAGAAAAGTCAGTTAAAAATACCCGTTATTATCTCAAAATCTACGACTCGTAGCAATTAGTCTTGTTAGCGTGTGTAGAAATAGTTTAAAGTTTCACGTAGAACTGGATTCTGTATATGTACAAATGATCACAAAAAGATATTTGTGATCATTTGTTTCTTCTCATAGGCAAGTACTGGGTCTGACACGACATTGACGTTTTGTCTATAAGGTACTAAGGTGTTAATACGCACTTGGACAGGAAGTCTATTGGTGCACAGTCTGGGTTGCGAAACTACGGCCTCTGGTATCCGTGCTGCTCATAATATTCATAGTATTTTCTTAAATTGTGCCAACCCTTGATAGTTGAAATTGGGGCAGGATGTTGGGAATAACCGCCTGAGTCAGCACGGATTTGCGCCCACGGCAAGATTTATGTCACCCCACTCGCACCTATTATACAAATGTAACGACGCTATTTAAATATTTGTATTTGTGTTGCCATTTTTAACTAAATCACCGAACATTTGAATAAATTAAGTGTAATTCATAATTTATGAATATTTTTTCTTTGATATTTGTAGATTTTTTACTCAGTTTGGGGTCGCATCACTAATAAAATGCACGGTTATTTGATTCTAACTTATTATTAACAAAAATAAATATATTAAAAATAATAGAGCAGTGTTGGCCTAATGGCGTCAACGTGCGATTCTCAACCCTGAAGTCGTAGGTTCGATTCCCGGCTGTGCACCAATGGACATTCTTTCTGCGCGCATTTAACATTTGCTCATACGGTGAAAGAAAACATCGTGTGGAAACAGGCTTGCTCATAGGCACAGGAGGCTGATCGCCTAATTGCCTATTAGATTGATAAATGATCATGAAACAGATAGATATATCTGAGGCCTAGACCTAAAAATATAAATTATACCTGCTATAAAATTACACAACATTTAATTTGATTAACCGCGGTTTATTAATACGTTTAAATAATTAGCGAAAGTGTGTCATACAAATGTCAATAATTGTAGCACTTAGACCGAGCTATTTAGAGATGGCTATTAGGCATTTGCAAC
Organism: Pieris mannii; assembly: GCA_028984075.1. Taxonomy (NCBI): domain Eukaryota; kingdom Metazoa; phylum Arthropoda; class Insecta; order Lepidoptera; family Pieridae; genus Pieris; species Pieris mannii. The sequence goes on along the minus strand of CM054779.1, from coordinate 11,354,878 downwards.
ACTGTTTAGTGCAGTTATAATTGTATCGGGATATTTAAATAAGACTGTAAATAATCGCAAAAATAATTATTTTGTTGGTACATTACTTAGTAAGGTCCAGTCCATCTATATTTTTATTCTAAAAATAAAAATATAAATGACGACACAGATACAGTAATTCTTAACAATAAAACAGCTCTTTAAATGCCTATTGAATGTTAAGAGCGGAAATATTTGTGTGTCTGTTAAGAAAAAAATACTAAGTAAACCGATTTACTTAAATAAAATTCCATTATAAGCATTTTAAATAATCGCCGAGCTATTGCTATATATTTTATAGAATATAAAAAGAATAAATGATGTGTGAAGCAGGCTCCACTCGTATAGTACTTTCTTGCCAATCTAGCGATTTCTCACAAAAGAGAATTAGACACATGAACAAGATAGAAATATGAAAACTAGAGATATATGATACTTGAACCTAGATTGCGCCACTAGGCAATCACGATTATAAAACAACATAGTTTATTTTTAATGTATATACAGTACCTACTTCCGTAACCTTTAATTAATACGTGTATGCATATTGTGTGGTAGACTTTGTGTGTGTCATGTTATATAATCGCGGTATTTAGAACCTCGACTTATGTATAACTTAAGTTTCCGTATTTTTTTTGTACTTTTTGTATTCGTACAATTGTTTGCTTCAACCCATGCAGACTTCCGATAACACTTTTCCAAACTCCCTTCACTAAATCTTTAAACTCAATTATCTTATTATATTATATTAAAATACATATTTGTATATTATTAATTAAATAGTGAATTAATAAATTGTATAGTGTATAGTCATTACGAATTGTCAATAGTAATTTTTAGGGCATGACGCTGCAAATTCTACAGTGGTTGTTGACACTTGCTGATACCTATTCATACGCATTTTAAATTTGCGTTACGCCTTTTTACCAACATTTATATTCTTGATAAGAACTTATCGCAAAAGCGGAAGCGTTACCAAGGAAGCCTTCCGACGTACGGCAGATGAGGCAAAGGACTTGGAACCAAATTCAAAGATCAATACCAAAATGACTCATTATGAACGCCCTCTGCCCCATACAGAAATCATATGACTATTTATTTATTTATTCACACTTCGTTGGAATGGAACACACATAACAAAATACATAAAAATAACGAGGGATGCAAAGGGCGGCTTTATCGCTAATAAGCGATCTCTTGCAGGCGGCAACCCTTGTAAGAAAAGAAAATAAAATGATGAGTGCATAACCAAAAGTTATATAAACTTATAAGTATTTAACATAATTTTAAATTTTTCCGACGTTTCGCGTGCTTTACAGCGTTCGTGATCATGGTGTCTGAAGACAATAGCTGTTGAATGTCAAAAAGTATCACAGCTGTAGAAAAACTTACATTATCTGTATTTATTTCCCCGGAGTTCGTATCGAGTAAAAGATGAAGGGTTTGTGCAGAAATTGCTTACGGTATCCTCCATTTTCGCGTTTGATTGTATTTTATGAAGACAAGACTCTATTTAAATCATTCAATGTAATCAACAGATGCATTCAGACCTGTAAAGGCTGTAATGTAATTTGAGAAATGTTTTCAGGTCCTAAACATATGAAGCATATAAGTACTAATAATTAGTATGGAAATATTAATCTAACAATAATGAATTAATGTACCAGTATAGTGCAGAGTATCAGTAGATTATTATAAGAATGGAATTCATAAACTATGCGGGCTGGGGCATATGCAGGGGGACAATTCTCATGTCATTGTTATTGTAGATAATTTTGCCTATGGTTTTTGTTGTTACAATGTATAATAATAGGAATACATCATCTTGGCTCACTGGAATAGGATTCTGGAAAGTGTAATTAGTGCACCCTCTATTTAAAAAATAGGTTAGATATTTTATCCAAATAGGCAAATACGCGCGAATCAGCTTATTAGGGGGCTAGTGTGTTAATCTACATTATAATTATAAATAACGATAAACACTACTTATCCAGAGCTTGGTATATTCCGTAGTGGACAGATCAATAATAAAATAAACATTGTAAGCTACATTTCCATATCTGTTTGTTGAATATCGCATTTAACTGCAATATTGTATGACTATATATATCGCATGTGAGAATTGGCCCCCAGGAAATACCATTCTGTAGCCGGGGTTGTTTAGGTTCCTGTTACACCATGAATATTCAATACCTTGTTCAATTTCACCTTTTTATGCTGGGCGCTTTTGTTGTAGTATGAGGCAATACGGTTTTGTAAAGTTTTTAATATTTATGATTTACGGAGTGAATCGTGGTTTAGATATTTTTATAACGTCAAACAGCCGTTCTGGTGTTAACTAAAATTGAATACAATTACACATAACTAAGATAATGTGTTATTAGTTAGTGCACTGTTCTGGTCCAACCTTGGGTCATGTGTCTCAATGTATATGTTATATGTGCCTCGTATGAACACGAATTATGTGCGTAATTCGATTAAATTTCGCATTTTAGCTAACTACAATATAATGTACGAAGATGTAGAAATTTTCCAGCCGGGTTTGAGGAATTTTTAGCAGTAGTAGCAATTTTTTTTAAATATTAATTTGATTGTTTAATGTTTAATTTCAGATTCTCTTGCACCTATTTATTTATTAAATAAGCAAACAGATCTCTATACAGTAAAAAATAAATTAAAAATATATTACATTGGACATATCACAAAAAGTTTCACTGATACATAATAAAAAAAAAATGTATTTAATTCAGTTAAGTTTTTCTGTTTCTTACCTTTAACAAAATAATCTGTTTGGGCTTTGTTTATTTTCTGTGTTTTCTTTTATAATATGTATATCTGTCGCTGCAAGATTGCTTATAAATAAGATTTGAAACCGTAGTTAATAATGAGTAAAAGTACAGTACTACAGGAATTCCCCATTTACGAAATGTTGCATAATCATATCGGGTTTTCCTTAAGAAAATGCATTAGATAATAATAGCATCACAATGCGGGCATGTGTCACGAATGTTGCGCCATGGCGCCGGCGCCGCATATCGGTTAGTGGGCCGCGAGATACGGTGCCTTTCCTCATTGATGAATATCGCTTCGTACCTATGTCGCCCTAGTACTTTTGTTATGTAAAAAACTTTAATATGTATATTTCTTACGTTGCACATTGTAATTATTTGACTATGTACAAATAGTGATTAATAGTAGGCCCTCATTATTTTACGATTATATACGTTATAATGCAGTACCTAATTATATATATTCACTTTATTTAATTTGTAGTTGTTAACTCAGATATATAAGAATAATATAATTAAGATAAATGTTAAATATACATACAGTTCAGACTTGTTTTATATATGTTTTTCTTGGTACTCGATATCCTAACTTAGATCAGTGACATTGATCGGAACCGCTTCACGGGTAAAAGCCTTTTTCAGCTTTTTCAAAATGTGGCTTTCTTTCCCCATTCGCTTCTTACGTTTCCATATCTTCTATCCAATTTTCTAAGGGCGATGTCATCTCCATTAAATTAGTTAATGGTACAAAACTAAAATGTTCTTGCGAATAAGTCTAACAATATTTTCGTCTGATCTAAATTTAGAAGCTCGTCCTCACGGCGTACTTGAAGTACCTTTATTTTAGGCTGATGCCTGCAATATATCATTCGTGAAATGCATTTTATTTTTACATGCACGATGGCCGTACGGACTGAGTCATCTGTGAAAAAATTGTGAAGCTGCCAAAACTTTCTAAAAGCTGTGTTTACTAAATTACATTAGAACATCACTTCCCGACATTTATGCATTTTTTACTACTGTTATATATTTTTACACTGGCCTACTTTGATCAGTAATTATTCCGAATTTTTCTTACGCATTTGTGATCTATGGCAGGCTGATCAGCGCTGTGGATCACGTCTGCCCCACAGCATAATGCTGAGCTATTGAAATGTACCTTACTTGTTTATTATTTCCTTACATATTTTTTTCTTGTTTGATTATTATTATTATTACCAGCGGCAGTTTTGCATATTAAATTGAACTTTTAATATCAGGCGTGATAGTTCTGAACTAAGAACGGTGATGTGCACTTAGAAATTATTTTTTTGTTAGAAATAATAAATTAATTATTTTATATGTATTTCATGAATGTGAGTAAAAGCGCTATGCACTGAATAAAATTTGGTATCGTAAAAACCTTCTCCTGAAAATAACAAACACAACAAAAATAATCAGTGGAATCGGTCCAGCCGTTCACGCGTGATTTCGTGACCAAGGGATAAATTAGGGATACATTTTTATATAAATATATGTTTTCTTTGTCTAGATTTGAAAAGAAAATTTCATATAATAACATTGAGTTCTGCTAGACGAGACGAGGGATTCCTCAGTGATTGATAATAATATGTTCTGAGGGTGTTAAGAACAAGATTAAGAGCTTTATTCAATATGGAGCATAGTTATAGCTTGTCTTGCTGGAGGGTCAATATAGCTATTAGCTGGCGCTGCGTTGCCCATTACTGATGCTAGGGAGAGTAGAGGGACTATGAATTGGCGTCTCCATTGACATATCGATGTGAAAATGATAGAATATAAGTGTAAAGACATAGATGAGATTAATCGTATCAGGAATGAAAATCTACAAACTCAACTAAGTATGTCCGTTCTCAGAGCACAGATATTGGTGATGCGTAGAGATGTGACGTTTCTGTGCATCCCTAAACGTATTTACCACAGAGTGTTCAGAGGAGTTGTTCCGCTTAATATCTGCAGCTGAGTTTCATACGAAATACCACTCGGATCACATTGACATCACGTTCGTCGTGCCACAACTGAGCGCTAATTATCACTGAATATTAAAGGCCGGTTACGCATTCGTTAGCCCTCGGGCATTGAGTGTCCATGGTCGTGCTGTTCTACTGTTTCTCCTCCTTCATATAAACCTGTTACACTCTTTTATGAACAGAGTTTAGGAATTATTTTAAACTATCAAATAAAATACACTTTTATCAAATAAAAGCTAATTTTAAATTTCTCCTATATCCCGCAATTATGGTCACAGCAATCGCGACGGCCGACGACGGAAGATAATACGATCAATTTGCAGATCCAATATCTGTGGTTTCTAGGGAATTATGCTCACCCCAAAGGGCAGAGTGATGGGCCCCTTATGGTATCCTCAATGTACACATATTGTATTAATATTTGTTCTGAGCCCTTATACGGGTTTGCGATTTGATATACCTATATTCTAAATGGAAAAAACGGATTTTCCAAGTGGGACTACAAAATATATGAAAGGTTTCACCTTTTTGTAGAATGTGGGTAGGACAAAATGTTTTGCTGAAACGAGGGTACTTGTTTTGTTAGAGTCTTGTTTGGGTATTGCAATTTAAGATATATTAGGAGTAAATCAGGATTAAGTACGTCTTTAAGATTTTTTTTATTAAATTAATATTGGCAGTGAGATACATAAAAGTTTTGTCCTTATTCCTCTAGTTTTATTTTGCAAACGAGTAAATGTGACAAAACATTGAGTGCAGCCAATAGGCGTAGAGCTGAATTAAATTTATATTTATCCTCAACGGTATTTTAATTAATGGTTAAGGATAAGTTTATTTATTTTTTGTGAGGAAAATCCAAAAATATTGTTATTTGAGGATATATGTATCATAGTTGTCGTGGTTATAATTAGCTCACCGCGAAAATATTTTATCCTAATTTTGTGGTTTGTGTGGTTAGGAATTTGTTTCTGAGGTCTTATCTTATTAATTAGTATATAAAAATAGAATAACTAGTAAAATAGGAAAACATTGTTAAAACATGTTAAAATATCAAACGATTATTTTGTATTTAAAATAAATTATTGCTACCATTCGTGATTATTGCTGGCATAATATCGGCAGAGCACAATTTGAAATTCATAAAATTTTGAAAAGATTATTCACACATATGATTTGCTGTTGTTTAACACTACCTATAATACACCATTTCAACAATTTATAAAGAAAAATATTCCATTTCGATGTTTTTTATATTTTTTTCCGTAAAAGCGACAGTATTGAATTAAAAACCAATATTGGGCATGTATCCGATTTCATTTTCATAGTGTACGCGACATATCGATAATTTGAATCACAACCCTTGACATTAGATGCAATAACCGATAATATCGATAAGAGCCGTCACTAATGGCATTGCTAAATTGGATTTTGGTAAAAACCCAACTTAGGGGTAGGGTCTTTATAATTTACTTTTGTGCTTATGATATTAAACGTATTTACATTTTACGTACGTACTAATTTATTGTACACTTGCACGTGAATGTTGACTCGTGCTTACTATAAATGCGTGTAAAGCATCTTAGACTTATAAATGTATTTTCCAACTAGCTTCTCACATTTTCAGAAGGCATGCAAGGCGTTGCTGGCCTTTTAAGAATTCGTACGCTCTTTTCTTCTTGGACCCTAAATCGAATTCGTTCTTAAATACTTCAGTGGGCAGCTGATTCCACATAGTGGTGGTGCGCGGCAAAAGCCGATGAAAAAAAATGTGGGGTCTCTTTCTACCTCATTTACTCTCCGTATTAAGAAAAGTTTTTCCTTCTGAAGTATTTTCGGCCAGTTCGACAAAGGGAGGGAAAAACTTTGCGAAGAGAGCGTACCGATTCTTAAAGGCGGGCAACACAATTCCGGTAATGTGAGAGTCATCATTCAACAGTGGAGCCTCCTGCCGTTTTCCCGTTACATTGTGTCTTATATCTTGTTTTAATACAGTCAAAGGAAATTAGTTCAATACCCCAAAGACAATGATAAGTGCATCTCAAGACACTTGTCGCTTCAAACTTAAAATTAACATTAATTGACAAACTGTGGACCCCTTCGCGTCCACTCAAATATTTGCGTATTCAAGAAGGCCCTCGAACAAACGAGCAAGCACTAAGTGTGTCTAGACGGGAAGTTGGGACAATTAATTGTGTCCGGACAAGTTTGCTTCATTACCTACCACTCGAATCGGGATTGTTTTTATTGTAGCCGGAGCTACTCGCGTTCTTAATGGATTTTAGCATTGCTGCTTTTCCCAATACAATCGGTATTATATCCTTAAAAGATTCTTTCAATAGCCTCTAGGTAAGCCTTTGTTTGTTACTAATATTTTTAGGTTTTCTACTTAGACGGCTTTTATATCGTGAAAGTAGAGAAAAAAAATGATATGTTTTTTCCAATTTTGTATTAAAATTAAAATTTTGGAGTATTGGGAGTAATTATATTTCTTTATGACGTTAATAAGTGTACATTGTGTTACCTAAATGAATAAATAATTTTGATTTCATTCGGAAATGAAAAATCACCAGAATCTCTGCTAATGAGAGACTGGGTGAGCAATACCTTGAGTAGTTCCTACAACGCCGCGTAACAGTGGCTTCGGGCTCGCTTCCGAATTCTACCGAGACCTCAACGGCATGATACACTCAAAAACGCCCAGGGCAGTACACACTACTTAGGAGGTAGAAGATGGGCATATCTTCTCCAAATACTCGAGCATTACTTGCTCACAGAAGAATAGCACTGTATTCCATACCTCATCACTGCCGACCATTTTTTGGAAGAGACAAGACAAAGCAAAGGCCCGCCACAACAAAGATTATGACCACTGCGGACAATCCTCCAACGTAAACTGTGCCGTGTTATCATTTGAGCCACACGCCAAGCATGGTTTTTGAGGGTATACGAAAAAATATACACGACTTGCACATTGCACTTACCCTCAAAAAATACAAAATGAGCCCCTTCAAACAATGGTTAAAACATTCCAGACAGGCGTGATGTCCAATCATCACGCCTATTAACTTCAGATGAGCTTGCGGCCAAGTCTTAAAGTTTTCTTTAAAAAAATGTGTGGTTATATATTGTTCTGTATTACGAGAAGCCAGTGATTCACGTTATATTGCATTTTTTAGAATTAATGATATTTCGTTTTTAACAAATGTTTCCGTGCTGCGAGGATCCTATATCGTAGGTAATGACAAAACAAGTGCAGCTTCCGGTGAAATTGAAGATGGAACAGATATGCAATTCTGGTGAGATTCAAAACAACGCCCGGCCCACGATTGTACGTTATGTTAAAAAGATTAGAAAACGTTACCCTGTTGTTATTCGTTTTGTTTTCCCCCAACTTAGAACTCACTGTGCAAGGATATTTTTGTTTATATGTAATAGGAATTTCAGGATTCAGCAATATATTGCAGTTTCCGTTTACCATTTACTGTCACACCTATTTCTAGTCGCTCTACAGCCCGCCCTACAGAGGCCTCGGAGTCAACATTAAAAAGCAGTGGTGACAGTATACACCCTTGACGATCTATTGGTCGGCGCGTTCTTTTGTTTCTTCGTAATTTAAACCTACACTTGCTTTTTGATTTCCATATAAGTTTGTTATTAACCTAATCGTCTTTTTCATTCAGTCCTGTGTCGTATAGACTACTATGCCCCAGATGATTTTATTTCATAGTTACAGCACGAGTGTAATGTGAATTACGTTGCATCTTATGCCAATCAGTGGCTCTTTCAACTTTTTAGGTCTAGTCCTCAGATTTCTACATATGTTTCATGATCAATTGGCCTCCTTTACCGGACACTACTTTTTGGGTCTAAGGGCCGTTCAAGCGAATGTTAAATGCGAATAGGAAGAAAGTCCATTAGTGCACAGCCGGGGATCTATCCTACGAGCTCAGGCATGACAGTCACACAGTGAAGCTAATACGCCAAAACGGCTCATGTTAAAATTAAGATTTAGAATGTAAATAATACACGAAAATTATATAAAATGGTTATCCACAGAAAATATATAAATATATATATATATTGAAGATTATATAGTGTTTACTTAATTCATAATAAAATATTAACCAACAAAGAAGTCCACGCTTTTATTTATCACCTTCTTCGAATAATTTATCAAATTTTGAGTGTTTGAAATTAGGTAGGCCTTATTTGTATCACTTACCTTAGATTTAGTAACGATTAATTTTAACTCGAAGTGTCGAATGTATAGACTTATTTCGCGTCTATATTTAAAAACTCGTAAACAAAAGACAATATTAGTAGTAGAAGTGAGTTTTAATTCAAACTCTCTCATCTGTGAATATGATGAGATCATAACCTAGGCAATTTTTGTACCTTTGCACAGTGGGTACGTCTAGTATTAGAGACTCCACGCGTCCCTCGAATTCCCCGTATTTCATTGGCAGCCTCGCTGTTTAGACTGTCTCATTTTTTATTAAAAACGCACCAAAATATTCCCATTGCCGGACTATATTGCTTTGTCGAGTTAAATCGAATGTATTATTTAAGTATTAATCGGGGGATTTACAGTTTGTTTTTATAAACAGATTACAATGTCCATGGGCAAGGTGCCAAAATACTTTGTATTAGTTATAGATTGTTACTTCCTAATTGAAGTAAAAATATAGTATTATATAAGCGAGATTGTTTCTCATTACTTAGTTAATTGTCAAATATTAATTGCTTTGTTTTAAATTTATTTTAATTTATACTAAAATGTTATTTGTGTGTTTGTTTCCTATTTGCAAATCATGCTACTGTAGTCTATAATATAATAAAAAATAATAAAAAGTGTTTATTCATTTTCAGGAGGTACATTTTCATTCCTAGGTGAAAGATTTTAAAATCCTTTAAGTAAAAAATACCTGTGTCAGGGTAAATATATGAAGCACTCTTTACTAAAGTTATTTGTCACCGATCAATCTCTTTCGTGCCTTCTCCATCTATACGACACTGGCGAAGTACCTTGTGTCAAGTTGGCACAAATTAAAGCCATTAAAAAAGTTAGTTTTTTAATAATAACCTTAAGTATATAGAAGTCTTTGCTTAATGTGTACATATCGTAAACAAAACTAACGAAATATGTATTTCATTTTAATAACCTCATGTTTCAATATTTAAACATAACTAGGAAATAGAATTATACGTTTCCAGTGATTTTGAAGGCAAACCTTGACATATAATCAAACATAACGTACAATATATGCCAAAGGAAATACAGTCTTATGACTCCAATATAAAGTGTAATTTTTATTAATAATAATTGGTTTATTTGAAGAAATATAGGCCAGTATCGGTACAGTAGTCCAAGTGCAAATCATTCATGAAGCATGTTAAAACTGTTTAATATACTGAAACGATTTCGTCTTTTGGTACTCTTTCTTATTGTTCAATTGTTTTTTCAAGTAGTATTAAGATTACATTTTTGATTGTAATTAAAATATTATCAGGGATATATCAAAAATACTTTTCAGGGAACTCCATCTTCCATGAAGCGCTATTAAAGTCTAGGGTTAAAGTTTAAGAAACCAGCGGAAACAATTGAAATATTTGTATCTGTTTCCGTATATTTTTTTCTTAATAGAGTACACACTAACACAAGCCGTCGATTGTTTTGTTATATTCCGCTTTCCTTACGATGTGTTTCGTCACTGTACAAGCGAGTTAATTGCATCAATCAGAAACATACATTGCTGCAAAGTTATTTAAATGTACGATTTTAGGGTTGAGATGGACACTCTCAAGCTAAGACATGCTAATTATCAAAGTCAAAGCTGTATTTCCCAGCCCATCAACTATGTAAAATAAAGTATGAAAATGCAGTTCAAACAGAGATTACCACAGGTAACTCACGATTCCGCTGTGAAGAAGCCCCATCATCGGAACAGTCAGTATTCGGTGGTGGATGAACAGGCTGCCCTTCGTATTCTTGGTGCAAAACTGCGCTGAAAAATTTAGTTCTCTACATATATGTATATGGCCCGAACGCACTTGTTCGCGAACGCAAACAGTATGGGAGTCGACTAAAACGTCACCATATTCTAGAGCTAGAAGACCGGCAGTAGCTATAGAGAGAAGATGAGTAGATGCTTCCAATGGGAAGCACCAGAAAACAGATTTGCTCATAGCCTTAGTAAATACCCGCAGAAAAAAATATGTTGGCTACAATGAACATTTCAATAAATATTTTATTTTCAAATAATAAATATTATAGTGTACCATTTTTTATTTACATATTTAAATACAGAATCTTTTAAATACTATTTAACACTATATAAATGCTTTAAAATTGACTGTTCAATCCCATAGTTGCATCCTACATTTAGAATAATTTAATTATTATGAATTGCAAATTTTGTTTGTAGGTTTTTTATTCGATAATCCAACCGATTCATCTGCATTGTATAACAAACAATTACCGTAGCGAATTTGTGAACCGTGAACATTTGGCTTTGCGGTTTCGACAATTAATCACCGGGTAACGGCAAACTAAAAGACATAATGGTGGCAAATCCAATACTTTGCGACCCTCTTGTTATATTTACGGCTTGGTGCAACATGTAGATGCTAGCGTGCTAGCCTATATTCATTCGTGTTTTTAGAAATTGCAATCCTGAAGTGTCATTAGCAATTTAGGACATTTTAATTAATTATTTAAGTAGTAGAATGGTACTTTCCTACGTAGTAAAGATTAACAAACAAACAAACAAAAATCATTTATTCATATAGGTAACATAATGTACACTTGAACGTCAAAAAAAAAGAAATTTACATTAAATAATTCTAATTTTACATTTACTGCGCAGAACTTAGCATCTCAATCATCAATTTTATATTCTGCGTACAGCGCACAACTGTTATTGGTTAAAATATTTTATAAAATTAATTCATGGTTTTATAAATGAAGAATTTCTTAAGACTTATGGTCTTTCAAGGAAAGCGCGTACAAAGTCCTAAAAGGTGGGAAACGCACTCGCGAGCCTATTGGTATTGCAAATGTCCACGCGCAGCAATATCACTTAACATCAGGTCATCTCGCATGCCCCTTGTTCTATAAAAAAAACCTGAAGTTTGCTTAAAGCATCTCTCGATTATGCCCAAAACTTCGATTTTTATTAATTCGTTCTCTGCTCGGAAAGTAGATTTCCGATGCGCCCGCGAGAGACTCATAACTTGTACCATACACAAAATTCTGAATTCTGTTGCGCTCCCGCGGCTAACAGAAGTGACAAATTATCTAGATTATTGGTAAAAAGGTACATTATTATGCTTCATGAGTCTCTATAGCAAATAGTTTAACCGACTTTTTTGTAATGATAATAAAAATATATTACTCAAGAGGAAAAAGCTTCGGGTTTTACTATAATATACTATGCAAAGTTAATTATTGGACAGAAATTGGTATATTATTATCAGGTTTTTTACTTAATTTTGTTCTTTTTCGTATGTCTAGTTTGTTTAAATAATTAAATTAATATTATAAAATTTAAAAAGTAATTTATTTATATATAAAAACCAATATTTTGCTTAGAGACATACAGCAGTGTATATCTTTATAAGGAAACTAAAATTATTTCGTCTATCTTCACTTACATATAAAAAAATGTAAATAATCATTGCAATTGAAATCAATATGAGCCCTTTAGTTTTTACCACACTTATAAATTTATGTGTCATTAAGATTTATGAACTCTTAGATAAGCCAAGTTTATTTTTGTTAGCGTCGCGTCGCAACCCCTCTTCTCCTAATTTTTTGTTAGTTGGTCAAATTTTAAACCATCAAGTCATTTCTCATCCAGTATCAAACAGAGAGTTTTATTTAAACATCTCCAAACCGTCATACTCCATTCGTGGCTAACAACATTAAAAAAGTTATCACATTTTTTAAAAATAACAATTAGCGTCCGTATTTCGGCTGGATGGAGTTAGAACACCTAAAATTGCACTAACGAACGCAATAAATTGTGCAACATATGCCAAGTTCAGTATGAGTTATCGCTCCAATAATCCGCGATACAAATCTACGCATGTCTCTCATTTTTGCTTCAATTTAAACATAATTAAAGTATACGGGCAACGAAATTGCAGTAACGATAACGGCAATGTATAATTTTGCGAATTGGATATTGGGGTCGGAATTGGCGGTTTTATATCGAGTTTGACTCGGGGCATGTCCCCATATGTTTTATTTTTTGTTGCCGTTTAGATATTTGGGACGTGTGGCAATATTCGCGTGCTAAGAAAATATGACTTTGGTGGACCGAATTATTTTGTCAATGGGATTCTGATTCTATTGGACGCTAGAGATTAGAGATTATGGAATAGATAGATAAGGCTTCCCGGTTGCTGTATGGGTTAAATATATATGTTTGAACCAATCTCTGGTAGTTCTAGATAATTTTTGCCGCGCAGTGGTTCACTTTGTAGAACCAGCTGCCCACTGAAGTATTTCCAAACCAATTCGACTTAGGGTCCTTCAAGAAAAGAGCGTACCAATTCTTAAAAAGCTGGAAATGTGCTTGCAATCCTTCTGGCAAATTGTGTGTCTATGTGCGTTATACTTAACATCAATCATGAAGCAGATACAGAAATGAGGCCCAGACTTGAAAAGGGTGTGGCGCTACAGATTTGTTTTTATTTTTAATAACATTAAAATAATTCGAGGAGAAGATATGCGGTAATACACAAATTTACTTGACAGCTGACAAGTCTACCAGATATTAATGCTGATTAAATTTATAATATCGTTGTTAGATAATCAAACAATTGAGTGTTACAATACATTTATCAATAATTCAACAATAAATCGAAATGTCGAAATCGAACAAAAGCTCTCTAAATCTTGGAAAGGTGTGGTCAGTGCCCAACTGTTTGAGGCAGATGTTTTAATTATGCGGGCGTGAATTATGACGTTATTTAAACGATTTTTTGTTTTTCATTTGAAATAATAATTAAGTGTGAAAGTTTTCTGAAATATGTTTATCATTATGGCTAAACAGCTGTTAATGGACTAAATTTGATCGAAAGATGGATCTCTGTTACAATGGTGACGAATCAATTAATATTGGTAGCCATGGTAACAAATATTTAGTGCATGTATTAAAATAAGTTATACGAGATTTATGCAATTTAAGTGCATATACAGTAATCCCCCGTATAAAGCTACCGCTTTATAGGAGTATTCTCTTTAAAACCTATTTTTGAACAATTAAAAATAACGGTTGACTGTAAAGTCGGTTTACTGACGACAGTAGAACGTGACGTCATAAGAAAATACTGATGGAATGGTTGCATTTTTCAAAAGAAAATTTTAATTTTATCTGTTTGATAGATATTTTGTATGGATATAGAGATGGAATAAATGGAAATCACAATTGAATTTATCAAGTTATTTTTGTTTCACTTTAAAAAAACTTTGCGGTACAATATGAAATTAACATTAGATTTAAGAAGGATACCTAACAATATATGGCAAGTGTAGTCAATTATTTCGTGTTTCATTTTATTATATCCTATACATATTTTATGATGAGGCTTGTTTGGCAATCGTAACTCTACCCCATTCGAATACGGATTGCACAAAGATGACCAATTACGAAGTTATTATGAGTTCTAACAATACGTCACCCGCATGAGAATGTCGCCACGCGTCGGATTAGACGGGTGATGGAGTTTCATATATTAAATAATAACATATTTCTTTAGTGGTTTTGTAAGCATTAAAATTTGAATATAATTGGTTGGAGCTGTAGCTCCCTTATACGTTTTCTAGTAATTAAGATGTATGCAACTTTTTTGATCAAATATATAATAGGAGCTAGGCTGATTTATGTATCCAGGAGTAAATGGACTAATGGTGGACACTACATACATACATACATACATACATACATACATACATACATAAAAGAATTATATTACTTTCCATTTTAATATGGCCGGTTCAAAATATTTTTTTAAATAATTTAGGATCGCAAGTCCCTGGCTGGCCTTTCAAGAATTGGTACGCTCTTTTTTTGTTACTAGATTACTAGTGAAGTCGAGAAAGTATTGTTGTTTTTTGTATGCTTATATGTTGTTTTGAATGAATTTTTGTACAGCCCTAAAGTTGTGACAAAAGCGCTACGGATATCGAGAGTAACAACACAGAATGCCGGCGGTGAAAATTATCCGAAATTTTCAATTCTAGGAAACCAATCTGTTCCACATTCTATCAATTATTTATGTTTATGAATTATCGGTGTGGCGCACAGCGCTTATCAGATAGATAATGGGGGGTCGCGACATCTAGTGGAATGCATGGAAAAATTTCAAGGAAACGAATACGCTCCTTATCGTATAACCCTTATCAAGGGAACCGAATATTTCAATTTTAAACTAAATAATATAATATATAATTTTAGCTTTTGGGGCGTTCAAGTATTGCGTAAGCGGATTTACTACAATTTATTCCCCCCCCCCCACCCCTCTTAGCAAATGTAAGCGCTCTCAACAATAATATTACATAAACATATTTTTTTTGCGTTCGTTTCATTGCGTTTTCAAGCATAAACAATTAGACCATAAAAGTAAATACTGTTGACGTAATCACCAAATTAGAAATGTAAGGATTTCGAATTAAGAATTTAATTGCGTTTTCAAACTGTTAAAATATTGGATATTTGTTAGATCCATGCCACAAAATACGTACGTTTCTATTTCTTCTGTAAAAAGTTATCCCATCTTGCAGTCAAAACAGAACCGACACAATTGGAGATTAGGGTGTTTACATAGGATTTCCATTCATAATATAGTTCGCGGAAGGTCCAGCTAGTTTCCGGTTTCTCTTATGTCAGGGTTTTGTTGTCAAACAAAATGTTTTTATAAATATCCCAATTTTTTAAAGTCAGAGGGCTTATTAGAACTTTGCCTATTATATTTTAAAACTATGAAATGTATTGTTCCTATTACATTTTGTATCTTTAAAATAGCAATACGTTGAGATGCTGCAAGGACCTAACTTTTTAAAATTTAGATTTCTATTTTTACTTTGTAGGATAAAAATATACTATGATTACTTATGTATTCCTTTCAACTAACAATCTTATAACACCCAAACCCAATAACCTATCTCAATCCATTTTTGGCCATCTGAGATAGAATTCCTAATCCAAATATTGATAAAAGTGTGCCAATAACCAATCAACGGATTTATATTAGATAGGAGATCGGTAAACTGTCTGATCTCAGATTGTTTTCAATCTGACAAGGATTCATTATAGGGTTCGGGCGTAAAAGTACCAAATTGAGTGATATTTATAACTAAAAAAGAGACATGAAAATAATAGTGTAATTTTTTTATTAAGATTACATATATTTTTTTCATTTGATTCAATGTATTCCTATATAATAATATGTCAGACCATTCATATATCTAGACTGATCTTGTTTTTTTATTAAAATTATTCGTCAAACAGCAGTTCATAATGCGAATAAATTAATTATTATAATTTACATCTTAAATGAGTTTAAGACATTTTAAAATTTACCTACGCTTGGGTAAACTGGCTACAGAAAATTAATGTACTCTAATGCCAGTCGTTTAGCAAATTTAACGTTCAAATGACTGAATGATTTATTAAGAATAAACCATGAAACCGTTAAATGTACTGGATAGAGAAGCATGTAGTAGTGACATGTTAGGCCTAATTTAAACGCTAGTGCTCATAGAGGTATATTATGTATAAGGTTAACCACAATGAATCTTCTCTTTTTTTTTTGACGTTCATAAGTGTACATTATGTTACATATATGAATAAATGATTTTTGATTTGATTTGAATATTGTGTATAGAATGTAATGTTTGTTTTAAGTCAATTGAAGTATTTTCTTTTAAATAAGCCAACCAATAAATTCGCTAAAACGAGCCACAGACCATACACAGTAGCGAAATCGTTTAAAATCCATTTTTGTCTGTTAACAGTAATCTTGACCGGTGTTCAACTGTTGTAGTACAATCAATTTATGGCCAACATTAACAGACAATGCGCTTTTATTCCGTATACAGTTACAAAAAGATTGACGCGTCATAAAATTAACTCATAATATTGGAACCGGAGTCATTAAGCAGTCATTTGTCAATCGAAAAAAGTGCATGTTCTCAGAAATTTTGCAATCGAATATGAGAATTTGGATGAACAAAACATTGTGTGTATTTAATGGTAAATGACACCGGGTTTTTTTAAATAAAGTATATATAGGTAAGATTCTAAATGATAAATTGTATTATTTTAAGCCCATATTTTCGTCTCGTGGTAAATTTGTAAACCAACGTATCTAAGATATTATTTTATTATGAATGGATATCATTCTTAATATTCTTAACGGTTAGGTTAGTGTTTTAGTCATCAATCAGAATGCATATGACGTTTGATTATCGCTTACCTACTTATATTTATTATATTTTAAGCATGAGTTCGGTTTATGTTATATTTCGGTGACATATATATAATACTCAAAAAGTATAAACGTGTCTATAGTTGTCTTTTAATAAACTCTTTGATTAAATAATAATTAACCTTAAATTCCTGTCGTATGGCTGAGTGATCACGATACAATCAGATTGATAATATGATATTTAAATGAATCTCTTTTTCCCTTGGTCATGGCACGCATGAACGGCTAGACCGATTTCGCTCATTCTTTTTTTTGTGTTATTTTAAGGAGGAGGTTCTTTTGAAAAAAACCCTCAGTGCCGTATCACTTATCGGCTGATCTGCCCGTTTGCCCTCTGTTCAATAAAAAAACAGAAGGAAAAACGAAGTTACTAAGTATTCGTTTCATCACGAATCGTGATAAAAAGCGTAGTTTACAGCGTACAGAGGGCTAGCAACGATATAAGGTTTGATATGGGTTCATTCAAGCGGCTGTTGAATAGGCATCTCCTAGACAGGCTTGCCATCCAATAGACCACATCTGACTTAATGTGGGATTGTGCCCAAACGTCAGTCCAGTTTTTATTTACTTATATAAAAAAATATATAAACAAAACATTGCAAGTGTATATATAGGCGGTCTCTCGCTGACTACGATTTCTGTAAAGCTCGATATGTTATGTAAATTCTTATATACCTTTAAGGTTTTTAAACATATGTTCATTATATATTCGAGTTCCATCCGCTTGGCACTACATAGTATTGGTTGAAAGTGGATCTGTCGCACAAGTTTCTCATATTTTTCTTTTACACCGATACAACTTTTTAATGGAAGAGAACAGATTGGCTAAACTTTGCGAGGGGAGATTCCCACACCACTGCAGAAGTTGGGAATGTCTTGATAAATGTCCTAAGGGGCGTTTATGCGGTTTAATAAAAAGTGACGCTATTAGGGGCTTTATTTAAGAAGTTTCTCGTGTTCATTATGAGCTTTTTATGGATGGCGTTGTCGTCGAAATTAGCGCTGTTATTCAAGGATCCCTCCTGAAAAGTTGTTATTATTAAGTTAGTGAGTGTATGTGCTATGTAAGTTTCCGAATTTTTAATTAGCAGTAATATTTATTAATGTCTGTTTAGACTAGGTTGTAGAGCAGTGATGGCCTAGTGGCTTCGGTGCGACTATTATTCATGAGGTCGTAGGTTCGATCCCCGGCTGTGCATCAATGGCTTTCTATGTGCGCATTTAAAGTTCGCTCGAACGGTGAAGGAAATCATCGTGAGCGAAACCGGTATAGGTGGCTACCTACTTGCCTATTTGATTGACGAATAATCATGAAACAGATACAGAAATCTGAGACTTAAAGAGTTTGTAGATTTGATTTTTGTCTATTAAGTAGAAATAGGTCTGAAATACTTTTTCACATAAATTTTCGATGTCTTAAATGAACCTATCCGAATCCAGACGGGCAGAATTTAATTCTAACCTTGTCTGGCACAGACTTGGCCTTTGGGACGAGGGTTTCAGACGTTGCAATGATTAAAATAGACATCAAGATCTTAATTGGAGATTTGAATGACATATGTAATCTAATGGGGACCAAGAAAATACAACGCTCGTGTTCTTGTGTAATTCATCTAGTGCCTAAGGCTATATGTTTTGCAGCCAACTAGTTTGATAGGACGTTCAATTAACAGCCTAGCCTTTTAACTAAACAGCGCCGTTTAACAGGCGGCCTGAAACATATTCAGCCAGTTGATCAAACAGCCAGGAAAAAGACTTGAATCGATGATGTTTCATTACTTGCCTAGCCTGTTAATTAAAATTTAGTTCCACTTTTTGTAGCTGCTCGTGTCGATACTGTTTTGTCATTATGTCCAAGGATAACTAGTTATTTTCCAAAGCATAATTTAAAATAGTATATGGAAGTGTGTAGTGAAAATAAAAATGTAAATTTGGCTGCGTCTGACTAGAGTAATTAAATTTTTAAAGCGAATTTTGAATAAAGAATTGTTGAGTAATTTATGAAAAAACTACTAATACACAAGTTAAAACTTATATCTTAACGTCCATAAAAATGATTTAGATCGTTATAAATTTATATATCACAGAAATCCAATGGCTGTTGTTTGTAAGTATAGATACTTATTCTTATTATTGTGTAATTGTATTGTAATTTTCAGAAATGTATTTCGATTGGCAATATATTTGAAAAACTACTGGACTTTAAAAATTTCTTCAACATTAAAAGGAAAATCATTAAGTAAGATAATTTTCCGATACATAAAATAATTGTCTAGTCGTTAAAAACCAAAATACATGTTATTGTTAATAAATTTCATATATGTATTAGCAGAACAGAAATATGTGCTTAAAACAAAAGCAAACAATTTTTTTACGCACTCTATATTCGTGTCCCGTGTTGCGGTCACCCAAAGTGACTTCCATTTGCCTTTGAGGTAAACAAACCTCTGTTTCATATAAATACACGGTTTACGGCAATCGTGATGATGATAACGCGAACAAGTGAATTTCAAATAGTCTTGCTGACTCATAAGCGATAGGGCTGATTTATGCGTCTGTTTTGGTGCTTGGTGGCATGTTTTCTTAAGGCTATTATGGAATTTATATCGTGCGAATCGTAAAGGAAATTCGAGTGGAATGTATAGGGATTCTTATAGAGTTTAGTCTATATGAGCAATGATAGAAATGCTAAGTGTATACTGGCAAATTTTTTAGGGCAGGTTTTGTGATATTTGCAAGTCGATTGACATACGTTGTCCTGCACGATATATGAAGCGATTAGGATATGAAACAAAGTATTAAAGTACCGACTGCAGCGCCATCTGCCGGGCTGTTTTGTGAATCTAAACCATCCAAGGCTCCATACCAAAAATCATTGGTAAATATTCTGTACAGGTACCGGCAAACATCTTGAACAAATGTCTTTACATGGGCAGAAGCGAATTTTAGGTATAAGTGGGAGGGGGCGACGGGAGAGTGACATATCGATCGCGTGATTGGTAAATCAGTTGACGTTTGTGTCCCGCACTGCGATATGATTCGCGAACTTTCCTCCACTTTCTTGTTTAATATTTAAGAAGTTTGCCGGTATCTGTAAATGGTGTGAAAATTTGGTTGAAATCGGTTAAGTAGTTTATGAGTCCATAGCGGATAGTTTGGTTGTATAGATTTAAATTAAAACTGTTTGAGTATATAGCCATTTTTATTATAGGGTTAAGTCTGTATGAATATTGATAATAAAGTGCAAGGCCAATTTTCTAAGACCAGGTTCGTGATATTTGCAAGATGTTTTTATTTTTCTTTAACGAATTAGGTTTTTGGCATATAGATTAAATAAAAGGTTTATAGGCACGAGACAGCCACAATATATCATTGATTATTAATCTTCTGTGCTGATGCAATTATGTCTGGTTTCCTTGCAATGTTTTCATTAACCAAACATTTATTTATTTCAGAAATACACACATTATCCTTAACATAGCTGGTCTTCGTGCGCTACTAGGTTTATAACATAAAATATAAAAGACTTAATGCTTAATCTGTGTGTAGGCTGTTAATATAAGTACCTGGATGACCGAGCCTTGCTCGGGTTTTTTTTATAAGTTGTGTTTTTTGGAAATTATATTTAAGTACGAATTACATACTAATCAAATGATAAAATATGAATATAATTATCGAATAAAGATAATTATATTCATATTTAAGTTTTTATTTGACTGACATCTTTAAACGATCAATTCTATGGTTAAGTTGATAAAACACGAATAAAATGACATTTTCTAGAAATGATTCCTAGCTGGATCGATTTATCGCCCCCGAAACCACCCGTATACTAAATTTCATGAAAATCGTTGGAGCCGATTCCGAGATTCCAATGATATATATATATATATATATATATATATATATATATATATATACACACACACAAGAATTGCTCGTTTAAAGATATAAGATATGGCGATATAAACATTCAGGTTTAGCATTCCATCTTGGTTTTCGGTTATTCGGTCAGTATTATAAAAATCGATTGGAAATTTCGTCACCGATCGAAAATTCATACGTTTAAGGTCAACCATATACAACAGACTCACATTAAGCCCGTTTATTTTTATTTCAAGTTTATACCGACGTCATTATTAAGTTATATAATAAGATCAGAAGGGATTTAATTATTGTTATCTACTATGTTCATCAACATATTATTATGTGTATATAGGTCACTCGATACTAAAGTAAATAGTATATTTTTATTTTATTATTTTATTTTTACATTTAGGTACAAAAACAGAAAACAGATTGATTACATACATACAGTTATTATACACTAAACAACATTTGAAAATCTGATATCCAATTATATCTGTACACAGCATTTTACACTAAATATCAACCAAACAACATACACATATTAAATTGAATGACAAAAAAAGAAGAAAAGAACACACATATATATATATACATTAATTAATTCAAATTAGTATTTAAGGTTGCAAGTATTCACCATGAACTATCTTTTTAAATTTACAAATATTATTGTGAAAAATATCAACTTCAGTACACACAGCATTATAATATTTGCACATTCTAACGAGCGGAGCATTCTGGGACGCATTGTTATTAGTTATAGGTATCCTAAATAATTCCTGGATTCGCACAGAACGCGTCGGTACCTTGATTTCTAGTTTCTCTAAAAGGTAGCTGTCAAATGAGCCATTTGCTATTTTATGTATAGTGCACAGGTCGCTCATCCACCTCCTCCTTTCAAGACTTACATACATATATGTATTGTGAATTATATATTTATACCATGATATAGTATATATTCATTTATATAATATTTGAGTAATTTGATCAAAATGATGGGACAATGTCAAAGTGAAAGTTAAAAATCATTTATTCATAAAAGTAACACAATGTACACTAATTATGAACGTCAAAAACAGAACATATGAAATGCTTCTCTCAGTTCTCAAATCAAGGGCGTAGAACGGAAGAGAAAGACTGGCAATAAACTCTTTGCCTCTTTTTTTATATAAATATATCATAGGAATTGAGCTCTATGACGATTGATTTAAGAAAAGAAAGTAATTTTATTTACGATTGTGCCTATGGTATAGATACCCATAAATTATAGACTACCTTAGTATAACCCATTTTGACATATCCGATATCGTAATACTATCATATTATATTTTACATATATAATTGTATTTCGTCGGAGTCACCAATGTGGATTTTTAGATCCACACTTATTTAAAACTTTGAATTTCAAATGAAATAGAATTTACAAATGGCAACCGAATAGAAGGGCGCGTAGGGCAATGAACTGAATTCCCAGAAAAACTAGAAAAACTTGGCAAAGCGTCACTCTGGAATTAGTCGGTGACGAGAGATCTTTGAATCTCATGAAGAGCGCTGAACTGGGCTCCACTTTTTCGTGTAATGTTCACTGGCCTCAAATAAACCCATGACTGGAATCTTCTACTTCGTACTTCTTTCGTACTGATTGATCAAGCTCATCAGTACCAGAGTTGCGTCAACATGTAGAACAGTATCTGATCTCACTTTACTACTATGATAGGCCTTCGTAAAGTAATAGACATATAGTACATATCATATTCTAATACATGCCGGTTTCCTTACGATGCTCCTCACTGTTCGTGCGAAATTATATCACATATTGAAAGTCCATTCGTGTACAGGCGGGGATCGTACCCCACGGATGAGAGTCGCACGCTGCAGCGCCTAGGTCAATACTTATATATACATATGATAAATTAAGTAATATTAATTGAAACATGGTGTCTATTTACTTAAGCGTTTGTCATTTGTAAAGAGGGATGAATGTTTCTAGGAATAAATACGGCTTATTTATTATTACTAATTATATAGGTTTTTCTTGTCCACGCATAGCGCGCCAGGTAGTCGCTACGAAAATGTAGATTATACAAATTATAAACGAATCATGCAACAGCAGACCATAAATAGTTAAAACACAATTTTTCAATTAGGTTAAATTAAGTTAAACGCCATAAACGACAGCCTAGTTAAAGAAAACGTGTCCTTTTTGCTGCACTTCCACTGCATACACTGCAAACTGCATTGCACCAAAACGCCTGCTATGCAACGATAGATTTATTTCACAGTCTATCATTAGGGGGAGTATTTGGATATTATACGTTTGAAATGCAAAAGGATTCTTAGTACTGGATAGGATTTTTTATATAACAGAACCTTGATTTTAAATAATAATATAATTTTGCATTTATGTGTTAAGGATATACCTATAGTATAAATAGAGAATATTGTTTGATTGTCCTGTGTGGTTTATTATATAAATTACCAATTTTACCTAATAGCCTATTAAAACGGAATCGGTCGGCCTATGTGTTTTTTGTATTGACAAAATTTGTATCACGGAAATGATCTTGGGTTATCAAGGCATCCGTCATAATTGCAGACCAATTACGTAAACACTTTGTTAGATCGGCCATTATTATAAGTATAACATTCATTCACCGCGGCAATGTTCCGAATTTGCCAGGTCGTTGCACCGAGATTTCTATAAAGATAATTTTTTGTTTTGCTAATGGTTACAAGATATTATGGCGAACGGCTACTTGGGATTAGTAAAAAAATTGTAATATATTATTAATATTATGTATTTACAATTGCATAGTGTATGGGTAAATAACAAAACTAACATTATTTGCTCGTAAACAATTATATTTGTAAAATGCATGCATAAACCTAATATTGCCCGAATATCGAAAATTACGAACATGTAAAATTGAAATATATTAGATATTTTATTAATATATGCGAAAGGTATTGTAATAATCAATTATTCTTTTTATATAGATAAATTGAAAAAATAGTTGCCATGCCAACGGCTGTCGACACAAATATTTGAGTTTGTAAAATACTCACTAAATTTGCATGAATGAATGCATTGTTATGCGCCAAGAACTTTTGTAACATATTGATATACATGTGAATAACGGTATTATCACTTGTATGTTTATTTATTTTGTTTCGTATTCCTACAGCTAACATAAATTATATGTCACAAAAACCAAGTATAAATGCCAAACATATATGGAATACTTTACTTTTAAGTAAGTAATACTTAATTCGGCTGTGTTGTGTGATGGTGTAAAAGTGAGGGTATGTCTGCGAAGGTGTGTGTGGGGTATACTCATAATGCAGGTGATTTGGCGCTATGGATATTTATAATACTCCTTTTAACCATATGCATGACCAGTGTTGGTTTAGTGAGTTCAACGTTCGACTGTCTCTGAGGTCGTACGTTTGAAACCCTACTATCCACCAATAGATTTTCTAAGTGCGCATTTAACATTTACTTGCACGGTGAAAGAAAACATCGTGAGAAAACTTGCTTACATCCAAAGAGTCGACGGCACGTGTCAGGCACAGGAGGCTGATCCTACTTGCCATGATAAACGATCATGATAGATACAAAAATCTGAGGCTCAGACTTCATTTGTTGTCATAAATTTTTTTTTAAACATATTCCGCGATAGATCAATTAATTAGAATGATGGCCATGGATTATTTTAAATCTTTGTTTGCACTGTGATTTCCTATGTAAAAATCGTACTTGTAAGAAAAACAATAATTTTTTAATAGACTTAGTGTCGATTAGCCTGAATGTAATTAAAGCTTGAATTTATACTTAAATTTGATATACACAAATCGATTAGTAAAATTCCGTGTTCTCATTTCAGATTCACCGGGTTCAGCCACCGATAACCGTCTGATAACAATGTGAGTACTTAGTTTTTGATATTATTTTTTTGCGCGTTGTCAACCGCGGATCGGTTTTATTCGCGTAAATTTAGAATAGCGTTGCGATGTGATATTATATTTAATTGTAAATTTTTCTTGTGCTTTTAATCAAAATACTAACGTCGAGGAACAATTAATATATTTTATTTATCATATTATGTACTTTTATTTGATAAAATTTCCTTCTGATATTAGTTTAGAATAGAAAAAGATGGCTGGAGATAGGAGGCTGAAAGAATAGAAATTTGAATGCCTTGGAAGGAGGCTTTAGCCGTGGGGGGTCCATAATATAAACAGAACATTTTTATTTTTATTACTCACCGTTATTGTCTTGTTTTGTTTCTATGTTATGTAATATAATAAGGCTAAATTATTATGAGTTTGTACTATGTAATGTCGGAATTGTCATCAAAGAAACTCAGTTAACATATTTAAAGCTCTATTAACGTCAATGTTTAATACAAAATTTAAACAAGATATATTATAATTAAAAATATCGAAATAGTTTAAAGAGACGATAACCATCTTTACGTGAATAAGTGTTTCTGATAGTTTCGGTATTAATCGAAGAATCGAGACGTGTGAATGCCCGATTTAATTTGTTGCTATATGCATGAGATTGGTGCGAATTCGGTAATAATATTTAGGCCGATAGTGATATGAGTTTCACCCTGGTGACATTTGCATTTTTAAACTGATAAGTTTCGGATACCTACTCGTATGGAATTTTTACACGGATTAGTTCGGATACCTGCTGAGTTTCATCATCGAACGTCGAGACAGAATACAAAATTTCAGCCGTATCATCTGAACGGCCAACGTTCCATAAGTAAGCGATTTTTAGGGCCATGTGGAATCGGCTACTTCATACATCATTGAAGTATTTAATTACGTGGAACAAGTGATACCATGATGATCTTATGTTCCAATGTTTTATTTTTTTTTATTTTCTATTTCCGAACTGATTAGATTTAGGGTTCAGAAAAAGCGTACAAACGAGCGGCAACGTACTCGCGTGTGCTGACATTTTTTTAAAGCTATTAAAAATTGTCAGACAGCTCAATATTTATATTTAAAAAGTATTATTTTTGCGTATTAATAATCTTCTTAGAATTTTTCGTGTTGGTTAAAAATAAATTGTAATGGACATTATAGCTACGACAATATTTCATATCAAGAATTCGCGGATTTGTTGAAGTTGAAAGACTGTACAATATATCATAGCTGATGCCCGCGGCTTGGTCTGCGCAGGATTAAACAATATTTGTCCGAATGATGTATCGTGAAAGACATATTTTATCTACTTTAAATAACCAGAAGCGATGAAAGTATGTATCTGATATTCATTCATTAATAATTATCAATTTATATTGCAGTTATGGTTCATTTTTTTGATATAGTTGCTAATACATACATAAGATATATACTGTGGCGGTCTTTTTTGTTGGGCTTAAGATAAACATTTCCATCATAAATTTCATATGTTTAATTCTCCCGGATTTGGCAGCGTACACCAGAGTAGCTCGCAGATGGTAGATTTTTAGACTTAATATTTTGGACAATTCACAGATCTATAAGCTATATTATTGTAAAGTTTCAATGAAAACCATTCAGTAGATTTTACGCGAAAAAGTAATAAACATCCAACCGTACTCACAAACTTTAGCGTTTATAATATTAGCAGAATTAATTAATATTAGTAAAAAAATACTAGAAATTGAAGAACTAAAATGCCTTCTTCGTAATACTATTAAAACCATGACTCACGAGTAGAACCCTTAGAGTTTGTATCACATTAGCGATCTATATCTAAAGTAATAAATCAAAGGGTGCAAATTTGAGGCAATTTCAAGATTCGGACTTGGCCATTGTTCATTGTGATAGATGGTGTGGCGGTCACGAAGTCGCAAGTTATGACTTTATTCCCGCTTAAAGTTTAATAATGAAGTGTTTATTGAGGAGCTTTGTTTAATTATCCAAAGTTCAGTTGTTCAGTATTACACTGTTAGAAGTTTGCCAGAGCTTTTTACAACTATAATAATAATTATAAAAGCCTTTATTGCTGTATTTACATATTAGGTACATAGTGTGAGATACAAAAAAATTAACACTTAAAATAAAAAATAAATACTAATAATTAATCGGCAAGTCGGTTGATTTCATTTATACTGCTTCTGCTTAGACATAGATAAAACTCTGGTGTAGGTATGAATTGAAAGGAAAGATAATAGGATTAATTTTCATCATTTTGGATATTTGTATAGAAATACAGAAATATATTACTTAATGAAAAATATTTAAAACTATTTTTTTTTAAAACAAAGCACCTACCGCCATTACGATAACAAGTAGTACTAAAAACGATCAAAATTATGTAATAATTAAACGAATGCACTATTTAGATCTCAACACTCATAAAGGGTTATTATTTAAAGGTATGCGAACTTTCAAACTTTTAAAAGCTTATTGTAACGATGTATGTCGCACGTTTATATGCTTTCTTCATTCTTTAAGGAAAGTCGCCAGTCCAGTGCAATGGAATTCCAATGGAAACAATAGTACAGTCGGCGATAAATTGCATTTCCCCCGCGGACCCAAAGTTATTACAAAGATTAACTTGTTGCTAACTTTATGTTATGACTGTACCGGTCGACGTTGACGAGTGAAACCTCCATTATTTATTAATAAATAATAATTGGAAGGAAATAACTCCAATGCTGTAAATTGTATGAAACCGCAAGCTTAGCTATAAATATGAATGGAATTTATGTTATTGTAGTTATGGTGAATGGGCTATTTGATATTTATAAAAATATTTAGATTACTTTTTATTGACTCTACTATATAAATTATTGTTTGTAATTTTGTGAAAAATTCAAGATCTTGCGTATACACTTCGCTTGCGAAGATGGCTTTTTACGTGTACATTATTATTCTTAAATTACTTAAGGTTTTTCACATATAAAATATTTAATATTGAGTTGGTACGAATAAAATCATTTTAATCCAGGCTAATTGCTCACTAACGAAGAAAACAATAAACAAACGTAAGTGCTTTTTTCTCGGATCCGAGTGGAGCGGGTCCATAGTAGGCCCGTTCATTTTTTGCCTTGCTATTTTTGCATTGCCATCGCTATATATCGCTATCGCTATGCCATACATATTTTCAAACATTCATATTTACTTAGTCAAAATTCGCCATAAAAACTTTTGGTTTCCGGCTATTACTTTGTATCCATTGTTTAAGCATTCAATGTGTTATTTTCACCAGTTAAATCCTAATAATACTATATCGAAAAAATCTCGATGTTTGATGAAATTAAACTTAATTTAGTACATATTAAAATTAAATTTGCACAATATTCAAACGTGAAGCCATTTTTTAATACGGATTAATACGGACTCATTTATATGTATATAGGAATATTTATATACATATAAATGAGTTAGAGAGAGAGCAGTTTTATGAAGTCTGAAAGCTTGAAGCAAGTCTATTCCTACTACTTGTGTTTAAATTGTGTCAGGCACAGGAGGCTGATCACCTACTTGCCTATTTGACCATGAAACAGAATTAAAAATCTGAGGCTGAGACGTAAATAGCTTGTAGCGCATCTGATTTATTTTATTTAATTATTACAATTTGGGGACCCTTTTAAGTGCAAAATACTTGTCCTAGCTCTTCCGTAACAAATACTGATAAGACTTTACAAATTTAATTGCTTTTTTTTTAATTTTACAACAATTTATATATATATATATATTTATTTATGTACTGCCAAAAACAATATTACAAATATAGTCTATATTGTGATATATATACATCTAGTTTGTTGTCGTTTATGATATAGTTTTATTGTATAATTTATTTTCTCTTTTATCATAATAATGTTGTGTGTCGTGTAAGTGTTTGTATGTGTTTCGTTAGTGTGTTTTTTTAAATAAATATAATAATTTTGTGCTAGGCGATTACCTAGTTTCAATTGTAAATTATATTTCCTACATTAAACTTGAAATAAATTACCACTAACCACGATGAGACGAATGAACTACAACGATCGTGAAGACTAAAGTACATTGATCTTTCTATTAAAAAGTATTATCGGCAAGTTGATAATTTGATTTCCTATTTATATCTTCTTACTTTGAAAGTGGTAAAACTTGTATGAGAATCCACGCTAGATTTAATAATGCTGTTGAAAAATGATACATTGATATTTGAGATGATGTTTTTTGTGTAAAAGCTGCGGTCTTGCGGTCCAAGCTATAATATGCTTTTACCACGCTTGCAATTCCGCGTTACTTATATGCTAATTAGGTCCGATGTTTATTGTTGTTTTAAACCCTTTTCACATCATTTGTCATCATTGTATTTCGTAATTCATATTTATATTTAGGACGTTCTAGTCAGTGTAATTAATTTTTCTCACAATCGTTGCCTGGAACACATTCATTTCTCTTTTTTTGGGAAAAGGGATACTCTTCATTAATAAATATTGATTTGCGTGATTTTTCGTTTCGTTTTGTTTTGATATGAGTAGGTATGCCTACAGGTTCAAATATAATGACGTGGAATAAGTCATACCTGCCTATCGTATTCCATAATAAACTTATTTTATTTTAATAAAATCCCAGAGGCTCTTTTATCTCTGCATTTTAATAAATTTAAGGAATGTATTAAAGAAAATCTGTGAAAAAAGGCTTACTAATCAATTATATAAGAAAGGTAGCGATTATATAGTAGATAACAGACCTGGGACTTAGTATATGTCATGTCAACAATTTTGTACTAACAAATACGTTTTGTCTAAAAAGAAACAGATGTTATACGTGGAATTCGTTCTCCATATCACTTGGTAATATAAATTCAATAACACATAATATTACATAAATATACTGAAACAATATAGGCCATAGATTCGGTAAGCATCATTGCTACAATTCTATTTCCAGTTGGTCATAAGATCTTTTACAAGTTCTGTGTAAGACCATCCGATATTCTGACGCGCCATTGTTGTTAGAATAACTATGTTTTGACGTGATTTTATTGCGTACAGTCGTTGCCAGATTTGCTGTTGAAAATAAATTTTAATTTAATAACTTACTACTTAATACTGAAAAAAAAAACAAGGGTATTTTATAAATATTGTAATCTCGACAAATATCGAATTTCCAATCTTCAACGTGTTTCTGATAGAACCAAGCTCTCTCCCTCTACGCATAGAAATTACGTCGCTCTTTCAAAAATTGCTCCACTTTTACAAAAATAGCACCATATTTATACATATTAGGGCGACCGGAGCGACGTGCATCTTTGACATCAAAATTTTCGGATTGAAAACGCTTACATCTAATTTGTGCTACTCTCAGACACTGCACCAGGTCCATTTACATCGCATTTTTTTTTGTAACTGCATTACTTTTTTTGTAGTAAAATTTTAAAATGTATAGATTTTCTTCAGTAGATTCACTCATCTTGACGGTACGAAATATCTAAAAAAATCACACATTTACCTTATTTGATTTCGGAATTATCTTCTTTAAAATATAAAGTATAAACTTAATAAAGCCAAAGAGATTTGATTAC
Source organism: Pieris mannii (assembly GCA_028984075.1). NCBI lineage: Eukaryota > Metazoa > Arthropoda > Insecta > Lepidoptera > Pieridae > Pieris > Pieris mannii. Next base: position 11,324,192 of record CM054779.1, on the reverse strand, counting down.
AAGTTCATATATACTATAATGCGACCTTTTATTTAAAAACAGATGAATAACATGCATGTATTATATATTTGTATTGTATACTTGTGTGGTTAGATTGATCGTAATTAATGTTTAATAATAAAACACCTGTCTAATTCAAGAGTTTACAGCGATTGTTTTACGCGTTTAGCTTTAGACCGCCAAAGTAGCATTATAGCTATCTAGAGCAAGACATTTTGCCTGGCTAGTTTTTGCTTATAAATCGTTATGTAATTAATAATAGTTGTATAAGTGTACTGTAAAATTATTTCGATTATTATAACAACTTACTATTATTTATTTAATAATTACAGATATAGTATGAAAATGTACTATTTTGTGAACGTTTGCCTGATATCCTACATATTGGGTTAAATTGCATGAGGCAACCATCATGGTTTTTAGTCAATATTAATATTATAAAGAGGAAAGATTTGCATATAAGTATGGTTGTAATGAATTGGCTCAAATAGTACTGGATAGATTTTTAAAATTATTTCACCATTTGATCATTACACTGATTAATATAGGATATTTTTTTCTTGCAGATTGTTATCAAAGGTATAAATAAATCCCTATAAAATGTCCTACAATATATACAATATCTACAAAAAAATGTTTAAAAATAAATGAACACCGGTGCGAAGCCGGGACTAACAGCTAGTCTAATTAAAAAAACATAAAAATCAAAACAATTTTTTTCTCGACTGTACCACATGCAATACGTACTTTCGTGATTTCCACCGATCGTTTGTCATGTTTATTGGTTTTCCTATAGCAAACAAACACAAATTACATAGAAATGTCTCTATTGCTTCATGTTTGAAGCAAATTTTGTACTTACATATTCTCTAGGTACATAATGTATTGTTACATATACGATAATTAGACAGTACATTTGTGAAATGTGTGTTTATGATATTTTGTTTCGTATTTATATTCAACCCATCATTTCTTTGAACTATCAGTTAGATAACATTAAATTTTGTTTTAGTAGGTATTAAACGAGGCAAATATTTGCTCAATTGGATTACTTAACTAAATTTTAGAGAAAGAACCTTTTATATTCTGTAGTTGCGAATACTACAGTTTTTTAAATCATGAGAACATTTTCTACTCACATTAGAACCGCAACAGGAAATGAACTAGGTAGTGTGTTTACAAAAAAATATATAACATTAATTGGGCGGTCTATTATGGCTTCCTATGACGTTTCTTTTGACATTTGAATTACTGATCGTGTCTTAATTAATATTATCGTCATATCTAATATATAAATTGAAATTTTCTGATTATGAGTTTGTTGTAATTTATTTAGTTTTAGTTTAAACTGTATTAGGCTGAACACTGCTAAGAAAAACAAAGCCTACTATACTATAAACAGAAAATTTTAATCTGTTAAAAGTAGAAAAATAACTTACGATGTCACAATAACAATAAATAAACTAAAGTGGAGGGCAGTGTTGGCCTAGTAGCTTCAGAGTGCGACTCTCATACCTGAGGTCGTAGTTTCGATCCCCGGCTGTGTACCAATGGAATTTCTCTTTATGTGCATAGATTTACATTTGCTCGAACGGTGAAGGAAAACATCGTGAGGAAACCTACATGTCTAAGACCCAAAAAGTCGACGACGTGTGTCAGACATTGGAGGCTGATCACCTACTATAAGGTTTAAAAAAATGATCATAAAACAGATTCAGAAATCTGAGGCCAAGACCTAAAGAGGTTGTAGCGCCACTGATTTATTTAAACTAAAGTGGAAATGAGCGGGGTACATAGCAAGAGGAACAGAGATGTGAAACAAAACATTACTAAACTGCTGCCCAATGTATAGCATACGGAAAAGAGGGAGACCACTTAGAAGGTAAATAGACCAAATAAAAGAATCAGAAGGTAGTACATGTCACATTGCAGAGAGAAATGGCGGGATTTGGAGGAGGCCTTTGCCCAAAAAGGGCACACAGATCACTAGAAGAAGATTAAAATGGAAATGTGTCTAAAATGTAAATGACAAATGTATCTGAATGAAGGTACTTAATTATTATTGAAAAAAAAAAAAAAAAGGTTCGTTCTCAAAATTATCCCGCATATTATGTGTGTAGAGGATTTTGTTAGCGCAAAATAGCTTATATCAAAGCCGAGTGGAGTGTTAAATGAAAAATGTAAATATGCATTATATAGTTAAGGGGTGGTGCTTCCAGATTTTAATTCAACGCGTCTGAGAGTCCCGTCAGACCGAAAATACGGGAACACTTGTTATGTTAATTCACGAATACTTTGCGTCGGCTTTGCCTAGTCTACATTGTGTTCAAAAAGGTTTTTGTAGGCAAACCTAGGTATATTTTTTTTTATAGAATTTTGTATAGTTTTAATTTTAATAGGTTAAATTTTAATGAGATTCTCACACTAAAAGTGAGAGCAGTCTATTTTTTTTAGTTGTATTTTTTGTACGTGATTTTTTCCTTTCTTTTGTTAACTTAAATCGTTTTCAATTCAACAAACTAACGAGTACATAAACGCCTCAAGATTGACAACTGACATTTTCCCGCATCTTATACGTGTCTAAAATGGTTATTTTTCTTATCTTTAAAATTTGTTTGGGCCTCTGATAAACGGTAATTTTTCAACTACATTCTCTTACAAAAGTATAATAGTCAGACATTCATAAGATTTAATTTTTTTTCAGAATAGTCCTAGTATTCTTAATGTAACAAATAATACTATAAACTTGTTTAAATTTTGAATTCTAAACTGAATTGGGTTAATTCAGTTTAGAATTCAAAATTGCAAAGCTGATTTAAAATTATCGGTGAAAAATAATTAAAAGTACATATTTAAACATTGAGAGGTGTTTATCAATACGAGGGCTTTTAACTGTCATAAATTACTCCTTTTGTATTCTTAATAAATAAATAAATAAATAATTAATGATTAATGTATTTTGGTCATTCGATTAGCTTTCGTTAATAAACGTTCTGTTACAGAAAGTCCTTTCAAAGAGGGTTAAAACATACAGAGTAGTTAGATGAAAAATTTGCAAGACAATCAGATCCATTTTCCATTTCCCCTTCAAATCAAACTAATAAGCTCGACCATCTTAAGGAAGTAACGAACATAATTGAATGTTAACACTCGTTTCCAAACAAAATTACCCAAATTGGTTACAATTAACAGGCGTCATTTAAAAATAATCTAACAAGAGTAGAATTACACCAAATTACTAGGTTTGAACGGTACCTTATAAAATACAAACTACGAATTTCAACCCTATTGCTATTAGAAAAAAGTTGAATGTTAAGTAAGTCTTCTGATTCGGAAGCCTTTTGACAGTCTTGGATGGGATGCAATAAATTTTGTGAGCTGTTGATGTGTGATACAGTGCTTTTTTCTATGACATAGTAAAAGAACCCGCGCACTACAGTTTGGGCAATTTGAAATTATAAGTATAAGTTGTTATGAGTGAAATTGATTGATAAAGGAAACAATGCTTATTTTCTTTTTATTGGAACTTTGTCAATTTGATCGTAATCCAAGGTAATAGGCGGTTGTACGAGAAAATTAATTTTGACTTTGTTTTTATTGTATTGAAGTCATAGTTTTAAAGACTTCCTTGTTCGTGTTGCGTAAATCTAAATATTTTTTGAGATTTTTGGGATGTATGGGGCCGTTTATAAATTTCAGTAAATCAGCTTCCGTAATAAGCAAAAATCAGCTTTCTAAACTTTGGGTCTTTGAGAGTTAGTAGGTTATCAGCTGTCGGGGATGATGAAGTTATCTATTTTTTGTTTTTTTTCTACTCGTTTTGTAATACATAACAACTACCCTTACTTCTTTTGTGTTTTAATTGAAACAATGCTAAAAAGGGCCATCATTATCTTTATAACCACTACCCTGTATATACAAATCGTGAGCATCTGCATTATGAAACGTCACACAAAACAGGTGATAGATTATTACAGCTAATTAAAAGCGAATGTATTCACCATTAAAAGTAACATATCCCGACCATAATAGGTCCAACACCTGCTCGTGCGCGAACTAATAGATATCTCATTAAAGGAATACAAAAAAGATAAAATGACCAGGTATTAAAAAGACATTGGGAAGTAGATTAACAAAATGCTTAAGTTCTTATTACGGAAGGGGCGACCTCAATTTACGATGGGGTCGGAATCACCTGTTCGTCTAAAAAAGTGTTGAACAAAAGACGATTTTAGCTGAAGACTGGTTAAAGGTTACAGGTGTTAGAAACAATGTCGCTGCGTCTGGATTTATTTTGTAATTGCTTGAATACAGCTGCATGTGAGTCGTTTACTAAAGAATCTTTACTTTGTATAAAAGACTCGCGGCCTGTCCGGTACTTGTGGGGTTTTTTTTAATTTCTGTATATATTAATATGTTCTTTAATACTGTGGAACATATTTATAAATTTATATATAATATATAAATTTTATAGAAGCTTTGTAGTTTTAGAAGGATTCCTTATTTTTTTCTTGATACTTGATATTTATACTTTCGATTAAATATAAATCAGTGATAATATAGCATTCAAATGGTGATTTTTTTTTATTATTCACTACTAACTACTTTTTATACCCGTCTATGAGTACCGTCGCAAGTCGAAGTTTTCTTAACAACTATAAAGTATTGCATTTTTATTAGGCAGTTCATGGTCAGCCATTGAAATGGGTTGCCGGCCTTTTACCATTTTATTTGCAAAAAACCCAAGCAACTTAATTCGTGTTAATAAATCGATATTCAAGTTTTCTATAAAAATAAACGAGGTTAAATATTTAATTTCTTCAGTGCATGACCATTTTCGTTGTAGTTATTTGTACCGCGGTCGTCGCAAAGTAGTTTTGGCTATGAGCCAGAATAACTCGTGGAATAATTACTCCCAAGGCACGCTTTGGGTAATAAGCAGGTATTGTTAAGTATTACAATTATATAATTATTAATGGTCTTATACTTAGGGAGCTATCATATACGTTGATGCGTTTACTAGCATTTTAAACACATCACAATTCTTGATTCGAGTATTGCAAATTTGAACAACACTGCTTTAGCGAATTTATTACATTTAGATTACTCGAAGTTATGAGCGATATTCAGTCTCCTGCTTACTTCTATATCTGAAAAGGTTTTGTATCCCATAAAAATATTTTTTTGTTATTAATAATAATCATTGCGTTTTGCGTGTGTTTTGACGCTGCTGTTTCATTGATAATTGAATGAATGAGGGTGAAAAACCGCATTCACCGGGGAAGGCGAGGACCTTTGCTTCGTTTTTTGCTCACTAGAGTGAGCGAAATACTTCCGTCCCGCCCTTCAGGTGATTAACCATCCCGCGAAGGCCCAACCTGAGGTCTGAGTGTCGCAGGAGACACCCTTGCGCGGGAATAATCCCATTGCGGCCGAGCTACTCTCGCCTAAACACCCCGAACTTGGCGTTAAAGGCCCATTAAGGCCAACAGCGATATCACAAAAATAACTTTTTATGTGCCTCAATATATTATGTTAAGAATATCGTTCACTTGAAAGAACATAGAGACATTTTTTATAAAGCTATTAATATCGTTTGCGAATTCGGATGCATTTAATGATCGGTCCTGATACCCAATCGAACGATAAATCTTCCGACGAATGTAAACATTATTTTATGTCTCCTTCAATTAAGGCCTCAAATTCGTCGGACCCCAAAGCAGGTGACGATAATTACGATAAACAATGCGACCTCTGGTTTTCTTACACCTGCACGTTTACCAGCTGCGAAGGAAGTGTCGTAAGGCTTTTCATCTATACAATTGTCCATTTAAGAATAGATAAGACAACAATTCCAGATTGTATAGGTCCAGTGTACAATAGATTTATTGTTCCCCGTCGGAGGGTAGTTAGGCAAGAGGTATCGTTTTTGTGATGAACAATTTTTGTTATTCTAGGACAATGGATGCCGACAAAGAATGGGGTTTTACATTTTGTACGTAAAGTTACTGTGTGTACGGGCTGCGTAATATATGACGATTGACTAATTTCGCTATATTGTTTAATTTTTTGTGTCGACAACGACAATGCATAGCGATATCCATATATTTATAAAAGATGATAATTATTATGGTGCATTGCTCCTTCAAGCATGGGTTGTTTCTGCATATAACACCTAACCTAACCGAACACCTGTGTGTTGAATAATTTTATTATTTAATATGCAAACATAATTAAAAGTAGGCTTTATAGTAGGAACACGGCCTTTGTGATCCGTTATAACGATTTTAATGGTAATTAATGAAATAATTTTGGGAAACTATGCAGAAGAAGACTGATGACTGAGCAGTGTTGGCCTAATGGCTTCAGCGGACTTTCTATCTATGTGCGCATTTAACATTTGCTCGAACGGTGAAGGAAAACATCGTGAGGAAACCGACATGTCTTACACCCAAAAAGTCGACGACCTGTATCAGGTACTGGAGGCTGATCACCTACTTGCCCATTAGATTTAAAAATGATCATGAAACAGATTCAGAAATCTGAGGCCAGGACCTAAAGAGGTTGTAGCGCCACTGTTTATTATTTATTATTATGCAGAAGAAGACAGCGCGCGAGATGAGCGGACATTATCAAAACGGCTGAGCGCAGCTTGCCCATAACAGACAAACGAATTAGAAAATAGATATCAACAGCTTTTATATTTTTATGCATCAAAGTTTTTATATTGCCCACGACGCCATAATTTTATAAAACCTGCATTAACCAAAACCCGATAACATTTTTATTTATCGCTAAAATCAGCATCCATCATACAGAGCAGATAAGCCGAGCAGCGAGGAAAAAATAACAGCTCGTTATCAAATTGTTAAATTCTCGAACAATTTCGGTGCATCGGCTCGTGAAACCGTTTGGCGGGCTTTGGTTTATGGCTTTTTTCATTTAGTCGTATTCTAAGAATGGCGGCGGCTTTTTGGCGCCTTTAACCGATTTTTTTGTTGCATCTTTTTATTGCTTTCGTGATTTTGACGCGGATACATGCTCACATCTCGTTCCGAATCCTGTAATATGATATAATGTTGATAGTGTTGGCATGTACAGGTAATTAGACTCCATTTGTAATTTATAGCCACTTTGTCGGTTCTTCCCTGTGTTTGTACTTTAAAGTGCAATTAAACATGTGTCTTTAAAAGATATTTACAGATAAAAAATAATAATTTACACGATCGTCGTCGTTTTTCATTTAATTTAACCTTAAGATTACTTTTACAAATTTAATTTATTTTTATACACATTTTGTATGTGTAGACATTTGTTTATTTTATGTTTACAGATAGCCCAATATTTTAAATATTATAGGAAATATTTTTTTTTTTATATAATAGGGGGCAAACGGGCAGGAGGCTCACCTGATGTTAAGTGATACCACCGCCCATCGACACTCTCGATGCTAGAGGGCTCGCGAGTGCGTTGCCGGCCTTTCAAGAATTTGTACGCTCTTTTCTTGAAGGACCCTAAGTCGAAATGGTTCGGAAATACTTCAGTGGGCAACTGGTTCCACAAAGTGGTGGTGCGCGGCCAAAACTGCCTTGAAAATCGCGCAGTTGTGGAACGGCGGACGTCGAGGTGATACGGATGGAATTTCGTATTCTGCCTCGACGTCCGATGATGAAACTCAGCTGCAGGTATTAATCCGAACAACTCCTCTGAAAACTCTACATGGTAAATGCGGTAGAAGATGCAGAGTGACCCCACATCTCTACGCAACGCCAAAGGATCAAGCCGCTCGGAGAGAGATTGGTCGTCAACGATTCACGAAATAAGTATTAAATAAGGAAGAAACGTCCACCAGAAGAGAGGCGTCCTCGTGGTGGGGAATATTGGGACAAAAGTACTTAAGGTAGAGGGAGGAGGCCTATAAATAATAGTAATAATAATAATATATTTTCTCTCATATAACCTAAAGTGTAAGAACCTGTGATATGGATAACCAGGATACCATTCCAAAGGAAAATTAATAATTAAGTGTAATTTTGTAAAGATGACTGTTTCAAGGAATAAATAAGGCTTAATTTTTCTTATAGTTTGTAGTAAAGCATTCATAACGGCGTGCGATTTTCAATTTCACATATACGTAGTTTTTTGTAATCACTCAATGGCAGCTGAGATCAGTCATGCAGTATTCAAAAGCTCTGTGTACGAGTTTAAAACTTCCTTCATTTCGCTGTTGACTAAACTATTTGAATCTGCAGTGAGGTATGTTTCATTGTGTTACCATTTGTGATAGAAAAGCTTTGAGACTCAACGTTTTCTACAGCCCGTGCAGTTTTACATGTATTTTAAATGAGTGATAACAATATCGGTTGTCTGTAAAGTCGGTTTACTGACGATAGTTGAACATGACAAAGTCATAAGAATATGCTGATGGAATGGTTGCATTTTTCAAAATATTTTTTTTATTTTATTTGTTTTGTAGATATTTTGTATAGAGAAGACGGTAAGTGGAAATCACAATAATTGTTTTCTTTTTAATAGAAGAGGGGGCAAACGGGCAGGAGGCTCACCTGAAGTTAAGTGAATAATGTGAATTGATCAAGTGACATTTATTTGTACGCATAAATACAATCATATCAATTTTTTAACAAACGAACGTTGCCGAACGTCGAGGATGACTGTGCCTATTTGTCACTCGTTCCGAAATCTTGCACTTCAAGCCTTAAATGCTTGGAACGCCTCAGAGCGAGGTAACGCCGCATGCGTCATGTTTTTTCGTGCGTGCACTCGGCTCCATCGAATTATAAGACGTTGTCATGTCCAAAGATTTTTGTGTAATAAGTTATCATGACTGCAGCCAGTCTGTCAAATCAATCAAATTACTGTATCAATGAAATCGTTTGTAAAAGTAATTCGCAAATAGTATCAGTATTTTTCATGGTTCGAAAAATAAATAAATCAGTGGCGCTACAACATCTTTAGGTCTTGGCCTCAGATTTCTGAATCTGTTTCATGATTATTTTTAAATCTAATAGGCAAGTAGGAGATTAGCCTCCAGTGCCTGACACACGTCGTCGACTTTTTTGGTCTAAGATATGTCGGTTTCCTCACGATGTTATCCTTCACCGTTCGAGCAAATGTTAAATGCGCACATAGAAAGAAAATACATTGGTGCGCAGCCGGGGATCGAACCTATGACCTCAGGGATGAGAGTTGCACGCTGAAGCCACAAGTCTAACACTGCTTCATGGTTCAGTTTATTAAGAAAATTCAATTGGCTTTATCGATACGGTGATTGTGAAATCCTGATCTGATAATTACGAAGAATGAATTTTTGGTTCAAGGCAGTGTACGAGACGGCACGTTTTTGAGGACATCTTTTTTGTATGTTTTAATTGATCAAGGCATTTTCAGATGTTCGCGATTGGAGTAATGATGCAGCTTTTGTAACGAGAACTCATTTTTACAATCTGTACGTTTATACGGCACAGACACACATTAATGTGTATAGGTTCAAGAATGGAATTTACTCACCTTTACGTTCATACGCTTATTGAGTTGCGTATAATAAGTTTGATAAGTATTAAATACAAATTGTTCATTCCACCTGTCATAAGTGGTACGAGTTGATACGAGTTAGGTATCTTGAAGTAAAAAGTGTATATTTTTAAAAGGTAGTTTAAAACACACGGGTTGGTCTTGCGAGTAAGCACTTCATTTTAAGTGACAGGCTTGCTTACCCTCTGTCGCATTAAAATCATGTATAAAATTCTTAGTCTTACGTGTCAAATATAATATTTTTATTTATATTGAATTATATTAAGTATTCAAGAGGTCTTGAGTCTTGAACCTATAAACAAATTTTTTTGGTATCAATTTTGAAGATCTTGTGTGTCTTTTTCACAAAGTAGGTGACGCACATGAGAATTATGATCCTAAAAAATTTTTGACAGCCTTCTTTCCTTAGTACCTCTCACACATAATAATAAAGCCTTTTTATTTACAATTTATTCTGTAGGCCTCCTTGATTTTAGGTTAAGTATATCTGTCCGGCGCGCAGGATATTTAAGTATATTTGAACAAAAGGTGTAATTTATACTACATTTTAAATTATCACACAGATATGTTAAAAATATGTTTTTCTGTATGTAGTTATTTGAATTTGGAACCGTAGTTATTTAGACTGAACACTACACTCAATAGAAGCTCGTTAGATCCATTCTACTTTTAATAGCCTGCGAAATAAGTACGTAGTTGGTTTGACAGGTCCATTTAAATGTTCTCAAGACAAGATAATACCCCTAAGGCTTTGCATTTTTGCTCAGTCCCTTAATGGTTTCTCCGAATACAACAAAGATTGCCGATAACACCAGACAGCTAGTTTATGGTTTCCATTTTACCTAGTGATTAACTGTTAAATCAAATACGATCAAATTTTTTACCTTAGAATATTTTAGAGATGGTACATGTACGCTACTATTAAATTATTAAATTAAACATTAGTATGTCTGTATATCACAGTTTAATATGTCTAAACTAAATTAAATATAAAACTAAATATGATCTAAATTTCTACCTTCTAATTCCTTAAACATAATTATCGGAATGAACTTGTAAAGCAAAATAAGCATATAATTCTATGTAAATATTTTTTATTTGATAAATTGTTATAAAAACAGTACGTATATTTTTTACATGAGCCAAAAGAATAATTATTTGTTAGCGACTTGACATTTCAATTCGAATTTCCCAGCAAGTATTCCACCATTTAAGATCAAATAGAATCGGTGTTGATTTACGGCCGACCTGCCACATCGGTTCATAAAGTGTCAGAAAATAATTCACGAATTATTGACAGATTTATGAGTGTCATTCCACTAAAAAGAACATGCGGAGCTAATTGTGACATGTTTGTTTGTTTCTTTTACTTTTGATTTATTCGTGAACGTTCCCATCACAGTCTGGATCTTTTGAAATCTAACAAAGGTCCTGGATTCATTCAATTTTTGGGCCACATTGTGTTGACCTCTGCCGGTTGAGATAAAAGGCACCGCACTACCTCTGATTAACTCAATTCGTGGTAGACCACGGAGCTATGGCGCTGGACGAGGTGTTTTAAAGGTCATACATGTCAGACGTGAGGTAACAGCCAGTCTATCTCGTTAGCGATGAACAGGTTCGACGAAATGTTTGAAGGGTCTATAAAATATAACTTAGATTTATCTACCTAAGATCAAGAGGGATTCGTTTGTGCGAAAATGTTTATTTTCCTATCTGCTCAGTGATTCCTGTAGTCATATTTAAACGATAATATCAGTGGTTCGTAATCGTACATCACCTGTAAAAGTATCAGTACAAAAACATGTAACACACAAAACAGTTTAAAAACCTCAATATATATATATAGCTTGTAAACAGATGAATTGCTTTTTGATAAAAGTTGACCGTTTCTATTATTTCTTCGCTTTGCATATTTAGGGATACTTTTTTGATTCAATGATGTTCGGATATCCCTAACATTTCTAAAACTAAATCTTACCTCGTTTTTGCGTAGAGTATTTATAAATTATTATTAATAAGAGCAATGTTGGGTCGGAGGTATGAGGTCGTAGGTTCGATCCCCGGCTATGCCTGCTATGACTTTCAGCCCATGTGCGCATTTTATATCAGCTCCAACGGTGAAAGTAAAAATCTTGAGGATACCGGCTTTGAACCCAAAAAAGTCGACGGCGTGTCTCAGGTAAGGCTGATCACATGCCTAATAGATTTACAAACGATCTAATAGCATGAGAAATCTGATGCCTAGACCTAAAATGTTAGAGCCACCGATTTATTTGACGTCAGATTATTTCTCTATGAACATAAAGACACACGACAAACACCAGAAACACATCCAGTGATCTACATCTGCGTGGCCGGGAGAGGTTTTATTCCCTGAATTGTGGAGTCGCTGTCACCTTGACCGCAATGAGACAAACGCGCAGACGGCAAACGACCGACCTTCAGATACGCTATTGATATTGAAATATGAGCGTTTCGATAGATCAAAATAGAGTTGGGATATACCCGTACGTTACTATGCGGATAAGTATTGAAACTATTTACGCGAACAATAGAATATATGATTTATTAGATTCGGAAATATTTTGTTTCGTACTTAGCTATGTATACAGCATTGTTTAGTCAAATCAAATATGATATAATAATGTTAAATAAAAATTATATAGCTTTAAATAGATCAGGGGCTAAACGGTCAGAAGGCTCATCTGATATTAAGTGATACTGCCCATGGACATTCACATTGGAAAAAGGCTCACAAGTGTGGGTCTTTTAAGAATTTGTACGTTCTTTTTTTGAAGGACCCTAAGTCGAATTTCTTTATTGCCACATAATGGTGGTGTTCTGAAACGACGAAAGTCGAGGTGATACACCTGGAATTTTTTTATTCTGCCTTGTCCTCCGATGATTAAAAACAGCTGCCGGTATCAGTCCGAACAACTTATCTGAACACTCTCCATGGACTCATGGTAAATGCGGTAGAAGATGCAGAGATCCCACATATCTACGTCAAGGGAAAAATATTTACTAAATGGCTTACATAATTGACTCATAATAAACGTCACTCATGAGTCTTACTGTACTTAATTTGAGTAACAAGTATCCCGTGATGTCATAAGAGATTCGTTAGTGCCCAATTTCGTGGTGACGTCACGTTTCCTAAATGGTTTAGCGGATTGTCGCTTCGGGTTGCGGCAACTGTGTTGGACGACAGAAATATCTGGGTATTTAACCTGGGTGACACTTACACCGATTCTAATGTTCTGTAGGATAAAATATCTCTGTATTCAAGGGACGGTGATTTAGGAGGAAGTTATGTAGACAAACAACGGGGAATTGAAGCTTATAATCATGAGGTGTACTGCAACTGATTGATAAAAAAATGAATTTGACGTAAAAAGGTAATACTCATTCCTTATTTGGTTGGAGACTAAAATAGAGGGAGTTACAGTCTTTTGAGGAGTTATTAGTCTTACATAATTCCAATGTTTGGGCGTGTATCCACTTTAAAATAATGTTCTAAATTTAAAAATGAACATTGTCTTGTTACAACTGTCCGATATCTTTCTACGAGTATATGCAAACTAGTACAAATCAGTACTAGATATTACGGTGTAACAGACACCTAACATGCGTATCGCGTCCAATGCCCCATTCTTTGGCCCGGCAAGTCTAAATCGGGTATCGTTCCTGGGCTAATTCTGTCCCACGCTTCCTCTTGCATAACTAAGACAATTGCCTACGACTATACTGGAAGTTGAATGACATCTCGTGGCATAGATCATCCTTTGAGCTGGCATTGTCTTTTGACGTGTTCTAAAATAAGTTTCTTGTGATCTTACGAAAGCTATTTCAAGTATTGAAATTATGGTAAATTAAAATAGAAACGTCTGCGCATTTGTAGATTATTCTAATGATTTTGACATAGACCGCTACAAATACTTGCCAATGGGCGAGAAGTAAGCTTAATTTGTTCATCAGTAAGATAAATCAGAAATAATAATAAAAAATATGTTTGTACAATCTAAACTCCGGATATTCTGTCACATGTTAAGCGTGTAAATTTGTGTTACATAATTATGATAGTTAATAGAGATTTATTGTTCGTTAATATTAAATATAATATATGAATGATAGTTTATCAGAAAAGTGTTTTTTTTTTCGCAAATCCTTATCGGAGTATCTAAATTAAATAAATCTAGTACTGTATATGCAGAAAGTATATAGCGGCGCTATATGGTTGATGAACCGCATTCATATTTCTCCGGTGTTGACTCCGTTAGTGAGCACGCAACGGCGCCTGACTCTCCTTACATGGCACCTAGTAGAGCATTTCCAAACAAAGGGTCACGTTCACCTTGCATAGTTAATTTTGTTTGTTTGCAATTTGCGTACGCTTTTTCCAATACATAGAATGTTTTGCATATTGCGCTTGCGTGGATCTTTCAGTTATTAATATAAAAAATGTTATTTTCATCGTTTTTATACAATTCAAATATTAGTTTGAACTCTCTGTTGGTTGACAACTGGTCTCACGGATTTAACAGACAAAAGCGTCCTTCGTATGGTGTCGTTTATAGATTACGATTAACTGCGAAGTAAAACCAATTTCGTCTATCTAAGCAGTATTTCCGAAGTGTGTGATTAAAATTGACAACTGAGCGATTCTTAAGACAGGCATTGCCGTGCACCACCACTTTGTAGAACCAGCTGCCAAGTATTTCCCAACCAGTTCGACTTAGGGTTCTTCAAGAAAAGTGTACCAATTTTGAAACCGGCCGGCAACGCACTCACGAACCCTCTGGCATTGAGAGTGTATATGGGCGGCGGTATCTTTTAACATCAGATGACCCTTTTGCTGGTTTCCTGACACATAAAATATGCAAATATATAATGATTGTATTATCGATTATAATAGAATCCTTTTAAATATGTAATTCTTTTGTAAACCCTGTCACAAAGCATGCAAATGATACATTTATGCGTCTGTTTTATTGTTATATACCGATAAGTGGTTAGGTTTCTGTGATGTCAGGTTTTTGCCTATGAGGGTAAAATTTTGGACCCATTTTTAGTTCTTGAATCCGTATCTCATAAACGACTTGCTCGTTCATGCAGCAAATAAAAATATTCAGTCCTATCTATATAAATACGAAATATCGAATAATTAGAATTAAAATTGTATAAACAAAGTTTATTTAAATATCTGAGACGGTCACCGGTCAGTGACTGATAAGAGATAACGTCCATCTTATCGTTCAGTCACTGTCCACATTATTACTAGATTACTAGTAAAACCCCGAAAATATTTAGCTATGCTAGTATTATGTCTGTGTTAGTAAAATGTTTTATATATTATATATATATATATAGATACAGTAGCTAGTTGGTTCGAACTACAACTATGTACCGATAGATTTTTTTGAACATAAATAACACCAGCTCGTATGGTGAAGGAAAACATCGTGAGAAAATCCCAATCAGCCTTAGACCCAAAAGTCAACGGAGTATCACAATACTGATACCAAATTGCGTAAAGATCTAACAAGAGCGAGGTACAGAAATCTGAGTGGGATCATTAGTTCTTTTTGGGTAATAATTAGTTAATTTGAACATTCTTTGATAGTATTATAAAAGAACACATAGTAATTACGTTACTTTGAAGTCTAATTTAAAAGCGAGTAAATCACATAAACGTATGATTAAAAATACAATTTTAGACTAAGTCAAAGGCCTGAATATGATCACAGGCCATTAATTCCCTTCGAACCGTATCCGAGTCTCTATAGCTTTAGTAGGGTAACCATTCTTTAATATTATACAGCGTATAGGTGTAACATAATTTTAGAATTGAAGCAAACGTTCCATGGGCAAGAAATTATCTGCGTAATTCGCCAATGTTTTGGGTTTTAGCCAACTATGACTCTAATTCTTGATATTTTCCGGCTAACTAAAGATGGAAGGATGTGTGGGAATTTTTGAAGTAGCAAAAAGATTTTGCCTTTGTTTAGGGGTAACAATTTAGTTTTTTAATATTAAGTATTGACATAGACATAACATTTATTGCAAATATAACACAAATACATTACCACACAAAATAAAAACAATAAACAAAAAAATCCCTTTTGCCATTCTGTTCGTTTCAAATGTGTAATGCGTGTGGACTGTGGCTTTAATTGGTCAGCATTATGCTGAGGAGCAGAGTGTTCCACAGCGCTGGTCAAACTGCCAGAGACCACAGCGGCTAGCTAGCGCCTCAGTCGCAAAAAATGAATGAAAAGGAATGTAATAAATACTTAGTAGAAAAAAATAGTAATAAAAGTTATTGACTGTCATTTGTTTCTTTTCACCGGTTTACTTTACTAAGAAGCAAGATGTTCTGTACTAAGAAATATTCATTTATTTATTTATTCACTTACAAACCATACATGGCCAAACTCATACCAAAAATAAACTAATATATTAATATAATAATTAAGTATACAATATTAATTATAAAATAACATAGAACACAGTAGATGCTAACCTCTAATACCCTCCAAGTATACACTCAAATCAGAGTATACTGCCCCCATACGTTCACCAAATAGGTAGCTCTCCGGTGAAGAGTCGAGAAACCCATTAAGCATCGAGAGTAATCGAGGATGTACTAGATAGCATATTTTTTATGCAACCGAGATATTTAGGTAAGAGGGTGCGGCTTTTTAAGAATTGGTACGCTCTTTTCTTGAAATACTCAAAGTCGATTTGATTCTAAAATACTTCAGTGGGTAGCTGGTTCCACAGAATGTTGCTTTTAACAATGAATATTTTAAGTTCATTCAACTCGGTATGTTTTTATCTCTATCCACGATTACTGAAAAGCTCTTTTAAGCTCATACGTTGCGGAAATGTAAATGGTATTCGCATATTAGTAGTCTGTTACGACGAATGGGGCTTCAAAAGAAGACCATACCTTTTAGGCAGCAACACACGCAAACCTCCCGGTGTTGCGGGTGCCCATGGGCGGCGGTAAGCACTTTAAGTGATCCGCTTTCTTATTTGTAAAACAAAACATAATCTGAAGACATTTATTTTCCCGGTTTTTACCCACCAATAAAGCGCCTTCATCTAAGTTCACCAAACTTTTTTGTGTCATAGACCCCTTGCCATGTTTTTCCGTGTTGGGTAGACCCCCCCTACTTACCTGATATTGATTTCCTGTAAATTTCTAACTGTAGTGAAGTTAAGTGTTAAAGTAAAAAATATGTTAATTTATACATTTATTAATAGATTTTTTTTTTGTTTTTACAAGTTCAAAATATATTGCGACAAAGCGAATACCAACATCCTACAACTTACACAATTTTATAAACATATATACTATTTTTTTTTACTTCATAGGTACTTTTATCAAAGGGCCTCATAGCCTAGCAGTCTTTGTATGTGGCCGCTTGGTGAGAGGTACTGGGTTCGATTCCCGGTTCGAGAGTAAGTTTTAAATTTATTCTCGGCCTTTGGTAGGGTTGTACGGTACCGGGCGAGTGCTTAAACCGTACATGGAGGGCACGGTTGTATTTCTATAGTATGCAGAGGGCATCGAACTATAGAAAGGAGACTGTGTAGGTTTAGAACGTAGCAATACGTTCTAGGCCGAGGATGGTAATTACAGTGGTCAGTAATTCAACATTCCTTTCTGTCCCAGTAGAATGCGATAGCGACCCCGGAGTCTCTGTAACGCGGCTTTGTAGATATTTGTCCAGGTGTTTTTAGTGGGTATTGTTCACCCAGTCTCTGAATAGCAGAGATTTTGGTGTGGCTCGAGTTCCACATACCTCTGCAACTTTCTAGGGCATGGGATGCGCAAATGCATTTTCACCTCGAAAAAAAAAGGTACTTTTATAAATAATGTATATGTGTTGATAGTATAAGATAGTATAATGTAAGTAAATAGGTACTATCAGTCTATGTGTTGAGGTGTACTATCGTGGACCCCCATTTTCATTTCAGGGATCCCTACATTTTTTTTTCGCTGACGTATCTACGTCAGCGAAAAAAAAATGTAGGCAGGCAACCCCGTGCAGGTTGTCATAGACCCATGTCATAGGGGTCGATATCGGGACCACTTTGGGAATCACTGATCTAAGTGATCCACAAAATAGTATAAAATATTAATTATGAAGTTATTTTTCTTTATAATTCCATCATGGTGAACACATATCGGGCGCCATATTACGTGCGCACGCGCCGCTGAGCGCCGACTAATTAATACATGCCCTTACTGTTCTTCATTAGATTGCAGACGTGTTTTTCTATCTCAAGTAGTGTTTTTATCGTTGCTATAGAAATTCTTTACCGTTTTGTATTTTCATTTTTCACCTGTTCGTGTTATTTATATATTTTTTGTAGTGCTTTTGATATTTCCTTATTAATGTGAGTCACCTGTTTACCCCCTACGGTTAGGATCACTTAAATGTATAAATAGTTAACAAGAGAATCGTGACCCAGAAGAAAATATTATCACCATTTGTGATTTATATTAATTCATTTTGAAACAACATTTATAACAAATTTAAACAGCGATTTATTTTAAATATTTTATTTATATTAGCACCCGCTATGGACCTTCCTATGTCTTACCATCGTTTTGCTAATATTTGTCCAATATTTTTATAATATTGTAATATATAATTATTTGTAATATTTGTCGAGCACACGCTTTGCTGACACAATTTATACAAGTACTTTGATATGTTATTTCTTCTTTCTCTTGCATCGAAGTGTAAAAATAATAATATGTACAGTTTATGTAATACTCATAAAGTTAAATATTAATCACTGACAGTCACTCCGCTGGCTCTGCGCCCATAAGAGTGTCTTAGGCTCTGAAATGAGAATCTTCCAGCGCCCCTTGTCCTGTGCCAACTCCCGCCAATTGCAGGCTTTCACCTGCAGCAGGTCGTCCTCATTTAATATTTGACCATTTCAATACTTTCGGTGTCGTCTTTCACAACTGAGCCTATCGACATTTCAGCATTCAGATGATGGAGTAGTAATAAAAAAATATATTATAAGGTGGGACCTCTCGCTCCATGGCATGCGACGTTCGCCCTTTCTCACTTTCTCTCAATCGGTCTCAATCATTTCTTTGCCATAAACGCTGCTCATCTTCGTGACGTTTCATTCATGCGCCTAAAGAAGTATCACACAAACAAAAAGTTTCGAATTGTAACTTTTTGTTTTGCGTATACATTATATTTAAATTAATTTTTACAATTTTTTTAAATTGGAGCTCATCAGGGGCTTAATTGGCGGAGGGTTCATTAAATTATTTTATAATAATCCGTTACATTTCCTTAAAGAATTTATAAAACAGGAAAAGCTTCGTAATAAATTATTTAGACCTCAAACGAATTCAGCTATAAAAAATATTTTCTAATGAGTTTAATATCCTTATAGCTTCATAAGTGTTAAATTATTTTAACCTGAATTACTTATGCATATATATATTTAGTTATTAGTTAGTATCCTAGATTCCTAATAGTGTTTGTATGTTTTCCTTTTTTATTTAAAAACGCTAATAAAATGTAAGCGGTAGCGTGGAGCGTTAAATTATGCGGTGACTATGAGTACACAACACTTAATATGTGTCGAGTGTAGGCTTTTAATATCGCAGAGGTTATAAGTTCAATGTCTCCTACACACACAGACGCAAGCTTTCATAATGCAATTAAATACATAGAGCTACAGGAAGTCCGCTTCCTCACACCACAATACAATGTTACTTGGCTCATAATGCATTTCAAAAGCGTCTACTCACGAATCCCTCAGGGGTATGGGCCAGACAGTATTTTAATGATCATTTTCACCAAATTTTACCTTGGTATGTCGGCAGTTTTAACAACACCAATGAGTTTGATTGTTCTGTATTAAACTGTGGTCAATTACTTTGATTTGGGAATTGGCATTAAATTTCAATTTAAAGTAATTTTGACATTCATCTGAACGTTCATTTATTTATTTCATACATAACATATATATACCTAGAGTAAGATATAATATGTATATAAAGGTTTTGTAAAATCAGCTGTGCTTTGTGGTGATGTTCGTTTATTGGCATCACCTATTTGATATCGTTCAGGAAATCCAGATATAAACCACTGAACAGGTCCAATTGTAAAGTATAATATATATGCAATGTGTGTAATCCACTCCACACTTTATGTGTTTAGTCTGGTCAAGGGCGCGCCGACCGTCTCCAAGGTCGCGTCTTTGACCGAACACACGAAATTGGCGAAAACATCTAACATCTAACCTCCTTCGTCCTAAATTCGTCCTTATTTTTTTTACCCTAAAGCCGATATTGCTACAATATATTGTGATATTCGACCTTTTTGCTCGGTTTTGCCGATAAAGTACTTGGACGAGAGCGCTGCCATTTCAAAGGTTTTTCGGTCGTACTTGAAATTCTTGGTACTAGATGTACTGTGAAATTCGAGGATTTGCTAAAGAACTTGTTAAAGCCTGGATACACGACATTTTGAGTACCATTTAGAATCACTCAATGAATGCTGCCAAATTTATTTGTCTACAATTCCTGCTTGCAGCTTTATCATCGAAAGTCGAGGTTATACGGATGGCACTTCGTATTTTGTATCTCTGACGTTCTACAACTGAGCGTTATTTAAAGTAGTTTTAGCCGTGCACCGCCACTGCGTAAAACTAGCTGATCCCTTGAAGTATTATAACAAATCAGTTCGACTTAGGGTACTTCAAGTAAAACGCCTAAAAAATTGAATAGGCCGGCAACGAATTCACAAGCTATATGGCATTGAGCGTCCATAGGCGACGATGTCACTTAACATCAGTGGATTGCCTTTCCCAGATATCTTTCTAAGTGCGCGTTTAACACTCGCCCGGTGAAGGAAACGAGAGGCTTGTCTTTTAAAAAAACTATCACGAACTCGATACAGATTATCAGGCCAAAGTGAAGGGTTGTATTAAATTATATAACATATTTGTTTAATATTAATTCAAATAACGTTACGTTCATTTATTAGTGCGATTCTATGATTGTAAACTCGTTTCAACATAATGTTCGCTATTTTCCTTGTCCTAATTTTAGCTTATCTCACAGGAACTAGGATGTGGTTAATAATTACTATGTTATGTTGACACCGATGAATTATGGTCGTAGTTTTTAAAAAAACGCCGGAATATAATTAATTTAGTTATTTTATCATGAATACAGTTTATAATATATTACATTCTGTATATATTACATTCTGTAATATATTATAAAGTGGAAACATTTATGTTTTTGTATGTGTGTTTGTAATCTATTCACACCAAAAACTGCACCGATTTCAAAAAATATTTAACTATTAATGCATCTTCAGTGACTGACATAGGCTATATTACATTCTCAATTAAAATAAGCATTCGTAATAAAAATGTGAATCACCCAAGGTGAGAGAAAATTATTCATAAAAAATATGGCATTGCGTGTGTGCTTGTGTGAAACGATTGATGATAGAAGAAAATAATTTTGTACGGTATTATATAGAACGTATGGGCGATTGTTCGTTGGCCTATCCCTAGTCGGAACTCCACAACTTAGAATTATAGGAAAGTTCTGAGACACTGATGTTCTACAAATAAATCTCTTTTCTAGTATTACAGAGGAAATTGTGCTTCTGGAATTTTTGTTATTATTTTTAATAATTTATAACGCTGAAGCTAAAAATTCCTTGAAAATTAAATAATATTTTTTTTAAATTTTCTAATGTCAAACATGCTACGTTAATGATGTTACGAATTTAAAAATGTATTAAATCTATGATCTATGTACATTTATATTAAATACATCTGTTTATTGAATATCTAAGAAAATAATGCTTAATGATAACAAAAATAGACTTAGTATCACTACCGCGAGAAAGATATCTACGCCTGTGTTTATAAACCTACAAATGCTTTACTTGTAGGTTTATAATACAACAACTAATATTTGACAAATTTTCCTCGTGTTATGTTAGTAGTTTGTTGTGTCTAATAAGATAAACGTAAATAAAAAAATTAAGTCTCGCAACTCAGTTTTTCTAGCGTTCAAAAGTTGTAACACGAACTCGGTTAATTTATTCAGTCCCAACTTAGGGACCTTCTGTCTTATGTTATTATGTAATTAGCTAACATAACAATATCTTGTAGGGACCATTTCAATATTAAAAATCCTTTATGTTTTAAATAAATAGATTGACTTGGCAATCGCACTAAGCAATCTAATTTAATATAATATGTATTACTTGAGCGATACAATTAGTAATCAATTTATTTATGTTTTTACTTAGTACATAAAATATTTGTAATATTATATGTTGTTAGATCAGCATTTATATATCGTTGCGGTATTTTCTACCGTGGCTAATAAATAGTCTACCCAAGCAGATAATAGATAGCCTAACACTAACCAACATAAACTCTAAATTAAAAAACTACTTTTATATGCATTTGTCGCGCTCCTAAACGCAGCAGTTTTCAAATGTAATATTTTGTGTTATATTATATTATTTTGTAAAATAAAGAAAAAATATATATAGAAGATAATGAATTAATTTATAAAAATAATTATATCGACCGCGCCTTTGATCTTTTGGCAATCTAATAGTAGGTGATCGGCCTCCTGTGCCTGACACACGCCGTAGACTATTTTGGGTTTAAGACAAGTTTCTCACGATGTCTTCCTTCACCGTTCGAGCGAATGTAATGTAAATGCGCACATAGACAGAAAGTCCATTAGTGCACAGCCGGGGATCGAACCTACGACCGCAGTTAGTCGCACGCTGAAGCCACTAGGCCAACACCGCTCAAATTAATTTATAGACAAGTAGAAAAAGAAATCGTATTCTTAATTACTAATTCTTCAATACACTGTTGCAAGCAAGTCCATATAAAACAGCCGATTAATCATGTACTTTTCATTAGCAGCTGAATTATTCAGCGAAATTTATGCCAGATCCGTTAAAAATGCATGAAGTTGGCAAAGGCACTAGAGACCGCAAAAAGTACTCCAGCTACACTGCGAAGCCAAAAATTTGGATATTGGCATCACTCCAATGATTCAGGAGTTTGATTATATGTTGAAAATTATGGAAGAAGTTACTACTATAATGGCGTTGCACACCTTTAAGTCCAATTATGCGGTTGTTCTCTGAGGCCAGGTCTTTAGCTAGACCCATATAATAAGTGGCGGGATTTGTGGAGGCCTTGGCCAAGAAATGGCACGTAGATAGTTAATTGATACCGCCTATGGACATTCTCAATGCGAGAGGGCTCGCGAGTGCGCTTCCGGCCTTTTAAGAATTGGTACGCTCTTTTCTTGAAGGACCCTAAGTCGACCCTAAGTACGGGAGCACGGCAAAAACTGCCTTGAAAAACGCACAGTTGTGGAACGGCGTCATAAGTAAATAAAGCTAGAAATTTTTGTGTTTACTAGAACGTTGACGTTATTTCAATTCATACATACAAAAAAGATATGAAAACTGATGATGACGGCAATAAATTGGAGGGGACTTTTAGTTAGGGCCGCTAATATAAATATAGGTTTATTATTTTTAATATATATTTAGATATAAATTGTGATTGTCTTGTTACGCTGCAGCTTGCGGCATGCTGGTCTACATTATACACTTCCCCACGCCGACAGATTACACATTTCCCCATCAACCAATAAATTATTATTGTCTTTGTTAGTACAAAATATTTGTAATATTGTAAATTTTGTCTTCAAAAATACTGGATTATCTATCAATAAACTTCCTTATAAAAATGGAATCTATTTTGAGGAGTTAAAAGTGTTTTATTTTGTAGCCTTGACTTGCTTCATGAACGTGCGTCCTTGGCAGCTTATTAAAAATATATTTCGATCGGAATCGAGTTCAAGGATGGTCGAATGATTCGCTTCCTCTATATTCATTACATTTGAATAATGTTCATGTCTACTCAATGTATTTGCATCTCTTAAAAGAGGCTATTTGTATGATAATTGTAGTTTGGTCTGTTTTGTTTCCCTATCATTATTTTTAATTTGATCCAATTGTTTAATTCTTGCTAAATAATCTAAAGTAATGTTTTGTGATGGTCTAGTAACTAGTGGGTATTTACCTCTTATTGTTTTATTTACTTGTGGAGAACGGTGAAGTGGTTGAAGCTTCTGTCAGGCATATATATGTATATATGATATGCGTGATGCCTATTCTATGATGCGATGCTATTTTCTTTAGATTGGACGTTAAATATTTTTCAAAAAAGCTAGCATATTGTGGTATCGCGGACATACGAACATAGTGTCAAAACATTATAGAACTAAAACTGTTAATGAACATATAAATTCAACGTAGTATTTCATGTAAATCAATCTCTTCTGTTAAGTTTGTGTTTCGTAAATTTTAGGGAAAAGAAATTGTTTAGATTTGACGTTAATTAAATTTAATCTAAGCATTTCGTCTGATGTTCAGAGTTGGAATTTTCTATGAAGTATATTTTGGTAATTTTTTGGTTACATTCCAACTTTTAGACAACCTGAGTCATTGACCTGGACGGTTGTCTTTTACCGCTGACTGCAAACGTAAGTTTTTGGCAAGGCGCAATCACTTTCTATTAATATGTCGTTATTTATAAATGAACTTAAATAGAATGGTGCGTCTGAATGGTTGCCAATATTATGATATTGTCTAACATGAAAGAGCCACTCATGGCTTTTATAATTCGATATTAAAATTCCTGGAACACGAGAAAACACTTGTATGTTGGTGACTTTGAAAATTTATTTATTTATTAACACTTCGCATGTAGAGAAATATAATTGACATAATTGTAGTTTCTTATAGTTTTGAAGCGATCTCTTCCAGGCAACCATTGTAATTAAATAGATAAGGTAAGCGCTGATTAGAAGAATATTGAAAAAAAGGACACATGTAAATGAATAAGTGCGCATGAGTCACGATAGTTTCAGATCAATTAGTGGGAAAGTTAGGGATACCATGTGTACAGTATAGTTTTAAATAAAGATAGAAAGCAGCTGAGCAAATAGAGACGGGAAGTGAATTCCATAACCTCACTGCAGAGACCTTATAGGATTCGCCAAGAAAGGAAGAGTTATGAGATGGGATTTCAATTGGTTTCCAAAAATTTGAACTCATATTTCATGGAATATAAATTATAAAGAACGTGAGCATTACGTCACTGATGGGTGTGACATTCTAAATGTTCAATACGCTTCTGACATACGGAAGTTATACTTAGCGTTAAGTCTCTACTCTGCTTTGATGAAATTATCGTGGTTGAAGTTATATACAATAGTAATAATACATATATGTTTATTTTATAAAGACCAAGCCAGTGTTTATTTTTTTTTTCTATCTTCCATTTGTATTATTACTATGAAGAATTCATTTAAAAAGAAGATATTCTTGGTTGTAATTTAAACCAATCGTTTCGTAGGCATTGTAGTATACATTTCTTTTTAACTTTGGTGAAATTAATTAGGCGATTGTGAATTCTTTTACAAAGCTTTGGTGGAATTCATAAAAATTAAACACGTTTGTTATATGAAAGTTGTCTTGGAATGTTTCATTACGGTACAGACATTATTAAATTAATAACAGAAATTTCAAAACAGCTTTTAAGCGTACTATTATGAATATAAAATATTCCTTTTTCAACCCTTTGTTATTTTAATTAAGGAATTGATTTCATTTTTAATTATAATATTGAATAACAGATGTTGACTCTCAATTAAATTTTGTAAGAAGGGTTACTTAGACGTTTTTTTTTCACATGTACATTATTATTATTTTTATGGCAAAAAAATATAAATAGTGTTATTCAGGCGAGGCTGACTCTCTCTCTCTTTCGGACTATCTGCTTCCACCGGTTTCTGTCCAGCGCTTCTCTTATGACACTGTATAGCTTTGAAGACGATGAGTCTAGCGCGTCTATTTTTTATGAGAATGACATTAGCTCACCATTGACATTGTCGCTAAATGATCTTTCTCAGGTCCTGGTTCTATGAGATATTTTGAGGTTTCTTAGAACTTAAACTCCATAACTACCTTTATTAATTTAAACTTTTTCTTGCTATAGTATATAAAAATATAAATCATATATACTATAGCAAGAAAAAGTTAAGGCTATAGCCTTAAGTATTTTTATTTATTTCTTTTGATAAAAAAAGTGCTGAAAAAAAGTTTAATGTGTTCAACTATAAATTTACTAGCTATTAATCGCGATTTCTTCGCTCTGACTGAAATATATTATTTAAACTCAAACTATCTTTATTTATATATGTAAACAAGTACACTTATGTTCGTCAAAAAGAAAATAAATTAATTGCAAATTTACATTTACCACTAGTTCGCAACTCAAGGGCATAGAGTGGGCAAATAGAACTGGCAAGAAACTTTTCGCCACTCTTAATAATCGCTAAGTTTTGACTCATACAAATTGTTTCAACTGGAGCAAATCAATCCCAAAGATTGGGAAGAAGCATTCGTCATATTTTAATCATAGACATAACCTTTAATACAAAACAATACACACACACATAACTACACAAAATAACAATAATCACAAATAATAATAAAATTACAGATATCAAAATCAATAAACAATTTTTTGATTTGATTTGAATAAAAGAAAATTAAAAAATCCCTCTTCCCATTCGGTTCCTTTTTAAATGTGTGCTATGGCTGTAATTGGCTCTGGCTCAGCATTATGTTGAGGAGCAAAATTCCACAGTCCACAGTCAATCAAACAGTTAAACTTAATAATGTTTAGTAAAATATACTAAATCTGTCATCTAAATAATTTAACGTATTACGTATTTGATAGGTGCGTGTATAAAAAGTCCACAGTTCACTTTCAGAATTCTCTGTCTGTAGCTGGTTCCGGGTTCGATACCCTGAGACAGGGTCTGCCTTTCGACTTGTTTGACATCGACCTAGATAATTTTGTTTAAAATTATTTTTCGATATTACTGTTGTCATGTAGATATTTTTATATTCTCGATAAAAGTTACATAATGATTACTTTGTACAGTATAATACAAATATAATACGAATTTATGAATAAAAAATATTTAATCAAAATGATATGTATGAACATCTATTTATAAGTTCTCAAATCAAGGGCGCAGAGTGGGCGAGAAGACCTCTTTTTTATACCGTTTGGTTTACAAAGAAAAAATGCTTAAACATCTTCCTGTACGAGGATATGGCTTCAAGTTACACCAGGTATTGTCTATTACTCCTAAAACTGAACGAAAAATGACTAGAACTACCTAGATTGCTTCCCGCACCACTGTGGGCCCCCGAGTCCCTATGGGACACCCAAAAATGGCAGTCTTCGCAGCCTATGGACGCCTATTTTTAGTATACCTTTGAGTACACTCTTACTTTAAACAGTACCGTCGTATCTCTCAGGGAAGACCCCCACTGGCATTGATTCCACAGTTTAGTAATTCGCAAAAGAAAACAAAATACAAAAAGTGCAGGCAGCCTAGCAATATTTAAATTAAGATTAAAATACCATCTATTGAGTGATCCCAATCTACGTAATGAAAGTTCATCCAAGTTCTACCAAGTTTCTTTTTTTTTTAAATTGTAAAGTTAGCATATAAGTGTTCTCATGTATTTAAACCTAAAGAAAGTGTCTTGTGAAGCGGACGGTGGAAGACTTTCAGCCATCAAGGTGATTCTGATGTAATTTTGAATTAATATGGCTCGTACGGCCTTGAAACGAGGTAGGAGATGAACCCAAACAATTCATCAGAACACATACCATAACAATTAGTAGAATACGCATGCGCGCACGCGGCCTCCAAGATCGTTTGCCCCGACTGATATGTAAAATCCAGGCCATTGCCATCAATTGTCTTAATCTGAGGGATAAAAATGGTTCGATGTAACATAAAGTGCTCCATGTATATCATTGTTTATCTTAAGGCAGTGCAGGTGCTCGGTAATTGTACGTGGACACGTGTTACAAGTTCAAGGGCGGAGCGTCGGTTGTTGCTCCTTGCTTTTTGCACGTCCGCGGCTTGCGCACCGCCTCGCCCCGCAAACTGTAGCGTGACGGTGAGGCTGTTAGGGTTGCCACAATAAGCCTTTTGGTATGCGGAAGTGTTGCGGTACGAACGTTTAAATTAATTATATATTCAAAATAGACCAAACATGAATTTTTGATTCAATTTTGAAGAAATATACCTACAATGGGGACTAGATGTTAGCAGGAAATTAGAATAATTGCGCAGGAATAGACCCTTGCAGTGGCCGCTTTAATTAGTTTTTTTTTGATTCCTTCAAGAAAAGAGTGTTCCTACCTGAGTGGCACTTAACATCAAGTGAGTCCCCTGCCCGTTTGTCTCCTCTTCCATTTAAAAAAAATGTTGAATCCTTACAAACAAATTACAAGAACATTTTTTTTAGGCACATGAAAAATAACAGTAGCGTAGTCTCCACTAATTATTCATATAATAGGCAGCCAGACAGACACACGCCGTCGTTTTTGCGACTAAGGTATCTCCGGTTTGCTTCGACGGAAGGTATTAATTTTACATTTTAGCTTCATTAATTAATTATTTCTGGTTGATAGCCCTATCGATGTTGTTATGAAGGGTGATACATAAAACAACTGCAGTGAGACTTAAGTTTTTATCTTACGTTAATACTATATTTAAAAATTAATGTTTATAAGGGTTGACAGGATGTATTTTTTAATGAGTCAATCGTAAAGTTTAGTGACGATACGGCCTATGATCATAACCTGGTAGTACAATATGATATATGGCCCGAGAAGTTGATGACAATGTTACACAATTAACTACAATGTAGTAGAAACTATCTCTTGTATACTTAAAGGAAGACAGAAATTTGGTATATTTAAAACAGTTACAAAAACAATTATCTACTTTAAAATGAATTAAGTACACGTTTCGGGTTTAAGTCTTTGTTTAAGTCGAAAGAAAAATTAAACTTTTATGTAACATACATTTTGTAGGCAAGCATATTACAAATTAGAGAATTATATTCAAGGTAAAAATGCCTGCTGGTCCTGCTCCATAGGTCAATCAACTAGACAAAATCAACTGATTGCTAATCAAGTCATAAATAAATAAATAAATATTTTTGCTTTAAATGTTTTAACGAAATCAACTTTGACGTTATTCACACACTGTTTGACTGTGTGTTAATAAGATTTTTTTGACTAAGGTAAAATCTAAAGTTGCAATATTTGTGATTATATGAGCACTATGTGTATGTAGATATCTACAGCATTGTTTTTTTTAAACTATGAGCCTATTTTATTTTAGTATTTTAGTCTTCACATATTATTACCAAATCAATGTATTTATAAAATATTGTAAAAATTTTCTCCATATACAACTACTTTTTGAAAGGGACGTCTAGTATTTTTTTTATTATTATTCTTAAATTTTGATTTTAATACTTAATAAACCTGATTAAAATAAATGATTTAATTTTCACTTTACTTATAACACAACCAAATTATTGCTTACATCAAAGCATTCCTTAGGTCAAAAATATTCTATGAATAATAAATTTGTGATGAATAAAGACTATTTCTTCAGATCGATCCGTTAATTCGGGCATAGTTTTCCTTGTAGTTTAATGCAAAGTACATTCTTGTTCCAAGAATTACTTTTAGGTCCTGTTAAACGAGTGAAGGTTGTATGCCTATTACCAAAAGTTCATGTTAATAATTTGTTAAGGGCTTCTAAGAAATTAAGCCTAGGAATAACTTTTTCACATTAGGACATTATTTGGGCATTTAATTTTTATTTAAATCCAATATTCAATGTTGTAAGAGTAATATATCACTAAAAATAAATCTGTAGCGCTGCAACCTTTTTAGTTCCCGGCCTCAGTTTTATGTAGCTGTTGTGCATCGTGAGAATTTGTTGAGACGATGTTTTCTTCATCGTTCGAGCTAATATTAAATGCGCAAATAAGCTGAAAGTCCATTGGTGCACAGCCGGAAATCTAACCTACGCCAGGGATGCACGTGATGACACTGTTGTCATAATAATATATCAATATAAGTAATTAATAAAAAAGCAATTGTCATGTATATATTCATATAAATGAGATACATCTTAGGTAAAAAAGTTTTTAAAAACAATTATAGAAATAATACATTTGCTAACACTGTACTCTATGCCTATATATATACCTATCTAGGTCATAAGTATTTTTTGTGTTATATAGGGATGATTTAATTTTTAATTATTACTTAAGAAGATATATAAATATAGCAGTGGTTAGTGACTGCAGAGTGCGACTCTCATCCTAACGGCTGGGAACCAATGGACATTTCTATGTGCGCATTTTAAAATTCGCTCAAACTGTGAAGGGAAACAGCGCGAGGAAACCGACACATTTTAAAGACCTATCAGGTCGTCAAGCTCCTAAAACGTACATTGTTTCTGTCCATTTTTTGCCATAATTTTTAAAGTAGGGCAAATGAAAAAAAAAACTGGTGGAGTTGAGTAGTTTATGTATCCGTCTGAAACATCAATACATGATTTAAAGAAAAAAATCCAAACATATCCAATTTTTTACACTTTGAATCCATTTTATAACGAAAATCCATTTCAGAAAAAAATTGATAAAATTACATTTATTTAATGTTTTACATATCTAATGGTTAATACGTGCCGGCGCGCCTCAGTGCTCCGCGCAGTCCATCCCGAGACACTGACACAGCAATTCGTGCTGAGATAGGGCCTTAACTCCAAATAGGATCATATCATCATCTACTTGCCGATTAGATTGACAAATGATCATGAAACAGCTACAGAAATCTGATGCACAAACTTTAAAGCCTATACTGCCACTGGTTTTGTAGAGATAAAAGGTATTCTTAGAAATAATTGGCAATTCCAATTCTCGGTTATAAGGAGTTGTCGGCTTTTTGCATACGACGTGATATCATTTCAAAGTCTCCATTTGTTATTGTTTGCATTCCTCAAGGATATTACAGCCCTGATCACTTTGGCGTATTATAATTTTCTTGATTTTCCTCTTTCGCTATAGTTGAACGATTTCTGATTTGAAACATACATTAGGTCTAAGGGTTTTTTTTGTCTAACTGTTGAGCGGGTACTTTTCTTTAAGAGATTAGTTCGGATGAACCACTGCTCCAGCGTTATTGATACTTTAAAATATATTTAAGTAAAATACATTTTTGTAATGTTTTGCATAACATTTTCTACGTTTTTGTTAAATGATAGATTTATTTTATGTTACTGTGTCGAGGTACCATTCACCATTGAATCTCGTACCTAATATGGTCTGGAACTGAGTATTTGGTGATTGCGCGGGCGCAACTGAGTCAACGTCCATTCGCCTAAATAAGTACAAGGTTATCCACCACCTGAGTTGAGACCTAGCTCACATTCGACTATATGACCTGAATACCTAGGCTAGCATGTACCTCGTTACCTGAATATTTTTCGTATTGTATTTTGTAAAGTGTATTATACACACGCATAAAGTATACAAGATTTTTTTCTTTTTCTACAAAATAGAGTGCGACTTTACATGAATTACAATCTAGCCTTTACAATAATTATAACTAACAAGTAATACTATGTTGATTTAATTTACTTAGTATAATACTAGTAAAAAGCTTAACTAAAGTAATGTTTGTGTTCCATAATGTGTGGACACTATGTTCTTTTGTTATTAATATATATAATATGAACAATTTTTATTTAACAGAAACTTTGTAATGATGTTCTTCCCCGATATTTTACGGATGTATGTTTAATTTCTAGAATATATAGTTTTTATTTTAGATCTCATATAAGATTATAAATTATGGATCTTATTCCTTTGAGTGTGATAAAATTCGACTATTTGCGTCCTACCAGATGATTTGAAAACGCGAATAAAATCAGCTCATATAAAACAAAGTTTTGACTGAAAAATAATTGGATAACATCACATCACCGTTCGTGACAAAGACATGATATTACAAAGCATATCTGTTTCCCAGCAATTCGATTTATCTATGGGAACTACAGATTCTAGGAATCAAATATAAATTGATTTGAAACGAAAATAGACGGGTTTTCTCGGAAAACTCCGGGTAAATCATGCAAGACGAAATGAGATTACTTTTTGCGGACATCGATGATATCTTACTTTGAATAGGTTGGTCGTTTTTTGACGTCCTATTATAAAGACCTCAAATGGAATAATAATATGCTGGAACAAATTATTTTTCAGCTTAATTGTAATTACAATGGCGGCTTTTCGAATAAATGGTTCCTGTATATAGTTCCTTGCTTATGTCACTTATATGGTTTTATTACTTAACTGGTACTTGAATTAATTTGGTGTTATATTGTAACTGATAAATTTATCTTGCTCATAAAGGAAAATATCGCTAGAAAATTGAAAACGACTGCGTTTTAGATGCATTGACGCCATGTGTCAGGCAGTTCTGTGAATTTTTCTATATATGAACCTCAGAGTTCATGTCATAAGCTGTTATTTAATAATTAAAAATGGGAGTTAATTGTAAAGGGATGAAAATTAAGGGTTGTATTATTGTATGCTGTACCATAAAAAAATAAAACCAAAAGTTGTCTAAAAAATAAAAGTATTGGACTAAGCATCACATATCGCTTAGCGGTTCGAAAGAGCCGATTCTCACACCTACTGAATATGCATATTAAATTTCATAAGAATCAGTCGTGCCGTTTCGAAGTATGGGAACTAACTAAGACTAACTAAGAATGGAGATTACGTTCTATACTTCTGAACTTCTGTATCTTATGTTTAAAATCCCATTAGCAATTAATATGCCCTTACGTTGCCCCTTTGCGGTGTCTTACAAAAGAGCCTATTACGTATTCATACATATCGGATGACTCTATTTGTCTATTTGAATGTTTCGCGAGGCCTTCAAAGGTTTGTTGAGTCAGTGGTATGTGGCGTATTAAATTGAGAATTATCACATGGTACAACTAGAGATCAAGGCCGCAGACAACTTCCTTCTTGAATAAAGGGATTGTAATTGAAACTAGTTCAGCAAATTTGGTGAGACCTGTTTAAGAATCTTCTTTTTGCAAGAGGGGTAGCATATAAATTAACGGTGAGCACCGCAGTCACTTTCTAGAAATTATTGATTCCGCTTTTCCACTCGAATTCTAGAGAATCGCTGGTGCAAAAAGTGGAAGTTCAACATCCTTATCGGCTAGCAACCTAAAGAGAGTGAAGAATTATATCATTAACATTTATGTTAAAACGAAATCAAAATAAACTATCATTTCATTCATGTAGGTAACAGAATGTACTGTTATAAACGTTAAAAAAATAAATATATACATTGGATGCTTCTACTTTTACATTTACTGCCAGTTCTCAAATCAAGGGCGTGGAACGGAAGAGGAGAACTGGCAATAAAATAAATTAGAAAACTAAGATTTGTCCTCTATCAGCAGGAGACATGGTGAAATAGGAGCACGCACTTACATTTTCGTGAGAACAACACGCAAATACTTAGTAGAAATAACTAATATTAACGTATTAACGATTTTATTTGATGTTATTACCAATGCGTCGACACACTGTTCAAATATTCGGATGTGAAGATAAATGATTCATATTTACCCAGACTGCAGTTCAAGGGCGCAATTAATATGAATTGATTATAATTCGAAATATTCCATACATTTTTAGTAAAACCATTTTAATGTAGGTAATAATATCTGTATTAATTATTCGTAAAACATTTAATATTATTATAGGTAAAAATGATAAATGGAAAATTAAAGAAGTTGTCCCTGTGGCAATGTACCTTGGCTGGCAGCATTTCCATTCCAAAAATTCCATTTTAAATCTTTCATTAGCGCATGCGCACTTGAACCCCACGGCCCAAGAGGCTCTATTTCTCTATAACAGTTAGATATATGATAATCAATTTCAAAAATTCTTTATTCAATGTTCAATAACAATTAAAAGTGCTACATGTCCAGTGTACATTAATTCCTGGAATGTAACAAACTTATAACTAAACCCCTTTTTTTTTAAAAGCCGTATTGCTTTTTTTAAAAACTTATAAGACAAAATAGATAAAAACTAATGTTATAATATTTCGAAGTTTAGCATTAATAATGAGGTAAACTGGGACTATGCAATCTTTAGATGAGATTTGCAATTTTTGACATATCTAGATTTAACTAAATAATTAATTATAACTAACAATAAAAATAGGGTAGCACCGAGAACAAAAGAGTGGACGGCAAGCAATCATAATAGGAACAACAAAACAACAACAAATATATGATAAGATCGTTGTAAGAATTGCCAACTTTAGTCTAATAAAATTAAATATATGGAGAGTTGATGATGTCTTCATTACTTCATATCGTGGGTTACGAAGTTTTTTGTAAATATGATACGTAAAACCTCGTTGTAGCTTCTTGACCTTGTTACGCACGTTTTTGAGCACGCCTGTTAACCTAGTTTTAATATCGTCTAATTTTTCCTACACTAGCGATCAGATCTGGCTTCTACAGGAGAAATAATTACCATACAAAAGATGTAAAAGAAGTTATTTTTTTACTTAAACAATATTTTATTTATACAAAACAACATACATTCATTTTTTTTTCTTTTCCAACACCCCAAAGTAGCGTGCTTCGTAGAGACAAATTTGATCAATCATTATAATTATGAAAAAGTATTCGATCACACGTCCCATACCGTAATGCGATTTCCAACAAGGTTGCTTTAAACTTTTTTTAATAGAGACAGAGTAAGAGTGAATGTATCTTTTCATTTTCGCATTACGAAGTTTCACTTCTTCCTCGCGGGTGTGGCACTCGGGGACTGCCGCGGTAAAACTATTGCAAAGCATTTTGTATCAACTTATGCAATAATAATAATATTTTTTATGTATGAAGTTTTTTTCTACCACTCTACGAGAGATGTGAATACGCGTAAACGTACGCTGTAACGCATATTGGCCGCACCTATATTACGTCATCGTGTGTTAGGTTTTTATTTTCGTTACGGAATTTCTTGATTTTGTTGTTGACTATGCAATAGCTTAATAACTATGAGCACTAAAAAATAATATAAATTAGGTCAGTTCACTCACCGGACTATAAAAAAGGCCGGTTAGTCTATGTAATTCATTAACTTAAGTAATACAAAGAATCATGTATCCTTTTCAGAAGGTTCGTTCTAAGTGGGCAGAAGTAACGGCGGACGATGTCGCCTTCCGATGTACCCATCAGGCACTGTAGTAGGTACTGCAGAATTACTGTCCTTGCCATGTAACAATTTAACACTGCAGACAATTACAAATTCTTATTATATACTGATTAAGTGTATGACGCAGTTAGTGGTGATTAAATAGTTGTCCAAAGATAATTGAAAACTAAACGTTTAAATTAATGGAACATGGATCGATTGGTAACGCTCAGTTTTTATGAAGAAGGGCGTTTTAGCAATTAATTATATACAATACAATGCTTCACAGTACCTTTGAAGGTGTTAGCTAATTGTTTATATTGCTTGCAAAAAAGTAAAGTGCGTGCCGGACGGGCATTGTGTTCCACGATCGCGAAATTAAGCCAATCGGTCACGGTCCTTGAGGAAATGCTTCATGGAAAAAGTTCGTTAGGAATTTATTTTGTTAATTGAATAGTTTTATGATGCTTCTTCACGCAGGTGAAGAGGTGATCGTGTGTTGTTCACGTCGTGTATGGTATTGCGATTGGATTAGATTATTTTGATTTCTGTTAGCGGTTTTGGAAATTTTTCAGCTCCTGAAGTGACTTTGCTGGTTGAATGTTCATTAGGAGCGCTAAGCTATTGATCAGCAATACGTTAAATCTTCAAAATTCTAAGATAACAACGTTTTATTTATGATAGTATCAGCTGTCATAGTCATTAGAATTTAATAAAATAATAATAAAGATAAATTTGTTCAAAACTGTTTTGTGGTATATTATATTTGTGACAATTCAATGGTCGATTATAACAATGACTACTCTTTATTTAAAGTAATTTATCGTAACTTTAATCATTTGAAACTTAATGACAATAAATATTTAAAAAATCTTTGACGCTCGCCGACCCTTGACTGTGGTTTGATTCTAGTCGATTCGGGTTCGGTCGTGGAACGAGTATACGAATTTGTAATAAACAGTTTCATGAAATTAAATTAAATAAAAAAAAATTCTTAAAACTTCAGAATGACAAAGATCTCACTCTTCCGAGAGAAGCGTGAGTGAGCGAACATAGCGAACTGCTGCATGGAGGGACTAGGAGTAAAAGGATCGGAACGGACGTCACGTTAAACCCGAAACCCAATACGATAAAATACATTGTAATATTAATACCAAAATTGTATACTTAATTCGATAGTCAAACAGTCGTAACGGTAGTGAGAAACGGGAACGCCCATACGATAACCATTAAAGTATGTGATACATAATAAAATTGTCGCTATGTAATCGATTTGCCGTAATTAGATCGTTACATAACCGGATGACGACATTCCGGCGTGTTCTAGGAATGTCTCGTGCGGTTCAACAGTTGCATATTGTATGGTATTGGTAAAAGGAAAATTCATTTACGTCTCTGATATAAAAATTTTGTAGCGTAAATATTTTTAGTGACTTTATTGGAATCTTTATATAATTTTTATCGATTACTTTTAATCAGGTTAGGCTATGATGACAGAGAGATTGTAATCACTCTTAAATAATAAATCAGTGGCGCTACAACCATTTTAGGTCTTGGCCTCAGATTTTTGAATTTGTTTTATGATCATTTTTTTATTCTAATAGGCAAGTAGGTGACGAGCCTCCGGTGCCTGGCACACATCGTCGACTTTTTGGGCCTAAGACATGTCGGTTTCCTCACGATGTTTCCCATCACCGTTCGAGCCAATGTTAAATGCGCACATAGAAAGAAAGTCCATTGGAGCACAGCCGGGCTCGAACCTACGACCTTAGGTATGAGAGTCGCACGCTGAAGCCACTAGGCCAACACTGCTTTTGCGACGATCACTCTTAAAGCGATGTAATTTTTTGTAAATATACTATTTTTTAACTTGACCTTCTGCTATCAGAATACTTTGGTAAAGATGAAGTGGTGATGAAGACCATCTATATAAAATGTTTAACAGATTTTTATGCTCTTTGCCCTGGTTTGGTCTCTAACATCTGCGGCACTTAACGTCGTGGTCAGCAGGTCTAGTGCGGTCTATCTAAACAATAGTTTGATCAACTTCTTTTTACGAACACGAACAGATAAAAGATATTTTTCTCGTGTTGCTAGCCGGATATACCCCAAGAATTTAGCATAGACACGCACATGTTTCCCGTTTCTTTACGAGCGTGCATTATTTACAGCATTTCAATAATTCATGTCGAACCACCCCGATCGTTTTACGATTACAATAAAAGTGCGCTTCAGCTTTAGAAAAATATTTTTTTTGGAAAACTGTTTTGCTTTGAAACATTGCTATTTCCATTCCTAATAAAATCGTATTATATAAACATATATGTAATAAATAAAATGTAAAAAAATGTGTTTATTATTTCTAAATGAAACATTGTGAGCATATAGGTACGTCGATACGTGGTC
Organism: Pieris mannii; assembly: GCA_028984075.1. Lineage (NCBI taxonomy): Eukaryota > Metazoa > Arthropoda > Insecta > Lepidoptera > Pieridae > Pieris > Pieris mannii. Next base: position 11,286,969 of record CM054779.1, on the reverse strand, counting down.
CACAAATGGGTATTTAAAAACATTGTTGTAGAAATAATTTTTTCCTTTACATGACGCGTTTGTTTAAGGATTGTTTAATTAGATATTATTTGAAACTATTATCATTTGTGTTACTTTCACAATATATGAAGGGCAGTCGAATTTATGTAACAATAATTTAATTATTTAACTGTTAAATGTATTTTATTGGTATTCTGATGGACTATTTCGAGTCCCTATATAAGTATATTTTCTATCGTCTAAGCATATTTCAAAGTACAATATTCAAGCTCATTCCGGCCGAGCTATCCAAAATAGCCCAAGCTGTCAAGGCGCTTCATCAGCGAGGTACGCTTGACGACATGATCTCACATTTTTATGAAAACAAATGACAATTGTTGACCTAAAGACACCAGTCACCGATACTAGAATCAGTGTACTGTTTCTTACCCGCTACATTAGTCATGTTGCGTAGGGCTGTCTCATTTCAAACCTATGTAGTACTGGCTGATCAGCCTTGTGTAAACCTTCTCAAAATAATAATGATATACAAAAAAAAAAATAACATTGTCATCCCTTATTTAGGAATAAATAAGGGATGACAACTGATAAATGTTTCAGTAGACTTTTACAAATACCATCTTTAATACCAACTTAGGAGTATAGGCACATGTCAATCCAGTTCGTATATATGAAATATATTATAAACACCACTTATCCAGAGCTTGATATGTTCAGTAGTGGGCTAGGAAAAAAAGCTCTAAGCGTTATCCCTACCCTAACCCCAATTGTTCAGCAAATTACTTGTAAAGTTTTTATGGTATTTTTTTGAGTTGGCTTTTATTATTTGAGTTTGTTTTTTTGTGTATGTAGTAATAAATACTAACTTAATAATAATTAGCTGAGCTTGAAAAATTGTTTCAGACAACCCTATCACGATGCTGTAATTCTAGTGATGTTCTAAACTCTCATAAATACTTCATTGAAATTTATTACTACAGAAGATCTAGGTCTTATCCGGCATAGGGCTGGGATTAGCTGGTGTTATATCGATAAGACGTATACACTTGTTTTATAGCTGTGTTACGAATATCAATATTAATAAAAATGATTATAAAGGAAATTTTAAATATCCATGCATGCTTCACAAGACAGTGTTATTATTATTTATTATTTTGTAATATCTGTTTATACTCTAGTTACTAGTATATTAACAACTTATGCATGCTTAGTAAACTAGAGCCTGAGACATTCTTAAATGTTTTTAGAAAACCGATTAAAGAAATAACAATTTTTTTAAATTTATTTAGAAGATTTTTTTCAAGATTATTAAATATTATAGCGATTGTCATAAGAACTCTACTTGTCACATGTTTTTTTTATATAAATGTTTTTAAAGATAGATTCATTTGAATGTCACTTTATATATCTGCATAATAATAATAATAGCCTTTATTTCCAAAAAAACCTTTTAGGAATCATTTGTCCATAGGCCTCCTCCATCCGGTTCCCCTCTCGTCTGTCGCGGGCCAGTCTCGGCCAGGTAACCCCGGCGATGGCGATGATCTCATCTGCCCAGCGTTGGCGCGGGTACCAGTGCAGCACACATATATCTGTATATTTAATTAAAATACGTCTGATATAGCCATTAAGACATTTACTACACTCGGTTAACTGAATGAGTAATCTTATCAGTCAGCCAGGGGTTAAAGTTTAACCAGCGTTTTTATGAATCAAGTGTAACATTCAAACTCATTGTTGGGTGTGACATCATTGCAATAGTATTCATGTTAATTTGACTTTGTTAGTCATCACTTTTGGCATCTTTGCCAATTATAGGGCGCCTAGGAATTTTTGTTAATACACTACTGCCGCTGGCGAATTTTAAGGCGTGATTTGTTAAATAAATACATTTGTTTATTTAAAAAATACATACACCATTCTTACTAGGCTAATACGACAATGGCGAAAAATTAAATACATAAGCCGCAGATTCCAATTAATCTAATGTTTGCAAGGATCTACACAAATATCAAAATATTGGTGCTATTTATATATTACTAGCGGCGCGTCCCTGCTACGCACGGATGGACATTTATTTTTTAAACATTGTTGTAGATATTGATATGTTCTTTATTAGCATTTTTTTGTTCTATTAACAATCGTTTTCGCAGTGCATGCGATGAAAGATATTTTCTAGGCTTTATTTACATCTTGGGTAACATTATTGTAATTCTAGTAGGAATCCTTATTTCTTTCAGCAATAAAATAGCCTGTTAATTAGTGATAATCTAGCATTGAAATGGTAAAATAATTTTTAAAATTAATAAAGTACATACAAATCGTTCCCCTTTATGAGAAAGGTATAGATTTTGTATTGTAAGGCGACTAGATGAAACTGGCATACTCCAGCACAATTCTGATATAAGCAAAATAAAGGCATTTTTACACAGAAACAATTTATGTTTCTCCGCCCGACTTATATCCTGAGGTTATCTTAAATATTAAAGGTTTTCCCACCCATTATTTGTATCCTTTAGTTATCAATTGAAAAGCCGGATTTCCCTTTATATAACGCTTGTAGTTCAGAGTCAAGGCCTATGTCATATTAGATTGACCTCCTAAACACAATTGAGTTTTATGGCACCGTCAATTTGCACTAGGAATGTTAGTAATCCGTCTAATTGTGGACAAATTCTTTGTGCATGACTAGGCTTTAAATTACCAGATTTCTTTTGGGACTTGAAGCAGAAATAAATGGGTTTGTTATTCTTGTATAAGAAACTTATATTATAATTTTGCGTTGCTAAAGAATGGAACCGTCTCCTCATCTGTAAAAAAACGAATAGCGCTGTTCAAGAGATGAGCAAATGGGCAGTTTTAGGCAAGCATGACTTAACTGCCTGTATCTAACCTTCAGACAAGTAAGACAAACAAACGCCGGTCAAAAATAAATTGAAAATCTGTCAGGTGTGTAAGCGAAATGTACCCATGAATGAAGAGTTGTAGAATCAACATTTTATTATTTTCCTCTTAAATTAAAGTCTAGACATTTATCGATTTAGATTAGATTTCCAGTAACCTACTAAGTTACAAGATATGCGCGTGAGTCATGAATGAACGGTTGACAAGTACTAGGAATTTATAAACATGTGAGCGCCATTCATGATGAGATGACGCAGACTAAGAGATTTTAGTGGTTATTTAAAGCTTGTTAAGACTGTATTCGATAATTTATATTAACATAATGTGCTAATAAAATTTAATAATACTGATGATTTTCACATATTTAAAAATAATAAAAAAGTAATTATTACCTATATATAACCTGGATATTCTCTACACAAGCTGTGAATAAAATCAATGTAATGTAGAGGTTTAGAGCGAAGAAGGAGAGACCCTTACATCGATGGGAAGATCTGAAAAGATCAGCTGGCAAAAACTGTCACTTCATAGCACAGGACCGAGAAAAATGGGTATCTTTGGAGGAGGCTTTTACCCAAACCGGGGTTCCTGATAATTTATAAATAAATAATATATATATAGATATTACTAACATAATCTTAAGCTAACGAACTAACAAAATCTATTTTTTTTTAGTTACTGTAATATACAACTACCAACCATTGTAAAAAAGAAAATAAAAGGCTTATTATTATTATTATTTTGTTCACATATAACTCTACTATTACTAAATATGGTACTCACGTATTATCGCCACCACGGGAGAAATTCTGGTAACGATCCAGAAATCCGTCGCCCGAATTTGATGATATTATAATTCATTGTTTGATTAGGTTAGTATATTAATATTTTATTTAAATGTTTCCGGTGCGTAAAAGTCGTTAGGGTTTTTTATTCTAAAACTTGCTAACCATTAAATTTTTGCCGCGGTGGCGTTAAATACGTACCCTTAATATCCCACAATATATCCTCTAAATATTACGAGGATACCCATATCCCAAAATCTACAGTAGAGATTTTGTTGAAAAGGACTCCTTAGTCCATCCAATTCCAATAACAAAACATTTTATAATATAATATGAATTTATTTATTTTTTATTTTTTTTTTCAGATAAGAGACGGTGTAGACTACAAAAACGCGAAGTAAGTTTTTTGCGAGTATTGTACCAATTTCTATATTATATTCATATTAAATACGACATATTATGGTATGGTAGCAATTATACCTGTTTAGAGCTGGGTTACTACGAGACATATTGCCTTGGCAAATCGGTGCAATCAGATTTATAACTAAAGTCCAATTTTCATCGCAGTTATAAAATATATCTTCTTACTTAACAAAATTTTAACTAACTATAGTTTTTAATCCGCCCAAAAATATTTATTTGTGTATTTCTTAACAATTATTTTTATTTTTTTATGTTTTTCCATTTACTATAAACTTTTACATAAGATTTCATTACTTACACTGCAAAATTTTACTACTATAATTATTTTTTTTACTAAGTATTAGTATTATTACGTTTTTATTCTTTTTTGCGACTGAGGCGCAATCTAGCTGCTATGGACTCTGGCAGAATGACCATCGCTGTGGAACAGTCTGCTCCTCAGTATAATGCTGAGCCGGGGCCAATTACAACTACAGCCCACACGCATTACATACTTAAAACGTACCTTCTTATTAAAAAAAAATGTTATCTCTCATTCTTTTTTTGTTTTTTAATGTTATGTCTACGTATATTAAGATATAAAAAAGGGAATATTTAGGTTATGTAATGTTATCAGTTAACGGATAAAGCCATAATTTCTTGTAAACCGATTATAGAAATATGATAACCAAATTCCGTCAACACATCGGCGAGCGTAAGATGTGTTTTTTCCATGCACAGACATTAGGAGCATGTTAATCTTCTACGATAATATATTTGTAAACAAAACGAATGACACATTACAAATGGTTTTCAAATAAACGATAAAATTATCAACCAAATGTTGTGTGGATAACCCTTCTTCCGCTGAGAATGGCCTCTGACTCCCGAAGCACCGTGGTACTAGATAACTCTATTGTTTAGATTTGTTTAAATAAATAAATCATTGAAGTAAATTGTAAAGTGTTAGATTTTTTATCGCCACATATATCGTTTTATTTTTTATGTTACAAGGAGAACAATCAGATAATTATGAATATATGTTATGGAAAGCCAAGAACACTTATGAACGTTAACAGAAAAGATGTTAAATCGATTCTAAACTTACATTTACTACCAGTTCGCAAGACAAGAAGAACTGACAAAACACCTCCGCCGCTCTTTTTAATCGACAAGTTTTGAGTCATACAAATTGATTGAACTGAAGCAAGTCAATGACAAGGATTAGGATCGTTTTAATATTCATCAAATTTATTAAAAAGCTTCATTTACGTTTAACGAGAATTATGAATTTATTTGGTGATAATTCTCGAATTTCGTTCCGGAGTTTGTTGTAAATTTAAAAAAAGATCCATATAAAGAGTGGTTTATCTTCTAGAGCCTGGTTGGGTGTTCGCTTATATTTGTTTTATTTCGAGTATTATTTGTTTTACGAGCTGTGTTGGCCTAGTGGCTTAAGCGTGCGTTTCTCATACCTGAGGTCGTAGGTTCGATCCCCGGCTGTGCACCAATGGAATTTCTCTCTATGTGCGCATTTAACATTTGCCCGAACGGTGAAGGAAAACATCGTGAGGAAACCGACATGTCTTACACCCAAAACGTCGACGACGTATATCAAGCACTGGAGGCTGATCACCTACTTGTCTATTAGGTTTAAAAATGATCATGAAACAGATTCATAAATCGGAGGCCAAGACCTAACGAGGTTGTAGTGCCACTGATTTATTTTATTTATTACTTGTTTTAAATTCGTTTATATATTTTTGTACAATTGTTATTTTTTTAAATTTATCTTTGACGAAAATTGCATAAAGTGAAACGCCGCTTGACAATGTAGACACGAAACACAAATTAACAAGACAATAATATTGCGACAAAGTTAAACGGCCAACTAGATAGGCGACTTCCCGATACGACAAAAAACTGATGACTTTTTAATTTATGTGGGACTCGGGAGTGACACGAAATAACTGTGATTGAGATTAGGCAAAAAATAACCTGATCGAACTTAGCGTTGGTATCTATATAACTAGTAAAGGAGAATATCCGTTTTGCTGATTTAAATATAAGTATTAAGTCTCGCAATACCTTAAATATTATATATGTATAATTAATATGTGAAAAGCATTTATGTTATTGTTATGTACATCCCGGCTATCTGTCTGTAAAGTGTTGTAAACTGTAAAAAAAATATGTATTTAGTACTCAATTTGTTATGGAGAAGATACAGGGTTTTTTTACTTAAAAGGATTCCCAAAACACAAGTTATAATATTCATAATGATTTTTTTAGCATTAGTATGTTTCACAAGCAAGTTAAAACACACATAAAAATTGTGTTATTATACAATTTTCAATTTATTAACTAGTCTTATAAACACAAGTTTTAAGTTTTGAATCTGTGAGTGATTCAATGTATAAAATAATCAATAATTCTACGAATTTCATCCAAAAAGCTTGTCTAATCAAAGTTCCCGGTGACGTCACGATCAAATCAACCCCGCTGAGTCACATCCGGTCCGGATAATACCCCATTCCGAGTATTAATAAAACAATACGTCACACAAGCTTTCGACTGTTGAAGGGCACTCAAGTATGCGGGTGGGCAAAATAACTGTAATTTTCATTATTCATTTTACACTATTAAATATTAATTATTATTGAAGTGAAACTTCTTTAGGCGCATGAGGGTCAATTTTTTACGTAATGTCACGGAGATGTGCAGCGTTTGAGAAAGGGAAGAGAGGAATTGAGACCGATTGAGAGAGTGAGAAACTTTTCGCTATTGGTTGATGTATTTCGTTTAGTAATTACATATTAGTTTCATTTAAAATTTAATGGAAATTCTGTCGAATATTGTCTTGTGCAGTAAACGCAGTTTTTTTTATTTATTTATATTATCAGCACGTAAACACTGTATAAACAGTAGGAACATACAAATACATGGAGTAATAATTACTGGTACATGAAAAATCATGTACCATCATGTTATAAGTAAGGAAAAGGCTTAAAAGAAAACTTTTAAGCCTTTTCCTTACTTATAAACTTCTGACATGTGTTCTTTGTCTGCTCACTTTTTTATATATTACGGTATTCACTGAGAGGCACTTGATACTTACTTTTTCAGTCACACTCCTAATTTATGAAGACCGCACAACTCCCTCCACATTACCTTGACTTTGGCAAAGCCTCTGATTGATAATTTGACCTGTCCTTTACTTAACAAGACATAAAACATTAAGTTCCTGCAGTAATATCGCAGCCAAAATAGCTTTAATTTCCTAACCCATCATTATTCTCAGGTGAATATAAAAACATGATTTCTTTAATAGTTCTTTCAACTGTGATATCTCTTTAGCAACAAAACAAACTTATAATTTTTGTATGGTCCAATTTTCGTCTCGAAATAACAAGTTTTGATTATATATACATTGTCTAGGTACCAGTTTTAGTCATCTGGACATAACCTACCCCACAGTTACATTCGGAATGCGCCTGCGCACCCGGCGTCCGGTCGCGCCGGTCGGCAGATGTAACCTCGTCAACTGGCTGCTAAAATTATTACCTTATAAAGTCTTGAGTTAATCCTATACGGTCAATGACCTTAGGTTGCTGATTTTAAAAGTTCGGTAAATCTAGTTAATCTGGAATATAACGACTTAAGGGTAAGAATCAGTTGAGTATATAGATTTGACTCTTTATTATTAAAAGTATGTTTTTGACCTACACGAGTCATAGACAAAAGATTAAGGGCCTGTTTCACAATGTATGGATGAAATACCAAATAGCTATGCAACTCATAAATTATTCGAAAGATAAAAGTTCCAAATATGATACTTCGCGTTTCATGACGAATAGCGCTATCTGACAGTTGTAAAACGTAAAAATACTGTTTATCTTACCAATAAGTATTAAAAAGCTTACTTTGGAACTTATCCGGACATTGAGAAACAGGCTTATAAATCTTAGGGAATTAATATATAGTATACGCTGGTTGTTGAACTTTATTGGTTGTGCGACAATAAGAATTGAGAAGATAGAAAGAAGACAAAATCAAGCTAAGTTTAAGAACTGCCGAACTAGTTACTAAATATGCATTTTGTAATTTTCAAGTTAGAGGCCGTTCAAAAACATCAGTAATTAAATATAAATTGTGTAAATTTGGGTTTGGATTGCGGGGGATAAATTGCAGTATGTTATACTTGAATGGTCCCCTAGTGAAGTAGTTCCTTTCCACTATTTTCCCTTCCACTATCCACACGGCAAAGATGAATCAAAGAATTTAGTTCGAAAGCACAGAAAATGTGTGCGTGATATGTGTAAACAAGTAAATAATTACTCATCATGTAATCATTAAATATGAAAGCCTTCTGGCAATGTTAGTGCCCATGGGCGGCGGTATCACCGTATCACTTCAGAACATGAGCCTCCTGCTCGTTTGTCTCCTATTTCATAAATAAAACACTTTATCTGTGTATGTTTTTTACAACCGATATACATAACGAAGCCTTAATCATGTTAATGATAGACCATTTTATTATACGCGCACTATATATTTACAGTTAATTAAACATGTCGACAGTTCAATAGGCCGAAATTAATAATTGTATAGACACCTGGCTGTAGGCTGTGCAATGTTACCAGTTACTTAATGTAAGAGTAATTCATTTAACCTGTTTTCCATAAACAAGAATTGACTGCCTATGTTATGGATTGTATATTCAAAATCAGTAAATTTTTATTAAAACCTTTTTTGTTCATCTGATGTTAAGTGATAGGCTTGTGGCGGCGTCCATGCGTCGGGTTGTCTCTCTCCCTAAAATATGGCGAGGGGGCCGATGGCTGGCCATGCGCCATACTCGTGAACGGGTGCTACTTGTGGTGACTGGTCGTACTTGAATTCGTGTATGCGGTGGTGATATTAGTTGTTTTTACTACGTATTTGCGTGTTGTTCTCACGAGTATGTAAGTGCGTGCTCCTATTTCACCATGCCTCCTGCTGATAGAGGACAAATCTTTGTTTTTAATTTATTTTAGTATTCTTTATTACTCAATATGTCACATGGAACATGGTGTAATCGTTGCAGCTCCTAACAAACATTGTGTAAAAAAAACTTGGCGATTAAAAAGAGTGGCGGAGAGTTTATTGCCAGTTCTTCTCTTCCGTTCTACGCCCTTGATTTGAGAACTGGCAGTAAATGTAAAATTAGAATCATTTAAAATATATTTTGACGTTCATAAGTGTACATTATGTTACCTATATGAATAAATGATTTTTTGATTTGATTTGATTTGATACCGCCGCCCATGAACACTAAATGCTAGAGGGCTCGCGAGTGCGTTGCCCGCCTTTTATATGTTTTATATGTATACATATACAAACTACAAAGTATTCGTAAATATGTACAAAATAATTTACTGTTTTAATTGAAGAGCATAAAAATGAATTAGTAAGCGCAGAGAAGCATACAAAAACTTTTCGGTTCCCGCTTGAGACTTCATTTGTTTTTTTTTTAATCGTCTTAGTTTACGGTATTCTTTATAGCCTTATTTTAAAGTTATACTTGATGCGTTACGGAAAAATGATTAGAGTAAATTTTTACAATGCTCGCACACACCGTCACAAATACCGACACCCTGAAGTTAGCTCAACATTTAAGATTTGTCGTGATATTTAAATAAACTTTATTTAACTGGATAATGCGTTATAATAAAAATTTCAATGTAATAAATACCATTTTTCTATTGTTAGTGTCGTTTTCTCTACAAACGTAGAATATCATTTTTGAAAAGATTTTTATCTTTTATCATCCAAAGAAGTATAACTTCTAACGCGTGTACACACACGTTTTTTAAAAGGTTCATGTAAATTGTATGACTTTAAAATTTCTTCAGATAGCTCACTATTATTGCCAACCAAGCCGAAATGAGTTCTGCTCAAACGAACACAAGTCGGATAAAATTAACCAAGCTTGATCAATGAAGCAGGGTATATATGCATCAACATAAAGCAACTTGCTATTCAGACATTTGTGCCTGTGACGTCATTTGTGTCTCTCAATGAACTCCATAGAAACCGGCGCTATCCGCCCGTCTGTGTGAACAGGGTCACCGTCAAATGACTCATGCTTGTACTGTACCTAATACAATTGCTAATTATAATTATTTATTTGATTGTATAATTGTTCTTGATATTTACCCTCTTTGCGTCTATAAGGTCTAATAAGACAGACCTAAAATAGACAGACAACATTTATTACTAACAAAAAGGATACTCTTATGATCCTATGTTCCAAAATAAACGTATAATAACAATAATAAAAAAAAATATCAGAACTAACATTTTTTTTAATGAACAAGGTTTGTGTGTGTTGTGGTTGTAATTGGCTCTGGCTCTAAAATATAAGCTATATTAGTTGTTTCTAATCGATAACTGTAATTTAAAAGTTACGTCGACTTAATACTACCTTAAATACGGACTAGTGTCTACTAGAGTAGTTCAAGATTATATTCTATTTATCTAGATCTAGATAATATTCTATATATTAAGCGTCAGCCACTAGGCTTCAGTGTGCGACTCTCATCCCTGATGCAGGTTCGATCCTCGGCTGTGCACATCCGCACGGCGTGTGTCAGTGCACTAGAGCCTAATCACCTACTTGCATATAAGATTGACAAATGATCATGATACAGAAATCTGAGGCCGAAAAGAGTTGTACTGCTTTTGTTTTTATTTTTAATATTCTTTATGTATATCATAATATATGATACGAGATGAGGCTGTTAAATCCTACCTGCTTATTTATAAACGCCGTGATCGTGGAATTTAAGGTAGTTTAGACTTAATTAGTATTTCGCGTATAAGTGTGACGATGCTATACTGATTTAGTTAAATTCATTTAAAAAATACTGGAGCTTCAGAGAGGTTGTGAAGGATGAAAAGCTAAACAAATATAAAAACCAAATTATTTAACACCTGCTGCTACAATTACCTGTCCTTATGTTTGGTAGCCAAACATGGGCTTTAACAGAAAACATGACTAACAAACTGGCAGCCTGATTGAAAAACTGGGACATAAGAGACAAGACAAAAGACATAGACCTCGAAAATAAGAATACTTAAATGGAGATGGACTGGACACATGATAAGAGGAACAGAAAAATGGAGTAAAATTGTGACACGATGGTATGGTACCATATGACCACAAAAAAGATGGGAAGACGACATCAGACAAGTGGCAGGAGTGATGTGGAACAGAGTCGCTCAAGAAAGATATGATTGGAAAAGGTTGGAAGAGGACTTCGCCGACTGGCAAACAGACTCAAGCAAGATCCAAATTTTTTTTTCAACCTTCTAATATCTAATTTAATATAATGATCTTTATGTATATATCAATTATATAAGTCGATTTGAAAAAAAGACTATAATATTATTATTAATTAAATAAAACACAGATTGGCTTATCTAAATTTTGAATTAGTTTAAGTATGAGGTAGCTTTGTTTATTAACACAAACACTTAAAACATTTGAAAATTGGCGATATCAAGTCACTTAAGGCTTTGAATTAGCAGAAATTGGAAGATCAATATGAAAATAAGAAGTCTAGCAAAATCTGTCACATTGAAAGATTAATAGACACTTAAAAGATTAATATGAACATGTTTTGTATCTTACTCTGCGAAACTATAATAATTTTTGGGTTGACATCAAAAGCATGGACTAATTTTGATGTTAATTTATCGTTAATAAGGCATTGGCTGTCTTAGACAATGGCATGATAGAAGAAAGAAAAATACGCACGTTACAGAGAATCGGGAATATGCTTTAAAAAATTTTGCATAATTTTTCATTGATTCTCATTTTCTTTTGCGTGAAACGTTGAAGCCTTTTGTGATAAATAGATTATCCAACTTAAAGTTTTTTTATACAGATGTTTGGCCACAATCCTAATCCCATCTGATGTAAAGTGAGATATTAGAGGACACGCCTTTTTTATATTTATACAGAGACTTGTACAATTATGTACGTAGTCAGTTTCAAAAGTACATAGAATTCGAACCCAGGACCTATTGGTCACTTGGGAACACGCCTATCCTATGCCTATTTAACCGTTGCTTAAACGAGCCCATATACTGTCGAGGCAAGATTGACGGGGGGCAAAGTGTCTGAGATAACGCATTCAAAGAAATATTTTCTTATATGTAACTAGCTGCCGCCGCAAACTTCGTTTTTCCGGAATGAAAACTGTATAAATTTTTCTGCGATTTTTTCAATATATAAACATCACAGTTATAAGTTCTTAACTTACAAATAAAATATAAGGATTGATCATAGAGGGTAGATGTAAATTATGGGTTGTATGCGTTTTTGTATGCGGTATCATAATAAAATAAAAACAAATAATTTTGTCAAGAAAAAAATTGGAGTGGGTACCTTCGGGGTTTGAAAGATAGATAGTAGCCGATTCTCAGACCTACTTCTGCCTTACTACGACCTACTGTCGTCCCGTTTTGGAAGAGTATGGGAGCGAACATTGTGACAAGAGAAAACCAGGTTTAAATTTAAGGATCCTTATTCCTTAAATTTCTACACTGCATTTATAAAAAAAATATTTCACGAATAATTTTCGTTGGCAACACCGGCTTATATAAAGCAATGGCATAAAGGTCTGGCTTCCGAAAGTAATCTCCATTGATTTAAAGTGCATTAGTGGAGTCAATTAGGATGTCAGACGAAATTTCAAACGAGACATTTGGTAATTAACATTATTATTCGTTATCACAGCCCATAAATAACTCGGCCAAAACGATATTTCAAATGTTAAATTAGCATTTAATGTGTCGCGACATAAGGGCAAACAGATATGACTCGAAACTTATAAATAAAATATAATAAGAATGTGTTTATTCATAATAAATACATATGCACAATAAAGAAGATTTGGGAACTCTTTTATATAAAAAAATACCTGTGTAAGGTACCAATTCTTTTAATTAACTACGCTATCGCGTGTACTTTGGCGGCGGTATCACTTAATATCAGGTGAGCCTCCTTGCCCGTTTGCCCCCGGTTCTATAAAAAAAAAATATTTCACCAGTATTAGTAGGATTGATCCATTATTATTATGTTTTTCTAAGTTTGTAAAATATAATAATTGTAGTAACGTGCTTTATTATTAAGTATTCTATTGTGTTTTACACATGAGATATTCCACAGTTTTTGTAATGTATAAAGGGCAAACGAGCAGGATACTTTGATGTTAATTGATAAAACTCTTAGACGTTCACATTTCCAGAGTGCTCGAAAGTACGTTGTCGGCCTTTTAAATTCTGGCGGACCTACTTTTTTTATATATTGGTTTAAAATCGCGGCAGGAAGTCGTTACGCACTTGACACATATTGTTATGATATAGATAGAGAGAATGGAAATCAATTCATGTCATTTTTCAAAAAGCATTCACAAAATTCATAAATGTTCAAAACTAGTCCGGCCTCAGTAATAAATCAGACCTGCATCAGACGCAAGCAGGTGATGGCTCGCACCCGAAACCTCAGACAAACTTGACATTATTGCCAATTCGGTTAAGGTCAAGAATGGTGCGGTGCCGCGGCCGGATGGGAAGCTGAGCCGAGTTCAGTAATTTCGCACAATGCAACGACCGGCTACGCGTAATTGCGAAACATCCGTTCGACGTACACACAATATGCCCGTGTGAAAGTCTCGCCAATATCGGAACACGTTCTGCTCGAGATCTGCTTTCTTCGATTGATAACTTTTTGTTGCTGTTAGTATTACAGAGGATTTTTTGTTTTGTTGTTTAAATGGGTTGATATTTTATTTATTTCTAATATCTATAGCTAACATTAATTGCTTACAATGATAGTTAAAGATGGAATACAAATATATACAAAAAGGTTCGATCTAAAGATTTGCTTTCTTTGATTGATAGCTTTTGTTGCTGTTTATATTAAAAAGGGCTTTTGTTTTGGTTTTTGAATGACTTGAAAATTCATTTATTTATTTCGTTAATACTACAGCTAACATAAATTACATAAGAAAAAAGCAATTATACTAAGCATATAGCCAAAGGTGGACATAATGTATACTCTTACAACATTTACGAAAGGATAAAATCTATCAAATCAAATTAAAATTCGTTTATTCAGTTTACATGCGTCTTAGGGCATGCTTATGAATATCAAAAACCTTTACAAAATTCGCGAAAGAGCAAAACTACCAGGAGGCCTTGTACTGAGATATATTATTTATATAATCTATAAATTAATAATTAATAATACTTAATTCGGCTGTGTTGTGTGATGGTGTATATGGATATATATAATATCTTATATATACAATTCTCGTGTCGCGGTGTTTGTGGTTAAACTCCTCCGAAACGGCTTTCCCGATTCTCATGAAATTTTGTGTGCATATTGGGTAGGTCTGAGAATCGGACAACATCTATTTTTCATCCCCCTAAATGTTAAGTGTTATGTAATCCACCCCTAATAATTTTTTTTCAATGTTAGATAAAAAACAATTTTCTTTATAACCCTGAATTTTCAACCCTTTACAATTAACCTCTATATTTTATTTGATAGTGTAGGTAGCGGGGCAGCTAGTATAGATATATTTATTAAGCATATTGGGATATGCAATTAACATATAGATTAGGTATTAAAACAGATTTATACGTTGAAAAGGTTTTACTATATTTTAGTTTATTGTCAGTTCTTCTATTCCGTTTTACGCCCTTGTTTTAAGCTTGCACTAAATGTAAAATTTCATATAGTATAGTTTTTGACGTTCATAAGTGTACATTGTGTTACCTATACTTTAAATAATTTTTTATACTTAATACTCGCATTACCACATTTAAAAGATAATACAGACTACATCTTTGACTGCGTTAAACAATTTAAAGAGGAGGTTATCAGTAGTGTATTTTTTTGTAGGAAACGTAAATCTTTTTATCACCAAAATGGCACCTTTTAAAAGTGTTCTTCACCAAATAAATCAATCCGGCTATTGTAGTTTGCGATGGACCGGAAGTCTTATCGTGCGGTGAACTGTCCAATTTGATTTGTGTCGGCATAGATTATCTCTTTTGCATTAAGAAGTTGTCGGTCTTTTCAAACATATGTCTCTTAACTACTAAACACGTTGACAAGTCTCCATTAGCTATTGTTTCCATGGAGATCGCTGTGATAAAAGCATCGGTGAAAATGCAGACAAGTTAGGAACGTTATCTCTATTGGCAATTCGTTAGTTAAATTGTGTTCCATTCGACGGAAGGTTTCAGATCTCTGATAAGTGATTGTTTGTTAATTAGGATACATTTTATATTTACTTAATTATTTCTCTCTAAAGGTATTTTCTCTAAAGGTGTCTTTCGAATTTAATGGTATATTATATTATTTCAAAAATGAACTCATATTCTCAGGTCCTTATAAAATAAATCAGTGGCGCTACAACCTCTACAAAGTCTTGGCCTCAGATTTCTGAATCTGTTTCATGATGGGCAAGTAGGTGATCAGCCTCCAGTGCCTCCAGGTCCTTATAACTATATGCTATTATTTTTAAGGCTTTATTAATCCATACAAATGTTTAGTAAACATTCCTTTATATAAGTATTAGTTAGTTAAGTTAAAAAAAAATTAAGTTAGATTTATTTTTAAGTTAGGTTAAAAGGGGCTATACTTACTAGGGTTGCCCGGAAGATAACGAAGTGTAAATAAATAAATATATATTTATATATATTTATATATATTTATATATATTTAATAGCTAATAAATATTTTAATTTAAATAGTATTTGCGGAGTTTAATACATTAAAATTTCATATGTAACTCGGAGATGTGCGTAGATGAACATACTGAAATGAAATTGGTTCCTTCCATCTTCGGGTTATTTGGGTGGGTCAAAAATTCAGTTGTTCATAAGACTAGTAAATGTATATTAATAACATTCCTGGCCCTCTAATTCCCAACTTTTAAATTAACTTACGTATCTAAAGTAAATTCGTAAAAAAATAAATAATAGGTACATATTCTCTGGCCGAATAAGTAAATAGCTTTGCGCAAACACAGGTAAAGCCACTTTCTAAGGATTACAATTGTATAAGATAACATTAGTTTCCGATGCACGTGGGATACTGTCAATACTGTTATTTTGTGGGCGTGAGATTTTGGACCGGATATCCGATAGATTTGTTAGGGGGTTGAACGTTTTGTAGCATAATCAGTGATTTTTTGTTACTTTAACATGTGATATAGGATGACAAGTAACCCTTAAGGCAGTTTTGTACTTAAAGCCTTTTTACTGAGAGGATTATATTTAAATATCACAATAATTTGAATGGGAATTTTTAAAATTATAATAATGATCTGAAAACATTGTTTTTTTATTGCAAATTGCTGCAACCTTTTTAGGTCTGGGCCTCAGATTTCTGTGTCTGTTTCATGATCATTTGTCAATCTAATAGGCAAGTAGGTGATCAGTCTCCTATGCCTGACATACACCATTGACTCTTTGGGTGTGAGACAAGTGGATTCCTTCACCGTTGGAGCGAATTTTAAATGCACAGGATGCCCGGAATCGCTCCTAAGACTTCAGTATTATCATCCTAATCAGTCAAGCACCGTTAAACGTATAAGTTAAACAATTCTGAGTAAAAATGTTAATAGTTTGATTCCCGAAGGCACAATAACTGTCGTGCTAGTACGGCCAATGTGATGTTAGAACATCACCAATGGGCGGCAAACTTAAAATAACGAGATATTAAAGTCCACAGGACGCGGCAAGCCGCGAGATTATAGACCTAATAAGATTGAGGTTTTATATAATTCGATCTAGGGGATGCTAATAATTCTCATTTCCTGGGAATCATTGCCAGGAAGTAGGAATGGTGTATGTGATATGAATGATGGGATGTATCCATTCCACAAAAATCCTCAACAACGAGGAACAAGAGGTATGTGATGGGGACTGTTGAACTTATGTTGCAAAGCTGTTTTTGTATGGTTTTTACGAAACATACAGATGATAGATATAATTAACATAGACTCTATATCAGATTAGGCTTATTTGTATAGACTTTTGTATTTGATTGATATCTCGCTGACATTTGCTGAAATGTATTTGTTTAAGAAGTTGTACTACGGTGATGGCACCATGTGTTTGGAATCCAAGCAAAATATCGACATTAATATAGACTAATACTTTCTTTTGCGAACTAGCGAACTGTGGAATCGACTCCCGTTGTGACTTCCTCAACCTCCAATTGTTTAATCAATGGGGATTACCCCTCAAACTGCCCTTTTTTGGCGTTTTCCTCCAATACCATAAAAAATATAAAATTTGTTAACCTGAAGTAAATTGCAATAGATGTTAACATCTGAAGAGATTGACTAGCATGGCTTTAGTTTTCATTTTACTTTTTACTTGACTATTCGAAATTATTATTACAATAATTGTCATACTCTATCGCTGGTGACAGCAATACTTTAAGGTAAGTTGGGACAACTTTTTTGGAAGCAAAAAGATAACTTTACTTAGTTTTAAAGTTTCATAGTAATTAAGCGTGCATATAGTTGTAAAAAAGTAAATTAAATATATGCCAGTTTGGGATGTAAAACGACAGGTTATAAACTATTCGTAAAATAAAATGATGTCTTAAATTTTGGTATTGAGGTGACAGAACGTGCACCATTCTCTATAACAGCATGTTTACCATGAAACTAACTGTCTCATTAGTATGTTTAGTATCTATTTCATAACGCTAAACACTTCTAGGCCGCACGACGAATTGAGACCAAATAAAATCACATAAATTTCAGTATAAAATAATAGAACCAAAGCAGATTTATGACATTTTTAAAAATGGAACTTAAAGTTATGTAACTTGGACGCTTACTTTTAAGTTACAAACATTTATTTTATTGTTTTACGAATTAGATATTTAACATAAATCAGCAAGGTATGTACCAAATTGTACCACGGATAGGAGAGGTAGGCGGATAGGAGGAGTATCATCTGGGGAGAATAAGATCGGCTTCGCAGTTTTCAGGTGAAAAATTAACCGTTCGAAGTTAGAATTGAGCCATTGGAATTGGTATGCCTTCGGTGAATTCTTCCGTTTACCCCGAGATCGAAACTTATTACAGCCTGTGCATCATCCACCGAATAATAACCGTTCCTATAATGGACGCCCAGATGAGAATTTTCTACATCGGAAACGTGTGGTTACTCCCTGGGTAATCTCTGTTCGAACTACACCTTCATACTTATTATAATGCTACAGAAGGCAAACGGACAGGAGCTTCTTGCTTCTTCTTCTGTTTGGAGGATACACTTGCACTGCCAGAAGGCTTGCAAGCGCGCTGTCGGCCTTTCAGAATTTATGGTGACACACTGTGTGGACACAAATAAACCACTTAAAAGTGCAATAAATAAAACTTTCATTTCCCAAATACGGATGTAAACTAAATTGTGTTCAATTTGCTAACTGCACTTTTGAATGTGCTCTGCATTAAAGAATCTTGTTTACTTATAAAGAACCCAGTGAAATTTGCCCATCATCTACCAGCCTGTCTATTGCCTTGTTATTTTATGATTTGATATGTTCATTCAAACAAACAAAATTTCAAGTTTTATATTATTAGTACTTATCTAGACGTATAAATAAATAAAAATGAGTTCTCAACATGTTTCTCACACCTTCCCCCATAATTTAATTCAGAAACATTGTATTATACAACATTGTATAACAAAATGTTAAATCGTTCCGTTCACGGCGATTTGTGTCAACGTCATTATCATGTTTGATGGCAGTGAATGATTCTATGATACGTACGCTGTAATCGTGTCCTCCACTGCAAATTATACCGATTACACTGCGTAACTGCAACAGGGACTATGCAAGTGTTATCGTAGTCAAACAAATGTTAGAATTTTTTTAGTAATACGTTCAAATTTATTAACTATAATAAGTAATATAGTTACTATACTACTGCTATTATAGATAAGATTTTTGGGAAATCGACTATATTTATATTACCTATTTAAAATTTTGCCGAGAGAATTGTGCATGGGAAAAAGAATATAGAAATTTAAATACACATACATTCAAAATAATGTATTTCAAAACTTAGAAACACTCCTATCCTAAATATATATTTGAATCTATTTACCTCTTTGATACTGTTAATGCGTGCAAATTTAAAGAGCCCCTAACTGCGTAATCGCAGGTTTTATGTTAATATCTGTCATGACAGGAACCTGGCGCTTGCGATTTTAAATGCGCTACCGAGAATTGAATTTAACGATCGCATTGTATACGGAATGTCACTTTCATATAGAGATCTTAATAAGGTTGGGTTTTTTCTATAATGAAGGCTGTATTGGATCGCGTGAGATAGGATTCTGCTTGCGGTAGATAGGTAGCTTGTTATTTTAACGAGCGGCTTATTCTTGTGTTTAATTGTTTCATTTTAAGGCGTGGTTTAGATTTCGTAAATTTGTCATAGGCATTTACAACCAAACAAATGCTATCTAGTTTCAAATACTTTAATGTTATGGTATTCAAATACTCGTAAAGGCTTCTCGGGCATCAGACGTTTACATCACTTGTATAATATTGAGGGCATGTTATATACCCCAAACATTTACTTTGTTCACTAAAAGACTATCTAAAAGATCAAAAGACCTTTTAGTTACCCCCTGCGTAGCCTCCTTTCCAATACAGTACTTCTTAATCTACGTCATATCTAACAGATAATGATCAAATCACACGTGTTCAGTGGCACAGTAACTAACACTATTTTTTGACACGTGACGTTAATGACAGCTGTCTAGCCCAAGCTAGAACCGGTAATATCGATGTCAAGTAGGAAACAATGTTATTGAACTTATTCACCGGTCTTTATTGAATTGGACTGTTTACAAATTTCAATATTATAGCGCGGTTTTATATATTTTCTAGTGATTGAATGATAACATTGAACGACAAGATTTTTGATAAGAAACATTTAGGGCAGAGTTGTAATATTTGATTACGCCTGTCCATTGTAGATTTGCGGATGCAGGATTATGAGGGTAGGACAGATGGGTACCCACTTATATTCGAAAAATATAGTCCTATGTCAAATTTATATGTTTCATGCTTTAAGTAAAGGTTTATTACATAACATTTCATTTTTAAACAAATATTAAAGATATATTTTATAATGAAGAAAATATGAACATCTGAAACCACAAAAGGTACTTATTAAAGTCACCTTGCAGAAGGACATAATATTTATTTAATTCGTAATCCTACAGCTAACATATATTATATATACAAACAAATACACTGAAAATATAGCCAAAGATGGCCATCATACATTTTACTACAAAAAGATTCAAAGATTTATAACAAACACAAAGTATTTAATACATTTAACTATGGTGATTCAATTTATTTACCTTATTCTAATTTGGTTGTGTTGTGTGATGGTGTAAAAGAGTGGGTATGTACGTGTTGGTGTGTATAGGGGTGTGCTCATGATGCAGGTGATGTTGCGCTATGGATATTCTTAATACACTGCTTAAATACACTTAGATGCTTAGATATTCTTAATGTACGGCTTAAATAGTGGTCTTTGTATGTCTTAATTATGACAAAGCAGCCAGAATTCGTCTCTGCATTTAGATTTTTATTGCCATTAATTTGGTCTTAAGGTCTATCTTAGATTCAGAAATAGTTGAGCCACAAGACGGCTGATCACAACGTCTGTATAGCGAGAATTCTGGCGTCATTGAAAATAACGTCGTAATGTGTATGAGAAATCAGATTATATCGCATTTTTGGGCTATTTAAAAATCTCAAACGAAAGCTTGCGGAACTATAGTAACATGCAATCGTTTGATCACAGCTGCATATTAAAATAGAATTTGATTGATGTTTAATAATTTTGTCAGAAATATTTTAATTATACAGCCAAAATCTGTTGTATTTGGTCGTAAAAACCGATAGTCGTAACAGCCGATGACGTTGTTATTAAGAACCTAATACAATAGAATTCATCCGGAACTTTTGGTCAATAAAACCGGTATGTTGTTCTTAACGACATCGATGTAATATAATTACTGTAAAGTTTTTACTTATAGATAAAAAAACCTTCTAGTTGAGTTACAAATTATTAGAAAAGGTTTTCATTAATTAACGGGTTCATTGATAACCGGTTACTGTATGATAACAGTTATCTCGTTATCATGGCGCCCCTGTCGTGTCGTAATATTGTATTTAGGGCGTGGTTGACATCCGATGACTCGTGAAATCTTCAAGACCTATTAGAACCTCGGTTAGTAACTGGTTAAGGTTTTTTTCCTATAAAATATGAGCCTGCCGGCTGGCAATAAAATTAAGTTTTCGTAAGCGTAACTCGAATAGAATTTTGGTTAAATTCATATCTAACTTTTTTATTTCAAAATAATTTAAAAATTGCCTCTCTTATTAGCCTCATTACAATTTTACATATTGAAGCGTACAGCTATTATTGTACGGTTGTGAGAGGCTGTGCCTATAATAGGACTACAGAAGCCCTGTGGTAACAGGTCAGCAGCCTTCCATCGCGGCTAGTAAACATCTACAAGTTTATATAGTCAGTATTTGTTAAAGCAATAATCAATATAACTAAACTCACGGGTAATTAAGAGTTTATATGTGTTGAGATTTAGACCGAAATTGTTTGATATGAATATCGTCGGCGGCGTTTGTACTGTAAATTGAGTAAATAATGTTCTTATCTATTATAGTTAGATATGATATGTGGGAACTCAGAGTGGCGACATTGGTTCTAGATTTAACTTAACACAGGGTCTCAGAGTAGCTTAATCAGGCTACTAAAATCACCATACAGACAATCGTAAGCTTAAAAAACCATAAGAGATGATAGGATAGAAAGGCGTCCATGCGTCTGGTTGTCTCTCTCCCTAAAATATGGCGAGGGGGCCGATGGCTGGCCATGCGTCATACTCGTGAACGGGTGCTACTTGTGGTGACTAGTCGTACTTGAATTCGTGTATGCGGTGATATTAGTTGTTTATGCTACGTATTTGCGTGTTGTTCTCACGAGTATGTAAGTGCGTGCTTCTATTTCACCATGCCTCCTGCTGATAGAGGACAAATCTTTGTTTTTAATTTATTTTATTATTCTTTATTACTCAATATGTCATATGGAACATGGTGTAATGGTTGCAGCTCCTTACAAACATTGTGTAAAAAAAACTTGGCGATTAAAAAGAGTGGCGGAGAGTTTATTGCCAGTTCTTCTCTTCCGTTCTACGCCCTTGATTTGAGAACTGGCAGTAAATGTAAAATTAGATCATTTAAAGTATATTTTGATGTTCATAAGTGTACATTATGTTACCTTTATGAAATGAATAAATGATTTTTGATTTGAATAAAGATTAATTAATGACCTTGAGTACGGTTGTTAGGAAAAGATTTTACCGTATTCAACGAAGAGCGATTCGAATCGTCAACGACCAGTCACTTTCAGTGCGGCTTGATCCCTTGGCAGAGATGTGAGATCTCTCTTCTACCGCATTTACCAAAACGAGTGTTCAGAGTAGTTGTTTTGACTAATACCTGCAGCTGAGTTTTATTATCAAGTCCAATGAAAACTGATGCCTGAATACAAAATACCACGACGTCTGTCGATTATTTCTTTGTCTTCTTGTATAAAACAAAGTAGATCTATACATTTTTAATTTACGGTTATATTCGTATTTAGTGATGATATATATTATAACGCTAGGCCTGAATCCAACCCTTAGGGGTTAGACACTTCCAATCGTATTTTATTTTGATAACGAATAATGAAGACACTTATCTTAATGGAAACCGCTATTTGTATGTATCGACATAAAATTGACGTTCTGTTTTATTCCCCTGGTTTCATGGTGACATAAAATTTATTTGGAAAATATACAGTCATCCTATATTGATTACGTACGCTTGGACTTCATACTGAGCCGCTCACTAAAATCAACCTAGAAAATATCTAGCCAACATATGTTCATAAGAGCTGGGACTAGATAGTAGATTTTTCTTAATTCAAAATTTCATCAGCATTACATAGTCTTCCACGACCCGCTTCACAAGTCACATTCATTTGTTACCAGTGAAATATGGAATTGACGACCTTCAATCGTTTAAGAACCTCAAAGGTACGCAACGCACCTACTACTATTAAGTATATTTTTTTTTGTGTGTATAAGCTTCATTAAATCAGAATGTTGTATGCGCCTATAATTGGGGTCGCACTAGGCTTGTGTTTGTGTTACTTGCATGTATCAGTGTCTACTTTGTTGGTCAAAAGTCCCACTTTAGCTGAGATAATTATTTGAGAATTAAAAATGAACTCTCTATTTGTCAAACTTAAAAAAAATAAAAAAGTGCGATTCGGTACATACGATGACCTATTTCCTACTAAGCTGTGAAATGTTAACAACACAGCAGGCTAATGCATTTCAATCGATAACGTGACTGCATTAAACCTAATCGCCATTTTATCTCTATAAATAGAGCTGTCTGTCGCTGCAGACCGGAGACGGCGCTAAAACCGACTGAAACACTACTGCATTGAAATTAATTCTCGTTGCGCAATCATTGCTGCGCTGAAATCACGCTTAACGCTACGTGCTACAGTTGACTCTTCAATGGATGACGCATTGTATATAGGTCGCAAAATGCAGCCATTTATAGTACTCCGTTGTACTATCGTAGTACCGTAGTAGCTGAATGAGTATGATGCAATGCAGTGCATGCGCCTGTGTGCATTGTCTGAATGGTGCATCCTTTACTATGTGCGGATTTTATCGATTTTCCCTAGCGATTCTAAATATCTTCCCAGCCCCAGACAGCCGATGTTTGCTAAGCATTGAATGCAGACAGGAATTGCATTTTTAGAGCGTCTTAGTTTTGCATTTGAAATTGCTTTTGAATCGTTCATTTTTTATTCGTAATTAGAAGATATATTTAAGTAGTTTATATTACATATCTAGAAAATAATTAGGTGGCTTATTTTTTCTACTCGAAATTTGTTATTAATAAGTCATTAAAATCAAGTTATATATAAATTACATATATTATGTCATAGTGGTTTTTAGGGTGTTTAAAAAAAACTAACTGTAAATCTGATATCTGATTTGTTTGCTGTGAACTGTAATAAAGTTTGTTTATATATCTGTAAAAAAACTACTATCATCTATCTATGTCGATGGTGGCAAGGCCATGACATAAATTAATCTGTTTACGAAATTTTGTGTGTTTTTGATACATATATGTCAAGAAAATAGGTTTTATTGTCAGTTTTGTGATACATTTTTTTCCTTAATAGTAAGGCAAGCCTTCTGTGCCTGAAGCTTGGGTCTTAATCATCATGATTAGAAGCATCTGAGGACCGAGAATTGTAGCGCCAGTTTTTTTTTATAATACACGCCCCAGTCACCATAATTCATAATTTCTATATTGTAAGTTGTATTAACACTTAATTTCTTTTATTTCAGATAATATCATCTTACATTTCGCGCATGCTGCAGTGCCACCAGCATTCCACCACTTTCAGCAATGGTGAGGATTGTTTTATATCTAATATAAAAATGATAAAGCCACTATTATTCTCCATACTGTTAAAAATTACATATCTTATGGGTGTTGGTTTAGTTATTATAATATTTAGTCTACGTTACGTTATTGTTAATTCTATTTGGGTAAAGTCTTGAACGGTCCAGTTCCCCAGAAACCTTAACTAAGTCTTCAGCCCCATCGCTTCTGTGGTCTTCCCATGTTTTTTTTTACTGGAGGTTCTCTTTAGTGGGTAGCTTCAGCGGTCCATCTTTTATCTGTGCACCTTGCAATATGTCCCGCCCATTTCTACTTCAGCTGTAAGGCGTAGGCAAGCATGTCGGCGATCTTCGTTCTTTTTTTTTATGTATGGAATATCTAATACAATGGGACTTTCATGTGTAAAATCGAAATTACTGTTACTTCATAATTTGGATAGTATTCTTAAATTGTTATATTTATGTGAAACAAAAGAACTATGAGAAAACTTGGTAAACCACAACGGAGCAAGTATAAATCCGAAGTGTCTTTGATTGTGATTGGTCAGCAGCATCTCGCACACGCATTGACACTTGATACGTCGTGACGTTTGTTGGCCCAAAATTTACGTCGTACTACATCGACTTTATATAATAATAAATAAAATGATCAGTCATTATAAAAATGTTGAATGTGCAAGATTTTGGAGCCCTTTTAAATTAAAAATTGTATGAGTAATTTAGGTTCCTCTTGGAAGAGCTGGAAGCCAGCTTTTTATTAATTATTATTTTTTAATTGTGTTTAACACAAGTGCATTGTGTGGAAATATACAAAACTATGACATTTTTTTTTTTGTCTCGAAATGTGTAGGACATATTGAAAGGCACGTTGCTGTCACGTTGCAGATTCTCATGCCGGTGACACGTGCCTAAGGTCTAGATTACACTGGTTTATTCGGCAATTTTTATTTTTTTTATTTTATATAACAATAGTAAATACTTTCGGCTCCTTCCGATAAAATCCACTTTGTCATTTTTTTAATCGTGTCAACTAATCTTTGACAGCTAACCTATATGTATATGTGCATATATATAATGTATATTATTTATTTTAATCCGGCCAAATAGACCTTTTTTTTGGCTGTGGTTTTCAACCATTTTTTGTTTAACCTTTAACCGTTTAACCTTAATTAGGAAACTAGTTTAATTATGAGATATATAATAGTGTATTGAATCGGTTGGAATAAATAAAATAAATCAATGGCGCCTTAAATAAATCAATATTACCTTTCTCAATCACAGAAATGTGGGTTATCAGCCTCCTGTGCCTGGTGCACGCCGTCGACTTTTTGAGTCTAAAAAAAGCCGGTATCCTCACGATGTTTTCCTTCACCGAATGTTCAGACTCAAAGAGTCGATTACGTGGTAATAGAGTCACACGTTGAAGTCACTAGGCCAAGACAGCCCTCGGAATTGATCGCAAAGGCTTTGATTTTTACAATATTATTAAGCCTTTATTGCTGACAGCCACTATAATATATTAACACTTATTTAAGTTAGTTAAAAAAACTTAATTCTCATGCTTAAATAAAACTTAATCTAATACAGCGCTTGACCCGTTTTGGGTAATCAGCGTGTCCTGTGGTACTCTTGTGTAGACTTCTTCCAGCTACCTCCATTCTTTTCTGATGTTAGCTCTTCTAGTCCAAGTTGTGCCTCTTATTCTCTTTATATCGTCTGCCCATCTCTTGATCTGTCTTTCTCTTTTCCTTTTTCCATCGTCTGGTTGCCATTCTCTATTTATTTTTGTCTATTTCAATCTGCTATCTTTCGCCATTTGCCCGGTCCAGCGCCATTTTAATTACAATGCCTTATTTTATTATGTCCTCTATTTGGCCGCTGATCCTTCCAGCTCAGGAACGATTATCACAATATACACTCGGCTTAATATTGCGTCATACAATTTACTCAGCTGTGAAAAAGTGTACGGATAATTGTGTCACTGTGTCACCAATTCTAAAGATCAATTAAGGAACCGTTTCGCAATGACGTCAATTTTAATTATGAAAGCTATGTAAATCGATTTTTTCAGCGAAACCATTGTTCGTAATTATAAAAGTGATAAAGCGATTTTTGTAATTGGGGCGGTGTAAATAGCTTATATGAATATTTAATTGTTTTTCAACACACATGTACGAACCAAGGTTGGTCGTTTCTAACACAAATGTGAGAAAACACAGTTTTTTTTAATTTGTAATAATTAAGTGGCCTTAGAACTTTCTAGGGTTCTCCTATTAATTTACCACTAAGGTTAATATCTAAATAATGCAAAAAACTAAATGAAAACATGTTTTGAGGCAAGCAATCACATCCCAGGTTGACTAAAAAATGGATTACTTTTAAATATTTTAGTCGTGAATTTCGCCATTGAGTTGCCTGCCCTTATATATTGCACTCTGGATAACATTCCATGGAAAAATCTGATTCCTGCACCCTCTTTCATACTATGATCATTTAGAAGCACGCTGCAGTTTCACCTCTTCATTGTTGACATCTCTACGGCCTCACTGCACGAATCGTTCGTCGTACTAATAATCATGTAATCAACAAATTTGTGGAACTCTTTGGCCCCTGCTATACTTTATAGAGAACGTGGGTTTATTTAAGCGGTGATTAAATAGGCAGGAATCGACTTTGCAGTCGTGTTCTCCAATAGGTCACATCTAGGGTTGAGGCAAAAAGTCTTTGGAAAATAACCAAAGTATTTTAATATGTGAAGCGAACTAAAAGCTGAGAGAATAATGAATTTTGAAAGCTGCTCTAGATAAGGCACAGTACTGTAGGAAAGGTAATGCCACCGGTCCCAATGACCGGCTCGACTGCTAATAGAAAATTAATCTTTATTGCAATTGTAAGCCATATATCGGTCAAGCTTTCTTATTTCTTAAATCAGCTGTATACAATACATAGTTATTGTCGTCGGCAGCGAAAAAGGTAGGTTTTCTTTAGCTTTTACATATATAAATTATTTTTTAATGTAGTGTATAAATTCAAGTAGCTCAATACAAGACGTATTAAACAGTACGTCATAGAAATAAAACAAAAGGAATTCGTGATGTGAAATTTTAATTAAACTTCGATTTTCTACAGAAGCTATTTGTTTAATGGAATTTAAAATTCTATTAACTAAGGTTAGACGCGAATAACCCAGACATAATAAATGCTTAAAGGGACATTCTTGGCAGAGATCGGAACATAGAAACCAAACTAATAAGACCGAGCCCTTCGTACTAAATCAACTTCATTGGGTGCCTTAATACACCGGCTTCCGTACATTTATTTAATTGATAAGATTGGTTGTATCTTCAGGATTAAGAATCGCGGTAAATTGCCTGATATCTCGGGGCGTGGGCGAAATTGAGGGCATGATGAAACTGATTGATAAAGACAACCATTTGATAAGTAGGTGACCGCTGTTGCCATGACGTAAATAGTTTTGAAAAATTCTTCGCGCTGCGCGTGAGTTTTAAATTCACACTGTGTGAAATACGGGAAATTTTTATGGTTTTATAGTTTATTGAGAAAGTCGACGTAATTTTAACAGATAATTGTGCAAGCTTTTCGAGCTATTATTTCGTCTACTTTTAGTCAAGGCATTATTGTTAAGTTACAGCCTAGTGTTGGCCTATCGGCAGCGTGCATCTCTCATCCATAAGGACTTAGGTTCGATCTCCGTCTGTGCCCCAATGGACTTTCGGACAATGGAATTTGTTCGAATAGTGTACGAAAACATCGTGAGGAAACCGACTGATTTTAAACTCAAAAAAATCTACGGCGTGTGTCAGGCCCAGGCGGCTGATCACCTACTTGCCTATTTGATTTACAAATGATCATGAAACAGATACAGAAATCTCAGGCTCACTGTTGTATCGTCACTGATTTATTTATTATTCTCAAATTAGAAACAGTTGTTGGGTTTGATTTAAGAAAATATTAGTTCGGATCATGAAAGGGTTCTCTTTCTCTTCCAAGCTACCATGGTGTTGCGCGTCAAACAACGGCAAACTTGGTGATTGCAAGTCATTGCTAAAATATTAATCTTTCGCCACCCTTGACTCCGAATTCGCTACGGTTTGATATAAATGCATTTTGAGTATTTGAACCGCTAAAACCATTAGATAAGTATAGTGCACAACAATTGATCCCAACTTTTAGCCTCGTCACTGCATTGATTGCAATTTGAAGTACCCAAGATCCATTGTATGGCTTTCAATGATCAAGTTAAAGAAAGGGCATTAAAGTAACCATTGAACCAAATCTTGTATGTTGTATAGACTTTAAAACGCATCTTCACTTACGTCTACGCAAAATCAACAATGAGTTACTTCTATAAGGGATTGCTATGAATAAAGTTTTTGAAGTTAAACTTCTTTAGGCGCATGAGGATATATTGTTACGGATGAAACGTCACGAAGAAGTGCAGCGTTTTTGTCGAATAAAAGGGAGAGAGCAAATGAGACTGAGTGAGAGAGAGTGAGAAAGGGAGATCCAGAAACAATACACGCTTTGGTGTATGTATTCGTTTAATTGTTACATATTGGAACTTTAGATGGAAATTCTGTCGCATAACTTCTTGTGCAGTAAACGCAGAATTTTATATTTATTTATATTGCCATAAGCACGTATACAGTGTGAATATACACTACTTCTGACTACTTTTTTGAGCATAGCTTCTATATACTGCTTCTTTCTAGTATTTACTGAAAGACTGTCTGGAAAAGCCCAAACCGATGCAATGACTTGCTGCCACACCACTCTATCTTCAGCTTGTCTCCGAGTATTAGGGTTGTTGAAATCCATAATAGTCTTTAGTTTGCCAGACCAACAGCCAACAGGTAGGCCATCGACCCTAACTTCTCCTGCCATCACTCTTTCCTACCATTACCAGATTGTCTAGACTGTTTGATTCTCTCCTGGCAATGTGTTAACAGTCTTATGGACGAACTTTTTTGCAGTCTTGGTATTCACGTCCAGTACCACATCTCGAATGCCGGTATACCTTTTTTCGGTTCGCTGCACGAATTGACCAGGACTCTGAATCGTATAAAAATATCTATAAACTTAGGATTTTTTAAAGGCATTCTTATCTCTAAAAGACTATTACTAGCTTATTAAAAAAGAGTGGCAGAAAGATTCTTGCCAGTTCTACTTGTCCTCTCTACGCCCTTGACTTGCGAACTAGTTGTAAATTTAGAATTTATTTAGCATCTTTTCTCGTTCATAAGTGTACTTAGTTACATATATGAATGACGGTTTTGAGTCAATTATATAACGTAGAAAGTATCTGGTTACTCATATACAGGGATGTTTTTAGTGTTGGCAATGGTATGATTAGCTACCATACATTTTATTATGTTAATTAATAATGATATGATTTATTTAATTAGTTTTTATAAGATTTTTGAGATACAGAGTAAACTCAATGTCCACGTCTTTCGATTTAACGACGACATAATGTGTGGACATCAATTGGCTTAGGTTGGTTTAGCTTGTCTTCACACAATGATACACTCTACATAGCATTACCCCCACTCAATTGCGTAATAAGGTACTTTTTAAATTGCTAAAATAAGTTAAAACTGCGCAGCTGTGTCGATTTTTTGTCTAATAAGTTGGAGTCATGGATATCATATTCTTAGTTGCTCACTTACTTAAATTATGTAACACTAAATGAGGGTACAACTGGAGAAGAGTCGCAAAAGATAGAGAACAGTGGAAAGAGTTATAGTAGGCCTTTGCCTAGAGACACACCGAACTCCGAGATATATTGTAGTCAAAATATATTAAAGTTCAAATATATAAAGTGACTGAGTCTCGGAATTAAATGGCTATATTATAACACTAATTTGAAATAAAGTTCTGATTTTAACGACAAGTGTCTATAACGCCATAATATTCATAGTCCCTTAAGTGTATATAGAGTTTACACTGAATCTATCGACACCTGTCCATTAGATTTTCTAACCTATTTGTTAATATATTCTTTTTGTTTCAGATACTACATGCGACATCCAAAGCAGAATCCACTCCAGTCCATCGTTACACTTTTCACCACCGCAGTCACGGTTAATATCAATCACCAACCTCCGAATATCTTATCATCTGACTCACTTTGATTGATATTCGCTGTGATTTCTATTGTTAAGTAGGAATATTGACGATCTCCGTATGGTAATAGCGAAAATGACTCTAGTCATATAACGTCGAACTTTCCAACATTTTACGTTATCACCAGCGGAGGTTCACGCATTTTTTTGAATATTGACTAACAAGATTAACATTCTAAAGCATGACTTTTTTTATATTGTTACCATGCATGACAGTTTTTATGTGTGCGTGACCTGTACACTGACATGTTATTTTTAATTATATTTACTTCAACAATTATTGTATACATTGTCGATGCGTTGAGTACAAAACTTGATTTTAGGTGATTGTAAGCCTAAATTCGAGTTTTCGTCGATGCATGGCAATATAAGATGCATTCTAATTTTTTTAAGGAAAAATTCTGATCATGTAATCTTATTATTTTTATTGTAATTATTTGGTGTTTTTGTATTCAATAAATGATTCTCAATTTTTTTGTTTTTTTTTTTAATCTACGAAGCAAATTCTTGGAAATAATAAGTAGCTATAGTATTAGGTTTTAATTCTGATAGAATTTTAATTAAATATTCTGCGGTAACACTGTTACAGTGAATATACAACTGAAGAACTAAGAATAATAATAGTTTTCGTGATGCTAGTAAGCATTTTGCTGTTTTATAATACCCACTTTAATGCAACACAGCACAAAATATGAGAAAACTAGACAAAAAATAAAATACATAAATTTTGGTTATGGTATAATATAAGTAACCCTAGCCCATTTATTTTGTTAATTTAGTTAATGATAATTACAAATATTATAAATGTTGAAATGATGTGACTCATCAATTAATAATATTGTAGACAAAGCCAAAAATCAAAGTAATTTCGAGCTGATTATGTCCTTAATAAAACATTGATTTGATCTCAGACGGCTGTAGGACGAACGGTTATTTTTCAATTAATCCAATGTCATTAGGACAAAAGCAAAGATTAGGATTCAGCTAAGAGGCAAACAGAAGTTTGTTTCGTAAACTCCGGAATTAGTGGTCCGAATCGTTGTACTATTTATAAAGTGTAGTTTAGATTCTCATGGTACCTAATTACCGTACAATATCTAGAATATAGATAATATAAGATAATCCCCAGCTTATCCAAAATACCAATCGTACTTTATACGTGTCGAAATTCCATAATATACATTTTAAAACCAGTCTATGAGAAATATTACGTCCCGTCGCAGTTACAATTGGTATTTGGATATGTTGTTTGTGACTTTCATACTCCTATACAGTATAAGGCAATATCCAGGATCGTCCAGTTCATCACCGTGTCTTGGCAAGATGAAGAACAGGCTGCAACGCAATTGATACACAGAACAACCTAAATTCGAAATTAGATGTTGTATATTAAATAAAAACGTTTCTGGCGTACTGCACAGTTATTAAAAAAAAAACATTTATTCTTATAGGTAACATAATGTATGAACTACACTTATGAATATACTTTAAATGATTCTAATTATACATTTACTGCCAGTTCTCAAATCAAGGGCGTAGAACGGAAGAGAAGAACTATCTGCCAAGTTAGCCAATAAATAGTTGTTTTTTTTTCATACGTATGAGATACGCCAGTCGGCTTAAGTCACGATGATTTTGCATTAAATGTTCATTATTTATTATATTTGATATATGACTTCATATGAACCGATATGTGTAAATATTTTAAGCTGTATATGATGACGTATGTTGTAAATGATTGTACAAAGGAAACGTCAATCTTTGTAGTTTAAAAGCTTTAAAATCAAAGAAAGTTTGCGGGGGTGCAAATCGGCAATAAAGAGTTTTCTTTCTAGTCCGTTGTAAATAAGTCACGTTTACCGTGCCAGCTGGTTTAGGCTCCATGCAGATGATTGTTGATATGAAAAAATATTTACAACTATGAAATAAAAATGCTGAACCATCATAAAGTGTATTATTTTGGTGATTCGTACAAGAGACCAGTAAACATCTAGCCAAGCATTTGATAGCTGCCATTGTGGGATCAGCGCCAGTACTCGATGATTTAAAAAAATTGAGTAATAATAACAAAAAATATAGTTTTTTTTATAGCGTATTCTTTTTAGTTGTGCAGTGACATACATAAATATATGTAATAAATATCATTCGAAGTATATATATAATATGTGATATTCTAAAAATCTTTTGTCGCCTTTAAAATCGTCGAACTATATTGTTTGATATTTATTCATTTATTGAAGAAATGCACGCCGATAAAAAGCTTTCACATTGTGAATGAAACTTTACCTATATTAGTTGCTAAAACAAACGTATTTCATCTGGAAGGCTACACGTA
The DNA here is from genome assembly GCA_028984075.1 of Pieris mannii. Classification (NCBI taxonomy): domain Eukaryota; kingdom Metazoa; phylum Arthropoda; class Insecta; order Lepidoptera; family Pieridae; genus Pieris; species Pieris mannii. Next base: position 11,253,784 of record CM054779.1, on the reverse strand, counting down.
GGAGTGCGATGTTTGTTATAATGTTTTCTTTTCAGTAATGAAATAAAAGCCAATATTTTGCGTATTTCAAGCACGCTTGCTGTTTCAATTTTAAATATACAGTGCCACTATTATACGGGTTTGATGTTTTAAATTATTGATCATTCTATCTCTTAGTAAGGAAGTAGGTGAGTAGCCTTACGTGTCAGCATAATTCATATTTTGTCTGACTATTTTTTTTAACATATCGTGGGCGAAAAATGCACCCGGAAAACCCAGTCAAACAACGAATTTTTTTTTATTAATTTTTAATGAATTGCTATGGAATTTCTAATACATTCTTGGCTTTATAATAATTGTTAATGTTTTTGCGCTAAAAGCTAACATAATCTTAGCATTATTATGTATACATCTTAAACATACAAAGATTAATATAAAATTTAATATAATTTTTGTATACTTTTTTAATTAGGCCGTGCCGAATTAATCTATAGATTAGCCGGGTTCTTATGTACCGAGATTTTTTTTACAAGAGGCTAACGGGCAGGAGGCTCACCGGATGTTAGGTGATACCGCCGCTCATGGACTTACACTGCCAGTACGTTATATTCTTGAAGGACCCTAAGTTGCAGGTATTACTCCGAATATCTCTGCACACTCTACATAGTAAATGCGGTAAAGGATACTGAGCATGTAGGTTTATTGAAGAGGTGGAGCAACATATCGGTGATCGATGTATGTATAACATGTTACGTTTATGATCGAAAGTGCACCGAATACAAACTTGTCGTGATAACTTTCACATTGTGAAATTTCGTTATTCAATTTATAACTATATAATTATTGTATCATGCTTTTAGGAATGCTGATATTTCTGAGATTTTTGAACGCAAATTCCACAAATTTAATTTTTAATAAACGATACGTTGCAAGAACTTTGTTTAATTACTCTATTATCAAAGTGTATAAACGTTTTGGTTGGGTTTGGCTATTCATATAAATATATACAATAGTTAGTAGTTAGATTTATATATAATAAAGAAGATAATTAATTTAATTAAAAGCATTGTTAAGCAGGGTAAAACTAACAAAAATAAGAAGTAATTAAAATGGCGATAGGCAGGCCATACGCTAAAAGATACATGTAAATAGAATAATCATATTGTAAAATGGTATGCAAGACAAGGCAAAAGAAACTGAGGAAGACCAATCCGATCGGAAGACGGATCTTAAAAAGTAGTAGGCCCACAATGGAGAAGAACAGGCCTGGACGGACTACAAAGGAAGAATCACGAGAAGGTCTATGTTGGAAGCAAACACCGAGGTAGAGTGAGTTGACAAATTATAATATTAAAATTTGTAAATTCATAATTAGTTATTGGGTGTAAGTTCTTTGGTGTTGGAAATAAAGGATCCATTTATTCATTCATTCTTAAGATCCTATCTGATACCTAACCCGCTCTTATCTAAAATCTAAAAGTGTATTAAAGAAAAGAGAGAGAGCGATCAATTGAGGGAGTGAGAAAGGGCGAACGTAGCATAAAGCAAATAGCTATGGAGCATATAGAGTATAGCGCAAGCAAGTGAAAAAGATTAGGAGGGAGAGAAAGGGCAGTAAACGCAATTTTTTTTTAAATTAATTTATTTAAGTGTGAATATAAATATACTGGTACATGATCATCTATTCAGGCCTTTCCTGAGTAATAATTAATTTACAAAGAAGTTTCATTTCTGACATGTGTACGTTGCACGCACGCACTTTTTGTAACATTTATGGTTGTCATCTATTTTAGAAAATATGGCTTGTAAAATACACTGTAAATGTATATGATGTGGTGAATAAATATATAGAAGATAGTAAACGCCTGTTGCCGTTTTTCCTATATATATAATTTATATCTCCATTTCATTGTTAATATATATAAATTTGCGATTTACTTCAAAGTTTATCCATAACATCAAATCATTAGGTTCACGTAAAACTATTTACATAATTGTTTGGGATCGTATCTTCATCAGAGAAAATCTAGGCTAGAATGCGAGCTATTCCAAAACATTATTACCAGGTATTCATACTTGAAAATATTGAATTGATCAATATTCTAGCATGTTATTACTTAAAACGATTATCTATAAAGATATTGTAATCATGATAGGCCTAAATTAAAGTTATCGTGGGTCGTGATACATCAAAGGATTTTCAGTCAGGGATCTCGAGGCTTTTAAGAGTTTAATCAAAAGAAATTGTCAAGTCATAAGTTTACGTAACCAAGCATTTTGATAAGCTTTTGTCAAAAACTTTGATTTCAATGTATTGAACTTTTATGTTACTGCTGTTTTAACTAAAGATACGATATAGTACTTTAGTTCAATGAGTGTAATTAGATTTACTTATTATGACTATCTATGACAATATCCTATCTCAATCCATTTTTAAGCATCTGAGATAGCCAACTTAAAAGTAACCATCGACGGATTGCAATAGCCATCTGTCGATACAAGCTATCCATGGTAGGTCGGATCGTATGTGGATAGACCTTTGTATGAAAAACACAATTCAACTATGCCAATATCCTATGTTAAAATCCTTGTTGTTTTAAACATATACATTTATATTTTATTATTATTTGTACGGTTTTATTTACTTTGTTTGGTTTATATTTATTATCAAATATGAGTGTAAAGAGCGAAGAGATTGCATTCTATTCGTCGCCAAAAATGGATTGTCTCGTAGGGCTTGGGCTGCTGGGATGGAGATAGGAGATCGATCGACTGTCACCCTCCACAATCTCACAATCTCAGATTGAAAACAATCTGAGATTGTGGATTAATTATTGGATTCGGTGTGTAAACTATAATCTGTAACTTTGATAGCTGATTGGGTAGCGGAGTATCACTAGGACAGAATCAGCTTACGCTCATCTGAAACACGCGCGTACTACTAGTAACATATTAAGGTGATTTAATTTTAAATTTGTGAAAGGGTATTATTATGTAGAATAGAATGAGCAGAGACGAAGAGAACTTGGAGGAACTGATAGTGAGGATAGATATCCAACAAGATTAACCAATCATGTGAAGGACTCATCGTCTTCAAACGACACATTGTTATAAAAGACGCGCTTGACAGAAACCGGTGGAAACAGACTGTCCGCTCCAGATGTCTCCTTGCTGAATACGACGCTCAGACATGAGCAACCGACAGAAGAGGGAGAGAGAGAGAGATAATATGTTACTTGAATAACGAATAGTTACAAATATATTTTAAAGATAATTAAGAAAAATTTTCGCTTTGTTCACACGAGTAATTTAGAGTTAAACTTCAATTTAATACAAATTAAAAGGAAAGATACTGATTACAATAACTCATTTAGTATGCATTTGGAGCGAAATTTGAATGATATAGTGCAATAAACTTAATTGACCATTACCACGAGCTTAGTGATCTTCTAAATGTTAGATGTAGCCTGCGGCGATGTTTGTTTCGTCATAGACTAAGCTAAGTCTGGATCAGTATAGGCAGAGGTGGCAAACCAATAGGTTCAATCTTTTAAAGCGTGACTCAAATATAAAATATACATTTTTTTATAGCTCACAAATATAATATATGATAATTCAATTTGGAAAATGTATGTAGTAAATATAATAGAATTTGATTCAAGTATAGCTTAAAACCAAAAGGAAATTTAAATACGATTTATTTTATCTTATCGAAATAATATTGTGACGAACTAAAGCGATACTTAAGACTTGCTTAGTAATGTTGAACAAAACCAAGATATTATAAGTAGATAATGATAAATCCACTAACCCTTGTTGGTAAACCTATGCCTCCCACCCCTAAACAACCTAACCTAACCTGAAAGATTTCAAACAATAGCTAGATTAACAATGAAACAATGGGAGAACAAAAGTAGAAAGGAAGATTGATAACTCAGCCACGGAGATGAGGAGAAAAGGCATATAACGTAGACTCTCAGACAGCGACTGTCATCTTTGAGGTTGTAGGTTCGATCCCAGACTGTGCACCAATGGACTTTTTTCTTTGTGCGTATTTAACATTCGCTGGAACGGTGAAAGAAAACATCGTGAGGAACTCGGCTTACTATCCTTAAAGTCGATGGCGTGTTTCAAGCACAGGATAATCAACTACTTGCCAATTAGATTGACAAATGATCTGAAACAGGTACAGGAATTTGAGGCCTAGACCTAAAAAGCTTGTGCCTCCGATTCATTAATTCCTTATACATAGAAGAATATTCAACCTTTCCTACTTATATAATAATTCAGGATGTATTATATTTAAAAAAAACTTATATACAACCAATGGTTGCCAATACATGAGAAAGACCTAGATCTTAATATATCGTGCGGAGAAAGTCGAATTACAATACTGATATGTGCACTCAGGTATTATAAATACTTTGCTATATTCAGGTTCTTAGAAATTAATCTAGACTTAACAAGACATTGCTTTTATTTGTTCTTTTGTTTTTACCGGCTTTTATAGATCTAGAAAGAAATATAGAACAATTTAACGAGCTATTTTAGAATAGATAGCTTATAACATAAACTGTATAAATAGCATTATGTGTGATGTGGGAAACTTGCAGGAATAATTAGTGATACCAAAGTTGTTAGGAAATATTTTAATTAGCCGGAGTAATTTGATTTTATTTAGTAGTAAGTTTAGGCAATGTTTAATTTCGGTTTTCTATTTTTTTCAATTAATATACAACTAATGTTTTCTGTTTCATATACTTTGTTAATGAATACCTTTTTTTGTTTATATGTCAGATTATTATATTATATATTTAAAATGAATATTTCGTCACGATTATTTATTTAATGACAATCGTGTATAGCATATTTGTGTAGTATAAGTGAAAGCTTTATTTAAAACCTTTGAATACTTCATATCAATCTCTTTATATAACAACTGGCTTCTAGCGACGGGAATTGATATTTTAAAGTTATTTAGACCATACTCAGATTTGTTGTTACAAAGATGTATGCACACAAGTTTATTAAGTAAGAATTGTATATGTAACGGGAGGCAAATGGGCAGTAGGCTCCATTTGTAGTATCACACAATGCTAGAAGGCTCGCAAGCGCGCTAGACATTTAAAAATTGGTACGTTATTTATTTCAAGGATCATAAGTCGAATTAGTTCGGAAAGACTTTAGTGGGCAGCTGGTTCCATAAAAGTGGTGCGCGGCGAAAAATCGTTATAAAACGCTTAGTTGTGGAAAGACGAACGTCGAGGTGATAGGGATGGTATTTTGTATTCTTGCTTTTCGTAGAAGATGCAAAGAGATCCCACATCTCTATGAAAGCAACGAGGTATAAGATTATTTATACTATTGTCTGCCTAAGAGATGCAGTCTCAGCTGAAGCATGGTTGCAATTTTTTTTTGTTCGTAACTGTGAGAGGAAAAATACTTTATTTATTTATCTACATAGGAAATACTTTTTTGAGTGTTGTTTGAATGCATTTGAGTGATTTTACGAATTTAAACAATTGTTTAGTTAAAAGTTAATGCAGTTCAAACTTAAGCCAAAGGAAAATATGTTAAAAGAATTTAACACTTTGTTTTGGTAAAACTTACGAACTTTAAAGTGCTTTTTACTTTATCGCTTTAGTTACTTCATTTGTTTATACGAAAATATATCCCAGTGACGTTTGTACATTTCTTTTATTGAGTTTCCTTTGTAAGCTTAAGTTATTTTTTAACCCGAAAAAACTTACGTTGTAAATTCAGGATCGTAATAGGAATATATTAGTACATTTTTTTAACTCATGAAATATATTTTGTTTACGATTGAAATAAATAATTATAAGGGTTATGGCAAAGAGAAAACGGTGTCACTTCTCTTGAACATGATTGGTCAAACGGAACGACGCGACGGCCCGTATCGCCTGTCTGTGATTGGTTTAGAGATGTTAACCAATCATAATCAAACTCAATGTCATTTTGTGTTTTGTTTTATATTCAAGCGATTGTTTAAGCATGCACTATGTGGAACCAGCATCACATTAACTCATTTCCGATCTAATTCGACTTCAAGAAGAGAGCGTATTTATTTTGAAAAGGCAACACAGGCGAAGGCCTGATGCTGAAGCTGCCAAATATGAGCCTCCTGCTTGTTTGCACCCTGTTGTATAAAATTAATTCTCACTTCCGGTTCACCGACTCTCCGTCGCTTTCATATATAGTAAAAAGTATGTATATATAAAGTACAATGGCCATTTCCAGTTACATTCATTTAAGTAGATGATAAATAAATGCAGACAGGTGGAAAAGTATCGTGCGGGCCCTAACAGAATGCTAGGGTTAATAGCGGGAAGGATTGAAATGGACTGCATGTACCCTTTTTAATTTTACGATTTATTAATTTTTTACTTTAAAGCTACGAATACTATTTAGGAAAATATTGTAACTACAATAATAACTGGATATGTTGTTGGATAAACAATTTATTATTAAGTTTTTGGTAGTAAATGTAAATTTAGAATTAATTTAACATCTTTTTTGATGACGTTCATAAGTGTACTTGGTTAGCTATATGAATAAAGTTATTAAAAAATGTTATAACAGTTGGGTACGAGAAGGCTATACTTTTTTGTTATAAAATCTGTCATCGTCGTCAATCGTGTAATTAATATCAGCACTAGCGCCTGCGCACCGTTAGTTCTTTGGTACCGTGGTATGTTTTTAACCTAAATATTTAACACTAACACAATTATAGAAAGCTATATTTAAGTACTATATTTTTTCTTCAATATAGTAAAAAGTCATTGAATCTCATTAAAATTAAGAACAGCGAAGAAACTCAATGGCAAAATATTATACTGAAGCGTTACCTACAGCTTTTTAGGGGCTATAAAGCAGGGGGCAAACGGGCAAGCGATGTGATGTTAAGTGTACCGCTGAACTGAGATTTCCAATATGCGAGTATGTAGGCTTTCTCTGGCTGATACGCCGCCGACTATTTGGGTCTCAGTCTTGTTTTCGCGATATCTTTCTTCACACGCACGCAATGCCCACATAGACAAAACATTAAAGGGCGGCAACGCACTTTCGAGCGCTTTGGCAATGTGTCTATAGGCGGTGGACATCACTTAAGCTCAGATGAGCGTCCTGCTCGTTTGCCTCGCTACATAAAAGAAAACGAAAACAATCTGGGGTTCGCACCTACGACCTCTAGGAGGTATGTCGCACGTTGCATCCCACTTGTATTTTTCTCATATGTAAAATAAATATATATTTCATAATAGGATTTACAGAATTTCTGTTAGTTTAACTATTATATATATAATAATAGTATATTGTTATATACCCAGAACAGTTGGAAAACACATAAACATCATGAATAACCTTTAAAAGTATTGTATTAATCGCACAACAATTATAATTAAAAATGGCATATGTAATTAGTAAGTACTCGTTAAGAAATACTTTTGATTGCGCAATAAATCATTCAACTTAAACCTTCTTGGGTTCCCACATATCAATATCAAAAACCTAAAAAAAAGAAATATTTACTAAATGTTGCCATACCTGTAATTCACAGTTTTGAGCAACTTAGTCACAGCATTAAGCAACTTGGTCACAGTTGTAAGCAACTTGGTCACAGTTTTAAGCAACTAGTCACAGCTTTAAGCAACTTAGACACAGCTTTAAGCAACTTGGTCACAGTTGTAAGCAACTTGGTCACTGTTTTAAGCAACTTAGTCACAGCTTTAAGCAACTTAGTCACAGCTTTAAGCAACTTGGTCACAGCTTGAATCAACTTAGTCACAGCTTTAAGCAACTTGGCCACAGTTTTGAGCAACTTGGTAATTGACAAAACTTGTCTATGAATAACGAATACGACATAACAAAAATTTAACTAAAACAAAATCGTATTGTATTAAACATCGTACTGAACCCTACATACTTATGGAATTATCACGCTTTATCATACGTTTTTGTTTGAACCACCCGTCGCCAACAGAGCATAGTGGTATAAATCTCTCTTCTATATGTCCTTAGACTTATTATTTTATTAATGCACTTTATTTCGTTTAACGGTGTACACACCTTTTATATACCGTAAATTTTCAATTAGACATAAAAATAAATCTTAACATCTTTACATTACTAATTAGGAAAAGGTATCTGACAACTTAAAAACGTTCCCAATATGGCCTGAATACGATGGCATAACCAACTAGCATAACCAGCACCGCGGGATTTTGAGATAACTGAGAACGGACCAGACGCTTCTGAAGTTCTGGAAGGAGTTGGGTTAGTAGCTGATCTAGAATAGGCACACCTAAATTTACGATATATTTTTAAAAAGAGCGTGCGTACAAAGTACACATGTCAGAAGTGAAACTTTTTAAATTAATTATTACTATGGTAAAAGCCAAGCAATACATGATCATGCACCAGTATATGATCAATCCATGTATTTGTATATCTACATCTACACTGCTTACACACTGTATACTCTCAGTCTCTCTCAATCGCTCTCTACATTGTCTTCGACAAAAACGCTGCTTATCTTCGTGACGTTTCATCCGTAAAAAAATTCTAAAAAAAACCCTCATGCGTCTGAGAAGTTTCAACTAAAGAAGCTCTTGTTAGACGATATGCTCTTGAGAAGAAGACGAACACCACATAATGTCGGAACACAGAATTGTATTTTTCCAAATAAAATAAAAATTGTTGCCCCAGGTCTTATCATTGACAAGGAAATGGATTTTCCTTAATGAGTCTTGGATTATGTAAAAAATTTTATAAGAGGCATTTAGGGCAGCTTACCGATAAAGAACCCTCAACTAAACAATCAAATTTAAAGCTATAATGACAATGATTTTATTACAAGGTTTTGTATATGATGCACGTGTTTTTTTGAAAGCACTACTTACTTTACAATAAATATAATGATTAGTTGTCCCCAATAAGATATTAATATTGATTCGCTAGGTAATAATTGAACATCCACTATATATCCCATCTCTGCAATAGACTTGTGTCCATATATCTACAATTAAAATCAATAAACTTTCCAACAAAACTACTACTAACTACTGTACGTTTAATGCAAGTTTTATTCTAATAGATAAGTGATTTAAATATACGATAGCTCATAAATCGTCTTATTGACGAAAGAAAATCTATGATTGTTTATGGTCTAAATGCGCGTGCGTTTCGAACGCAGCAAAAACGTCTTACGTTTTACCTCCTCACTTCGTTTGATATAAATAACTTCTGAATTTTAAACCTACAAAACTTTTATCGCAAACTTAACTTATCTACAACTATGTTTGTTATTATTTCCTTTCTCAGCCAATCAACAGCCTAACAACAAGTACCCGCGTAAATTAAAAAAAGTGACGGTACCGTCAAATTGTTTTGACAAAGTTGATTGAAATTTGTTGAGTTAAGTTAAACAACATTATAATATATCTATTTAATTATTGTTTAGAAGGTGGATAGATCAAATCAAGAAAACAGCAGGTGGTACATGGCAATGAGTGGCATAATGCTGACAGGAATGGCGGGATTTGAAGAAGGCTTTGCCAAAAATGAGCACAGAAGTAAAAAATGAGATTATAGAAATATAAATGTGATTAAGGGAAAAAAGTGTTAGCCTAGTAGCTTCATCATGCAACTCTCATTGCTGACGTCGTAGGTTTGATATAAATTACCGATAGTTGCTATCGGAACGTACCAGGTCTAAAAGCGGTGGCTTTGTCGTGTACTGGAAAGTCTCCGCAGTTAGTCGGCCATTTGGTCCGATGTGCTAACTCTTCGGGTAGCTTGATCGTTTGATCAGTTTTTTATTTATTTACATTACATCACATTAATATTAAGAGCGGTCAATCGCTGGCCGATGTCTATTCAAATACATACAATTCATCATTACCTAGAACTGAGGCAAAAAATGTTAACCACCTTTCAGTGTGGGTGTAGTTCTTTGAACTTATCAAATTCGCAATAATTGTAATTAACTAAATTGTACTCTATGTACGTGGTGTAAGGTTGATATTTGAATCGTTCATATGCAACGCAAGTGTGAGAAGTTTGGCTTCCTAATTTTATATTTTCTACTGACCGGTGGCCGATCTTATCGTTAATGATTTAGAGTAAAACAAACGAACTTTAAATAACAGGTGAACAGATAAATTCAAAACTATAATAAATTTGGTATATAGCTGTTTCATGATCATTTGTCTATCTATAATGATTCATCATAAATGCGCATAGAAAGAAAGTCCATTGGTGCATAGCCGGAGATCGAACTTACGACCTCTGGGATGAAATTCGTAAGCCACAAGTCAACACTGCTCGTTGATTCGCTGTTTTGACTTAAGCTAAAGATCATCAGCACTTACGATATCTTTGAAAACATTTTAAATAAACGTTTAATCGTATTATTATTTTAGTGACATTTAACCAGTCAACGTTTACAATGTATAAGCTTCATTATTCGGCTTTGTTTGAAACTATATCGCCTAGTATTACCATAGACTTGATCCTTAAGAATTAGCCATTATATGGGCGGGCCTCGCCGCTCGCATGAATAATGGCAGATGGACAAAGAGGGTACCAAGGTTAAAGGGCCTCCAGGGAAAAGTAAGGTCGCCCTTTTAACGGTTAAAACATGAAGTATATCTAATTATTCCTGTTTAAAATGTAACGTGTATGTAACTGTGGATGAATGTTTCAAGAAACAAATGAGGTTTAATTATTGTTATTTTTACATGAAAATTGGTGTTTCTTAAAATAAATTTCAAGTTTGAAACCTTAACCGGTAACCAGAACGGGCAAGAGGCTTTTTGTATGTCACAATAGCCTTTATGACCAAGGATTATAATAATGGTACATTCCATACTCATATATGTATTTACAGCTAATTACAAAAATCGACTTTAGCTGGAAAACCGGAATAATTCGAATTTTAAATTATGGTATTTTAAAGTGGTCACGAAATGAATGTACTTAGTTGTACGTTTTTTTAGAGTACCCTCATTTTAAAAAAATCTTATAAAATTTGGGGCTATTTAGAACAATTCAAATTTGTTTGATATTTCATTTTTCTAAAAAAAGTTACTACGTCCGATCCAATTTGGTTTTAGAGATTTTTTTCGATCGAAAACAAATCGAAGCCCAATCACGAGTAGCCTTTAACTTTTAATTAACTTAAGGACGATTAACGTTTGTAACCATGGTTACCATATTTACATGGATATAAAAGTTAATGTCTATAGTTTTCGAACTATATTTCGGCCGCTGTTATATTTTCGAAGTAAAAAATCACATACGCATTACTTAATTGTATTACTTGAGGTGCTGTTGAATAATTCCCTTTAATATAAAAACTGGGTAACATTTTTAATTATCACTCCACTGACTTTTCACATTAATTATTAGTTAATAAGTTTCGCGAAGAATGAAGTCCAAATTGTATCGAGTCTCATTAAAATTTGCGGAGTCCCTTTTAAGGGTAAATGAAAATCTTGTCCATTCCTGGTACTGCCAGTGAGACCATTTCACATTCAACCAATATCAGTGCAACTTTTGTTGATTTTATTCCCCCTATTATTAGGGTTAGTAAAATATATCTACATATAGTGTGTATATTACAACTAAAAAATTACTTATGCTGTTGTAATACTTTGAAACTTGGTACAATAGAAAACATTATAATTGCGGAAGAACAGATACGCACAGCCCGCAACTGCGAACTCTGGACTCTATGACTACCAACTTAAAAATCAGTCAGTAATGTTTATGACGTCTTAGGGTTAAAGAAAACCATAAAAATTCTTAAAAAACCGGCAAAGCACTTACCAGCCCAGAATTGTGAGTGTTTATGGGTGGCGGTATCACTTAGCATCGGATGAGTCTCCTGCCCATCCACCAATGGAGAGTCTTTAATACCAGAGGGCTCACGAGCGGCCTTTTAAGTATTGATACGCTCTTTACTTGAACCTAAGACGTTTCGTGATTCACAATAATTGAAACGTCGATTATGTAAATGTGTTTCGCGTTATATTGTGTAGCACTGTTCCTAAGCGAACGTATCGTATGACACCTACATAAGAGTTGCCGAAAAATGCGGCCCGGTTATCGACCCCAAAAACTTGTTCCTGATCACCGACGTGATTGATCTCAAAGTTTTTGCCAAACACCGCGCCAATGGGAAACTCATGCAAATTGAGGCACTGGGTCTTTTTGTCTTGTTTGTTTAACAGGTAATAAAGATTTTTCAAAAATTCGACCAATCTTTATAAATTTAGTATAACCCTTAATTGATGGACAGAATCTCCAAACCATTCCACCCCAAACTGTTGTTTATAAACGCGAAAATTATACATTGGTTAAACTCATTTGACCCAACTGTCTTCTTCAGCTCTCCTCATCAGTCGTCAAATTGCTTCACTAAATGCATGTGTGAAATGCAAATTTACTTCTAGAGTACTTGTAGTTCTAATACTTAAAAAGAGACCATTTTCATTCGAGCCATTTACACAAACTTATGCAGATATGTTGTAAAATTGTATGTTATATACCAATTTCAAAAGGGAAATAATACATCTATCAAAGAACGACCGAGAAAGATCTATGATGCAATAATAAAAGAATATGATACAAGAATAGCAAAAACTCGGAAGCGCATATGGATGCTTAGATAAGTCATGAGTAATAAGACAACGATGCTAATAAAAAGAAAACAAATAAACCTAATGGAAATGATTGTTGTCACAATGAAATTAATAAAATTTAAATGGAAATTAGTACATGGCAAGAAGAATATAAATACGGAATAAGAGAATAAACCGGTACCCAAGATACAATAAACGCAATGGAGGAAGAAAATTTAAAAGGTTATCAAATTAAGGAAACAGACGGTGATACAAGGCCGAGAGTGGCAGTGTGCAGGCAGAAATAGCAGGATTTTGAAGCCTTTGCGTGAAGGGCACTTAGATATCTAGGAATGAATGAGGTAATAGAAATATAAATAAATACACGTGATACACAGTTAAACGACACGTTCTCAAATACAATTTTGAAACTGAAAATACTTTTTTAATCACGTGAATGACCAGTGAAACTATAAAGTTTTTACTGTAGTTTCTGCCAGAAGGCCACCCACGAACGGGTGAAGGAACTCTGTGATTATTTCTGGTTTGACTGAAAGTTGAAAAAGGAAATTTATCAATGGAACAATTGCACAACACAATTTGCGTTCAATGCGATCCCGTACATGACACGTTTCGTGTCTCTAATAATTTTCTTTACCAAAATTCAAACCTAGAGACTCATGCGTCATTGATATTTTTATAAGTATTCAATCATCCTATCCTATCCTATCCATCCATCTACTCTAAATATTTTTTCCGAGATTTGAAACCTAGATTATCTAGTCACTAATGAATATATTGAAAATACCAAGCAATAATCTAGGTAAAGCTAAGAATTATTATACCACCAGTAGTAAATCAAATAATACAGTGAGAAGCGCATATATTATAATTTATTTAAAAATGTAGGACGAATTATTATTCCATTCGATTTGCGTAAATCAATTTACGGTTGCTATGTACTGTATAATATTTATTAACAAGATTTTACAACGTTTTGTTCGCATATGGAATTTAAATACTAATAAAAATTCATATATGTTTAATTTACGTAGGAGGCCTATGTCAGTGGATGTCAACAGGCTGAAACGACGTTGCGATATAAATTATCGGGAAGGATGCTACTATCGCAAGACAGTTGTCCTATTCCCTATTACACTATATAAAAATAAATAAAGCAGAAATTTTTGAGGTCTGGGCCTCAGATTTGTTTCTTGACCATTGGTCAATTTAATAGGGATTAGCCTCCAGTACCTGACACTTTCGACTTTTTGGATCTAAGGCAAGCCGGTTTCCCGCGATGTTTTCTTTCACAGTTTGAGCGAGTGTTAAATGCGCCCATAGAAAAAATCCGATCGGACTGAGGTCGTAACCTCAGGGATGAGACTGACGCTTAAGCTACTAGGCCAACTCTGCTCACACATCACAGCATACATTGCAACATATATTATATACTATGACATTTATTCTGTGTTTATAAAAGACATAGCGGGTACATCTTTTCGAAAAAAATACAAATCCATTTAAACCTTCCAAAACATTTCATTCATAAAATTGTTTGTTTTATATAATTCCCCTGCATTCCGAACAAAAATTATGCAAGAATTCGCTTTTTCGATGTGTTTGAAATAATATTACACATATAATTAACTAAATACTTTAAATATTTTTATTCGTATTAAACCCACTAATTACATGAAAAACAACCTTATCTTGTATTCCCGCCAAATATGATGGATGAGGTTCAAATATTTAATCTCTCTCACTCTAACGCACAGAGACGGAAAGAGACAAATCCAAGTCCGTGGGGTCTTTGAATCCTAAATAAGTACAGGTGAAATGCATTCAAGTATGTCGTTTGGGGTATTGCCGCACTGATGCGTGAGAATTATAGCTCTATTTTCGGGAGACATTTCTGTGCATAAAGCTTTTCCGAGACATTTTTTGTTGTTTGGAAATTTAACAGTCGGATTGTATTGAAGGTTATAGCCGCACTATTGCTGAGACTAATAGTAATTATAAAAACAGTGTGGGCCCGGCTTGAGTGAGCGACTCTCATCCCTGAAGTAGGTTCGATCCCCGGCTGCACTAATATACTTTTGACCATAAACTGTAGACGACCAAGAAAAAAAATTACTACAGGAACCTGTTGCATTTATTGTGATCAAACTAATCTATCTACTGGAAACCTTAAGGCAAAATGTGGCCGCCCAAAACAGACCTGGCCACAAAGTATTATTGCAGAGGCGAACGAAGCGGGAATGACAGGGAGTGATTTCAAAATAGGTGTCGATCAGGCTGTTTTTTTAAGCTGGATGTTCTCTGCCCCACCTGAAGGCATAGGACTTTAATTCAAGTAATTCAAAATTCTTCTTTTTTAACATTCTAACTCCTTGACTAATGTGTGTGATGTTTCATAGTTGTTAAAGCCCGCAGTGCGCAAACACCTCCGATGTTATCAGTACTTGGGCCAATTATTTGTACTGGAGCAGTTGCCATGGCAACCGTTGTAACGAGTAATTGGCGGGTTTCGGGCTCCATATTAAGGGCCATGACATGTGACATGCTCTCTTTTAGTTTTTTTAAGTTAAATGTAATAACAGTTGACGGCGATTGCTTTCTTTTTGCGCTTATGCCTTAACTCTGATTTAATTCCGAAAAGTCGACTTCAGCGGTTGTTTGTGTGCGTGTGACGGTTCTTTGTGTTTTAACTTTTCTAAGACGAGAGTTCAAAAGAGTTTCTATTGAATAAGACAAGAATTAGTCTATGCTCGCCCATATAATATAGAAACACAAGTGAGCAGTTTTCGTAATCTACGTTTTTTGTCTCTCTTTCAGTGGTGATCTGTCAATTTCTATCCACTTCTGCAACCTCGCATTTGCACATACGTAAAAAAAAGTCTCTTAGGATTAACTTGACTCGCTGCTGTGGTCACAGGCAGAATGATCAGCGCTGTGGAACATAACCATAGCGCACACGCATTAGACATTTGAAATGAGCTGAATGGGATAAGGATTTTTTTATGTACTTTTTTTTTATTATTGTCCGTCTGCCCATTAATATATATCACCTTGATGTTAGTTTAAAATTTAAAAATATGGGAGTATCGTCCCGTTTAATAACTTTTCACTTACAAATTTCCGTGAGGGCTTGATTCACAACTCTCTATATTAAAGTGTGCAAACTACATTTTATCAATGGATCACGTAATGCTTACGTCATACATTCATTTGTTTCTAGGAAATAAAGAATTCTTCTTTTGTTTTTCAAGAAAATTGACAAATCGGTAAGTAAGTAATCGGTTGTAAGGGACGAATCAAATTTCTTAATTTGTGTCTTCCTAACAAATTTAAATTCAGCTTTTTAGGTTTTTAATAGAAGATCTAATCTGTGTACAATTCAACAAGCTATTAAGTTTTCTATGAGGTTCTAAGAAGTTCAATTGATTCCGACGAATCGTTTAACAATAATTTATCCTCAAATGTAATTGACATTACCGTTATGTAATTAATGTTAAATGTCAAATGGACTTTATGTTCAAAAATCGCAGCAAAGCTCAAGTATAGATTTCTATATATGTTTCCCTAATTCATTTACATTCGATTTTTGATTTTTAATGTAGGTTTCCAATGTCTGTACATGATAACAAACAAAATTCATTGATTTGATTGATTCGGAATCATCATCTCAGCATTGAGAGTCAATCTTTTGCTGTCTGTTCTCTATGAGTAATGTCTCCCTTTTTGTACATTCCGTGGTAAGATTTGAATTACCAAAAGTGGTAATTTACAATTAAATTAATTTACTTTTAAAAATAATAAAGATTATTTAACATCGGGGTCCTTTTTCTTTTCCTTATCAATGGTAAACAGACTTCTGACGATTTTATTAAGAAAGATACAAGATTTTTTTAATATAATAGTTATTAAAAACGAAATCTGCTGAGTACTGCTGTAAGCATAGAAAACTGGAGAGGGATTGGACGTGATTGGACACCAGGTGCGACACAACAATTTCTTTAAGACCATCTTGGAGAAGAAGAAAGAAGGCAGGAAGACCAGATCAAGGAAAAAGGTAAGGTCTTGACATACCAGGAGGTCAAGACACTGACGCAGAAGTGCACTGTATAGCGATTAATCCACATCCACAAGAGCCTGGCTTAAATTAGGGAGAGTTATTAATATTTAAGGTGGCTGGAGAAGTTCCACAGTCCGTATTACTAAGCATTTCTTTCTGTCAAATTACTACCAGAGGCAAAATCTAAAATGTTTGTTGTAACACATAATACTTCGTACGTGAAAGAAGCATTTTCTTAGACCTAAAAATCTATGCTGTCTACTTACAAATGATCACTAAACGGACGCAAACATATGCTTGTCCCAAGTTCAAGCACCTCACAAGTGTACTAAAACATATCCTGCTTGTAGAGCCTACTGATTAACGGTCCAACCAACTCTGCCTTGTCAAAAATCAGGGCTATTATAATCTGAACTCCGTTTAATAATTGAAAACTCGGAATCGGAGTTCATTCTTAGTGGTTTATGATTTCGAACCGTGATACCGTTCATATGAGAATAGACTTTGAGTTTTAAAACATAAAGACTAAAGTACATTGACAAATACAACGTCTATGAATCAGAGGTAAGATAATCTGTCAACGTCACATGTACTGTTGACATTTGGCAAAAAAATTATGACATCAAAGAGATACGATGCTGTCAATCTAGATTAAGGTTTGGTACTGGTTTTGCGTATTCTATGACACGTATAGCCAGTCACTTAATCCGATACCACCATAGAGCAAACGCGCAGAATAAAATCTTGGATAGTCTGTCATCCATGTCACTAAAGTTGACTTACTAACTTTTATAAGTCTTAAGTATTTAAAAAAACTTTTCAAACAGATATGAACACTTTATGACACTAAACGGCCTTATTTTATTACCGCGATATTTTTTTAATAATATAAATAAGTAAGTTAAGTCAATATAGCTTACTGCGCGTTTTAATAATATTTTATGTAAGAACAATTTGAATCGTCGACGTCACTTTCCGAGCGGTTTAATCCTTTGGCGTTGCGTAGAAGTGTGGGGTTTCTCTGTATTTTTTACCATGGTGAGTGTACAGAGGAGCTGTGTGGACTTGCAGCTTAGTTTCATCATCGGACGTCGATTCAGTATACGAAAAACACTGCTTTTGCAGATTTTTCCGCGGACAACCGCTATGTGGAACCTACTGAAGTACCAATTCGACCTAGTGTCTTTCAATAAATTCTTAAAAGGCATGCCACACACCCACGAGCCCTCTGGCATTGAGTGTCCATGAGCGATATCACTTAACATTAATTGAGCGTCTTGCCCGTGTACTTCCTGTAACGTAAATAAAAATAAATTTAATTTAAACGTAAATAAAGTGTGTTGTTTTATGTAACGTTGAGATATGCTGATGTCTCGAATTAAAGGAATGTGTTATTTGAAAGTATTCGCTGAATTCTTATTATTTGTAATATATACTTATTGCATAGAATTTCGTTTACTTTATTTCCCTTGGGGCAAAGTTCATGTTTATTTTAATATACAAACGCAAACATAACGACAGTATATTATACTATTGGCCGCGACGATTATTATTACGATTGCTTATGTCAGAATTGTGTTCTCTATATATGTGTAAAAGCAATGTTAATAAAAGACAATACTAAATGATCAAAAAGGTTATAGCACCGAGCCACTGATATATTTATTTTTATATTAGAACTCATAAATTTTCAAAATTGCTTCGGGAAAAAATGTCTTATAAAATGCAATTTTTAATTTGAAACATAATTGTTATAACTATGTAAATTAAAACCTTGTAAATAGTGTATATATACAATAGTTATATGTAGTTTTCATATATACAGTGATTAAATTCTATATTTAATTAAACAACTAACCTTAAAATTTAATAATTAAAATATATTATTAAAAGGAGTCCCTTTAGGAAAGGTTCTGAAGATACTGGCAGCGTTCCCAATAAAATTGTGCAGTGTCTAACTCACATTAGGTCGCAGAGCGACCAGGAGTTGATACATATGTGTAATTTTTAATAAATATAATAATATATATAACATGACCAACCTGATTTAAATTGCATTCACCATCAGGTACATAATACATCAATCTGTTAAATGTAATAATATGGTAACAAAATGAGCGTGCTCCGAAAATGGCGATAAAATCGATTCAAGGCGAAGCTACTCATTATTAAGACAACGTAAACTGTACGAAACTTGGCAAAACGCAACTCAATTAAATAGTATAGTGCGTCAGATTTTGAGAGAAAATATCTGGATATGACATATGCGAATATTATTCTTTAAATCTAAACAAAATATAGTTTGGAGTTTTTTACACCAATTTTTTTTCTTGGTATCCTATATTCTAGCTACCCTCAGTACGGTCGATTTTTCCTCCTGCTCCAGCTTTTTCCAACTTTCTCCATGGTTAACTTTTTCTATTCGCTTCGTGCTACCGCTTCTATTTCTTCTATTCACCTTTTTTTGTCTATACCCGTTTTAGATACCAGCCGGTTTTAGAAGGTTCCTGCCATTTGATCTTAATATTTAAGTTTGGTTGTTTCTTTTTATAAGTTTTGAATTTTTACACTTTTAAAAGGTTGTTTACTTTATTTGGGTTGTCTTTAAGTAATTGTTTAATGTCCTTCAAGAAATGAGCGTACCAATTCTTAAGAGCCCGTCAACGCACTCGCGAGCCATCTGGCATTGAGAGTGTCCATGGGCGGCGGTATCACTTAGCTTCAGGTGAGCCTCCTGCCAGTTCGCCCCTGTTCTATAAAAAAAGTTTAGACTTGTTCAATTCTCCAATTCATTTTTATCTTCTAATCTATATAACTATGAAATAATTATATATTTCTAGACAGTAAAACAATCAGCAGGCGTAATATGGGTAACAGACAACCACAATATTGTATTTATTCGATTATAATAAGCCATAAAACATCTATTGTCTTAAGTCTGCGTTCAAACGGTTATCGGACCTCCGCGATGGGCGAAAGCACTTAAAAAAATGACAGCGCTCCAGATCAAACGGCTCACCAATCAGATACAAGCGTGAATGCTCCAAAAATAATGAAGAATTTCTTGCAACCTCCTCGGGCCAATTTCGTGTTAGGGCTGGCAATAGCTATTGTTTGAGAGGAATATATTTTTGGATAAATATCTCATATATTCTATCATTTTCATCAAGTCCCAAAGGTCTGTAATAAGAAATACGTCCTTTATACGAAGGACACAGAGACATTCATTGCTACTCCAATCCGGGTGGTCCAAAAGCATAAATACCTTGGCTAGTTTCAGCGAAACGTTCCTTACCGGGGTTTCGAACAGACGATGTGAATGTGACAACTGACAGTGACATATGACATTTGCCATCCGTCATTTGTGTTTTACAAATCAAGGATAATTTCGTTTAAATATTGGTTTCACGATAAACCTAATAGCTTGTGTTGGTTGTAGGTTCGGTTCCCTGTGAACCAATGGACTTATAGAATAACTTTCTATTTAATATACCGCTCGAACGAAGGGAAACATCGTAAGGAAACCGACTTGCCTTAGATCCAAAAAGTCGACGGCGTGTGTCAGGCACAGGATCACCTACTTGCCTATTAGATTGACAAATGATTATGAAATAGTTTTTTTTAATAAATAAAGTAATAGTAAAAATAGTAAATAATAGAAGGGTATCGTCGATATTAATAGTGATACCAATTCCTTACTTATTCTAAAGAGATGGCCCAGGTCGTTGTCAAATATGCGAGCCGTCAATTACACTTCACTCGGCGTATCAGAGAAATCTTTGCAAAATTACACCCGCTCCTGCAAAGGGCTGTTTCTCCAAATATCTGGCGAACCTGTTCGTCGGTCGTCGACCCAGCGCCCGCGCAGGTATTTGCGCTGATTTCGGTACAAAAATCGCACTCCGTAACTTTGTTTTTATGCACCGCCATTATTATTATTAATTGGATCACTGAGTTGACCGAACGCGATCGTTAAAATGTTGCCAAGCACGAAAGTGTAAGATTTTTTGGTTCTGTATAGGTAGGATCACATATGATATGACCTGTTCATTTAATATACTATTACGTCTCTACAGGTGGTCATAGATACAAGAAATTGATAGAGACAAAACTATTAAATTTAACATCTTATAATTTGTATCTCATGTCTGAAATATATATATCATCAACGCTAGTTCAACTCGATTTCTTCGTGTTAAGGGTGCGTTCTGAACCAGTGACAAACACTTAAATGACGTTTATAATTGAAATTATGATTTAAAATAGACTTTGACCCCATCGGCTAATTAACCAATGTTCACCGTTTGCAAATATCCGCACCGTACACCAATATCGATTCTCATTTTATAACCCATATAAATCAGAAAGCTCTCACGATAAGAATTGGGCTGCATTTTGTGTGTCCAACTTGATTTAGTAGTGTAAACATGTCAATTTGTGCACTGCAGAGTTACGAGGTACGCCTTGGCGCAGTGCTAGTATACTTTATGAGGTGAATTCGATTTTGTCGGGTTATAAATTTCGAATCGACTCCACCTTTCCGCAAATGACACAGGCTATAGAAATCAGTATCGCTAAAACATTAATTTATCTCTTGTTACTATTCCAAATAATAGGCAGAAGGCTTGGTAGTAGGCATGGCTTAGTAATGTTTGTTTTCCTTTTATGTTTTGCTTTTAGACTTTTAGACTGTCTGTCTGCTGTTAGTCTCTCTACTAACAGCATACAAGCTAAACAAAACTCTATTATATAAAAATGCTGGCTAGACCGACGTGGCTAATGTAAAATCTCCATGTCAAACTTTTATTTACGATTGGATTTAATGGTGAGAAATACATATGTGTGTGTGTGTGTTTGTAAAATAAATAAAAAGTAAAGAATAATAACAATATATGTAGTTGTAAAAAACACGACAATTATCCAATAAAACTGTTTGAAAAATATTGTTTTAAGTTAAACACAAATATCTGTAAGATACGAAGTTCATGGGTCTAATTAAACAATAATATTAAATCAATCAAACAAAATCTTTAATTAAGTAATAAAATCGATAGCCCTCTTCAGTAATTTCTTATATTAACTTTCGCTTTTAGTGACATTTCTTGCTGCTTTTGCTACTCTACGGATTTTCAATTCTCGGAAAGCTTTCGGCATTCGGCCGGCGTTCGTTTATATTAACTTAATGAGTGCAAGGGACTTCACAAAAAGAGTATTTTACCAAAAACTATACAAAATTGTATCATTGCTTTATATGGCCACGCTTTGGTTATAACGAGGTAATTGTTATTTGGCGATTAAGAAATATATTTATGAACTAAATGAAGAAATTGCTATCCATTGATAAACGGGTCATATAAATTGAAGAAAAATGATGAGATATGGTTTTGAATACAGCTTTTGGCTGTAAAATCACAAGGCGTTTAGATAAAAGTTTTGTCTATTTTTATTCAAAGACATATATACCAATCATTAAAATAGGAAGAGACATCAATTAAAAAGTGAAAAATAAGACGAAAATCAAAAGTGCAATGGTCAACGCATTTAGCAAAATGCACAGATAAAACAGACTTTATGGAATGAACCACGGAAAATAAAGAGAAGAGAGCATCTTATAAAAAGTGGATAGACAATACAGAAGCGTAAGCAGGGAGTGAATGGAGAAGGAACACATGCCATGGACTGGTACTGAAGGAAGTTAGGTTATTGAGTATTACTCAATACTCAAAGACATAAAAAAATATGTAAAAATTATGAACTTTATTATAATCATATACCGATTCGAGTTATCTTATGAAACCTATATAGTCAGTTTTTGATGCAAATACAACCAATTAATGTTGTACCGGGAATGATGGCTCCAGAAAGATAAATTGAAGGTTGTCTATGTCCTTTAAAAATGTATATATTTATTAAGCCATATGCAAGTGTTAAATGTCGGAAGACTATTTTATCAGCACAAATACGCTGTGCTTTGAGAATTGTACATTAAGACTTAAACAAGACATTGTGATGAGACATTTTGAACCTTGCTCACAACCTTCGGATTAAGAATCATAAGTCACTTTAAAACAAAAATATATTTACAATTCACATTGGCCACACGCAAACCGCTCCATCATTGATATTTGCAAATTAATTATCAAGACTTGTTTCTTATGAAATGAGACTTACTGGAAAGGTTTTTATTCAATATATGTATAATGGTCACTGCGAAGTAGTCTTCATCAAGCTTGCCAAACTTCAATATTTATTTATTTAAATGCAGCCACGGCCCATGGACACTCTCCTTTAGGACATCCTTTATTAAACAACTAACATATGCACTAAATTCTGTAAGTATAGAAAGAAAGAAAAAGTAATTTATTCACTTAATGTACACTTATGAACGTCAAAAAAAATAAGAAAAGAAATATGTAGATGATTAATCTAGATAAATCTGTTAAATAGTTTCTGATACATGGAATACTACTTTTTCAGTTAACAGTACAGTTTATTTTTTAAATTATAATTTATATGGAATTCATAGATTGTGAGAGCGTTGACAAAACGAATCGCATTTCAAAGATTAGATGACTTTTGGCCAATCACAGACAAACGAAACACGGCTTTCGCTTTGTCTTTAGGTGTAGTCTCTTTCTAGCCGGGATTTACAATTTTGTTACAGCAAGGCATTAGAATTTTACATTGTGTTGCATTCGTATTTTTTTGCGTACGATAAAAAGTGTTGATATCGCGTGCGAGCTTTGGAGAATTTTAAATTTGAAATCGTTCTTGTGTGAATTTCGCGTTTTCTACAAATGTTAATATTTTATTTACGTCTAAAAACTTCTGCCGATAGCATTACATGGGTGATCGGCGAATTGCTGATACGGCGGTGGGCATGCCATACAAATATCACTTTATCATGTCTAGGTATACAAGGAATGGGCATAAAGTCTAGTTTACAATAATATTTACGGCTTCAATTGATTTTGTTGTTTTTTTCCTTTTCCTGAATTTTTAGTAAGTTTGGTTTGGTTAGGTTTGCATTTATTTTGTTTTTGTTTTTTAATTCTATATAAAAAAATCTTATTCGTATAATTATAGGTATCACATTATTGACAGCCGTAAGGCCTATTGAAATGTACGAACATATTGTGTACTGCGTGGGTAAGCTCGAATTAATAGATATATATTTAGAAATACAGTCAAACTCTGCTTTAACGACAGGGACCGCAGGGACTTATATTTGGTCGTAAAAACCGATAATCCTAACAGCCGAAGACGCTGTTATTAATAAACTAATATTCGTACAACATACGTAGAATTCCGCCGGGTTTGATTTTGGTCAATATTACCGGTATGTGGTTCTAAACGATGTCGTCCTAAAGGGTTTTGTAAATGTATAGTGTATATCTATAGTCGAAAAATGAAACCAAATATTTATAAAAAAATATATTTTATTATGAATTTTTAATAATTCAATGCCCTTAAAAAATCCAAGACATCCATTTTTGGATTATTCCAATTAATGAATCCGTCAATTTCAATTTATATACATTAAATATTCTATAATACAATTTAATTAATTAAAAAAGCCTCTTGATCCTTGACATATTGTTCGGCGAAAGTTGCGGAATTTTGTGAAAGGACATTTTTTATAAGGTTGTCCAGTTGTCTGTTATTTATTGACAACTTAAATAACATTCACTCAAATAATACCGTTTATCGTTTACAGGTTTCGTTAGTAAAAAAATGGCCTGGTTTTGGTTAGCAAATTCAATTAAGATGATCCTTCTACGATCGTACTCTTCATTTGTGAAGGTCGTGGTAGTGGCGTCGCACATTTTAATAGGACAAATGTTTCTATACAAAAAAATGTACTGTGGTGTGGCCCTCGACACCAAGGTTTAGTTGGTTTATCTGTCACAATAAATGAAAAAATGTATGATCACATTAGTGATTCTAATAGGTTATTAAAATTAAATAAAAAATCACGTTATTATAAACACAACCTAAGACAGACAGGACCGATAACTTTTCTATTGTACGGCGCTTATTACTTGAAAAAAGGGTGCTTAATATGGAATTAATAAATATGGTAATCGTATGAAAAAGTGCATGCGCAGCGATCATTACTGGATTATTGTAATTATTCAACCAGAAATTTAAAAACGGAAATTTAAATTGGTTTTTCAACGTCTGGACGTCATCGTACAGGAAGTGTATCGACGTAGCTTATTACCTATTTTTATAAAGGCTGACAACGCACTCGCGAGCTGGCCCTGAGAGCGTCCATGGTGGTACAACTTAATGGGCCTCCTGCCCGTTTGCTTTCTGTCTTATGCGCCGGCAACGCAATCGCGACCTCTCTGAAATTGAGAGATTCCATGACGGTATCATTTAACATCACATGAGTCTCTTGCCCGTTCGCCCCTGTTCTTCGATAACTAAATTATAAATTTCACTTGATTCTTAATTGAGTATATAGTTTCGTAATTATAATCAATGTTTAAATAGAACTAATGTTTCAGTCGCAACCATATTTTAATTTATATATACATATATAAGAACATAAAGTTCATCGGGGCATATATGCATGTGTCACCACAATTAATAAAGCAATATGTCATAGTTATGATGAACACAAGACCGAATGAATGGCGAATGGCGATCGACGCGAACCATTCATTACTTGAAGACGTTCTTTATTTTGTGTACTCAATGAGAAGCGAAATAACATCCTGCCCGAGTACAGACAGAAAAAAAAATTTTTCGTTCGATTCCGGGCGAAACAATAATAGTATTGGGCTGGAAAGATTGTCATCAACTTTGCCTGCCTTTTAAATTTTGTAGCCGATTTTTCATTGATATCGAAATAATCGAAAGAATTGGCGCATTTTTTTTTTGTTAAAACACGCAGACAGACAGGCAAGAGGCTCACCTCAAAATCAAATCAATTCAAAAATCATTTATTCATATAGGTACATAATGTACACTCATGAACGCCAAAAACAAAAAAGAAATATACATTAAATGAATCTAATTTTACATTTACTCATGTTAAGTAGTACCGCTACTTAACATGAGTAAATGGAATATCAGCTAATGTAAAGTGGGTGGGTGGTATACCCATGGACACTCAATTCCAGAGGGCTCGCGAATGCGTTGCCGTCCTTTTAAGAATTGGAGATGGAAAGGGTAGATGGGGTCTTCTGTTTTTTTAATATATATATATTTGAAAATATATTTGAACAACTAAATTTAAAATATTGCCGTTTTTTGTTGTTGGCTAACCTGAATTCTTCATTTTCAGATTTTTGTAATTTGATATAAATTTACCAAATATGATGAACTCGTTGCTGACGCTTCCCATGCCTTGTGGGAAACTGCGCGGGCGTCACCGCTAATTTAGTGCAAACATGCATGTGCAAATGTCTTTTTTTTATTACAAGTGCAGGCCATATTTGATAGATTTTGTTTCCCTGCAACTTCCGAATAAAGAAAAGACCTTTTTCGCAAAATCATTTTGTTTTCATCGAGACTGCGTAGGATTGTAATATGAATCACGTATACCACGAAATCAATCACACCACAAAGTCAAGCGACTTAACACAAGCCTAAAGACCTATGAACAGCAACTTAAAAAGAAATATATAAACAATAAAAAGACGCCGAGAAGACGAACGGAACGTACTACGCGAAGGCGTTTAACTAAAGGCCAAAATTCGTGTTTGAAATACCATTTCTGCTTTCTAAGCAGTATTTGCTTCTTGTTCCTTCGGTGATCATTACTGGAGGTTGGCCGTCAGTCGTGAAATGAGACCCGAGCTAGATGCAGTAACCATTCTGAACAATTCTGAAAGTCTTAATATTACGAAACCATGTTTGTTTCATTCTAACAACACGCAATTTATCCTGTATTCAATCAGTATTAATTGAAGGTTGTAGCGGTCATGGCGCAACACGTGGCCCAGGTTTGCATCCTTGTTTGATGTTCTGCATAAGTTTTTTCGTATATTAAAATATCACTAAACATTGACGTGATACCCAAATGTGTCGATGTCTTATTTTAGTTTATTGCCCATAATGTGACACAAACATGCATGAACGTCTGATTTTGTATCGTCACATACATTGGTGATTAATATTATAACTACATATTTCATTCTTTCCCGCTATTACTGATGCAGCTTAGCGAAGAACCGTTCAAAGATTAGATTGGAATTCACATTTTAATTTCCCAGTTCTATCTAGTAGGTAGATATGCAAGTTATATTATATCATGTAGTTGGGCAGCTGACCGTAAGTGTAAATTCTCAGACCATTAAATGCTTGAAAAAAATAAGTGTAGAAGAAAAAGATGAAATGGGTGGGGCACATGACAAGCGAAACAGAAAAGTGGAACAAATTAGTATTCATCCGATTAACAATAAACAGAGAAGGACGAAGAAGAAATTAGAATGTGATTAGACTAGATTAAGAAAACATACGGGTAAACAGCAGGTACATGGTATACAGTGGCAAACAGATAGACAGGAATGGCGTGAGTTGAAGGCCTTTGCCAAAAAGAGTCCACATGTCTAAAAAGAAATGATAGAAATATTCATTTGATAAATGTATCTGAAATAAAAGGATTTTGTTATTATTATTAATTTGTTCATCAAGGCCTTTCGAACACACACCGTTCTTTATTCATACAATCATTTCAATAATTCTTAAAAGGCAACACACTTGCGAGCCCTCTAGCAGTGTGAGTGTCCATGGGCGGTATCACTTTATATTAGCTGCTCCTCTTTCCCGTTTGCCTTCTATTAAATAAGAAAAAAAATTTGCAATACTGGACACTATACTTGCTGCATACAAATGCTTTTTATTATTGACTATATTAAATGTACTTTTGTCACAATATATCCAAATACTAATTCGATTCTGACTTAAAAGGTGAACTGCAATAAAAAACTAATAAATTCTAAGCTGTAAACAATATATCAACGAGAAAAAATATTATTCGATCATTGTTTATAGTCTTAAAATTATTTATTGCCAAAATTTCCTTTAAGAGGTGATCGTTAATGCAACATGGCGTGTCTGGACCACCCCGCGTTATAAATTGGATAATAATAACATTTTATAAAAAAAACCCTGATTGATTATGCGCTATGATCATTATCTCATTTAAATTTTTATGACTTCGCACGGGCAAATGTGACAGACAATTTAAACCTTTCTCTAGAGTCAGTCTATAGCATTGGTGAAACCGCATACAATTCCGTGCTGTAGATGATTGGAATTGTTTCTATATAATAATATAAAAGTTTATCGTTGAGAATTTTAAGGCGAATTGTACACAACTTTTCTCCCCGTCATCTTATCGTTAGGACAGCCATTGACGAAAAGTATTTAAATTAGAATAAACGAAATGAAATCGTTTATTTGCTAAATCGCTAATCCGCCATATATAAATAGGCATGCAGTTGTCATAATTATTTTTATAAGGTCATATAATACAAACATGCTAAGCTAAAGCCTGCAAATAGGGGTCTAGGCTATGAATATGATTTTGTCCCATTCGGTGTCGAGACCCTTGGTCCGTGGAGTCCTAGCTCGTTAAGGCTTTTTAGGGAATTATCAAATAGGTTAGTCGCCATCACATGAGAACGAAGAGCTGGCAGCTACCTCGCACAAAGAATTAGTCTAGCTATTCAAAGGGGGAACGCTGCCAATATCTTTGGAACCTTGCCTAAAGGGACTCCTTTTAATAATATATTTTAATTATTAAAATTATATACTTAAATATTTTTATATAAAAACAACATTGTATATACAAGCATTAACATTATGTCATAATAATAATAAATCTATTCACTAAACACAGAGATTACCCATGACAATTACATACTTCAGTATAAATATAGTATCGAGAACAAGGAGAGGAGGAACAAATCATAGCTGCTATTTATACTGTAATGATAACTGAATCTAGGACTTGAATTATTAATATTTCGGACACGTTTTACGTAACTTCAAAAATACGAGTTCCCTTAACTAATCATACAAGGCAAAGTGGAACTTGAAACTGAGTAAATTGTTAGCTAAGTTTTGAACGATAAACATAACCGCAGTTTGTCGCCAAACCCAGGGATTTTAATTGTAAATTTGTTTTTTGTTTCTGTATTTTATAAGGTTTTTTTATTTATTACAATGCCGCAACTTTGTTAACAAAAAAAGTTGAGAAATTGATCTATTAATTAATTTAAAAATCTACTTTTTAACTATCTGTAATGTTACAGCATTTTATTATTATTAATGTAAAAAATATAAAGAGACCAGGCATTTTAAAGTGTTTCTCGTGGCTTAGTTGCAACCAATATTTACACGCTTCGGTGAAATACCGAGGGGATATCTTAACTACTTCAAATAACTCTATCGGTGTAACATGTGCAATTTATATCCAATTTAGTTGCATCTTATTGCAGCAAGACAAAATATAGCATACAAGGGAAGCGTCAACATTGTATTCGGCCTCCCCCAGCATTATATAACAGGGTGAATTGGCCGATGTGAATGGCCCATGGCTGGAGGCGTTGTTACCGTGTCCTGCTTCGGGTGATTGCTGGTGTCACGGTGGGGTTTTTGTGGGTATGCACAGCAGCAAGTACCACGTAACCCTTCACCATGAGACAACCATACCGCGGGAAATGCGTAAGGTGAAAAAAAGGAGAAAACTTAGCACAGATGTTGATTTAATTTTTATTATCTTTTCCACTTAAAAAAATAGTATACAATATCAGATTATGACCTTAGTATATACTGAAACTTACGTTAACGTTTTAGTAAATAAGATAGACTTAAATTAGCTTTTAATCTAGATCGTAAATCAAATTCAAACACAGAAAGAAAAAATCTTAATTTAACAGTAAAATAGTGCAATTTGAAGTTTATTGAAACCGTAATTTATTTTTAAAATAATAGAAATATAGCAACAACAGTGCAGTGAGAGGTTTTGAACGCTCAAAGTTGGTAGACAAAATCTAATTACATATATGAATTATGAATAAAACAAATGCTTTATTATAAATTGTTTATGATTACTATTAACGTATAAAGTGTTGCTAAAACACTTGTGAGTCATTTTAACATACATTAAAATACAAGAAACACATGATTTAGTGTTCATTGGTAGATAACAATAGCTTGATCGAATATTCATTGAAGATTGGCGGATTTCCTTCGCTCCACGAACTTGGATGATTCGTGATCGTTATTATAATATGTAATTGTATGTACTTGTGGCTTTATCCATCTTTAATTCAGTATTAGCGTTTGAAGTACTATTTAATCATATTATTCGGTATATTCAAAAATTTAAAATGCACAATATTATTATTCATCAAGTTATGTTTTAGTAGATATTGGAGCCCCTGAACAAAGTCTAGGAAGACCCGTACATCAGGTCCAAACAGTTTTATCAAATGTATATATAAATGTTTTATACTATTGATTTAGAACACACATTCACTATGAAGGTGCGACCCAAACTAAGCCTTGGATTTCGAAACAATATACTTATTTTTAAAGAAGATGGATCACATGATGTTAAGTCATATCCCAAAGACATACCCTAACAGGGTGCTCGTTGCGTTGCTGGCTTTTTAGGAGTTGGTAGTTGTTATATTGTCAAGTTATCTGTCTAAGTACTGAAGTATGAAAAGCTCCAAAATTCTTTAAACTATGACCTCATGATATATGATTAATAATAAACAACCATAAGAATTTCCAACACATCGTTTTCTAAGTAAAGACTTTATAGCCGACCCTTATCAATTGCACTATTTATCGCTGCGTTTAGAGATAACGTGTTATTATTTATTTCCTACTTTGTGTAATCGTATATTATATAACAATTACGTATTTATCGATTGTTGGAACCGCAAGCGGACCGCACGCTCGATACGTATAAAAAATCAATAGCTGCATCGAAACAGTAACTCTCAGACACAATACAAGAATAGAATGGGGTAGAAAGCTTAACTGTAAAGTTTTGAGGTTTTCTTAAACGAGTTGAGCTGTATCAGCTTATTTTAAGATCATATCTATAGGTCCCAGTTTGTATCATCTTAAATAATATCAAAAACTGCTATATCAATTTCACAATTGAATTTTAAAATATCCTTTCGTCATATCTATTTTCCAAAATATACTTGTGATTAATTTTGTTTGAAAAAAGTTTTTTTAAAGATTTACATAAATACATTTCAAGGATAAGCCACTCACATTTTTCTTACATATGTATTAAACGCAAGCGCACTTGCCTGACGTTGATAATGCGGTATCAGTAAATCGAGGCGCCCGCGCAGGCGCCGCCCTGATAACAAAAGAATTCCTGTAATCTTTAATCTAAACACGCGATTTCTAATAATTACTTTACTATGTATCTTATCATATATTTGTAATTTTCAACGAAAGGGTTTATTAAACTTTTTCAGTAATTAACTTGAAAGTTAAGGTAATCTCAATCTAAATGTTAGTTTAGTGTACAGAGGACGTATTTTAAATAAATAAATAGATTTTCTTCAAATCTCCGAATTTAATAGGTTCTATTGAGTTTTACGTCTGCAAGTCACGAGACAAGTATTTAAGTTTCCTATTTACCTTCGTTATCTTCAAGGTTAAAATCTGGTAAGTTGTCTAAACAGCTGTTGCCCATCCAAGACTGATAACTGTTGTTAGCTTTGGTTCCCGACTTTGTCTGAGTAGAACAAAATAAGTCTTATTCGACTCGTTTCATGCTTACAATTAAAAAACCAGTTCACAATATAATTAAATAGTAATGACTTTTTCATTTCAACTTTAATTTGTTTAACAGATAGCACCCAATTTTTAATTATTAGATGTCACTAGACACTTAGACGCGTAGTTTCGCCAGTAGAAGTATTTAATTTCGCATTTACATTATTTTTATTTATTAATAAGTGCGTAGTTTATTGCAGATTCTTCGCTCTGCCTTCCTTCTTTCCTCCCCCATCTTTCTCCATCCTTACATTACTAAACCAATACGATGAGACATGACCGTCAACGTGAAAAGTCTACTGGAGCCGACTGGAATTGCAAGAGACGATGGCAAAAGACCGGACATCATAAGCCAGGTGCTGGTATGGGATACCACCTGTTCAGACACACTGGCCCCTTCCCATCTTTATGGTTCCAACAACAGAGCTGGTTCGGCTGAAAAAGCTAAAGCCTGCAAATACAAGGGTCTAGGCTTCGAATATGATTTTGTCCCATTCGGTGTCGAGACCCTTGGTCTATTGGGGGTCCTTGCGCTACAAGGCTTTTTAGGGAAATATCAAAAAGGTTAGTCGACATCACTGGAGACCGAAGAGCTGGCAGCTGCCTCGGACGAAGAATTAGTCTAGCTATTCAAAGGGGGAACGCTGCCAGTATCTTCGGAACCTAGTTTAAAGGGACTCCTTTTAATAATTTAATATAATTTATCTAGTAGATAAAAGGGCCTGGGACTAGTGCTGGGCAGGCTACTTTTACTAATTAATTTGATATTAGTTTTAAATATTGTAGAATTGTTTGATGATGTTTGATGATGTCAAAAAAAATTAAATGAGTCTAATTTTTCATTTACTGCCAGTTCTCAAATCAAGGGCGTAGAACGGAAGAGAAGAACTGGCAATAAACTTTCCGCCACTCTTTTTAATCGCCAATTTTTTTTACACAATTTTTGTAAGGAGCTGCAACCACTACACCATGTTCCATATGACATATTGAGTAATAAAGAACAAAAAAATAAATTAAAAACAAAGATTTGTCCTATATCAGCAGGAGGCATGGTGAAATAGGAGCACGAACTTACATACTCGTGAGAACAACACGCAATGGTGACGTATTCGTGTATTAACGAATTCAAGTACGACCAGTCACCACAAGTAGCACCCGTTCACGAGTATGACGCATGGCCAGCCATCGGCCCCCTCGCCATATTTTAGGGAGAGAGACAACCCGACGCATGGACGCCGCAAAGCTCTTATCAACCTAAAAGCCGATAACAATATATAATTTCATATGATTGCGCAATCGGGGCCGATATAACAGGAAACATAGAAGAACGTTGACACAGCACACAGTTTTGACTGATTCCAGCACAAATAAACATTTCAAAACAAATGTTTTATATACACACTTGAAAATGGGTTAATCATGCGGCGATAAGATAGCGATAACAAATAGTGCACCACGCTTACTTGAGACTTGAATGTTGTATGGGAAAATACATTATTTTACCTATGATTATTATGTTAATGTACTAATAAAACATTTGTTCCACGGGCACAGCACACGATAGGTGCATAAGGAAAATCACAAATTGTTTCTGAAGTGAAACTTCTGTAGGTGCATGTGGGTAATATATTTACGGAACGTCACGAAGATGTGCAGCGTTTTTGTCGAAGAAAAGGGAGCGGGCGATTGAGAACTATTGAGACAGAGATCGAGAAAAAATACACGCTATTGATTGATGTAAACAGAACGTCTTGTGCAGTAAACGCCCATTTTTAATTAATTTATATATATTATATAGTGTGTACACAGTGTACATAGAATTTAGAAATACAATTACATGGAGATAAATAGGTGATCATATACTGATACATGATGGGGCTTTTGCCTAAGTAATAATTAATTTACAAAGAAATTTCACTTCTGACATGAGTACTTTGTACGGACTCACTAGTTTTCTATTGCTCTTCCTTTAACAATCTTCAATATGAATCAATATATCATTGACATTTCTTCAATAAGGCCTTACATTTGAATAGAAAGAAACTTTTTTTAGACCTTTTTTCAAATAATAAGTTCAAACAGAAACTGCAATACACTTGTAATGATTTAGGCACACACCTTAATAAATTGTTCACAATAGTTACGATTGTATAATTAAACTACTGTTGTACATGAATAAATTATTCCGTTTCAGCATAGGAAGGGTGAAGAAGATGTTGTTTAAGACTGTTAGTGAATTATGTATTAAATATATCAATATTGATTGCATCAGGATTAGCACTCGCAAGCCTTCTTACGGTAATCATGGACACATGTTTCAGTTTTAACTGTACATGTTCTATTAAAATGAATGAGAAGTTTTCGTTTTATTTAACATTTTAATTGCGCCCTTTGATATAGTTATTACATAGAAATATTTCGCAGATTTTTGGCTATCAGTTCTCAAATGCATCACAGTACAAACTTCCTTCGGGTTTGGTAAGACGCAAAATTTAAATTTGTTTAACTAACCAAAGTCATGGTTATCGTCGCGACATTCCGTCAGGGCATAGAGGAAAATGCGTTTCCCTGTAACTGCAGTGGTATCTACCGTTATCTGTCAGATATGATAGAGCTCCCACGTCAGAATTGGGAGTACTACACACATGATCTGAAATATTATTTAAAACAAGATTCTGAAATGAACTACACTAATATTACAAAGGAAAAATTCATTGTTTGCGTTAAGAAGGCTCCAACGCTTGACCGATTTGAAAAATTAAGGAACCATTACAATCCTACATTAACTCTGATGAACGTAGGATATACAATATTTTAAAAAAAGTTTGGGATCCGTGTGAAAACTTCGTTGTGAAAAAAAAAACCCTTTATCCCGTATTTCACCGAAACTATTGACAATAGAGCAATGTGAGCAGTTTTATAGAGGACATCAATATTTACAAAAAAGTTTCTGGTGTTATATATCTAACTAAATACCCTCCTGTAAGCAGGACTTTTTTCAGCAGTGACCAATATGCCGATGAGGTATTGAATTGTACACGACAGCTAGTAGTATCACTCATAACCCGGAATTTAAAGCAATCTTCACCAAGGTTATGTATGCGAAAATTATATAAAACCCATTTGTTCAGCTTTATTTACTTGTATAGTAATTAAATTGTGCATACGTCATATGTCCTTAATCAGAGTTTTATCATTACGAAAAATGTTATCATGTTTGGACTTTGAACTTTCAGTGTGTTTAAATCTACGTTGTGACTACGCAGAGCAAATTATACTTTTTACTTTTCATAAATACCCTCTTTCTTTGCACTTTACACATCCTACAACACCAATTATAAACAACAAAAAGCTAAGTTAAAGATAGAACACATAATACAAAAAGGTGCAAAATTTTATTATTTATTATTAAATACATAATAGCGCCCTGCGCCCTGCTGAAATTCGGCTGTGCTTTTCGATGGTGTGAAAGTGAGATTATGTACGTGACGGTATGTCTGCCCAGGGACACTCTCAATACCACAGGGCTCGAGCGTGCGTTGCCGGCCTTTTTAGGAGTGGTACGCTCTTTTCTTGAAGG
Source organism: Pieris mannii (assembly GCA_028984075.1). Lineage (NCBI taxonomy): Eukaryota > Metazoa > Arthropoda > Insecta > Lepidoptera > Pieridae > Pieris > Pieris mannii. The sequence goes on along the minus strand of CM054779.1, from coordinate 11,218,734 downwards.
GCCCAAGTCGAATTGGTTCGGAAATACTTCAGTGGGCAGTTCCACAAAGTGGTGGTGCGTGGAAAAACTTGTTGCATATAATGCTGGTGATTTAGCGCTATTAATATTCTTCATACTCCTTAAGCATATTCCGCGATAGCTCAAATAAATTTACGCTATTTTGGTATTTCTAATTATTGTAATGGTGAGTTCAATGTTTATAGACACTTAGTACACCATTGAATAGAGATTTGACAGTCGATCAAGTTGTGATTTTAGGCTCTTGTATGCAACAATGGTGCATTTAAATAGATAGCTAGTTATTTCACCTTGCGCGGTTTCCCACGCCTTTTATGTTATAGACATATACGAAATGTATATGAAATTACAAATACTCTTTGTCAGTCTATCATGTGTCAAGTTTCTTGAGTTCACACCTGCGTCGATTGGTACAGTCGCTGATAGAAGTCAATGATAATCAGTAAATGTTGTCATTTATTAATAATATTATATTTTTAATAGTATTAATATCATAACTTTTTAAAGATTTTAGTGTAGTTTTAGTAAATATTTCTAGTGTACTTTTCCTCATTTGATCTTCCATTTTTATTTTTGGACACTGGAAGAAATATCTTGTTCGCGAAAAGGTCGGTCGCCTAATAACTTATGTAAGCCGTTTTTAGTGTAAATAATGTAAAAAATCTAGAGGAAGTTCGTCGGTTTTGGTCCAGATTTTTGTATTTGTTCGTTTTCTTTAACAAAGTATGTCAGCTATCTGCCTCACACATCTTCGATTTTTAGTTCTAAAAACTGATTTCCTCACCTCTGTACAAGTAAAAACCTTTGGTTCACAACTTAGGATTGAACATGACATCAGGCTTACACTACTAAGAGAAAAATAGACTGCTTCAAACGATATGAAATTTACGAATTATATTCCATAAATACTATATAATAGAGGAATATTTTAAGTTAATTTCCGTGCGAATGTACAGAGTATTCCTCACAAGGTGTAATTGATCCTCACTACCTGGTTACAAATAACAAAGGAGCTTAGCCGTTCCCAAAATTGATCCTTGTATGAGTATATTATTTATTAAATATGTATATTTCATAATCTATGTCAGTCGTTCACCTCAATATTGCCTACCCTCGTTTAGAAGAAAATTGTTATATTGATTAGGACATAGACAATTAAGTTCTTCTTACAATATTTTTAGGCATAAAAAAATAGAATTTTAATACAAGCAAAGCATAGTTTCAGGTGGGCAATCTCGTGAAGTGAAGTAAAAAGATAATAATACTCTTCGTACACTCAAGCGAATATTAACAATTATTCATTTGAATACTTGTCATGGTAGCCAGTTCCCTATAGTTTACACTCAACTGACCTATGACTCATGAGCAACCCCATATTTAGACCACACTCAAGCACCCCTGCGTAAACCTAGGTCAGTACAAAGAGTAGCCCCCTTAATTGTTTCAGTTTAAAGTTAATCCTTGCGTAAATGAGCTAACGCTGAGATTTAGAGTTTGCTAGACTGTGCTATATATAATTATTATGAGTTAAATTAAATAAATATTTTACAGATACAAAAACTTCGCTTTTAAGACTGAAGAATAATTTTGAGCTAAATTGTTACTTTCTTTTATCTTGAATCAAATCAAATAAAAAAATAAAAGATAAAGATGATTCTAGGTGATCCTTCCAGAAGGTAGTTAGTTTCGTGTGGAGAAGAATGGGAAAGAAACTCCATACTTATCCTTTTAAATATTGTAAATATTTTGTATACATTAGTTAAATAATTATATGTGAAGACAATGTACTCCTAGAATAAAGTTACTATACAGGTATATAATTGTATTGTTAATATGTTCCTCACATATATACAAATATGTATAACAATCATAATTGTCGACAGGCATACATTTTTAGTACAGGCTATTTATTGAAGAACGCTTTCGGTTCAAAGATACATACTTTATTTCACAAAGAATTACATTCACTTAGTGACAAACTTTAGAGTAGGTTACTTCTATACATCGTGTTATGAAAATAAGCTATATACAATGTATGTACAATGTTTCTTACATAAGGCTCTTCATCATCACGCCACACTTTATGGGACACGAAGAAACGGAGACAGGTGGTACTTACAGTTAGAGCTAACCGCCGCCCATGGACACCTGCAATACCAGGCTTGTGAGCCGGCCACACTAAGGGGGAAAAAACAGTGTTGCCTAGTGGCTTTCGTGTGTCAGTCACGTCTCTCACTTAAGACTCGAACGGTGAAGGAAAACATCGTAAGGAAACCCGTTTGTATTAGACCCAAATAGTAGCGTAATTGATAAATTATCACGAGACAGATGCAAAACTCTGGGCTGCAGACCTAAAAGGCTGTTATTCTGATTTATGTTACTTTCGAAGAAAATATTTTTTAATAAAACGGGGGCCAAACGGGCAGGTGGCTCACCTGGTGTTAAATGATACCGCCCTCAATGCCAGAGGGCTCGCGAGTGCGTTGCCGGCCTTTTAATAATTCGTACGTAGAGGTACGCTCTTACCTTGACCCTAAGTCGAATTGGTTTGGAAATACTTCAGTGGGCAGCTGGTTCCACAAAGTGGTGATGCGCGGCAGAAACTGCCTTGAAAAACGGCGGACGTCGAGGTGATACGGGTGGAATTTCGTATTCTGCCTCGACGTCCGATGATGAAACATAGCTGCAGTTATTAATCCGATGAACTCCTTTTAACAAACTCCATAGTAAATGCGGTAGATGATGCAGAGAGACCCTACATCTCGACGCAACGCCAAAGGATCAAGCTCGGAGAGGGATAGAAATACATATGTTATTCAAGTTTCAATTTGTGGCAAAGAAATTGCGGCTTTTATCTTTGTGTATAACAATTTCTATGTACTTCATACAAGAACTTAGAAGCAACACAGGGCACGAAGTCAGAACAATGTTACATGTTATATGAATTTCGTGATGAAACTTGCCAAATCCTTAACAGGAAATGCCCTTGATCCTTTGCCCGCACGTGACCTTGAGCCTATCGTGCGATTACGTCACCCGAACCCAACTGCGCAACTCATTTGTTATCTGTCATTTTTCCGCCCAAAATTGTAAGCCCCGGTAAGCTTCCGGTGATATACTGGGACGTATTAGTACTAAATTCGATTAAGGGTTAATGGAACGAAGATATTTATTGATTTTTAATAAGATCAGCTTCTTTTATAGTGCTATATAAAGCAACAAGAATTAAATTATTAAAAAAAAGAAAAATAAATCAGTGTGCTAGACATTTTGGATCTAATGAAAGCCGGTTTCATGTTGAATGCGCACATAAAAGAAAGTACATTAGTGCACAGCCGGGGATGAACCCACGACCTCAGGGATGAAGCCAATAGGCCAACACAAGCAGTGTTTGAAATTGGCTATTATTGATGAATTTTCCGGAGTCTTCGTTTTCTGGACAAACAAAATAAAAGGTTAAATGTAATGTTATGTTTAAATAAATTGCAGGCTTATACAGAAAAATGCCCTCAAAAGCCGTGAACGTATTAGGTAGGTGGGCTCAATTTCCGCAAATAGACTCGAATTTGGTCCGTTTTGCGTAGCTGTGAACGTATATTTATATATAAAACGTCACATCGATGTACATATTTAAATAACTGTTTTTTTCTCTTCTATTACAATAGTTCCGTCACGTATTCGTTTACGTCATTACGTTTTACTCCGTTAGAAGACTGGAGTACCGCTATTCCCCAAGGCCCATTTGGATTATTGTGCTTTTCTTCTCTTTATACGTCGCAATACTCTTTGACAATACTTAGAGAGCGTAAAATCAAGCAATTACCATCGCTGAAGTTAAGTAAACTGTAAAATGAAAACTTAATCGATTTCCTTTTCATTTAATTACAGAATTATTTTATTGTCAGTCCTCCGCCGCTTTTTTTTCCTTGAATTATCAATTGTTATTATAAATCCGTTGGGTCCTATTAAAATCTAAATAAATTTCCTAAGAGATAAGTTATTTGAAGAGGCCGGAAATGGTAGGAGTGGTCTATTGATTCTTTTAGATTACTTGCGCAAACGCTACTTTATTGATAAGGAGTTCATTTATACGAAAGGAGGGTTTTGTACCGAATTAAGATTGTTAGGTAAGAAATATGGGCACTATTCTAATACCTTCAAATATCATTTGCTTATGCGAATTACAACTATTTGAAAATATTTACAGATACTAAAACAATGATAATGTATTTCTATCTGGCAGTTTTTTTTAATGCAATATGCGTTGCCGGCCTTTTAAGATTTTGTATGCATGTCTTGAAGGTTCGGAAATATTTCAATGAGCAGCTGGTTCCACATAGTAGGGGTGTGCGGCAAAAACTGCCTTATTAACTTATACAGTAATTATATAGCCAAAGATCCACATAACCGCAAAGACGGACTTCAGACAATCCGAAAGGGCACTACCAGCAGCAACAGAACAGTTTCTCAACATATCTTTGTCCTAGGGATCGCTAAAGTATTACGTAAGCACTATAGGGGTGAGGGGGGTCGTTGATTTTCTTATATAATGTATACGTATCAGCAGTGATTATTTAGTTCTATATAATATTACCCACACATTGTATATGCTTGCAAAATGCATTTTCGAGGATTCCTACATAAATTAATACGTTTAAGTCCTATTATTTTTCAGAGCTGGGAGGGAAGGGGAAGTGGGAAAAATTGCAGTAAATCTGTTTACATAATACTTGAACAGCCCCCTAGGTGCCACAGACATTGCCTTCTGCAGAGGCTGTTTTCAGCGCTGAGGCCTCAGTCACCCACGTAGTCCGGGAATGCGTGGCTGAGCCGTCTAAAGGAAAGAAATCAGTCAGGCCCAAGCCTGCAAAGTGCCCAGAAAACTTTTGAAAGGAGTTAAGCTGGTTTTAAGACAAGAAACTTGATTATTTTTATATTCCGGATGTTTTCTTTTAAAACTAATCATTGACCAAAGTATGTTCCAACATATTTTTAATGTAATGATAAATCACCTTATCATTATCTATATATTTAGCACGAACTCTATCACATAATTATCATTTATATTTGAAACTAAATTAACAATCTTTGACATAGCAATCGTTGATTGATTACAAAGCTATATCCATTTATGTATACGTTTTCCTGAAGAATATATAATTAAACAAGTATATAGGTTTGGGTTACATACACTTCTTGCTCACCAGCAATTTATGGAACCAGCTATCATTCCAGGTATTTCCAACCCGTTACTACTATGATGAGGATCAGCGAATCTTAAAGACCGACAACGCTCTCACTAGTCTTCTAGCATTGCTGAGTTCTCCTGTACCATAAGTGGTTTAATGTATTTAATTATAAATAATCTAACAGCTTATGCTGATACATATAATAAGACAAAAGAAAAAGACAGTACAGAGTGCCAAATAGATTACAAAGATAAACATTATATGTATATTAAACAGAAAACAAGGAAGTACATTGATGGATAAAGATACATTTAAAAAAAATGAGTAAACTGAAACATACAAAACAACAAATAATACTAAGAATTTAAAACGACTACTTAAACAAAAAAAATTGATCATGAAACAGATTCAGAAATCAGAGGCCAAGACCTAAAGAGGTTGTAGGTAGCGCTACTGATTTATTTTACTTAAACAAAATGCGTAAAATTTTTTTTTATTTATTTTTTAATATACAGCTTAGCTATTAATAATAATAAGGTGTTTCATATCTAACTGACTTAGAGTTCTTCAAGACAGAGTATTTAATAAGGCTGATAAACCCTGGTGCATTGTCCAAATGTATCCCTTTACCTTGGCAATAAACGTACTCTTTTTAAGACATACTTAGTTTATCTTACAACTTAGAAGTAATTCTTGATTAATAGATGATAATATTGTGTATTAATAGAAGTGTAATCTTTAATTAATTTTATTGTTTTTTTTAATAATATTTCGACAGTGTGGCCAACAATGGTGTTATACAGTTCCACAGAGTTCTCTAGATTTTGTATGAATATTTTTAAACTCAGAATTTTGGACATGGTACTAACATTATAGGGCTTTAACGTATAAAAAAATAAATAAAAATATAATTAATTTCCCTCCAAAACTCGCTCCTAAATCTATAAATACCCAAATAACGTGGCAGAGGCATTAACAAGGTGATATCTAGTGATAAGCTGGCGACAGGCGACAAGTAATCTTCATATCAATCGATTCTGATAGACTTAATTTATAGGTAATTGGGTTAATAAGGCGATGTTTTAGAACTTTTATCATGGCCGCACCTGTTTCGTGATTGCAACGTATGCGTTGGCGCAAACAAAGAAATATTATATTTCGTACAGGAAACAAAATAGTTGTATTTATTACGATATCATTGTCATTGGTTTACGTGATATATATTATCAGGTGTATGAACTGGATGTTAGGTAGATAAGCCACACTGGAAAATAAACTTCTCGTTTACAAAACTATATATAGGATACGTTTATCTGAAATAAACAAGTATTATATTAGTTTTACATCTAGCTGCCTCAAATTATTAAACTTCTGTATATCTTATGAATAATCTTGATAGACACTCTGTCTGACACTCTTTCTTTATTCAGCAGCTCATAGTAGGGGAGATTAATATACAGGGGGATACCTTGAACCCGGCTAAGTACCTCCACCAAACATGACGCCCATATATAAGGCCGCCCGTGAAGGATACAAGATTAGATTAGTAAAAAAAATTGACCATCAGAAATTCTCGAGCGCGTCAGATTATGGTGGTGATTTGTTTATACTATGTATTTGCGTGTTGTTCTGACGAGTATGTAAGTGCGTGCTCCTATTTCACCATGCCTCCTGCTGATAGAGGACAAATCTTTGTTTTTAATTTATTTTATTATTCTTTATTACCCAAGATGTCATATGGAACATGGTGTAATGGTTGCAGCTCCTTACAAACATTATGTAAAAAAACTTGGCGATTAAAACGAGTGGCGGAGAGTTTATAGCCAGTTCTTCTCTTCCGTTCTACGCCCTTGATTTAGGAACTGGCAGTAAATGTAAAATTAGAATCATTTAATGAATATTTCTTTTTTTTGACGTTCATAAATGTATTTTATGTTACCTATATGAATGAATGATTTTTGTTTGTTTAATTTAGGTGGTTTGTACATTATTGAAAATACGTAGGCCATTGATCTACCGCGCTCGAGAACACCAATCGTTTTTTTTTTACATATTTAAAGATCTATAGCCGCTTCCACCACCGATGTAAAGGTAAATATCATCTAACATTTTTTTCTTCTTATCATCTAAGCTTTGCAACCCAATAGGTATCTACGCCGGTCGAGTAAATCCCCATTTAACATCCCCCTACTATCATGTCTGAGCAAAACTAAGACCCCCCCCCCTGCTGAGTATGATAAATTCTAAATTATAGTAGACAAATTCTGAAAATTAAAAACATTTATTTAGTTATTATAATAAAATTTAAATAAATTAATTAAATAAATAAATTAAAGATAGTTGAACGTTGAACGAACATATAAATAATATTTCTATTATTCAGAAAATAATAAACGGCGAACATCACGCTGCCCTATACCCCCCCTCCCCCCTTGTCACATCTTGTCACACTCAGCCAGACACCCCCCCCCCCCTTGTATGCGAACGTATTTTATGAACGGCCCCTTGTGGACGATGTGTATAGTTTTTAGGACGTTGAGTAACTTGACCAATCCATATGGTTGGTGAACGGCCACGTGATTATTTTGTACACTTGATAGATGCTAGATAGTTTATATTCTCAATTAGATAAGAAAAGAATTTACTTCAATACAATTGAAGGGAGGTATTTCCGTTTTATGTTACGAACTTTTGTTTATAAGTAAGATTTTGTACGGGAATGTAACTGTTTTCATTCACAAATTGATTGATCGCGAAAAGAGCAACGACCTTAAATATTACGAGTCAGCGCCGATAATTAGTCTTGTGGTGGAAATTTGGCTTCTTTAACTCAAATAATATAAGTTTTATACCACTATGCTCAAAATATATTTTTCCACGTGATTCCCGGCTAATTGTATTTGGAGTTTGTGGATTGAACGGTGCTCCTTGATCAACTACTGATGAAGAATTCATAAAAACCAAATAGCTAATACCAGAAAAATAGCATACAAACATTAAACATTTTAAATTATTACATATGGGGTTTCGTGTACCGAGATTCGTACAAACGTCTCGATACGTCAAAAACTAGCAGCGTGTGTTCTCGACAGTACAATCTCATTACATTCTTCAGACACAAATCCCGGCATGGTTCAGTCCATTAAACGCCTTGTCGTTCTGAAAGTGGTAAGAATTAGCAGCAGAGATTCAGCTATCATTCCCGTCAACCTACCCATGTCAACTTAAGAATGTATGGCTGGTGGGGGAAAATGTCCTGGAATGGAGGACAAAGATCAATCAGCGAAGCAGGCCTCCCACTGGGTGGACAGATGACATGGAGGTTGGTGGGAAGGCGTTGGAAATTTAGAGAAGAGGCATGTCTAGCAGTACATCAACTAAACCGACGCCGATGTTAAAGAAAAAAAAATTGAACATGTCGAAGTACCAGTATGGCTTACACCGCATAAGCGCGAGTCACAGGTACAGAAGGCTGATCACTTACTTGCCTATCAGAAATGATCAACAGATTCGCTAAGAGCAATGGTTGTAGGGGTTTTGTTTTCAGACACATCTGTATCACTTTAAAATGTAATTTATGAAAATGTATTTTAATAAAATAACCATTGTAATATTTTAAATGAAATCCCCTGACATTGAATTATTTAACCGTAACAATAACGCAGACTTGCTTAGGGCGATTTGACGCTTACAAGTTGCAGATTATTTTGCTATCCAACTTATAATAACATCCTGAGTACGAGGGGACGAAATGAATAAAGTTTCGTCCATTGTGGGAATGACTGTATTTTTTACATGATTTCTTTATTATTATTTTGTGTTATAGGAAGCAAACGGGCAAACTCACAATGCCAGAAGGCTCGCAAGTGCGTTGCCTTTTAAGAATTGGTACGCTCTTTGCTTGAAGGACTCTAAGTCGAAATGGGTACGGAAATACTTCAGTGGGCAGCTGGTTCAAAACGGTGCCATGCAAAAAAAAATAGACTTTTTTTTTATATAATAGGGATGCGGGACGCCCAAAAAGACAGTCGTCACAGCCCATAGACACCCATTTTAAGAAATTCTCAGTTGTGGAACGATGGATGTCGAGGTGATATTTTGTATTCTGTTTAAGAAAATTCTACTGTATTATATCCGGGTTGTGTTTGTCTCAGTAGATATTGAAGATGTACATAGCGAATAGCTATTCATGTTAAGACATATGTATATAAATATAACTATGTGTATGTGGTCCAAGGTTGAAATTTTTCTACTTAAATTGGTTTCCACATTCTTCTTGAAACTTCACCTGCGTGTATTTCCTGTATTTTGTTTTTTTTTTTGCGAATTTCAACAACTAAAATCGTTATATTTCAGTCAACATAAACCTTTCTCGGGAATTTGGAGATATGCTGTCAGATGTTTTGAATATTGACCGCGCCATAGGACAATTACATTATATATTTAAATTAATCATAACGTTGTTAAATACGCTAGTATTAAAAAAAACGGGTTGACATTTTTGAAGATATTGACATGTTCTTTACTATTATAGAATTTTTTTTTGTTCTATCATCAATCTTTTTCGCAGCGCATGCGATGAAAGATATTTTATAAGAATATCTTTTACACCTTAAGAAACATTAAAATAATTTCAGTAGGAATCTTTATTATCTTGCTATTAAAATAGCCTATATTAATTAGTGATAATGCAATAATTTTTAAAATCGGGCCGTACTTTTTGAGCCAATTCGCTACAAACATACTTACATACAAATCGTTCCGCGTTATAATAGTAAAGATAATTAACCAATGATTAACAACTAACATGAAATGAATTTCATAAATCGTAAATCGGCTATTTAACACAACTATTTATAAAACAATTTATCTTAAGTGCTTCATCTAAAAGCGGCTACTTAATTTTCCTAGCGACAACATTTTCTTGGTTTCATGTCGTAGGCGTGATCCCGTTGCCAACTAGGCCATAATGTCTGCGTTTCTATTAATAACATTCCTATACACCGCGTACATTACTGGTTATGTTTGAAATATTATACTATTGTGCATACAAAGCAAGCGTTGTATACGGAGGCGTTGAGTTAAGAAAAATTTCTCTCGAACAGTTTCTAATTATGAAGGCATTGTTTTGACTGTCACTAATTGTGCAATGTTCAATATTTTCGAGTCTAGGAGCTGATGTAGTTTTTACAAAGATAATTTTATGTGTGTGTTGAGAAAACTAGTGGTTATTTAAGACATTTAGTTAGTATACCCAATAGTTTTTTAAAGCTAATGTTTTGACATATTGTAATAGTATAAACTATCGTTTTTCACATTTGCTTGCTGATTTGACATGTAATCATTTTATCACACTTCTGTTTATAATTGTGAATGAATATAAATAAATGAAAATAGAAATAGGTTATTTATATTTTCTGAAATTCGAGGTTAACTAAATTGTTTAATATCACAGTTAATTTCTGTGAGACTGTAAGAAAAGACATTCATGGAAACAAAGAGATGGCAATATAACTTTAATCTGAACAGTAATATTAATTAATTTTTATTATTTTTATTTATGAAGCCAACAGCTATTATAAAAGTTACATAACCAAATGTGTGTATAGACAATAATATGTCTGTGTGTATATATATTTATGTGTGTTTGATCGTGTTTGTAATATGTGTGTATTTTTGTATTAAAAATTAATAAGAAAATAATTCATTATACCGGATACAAATTCTACTAATAGGGGCGTGCCAAGAAGAGTTATTTATATTGGTAATAAAACAAAAAAGAGTAGTATGTTCTCCGCCTAGGGAGTACAAAACAGGAATGTAGGGTGTCCTTCTGTGAGCAAGTAATGCTTCAGAAGGAGACAGCAGAACAAGAGAGAAAGCGCTTATAGACAGATCCAAGGGTTCAGTACTGACAAACACATACTGCGCAAACGTATTTCCACCTCAGATTAAAAAAAACAGGGGAAATCAAAACACTACTATTTTCTCGGTGTAAATAAAATATTTATTTTGTGTGTAAAACCTAGTTAATAACCGATCTCTTAGACTAATTGAAAATGGAGCAAGCCACTAATTATTTCCCGCGAATTCGAACATCTAACGAACGGTCTTTAGATCAACGTGTTTGTGTTATTACAACACTTGTGGCTTAGCGGGCGTTAACTGCGCTATTACCATCATGACGATATGCCAAATTACAAGATATTTTATTTTTAAATTAATTTGACTCGTCCGAGAAACAAAAGACTGTAGCGCCTCATTCCATATCTGAGCGTTTTTGAAGGCTATTTTTCGTGCACTACATGTGGCCACCTGAATTCGACTTAGCTAGTAAGTTTAGATCTGATTTTAGGCGCAAAATCATCATCACCTTTGCCAAGCAAGTCCTCGACTGAAATTCTTAAAACAAAAGAGAAGCACCATTGTAAATGCCAAGAAATCACATGGAATGGAATTAAGAGTGCCAAGAACTGATCAAATACCCTGTCCCCCAATTTGGTGACATAAGACTTTAAACCAAGTTAATACGACTTATGGTCCTTCAAGCGTACCAATTCTTAAAAAGCCAGCAACGCAAGCGAGCGAGCACTGAATTATCAGTGCATGGACATTAGTCCATGGGTGGCGTTAAAATCACTTAGCGTCAGGTAAGCTTATGAGCCCCTGTTCTATAAAAAACGAAATCTACAAGTTCGGTGACGTAAGTCCCTGAAAAACGATAGTAATTTGTTAGTATTTTGTAATTGTGTATAATAGAGCCTTCAGGTCATTCAGTCCACTCCACGTTGACACAAGGCAAGCTAATGGTGGGAATATCAATAGGCAGAGCTCGCCAAACAGGTGGAGCTGAGCTGTTAAGGCCCTTCAGCCAGTGACGTTCACTTTCAGAAATAAAAACGTTTAGACCACTTGAGGATCTTGCCGGTAGGTTAAAAGATCCGTACAGCATTGAAAAAAAATATTACATAATAAATTGTGATCAACATTTTCCGACAGCGTATTCGTATGTTAATAGATTGTGTGTGTGTGTGTGTGTAGAGTAATTTAAGAAAACCAGTGGCGCCATAACCTTATTAAGTCTGGGCCTCAGAATTGTGTCATGACCATTTGTCAATCTAATACGTAAAGAGGTAATCCGGTTTTTGGGTCTAAGGCATTCCCGTTTCCTTACGATGTTTTCCTTAACCGTTCGAATGTATGTTAAATGAGCATAATACAGAAAGTCCATTGGTGCACAGCCGGGAATCGAACCTCCGACCCCAGGTGAGTGGCATGTTGAAGCCATCACTCCTTAGTATACAGTTATATACTGCAGTATATTGTTACACGAGTGTAATAAATATTTCAAACGTCGCACAAAAACACAAAAAATGCATTTAAAGAGAAGTTATTATTTTGTTTGTTTCATAGTTAATCATTAAAGCTAATTATTTGCTTAAAGGAGACCGGCTATCCAAAGGTCACGTATATTACAGTATCGCGTGCGCGGGCGCATCAGAAAAATCGTACATCATTTCATAATGTTACTTTTAATTGTATAACGTAAACAACAGTAATTGCAGAAGATTAAAGTTTATTTTGTAGCTTAAAACGCGATTTGAGTTTTTATGCATGTTTGTAGATAGTATTTTCTATTTTATTTATTTAAACTTTGTATCATAAAAAAATATCAACTCTTAGGATCCAACGGGTGGCGTCATCACGAACAAGCGATCTCTTCCAGACAATTAAACCAAGTACACTTATGAGCGTCAACAGAAAAGAAGTTAAATTTGTCCTAAATTTACATTTACTACCAGTTCGCAAGTCAAGGGCGTAGAGCGGGCAAAAAGAAATTACAAGAAACTCTCCGCCACTTTTTTGATCAAAAAGTTTTGAGTCATGAAACTGTTTGAACTGGAGCAAATCAATCCCAAGGATTAGGATTATTTAAATAATTGACAAATTTATAAATAGCTTTATTCGTTAATTTACGTTTAACAAGAATTTAGAATTTATTCAGTGCATTCACTAATTTCGATGAGGAGTTTGTAGTAAACAAAAAAACTGAAAAGATGTGCATAATAAAATTTAACAAAATATGTAATAAAAATGTTATATAATTAAAAATGTTTATTTATTTATTTATTTATTAACACTTCGTTGCTAGAAAGAAACACAAATAACACAATACATATAAATTACAAAGGATGCAACGGGCGGCCTTATCGCTAACAAGCGATCTCTTCCAGGCAACCCTAATGTTATGTTATGTGTGAGCTAGAATTTTTTTGCAAAGATGCGAGAATAAACCTTAGAAGTTCTTAGGTTAAACGACGAAACGAATCAAATTTCGACCGGTCTATCCTTACTTATCTATTCCGTGGACATAACAGACGGTAATCAAAATTCAATCCCTTAACACTAAATTCTTTAACTTCTGTTTCTTTGAGCTCAAAGCAGGCGCATGACTAACAAAACGGTGGCATTTTTTCAATACAACACATTAATAATCGGACTTACAAAGATGACGCGAGCTCTGTGGAAGTACGATAGCTCAAAGATACCAACTACTTGAGCCTGTTAAACAAATTTTATAAAAACTAATAAAACTTCTGTAAAAAAAATCAATTACAGTGCGCAGTAGCCGCAATGCAGATTAACATTTTAAAATAGTACATGATTTTATTTTATTTCTGATTTGCTCTCAAATATCAAAATTACAAGGAAATTATGAAAATATGTTATAGAAAGGATATGCATATGAAAAAAACATGAACTAAAAAAGGTGCAGTGATCAGCAGATTCAACTTACTCACAATAGAGCAGCCCTTGGTATGGCAGCACAACTCACGAGGGGACTCCTTTTAAATTCTTAAAAGGCCGCCAACGCACTCGCGAGCCCTCTAGCATCGAGAGCTTCTTTGGACGGCGGTATCACTTAACATCAGGTGAGCTTTCCTGCACGTTTGCCCCCTGTTCTATAAAAAAAAATAGTCGCCTAGCAACCGTGAATACATAATTATGTAGTAATAAATAAAATAAATGCCAAAATAAACAGTTAATACAGCAAATATTCTAAACATGGCGAAAGATTTACATGGAGTTGAATATGTCCACCGAATGAATGGACAATTTTAGATTAATAAATCGTGTTAATCTTCATTTATAATCTAAATTTAAAACTGTTTCGGAAAAACACCTTTTGTATGGCAATTAAAGTTTACAATAGATTACCGAAAGAATTAAAAGATCTTCCGACTAGAGTCTTTAAAAAGCGACTTAGTGCATTACTTTTGGAAAAAATGTACTATTCAATAAATGATTATTTGTGTGAGACATTGTAATTTATACAAATTTAATAAAGTATTATATATACGATATAGATAATATAAGAATCGACTCTAACTAATAATGTAAAATGTAAATTAAGATAAATTTGCGCGCCACTGTCTGTGGCAGAATTTGCGAACGACTTACGATTGTACCCACCTTAACATTTTGCACCGTATTCTTGCAATAAATAAATTATTATTATAGCTATCAAATATTCCGCCATTTATTAAAGAATGTGACTAACAAAACGGTGGCATTTTTTCAATACAACACATTAATAATCGGACTTACAAAGATGACGCGAGCTCTGTGGAAGTACGATAGCTCAAAGATACCAACTACTTGAGCCTGTTAAACAAATTTTATAAAAACTAATAAAACTTCTGTAAAAAAAATCAATTACAGTGCGCAGTAGCCGCAATGCAGATTAACATTTTAAAATAGTACATGATTTTATTTTATTTCTGATTTGCTCTCAAATATCAAAATTACAAGGAAATTATGAAAATATGTTATAGAAAGGATATGCATATGAAAAAAACATGAACTAAAAAAGGTGCAGTGATCAGCAGATTCAACTTACTCACAATAGAGCAGCCCTTGGTATGGCAGCACAACTCACGAGGGGACTCCTTTTAAATTCTTAAAAGGCCGCCAACGCACTCGCGAGCCCTCTAGCATCGAGAGCTTCTTTGGACGGCGGTATCACTTAACATCAGGTGAGCTTTCCTGCACGTTTGCCCCCTGTTCTATAAAAAAAAATAGTCGCCTAGCAACCGTGAATACATAATTATGTAGTAATCAATAAAATAAATGCCAAAATAAACAGTTAATACAGCAAATATTCTAAACATGGCGAAAGATTTACATGGAGTTGAATATGTCCACCGAATGAATGGACAATTTTAGATTAATAAATCGTGTTAATCTTCATTTATAATCTAAATTTAAAACTGTTTCGGAAAAACACCTTTTGTATGGCAATTAAAGTTTACAATAGATTACCGAAAGAATTAAAAGATCTTCCGACTAGAGTCTTTAAAAAGCGACTTAGTGCATTACTTTTGGAAAAAATGTACTATTCAATAAATGATTATTTGTGTGAGACATTGTAATTTATACAAATTTAATAAAGTATTATATATACGATATAGATAATATAAGAATCGACTCTAACTAATAATGTAAAATGTAAATTAAGATAAATTTGCGCGCCACTCTCTGTGGCAGAATTTGCGAACGACTTACGATTGTACCCACCTTAACATTTTGCACCGTATTCTTGCAATAAATAAATTATTATTATAGCTATCAAATATTCCGCCATTTATTAAAGAATGTAGTGTAATTTCTAAATATGACACGCCAAAGTTCTAATATTACGTTCAATAATTATTCTGTTCGTGGAATACAATCCGTATCAGCGCATTTTTGCCGTCGCCAAGTAAACATTTTGTTAGCATTTATCGATCATTCACCCTTCATTCATTTACTTTGCTAATAATATGCGTTGCGTAAGATTTAAAAAGACTTGTTACCTGATACGGCTGCATTACCTCTTTATATAATTCTAGACAACCTTGGGTATGTTTTTTTTTGAGAACATGAGGCAACCGGGCAGGCTCACCTGATGATAAATGATACCATAGATACTCTAAATGTAAGATGGCTCGCGAGTGCGTTGTCACAGTCGCGAGTGAGTCGAATTGGTTCGAAATTACTTCAGTGGGCAGCTGGTTACACATAGTGGTGGTGCGTGGCAAAAATTGCTCAGTTGTGGAACGAGGCACGTCGAGGTGATACCGGTGGTGGTTAAGCCAATAAATTGTTAAGATTTCCTGCGTTTGGACAAACGATTTTTTATTATTATTATTTTTTGCCTCACAAGAAATTGCGCAAAATCCAAGTCGGGGATTGAACTGAAGACCTCAGAGATGGACATCTAACCACTAGACAAATACCACTACCCGTAATAACTTAATATTCATATGATTAACATACTAATTAAGTTTGATTTATAATTTCCATGCATCAACATGGAAAGAGTACAAAATTAATTACAGTCAATTATTTTAGTAATATAAATGTACGGGTTACATACCATTAACTATTATATAGCCCTTTAAAGTAGATAATTAAAATGGTAGTCAATGGTAGGTAATGGCCCTTTTAAGCGCAACGAACCAAAAAAATCGTTTTTTAAACGAACCAAAGAAAACACCCGTGACGGTAATAATTAAGATTAATGTATCATTAACATATTCCTTTATCTTATATAGTTATGCTACACACATGTTTCATCTAGGTGATCTATCATCATCTATATAAAAATCAATTGTCTCCTCACTCAAAGATTGACCGCCTTGAATATTTTTTAAAGAAACACAAGAAGAATTTACATAAAAAAGTTTTTATCTCGTATTCAAAAGTTAAAGTAACTGTTTACATTGAAATATTTTGATTACATGTATATTAATTTAACTGAATTATAAAACCTAAGTTTTATTAAAGAAATTGCGTTATAGTGATTATACTTTTAGCTTTTATATACGACAATTATGTTTTGTATTCAGAACATAATTAAATGTTGATTTTGATTATTTTATTTACTTTGAAGGCAGCTTGGTTGTATAAGACTTTATTTTACTTCGCTGTCAGAAATATAGAACATATATTCCAAATAGTGGCGTTTGAGGTGGACGCCAATTTGGTCTTCTTGAGGAAGTTATGTATACAATTTTTGATTGATCACTAGTAAGCTAAAATTTAATTATTAAAAAAAAAAGTAAAGTAAAATAGAATACACAACAACTACACGCAATACTCGTCGAGCGAGTTTGCTTATCTTGCCGAAGCCGCGTACAAATTATTTGAAGAAGTCTATAAGTTCAAAAAGGCATTAAAGAAGCATGTTAGTGTGAACACAATTGACTAAAATTGAGACGGCTAATGGCGACGTGTATCTCGCTCGTATATATACATATTAATATTAAGTTTCTCATGTAAATATTTTTTTTTTGTAATTAAGAATAAAGTTCTTTAAACATTATTTTAAATTTTAATATAATCTATATAATATATGTCATCAACGCGTAAATTTTTTTCTATATAAGAATTAAGCTTCCGGTGAAAAATTGTTTATTTTAATTTTAAAACAAACGACGCACGTATTACAGGAATGCTATATAGATGTGTCGATATATAGCAAGCAGTGTCACTGCATGCTTTTTAGTCTGGACCTTACATTTCTGTTTCTGTATTTAATGTTTGTATATAGACCTTTTTAATCAATGGATTATCCAATTAAGATTCATCTTTGAAGGCAGTAAAATTTCGTGCAACCGATCGGCAACAATTAAAAAAAAAGATGGAATTTCGAACTGTTTTGGCGAGCATAGCTCGACCTGAATGGACGGTTTTCCCGCGACTCGCGCAAGGGCGTCTCCTGGGAGACTCGAACCTCGGCTTGGGCCGTCGCAGGGTGGTCAATCGCCTGAAGGGCAGGACGCTGGAGTGAGTGAAGTACGCAGTAAAGGTTCCACCTTCCCCGGTGAAGGCAGTTTTTTACCCTTATCTGGTTTATGGCTACTATTATTAGTGGCCGCGCAAGCGACTTTACATTTGTTAGCTATCGTGATTGGATCATTCGGATCCGTTAGCACGTGTCGGGGGACAACAGATAAGTCAATTCAGTAGTATTTATATACTCGGCCCTCTGTCTTCTACGCCGATGAGTAGGGATGTCTACCGATTCAAATTTAACGACGTGGAATAAGTAATACCTGTATCTTATATGCCATATTAAACATAGTTTATAAGATGTGTAGCCAGCCTTAAGTTGTTACTAATTGTGAATATCATTTTATCGAATACCATAACCACCTGTCCAAACGTTGTATGCAAACACGTAAATCATTTAAACCTTTTGTAATACTTCTTCATAGACAGCCTTGAATGTCGGTTAAATAAATTTAAATTATTTGCTTTAACTATATAAAAAAATCTTTACGCTAATATTTAAATACAACTTGAATAATTTGAGCATTGTTTGCCTGGTAACTTCAGCGTGAAACTCTCATCTATGGTTCGGTTCGATGCCCCACATCAATCGTCCTTCGATGTGCATTAAACATTCGCGCGGATGCTGAAGGAAAACGCAAAGAAGCTGGCTTGCCTTAGACCCAAAAGTCGACGGCCTGTCTGGCTTATCAACTTTGACACAAATATAGATCTGTGGCCCAGACCTATACTCGTTTACAAACAGTTTCAGACGACGATTTCCTTCATGGTGCGTGCGAATATTTATATATAGAATGTGAATTGGTACACAGCTGGGATCGAATCTACAACTTCAAGGATCTAGTCGTACGCTACTATACACTGCTCACAAATTCAATATAGGAACCACGCAACGAAAACAACAACTTTAATTATTTGTTTTGACTCGCAATGAACTTTATAAAGTGCGCAATTCATTTCAATGGGGTACATTTTGTTTTGGTGTTTCTATTTTAAAGTTTAAATCAACATTTTTGTTAAATGATGGTGGAGGCTTCATTCGTAAATTATGTAAATATTTTATTATAGTTAGATATAGTAATACGGCCATTTTTGTATAGACTGTTAATTCAATAGAAATGTCGTCCATAACTAAAGTGATTTTTCGACTAAAAACGGGACATTGCTATAATATAGGTCCAATAAATAATCAATCAAAAAAAAACTTATTTATTTAGATTTTAAAAGTTATATATTTCGACAGAGTTGGCTTAAAGTTGTGAATCACAATATATATATAAAAATATAGGTGACGATTGCAAATAGGAATGAAACTTTTGGCACGTTATATACTGCTGCAAAAATTGGCGCGCGTTTTTTGAAAACAGGACAATTTTGCGTCCCACAGTTCATTTCGGGGACACCGGGACTCTTAACTGGAAGGGACAGTCCCGTTCAAAACGGGACGTCTAGTCACGTTATCCATAACTCACGTCATTTGTAGATTAAACAGCGTATGCGATATAGATATTTTCACACTTTTCGTTACAATATCGGAGCGTCAATATCCTTACGTTTTCTAAAACATTCTATCGTCTATGTTCATCAGGGATTATGTAGGATTATAATTGTGAAATCATTTTTCGATTAGAACGAGTACTTATGAAGCACAACACAAACAAACAATCAGATATTTTATCTTTATTATTATTACATCTTGTTAAAACTTCTCAGAGGCAGGCTAACTTGACCATTTTAACTTAGCAAATTTAAAGTAAATTTTTGAATGGTGGACCATTCAGATCATGCATCAAGTGCATAGACGTACATTGCACCGCATTCCTCGAGTTTGTTGACATGGGACGGAAGGGCGGGATGCGAGTGGCATACAAGCTGCGCAGACGACGGCCAGACGACGCTAGCGCCATTTTTATATTGATCACCTTCCTGTGTACTAGGGTTGACACAATAATAGGTTTTATTTAAATTAATTATAGCTGCATTTTCTTTACCTAACAATTGTTTATTAACAATAACTAAAAATAATATCTACCGAGTTCCAGCCTTACCATTAAAAAACGATCACGTCAATGATTCTGCGAGTAATATTTGTTTTACATACATCACGTTGTTAGCACGGTTTTTAGTTAGATAGTGTCACAGACGATAAACGAGTAGATCGGTTTTGATCGCAAGTTATAAGTTGAACGGAAAAAATAACATCGTTCTTTAGATCAGTTTAGTACAAATTTATCGTTTTTTTTATATAGAACAGGGGCTGACGTGGCTTTCTATTGCAAAAATATTTATAATATTAGTAGATACATATAGATAGTAGATAGAAAACAAACAATTGCACGAAAAATATAGCCAAATTTACATAATACATATTTACCTACAAAGAGGATCAAACATTTACATAAGGGAAAAAGCAATAAACATTATTGTGTTGTGTGATGTGTAAAAGTGGGGGTATGTGTGTTGGGTGTGGTCTTGATGCAGGTGATTAGGATAAGATTTATGTTTATATGACTCGACTCGAAATCATTACAATACAAATTTTAACACATTGAATGCTTAAACAATGCATACAAAGTAACAGCCGGAAACCAAAACTTTTTATGGCGAATTATTATTAAGTTAATATGAATATTTGAAAATATGTATTTATTTTATTTACTTAAAAACAACATAAAACCACAATAGCATACCAATAAATTACGAACAAAATTCACAGTAAATGTTATGCTCTAATCCCCTCCAAGTATACCCTCAAATCTGAGTATACCCCCATACGCTTCCCAAATAGGTCGCTCTCCGGTGAAAAGTCGAGAAATCTATTAACCAGCGAGAGTAACCGGGGATTGTCAGTTTGTTGACGCTGGACAGTGCGAGCCGAACGCACATCAAAAAGGTTGTATACCTATATACATATTATTATTTTTATGAAAAAAAATAACATTTTTTCGGATCTGAGTGGTCTGTTTACAGCATATTGGGTGCCGAATACTATTAATATAAATAAAAAACGAACGGGATGGACGGATCCGGGTGGGCGACACCGCTATGACCCCGTTCCACTCAGATCCGAGAAAAGAGGACTTAATGTGTTAATAGAATATAATAAGAACGTACAACCAGCACATCGCGCACCTAAAAATAGTAACAGCTTTTAAGTTCCAGGTGATTACAGCCCTAACATCTTGGTATCAATCGCCATTACATCATTGTCTCATCTTGCCGAAAGTTGCCAATGCAATGATTCTCGGCACGTAACTTGTCGGTATTCTAATACGAAGTATTTCGTGCGTATTGGCGGCCATTGTTGCAAGTGCGATAAATAAAATACTCTATGAGCACTCATTTGGTATAAAAATATCAGGGGCGCTACAACCTCTTTAGGTCTTGGCCTCAGATTTCTGAATCTGTTTCATGATCATTTTTAAATCTAATAGGCAAGTAGGTGATCAGCCTCCAGTGCCTGACGCACGTCGTCGACTTTTTGGGTCTAAGACATGTCGGTTTCCTCACGATGTTTTTATTCACCGTTCGAGCAAATGTTAAAAACGCACATAGAAAGAACCTCCATTGGTTCACAGACGGGGATCGAACCTACGACCTCAGGCATGAGAGTCGCACGCTGAAGCCACTAGGCCAACACTGCTCATTATATTGGTATTAATAGGCCTCAGTATTTTTACTAATAATAAAGGGTACTTACAAAAATTCTTTTGAATTTTAAGATGGGAGTCATTGTATGTTTAGAGATAGAACAAATTAAACACTTCAAACGATTATCAGATCTCAATGTCTTTGACGGAATTTAACAAAATAATCTAAGTTACTCGGTAGATAATGTCGTACCTATGCCAATCTATCCTTTAAAAAATATTATAATAATAGACTTGTCATACAGATACGTTTACATTTAAACACGTTTCTATTCCAATCTTCTTTCAGGTATCCCTGTGTGTACCACGGAAAAAACCTTCTTTTTCAAATATATGTGTGTAGTCGTACAAATAACGTAACTTTCTATAGAAAAAATAGTTTTCGAATCCACAGATTATCCCCTACAAATTTATAAACTAATAGAAGGTATTAACAAAACCACCTTCTCCTGAATAACATTATCATGTATTATCAACTCCCGTATTTCAGAAGGACTATACTACTCTCTTTCTGGAGACACATATTTTGAGCGTTTTTCAAGGCATTTTTTCCGGGCACCACCGTTATGTGGATCCAGCTGCCCACTGAAGGATTTCCGAACCAATTCAACTTAGGGAAAAAGCGTATTAGCTAAAAGACCGTACTAATGCCTAAAAGGCCCGCAACGCATTCGCGAGCCCTCTGGCATTTAGTGTCCATGGGTATAAAAACAAAAAAAGAAATGTTTGTATTTATCTAGTACACAATTTAACGAATTCGGTACGTTAATGCTCAGTTGGAGTTGAAATACACGAATACGTATACGGCCCTTTGTTAATTGGTTTTCCCATATCAATGACAGTTTCCCAGGCAGTCTAAACGTTCAATAATAAAATGTTATGTTTTTCCTATTATCTACTCGCTATTTATTGGTTTCATAAGGCCTCGTTTAAAATAAATCCACGGTCTCTCTACTCCAAAAGTAAGAAAAACTTGGAGAAATATATTTGAGCCGTTAATTATTGTTATGAATGCCCATTAACAGATTTTTTTTTATTTTACGACCATTTATTTACAAAAAAACGAATTTCCTACATATACATAAATGTATTCACATAATTAATTTAAATATATTTTTTTTTCAAAAACATTCAGTTCCACAACTTTGCCGAACAAAAATATCGCAAATGTTTCTGGTGTGAACATGTCGTTATTGGCAAAAACAATGCTTTTAGAGTTCCCATAGACAACCTCCCACGGCCTCTGACTAAAACGGTGACTCTCTTGGCCAATAGGTTAGGGTCAGAGTTGACAGTTGACACTTGTTGACGGCCACGATGGACAATTTGATCGCAATTATGTCACATTTTGGTGGGAGCGCTTTCATTTGTTTTATAAAGCCATAGTTTGAAGTTTAGACCTGGTTTCACAATGTACCCCTTTTAGATACATAATAATAACATCTATGTCAGAAACAAAAATGTGTTCCTGCTTTGTAATTATTATTATTTTTTAATAAGAGATCATTTTACAAACAGTTTTACTTTTGAGTTTTATACAAAAATGCAAAAACTTTTCATTTTTATAAAAACGTTATTTAGAGCAATTACACAATATTGGGATAAGTATTTTCTATAGAACTCCTTGACTTGTTTCAGGTATCGAGGAATATGGTTAAAATGAATATTAAGATTAATCACAGCGCAAAATTACCTGCATACACAGCTTCACGTACCCTCACTTTTACGGTATCATACAACACATCTAAATTAGGTATTACTTACTTAAATGTATTGAATAATTTTTATTGCATTTTCCCTTTGGTAAATGTTTGAACCATTTTTTAAATGAATTCCATATTTGGCTATATTTTTAGTGTGATCTATTTATAATTTTTGTTAGCTATATTATTACGAAAAGACAGTTTGTATATCTTAGTTAAATGTATTTAATAATTTTGTATATATTTTGTACCAGACAACAAAATCAACATTTTATTGAAATTACTATACAATCATAATATTGTACGTAGATGATGACGTACATATATAGATGAAGTAGCGGGCATCAGGCAGCTTTTAACAACCTTACGTTGGCAAGGGCCAGTCAAATTGAACGCTAAACACACATGTAAACATTACCAACCTCGTCTGCGAATGACCTCGGCTCCGCCATCAAAAATATATTTATATCGAATGGTCACACATTAAATACATTGGATAAAACACATACAACGTGCGCCCCGTATAAATCGAAAAAAGTGACTTAAAATTCATTTCCTAGTACTTTCTAAAGCTCTCTTTAAAAGGGGTGTATTGAAAGGAAAGATTAGAATACACATAATGACCCTAATCCAAACGTGTAGTGACAAATTGCTGTCCCCCGTTCATGCATTTTTAATGGTGTTTTATGTGTTACAGTTGCGGATTATACCTTTCTTCCGGGTCTTCCAGTAGGGTTGCCAGATTTTCAGTCTATACAAGGCAAATGCTTACGCAACGCAAAATAATACGGGAATTTAGTTTTTTACCAGGGACAATTAAAAAATAAAATTATATAAAAAGATTTTTAGGATAATCTTCCGAGGTGCACACAAATTTTTATTTGATTTAACATTTTTATCAACATAATTAGAATCGGTCTTTCTACTTATTGAATAGGCTGAATCAGAATTTAAGCTGGATAGGGTTTGAGGGATACCAAAAACGTTAATTCGTGTGCGTCAGCAATGATTCCAACGTTATTCAATTTTAATGTTTAAAGATTATATAATGAAAAAATGGTTCAAATGCGAGATAGATACAGCCACGCCGGGACATTTTAAACTAAGCCTAAAATACGAGACGTCCCGGGAAATAACTAACCAGTAGTTATGTCTACTACCGTCGTAAATTCTTTGTTCTTTAACGGATGTTTTATTTAGATAACACGGCGTTAAAGCGGTCATATTCGGCGTATATCAAATTCATAGTGTGGGAGAGTATTAAGAATAGTGTTTCTCGACGTTTGGGACCAATGCCCCACAGGGGGACAATAATATTATTGTAAAGGGTGGCTTTTCGAAAATAATTAAAATTATTTGGAATTTCAAGTTAAATTTTGCATAACATTTTGAAAATTTACTTTTTGTGTTTCGTTAACAATTCCCTGGTAATTTCTTTCTAAAACCTATAATTTAAATTTCTTAAGTAACAATATATTAATATAAAAATTATTAATATTAATAATTTTTATATTATATTATGTTACATATTGGTTTGCATAAGAGTTTTAGAAAGGACCATTTAACAATAATAAACAATTTTTCTTACTAATTTACACAAACGTCGCTGATTGTGCGGTTTTTTATAATGATTTATAATAATTTTAATTAGAATTATTTGCAAATAACGATTTCTTTACTCATTTATTATTATTACGGCACTCTTCTGTCACCGATAGAAACAATAACTATTTAATTTGAGACAACATTTGATAATTTGTTAACATCGTTATAGAAATCCGCTGTTTATCTTCTTTTTAAGATTTATATCAAGAAAAGTAACTTAGTTGTATCATAATATATCCGCTTATGATTACACCAATTATTTATTTATCTAAGTACAACGTATAGTCCTGTATAATATGTTACAGACAATTTGTTCTAAAATACTACACATATATACTAAACATGAATTTTACAAAAAAATTGTCACTTCCAATTTTTACTAGTATTTTTTGCTGAACAATGCGGATTAGGCAATAATGTTTTTTTTTAATCGATCAGCCCACTATCGTATATATTAAGCTCTCGAAGGATTCGGATGAGTGGTGCCCAAATTAACATTTCAATATTTATAATATTTTTTTTTTGTAAAAAATATCTGTCACATTTCGCGTATTAATAATAATTTAGATTTGCATATTTTCTTCATTGATAAGACACAGTTTGCATATAAGAAAATATTTTTTTTTAACTCATAATATGAAAGTGAGTTTATAAGAGTAATACTATAATAACCCATTGGTCAATTCACACAAATAACAGAAGCACAGAAAGCTTCCAACAGGGTTAATCCTGTATTTTTTTTATATAAAGCATTGCTAAGGTATCATTCAACTTTCCCTTTGTAAGTCTTACAAATGAATATTGTCTTAAGGATTAAGAAAACTTTAATATTACAATAGAATAATTTGTACTTACATATCTACAAAATATTGTTAAATAACTTAAACTTTTATGGCTCGACATCTATCAAAGACAATAGATGAAGAACAATAAAAAAGTATTATATTCACGTAAGCCCACAGATCCTACAATGGTTTTCTAATACCTAGCGATTCGTAGCAATGTCTTGCTCTGTCTTTGTCGGTAATAACGGTTACTGTCAGGTAAAAATTGGTGCTTTTCGTAGTGCGACTATTTTTTTTTTGAATACGTAAATTAATGGATGTAGACTTTCGGATCCTAATGATTCTAGTAATAAGTGTTTTAGTATTAAAAACTATTATACAACGACTACTAATAATTAATAGTACATTTGAGTACAAGTTAGCAAGTAAAAAAAAAATACGTTTATTTTGGGACGTAAGATCATCAAGGTATCACTTATTCCACATCATTAAATTCGAACGTGTAGGCATCCCTACTCATTTAAATATAATTTTTAGTATTTATTTAAATATAATTTTTTGATAGTAACAACATTGAAATGAAATTTTAAAATCAAATACTTCCGAAAATCATCGCGATTGTAATATAATATAACTCTTGCATTGTTACTGTTACCAGATACCCGCCCAGTTTTAAACATCTAAATTGAACATTATTTTCACCCCAGAACAAATTAGTTCATTTGAACACGAAATATTTGTTCTGGGGTAAAACCTTGCCTGGCAACAGATAAACAAGAAAAAAATGTATAAAGAGAAATACCCCATTGCTATTTCACATAAGTTGTATACATACAATTTAAGAATACATATACATTCATATATATTTTCCTTTACTCTTATAAAGCAAAAATTAATATGATTCCTATAGTTGATTTTTTTCATTAGTAATCTTACCAAAAGAGGTTTTAATTACAATAAACACTGCTGAAAATATGCCCTAATATTTTCTATATAAAAAAACTTGTCAAAACGCATCAAGAAGTCATATGTCAAAAAAGTGACAAAATTATTTTTGTTAACTAGGCGGGAAACGATAGGATTATAACGGGTTTTTAATATCCCTTTTAAACATCAGGACGATTAAAGAATCGTATTGTTAACGATTTAAGTTATAAATTTGGTGAGTTATTTGCATTTCTTCCTGACACGTAGATTGTTTGACATCTTTAGCTAGTTACTCGGAAGTGGGTGCTTCCCGCGTATCTATTTTTTGTAGGGCAAAGGGTTGTATGAATGGGAAATTAATTGAAGGGTCCTTTCACTGAGTTTGGGGCGAGCTTAATCTAATTTTTCTACGGTTTGAAACGGCTGCGGCGCACAGGAAGCGATTTCACAATACCTACTTTAAGTCTAAGATCATGTTACGCAATATTGTGCAGATTGCACAAAAATTGCAGTATTATTGTAAAACAATAGGCAACGAGGTGTAATAATGAAAATATTGTTTTTACTTACATAGCACATATTTACACAATGAACTTAAAATTACAATAACTTACTAATTATGATATTTAAATAAAAAATATTACTTTTAAAGTAGCTTGGTAACCCTCATATGAATGTATATTCTTAAGCCATATTTCCAAACCTGAAATTTTATTTGCGGGGAAACAAGGCAAGGAATGCTGAGTCGTTGAACCATATGGCGGGAAAGATGGAGTATGCATAGATTAAATTTAATTTTGTTCCGTTGTCATTTTTTTTAAAAGTATAACATTAATGTTAATAAACAATTACATGCTGTTTATAAATTATGTAGACGTAATTTTAAATACTTTTTACTATGTTATTATATATTGTATTACATTTTATGTAATGTAGATATTGTAAGCATATTTAAACGGTTTAATACATCTTACATTACGGTAAAACCCTAGTGTCATGAATTCATTTATAAGAAACAATGCGTGTATAACATATATTATATTATATTGTACATTATACATAATTCAATTAACTCACTTATTTGGGGAATAAACAAAGAAACAAACTAATACATAATTATTAATTTTTAACGCTCCTCTATCCGGCGACCTGATTGCTGTCTCAATTCGTATTATAGGTACAGTCTGATATTATGTGATTAGGCAATTGATAAGAACACAACTAAAAATATATTATACTATATAATATTAGTATTCTCATTAGTAATACTCGTATGAAGTCATTGTACAGACGTATTCACCGAGTACTCAAGTTAAAATACCCACGACCCAATGGCCAACAGGCATTAAAAGTTATGTCCTAATTGTTTTCGCAGACGTAAAGCAATAACGACTTGCAATTCGTCAGAATGGCTAAGGTATTTCTCGTTCGCCTCGTAGCCCATAAGTCGAACATACCCGTACCTTAGGAATGTCGACGGACTAGGTTCAATATAGCCGACGGTAAAAAAGAAAAGCGACATACTCCTTCACCGAGAGCCGACGGCCAAGTGACGCTACCTAGCTCGATTTTCCACCCACAGAAACCGCCTCTGCCGACTTCGCACACATCTATATTCTATATGTCCGACGAAAGCCACTGCGCTGATTTCCTTCCTCAAGTATCCCCCCGCAGCGACAGACGCCGGATATTTTGTTAGATATCTTCGTTATATTCTGCGTTTTTGTCAAAATATTAGTTGCCCTGGCTAGGACGATGTTTGATAGTGTAGTTGTTGGTTGGTGAAGTTTGAGATGGCACGTATTTTCAGTGAATTTCGTGAATGGCATCGAATTAGCCGGCGGCGCGGGGCCGGCACGGGCTGAGGGGAGGAGGGCGAGCGCCGCGCCGGCGGCCGGTACTCGGTCGGGTACGCTACTCGTTCCCGCTCGCAACTTCGCGCTCAGTTAGTCGTGTCTACGGCGTCACACGAAAAGCACGCGCGGCTCTCCTCAGAACCGGCATCCGAATAATGTTTCAGTGTTTGACAAACTCAATCGGAGGTCTCGGAAGAAGTACCGTCTTTAATTTACACTGTACCAATCGCATATTCTCAGTGAGTGTAACGCAGTGTGTACGAAAAAAACTTTGTCGAAGATTCTGAAGAATCTTGTGTAAAATTGTGTAATTTGCCGGTAGCAGCCGGATTGCACAAAAACTTAGGTAAGTGTCACTTACATATCTATTTATATGTATTGTCAAAGTGATTATTAGGTCAATAAAGTGTATTTTATGCGCCAGAAGTATGTATTAATGGTCCATACAAGTACCTACCGGGGCGTTGTCGATATCAAGCCGAGGCTTGGTTCGGAATTTCTGCGAATTACTGGCGCACAAATTCCTTGCAATGTTACGTATTTGGTACCTACTTAGTTACTAATAAGTTTCTTACCATATTTCATTTCAATAAATTTGTCTAAAATTACAAATATTGAAATATATATTTTTTTTACACTAATTTAAAAGGTAGATATTAAGACTTTTAGCCACCTACCTAAATAACAAAATAAATTATAATTTTTATATTATATTTTTTTTTATAAAAAAATAAATATCGATTTCAGTACAAGCTCGATATCGTTGTTGCATTTATATTGTGAAATTTTGAAGTTGTAAGATAATAATATGCATTATTATCATAGTATAAAATTGACTAATTAAATACAATAATATTAATATAACAGAAAAATTATACAATATTACCAATTTAAATCACTAATATCGTGTTTAATTTTTTTTCTTTATGATCGCAGGAATGTCGCATTAAAAATAAATATAATAACTGTGAAAAATTAGTTCGGAATTCTTGACTTCGATTTGGGATGTTTAGACGAATAGCATAATAGCTCACTATTTTATGTAGGTAAATTTATATTTTACCAAAAAATACCTATAGTAATAAATCAGATTTTAGTGTATTTTTAATATAAATCTTTAGACCTGTATTTTTCACCAAAAATGACTATAAAACAATAAATGACATATTACACAATTGCATGTACTACTTATTATGTCGAGTTATGAACAATATAGCGGGAAAATGAACGTTTGCCAGTATTGGTAAACAATAACTTCGCGCCATTTGAGTTTGTAAACAGCCTCTTTCTAAAGCTTTTACCTGACGCTATCACTTCGTGGTATCGTCAGGTAGGAAATAGAAAAAATGATTTGCTAAATGTTGGTACAGTTATTATTATTAGAATTGCTGGGATGTTCAAGGACATGCACCCTTTAAAAACGTTTGTTTCCCCGTCCAGACTTCAGTCTTGTTAATGTCTTTGTTGTGGACACTTGTCAAAAAGCTTAAGTGTTTGTAAATATTAAGGCCAACAACCTAGGGTTTTAATTTCAATTTCGAATACAACTGAATAGTTTCTTATTATTAAGGTGCGTTACCGGATGATTTAAATTAATTTTACGATTTTAAATAAACAAGTGAAAGTGGACTAATTTTTTTGTTTTGTTTTGTTCTAGGCGGTGTGCGTGGACTGATCGCGCGCATCGATCTGTGATAAGAGGGCCCTGTGATATCGACGAGTTCGTCTTAGCTTTAAAACTAGATAGTAATTAGATATACTTTGAAAATGTCGCCACCACTTGACATACTCCAGTTGGACGTTTGGGGGGAATACGAGCCCTTGGATGACATTACCTTATCAGCGACTTCAGAATTCTGGTCACAAGTGGAATACGAAACGGAGAGAATAGACACCGATTCGACGTTTAGCTTGATGCAAGAAAATGAAGTCGATTGGAGGGTAGCAGAGACACCTGAGGAACACAAAGACAATATTGTACATCACGATTGCATGTGGGCAGGCTACTGTATAGACACAGGATTGCCGAACACATTTGTCCCGACGGACTTGAGAGTGGCTGCTCCTGGAGAGAGCGTGCTACGCCGGGATCGGGATATGTCACCTCCCCGACCAGACACTCCACCGACCTTGGACGGAGATGAGCACCCTCCGTTCCGTCATGTTGTGGATGTCACTAGCACAGCTTTAAGGCTGTTGAGGGATACCAGAGCCGTGGCAGCAGACCATTCGTACACGGCGCGTCAACACTTCGAGTGCCTTGGCGTTCAGACACCATCTGACTCGGGAGAATCAGGTTAGTACAATCGTTTAGTTTACGAGAACGTTGTCAAAATAATAATTGGTTTTTAATTATCAGTCGCGTATCGTGTAAAAAATATAACATAATTGAAATTTGAATTTTAAATTAATGTCACAATGAATGTCGAAGTAATGTAACGTGTACATCGGTTAATTGGCTAAATATTTTGTTTTTATTTTCGATAAGGTTTTCGATCGTTTTTTGTTATGTATAGTTAGTAATTTAATGTACACCCTTATATGTTTCGTTAACTTAAAGGAAGCACAATTGCATTTGTAAATTTCAAGTTAGAAACTGGTTCCTAAAAAGTTGCGAAGTGGATTAGTCTTTCGGGTATTTTAATTAGAACTTGAAGAAATGTACAAGATGGGCCCGGGTCGTAGGACGCAGGCGTCGCGGTAGCGCGGGAAACTGCGTATCGACCGGCACCCCCCGGCTCTGTCTAGACGCACCCGATTCCGGAACCTTCTACTTCGACCTTGAACGTCCCAACCTTCCCTAATATCCCTGAAGTGGTAACGAATTACCAGATACCGGCTAAACGTTCTAAAGGATAGAAGGTCGCTGGTGCGTCGACCGAATCCTGACATTGAATCCTCCCGAAGTGCAGGGTTAACAGCCGAACCGTCGCGACGCTCATTAAATAATAAATGTTCCCCAAAGTTCATGCGCCATTCTATATTAGGAATGATTAGGAATTAGAAATCAAACTGATGTTCAATTAAGCATTGTTCGCTCCGCTTCATTCTTCGATGAAAGTTTTGATCTCAAACTGAAAACTAGCGCAGCCGATGCTCAAGATGGTTTCTCTCCAATTAATTACTTTTCAAATTAGATTTGCACGGCATCTTATTTGAATGAATAATTGATATGTCTGCTTAGGTAACACAACGTTTTACAAGTCAATCCGAGGACTGGATAAAGTGGAATCAATAGGCAAATGTCGAATCAATGTCATATAAATATTTCATTTTAAGCACAAGTACTAACTTTGTGTGTTATCACAGCTAATAACGATCGTCGATAAGAGTATGTAAGAAGGTCGCGATGGGCATGTGTTCAAAACGCACTGTTTATGTTGCTCTGTATTTGTTATAAATTGTTTGCGTAGGCAAGGTTAATAATATACTTCGCCGATAGCCTGGATTGTCTAGTCCGTTAGTCCCATAAGAATGCAACGGCATGAAATGGAATCTCATTGAAGTGGAGCTGGCTCCCCGTTCGACCGGTTTCAACTGAGTACCTAAAGCACGACAATTTTATATATCGTCTATCTATATGTGTTTTAACATCGGTGTTTATTTATTCTTAGGGAGCTAACTTTCATAAGCGCGGGAAGTTTGACGCATGCTCAGTTTTATCGCAGCACGCGAGCGGACTGTCAGAGCTGTCACATTTTCGCGCCAATTTACCGTGTAACGTAACTATGTCATTGTAATATATTTTTACGGTTGTACTATGAACGTGTAGCAACGTTTTGTATAATAAATCATGTTTACTATCAAAAGCAGTCTAGCGCTTCGGACTTGTAATAACAATTTTATGTATTTTTTATTGGAATCTGTAGAACGAGTAGAGATTTCGAAATTTCCCGCCGCGGTCTATTATAGGTTAACCTAATAAACTACATTGATAAGCGGAACGCTAGGTGCTTTTGACCTGCGTATTATCTTGACAGATTGCTCTAGCAAACATTGTTTATTGCATTCGAATTCTCGCGTCTTATGTAGGGTAACTTGGCGATGGTAACTCGCATTGTAGGTTCCTTTTCAGAGCAGATCCGGTTTTGTTTGTCGAAAAAATCGTATCCGTCTGACCGGTGCGCATTCCAGTCTCGCTGATATTGGTTTTAGGCGCGAAATGTTAGCACTTTTAATTTTGATTAGAGCGAGCGCACATACTAAAAAATTCGAACGGACGCGACGATCTCCATAGCAACAGTATTTATTCGTTTCCGCAATAAACCGGTACTTCGTAAAATCGGTTCTGGTTTTTTATATAAAACCTTCAATGTTAAAATCTATTTCGTAAAGTGACCCCAATATAGGTAGGTTTTGCTGGCCCAAGCTAGACGATACAAACCAGTAATATGTAGGTATGGTCTAGATTCTAGATTAGCTTTTATTTATTCCTTCTTGACACACATGCCACGCATTAACAGAGTTTCGTAATGCCTATAAAATTAGTTAATCACTCGCAAAGGTTACTTGAATGTAATAACTTCTAAACAAACTAAGTGGAATATAAAAGGATATATGTTATCTAAAATATGATAAATGATATTAAAATTTAATAGGTCAAAGAATTTGTTACATAATATTTCATTATTTAGAACAAAGCATTTAAATCAATTTATTTAAATAATAAAACTTTTATTGCGTTTATTGCGTTTATTCACCACGCCGTAATATATTACTCGGAGATGTTGCGACCTTGTGGCTTATCGGAAATATTTTTAAACAATTGCGCTAAAAGATACGATTTATTTTTTAAAGTATGTCGAATACTGGGTCAGTAGGTATGTGAGATAGTACACGAACATAACGCGTGTTCGAATTGCAAGAATTCCGAATTTTTATTACCGTTGCAGCTATTCCACGAAACAAAAATATATGTTTCAATTATCCCTGTACATTTACAACAAGAAGATTAAATAATTTTGTTTCTTTGTCCTTCAAGAAAAGAGCGTACCAATTCTTAAAAGGCCGGCAACGCACTCGCGAGCCCTCTGGCATTGAGTCTGGCCGTTTGTTCTATAAAAAAAACTCTTATAAATTTTTTAGACCATCAATACAATAGAAGTAGATTAAAATACCTTATCATAGAACATTTAATACAGAAGTCGATATAAGCGCCTCGGCGGCCCCCGTGCGGCCTTCGGAACTACAATATCGATAAAAAATAAATACGTGTCACAGTAACATAAATTTGTATTGTCTTATCACGAAAAAGTCTTAACCGAATAGCTGTGATAACGCTATGGCAACAAGATAATTTAGTCACCTTGATCTCGGTGTATTAATTATTTAAATAATCCTATTACAGAAATTAATTTCAACCAATGATAGTATTGTTAATGTTTTCTTATAGCTAAACGTTATTCGCCTGCGGATATGTAATTCTCTTGGGTAAAGGACTCCATACCAATCGTCTGCCAGTCTTTTCTTATAATTCTGTTAGGTCATCCGCTCATCGACTTTTACAATAGACATTAGATAAGCATCATTTTAAAATTCATTAATACAATGTCGTAAGTTAAATTCAATAGGCATACGCAATGTTAATCGGGAATTGATTAATTACTTACATTAGTAATTTTCCTAAACCTCGAATTTGCGTAATAATATATGTATACTGAATATTTTAATGCGATGACGGCCTTGATACGAAACTTTAAAACTCCAGACATCGGTAAAGAAAATGCGCTGGTTCACACGGTGATAAGGCTGTGTTGAATATATTGACACCAGTTTATAAATCGACGGGTGTGGCGGTTAGATACAGAAAATTTGTGACGCAACGCAACCGGTTTCCCAAACAACTCCGGAAACCCCTCATTGGTGCGGTCTCAGTGGTACTCTTGACCTCGTTGACATTTAGATAGGTCACTACTGTGTTTTGTATTCTAATTAATTGCATCCACATCCTAATTATACAGTCGATATCCCAGTAATTAAGAGAACTTATAAAAAAGAGCTTAAAAGTGCTTAAAGTCTTGGAAACTTTAATTTTGTATTTCATATAGTCAAAGATTTTTCATGTAGGTAACACAATGTACACTTACATACGTTAAAAAAAGAAATATGCATGGAATGTTTCTAATTTTACATTTAATATCAGTTCTCGAGGGCGTAGAACGGCAGAGAAGAACTGGCAACAAACTCTCCACCACTCTTTAATCGCCAATAATTATAATATAATTTAATATAATAACTACAGCCGTTTGTGCGGAACGAATTTTCCACTGTGCGTAATATGGGCATAACCAAAAATCTTTGCACGCGCGTGTACGTCCATGAACTTCGGCACAACTCGCCAAGGCCGTAAGCCCGATCGATCCGCCATAACGCTGCTATAAATTACAACTGTCAAATTTAGAAGGCATCCAGCTGTAAAGTACTCACTACGGCCGATATGACCGACTTCTGTCGGTTGTGTAATATTCTAAAAATATAGGCCGGTAGCATTTAAACGTATAGCGTCAAAGAATAATCAAATATATGAGCGACACATGACAAGTGATGAGAACGCCCCAAACGTGTTAAGTAAAGTTTAAAGTAAATTTAAGTAAAGCTGTTTTATAACGTTGAATTGAGGTAAGCTGTTTCCGGTTGACGGTTGAGCAATAAGAAAGCACTATTAAAAATTATAAGCAACTTATAATAGAACGAGTACGCTATCGAAGCTAATTAGCATTTCTATACAACCTAAGACAATGTACAGGCTGTTTCAAAAAGAATAAGATTTTAAATAATTTGATTTGCCAATATATCAGAAAAACATTCGTATGCGGATACTGCAACAAAAAATTGTGTTTGATGATTTCGATAACGCCAAGTCATCAAAGTCGTTCGCAGTGGACGTCCATTAAGGATTAAGCATCTGAGGCAATGATTGCTTTTTATGAGAATGAATGGATGGAGGCGGCTGTATCAAACAACCTGTATAGGATAGCGTGAGCCGCGAGCGCGTCATGATAATTTTTAATTATCACGCTCAAATGCCAGTGAACTTGGCCTCGGATTGTAGCCAGCGGAGCATGAGGCCCCAGACATAGCAGGTCACACCTAACGACATCGTTTTAACTATTGCATTCCTTTTCAAACTTAGAATACATTTGTGGAAACAATTCCACTCATCGGTAATCCTCTCGGAATTATTGAAATTCGTAAAACATTTAATTACTTCCATCTCGAGAAATCTCACAAGTGTTCACAAACGTTAATTAAAAACAGACAATCCGAGTACGCAGACAATTACTGAAGTCTAAAACAGAGAGAGCTTTCAAAACGGTCTCCCCTAATGTAGGTGAATTTAAGTGTTGTGCTTTAAGCTTGAAATTATTTTAATAACGAATTAACGATCCTCCATAAGACCGCAAATTTTCGACAAGCTTTCCTTCCTTATAATTGGGATAACATTGTTGAAACACTTTGTGAACTGCGCCATGAATAAGGAAGTTGTGCCGGTGAAGCGGCCATATTGAATAAACCTGTTATTACACGTATAGTTTCGAACCGCGAATTCAATACGTCTAGACTTTAAGATTAACTGTGCAAGTCTATGAGTCATTGTGTTCTCACGTTAAGTCCTAGTGCCTAGAAATTATGACTAATCTATGAAGTGGAAGATAGTATTACACATGTAAATTTACTAACAACAATGCAATCAAATAGGTAATCTAGTTTTGCAACGTCTAAATATCCGTATATCGTCTCTAATACCGTCGATAGGTATAATAGATATTCACTCGAGCGGGGAGATCACCAGTCTACTGGCCACAATAAAGCCGTATCGCTTACACGGCCTGTAACAATACTCTCGGCGACCGTTAATCGTAATGGCGCCAGGGGAAAAGAGAAAATTGTCACGTGAAAACCGAGCCTCTCACAATGGATCCTTCACGCCTACGTTTAGACGTCACGCGAGCTGTGTTTGACGACAGGCGCCTGAAGGATAAAATTAGACCGATGAGCTGCTGCGATAAGCGGCTACGTAACTATGCGGAAATCGGAGTTTGCGTTGGTGTGTAAATTTATCGTCTGATTATGCGATTTTTTTACATGCGTAGTTTGCAAATTACAACGGTGTCCCTGAAACTTGCTCCGTTCCGTAATGGAACAGCTGCCCACGTATCTATTTTGGTAGCACGGGATGAAATCGAAAGTTTATTATATTAGGCAATGGGATAAACGTTGCGTCAAACCTTTGTACCGTCCTGACATAATTATTGGTGTAACCGGATAGTGTCGGCGCTTACGGTGATTTCCGCGAAATATACGGCCAAAGCTTTATTACTATGTCTTTAAACACCGCGTTCATTCATTTAAATTCCATTGTAATCTAATTGCTGCCTTCACCGATATTTCCGTCAAATTGCAATCATTGCAGAAATGATCGGAATTCAGACCAAGTTTCCGCTCGACTCGAATTACATAGTTGAGACATTCTAGGCGATGGTGCCCTCGCGTCTTATCGTGCGGTACTTAATCCTGTTCATTTGGGAGGTCTAGCCCTATGGCTTTTCTTCTAGAAAAGACAGGTACATTAAATATATTGGAGACGCCCGTGTTGAGGCTGTCACTTTTGACGCCAACAACCCCGTACGTCTCCAACATAATTTTAATTTAAAATCGAACAAAGTGTAGTAATATGTAGATAAAAAGCTAGTCGGGGCGTCATGATTTAATTTGCGCGGTGTATGATCGGGAAAATTGAATTAGAGTTAACAAGTGATAGGTAGTTCCGAGCTAACATCGCCGCGCCGGAAAGCGTGCCCACCGGTTGATAACCAAGCGTCCATTGAGTGCGGCCGCTGCGGTAGAAATCGCGCATGCGCTCTCGTTTTGGCGCGAATATCCATGACGTCAGGCGTCTGGATCGATGTCGACAGACGCTGCGGTAGTACGGCGGGGTCGACGTCCTCCCCCCTTCCCACACCTATACAGTATGCCCTCCCACCTGACTGCTGCAATCGCATCCCGGCACGACCACATCTAGACCGACACACATACCTATAGAGATGCTACGACAATCGCCCGCCATTTATGGTGATGCGAACGTAGCGAACGGTCTATGAATGAAAGTATGCAAGGAATCATCCACCTATACGAGTTTTTTTACGATAAAATGGCAAGGCTGTTCTATAATTAATGGTGCAACTTTTTATTCTTTAACCTGTCCACCTTGAAAGGAACTCGGCATTAACGGATGCTTTCTTTTGTTACAGAGGAAGAAATCGACGTTGTATCGCTCGGTACAACCAGTAGCCAACCGTTGGCTTCAACATCTCACGCGGACTACAGTGGAGGTTCGTCTTCTTCAGAACGGTATATACAAGCTCCCGTAGAAGTGAACGTGACTCCTAGGCCGGTGGCTAGAAAGCGCTTAGTACCACCCACAGGCGTCACATCTGCCGTGCCTCGGCGGCGGAGAGGCCCCGGCAGACGTGGCCGTTCCAATACTGACACAGACTCTGAAGCCGAGACTCCTGAAATTGAACGTCGTTCTATTCACAACGATATGGAACGCTTACGGCGCATAGGTCTCAAAAATCTCTTTGATGAACTCAAAAAGCAAATTCCAGCCACAAAAGATAAGGAACGTGCACCGAAAGTTGTGATATTGCGTGAAGCGGCCGCCTTGTGTCGTAAACTTCGCGAGGATGAACTCGAGCGCGATTATCTTAAAAAGCAGCAAAACAAGCTGATTACTAAACTGAAGAAACTTCGTACAATGCTCTCGGCACGCTATCGTCCCTATTGAGTAGCTTAGCTGAGTTGTTGGAAATTCAACAATGTGACGCCGAGGGCCGCGGTCTTCCGAGTAACGCGTACGGACGTGTGAATGAAAATTCAACTCGTCCAAATTTTGTACAATTTTGTAACATACGAAGATTGATTAAACCTTATTATGTGTTATAGATTCCAGAATCTACTGGAACACGAAACGTTTGTTAAATATTGTATTTAGTCAACTTTTACGGCTTACTCTGCTTCTGTGGATCGCGTGGTGATGCTGAAGGATAAAGATTGTTTGCTCAAACGATGTACATAGCAGTGCCAAAGTGAGCCATAAAACCGTTGTTAATAAATCCTAAGTCTTCATTGAAATAAACTTAATAGTGACAGACTGCTTCGTAAACTAAGTAGACTGCTATTTACCTCTGAAATGATTTTTGATTCAATAATAGAATAGTCGACGACATACAATTTATCACTTGATCAACAGGAATTTTGCAAAATGAATCGAAAGGAAACGTTAGTTGAACCGGGCATGGCAGTCTGTTACAATGCTGTACATAAACGGTTGTAACTAGATGAGAAAGGCTGGCGAGAGAAAGGTGTCGATGACTTTGATGGTGAGTCGCTGGCCAATATATATGTTTTCGGGCCGATTTGTAGGAGTTTTAATTTCCCAAAGGCTCGCTTAAGGGCGAGTACAGGGTAGTATGTCATTATGGTTTAACTTGATATTATTGTAAGTTTAAACTACCTAGATTAGCTTATTTTTCTAGTGTTTTTGTTATCCTGTAAATGTTAACAATTTTACGTGATTTTATGTATTTAGTCGCGCAATTAACCTCTACATTTTAAACCAGCGATTGATTTTATTGACAGTCTTCAGTTATTTAAACAATTCACTATACATATTAGTATCTACATTCAGTACTGCGCTGTTATCAGTATATATATATATATATGAAAATTTGGATTTGATTCATGTTTGAAAATGTTATTTTTTATAAAGTTTTCTTAAAGACAATTTTTAAATTTAATTTACTGACGATATTTGGACCGGTGTAGTTTATACGTAGGTATATATTCTTTCATTGCATTTTCATATGTATGTGTATAACGTATATTCGGAAATAAGTTTATGTTAATATACTTCTTGATATTTTTTTACGCCTTATGTATTCCAGTGATTATAAATACTAAAGTATAATCTCAGTGACTGCTGTCCAAAACAAAATAGACTGTGAATTTTGATAATAACATCAAAACCTACGTTTGCAGATCACCCGAATCGGGTTTTAACATTTAAATACCCACGAAATAGTTCCTCATAGTACCTACTGATAGAAAATTTTGCATTTTCTTTTATTATAATATATTTTTATTCAGTAAGTTAGTAGTAAACTTGCGTAAGACTAAATCAACAAAGCCTGGTCGGAAATGGAATCGTTGGCCCTGGATATTGAAAATTGCCGATAGCTTGTAACCGTGTTCGACCAGGCTTCACAAAGGTGATGTTTTATCAAGCACATGTCAGCAGATATGTAAAGTTGAAGGCTTTAATTGTGTGCGGAATGTGCCTTGCTATGTACATAACATATTATAAAATATTAGGTTTATACTCGAATTAGTTGCAAGAAATATTTTTTGTAAGAAATATTATCGTAGAGATAGCGTTGTTCTGTAAGTAGTACACCAAGAAGTTTAATAGTGATCGTGTTAAAGATTAACAGTTTATCTTCCAGTAGTCTTAAATGTAAATAATAGAGATTAGAACGTAGGAGTATTTCATCTTTTTTTACGAACGAGTATTTTTTTTTTTGTAATTGTTTTTTTTTTCATAACTGGAGAGTTACGAATTCTCGAATGTTGTACCTGCATTTAATTTTGTTAATCTTGACATAAATATTGTGAAAGGTTTAGTTATGTGAAAGTAACATTGGTTTTGTGGTGATAACACATTTAATAATTTTCACGTAAGGAAAAGTCAGTAGGTAATGTTTTATTTTTTAAGGAATACCAGCTTTATAATCGGTAGTGACAAGACAGAACGAACGAAACAGCGTTAACAAGGCACATTTCCATCACTGCCAAACGAAATAGAGAAATAAAAACAGTTTGTATATGTTAAATTTAAGATTGATTAAGTCATGTTATAGTTTAATTTTTATTACATTTTTTCTTATAAAGTATCCTTACGTAAGAAAGATCTAACCGTCGCCTGGCTTAAGGGACCAATCGAAGGGTGTCAGTTTTTAATTGTGTCGATTGGTGTATTTGTACAGTTTGACGAGTGGCTCGACCGGCCAAAGGTATGTTGGTGCGCAGGCGACGGTTGCCCGCCGCCGCTACAGAGAATGCAAGGCGCAATACGAATTCCGCCTAATATAAACGTTGCACTTTGCAATCTTTGAAGCGGCGTCCTAGTTATCTATGACTTGAGTGTACTTACCACGTCCTGACTTTTGGATACTATTATTATGAGGAGAAAAGTTTTTTTTTGGTTTTTGTTCCTTAATTATTTGTATCAAAAACATTAAGATAATCATTAAATATGATAATAAAATTATGGTTGAATGAAAGCAGAGCGCGGAAGCAGTTGGCTATTGATTGTGATTTTATATGTTTTTGGTGTAGTTTGGATAAGGCTAAATTAGAGTTTAGAAACTGTGATTTTATGTACCTGTGTGGTACAATGGGAGATGTTTCCTACACTCTGCTTTTGCTCGCCTGAAAAAAAAATATGCTGCATTTTTATTTCTTCTAACCATCATCACTGTAATAAAAATATCCTCTAGTAAATAGTAGAAAAGATATAATTAGACACATTTTTTGACGTCTTTGTCACACCTTTAGTGTTGTTGTAACTGCAAAAGTTAATGGATTCAAGTTTATTATATTATTGATAACTTTATTTCATAAGATATATACCGATACAGTAGATTAAAAAATAGAAACTATACCGACATCTCCAAGTCATTGTAGTCTTATTATGGATTATAATAATTAAAATAAATAAGAGTGATGTATATACAATATAACTAGTCCAGCTATAGGTGCTATTACATGTAAAAATGCATTTTTTAAATAAAGTAATATAATATCATTAAACTTTAAACCTATATATTTATTAGCATCAATAAAAAATCTATTCGGAATGGCCACATTTGGCTTTTATATATGCCTTTAACCTGTTTAGCTACGAATCTATGGATTTAAGAAGTTGAAAAAAAAATAAGTTTTTATGTAACAGTAGTTATGGCCAGTGTATTAAAACAGATTTTTATACACTTTCTCGACTTACTATACTATCTTTACAATATTTACAATTCTATTAAATCTGTACAGTTGAATAACATCGTCAATGGTCAGCGCTCAAAATCAGTAAAAGCCGAGTTCATATTTAAATGGTCAAATACTACTATGAATGACATTCAAAGACCTTTAAAAAATATGTAAAGTTTTCCTTTAATTTATAAGGTATAATTTAAAGTCTAAAAAGAGCTAGCGTGGCTAACTTAATGTGGCTCACGTGTGTCAAAAATGTATTGTATTTTGACAGACGAGAGACAGTTCGTGCTTCTTAGTCAGTCTAGACTCTGACTAAGATGTCTAGTATGATATCTCTGTAAAGGTCGCAACGCATACACCAATATATCATTATGTGTTATGGTATAATTAAAAATAGTTTGTATTATTCTGATGATCGTATTTATTGCTTAATTTCATTACCAATTAAATAAAGTTTGAAATAAATAACAAAAAATTACGAGAGAGACTTTCAGAGACCCAATTTTAAAAATATTATACTATTTATCTATCCATGATTAAATTGACAATATTTACTTCGCAAGTTAATAAAATAATTAAGTCTCTGCGTGTAACGAAACGTATTGGTCATCGTTATGTTGAAATAGGTATGAAAACAGAAGTGAAGTTAGTTGCGAGACGGCTAACGTAAGCCTATTTGCGCGCGATGGCTTTTCGAACTGTTATTTCGTGTAAAATACCAATGGTAGTCATTTTAGGTGCTACAGGAACTGGTAAAACTAAGTTAAGTCTAGAGCTAGCCCAGAGATTTGGAACCGAAATTATCAGTGCCGACTCAATGCAAGTAAGTAAAATACCTAACCTCAATGTTTGTTTACATTTTTTTACAAGGTTTTCTTATTAGATTCTAATTTGTTCTCGAAAACTGTGTGTTTACATAAAGTAGCCTAAATATAGCTGAAATGTACCAAATTAAAAACATTTCAGTATCAATAAAAGGTCAAAATCTTGATATTTTGTGACTATCCATTCAAGGAATACAACAAAACTGCTCAGAAACTGATGGATTATCTAAATGATATAAGAACTAATTCTTATACTTTTTTAGATTGAATGTTAATTTTAATTTAACTATGTAAAAAATTTCAGAACATTAAATTATGCAAAAGCTATTATACAAAGTATATTATAATTTTCCTTTTGTATGTTATAAAAAGGTATATTTCATATTATATCCTCAGCTTTATTTTATATAGTTATTGATAGTATAATGTTTACTTGGCTCAAATTCTGTGTTCAGCAATATAATCAATGTAGCTTTCGCGAACATGTATATCAAAAGCCTCTATATTTATGGCTAGCCTCTGAGAACGATAAAAACGCACCTAATTTTTAAAACACAAGAATATTTGGTATGTTTGCAAGATTGGCAGTAGTCGAGTATTCTTATTCATAGGAATATGCAGATTTACATATCTCAACATGTTTCAATTCTATGTCAGATTGTTTTACCATCTTATAGGATAGCTTCTCTCTTGTTGATTAATTTACCTAAGTATTAATAATATAATATTCATACTATATTCACTTGCATGTATTATATGTTGTTGCCATTTCTTACGAAGAACAAAAATCTCATAGAGTAAAAGCCATAAGTTCACACCTTACTAACACTAATGTTACTCAATACTCAAAATACTCAATTGATATAGCCAAATATATTGTTTCATAATATTAAAACATTTAATGAGCTTTTCAATTTATTTTCTGGTCATGTAGTAACACAATAGCCCTTATCATAACTCATATTATATCAAGTAACAGTCAGCCAAACAGAATCCAAAATGGTTCAAAACAATTAGGTTTTACAGTTCTTGAAAGTTAATTTAAGTTGGTAAATGTATTAAAATGCCATTGACTTGCGAACTGGTAGTAAATGTGAATTTACAATTAATTTTTTTTGTAAGTGTAACATATTTTGATTTTGTTTTTTTTTATTTTATTAATATGATTAATTATGCAGTTTTTCACAACAGAAGCCATGATGGTTTTAGTTTGAATTTTTAAAACATTTTCAGTCAATCTTAAACTCCTCATTTTAGTTATTTTTCACAATAAAAGACAGTTTGAATATGTTTATATCTATGCTACTATAAACATTTTGTTGTACACAAGTTAATTTAAAAAATAATTAATAATTAAATACTATAAATATTTTTGTACTTTTATATAATTCCTTGATATCTCAATCTGAATACAGAATTTGTATATTAAAATATAGATTATATTGTTTTAAATTGAACACATTTACTGCGACTGTTCCTTTTTGAAAAATGTATAGAAACCCTTTGCATTACTTTGTAAGAGAGGACTCATAATGTCGTTTATAAATTGGCGGTAAAGGTGACAGT
Source organism: Pieris mannii (assembly GCA_028984075.1). Classification (NCBI taxonomy): domain Eukaryota; kingdom Metazoa; phylum Arthropoda; class Insecta; order Lepidoptera; family Pieridae; genus Pieris; species Pieris mannii. The sequence goes on along the minus strand of CM054779.1, from coordinate 11,174,724 downwards.
TCCGCCATCTTTGTTGGTATAGTCTTATGTAGTAATTAAAACTCAGTTTTATGACTCAGCATCACCCTCGCGGCAGACCTATTCACGTAAATCAGTTTTAAATCATTGAAACCTTTCTTTTCCTTAATTACCAGCGGCCTTCTTTTATTTTATACAGACTGACGTTCGCAGGTAAGATACAGGCTTACCATCTTCGATCAAACCTTCGTATATGCCGAATTGTTCTCATTATCGTCTGTGACAGCTGGACCTTTAAATATATTTTAGAAATAAACATATTGTCCTGTCATTGATAATTGGTATTTCCACAGTAATATTTGGCTTTAAAAACTCAACTAAAGATAGAAAGCGATTTTTTGCGATATGACGAGATTAATCTAAAGAAAATTAAGAAACTTCAGACACTCGTTTCCTTTTCACTATAATTATTACTGTTATAACTAACGTGACGAGACGTACCGTTCTGATCGGGACTGTCCCTTTTCCAACTACGAGTCCCGGTGTCCTTGATATGAAAATTGTCCCGTCCAAAAAAAAGCGGGTCGAGAGTTTCATTCTTATTTCAAATCGTCACCAGCTATATTATAACAAATTTGTTTTTAACCAATTTGAGTACCTATATTTTGTGATTCGTAACGCTTAAAGCCAACGAAGTTTTTCTAAAAAAATTACTATTAAAAAATCTTTTTTTATTTACTACTTATTAATTGACCTAATTTAAACCAATGTCCCATTTTAAGTTACAGGAGAAATGGTCACTTAGGAGGTGATTTAAAAAAAATCGCAACGAATCTAAATAGCGCGAATAAGGTTCGCAGTTTTAACTAATGCTTCGCTTACTTATCTTATAAGTCGGCGTTTTAAGTAGGGCTTGCAATATTTTTTAAGCTGCGTCGACGATAATCCAGCTTAATTTATGTGTGTACTGATTATTTTTTAAATTGAATTCCGGAACTAAATGAATGTAATTAAAGGATTATACATTTTACGGCGCAATATTTTCTTTCTATGAAACTTATTTTTTCATAGAAAGAAAATGTAGCAAAAAACTGAATAAAAAATACATTAAGAAAACTTCCTTTTATTAAATATCCGCTCACACTTTGCCAGAGGGCTCGCAAGTGCGTTGTGGTTTTTAAGTATTGGTACGCTCTTTTTTTGGTCCCTAAGTCGAATTGGTTCAGAAACACGGTGGACGGCTGGATACGAAAGTTTGTCGTGGGTAATATTGGGTCTATGTTGTATATAGTTTTTTTTTAATTTGTTAAATTTTGAGCTATTCTGTGGTACCATCATTATAGATCTGGTAATGCGTCAATTTTGGGGCGTATTTGTTAGTGCTTTGGGGCGGCTAGTTGATTGGTATATTGTATAAATACTATTTGAATTACTATTAAATCATCAAATCATCTTATAACTAAATAAAGTGATCTCTTCCAGGCAACCACTGAGAAAAAAATAGATAAGGTAAAGGTAAAGGCAAGATAAGGAAAAATACATAAGTATAATAAAATAATAAAGTTATTAAACAAAACTAATGGAACAAAAAAAGCAATTAAAACGTATGGAGGAGGAGGGAGGAATGTTTTCATAAATAAATAAATTAAAAATAATAATAAATAAATATGTAAACAGCGAACAGCACAATAAAAATGATAACTAGTCAAAAGAACAGGGAATACAACAGTCTTCAACGGAAATAAATTTCTATTATACAACAGATACTTGTATAAGTGTCGATTTTGTTTGATATGTGTTATTTTAAAATAGTTTTATAATCGAGTTTGTCTGACAACTTTCAATCAAAAATGTAAACAATTTTATAATTGCATGGGAATTTTGCGCAGTGTCCGAGTTTGTCTGCTCAAAATTATGTAACGAAGCGTTGTTAGCCTTCAATGCGGTCGCTGCCGTTATAGTATACCGAGCGTAAAGAGATAAAACTATATTTATTTATATATTATTTTGTGTGTCAAATATTCTATAATAATAGGGCTATCTACTGTAGTCCTTATAGTTTTAGTAAAATTTTTTGAACTAATTACAAAATTCGGTAGTCGTTATGTATTGTTATACGTCTCACTACTCAGTACGAGCTCCTTCCGGTTAACCCAATTCAACGATTGTCAGAGCCACTATATCGTTTTATAAATAATTCGATTTTATTGAATTACAAAGTCACAAATCAGCCCGGCAGATGGCGTTGCAGTCGGTACTTTCATATTATTCTAATCGCTTAAAATTCAGGACGTCTGTCCGCTAGTTTGTTGTATATTTTTAAACTTTTTTAATATATTTGTTTATAAAAAAAAATAAGTTTATATTGGAACATCAGATCATAAAGGTATCACTTATTCTACGTCATTAACTTTGAACCTGTAGGCATCCCTACTCATCAAAGAAGACAGAGGGTGTTTAACCGTAGTACTAATGGAAGCCTGAAAATGATTTTTACAAGCTAACAATAGTTTACGTAAATAAAAAACGGGTCTCTTTGGAAATTAATAGGGCAATGAAACTTTTACTGTATGTACATTAACATTTACAATCACAGAGTAAAACCTATAATTAACACCTCTCTGTTAATTTCGTTTATAGTTCTAAGTGAGACTAGTTTTAACATACAATTAATGGATTCCTATGTCGTTTAATGTGAAGTAAATAAATATATTTATCGGATTAACCTTTTCACAAAAAATATTTTAATTACAAAACGAGAATGCGGAATCGAATCCCAGTGGAACTGCGAGAATCGACTTTCAATTGTTGAAATAAATAATATTTTCTCCTTTTTTGGGCGTCCTGTAGGCTGCAGATTTAGGAAAAAGAGATAAACCTAATAGAGTTTTACTTACCGATACAGGTACTTTGTGTATGGATGTAGATATGTCTTACATTACATATAGATAGATAGATATACTTATGTTATAAAAAATACTTGTATATAAAGTAATATTTTGTTTTCTTCTTATATTGGTGTTCGATTGAAATATATGCATGGAGCTATCAGAAGGACATCGGCTTGAATAAATTCAGACGAGGTCGCTGTAGCAGATAGAGATGTTTTAGGAAATGTGCGTTTTTGTGTTTTTGCCACAGTATGTGCTGCAAAAAATGCAAATATATTGACATAAAATTCAATACAATTCTGATGAAATAACCTCTGCAAATTATATCATGTCATGTTGGATATTTATATAAAATATTTAAATTATGTTTTATTTATTATGTATAAAACATTTTGATGCCATCTTAAAACTACTAAATTTATAAAATGTTCGTTTAGCAAACTACCTAAAGGCTTGTCCCGTTACGGATTAGGGCACTCGTTATTTTTATTACTTCAAAAACACATATCCTGACCCTAGCTCTGCGACCCAAAATTGTTTGACGTTCTCTGTATTCTGCTATCTCCGTCCAATGGCTTTTAGCTGCAGCCGGTCCTCTACTTTGTCGATCGGCACCAACAAAAAAATACGTCAAATAGATATCGTAATTAACAACAATTGAATATTGAACACGTGAGCGCAGTAAGTGGTTTTTGGAACGAAAGGTATTATACAAATTATACAATCAACGAAACTTTCGTAAATTTTTTGCCAAGACGATATCAATACTGTTTCGCGAGCGATAGATGGCGCTCTATCCATCGCTTACGCTTTATTGTATGCGTACAAAGCGGATGGTGAATTAGTGACCTTACGCACGCCGTTAAACCTTGGAAAAAGCTGTAGACAGTGAAACAATAAAAATCAAGGTAGTCTGGCTAAAACTGTTTTATCTAAACTATAACCAGATTTGCTGTTTAATTACAATCTGATAAGTTTTATGTCCAATTGGTATATTTGCGAAATTAGGGGAATTATTGAGGTAGAATACTTTATATCTTATGATTTTATTTAGTAATAAATATCCTATTTATGATATCTCGTGTATAAGAAGTGCTCTTTAAGTTATTACCTATAATCCTTGTTTGTGATTTTCCTACGAGAATAATTTTTGCTTAATAAAACTATTATAAATATTTTCTAAGGACACTTGTTTATTTTTCCAACAAACACATATACTGTATTATATTCTTAACCTAAATAGTAAAAATAATAATACAAATTTAAAAAGGTTGATCCTTGTGGCAGTACCTTTAAATTGTGCACAAAGAACACAATTGTCTTTATATAACAATTATGGAAGTTCAAAAGTTTTCAGTAATTCAGTCTGACTATCCGATACCCTAACATTACAGGAACATAATATCGCATTACTAACCTTGGCAAAGCCAGACGGGCGAAACAAGTTTAGCGAGTGTTTTATCTGCGAATTTGGCATATATTTGCGTCGATGATTTTGGACGGTCTGTTAGCATTCCGTAGAGTTCGACGTATCTTTCAAGGCTTCCCCACCCCGCGGCGCCTCCTGCGCTGACTAGCCAAGGTTGAGTGTCAGTTTCTAAGACTAAGTAAAGATGTCGATTATGTAATGTGTGAAGACGTAACATACATCATTTATGAGCAGCGAATGGGTTAGTACTTAGTGATCAGTGCTGGCTTCAGCGTGCGACTTATCGGAGGTCTTAGGTTCGAGTCTTGGCTGTGCACTTCCATTTTTCTAACACTTGCTCGTACGTCGTAAACAACATAAAAAAAAAACATCAAAAAGTGTGATGGCGTGTGGCAGGCACAGAAGGCTTACATGCTTATTGGAAGAAAAATAATCACGAAATCGTTACAGAAATCTAAGGATCAGACCTGATGAACCAGAAAATAATTTAAATGGTAACATAAAATATGAAGGTTGCGGGTGGGTACTTACGGTTTTTTCATTTTAAGTACCCGCTGTTAACTTAATATACTTTATACATTTTTAAGTTAAGGTTATTATTTATTATTATACTGGATCTAGTACCCGCTTTTCGCTTTTAACAGTCAAGAATGCCGCAAAGACGTTTGGCAGTAAAGGCGATCGTTAATTCGCTACCTACGTCAGTTGCAATAAACGTTGTCTTGTCATAAATCGCCCCGTCATTACTCCAAAAATATACGATTGTCTAACGATTCTCCGAAATTCATTTTTCTTCACAAGACACTTTAGCCATTCAAGTTGGTTATGTGTAAGTCCTAAACATGACACATCGCCATGAGATCACTTAATACTCAAACAGTAGCGGGGTATAAAGTACTTCCAGTATTTTTAAGAGGATTAAAAACCTATAAAAGGTTCAGATACAATTCGGCAGCCCGCGACCAACTGTATGTGATGAAGTAGTTTCAATGATCCTAAAACACTACGTACTTCTTGAACAAAATCGCATATCAGTCTATAAGTGAACAATATTTCTCATCAATGGTTTTAATTAGAGATATTTAACAAATAACACAATTTGTTATAGGCTTATTACCAGAATTAAAAATGTTAACTACTCTGATATCTCAATTGATGTTGCTTCCTCAAACGTTAACAATTTTGAAGGCGTTGAACTGTGGCCGGTTTATACATAGATAAAATGATTTACCTTAAATTTGTTATCTATGTCATGAGACGCATGCAGCCAATTTACGTGTGATAATGTGTGAATCACTTGGGTGCAAGGAACGAATGCGATGTGCGAATGTTATGCAAATCGATAAATCATTCATCATTATCGATCATTTGCAACGTGCTGATCTTTTTGGTAACATCATTATCGACTCATTTAAATTCGTTAGATTCGTGTAATGCTTTTGAAGTTATGTTTCGTGTTATTATACTCCCAGTGTGATCTAGCCTTTAGTAGATTTCTATTCGACTTTCGATTCGTGAAGTCTATGGGTTTATTTTAATTTCCATTTAAAACCTGATGATTGATAAGATGACCTAAACTATAAAATGAAACCGAATCGGGTATGCCCATAAGCTATCGATTGCTTTCAATCCTTTGTCCTTTAGTTCAAGTTGGACAGAATTCGAGTGTCCTTCACTATGTGTTCGTACTACGTATTAGGAATATTTATTACAACTAGCCACAAATCATAGGGCCAAATTTAAATTTAAATTCCATATCAATATTAAAGGGCGGAAGACCAATTAAAATTAACATACATTATACATTAGTAGTTTAAATATGTTTTATATTCTGGCTCCGCACGTGTCATCAGGAACGATGTAGCTACATCTTTTATGGCGAAAAATGTGTTCAAATCAAATCAATCAATCTTTATTCATATAGGTAAACATGTACACTTATGAACGTCAAGAAAATCAAATTAAATTAACATCGTAAGTCAAACGCTGGTTTGTGAATGGAATGTATAAGATTTGATAGCTAATTTATATGCAGAATATATAAGAATCTTTGCTCTCGATGCAAAGGCCCACACTGTTTGTACCAAGGGCACAGTGGTGGTGAGAATGCTTTGATTGGGATGGAACCAACGGGGAAATTTAATTTGTGCTTTGGAGGGTTGTATTGGTATGGTCAATTGTCCCGCGCATCGATTACGAAATTTGCACAGCAGTTGTAATGCACTTGATGAAGGAAAACACGCTGACCGGTGGTAAATTTGTTTTCTATATTATTTTTCTTTTATCACCAAAAGGGCAAATGCTGATTACGTACCATTCGATAAGAGCCACTAGGCCGATGGCGTGAAGTGTGTATTTGTTCCAAATTTGTCAATCGTAAAGTTCTTTATTTACATATTAATAGGGCTAATTAACTAATTTTGACCTATGGGTCAAATGGGCTGCTCTTGAATGAATGACATTGGAATAATTTGCGTCTGTATAATTTATTCTGTGTGATTTATAACCTACTTAACTAAAGAACCAGTATTTTAATCATGATTTCATAAAATTATACTAATTAAATTTTTTGGGTACTGATAATGCTCCTTGAATGATACATTGATTTAAGTGGTTAACAGTTACCTCAGTAATCCTATGATAGGGTCTATTGTTTTATTACTAATAGATCTGTCTTACGCCGGAACCCAATAATGTATCCACAATCTCGGATTCTATCTGAGCTGGATATATCTTGTCTGACCGTGATAGTAGATGGATCTTCTATCTACATCCCAATAACCAAACCCTACAAAGACAATCCATTTTTGGCGACATTAAAAAAAATAAGATAGGATATTGGCACAGTTGAACTGTCATTTTCATACAAAGGTCTATCCACAGATAGCGATCCGACCTACCAGGGATACCTTGTATCGCTACAGATGGCTATTACAATCCGTCTATTATATATTGGCATACTTTTTACAACATTTGGATTAAGATGATCAAAAATGGATTGAGATAGGTTATTGGGTTTGGGCGGTAGAAAACGTGACTTAAAGAAGCAATGAAAATTCGTTCCTTTATTATTGTGTGTTTAAATAATATTTCAGTTAAAAACCCTTATAAACAATATCCCGCATATTATTTCTTTAAAAGCAAAGCTTTTATCAGCGTAACCGCAGACGGTTAGGTGCTAATGAATCTCTAACGCTCGTCTAGAAAACTTATAATGACACAATCTAGAACATTCACTAACGGAATTTGAATATAGGTCTTAATTATTGTTAATAGCACGTATTTGATTTTTTATTTATTTTTCTACCGATTACGGATTCAAGCAATCAATTCAATATATTCTTGATGTCTAATTTTTTTTATATGTAATAGGAGGCAAACGGTAAGGGGGCGCACCAGATGCTAAGTGATACCGCACGGACAGTCACATTGTCAGAAGGCTCGCAAGTGCGTTGCTGGCCTTTAGAAAATTGTGAAGGACCTTTACGAAATCAGTGTACCAATTCTAAGTTGAATTGGGTCGGAAATACTTCAGTTATAAGTTTTTTTAATTATATGGTAAATATAGCAAAAACTGGGATTTTATTGAATATTAGCATAATTCTTAATAAAATGCGTAATTTAGTTTTTATTAACTACCGAATTCAGTAATCGTAGTGTTTTTTTTTAAATTCGTGATCACTTTCATATAGATTTTATGTATATGGATGTTCCGGTGTGCGCAGTGGTTTCGTCTTAATTATTCTAATGTACGTAATACCTTTGTGTAAATATTTACGTGCCTTTACCGTAGCATGAATATATGTTTGATATTTTTTGTAACACCGTATTACCGGTTACCGTAGCCATGGTAACCTACCTTTATTAATGTATCGTATCGATCTTAAATCATTCTCCTTAAAAAGCAATGGTTTTCAATATTTGTAGACTTTATCAGTATTTAATATTATGCCTACATACATTTGTAATCTTAGTAATGTTAGCTTTTGTGCGCCAGACAAAGGTCTACAGACTTTGTGACTGGCAATAAGAAAAAAGTAACTCATTGCGGGTCTATCTGTTCAATCTATTCGTAAGCCATACGGACATTGTGATAGCGAAAGCGAGAACAAATCTAATAGATAGATCAAAACTGATTTTTCATAATTTATAAGTATTTTCTCTTTTAGCATGAGGATAAACTTATTTTGTATTTTTGTAGGTTATGTTTATTTTATATATTATTAATACACTAACATTACGTGCATTGCCGTCTTCAGTACATTTTTTGTAGGTCTGGGTAGATTTGTGTTGCACGATCATTTGTCATTAGGCAAGTAGATAAACAGCCTCTTGTGCCTGACACACGTCGTAGACTGTTCAGGTCTAAGGCAAGCCTAACGGAACTTCCTTCACTGTCAAGTGCCAATGTTAAGTGCGCATATAGAAAGAAGTACATTGGTGCACAGCTGGGTATCGAACCTATGACGACAGGGATGAGGTTCGCCCGCTAAAGCCTCTAGATTAACAGCACCTCCATTATTAGCTCAAGAGAATATTAGTTTAAGTTAATTCAATTTGTTTCTTCTTAAGTGTAACTTCTGATTTAAGAATAGTAACTAGCTTATAGCAGTACATTACTTTTATTTAAATAATTTAGGGTAATTATTTTTGGCGTTTTCTGTAACCAAAATTTTCAAATATTACAAATTGTTTAACACAAACACATCTATCTACTTTAATATCTAGCACGTTGTAATTTAGAATCTCATAAAACTGGCTGCATTAATTATGTTTCTTAGTTTTATCAAAGTCGTAAATAATATGGTAGGATTGACCGGTCTAATTTATTATTTTAAGTAAACTTAGCACTATAAAAGTTCTTATCTACGATATATTTGGCCCGCTTTCTAGTACAACGCAGTCCTACCTTAAACGCCACAGCTCTTGCGATTTGCGACGCTTTGTTCGGGATTAATGGGAATATTGTGCCGTAATTATAATGCAAGTTTGCTTTTAGATATTTTAATTATCAAACAACTGTTTCTGGATTAGATTTTTTCTATTCTTTTTCTGTAGTTAAAATGGAACAGTGTAGTTGGGGCCATCGTATATACGTTAACGATATTATCATCAGTTACATGTAAGGATAAGATTAAAAAGATCGCATCTACAACTCCATATAACACGTATGTACATATACAATAAGTGCATTATGGTTGCTAGTTCATAGATCGCGATTCGAAGATTTTGGAGAAGGATGCCATGGCGACGAAATTTATGTCACTTAACTCACTTGATGAAGTTTCCAGAAAGGAATAAGAACGAAAAGAAGAAGGTTTTCGAAAGGTTTTTGAGGCTTTAGTTCTGGCTGCGCTTCCAATTTCACAATGATGCCAAACCGTTGCCAAATGAGTTAACATTGCAATACAAATTGTTTAGATACCTAGCCAGGGACACCACGGACATCCCATTTAGTTAGCCATTATTAATTATCGCCAACTCAGGTGCCAAGTTGATTTGTGCGTGTAGTATTCCAACTTCATTTGTTTTGGAGTGTGCGTTTAGTAAAGCAATACCGGCTGATTTGGCCCAATTGAAAGAAAAAACAAAAACACAGATCGAGTTCTTGTGCTAACATCGCAAAAACGTAAGAGATCAATGACAGGGAAGCGAGTGGCAAATTTAACGTTCTAATCTAATAGCGACCTCGCTAGGTCGCTGCCATATGACATCACGGAGGCAAAAATTCCGCCCAACAACCGGACTGGTACTGTTCTCGATAATTATTATTTACTTTGTTATTTTTGGATGGAAGTGCCGTGTGTCTATCAACGTTTTGTTTACTAATGAAATACCTAATCATGTCTGTCAGGTGACTTGCCTATATTCAAAGAAAATTCAGAATGTCTAAGATCGGATTAGGAACCGCCATTGCATGTATGTTATTAGAAATAAAAATGTGTTTATTCGTGTATTAGCAGTGTTGGCCTAGTTCAGCGTGTGACTCTCATCCCTGAGTAACCTACAAGGTTCGATCCCCGGCTGTGCACCAATGGACTTTTTATGTGCGCAATTAACATTCCCTTAAACGGTGAAGGAAACCATCGTGAGGAAACCGACTTGCCTTAGACCCAAAAGTCGACGGCGTGTGTCAGGCTCAGGATGATCAACTACTTGCCAATGAGATTGACAAATGATCATGAAACAGATACATAAATCTGAGGCCCAGAGTTAAAAAAGTTGTAGCTGATTTCATAGGATAAAAATTTTGTTTCGTATTTGGTTTTCTAAAATCTTCTTGGAACAGAACAAGTTGATTTTATTCAGAATTAATTTTGACATTTATAGACTAGACTCGTTTCCCTAAAAGATATAAAATTAAACGAATTAACATACGCAGAGATTTCCATGTATTTTCCGTTCGATTTTCAAATGCCGTGTAAGAATTAATTAGTAGTTCATGTAGCAACAGGTGTGCTATATTATCATAATTGCGGTCCAAATTTGTAGTAATCGATACGTGACTCGGCTTATAATTTTTAAACGATTTAACATGTTTTTTTTTATCAATTAAATATCTTTGAATTAGTCATGACCATCACGTTTATTTAAATATTTTATTATATTAAATTAACGAATATGGTATGGGGGGGGGGTTAAGATATAAGAAGAGAATCATAATTTTATTTGCCAACGCCAGTGCTGTTAGTATAAGTCGGATCTGGAGATTCTAAGTTCGACCATAATCATTTTTTTTATATTAGCTATGGGCACAACCGAGCCCTTGTATTCTGACCTACGGGGAAGAGAAAACTCTTTCTTTAAGCAATTAGAGGTATCACCTAGGGAATACCTCCCCTAGGAGTTGATTCGTAGTTTGCTATTTCGCAAAGTGAAGTATGAAGCGGACCGTTTGAAGCTATCAAGATGATGCCGATGAAGTTTTGAATTAACAAGGCTCGTAAGGTGTTGAAACGCAGGAAGGAAGAAGAAATTTGTCAGCACTGCACTGCACTGTCTCATTCATGGGTTTATAATTAAATAAATTACGATTCTGCATTCATTGAAGGTTGCTTAGTAAAGCAGCTTCTCGCTTTTAAATTTACTATAAGTTACAATTTCAAGCTATGTTCGCGTTATACAGATGAACAAAATATACACATAACAACACATGTATACAAATATAAGACTCTTCTGTGCTAACCACTGACAAGGAGACCGTAAGGGTTGGCAACGTCGCCAATTTGGACACGCAGCCAGGACCAAAGTCTGAACCTTTTTAAAACCTACTTCTTCTTTTCTTGTTTTTATTCGAAAATCTTTTTATTTTTTTTCCTTTCTGGAACATTCTTTTTTTCTTTTCTGAAACCTTCTACTTTTCTTTTTTTCTTTCTGGAAGCTTCTGCAAATGAGATAACTGCCATGTACAAACAATACAGGTTTTTTGGATACGTAGCCGGCGACGTCGCCATGGCATCGGAGAATTAGCGGCCATTGGGTGAGATTCAGAAGTGAGATTAACTGTCAAAAATATATTTTTGACGCACTTTGATAAAAATCTGTTAAAAACCTTAAAGCATGCCTACATGTTTGACGCCTACGGCGACGGACGGTGGATAAAAGTTAGTGTGTTAATCAGGAATGTCGAGTGGCCTGTATGTTTATCGTAGTGTGTATCAATAGAACCTTACTGTACCATAGAAAAATAACGAATAAATTGTGTATTTTTTTTTAATTCTCCAAAGATACTCTCGAAAGATGGAAGGAAAAAAATCGTCACCAATTTCTTTACAGTTTAACCACAACTCGAGCGAGATATAAAAAAGCCAATACTAAGTTTACGATCCCATGCCGGCGACCCACCAAGGCCACGTGTCAACTCGCACAATGGCAGGTCAGCAGAGTCAAACAATTTCACTTTCAACCATACAAATAGCCTGCGTCGTACCATGGCGTTGCGGTATTTTTTTCGGTGCGCAAGAGTTGTTTCTTCCAACTTTCCATTGTTTTATGTAGGCAGTGTTTATGTAAAACACATAATGCAATATTATATAATATATATTTTTAAATTTAGAGTAAATATAAGTTTTTGATTTCGATTCATTTTAGATGTTTTTAAGTTTGACTTTTGAATATGTAGATTTAAATTTACTATTATCGTTCCGACGCCATGCAGTGAAACACGCGTGCCTTAATAAAACAATATGATAATGAGCAAGGGATTAATTATTTTATATAGAATGGGCAGGAGGCTCAACTAGTTATAAGTTGGCGATTAAAAATAATGGCGGAGAGTTTGTTGCCAGTTCTTCTCTTCCGTTCTACGCCCTTGATTTGAGAACTGACAGTAAATGTAAAATTAGAAGCATTTAATGTATATTTTTTGACGTTCATAAGTGTACATTGTGTTACCTATATAAATAAATGATTGTTGACTTTGACCGCTGCCCATGGTGACGAAACACATTGCCAGAGAGCTCGTTAGTGTGTTGCCGGAATTTTTAAAATGCCCATGTCCAAAAGGCCAATGGAGTTAACCAGCTAGTTCATAAAAAATTGGTACACGTTTTTCTTGAAGGAATCTAAGTCGAATTGGCGCATTTACCAGCTAGTTCTTATAATCGTGTTGGTGCCTGTCAAAAACTGTTCTTAAAATCGCTCAGTACCTCATTGATAGACGTCTGTTAAAGTTTCCCATCATGATGTAAATCCAGATGGGCTTGTAGACGGTATTTCAATGATTCGTTTAATGGTTCTACATTAATCGCCCACACTAGCTAGTGTCGAAACCTACACAGTTTCCCGTTTCTGGGAAACATCTATTTAAAAATTTCAAAGATATCAAAGCACTGTCAAACATACGGACCTATACATAAGCGTTGTTTAAATTCGTTTCACGCACTTGATTGGTGAAGTATATTAAAAAAACCATCAGATTGATCTTTGAATTTTTAAAAATTATGTTTTGTAAATCTTTTTTTTTTTTTCAAAAGGGCCTTTTCGATTTAGACAAGTCTGGATGACCTAATTACCTTTTAACTTGTGAAGGGTATACGGCGGAATTTCACACAGAGATTTGGTGTATTTTGTTAATATACCCTCTTTTTTAATTTACATAAAATCATCGTAGTTATTACATTACTACGATGATTTTATGCGGGACTTCGAGGCCTTTGTCAAAAAGGGCACACTTATCTAAAAGGAGATGATTAAATGTGTTTAAATGTAAAAGCTCAATTAAAAGAAATGTTGGCTTTGTGGCTTCAGTGAGCGACTCTTATCCCTGAGATTATAGATATAGGTTTGATCCACGGCTGTGCACCAATGTACTTTCTGTCTATTTGCGCGTTTAATATACGCTCGAACGGTGTAGGAAAACTTCGTAAGGAAACCGGTTTACCTTAGAATCGACGGTGTGTGTCTGGCACTGGTCGCTGATCATCTATTAGATTTACAACGGATCGTGGAACAGAAACCTTTGGCTTGGACCTAAAAATTTGTAGCACGACTGATTTATTTCATTTATCTCGATTAAAATGTTATTTAAATTAATTAAATATTGTATATAAATAGTAGTTTTGTATCAATAGAAAACGTTTAATTGCATTTAACACGGATTTAATTAGCATTCCTGATTAACACCTAATCCCTAAAGAGGCCGCTTGTTTACTGATAAGACGCAATTTATGATATCCTTGACCTGTCCGTGAGTTCGAGCATATTTTGGCATTTAGCTAAGATTTGATAATAGTTTGACGTGTTACATCATTTATATTTGTGTTAACATAGCTTTGTTAGTGTATGACTCTTTGGCTGCAATGGTTCATGTATACGCAATTAATAGACGGTGAAAATATCGTGTGATAATGAAAATATTTTGATCTGGTTTTATTTGACGCCTTGGTATCATAGGGTGACTCTCACTCTCTCGTACGAAGAAAATATCGTGAGTAAAACCCACGTGCTTTAGACTTAAAAAGTGGACTAGCTGTATCAGTCTTGAAACGCTGATCGCTAATCAAGAGACATAAATGGATACAGAAATTTGCGGCCCAGACCAAGAAGGTTGTAGCGCCTTATTTTATTAGTTCTCCTTTTGACGTGACAACGTCTTATAATTCCATAGAGCCGGCTGCACACACGAAAAAGCATGACGTATGCGGCGTTACCTCGTTTTGAGGCGTTCCATTTAAGGCTTGAATTGCAAGCGAGAGCGCGGAACAAGCGACAAAGAGGCACATTCGGCCTCACCGTTCGGCAGCGTTAGTTCATTAAAAAATTGAGAGAATTGTATTTATGCGTACAAAAAAATTTAACTTATGAATTCAATTGTGATTTCCATATACCTCCTTCTCTATATCCATATATATATATCAAACACAAAATATCTATCAAACCGATAAAATGCAACCATTCCATCAGAATTGTCTTATGAAGTTCAACTATCGTTAGTAAACCGACTTTACCGACAACCAATTTTTTTAATTGGTGCGTTATTCATATTTTTTTGTTAATTGGAGTTTTTTTACAAATATTATGGGATATTTTATCAAAAAAAAACAAACGCGCAGTTTATTACGCAAATGTTTGCCAAGTTTCGAGACTTAAACAAATATATAATAGCACTACAATCAAATACATAGCCCCGAATATTTTTCAAGGAAATTTCTATAGAAGCCTTAGGATGTGGTAGTTTATCACGGTCGATATATTTTGGCATTAATTAATAAGTAAAAAACTTTGTTACAATTAAGGAGGTATAAATAACGATCATAAATCAAAAGTATTTCATTACGTTACATTCTTTAAGAAATTCTTGTATGGTTAGCAAATTTACATTGTCGTTCCTTATTCATTACCATGGATCAAAATCAGCAGAGTTTTCTAAATTCCATCTGTAATAAGCAACCTTTTGAATTTTAAAGGCTGGGTATGCACTTGCGAGTCCTCTGGCAATGTGTCTATGGGCGATATGACATAACATCAAGTCAGTCTCGTGCTTTTTTCCCACTTGTTACATTAAAAAAAAGGATTTTCACAAATAAACACAACTTATCCAGAGCTGGATATATTCTGGGCTGATTAATAAAAAAAACATATTAGACCCCTATCTGGTACCTATCAAAAAACAAAAACTAAAATTGGATGTGTGTAATTAATAATATATATACATATTTGTCCTGTATTTTAGAGTAGACTAGTTAGACTAGAGTTTGCTCCAGTTCAAACAATTTGTATTAAAAACTTGGCGATTGAAAAGAGTGGCGGAAAGTTTCTTGCCAGTTCTTCTTACCCGCTCTACGCCCTTGACTTGCGCACTGGTTGTAAATGTAAATTTACAGTTAATTTAATTTGTTTTTCTTGACGTTCATAAGTGTACATGTTTACCTAAATGAATAAAGATATTTTGATTTGATTTGATTAGATAGTTTGCAACACGTACTGTATATATATTATACATGATGTATACTTCAATAAATTACTATCATAATAGGTTTAACATTAAGTTTACGTTTGTTTCTATGTAACCTTCTAGGCCTTGTGTTTAAATTGGCCGGCGTATTTACCCAAAATTGTTGAATGTAATATTCGCTAATACTATTCAAGACGTCTAGTCTGCGTGACGTATACCGACAACGACCCGACAAGGCCAAAATGTCCGTTTACGATGCCATTACACGTTTTACGAAGTTTCCGTCTTTTAGGGTTGATACTCATAAATAATAAGAACATGTTGGATAAGACTTAAATATTTTATAAGCCATACATTTAAAGATTGAATCGGCTTACAGATATGTTGCTAAAACTTAAATAGTTAAAGAGTCTTATAATATACACATCTTAATTTCAATGATTAATGTGATTTATCACTTTACTCGGCGGTGTACGTTGATCGTAAGATTCGTGAGGTGGAGAAAGAAGCAAAAATCGCAAGTAGAGCATTGAGTTTTCTAAATCGATCCTAGATTTGTCGTTAATTTTACACTTGAACTAAGCATAGGAGGTACACTTCTCTCTTACATCGGGTTCAGTTTGGATCGTCTATTTTTATGATGACGAACTTCTTAAGTAACTAAGTAGAAGTGAGTCACCGATGGGAAACATTTGCCTTTGTATGTAGTGGACTTAATTTTAGCATTTTGACGACCATTTGTAGGTTGTACGTAAGCCTGATTAAGCCTTTCAGAAGCTCAGAAGTTTGCTGGTTCTTCGCAGGCTTCATGTATAACCTTTGCCGTTTCCATTGTATGTAATCGATCGATGTAATCGTTCGATCGTCGTAGTAAACGACAATCGAAGTCGACAATATATTGTATCGTCATATTACGTATATTATCCGTCATTACATAACATACTAAATATAGATAGTGCTGAGCTTGTTGTCATGGTTACGCTTTAACTAAATGGAAACCATAGAAACAATTCGCGATCTCAGTGTTTATACTTTAAGATGTTCGCACACATTCTGTCTACATTACCTACATTAAAATATGGGCCTGTTTCACAGTGTATGGATAAAGTGCCAATTAGCTATGCAACACATAAATTATTCGAAAGATAAAAGTTCAGAATAATATACTGGCATTTCATGACGAATAGCGCTATCTGACAGTCGTGAAACGCAAAAATACTGTTTATCCTACCAATAAGTAATTCATTCAAGTGGACATTGTGAAACAGACCCTAAGACTAAAGTTGTATCTATAAAACATCGTTACCATGGCAACAAGCACGGTATCTACACTATCTACACTTAAGCTATTAAATTCTCACTTTCTTCGCCCAACGCTTTTCTCTTTCTTAACCTGTTCTATACTGAAACGGAATGTATCACCAATTCGACTTGGGGTCCTTCAAGAAAAGAGTTTATTACCAAAGCGTAGGCCGGCAATGCACTTGCGAGCCCTCTGGCAATGTGAGTGTCCATGGGTATCACTTTACACTAGGTGATCCTCCTTCCGTTTGCATAAGAAATTCTTGAGTTGATTAATTATATGTAAGTGTTATTCGAAAATCATTAATATGTCAAATGGAAGAGACTAGCTGTTCACGACATAGGGAATCCTAGAGTGGTTTCTTTTATTTATTTTTATTTCCTAATTTAGTATGTTTAGTTATAAAATGGTTATATATGTTCTATGTTACGACACAACATACTATTGACTTACTATTGATTAACTATGTTTATGGGTACTTATAACGCAACTTGAAAGCTCTAGTTTCAAGAGATGTGAATACAATTTAAAAAAAATCCTTCAAGGGTGGGTAGGCCAGAAAGAAGGTGGGCTGATGACTTAATATAAATAACAGCATAAGACTGGCCGACTATTGGCAGAGTGATCTGGAACGGAGGTATTTAGTGTGTCTATATCCACAGGCGGCATATTACTACTAACATTTAGCTATAAGTAAATACTAACGTTTGAAATGGAAACTAAGTATATAAGTGTAAAATCACCACATGACCTACATAATAACAAACCATTAGTTATTAAATGTTCTGCCCTTATCACTCTTGTATAATTCATAATACATAAACGTGACAAAACATTATTTAATGATTTAAGGCCTACGTTTAGAGTTAAAGATTCGATACGAAATTATTGTCTGATATGTATTTGAATGGTTGAAATCGAAGCAACCCTATTTCACTGTCGAAACTTTCCAGATATTTGAATTTTTAATATTTATTTTTAGTTTAGATTATTTAGTTATGGTAATGTACCTAATGTATTATTTATAAATGTTGCCAGCTGAATACATTTTATACCAAATTACAATGCACAAGGACCAGACCTTTTAATTTTCTTTTTATCAATTTTTAATGATTATTATTACTGTGTAGGTAGAGTATTGTGTATACTGTATATTTCTGTGTTGGAAATTACAATCGTAAAAAACCCAGGCCTTATGTTTAACCAAGTTCATATTTCTCGTAAAATACAATGTGTAATTTTTATATTATGTCTTATCGGAGACATTTAATATCGTATAAAAGTAAGTAAGCCATATAGCAGGACTAAAGGTCCTTCAAGAAAATATCGTACCAATTCTTAAAGGCCGGCAACTCATGAGATCTCTGACATTGAGGCATGGGCCGCAGTATCACTTAACATCATCTGCTCTTTTATGACAATAAAATGTATAAAAAACTATATAAATTTGTGTATATAGTTTACTTAGTATTTTATATATAGGCCAACATCCTTTAAGAAATAATCCGTTAAATAGGTCGGAAATGCACCCACGAGATATTTATAGGTAGATATAAACTAAGCATCTTACTCAAGTCGATAACCGATGTATAGCGTGGGCAGCACCTAGAGCTCATTTGTCCAGCGTCTTTTCCGGTGATCGATCCATCCAATTGATGAACGGCTACGTGATCTTTCGCCTACACCCACGATCAGCTTCTCCAAGTTCTCGTCGGCGTTATTGGTCGAAATAGGAGATGATGCGTAATAAGTGTAGGTCTTGTTGTACTGCATATGTCTGTTTGTGGTTCTTGATTATTATTATGTATATACGCCAGATATTTGAAGAAACAGCCAATTACAGCAGCGCGAGTAATTCTGCAGAGATTTCTCTCATACGCCGAGTGAAGTGTAATTGACGGCTCGCATATATAACAACGACTTGGGCCATCTCTTTAGAATAAGTAATCAAGGTTTTACTATAAATATCGACGATACTTTTATAAATCTTTTTGTATGTATGTATGTATGTATGTATGTATGATGTAGTCCATCTTTGGCTATATTTTCAGTGTATTTGTTTGTAATTATATAAAATTTATGTTAGCTGTAGGAGTACTAAATAAATAAATAACTTGGTGTAAGCAAAATCTTTGTTGCCATTGTAAAAGCTTATATGGAAATGGGCGGGCCACAGGTTGCATGAACAATGGCAGATGGAGAAACAGGGTAACTTGGTGGAACGAGCTATCCCGGAAAAGAAAGAGAGATAAGCCTTTTGCACGTTGAGTTGACGAGCTTTAAGGAGTTGGTATTGGGAAGATTGGGAGGAAAATCCTAAGAGATACATAAAGAGAACGATAAAGTTGGAGGACGTCCTTAAATAATATATTTTGTATAAAATATGTGTCGTTCTATATCTATACTTCTACACTAATATCGTAAAGAGGAAAGATTTGTATGTAAGTATGTTTGTAACGCATTGGCTCAAAAAGTACTGGCCCGATTTTAAAAATTCTATCAATATTTGAAATTTTAATTACAGACAATTTTAATTCCAGTATGTGAACCTTCAAAAACACTTTCTTCACGTTCATATCCTCACTTTTACATCAACACAGCCGACTTAGATATTACTTAGTTTAATGTATTGAATAATTTTTATTGCTTTTTCCTTTGGCAATTTTTGTTAATTTTTGTTAGCTATAGGATTACGAAAGTTTGTCCAAGCGTAAGTGTATTCATGTGTTCGTGTATTCATTAGAAGAACAATTGTGACCCACCTTCGAGTCTGAATACTTGATGCGATTAAAAATTCCAGTTCACAATAATCAAATAGTATAGCTTGTAGTAATCAAGTAACGGCCTATTGATGGAATTGTATGGCTTCTGCTAGTAAGAGGATTTTAGCTTAAATCCCAGAAGGGATTGTTCCGCGATGGCTTACTTCAAGAGTTCCTAGGTGTGCTAATTCTCCTTCAGTATAACCCAATTATGAACAATGTTATGCTTTTAAATAAATAATTTTGAAACCGATTCATAAACGAACTAGCCTTTATTAAAATAAATTATCTGGTTGCGTTTCTTTCATATTTTTGCTGAAAAGATTTATCTTCTAATCAGAGGGCTGACTGATAAGTGATACCGCCGCCCATAAACACAGAATGCCAGAGGACTCGAGTTACGCGAGTACGGTCTTGAAAGAGTAACTCCTAAGTAGAATTTGTTCGGAAATATTTCAGTGGGCAGCTGGTTCCACATATGAATTGTATTGATTTTGCAAAAATAATAAACAATTTTAAAAATGTTATACAAAATTTGTTTCCTCAAGATATTTGTATTATAACCTCGAAATATGCATTATATAAAGAATGTGAGATGTGTCCGATTGTAATTGGCGATAAAAAGGGAAAAAACTGTTTATAACTGTGATTTTTTTATTTTTTTGCATTACTCAACAGTTGTATATGTGCTTTTGTTCTTATTACACTAGTAAGATAGAGTTTTCGTCATTTTATTTATTTATTTATGTTATTTATATTACAGAATAATATAGAAAATCATGCTACGTTAGCAAACCACTGGTGTGTAAAAGTAATAGGAGTCATATTTGGGAGCGCGAAAAATTCATATAAAATGTATCTTACAAGGTACAAGTAGTCTTATAATTGAAGATAATTTGAATTTGTATTCAACGATTTCTTAGACATACTGATAAGCGTCAAAGACTGTGAAATCCCACCATCATTCAAAATTCCCTTTGTGTTTTGATTTTTCATTATCTCCCCTACACTAGCGGAAAATTGGTCTCAGATAACTGGGTAAAGTCTCTTCACTTGCTCTTTTACGTCAAGTGAAGTACCCCTGACGACCCCATACGAATGATAATACTCAACAACCCCATTATTTTTCTCTGCAAAATAAAAAGTAATGGTTCGAACCTCACCTTTGATAACAAATTTAGAACCCTATTCCCTTGCAATAAGGGTTGTTTGAATAGGATACACCTGTAAAGGTATTGCGTATTGCTTTTTAACATTTCAAATAATGCGTTTAATGGTGGCATATGTATTAGGTCGAATGGTTTGAACGGCTGGAATTAAATTGATAAGAAATGTAAATGCGTTTAAAATGGAAAATTGCTTACAACCGGCATTATTTGTCGATGTTATTTTGGGTGTAAGCGATTATTTCTCTTAAGTGGCAATAGGTTATGTTAATAACATGGATTTTTAAATTGAAAACACTTCGGTGCACTGACCCAAAGTTGAGATGTTTTTGTATAGAACAAGGGCAAACGGGCAGACCCGATGTCAAGTTAAATCGCACATGGACTCTCAATGCCAGAGGGCTTTGAGAATTGATACGCTCCTGTCTTGAAGCACCCTAAGTTGAATTCGATCGTTAATACTTCGGTGGGGAACTGGTACAACGTAGTGGTGGTGCGCGGCAAACTCTTAAGTAGATTTGGTTCGTAAATACTTCAGAGTCGTCTGTGGAAACCTTGTGAAGTAATTGATGAAAGTAATGAATTAAACGTTTAGTTAAAATAAAAATAAAAACAGTGTATTGGATATTTCTCTCGTGTACATTATTAATAGGGAATAAACTTGTGTCTTAATGACATCTGATAAATAATCTAAACTTTTATAATAGGCCTCAGGGCCTCGATAATTGCGTAGCGACGTAAATTAATGAACTCATTACACATTTTCAAGCACAGGTGCCAATGTGGGTCGTGCTATTGACCGTTCAATATATATATTTACATACAATTCCTTATGTTCCAGAGGCCTCTCGCGAAGGTTCCGGTCAAGAGTGACTCGCCAAATATTAATGTTTATGTATCGCTCATTTTTAAATAAAGAAATATTCATTTGTAGTATACAGCTCTGGTTTTCATTCGTTCATACTATCTTGGAACACGTTACCCAATATATACAGCTATCTGAATAAATAAATCAAATTAAAAAAAAAAACAAATTTCAAAGGCCGGCATCGCACTCGCGAGCCTTCTGGCATTGTAAGTGTCGCCGCCTTTAGATGAGCCTCCTGCCCGTTTTTTTCTATAAAAATAAAGTAAAAATATAATTATACAAGTGAGTTCTTTATTTTATGTAATATTTGAATGAACCTTTTGATATCGATAAATCTGTTGTAAATGTAAATTTTTAAATCATAGAGTATTACGATACGCTTCACAATCAGGTCGCTCTCCGGCGGAGAGACTTGTACCACTAAGGGTGTACCTTGGTGATGAGCCACATCGTAAAACTTAATAAAAATGTATAAGAAAATAAAAACAAAAATACAGTCTAAAAAAAGCTGGAATAAATTTTATCACAATTGCTTCATATAGACTGCACGGCGGCGGTTTTATAATACACCTTAAATTGTTAAAATTATCAGACTTATATGACTTGGATATTATTATTATGTAGATAGTTTAAAATGACAGCGTTAATATTATCTGTAGCAAAAATGGTTGACTGACATTTAAAAAAAAGTAGAAACTCTCCATCTTCATGTCAAACATCAAAGTCAAAACTTTTCGTCGAGTTGATACGGATATTATTTTGTATTCTGCCTTGACGTCTGATGATGAAACTCCAGCTGCAGGTCCGCACAACTCCTCTAAACACTCCATAGCTTTCAATATATCGAAAGAATTTCGTTAGATTGGTTGCAATTAAAAATGTAGGTTAAGATAATCAATTATGTATAGCGAAAAACATGTATTAGCACGTGAATGATTTGCGTAGTTATGGTAATTTCCTGTTTATTATCTGAATATTAAAAGCCATTTTACATTGAAACAGTTGTAACAAAGTTGCATAACCCGCGATAAAGGGCAAGTATGCACAGATTTGCACTTGAAACGGTATTGTTGGCTTATTTATATTCTATTAATAGGTAAATAATAAACAGGATATTGCGTACATATCATGTAATTCCCCAAAATACTCTATTATTTTTGTATATTTGTGTTTATATTTTAGTCTTATCTCTTGACCCATGTTAAAAGACTCACCTAAATATTTACGTCTTTATTCTTAAAAAACAGTCTTTGTACTGCTTTTATTAAAGTATTTAACTTTTAATGACAGAATTTGACAGAAGAGCTGATTGACTGCAATTTAGCTTGTTTACGATAACTTAAAGGATTACATTAATTTTATTATATTTTATTTAATATACAATCTGTGACGGAGGGAAGTCCAAATTCTTTTATTTGTCTCTCATCATCCATTATTTATTAATTAGTAATCTTACAGCTAACATACACATTATAAAATAAAACACTTACCTTCATAGCCAAAACATAAATAAATTAATAGAAAAAAAGTTAAAAAATTAAACTGATATTTAACACTTATTATGTAGGCCCTACGTAATATTAAAAAAAAATGTTACTGCTAAACAAAGTCAGTCTTCCGCCTCAAATCCTCTTTGGTGAGGTTGATTTTTATAAACGTCCACATAATTAGTTTCATAGTAATATAAAACAAAATATTGTCCAATCTTCCATTTCCATCTGCAATCTTTTATTTCCGTCTTCCCCGTTTCTTGCGGATTTTCTCTGGGCCATTTCCAAGTCTTTTTGACAAGAAATGTCCGGTCCATCTAACTAGATGTATTTAGTATTTAACTAAATACAATTAGTTATGATAAAATAAAGTCTATCAGAATATATAAATATCTAACAGAGTTCTTATGTTAGTTCTATGTTTATCTCAACAAGGAAAATATATGAAAAACTCAGCTGGTATTAATCATTCGATTGGAATTTTGTCACCTTTAGTTAAAAGAACAAGAAGTATTATATTTTAAGTTTCTTAATTGGATCCTTGAACTACGCAAATCACCAAATTTAGGATAAAATATCGTTTTCTGCTTTAATAAAAAAATTAATATAGTTCATCATATGGATCACGATGGGCGAGCTCTTACAGCAAGTGAGTGAGATTTTGCACCGCCACCTATTGACACCGAGCCAGAGGAGTCGCGAGTGCGTTGCCCGCCTTTTAAGAATTGGTATGCTCTTTTTTTTTGTTGAAAGCTGGTTCCACATAGCGGTGATCCGTGACAAAACTTCCTTAAAACGCTGAGTATTTACACGTATGACGCTTAACGTAATAACGAAATGGCGTAAAACATTTTCTCAGAAAGGCAATCACGTAGTACCCGTGTCGACATTTCAATAAGTCGAATTCCTACTCACCATTCTGCATTCAAATGATGTAAGTCGTGTGTATTCCTAATGAATACATACGCTGACAATAATCTACGGTTAAGAACTTGTATCTAATTTATGTAAGGTAACCTACCTTACCTTTTTTTAAATATCATTAAAACTTTAAGCATTGTTATTTATTTATTTTGTATGGGTGCAAACTGGTAAGAGGCTCACCTGATGTTAAGTGATAACGCCGCCCATGGACACTCAATGCCAGAGGGCTCGCGAGTGCGTTGCTGGCCTTTTTATAATTGGTACGCACTTTTCTTGAAGGACCCTAAGCCAAATTGGTTCGGAAATACTTCAGTGGGAAACTGGTTCCAAAAGTGGTGGTGCGCGGCAAAAAATGCCTTGAAAAACGCTCAGTTTTGGAACGGCGGTCGTCGATGTGATACGGGTGGAATTTCGTTTTCTGCTTTCTGCTCGGCTGCAGATCCGAACGACTGCGAAAAATTGTTAGTCCGGTAAAGTATTTCTGCCATCAAACACTGGCTGTGTAGAATTTGAAGTTAACGGAACCAGCAAGGATTTTGAGAGACCTACATCGGACTTGCATACAAGCACGTCGGCATCGCTGAAGTTAGGCGGGCGGGAGAAACTGGCAAAAAACTCTCCACCACTCGTTTTAATCGCCAATTAAAAAGTTTTTAGTTTACAAGAAAATTGTTAGGAATAATAACTACCGACAATATGTTTATCGTTGACATAGTGAAATAATATGTTTGACATTGTTACTATATCAAAAGAAAACGATGATCTGTATCATATTATGCCTAAGCTGAAATATACAGCCTGGATTAGGATCAAGTCATTTAGTGAAGGGAAAGTGACTTAGAAAGTAAACAAAAATCAAATGCCTCTAGGCATAGGCTTCATTAAGTAAATAGCATTTTTTGTATGTTTGTACTGTGTGGATGTTATATATTTTTCATCGGCCTAATAACGGGAAAAAGATCGTTTGAAAAAATATTAGTTAAATATAAGGAGTCAAGGATGGTAGCATGTGTCTATGTGTAGACAGAGACATGGTGTGTCAGCAAAACTACCCCATCATTGAGATCGGTATGTCATAGACATATAGGTATAGACAGAAACCATGACAACAACTAGTTTAAAATAACTTTACTTAAAACCAACTATTAACTTAATTTCACGTTTGAACCCTTATTAAAAGTTTTCCAAGACCTTAGATCCAAAAGGAAAACTAGAAAATCTAATTTAACTTGGGCCAATCAGTTCCTATTGAGGAAGTTATTAAACCCTTTAGCTTTAAACTGCAACTTCGCTAGAGATAATGGTAATATATCTATGAGGGTTATTTTATTTGTTTATTTTTCATACTAATAACTTGGAACCTATTGTGGTTTGTATATAATCATAGTTTTGTTTAGGAGTTCGACAAATGCATAGAAAAATAGCTCTTCAATTTACTTTTTATATAATAAGCTATATAACTGACCGGGTAGTCCATTTATTAGCGTTAGCAAATACCTCAACGTTCTCGCGCTATTGTTTGCTCTCGAAATACAGAGGCGAACGTACGTTACAGCTCGGGTTTGTACATCATGCTGAACTCGTTCTTCTATGTCATCTCGGAAAAGAGTTATTTTGTATTAGAAAATAAAAAAGTGCGTGCGTACAAAGTACACATGTCAGAAGTGAATCTTTGTAGATCAATTATTACCAAGTTAAAAGCACAATAGATGATCACGTAACAGTATATCTATATTCACACTGTTTATACACTGTATACGTGCTTAAAAAATCTGCACAAAACGTTATGCGATAGAATTTCCATATAAAGTTCCAATATGTAACTACTAAACGCATACATCAACCAATAGCGTGTATTTTTTCTCGAACTCCCTCCCTTACTCTCTCACAATCGGTTTCGACTGCTCTCTCCCTTTTCTTCAACAAAAACGCTGCACATGTTCGTGACGTTTCGTAAATTTTTTACCCTCATGCTCCTTAAAAAGTTTCACTATTTCAAAAATACAATGTTTCTTCAAAAATACCTATTAAACTGATGTTTAGAACAGTTTTATACAAATGTTTTTGAAAAATTGATGACGGCATAGCCTACTTTGGAATCCAAAATCGCATATACTCGTAAATGACGCGCGCTTTTGAATTAAATTCATATGGATATCTAAATGCTGGTGAAGTAAGTCGTAAAATCTGGTCCTGGGTTCCATTTATGCAAAACAATATTTTGGCTTTGCAACCAGAGCTGCCAAAAATTACGATTTTTTTATTTTACAGATCAAAATCAAATGAGACATTTTCTTGTGTGATATTCAAATAATATTTCGAATTCTTGGGTGAGAATATTTTGACCCCTTAATAAGGCTGGCTGAATTAGAATTCGAGCAAAGCGACCACTTTTAATGGAACCGTCTACGTAGTGATCGCGACGCATACTAAACAGATTCAAATTCATTGACTAATAATATGAGGAAGACGCCAGCTGTGAATGAAATTTTAGATAGACGTATTTAATTGAGAAAATCAATTTTTAAATGCTTTAATCTAAAAGTTTCAGGGTTAGAAGTTTGGTTACTGCAATAAAGAAATTAATCGTGAAACCGCAATTAAAAAAAATGTTACATTAAATTAAGACCTGACGAAACTCTGAATTTTTTTTATAGAACAGGGGGCAAACGGGCAGGAGGCTCATCTGATGTTAAGTGATACCGCCGCCCATGAACACTCTGAATTTCTATATAGTGAAGTAGGTCCAATGCGTTTTTGAATTACGGGGCTAGTTAGTGGCGACTCCGAATCTTACCTTCAATACAAAAACTTATGATAGAATTAAGAAAATATTATTTTTCTCTAAAGCTATTTAGTTTTCTCTTTAATGTTTAATTTCAGTTTTTTTACCTATTAATGTATTTAATTGACTTATGTTTTCTGATTTGTATATTTTTTTTAACAATGTAATTTAGGTTTAAATAATGTCTAAGTGTTTTATTTTATAACATGGATATGTGTATCTATAAACAAGATTTATTTATGCTATATGCTAACTATATTACATATAATATTGTGTACCCACGAACGCAGCGGACATATTTCTACTTCATTGATTAGATCCATCTTCTGTGCCGATTACACAAACGAAAACAACACATACTTTATTCTTACATAATAGGGGAAAAGGGCAGGAGGCTTTCTGATGTTGACACTAACATTGCCAGAAGGCTAACAAGTGCGTTGCCGGCTTTAAAAAAATTGGTCCACTCTTTTCTTGAAGGACCCTAAAAGTCGATTTGATACAAAAATACTTCAGAGAGCAGCTGGTTCCACATAGTAGTGGTGCGCGGTAAACTGTCTTAATAAACGCTCAGTTGTAAAATTCAGTGCGGTAGAAGATGCAGAGAGAGAGTGAGAAAGAGTAAGTAAAAAGTTTCGAAAGAATGACGCATTTAACTTCTCGGACCTGACGTTAGTATTACCACCTATATACAACGATTTTTTTTATCAAGCTGGGAATGTATCTTGCGCATCAGTTTTTTATGCGCAATTTTAAATACTCAATAAGCAGATCTTAACTTAGTTTTTTTATCAGGTCGATAGCCCGTATATAACGAGTTGAGTTTAATAAATAAAAACTGACCAAATATATGGCCTTCAACTCAACTAGACCATTCACCTGGTGTATACACGTATTACCTAGGTATATATGTACCTGGGTTGGCCGGTTCTTAATAAAACGGTGCACGTTTTCGACCAGTTTACATTCGAAATTTTTAATTCAGTATAATTAAGTGGCTTCGATTTTGGCCATATATAATATATATCACTATATATAAATTAAGTATGGCCTATATATGTTCTAAAGTTCGTAATATTAACATTACTTTTTTCCTTACATTCAATGATACAACACATAAACAATACATGAAAAACAGTAGGATACAAATAAAAGACACTACAATACTAATTTGATAGTGAGCAGGCTAATTGGACCTCACGACGTGGGGTGATTTTCACTGAGTGCCATAAAGTAAGCAAGTACCTAGTTCAGTTTCATCATTGAATGTCGAGGCAGAATACACAATACCTTCCTCATCACCTCGACGTCCGTCCCAGCGTTTCTTAATCCACTGAAGTATTTCCGAACCAATTCGACTTCGGTCCATCAAGTAAAGAACTTACCAATTATTAAAAGCCGGCAACGCACTTGCGCGCCTGCGTATTACTTAACATTAGGGTGAGCCTGTTTGCCCCGTTACATTAAAATTACCTGAAACTAGATATATCAGAAAACAATCGAAGTATATAGAAATAACGGTTCGTATCAACTACGGATGGCTTGAAATACTTGAACGTTAAAAGGAGCATGTATACAGCGGATAACTATTTAAGTGATCGTGATGATTGAATCGATTTCTTAGAATCGCGAATAGCAGCAATTGAATTTAAGTTTTTACAATCGATTGGTGTTTTGATAGTAATTTAATGTATAATCATCTCCACATTAGTGACAGCCGTACTCAGTGTTGAAAGAGACTTAACTGTTAAATAAAAAGCAAAAATGCTTTTTACTACTCTATAATTCCTAGTAATCAAAAATATCTCGGAAGATATACGGACATCCTTGAACCCCTCACAAAAATCGTATTGCAACTTAAAAGGCATTAAATAATAATATTTTTTATCCTAAGGTCAAAACACCTATTCGGTTGCATACCGTAGATGTTTCAAATTAATTTTTTGTTACTATTGGAATATTCATTAGTCTTCAAGTTGAATAAATTGAGGCTCAAGAATATTTATGATTGTGAAATAGTTTTTGAAAATTTCTTTTCTATTATATTTCCTTCCTTTGATATCTATCTATCTATATTTGAAATGCCTGCGCAGACCCCGAAAGTTGTAAAAGAAAGAAAAGGAGAGATATGTCGGACTGGACCCTCAACATAATTTCTGCTGTTCACAGACTGGGTGAGCAATACCCACTAAAACCACCTCGAGTAGTTTCTGCAAAGCCGCGATAAAGAGGCTCCGGGGTCGGCGGGAGGGAGGTAGTTACGCTCAAAATCTTCACAATGGAAGTAGGAGATGCGCAAATCTTCTCTCCTATAAACGGCCTGTATTAGGTGGGTAAAATCAATTTAAAAATTAGCTTTACCCACCTAATTCACAGGCCTTTCCTAAGAGTGAAACTGGGGCAAAGTGTGTTTGCGCTTACTATCCTCGGATTGATTATTATCATAATTTTTTCTACTGCTACTATTATTATTATTATATTATCTTTCTTTTTTGCGTCTGAGATGCAAATAACTGTTGTGATCTCTGGTAGAATGACAGCGCTGTGGAACAAGCCAGGGCCAGTTTCAAAAACTCACACATAACACACTTAAAACGCTATTATTATTCTTTTTTATTTCTTTTTTTTCTTTCCATATTTTTTTCTCTTTTTTCTTTTTTTATTATTATGGTTCTGTGTGTTTCCTTAGTAATACATGTTTATCTTATATTTACCAACAATAAAATATAATAATAAAATACCTCGCCGGCCAGCTGGTTTCTATATGTAGTTGTGTGCGGCAAAAAGTTCCAAAGAAAGACTTAGTTTGTGGAAAGACGCCGATGTCCGTTCGAAGATCGAACTATTTTGAGTGTACGACCAACCAGGCTTCAGCAGATAAACCACTCCTATGGAAATTGTATCCGTTTTTACCCAAACTTCCAGCGAAATAAAAAAAAAATATACTAATAAACTACTAAATAAATTTAAAGCCCTCGTTAAACGTAAATTAATAAATAAAGCTTTGTATAAATTAGACGAATATTTAAATGATCATAATCCTTGGGATTGATTTGCCCCAGTTCAAACAATTTGTATAAGTAAAAACTTGGCGATTAAAAAGAGTGGCGGAAAGTTTCTTGCCCGCTCTATGCGAACTGGTAGTAAATTAACAATTAATTTACCTTATTTTCTGACGTTCACAAGTCTTGTCTATATGAATAAATTTATTTTGACTTTGAGTTTAAAAAGAATGACGTGCAATACTTTTTGCTCATAGGTACCATTTTAGGTTCAGTTTTTATATAGGTTGCATTGTGTAAGCAATCCGATCACGATGGTGTGAATCGGTCTTGATTGCCTTTTAGCAGGCAAACTGGTGATTATGAGCGCGTTTAGGCGAACGCCTTTTTTAGATATGATTCCATTGACAAGTGAATGGTTTATCTATTTAAAATTATCCTCATATGTTCTGTGTCGTGTTTAGGATTTTTTGTTCTTAATTTGTGTTATCGTTGTAATGAATTTTTTTTTGTACTTTTTGTTTGATCTGTAGATATATTTAGGGTAAATATAAATTACTGTTTTTAAATATCCGACTCCAAAATGCACTAAAAATTGTGCGTGTACTTATGTACCCGCGTTAGAAGTTATACTTCAAGGTATAACAAGATAGAAATATTTTCAAAAATTTTATCTTTCGCCTTATAGAAAAAACTACCTTAATAAAAAAAACTAAAATGTTGACTATAGCTAACTTCAGGGTGTCGGTATTTTGTGACAGTGTGCGCGCGTAAAATTTTACCGTAATCATTTTACCCTAATGCGCCAAAAGAAGTATAACTTCAAAAGTAATTAATACGGTACATAATATTATTTCCTATTTATTTTGATTGGTCTTGTATCTGCCTTTCAGTAAATGTCATAAACCGTAATTTACATACGGGGAATTAGAGTCATTTAAATTCGTTAGTTTTTTTTTGAGTTTTTTACGCCGGCTTTTTCTCTCGGCCTACACCATCTGTCTTCTTTGACGATGAGTAGATGCCAACAGGTTCGAATTTAATGACGTGGAATAAGTGATACCTTGATGATCTTATGTTCCAAAATAAACGTATTTTATTTTTTAGGATTTTCAATAGACAGTATAAATATGTCAACATACTATAAAAGAAAGACACTCTCTGCTAAGCTTACTTTCAGATTCAGAGACAAGACTTAGGAAGCGATCAGGTATTACGTCACGCAATTTTTGGAGATTTTTGACGTTACACGCCGTAAAGTTCTACTGTACCAAGTAGTTCAACATTTCGTTACCACCCAGGTACTAATTTCTCCTTAAAGTTGCAATTTATGTGGTTTAAAGTATCGGGAAGTCGAAAATAATATTAATAATAACGCATAATTCAATTCCGCGTTTTATCCCCCCTCCCTCAAATTCGGTACGTCACGGTATTTTCACACATAGAAAGCCTAGTATCACTAGTAGTTAAGTTTAGTTATAATGTTTCTTGACTTTGAATCAAAAATTAGATATCATGGCAAGTAGCGCGGGCGATAGCTGGTTCTATAAAAGGATTTAGGCCTCTCGCTATAACTGGACGCTAAATATATTAACAATTCTTAGGTGACTTATTTCATATACTGCGTAGTTCTAATGTTAGAAGATCGTATACGGATGTCTGCGTTTAAATGTCAACTAAAATAAACATTTGTATTCAAATTAATTAACCGGCCATACAGACTGAAATCGGTATTATTATTAAAGTGGCAAACCTTGATATTAATATTTAATAGCTTCAGTATTTTAATGTTGTTTGGTTTTGGTTTATATTTTCATAGATTGTTTAATTCTAAATTTGCTGGTAATTTTTTTACTGCTGGTATGTTTACAACTTAATCCAGTATATTGCGTTTTTTAATTTCTTTTTTGTAACACTTACGTTTACATTATATATCAGATATTTTAGATATAGCAACATATACCGTAGATTTAGTATGTATGACGTGGTAAACTTTACTAAATTAATAAATTCTGTATATTTAATAATATAGTTAATTGCTTAATAATTTTACGTTAACATATATTTTCTGTATAATTTATTATCGTGTGTTACATTCTAATTTCTTCTAAAACTAAGACGAATCAGTGTTAAAAAAATGTCGAGAGCGTTTTGCGATGTTAGTCTTCAGGTTGTCAAAAGTTG
The DNA here is from genome assembly GCA_028984075.1 of Pieris mannii. Classification (NCBI taxonomy): domain Eukaryota; kingdom Metazoa; phylum Arthropoda; class Insecta; order Lepidoptera; family Pieridae; genus Pieris; species Pieris mannii. The sequence continues at coordinate 11,142,567 of CM054779.1, read as the reverse complement.
TAAAAAATGATTATTCGTCTGTTTATTTAGCAATGTCGTAGGAGAAATCTGGATTATCTACTTTATAATGTGGAGAAGAGGCAACAAGCTTGTTAGATCATTCGCTAGTATGAGAAACTGTCTTAAAGGTGCTTCCCTATGAGTAAAGGAATTTGGATTCATTCTCCCTTTTGGAATAGCAGCGTAAATAAAATAAAAAATAAAAAAAATACGTTTATTTTGGAACATAAGATCATCTAGGTATCACTTATTCCACGCCAATTAATTCGAACCTGTAGGCATCCCTATTCATCGGCAAAGAAGACAGAGGGTGTAGGCCGAGAGAAAAAGCCGGCGTAAAAAACTCTCGGTACTCTTTTAAAAAAGCAAATCATCAAACAATATTTAAAACAAATATATCAAATTAATTAGAAGTAGCCTGCCCAGCACTAGTCCCAGGCCCTTTTATCAACTAGATAATCGCTAACATTATAGTAAGCCTTTTTAGACAGCTTTTCTTTAAAACATTTCTTAAATTTATTAAAAGGCAGAGATAAAAGAGCCTCTTAGATTTTATAATTTAACTAAATACCAATGGAGTATAATTTAACTAAATACCAATTCGTATTAGATTCTTAAAGCTATGTACGTTAACAGAATGAAATAAAGATGTCGTTTTGATAACTTGTTTCCCCAGGAAGGCACGGGTATCATCTAAAATAATAAAATCCGTGTGAAAACGTGTGAAACCGGAACCTAAGGCAATTCTATTAGCATAACACGTAGTCAGTAGGCTCACTGAAATCAAAAGTGGATTCAGATACGTGTTTGCATAGCTTTTGTTTGTTTCCGAGTCTGTTTTGGTCTCTATCTGTGTTTTCATATAATATGCATGGTTAAATTCTAAACTTTGTGGCAAGGTTTAAATCTTAAAATCAATTCGGGAACGTGACAGTTCGGACCGTAACTCCCGAAATAGAGGGATTTAGGATAGTTCCAAACCCAGGAATGGACCCACTAAAATGGGCGTCTATGGGCTTCAGATTGCCCAAATTACCACCATTCATATTTTTGTTGTTGTAACGTTTTTTTAACAATCGCATGACTTATTTAGCTAATTCAAAATTTACAAAAAAATGTGTTATTGCAATTGCAATTGTGTCAGTGCAATCGCATTATAACACTGTTGTTTGGTTGTGTCTATTTCAGATCATTAAAAAAAATATTGAATTATTAAACCTCTCGTTTACCCTTTATTCTATTCAAATCAGGTTTCGCTTATAAAATGCTCTAAATATTTAAACAGTCACCGGCGAGACTAAACGGGAATACCTAAGTATTTGAACAGTAATCATCACAATTATAACATTGTATTGAAACGACAATATTTTTTGAAAATTACCCTCATTTAATGGTTTTGACCATTAAGTGGGATTATGGCGTACAATTTAATGAAATGCTTGTCACAAATCGGATGATTTTTTCTATATATGTTTATTATTGTTGATTTGTTTTGGTTTTCAGTTAAGGGTAGTTATAGATAATATATCGGATTAAATTTCTTTATTGATATTCATAAGTGTATATTTTTTACGTAAATGAAAATGGTCTTCGAAATAAATTGTATTAAAAGCGTCCTTTCGTCTTCAAAGTCAATCAAAGAATCGATTGCCTGCAACATTGTAGCTCGTTATCATAACCGATATATGCGCGTGCGCTGATTGTTCGTGTCCTCAGGGCTTCGCTGCAGAATTTGTGTTGTTCTATATGATTATTTATTTATAATCAGCTTCCTTATAAAGTATGTTTGATCACTCAATCAAGTTTATGTTTTCAATATTATATAATATAACAAAGACATCTAAAGGACACCCAAAAAGGGCATTAATTGCAGCCCATGGACACCGATTTTAGTGAGTTCGATGTCGGGATTGGGAGGAGGACACTCTTAAACTAATTAAAATTTTTAATTTTTATTAACCTGTTATAAAATTGTCCTGTTAGTGACCCACAATCCAATCAGGATTTATATAAAACGATATATCTGAATAAACTATCTCGGAGTCTTCTCTATTTTGTAAGTACAGACTGCTGCAAAATGTTGGTAATCATCACTGTCAAGGTAGACATTAAAAATCAGCCGAACCATAACATACAAAACACCATACAAAAGAATACTTCAGCGCCACGTCAATCCCCTAGCTTTGGGCCTCACTATTAGTTTATTTAAATTATTCATTTTTAATATTTCAAAAGAAAACAATATAATAATATCCGGGAAATATGTTTTTTTATGAAACAGGAGGCAATTGGGCTCACCTGATATTAAGTGACCGCTGCACATGGACGCTGACATTGCCAGGAGGCACGCATGTGCGTTGCCAACACAGCTTATAATAAGTTTAGATTAAACAATTTTGACACCCCTGAAAATGTTGAGAACATTCAATAATAATTTATCCACCAATTGAATTAAATTGTTCGCAAAATGGTATCCCTTCGGTTTACATTACGCTTAATGGTATCAAAATTATATGATAAGTAATATTGAATTCATAAATATCTCACGATTTGTAACGAGTTTTATCAAAAGCTATTTTAAACAAGAAAATTAAATTATACCAGTATTAGTCGAACTTTTTGTGACATTCCTCTACTTTAGCCTTTCTTAAATTCAAAAAGCTCACTGAAGTATTTCCGATCCAATTCAATTTAAGGAAATGAAAGGAGCGTGCCAATTCCTGAAAGGCTAACGTAAGGTAACGCAAGTGAGCCTTCTGGCAATGTCTATGGGCGGCGGTTTCGTTGTGAGTTGAGCCTCCTGCCTGCCTAGCTCCTGTTACAAAAAAAAATGTAACATACATAATTTATAATAATAAACAATTTAATTGTTCACTTGATAAACTTAAAAAAAAATTAATAGGTTTTAGGAAAAGAAGATAATAGATAATAGATTGTTAACGAAACACAGTAAGAAAAATTTCAAAATATGTACTGAATTACTGAAATTCAAATTCCAAATAATTTTAATAAAATTTGGAAAACCCCTTTAACAATCAAATTGCACACCTGTGGGGCTTGGGCTCCACGTTGGGAACTACTGATTTATACCTCATGTTCATTATCAACTTATAAATTTTATTCACGGCGCATATGAAAACAATTCAATAAACTTAATCAATGAAGAAAAATGCGAAATATAAAGTGACATTTATTTATAAAAACACTCCTGCCTTAACAGGTGACCTTAAATTGACAAGAGTGAACAATAAGGGAATAAAATTTACAAACGAAACAAAATTACATGATAAAAAATACCAGAAATTAACTAACTACTATAGGCACTAACAAATAATAGAACTTTTGCCAGTTCACTCAACGGACATAGAAAAAGGTCCATTAACCTATGTATTTCTTTAACTAAATTAATACACCGAATCATATGTGCCCTTTTCAGAAGTTTAGTCCTAGCTATCATGAATTAACGGCGGAGGATGTCGCTTTCTGAAGTACCCATTAGGTACATTAACTAGTTTTTGCTTATAGTTGCATACATCGCTAATCCTTGTAAATATGATATCTATCTAATATCTATTAGAAATCGATAGCATATAGTTAAACCTAAACAAAAACATGATTAAACATTAACTAGACAGTCGGCAGTAGCCTCGGGGCGTACGTTTTATGTGTCCAATTAACACATGCTACAATGTAGGCAAACATCGTTAGGTAACAGGCATGTCTTAAATCCAAAAATTTACGAGATATGTCAGACACCAAGGGCTCTTTCTCTCAAAATATTACCAAATAGACGGGATACAATCTGAGACCATGAAATAAAACATTGTAGTGATTTTTTATTTTTGTGTATTATTTTGAACTGGCTGAACCCATAAACAATCATAATGCCAATGGGCTCGCGAGTGCGTTGCGGGCCTTTTAAGAATTGGTACGCTCTTTACTTGAAGGACCCTATGAAAAGTAAAATAAAATAAAAATAAAATACGTTTATTTTGGAACTTAGGATCATAATGATATCACTTATTCCACGTCATTAAAATCCGAGCCTGTTGGAATCCCTACTCATCGGCAAAGAAGACAGGTGTTGGCCGAGAGAAAAAGCCGGCGTAAAAAACTCTCGGTACTCTTTTAAACTCTTTTTATGTCAAATTGGTTGGAAATACTTCAGTAAGCAGCTGGTTTCACATAGTAGTGGTACACGGCAAAAACTGCCAGAGACTCCCAGTTGTGAAGCGACAGACGTCGAGGTGTTTGAAGTTGATGATTAACCAGAAATGGTCACCGGAAACTGCATGATTTCCTCTTCCATAATACGATTACCGTTTGCATTGCAGTTCTGGTACAGGGCTTTTCTTCACCCAAACATCTGTAAAGGAAATTTATATATTTACATACATAAAGTATTTACAAAGACCAATAATTTATTCGTGATTGATCATCGGATGCTTAAACGTTTCAACAAAAACTGTAGCGAAACGACCAATTTACGTAATTTAAAACGAGTTCGTAATTACACAATTAAGTTTTCCGACACGAAAATCAAACACAAATAAAAACACATGGGAAACGAAACTTGTTTAATAACGTCAAGGAATGAGCGTCTAACAGGCAAACATAAAGAAAGATGCTAAATAAATAAAGAAAGAATTAAGGTAGAAAGAAAAAGGAAGAACTTCAAACCTTTTTGCTTAAATTGCAATTAGGAATTAGGATCAGTGTTGGCCTAGTGGATTCAGCATGCGACTCTCATACCTGAGGTCGTAAGTTCGATCCCCGGCTGTGAACCAATGGAGTTTCTTTCTATGTGCGCATTTAACATTTGCTCGAACGGTGAAGGAAAACATCGTGATGAAACCGACATGTCTTTGACCCAAAAAGTCGACGGCGTGTGTCAGGCACTGGAGGCTGATCACCTACTTGCCTATTAGATTTAAAAATGATCTTGAAACAGATTCAGAAATCTGAGGCCAAGACCTAAAAGAGGTTGTAGCGCCACTGATTTTTTTTGAGAAGATCGGAGTGTTAAAACGTATCACGGTATAAAGACCGGCCGTCTACCTGTTGCATAGGACCAGATATCGCTGGAAAGACGTCGTGGACGCCCGCGCATGCTTCAAGTCCCCGATTGGCTAGCGAATAGAATAGAATGTTCTCTACTTTCAGGGGCCAAGTCTCACTTTGAGTCGCAGTTCCAACGGTACTTTTTTTTAAATTTAGTATTCAAATTCAGTTCAGTAAGTTTATGAAGTTGAATTTATTGAATTTCAGATGTAAATAAACAATGCACCTAGCCTACACGCATGATGGTATTTATTGAAAATTGTTACCTCCAAGTAAACGGGCAGGAGGCTTATGGACTCACATTGCCAAAAGGCTCGCAAGGGCGTTGCCGGCCTTATAATTGTTTATACTAAAACATTTCTTCATATTGAATCAGTTTTAGTGAAACTTATAAATGACCAACTTGCCAACTTTAAAATAACAAAAGCTCTTATATGTAAACGCTATTAAAGTCTTAAAGACTTCTAAGTATATCAATCAAGACCAAATAAGTATAAAGGTGCATGCATCCCGGATTTGTATTGTACTCCATGAGCCCATAGTTGTATGTAAATGATGTTTCTCGGGACATTGTAAGGTGAAGGGCGCGAGAGACGAGTGCAGAATAGCAAGGAAGCTTCCTGTAGCCAATTTTGTCACATCCGTTGATGACATCAATCAATATATAGTTCTTCAAGTAAATATTAGTCATATCCATTAAATAATACAATGACATAATGCTCAGTTTCATTTACGTTTTCATATCTCTCGTCTCTATCTTTATATCTCGTCTTATAATATACGTTTGAGATAAACACAGACTTAGTGTTTTTTAAGGTATATGTGGAACCAGCCCACTGAAGTGTTTCTGAACCATTGCAACGTAGGATCCTTCAAAAGCAGTCTGATTCTTAAAACGTTTCTTTCTTCACTCTGGCAGTGGCAGTGTAGTGGTAAAGGTGGCCGATAACCTTCTTGCTTATTAGTCAAATGACCAAACACATCCAGAAATCCGAGGCCCAGACCTGAAAAGATATTAGCACCACTGATTTATTTTCTTTATTTAAGATTTTAGGATATTATATTAATTGTAATACTGCGCGCGAGCTACGTTTCGCCTTAATGTTTATTTACTTAGCTTATATAGACCAACATTATAGCACATTTTGCTATAGTACTTCTCATAGACTATTTGCTTTTACCGAATAAAAACTTTTTTTTTTCAATTTTTCCTCTCTATATTCTCTAAAAGTCGTAAAAAGTTCAAGAAATAGAAAAAAATCTTGGCTTCGTTGAGACAAATCACAATTATTTGTATATTTTGTGGTAGCCATGAACATGTTTTAGGTAGTGACAAAACTCAGCAAAGAGATCAAAGAAATAGACCCAACCTCATTAGAGGTTATGGGCCTTCAAATTAATTATCAAAGTTTAAACAGCTAAACAAAAAGCTCACTCCAAATTCGGTATACAAATTAAATATACAGAGATAACGATCTATGTAAAACAGATCTGATCATGCGTGGCATACCTCAGTTTCGGGTGTACACTGTACACACATACAGGTACGCATAATTGCATAACAAATGAACGTCCACGATAAACGCCTGCTGGCTTGGCAGTGAGTGATTAAGACGGATTAACGCAAGGGTGACCATACATTCCAATCCAATAAAATTTCAGTCAAACTACTTAAGTTGTGTGATTGGCTAATTATTTCGCTGGTGTAGTAATCCAAAGCGAGCCACCGATTACGCACTTTTCAACGTAAATGCTTATAAAACATTCTCCTTTAGCTTCTCGCTGTTTAAAATAAAGTATTTTTTGTAACGCATTCCACAATGAAAAATCGCTACCGTAGCGATCCAGAGTGAACCTTGGCTTCCGATACATGAAAATGCCAATTGCCAAGCACGCGCAATTTATTATATCACAAACAAAGCATTCTTCGGTGACGTAAATCCCTATTTAAAATTATTTTAACTAGTTCAGTTAGGTTGGGTTGTGTACTGACGTCTAAAGCCATAAAGTATATCTGGGAATCCAATCCCGTGGAAGCTTTAATTAACTAATTTTAGTACAGCATTCCCAAAGCGTGACAATCGCGAGCAGTCACGTTCTGTCAACAGTCAGTTGTCGACGTCGTGTCACGAGGTGTCCACAATTATCGGTGCCGCGTGGGGTCACTAATTAGCCGAGATGCGCCGGTCAACGATCCCAGCCTTGGCATTGCTTTGGCCAGTTACGTCATCGCAACCTGTCAATAGAACCGCCTTATGCGAGAGTGACTAGGTCACATAATCTGTGTTATCGAAATAGTTTGAATCGTTCATTTATTACGTTAAAGAATTTAGTATCACTGTCAAATTTTCATAGAATATATCGTAAAAATATTAAAAATTATTTTTATTAAAAAAATAGCCTGTATTCGAGTACGATATAGTCAGGATCACATTAAGGCCTCCTCCAAATTCCTCCACTTGTCTCCTATCCTCTCTCTTGTTGTCCACAATTCATACAAAGATGTGATAACTAAGATTAAAATAAACTAAACAAAATAAAAACTACTTTCTATTTATACGAGTATGATTTATTTCCTAAAACTTCGTCATAATATACATGTAACAGATCGGAACGTCGTGAAGCGCATCACATCTGCCCCTTCTATTACCACTTAGCCATTACGACCGCTCTGTTGTGTACCGAATAAGAAGAAGAAGAAGTAACAGATATTTAAAGCAACGGGCGGCTTTGCTGCAAACAAGCAACACTAGTAGGGAAAAAATAAGATAGAAAATGCTTATTGAAAACCGAATCAAAGGGATAGATCTTTTTGGGTTGCTGTAGTAGGCTTTTTTTATTTCGTAATTACAGCTAACATAACTTATGTAAATCAAAAATCAATTATACTAAGGATACATAATACATACAAGGAAGTTCCAACATTTTCGAAAAGAAAAAAATCAATAAAGATTATTGAATACGTAATTCCTATTTCGGCCGTGTTGTGTGATTGTGTGAAAGTGAGGGTGTGCTCATGATGCAGGTGATTTAGCGTTATGGATATTCTTAATACCTTTAAGCATATTTCGCGGTAGCTTATCTTTATATTCGTTAAACTCTAATTGCTAATAAAAACCAATTAATGGGACGAAAAATACACTCGTAATTAATGTAATTGAATAAAAAGACATCTCTGGGCGAAAGTCAACCGTTATTTTGAATTTGTAGGTTGTGCATAACGCGATCCAAATTGAAAAATAATTGTATGGGATATGTTATTAAATTCGTCATCTGTATAGCCGTGGGAGTGCTTTAGAGGTGTTTGTTTTAGCCGGCAGGTGATAAAAACTATTTTTCACGCTCTTAGCTTAGGCTTTTTATACACTAATCGCTTTAATAACAGTATTATAAAATTTAGCTTATATTACTTTCGTAATAACTTAGTTTGTAAGGTTAATGTTTTTTAAAAAAAAGGCAAGCAACCTATGTATAACATATTAAATGTTTCCTTTTTAATTCTTTTTGTGAGAAATGAAATCCTTAACCGCCCTTAATCCTTTACCTGTCGAAACATGTAGTATTATCTAGATTTTAGACTCCGCCCTTATCCGAAACTATCCGTAAGTTGTGAAACGGATACGTTTACGGTTACGGATATATATTTATTTCGGATATCCGGTTGTTTCGGTTACGGTTACGGAGCTCCATAACATCCCTGGTTGACACCATGGGTCAGGCACTGAAGGTATATCTACATGTCTAAAAAAATTTTTTTTTCACAAAAACGGATACTGGATTCTAAGGCCCAGAGGTTGTAAAACACCTGGTTTTAGTAAACTTTGTTTAAATCAAATTACTTGACAGCTTTCTATTCTACTTTTGTACGCTGGCACGTTAATGGGAGTATAGATATAACTATATCGAATTAATCTATTAAACCACCCACGAAGTGTTAATGTGTATAGGCGTAAATAATTTCCTAATATGTTCATTTGTACCGGAAATAAAGGTTTTTTTTTATGGAGCTGCGAACCCACCCCTGACTTTTGCTTATCAGGGACCTTGTTTTGCATTATTTATTTGTTTATTCATTTTTTTTTCTTTCTAGTTTAGTGTAGTACATACTTTACATACTTTCATTTATTTTAAAGATTTAACATTTTGGTCATTTTGAATTAATTACAGGGTTTAACAATATTCCGGGCGCCGTTGAATCTTCCACCGGAAATAAAGGTTAAAAAATTAACCTCGGTACAGTATCTTTATCTGTGTAAACTATTAGTAATTCGGCATTGGTCTGAAAGCACTGAAAACGTTGAAAAAAAGAGCCTATATTCGAGTACTATACTACTTTATAACTACACTAAGTCCATGTCATTTATGACGTAGTGTAGGCCACTTTATTTTGAGGTTTTTTAGTGGCAAGGGTTTCGCCTCTGAATAGCCTTCTAGTGCTGGGTGCGCCAATAAAGCGGCCCTGCGTATGCGCATTCACAATTCCTTAAAACAAAGGTTCGAAAGGGATTTCGACCCGAGACTTACGTCTGACGTCAAAAATTGCCATACGATACGATGGTTATAGTTTTCGCTAAATCTCATCGTTACTGCCCTAATGTCAACGTGTTACCATGGCTACCAATTAAATGCGTTTTATAATAAGTCTTTATTACATAGTTACAGTATCATAAGCACCGCGCTGGACGTATTGAGAAAATTGTACTGTATAAGGCGATGAGATTTCCAGTACGAGTAGCCCAAAAGTAAATGTTGCCAACCGGATCCACTCTCTAGAGATAAAATGCAGCTTAGTAACATACAGAGGCCCCAGACAATAATTTTTGTTCACAATTGTTATTTAGGTAAAACTTTTATCTGAACTATTTCATGTAACTTATGAAAGGTCTAACTAAAGGATCAAGACTTGGGCCAGTGTTGTTTAGCAACTATATGTGTTAAATGCTAATTAACATTGTGAACATAGCTTTATTAGAGAGCACCTTAAAGACCTTAGTGGACTTTAGCTAAGAACAGATTGGACTCTAACAGGTGAGGTTAATCTAAAAGCAATAGTATAAAAAATCTGTTTGGATGTCAATTTGCATGAAGTCGCGTATACGCAGACATATTTCTATTAAAAGACTCTTCAACCAGAGTCTTAAGATATCTCTACAATGTTTTCCTTTACCGCTATAGCTGATTGTTGTCATTACACTTCTATAAAAGTTACTCTGTGGAATTATACTCTATGTCAAATTCAAGTTGTGAGACGATTGTATCGGCTTGTAGCGGTGTAGACTATAGAAAAGCCACAATGTTATCAGCGAAGCTATCATTTCGCCGAAATTAACTGGTCACTACTCAGCAATAATTACTTTGCATGTTTAAATCTTATTAATGTAGGACGGTGGCGAGATCATTTTGTCGGGATCTAGAATTTTAATGGACCTAATGGACTTGAGTATTCTAATTAAATTGTAATCTTAATACGTAGTAATAATTAAATTTAATTGAATCAAATTTATAAATTTTAGCCCCTGTGGCAGTGAACCTTTAATTGTCTGGTCTGTGGACACCAGGCGTCTACTTCAATCTTGAATCAGTCTAATTGTGTTTTTCAATTAACACACTTTTTTGTCCCTTACTACGCAATTGTATTTACGCTGTGATGGAAAGTGACAGATGACTTTAGTAAAAACTGTCCAATATAGAAAGTATACTGGTGCAGAGCCGGGGATCGAACCTACGCTCTCAGAGACGAGAGCCTCAGTCTGAAGCCTCTAGGCCAGTACAGCAATACCTAAAATAAATTAATTAATCTACTGTGACACTGTACATCAGTTCATAAGGCTATCAAGCTTAGCTTAGTTTGCAGGATGCGCAAACGCAAGTGCTAATAACTGGTGCTAAATCCTAGAACGAATGCCAATAACCTCAGCACGTGTATCATAGGATAGCTTTATACAGAGCTTACAATATTAAATACCTATAATTTTGTATAGATTTAATTTACTTAATTAAATAATTAACTTAATTTAATAATCGCGTAAAAGCGTGTGTTTTCTTAACCTTTGAGATCTTGCGTTCGTACTTTGGCTTTGCATCAATGGATTCAATAAATATGTGTACGGCCCAAAAATCCACGACAAAAGGTATTAAGGTAAACCAAACATGTACAAACCGATTTTTTTAATGCAAACAATTTGATGTATGGAATACAGAGATGGAAGGGAAATTGTATGTACTGGAAACTAATACCAGCAGCTGAGTTTCATGATTGGATGGCGAGGCAGTACGAAATTCCACCCGTATCACCACGACATCTGACCTGAGCTTTTAGTCGCGTCGGGACAATGTGAGAAGTATTTCTGAACCAATTCGAGTTTGGGTCCTTCCGGAAAAGAGCCTACCAATTTTTAAAAGACCAGCAACGCACTAGCGAGCCCTCTAGCATTGAAAGTGTCCATATGTATGACTTAACATCAGAAGAGCCTCCAGCCCAAAGTATTTCTGAACCAATTTGACAACGGTATTTCAAGAAAAGAGCGTACAAATTCTTAAAAGGCCGGCAACGCACTAGCGATGCCTCTAGCATTGATAGTGTCCATCTGTATGACTATCAGATGATGTTAAGTCAGATGATATTCTGTATAAAAATTCTAGTTCCAGTACAAAGCAACTAACAACGCCGAAGTACAAAAATAGCTGAACAAATGTTAATTCTCTTTTCCTATGGGGATTGATAGATCATTGGTCAAATCATTACTGGGCCTGGTTGGAATTGCAAATGTCAAATATTTGCATAAACACAATATTCCGCGAATCGTAGACGGCTTGGGTTTTCCCTGGTGCAACGATTGTTCCGTTAATATTTCAATATTTTTATTACGAATTAAATGTCCATAAGCTATTACTGATCGCGATCTTGTATTTAGTACTTATAAGCAATAATAATAAGTTTTTGTATCAACATAATTGTTACATACATTATACAAAAAGAAATATGTAAGCTATTTAAAATGTAGGTACTGTCCTGTCCGGTAGACGGCCTTCTTCAACTTTTTCGGCCTTTCTGTTTTTATGTCACCATGATTGAGATTGTATTATTATATTAAATAAATAAATAGAAAATTATGAAGTTCTTTTCTTATACCCCGCAAGAGTACCTACACCCACGGCTACAGACAAAAGAGGATAGGAAAAAATGTTTTTAATTCCGGCTAGTAAGCACTAGTAGAGAACTTTTCTTTTGATATATTTTTATACGTTGGTTAACACATTTAATGCTTAAACAATGTATACAAAAATAATAGCCGGAAACCAAAACTTTTTATGTCGCATTTTAATTAAGTAATATATATATATATATATATATTATTTTTATGAAAAAAAAATTCGGATCCGAGTGGTTGGCACCGCTACTAACCCGCTCCACTCGGATCCGAGAAAAGGGCACTTAATGTGTTAAATACTGAAAGAATCTACTGGCTTTCACAAATAATTATGATGGATAATAAAAGAGCCAGGGGGTACTAAATAATTTTAAAGTGTCGTAAACAAATGCATTAAATACGTTCTATGACCTCAGGTCAATAGATAATAAAAACCAGTCCAGCGGTTGACAGCATCTCTAGTCCAATGACAGATACGCGACCATGATTCCGTTTTACCTCCTCCGATAGCTTGATCTCTGTAGCGTCGTGATGCTCGCGACCCCAATGTGGTAGAATATTGCAATGCTGCTTCCATCTCCAGCAGACATTATCGTGTATGGCGCCAGGTTTTGTAATACGCATATAGCATATATAGTATTGCCAGCCCAATACTATGTGTCCCTTGGTTTCTTTCCTACAGTTATTTTAAGTTTTTTAAAGTTGTCGTGAGTTTTTTTATTGCCAATAGTTATAATGTCGTGAGGTTGCAAAGTGAACGAAACTAAAAAAAATTGAATTTCACTCAAAGAGAGTAAATGCATTCGTTTTGATATTCTGTTGTCTTTGGCAGTATTAAATTGTTACAATGAATCATCGTGAAAACCGCGCTCAGTCAGCGACACCCACATCCACCTACTAAATGTAAATTCAGATCAAACTAGCTATCGCACCCGGTTTCACACTATGGCAAAGTAGCATTTAAGACAAGTGTACATGACTTAAAGTCAATAAATTTAATAATTACTATTACGACGTTAGTTAAGGATTTAAAGCGAGGAAAAGCTGCCAGCGTTAAAGGTACACTACAGGGACGAAACTTTTGAAATTTGATTTAAAGTTTCATTATTCTTATTACTATATAGGCGAAGAAAAGTGTAAATACGATATATGTGTGTGATAGAAAAAAATACTTAGCCTGTTTGATTAAAACGCCGCTTTTTAAATAAACACTAACCAGAAAACAGAATTTATATTATTTACAACTATATAATATAATAATACTAGTGACCCGCCCCAGCTTCGCACGGGTGCACTGCTGATGAAAAGCAGGTTTTTATTATGTATTGTTATTTCCGTCGCTGGAAAGCTCCGATAATATAGGGGTTCGATCGCTGCTAAATAAGCTGTATAGGGCTGTATAGATCTATATTAAATGAACAATGTATTCAAGGTATTTAATTGGTTAAGCATTAATACTGTATTGGTTAAAATCGCTTCGAAAATTAGCCATTATTTGTCGTAAAAAGTAAATGCCAAAAAAAAGTTATTGTGGGTTATCCATAAGAGATAGACATATACCATCACGGACTTTTCTGTTGACCTTTTCAATGTGTACAATACTTAGTACATTATTTTGATAAAACTCGTAGGGTTCAGCCTGCGTTTGCAATATAAGCGGAAAAAATGTAATTATTTACGACATTACATTAGAAACCTCAAAAATAACAGTACTTCTCCACTATTTAATGAATGTTATTATACATATAAACCTTCCTCTTGAATCTATTAAAAAACTACTATTATTAAACACTATCTATTAAAAAAAACCGCATCAGAATCCGTTGCGTAGTTTCAAAGATTTAGGCATACATAGGGACAGAGAAAGTGACTTTGTTTTATACTATGTAGTGATGCTCTTAACTAGACTGACATAAATGTCAATAGAGTGTACATACAAACAAATAGTTATTCAAGATGGGCATTGTGCAAGCAAGATGAGCAAGATGAGGAACATTCAATATATCTAGAGATATATATGTATTATATGAAGCAGTATAAGCCTTGATCCCCGACTGATAGTTTCTTTCTATGTGCATTCAACATTCGCTCGAACGATGAAGGAAAATATCGCGTGGCGTCGTGTCTTAGACGCAAAAAGTCAACGGCATATGTTAGACTTATCACTTACCTATAAGATTGACAGATAATCGTGAGACAGATTAAGAAATCTGAGGCGCAGATCCAAGAAGGTTGCAGCGCCACAGATTGCAAAATATACTTTAAAAGGATTAATTTATTAAACTATTTTTTTGATAAAGTCTTGTTTATTTATAGTTCAAGGAAGATATTTGGGTAATAAGAGAAAACGCAGTCGCAAGAGCTTACGAATTCGTCATGCGTCGGAGAGTCCGGAAGTCTGTCGCATATTTATACGCCAATAATAGTACTAATATAGATACAGACAAATTTTTTTTATAGAACATGGGCCAAACGGGCAGGAGGCTCACCTATTAAGTGATACCGCCGCCCATGGACACTCTCGATGCTGGAGGGCTCGCGAGTGCGTTGCCGGCCTTTTAAGATTTGTACGCTCTTTTCCTGGAGGACCCTAAGTCGAATTCGTTCGGAAATACTTCAGTGATTTAGAAGTATTTCATTCGTCGAGGCATGAAATACACTCTGTAGATAAGCGTATTACAGACTAGAGAAAAACATTCTAGATAAGAATGCATGGAAACATGCTGGTCCTGCTTCATAAGGCAATCGAACTAAACAAATTCAGCTTTTATTTGCTTAAATTTCTTGGAAATCAACATTGACGTCACACACTTTCTCGCGGTTATTTTTTTTTTATAATGACTAATGTATTTCATTTCAATATATCTAAATATGTGAGCTCCATGTATCTACATAATTTATCTACTATATTGTTATTTGTAACACCATGCGCCTTTTTTTATTTTAGTAAAGACTATATAATTATCAAATAAATGTGAATAAAATATTTGAATTTTTTTATATGGAGTTTCTGGTCCATTCTTTTCCATATGAAACGCCCGTTTGCAAGGGGCAACTAGAGTATTTTTTTAAATATTTTTATATTTCAGAATGATTTATTGAAAATGATTTGATTTTGCCGCATAGGCTTCTAAGTATAAATCAATTAAAATATATATTTTAAGTTTTAATTGGTATAAAAACAAACGCACTAGTAAACAGCTGTAAAAGAGTTGAAATTTCTAGCCAAAGAAACAACAAACTAAGAGATAAAAAACGCCAATTTCATATGTAAGGACATATAGATATAAAAAAAAACAAATGTAAGAATTCGTGTCCCAAAAATCACTTCCCCAATAAACTCCCTCAAAATTAGAATAGCGGGTTAAGTGGTTTATTAAAAAATCTAAATCCGAATATTCGTAAGTTTTCCTTTTGCTCTGTATGATATCAAAATAAAGGTCAGCACAAAAACACATCAAATTTGCGTATAGACTACCTGATTTTCGATTGTCATATTGCGGTCAAAAGGCGGGGAAATAAAGCTTGCAACACAATGAGCACAGGGTAATATAAAATTTATTAATTTTCATTTCCTTTTGAAAGCGGCTTTTTAGTCCATCAGACATCAACGAATTATCGTTGATGTCTGATTCACACATTATTAAATGTGTGAAACAGTAGAAGTGAAGTGAAGTAATAATTTTTGTGTGTAAGAAAATCGGTAAAAAAACATGTCTTTGTGACCTGAAGACATGAACTTGAAGATCCAGTGTTTAAGCCGCATAGAGAATGGGACTTCAAACACGTGCTGTCTCCGTGTTTAATTTAAAAAAAAAACAAAATACATATAAATCTTTTGAAGAATCTAGTAGGTACTTACATTATTTTGGGACAAGCGAATTTGGTTCATGGCAAACAGTTGGCTTGTGTGAAGACAAATGTTTTTTTATGAATCATGATATTAAGTGATACCGCCGCCCAAAGATGATCATTTCGCGATGTTTCCGCTCGCAAGTGCGTTGTCGACCTTTTAAGAAATGGAATTCTTTTGTTGAAGCGTCCTAGGTTCCATATAATGGTGGTGTGCGAGGCTTGAAAAACGCCCAATTGTGGAACAATGGATGTCGAGGTGGATGAAATTTCGTATAAAACATATAAATATGTTTCACTTATGCATGAACTCATTATGCCCCAAAGTTAATCTAATCCGCATTCTCATCGCCCTAATGTTAGCCAAAATGCCGGCTTACATTGTGGATTATACGAGTGGCAAATCTGCTTCGACGATTCCTTCCAAATTATTAAGATACTTTACGTCAGATTAAAAACATTTGCCGATTCGTTTCGGATTACATTTGCATTAAGATGCAAAGGAATTGACCGTTGCGACAATTTAAAAGTTGTAATTGGTTATCTTATTTTTCCAAGTGCTTAAAAATGGCGAACTATTTGTCTGCCAGTAATGTGTTTGTTGGCTCGTGAACTGCGAACTGAGACTGTAATCTAACTGCTTATACTTAATAAGACAAAACACTAAGACGATACAGAGAGACAAAACATAGATATACAATATATATAACAGAAAACAAGCAAGTACATTAATAGACAAAGATACATTAAAAAAAAACTAAGATAAACTGAAATTTAACATTTAAAAGCAACGAATAATACTTAGAATTTAAAACTACTACTCAAATAGAGTCTTCCCGCTTCTTCAAGTAGTTCTTGACATCTTTCTTTTTAAGGTGGAAAAGATCAATATCCTGATAATGAATGGCATAGTTCGATAAAACCCGAAACATTGGGGAATTATGCAGGTAATTCGACTTCGTACGAGGCACACGGAACAATTTTGTGTTGTTTTGTTGATTTCTTACGTCGGTGGGAATGCAATCCAGATCTTACAGGTCTAATGCATGCGAGACAAAGACGGAGCAATACTTTCGTGTGATGCTAATAAAATATTATTTTAGTGTTATTTATTATATATTTTAGCTATTATTGTGTTTTTCAAAAATGGGTTAAGATTTCGAGATTTATCAGGATATATTTTTATATAGTTGCAATATTGTGAATATGTGAGCACCACGTAAGTTAATTATATTTGATTTATCGGCTGCATTATTTTTTATAAAACCATGTGCCTATTATATTTTACTCTTTATACGTAATTATTATCAACATATAAGCTACAACTGCATGCCAACTGTTTGCTGTGAACCAAAATGCTTGTCACCTACCCGAAATAATGTAAGTACTAGACTCAACTTCAAAAGATTTATATGATTGTTCACGTGTAATTATTATCAAATCTATGTATGTTGAGAATATTGTAAAAATTATTTTAAAAGAGTAAGTATGGAGTTTCTTGCCCATTGACTTGACTTTCAAATGTGCCTTTTTAATAGGCTTATGTAAAATAAATGATTTGACTTTGAGAGAACTTAGAGAGATCAAATTCTTAATTAATTAATATTAGGGCATACCAATACACTTCTTTGATAACATAAAAATAATTCACAAATAAACAATACCGGTGAAGCTTCTAAAACAATAACGAATTCTTTGACCTGACTTAGAAGTTGTTGGAAGACCAAAAAAGCAAAGACATTAAAGTCAAATTCAATGAAATAACAAGCTATACTGATATCGTTACTGGTTTTTTGACCACAAAAGTATTCCGCGCAGGGCCCTAAACGGATTTCAAACGATTTAAAAACACTATCACGAAGCGGCGAATGCACGATAGCGGTTGACTCACCGACGTCAAATGCAATAAGATTCCCGCGTAAAGCACACACAAATCTTCAAGCTTAATTCAAATCTTAACAGCATAAGTTAAAGTTGAAAGTTGACGCACGTTTGGCAGCTGTATAAATAGTGCAACAGCGCGTTCCGCGAACCGGCCGCGTTCGTTTTCCTCTTCAAAGGTATGCGACTTGACGTCATCTATAAACCTACCAGTTGAAGGATACAAGCCTTTTGCCTGTTGCCTTAAAAGAGTCGGGGTAGTTTCACAAATCCGGCTAATAATTCCATGAATAACCCATCAAATTGAAAAGTAATGGCGGTTCTTAAATTTTATGAGACCCGTGCGTGCATTCACAATTGCCGGTTTTCTTTCTGTGGCTAACGGTACGAATGAACGTTGATAGGGAATGCTATTTGCATTCTATTTGTGGATAATGATGCATTTTATCGTATGCCAGGAATTTACTCAAGGTGTACTATTGAGGCCGTGTTCAGTATGACACTTACGTAATATTTGAAGTGGTTTACTATGCAAATTTACGTAGGCTCGTCTTGTTATGAACTGGTTGATATCTTGAATTTGTGAAGGACTCGATGTACTAAAGTCAAGTTTATATCCGGTTATATAACGTCACGGTGTCACTATCAACGCGTTCGCGTATAAGTTCACACTGATATAAGTAGTTCAATGAGTATGTTTTAGAAAACAATAACAGTCGTCAGATGTTTGATACCAAGGAAATCCCAAGACCCAAACGATTTAAAATGGTTCTTTGCAAAATTTAATGCAATAATAGACTAGCTTTGTGGGACTTGCGCTGTCTGTTTTAGCAAAGTGTAGAATTATTATAAATTCGTTAGATATGTACTTGTTATATTAGATGGGGTAACTAGAAAGGCGTATAGTAGTAAGAATGGAGAGTTCGACAGTCAGACAATACATCACACGTCGAAACGAGCAATGTCAATAACAGCTGTAATTGATGATGCGCTTTTTGTATGAACAATAGATCATAGGCTCATTTAATAGGAATGACATTAAACTCAATCTTTACATTGTTATGAAATAATTGGTTAGATTTGAACTGTTTCGTTTCCCTTACTACGTAGGTGCCTATAATAATGCAAAATAAAATAGACTTTAGATAATAGAACGATATTGACTGTCTATACACCGTTTCAATATTTTGTGCAAAATAAAGTCCAAAGCTTGTGACCCCCACTTTGCATCTGCTACCGTTTTTACCACGGAGAGTACGGATTAATACCTGCAGCTTAGTTTCATCATCGGACGTCGAGGCAGAATACTAAATTCCACCCGTATCACCTCGATGTCCATTGTACCACAACTGAGCGTTTTTAAGGCAGGTTTTGCACCACCACTACGTGGAACCAGATGCCCACTGAAGTATTTCCGAACTTTGACTTAGGGTCCTTCAAGAAAAGAACTATTAAAAGACCGACAAAGCACTCGCGGGCTCTCTGGCATTGGGCGACGGTATCACTTACCATAATCAATAAAAAAAGCAAAACAAACTAAAAATGCGTTCCGAAAGTCCCCCCGAGGTTAGGTGCTTTCACCATGTTCCCAGGATCATTAGTTTGATATTGTTCTTTTTTATAGAACAGCTCTTTCTTAGCTTCTTTCATCTAGCTTATAAACCTAGCTCACCACAAAATCGGTGATAACAGTTTCCACATGAACACCAGAACAGGCTAAAGAGATTCTCGAGGGAGCGCCTATATATAGTAATAGTACTTGGATGTATGTAAAGATTTGTCAAAACAATGAGTGCATGCGCATAACCATAACAACTCGTAATGCGGGTTGTTGACCCCGTTGAGTAATATTTAGGTATTCTACGTGGGCAAATGCTATATGGGCGGATTTTTTGCGTTGAGTAAAAAATTTGATCGATGTACCGTACCTGACATTCCTTTTAAATACTCTAGTGATGATATAAAAGCATTAGCCTGACGTGAAATTCATACTATGGGTTTTCTTTGAACCCCATCTGAATGTACGTTCTCTTCAGCCTCAGATAGTACAGGCATAATCTTAATAAGCATAAACAGAAACAAATACTCGGCGATTAAAAAGAGTGGCGGTGAGGTGATTGCACCCTAGGTTTGGCAGTTAATGTAAAATTAGAAGTTGTCAATGTATATTTCTCTTTGTGCCATTCGGTGCCGACACCCTTGGTCCGTGGGGTCCTAGCGCGTTAAGGCTTTTTAGGGAATTGTCAAAAAGGTTAGTCGACATCACAGGAGAACGAAGAGCTGGCAGCTACCTCGCACAAAAAATTAGTCTAGCTATTCAAAGGGGGAACGCTGCCAGTAACTTCGGAACCTTGCCTAAAGTGACTCCTTTTAATAATATTTTTTAATTATTAAATTTTAAGGTTAGTTATTACGTATATTTTTATTCATTATATTATTTGTTTTGAATAAATTTTCTAACGTTTCTCTTTTGACGTTCATAAGTGTACATGACGTGACTTTGACTATTGCGCATTACGTGTGTTTATTTACTATCTAAAGTTAGTAATTCTTTTTCCGGCAAAAGGATACTTTTCTTTCACAAAAACCCGGAGGCTCTTTTATCTCTCTCTTGGCTCTGTAAAAAGGCTTACTATACAGTTACCGATTATTTTGTTGATAAAAGGGCCTGGGCCCTATGAAATGATCTTTATATGTATAATATCGGGTGTATGTGAATATTTAACTAAATATACAACAGGGGGGAGATCTAGGAACCTCACAACCCTACGGATTCCCTACAGATGTACCCTAAAATGATGCACCAAGATACCTTAGATACCTCAGGTAACAGATGTAGCCCTGCGGATAGGTGCAGAGATTTAAGGTGGTGAGATTTTCTCAAAATTATTGGCTCACCACGGTATCAAGGGCTTAAAAGACACTGATCCACCGTAAGAGGAAGTAATAATTACTAAGCCACTGGATTTCTTTATTCTCTTTAATCAATGCGTTATGTTTCTAGTGACCTGATATTTTACATATGATACTCTCACATGCACCCACACACGTAAACGAAAATGTGATTAAAAAAATGTTTTCTGGAAATACCCTGATACATGTGTATTTTTGACATAAAGAAGTTC
The DNA here is from genome assembly GCA_028984075.1 of Pieris mannii. Taxonomy (NCBI): domain Eukaryota; kingdom Metazoa; phylum Arthropoda; class Insecta; order Lepidoptera; family Pieridae; genus Pieris; species Pieris mannii. The sequence goes on along the minus strand of CM054779.1, from coordinate 11,121,497 downwards.
CCAAATCTTACACATCATAATAAATTGTTGGCAAATGAATAAACAATACGAATAATCTCATATACATATATAACAGAAATATGTTTTACATGATTAAGGTGTTATGTAATATTTTAAATAATTTATTTCCTTTTTGGTATTTAATGGGACATACAGATAAACTGATATTACTAATGAACCAAAACAAAACTTATCGATTGTGGTTTGAACTGTTTTTGTTAAGGAAAATCGAAATATTAATGCTTAAATTAGTTTCTTTATGAATCGTAGTTTTGAGGCAATTTTTATAAATTTTCTGGTTTTTAGAAATAAATACGTACATACTTTATATTTCCTTTTATTTGCAATAAAATACATTTTTACTTAATTTAATATTATTTAACACATACAAACGTAAAACAGGTGACCTGAAAAGTTCAAAAGTAGAAAACAACTTTTTTTTATAGATAAGATTTGATTATTCAAAAAGCATTTGAAGGCGATACAACGATCACAGGGTTCATACATTTTTCGATACCTTTTCTATCGTAGGCCTCTAACATCCAAATGGTCTTCAGTTCCGGAGATTACCTCTTGTATTACTTGAATAAATTGGTAGTATTTTTAGCAAACGTGGTTATTAGCACGTTAATATATGTGGGTTCATTCTGCATCGGCTACCCTATTTATCTTTAGAGTGTTCATTTGTTTTAGAGTGTCGCAACACTGAGCAGTCCCACTGAAGTGTTTTCGAACCAATTCGACTTAGGGTCCTTCAATAAAAGAGAAAAGCGTGTACCAATTTTTAAAAGCCCGGCAACGACCTCGCGCGCCCTCTGGCATTGAGTGTCCATGAGCGGCGGTATCACTTAAATTCAAGTGAGCCTCCTGCTATTTGCCCCCTGTGCTATAAAAAAATACAATTGTCACAATGTAGGTATGAACTATACACCTAATTCTGCGAAGCATAGAAGTATTTTTTCGCCTAAGCCTTTTTAAATTTCCTTAATTATTACAAGTGAACTTTATAATTTCATAAATTCGCTATTATACGGATTTATTAAACAATAACTCGGTCGTAGTGACGTGATTTTGAGGCATAATCAAAACAATTGCCAACGTACGTGCAGAAATACGGCGTATACAGCTTGATGATTAACATTAAAACAAAAGCAATTTTTACGATATGTTTTAAGTGTCAATCTTGCATTATAACACTACGCTTAGGCAGATCATATTTCTGAAATTCCATTATAACGAAGTTTTTACGAAAAGTTTGTCTTGCGTTACATTGGGATTATAAGTGTTATAGTATTTTTTAATATATGTAGATAATTATTAATATAGATATTGTGAGCTGTACAAGAGGACAGCTGTGCAACAAAACTTAAAGAACTTTCTTATATACATTTACATTTTTGTAAACTTTCTCTTGTATTAGTTGTAATAAAGGCTTTGAAATTGAAATTGTAGGGTGTGTCAAACTGTCCTTACAATGCTGTATTTACTTGCAAGGAAAACAGCATATGAGTGAAGAATCTATATGATTAACGTCACACTATCACGTATAAAACTTGTATCTCAAGATTAAGGAAAAAATAAATGTAGATATGTAAAGCCCAAAGCCATATAGATTTATAGTTGTACTTTTAGATAATCGATTCAGATTAGTGCCAGCACCTGAGTTTCATCATCGGACGTCGAGATAGAATACGAATGCAACTAGATTCGTTCATCAACTGAGCTGCCGACCTATGTGTAACCAGCTGCCCACTGGAGTATTTCCAAACCGATTCGACTCCTTAAGATAAGAGCTTACCAATTCTAAAAAGGCCAGCAACGCACAAGCGAGCTCTCTGGCATTGAGGGCTCGCGTCCATAATATATAAATTATAGTAATATATAAAATAATATATAAAAAAACATAGTTAGGGACTAACTGTATCCTTCTATATGAGACCTATTAGATTGAAATATGATCATCAAATTGATTCAGAAATCTAAGGTATCCTGAAGAGTTTGTAACGACACAGATTTATTTTGATATACTTTTTTAATTCGGATAGAATATTATAGTAATGCGATAGACAAATTATCTGACGTAATTCCAAACCATAACCTACATTCGCAGCCTTCGAAGTAAAGGGTACGAAAATTCAAATTACAAAAACATTTTAATTATAGTCTAAGCTAGTATAAACCTTGAAAGTATTGGGCAGGCAACCTTTTGAAATTCTCAGAATATTGGCTAATTATATGAAAATCCTTTGTTTGAGTCTGTATTGTTTTGCGATCGGGGATTAATCAAATAAAACGATACGATTTGCGACTCTGAGAATTTTATATACAAGACACATTCCATTACTAAATAGGCAGCCACCAATAGCACGAATGTGACTAAATAACTATAATATACCTACCTATTTATTTAAAATTTTTGTACCCAATTGCAACGATGTATTGTATATTAATTTAAGCGATACTAATTGGTGTTTGTACAGAGTGAAAACAAAAAAGTAGGAAAAAATGGCATTTTGTTTTTTAATTTTTTTTTTGAACTCTCATTTTACTTTTTTCTCTGTTTATATGTTTTTGTGTGTGTAGTTATGTGTCTGTGGTTTTGTTTATAATAAATGTTATGTCTATGTCTAAAACAGCTCTGAGCAAGACTCCCGTATGTCCTATACGTATTTGACAGTCATACTTAAAGTTCAAACTTATCCTAGGAATATTTAAAGCAGACGTCAACTTCAAAGTGATTTTTTTGTCAATAAAATAATTAGGTTTAATTAAGACGACTTTAAAAATGTATTCAACCTTTTTGTTGCTGGCCAATCGACATCATAATTTTATCACCAATAAAACATTAATATGGATAAATATTGAACATGAGAATTGCGCTACGGTGTCTGGAGGTCACATAACTGGTTCCTCCTTTGTTCAGAGACCCTGACCTACCTTTGTGATTTATGGGGTCCATCTGAGGATTCTGGGCTTGAGATAAATCGTTTATGTTCAAGTACTTGTCGCCCGACTGCACAATAAGGGATTTGTGCTTTAGTTTGTTTATTTGATGGTATACAAATTCAATGCCGTGCAAAAGAATTTTAAGACAGTAAGATTGTTTTATTACTCTTCGTAAAAGTTTCGTTTTATTGGTTAAAAGCGATCAAACGTAATTAATATAAATAATAATATTACAGTTATTGAAGGAATGGACAAATGCTGGATTTAATGCGGAAACCCAAAAGAAGGACCTTTGTTTATTTTTATAAATAATTTTATTTGAGGGTTGCAAGATACATTAGCTATATATAAAAATAAGAAAAATGCTTTGAAATTATGCAATTACCCTATATATCAGTAATAGTTGGTCTGGCAATGAGAGTGTCCATGGGCGGCGGTATCACTTAACATCAGGTGGCTCACCTCCTGCCCATTTGCGCCCTGTTCTATAAAAAAATCACTAATATACATAGTATGGTACTGTACTGTCATGTATGTACATAACCTTTGTCAACAATTTATATTTTAACAGAGTACGTCTTCAGTTAGAATACGGTTTAGATAGTTTTGTTATTTTATTTTGAGATAATCGCCTGTAGGGCAGCACAGACTACGGAAGCACACTAGAATGAGCGATCAGCGAAGTAAGGCCGATGTAAAAGTGTCCACGCCTTCCCTGGTGAAGACGGTTTTACATCTTCATAATATTGACAGTTATGCTCACTGTTAGCCTTCAGGGCTTTAACAGTTTGGCGGGAATAGACCTTTATGAAAATAGACTACGGTTTGAAGGCGGGTTTACGAAGACTTGTAACGCCACCTATGGCAAAAACAACTGCGGTAATCTTGATGAATAAAATCATGTTAAATTTGTAAATTAATATATTATTCTTGTATGAATAGGTATCTCAATTGTTATTTTCTCTCTCTCAATCGGTATCAATGGCTCTCTACCTTTTCTTCGACAAAAACGCTGCACATCTTCGTAACGTTTCATTTGTAAAAAATACCCTCATGCAACTAAATAAATGTTTTTAATATATTTATTTAGGTTTTAATACCCCATGACGCATCAGTTGCACGTATATAGTAATAATAATTTAAACGTAAATCTGTATTGTTAGTGTCTTCACAGAGATTAATTAAACCTTGAATAGTATATTTAAATCTTACTAAGCAAATAAAGGTGACCCTATGACCTTCGTTTTTGCACTGTTTATAAATAGCTGTATTTCTACGACATAAATTATTATCTGATTTTGATTAAAATTAAAAGGGCTTTTAATATAATAAAATAATCGGTGGTACATTAAATAATCACAATAATAGTATTTATATTCCGAAACAAAAATCTTTAAAATATTACTACAGTAGTATAAATATAAAATTGTCGTGTCACAATGTTCATTCCCATACACCTCCGAAGCGGCTCAACCGATTCTTATGATGTTTTAACTCATTAAGTAAGTCTTAGAATCGGATACTATCTATCTTTCAAATTATTCAGCGATCAGAGTGCTCCATTTAAACTTTTATTTTTATTTTTTAGTAAATTTTTTTTTTTGTTTTTTTTTTATGATACAGCATCCAAAATTCATACAACCCTAAATTCTTACCCTTATATGATTAACCGCTATTTTTTATATGTTAAATAACAACTTATGACGTGAAGTCTGAGCGTTATATAGAGAAAATATCACATAACAAACTAAAAAGTTTTTATTGCGGAAAACCTACAAAAGTAAAGCCTGGGGTAGCATAGCAAAATGGTCCATGTTGGTAAGTTCTAAAAAGGAGGGCTATGTAAAATCACATTAAGGACAAACACAACACACACAAACACAAACAAAGTAATAAATATATCTCGGAGTTCAGCGTGCTTCTTGGCAAAGGCCTCATCTAACATTTTCCACTGTTTTCTATGCGACTCCTCTCCAGTTGTAGCCTGCTGTTCATTTGAACTCATCCTTGTTGTTCTCTTCTTCGTTTTCCATCCCTAGGGTACCATTCCGGGAATCCTTTCCTCCATTTTTCAAAGGAGCTCCAATAGCACATGATCCATCTCCAAATTTTTTTTGCGCTAAAATCTGTTGTTTTTATCTGCCTCAGTGAGCATAATTGATTTTACAGAATAATATAATAAAATCATAATATGTTACATTAGAAAACCGTTGTGGTTTGTATAAATGTACGCATAACAGTATTGTTTATGAGCGCGACCAATGTATATAGTAGATTACCTACTAAATTAGCTTGGTTAAGTACATAGACATTTTCGTCAGTATTTTCCGGCTATTTATAATTTTATATTATTTATAATGTATATATATATTTGTATTTAATTGGTACAACACTCACGGATTGAATCGTGTTTAATTAGTTTTCTACTTTAAACGTCCGTAGTTGATAAGCAACACACGGAATACAGTTCAGCTCCCGTGAAATGTCAAAAAGGACCGTTTTTCAATTAACTTTTTAGCCTGATAGCACCGAACTAATTAACGATACATTAGCTAATCAGCAATATATTACTTGGACGGAAACCGCAGTCGTCCGCCGTCGGTTATCAAACATGGGAATTGTCGATATAATGAGGATACGATAGGCATATGGGGATATATAATTTTTTGTTTAGTGAATTTCCGTGTTCCTTGCTTCGCTGGAGCTGAATTCGTCAAGGCGCGATTACTCTGAGCTCTTAATAACCCCGCAAGAGGATAAAGTATTACGGAACGTCACGAAGATGTGCAGCGTTTTTATTAAAAAGGGAGAGAGTGATTGTGACCGATTCAGAGAGAGTCAGAAAGGGAGATCGAATACACGCTATTGCTTGATGTATTCGTTTAGTAGTTAAGTATTAGAACTTTAGATGGCAATTCTGTCGCATAACGTCTTGTGCAGTAAACACAGATTTTTTATTCATTTATATTATCATTAGCACGTATACAGTGTAAATATAGATATATCTACAAATAATGGCTTTTACGATCCGAAAGAAATTTCACTTCTGGCATGTGTACTTTGTACGCACGCACTTTTTTCCATGCAAATAACACTTGATACGTTAGCAATTATACGGGAACTGGCATGTCTGTGAGAGCATGCACATGAGATACAAATACGCACAGATGTGTGTGCTTTATGCAAATCACATGAGCTATCTATAATAGCCAGCGCCCGTAATTTGTAACCAAGTTAGTGATAAAGATCACAACATTTTTATATGCAATTTCGATGTAATTCTCTCAACTTCTGTAGTGCTGATGCCGTATCGGCCGAAAAAACTCTTTATGGAGATCGGTACTGTGCGTAAGGGCCCAGTTTTCAGTGGGTTCGTAATTCACTGGCGACCTAAAATGGGTCCGATAATGCTTCTTACGTATGTCTTAACGGCGATCCAGCTACATATAAATAAACATCATTAATTAACTTAAATACCGCGCTTCCAGTTTATTGTTGCTACTAAAAATCACTTTGTCTCCCATTCGTTGAATACCACTCGAGGATTTGACGCCAACGTACTAACATTTATATTACTCATAATCAACATGATATTAAGTGAAAGCATTTCGCCCACAATAGCTCCCACACGTTATGCCCTACATATGTACCGCTTCCGTAGCTTAGCCCTAGCAGTACTATATAAAAGCTTTCTTAGATAGAAAATGGTACATGTCTGAAAGCGTGACCTAATGTATAAGATAAATTTGCGCCCCACTGTGTGTGGCAGAATATGCGAACGACTTACGATTGTACCACCTTAACATTTTGTACCATATTCTTACAATAAATAAATAATAATTATTATTATATTAATGACGGCTTAATCCAATACTCAGAGTGGCAAGGGTAAACACTAAGCGATAACGGTTAGATGGCAAGATATTGAGTATTTAATTAGCCAGCGAAAGTTTATATTTATCGCAATTTTTTTTTTTCTGCGGTAATTTGCAATGGGCCCTAAGGCTATGAGGGAATCTGTTTGGTAGTGCTTCCCATTTGAAGCATCTACTCATTTTCTGGATAGAGTTACTGCTGGACTTCTAGCTCTAGAATATGGTGACGTTTTATTTGTCTCACATACTGTTCTGTTGAATTGGCAAGCAAATTCGTTTGGGTGACAAATTAACCGCACTCAATAAATAATTTAGAAAAATAATATGTTTTTTAAAATTATGACAGTATTTTATAAACGAATGTCACCACAGGAACTGTTTGGGGAGCGATAGATGAATTTTGTCCCTATTATAATTCTGTCATGAATAAAGTTTTTTTAAATGAGAAACAGAGGAAGACCGCTCACGAGATGGGTGTAAGACATTCCAAACACGGCTGGCTCGAGCTAGATGCAACTCACCCAAAACCGAGATACCTGGATATCCTTGGAGGAGGCCTTCACCTATGGAAGGGTTCTTGTAGAATAATTGGGAAAAAGATACAAAAAAAAGTATAATTTACTTTTCTTAAAAAATATAGTAATAAATAGTATTAAGTTTTTGTTCTTTGCAAGAAATAAATAGGCTTTTTTATTTTCTTTATTTAATTGAGAACTTGACATATAACGGACAGTTAAATTTCTAATAGTTTATTACCAGCTATGTTAAGGCCTGTTTTAGATATGAAATAGTAGTACGTAGGTGCGTGGGCGTAGTTCATTCATATCTGGAATGACGTCAGCGCCCACTTGGTGTCACTCGCTCACTATCTCCATAGATCTACATTTGTCGCAGTATTAAAATGATGTAATGCTTCTTATTTGCTATCGCCCAAACCCAATAATCTATCTCAATCGATTTTTAAGCATCTGAGATAGATATCTTAATACCAATATAAGTTTCAATTAATCCCAAAAGTGAGCCAATAACTAATCGACGGATTGTAATAGCCATCTGTCGATACAGGCTATCCATAGTAGTTCGGATCCGTGTTTGTGGATAGACCTTAAGATTTTAAATTACACCAGTTTTTGAAATAAGTAAAAAGCTATTAGATATGTTTGACATGTATTTTAATATTATTTGTACGGTTTAATTTAGCTTTTTTGGTTTATATTGATTATCCAATATGAGTGTAAAGAGCGAAGAAATTGCATTTCTATCCGTCGCCAAAAATGGATTGTCTTAGGGTTTGGTTAGTGATATGTGATCGCAGATTGAAAACAATCTGAGATGTCGCTTAATAATTGGGTTCGTGCGTATATTAGAATTAAACTAAAAATCGTCCATTATGATGCCATATTCAAAATTAATAATTATTATTTTCGTCTTAATTTTTTTTGGGAATATGATAATCTGTCTGCTTATTCTCTTTTGCTCTTTATTATTTTTAAGTATGTTATTCGGAACTTTTATATTTCGAATAATTTATGTGTTGCATAGCTATTTGGCACTTTATCCATACATTGTGAAACAGGCCCTAAGTATGTACTAATTTCGTATATAGAAAGAGAATTCCACTGGTGCTCAGTCGTGAACAAAACAGCTTCACGCTTAAGCCATTGCTCTTGTATTTTTGAAAGATCCTAAGTCGATTGTTCAAACATACTTCAACTGCTATGGTGATCTTTATTATATTTTTTAATGGTTATTCTTTTGCCAAACGATTATGTCAATTTTAAAATTGACATAATCGTTACACTTTCTACTATTTATGATAGCTGAGTTTTTTATCTCTGTGAATGAATAATTTCTGTAAGAAAACTAAATTGGCAGCTAATCTAACTATCCAAGTCCAACCCAAGTCTACTTTATGTGTATTATACTTAATTTGTATATACATCTTAGTTGTATAATATTACATAAGCATTTAAATTTAAATGTCACCCAGTTATTAATTCTGAGAATCGTATATTGTCAATGACGATATTTGTATATCGAACAGTCAATTAAATTAACCTGTTTGACATTATTTTAACGTGATAACGACTGATTTGCGATATTAGCTCTTATTGCAATGGATTACGGTGCGCGCGATTCGTAATGTGTGTGCGTATTATGTGCCAGTAGTACAATCGTGTAGATAAGAGGATGGCCTTGGCTGATTTGCCTTATCTTGCGAATTTTACGCCGTATGGTTCTATTGACAGCGGAGAGGAAATGGAGCGATTATGTCAATCGATTAAATGAACTGTACGAACTTCAAATTCGATCATTTCGCCATGACAGATAACTATGTGATATTATGTGCGAGTTGTATTGAATATTTCCTAATAGCGTATAAGTGGCTAGACTTTTAACTGTGTTTCGATTGTTATTAATATACCGTCAACGCACTTTCGAGCCCTCTGCCAATGTGAGTGTCTATGACTTTACATTGGTGAGCCTTATGCACTGGTTACATAAAAAAATCTCTTGTGATATATACGGCCTTTTTATAGTTAAAAAAATTGGTTGCCTGTAAAGTCGGTATACGGGCGAAAGTTTTACGTGACAACGACTTTGAGTGGTAAAATAATTTTAATGTAAGTTATAATTTTAATGTGTTAAGAATGTGAATATTCATTCGTATAGTAGGAAGAAGGATGAAATAATAGTAACAATTTAAAACCTTTATTTATACAAAGAATTATATTTAAAACATTAATTTATACAAACAACTTTTTATGTCTGTCTCTCTCGCTCTTAGGCGGGCTAACCATGCCCGAGTGGAAGGGACGCGTGCCTCTCACTCGCTCTCATTGTGAGCGCATAACGTGAGCGGAGCGTAACGCAGTTTCTTGAAGTGTCACCCGGCAAACCAATTTATAAGACGTTGTCACGTCAAAATAATTAATTTCTTACTCCTTACTAATGTGTGAAATAAGTGTAAATTAAATTGCGTTAAATGACAGTCGTGCGTATAATATAAATATATATTCCCAATTAACTGTTACTAAAAATAAATTCTCATAAAAGCCTAAAACGGTAAAACTCGAATGGGTTTACGAGAGTTATAAAAGTTAATGATTTAATTTTGATGTTAATGTTGGATACAAAAATAATTTGGGGCTTTGTACTCGTTTTTTCTTGAAATACAATGATTAGCCGTTATCAGTAACAAATTATTGTTTATCTTAATAACAATACTCATGGTAACTGTTATCGTTATAGCTTATTCATTATCGTGATTGTTCGAATAAGGATACTCTTCGGCTCAAACATTCGGTGCAGAAAACCTTCTTGACGAAACCATCAATGACGTTATTCATTAACCTGTCATAGATAAAATTAAAATTGTATTCCTTGCATAATAATATTATTATAGATGAGAAATATCGTCACTCCATCGATGTTGACATGGTCATTAGCCGGGGCCTAAAGTCAACATGGCGCCTCGACCTTCGTAAGTAATGATTGCTAACTGTGATATAGTTATTTAATAACAAAACAAAACGAATTAAAATGTGATATGTATCTTTCAATGACATTTCTATACGTATATTCGAAACTTTCCATCAGATGGGAAGTCGCTAAAATTTTACTCAAAGTAATTCTGCTCTTCTATTAGATGTAACAATTCGCGATTTAATGATTTAATCGCTGTATGCCGCACTCGACACTGCTGCCATAGCAACAGATTTGGCAACGTGGTACATTGCTTTATAATATAAAATTAATAAAAGCCATGTGACAGGCACCACGGTTCAAATGGGAGGTTATCCACAGTTAGTGCAAGGGTTATCGACTTATACGCAGCACAGATTTGGCAATTACATTGTTGCTATCGGATTATTTGTGCAAGACATCGTAGCCAGCCAGGTCGTACATTAAAAAACAAAATGAAACCTCTTTGGTCACTTTCATTCATTAAATCATTTGAAAATTAAAATGACTAATTGTAAGCTGCATTACATAATGCACTTGCGCGTAGTGGGAGAAAGCGACTTCTGCGCATCTAATGACAGGCCAACTTATTAAAGTTATAATTGATTTTTGTATAAAGAGGTTTTAGAAATTCTTGTTTTGTTTCTATATATATATTTATAAATGATTGCAGTTCGTTTGTCATCCTCAAACTCCAGAATAGCTGGACTGTTTTGGCTAATTATGATCAGTCCAACGCGTAGGCGACCTGCCGCGCTGTCTAGTACCTTCCCCTGGACGACAAAGCGTTTTATGGACTGGTCACAACGCCGTGATTAGTCCATTAGTCACGTGTACGATGAACGTAAGGATGGGACACGAAAGTTCAGGAAAGGTTTAAACGGTAAATGTTAAGCAAACAAAAATACTAAAAAACAACAATTAAATATAGCTGTAGTATAAAGTCGGATCTTGAAATTGTATTTAGTATATATATGTAATAGGAGGCAAACGGGCAGGTGGCTCATCGGATGTGAAGTGATACCGCCGCCTTTAGGCACTCACGTTACCAGAAGGCTCGCAAGTGCGTTGCCGGCCTTTAAGAACTGGACTTAATAGTTCATACTTTAAATATTGTATTAATAAGTTTTCTATAATATTAGAATGTAATGATATAAATAAATATATTTGAATCAAAAGTTTGACCATCATATGTTTGAATAAATGAAATATTTTCTAGTATGCAAATAAATGTGTCGCATCAAGTTACCAATGTAGGCAGAAATTTTGCGATTTCCTTTGCATTCCTGTGAATAGTGGAATATTTTTGATGTGAAACATCTATAGCCGCACGTAAAACCGATTTCTGGCGTGGCGACGCATGCCGTGGCGATGCATCGCCACGCTATATGATGGTATATACATACAATCTATATGCAGTAGTAAATTTTTGTATTTAATGAAAATAAATGTTTATTCAATAAATAGTCATCGTTATCTGGAAAACAAAATCGTAAAATTTTATTTTATCATTATGACATATTTAGTTCCTATCACAATCTGTTCTTTTCTGCATATTACTTCACAAAATAATTTCGATGTTTCACATCTGCCAGGCGTCCCGTGACGGCTTACATTTTTATTTGTTTTACGTGAACAGTATCAGACTATGCCACGATAAGAACATTGAAATACAAATAAACATTTTGGTTATTAATAATAGATTTTTCGAATACAGCAGGACATACCAAATATATTTATGCAATAATTGAAATTATAAGCTCAAAATATCCCAAATTCTAATACGTGTCTGGGTCGTCCGATACTGTTCTATCAGTGTGTGATAAAATGCCTTATAAAAACAGTCGGCCAGATAAAGCTGACCTATCGCGCTGTAGATACATTTTCTATTCAATACGAGGAGACGAGATCATTTTTGTCTGGCCACAGACTCCGTCCTACCGCAATAGGTCATGTGATACGCGCTCAAGGTGAACAGAGGTGAATATTTGCGCAATATTTTATTTCGAACATAATACATTTGTCTGTTTTAAATTAAATAAGGCGACACATGACTTTGGATTTACTTCGAATTTCGAGCTCCTATCTATGTCACGATTGGCATACTTGTCAATTTCGCTTATGCTTTTGTAATAAATAGCTTAGCTAGCTTCTACTGCTTCTCGATCCACTTCGAGCTATCTTCGGCTGAGCAGTTTTTTTTTTTTTTAATGAGGTGGATAGGCACTAATGCAGGCCCGCATCAAAAATGTCGAACTTGACGCGGGGACTGTGGGGCTGGATCTACACTCAAATCCCTCTGCTATTCAGAGGGGTAGCGAGACCTCACCCACTAAAAACACCTGGAGAATCTGTTCTGAGTTCCGACTCTATTAGGGCCTCTCAACCAAAACTGTTTTTCAAGTACCATTTTATTCCACGTTATTAGTATTATGTACATACCATATATTTCTTTGAATCACCGTCAATTGTAATAGCATCCTATCGTGTTAAGTCGTATTTTACGGTGCATTTTAAATACTTGCTTTTTCTGTCATATTAGATATTTCTTCCTCGAATAAGAATATTGTCTGAGTCCCTACGATTCATCAATGCTTAATTACGTCATAGCAACAAAAACGGTTATCAAAACTAACATTTAATTTAACAGAAATTCATAATATCATATTTTACATTAAGATACGTATACTATATCTGTTGTATGTATTATAGCGTTATGTAACTGATAAAATTAATGTTCAATGTCAGTACATCGAACAAATTTTTAATTATCACGCACTGTGAAGAATTTTATTCGTATGGAGGGATACATTACAATTGTTAAAACATACATTTATAATAGTTCTCGTAGAACGAGCTAGACTGATTAACGTCAGTCTATGTTCTGTTCAATCTATAATCCAGACTTATAAAACGTGGGTCTCAGATTCTGTATAATTCGTGTTCATTTGTTTTATTTCGTTTATAATAAGTCAAGTCGATCAGAATTCTGCGCCTGAAATTCTGCTCTTGAATTTCACTGTATGAGCGAGTGTTTATACAGCAAGTCCATTAGGGCATGGCCGGGGTTCAAACACACAACACTAAACAATTCAATGAACAATTAGTGCTAATTTTTAAATTTTTAAATATTAAAATTATAAGTAATTATTTAAGTGTTTAATTTGAGTTTCGAACGAAATTCTCTTAATAACTTTAACGATACACATTACGAATCATGATATACATACATTCAATTCGCGTCATTCAATTTTTTACGATATAAGCACAATTTTCGCGATAGCTATGTTTAAAAAAAAATCATAAAATCACAGTATATATTGGTGAAAATCACAATTTAATTTTGAGTTTATCGCCATACACGGCAAGGGGAATTCATTTTAATATGAAAAATGAATGAAATCTCTACTATTATAAGTCCCTACACAGTGTCCACATCCTATACTGTCGTACTAACTCATCTAAAATTATCGTGATTCATGTCATATCGTGCACTTTTTCATGTGTCCTTTCTTTAATATTGTTTATAAATATTTTAATTGCTTAGTTTGTCTAAAATAATAATAAGGCAATCAATTGCCCTCCCTTTCATTTATGTCAATTGTATTACATATATAATACAAGTGTTAATAAATCAATAAAATATACATTTATACACATACATCACGTGCTTAACTGAAAATCGTGATAAACAATGGATACTATAACGAGATATAGTAAATACTATGAGATATGAGGATAAGGAAGAAGATAGCATTTTAGAAGGACTTAAGTTTGTGAAGGCTATGTAGATAACATATATCTGTTATATCAACGCGTGGTCGACAATATCCTTTGATTATGGATTTGACATTTTTTGAAAGTATTGAATAATATAACAAATTTCTGACTTTATCACAATTACAATACGTTAAATTTGGTTCTAACTCTTGGTGTATGATCTATCTGCAGCTCGTACTGAACGTCGTCAGTAAGGAGACACCTGGACCGCGCAATGTGCCCACCTGGTTGGTGTACGGCCACGTGATTTTTTGCCTTCTGTGTTACCAACCAAGTTCAGTTTCTCCAAGTTCAGTTTTTTTGTCACAAGTTTATTGTCCGTAAAATGCGATGGATTATCAACTCTCTTAAGTAAATATACTCGTACCAGAGATCCAGTCATTCTATAAAGATGTGAAAAAATAGTAAAATACAGATAATTTTATTAAAAAAAATGAACCTGTCACACAAAACAATCGAGATCACTTGAAGATAATATAACTTAATCAATGCTCTTACAATATAACAGAATTCAACCTTAAATATTTAATAGAAAATGGAAAATTTTAATCTAATAATTAACGCTTTGTTAAAATTATTTACATTTTTGTCACCTGTTTCACCACGACAACACGTCAACGTATTAGGCGCCATACTTACAACGTATTGGGCAAAGTACGGCCCTTTAAAGTGTTTAATCCGGCCCGCCGTGGGTCCATCGACATGGATAGATGGAGAACGATGAAGAAGAAAGTAGATTCTACTTGTAATGTTATGATTGATAGCTTTAACACACACTGCATTTTTTTATAATTCTAGCCCTTCTCTAGAATTTGTTTAACCTGTGGCACGCCATTAAAAAAGTTTGCCTACCACTGGTCTAAACGAACAGGCGTTTCTGACCTGATATTTTCTTGCATTCCTGGTGCAACGGAATTTAGAGGTAAAACAGTATGTCAAACTTTTTAGAAGCTACAGTCTCATATCACACTTAACGCTGTGAATTAAAGTAATGGTCAAAAAATATTCTTGAATTCTTGACCTATATACCTAAAGCGATTTTAAATTATCGAGTACGCATTTGGAAATTATGATACAAAATCTTTGGTATAATCCAGTGTCGTAATTTATTAGCGATAATTTTTGACAGTGGAAACAATTATTACCAAGGGAAGCTTTTAATCGTTTATATTATATTGTCTATAGACTTCAAAGTTTAGTGGGTCGAGTATAAAATTATTATTACAGTTGAAAAAGCTGTATGTTACTAAAATTTTAGGAGAATTCATCATCATCAGCAGCCTCTTTGTAATTTTCTGGACTTAGGCCTCCATTTTTTTCCAGTACGCCCTGCACCGGCCTCTCTGTATCGACTGTGTGCCAAAACAAGTACAGTTATTCTGTTTCTAATAAATTGATGTTCAATTAGATATGTCGAAGAAATAGCACTGGTATCAGCTGCCTTTGTAATTATAACATCAAAGTCAAATTTGTTCAACATCGTTAAATGGTTTATATCATTCGCCAATATTAATAGATCTACAAATCGACAAACTTTTTGATAGATTGAATAATAACCTCACTCATGATTGCGTATAAAATTAGTGTTAGTGTCAGCTGCCATTCCGTCAAGTCTGTTAATTTGTAGATCTATTAATATTGGCAAATCTGATAAATCATATAACGGTTTTGAACTAATTTGACTTTTATGTTATTAAATTATAGTTACAATGGCAGCTGATATCAACACCATGGCTCCGACAGTTATAGGTGCAAAAACAAGCATTCCTTTAACATATCTAATTGATTCGATTTTAATTTACTTGTAACAATTACAGCTTTAAGTATCTTAATATTGGTATCTTATGCATTGAACAAGGTGACATTTTTGATCTTGGATGACGGAAGGGTCCATATTGCTCCAATCATCGACCTGTGACCTCAGATAATAGAATTTTTAAATTATCATTCGGTTGTCTGCGTAAATAAGATAATGCTTGACTTTTATATGATCCAGGCATTGTAAGTAATAAACCAAAATCAAAATTCTGTTGCACTCGGCATTTAAATTTGTGTGTATTAAGTTTACACATTAACCTTCCGAAAAGAATAATAAAAAATTTTGCGAGTACCACACTCGATTGGCTTCAGTCATTGCTTTTCCTTAAAAGACTTTTTGAATGGAGAAAATAGATGAACATAATTATGAGGTTAAAATGCATAAAATGTAGCCACTGGTTGATGCGTGACTAATAAAGCGATATTAATACAGAGAAAATCGTTGGCGTTACGCGGGTGTGACAAATTGGAAATAAATCAGTCCTTTAGTCCTAAAATAAATATTTCCACTTAATCTCCCATTTATTGTATAGCGTAATGAATATTCATGTACGCCACTAGCATTATTCAGAAGCCTCTCATCCGCCCCTGTTACATACATTTCATACATTTTACCTATATTTGCATAATCGACACATTGACTTATTTAACTGGCTTTGTGAGCAATGGGCCTCGCTTTGTCTTTTGATATATTTTTTAGCTTATTACGGCCCACGCGCTTTTGTGATGTGGATATTTGTATTCCCTGGATTTTTGGCTTTATTGAATTTTTGGTTTTGGTTTCATAATCTGTTTAGAATATTGTTCCCTCCAAGAAATACACCTGGTATGCACATTTTATTTCGTTGTCAGTTAATAAAGTAATTCAAAAATATAAGTAATTCCACAATTGACTATATCTCATGCTAGTCTGTGATTAAAGTAATTCCGACGAAATATGTTGTGTTCCATGATATAGTTACTTTTATAGATACGTATATTAATTTGGAAACTCTTAGTCAATTAATCAACTTGTTATAGTTTTAAGAATTGAATTATGATTTCACTTTGTCTATGTTAACAAGTCCGATATTTGAAAGGGAGAATTAATACAACACAATTACTAGTAAGGTTTTTACTTTGCCCTTAGTTTAAATGTAACAAGTGATTTATTGTTTCAGATATACAAGGGCCTGGATATTGTTACAGCAAAAGCAAGCCTCCAGGAACGGCAGCTGGTTCCGCATCATCTTTTGGATATTCTAGAACCACACCAGAACTTCACTGTTGTGGATTTCAGAAATAGAGCATTGAAAATTGTATCCTTAACAAATATTTTAATATAGCTACTGGGTTTTTCTTTGAAATGAATAAGAAATTGTATGTTTCCTTCTGGCAACATACAATTTCCTTTCCTTATGAATATTTTATAAAATGCTAAACGTGTCTGAAATCTGCGAGAAGAAGAGAAGACTTTATTTTCCAAAAAAAAAATTGAATTTTCATTTTCTATGCGCGTTTAATTTTAATTTTTTTATCGCTTCCTACTATTTCATTAAAGAAATAGGTACCTACTTGAATCTTTCACAACTCAGATAATTGTCGTCTAGCATTTGTGCAAACTGACAATATCAAATATTGTCATTAATGGTGAACAATACGTCATTAATTCTATTAGTGGGACATACCAGGGCTGCTTCACTGCTGTACAAATACGCTTGTGTACACCGAAATGAAACCGCTTAGTAACATGTAGTAACTTTTGTTCTCCCAATACTGGATTTCATACATACATTTCTTAATTGGTGGCTTCACTGTGACGCGTCTCTGCTATTTTTGTTTAAATATAAAAGTTTGTATAAGGTATCATTGCTCCGTGTTCAACTATGAGATCAATCCACTAAATTACCGCTGATGCAATCTGGAAGTACACGTGATAATCCTCACGAACTAATTGGCAACACTATTTTTATTAGGTTTGACAGCTCCGGCCTCCAAGTCATTAATTACTGCGGGCCATTCACCATTTAATCCGATTAAGCTTTTATGAGTAGCTAGTATCAAACACCTTAGCTGTCTTTGGATTATTGATAGCTTCTATACTGTATTACTAATATCTTTTTAGGAAAATTATTTTTTTGTTCTATTTTGCCCTTTAGATTAACATTATTTATTACTCCAAATAAATTCTTAACTTTCATTCAGATAGATGATTTAACTAAGGAAAATAAAGTACCAATAATAGTAGGTGGTACAAACTATTATATAGAATCCATAATTTACAAAATCCTAGTGGAAGACATGAATGACACCAATGCGTTGCTATGGGATCAAAGTAAAAGAAAAAGAGATACCGCAGATGAAGAGATTAAAACTAATAAAAAACAAGCTATAGAATCTGAAGGTTCAACTAGCACTCTGGAATTTAAGGATATAAAAAAAGATTTGGATGTGAACAGAGATAAAATAAAAGAAGATGTTGATAATGAAGCGAAATTGTCAAATGAGGAGATCCACGCAAGATTGAAAGCAATAGATCCGAAGATGGCAGCTCGTCTACATCCGAACAACAGGCGGAAAGTATTAAGGTAAGTGACAAAATTGCCCTAAACAAGAGTAAGTTTAAGTTGATTACTATTTTAAATTCCTAATATGATGTGATGCTATGAATATTCTTATTCTTGTGTGTTAAATGAAGAAAGACTGAATCTTTGGGTTCTAGTTCTTAATTAGGCTTTAAGATCTTTAGTTTGGTGGAAATAATTATGCTATATTTTAAGTGTAAGTATTTTTAAATCATTAAGTAACGCGGTGTTATCTTCTTTAGTCTTCTTGTATATTAAACAGTATAATTTGAGTAGCATTCTTCAACACATAACTAGTTAATATGTATATATTATTTTAAAATTTGATCAATTAATTCCCTTTACATTATCTCAAATTCTCCCAAATATATGAAAACCTGTTTCCAATAAACAAACGATCGACAAACATGTCTAATTAAACGATTTACATAAAAACAATTCATTCAATCACTTTTATGAATGGATATATCATTTGAAAATAATAACTCTTATTGCCTTGTAATAAGAGCCACTTCAGCAGCTTATCTCATGCCATGTTAACCCTTAACATTTCCTGTGCGCTCGAGATATTAAATATTCTTAAATTTGGAAATTTCTGTTTTCTAACGGCTATCACAGGAAACATTAATTCAATCTGATTTATAATCGTTTCGTTTTAAATTTGATAGCTATTATGGAGTCGCCTCTTGACAAATAAAATTAATTAGTCTCAATAGTTAGCCGGCAGCCGACTAGTCTAGGCGTGTAACAATGACCTATCAAACGTTGTCAAACGCCATGGGAGGCCGTCTTAACTGAAAGAGTACGCGGGGAGGGTTCGGGAGTTTGACCCAGATTCGGCCTGAACGCAAAAGACGGCAACTTAATTCCAGTATTCCGCTGTAACCATCTTAACGGATTGAGTAACTTGCGAGATGGGATACGCATGTAGAGTCTTGCAGAGGGCAATAGTGAAGTGAATCTGCCTGTAAGAGAAATATCACGAGGCATTCTCAGACCCATAGAGAAAGATAAACCAGGAAAAGAAACCGTTTATTTCCAAGTATTATTTTAATAAATCATGTTTATATGATAGTTATCGTCATAATTAATAGTAGTAATGATAATTCATGAGTAGCAACAACACTGCGAATAAAATTAATCAAATTGTAAGCATGATTGGAACAAATTTAATTTTCTTGGCAGAACACGTTTTTGGACAATCGTGCAGATTGACCAAAATAATCTTATGTATCGTTATTGATTTTAGGTGAATATATTTTTTATGTACATATTCGCTTAAAAGTAAAAACATAATCATTGGAATATTTAAAAATTATCGCGCTCGCTTGTTTAGTAATATAAATAAAAATGAATCGCAAAATGTGTTGCTATGCACGAAACTCGAAGACGGCTGCGTCAAATCAATTCGGGTTTTTTTCTTGAAGTTCGAGGAAGGTTTTATGGAGAGAAAAATTCAGTTTTATTAGGTGTTTGTTTATACCAGAAGAGTGAACAGTCAATGGCGGTAGCAAAACAAAATAGAAACGAAGTTTGCAGTTTTAAATAATTTTGACATAAGACCAAAGATGTTGAAGTTAATATTTCAACACATATTATATGATTAATAAATATTGGTCACTAATACTTTATTATGATTTTCTTAAAACTACGCACTCGCGCTTTGTTTTCTCCACATAGGAAAATATCAAAACAGTGCCCTAGAACATACCGAATCAATATTAAATTCGATAGTTTTATATGAAGCTATCAATTGAGTATTTTTTAAACATATTTTACTCAGCAATAAAGTACAAAGCAGTATTAGCATATCTTATAGCAATAGAATTGTACCACGTGATTTACATAAACATCAGAATTGAAGGCCAGCTGACATGATGACATAAAACCGCGACCAGTCAGCAAGAGCCATAGCTCAATTGGGCGTATTGCGAAAATGGCTTTTTAGGGGAATATGTACGGGTGTTCGTGGGTCAGAATTAACTGGCCGATTCGACTTCCGCGGGTCTCTGACCGACGTCAAGGATTTCATAGTTTGTCAGTGTGCGTAAAATTTGACCTTGGCTTTACTATCCGACGCGATCATAGGGTGTCTACACGTTAAGCAGTTTGAACGTACTAGAACGAGGAAGTTCTGGGCACGCGATTTTTTTATAGATGGCCGTGTACATAACTTAAACTAGACTAATATTATTTTATGGCCAAATAAATAGGCCTTGGATAAAGTGATAACCGCTGCCCATGGATACCTGTAGAGGTGGTGGTTATGATTTCGGGGAATGATACTTCTCTTTTCTTGAAGGCCTTATATTGGACCACAAAGACGTGGCATGTTGAAGATAGTGCTTGTGTTGTGGAAGGCTAGGCGTCGAGATAGAAAGGATTTGTGCATTCTGCCTCGACGTCCGATGATGAAATATGTATCATAAAACGTAATTTGTATATTGTAACGAAATAAGCTTAGTCAATTTTAACTACATTTTTCAAAATTGGAACGGAATCCCTGTTATATAGTAATTGCTAAAGTATTTAATAAATATTTATGTTAACGTAAATTTTTCTTTGAAATAAAAGTCAGCTCAGCACCTGATGGTGGACGTCCCAGAGTACGAAAATGCTTTTCGTATTCCCACGCGTCGGGGGCAACTGCGCTCAATAACTACCAACATAAACATGCAATGCACACGCGGGCTCTGGCATTAAGAGTGTCCGAGGATTCACTTGACATCAGATAAGCGTCCTGCCTGCGTGCCCCCTGTTCCATGAAAAAGTAACGTAATATATGTAAAGTATGTCTTGTTAACTAACCATGTGCACATAACGGAAGATCCTGCTCTTAGGATTTTAAGAGAGGATCCTGGACCAGTTGGACATTTGTTGACTGGAAATAACCCTTTGACACGCCTGTCAGACATTTGTGATCAACATTTATGGTCATGTTAACAAATTGTTTCGGATCTACAATTGTAAATCAACATCCGAACAAAACTGTGATGAAAAATTATTCTGGGATATATATATAATTGGACATTTTCAGTAACTCTATGTAAACCTTTCGCCCAGTTGTTTTAGAATACTTGCTGTGATAATTTTTGCTATTATTTTATTTATTCCTGCATAATTATGTAGTATTTACAGTGTATATATACGATTGCTTGGCGACTCAATACAAAGAGTCTTTGTCGCACGTGTATATTTTCTATAATATATTTTCATAAGTATCTGATTGTCCTGGTATCATGTGTGATATTTATGAGCAAAAATAAATAAATTTGGGAATCTTATTGGTTAATGATATTTTCATCTGTCTTAACAATGATTTATGGTCACCACAATGATATCAAGAACGTGGCCCCTTTGATAAACCCCGAATTATTTATCGTACGATTATAATACAGGCGCGGGTGTGTCTGTGTGTGTGCCGTGTCGTGAATAAATGGTCACATTACAATTTGTGAATAATTTTTGGTAACACGTTTTTCCCTTACTTGGCTGGGCCTCTTTGGCAATGGAATTTTCTTTGTTTTTTTTTTATATCCACTCGCAAAAACGATAAAATTTAAGCGGAAAAATTACTGAGAATCGTACATTATTTTGTCGTATAGCATAACGGTCTGAGATTCTATTCTCAACGTGACATTAATTAATTAATAATTAATAAAAAAAACAGGTTCCAGAAGATAAACCACTCCTTATATGGAAATTGTATTCGTTTTTACAACAGGCTCCCTAGCGAATTTAGAGCATTAACACCAAATAAATTCAAAGCCCTCGTTAAAAATAAATAAATAAAGTTTTATACAAATGTGACGAATACTTCAATGATCCTAATAATTGGGATTGATTTAATCCAGTTCAAACAATTTGTATTAAAAACTTGGCGATTGAAAAGAGTCGCGGAAAGTTTCTTGCTAATTCTTCTTACCCGCTCTACGCCCTTGACTTGCGAACTGGTTGTAAATTTAAATTTACAATTAATTTAATTTGGTTTTTTTTGACGTTCATAAGTGTAGACCTATATGAATAAAGATATTTTTGAGTTTGAGTTTGACTAGCGAGCCCTCTGCCATTGAGAGTGTCCATGGGCGGTATCACTTAACATCAGGTGAGCCTCCTGCCCGTTAAATCAAACTGTTAATAATTAAAACTGAAAGTCCTTTTATAAGTACTCCTACGTCTCTTTTTGTCAAATATTGTTTACGCTATGATGACAAGAAACAAATGAGTGCAATAAGACTTGTCTCAATCTATGTCGGATTTACAGAGTAACCGTGCAGCATGACTTGCGATTTAGTAAATGATAATATTGTTAACGCAAAATTAAAATCCTAAATGTTTGTTCAAATGTGATATTTGTTATTAAACACACAAAAGAGTGGTTCGGGACTCAGATTTCTGTATGTGTTCCGTGATCCGCATTTTCCATTAATTATACTTTATAGAATTTACACAAACCTTTCACATGGACTATCTAGGCGAACAGAAAACAACAAATGTTTGGCTTTGTGTTCAGAGTTCTAGGAATAAAAATCTCGAATCTGTCCTGCCGTCTTCTAGTTCAGCGTTTAGCAACATATTTTGCGATCCATTTTTATTCTGATTTCCTGCCATTGTTCAGAAGTTATTTTATGAAGAAAATTTGCATTGAAGTTGTCTGAAGAAATAACAAATATTATAATTTTTCCCTTATTATGAACATAAACTAAGGGAATACTCCGGATATAGGCGGAATGTTCCCATAACTAGGGTTGTCAAAAATTTTAGCAATACGAAAATATTTAATTTTAAAAGATGTTTTCTTAGTATATCACATCAAGATATTTATTTACACTTTGTTGCAGAAATTCAGTACAATTAAAGTGATTACGTAAAAAGGGGGACAACTGGCGGACTTGCTCAAAGCCATCATTGTGAGAGAAAAAAGGAGATTATATAAGACATACAATCATTTAGACATATAAAATAAAGCAAATCAATTGAAACATTTGTAATCAGTGATAGTACAAATTTTGTATGAGCTCATCAGTTGCTGGTGATAGCAACATAAAATATGGCCCGTTTTTTTCAAAAAAATAATTCTCTTAAATTACGTACTAAATTATAAATGTTGCTATGAAAATTAAAAAAAAAATACCTTAAAAGTTTAACAGTATACCTAAAATTTAGAAAATTAATGTTTCATATTAAGGGATTATAAGGGATTCAGTATTTCATAATGTTTAAAAAATACAACACAATACAAAAAAACATTTAGTAACAAACAGATTCACAAACACTTAAAATAAAATCATTTGGAAATATATATATTTTATTTATAAACAAAACCTGTATTTAATATCGTACGTCGTAATCTTTAGTCAATCTACATACATATATTAAAACTTTCTAATAGACCCGTAAGTTAAATCAAAAATTAAACTGACAACCCTAGGGGAGGCTCGCCTTGATCCACTTAGCAACATAGCAACTGACGGAAATAAGAAACTGGTGGGTTATTATACAACTAAAATTGCTATGGACATCGCAATACGATAGAATAAAAATTGATATATATATAGCAAAGTATGCAAATGTTAGTAAATATTGAGGATATGGAAGATTTTTTTTCGGGGATATCACTAATCTAATTAAAACCTTAAAAACAATTGTCCCAAATTAACCCCTTAATTCATTAATTATACCAGTGTCATCTTTCTCTCAAATTGTGCATACGCTGATGTAAAAAGAGACAGATGAGTTTGATTAAAACGGTTCAATTTGACTTAAAATTTTAAAATCGGTAAATTTTATTCTTTATCTGAAATGACAGCCTTTTAAGAATTGTTACAGTCCAGTGAAGGACTCTAAGCCGAATTGTTTCGGAAATACTTCAGTGGGCAGCGATACCCACTTTACTTATATAATGGGTCGGTTTGACCCACTTCATCGTTATCTCTATGATTCGTAATCAAATTACGAATGAAATATCGTCATGCCTTCATTATTGCTTATAAGGGATTCTATGTATGCCCAAATTGGTATTACAGTAATCCCCGGGTAAGCGATCTGGGTCTACCGCGTTATAGGAAATCGCGTTGTAGGAGTATTCTCGTAGTTTTTTAACAATTCAAAAACACGACAGTTTTGGCAGCTTACCACCACGCCACCAGCTGGCCACTATTCTTTAAAATGCCGGCAACGCACTCGCGAGCCCTCTGGCAGTGATACCGCCGATCACTTAACATCAGGTGAGACTCTTGCCCGTTTGATTGCTGGTCTATAAAAAATAAATGAAATCATTAGAGATTAGTATAGTTCAGTAACACATAAATTGTGCAAAAGCACAAGGCACGCAAAACTTTAACAGAAATATAACTTGAGAAATCTCCGCAATATATATTGGACGGAAAACGCGTTATACGCCTTTGCGTTATACGAAATCTAGTAATATAATATCGCGTTATACGAAATCCAGTAATGCAAAATCGCGTTATATGTATCAGAGATACCGCGTTTTACGCAGGATTACTATACTTAGTAGTAGAGTTTGTACATAGGGAACTTAAGCCTTTTTCATGACCCTTTTTTGGTTTATGCTTTATTGACTTATGCCACCAATATGTTTTGGCTTGAAATAGAACGTACTTCCTCAGACCTGAACGGTCCAAGACTTCAAGTAAATATTATTTGTCAATCTAATAGGCAAGTTGGTGGCCTGACTGCCTGTTGACTTCTTGAGTCTAATGTTTCAGTTTCATCCAGATGTTTTCCATCACCGTTCGAACAAATGTCGCACATAGAAAAGTCCATCGGTGCACAACCGGGGATCGAACCTACTTCAGAGACAGTCGCACGCTGAAGCCACTGCACTGCTCCCTATTACATATGATTAACCTAAATCTTGACATCGTTCTCACCCCATCCAACACGTGACCGTGCGAACATGTGTTTTCCCTTAGCCCATAACATCGCACGACATATGACCTCACCAATAAGGAAACGCGTACAATTGTACGATCTCTGGCCGACTCCGAATTATATTACTAATTATACAGGATGTTACAAATCTTGTTAGTATCTTGATAGCAAATTTGGCGGACATTGACAATTGACAATTTGATATTTAGAATTCTAAATTGGCCGTTGAGAGCAATGGTATATTCTCATAGTTTATATATATATTTAGAACATGGGGACTCACCTGATGCCAGAAGCCTCGGGGGTGCGTTGCCGGTCTTTTAAGTACGCTTTTGGTGGACCCTAAGTCGAGTCGAGTTGAGTTTTAGATTTTCCGCCAATTCACAAAAACAAAAGACAAATGAATGTCATATACTGCATTACCAAAGAGTTCTAAAATTAAAATTCAAAAAGTTTCCATGAACTCTGTTTCTAACTAGCCAGTTCTAAAGATTTTCAGTGTTACCCACGTAGTTATAGCTACCACCGCGTTTCGCTTTAGAAAGATTTAATGTAGTCCACCTCTTAGTAGTTACATACCGTATGAAACATTTTACTGTGCTATCCCATAAGATACTCTCCCATAGGACTGTTCGGTATTCGCTTTTTTGATACATCCTTAAATCTCGTAATTCAAGGAATATATTTCCAAAAATATATCCGAATTGCTCCAGCCATCTTCATATACAATCTAACACAACATATTTTACGATTCTTTTGTTACATATGTCTTCAATTAACACCAATTACAAAAGGAACAGCTTTATGGTAAGTTTAACAGTTTAACTTGTAATATTGACCTATTCGCCTCAAGTGTGGTGTCGGCAAGGACATCTATGACATTTGAGCTCCTCAGTGGAATAAATAGTGAAAGTGGATAGAATAATAATCACAAGTTTTTATAAGTGTAAACTTAATCAAATTTTACTTATTTTAATACTTTCTGTGATATATATATAATTCTATAGTTGAATAAAATCATTTCATTCCACTTTAGAAATAAATAACACATAAACGTTAAGTCGTAACACGTATAAAGAACATTATATTTAGTAAGTAAGTAATAAGTAAATCTTTCTCAATAAATAAAATAAAAACAAATATAAATATAGAAAGATATTAATCAACTCGCAAAACACTATTAAAACGTTTCATATAAAGCTACCAAATACATTTTTATAGGTTATATGTGGAATGAATAAACAAACACGAATATACATACACGAAGAGGATATCGCACAATGGTGCCTTGTTGGCCAATATTTGCATTGGAGAACTTTTCTGGAAAATGCTTTGCAAATTGACATGAACTTGTTTAAGTAAATTTTAATTGTAAAACGATTTACTTACGAAAATGACATAACCGAAATTCTTGAGAATTTTCAAGGAAATATAATTTGTTACCTTCGGAGAAGAGACTCTTTGGCCGTGGGAATAAAGTACACAGTCGCTTTAAGTTGGCGCCTGGTAGAGTATCGATGACCCCACAGCCGGTGGTTTCCTCAACGAATGAGTATCGCAAAATAGCGACGAAATGCAACCCGCGTTAAAGAGACTCTGCCACAGGAACCACGTGTTTAATGTTTTTTCGTGTTTCTATAGCTAACTAAATTATGTATATATAATAAAATACAATTATACTAAAGTTACTAGCTGCCCCCGCGAACTTCGTTTCTCCTTAATGGGATTTCACTGAGCCTACCTGTTTAGTACATACCAAGATGGAACTCTTTGCTATGCTATCCCAGAGACTGTTCGGAATGAAATCTTTTTAGGTTGTTCTGTTTTTCTCTGTATAAGACTCAGAGATCACAACATAAGTTTTTAATAATGAAATAAAAAATAGGGGTTGATTGTAAAGGAATGAAAATTCATGGTTATATGTATATACTAATGCTGTATAACAAAAATAATCAATAAATACATAATTCGGCTGTGTTGTATGATGGCGTACACGCCATACATTTATGGTGTGCTCATGCTGAAGATGATTTATCGCTGTAGATATTCTTGATACTCCGTTTGAGCACACTCTCACTTTCTCACGATCACACAACACAGCCGAGTTAGGTATTACTTAGTTGAAGGCATTTAATATTTTTTATTGTATTTTTTCCTTTCGTAAATGTTTGAACCTTTTGGTACCTATATATTAATTAATATTAGCTTGTGTACAAAACTATATAGAGAACTTCTTTAATATAGCATACATATTAAAGAAGTTTAAAAATAAGAAGAATAACTGACTGCCTCCAAAGCCATATAGGCAATTGTCGAATTTGTTAAAGAAAAAAAGCATTTAAAAATAATAATAGTTCATTAAAAAACAGATATTATTTAAAAAAGAAAACCATATGAAGACGTTTGAATAACAATACCTAAGATCAGATTGCCATAATGTCGTTTAAGACTTAATATGACGTTAACGATTCATATGAATCGCCTTTGGCGCCATTTGTCAGCCATCTTGACTCGTCATTCATTCACAATCTCCATTCATAAAATGTCGGAGATTTTATACCTACTTGTAATCACTGACTATGTAGTCTGTGAAGTAAGCAGTACGACGAGATGATTTTGTCAAAAAAAATACATAAATAGAGAAAAATTAATTATTTTCTACGATAAAATGGCTGTCGTGTCTTATCTGCGCAACTCCGGTCTTAAATATATTTTCGTGAATAAATATGATTTTGTGTTATCTACAAAATTTCCTTTATACAGCATAAAGGAAATTTTCCAGATAAAATTTGTATTTTTTGTCGACGTGCGTATTTATTAACGATATATATTTATGTGTTAACTAAATTATATTTAAAATTACATCACCGAACAATGAATTGACAACACAAGATGTCGAATGAATTTATTTTATACCTGTGAAGATGGCCATAAAAATTCTAAAAAGATGTCGTCAGGCCAAATTTGACGAGAATAGATTACGTAGAAACTTAATATATTCTGTACAACTTTTGGTATTTTGACAGTTATTCACTCAACATTGACCTTCCCGCCAACGATATTTCGCGCCATCTCGATAACCCGCGCTTTTGTGGGTCACAGATAATGTAATTTGTTAACGCTTATTAACTTGTTAATAATATTTGAAACTACATATAAATTATGATAAGCTGTCGATTTCTAAAATATCTTATCACGAAAACCTATTTATAATCATAAAACTTGCGTGATTGCAAAATGCGGCATTGAAAAATGATAAAATTACTAAATCCCCTTGTTCGTTGGTAGGGCTTTCAAACATTTTTAATTTTAATGACAAATGACATGATTAATATTGGTTATGATTCGACTTTCAAAAATTTAATGTCAGACTGAGATAGTGCAATGTTTCTATAATATTTGGTATTCATAAACTATTAACGTTTCCTGTTTGATTAACAATACGTAGGTATTTGTTATTATTACATACAAGCGGACGGCCATGAGTCGGGGTATGAAATGTGGAATTGGGGCAAATAGGAACCTCGTGAACCATACTTTGATAAAGCCGACTGGAACTGGTTGCGTCACTTAAAACTTACATATTATAGATAAATAAAGGATGGCGAATGTACGCTTGTATACAATGTATAGTGGCTTAAAAAATGACATATTTATCGAATTAAATTTATCTAATGCAATAAGATTCGTTTAATTTTCAATCATTACAAAAGCTGAATATACAGCTTACATTTGTTATGTATGTCCTTTCGTTCACAAAAACATAATTATCTTTAACGCCCAAACCCAATAACCTATCTCAATCCATTTTTGACCATCTGAGATAAATATCTTAATCCAAATATTGTTAAAAGTGCCAATAACAAATCCACGGATCTGGTAGGTCGGATCGGTGTATGTGTATAGACCTTTGTATGAAAATGACAGTTCAAGTGTGTCAATATCCTATCTTAAGGTTTTAACTTACTCCAATTTTTAAAATAATTAAAAAGCTATTAAATAAAACATATCATGTTTTAAACACAGACAGATATTTTAATATTATGTTTACCGTTTTATTTACTTTATTTGATCTATATTGATTATCAAATATGAGAGTAAAGAGCGAAGAGATTGCATTCTTTCCGTCGCCAAAAATAGATTGTCTTCGTAGGGTTTGGTGATTGGGAGATCGATCAAATGTCAAGGTCTGATTTCAGATTAGAAACAATTGTGGATTGATTATTGGGTTCGGGCGTAAGTCAACAGGAATAGCCATCAGTCGTAGTGGATATTGGGAGAATTTGGTTGTGCCACAAATTAATCTGGGTATGCATAAAACGCATTTTTTATGGCAATGAAGGCTTAAATTACAAATAAATATTAAAACATCTAGTAGGAAGTTTTAAAAAATCTACATATTGTACCAATTTGGGATAAAATCTATTATTCTATTAACGATTATTTGCGTGTAACATTATAATTAATACTAATTTGATAACGTAATATATTTAATAGTATATTTAACACTACAAATAATATAAGAATTGACTAATTAATAGGACTCATAAATTCATAATGTAGGTAAAATTCCTTTTAAGATAAATTTGCACGCCATCTTGTGTGGCAGTATATGCGAATTTTAGCTTGTACCACCATAACATTTATGTACCATATTATTTTTCTTGTTATCCTAATAACCTAGCTTCCTTCAGTACCTTTGATCTGAACTTGACGGGTACCAGCTTTTTCCAAATATCTCCGTCCATCGCTTTCTTTCTCCGTTCGATTCATGATATTATTCGTATTCATGATAACATGTGTCTGAGGTGTAATGGAAATGTAAGTATATATAAAAATCCGTTAAAGATTTTAAACTATCAGAAACAAAAACTTGTCGAAGATAAAAACAAAGAACTTTAAAAGCAATACGATGTACATCCTGGATAAGTTGCATTGTGTGTGGTCCAACAATATTTTTGCGATAATGCGAACGATTTGTTATGTTCATATGAACTTAAAACACGTATTACAATATTAATACGACTTATTTTTATTACACTGTGAAATTTAAATATTCATCAAATTGTCTATTTATTTAAAAAAGATTGGACTGCTTTCGACTGTCTGAATATTTTTTCGCCATTGCTGCGATAGGAGTTAAAGAAGTTCATCAAGACTATCCCTTACTTTAATCCACAGTCTAGCAATGTGTTTCCCAACTTTATTCAAATATTTTTGTCCCATGTTACATACATAATGTTTAATAATAAAAATTAAATTGTTCACATAAGAAATTTAATGTTTTAGGGTGAAATTACTAATAAATTGTTACATTAAGTAAATTTTCAACACAATAAAATTAAATTGTAATATTTTATTTTAATAAATATTACATGTTCATCCGCGAATATAACAGAATAAACACAACTTATCTAGCTTTACAGCATCATGACAGAGAAGTGTGTTCGTCAGGTTCGGGTTAAGTGAGCGACTCTCATCCCGTAGGTTGGATTACCGGCTGTGCATCAATGTACTTTCTATGTGCGAATGAAAACATCGTGATGAAACCGGCTTGCCTTAGACGCAAAAAGTCGACGGCGTGTGTCAGGCAAAGGAGGATCGCCTACTAAAAAGGTTTTAGCCCCAATATTTTTTTTTTCCAGAGCTTGATATATTCTGTAGTGGGCTGATGAATTATAAAAAGCATTCTCAAGTGCCTATCTGATACCTAATCCGCTATTTGCTAGTATTTTTTGCTTAATAATGAAATTACGATTAAAATCTAAAATGTGATGTTTTTATTATTTCATTCTTTGTAAGCATAATTGTCGTGGTTAAGAAAACATAGCTATAACATATACGTTATATATGATGTGGTAGATAAAGAAATCATACGGATTATATAAGGCTGGTATTAATCACTGTTTGGACAACGAAGTTCATCGCGAAATCTTTTTTTCGGTAATAGAACGATTCCTCAAAGGGCAAAGTCATAAAACTTAACCGGGCATAGCAACTCATAATGTTTCGCATGGAGTCTGAGCACTTCTTATCAAACTAATTTGGTAATTATGAATAAACTGAGGATAGGTTGATTATATAATGGCTTAATGTGCTCATTTAAAAGTTATGCAACGATAAACTCCAGCAGGTGCCGTAACTTGTTTTATTAAGTTAAATAGTTTCATTGTTAAACGACCGTAGTCGAAAGGTTTTTAAATTTAAATGTTTAAACTATTTTCAAAAAAAATTATCGCGCTTTTGTTCAAGTGTGACAATTGGATTCGACTCCCGGTAGGGCCTGCAACGCATCTACTAAAATGGGTGTCCCTGGGCTGCGATATAGGGAGGGGGGTGTCCTATTGAAAAAATGTAGCATTGATATGTTCAGCGTGTTCACTACCTAATCCTACTATTTGCTAACCTTTTTGTTATGTAATGATACGATGTCAATTGACAATGATTCCATAATATACACCTTGATGTATTTATAGGATTTATTTTATAGAATTCTATACCGTCACTTTTCTTTACTTTTATGCGTGTTAAGTATCTATTTTAACTAATTTTACGTTACAAGTTTTATCTTAAAACTGATTTTAAAAGTGTTAAATGCTTTTAGATAATTGAGTTCATAGACATATGATATTAAACACGTAAAACTGACTGACTGTGCAGCTTCAGCGTGCGACTTCCATCTCTGAGTAGATTCGATCCGGGGCTGTGCATCGACATATCGTCTATGTACGCATTTAACACTCGCTCGAACGGTGAAGAAAAACATGCTGCGAAACCGCCATGCCTTAACCCTAAAAAGTTGACGGCACATCAACCACAGGACAGTACTTGGCCAGAAACTTTGCCTGCTTTTACAGAAATCTGAAGCCCAGACTTAACAAGTAGAATTTTTTTCGTCGCCACGCCATCTATTGTCAAATTTTTACAACTATGAAAAATGTCTGCTAGTGTGTCTCCTAAATATGTATTACTTGTGTTAAGACAATATTAACATATTACCTCGTCTGAATGCGAAGTATATTTCGCAGAGCCGCCCTTGAAGTGAACAATACCTAATGCGTATTAGTTTTTTTTTTATTTCCGTTTAAGATCGTGACTATTGTACAAGTGTTTCAGGTCAATGACTTAACTAATGAGTTAATGAGAATTTGGCACTTAATTTTTTTGACATATGACGCCTTATTACTCGTACGTACGGACGACTATTTGTATGTCACTTGTTGCCCAGGTATTATTATCACCCGCGTTTTGTATAGCCTTCCATCCTCGCCAAGTCATCTCAGGAGGGAGGCCATGCAAGGCTTCGCTGTCTGGTCTTCAGCCTTTTTTGCCCCGTCGGCCATTCGTTATTCGGAAAATGGGTCCTTCTACAACAATGTGTAGAACATAAGCAATCTATCAAAGGAAAATTAAACAAACAAGCACAAAGTTAAAATTATCATTATCAAATACTTTCTAAGTATACAATAATCTTTTTGATTTTTAATACAAATTACATATTTTTGAATTTGTATGCTGGCCTATAATCGCAGTATATCCGACTCGTGTACAAAAATCCTTAATCAAAAAGGGCTCGTTAACATGTGATTAACTATGTTAAACGATTCCGGTCGCTAGGCCGAAAAAACTTATCAATGTGCGAGCTAATTAATATTGTTTAAACATTTGAATAATAGACTTCCGCCATCTTTAATTTGAAATACGGTTCTTGCGAAAAGATAACGAACTTTTTTTGTGTCAAAATGGCCGTGTGACGTAAAACGTACTCCTTTCACGCCCGTGATCTAAAATATCCAAAATAATAATTATAGCTCTCTTTGATAGTAGTCATTGTAACATCATGGGACCTCGAAGCAGAATACGAAATTCCACCCGTAACACCTGGACGTTCTACAACTGAGTGTTTTGAGGCAGTTTTTGCCGCGCACCAGTGGAACAAACTGCCCACTAAAGTATTTCCGAATCAATTCGACTAAGGCTACTTCAAATACCGTACCAATTCTTAATTGCACTTCTGAGCCCTCTGGCACGAGTGTCCATGGGTGGTATCACTTAACATCAGATGAGCTTCCTGCCCGCTTTCTCTCTGATTTGCCAAAAGCGTCTTACGAACGAAAATGCCATTAAAATAACTTCTATAATATCGATTTCTTTATATCATAAGGCAGTAATTGCATCACATGGACATCCATTTAAGGTTGCCGGCCTTTGCGGGAGGATACTCTTTCTTTAAACAATTGCAGGACGTCAGGGAAGTCACCGGGAGCCGATTAAAAAGTTCGCTAATTCGCAAAAGAAACGATCGTCCAGCATTCGATTCTGAGATTCTTGTCTTGCCCTAGTCTATGACTTTGTAACTATTTCGAATCTGTGTCAGCCCTATTTTTGGTTAAACAGATAAACATAGGCGCCAGAGAATTTTTATACAATATACTAAAAAAGATAACGCGAGATAAATCGTTATCAAACACGTGATGCGGCCCATGTGCCAATTATTCGTGACGACTATTCGCAAGGTCACAGAGTATTATAAGCAGTTGGGTTAGGAAACGCTGGTGGACTTAACAAATCCTTTGACCTTTTGACGTAAATTTGAATTTACATAAATTATAGTTGTACTTCTGATAGTTTTGCCTAGTTCATTACCATACAGTAATGGAAAATTAATTAATACATTATCCACCTAATTTTTAGAGTAAAAATAATTTATTTTTGAAGTGAACTTCTTGAGGCGCATGAGTGTAAATTATTTACGGAACGTCACGAAGATGTGCAGCGTTTTTTTTTTTGAAGGAAAGGGAGAGCGAGATCAAGAAAAAATACACGCTATTGCTTGATGTATTTGTTTAGTAGTTACATATGAGAACTTTAGATGGAAATTCTGTCGCATAACGTCTTGTGCAGTAAAAGCAGATATTTTATTTATTTATATTGTCTCACGTGTGTACTTTGTAATTATCCTTTCAATGTACTTAAGGATTTGTGAAAATGAAAATAGTGTTACCTAAAAGCACTTATTTGTCCTGTCTTGTCAAACTATTTGGCACTGATCTATTTGGAGGCTCATATGATGTTAAGTGATACTGCTATGTAGTCACATTGCCAAAGGGCCCGCAAGTGCGCCTATTGAATTTTTGTAATTTTTCAGACTTCTTTAACGCCCATGAACACTCCCATTACCAGAAGGCGCGCGAGTGTGTTGCCTGTCTTTTATTTTATTTTATATACTACTGACACGATTTGGTACGAGTATGAGTTTTTATGAAGGAGCGCTACTGATTATCTTATCCTGCAGTTTTTTTGGATATTCTGTTGCTAGGCGTGAGTAACAATTGTGGTATTTATACGTGGTTGTAAACTAGTGACAAATGATAGCAGGGTTTTAATATGATAACAGTTTCTTCTGTAATGTGAAGCGTATGATATTCTTGTGGCGTTTAGATTGAGTTCGATTCCCGGTGAAAAGATTGTTGACCAGTTACAAAAATTTGTCTTTCAAAAATTTAAAAAAAAATCACATCTCCTTAACTAGGCTTTTCAACCAATCGCTAGAGGTTCCCGTATCACCTCGACGTCGTTACACACCAGCTATTAAACCAGCTAGCTGCCCAATAAAGTATTTCCGGAC
Source organism: Pieris mannii (assembly GCA_028984075.1). Lineage (NCBI taxonomy): Eukaryota > Metazoa > Arthropoda > Insecta > Lepidoptera > Pieridae > Pieris > Pieris mannii. The sequence goes on along the minus strand of CM054779.1, from coordinate 11,086,524 downwards.
CAACTCAACTTAGGGTCCTTCAAGAAAAGAGCGTACCAAATATGATAAGGCCCACTCTTGCGAACCTTCGTGCGTTTGTGCATGAGCGGCGGTATCACTTAACATCAGATGAGCCTAGTAAAAAAAATTATGCGATTCGGTATACATTTATATTATTTTAAATATTTTTGAAGTGAAACTTGTTTAGGTGCATGAGGGTATTATTTTTACGGATTAAAATACCGTAGATGTGCAGCATTTTTTTTGAAGAAAAGGGAGAGAACGATAGAGACCGATTAAAAGTGAGAAAGGGACATCGAGAGAAAATACACGCTATTGGTTGATATATTCGTTTAGTAGTTACATATTAGAACTTAAAATGGCAATACTGTCGCATAACGTCTTGTGCAGTAAAAGCAGATGTTGTTTTTATTTATACTATCGTTAGCACGTATACAATGTGTAAACAATGTGATATACAAATACATGGAGTGATTATGTACCATCCATTGAAGCTTTTACCTTAGTAATAATTAGTTTACAAAAAAGTTTCACTTCTGACATGTGTACTTAGTACGCACGCACTTTTTTTATTTTGAGACCTAGTAATGAGACCTTTGAGCCAGGATAATAAGTTATGTCCATTCGTGGGAACAATCACATAATCTGACTTTACTGAAAATTATTTTATTGATTCATAAAATGATTAAATTGTTAATTATTTTACGGTTCAATAAATCACTCGATCAGCCTTTCCCACGTGATGTGTCGGTATTCTCTTTTGTAGCGTCAGCAAAAATATTATGCTGACCACGCAATTTTTCATCAAATTACATTTACACCTACCCGCACTCAATCTAGAACGTTACTTGAATCTAGTATTAGTAAGTAGTAAAACTTCTTTAGGTGCATGTGCGTAAAAAATTTACGGATGAAACGTAATAATGTTAGCGTCACGAAGATGTGCAGAGTTTTTGTCGAAGAAAAAGGGAATGAGCGATTGAGTCCGATAGAGAGAGAGTGAGTAAGGGAGATCGAGAAAAAATACACGCTATTGATCGACGTTTTCTTTTCGTAGATATTGGAACTTTAGATGAAAAGTAGGTCGCAGAACGTCTCATGCAATAAACGCAGATTTTTTATTTATTTATATTATCATTACCATGTATATATTTGGTATAGAGTGTGAATATATATATATACAAATATATAGAGTACATATACTGGGACATGATCAACTATTAGGGCTTTTACTAATAATAATTAATAATTGATTTACAAAGAAGTTTCACTTCTGACATTTGTACTTTGTACGCACGCACTTTTTTATGTAATAGGAGGCAAATAGATAGGAGATGGAGACGCACTTGATGTTAAGTGATACCGCCGATATAATAGTAGAAAAAAAAATGCCAAACTTGCTGACGGTACTCAAAGGCAACGTGCGATATCGTTAACAATCAGTCATTCATACGTACATTTTATTACATATTTACTCTAAACGATAAACGTCATAAGCCACTTCCGCTTGATCACAAATGACGAAGTTATGTTCGAAAAGCGAGTAAATACCGTCGCCATTTTTGTGCGTACAATAAATAATTTTACCAAAATGTATTTATTTTTCTTCCTTTCGTTATTAATTACAATGGCAAATTTTTAGTTATCGATCAGTTCTAATTGCAATGGTAACAAAACCTATCATACCAGTTGTTCAGAGAGAGTTGATGCTTTCCTTGCTCAACGAATAAGCATCGCTATACGAGGAAAAACAATTTGTTGTAATTATTATTACTATGTAGGTTAAGAATATTGTTAAAAAATTATCTAAATCTTGTGATAATATTTATATTCATGTTACTTATTTAATTTTGTATCAAAACTTTTTTTTGTGTCAGGTAAGCCAATAAGGCTTACCACCCATGGACTTTGCCAGAAAGCTCGCAAGTGCGTTGCCGGCCTTTAAAAACGGATTTCGCCTACTTCGAATAGTTCATTTGTTTACCATTTTTTTAATGCTCATAATAACATCAAACTTCTTGGAAATTTTCGCCGTTGATTTATTTTATCATAATGTTGTATCAGTAACTTGTTCATAGTAATAACATATATCATGCATTTTAATTTCGTTAAAATATGTAATTATACGCATATTAATTGTGACCAACCCTCCGATGATGTAAAGATAAAGTTGTATCAGGTCAATAGATCGTATTTATTTAAATACTGGGTCAAAGTCATTGTAACCTGTAACCTCCCTTGGCATAATTTTCTGACCGCTTAAGCAGACCGCTTTTTATTCCTATATGATACGTATCTACAAAGAGCTTACCTATGATCGTTAGCTGTATCTGACTTCGCGAGACGCAATACGCAGGCAGATATCTAGGAGTTGCTTGCAACCCTTGCAGCAGAGTTGAAGGTGCTCCTGAGACCGAATACACACACATTACACTCACTCATGAAACAGAAGTATTATAACTGTAAAAATAAAATTATAAGTTTGTTATTGAAGAGCTCACACAATTCTGACACACGTTTTACTTAAAACGCTTCCCAAATCTTACTCTTTACTATAGGATTCTTATAATGAATAGACAGATTTTTATTTATAATATAAATGGGCATTTTGACAATATATGAATTGGTATTTTAACAAATAATAATTACACAATCATGTCAAAAACGCGGCAAAACGCTTCTCTAGACAAGATGGCGTCATAACACTCCCTACGATGTCTTTACGTTAACACATAAACAATTTTCCAGATTTTCTTAATCAGCTATCTATACGTACATAGATGATTAGGACATTATTTAAAAGTATTTATTTATTTATTCACAAAGTTAATTCACAGGATTAGTATTAAACTGTATGATAAGGTATGATAGATATCGATATTAAGAAAATATTTTTTTTTAATTATTGATTATTTTTAAGTTTTTTTATAACGCTTTAAAAATTGAACTTTATGTCATTTATAGACTATACTTAAACCCCTTATATATAAACTTCAGTATTATTGGACCGTTATAACTAAAATGCTGTATATGTATCTGTCTAATTTCATCACAGATTAAACACTATTTGACAGGAAGAGTGACAAACAGAGTGATTTAGTTTTGGAGGAAATATCATATTTTTTTAATCAACGACTTTAGTTACATAGGTAATATAGTTAAAACCGTGTTATATAACTGATTTAGTTCTAACGATTGCTTATAAATGTAACTGTGAAATCTTAGAATAATTATTTGTCAAACAAAGGTTATGTTTCGATCAATAGATAACAAATTTAAGTAATAATTAATAATATTCTCTTGGTAAGGTATATTATCGAGATCAAAACATGCAACTCCCGTGACGATGCTTGATGCTTAATTATTTAAATTAGGGAATAAAGATAACGCGATAAGGGAAAGGGATCTGGCTTCTTAAATAAAAAAAAATGTAATAGGACCTGCTCTCTTCTTTGAATAGACTAAGCCGATGCTTATAATATTAATATAGTTCTTTCAATATCGCTAGAACTTTTTGATCAATTTAAAAAAAAACATTGTTTAGTACCTATCGGATACCTAATGCTTAAATACTATACATGTCATTGTCATATATTTTAAAAAAGATAGCTTGTTATTTTACAAACTATCTTTTTTAACCGTAGATATAGCATTGTTTGTGTAAACTTTAAAAAATAAATAAAACTTTGTAAGGATTCAGGATTCTTCAAATTTAGTCGAAATTATTATGAATTTCTTTCTTTTAAAACAACTATGGAAAGTAACTTCTGCGTCTTATATATTAACTAAAAATCCATGTGCCCATCTGCATTTACTTTTCATGTGTCCTTTTTTAGTATTGTACCTTTCACTGTTTACATGTTTTAATTGCTTTGCTTTGTTCCATTATTTTTGTCTTAGTAAATTTATGTCTTATGTAGTTTTGTACTTTTTGCGATAACATTTTCTATTTTTTCCTCTTCCCGAGGTTGTCTGGAAAATTTGCCGCCTTATTTATTTATTTTAATTGTACTGTATTTCTGTGTTACTCCAACGAAGTGTAAATAAATAAAATACAAGCAATGTACATAGCTTCTTCAAACAGCTGCTAAAGGCATCTCCTGAAAAAGGCGTGGCCTTTAATAGGCCACATCTAACTTAAGATCAGGATTGATGGAGGCGGAATACCTGTATTAATTTTTACTGGATATTTGTTGAAAATGGTATACAGATTATAGAAGTGTCAGCCTATTATTTATGAATTGTTGCACATTTACATATAATTAAATCCAAAGTAAAATATTAAAAGCGTTACGCAAACGTTTTCTTACGCATGAAGGCTTGAAAATTAACAGCCGACATTTATAGCCCAATTAAAGGAAGGAAATCTTAATTAGCTTGACGTATTTGACAAGATGTCGACAGCCTATACTTTTAATGAATAAAAGGTTGTGATAATGGATAACGACGTGTTTAATTACCACAATTTAAAAAAGATTAAATTATTGCGGGTAGACGTATTTTTTATGTATGGAACATCTTTGTCTTTATAGACGTTTTATTTGTCTATTCTTTCAGAAATTTTGGCGAAAACTGTCTGATATTCAGAGAGCTGTCTGATAAACGAGCTATATAGGTCTATATATATCTGGAAATCTCACACTTTAAAATCGATTTGTTTGATTTTTTATTATCTCTTCGTGTATATTCTGTTTGCCTATAAGTGACACATTACGAATAAAATTTTATTTTTCGAGCGTTGGCTTTTTCTGCCTATACAGATAAATATATTCATACAGGTCTTTTTGCGGGTAGACGCGAAAATTAGTAGCCAAGTTGTCGTTAGATTTGTTTCTCAATATTAGGTAATGTAATTAAACAAAATGATGCTTCCAATGGGAAGTCACTCCACATGACAGCACCACAGAATAAATTCGCTCATATCCTTAGGGCTGATTGCAAATTACCGCAGTAAAAAAAAAATTAAACAAAATATATGTGTTCACTCTGTACCTTAGTTGTAGAGGCGTAGGTTTCTTCAAGACCAGGGCTGGAGTCCAAAATTCGCATCCATTTAAGAATACAGGTTCTTTATCCAAACATAATATAAATTCGTCGAATTTCAGTTTCCTTTTGCCCGTTTGCCCTTTGTCCTGTTCTATAAAAAAAAAGTTTATTACTTAACTTTCTTCTGTCAAGTGTTCACGCAATTTAAATTATTAAAAAAAATCTGATCAGGGCCTTGTATTTGTGCATCTGTTTCAGGATCATTTGTCAATCTAAAAGGTAAGAAGGTGATCTGAGGCCTGATACGCAGTCGACTTTTTGGGTCCAAGATAAGATTTACGATGAAGGAAAGCTTCATGTTCGAGCGAATGTTAACTGCGCATGTAGAAAGAAAGTATATTGGTGCACAGCCGGGAATCGAACCTACGACCTCATCTAGAAACTGCTCCAGTTTAAACTAATAATAACTTTTCATCTGTAAAAACTGAAGTTACAAATTTCGAGCCACCTTTTTATTCATATAAACAATATCAGACCGCATCGCATAAACACAGTGAGATGGACAGAGTCAAGAGACTAGCTGTAACAGAGTAATATAATATTTAACAAAACACAACCAATAATATTAGTTTGTTTTTAGTAAAACGGGCTGGAGCCACCCGGTCTTTAAAATGGTGGTGATACTGCCGCCCATAAGCTCGCAAGGCATTGGCTAAGAATTGGTACGTGCTTTCCTTGAACAACCTTTAGTGGAATTGGTTTTGCAATACTTCAGTGGTCAGCTGGTTCCACATAGTGTTGATTCGTGGCGTGCCTTAAAACACAGGTGGAATTTCTTAATCTGCCTCCACGTCCGATAGTTTCTAATAATTGTGTAATTTTAAATTAACTTTGAAAGTAATGCGTTTCAAACACAAAGAGAATTATACCCGGTAAAAATGTATTTGTTTTGACGTAACTGACCTACATACAGACATGTTTAGTTTAGTTCTCTTTCATCACATGTTTAAACATCGAGGTAACGTTAAATCGCAGGCCTTGAAGGTTTATTCTTCCGATAACCCAACGTGGGGCATGGGGCGGACATTGCGCCACGGATGATATTATATAATGAAGCATGTCATAAACTATATATTAACCTTTTTTAACCTTAAAAAAACAGTAATTGTGAATACGAGTTTATTTATACATAATGTTTGTTCCTGGCTTCGAATCTCTGCCGTAGACTTCTTTTATCATACGTGAGTAGGAACTCAAAGTCAGTAGGAGGGATCCTACACCTCAAATAATTTATTATATTACATGATTTGTTGTCCGAAGATGCAATAAACAATTTAGCACCTAAAGAAATGTATGTTCTTAGGACGATTTCATTTCATTGCCTGACGTCTACGCCAAATAATTTAAAATGAGTCTTTATACTTATTTTAAATTATTTGGCGTGAAATGAATATTGCTATTATTAGGCTATTATAGGCAAACAGGCAGGAGGCTTACCTGATGTTAAGTAATACCCCACCCAAAGACTCACATTGCTAGACGGCACGCAATTGCGTTGCCGGCTTTTCAAAAAATTTAAAGCTCTTTTCTTGAGGGACCCTTAGTTGAATTGGTTCGAAAATACTTCAGTGGGTAGCTGGTTCCACATAGTGGTGGAGCGCGGAAAAAAATAATTTATATACTTTTGATAAATTCTCTAAAGCCGATGTACACGGTCAAATAATAAGAAATGTTAGGCAATGAAGACAAGATGTTTATCTATCTATCTAATAAGGTGTGAGTCCTCTAGCCGAAATCACAGCTTAATGGGCTGAACTATCCACGATTTTGTCCACTCTTCTTAACTCGCAATAACTGGTAGCCCCCTAATAATTTGTGGAGCAGGTTGCACTGATCTTTCTCATCTCTAGCACATCTGAGCGATGCTCAATTGGATCAATGTTAGGTGTTTGTGCTGGCTAATCTAAACGACGGATGATTCATGTACGCATGCACGTCGCAAGTACGGTGCGGTGTCGTCCATAAAATGGTATCTAAATTTAAACACGGATATTCGTTTTCTCTAAAAAAACATATAACATGTATTTAAATCGGTGATCAGGCGACGCGAAAGATACGCGTGATTAATTTAATTCGCACACAATTTGGCACACAATCTAGGTCGTCATTCAGAGATCCGTAGACATCCGTACCATACACCGCTCTCGGCCTGTATAATAATGATAATAATAATAATTAACTATATTTCCGTATTCTATAATATACATTTAAAGTATTTACCTGTAGCTAAGCTACGCCCGTGCTTAGGGCCCATTCAAGTATTTTCAAGCAGATTTACTGTAACCCCCCCTCCATCAAAGTCCCTATAGGGGTTGCCCTATAGTGTTTACGTAATACTTGAACGGCCCCCTAAAGGCCTTAACACGGAGTCTCTGGGGCTCAGTCTACATTAAATTTTATAATAATTTACCAAAAACATTAATCTTCCTCCAACAGTTTTTAATCGACTGAATGCATTACTTGTGGAAAAAAAATCTATTAATGATTATTTGCATAAAACATTATAATTATTGTTAATTCGATAACGTAACAATATATTTTAATACCATGTTATTTTTGGACTACAACAAATTGATGTTCTAAGTAAAAATTATATGGTATAATTTTTTTTTATACCATATTCATGCAAAATGATAATTATTATTACTATTTTTGAATACCTTCCCCTATGCAGAGAGAGATGGACTCTCGGAGGCATTCAACCCAAGGTGATTAAAAGACTCCTGCAACCCTATCCAGATGGCTTTTTTTTCTCTACTCTTTTCTTTGATGATGCCTATATAGAGGTTTTTAAACGCTGGTTTCACACATAAACAAATGCTATCTTGCGATGTTGGCGTTATGAATACTGAAATCTATATATCTCTTATACTCATTGTGTATTTTTCTATTTATCCGTATGTCCGGGACCCGCGCGTTAAAACCCAACACGTCTTGTCTCTAGCAACCCACTTCCACGTTGCGTCTAGTCACTAGTTCAAGGCCAAATGAAATTTGTGATATTGCGTTTTATATTGAGTTTATTACAAGCCGCACCTTTCGTTCGTTGCCAACGGGCGATACGATCTTTTTCGGATATAAATACTAACTAGCATTTGAATTACGAGGAATAGTTATTTAAGTATCAATTTGCCGTTTTAAAATATTCAATGATTTCTTTGTTATATAGAATTACATAAAATTCCTTTAGCCAAGGAAAGACAGAAGTCAGGTTGATAAAATAGCAGTTACCCAGTAGCAAGGGCAACCGTGGATGGTGAGACCGGTTGTGTAACCTTGTCGTATCTGGTCCAAATTTTCTGGTACAAGAGAAGGGAGAAGTTATCTGACATCAGTACTTATAACCCAGATTTTTTTAGAACAGGTTGCAAACGGGCAGAAGCCTCACCTGATGTTAAGTGATACCATCGCCCAGGGACACTCAGTGCCAGAGGGCTCGCGAGTGCGTTGCCGGTCTTTTAAGAATTGGTACGCTCCTTTCTTGAATGACCCTCAGTCGAATTGATTCAGTGGGTAGCTAGTTACACATAGCGGCGGTGCGCGGCAAAAACTGTCATTTAAATACTCAATTGTGGAACGATGGATGTGGAGGTGATACGGGTGAAATTTCGTCTGCCTCTATGTCCGATGATGAAACTCTGCTGCAGCTGTTACGCCTAACAACCCCTCTGAACACTCCTTATGATAAATCTCTATGTAACGCCAAGGAATCAAACCGCTGAATACGGTCAAGTGAAAGGCGCTGGTACTGGGGAGCTCCCCAGAGCTGAGAACAGTACTCTATGTGGGGCCGAATTCGTGCTTTATACAGATGCAAGCGGTGGCCTGGAGTGACGAAGAACCTTTAATACATAGTGATGGTCTTGATGGTATATCAGGACGGTAGAAAGTGTAGAACCGAGGATTCTGCCTACGCTATGGGTAAAAGGGTGATAAATAAAAGCAATTAAATAATTTAAGTAACATTAAGTTTATTTACATTTGATAATACGACCGCCAATGGTGGGAAGGCTACTCCAAAGTTGTCTCTCATATTCTATAATTTCATTTTTTTAATAGAACAAAAGGCCCACCTGATGTTAAGTGATATTTAGATTTATTTATGCTTTATTGCCATGATATACATATAAAGTAAGTAAAATAAGTAAGTAGGTTACATAAGTTATTAGGTAAAAGCTCTGCCAAAAATTAATTCACTCACAATTAATATATATAACATAGAATTATAATTAATATAGAAGCTTTAAAAGCTCGTCTGATATAAATTGGTAAGGATTTCCATATCAGGATACTTTGTGCACGGTGAAGGAGGAGTGACACACAAGTATTCGTCGAGAAGGCGGAAATAGGCATAGCCCTAATCGAGCGGTTCAAGGCTGTATTTCAGGGTCGCACCAAATCCGCTGATAACGCACTGTGGGTGGAAACCGTCTCCGATTACGTAATAATTTATCCACTATTATGGCTTTGCGGTAAACTGACCGTCTTATTCATGTACATTAGTCAGATCTTTTATTTATATTCAACTATCCGCCCAATGATAAAGTGTAATACGATGCCTTGCAAAATTAATACACTCAAACAATGGAAATGGGTCACACTGCCAGCGTATGTGATGGCAGATAGGTGAAAAAGTACTTGGAATGGCCCAGTGGGCAGATAGGACGCCCGCCAGAAATCTGGGTAAATGAGGTTAGCCTCCTGCCTCTTTGACCCCTGTTCTATAAAAAAAAATGATATGAGAAATAAGATACAAATATTTTCGAATCAAAATTAGACATATATCTAATAAAAAACATGAACTCAGTACAGTTAGTTTTATTCTCTTATAGCTAGAGAAAGAGAAAAAGAAAATGTGCGCGCGCACTGCTGTCTCTTGCTTATCCCCTACTCAACTTCCGTTCGCCTTGCCCGATCACACTTTTCGTAACGCTTACGTCACGCGTTCGCCAGCTTACTCCCCAAGTCAAGCGTGCGTAAAGAAGTTTTACTTAAAAAAATAGTAATATTTATTTATTTATTTATTTCCAGTAAATTTTACTATCTTAACAGTTACAACTAATGCGATAGAATTCCAATATATTTCCCACACCAACTAACCTACATACAAACATTAAAAAAATAAACTTAAATTCCTAAATCTTATAACTAACAATATAGCAAGCAACTCTTGTGAACTCAGCCAGCGTACAAACAAATAGGTCCACCTCAATGGAAATTTTGTTAATGATCTGTATTGCTCGCGTGAGTGGCGCTTTGCTAACCAAGTTGGAATGTGCGCGCGGTACATCCAAAAGCTTAGACGTAAGCCTCAGGTTTCTACTTGGTACCCGTAGACCCAGTCTCTCCATTATATCCGGATTATGCACCCGACTCGTAAGTATTTTAAATATATAAACTGACACAGCTAACTCCCTTCTGAGGCGTAGCTGGTCGTACCCCACCATACCCAGAACAAACAGGGTCGGGTATATAAGCGGATACAAGGGATACACTCCATACAGGCTCTTGTAGAGGTAGCGAGTGAATTTATTTTGTACTCGCTCTAACATGAGACTGTATTTAGCCTCATATGGGGCCCACACCATTGCGTTGCACTCCAAGTGGCTTCTAACTAGCGCGTTGTATAAGATTTTGATCGCACCGATGTTCTCGAAGCCACAAGCTGATTTCTGTAGGCCTTTTTGCATATCATCTCTATATGGTGCGAAAAATCAAGATTCGTATGAAAATAAACTCCCAGATCCTTGACCTCTGAGACTTTAGCCAATGTTAGCCCACTAATGGTATAATTGTACCGAGTGATTAACCTAACATATCATTGAACATCCTAATTTATGCATTATAAAAAGAAATCGAGAACCAGTATTTTATAGCAAGTATTCGTATTTTATGAATGGAATAAAAATCAAACATAAAAGCGATTAACCCGATTAAAATATCGTTTATCGCGTAGCAACAACTTGTGGTATTCGCGTAACTGCCAAGTCTGACTCGGACTCACGTATCGTGTTTCGATATAGAAATTCTATTGGTTGATTTTTTACGTTCGATAAGTTATGTTGAATTCGTTTCTCTGTAATACTTATTGCATGGAGCTAGGCTTTATTAATCTGTATTGACTTATAGTCAAACTGTGGTATAGTTTTACAAAAGCTTACTACTAGGCATACATACATTGGTACAGTACATATACAAGAATATTATTTCAATGTTTGCCCGTAAGGAAACAGCAGGTACATGGCAGAGAGTGGCACAGTACAGAGAGAATGGCAGGATTTGTAATACGCCTTTGACAAAAAAGGGCTGCATACAAATAGGAAATATAAATGTGTATCAATAAAAATATCTGAATTAAAAGCAGGATCAACTTGGCACCCGATTTGACGATATTGACATTTCGCGAGGTGCCTAGTTAACTTACACGCAAAAATCAACTTAAAACAAAAAGCAACTGATTTGGAAATTACAATCAAGCCTAACGTACCCATCTAATGTCGGAAGTTTTTTTTGGAATTGGTTTCGTATTTTTTGAGTTTATTCCATACAAACTCCTTGCCCCTTCCATCTTCCCCAGACAGTTGAATATGTCATTTAAACGGCGGCCAAATAGTCACTGTTCAGGTGTGTTCTCCAGTAGACTACTAAGAACAGTTGGTATTGCAAACGTCTAGTTCTCCATAAAAAACTATTCCATAAACTTTTCGTCTTCATTCTATTCGTATAGAGGAATTACAAATTATGCTTCTATATAAAAATTGTGACATGAATAATGCCTAATATATAATATATAGCCTTCTATCGTACATTGACACGTCCTTATAAACGCCATTTGCAAACGACCGCTGAATATATTATATCTTATCTGTTTTATAGGCCTACCTGGATTTACCATGGTCAGTCGATAGAATACAGGCTGTTCACACGATGAAATATACATATTTTGTGCGGCTTGTGTTAAGTCCCGCGCCCGCCGCTCACGGACACGTATAATGTCATAAGAAGCGCGAACGTTCAAAGTTCTTTATAAAGGTGCTTTATATGGTATGTGGGATAAAATGCCTCAAAATACCAGTGAATGTTTTTATACTAGTTTCTTTTGAACACAAACAATAAATGAAGAGAGAACATTCTTTATCTGTAAATACTATCGATGTATAAGTTAGATTATTTATACGCCCTTGATTTGAGAACTGGCAGTTAATATAAAATTAGAAGCATTAAATGTATATTTCCCTCTTTGAAGTTCATAAGTGTACATTATGTTACATACATGAATAAATGATTTTTGAACTTGAATTTGAATATACATTCACGCCCTTTTTTGAAAAGGTAAGCTGAGTCCATCGATCTCCACTTGCAGTGTTCCTGACATACCTCTCTCGCTTCATATACTTTATGACATTCACCATGTCAGATCGTCGGTTATGGGTACTTTTGACTTCTACCTTCTTGAGTTCCTCTTGGGTTTGTTCCAGGTGTGTATTTCATTCCTTTTATGTACGTCCTTTTTTAATTCATACTGCTCACATATTACATACGCAATATTTTAATTAGGATACTCTAATAATATAAATACAATAATTATGTTAATTTCCTTTCAAAAGACTGAAGAGGCAAGCAAAATAAAAAATACACGCTGTATAAACGGACTTTGATATGTACTCTGACATCAAATAGACCAAATGAATGCAATGAAACATCCTGTACAAACTCCTTAATTTTCTATGAATGGGGCACGATTATAATTAAGGATTCGCAATAAAGATCATTATCTCACCACGTACACGTTATCAATCTTACTTAGGTTTCAAGACAAAATGCCTGCTGGAAGTGCACGTCAAATTGCATATCATTATTTTTGACCTACCATAGCCAAAATTTAATATATAAACTCCGTACTGAGCTGGGAGAATTGCTGCATCAAACTAATAATTCGAGGGAATTAAAACAACTATGATGGTGTTTATTGAAAAAAAAACAAATTTTATTATTTCCTGATTAGGTCAGTTACTAGTAGATATCATAAAGATATTTTCGGAGGAGTCGTTGCCCAGGCTTTTTATATGAGGTGAAAATAGATATTGACATAGATATCGAGCTTGACACGAAGACTATGAGGCTTTGTCTACTCAATGCCCCTATTCAGAGGGATAGCCAGACTCCTATAGAGTTCCTTTTTAAGAAAGGGGAGATTTGACACTCTCGCGCTGCTTAGCTTCTTGGCTGTGACTATAAAAAATATTTATAAAGAAATCAATTGTAAGTTAGCTTTATTGGTATGTACTGGCATTCCTCTGACCCATAAGTCGACGGTGTGTGTCAGGCCCAAATGGGAACAAAACAAATTGACTATGGGGAAAAACTAAATGATCAAGAAACAGATACAAAAATCTTAGGCCCATACTTTAGGGTTGATGCGCCACCGTATATGACAAGTGATATACCTAATTGACAATCGTCCTCAAAAAGCATCTACGCCTCGTAGCAACTACGAATGGTATTTATAATATATAGTATATAAGTAAGTTTGGGTACCTGTCCCGTTAAAAAGCATATGTCAAATTTAAATAGGTCAAAGTTTTAAAATTCGCCGGACAAAGCCTACATTTAGTGAATACAAAAATTAACAATACAAAATTTGTTGTATGCTAATTCTAAGCCCTACGCGCCAAGAATGGTATATTCTACAGGAAGCCGAGGCAAGGACAACGGGACTATGAATTTTTTAATGTGGCAACAATTCGGTTTCGCAAGTGGCCTAGCAACTGGTCACGTGGTTAGGGTACAGTTGGATACATAAGTGCTTTCAAGAAACCCTTTATTAATGTTTAAATTTTGAATTCTTTCTGATAGCGTTGTTAATTAATAATTTTGTGTCTTATGAGTTTTTATTAAGTTATTAAACGATTGAAGTAAATAGGTATCTTTCAATGTTTCTTTTTTAATTATAAATGCGAGATTTCATATTTTTAAACCAGGAATGTAGGAAAAACATATAATATAAAAAACATATTTCATACATTACTAGCAAAAATGAGTCTAAACAAAACAAAAACATGAAAAAGTGGAAGAAATAAAAAAAAAATCTACTTTTAAATTGACTAGCTGCAAAAGTTAAATTAGATTTAATATAAACATATTTAATTTATTTATTGTAAAAACTATCAAACAATACCAATAAATTAACTCTCATAGTGAACCAAACTCACCCAACCATATAACACTTTCGCAGGTGATTGTACATAGAAATCTGCCTTTGTTGGTTTTGGATTCAACGAAGGCCGATGCGTGATCAAAATTTCATGTAACCTTTTCAGTGTGCTACTTACATACAGTAGGATGTTACGATACATTGCCAAATCGTTATCTATGTCATAGAAAGCTTAATAGCTTATGACAATTCTTAATTCTGGTCTTGTATGCGAAAGTTGTTGTATAATATTTTATAATTTATTTATATATACCAGAAAACCAGTTAAAGATTTCACAGGGACATCGTTTTTAACGTAGTGGGACTTTCCCCACATTTATTAAACCAAAATCTCCACAGTACCAAAATTAGTTATTTTAAATTGTATATAATAAAAAACAAATGTACTAAAAATATATATATATTAAAACATTTACGAAGGAAAAACAAAACAATAATACATTTAACTAAGTACTATCTAAATCGGCTCTCTGGGTGATGGTGTGTAAAAGTAATGAGGACAACCTTATACACATCACATACATCATCACACACAAGTGTGTGAGGTGTGCTCATGATGCAGGAGGCACTATGGATATTCTTAATAAATAAATTCATTTAAGCATCTGTGATCAAACAGACACGAACGATACCGACTTCTTGAAGTCATCATGATGGGCAAGGCTTTCCGTCTCTCTTTTCCTCATCTGCTATACGTCAGATTTTCTTAGGACTTGGATTCCTCGTTTCCTCTTTCTTTTCGGGTTCTATTCAAGCGCCTGCTGCATGCCCTGTTTCACTCGGCAGCGCTCCCAAAGTCACTCGTTCTATAAAAAATATCTCAATCGTACTTATAGCCTACAAATAAAATCCTATTTTTTATAGAACACGGGGCAGTACGCTCGAGTTACGAGTTAGTTAAGACGAGTTCAAATTGAGATACAGGTATAAATCAATTTTATATACACTTATGAACGTCAATATTTAAATTCGTCATACTTTAATCTCTATCTTACCCTAATACGAGGTATAATAAAATTTTCCGAAGTTTAATAACGTGTTTCAAACATATTTCCGTGTCTCGAAAATAGTGAACCAGGAAACAATAAAACGTATTTAATTTATGAATATATTAGTTGTTGTCATAAATTTGGAAACCTTGGCGATTTGCAATTATCATCTAAATTGAATCGTCTGCTAGGTGACACATTGACGTGAACAGCTTTTGACCATCAAGATATTTAGTGTATTTCGTACGATTTGGCATACCCTTAGAATATAACAAGAGATTTTTATAGATAGTTCTCACTTTATTTTAAAACTTACGACGCAACACAGTGACATTTACAATGCTAAAAGAGTAAGTATTATATAATTTATAATTTTTCCTGTATGAAGCGTATAGTGAAATAAATAGAGGAATACAGATGTTTTATAGAAATGAGCAATTGAGCTGCTATTCATACTCCATAGTAACTCCCCTCACATTTTACAATCAATTATGTACTTAATGAATTATTTTAGTTTCTCTTCGTCTTTATTATGTTCCCCTGTAAGTGCATATTATATTTTTTTTAATTTAAATTTATTAAAGTATTCGTATAGCTACTCAGTAAACAATATTAAGCAATTCAATAATACACAAAAGCCAAAAACGGAACACACATTCAAACATAAACATAAAGCACAGTTTTACACATTTTTACAAAAAATATATCAAAGCACAAATTCATACTAAATTCTATAGGTTCCACGATTCATTGATCATTATAATAAATAATTAATATAAAGGAAGAATAACAAAGCCATTATTAATAAAAGATACCAGAGTTTTTTTAATAATTTTTTAGTCACATTGAATAATTTGCTGGTAATTTGTGTTATAATCTGCAGGTATACGATACATGACTGAATTACGTAAATAGTTTGTATTAGACCGAGGAATTTGTAATAATTGGGTTTGCCTTGTATTTTAAGGGGTGTGAAATAGTAAATTGACAATAAAAAAAATTAAATCTAGTATTTTATTTTTCTTATGTACGAATGTGTAACGCCAGTTTTCTTTTATTTATAAATAAATAAATAAAAGAAAACTGGCGGTATGACACCGGCACTCCTAATACTGGAGGACGGAGGCTCGTTGCCATCCTCTAAAAAATTAGTACGCTCTATTAGAAGGATCCTACGTCGATATTAGGTAGTATAAAAATATTTAGAGTATTCCGGAATTTCTTTACAGAAATAGTTTAAAAGACGAAATTCACAATCCAAAATAGATGTTACCTATAACGATGCTCGATGGCGACGATCAATTTATAGAGATTCCGACTACGTGATACTCGTATATTCTGTGTATTTTAAACCCCGATCGAACCTTGAAGAATTTTCCTACATTAATATTTCTCGCTTTTACCACTATTCGTTGTGGACCGCATTATTAACGGCCATTTGTGGATATGTTAACACGATTATGTGGAATAAAAAGTACTAATTGAATTAAAAAAAAAACCTATCGATGTTGGTATAATAACATATTAATTCTTATTGAGCAATGCAAAAACGGGGGGGGGGGGGGGAATATTACCAATGTTGCTACTAGATGGCGTAAACGTCAGTTACAACGTGGTCTTATTGTGTTGGCCGTATTACGTTACAAAATGGCTCTACTATCTGCGTATATAAAATTATTGTGTAGGCGTAAAGTTTAAACTGGCAGTAGCCTTTCAAACGATTCTAAATGGAAAAACATATTTTTATTAAGGAAGCATTCTTCACAGGTCTGGGAAATCTGGAATTTATCAAAATCCGAAGCAATTCATAGAATTTTGTCCTTTTCATTGATAAGTGTAGTCTTGTCTTGATGACGCTGCGATTTATTACCCTGACTTAAATTTGATTTGCTGCCATCATTACAAATAAATAAGTATGGTAAAAAATCTTGGAACCAATAGCTTACTATTTCACTATTACATGATTTATCAATATTATAGAGACATTTCCGATCAAAACGTTTTAGTCACCTCATATTTAATTTGCATAAATAAAAGAGCTTGCAAGTGCGTTGCCGGCATTTTTTTAGCACGCTCTAAGGTTCGGAAGTACATCAGTAGGCTGCTGGTTTCACATAGTGGGAGTGAGTGAAAAGTCTGGAAAAGTGACTTAAAACACTCTGTTGTGGAGGTGATTTAAATTTACATGACGACATTTCTCACGAAGTTTACGTTGTGTCAGCGCAGAACTTTGCGCCCAAATTTTTAGTTCGCCGCATTTACCATTTAAGCCTTAATTCTAATGTCATAAGGTTGAATAATGCTTGCGTCAAGGTTAATATACATCACCAGATGTATGTGAAAAATTTCTAAAACCAATAAAATCCGTTGAATGGATTCAGCATGGTGTTACTAACGTCGTGACGCGATAATCTGCTCGGCCGGTCCGCCGCCGATAAATTCTTCGTCTTCCGCAATTACCAACTCTTTTGTCACTGCGCGGGAGTCGAACAGGTCACTGGGTCTGCTATTCTTGTATCGAGCATCTGTGGCAATATTCCGCTGACTGGTATTTAAATTGCTTCTTGATGGAAAATTATTTTTAGTCTATCACAAGAATTGTGCGTATGCCTTTTTTGTGTTGGAGCATATTCGTATTATACTGATCAGTAGACATGTTTAGACCAGATAGGCAATATACTATAATACCATACGTATACATACTATGTTCCGTGGTTCACAAGACATTTATTTAGCGAACTGTGGAATCGAGTCCCGGTCAAATTCCCTGGGAGATGCGACCTCGAACTGTTTAAAGAAAGATCATACTTCTCCCTCAAAGATAGTAACACCAACTAAAATGCTCGTAGCTATGTTGTAGAAAAAAAAGTTCTAATATAAAATGTAAGTATTAGATAATAGAATTGCATAGATATATGTCAAAATCTACTAACAATAATAGCCTTTTAATTCAGATACTTTTACATTTAAACGTGTATCTATTTCAATATTTTAGCCTTTAGGTATCTGTGTGCCCTTGGCAAAGGCCTCCTACAAATCCTGCCATTACTCTCTACACTGTGGCACTCTCTGCCATCTCTTTAATCTGGTCTATCAGCCTTATAAATTGTCTTACTCTTTTTCCTTTATTGGAAATATTTACTTGTAGCGAATTCCTTGCTTCATTTTTCTATTCCAAAATCCAGTTAAACTTGTTAAAAAACTTTGTTTTGCGTCACAAAGTTTTTTAACAATGTTATAAGAAAATAAAATATATTTAGCTAAAAACGATAAGATTTGAAAATGTCACATTTATTATGATGTTTAAATTGATTCAGTCACCTTGGAAGAAGCCAGATAATTTTTAATAGCCTGTGAACTGACCACCGCACTATTACCGTAAATCCTAGACCAGCAAGAATGCAAGTAGCCTTGCTATATGTAAATTTATTTTGGGTCGCAAAAATTTAAATCAAGAGGTTTTTTTTTCTAGACGTTAATTAGTCTAGACGCATTAACATACCAACAGCAGCCATAGTTAACTGAATTTTCAATATTTATTTATTATTTTTATTTTATATTCGCACGGGTGCAATGCTGATGAAAAGCAGGTTTTTAGTATGTATTGTTATTTCCGTCGCTGGAAAGCTCCGATAATATACGCGACATATACCATATAGACATATACCATCAGGGACTTTTCTGTAGACCTTTTCAATGTGTACAATACTTAGTACATTATTTTGATAAAACTCGTAGGGTTCAGCCTGCGTTTTCAATGTAAGCGGAAAAAGTCTTTGTTTACGACATCACATTAGAAACCTCAAAAATAAGAGTTCTTCTCCACTATTTACTGGATGTTATTATATATAAACCTTCCTCTTGAATCACTCTATCTATTAAAAAAAACCGCATCAAAATCCGTTGCGTAGTTTCAAAGATTTAAGCATACAAAGGGACATAGGGACAGAGAAAGCGACTTTGTTTTATACTATGTAGTGATCTAAAACATCACACATGGTACGAGGACAATCAGATACATATGAAAATAATACACATATGAGAAAGACATGAGAACTTCCACATAATCGAGTAGGCCGCAATATCGCAGCATACAACTCACACGAGGGGTGATGTATAAAGTCGCCAAGTAACCGCGAATATACATTGTAAATACATTATAATGTAGAAATAAAGAAAATATGGATAATTTGGTTAAGCTCACCGATATCCATATAACAATTTTGATAAACGAATTAGGTCTGGATATCCGTAGTTGCTCACCCCACACATTGGAATCGATTTTTGTTTCTTAAGTTTATTTTTTTACTAGTAATTTTTTGTTTTGTCAAATCTTGTTTTGTTTTATTTAATATTAGATTTCTTCGTGTATGTCATGTTTGCCTATAAGAGCTTGTCACATTAAAAATAGTATTTTGTGATTGTGCGATGTAACAGTGTGCCAAACGTTGGCAAGCTTTTTATCAATAAATAAATAAATAAAATTCTTTAGACAGTTTCATTGTTAATCCGACAGAATCTGTTAACAGGACTACTGATCGATGAGCAGAACATATTACAGACTGTATAAGCGTTAATATAACTAAGAACTGTCATACTAAAAATATTAATACAACCGCGAATTTATTACATTATTGACAAAACTAGGTTCGAGTGCTTCAACGAGCGAGTCAACTTGACATGGCGGGAGACTGCCATGTCAAGTTGACAGTTGTCCACTTTATATTCTGATTAGTCTATTGAAATTATGGTATGAACTAGAATTTTGTTAATATTTATATTATTACTAGCAGACTCGGCCAAGCGTTGTTGTGGCTAAGGTTTTTGTTATACTTCAACTATTCAAGGGAAACGGTAGGAGAACTTATGTGAAAGGTAGTTTTTTAACACAGCGCCATCTGTTAAAATTGTATCAAATAATAAACAAATATTTGCAATAAAATAATATTGCAAATTTGATTGATATAGCTTCGGTAGTTTAGGAGTCCATCGCGGACAAACAACGTGACACGTGATTTATTTTTAAGATTACAGCTAATTATAGAATGGTTTCTCTGTTACCTGTTTAGGTGTAATTTGTAAAATAAATTTTAAATTACCGTGTATCAATGTGTTGATGAGCGAGTCATCCTTGAGGTTCTCCATTGTCTGGCTGTGCAAAATTGAATTTTAGTTCCTCTTTAGTAAATTCAAAGGGGAAATGGGCGGGACTATTACCAAGAGGAACAGAAAAGTAAAGCAACAAATTATTAAGCTGGTGCACAAAAGTGCCAGAGTGGAAAAGACAGTAATGGCGAGTTTTGGAAGAGTTTGCTAAAATAGGGCACACACAAACCAATTTATACAATTTAAATAAATTAATGATAAATAACAGAAATATAAATGTTTTATGTTAAGTATTTGAAGTAAAAGGCTTTTATTATTTGTTATTCAATGTAAAGAAAAGTGTTCTAAACAATTCTACACGGTAATAGCGAAAGGACTTCAATATTGTATTTGTATCGCGGGATCCCAAGGTCGCGACACCAGCCCTTTTGCTCATACGGATCTTTAAATCCATATAAAAATGCCAGGGCAACCGCTTTAAGAAGTTACGAGGGTTAAGCACCTAGGGTTAAGAATACCTAAGAACCCCCCCCCCCATGTTCTCTCAAAAGGTTATAGCGCCAATATGTATACATGTTAATAATAATAAAAACTTTATTCGTGACATATTGTTAAATAAAAATAGGGAGCCGTCTTGTTGGTATATTACCATGGTATGGTGCATATTTTAAACAATGCCAATGCAAAGAGCCGTCCAGATGGAAAAGGCTACATAGGAAGGACTGGTTGCGGACGTCAGTGCGTGAAATAGATCGGTGAATCAGTGAATATTGCGATGACCAGTTTAATCCGTCTGCGCCTACGCGCCCGTTGCGTTTGATCTACGAACTATATGGGTAATTTAATGATCTATAAAAATTATAACACATTTTTTACTTTATATATGACAGTTGGAAGCAGTGTTCTTTTATAAGCTTGATTTAGCAATTTCTTAATGCGTTCATTTTATCACATGTGATTCGTTTTAATATGATAGATATACGTATGTTTATCAATAATAAAAAGCAGACTCATACGCAAAACCCACAACTTACAAGAAACCATAGCTCATAAAATCACGAAATATACTGATCTTAAAAATTCAATTAAAAAGAGTAACTTTTGGAATTATTTATTATTTCTTTAAATCAATTAATGAATAACGAATCTATCAAATTGTAAGGCCTTCCGAAATCCATATCTTCATTCAAAAAGCAAAGGCAAGAATATCCCCCAAATTTCTAAACGACAAAAATACTTTATTTACTTGGTCAGTGTGCAAGAGGATCATGACTCCTGAGAAACAATCTAAAGTTGCAGGTGCTTCCTTAATCAGTCGTGCACATTTGTCTTACATGACTAACGCCCAAACCAAATAACCTATCTCAATCAATTTTTGACCATCTGAGATCAGACATCATAATCCAAATATTGATAAAAGTGTTCTGTCTAAAGCCTACAAATATCGATACAAGCAATCCATGGTAGGTCGGATCGGTGTATGTGGATAGACCTTTGTATGAAAATGACAGTTCAACTATGCCAATATCCTTAACATTTTAACTTACACCAGATTTTTTTAATAATTAAAAATCTATTTGATATGTTTTAAACATAGACATGTATACATTAACATTAACTAACGCTTGGTCCAGCCAATCTCAATCTCCTGTTCTCAATCTCTTCGTGTACTGGACTTTATAGACGAAACCTCACAAATCATCGTCGCTCCACAAGATATGCAGCCCCTAAAGAAGTCCGTTGCAGTTTTAAATTCATCTCGCAGGAACGCAATATCCTTGGACCCCTAATCCACCTTGCGTGATGACATTCTCGGAAGCCATTAAATCGGCTTTATGTCGTATTAATATTATTTAGGGCCAAATGGCGTTTTAGGAATGGTGAAATTAAATCTTAAGACATGATATGAATGTGCTCCCACGCCTATAGTCTTAGCAAATTAACTTCTATTTCAACATACAATATTCTTACTTTTTTTTTATAGAACTGGGGGACAAACGGGCAGGAGGCTCACCTAATGTTAAGTGATACCGCCGCCCATGGACACTCTCGATGCTAGAGGGCTCGCGAGTGCCCTAATTTTAATTATTATTAGTACTTACATAGGAATAATAATAATTAAAAATAGATAGCGTTGAGCGAGGTATCTACCAGGCGGTAACTTAATTCTATAATTAATTAGCGACTTTTCAATTTTAGAAATTCGTTTTAATTTCTAGGTAAATAATATTGTAAATACTGTTTATTTGTATGATGGAATTTAATCGATATATTCAACTTTTATTTCTGCAATTTTTTAATATTTTATCTGAAATAATTTAATTTTAATAATAACAAATCGAAGTTTTCGTCTACCTGCGTCGGACATATTTTCAAATATAAACAATGTTTTGATTCTGTGAAATCATAATTTTATTTTTTAATCAATAATAATATTGCATACATGACATGGCCGTGCTTCATTTTGTTGTCAATTTATACTTCAAATTAACAATCATGAACATACACTTATGAACGTCAAGAAAGAAATACATTTACTGCCAGTTCTCAAATCAAGGGCGTAGAACGGAAGAGAAGAACTGGCAATAAACTCTCCGCCACTCTTTTTAATCGCCAAGTTTTTTGTTTAACACAACGTTTGTAAGGCTACAACCATGAACCATGTTCAATATGACACCTTTTTTTTTATAGAACAGGCAAACGGACAGGAGGCTCACCTGATGTTAAGTGATACCGCCGCCCATGGACACTCTCAATGCCAGAGGGCTCGCGAGTGCATTGCAGGCCTTTTAAGAATTGGTACGCTCTTTTCTTGAAGGACCCTAAGTCGAATTGGTTCGGAAATACTTCAGTCGGCAGCTGGTTCCACAAAGTGGAAGTGCGCGGCAAAAACTGCCTAGAAAAACGCGCAGTTGTGGAACGGTGGACGTCGAGGTGATACGACATTTTACTATCACTAATTAACTATTAATTACACCTTAAGTAATTAATAGTAAATTAGTAATAGTAAAATAAATTAAAAACGAAGATTTGTCCTCTATCAACAGGAGGCATGGTGAAATACACGCATATAGTATAATACATATACAATACGCCCTTAACTTGCGAACTGGTAAATGTAAATTTACAATTAATTCAATTTTCGGACATTCATAAGTATTTGTTTACCTATATGAATAACGTATTTTGATGTATTGATTGTTTGATACATAGTCGAAATAAATGACGTTACCGCATTCATGTACATAACTGTAACTAACGTAGACTAAGATTATAATTAACTAAACTACGTACACTCATTTGATGTGATTTTTAACAGTATGGAATTCAAGTGGCTTTATTATTATTATTATTATCTATGGAACGTTCCGCGCGTCTTGAGGACACACTAAAAGGAATGTATACGATAAATCGGCCCTCGGCGACGCGACGCGAATAATAAAAGCGATTATTGCGGATCACGGCGGAGATGGAAAAATTATCACGTTGACTGCTTCCGGGCACATGTAATCTACCTTCGCACCACCACTATGTAGAACCCGCTGACCACTGCAGGCCGAAACAAATGGGACTAGGTTCGGGGCCGGCAACTTACTCGCGAACCCTCTGGCATTGAGTGTCCATGGCGGGATCATTTGAGTCTGTAAATTTTGACGGATGACTTACTTGCTTCAGATCTGCCCTTGTGATACCTGACTGGATACGAAAGTGCATTTCACTATCAAGATTTCATCTCAAACATGACATCACCTACGAACTGGCGATACCCTTTGGGCTAAGAACCTCTGTTTAGGAAATTGCTTGAACTATAATTCATAAAATAGGCCTCAGATTTCTGTATCGGTTTCATGGTCAGTTATAAATCTAATAGGCATGTAGGTTATCAACTTCTTGTGCTTGACATACGCCCTTGAATTTTTACTTCTAAGGCAATCCGTCTCCTCACGATGTTTTCACTGTTCGTGCGAGATTGAAAGTCCATTGCTGCACAGCTGGGAATCGAACCTGCATCAGGGATGGGAGTCGCATGAAGCCACTGGACCAAAGCTGCTTTGCTTGAACTATAAGGATCAAGGTAAATGTGGGAATTAGTTCCCCTGGCACGTTTATTTAGTCCTGAAAAAAATACGACAATCGTAAATTATGAGATCAAAATACTATAGGATAGGTATAGGATCTTGCTTTCTTTTGAAAAATGAGTGGAGCAGATTGTAGGGATAAATTCAGAAAATCTCGCACAGTCGCTATAATGTCGTCGTACTATAGAAACTCGAATCAATTGTAATGAAATTATTATACAGTAAATTTACTACTTATTATTTACGTAATTACGTACATTAGTGGTAAAAGATGCTTGCTTGAATAATTAAAAGTTATAGATCTTCTTAATACTCCTTTTAAGCGGTATCCTTTACATCAGGTGAGCCTCCTGCCCGTTTGCCCCCTGTTCTATAAAAAAAGAAGCATATTCTGAATTGAATTGACTCGAATCTTGTATTAAAATTAATAAAATAATCCTGATTCCGTGATATATTTACCGACTTAGTAAATTTTGCTTATCAAAATTTACAAATACGTTTTTTTATCCATCATTATGTCCTGCATAATGATGGATTTCAACTACACAAATCGAAAAACTATATATTTTTCTATTCAGTTCTTATCCATTTCAGCTTATTTGTATCGCCAAATTTCAACTAAAAATATTATAAAACTTTTGTACAATTGAATGATTTTTATAAAATTATCAGTATCAGTAAATAATTGCCCGGAACGTACAGTCTAATACGTTATTGATAATTTTATAAAAATCTCTCCCAGCAAGTTTGGAATATCCTCAAACCAAATTATGGAGTACCCCCGCTCTCTGCATCTTCTACCGCATTTACCGTAGAAAGTGTTCAAATCATCTTCGGAGGTGAAGGCAGAATACAAAATACCATCGGTATCACCTCGACGTCCGTCGTCCCACAACTGGAGCTTTTTCTTTTTTAAGGCTTTGTTAAGTTATCGCACCACCACCTTGTGCAACCAGATTATTAAGACAAAGTATTGCCGACTTAGGGTCCTTCAGGAGAAGGGCGTACCGATTCTTTGAAAGGCTGGCAACGGACTTGGGAGCCTTCTGACAATGTGACCTTCTGGCGGCATAACTTAACATCAGGTGAACCTGTCGCACCAATTTTTAAATATGATAATTAGGTTATCGATCGAGTTTCGTATGAGAAACAATAGTAGGAGTGGACATATTCATAGCCCAGACAACAAAGGGCCTAGTACAGTCTAGTTGTTTCAAAATTATTTGCGTATTTTGAAACCGGAGTTCATTGACCCCGTTACTGTATCCCTTCTTTTTAAAATGTGTTATTCACACCTCTTAACTGTGTATTTTATTTGCGAACACACGACTCTTATTTAATCACTTAATAAATTCCAATTGTATTACTTGCTAACGTTTTTTTAAATCCGTCCGGTATTTGGAATTCGACATTAACAGGACTTTCCATGGCAGAGTGGCCGCGCGAACAATTCTGGATCGATTGATGAAACGAGCCCAAATACTGTATGTGTCTTTTAGAGTGTCAAAAGATGCTTTAATCCGAAATGCTAGCAATTGATGATGGGAGTGTCCGACGTATTCTAAAATGTCAATAAAACTTAACCCTGCCAAGCTGTCACATGGTTTTTTTACATTATGAAGTGTGACTTATTTGAATTAAGATATGATAATATAGGTAATCTATCTAAATTATTATTTTATGGGACAAGAGGCAAGCACGCTTGTCACTCTGAATAAAGTGATAACAACCGCCCATGGACACCCGCAACGCTGGTGGCAAGCGGTGGCCGATCTTTCAGGAAGTAAAACAAATTAAAAGATGTGTTAGTGTACTAGTGTACACTAGTGTGTTGTGTGTGTGTTCCTTACGACCTTATTTTTGAAAAATTATCTACTCGACATCAATACAAATAATACAATTATATCATTTTACCTTCTTACTGCTAAGATTATTACAGAATTTCATTAATTGTAAAATAATTATTACTATCATTGTTATCGTTATTATACATTTTTCTAAATCTAAATCTCTTCGAGTCAACTGTGGTAGGGACAAGAAAAAATTTACGCGTAACAGAAAAATGTGACAGTAAATTTTTGCTAACGCCGCTAAAGAAGTTTCACTTCAAAAACACAATCAGTGGCGCTACAACCTTTTTAGGTCTCGGCTTGTTTCTGTTTCAAGATCATTTGTCATTAATAGGCAAGTTAATGATCAGCCTCCTGTACCTGACATAGGCCTTCAACTTGCGTTTAAGACAAGCCTTTACGATGTTTTCCTTATACGAGCGAGTTTTAGATGCGCACATAGAATTGCCCATTGTGCACAGCTGGGGATCGAACCTCATCGATGAGAGTGAAACGCTGAAGCCACTGCTAAAAACATCTATGTATGTACCCGCAGTTACGCAGTATTTTAATTGAAAGATATGTCAATGCATGTTAAGTATTGCTATGTAGCTATTAACATTCCGTTAGCCAATTAGATACGTTGATAAGAACGCATAACAACATACCTTGCCTTAGACGTCTTAAACCCAATTAAATTGCGATATTATTACATTGTACTGTAATAGAAGTATTGGAAGTGGGATTGATTCCTTGATTTGTCCGGATTGGTCGGAGAAGATTGATCTGCTTTAAATCAGTAAGACCAACGAAGAGCTGTTCGAATCGATGTAGACCACTTTCTAAGGGGTCTTCCCTTGACAGATACAGATGTGGGGTATATCATCTTCTACCGTGTTTAGCATGGAGTGATCTATTTTTTCCACAAACCACCACGATATGCAACCATATTTCCGAACCAATTCGACTTAAGGTCCTTGAAGAAAAGAGCGAACCATATATTTTATATCTAAACGGCAAACGGGCTGCTGTTAAGTGAAATTGCCACCCATGGCCACATATTGCTCACGTGACCGACCGACTTAGTCTTACGCGCAAACCCAAAAACCTATCTCAGTCTATTTTTGAACATCTTAAGATATGTTAATTTATAAAGTTAATTGATAAAAGTGTGCCAATAACGTATCAACGGATTGGAAAAGCCATCTGTCGATACAAGCTATCCATGGTAAGTGGAATCGGTGTATAGACCTTTGTATGAAAATGACAGTTCAACTGTGCCAATATCCTATCGTAAGATTTTAACTTACACCAGTTTTTGAAATAATTGAAAAACCTATAGGATATGTTTTAAACATAGGCATGTTTATTTTAATATTATTTGTACGGTTGTATTTATATTTATTATCAAATATGAGAGTAAAGAGCGAAGTGCATTCTATCTGTCGCCAAAAATGGATTGTCTTCGTAGGGTTCGGTTTTAGGGATGCAGACAGGAGATAGATCGACTGTCGTGGTCTGATTGTTTTCAATCTGAGATTGTGGTTTAATTATTGGGCTCGGGCGTTAAAGTACCCTATGTCGAATTAGTTCGGAAATACTTCAGTAGGTAGCTGTTTTCAAATAGTGGAAAATACGGTCAGTTATAAAACGACGAACGTCGAGGTGATACTGATGTTATTTTGTATTCTGTCTTAATGTCAGATGATAAAACTCAACCGCGTGCATCAGAACAACTACTCTAAACACTATCCATGGTAAATATACAATAAGACCACAACTGAGCCTCAGTACTGAGATTTTTCACGTTATATCCTAGATATCACAGTTCCCTTTGCCCTTTAAAACTTTACAAATAAAAATCTAGAGCGTTAAGGGTTTGACAATAACGTCAAGCTCCAAAACCGAAATATCAAAGTACATTGCGCTCTTAGTTCCGTTATAAGGATGAGGTCACAGGAGCGACTGGTCGTGATCCGAGCGGTTCCCACAGCGGCACGAACCCAATTCAATTTATTGTTCCTCTTAATATCATGTGTCCATTTGCAGTTAGGGTGTGTTTACATTAGCAGGTAGATTAGAAGTGATATATGTCGTTCATAGTGTTACCATTTTGTGTATATAAAAATAGACATAATAGTTGACACTTTTTTATTTATAAGTTGCATTAGTGTTATAATGAAAATAATTTGGTGATAGGTATTTAAAAATACAAAATTATTTAAGAGAAGAAAAGCGAATAGAAAGTTATAAAAACGTCTTTTTTATAAATCTAAAACTTGCTTAAAATAAATTCGCCTGTGTGTTATTAGCTTTGAAAGTTCCACCCCTTTATTAAATACTCATTCTCATGTGTTCCTTAGAATATAATTGAATGTACTGCCCCAAGGAGTTTACGACCATAAAGTATTTATTGTTTATATAGACATTAATTCATGCGTATGTTAATAATGTCGTAAAATTTTGTTTTATAGTCTATGGGCTATTCGAATGAGATTGTTTAAATGGAATTCTTTTAATTATGTTGACTTTATAATCTGTGGAACACGATAAAATAATAAGATTAAATGCATTTTTATATAGTCTGTTTTTAATAGTCGACATCCGGATTCTGTATTTTAAATATGTGGTACTTTTATCGAATTAAAGAATCTCTGTCATTTCATTTGAATGTTAATGTTATATTACGTTGCATAGAAAAATCCTTCCATCTGCAATGTTATCGCGAACCCCCTGGCAATGTGTGTGTCTATGAGCTAAATTACTTTATATTCTGAACAACATCGTGTTGTTGTGTTAAAAAAACGATGTCTTGAAACTATAAGGTTAAAACTGAAATTTAACTTTCGTTAATTACATTAATAACTAGTTTATCCTATATTTTTTTATTTATTTATTGCGTATAAGGTAAATAAATCCTAGAAAATGGAAGACATTTCTAACTGATTCGAAGTTTTCGAAAAATAAAATTCCAAGTAATTCCAGTCTTCACTTCACTAACCCCGATAGTCTTGCGATCCAAAAAGCGTCCTGGTCTTGAAAACGAGAAACTTACAGCGCTCCCAGTCTTGTACCACCCCCGCCTTGCTGGTGTTCCGCAGCAGTAGATTCTCCCCCACTACGTCAATCCAATGGTACGTAGGCCGGTTCAGATAAGCTTCTTACATGGGCCGATATTCACACGCACAGCCAACGAAGTCCATAGGTCTTGTACCCGTATGGGGCTGGGCTTACAAATCTTCCATTTTATGGACCCTTCATAGAGTTATTCCAAGTCTTATAAAGTTCAAACGTTGCTATGGTTATAGTTGCAGTGAACCGTAGCAAAACCGTAGCACACCCGTAGCGTTTACATTGACTCTGACTTGACTGGAGTCCTATGTCCCCCAAGTGGGGCAGAGGGCATCCAGTGTATAAAACCAGCCCGATCATTCTTGGGCAGCTCTCTTAATTTCACTCCACGTCGTTCGAGCTTCCTCCGCCTCTGCAATGATGCTTCGTTGATAGGTCTCTTTTGGGTTTTCATTTTGCCTAGAAGATTCCAGTTGAGGGCTTGCTTGGCAATATGACTTGGATCACTCTGAAGAGTAAGGCCCACCCATTGCCTTGGTCTTTGATAGTCCCACTATTTGTCTACAGCCAATATTAGCAACAATTGTCTTTTATTAACATAACTTTTACACATTTAAAGAAAAACACTTTTTTACGGATTATAGTTATGTATTATTGTATTTAAACTTATAATTATTTAGACATCATTTTAAATTAATAATATAATATTAATTGAGTCTGCAATATGTCCAGCAGACTCAAGGAACACATTGCGGACATAAGACATAGACGACACACAAAATCAGCAGTCTGTGAACACACACTAGATAGGCCTAATCACTACATACGCTTTGACCAACCGAAAGTACTTGCGAAAGAAAAAAGATTCTTCCCAAGATTGGTACGCGAAGCCATTGAAATCAAAAAACACGCCAATTTCAATAGAGAGGACGGCCTAAAATTATCAAACACCTGGGATCCAATAATATCCAAGTTAAAATCTCAAAATAAACAATCCGCGAAAATGGAGGACACCGTGAGCAATTTCTGCAAAAACCCTACATCTTTTAGTCGATACCAACTCCGGGGAAATAAGTACAGATAACACAACATTTTCTGCAGCTGTAATACTTTTTGACATTTAACACCTTTGTCTTCAGTCACCGTGACCACGCACGCTGTAAAGCACGCGAAACGTCGGTTTAAATTTAAAATTATGTCTAAATAATTATAAGTTTAAATACAATAATACATAACTATAATCCGTAAAAAAGTGTTTTTCTTTAAATTAGCAACAATTCTAGTTCATACCAAACCATGAACCAAATCGATTTAGTGTCCTTTGAGAAAAGAGCGTACCGACTCATAAAAGGCCGAAAATGAACTTGCGAGTTTTCTGTGCAATGTGAATATATGGGCGGTATCACATAACATCAGAAGAGCCTTCTACCCGTAAATTTATTATATTTGTTATATAAAAAATGTATGTCGAATCACAATCGCACTGGTTTGTCAGTGTTTTTACATTCACACCCGTTGGCTTAAAGTTTATGAAAAGAAAATAATATTTCTTTCGCTTTTGTATTTTCACATTCTTGCGGGATAACTCTCTCATTATTTTCGTCCCTTAAGAATAAAGAATTTGTGAAAGGACATTGGTGAATGTCAATGAAAACATTTGCGTACACGATGGCGGTACACAGTAGGCGGGGTTGCGTACTAAGGACGAGGCGGGCAAAGAATAATAAATCAGATATATTTAGTGCTAGGCATACACAAAGGACGTACCAGTACACAGGAATATGGTTAAAAAAATAAACTTTTATTTAAAAAATGAGTTTACTTATGTCTATGAAACTATGTTGATAGTATTGTCTTTTATGACATAGCTTTTACACTTTTAAAGAAAACACTTTTTACCGGATTAAAGCTATGTATTATAAACTCATAATTATTAGTTGAATTCAAAGATAAATTCTTAATGAAAAACTTTTTTAAAAATAAATAACAATACTTTTGTTGTATTTATTGGCTTTGTATGAGAAGAATTTAGTTATTAAAAAAAATATTATTTATATACGAGGTAAATGATTTCGATTGCGATTTAAAATCCAAAATAAAAAACACGTATTCAAACCTCGGATCGGATTTTTTTAAATTTTAGTTTTTTGTTTTGTTTAATTTATTACCTTATTAAATTTATATTTAGAAAAAATATATGTATATAGATATTTGATATCAGACAACTGGAAATGCTTTGAGGAGGTAAGTCAGTCATAAAAATGCCACATACTTATCTTAGCTGTAATTGGTACTATCGTGGCCATTTTGAAGCTCTCAATCAAAACAAAAATGCGTACAATAAATATTTTTGCTATATACCAACATCTAATGAAATCCAACTAGAATTTTTTTTATTCCTTGTATTGGCAAAGTTTTAATTATCGAACGCTTCTGATTGTTACGTATCTCTGAAAAGATAAAACAGGTAACAAAACCTATCATACCCGCTGTTCCTAAGATTGTGTCACATTTATTTAAGCCTTATTAAGTTTGTCTGCATGACTTCAAATTATTCCTCTAATTACGGATATTTTTTATTTACTGGCAATACTGCCATCGATGATACTAATATCGATGAAAGCGAAACGGTCGCTCTAACCGGCTAAGAAAAGTACGTGGCACTGTATTATAATTTAATTTTGAAATAGTTACTGTTGTACTTGAGCAATTAAATTATTTATGTTATTTATGAGGAAGTTAGTATGTAATTTTAGTTTCTAACTGCGTCTATGGTCTAGATAGTTAAATGTCTAAGTCTTGATTTATTCAAGCCATAAATTTTATATTTACTTCCTAATTGGTAAATGGTAATTTAATTCCAGTTTGTTTAAATAATATTTGCTTTAAATTCAGGAGATATTTAAGGTTAGTATTAAATCGAGCACGGATTATTTCCGCTAATCCATAGTTTTGTCGAAAGACATCCCCTTAGCCATAAATTGGTGGGGCGCATCCTCGTGAATTGCACTATCTATATATAATCAAAAAGAGGCAGAATTCTATCGGCCGGATGACTGTATCTTGAACCCATCTGCTTGTCCTTGTAATCTTTGACGAAGGGCGCGTTGTGAACTTGAAGCGGGCAGACTTCTACGTCGTAGGGAATAGGGATCGACCCTTAATTCATTCAATGTTCCTGTCTGACGACTGTTTGAGGAACCTCCAGGGCACTTTAGATTCGTGAAGGTCAAAGATCATATTTTTTTACCAGATTTTGCGACGTACTTTTATGATTTATATTGAGTATACTGAGTTGAGTCTTTTTACATTGCGTAAACACAATTTCTCTAACAAATGAAATAATGATTTCAGTGATCATTTACCCAAGGCTTGACATAATCGGTAGTGGGCTTATCAATTTAAAAAAATATTGTTAAAGTCTTCTTATTCGGTACGCTCTTGACAGAGCGGTCGTGATCGCTATGTGGTAATAGAAGGCGCAGATGTGATGCGCTTCACCTATCTTAAATACCTATCTGATATCAAATCGCTTTTTTGTAGTACATATTTTTTTTCTTAACAATAAAAAAATATGAATAAAATCTAAAACTGGAATTGTATTTTTAATATTTTATTTTTTTGTAACATTTATGTATTCCATAATAGTCAGGTATTTTAGAATTAGATAGCTTGTAAAATATACTATACTAGCAGACTCGGCCAAGCGTTGCTGTTGCTAAGGTTTTTGTTATATTAGATAGGAGTAAAGTATTCAAGGGAAACGGTAGGAGAACTTATGTGAAATGTTGGTACTTTTAACACAGCGCCATCTGTTAGAATTTGTTTATTATGTAAATAATAAACAAATATTTGCTATAAAATAAAATTGCGACTATAATTAAAGGTCTAAGCTATCCTATCTCTTAAGTTGGACCAGACTGCTCACGGTGTGCAAATTTGATTGATATCGGTTCGGTAGTTTAGGAGTCCATCGCGGACAAACATCGTAACAGGAGATTTATATATATTAAGATAAAGCATTAAATATAATGTGGGGTTATTTAATAAAAAATGAACTATGTCCTGGTCTCAGATTCCGACTGTGTGACAAAACTCTTGACTTTAGTTTTTACTTCAGGTGTGAAACGTAACCTGAAATATATTATATTATTTAATCAGGCTATTTAACCATGTGCGGCGATCCAAGTCGATACAAAAGGACAGCTTGAAAGCTCTTTTAAGCTCTAAGTCGAATTGGTTTAGAAATACTTCGTGATGCGTGGCAAAAACTACCTTAAATATCGCTCAGAAGTCGGGTGAAATTTCGTATTTTGCCTCGACGTCTGATAAACCTGTACCTAAACCGTTCCAATACATAGGTATTACATAGGTATAAGGTTCCTCCTCTATTTCTTAACAACTACCGATAAACTGGGTTTAATTGGAAATGTGGGTCAGATGTCTTTTGTTTCTGCCGCAGTAAAATTCAAAATTATCTAGTTTTAGAGAGAGATAAAATTTGTCATAACATTCTTTGTTTGTTTTTGAACGATTTATGAGCGTGGAATTAGCTCGCTTTGTGTAAACTCGTGGTAACTGATGCACACCCATATTTAAAACGGTAAATACTCAGAAAAGCAGTGTTGGCCTAGTGGTTTCAGCGGGCGACTCTCATCCCTGAGGTCATAGGTTCGATCCCTGGCTTTGCACAAATGAACTTTCTTTTCGCATTTAACTTTGGATCGGTGAAGAAAACCGGTTTGCCTTAGACCTAAAAAGTCGAAAGCATGAAGCTCAACTACTAGACTTGACCTGAGACATGATCTTGAAACAGATTAAAAAATCTGAGGACCAGAACTAAAAAGGTTCTACTAATTTATTTATTTCTACTACTCAACTGTAAGATGACTTTTTATTTATTTATTAAAGTTTACCACACCATCCATAAAGATATATCTACAATAGGTTACAAGCTATCTTTAAAATTATAATTAAAATTTATTATTTTTTTCTCCATTTCCCTTTTACACTCTCTCTCAGTCGGTCTCAATCGCTCTCTTCCTATTCTTCGATAAAAACGCTGCACATCTTTGTGACGTTTCATCCGTAAAAACCCTCATGCGCCTAAAGTAGTTTCACTTCAAAAAATTAAAAAGTTAGTCCATGTCACCATGTTGCTTATTCTTTTCAGTATTTCCTTTTTGTGTTACGATACTATTGAGCCTCTCCTTCAAAGAGAACTAAAATTGAGGAATGTTTTTTTTGCCGTTTATTTCCGCCTGCTTTTGTGTTTGTCTTAGATTCGATAATTGATTAAATTGCAAACATGTATTTAAATATTCTTTAAAACAAAATACTTAGTCATTCATTTCACTAATTACATACTTGTACTAGCTCTGCCATGTCCCGTATTCCGGTGGTCGGCCTGTTGATTTGGACTAAATAACAAAAAAAATATTATATAGTAGTTTCTGAGATGATCGCTTTGAACTAACCACAGATAAAAGAGACGGCTTTAAAAAAATATACTAAATGATGGCGTATATGTGATATATCTAATCTTCGTAATTAGCTTCATATGAACAAAAACTTTTAAAATATAATTCATCATATTCGCTTGTAGGTCATCGTCCGATGACGCTACTCCACTTATATGCTTCGCCGCAAACGATGAGATTTCTATCTAAACAAGTTCTAACTTAGCAATTAAAGGGATTGTATCATTCATAAATATTTTTATGTAACTCGCCGTGAAATCATAACCGTGACTGATATGGTTTAGGGTTCGATCTTTACCTAGTATTTTATTTATATATAGTACACCACATCATATATAATACTATATCTGCTAAAAACTATCTACTTCTAAAACACTTGACAATTAAAGTAAATATACAAGTACAAAAAATTAAAAATATAAATATTACACTTCAGATTATAAACTATTTATTATCTAAAAAAAGGTAGTGCTCCAACCTCTTCCTATTTCACCATGCCTCTTGCTGATAGAGGACAAATCTTTGTTTTTAATTTATTTTATTATTCTTTATTACTCAAGATGTTATATGGAACATGGTGTAATGGTTGCAGCTCCATACAAACGTTGTGTAAAAGAAAAACTTGGCGATTAAAAAGAGTGGCAGAGAGTTAATTGCAAGTATTTCTCTTCCGTTCTACGCCCTTCATTTAAGAATTGGCAGTAAATGTAAAATTAATTAGAAGCATTTAATATATATTTCGTTTTTTTTGACGTACATAAGTGTACATTATGTTACCTATATTAATAAATAATTTTTGATTTTAAGTCTAGGCCTCACAGCACAAGTTCTAGTGCTGACACATGCGTACTTTTTTAGGTTAAATCATTCCAGAGTGTTACGTCTGGACCTCAGATTTCTGTACCTGTTTCATGGTCAATTGTCAATCTAATAGGCTAGTAGGTAATCAGACTCCTGTGATTGACACAGCCGTCTCCTTTTTTGGGTCTAAGCCTCTTCTAGGTTTTCTCACAAAGTTTTACTTCACATTTCAAGGGAATGCTAAATGGCGCTCATAGAAAGAAGTTCATTAATACACTACTCGCTTTTGAAATAACATAGTGTGAGAGTTGCATGCATCTTTTATGTTATACCATAAAGAAGAGTCTATACGAATTTATAATATTAAATAAGAAGAGATATCCCGAGAGGTAAGAACGATAATGATATGTTTTGATGAAAAATTTGTGTGAACGTTATTGCTTAAGAAAATTTATTTATTTATTTCAGGTCATATATAATGTTATATCTACAGTATATGGTACAAGCTATCTGCTTTAAAATTTATAAGAATTAAATAAAAATAATACTAAAACTCTTACAATTTTAGATTTGACTATATTGTTTAAAATTGCCAGTAAAACAACGGATAAAATATCAGATAGGCACTAAATAATGCTTTTGTTAAATTGAGCAGCCTATTGGTGCTATTTTATATATAATCTAACGATTCCAAAACTGAGAGATCAGGGGAATAGTAATTGCTGCCTTGTACATTCGCATCTCCTCCATCAGAAACTTAAAGTAGAAGATGTCACAAAATTAATCAAAAAGATTGCTGGAGCCCACTAACAAAGGCTCAAACACGTGAATGTCGAGGCTATTGAACTTTTTGACACCACGGACCTAGTGAAAAGATAGAAAAGGACAAAACCATTCGAATTAGTGATTTAGTGTTAGTAGACGTCAGTCGTAAATGCTAAACAGTGGTAAATGGAAAAGTTGCACACAAGAACAGTATTGTTAGTGTTTTTAGAGACATTGAGTACGTGTTGTGTCCGTGTGTGTGTCCTACACTTTCTTGTGTTAAATATTTTTTTAGTAAATAGTTTTAAATTACTTATAACTCAAAGTTTGGCTAGATCGTAATGTTACATTGTCTTTGTGCAGAGTTTTTTTTAATCACATATGCAATGATAAAATACATATATGCCTAGTAGTGTTCTGTCATTATGCACTCTCATTATAGAACAAGGGGCAATCGGGCACTGCTCATCTCATGTTAAGTGATACCACCGCCCATGGACATTCTCAATGCCAGAGGTCTCGCGAGTGCGTTGCTAGCCTTTTAAGAATAGAGACACTCTTTTCTAGGAGTCGAATATTTGGATTGCTAATAATAATGGAAACATTATATACGGAATCGTTTCAAGTTAAGCCCGTTACGCTCCTGAACGGTTAAATTATTCAAGATTATATTTTTATTTATTTATGTACGCAAGTGTGAACCTTATTAAGGTATATTATGTGTTTAACAAGATATCCATTTAATGATTATTATTTAATTCTTTATTATGACGTTTGTCTAGTCTTATAACCTTTTTTTTTTATTTAGACATGCCTTATGTTCTTGGCAAAACATAAAAAAAGACTATAATAAAAAGTTTACTACGGAATATAAGATCACATATTCCGCATCATTAAATTTGTATCACAGACAACCCTACTCATCGGCAAAGAAGACAGAGGGTGTAGGCCGAGAGAAAAAGCCGGCGTAAAAAACTCTCGGTACTCTTTTAAAATAGCAAATCATTATACAAAATGTCTATGGTAAACATAGATAGAAGAAACCATAAGAGAGTACCATTACCAGTTCGGTCCGCTCTTTTAATTACAATACTAAACGGAAAATAAACGTAAGATTCTTAAGCGAGAAAAAATTACAGGATTTTGATGATATATTTCCAATAATTTCTTAAATTCACACCAACCTGTGGTCTTGGCCATCTGTCAGACGACATATGCCATACTTTTTACGAGCCCACGATTTGTTTATATCGCCGACTCTTTCGGCTGTACGCAGAAAGTGTCCCTGTCTCACTCTCACCCTGTTTTCCTTCAAGGTACAAGGTAATTGAAACTAAATGCATGCGGGTTAAGTGAAAGGACTCCACTTGTCATAGATTAAGAGTTTTTACATCATTTTTTGTTGCTTTTTATTAAACATTGAGGACGGGATGGTATGGGATGCTACTGGTGTGGAGACTTTAACCACGTCACATCACCCTCGGACAAGCAAAAGGTGCTGTCAAATCAGTCGGAAAATAATAAACATAAAAGAAGATCATTCGTATACACGCACTGAGACGAGCTGGGGATAGAGCTGGGTTGAGGCAGCAAGTCGACGTATCGGTTAGGGCTTTGCAAGTCAGGCACGACGGTCAGATGACTAAACAAAACTTTTAAAGGCTGGCTACGCACTTGCGAGCCCTCTGGCATTGTGTCCATGGGCGGCGGTATTACTTAACATCAGATGAGCCTCCTGTCCGATTGACCCCTGTTCTATAAAAAAGAATTACTCTAAGAGGCACCATTGCTTTGGCATTATATAAAAGTATATGTAGGGCATTCACCTGTCTAGGCCTTGTGTTAAGGCAGTAGGATTCCTACAATAAATTTTAATTGATGCAAAAATTTTAGCTGTGGGAATAATTAATTAAATTCTTCCATTGACAACATCCTTGGCTGTCACGTATGGCGTATATTATATATATTGGGTCCATTAACGAAATAGTTGTTGTTCTCTGTTATCAAACCAAAAACAATAGAAGCCAAACGTAACGAATTTGGACAGAACAATGTTCACGAATACGATTATTTTGGCTATGCCGCAATTCGGCTTAGCAATCGTTGTGTAGTGATGGGGCGTCTCTGTGCATCTTCTACCGTATATACCATGCAGAGTGTTCAGAGGAGTTGTTCGGATAAATACTTGCAGCTGAGTTTCATCATCGGACGTCGAGGCAAAACACGAAATTCCACCCGTATCACCTCGACGTCCAGTCGTTCCACAACTGAGCGTTTTTAATAGTTTTAAACGCGCACCATCACTATGTGATATGTTATTGAAGTATTTCCGAACCAATTAGATTTAAAATCTTTCGAGAAAAGACATTAGCAATTCTTAAAATGCTACTCTCGATACCTCTGGCAAGGTAGTCTATGGGCAGGGAATTACCTAAGATCAGGTGTACCTGTGCCTTTGCCCCCTGTTCTATAAAAAAAATAGGACATAGCAAATATCTTGTGTATGGCAAATATCTTGAGTATGGCAAATATCTTGTGTATAGTTAGTTACACTAACCTATTATATATTTTTGCATCTAATAAACTGATTTTGAAAATTCATTCACCATTGCCACGTAATTCGTGAGTCTCATAAGTTGTATAGTCGAAAAATTAATTACCTATTTGTCGTAGTCGGATTTACAAAGTAAAGTAGCTACTTGCCTATTAGATTGACAATTGACCATGAAACAACAGAAAGCTTAGGGTAACCTAAAGTATGCATTTTTTTAGCGCGGTCAATAACTCAAATATAACAGTCAAATAGCACGGGTTTTACGAAAGCCATTCATAATTAATAATATATTTAATCTAGGTTACGTTCGAATATAAGCTGTCGGACCAACAGAACTAATTATTAATAATCATAGACAATACTTATGTACGCCACCTGTGGCATTATCACATGCTGCGAACAGATGTGATGAGTTTCCGTTTATCTGCACTGTTTCCATTACTTCAGTACGGTATAATCTATTTCTTTAGCAACACATTAAAAATATTTTATAACGGAAAATAGTGTCGACGATGAGACAAATCAATTAATTTAGAGGCCTTGACTCCATCGGAGTACTAAT
The DNA here is from genome assembly GCA_028984075.1 of Pieris mannii. Taxonomy (NCBI): domain Eukaryota; kingdom Metazoa; phylum Arthropoda; class Insecta; order Lepidoptera; family Pieridae; genus Pieris; species Pieris mannii. Next base: position 11,047,027 of record CM054779.1, on the reverse strand, counting down.
ATAATAACACAAGTATTATATACAGTACTCGAATACAGCCTTAATATAATGGAATATAGGTAAAAGTTAACAGTCACTGGACTCAGTTTTCGCATATAGACTCTCGCCGTAGTGCGTAAAGTCCTAGGTAATTTAGCCAGCCTCGCTCCTTCCAGAATCACAGAAGTTTCCTGGGCATTTCGCAGGCTTCACGGAGCGATGCGGAGAGATCACTGCTCCGAGGGTTACTGTAGGTACGTTTATTAGCCACAGCCTCGCATTCCAGGACTACGTGGATAGTAGTATGAAAAAATAGTTAATCTAGCTTCAATTTTAGATACATAACGTATACATTCAAGGAAATTTATAGGTCGTAATTCATTTTATTATATGAGTAATAGAAAATACCAGGGTTTACTTAAAAAAATATTTTACTTTAAATAATAATTTCATATAAGTAATCAAATTAACTTATTATGCCCTCTATATAATCCATTATATTATATAGTATATATATACTTTTACACAAAAAACCATTAAACTAAACATATAGCCAAAGATGGATATACTATATACAAAAGGTACACTTTTACAAGTTTAAGGGCCTGTTTCACAATATATGGATAAAGTACCAAATAGATATGCAACACATAAATTATTCGGAAGATAAAAGTTTCGAATAAGATACTTCGCGTTTCATGACGAATAGCGCTATCTGACAGTCGTGAAACGCAAAAATACTGTTTATGTAGGATAAAATAAGTTATAAATAGTTTATTTGGAACTTATCCGGACATTGTGAAACAGGCCCTAAGAATCACGAATTAGTTCAATTAGCCCTCGTTTTGTCTATTCCCGTGGTGTAATGGAAACATTTAATTATTTCGGTGACAAATCTTTAAAATAATAATGAAGCCCCACGGATCGCCTCAATTCTTAATTAATTTACAAATTTCTTTGAATTGGTCTATCATTAACATCATCCATCTTGTGTCATTCATAATTAGATATCATTTAGATGAGCGTTATTGTTTTAGATATTTATATTTACAAGTAGCGTTATCCATGACTTTAGTTTGCACCTCTAAACCTCTAGTCTAGATCATGGGCTCAGCAACAATGGATTCTTCGGATGTGGACACATGAAAAAAACATTAACGTGTAAAGGTTACACAGTTAATATGGCAATAGTTCTATTCATAATTTCATTTTTTTTACTTATAAAACTTTAATGATGTTGTTTATGGCATTTTCCTTTGAAAAATCGTAATGTAGAGAGAGGATAAAACTTGCTGAGTTTCTTGCCCGTCCTTCTTAGAACAAGGCCTCTTGTTAATTTTGCGAAAAAAATGTGTGTAATCAGTCCATAACTATTTATTTAAACATTCTTTCTCTCTCTCTCTTTAATCGGCAGATCATGTCTGAGCATCGCGGTCAGCAACGATGCATCAAGAGCGGACTATTTGCTTCCACCGGTTTAAAGAGAAAAAAAAATACGTTTATTTTGGAACATAAGATCATTATGGTATCACTTATTCCACGTCATTAAATTCGAACCTGTTGGCATCCCTACTCATTGGCAAAGAAGACAGAGGGTGTTGGCCGAGAGAAAAAGCCGGCGTAAAAAACTCTCGGAACCCTTTTTAAAAAAAAGCAAATCATCAAACAATTCTACGATATTTAAAACAAATATAGCAAATTAATTAGAAGTAGCCTGCCCAGCACTAGTCCCAGGTCCCTTTTATCAACTAGATAATCACTAACTTTATAATAAGCCTTTTTTTCTGTTTCTGCCCAGCAATTCCCTTATATCAGTGTATAGCTTTGAAGATGAGCCTTTCACCTGATTTAGACAATAAAAATGCATATAATTTCCACTACTCATTTTTAAAGTAATATTGGTACTATAATTATTATTTAACCGTGACCCATCGATGATGAATAAATACCACGCGAATTTTTTCTTATGGCTTTTTCATCTTTGGGATAGTTAAGAAGCGTCAAAATATATTTCGTTTATTAAATTAATAAATTAAATTTGGGCAAAACAAGCATCAGACCATTACTGTATGTAATTTGTTTTTGTTGATAGTAACTAGGTTTAATAAATATTTTTTATAAATGTGAACGACCTGGATATGGCTGTTTATTTAGATAAAAATTAAAATTAATTACTTAATTTAAATAATGAATAATAATCCCATTTTGATTTAATAGATTAGCGTTCTGTTTCAAAGTCAAAGTCAAAAATCATTTATTAATATAGGTAACACAATGAATGTAAATAAACATTAAATGCTTCTAATATAACATTAACTGCCAGTTCTCAAATCAAGGACGTAGAACGGAAGAGAAGAACTTGCAATAAACTCTCCGCCACTTTATTAATCGCCAAGTTTTGTTTGTTTTTTTTACATGTTTGTAAGGAGCTGCAACCATTACACCATGTGACATCTTATGTAATAAATATTAATAATATCTTCGTGACATCTTAAGTAATAAACAACTCTCACACTAGTTTCCTCAAGATTGATTTGGGAACTGGCAGTAAATGTAAAATTAGAAGCAAAATATTTTCAAAGGCATTAAAAAAATGGTTTAACTACACGTAACACTAATTTAATTACGTATAAACATTCTGTATTCAATTTCCTTGATTCACAGTATTGTCGTTGAATCTTTTCCGAAGCTTAAAATACCTTCACTTTCAAAACACAAATGACTCGACAAAACAGCTCAATTGAAGCCAAAAATTCTGATAAATTGAACTTGATTGTATCAAGCTATTATAAGCCGTATGGTCTTACTATAGCAGTGACATTTTAATGCACATTTGCTTGCATTCCAATGCACCACCGGAAGCACTTTTGTATATTTGAAATTAATTCGCTTTTAAGTATAAGATTATTGTGTTTTCGCTTTTTACTTTATCTCTGGGGTCCGTCATTTTGTTTATGAAGTCTTCATGAGATTACTAACAAATAAATGGAGAACGCTCATTACTCGTTTGTGTTGCCGGGCTTTTAGATGACAATCAATTTGAAGATTTTACTTTTGTGCTTGGTCCTCAGACGGGAAGCGTAAAAGAGAGAACTATTTTCTGGTGTAGCTTATAAATATTAAATTTGTTATGAATGTTATTTTTGTTTAACTTCGTGAAATTCATCACGTTTTCGAGGGCTGGTAAAAATTTCCAAATACGTTATAACATTTTCTTGGTGAGAATAAAGTTTTTAAACATTATTAGGAACTTAAGAATAACATACACAAAACCCTGAAAGTGGAAATTATATGACATAGGAAAGTGCTGTTCTTGTTGTGTTGTTGGCAACCGGCTGAAGGCTCATCTGATGTTAAGTGAGAGGTCTCGCAAGAGTGTCGCCGGCCTTTTAAGAATCGAAGGACCTCAAGTCGGATTAGTTCAGAAATACCTAGTGGGCAGGTGATTCACCTAGTGGTGGTGCGCGGCAGAAACTGCTTTAAAAAGGTAGTATGAATAAGACGACGTTTATAATAGGATATTTTTTTATAAATATTTTACTTTACTGCCATCGTGTCCCTGACTTTATCTATCTCACAATTTTTTTTTCAACAAACAAAAAGTACATTTCACTGCTACTATATGTGAAATAGTGTATTGGAAGTGTCGTCGGGAAATACGCCCCGACTAGATAATTTTATATTGAGGAACACGTATTTTTGCACTGACGTCTCGAAGGAGTTCAGTTGTTTAATAAAAAATACTTCTGATATATTATAAAACGGGTAACCATCGATACTACTTAACATGGTCGATTTTAAAAACGTCGTTAAAAATTATTGCTATAACTCTAAATAGCTGGCGAGCCAAAAGATAAAATACCATTTAAAACAGAAATAAGTATTTCACACTTAATATTTAATTTTTAAATTCCTTAGCGATTTTTTGCGATTCGGACCGGTCAACGATTGAGACCGGAAACAGTTCATTAGACGTAAAATGAATGACTTCATGTCACCACAGATTAAGTACTTACTTGAATGTAGATCGAATTTTTAAAACACTCTAGTCTGTGGATAAATTTGAATTTTTTCGAATTGTTTCTTTTTAATAAAAACTAAAAAGTATTTAATGCCTTTTTTAAATGTATAATATATAATATGTTTTAATGTATATAACGTTTTTGGAATCAAGGTGTAACCATTTTTAACCTACTTCAAAAGGAAGGAAGGAATTGTTTGTATTTTATTATAAGCTAAAAGGCAAAATCGTAACAGATATATCAAATATTTTCCATTATGTATTAGGCTTAAATTAATTGATAGTATCGAATGTGTTACACCGGTAATCGAATCGGTCAACTTATTTCTTGCACATTGCACCTCAGTGAGTTACTGTTTCGTGTATATTCTGTACACAGCTAATTGAATGATAAACCTTTAGACAATTTAATTGTGTATTTTAGTATGAAATTTGAATTAAAACGTTTAATAGTACAAATACCTAAATAATTGTTGAGTTTAAGTTTCTGCCCAGTACCACCACTATTTGAAACCAACTGCCCACTTTTCCGAACCAATCCGACTCAGGGTTCTTCAAGAAAGGAGGGTTTTAATTTTTAAAAGGCTGGCAACGCACTCGCGAGTTTGCATTGCGAGTGTCTATGGACGGAACTTACCAGATGTGCCTCCTACCCGTTTATATCAAAATAAAAACACGGGCGAAGACTTTAACTTTTGTCATATCGCCTGTCGCGACCCAGATCATCTTGACAGGTAAGATGGAGTACTAAGTCCTCACAGGTCATAAAAGCTACGTTAATGAAACGAAAGTAAACAAATACCACTAGCAGGGCAGCAGGTAGCAGAAACCCAGAAGATATCAATGCTTCTAAATAGTTGTCGTTAATATCTATGCAATTTAATAAAAGAGCGTACCCATAGTCCATGGGCGGTTCCTTAACCTTAGATAAGCCACCTGCCCATTTGCTCCCTGGTTTATGAAACTTATCAACACAAATGTCGCTGCCCCTCTAAATTTACAATCATCTGTTGAGGCCATAGTGAGACACCGTCTAAATAATCTCGATCTTATTTCAAAATAATGAACAAAAAAGGTCAACAAAAACCGAAGGGTTATTACGTTAATAAATAGCTAGTTGTACGATTGTAAAATGTGTTTCCTTGGTTACCAACGATATAATTTTAATAAGAAATATCTATATCACATAGTTCTTAAGTAAGAAAATAATTTTTCCATATAGGTAAAAATTCTATATTTTTGGATATTACTGAAGGGTTATGTTTGCTATTTAAACGTTCGTAAAGGCTTAAATGATACCATATTATATTAATATGGTATCATTTAAGCGGCGATTAAACAGGCGGGACAGGCGTACAAGCCCCCCATTAGGCCACATCTCAGTTAAAATCAGTTGGGATTGTGACCAAACGTTTATCAGTATATAAAACAATGACCATACAAATTATTGTACACTTAAAATATAAATAACTGATACATATGTCTGTCACTGTCAATGTCAATGCGCCTTCTGAAAGACTAAAATAATTTGCAAATACGGACTGTGTATAGAATCCTCTAAAATTAAAAAAAAAACTAAAATAATTAAAGAATTGCAGAAAATCCAATGCGATCTTGAAGCTTACACGCCTGAAACAGCGATGCTTATGCGATTGTGAGTAAATAACAGTAATAAGCCTATGCACACAACTAGACAAGACAACAGGTGCGGGCCAATGAACTCGTGGAAAAAAATCGCAATAAACATTCAGTTTTCTATTTCCTTATTATGTTTTTACAGTGTGTTCAACTTCAACTTAAATCCTGTTTTTTAGAAACGGCCATCACACCTCACTAAGTAATATGCCCATGGACATTCAGACGCCCAAAGACTCGTGAGTTTTTAAGAATTGGTGCGTTCTTTTGTTAAAGGTTTTGTAATATATTTTAATACTGTAATAAAAAATTGTCAATAGCTTGATTGTCAGCCTTTCATGTCTCTGTTTTTATTTATTCGGTTTGATCTGTGTACATACAGACGTAACCAACAGGTTCTAAAAACTCACACAGATACAGACAGTTCACATACGTTCACGCATACTCACATACGCATTGGACGTCGAGATACGAAATACTATTCTTATTACCTCGACGTCCCTCGTTTCACAACTGAGCGTTTCTTAAGGCAGTTTTTGCGCTCCATCCAGTGGAACCAGCTGCCCACTGAAGTATTTCCGACTATCTCGAATTAAAAGGACTTTGGCAATGCTACGTTAAAATTCATATAATCTTATATAAAAAGCGGACTAAAATTACCAATTCCATGGTTACGATGTGGCCACATAAAAAGTATTGTTACCATAGCTACGAGGTATTGAGCACAGAGTGCGTGATTCCTTCAAAAATATCTAATCCGTTACGCACGAATATTTAATATATACAAATTATTTTTCAATTAACGACTTTGTTTGTAGTCCATTTTAGGCATCACAGTGAATAAAATGTTTACCATATTAATTGAATTTTTGTAATACATAGACATTAGACATGTCGGAAAAAATGAAATTAAATGGCCGGCAACGCAACGCAGTCGCGAACCGTCTGCCATTAAGTATCCAGGCGGCGGCATCAGACGAGCCTCCTGCCTGGATACTTAAAAAAACTTTTCTATAAAAAAACATATCTAGCATAACTTAAGTCTTTTAAAAGATATTTAGTAATAAAGTGTCCATCACTTACAGTCTCTATTAAGACTGTTCTTGTGAACGATTTTCTCCACTTACCATTGTTTAGCACGAAATACTTACGCCTAGTAAGAATATTAAAAGGGACAACACTATTCGAGTTATTGAATTCATTTAAATCGAAATAAAAATAATAAAAATTGGACGAAGAGAAAACTAAAAAAAATAAAAATAGAACATGTTTTAAATGTAATAATAACATTAAAATGCCCTACAAAGTACGAGATGGCATTCGGTATACCATTGAGCACTTAAAACATCGTAAAACTCACTTGCTCTACGAGATTCTTATCAGAGAACGACTATTTGTTTTTATAAGCGCTTTTTGCCGCTCCGTCGCTATGGAACCTCATTTCTCATAGTTACTTTAGAGCCTTTTTTATTTATTTATTTATTCACACTTCACAAAGAAACACAAATGACACAATACATAAAAATAACAAGGGATGCAACGGGCGGCCTTATCGCTAACAAGCGATCTCTTACAGTCAACCCTAGTAAGAAAAGTTTAATAAAAATTGTATATATATATATATATATACAATATATATTTGTATATAGAACCTTACTCTAAAGAAAAAAAACAAACAAAATAGAATATCAATAACTAACTAAAACTAAAAAGCTGATCTTAAGGATTCATGAATAGCTAATAGCGATATCATACAAGAGAAGAGGAGATACAAGAATTATACAGGTACGATTGATCAGGATATGATAAGGTTAGGAAATGTTTATATGAAAGAGTTTATCCATAAGTCCTAGCCAGCGTAATGATTTTACTGAGAACAAAACGAGGATCTCTGATATTTCAAGGAGCGAACTTAAACCAGGGGAAGTTATTGAATTTTCATGTAAAGGATAAGATTGAGTGCACATTTAAAACAATATTGGTCAGATGTTTATTTTATTATCTGTCGAAATTTTAAATTTCGAGCTCCTGTTTTGTGTCTTCTGTTTCATAGCCTAGCACGAATATACTTTGTGACGCACTTAACATTCTCTTGAACGGTGAAGGAAAACATCATGAGGAAACTGGCTGGCGTGCTTCAGGCTTCAGGCTGATTATCTACTTGCCTAATAGATTTAAACAATGAAACAGATACAGAAATCTGAAGCCCAGACCTGAAAAAGGTTGTAAGCCAGCGATCTATTTATTTATTTTGCTTCATACAAATTTCAAAATTTTTAATTCGTTTATTAAGTATGAACACCAGCGTACGTATACCTAAACAGATAACAACATTTTAAGCATTTCCGGTAATTGAATCACTTCCAAGATACATACATTTATTGATATACCTGCTTCGTTTCCGCTGGATGCTCATTTGAATTAATTCTAATAAACTTTATTTGAACGCTTTAGCACTATGTATATCTTAGCTTTGACTTGCGAACTGGTAGTAAATGTAAATTTTGAATCAATTTAACTTTTTTTTTTGACGTTCATACTTGGTTACCTAAATGAATTTATTTTGAGTTTGATGACATAGACCGCTGTGACTCTCAGCTAAAACTAATCTCTCCAAAGATCTTTTTGTAGATATTTTACTGTTTGATGTTGTATTGCTTTTTTCTGTGTATTGTTTTGTGTGTACATTTATTTGTTAATAATTACCGCATTGGAGTAATGTATATGGTTAGCTGTCACTAATATTCCTAAACGTCCATTCACAAATACCATGACTAAAATAACTGTCCACTTTTGGAATTTCGTAACAAAAACATAATCTGAATGCGGCCACTCAACTCTCAGTTTTTGTTGTATTTAAATTCAATTTGGGACGTGCGGTTTCCCTAAGTTACATTAGGAAGTTTTATTAGGAGTCTGTTAGGTGCGGGTTCGATTCCCGTTCGGAACGCTTGTTTAAATTTGTTAATTGCTCTTTGGAGGGGTGTGCGATACTAGGCGACTGAACAAACTGTACACGGCAGGCATGAATATTTAAAGCAGAGGGGCATCAAACCTTAGAAAGGAGACTGTAAGGTTTGACGTATGCAACAGTATATCCCAAATCGGGGATGGTAGTTGAAAGGGTTGGTAATTCAGTTTTTCTTTTCGGCGTTATCTGTAATTTTATTTCTATACAATACCTAAAGAACACAAGAATGGTCGATGGTATTTTCTAGTCTACAAATGAAAGGTTTTGAAAGGTTAAAGTTTGTTGTTTATGGATTGGATTGCAGCTTCTGATCAGTTAAACTGATTTGGAGAAAACTAAACTGAAACTATTGAAATTACTTCTATGTGTACATTTGACAATTGCTGGTAAATAATCCAGAAAGTTAATCACAATTTGGTCAAAATAAATAGTGATTTAAATTAAAATCATTTATTCATTTAGGTAACTATGTACACTAATGAATGTCAAAAATAAATACATATTTAATACTTCTAATTTGACATTAACTACCAGTTCTCAAATCAAGGGCGTAGAAGGTAAGAGAAGAATTGGCAATCTCTAAACTCTCCGCCATTCTTTTTAATCGCCAAGTATTTTTATTTTTATAATTAGTTTCTTAAGTTAATTTTTTTGTACTAGTATTTTTTTGTTTTGTCAAATAGTTGTTTTGTTTTGTTTAATATTAGATCTCTTCGTGTATGTCATGTTTACCTATAAGTGCTTGTCACATTAAAAATTGTATTTTGTGATTTTTTTTTAGCGATGTGCCAAGTGTTGGCAAGCTTTTTATCAATAAATAAATAAAAAACTATTAAGGATTACTAGATTTACAAGATTTCGTTTTTAAAGGTCAATAGAAGTCTGGCTGAAGTCTGGGAGGCTTCACAGCGAAGTTCTGGAGGAGCAGAAACTGAGTGAAGGCCAGTTGAGAAGACCAGGGTCTACTATCATACTATGGCTAAAGTGTGAACAGGTAAGGTTTTATACCACGTAACGCATGCAAATATGCATTTGAGCCAAGCTTCTTCTAAATATTGTGTATATTTGACTGTTTTCAAACTCAAACTCAAAAATATCTTTATTCATATAGGTAAACATGTACACTTATGAAAAAACAAATTAAATTAATTGTAAATTTGCATTTACAACCGAGAACATGATGGGCAGATAGCCAGTGAATATATGGTTATATAGAAAGATTTTCCTTTGTTAACATACATTTTATGATGCACTTTGACTGTAATGTTTACTTGGGTGTGTCGGCCTGGGTATCCGGAAGCTATATCCAGGTGCTCTCTTCCCTTGTTAATATACTATGCGCTGGTTTGGCTGTCGCGTGCAGCAGGAATCCAAGAATCGATAGGGTGGGTGTCCTACTCCAAGCACAGGATCCTTTATTAATGGTGAAAAGTAAATTCGGAACGATATGCGGTGTAGTTAGTGCGCACGCGACAGCGGTTAAGCCGACAGCGATTACGCCGGAACATCATCTACCATTTCCGGGTCTTGTGTCAAAGTCAAAATCGACAATTGACATCCTTCTTTGGCTGACACTTATTTACCTCTAACATCATGTAATTTACATAAATTGAATTCTCACAAACCATTTAACGGCTGTCTAACGGAAATTTTGTTCTTTAATTTGACTTCATTAGGCCCGTTGTTTTTGAAGTAACTTTAAGATATGCTTTTTATATCCCAATTAACTGTTATCTATGACGGTTGCTATCAATGAACTCACACCTTTCGGTAGCTTAAGTGCTTCGTTGGTATCAAGTAATCAAATAATTTATAAATTTACAATTAAGGCGTAAAGGAAGATTTTTTAATGTATTAATTTCGTAGTCCTACTACCGCCTCGTTTCAGCATCGTACGAGCCGTATGAATTCTAAATTTTACCAACATCACCTTGATGGCTGGACCGATTAAGCAAAGGACTAATCTTCCTCGAAACTGTAATAAGATCGGCGCTGGGTTGAAGTCAGTGGCAACAGATTATCGTCTCCAGATGTTTCCTAGATGAGCTACCCATTGAAGAGAGATAGTAGTGATAGGAGACACATGAACATGAGAACTAGACTCTTTACAAATAATAACGACGATTACAATTAAAATCCAATTTTTTTTATTTTTTTTTTATTTTAGGAATAGCTTGGCACCAAATCTTATCCTAGGATCGTCTCTGTTTCTTTTCGGCACACTTTCTAAAGAATTCGACAAAAGAGCAGATTAATATGCCATTACATATATTAGTCCAGAATTTTTCATTTTCAATATTTTTTTAAACAAAGGACAGGTGTTTAGGTAGTTTTCGATAAACGTTTAATTTCTTATCTTTATGTGTTGAGAATTGTTGTAATTCTGTTAAATAACTGTAATCTTTATTGTAAGTTATTAGATCGATTAATTAACTTCCTTCTAAGTAAGGGTTTGATGTATAAGGGATGGATTAGGGTTTCCATACTGTGAGACATTAAAAGTTTAAAAAATCTGGGACTTTATATTATGACATGAAATGGGTTTAAATATAAGAAATTACACGTAATTGATATTTGACATAAAATAAATATGATATGTGTATCGGTATTGCCACAGTACGGACATAGTTTAGGCTTTCATTAAAGGTGCACAATGACAGTTCAATGAGGTGTAAAATTCACCTTTCTGTAATTTCCAAAGAAAAAAATAATTTTCCACCGGGGCGGACCTTGGAGCATGCATTGAATGTACTACGGTACAAATACGGTTAATATAGATGTTAAATAAGTTAGTTATTTTCATAAGTATCTGTGTATGGGCACGGGACATGTCACATCGGACCTCTGTTCTTTACGATTGACCACGCCGCGACGGCCTTAGCCGAGCTTTATGTCTTTCAGGAAACGCCCTTGCGCTTGTCGCGGAAAAAGCTCATTCCCACTGAGTTACTTTCAAAAACAGCACGAAATGAGCTGTAAAGGACCTTTAGGCCAACAACGTGATTCCAAGGTAGCTTGGAAAATATTTTCAATAATAATTAAGTGTAATTTGAAACAGTTATTAAATATGTGGAAACCCTATTCAAGCGAGGTATAAAAAATGTAAACAACACATCACCTGCTCGTGCCGAGATTGGCAGGTGCATAGAAACGCATCTGCATCAACTTAACAATGTAAAATGAACTTTAAAATAAAGAAACAAAGTCTAAAATAGAAAAATTATGACTAGACGGGTTCACGGTTCACCTGTGCACACGACATAGTATCTATACAAGGGATAAACTTTTTATTTGTTTTGATTTAGCAAAAAACGTTTGGGTGACAAAAAACAACCACTTAGTTTAAGAGATAATGTTGACAAATACGGTTTTTATAAATAATTGAAACATTTTGATCCGGGAATTAAACCTAGTTAAGTAGAAATAAAATAAAATCCTTCATGCACATGTTTACAATACTACAAGCTTCAATCCGGTAAAAATGAGTTTTCTTCAAATTGATTCTAGAAAATTCTTAATATATAAAAAAAAACAAAATTAAATTTCTAGGTCCGGTCCTCAGATTTCTGTATCTGTTTTATGATTCTTCGTAAATCTTATTGGCAAGATACCTTTTGTGCCTGACACACGCCATTGACTGTTTGGATTTAAGGCAAACCGGTTTCTTTACGATATTTTCCTTCACCTTTTAAGAGAATGTGAATAGCAAAGAAAGTCCATTGGTGCACAGCCGGTAACCTACGACCTCAGGGATGAGGGTCGAACGCTGTAGCCACTAGGCCAACACTCCGGCTGCTGGTTCTTAATACATACTTAGTTTAATTTAGATTTCTATAATTTTGTCTATCCTTCTAAATTGTCTTTCTCTTTTGCGTTTACAGTATCTTCCCCAGAATATTTTTATGTTCCTCTTGCCATGTGCCACTCCCATTTCCATTTATTTCCATTGTTCCTTTTCCTTTTTTTCAATGTTTTTTTTTTCAATTCTTCTCTTCCCTCTCGTCATACATCGATCACGCACCTGTTGTTTTGTATGCTTTTGATTTTTTTTTTGATTTAGTGGGCGTCAAATTCGGGAGACGGAAGTACTAAATTTTTGATAAGCTTCTTTTTAATTACCACGCTCGTTTTTTTATTTTTCTAACGCCTCTAAGCGCCCAAAAGCTCCTCCAAGCTTTTTCTATTGTTGAATCGGTTATATTGTCACCCATACTTAGTACATAACTCTCATTTGCCTATTAGTCTTCAAACCTTGACTTTATGTGTACAAGGAAATACAAAAATCCTTTAATGTGATAAGAATAATTTATAGAGTACCAGTTGTCTGCGTCACTGTACATCCTTTTTGTCCTTTGCGGCTTTATCTTTGCTTGTTGCCACAAAGTATTTTTTATTTATACGTAGTGTTTAAGCAAAAACAATACTTCAAAATATATTCAAGAACTTAGATCACCAATTTTGTGCCCAGAGGTTTCTCTGTTATATCTGATGTTTAATCACATTCTTTTTTTATAAAGTTTGTGTTGGTGTTGAAGGATCGGTGATTCGTCTCTCAAATTAAATCGTTTATTTGCTAGAAAAGTGGTACAATTATTTACATAAATTACAAAAATCCACATAATCCGCCACATTTAAATAGGCATGCAAATGACATCTTAATTTTATAACGTCATGTATAATACATACTAGGCAATAAAAGGCAAGTTAAGTTAGGTATTTAAAATCTCCTTGGGTAGAATGCCTAGCGAACCCCGAGGGCCCATCTTAAGGGCGTGTGATGGGTTGAGGTGTTTTTAGTGGGTGGGGTCTCGCTACCCCTCTGAATAGCAGAGGGATTTGAGTCTAGATCCAGCCCCACAGTCCCCGCGTCAAGTTCGACATTGATGCGGGCTGCATTAGTGCATTTCCACCTCATTAAAAAAAAGGTATTTAAAATCTGTGTCAAACTTGTAATCAAGATATTCGCTTACGCTATAAAAGCATTTTATTTTTTTAAATTTAATCACCTGCAAATACTGGAACCGATTTCCCCTAGGAACCTATTTCCCCTTACTGCAAAAGCAAATGGACCGGTCTGTGAATGATACTTGCCGAGTCAAGTATCTTCACAAACTAACAATGACAGTGGAGAGGTGGATGCAACTGTCTCGTCTCATATCGGGCAGCGTATAAGGCGCTGGTGTTAGCGTATAGCTTCCTCCATTCTTCCGGTTTTCAGTTAACGCCTGTGTAATATAAAAATCAGTACAGGACTTGACTTGGTCGGGACGGTGAGTTGAAGATCGAACTCTGGAACCCGTACCTTCCACTCTACCGATCACTACAAGCTTGCGTGCGTGCTGCGTGCTATATGCCCAAACAAGTTTAGGAAATATAACCTTCGGATCCTGAAGAAAGACAGAGTGTCTCTTGTATTTCATCAAGGTCTTCATGGGTTGGATTCTTCATTTCTGACCGTAATCCATATACTATGATATATCTCGAACCAATTCGACTTAGCGTTCTTGAGCGATATAGTTATATAATATGATATTTCATGTAAATAAAAGTATAATATCTTTGAAAAACAAGAGTATTTAAACTGGAATTGCGAAATGGAAACGTGATGTTTTAGTACAGAATAGGCTTAGCTTAGAATATTATAAAACATTGTCCAACAAAGGACTAAATCTTGTCAATATATTGAAGATTCCTCTCAGTCTTTTGTTTCAGTTTTCAAAATATGGGAATATGTTTTGTTACAAAATAATTTCCTGATCTTAGTTCCCACAAAGATTATCCGATTTGGTACAAAATAGATCGCACATATTTTTTTATAGAACAAGGGCAAACGGATAAGAGGCATCTGATGTAAATACGGGCAGTATTACTTATTTGGACACTCAATCTCAGAGGTTTCGCAAGTTCGTTGCCGGCCTTTTAAGAATTAGTACGCTCTTTTCTGAAGGACCCTAAGTTGAATTGGTTCGGAAATACTTCAGTGGGCAGCTGGTATCGCATAGTTATAGTGCGCGTAATATAAACTGCCTTAAGAAGCCCTAAGTTTACAAGTCAAAGTAAACTTTGCTTCGGGCGGTCAAACAAAGCACCTGTAGTTATTAACTAGGACATGTGTGGTCCAATAAAATATTATCGAATCGCGTGTTGCCAGATCAAAATGAATGCCCGCGTTAACCTTTACAATATTTCGCATGGCAACAATTTAACTCGCACCTGGTTTCATATATTTAATCAGATTGCCTAGTGCTATAAATACGCGTATGTACAAACTACACAAAGACAATATAAAACACACTCTTTGTGTACAATATTTATAATATTATATATAAAATTGGCGTTTCGTATGGGAGGAACAAAAAGTAGTTTTTTTTTCTTATAGAATGTATTTTAATATGTACCATTGCTATGCACTTTTGCGATCTCATAGGTAATTTATTCCTTTAACAAAAGAATACATTGGGACAAGAATCAATAAAATCTTTAAAGGGATTTTGACTGCGCCATCAGCGTTGAATTTTATACCTTAGTTGCAAGAAGTTATACAAATTTCGAAAAACAAATGCACGAGTAAATAGCTGTAAAAGTTGACTTTGGAATTCCTAATCAAAGAGCAGATTTGACGACGACAAAACGCCAATTTCTTATGTAAGAGAAGATTTTCTCTTTCTCAAGAGTGCAGGTGAGCCTCCTGCACTCTTCTTCTTTCGCTCGCAATAATAATAGCCTTTTATTGCAGATACTTTTACACATAAACACTCTGTATGTATATCTCATTATTTTTAGATGTGCCTTTGCCAAAGGCCTCCTACAAATCCTGCTTCATCCCTGCACTGTACCACTCTCTGCTATGTAAATCTCGGGAAATGTTAACCACTAAATTTTGGCCTATTATTGATGACATGGATATCACTGAAATGTGGTTTCAACAGGACGGTGCCACATGTCACACAGCCAATGAAACGATCAATTTATTGCAAACCAAATTTCCCGAGCGCATAATTTCGCGAAATTCAGCTGTTAAGTGGCCAGCCAGATCGTGTGATTTAACACCACTGGATTATTTTTTGTGGGGCTATGTTAAAGACAGAGTCTATACGGAGCCAATCGAATCGATTGCAGCCTTAAAACTCAAAATCCGTGATGTCATTAACGAAATAAACCCTCCATTTTGCCAAAAAGTGATTAAAAATTTTGATGAAAGAATCAACATCTGTCAGCGTGGTCGTGGTGGACATTTGCCAGATATCATTTTTCATTCATAATTGCCAAACTTTTCTCTTTGTAATACAATAAAAATTTTATTCATTTTCCTCTAAATTCTTTGTTTTATTTTGTTTTAGAAAACAAAGTTCTTGTTGATATACCCTACTTGCTGTTTCCTTAGTTTGGTCTATCCACTTTCTATATTGTCTTTGTCTTTTTCGTCTATTAGAAATAATTACTTGTATCGAATTCCTTGGTTCTTTTTTTAAATGTTGCCCAGAAACCTCTACAATTTGTCATAGAATCTAAAAATACCTTACCTACCTACAGTAGATAGGTTTTAAGCACCTGCAAATACCTATATGGCCTTTGCAGCTGTATGGTAAATAGAATTCCTTGCTTTTTAACCTGTAAACGTAATTTTACAACGAAGCGTGAACATTTATCGAAAAACAATGTTTATTTAAAATATAATTGGCAATTGTTTAATGTATTTATTCTGAAGTTCCTGGAAAGTGTCTTCTATACTGGCCGTTGTAAAAACAAATATTTTAAATTTGTTTGTATACAGGAACACTTGTTTTAAAATAGCGAGAAAATTTCTTTATATTATAGTAAATCCTATTTGTTTTGTGAAGAGAGCAGCGATAGCCCGTAATGTACTCCACGCCTGTAATATTCAGGTTTAAAATTAACACTGACAATGTACGTATGTACGTATACGTTTACATACGGGAATTATATTTTACCATATCGTCTGTATAGATTTAGATAAGTCCCAGTCCTTTTGTATATATAACAATTAAACGGACTCATCTGATGTTAAGTGATACCGACCTCAAACACTTACGAGTCTTTCGAGTCTCAGGCGATTGATATACGTTAATGTCTGTGAATCTGTGTTAAATGACGCCCCTTGATACTTTATTTCTTCTTTTATGGTCAAAGGGTTAATTTTCTTTAACAAAATCGCAGAGGCTTTTCTATCTCTTCTAATAAATTTAAGAAATGTAAAAAGAAAATTAAGGAATAAATTATCCCTTTATCTTTTATTCCAAAATAAACATATTTTTATTTTATTTTTAGCGTATGGGCGAACAAGGAAAAGGATTCATCACTAATAAACAGATCCTATAACAGTATATTTTGCAAGAACATACATATTGCGTGGTTTTTATAGATGTACCTATCCACGAAGGTTGGAGTAATGGGTTCACAAGCCTTTAAAAAATTAAAACGATCATTTAAACATATGACAAAACTAAAAAATAACAGCGTTTGTTCACCCTCTTCATAAATGAAATAGTGAACATATTTTTACAATTTGCAAGCCGTTTGCGGTGTAAGCAGGTGCCATGCCAGACGTCATCCATATGCTCTGTAATCTGTGGATTGCGATTATCATCTTTAATCTATAGTTATATCTTTAATTTATTGATTTCTAGCTTTATTTCAGTGTACCAATATTTTTTGTTGGCTGCGTTTGTAATGGTGTTAAAATTATTATATTTGGTTGGTAACTTAATAATAAAATCATTTTTGGTTTATCAGTGGACGCAGTTTCAAAAATTCCATATTTTTTTATAGTACACGGGTAGTCTCACCTGATGTTAAGTGATAACGCCGCCCGTGGACACTCTCAATGCCAGTGGGCTCGCGAGTATGTTGCCGGCCTTTTAAGAAGTGGTATGCTCTTTTCTTGAAGGACCCTAAGTCGAATTGGTTCGGAAATACTTATTTGTTTATCATCCTAAAGATTGTTTACTTCGAAAAATTAAAAAAAAGCCAGAATCAAAGAAATCTCGCATATATTTTTCAACTACAGTAGTCGAGAATGGTCAAAGCTAAGGCACGCGACTGACGTGTGTATCAACCACCTGTTGAACCCTCATTATTACAGGTTGATATTTTTATTTCATTTTTCTATTGTCACCTGGCGCCATACTCTGGAATGAGTTGATTGAAGATTTACGTGCTATTTCTAAATAACTTTTACCTGCATTTTAATTGTATATTATCAATATATATACTTATCGATATACGTCTGTAAGAGGTCACGATACTTAAAAATGTATTTGTATACATAAAATATTTAAAAATCATTTTTATTTGTGGATCAGTTAATGACAGGAAAATTAAATCAGATTAATAGGAATATATATCTTAGAATTGAAATTAGAATTATTTTATTTATTATAATAAAATATTTGTGCTTAACCACAGATTCATTAGAGGTACCTCGAGGCTATCCTGAAGAAATGGTACTGTTACACGTTTAATAACAAAGCCTAATTAGGGACATTGGTGGACAAAAAATAATTTATTGTTATATACAACAATCTAGTATATATTTATTGAAGTTTATATACTATATTAACAGTTACATAATCTATCTTTTCTTACTGGACTGGATTTTCTTAGTATGCATAACATTCTCTCGATGCTGCAGGAAAACATCGTAAAGAAACCGGCTTGTCTTGGACCCAAAAAGTCGAAGGCTTATGTCAGGCACAGAAGACTCATTTACTTGCCAATTAGATTAACATATGATTATGAAAGAGATTCTGAAATCTGAGGCCCAGAACTAACAAGGTTGTAGCGCCACCGATTTATTTATTTTCAATACTCAGATATTATTATAAGCTGACCCTTCGTTTACTTATAGTACATCATACAAAATGCTATACCTATATGCCGGTCTATAACGATGTTTTCCTTCATCATGTTTTATGGAATACCAGTTAAAATCGTACTGACGCTACTTCCCTAATTTTATATAACATACCGTTTATCATTAACGAAAGACACAAATTAATAATAATAATAAAATAAATTATGGAAAAAATTAATATGGTACATTTTAAGTGTGTGTGTGTTGTGGTTGTAACTGGCCATGGCTGTATGCACGTCTGTTCCACAGCGCTGGTCATTCTGCCAGAGTCAAAAAACTTAAGATTTTCGCCTCAAACGCAAAAAAAATATTGTAATAATATTAACAAAACAAAACAAAACAAAATTTATTTATTCATGTAGGTAACAATGTACACTTATGAACGTCAAAAAATTTAAAAATTGTGAATTTACATTTACTTTTACTGCCAGTTCTCAAATCAAGGGCGTAGAACGGAAGAGAAGAACTGGCAATAAACTCTCCGCCACTCTTTTTAATCGCCAAGTTTTTTTTTTTTTTTACACAATGCTTGTAAGGAGCTGCGACCACTACACCATGTTCCATATGACATATTGAGTAATAAAGAATAAAAAAAACAAATTAAAAACAAAGATTTGTCCTCTATCAGCAGGAGGCATGGTGAAATAGGAGCACGCACTTACACACTCGTGAGAACAACACGCAAATACGTAGTATAAACAACTAATATCACCGCATACACGAATTCAAGTACGACCAGTCACCACAAGTAGCACCCGTTCACGAGTATGACGCATGGCCAGCCATCATCCATTAGTAGTAAATTAGCAGTGTAAGCAAAGATGCCTTGGAAGATCTGTGTGTAAAAGAATATAGTAAATAAAAAAAAACGACTATAAGAAATATATAAATAAATATTCGGGCGGATTAAAAATTTCGTGCTTCGCCCGAATTTGCAAGTCGAATCAACTCGTCATATTTTTTAATACCAATTATGACTAACGATTAAAAAAGCGAAATCACCTAGCCGTGTACTGTCAAGTTCGATTTATGGTCTCAATTATTATTTAATTGCGCAAGAACCCTCTATACAAGACACCTTGCGCTTGCAATTTTCCCTTCGTACCCACTAGCTATAGGACATTACACTCTTTACTTGACGGTTAGGACTTCTTAGTACAAGCTAAATACTTATTGGTTGTCAAAAATGCAACGAAAGTTTAATGACTTGTCAAAACCGTATACAGCTATCCGTATATGAGTTTGACGTAGTTTCTCTGCATCTTCTACATAATTTATCATGGAGTGTGTTCAGAGGAGTTGTTGGGAATTATACCTGCAGTTGAATTTCATCATCGGACGTCGAGGCAGAATACGAAATTCCACCCGTATCACCTCGACGTCCGTCGCGCCGTTCCAAAACTGAGTGATTTTTTCACCACCACTTTGTGGAACTAGCTGCCCACTAAAATACTTCCGTACCAATTCGACTTAGGGTCCTTCAAGTAAAACGCTTACCAATACTTGAAAGGCCGGCAAGGGATTCATATATCGGCTATCTGGTATTGAGTGTCCATGGGCGGCGGTATCACTTAACATCAAATGCGCTTCGTGTTGGTTTGCCTCTGTACTATAAAAAAACAAAATTGTTTATTTTATACTGAATTTTATGTGTCAAAATCTTAGTTTCTTGTAACATTCTTCATTTGGTTATAGTAAATACTAAAAAATGCTCTTTCGTTAAGCAGTCTCTCTCTAGCATTCATTCACATAATCTTATATATTCATACTAGTGACCCGCCCCAGCTTCGCACGGGTGCAATGCTGATGAAAAGCAGGTTTTTTTTTTGTATTGTTATTTCCGTCGCTGGAAAGCTCCGATAATATACGCGTTCGATCGCTGCTAAATAAGCTGTAATGGGCTGTATAGATCTATATTAAATGAACAATGTATTCAAGGTATTTAATTGGTTAAGGATTAATGCTGTATTGGTTAAAATCGCTTCGAAAATTAGCCATTATTTGTCGTAAAAAGTAAATGACAAAAAAAAAGTTATTTTGGGTTATCCATAAGAGATAGACATATACCATCACGGACTTTTCTGTAGACCTTTTCAATGTGTACAATATCGAGTACATTATTTTGATAAAACTCGTAGGGTTCAGCCTGCGTTTGCAATGTAAGCGGAAAAAATGTAATTATTTACGACATCACATTAGAAACCTCAAAAATAACAGTACTTTTCCACTATTTAATGGATGTTATTATACATATAAACCTTCCTCTTGAATCACTCTATCTATTAAAAAAAACCGCATCAAAATCCATTGCGTAGTTTCAAAGATTTAAGCATACAAAGGGACATAGGGACAGAGAAAGCGACTTTGTTTTATACTATGTAGTGATAAACAAATCTAGTTCTAACAAAAATACCAATTCGTCTCTATCTTACAGCATGTGTTTTTGCTGTAATGAAAAGAGACGGTTAAAGTTTATAGATATTTCTTAAAACATTTAAATTTTATTCTTATTGAAGCGGTTTGGGAGGCTCTGCGGGCCTCAAATTATGAGCAATTCAAGATAATAGAGATCTTATCAGACCTATTTATCGACCTCTTACGATGAGTACTAAAAAAACAATGACTTCACTATGATTAGCTTTTCGTCGCGTCATATGTTGTTAAAACAAAAAATAATAATTTCCTTAAAACCGACTCCAAAATTAACCATAAGGTATTTATTAAAAATGTATTTAAAAAAAGAGTTGCTACTACATGTTAGGTCCTTCGATAGAAGAGAGCCAATTTGTAAAATCTCGGCAACGCACTCGCGAGCCCTCATTGAGAGTGTCCATGTGCGACACTATCACTTAACATCAGGTGAACAGGTTCTATAAAAAAATCCTAAGATTTAAAAAAAAATATGTATTTTTAAAAACTATTTAAGTACTAAACTATATCGCAGCACATAACTCAAGAAACTCTTTGTGGTAAAGAAGTCGCATAGGTCAGACAAGCAACCGCGAATATACACTGTTAACGTATAACATGACGACACGACACGTGAAACCAAGTAGGTACAAAAGATAGTATTAATACAAACAACAATTCAATAATCTACAAATGAAACCATTTTAATCGAGAATTTAATTATCGATCCCTTATTATACTCTTAGCAAAGAACCACAAAATATGTCAAAACTGTGTGCAATGTCATTATGGTAGCGACTTACATCCGAACCCAATAATTAATCCACAATCTCAGATTGAAAACAATCTGAGATCAGACCGTGACAGTCGATCGATTTCCTATCTGCATCCTAATAACCAAACCCTACCATGGCAATAACTTTTGGCGACGAATAGAATGCAATCAACGGATTCGGACGGACTGTTTACACTCATATTTGACAATCAATATAATCCTAATTAAACAAATTAAACCGTTAAAATAATATTAAAATATACTTAATAAAAATATCTTTTTAATTATTTTAAAAACTGGTGTAAGTTAGAATCTTAAGATAGGATATTGGCACAGTTGAACTGTCATTTTCATTTTCATACAAAGGTCTATCCACAAACACCGATCCAACCGATATGGATAGCTTGTTTCGACAGATGGCTGTTACAATCTGTCGATTGGTTATTGGCACACTATTATACTGCATACATGTTTATCATACCTGTATATTTCTCAAATTAATAAGGATTAGTTCAAAAATACATTTATAACATTTATATTGAAAACTAATTATTCTCAAATTGCCCAATTAATCAGTTCGATTATACAAAAGTTATAAATATTACGGACACAAAATTTCAAGGCGCAGTCATTTTTATTTTTTTCTTCTCGGATAGATTCATCACAGAAGGCGGCGGTCTGACACGACAAAAACTGTTTGAAAAACACTTTTTTAAAATGTAAAGTGTCTGGAGTTCTTTTAAATGCATGCGGTTTAAGTTAGAGGCGACTTGGTTGGATGGTATTTCATAATTAAAAGTCAATGTCAAATCATTTATTTCATTTAGGCCTATTATATATTAGAAAAGGCACTTTTGAAAGTCAAAATTACAAGTTAAAAATATGAAAAAGAATTTAGTTGCCCCTTCCAAAAGGTTTTCATGTGGAGAAGAATGCGCAATGAACTCCATATTATACATACATACATATAATAGTTTTAATAATATGTTGTATACATTGATTTAATAATTATATGGAAATACCTAGAACAATAAAAACTACACGAATACAGGCTATTTATTTGAATCATTTTAGCTTTTTAGCAAAACCATTTTTAAATATTTTTAACTTCTAATTATGACTATCAAAAGTGCCTTTTTAATAGGCCTAAATGAAATAAATGATTACTATATTAAGTCCATGTATCAGTTTTAGTATGTTTAACATTCTTACACGACCTCTGATGAAGTGAAGGGCTCCTCCATATTCTTCCACTTGTCTCTCATCCTTGGCAACATTTTCCAACCATTCCCCGCTTTTAAGTTGACTGAAATGATTTACTTATATACAAATATTGAACCAGAGTACTTCTATTGGTTTATGACACGAATAAAAACTAAAAAGTATTCACAAACTGTCTACTAAAAGGAAGATGTTTCAAAGAATTCCCTTTTTAGTTTAACTCTGAGTTGGGCGTAGATTGCCACAATCTTTTAAGACCCATATGAACGAACTAAGCCTATAAATTGTACCAAACCTCCAAAGTACGGGCACCTCAATTTCGGGTGTACGTTTGTTCGCCACCGAGCACTATCCAAATTGAATGACATTCCATTTGCATAACCATTAAGAATTGTTTGTTTACGTCTTGACCTAAGGGCACTGGGCTTTCGGTACATTGAATATTGATTTTTAAGAGGTATTTACGGATTAAAATTCCACGTTATTTTACAAACAGAATCTCATTTACATAACTTAAAGTTTCACGTACAATGTTTATACAATAATATAGTTGATTAAAAAAGCATTTTATGAGGGATTATCCAAAGGTGAGATTTTGAAACGAAGCCTTAGGTCCATGTTATATTTAATAATTAAAACAGCCTAACGCTAACCAACATAAACTTTAAATTAAACACTACTTTTACATGCATTTGCCGCGCTCCTAAACAAGACTGCTATGGTTACATTAATACACAGCGGTTTTCTAATTACTGTGATATTTAATATTGTTTGTATTTTGTAAATAAATAATAAAAAAATGTATGTTCAGATTTATGCATTTGTTTCATGATTAATTGTCAATCTAATAGGCATGTAGTATCCGCCTCCTGTGACACACGCCGTCTACTTTTGTGTCTAAGGAAAGCCGGTTACCTCACGATGTTTTCCTTCACCGTACGCGCAGCGCAAATAACTAAAGTGCCCAGCCGGGAATCGAACCTAGGAGCTCCGTGGTGAGAGTCACACTCTAAAGCCACCAGCCAACTGCTCTGCAAAATTACAATGTGTAACATTCGGAAGCCGTGAATTTCTTTGTTGCTTTAGCTGTAGCTGTTTTGGTGTAGCTGAAAGTAATTGGCTGAGATGATAAAGCTCTTCGGATGGATAGCATCATAAGGCTATTTCGTCCATACGGCCATACGGCCGAAATAGCCTTATACGTAAAAATTCGTGTTGAGCGCTGTGAAAAACGTCAAACATACTGAAAAATTTCCGTTATATTAGTTAAAAGAACTACTTTTGATATTGCAATTTTTAACTCTTCAAATAGACGTAACGAATTTTTACAAGGACAATGTTAACGAATACGATTATTTAAACTTGGCTAGGCCGCAATAAGACAGATTACAATAGAGATGTGGGGTCTCTCTGCATATTCTACCGCAATTACCACGAAACGTGTTCAGAGGAGTGGTTCGGATTAATACCTGCAGCTGAGTTTCACCATCGGACGTCGCTGCAAAATACGAAATTCCACCCGTAACACCTTCACGTCTGTCCTTCTTTAACTAATCGTTTTTAACTACCAGCAGTCCACTGAAGTATTTCCGAACCAATGCTAAGGTCTTTTAAGAAAAGATACCAATTGTTAAGCTGTCGGAAACTCACTCGCGAGTCCTGTCAAAATTTGAGTGCCTATACGCGACAGTAAGGTAAGGTAAGGTAAGGTAGGTGGGCTCAGTTTCCTCTGAACTAGACTCGAAATTAATCCGTTTTGGGTAAAGCCCTGGCTAATTAAGCCAGCCCAGCTCCTTCCAGAAGCACAGAAGTCTCCTGGGCACTTCACGGGCTTCTCGGAGCGACCTCACTGTTCCGAGGATTTTCGTACGTTGTTTAGCCACAGCCTCGCAATCCAGGACTACGTGAGTAACTGATTCCTCTGCGCTGAAACAGCCTCTGCACATGGGGCTGTCTGTCGCGCCTAGGACAAATAGATGTTTATTAAGGAGACAATGGCCCGTAATTGTCCCTATCATTGTTTTGAGATCGGTTCTGTTTAAGTTTAGAAGTCGCTTAGTCAGTTGTGGGTTCACTGCTGGCAGAGCCATTTTGGACTGCCTGCAGTCTGCACTATGCGACCATCGTTGATTTTGGATTTCGACGGATTTCCGGAAAATCCACGTTCGAACTAGCGAGAAGGGCAAGGGAAGGAGCGGAAACGGGCCATCAGGCGTCATTCCGGAGCCTCTTCTCGCAAGTTCGTCGGCAGCATCATTGCCGAGAGAGCCACTGTATCCTTTTATCCACTGCAAGGTAACCCTATTGGTTAGTGTTAAAGCCTCCAGTGCTTCATGCGACAGTATCACTTAACATCCTGCCCGAAGCAATAATTAAAAAACAAAATTTAAATACTCACATATGTTCCCGTGCGAGTGAGCAGATGAAAAATTACCCAATAACATGCCACCATAAATCAGATATAATTCCGAAATTAAAATGTATCCTAACAAATCGATAACTACGAAGGGATTAACAATAGTTGATAGTTATTAATTTAGATATGGAGTGTTAATATAAGCCATTTACAAAACCAGATTAAGGCGATGAGGTCACAGCCGAATGAAGACCTCTATTTAATCAAGTATAGCCGTTTGATAAATTAAACGAAACGCAGCACGGGCGCGTGCAATTGGAAATAATTAATCGATTTCATAACAATGCGTTTCATTAACCTTAACTTATTTTGAATTTGTTATACATTGAAAAGAAGAGGTAATAAATTTTTTTTAATGTAACACAAGGCAAACGAGTAGGAGGCACCTGATGTTAAGTGATACCGCCCATGGACACTCACATTGCCATAAAAACGGGAGTGCATTCTCGCGCTGTTAAGAATTGGTATGTCTTTTCTTCAAGGATCCCAAGAGCAGCTGTTTCCAAATAGGGGTGGTGCGCGGCAACAACTGCCTTAAAAAAATCAGTTCATCGTAGGCGCTATACTTGATCTCAAGTTTCGAAGTTTCAATAACTTTAGCAGCATTTTTTTTATTTTATAGAACAGGGGGCAAACAGGCAGGAGGCTCACCTGATGTTAAGTGATACCGCCGCCCATGGACACTCTCAATGCCAGAGGGCTCGCGAGTGCGTGCGTTTTTTTATATTGCCTGCTTTTTTTATAATAATAAATAGCATATAGCAATAGCAGGTATACGGCAACGATCTCGCATTTGGCGCGAATCGTGACTTGTGTAAGCTTTTTAATAACGATTGTTAGCCATCAGTGATAGCTGTTAATGGTACAATAAAAACTATACGTGAGAGAATTGGGTAGATAATTAATGTTGCCAGTTTTTCTACCTATGAATTGTACCACCGTATTCTTTAGATCTGGCCCCCAGTTCTCAGACTTCAAGATGATCTTTGGACAATTGATGATAAAAATGTAATCGCTCAAATTGAAGGCTAATTTCTTACAAAAGAGAAATCGTATTATAAAAATGTTCTATTAATTTATAATATATTTTCTGAAAGATCTATAAATATATATGTATCTATCTACTTGAACTTTTCAGCGCAGATATCACAAAGCTAAAGGTAACTTTAGAAATATTTAGACGTCTTTGTGTCATGTTAACTCTTAGTCATCCGTAAAAAAATATGATATTTTGGAATATAAGACACAGGTATCACGTATTACGTCATTAAATTTGAATGGGCTTCCCTACTCATCGGCAAAGAAGACAGAGGGTGTAGGCCGAGAGAAAAAGCCGGCGTAAAAATCTCTCGGTACTCTTTTACAGCAAATCATCAGACAACAGTTATGTTAAAACAATTATCGCAAATTAATTTGAAGTAGCCTGCCGAGCACAAGTCCCAAACCCTTTTAACAACTAGACAATCGTTACTTTATAGAAAGCTTATATAGATTATAGATACCTTCGGTCATAGACAATAATATAGACTAGTACGTTTAAGTTTTGACCATTCACTTCAATTTGTAACAAAATTTATTTATTAATTGTGGTATCTATTTTCGTTACGTTTAGAAATTAAAATTGTTGTAGACTTGTAATTTTTAATTTAATTATCATTTGTAATTCAGAAGGTTATCATGACGTATTACTTCCGCATGACTCTAGTCTTGTCTATGACCTCGTACGCGGTCGTAAAGCTATTATTCGCAAGTTAACATTGGGACAGATGTCTGACCGCCCTTGACTTCAAAACACAAGTTACCTTATCTGTATTTTTTATTAAAAAACGAGGAAGAATAAATAGTACGTATGAAGTATGAGGTACAGCAAGAGAGAGTGATTTAATCGTTTTGCGAATGCCAAATTCGCGGAAATAAATAGGTTGATACGAACATTCAAGCTTATAATATGTCAAATAGTCGTTTGTCAAGTTTGACAGTCTGTTGCTGACTACGCTTTACACATACCGATCGTTGCAAACAACCCTAATAATTTACTTTGCAAACTATGTTATAAACTGTCATACAAGAAAATCATTGTAAATCGACCGTGATTTGGTGAAATGCTCCATTAATGAAAAATAAAATATAATAACTCGGTTAGAATTGTATAATCGTATTACTGGCGTATATTAATGTGATGTAGCGTTTTGACAACCGTTTAAAAATAGAACGCCCCGACTCATTAAGCCCTCATGAAGCAGAAATGGCTTCTGGCACTTCAGACAAAGTTTTCACATAGGTACATATATCCAAATAAGACCTGCCTTAGAAACTCAAATGATTTATGGTTACCATATATTATACATTCTATACATAAAAGTATCTTGTTGTCAAAGGAATGAGGAAGTATATTAGTGAAGACTTTATTGATACACATACTATAAGTCTGGAAGAGATCGCTTGAAAGCGATATGGCCGCCACTTGCCCTCCTTTTCATTTAATTATGTAAATTGTATTATATTTCTGCAACGAAGTGTTAGTAAATAAATTAATTTTTCCTTGCTCAAACTGACACTGATAAGGTAAGAATATACGACAGCTATTTGAAACCTACTTCTTCTAAACCATTGCAAAGCTCTAAAAGTTAAATTAGGAAGTAAAGTATATGCGTAACTAGAAGCAAATGTTTTTTATATTAAAATTTTATTTGGTAATCTGAGAGCTATAGATTAAAAATAGTACAAATAATATTGATTCCGTCTGAAGCACCCGCTCAAGTATAAAAAGAAGAAATGGAGCCAAACGATCGAGTCCGCGTCCCATCGCCACACCGTTCTATATTTGAATTTGACAAGTCAATCCAATTTTGTCTCTGGTCTTTTTTAACCGCCATGTTTGTATTCTTGCATTATGTAACGGAAATATTTTAAGCATATCTGTATAAGCTTTTAGTTTATTAACAGATTTACGGGCTCTGTCAGAGATAATTAGTCTTTGATATCCTACAAATCATATAAAACCAATAAGCCCGTTACGTAAAGTTGACAGAGGACTTCATTATGTATGTTTGAAGTATTTTCCAAAATTGTACCTATTATTAACGCGCACGATTTCTGGGCGCGTTCTGGCAGCTTTCTGTTTGATCAGTAACAATCGTTATTTTAAAACCGAGGCTAGAAGCGGTATATAAGTTGCATTTTGGATTTTGTATGGATAAAATGTTGACTTTTTCCAAACAATATTTTGAAAAATAATTCCTTAGATTCATATTTCAAATGAATATAAAAATTAAAAGCGATAAACGGGCATAACATGAATGGCTTGAAGAATTTACGACACGTACTAAATACAATTTATAAAGCGTAACAGAGATCCGTGAACGAAAAAATTTAATGCGTCTGAGCTGTATATATGAATGAAATGATTAAATACAATTGTGTCTTATTTTTTTGTCTCTGAAGACATTGAGCATTTGAGTTTTAACGCACATTACTTGGATTGCATGCAATCTAAGTAATGTGGCTCAAGCCAGCGTGCGACTCTCATCCACGAAATCGTAGGTTCTATCCCCGCCTGTGCACCAATAGAATTTCTATGTGTGCATTTAACATTCGCTCAAACGGTGAATGGAAAACATCGTGAGGCAACTGGCTTACCGGCTGATCAGCTACTTGCCTATTAGATTAACAAATCATCATGAAACGCTCTATAAATATTGTTATGAAGATATTTATGTTATACACCCGAGAATAGCGCACCTTGATTTTTATTAATAATATATGTAAGATAAACATCACTGTTCTAATTAACGAGAAGCAATATTTTACAACATTTATGATAATAGATTACGTAGATAAAAATAATATAGTACAGTTTAGGCGAGATAACCTAGGGTTCAACTAACTTAGAATTATCTAATTAAAGTCATTTGTAAGCGCAATACAAGGTTATATGTTATATCGCTTTGTAAAAACATTATTATTTCAGACAAAGTTTTTATTTGTTTCTTTATTGCTGACGTGCATATCTTAGTGGAGATGTAAAACGATTTTTATGTTATTACAAGCTCGCGATCGTCGACATGGTATGATTTAACTTAGGTTACCTTTTAAACATCATACCAACATATGAAACATTTTGCTGTGCTAACCCCTAAACACGCTTTTCCCAAATTAAAACTGCTTTATAGCGTTTTACCTGCAGTTTTCTTCCTCATAGAAATCTTCCTCAGAGTACTTCTTGTATTTACTTAAAGGGGTTCCCAAATCTTACACATAATGGATTGTTGTTAAATTAATAAACACGTTTTTATTTATTATACATTTAAATAATGTTTACATGACTTGATATGGCGACATTTTGTAAACGACATCATTCATTATCTTAATATATATTATTTTAAACATATTATATCCTATATTCTCTCAGAACATAGTTGCGTTTTATAACATTCGAATTCTTACTAACTCATGAATTCTAATATTACTAGCAACGGATCATTACAATATTCTAATAATTTATCATAAATTGAATTTCCTTGGAAAATATAGGTATTATGTACAGTCAAGGAAACGGGCTAATTATGTGTGGCGCCTAGTAAATGACGCAGGCCTGCCATTGCTGTCTTAAGGCTCTTATGTTCGTGTCTTGATTAGTTTTAGGCAAATATATGCGTTTGTCTATTACCTCTTAGCTTGAATCGGCCATTTACCCATGTAAAGATGTCATAACATGTTTAGGCAACATCTGGAAGGAAAGAGGAATTGGTATCAAAACCAAAATAAGACTGATGCAGGCTCTAGTGTTTTATCTTCCTGCATTGAGGAGAAACGTGAACTATCTTGGCTCAAGAAAGGAAAAAGATTGTTGCCATTGAGATGTCTCTTTCTCAATCTTTCTCACTATAGCTTTCTCCCACCTCTCCCTCCATGGCCCTGTGTGTGATGCGACGTTCGCCCTGTCTCACTCTCTCTCAATTGGTCTCAATCGCTCTCTCCCTTTTCTTCGACAAAAACGCTGCACATCTTCGTGACGCTAATATTATTATTGCATTTCGTCTGTAAAAAAAAATACCCTCATACGCCTAAAGAAGTTTCACTTCAAAAAGTTTATTAGGCGTTTTTGTCACATTATTATAACGGACCCAAATGATTAATACGTTTCTAATAAATATTTACTGTATTGTATTGTTTCCAGTGATGGAGATTACAATCAAAATAATAAATAATACTTGTCATTGTAATAATATGCCTGCTCGTGACTAGATTTACACTTACGTGCACCAGGGCCGTATTAAGTGATAATTACAAATAAAACTATACATTTGGTAAAATTTTGTTGTAGACGACTTACCTGATTTGAATAATTAATTTAATTTGTTTATTTTGACGTTCATAAGTGTACATGTTTACCTATATGAATAAAGATATTTTTGAGTTTGAGTTTGAATGTTGTCATTCTTTTAAATATTGGTTTGCTTTTTTGTTGAATTTATTTGGTACTAACTAGCGATACATTCCCTACTGCGATATAGTATAAAAGAATTGTTTTATACATATATATATATATATATATATTTATATAAATACAATTATACTAAAGGTATAGCCTAAGATGGAATTCATAATAAATACAAAAAAAAATTACGAAAGTAAAAATCAATAAAAATTATTAAATACATTTAACTGAGTAAGGCCTTATATTGTCATATAATTGAAGCCATATCTATATATATATGTCTAACTTACCTTATAGATTATATACTAGCGAAATATTGTTTTAAAATGTTGGGAATGCTTTTAGAAATCTAATCATCGCACTTATATGGGCCATATTTCAATACAATTCTAAAAATACCTTTATTAATTTTAAATCTCATATTATGTTATGACCCAGGTTTTACTTATACTTTTTTCGATGGTTCCAGAAAGTACACGACGAGCGACTAGACGCCAGAGTTGATTCAATGCTGGAAGAAGGTTTGGTCCAGGAGCTTTTGAACTTTCACGAGTATCACAACAAACAAAGAATGAAAGAGGGACAGTATGTACATAATTATATAACATTAACGAAAATTCACTAAAATAATATAATAAATAAATATGAGTAGTGTTGGCCTAGTGGCTTCAACGTGCGACTCTCATACCTGAGGTCGTAGGTTCGATCCCCGGCTGTGCACCAGTGGACTTTCTTTCTATGTGCGCATTTAAGATTTGCTCGAACGGTGAAGGAAAACATCGTGAGGAAACCGACATGTCTTAGACCCAAAAAGTCAACGACATGTGTCAGGCACTGGAGGCTGATCACCTACTTGCCTATTAGATTTCAAAATGATCATGAAACAGATTCAGAAATCTGAGGCCAAGACCTAGAGAGGTTGTAGCGCCACTGATTTTTTTTAATAAAAGAAATAATCGGATATATTATTTTTAAAGGTTCAAAGTTTTATTTAACACGTTTTTATTACTATCAATTGAATTTGTTAAGTATTGGTAAATTCGGTTTTAGGCGGTCGGCTTATGTCAAAATATCGAATGTCTAATAGCCCTTAAAAGGTAAACAAAGATGGCGACCGGGCAATGTCCTCAGAAGTGTATCTGCGGTTTCATCCACGGTCGTATGTCATACGTCTATTTTTATAGAGAATCGTTTTGGTACTTTTTACAATCTATAATAATATATAGCTTTTAGTTTGTTTTGTTTAATATATATGTAACACATTTCGTTATGAACCCTAAAATCCGATGAATCTATTGTAAAACAAAGAAATTTACTATTTGGAAGCCAGAGAATGCTAATTGCAGGTCGGCATTTTGATAAGATTAGACAATTATTTTTACTATTTATTTTGGACTAAGTAAAATAAATTAGAGCCAACAAGTCTGTAATCAGCTGATTAAAGACTTGTTTTGTTGTTAAAAAGTTTTATTTTCGACCAAGTCCCGAATCCAATATGGAAGTACGGTCTAATAAGAAGGGTTTCAGCTGCGAATGTGACGTTGAAATTATTCAAAGACTATAAAATTAGGTAATATAGTAAATTCTCTTTGATACGCCTACAATGGCGACATCCATAAAGACACAGAAAGCTTAGACGAAGAAATTAAGAGGCCTCCAATAGAGGTAACCTTTGTTGGACGCCGTCCTCCTAGATACGACGGGTTCAGTGCGAGGATTCTACAAATATTTTGAGTTAGTTTAGTAATTGTAAGTATTAGTGCTACTGAAGACTATACAGAATGCTAGATGACAGACGGGCAAAACTTTAAATTCAACAACAGTCATAAATATTTAATGTGATGATATATACGTCAAAATTAAAGTATCAAAATGAACAATTTACACAATCTTTACCCCTTTAGAAAATACTAGTAGTAACCGCAAAATCTTTCCCGTCACACGCGGCTGCACCCTCTTCTTAGGTAACATTCAATATTCATTTATAACAAAATGAACGCTATACAAAAATTTAGCATTTATCTATTGCCAATCGTTCTTATAACTTATTATATGTATATTTATATATAGGTGTTTTTATAAGTTTTATTAAGAACAAAATGTGTAACAGGCCATAGATATTACGTTTCGTTATTATTTTGCTCATAATAGACAAGTAGATTGTTCACCTTAACTTAGGAACCGAAATAGATATATGTATCTGTTTGTCGTTGAAAAGGAATCCAAAAGTTCGCTTTTATTTTTATTACTATGGGACCTGTCAAATCGATCGCAATGGCTAATTAATTTGTGATCTCTGTATGCAATAATAGCATATAAACCCGTGTATTGCAATATGATGAGGCACATAAAGTTTTATTTAATTGCGACTCACTGCTCTTATACATTTTCTTGAACATTAATCAGCTTTCAGCGTGATTCATTTCGATTTGGGGTCTAAGTCTTACCGATTTCCTTACGATGCTTCCATCACCATACCATACGTTCAAGGGTCCAATTGCGCACAGAGACTGAAAAATCGGTTATACATAACAATATAAACGCACGTTTTTGAGAATTGCACATTTTTTATTAGTAATCCTACAGAAAAAAAATTTATATAAAAACGAACAATTACACTAAAAATATAGCCAAATACATAACGTTGACTTAAGGAAAAAAAATATTTAATACATTTAAGTAAGTAATACCTAATTTGGCTGTAAAAGTGATATGGTATGGTATGTAAGTGAAGGTGTGTTTGGGGTATGCTCATGATGCAAATGATTTTGCGCTATGGATATTCATAATACTCATTTTTACCAAATTCCGCAATAACTAAAACAAGTCAAGGATTAGATATTGGTCATTGTATGTCCGGGCGATACAAAACTGAGTTTTTTGCATAGTGTTGATGTGAGGAACATAAAACAAATGCTAACGATGACCCGAATTTTATTGGATTTCATTGAAAATTTTACTGAAAAATGTTGAATGATTTGAAACGTTTATCTTTCATTTAAATTGAAAGGCATACGTTTCAAATCATTTTCAACAAGCCTGTGTAAATCAGCTAACTCCCAATCTATTTTGATTCATCACAAAAAGTAAAAACGAATACGTCTAGCGTCTTACAATGTTCAAAAAACTCAAAAGTCATTCATCAACGCAAAAAACGGGTCGTCGACGAAGCGAGTGTGAGACAAGATGTGTTTTTGCCGTTCATTCAAACTACATTTTACCGTAGTTATTCAGTATCAGTCACGTATACAAATAAAAGACCTTTCCTAAAAATTTAGTTTAAGCTTTTTAAGATTATAATTTATGTTACAAACTTAAGGGAAAGAAATGAAAGACATTATGTCTAAATACAAAATAATTTATGGTACTGAAACTCCAAATACATTTTACTGTAAGCGCGAATTCATTTAATAATTAAACCACTGAACTAATTATGATAGTCTCAATATATTTTCTGCCTCACATATGATTCGTTTAATAATTTAAAGGGTTTTCTTATCAAGTCATTACGATATTCAAAATTTTCATAAGATATACAATCCGGACGTGATTGGAATGCCATTCAATAACTCATAGTTTAGGTGAATAAATCATTAAATAATCAACATGACATTAATATCGATCAAAAATCGATATATTCCAATCTCAGAATGTCAAGTACAATATCAAAGTTCAATGAACTCTTATGTAATTTTAACTCGGTAATTGCGTATTAAAATCACGGTTGCGTAGTTTTATCTTGTCGGATTTTTTGTCGACTTAATATATTTAGGTGGGCCTCTGACTCGTTGAGTTTATAGTAGATGGTTTAAGAGTATAAATTTCAATAAAATTTTAAACAAATAATTAGCTTATCAATGCTGTCTCTTTTGCCATTTTTTCCTCTATGTCTCTTTGATTATTATTATAAAATAATGATGTATGGAGTGTGTGTTGAGATTTTTTAATATCAACTATTAAATAATTATTGTAACGATTTGAATACATTCGTCCCTCTTGTCAATAAACTGAAGGATATTTGATAATCCACCGCAAAATTTTATGTTTCAGCCCCCCAGACTACACGAAAGGCGTTTATCAAACATTAGGTTTTAAAGAATTTCATGATTACTTAATACTTCCGGAAGATGGCAAAAATAGTGACGAAGGAAGGAAACTCCTGCAGCATAGTATAGAAAATATGAAAATTGGTACTAGGAGATATGCTAGACGCCAGAATAAAATGGTTCGGGGTAGATTTTTAGAAATACCACGACGAGAGGTAATTGTTATACTTAAATACCGCCCTCAAGTAGCGAGTAGCTGGACTAATGTAATAGAATATACTTTCTTATACTACTTGTGATAGCTTTAAAATGCAACAATAGATGGCGTTGATTTATAAAATAATTTTTATTATTTTAACAATGTCCAAAATCACTTATAAAATCATAATTTATGACATATGATTGTTTAACTCTATTTTAATAGTTTCAAAATCTACTCTTTTTTCCCTTGTTTAATATGTTTCTCTACTTTATTCCAGGTCCCACCCATTTATGAACTGGACACAACTGACCTGACCAAATGGAATGAAAATGTAAAGAACAAAGCTATTCATATCATAGAAAGCTATTTAAATGAATCTGTCTGTAATATTGAACCATTGAAACCTCAACAGCATGATGAGAAAGTAAAAATTGATGGACATTCTTGTAATTATTGTGAGGTGTGTGAAAGATTAATTATTGGTGACAAGGAGTATTCCATACATTTAACTTCCAATAGACATAAGAAAGTACTCAAGAAAAAAATCCAAATAGCTGAAAAAAAATTAGATGAAAATTCTCAATAATAATAAATATAAATCAGTAAACATTGGTGTTTGTATGTAAGTTTTTTTAGGTGCAAAATAGAAGCTATAGTGTTTCTATTTTTAATGGTATGAAATATGGTGTAATAGGATTTTAGTTAATAAAGAAATACAATTAAAGTGAATTTTTTTTATTTACAAACAAAACTAAATAATTATTTCAATTCTACTCTACTAAAATCATTTCTTCATTTGAAGCCGGGATTTTTGGTTTCTTAGGTGCCCTGTAGTCATAATTTTCAAATTCTGGATATTTCTTAATTATTTCACTGTAAGCATCACAAATTCTTGAAAATTCCCCATTGGCAATTTGAAATGGACGAGTAACTGGGTCCACCTCAGCCATTTTGTACATTCTCCTAACCATTTCTTCTCTTGCTTCTTCAGGAAACAGTGTTTCAGCTCCACGTAAGGAATACTTTTGTCTCATGGAGAAAATGTGACGTACAACCTTTTCAACTAGTTTAAAAGGTTGATTCATTATTGGGTGTTTCAATGGTGTAAGAGTAACAACGCCAACATCAACATCCGGTTTGGGGAGAAAGGCATCTCCGGAAATATCAAATTTATAATTAACAGTACACCAACTTTGACACATGACTGATAATCTACATCTTTGCTTATCCAGTATCCGGGCAGCCATCCTTTCAGCAACTTCCTTTTGAAATGTCAATGTCATTCTAGCTCGACCAAGTTCCCATGGCCCTTCTTGTCTGGATATCATCTCCAGCCACCTAATCATCAAAATTGTTGATACACTGAATGGTAAATTACCAATTAAATGAACCGGTGGAGGAGGATCATTCCAGCCTGTTTTTATATCTTTTGGAATGAAATGTGCAATGTTTGTTTTAAGTATATCTCCTGTCACTATGTCTACATCTACATTATCTTTACAAGCATCAGCAAGAAGTTCTAACGAAGGCAGGAAACGTGGATCCTTCTCTATTAAAATAACTTTTCGAGGAGCCTGTTTAATGATTGATCTTGTAATACCACCTGGGCCAGGGCCCACTTCACACACTACGTGATTATTAATGTTTCCAGCGGCGCGAACTATTTTATCAATTAATCGTGGCTCCATAAGAAAATTTTGAGATAACTCCCGCAAGGCTCGTAATTTGTATAACCTAATGATGTCTTTAATACTTGGTAGCGGCGGAAGCCTTATTTGCGCGATTTGTTTCGCTGCTGCCATTATTGTTGAACTTTTGCTGGCTCCTCAAAATCATCCAAGAAAGTTTCTTGCTTAACAGCGAAGATAGAATACAAATAAATACCTAAAACTCCCGCTCCAATCGAAAAGCCCGTCATTCGGTTACGTCTTCCCAATTGTTGTAGTTTTTGAACTCTTTCGCGATTCTTCTGCTCTATAATCTTCATGTAGTCTAATTCAGCCTTTTTCAATACTGGGTTTTGTTCGCCAGTATCAACTTTTGTCTTATAATTAGAATCTCCCATTACGATTTATTACACTTAACCTATTTGGTTTCACAATCACTTAATAAATTTGGGAGTAAGAACTGTCAAGTCCCGTAACTAAATAACAAACAAGCAAAGTAGATAGAAAACCACAGACTACGCTTTACTCTATAAAATACTTTGGCAAACGACAAAACTGCATAACTTATTCTGTAATATTCAAAGAATTGCCAGC
This sequence comes from Pieris mannii, assembly GCA_028984075.1. Lineage (NCBI taxonomy): Eukaryota > Metazoa > Arthropoda > Insecta > Lepidoptera > Pieridae > Pieris > Pieris mannii. Next base: position 11,009,777 of record CM054779.1, on the reverse strand, counting down.
ACCAGGAATGAAAAAATATAGAATGTGCGTTTCGAGAAAATCTCATTTATGAAATTACTATCTTGTCATAATAATTTTAGGGATGTTAATAATGCTACGAATTATGTATCTTGGTAAACATATCTAAGGAATAACGAAAATATCGTGAATCCATAAAAACTAGAGATATGAACGAATGATTAAGCCATAAGCGTCTTTAAGATCATTTACGTCTAGTCAGCTCTTTAAACCTCTTATACATTTTTGAATGACTGCTAAAATTATCTTTTTTCAAACTTTATTTTTATAAATTTTTAAAATAACAATTGACTTATGAACCACCTCTTGGCACATTCGGAAATAGTATTGCAGAAAAAAACAGCTGTTTGTGACGTTTGCATGTCGGAAGAGCCATGCGCACATCTATCTCTTTCTAAACAAATTGTACCGTTCGCACATGTGTATTTCTTCATGGAACTGCAATACCAATAATTCTCGTCTCGCTTTGAGGAAGTTTGCTCGCGTGTTTCGTTACGTTCACAGAACTTTGTGTATAATTAATAAATAAAATGCCTTTTATATCAAAAGACTGGCGTTCGCCTGGTGAAGTGTGGGTGAAAACGCAAGAAGGCTGGGAGAAGAAAAAGGTTCTCGAATGCACAGCACAAAGGTAAATGCGTGTTGCAAAACAAACTATCCTTTGTTCGAATATTAGCGACGCAACTAAGAGCACGGAGCATTTCCTCGAGTATTACTTAACTAATTTAATTGTTGCTTTTAATGCTTGTGATGTGTAGAAAACCATTAAACCTACCAGCTTTTTTATATTGCAGATATGCCGCTATAACTAACTATAATAACTCAGATGATAAAGAACAAAAATGGTAAGTACACAATAATGTTTGGACATTTCCTGTAAACAGATATCAGCTGATGCTGATGTTATTGATTTCACAATTCGTTAGACCTACATAACAGCTGTGTGTACATCCTCATAAGATTATTTTTTTAATCTATCGCAGTTTTACTCGAAATTATTTTATCTGAGTACAATAACTGAATGAACGAATATGTTTACAATTACAATATTCACCACAACATTGTAATTGGAGTGTATTAGTAATTTTTTACTTACTTCTCTACCAATGTTGATAAATTTTGTGATTATTAATAATAATCTAGTGTAAACTATATTCTGATTCCACGTAGACATAGTCGCGGTAATTCATACCCATTAATTATTACAGAAAGAGAATCCGTTGATGCGCAAACTGCAAATTCTATAAATTTTACGTCTGCTTATATACATATTTATTATCCTTAATTTACAAGTTGCAAAATGGACTATGCAAAATGTCTTTGTAAATACTTATTACAAGACACTATTTTTTACAGACATTTACGAGAGAGAAAAATTTACGTCACAAAATTAAATTCTCTATACTTAGTAGTATTCATTTTATGGAACATCATTTAGTAAAAATAAAAGTACTCTATAAACTCGTTAATAGATTGCAGATGAAATTGCGATCTAGATGTAGGCTTGGTAAAGATGAATGTAGGTCAGGCTAGATGAACCAACCCAGATCGGTAGATTGTTAGGAAATCAATTTGTTACTAAACCACAGAGCCGAAGTTATTACACAGCGCTAAGAGAATTTTTATGCCGCTCTTCAATTTCATTTTGTTTTTTTAATATTATCATTTTCTTAAGTCTGGTAAAACTAAATCTATTATCCCGTGCCCACTTTGCTTGTTACTCTTAAGTGATTTTATCAAACAATCGATCAAGTATTTGTTTTTTCTTATTTTTTAACATATGCCATGAAAAATGACTGTATTTTTTACACTTTAAATGCCTTTTTTAATGACTACTTAATATTTAAATAGCATAGAACCTTTGCCGGGTCAGCTGGTATTATAAAGAATTGTCATAGCCGGATTTACTGGTATGCCCCCTGAATGGGTGGATGCCCCCATGCCAGTATTTTCCGATTAAAATAAACTTTTTTTCAGTCGAGTTTTTTTTCACTAGTCGAAATTTGACTTTTTTAATGTCTAATTCTATTATGGAAGGCACTTTTGTGGTGATCACCCCTAAATCCGATCATGAATAAAAACCTGAGATCTGATGTTCCAATCATTGCCATAAACTTACTTTAAAAAAGTTAGTAGTAAAAAAAAATTAAATATTAAATATAATATGTTATAAAGCCTTTAAAAACTCTAATAATACGTAGAGGTAAAGATTAAATCGTACGATATCTTCCGACCAGGATAAACATTTCCATCTTTAGCAATTTACTGGTAATTACAAATACCTAAAAAGGTACTGGACCAATTATGTGTTTCAAATTTACGAACACAAACCTTCTTTTTAAAAGGGTTCGTTAACATTATTTTGAACAAGTCAAGAAGCGTGTGACTCAAATTAATTTTAACTTTGAGACATCCTCTTAAAAGTTATTTACGGATCTGGTTACTAACGAATATATAATATAATTTTTAAATTATTTATGAAATAACTCTTCGATCACAAAATTAAATTTCATACCAAAAAACCCGGCGATAAGCAAATTTTGTAAAAACCTACTTACGTTATTAATAATAGAGAATTGTTATAGCAGCGTTCCCTAAGAATAATACCGATGCATATACAGTGTTTACTTTGACCAATTTCCTTTGAAATATAAATAGGATAAAATACAACGAAATGCGTGACAGAAGTACTTAATTACCGTACAGAACTTCCGCAACGGTTAAAAAACACAAATTGTAAGAAATGCTATCAAGCAAAACAGTCCCTGTTTAATAATTTACATTCGAAATAATCGTATACAAATAATAATCACTTCCTTGATGTCTCAGAGTCTGAAAAACTGTCAAGGGCAAGCTTTAGTCTATGGTTAAAATTCAGAGTCGAAGCTAAACTCCCTGATGTTAAAATATATGTTTGACGTTCGTGAGTCATTATCTCGCTCTGATTCTTACAAGACATGCTTCCTGTCGATGTTTCCTTCTCGTACACCTACAATAAGTAGCCATAATTTGAAGAGAAAAATGACTGTCTTCTGAAAGCACCTTACGTTGCCTTAGCCATTGAGACGACCCACGATCGTTGGTGGCGCCTCGGGGTTCTAGTGGATATGCACAAATAGCGAGCCTCATAAAGCTCCCGCTCCAAGCAGTCGCGCCGCGGTAGTGTATGCGCAATACATTTCCCCAAGTAAAAAAAAGAAAAATAAGCTATTGAGACGATATAGTTGAGTCATACATATTACACACACACATGCACTCAGGTATGTTATTTGTTGAGAATCCTGTTAAAAATTAGACGAATGTATGTAAATACTAAATAGTTAAAAAAACAAAATTGTAATCGAATTTTTAAAATTCTCGTGTCACGTTTCTTATAATTAAACTCCTACCAGCTCCACCAACAATCGTGAAACTTTGCGGTTAGGTCTGCGAATTGGATAACATCTATTTTTATTTAAATTTTCTATCAACCCATATTTTTTATTTGTTAATTAAAATGTTATGACTGGAACTCCGAGATTTATATAGAAAAAATTTCACAGAAAAACCTCACCCGTCAGTCGAACCGGTAAATGGATTTAATTATATTATATTTAAAAAGGTTTTAATGTTAAGTACTCTGTTTATAAACATATAATTAATAAACACATTTTTATTCAAATAAATTTCATTTGGTCAGGTTTTAAAATCTTGGTGCATTTGCACCCTTAAATGGGCTAAAATTTCATAACTCAATATTGCTATTACATTGCTTGTTATAATAAGTCCCTGAATTCTCGTTGCAGTAGGATTAAGGTCAAAGATGCAAGGTAAAACCACATTGAGCGCTTACACCGCGATTGTCGAGTTATTTGAAAAATGAAAACGGTATTTCTGAACAATGCATTAGCGACATTGCAGTTATAACTCCTGTAAAAAATACCGGATTACTGGGCATTATTTTTGCTTCTAGATAATAATAAAATACGCCTAACTTAATTTACAGTAGAATCATAATCACAACAAATATAAAATTACATTTTTATATAAGATATATTTTATATAATAAAATTAAAAAGCCTTTTATTTCCAGTATTTAAAATTTACACTTCTTACAATTTATTTTATTGTTAGTTCATGTAGTTTAATCTATGTATTAGTAGTATTAGTAAATTACACTAACATATTTTATAAACAATATGAAAATCTTTATGTATCTCTCAAATATTATAATTTGTACATAACAATGTGTACCGTACCTATTTGTCTTTTTACTTGAAATTTCAACCCTGTATTAGTCGAAATATTCAGTCAATCCATACGCTTTTGACAATCCATAGCAACGTTTGGTTTACCAGCCTATTATTATATTTATTACATATTGAAACTTCTTATGTCTATAGTTTAAAGAAGTTATTGACTTAAGAAAATAATTTTTTTTTGTTCTGTAGATTTATTTATTTTACATCTAACTCAAAATTAGTAAGATAAATATTAACATCTACAAGTCGTATCAAAATCCTCAGTAAAAACTCAAATCGTTTTTGTTTGGCGTCGGCTTGATATTCGAGTTCAAACACAAAGAACATTTCTTAAAAAAATATTTTGTTTTCTAATTACGCCTTTATCCTTCGAAAACCTTGAAAGTCTACAATTCTATATTTATTTCTAAATTCATGTGATTTCGTTAATAAATCAATGATTTTTCACCTATTATTGGTTCTAAGTTCATTAACGTGGACATTTCTTTTGTATTATTAAATATGGTTTTGAGTTTCTTGTATCTCTACGCTATCTATGCTAATTTAATCTTAAGTTGAATTCTTGTAATTAAATTTCTTAGTTAAATATATGCTTTCATAACGTTATGCGTCTTAGTATCACTTAAATTTCTTCAATTACAGGAAAATGACACTCGCAACATTCATTACACACTTTCTAAACAGTGACCTTATACACGAGTAAATAAATTTTAATAATATTTGCTAACTTAAGGTGTTTGGAACCTAACTTGGTACCTGCTTACACATACCTCACATACCCTTATCTTAATATATATAAATCTCCTGTCACGATGTTTGTCCGCGATGGACTCCTAAACTACTTAACCGATTTTAAATTAAATTGGCACACCGTGAGCAGTCTGGTCCAACTTAAGAGATAGGATAGCTTAGATCTTTAATTATAGTCGTAATATTATTTTATTGCAAATTATTTATTTATAATTTGACACAACTCCAACAGATGGCGCTGTGTTAAAAGTACCAACGTTTCACATAAGCTATTTAACCTAAAAAAAGTTCTCCTACCTTCTTTTCCCTTTAATAGTTTACTTACTATTATGTAATATAACAAAAATCTTAGCCACAGCAACGCTTGGCCGAGTCTGCTAGTATTACTATAAAGTTATCATATACAGTATAAACTCTATATAACGACTGGGGACTGTGCATAATTTGGCGGTACAAACAGTTGTCGTTTAATGGAATGATAAAAAATCTGTATTAGAAAAAGAAAAGTTTATTTCAGACTACTGTTTGAACGCTATTGCGTATAGTCTGTTATTTTCGCTTGACGTCTTTTGCTGCAGCAGTAATTGTTGTATTTATTAACTTATTTTATTAATATCTTGTAATATTGAGGCATCTTCGTAATGCAAACAAAACAACTTTGTGAAGAAAGGACGTACAAAGCTCTACAGTTTTAACTAATTTCGGCAACTTAAAAAGTACTTTGAATTATTAAATTGTATTCGTTGAGGGCCGGTGTAATGCTATGCAGAGTGTATCTTTGTATGGGAGACAAGCTAAACCAACTACCAGGAGGCCTTGTTCTAAGAAGAAAGGGCAAGAAACTCAGCAATTTTACCCTCCTACTGTACTGAAGTATCGATGGCACAGAGAAATTACAGTAATCTATTATGAATACGAATTAAATTTAGAATAATTTATGTAAACAAATCAAATTTAAATTTAGAACTTCGCACTTGGTCACGAATATAAAACATCATTCACCCGAACACACCCTAAACGATAAAGGTTAAGCTATTTTAGATATACCCAGTAAAGGGTGTGTTCCCTACTAAATCAGGATGTTTAGCTATAAATAATAGATTACTGTGTATCGTAGCAAATCTGTATATATAGATATTTATTTACTTGGTTCATTTGTTTTCTGGTGATTAGTTTGAAAATGCCACGATTTCCACAATTTACGTTAATTCAATGAAATGAACTTGAATTTAGAATTCAAGTCCTTCAGCGATAAGAAATGTCTCTTATCGTATTTTTTTATTATATATTGGTAATCAAAATCAAACGATTATATAAAAATATATATACTAGACGTAAAACTATGGTTGAATTTCAACAATGAATGAAAAACCGTTTACGACGACATCGTTTAGGACAATATACCGGTTATATTGACCAAATTAAAAGGTCCCGGCTGAATTCTATTGTATAAGGTACTGAATAAAAACGTCATCGGCTGCTACGACTATCGGTTTTTACGACCAAATATGAGTAGTCCCTACGATGCCGTTATAACAGATTTTAACTGTAATTGTTTAGTGATAACAGGAGGCAATATACCTGGAGTTTAGTTACGTTAGAAGATGATTGTTTTAAAGTTACATTTTGTTTTGTTACATAATATCATGGGCAGTAATAAATAAATTGTAAATTTTGACATCCTGGAGAAAAAACTACACGATCTCTATCTATATCTCATATAAATATTTTTTTTTATTTTCTATAAATATGTGTATTTTTATAAAAATATTTACGTTACATTTTGGGAGCCTATGAGAAAAATAAAATGTAACTAATGAATAGATACTATCATTATTCAAGGCTCATATCTGAATTGATAAAAAATTGGGTGTTTTAAAATAAAGTGGACCACAAGAAGTATGTCAGGGTTGAATAGTGGGCCAGTTCAACGGGAAACTGAGTTTTAATTTGCCAATTGTACGGATGTAATTTTAATAATTGCTATGAAGATTCAATGTTATTCATTTGTTTATATTTGTTCACTCCACAGATTAAAATTGAATATATTTTTTTTATTTTTTATTTAAACAAAATAAGCTACCGTTACACGTTACTTCAATGCGCCAATTATTTAGATTTATATCACATAAAATAGATAGATTTATATAAACATTTAACAGTAATAGATTAAAATCTGTACAAAGACTAACTATTTCTGACAGTATAGAACTGTCATGAAGTTTGCTCCATGTCAGTTTCTTTTGACAGCTTATAAAAATTTAATATTTATGCACTTTTCTGAATGAAATATGTGGCTCAGAAACCTTACAGATTATTTAAAGCAAAAAAAAATCTGCTATCTTTGAAAGCAATGAAATACGGACTGAAAACAAAGCTAAAATAAAAGTAAAAGTTGCTTCGCGTTTAATAGTGAAAGTGTTGCAACTCCAATGGTTACGAGACCAACTCATCTACAGCTTATCTACCTATAGGTGTTATATATGTGTTACTTTGTTTAGCTGTATTTACGCTACAATGATTCTATTTATATGGACGCACGTAGTTTAAATCAAAATTCGTGAGGTAAGTAACTTACGTCTAAAGAACGGTGTGAGGAGTTGCAGATTAAATCTAGATCTCAATATATTGCAAAAGAAAATTCTGTAAAAAACAGTATTTAATTACACTTATATAGTCAGTCTATTTTTCTTTATATAAAAATGCGTTATTTTATATATTCATATCATTAGGTTTATTTAATTTTTCACAATTCAACTATAACTATACAAGACAATGCCTTAAAATTCATTTTAGACTTAAACCACAGTGAAACAGCAATTTGGAATAATTAAAAGAGAAGCGAAACCACAGATAAATGTTCTACAATAGATCTTTAAAGTTACATGGGCTGGAGTTTTCAGGTCAAATATATTATCTGTGACGAAAATCGCTTGACATAGTTTTAAATTTCGAATTAGGACATTATTTGTTCAATAGCCCTGTATATTGTATATTGGCTGACTGCCAACGTTCGGCCATCCTTGGTTTAGGTGCAGTCATGACCGTTTTAGAACTAAAGCACCGTTAAAGATGCATTTCGTGTCTTTGGCATGTTCAAATGTCACGCTTACGACTTCCGATTAATCACCATTTTTATCGTTTCTACTGAGAATACAAAAATAAAATTATATCAATAAACCTTCCAATGTTTTTTCAAGTATTCTAATATCTAGTCCATTTTGGTGTGTGGACAAGGAAAGATGCTGTTCTTCCTCCGACCTTAGGGAAGATACTCAAGCAATATAACCACTGAGTGGTGCAGAGTTCACAGTAGCACAGATTGAGAAGTTTTTTAAATCCTTGACTTACTTGAGTTAATGTCCTATAACCCCTAGATGGAGCAGAACATCCACAGTGTGTCTCCATCGCGTTAAGTCGTAGGCCTCATATTTCACCTCGCTTCAAGTTTTTCCGGCTGTCTTTGTCCCATCTGCAACTATACGACTCCAGGTTTGCTTGGTAATGCCACGCGTTCCATTTTCTTGCGGGTTCCACTTAACCAATCCATATCAAAAAGTCGAAATAACTTTGATAGAGATTCTGCGTATGACGTCATCGCAGTTAATTGTGTTGGTGTCGCTATGGGTGCATTATTAGTTCCTTTTTTATTGAAAAATGTTTACTTACCTTTAAACAAATTACGCCGACGACGTTTTGTACACGGGCCGTAATAAGATTACTTAATTCGCAGCTGTAACGTTTTAATTAGGGGCACTTCGCTAGAATTCGCGCTCTATAAACAAAGAGTTATTTCATTACCCGCTTGTTGGTCTTAAAACTTCCGACGTGAAAAAACAATACTTATTACTTATTAAAGTTCTACTTCAATACATTTACGTATTACGTACGGATAAATAAACATCTAAGTCTTTTTTCTCAGACCCTTTTTGGGTCGCCGTCAGTGGAGAAAGTTAGTGGGTATTCACTAAAACAATTATCTTCATAAAAAGACAAACATAATCCAATATTAAGTTGGTATTAATTATCCTTTTCTCATAATTATTCTGAGAGTCTATTTCTTAAACTTGCACTTTGTAAATCCCAACTTATTGAGTATATACAACTAGGTGTATGCGACATCAATGCATCAGATGTTGAAGGAATAAAAAAACTGGGTACGCACAAAAACCAAAGTCAATCCTCTCTCTCTATATCTCTATCCTTTACACCTATATAATTTGATGGAAAGAGATAGAAGACTAGTACACAGAGCAAACACCGATTAAGTTTATATAAGGAGGTTTCATACATGTCCGCAGTTTAAAAATACGATCCCCTGCGTTATATATTATTATGCAACTGATTGCAATGTCCTTAGAGATAATGTATCCATGACATTGACTCCACAAACGGATAGCTCTTTTATTGAAACGACCTTGTTCTTTGATAGAGAGTACATTCGGAGTTAAACGAAGCATGGTATGGGTATATCCAGGCTACGCACGGCTGGGCCATTTTTTTAATATTTAAATAATATTAAAATCTGTCCAAGTTTTTTCGTTATAAAAATACAAATGCTTACAAAATTCCCGAGTCTTGACTCTATATCAATGTTAAATGTATTTCTATATATACACAACATGGTAACGTCTCGGTGTTTCTTGTTGAAAAACATACATTATCTTACTAGGAAAAGCTTTAAATATATAGAATAATATATATATATATATATATATATATATATGTATATATATAACATTTCGTCACTGTATTGCGATACTTATTCGTTGAGCGAGGGCAGCTCCAGGTCTGGCTTCACCGGTACTCCACCAGACGCTAACCTAAATCTTTAATTAGCGCCTGAGCACTTGAACCCCGTGGCCCATGAGTCTCTACTCCAAAGGGAACTAAATCGAAGTTGGAGGAAAGACTCATAAATCATTAGTATTAAATAATTTCAATATTAGTATTAAGGTTATAGAAATATTATTTAAAGAGGTATACGTGAGGAATATACATTAATTGAAATTAACCAGCATAACATGACCTCTAGTCTCGGCGAAATTCCACATATGAAAATTATCAAGCCAATGTGGTACGTGTTCCTTTGATATATAGGTGAAAGTAGCACAATTTTATAAATCACTGCGTTGTTACAGGAATTAGTATAATGAGTTGCATGCGGAAGGCTACGAGAAATGTGTTATGCCAGTCTATTTATTATATATATATTATTTATATATATTTATTATTTATTTTATATAATTTATGTGATTCTACTGATTGCAAGGATGTTTTACCATATATCATAAAAACACGCGGTCTGGCGGCGATTGATATCCAACTTTAAGTTTCAGATTTAAAAACTAGTCTTAATTCTAAGTCTGACTCCTGTATGTCAGAAATGCATTGGTTTTTTGAAGCCACAGCTCGCGCCCGTCTTGTTTCTGAGTGTAAGTTTCAAATTATCAATATATGAGCTACATTTATTACGATAATTAGCTACCCTTAGTTATTAAATGTATCCCGATACGGCGGCCTTTTGATAATATTCAATGAGAAAAAGTACTTTTAATTTGGCAATAATGAAATCAAAGGCAAATATATAGTTATTACTGTTATTGTAATGTGGTGTTCAAAAATTACTACTACATGGCATTCAAACTACTTAATAACCTTCACAGGTACAGCTATACGTACTTCCTTTGTAAATAAAATTCTTTGTAAATTTTAAAATATTGTTTAGCAGAATAACAACTTTCCATATTTCAATTGAAACATTTCCCGGTTGGCATTTGTATTATGTTTCGACCGTTTCTTGGTCACGCTCTTGGTTAGCCAAGATCATTTATTCAAAGCCACAAAATATGTCTGGGCTGCTGTTCACTCGCGTTAATTCGGGAGGTTTCCCAATTGGACATCTAACACTAATACATTTGTCTACGAAACATTTGTTCTTTAGTTCAACTATATTAATAATTTCGACTACGTATTTGCGTGTTGTTCCCACTAGAATGTAAGTGCGTGCTCCTATTTCACAATGCCTCCTGCTGATAGAGGACAAATCTTTGTTTTTAATTTATTTTATTATTCTTTATTACTCAAGATGTCACATGTAACATGGTGTAATGGTTGCAGCACCTTACAAACGTTGTGTAAAACAAAATTTAGCGAATAAGATGAGTGGCGGTGAGTTTATTGTCAGTTCTTCTCTTCCGTTCTACGTCCTTGATTTAAGAACTGGCTGTAAATGTAAAATCGGAAGAATTTAATTTATATTTATTTTTTGACGTTCATAAGTGTACTATGTGTTACCTATATGAACTTTTGACTAAGACTTTGACAATAAAACAAAACAAATTCGTTGAAGTAGCTCTAGACACTTTTGGAGTGAGGGGACTCGAAGCCAGTGAGATTGTCTTTTAATACGTGGTACGCTCTTGGAGCTAAATTGACAGTTATCATTGCTCACTTTCGTTTCGTTGATGATTGCTTGGAATTGCATAATAACAGCTTTTCTTATCTTTTTCTTAAAAAACCGTTGGGTTCTAAGAGAGGAGAAATCGTGAACCAATTATGTAAATTGGTGTAATCTGTGCATGTATTAGAACTATGAGGAAGCAGGAAGCTTTCACAGGCAGGTGCGTTTTCATATTCACACAGGATGTTGTATTACTATTTTAGTATTTTTGAAATAAAACTTCTTTAGGCACATAAGGGTAAAATTTTATGGAGGACACGCAATAATAATAATATTGGCGTCACGAAGATGTGCAGCATTTTTATCGAAGAAAATGGGGAGAGCGATTGACACCGATTGAGAGAGAGTGAGAAAGGCGTACGTAGCATGAACGTAGGAAGCAAGCAGGTGAGAAAGAGCGAGAGAGAGAGTAAGATAGAAAGAACGTCGCAACACGCACAATGCCATGGAGCGAAATGTTGAGAATCATACTTATACTAGTAGTACTATTACTAATTAAGAACCACAGAAGTTGGGTAGGCCCAAAGAATCTATTGCACATTTTATTTTAACGGTTGATTTAATATTTTTTTCTCTATCTGTGGATTTAAGGTCATTCATCTGTGCTATACATCAAACTGTGACCCACTTCAGATATTACCAATAATGAATTATTCAAGATATAATTGCTTGCGTGTCTTCAGCTGTATATATTGCGTAATATTTGTTGTAATTAATGCCCATACTAATTTTATATTAAACGTAATAAATACCTAAATATTTGGGTGATTTTTAAATAGCAACTTTATGTTGCCAACAGTCATTTGCAGTCTGTAACAGTTGTAAGCATATAAATTTTTATATTACCTCGCGCTTGACAAAAACGTTATACTAACGAGTTGAGGTTCTACTGTATGCTATAATACACATTTATTTCGTACGAAAAATAAATCAATAATCTAGTAAATCAGTTGTATGAAAAATTTGTTGTAAAACATTTTTATTTATTTATAGCCCTATATCAGAAATACAAAATATAAACGTTATATAATCGATTCTGTGTAGCTACGGGCAAAGGCCTCACCCCATTGTCCTAATTTTTTCTTTATTGTATACCAATCTCGTCCAAGTCTTGGTCTTTCCAGCCATTTCCAATTTTGCTCCATTTATCTGCTCCTTTTATGGAATTTCAATACAGCCCATTTCCATTTTTGTTGTTTTGTTTTATATGTAACGTCACCAAGCAATATCAATCTCCTCAACTCTTGTTCTTTTGTTGCATAAACAACAAATGCTAGTATTTAACGTACATAAAACTTAATATATCCGCCCCATATTCTATTATTGGATAAGGGACTTGTGTAAATAGTTATAAGCTGCGAGTTTGATATAATTCAAATGACTAAAGAGAAAAAAAAAATTTATACTTGCATCAGCGACAGCTGTTTTAATATGGATTATCTCCAATTAGGATAGAGTGAGTCAGACGTCAATGACCTCCAGTTACTGACCAGCATAACATGATCCATGCTTTTCTGTATGCAAACATGCAGTTGCAACTCATAAACAAACTTAAATACATAATATCTTACGATGCTTTTCAAAGCATCAGCAGTGGTACAAATTTTAATTGCCAACTTAAAATATTGTTTAATTTTTTAAATATGTATACAACTTTTGTGTTCCTTTCGCAAACAATAATTCCTGCTGTAAAGGTCTGTGGGGCAAATCTTTCATTGTGTATGTTTGAACAATGTTAATTATGAACCAGTACTGGAGCAAACTACTACAAATTACAATGCGAAGTTTTTTCAGTAATCCTACTTATCACAGTCCCCTATTCTCATCTGAATATTCTAATAGTCCAGAGCAGGGGTTAGTCGGCCAGTACACTTGGGACAATGAATTAAATATGAGGTCTACTGACACGGTGGACTCATTATCATCTTTACAATATGAAGCATATTTACAGCGATTTTAAATGGTTATAAAAGAATATTTAAGTGTCCCTATGCGGTAAAAACCAAATAAGAGTTTTCCTCGCTGAAATTGTATCAAAAGTAGTCTTTAGGATTGAACGGTTTTCTCAGCTATGCATCCAACTCGGACCCACATCAGACATTACCAATAATTAATTATTCAAGATATATTAATGTTTGCGTGTCTTCATCTGTAAATATTACGTAATATTAGCTGTAATTAATGCCTATACTAATTTTATATGTAGCGTAGTTATTACCGCAATCTTTGGGTGATTTTTAAATAGCAACTTTATGTTGTCAACAGTCATTTGCAGTCTGCAACAGTTGTAAACATACATTTTTATATTACCCTCGGCTAGACAAAAACGTTTTACTAACGAGTCCTAGAGTTTCTACTGGTTCTGCACATTTATTTTGTACTAAAAATAAAGCAATAATGTAGTAAACCAGTATGAAATCAATCAAGATCGCTACATCGTCAACTGTGCTTTACGTAACCGCACCACAACTGCAAGAGATCTACAAAATACACTAAGGACGGCTACTGGTGTAGAAATTTCCGACCAGACGGTAAGAAATAGGTTGTTGGAAGCCAATTTGAGATCACGCCGAGCAGTTCGGGCTGTGCGTCTAACAATTCAACATAGACAAGCTCGCCGACAGTTCGCGCAAAATCACGCTAATTGGCAACTTCGACATTGGAGGCCAGTGCTTTTTACTGACGAATCACGATTCCGTTTAACACGTTGCGATGGTCGTCTCCGTGTTTACAGACGCCCAGGCGAGCGATACAGTGCAGCAGCAGTCCAGGAATATGACAAATTTGGATGTGGCTCTGTGATGGTTTGGGGCAGAGTTAGTTTGGACGAGCGCACAGATCTCGTCGTTGTTCCCGGGCGCTTGTGTGCTCCAACTTACATTGAAAATGTGCTCGAAGATCATGTTTGACCCGCAGCATATGGTATGGGCCCAGGTTTTTTTTTAATGCAAGATAATGCCAGGCCGCATACTGCAGCCATCACGTCAGATTACTGACGACAGCAGGAAATCCGTGTAATGGAGTGGCCTTCCATGAGCCCTGACCTAAATTCAATTGAACACATTTGGGACTTGCTTGACAGGCGCATCTGGAAGCGTCCGATTGCACCTCAAACACTGCAGCAGCTCACTGAAGCGTTGATTGAAGAATGGGAGCGAATTCCACAAGAAGATATTCGGAGGAGCATACGAAGCATGCCGCGTCGTTGTCAAGCCGTGATTAGGGCTCATGGAGGCCACACACGTTACTGAAAGTCACCAAAGACGAATATTCAAACGATATAAGAATATTTCTTTGATGGACCTTTTTTATCACCAATTAGTTTTTCGTCTACAATGCATTGCATGCATTTAATTTTTTTTTTAATAAAAAAATACAAATTGAATTTTTTTATTAATTGTAGTAATTAACAAATTAACAAGGTAAAAAATAGCGTACAAGTTAATTTAAATCTAATTTTAGTTTAAGCAATAGAAAGGAGAAAAATCTTGTTCCGCTAATTGTTTTGAGCAGTATATTAACGAAATTATAACAATTATTAAAGAGGTCGATCGCAGAAAACCAAAACAAAGATACGCGGGCGAAACTCATGTTGCAATTCTTGGTCATTTCTAAAAGTTGATGTTTTTTCTTCTATTCCAGGAGTGATGAAGATGGCGACAAAAGTTCAGAGGATGAGGTAGCGAGGGTTCCACCTCACTGCCATATAACAATCAAATGCACAAAAGAGGTAAGTGTCATACATTTATCTAGGCTTAGGCATAAGATTTTCGTTTCGCTCAGCGCGGCAAACAGTCGACATTAGGTACCTATTGTGGTGACGTAAAATACGGCTGCCAAACGTGGACTTAAAACACGAAAATAAAACCAAGCTAAAGCGTACTAAAAATAAGAATAAAAACAAAAGTGAGATACCTTATGCCCAAAAACAGAAGTGACAATGGGCGGGGCATATAGCAAAATACACAGATAAAAAAAAGGTGGACTTTAAAGACAACTGTATGGAAAGGACCAAGGGGAAGAAGAAGAGGGCGCCCCAAAAAAAGGTAAAAAGAAATAGAAGCGAATGGAGAAAGAAAGCGAGAGTCAATTGGAAAAACTAAAGGAAGCTTTTACCCACGAAGGGGTTCCGATCGGTACTGAATTTAGCTAAGATATAGGATATATAACAAGATAAATAAATAAATAAATAAAATAGTGTATACAATTTTAAATAAGCTGTATATTGTATTTTTTGTCATGATAGGAAATTAAACGGGCTTTATTATTATTAAAAGTAGTTTCTAACGTCTGTTATCATAGACCAAACGTTTCTCACTTGCATGTAGGTTTGCAATAAGTACGGTTTGAATATTACATTACAACTTTTTAAGGAGGGATAGAAAATTAAAAAAAAACTATCCTTACTGTTTTCTGGCCTAAAATATATCTAATAAATACGTTAATGTCTAAAATGGCTGCATAACGATGAAGACGACAATTTTTTTTTATAAAAATTTTACGATATATTTTCAGATCGCAGGATTCAACGGCCTGTCAGAGGCGGTGCGTCGTTTGGACTTCTCATCAGCTGTCCGCGATGTGAGACGATTCAATTACATCTGCGCATTATTAGAGCTACTTCTGTGTGGCCAGAGACTGACCCATCTACCTGGAGCCGCGCAGAAATTGCTCCTGTCTATGCTTGAACAGCTTGCGGATCAAGGTATTTCTAAGACTCAACGTATTTACTATAATACATACAAAAATTAAAGAAAATGCCTCAGATTCTATTTTGGAAAAGGAGAATATACCCCAAATATTTCGTTAGTTAATTTAGAATCCTTATAATATTTCTATTTGATTACCTTTTAAGCCAATTAAGATATACGTACATTACTTAATTATTGGTTTTGTATCAGACGTTCTGTTTGATTTGAACCAGAACTAATCTAAACGTACGACCAACAAGGCTCCAAAAGATAAACCACTCTTTATATGGAAATTGTATTCGTTATTACAAATAACTCCCAAGCGAAATTAGAGAATAAATTCACAACTCTCGTTAAGCGTAAATTAATCACTAAAGCTTTTTATAAACTTGACGATTATTTAAATGATCCTAAGCTTTGGGATTGATTTGCTTCAGTTCAAATAATTTGTATAAGTCAAAACTTGGCGATTAAAAAGAGTTTCTTGCCCGCTATACGCCCTTGAGTTGCGAACTGGTAGTAAATGTAAATTTAGAATCAATTTTCCATCTTTTCTGTTGACGTTCATAAGTGTACTTGGTTACCTAAATGAATAAATTTTATTTTCTGTTTATGACTACATTTCAACATTTACCGTTGAATCATTTGTTTTACCACGAACTAAACAATATTCTCTTTCTCTACCTTAGATCTATTAGTTTTTCGCATCTTTAAATTTTGATATTAAAAATAAATTTAAAAAGTACTTCGTTCTGTTAAGTTTGGTGTAAAATTCGTTTGGTTTACTATTTATTGTACTGAGGTAAAGATTGTGTATCAGTTGCAACATCGAAGCAGAACTTAAACGCCCTGAGAGCGTTAGTGGTGGGTGTGACGGCTCTTCGTGAGGCGGAACGCCGCTCTTGCTGGGGCCGCCCCTTGGGATCACGCGCCCTCTGGGGTCACCACGACCATGCGATCGCACGTATTCATAGGATTGTTAACAGTATTCGGATACAGGAGGTAAGTGCAGACCTAGTATGTATTCGAACACTGCTTTGAGGTGGTCAAGTAATCTACAAGAGCTGGTATGAGTCCGGTGTTTTAAACGTAATTAGTAGCATTTTTTTTTCGCCACGAACTAAGATATTTAGAAAGAAAAAGAGATAATAATAAACACTTGTTCTAAAACGTACCCCAATGTAACATACCGTCAAACTTTACACAGAACTAGTGCTTGGTCGGGTTATGTCAGATAATTGTACTCTATACTTTATGAGAACAGCACACATGAAAATACTTTATTTCGCATGTGATTATTTTAGTTGTAAATACTTTTTCGTTAAACGGAATTAATACATTGGCTCTGAATCGATGTTTAAATATAGATTGTATAAATTCTCTGCAATTTACTCGAGACACTTATTTAATACAAACTACAAAAAGCAATGAAAAATATAATTTTTAATACAATAAATTTAAGTAAAATAAATTGTATTTTACTTAGATACGATGTACTTTTTTTCTTGTGTAATAATATACTTGAATGGCAAAAAGATGGCAACCCTAATTCTGATACACAATTAAGACCTTAAAAGCCAGCCTTATCAAAAGTTTGATATGTGACCATGACGTCATTATTGGAAGCTCGATTACAAATGTAACTAAGCAAGTAATTGTAATCAAATTGTGAAATTGTATGCGAAAGGAACAGAAAAGTTCAAGTATGTTCACTGTATTAACTTTTTAGATAGAGGAACGTATATTGATGAAATACTCTTTCAGCCCGGTCCAGAAGTAGTGCCTAAACTTCACGACTTGCCTGAGGAATGCATCAGGGAGATTCTACTGAGAATATCGGATCACAGGGATTTAGATGTAAGTTTAAAATTTCATTGGAGCAGTGTTGGCCTAGTGGCTTCAGCGTGCGACTCTCATACCTGAGGTCATAGGTTCGATCCCCGGCTGTGCACCAATGGAGTTTCTTTCTATGTACGCATTTAACATTTGCTCGAACGGTGAAGGAAAACATCGTGAGAAAACCGACATGTCTAAGACCCAAAAAGTCGACGGCGTGTGTCAGGCACTGGAGGCTGATCACCTACTTGCATATTAGTTTTAAAAAAAATATCACGAAACAGATTCAGAAATCTGAGGCCAAGACCCAAAGAGGTTGCAGCGGCACTGATTTATTTATTTTTTAAAATTTCATCATATAAAAAGCTTCAATAGCTTCTGCACCGACAAGTAAATAATGTGATAAAATCGCGTTATAAATTATAATGTATTTTAATATTTGCTATTAAGTGTACATGTTAATTTTTTTATTAACTGTTTATAAATTTTAATGTTTGGTGATTGTTACTTACTTTTTAAAGTGGCATGAGGGTAAAAATTTTACGGAACTTCCCGAAGATGTGCAACGTCTTTTTCGAAGAAAATCGAGAGAGCGCTTGAGACCGATTGTGAGAGAGATTGGTCGGAGTGAAGAGTGAGTGAGTGAGTGAGTGGAGAAAGGGAGGTCGAGAAAAAATACACGCTATTGGTTGATGTATTCGTTTAGTAGTAACATATTAGAACGTCTTGTGCAGTTTTTTTTTATATTAGCACGTACATGTAAACCGTGTGAATTACAGATATACAAAAATAATTAAAATTATAAAAATATTGAATAGTCAGCGTCATCCGCCTGGTCCGTGATGGCGTCGCTATGCTCGGAGCATCGTGTTTGGCGGGAATTGGTTAATTTCCACTTCACATCGCAGCAGATCGACTCTGTCCAGAAGACTAACGCCGATACTGACTGGAAGAAGCTCTTCCATCAGCTCAGGAGGTCAGAATTTTTTTTTAAATGTTTTCATAAATAATTTTTAGGATCATAAGTACATATTCTGTGCAACCAGGAAATAAGCCGCAAGTTTTTAAGTACATTATTTTGCCTATCAAGCAAAATAATATTTTTTAAATATTATTTTTAACATATAGAAGTAGTATATATTTTATATTGTAATATATTAGTAGAAACATTTTTTTTTTAATTTCTAAGGTTGTACGGACTACGCGAAGATGCGCAGTACGCTGAGACATTGTCTCTTTGTAGACATTGCAAATGTCTGTTTTGGCGTTCGCTGGGACACCCTTGTATAGCGGATCAGGTATGTAGGATTTTTATTAACCCAATATATTTAATTTCCCACCTATATATTTTTTAACATCAAAAATAAGCAAATACTAAAGCGTCTATTTTTTTTATTTATTATTAAAGTTGTCTTTGAGTTTGTCTTATTTGACAGGCCATTATTGTCTACGGCCACATTTGTAATGTAGATGTCGCAGCCAACTAGCTTAATGAGCCGTTCAATTAACAGCCTAGCCGTTTAGCTAGCGGCCTCAAATATATTCAGCCAGTAAATCAAACAGTTAGGCAAATGACTTGTATCGATGACCATTCATTACTATGACAGAAATTAACTTATAAATAATATTATACTTTATATAACTCGTGAATAATATTTTAGTGTCCCGAGTATCGTGAGCGCCTGAAAGAAGCCGGTGGGCCTTTGCCCCCTCACCCAGTTCCGCCCGCAGCTTTCCTAAAGTTTTTCTCGCTGTAAAATAAAAATGTAGCAAACAGTAACTCAAAATATAATTGCTTATGAATTAATGATTTATTAGAAAATACTATCATATATAACTTATTATCCATATATTAGGTTCAAATGCAAAAATTGCCTACATTGAAAAAAGGTACTTATATGGAAATTTAAACTTTATGTATAGTTTCATAAACAGCAAAATCCTATATTTGAAGTTGAAGTTCTGTAACTGATAATGCAAGATACACATTAGAATTGGCCATCTGTTTTTAGAGTTAAATCCAACATGTTATTATTATTCTCGTATCCCCTTTATTTAGCTGAGTCAAGGGTTTGCGTTACTGTTTGTGGTTTATGATTAAATGTTACCTATAAACTGTGATAAACTTCATGGTTTACTTTCACCAAGGATGTTATATTTGAAAAACATTTTACTTTTATTATAACATACTAAAACTTATAAAATTAATTTATCTATTGATTTTGATCAAAGGGCATAATGTAATTTAATTAATGATTGTGGTTGAGGTTTTGGAAAATATTGTGCAATATTATGGTTAGGTGTTGGCATGGCAGGTCTTATCGCTAGTGGTGTTCAAAAAAATCCTAAGTAATATCAACTATTTTAACTTCTATATATGGTTTATATTTTGCTATTAAGTCCCAAATTACAACTATTTAAGAACTTGGCAGCTCCCTATGTCAAAATCGCTGAAAATGTGTTCATTTTGTCTAATTTGATACTATTATACTGTCTTGTGTCTAAACACTAATTAAGCATCACATAAGAATTTATTAATATATAATCATAACTAACATAATAAATGTAAATGTAGGATTCTATTCATTGATGAATCTTCAAAACTTTTTTGTAGAAATATAATAATATCTACAACAATAATTATAAATAAATCAGACAGATTTCTGCGCCTGTCTTATTTATTGTTTTAATTTTTAGCTAACAGGGTTGATCACTCTACTGTGTCTGACTCATAAAGTTGTCATATAATTATAAAATACAGCTTTATGTTACTTAACAAAAATTGTGAATATTTTATACAAACCGCACCAGTATTCTTAAATTAATAACAAAACTCAGGTTTAACATCCTGAAACGACATTTTTATAATAATGAGCTCTAGTAGCATAAACTGGTTTGTATCAAGTTTTATTTAATAACTACCATTACCATAAATTATACTATGTGTGAGTGTATAATTTGACAAATGTTGAAAATTATCATACTGGTATGAGATATAAGAAGTGTGCTGAAAGATGCAATTACAAGTATGTAATTGGTGTTGGTAAAAAAATAATACAGCTTATTGCTAAATATTGTGTTAGAATAGTATTAAATATATTGACTGTATTTGACACAGTTTATGATTATTTAGTAAATGATTTATGTCTTTTAAAGCCATCAGGCTTCCTAATATAATTAGGTTAAACTAGTTAAAAAAACTGAAAAAAATTATGATCTCTAAGTACATATTTTGACTGTTCAATGCAATAAATGCAAGTAGTAAATTTAAGAAGTAAGATATTTTTCTATTACTAATTAACATAACATTTCTGAAATATCAGGTACATCAGCCATTACTATTAACAGTATAGAAAATATTGACAACTTACATGCATAAGTTGTTGTAATATTTGGATAGCTCTCTACATTTACAATTTTGCTTCTTAACTTATACTATATTTGATGAATAATAAAATAATTTCACATTTAATATTCAAACTGATACTATTTAAGAACATCTGGCCTAAAACTAAATTATGTCTTGTCCAATGGTTTAAATAAAACGCCACTATTCTGATGTAAGTTTATAGATTTACTTACTATTCTGTCTTATCAAAATTTATGCAACAGATTTGCTATATCCTTAAGAGAAAAAAAGTTAATTGAAAATACCAATCTAGACTTTTAACAGCAGTGATTAGAAGAATAGTAAGTAAAACATTGTTAGAATTTGTCTAAGTCTGATTAAAATTGTTCATTGTAGAATCATAGAGTAGCTGTTAATATTGTGATATTTTAAGATAATCTTACGGATATGAATTTGTGTTTCATTGTATGTTTAGAAATGTACCTAGTATTTTTTCGTCCTTGTAGTTACTTTTTGTTTGGTCTGTGATTGTGATTTTATTGAATTTTTTTCACCTATAAAATAAAATATAGTTATTTTAGATATTATGTTTTTATTTACCTTACCTGACATACTCAAATAGTAATGAAATTCATGTCTGTCCAGTTAAAATCTAATTAAATTCAACATCACAATAAATTATTATCTGAAAATCAGTCTACCGTTTCATAGTGATTTAATCTTATCTAGTAATATGTTTTATCCAGTTAAATTTGGAATAAAATACACCATTTATTTACGTGACTATTTAATTAAAGCTTCAGAATATGCTGGTTATAAAAATACAATAATATATCCATTACAAAATGTGTCAATGTACAAGGAACTTGTATTTGGAATGATCATTTCAGTATTTGTCACATGTCTTCAAGAAAATTCTGTTTTCAACTTTTCACAGTGTCTTACCAAGTCTTTCAACTTATAAACCAAATCTTGTAATTGCTGAGTACCACACGTAAATCTAACATCGTCTCCTTCGGTTTTTAACACAATTGTATACAGTAAATTGTCAGAGCCAATGCCGGGCGTATTCGTTAACACTTCCAGCTTCCATTCCACATCTAATATTTTAGGTAAAGAATTGAAATTAGGTATATTTGTGTCCATGATTTAGAACTTGAACATCACCGTTTAAGTTGAATATAACCATTTATTATAGAGGTCGAAATAAATGCAGTACATAACTAATTAGATTGTAAAAATGTTGTGGAAGATTAATCCAATTAAATTGAGCATTTTTAAATACTACAATAAATATTTAAATTATTGTTGTGTTCTTGACTCTGGTTCTGATAGATTTGACTTTTTATTGGCAATCATCAAAGACAATGACAACTGACAAATAGTACTGTCAAATACAAAGATCGTAAGGATATTGTAAGTCTATCAATTGAATGTGTTATTGAATTATCTTGTGTAGAACTGGAGAATTATGTTATAGTATGCGTGTACCGGCCCCCTTCCGGGGATAACTACAAATTTGAGTCAGTAATGGAAGATGTACTTAAAAGACTGACTAGTAAACGAAAATCGGTCATTATTTGCGGAGACTTTAACATAAACATACTTGAAAGTACTTCAGTAAGCACTAGATTTATTTCAATTTTTAAATGTTTCAATTTAGTAAACCAATTCTCTGAACCAACTAGAATCACCTCCCATTCAGCGACTTGTTTAGATAACATATTTTCGAGGGACAAACCTGTTTCTAAATCAGTAATAACAAACCTTACATCTGACCATTGTGGTCTGATTGTTGGCTTCTCTGATAAAATATTTGATGAAGCCAAGCACGTTAAATATCGCCCCTTCACAAAAAGTCGCATGGAAAGTTTTAGGCATAACGTTAATTCCAAGGTTTGTTCAATAGATTACTCTATTCTAAATAATTCGGAGAGTCAATACGAAAGATTGTTTAATGTTATTCAAAATGAGTTTGATTTAATTTACCCAATAAAGACTGTAAAGTGTAACAAAAAAATCAAGTTTGATGACTGGGCCACCAGTGGTATTTATAAGAGTAGGAATAGGCTTTATGAATTATATGCATTAAAAAAATATAATCACAACGCAGTGTTTATAGAATATGTCAGAAATTATTCCAAAACTTTTAGAAAAGTTTGTAAATATACAAAGGCCTTGCATATACGTGAGAAAATAAGGAATTCAAGTAATAAAATCAAAACTACTTGGAATGTCATAAATAGAGAAACAGGAAACCTTAAATCCCGTAATAATTCATTCCTTTTAAAGGTAGATGATAAGATTATTGTTGAAAGCTCGGAGATTGCTGATATTTTTGAAGATTTTTTTACAAACATACCTATAATTACTACATCTTCTCTTAATTCCTCTCCTAAAGAGGCTATTAGTTTTCTTAAAACTTACGTACCAGAATGCAAATTAAATTTTCAGTTTAAGCACGTTAGCGCTGGTGATGTAGTTAAAACTTTTAAATCCTTAAAATTAAAACATTCTGGAGACTTGTGGGATGTTTCTGTACATGTTATTAAGGACATTATTAATATTATTGCCCAAGATCTTGCGTATATTTTTAACAATTGTATTGATGAAGGAAATTTTCCAGATTTAATGAAGCATAGTAAAATAATACCTTTATTTAAATCTGGATGCAGGACAGATCCCTCGAATTTTAGACCCATCTCAATACTGCCAACTCTAAGTAAGATTTTTGAAAAAATTATACTAGAACAACTAATTAATTTCTTTAATACAAACAATCTTCTACACAACGCACAATACGGTTTTACTAAAGGTCGCTCCACTACCGATGCTGGAATAGCTCTGTTACGACATATATTTGATGCATGGGAGAAAACTCAAGATGTACTGGGAGTTTTCTGTGATTTGTCCAAGGCGTTTGATTGTGTTCATCATGAGACTCTGCTTTGCAAACTTGACCACTACGGTATAAAAAATGTAGCTCTTAACTTAATAACCTCTTACCTAAGTTGTCGAACAACTAAAGTTGATATAAATGGAACTAAATCTTCGGGATCACATATTAAAATGGGAGTCCCGCAAGGATCAATATTGGGACCATTTTTATTCATTATATATATTAACGATTTGCCTACTTATG
Organism: Pieris mannii; assembly: GCA_028984075.1. NCBI lineage: Eukaryota > Metazoa > Arthropoda > Insecta > Lepidoptera > Pieridae > Pieris > Pieris mannii. Next base: position 10,985,287 of record CM054779.1, on the reverse strand, counting down.
CAAAGCTATTATGTGATATTGTATTATTTGCTGATGACACGTCATTGATTTTTAAAGTAAATAGATATAAGACAAATTGTGACGATGTGAACAACGCACTTTCTAAAATATTGTCCTGGTTTTCTGCAAATAATTTACAATTAAATGCCACAAAAACAAAATGCATAAGATTTACTTTACCTAATGTTAAAACTACAACCATGGAGCTTAAACTAAACAATGAAAAACTAAATTTAGTTGATTCTACGGTATTTCTAGGCATTACAATAGACCAAAAACTTCAATGGCGTCAGCATATCACTAAACTTTCAGACAAGCTTAGTTCTGCGACATACGCTATTAGAAAAATTAGGCAACTCACAGACGAGGAAACTGCCCGAATAGTATATTTTAGTTACTTTCACAGCGTTATGTCGTATGGAATTCTTTTATGGGGCAAGGCAGCAGATATTCAATCTATTTTTATCTTGCAAAAACGTGCTATTAGGTCAATCTATTGCTTGAAACCAGGCACTTCACTTAGAAACTTATTCAAGGAAATCAGTATTTTGACGGTACCGTCACAATATATCTACAACTGTATAGTTTTTGTGCGTAGTAATATTAGTTCTCTTTTAAAGAACAGTGACATTCACAATAGGAATACAAGAAATAAGGGAAAACTTTTCCAGCCGTCTTACAGGTTGCAGAAAATAAACACTTCATTTATAGGCCTAAGTGTACGCTGCTATAACATGATTCCTAGTGAAATATTGGAACTGCCTCTCAACAGATTCAAAACACATATTAAAAAAACCTTAATGTGTAAAGGTTACTACACAGTTAATGCTTACCTAGAAGATAAAAACGCTTGGCAATAGGTATAATTATATTGTTATAATTTGCTTTGTTCTCTTGGAAGTGTTGTGAATGTAATGTAATGTAATGGAATGTAATGTAATGTAATGTAATGGAATGTAATGTAATGTAATGGAATGTAATGTAATGTAATGGAATGTAATGTAATGGTGAATGTGGTAAATCACAGAACAGATTTTATTTTATTTTTACTTATGTAACTTAAATGACGTTGTGGTTTATGACATTTTCTTTTGAATTATTGTATGTAAAGGGAGGATAAAACTTGCTGAGTTTCTTGCCCGTTCTTCTCAGAACAAGACCTCCTGGTAGTCTTGCGAACGGATGGCGTAGTTTTGCTCTTTCGCGAATTTTGTAAACGTTTTTGACATTCATAAGCATGCGTTAAGTCGCATCTAAACTGAATAAATAAATTTTGATTTTGATTTTTGATTTGATTTTGACAATACCAAAAAACATAGTCAAGTCACAAGTCATTTTTGTATTGTTTACTGAGCTTTGAATTTACACAGATGACAGAAATCGCCATTCAAAATAAAGTGAAGTGAGCCTTGGATTAAATTTACTAATTCCAATCATATTTATCATAATTAGTATCGTCACGTAGTCACATTTCAGGCGACCCCGAAAAAGAACGAAACGGAGAATAGCTGAAGCGACACCCCTACGCACGAACGCACGAAATGATAGGGGTAGTCCGTAGGAGTAGGGTAGGTACGAAACATACATGAGGCTCAATTGGGTTTCTGGAAAGTCAGAAACATAGGTCAAGAATCGACGCAATTACGCACCTGCGCGGCTTGTGCGAGTAGCAGGTGTTATAGGACAGAATGATTCATGGACAGAGGACTTGCCCTGGGACTGTATCTCGGACGGCCTGCATCACTTCGGCTTACCGGCCTATATCAGAATATGTGTAGCATCATACCTTAACGGCCGCTGTTTTATTTTCACAAAGCATAATCACTTCGCAAAGGAAGTCACTTCATCAAGTGCGACGTTCGGTTCGGTGCTTGGCCCCCTCCTTTGGAACATAGGTTACGTTAGAGTGCTGGGAGGGGAACGAGTCCCTGGAGCATCAACTATATGCTATTCAGACGACACCCTCGTGGTTGCTATTGAACAAGTTTTTAAGGAAGCGCGCCTTCGAGTGATAGCTGGAATAGTTCGGGTGGTTTCTGAAATCAAAAAGCTTGGTCTCGTTGTCGCCCTTCAGAAATCAGAAGCTATATGCCTCTACGGCCACAGAAGAGCTCCACCCTAAGCGGGGAAGCAGGGGTCCATGCGTTCAAAAGAAAGGATGGTCATCCATCCCTGAAGGTTCCTACTGGACCCGATCACCTTTGCTATTTCTGTAAAGGCTACTTGCTAAGCATCTTTACAAACCTACAATAGACGTGGAGAGGCGGACCCAACTGCCGCATCGTATGTCGGGTAGCGTATTAAGGGTCTGCTGTTACCACATCCCGCTCAAGGCGATTGTTGGTGGCGACTTGGGGCTTTAGTGAGTTTGCACAATCACGAGTCGAATAGTGTAATGCTAATGAGTGTCACAACAAAAACAACCCGTACTCGTAACGACCAATAAGGAGTCAGAGTGCTAGTAAAGGTCACTATGACGCATCGATCAAGTATCGATAACGGGTCACATTCATTTCCGTGCACATTCCTCTACTGTCAGTGACATTCAGCTTAAAATAGGTCGCCTATTCGCTCTTTCTTAATATATTTACCTGACAATGAATATTCTAATAAATGTATACTACATAATAAGCAAAAAGTTTTCACAAAAAAATACCACTGCCCTTAAAGATTCCTGAAAAAAACTATAATTTTACACTGTTTAGTTTTCTCTAAGGATTCTTTTATACAAAATAAATTCCCCTGTATATACACACGAACAAGGTTAATCGTTACGTCGGATGATGAATAACCTTTTTGGCTGTTTAATGTATTTAAGCTGAACGAGCCAAGGCTGTACATTTTGCTTATTTAGGTTTCTTAGTCTTGTAAGCGTGATGTTTCCCTATATACGTGCCAAGGCTCATACATCATGATTACTTGTAAACGTGAATATTTCCAATGTATGTACGTGCCCTGGTTGTACACTTGGATCACTTTATAAGCATGACGATTTCCTATATCGTCGGAGTCACGCCCCGAGAGGATAGCCGACCGCAGGCACTCTCTTCATCTGCATTTACTAAGTCATGGGATTTACACCCCGAGAGCATAGCCAGACGTCGGCACTCTCTTAGATTGTTTAATTATAATTCTATTATATCGCTCATAGTCTATTGTTATACGGAAGTGGTGAATATATAGTGGTAATCTACAAATCTTCTATTATTTCTACCACCTGATGACCCAGGAACCGTACATAAGCTTCATTCAATAAAAAGATTTTTTAGTAAAGTTAGTTTATTTAAAAATACATAAGTATATCAACTTATATTTAATTATAAAATCAAAGCTTAGTATTAATAATTAAATAGTCATATTGCCATCAGAGTCCTTCATTAAGAGATAACATTGCTTTCAAAAAAATGACATAATTTCAGCAGAATTTTAATTAAAAGCTACAAAAGGCACTCCAGTATGCTTATCTGGTATTAAATTTTGTTGCCCAATTCTATAGATAAAATTACTCTACAATTAGATGCTATAATGAACGACTCTATTAATAATTATATTATTTCTATTGACATCAAAAGCATTATTTATTATTGTTTCATAAGGCACTTTTTGTTGACGTATTACTTGGAAAATATATAAAAAAATCACAAAATTCTTATGAAAATTACTCACTTATACTGTGTTTAAAAAATACATGAAATAATAATTGCACATTACTACACCTCAATAAAATACACAATCAGATTATCTTTTAAATAATTAGACGATAGCACCATTACAACTAAATATTTTTCACAATGACAAAACACAACCTAAATCTAACAACAACTTAAATACTGGCAGTTACATTAATTACTAACAATTTTTTTTAAAGCGCGGGAAGTTTGACCTACTTTAGTCATACAATTTTGACAAAAGAAAACAGATTAAAAACTTGATAAATTTGATTGAATTAATAACAATTAAATTTAAAAAAAATATATTTTATAAAGTAAAAACATTAAAAAAAATATGTACTTCAAACGCATTAGTATATTCCACGATTATTTTAAAATTATATACCATTCAAATTTTTTGAGACTATTATTTTCTTATAAAAAAAACAATATATTACAGATGAATCATATTTTTGTACTGTCTACAAAGCAATGGCACTATAGAACATTATAATTAAAAACTAAAATCGTTGGTATAAGAGATTAATATCGAGCACAATTAACAAATAGGTAATTTTTCTAGCAATGTGGCAAAAGATAATTGGTACTTCTATATATTATTTACATACTTTTGACTAAAATCTGAATCTCATTGAACGTTAAATTATATATAATTAAAGAGTTAGTCACATTTACTTATAATTGGTTTAATTTTTGTTATATTGTGAGATTTTCCATTATAACATTAAAACATTTTTTTGTTTTACCCACAATTTAACAATTTTAATGCAGGTATTTTTAGATAATTATAATAATATATAAAAATATTGAAACCTGCGACGAAGGTAAACTAACTTATTATCGGCTCCTCAGTCAAATAAAAAATTATCAATAAGTCAACAACTTTATGAGGGTAGATCGTACGATCCTAAATAGGGTTTAAATATACTGTAAATATTTTTAGTTTTAATGTAAAAATGGCCAAATATAAAAATGGTTATTATTAAAGATAACTTAGATGCAAAAACCATTAAACACTGACATTTTTTATGTAGCCCATAAATTAATATTTGTGCATTTTCTCTGTAACTTTGTGAATGAAACACAAAATAATTTGTTCATCAATTAAAATTTTCTAAGTGTGTGTATGTATTTGTACCTCGGTTTCATATAACAATATTTAGTGTCATCTCTGTTTCTCTTATGTATGTATCTAAAACTGTTAAACTGTAAAGGGAATCTTCATATTTAGCCGTTTAACGTTTCATTTTCTCCAAAATGGGCAGGATCATTTCGAACGATGGTCGCTTACCGGGATCTTCATTCATGCAGATCTTAATCAATTTCGAAATATGGGGCGAAATACCAGGTGGAATGCTCACACGTAGACCTTCGAGGGCTATCTTCATGCCACACTCCATTGGGGAGAGATCGGCGAATGGAATCTGTGAAGATGTTAATTGAAATTACTCGAAAAAATATTTTGGCTGTGTGTCTAATTAACAGAATAAAACTTGAAACTATTTTAAATAAGCTATAAATCTAAATTTGACGAAAAAACGTATGGCGGCTGTATTGTCGTGGGATCTATAGGTTAAAAAAAATATATTTCGAACAAATACCTAACAAGATATGAACGTTTCATACTAGACAAAGACATGGTAAAGCTCCTGGCAGCAATATAAGACTACGTGACAGATTTCCAACTCAGATGTACAGGGCTTTTTGTGGCAGATTTAGGATTTCTTTATTAAATTAAAGGATGTTATTATTTTAGAATATACATATAAAAACGAAGGACGAGACATGCTGATTTTATTTTTGAAGATGACTCCGTCCAAATGTTTCCATCGCAAAGCACACTCTCGCAGAATCTTTCCAGAGTATTCTGAGTGACATGCTGCCATTCCTCGGTCAGTTACCGAGGAATAGCATTCACATTCACGATTCATTCATTCAATCATTACTGTCGTACACTTTTCCCTTTAAGTAACCCCATTAAAAAATCTAATGGTATGATTTCTGGCGATCTGGGTGGCCATGCGATGTCCCCTAATCGGCTAATCAATTTTCCGGTGAATTCTTCGAGGAGGCTCATGGTGGCTCTTGCTGTGTAAGGCCCACGCCATCTTGTTGAAACCACGTGTGAGAGCTGTTCGATGGATGTTCTCTTAGTTTCGGTATAATATACTCATTAGGCATGCGCCGATAGTCATCACCATCAACAGTTACGGTTGCTCCACGAGAATTTTCAAAGAAAAACGGTGCAATTATTGGTGAAAATTATTCCATTGACAGAAAGAGCTGCCCAAACAATTACTTTTGGGCTATACAATGCTTGTTGGTGTTTCAATCGCGGGTTTTGTCCTCTTAGCGCCTAATAGCGACAGTTTTGTTTATTGACAATGCCATTCTAATGATGATAAAGTAAATGAGCTTCATCACTAAACCAAATGGTGTTAACAGTTCGGAATCGGCTTAACATGTTATCACATAACGCCATAAGTGCCTGTACCAATTGGATCTTGAACGGATGGAATTTAATTTTCAAGCTTAAAATACGGTGCACCGTGGTTTTTGGAAGCCGCAAACTTGACGCTTGGCTGGCGGGGATTTTCTTGCACGCTGTTTGCAACGCGTTCCATATTTTGTGCAATCCTCGACGTTCGGCTAGGACCTGGGCTTGGCTCGTTGACTGTTGAACCTGTTGCACGGAACTTCTGGACCCACGTCCTAATCAATCAATCAAGCGACGAATATTGTAGTGAGAACAAAATCTCCGCACGAGCAACAGTGCACGATTTATTAGCTTCAAAATACGCTTCAACTGCGAATGCGCGGTGTGCAGTCCACTGCGACATCATGACTGACCAATCCGCACAAATGCAGCGCCAAACTGTAACCCCTCCCCGATCCCCCGCGCAACTGTCAGAAAAATATTCGAATTTCAAATCCTAAATCTGCCGCATGACACCAGTATTAAGTCTTTTACTTGAAACTGGCATAAAGTTATAACTTATTTAGTTATTGCCATAAAAAAAGTTAAGTCCGCATCCTAGGTATACATTTTTTACATTACTACTCAGGCATGAAGTTATAAATACTTTTTTATCATAAAAGCACACATTTTAATTAGTACAAGAGTTATTTCCGTTTTTTATGAAATTTATGGTAATATATTTTAGCTTACACGAGTATTATACATTTAAATAAAAACGTGAATGTAACATTTTTAATACTGGAGGAAATTCTCAACAAAACGAAAAAAAAATTGCCCAATGGACTTATATGGAGTATCCAAATAAAAAAAAAATAGAGACATCATGTGTCAGTCGCGGCCATTGTTAAATAGCAAGCGTACAATTAACGAAAGTAATTTTCAAACCTCTCTTGTGGCCAGCTCCCACAATAAGACAGCGAAACTCCACATATCAGCGGCCTCCCAGTTCCTCTTGGCGCTGGGCTTCTGCAGGGCCTCGGGGGCCATCCAGGCAGGGGCATACACGCGGCCCTTCTCTTGGAACGAGAATTTCGAGTCCGCCATGTTTATACGGGCCGTAAGGTCTTCGTCAATCTGGAATTGTTACTTATATAATGGATAAATTCCAATTTAACCTTTCAAGTAGAGCCTAGAGTGTAATTCATGTTAAACATTATCTTTTGAGAACTTTATTGTAAGAAGGAAAAATTTTTCACTTACCATAACATGCTTGCTGTTAAGATGGTAAGTGGGCAGAATCCGGTCCCTTTGCAAGGAGTGGAGATAGGCAAGCCCGGCGGCCACATCTCTCGCCAGACGCAAGGCCGCGGCTGCGTCTACTACTACGCGGCCCCCGGCCCCACCATGGAGAAGAGAATAGAGTGAGCCCCAAGACATGTATTGAGATATTACCACCAAAGATGGGGGAGAGACGCAGCATCCCACCTAGAATAGAAATTAAACATTCGTTTAAACCTGTTTGTTACATTACCTTAAAGCTCAATCACTCACTGAAATGTAATTTTAATGGAAAATAAAGTGTTTTTGAGAATAATCTGTATGAAACATAGCTTTACATAGAGTATAATAACTTGTAAGTAATCATTATTAAAAGTAGGTATTAACTATACTTTTAAGTAATGCATGATGACTTTGCCTGTATGGAGTTTAAATTTAACTGTTTTTGATAGAAATATTTGTATTTATGTAATTTTAAATTTAACACTAATCTAAAAAGGTTTTTATTGTTTTGTAAACACGTAAAAAAAAATGTTTTTTTTACGTGTTTACAAACATCGACTGGTACGACGCCATCTTGCTTAGCGTTTGGCGGGCTCATGAAATTATGATTACTTAATTAGACTTCTTAATTCAATACATAAACGAATTAAAATATCAATTCGTATATGGTTTAGTCAGTAAATAATCTCCTAAAAATCAAATAGTGGTTAAATTAAGTATTAACTACAAATTATAAGTTGTAAATGTATAGAATTTTTAATCACAATCATTTAAATTATTAATTTTATTTAATAACCCAATAACGCTTATTTTAAAATTGTTATGTATGTAAGTATACCAGAAGTAGTAAATAAAAATTGCGTATCATTAATACTTACAACAGGCAATATGTTTGGGTGAGAAAATATCCTGAGTTTGGGGAATTCTTCGTTGAAGTCTCGCTGCACGCGGGGTGTACATTCCCTTACAGCGATTATCTTCGCAACTATATCATTCTTCTGCCAACGACCGCGCCAAGTTTCACCTGAATTAAAAAAAAAACATTTATAACGTTATATTATACGTATGGAACATCAGTTGCATAAACCTATGTATATGCAAAGTAACAATACAATGAAATTTTTACTAACGTTAACGTACCAAACATGAGACTAATACAGCTAATTACCACTTTCATATGCTACATTTACTTTTAAATAAAGTAATTTCTCTAATCTATGGCACATTAAAAAAAAGCAATATAACCCTTTAGGTCTGGTCTTACTGTGGCTTTTTTGTGATTATTTGTTTTTCTTATAGCCAAGTAGCAGTTAACCTTTTGTGCATACACGCCGTTGACTTTTTGCGTCTAAGCAAAAGTTCAAACCTACGACCAACACTGCTCCAAACTATGGTACATACATACTAATAAGAAAAAACCTTTTTAAATTAATAAATTTTGGAATATTGAAATTTTGGAGTGTTATATAAACTAGGTGCTATTTTAATTTGTTATTTATTAGATATTTTCTTATATAAAATATTTTTAAAGAATTTAGATAAGTTGTAATTTGTTATTACAGTTTTGATATTATTTAATTAAGATATTCAAAGTACATTCATATATGACAATTAAAAACCAAATATATTCCATATTATGTTATTGTATATTAAGATTAATTAAAGAATATTCTTACCAGAGGGAGTAACAGCAATACGCGTATGTAAGGCGAGTTCATTTATATTAATTCCTTTGTGTCGGGAGAGGGTTGCATCCCGGCTCCTAGTCTTGAGACCCAACCAGGATTGATCCTTAAACTGAATCTTCTTTAAATCCTGGCCTTGATTAACTGCCAATTCATGTAATCTAGGAATAAAGAAATTTCAATATTTTTAATAGTCAATTATAAATGATAAAGATCTGGAACAGTTTAAAAGATGTCATTACAGATATACAGACTTTATATACAACAAATTTTAATTTAATTCTTGTTCTGAAAGCATGAAAATGGGAGACTCGATTAAAAGTTACAGTATAGTGCAGGGTATTGAGATAACATTATTTGAATTTGATGCTATTAAGTATATCTAAATATAAAGAAGTTATACTACCATAAAGAAAAATAGATTTGCTTTTGACCTAAAACATACCTTTGAACAAGTTGACCCTTGGTCTTATCAAGTGGTGTGTCACCATCCTTATTGGCCAATGAGACCAATGCTCCCGCAATCACCAAGTCTTCAGCAATGGCACTGTAGCCCCAAAAACAGGCATAATGCAATGGAGAGTTGCCATGTTCATTTGTGAAATTTACATCCACCCTATTTTGTAACAGCTGAAATAATGTTTGTTTTGTTACTGATTGACTGTTTTCTGATTTCTAATGATTTCATTTCATCTAAAATTCCTCTCAAATAACAGAAGAAGTATGTCTATTATTCAGTATCTCACTCATTATAAAATCTGAAAGAGTATAAAATTAATATATTAAATACTTACCAATTGTACAATAGGTCTATGTCCATGAGCAGCCGCTAGATGTAATGGTGTGTCATCCCCCATGTTTGTAACATTAATCCGAGCACCTCTTCTAATAAGCATCTCAACAATCTTAATGTGACCTTCTTTACAGGCCCAGTGTAAAGGGCTGAACCCATGGTCATCTCTAAAAGAATTGCCAAAGTTATAAATGAGGAAGGTGGAAATAACAGGAAACTGTGTTTTTAGTCCAATGATTCATGGGTTTATAATTATTTTAAATATTATAATTATTATAAAGGCAATTCTTAGATATTTCATTGATTTGATAGTATATCTAAAGTTTTATTTAATAGCTAGTCTAAGAAGTTTTGTTAGTGAAATTTAAAACTGCTTGTTTGCCCTGCCCTTCTTATTTAAAACTGTACATATGCTATATATATAATAAATAGCCTAAGCATCATTGCTTCTTATAAAATAAGTGTTTTAAACATCTGCTAGTGCTGTGCAACCCCATATTACGTACATATTGTGGGCGATATGGGCGTAGGTTTAAAAGGGAGCCCTTCATTTGTTAGACCGTTTTTTGCACTGGATAAGGAAGAAATTAATGTTTGGTCTTACCCCTGATTCATATCATGTTCAGTATCATCCAACCAAACTCGTACTTGTAAGGCATTTCCTTCCCTGCACCACTGAAATATATCTTCCATGTTTTGAGGTACAACTACTTTATTTAAATTTTTATAATTCCAGTACCTTAGTTTTTTTCGTCATAAATTGTTAACACGAAAAGAAAACAAATTATATTTAAATTATGTGTTAAATTTATAAAAAAATGCTACGGATGGACACATTCATGATTCAATCATTTGACTTTGACAGTTTCGCAATCTCCCAAAATAACAACACAAGGAAACTAAGTTATGATGTCACAATTTTTATTATCCTTCTCTTTTACACACTGCGATGATATATTTCTCTTTCCTTTTAATACAATTATAATTTTTCACATTCGTCTTTCTACCTACTTCTACATTACAGAATTTTAGATGCAAATCCTTTAAATTACGAAAATAATTTTTATTCTCTATAGAATAGAATGGTATATACCAAATTAAATATATTTAACATTGATGCTACCAACTACTACCGCAGTTATAACTAGGCAGCAATAAGCAGGAGTGGGATGGAATTGATTGTGGCTTGGGTAGAAGAAGACCATATTGTAATAAATTATCACAGCCGGAGAGAGAGAGAGCTGTTAAGGCTTAGTGCAATGCTCAAAACAGATCTCAATATAAGTAAAACTTTATTTAAACTATATTACATCTTATTTCTTAGCAAAAGTAATTTTCATTGCATGTGTTGGAGTAATCTTAAATCCTTGTAGTGCTTCTTTTGCTGCTGCAGACTGCATTTCATTTGCAAACTCCACAAATGCAATGTCATGCCGATTGGGCACCAGACGGACTTCTTTGAAACCAGGAAATCTAGAAAGGATATGTTCATATGAGATTTTATAATTACTAGTGGAAATTTACTCTATGCTACATCAATTTTAAATAACCTAATGATTAAAATTTGCATAAATATTACCAAATTATCAAATTCTTATGAATTTTCAAGAATATAATTATATTGGTTATATATTATACTAGTGACCCGCCCCAGCTTCGCACGGGTGCAATGCTGATGAAAAGCAGGTTTTTATGTATTGTTATTTCCGTCGCTGGAAAGCTCAGATAATATACGCATTCGATCGCTGCTAAATAAGCTGTAATGGGCTGTATAGATCTATATTAAATGAACAATGTATTCAAGGTATTTAATGCTTTAAATGCTGTGTTGGTTAAAATCGCTTCAAAAATTATCCATAAGAGATAGACATATACCATCACGGACTTTTCTGTTGACCTTTTCAATGTGCACAATACTTACACATTACAGTACATTATTTCGATAAAACTCGTAGGGTTAAGCCTGCCTAGGTTAAGCATACAAAGGGACATAAGGACAGAGAAAGCTACTTTGTTTTATACAATGTAGTGATTTTGTTTGTATGCGAGTATGCACCTACAATCAAAGCTATTTCTAAATTAGGCTTAAATCAATATTAAATCCATCAATTCTTTAAATTTATATACATTACACAGTTATAATATGGTCATTAAATAAATTCTGTAGATCTATAAATTGTAGAAGAAGTTGTAGGATGAAAAGTTATAAAATAATACTAACTGGTTGAATAACATAGACAACATCATCTCTGAGGTTTCATCTGGTAGGTTTGTAAGGAACAGAATCTGGTTTGGAGGTTGTTCCACATTGACATTATTAAGGTGACCAGGTTGACCAAATCCAGGCACAGCATTTCTATTAGCATCTTTCTTCTTCTTCTTGCCATCTTCCAATGACTTGGGCATTTTAGGCCGTTTAGGTCTTTCTTGGAAGGTACCTTTAATTTTAGCAATAACATCACTGTCAGTTTTTGAGTATTGAATCCTCTGAAAGATATAAGTTAAGAATGAGTATTAATATTCTGATACAAGAAATAAATATTCTGATAATTTCATTAAACAGACCTTCCTTCCTTACTCATTCTGTTATTCATACACTTAATAGAAGTGTATGAAAGATCATAAAAATTATTCTTAGATTTTATATGATACAGACACAAGTGTGATAAGTAAAGTAAAGAAATAGAAGTGGATAGTGCCACAAACTTCTCTTACCATCGGCTTATCATAGAATGGAAATCCTTGCATACTTCGCAGTGCAACTGTAGCACTGGAAATTTCCTTAAATATTACAAATGCTTGTCCCCTCATCTTTAACGTTTTAAGGGCTACTATATCTAATATTTGGCCAAATTGTGAGAATATAGCATATAAAGACTTCTTTAATTCCTCCTTTTTTATTTTTTCGTTTAGGTTGTTGATGTATATCGTATGATTTGGTCGAATATCCATTGCTGTAAGTAAGTAAATGTTAATTTTAATTTTACGATAAAACCGCGTCCTATTCTAACCTCAAATAATACAATCGAGGTTAATGCATAAATGGAGTAAAAAAATACGTACTCATAATATTTTATTCTTATTCTTCAAAACCGTCTTTCCTGGTTAGATGGTAAAAACAACTTTCTTTTAGAAAAAGTTTAAATTTCTTGGTTATTTAAGCTTTTAAAATGAAAGTATTTTCAATAACAAAATTGAAATCACGTAGTCATTCGCTGTGAACAGTAGTAGTAATCTCACAGCCGTAATTTGTTTCATTAAAACTAATTACAATTTATCATGTATTTCAAAGTAATAAGTTAGAACTAGCGAACTAGCAAAATACAGTTTCAAGAACTAAGAAGAACCGACGCTGTCGGCGAATGCGATTCCTGTACCACAGACGATATAGAAACTATTTAGTATAGGCAGTTGGCACAGACTAAACTAATTGTAGAAAATCAAGCGAATATGAAATCTCTATAAGTTACACGAATAGTTAACTACTCTATTTAGTGTGTCTACTGTCTTGCATAATGTATAATTGTATATACCAAAAATAAGACTTGGCTGTATGGACTAAAGTCCTTTGCCTTTCCCATTAGGGATAAATTGGAAAAAAAAAAAAGTATAATTGTATAGTGTAACTGTAGTCTGTAACTCTGTAGCGCGCATCGGCACTTAGCGCGAAAATTTTCTAACATTTTTATAATTTATTTACAATAGGATAATACGTATATACAGTGGTTATTTTCTCTATTAACAAGCCACCATATGCAATTGCATTTTTGTGTATATTTGATAACGCACTTCGTTATTGTAACTTAAAAGCGTAAAGCCTTGAATAGGTTCTTAAATAAAAAGTATCAATGGTTCGGAGTATGCATGATTTTGAAACGGTGACTCCTGAAGTTTGGAGACAAAATGAAGAAGAATGGAAAGAAAGGCTTTTTAAGTTACCAAATTGGTATAAGGTAAGGTGTCGTTTTCTTGTGAATTATTTGTATTGTTTTGACCTCCACTTAACCCTTGTGTCATTTCAAGATACCGCTTATAAATTCAAATGCTTCACACAATCTTTCTGATGGCACTTTGGCGAGGTTCCGGGGCATGGTACAAGATATGCACAACCCAGAGTTTTATTTTGAGGAATTCGAAGTGTATAATACTATAACCAATGAAGTCAAAACAAAGTCTGGCAAATACACAGACACATCCTCTATTTTGGTAAGTATGAGAAAATTCTAACTGGAATTATGATTTTGATTGTCTCTAATAAAATACTTTTTTATAGGAAAATGAAAAAATTAACTACACAGAAAATTTAAAAAGTGCACAAAGACAGACAATGGTAGTTGTGTCATTACCTGGTTTTAATGAATGGGCACAAAAGGTTGAAAATGGCAAAAATCATTTAACACATTTAAATGATCAGCCAAACACTTCAAAACGACTAAACTCCTCTAATTTGAAGCGTAGTTATGAAGATTGTGAGGAAGACACAGATGCCATGGAAGTATCTGTAGTTGAAACAGGAAAAAAAGAAGCAAAAGTAGCTGACAAGGCTGTTGAACCATCTAATATTGTATCTAGAGAGCATTTATTAAACTTTCCATTGCCTGATGTTGCAAGCAAATCATGTATTATTAAGGTATTTTTTTCTTAATATACACAATAACAAGTATCATAACTTTGTATATTGTAATTGATGTTTAAGGTTCAATTTGGTTGGAAAACATCACATTTAGATGAATTAAATATGCAAATTGAAACTGCAGAACCAATTTCTTCTTTTTTCCTAATTGTTTTATTACTATAAAAATAGATTTTGACTTGACAAAATACAACTGTTATAACTGATTTATAATAATAAAAAATAACACACATTCAGTTATTATGAAAACAGGCTCGTAGCATATATACCTATACAATATAAAATTATGTGGCAAGTTACTAAGTATTAACATAAAAATATATACCAATATTGTTACAGATCTATGATGACAGTGAAAATCTTAAAATAAATGATATGGTGGAAGTTATTGGATTTTTATCAGTAGACCCTGGATTATCAGGAGAATTTCAAGCCGAAAACAATGCTTTCATGGAGCCAAATGATGAGACACAAGCAGAGACAATAACACATAATCCACCACCAAGCCTAGTTCCTCGGTTGCATGTGGTCTATGTTAAGAAATTGGAGCATTGCAATCCATTGGTTAAGGATGCCAACCCAGGTATGTTGTCAATTTATTTTATTTCACACAGATATACTTTGATAATTTTTTATGTCCTGTCTTGGTCTATTGATAAACCGTTGCATTTTTCTTACTTGTCTCAATAGTTCTGTGTCTTAATTTCTGGTGAAATCTAATTAAATAATTTATTAAGAAGCTCAACCTATTTCTTTGCATTTCAGAAAATATGCTTGTAGAATCAAATTTAGCTCGGGATCATCTACTCAAAGCATTAACAGAACTATTGTTGGGGGATGAATTGGCTGCACAGTATCTCATTTGTCACCTTATAGCTTGTGTGTGAGTATTTTTTACTCAATTTAAGTTTGGGAGCTTGCTTGAGTAACACAGTTTTTTATATGTGTATCAAATCCATATAATTAGCATTTCCCGTTTTTCTGTTCAATGGAACATCAATAATAATATGATTTCTTAAGATTAAAACCAATGTAAACACAAACTATCTTAAATCAAGTAGCTTCATAGAATTGTAACAATACAATTTTGTATGGAAAACTGCACTGTGAGTTTGCAATTAAACAGGTGCACAGACATACTCATTCATGTAGTTGGGTACTGACATTACATAATATCTTAACAAACTTTTTAATGAAATAAATTAATGTCTTTACAGTTACCTCCGCCAAGATACCATAACACTTGGTCAGTTTTGCCTCAACCTGTCAAACTTACCAACAAAACGTTACCCAAATTATGCCAAACAATTATACGATATAATAAAACAGTTTGTTACTAAGAGTTATTACCTTCCGTTGACTGTTGATAATATGAATACATTGGCCCTATTACCAAAGTAAGTTTTTATTTTATTTTTATTTATGAATACAAAACTGGCCCTAAAAAGCGACCGAAAATTAACAAAAGTGCACTACAAGTGAATAAAATTTCAAGACATAATAAAATCAATAAAATGAACTATAAATAAGCACTAACAAATAATATAAATTTTGTCAGTTCTATTCAGTAATTTAGTTTATTATTCATTTAACAGAGAATACAAATAACAATTATTTCAATGATAATTCTTTGGGTGTAAACAACTGTCTTGACTTTTAACACTAAAAGTTATGTTTTATGAAATATAAAACAACAAAAACAATTAAATTGAAGGTAAGGTTTAGTTTTAATAATAAAAAATCGATTTCAGAAAAGATTATGATTGCAACAGATTAACAAGTGGTATACTTCAACTAAGCAAACACACTCATCTAGTTCTAGATGAGACACAGATGCAACAAGGGCAGTTAGATGCAACCGGAGTTAATAATATAGCGGCACTGGGCAATTTAATTAAACTCCAGAAAGTTGAATATGACTTCAAATATTACAAAATGGAGTTTGATTCTGATATATCAGTTTTGGTATTATCCGAAGGAAAGAGTTTGTTGCCGGTAAGTGTCTGGTAACTGAAAAAATATATTAATAGCCAAACATCAGTGGTAACAAAATTTTAAAGTGTTACATAGTAAAATGTGAAATTAAATTAACTGTTTTTTTTATTGATGTGTAAGAAATTCTAAGGACTCCAGGAAGTTACATTTAAATTCCATTTTAAATGTGCATAAATAACTTTATACATATATAACGTAAGTGCTATTGGCCATGAAAATATTCATATTATTTAGATTATCATATATGAAAGTTATCATAGTAGGTAATTGTATGATATTTTTTTAAAATACTTGACTTTAGTTCCATAATAATATTGGCTTCTTACAGAGTGACTATCATGTTCCATTGAGACCAGAAAAATCATCTTTGGACATTTTCGAGGCCATTGTGGAAGCAGCTAATTATTATCTTAAAGAGGAAATCATGAATTCAATACGAATATATTTAACAAGTCTTAAACTTGTAAAGTATAGTGTTTCAGATGATTTACAGGTATAGTACATAATTAGTTTACAAAAATTGTGATGGTTATATATTATAATAAAATCTATCTTACTTACATAAATTTATTTTATAGGTATGGTATATACATTTTAAAGGGTTTCTAAATCAGTGAGGTTTTTTATTAAAATATTAATCTTGACAGTAGGGTGTTTTTATCCTTTCAGTTCGTAGAAGAAGATTTCATAGAAATGCGTAGGAAGTCGGACGATGACAACCCTGTTTCTGCAGATGATTTGCACAGGCTGTTAGTTTTGGCGCGGCTGGTCAGTTTGTCCCGCGGTTTCGATACACTTAATAAAGAATGTTGGGATATCACTAAGAAGATGGAGGAAGAACGAGTTATAAGATTAAAGAATAGAGTGGCACAATTTTAGCTTTTATAAATTTTTTTCATAAAACATATTAGCAAAATTGCTTTTTATTTTAAATTCCTCCTTAAATTTAAACAAACATGCTTTAAAATTGTCTATTGTTAAAAAGTACATGGCTTGTTCATTGATAAACAATTTTTGCTGGACTATCAGTAGATATGTTACATATCACATTTTTTTCAGGGACTCGAGAGGTTTTTATTGTATTAGTGATTAGATTTTTTCATTGATTTCATACTATGCTTAATTTTTCTTAGACAAATTGAATTTTTGTTAAAAAGTCAGAAGTAACTACATTATGGACCATCCATAATGTAGTTACTTCTGACTTTTTAAATTACATTAAAAACCGTTAACTGATGGATAGTCCTATATAACAACTTACCGGTTACTTACTACAGATCCAAAATCAAAGGTCCCAGCTGAATTCTATCCGATTAAGTACTTATAACAACGTCATCGGGTTTTACGATCAAATATGAGTAGTCCTTTCGATGTCCTTACAACAGATTTTAACTGTATATGTATTAAAAGATGTTTAAAGAATTTTGATCGAAATTGTGGCGATGCAGCGCTGACAAAGAATTTCTAGACGAACAGGAAATGCAGTGAACCAGTTAAAAACGTCAGCATGACGTATCAGATGCAAATGACAGTGACGTGTTCATATTCAACTCATGATATCAACTTGATAGAATTCTCTTTATTTATTGATTCAATTTAAATAAATCATTAAAGAAGGTGAAGATAATCACACAAAACCAAAATGTCTACTAAAAGTAAAACATTAGATAGTGCAAGTAAAATTAAATTAAGTGATTCAGTATGGAAAAAAGCATTTTCTTCGAACGCTGAATGGCCTGACAAGGTTAGGCGCGATCACGGGATTTTAGGATTAAAAATTTAATTGATAACTGGTAAAATGGAATTATTGTTTTAGGAGGAGTTTCTAGATGTTATTTATTGGATGCGACAGGCAATAGGCATTGTATTGGGTCTTTGCTGGGGCTTATTACCATTAAAAGGATTTTTGGGACTTCTGTTGTAAGTTTTTAATATTTCGCCACAAGTAATTATATATAAATAAGTCAGCCTAGCCTAGCTTTTAAGCCAATATGTGTAAAAATTGACTGTGGGGCGCAAATGTCAACTATATAATTTTTTTACATGTAAATTTTGTATCACATTTCAGATTTGTGGTTGTGAATGCAGCAGTAATATATTTCTATGTAAGCAGTATTCAAAATGTAGATGAAGAAGAGTTTGGAGGAATGTGGGAAATAACCAAAGAGGGGTTTATGACATCTTTTGCTGGTTTCTTAGTAAGTAGTAGTAGTAAGTACTTAGATTATCCTAAATTTAAATTACCCACCTAATTAGTGATGTAGCCCGATTAAATATTATTTTGTGATGTAGGTTTACCAATAAAATGAACATAACTGAATATTTTAAAGTAATACAGTGTCAAAGAAACCCAATGCTGAAGATCTTTGACAATTTTAAACAAAATTTGTACTTTCAGGTCACGTGGATTATTATGTATACAGGCCTACATGGGACCAGTAGTTTATGAGACCAGTATTGAATTATAGTGCCAATATAGCCAAGACTCAATTTTGGAGATCGGAAAAATGATTGCTAAAAATATTATGAATGTTTTTAATCATCATCACTATTTAATACTTAAGAATGGTATAATAACATAGAGGACCAATCTGCTATTGCATCAATTGGTTTATTGCTAAAATTGTAATTTGTGTTGCGTGGAAATTTAATTATATCAACTCTTTATTGTTTCTTTGGTGGTGTAATTGTGCATAGAATGAGTGAAATTTTCTTTGCTTAGCATAGATACCAATTTACTTTAATCCAATAGTGAATTTTTTGTTAGCCTATTATTTAATCTATTATGCTTTGCCAGGTAGACTATTTCTGCATCTATAAGTCTGGCACTTATTGCATTTGAGCCAATTTATAAAAGAGTTTTTTGTGTAAAGTTGTTCTAGCTGATAAAGAACATTCATAATAATTGGGTTGTGGATAGGCTTTTAATACTACATATTGTAAAGACAGATATAATGATATTGTTATTATTTCATTAAAAAGACATCTGATGAAATCTATTTTACAGAACTTACAAAATCAAACTTATTTGTGGTTCAGATTTGTATGGTTCATGAAAATTCATTCTATTTATGTGTATTGTTAAGTTTAATTGTGTGTTTATAGAAACAGATATAATGTTTGTAATATTTTGTTGTGTATGAAATGGTTATGAGTTATTTTGATCAAAATAAAGTGAATTTATGTGTCTGAATTAGTTATGATTTCAATAAAATGAAAACCTATTATTTTTAAATTATAGCTTCTGAAGTATGTTATAATTTCTAGGAAATAATCAGTACCATATTTTTTTGTTAGTAATAAGAAAATATTATCTAAAATAACATATAAATTCTCAAAAAATAAAGAATAAAACATTGATCAACTTTTAAATTTATTATTCTCGCCATGTTACAAAAACATCATCAGTTCTATATCTTTGTGTGATAGTGGAATCCTTAAAATCCATTCTAGTTCCAGATGCATGAGCTGATGCCCCAGCATGTGCAATCATTACACCATTGTCAATACAAAATCTTTCATCAGTAGCAAATATTTTGGCTCCTCTTTCTGAACACATAATTCCCATCATTTCTTGTAATCGTTCATTACAACCAACACCACCCACTATGAGGACCTAGAAGATATTTTTATATTTCTTTTTATGGTTAAAATTGGGTGTTAAATGTTTTTTGTGTGCTTTTAACATTTGCTTAGAAGACAAGAAACCAACATATGTTACATTCAGAAGTGTGTGTCAGGGAATGAAGACCAATTACCTACCTTCCTATTAGAAAATGTATATTTTCAGAAATGTAATAATTTATGTGACACTAATATCTAGTTTGTGTATAAGTAAAAATATTTTATTGTATTACCCATCTAATAAGTTCTTGTAGTGAAATACTAGGAAATCTGTAGCTTTTAATAAGCAAAAACAAAAGATTTGTCAGACCTCATTTGATTCACAATGTGCCATGGCCCGTTCAGTAATTTCTACCAGCATTGCAAATACTGTTTCTTGCAGAGAGTAACATAAGTCTTCTGGAGAATAGGCTTTTAGCAATTCTTCTATTTTGTCCTCCATAAATGAAAGGATTCCTGAAAAACTTACATCCATTCCTGAAATTTATAAAAAGTATTATATACAAATTTACTTACATCTTTAATTATTTTAGTAGTACTTTAAATTGCCCAAAGCCCAAAGACACCGTTATTATGATGGCATTATTATGTATACCTTTGACGCAGTATGGTAAGTGTAAATATTTTTTTCCTTTCTTTGCCAGCTGCTCAATATTGTATCCTGGACTTGGTGCATTTGATAATTTTAATACCCTTGCAAATCTGTAATCAGAATTTATCAATAAAAAAGTAACTTTCAGAGATTTGTGATTTCAGAGAATTATAAAAAAATAAAATAGAACTACAAATCAATAAAAAGTTAATCACACCTAGAAAGGATAACAATCGAACATTAGGTTTTTTTAATAAAAACTGTATGCCTTGCCAACAAATGCCATATTAGTTATTGCATGTCAAATTATAATAATTTGTTTATCCAAGCAAACAAAAAAAAGTTCAGTTTGTTTAATATTGTTAGAGATTACCTGTTATAGATTCAATGTAACTTGCTTGTAAGCAACAACTGGATGCCACTCAATGCCATATAGCACAGGTTAGTATTGATACATTTTATTATTGAAGTTGAAATTAAAGTTGAGGTAGTAAAAGTCTTAATCACATACAATCAAGTTCAAATATTATCCACATACATATATTATATATTACAATATAGAACTTTACAAAATGTATTTTACCTATCTAAACAATTGCCTACAGCAATATCAATTGTCTCTCCAAATATCCTATATCTCTGCCTGGAGTATGCTATAATTTGTGTATTACCTCCGCTAACATAAAGGACTGTTGGGTTGTGGGCTTGTGTTATTAGTCTACCCATTTCTATATCTGATTGTAAGATAAGGAACATATAATGTTTACAAAAAGTATTATATAATTAGTGATCAACTTCATCTTCACGCACAACGGACCTGTTAAGAGTCTAATTGCGGAAACAGAGTCCCTACATACATACATAGTGATCAACTTTTATGTTAAAGGATACGGCCAATACAGTGGTTTACACCTAAAATAGGTTTGTTCCATAATAAAGCACATGTCCTGGCTACAATCGCACACACACTTAAAGGTGCACCCATCCCAGGGCCTTTTGTATAACAAACTACATCTATTTCATCAGGTTTTAATCCAGATTGTTCAAGAGCCTCTTTTAAAACCGCATGTATATTTTCTCTATGATGTTCAGCTGTTTCTCTAGGTAAGAAACCTTAAAAGTAATTTTGATTAAAATAAATTTAGATTTGATGCAATGTTTCTGCTATGTAATAGAATATAACCTATATTTTAATGTATGAACATGTATTTTGTGGTTAAAATATTCTTAAACAGTTATAATAGTTATATATAGTTAGACAAGGCTCAAAACCTTCTCCAGGTGGTGTTATATAGGTGCGTCTACAGTTAGCCAGAATTTCTCCATCTCTCACAATACCAATGCCTAGTTTATTTGCACTTCCTTCAAACCCTATAGCTACTACCATGGCGGATTAATATTGTACCTAAAAATTATATTAATTTGAATTAAACAACGTTTATTTCAATAATAAATTATTCCACTTATTGATAATTTCATACTTTAATACAAATGAAACATTTTTTTTTTTTTTTTTTTTTTCCCCTTTTCTTGGCCTGCACGGTTTGTGCGTCAGCCATGTACAAAAGTTAGGAAGTGCATTATTAGGTTTATTGGATAGGAAATTAGTACGGAATTTGGAAAAGGATCAGATAAATTTTATTATAAGTACGTATATACATAAAACATAGGTTATAATTTTATATTATTATGAAAAATGAAACTGGCTAAAATTCTATATACATCAATATTTATATTAGATAAAAGGACAGAAATAGAAGTAGGAAAAGGAATATTTATGGATAAAAGCGAGGAAATAAAAGCGGAACGGTCATGTCTATTACAGGCAAAAAATATATGGTTAAAATCCCCAACGTCATTGCCACACTCACATGTGTCGTCAGGCAAAAGGTTAAGCCTTGCCAAATGCAAGGGTATGCATGCATGGCCCAGCCTCATACGTATAAGGGTCGAAGTAATATCTTTACCAAGCGTCATAGTAGAAAACCATGGTTTAGGAGGTATATCCCCCTGAATCATGTTGTAATATCGTCCTTTCGTCTGACTTGAAGAACGCCAAATGTTTGTCCAAGAATTCATTAACTGGTATTTAGGAAGGAGAGTTAAATCACAAGAAAAAATTTTGTATGGAACCAGGTCTCCGTCATTGACAGCAGCTTTGGCAAGCCTATCAGCCTTGGTATTGCCAAAGATACCTGAGTGACCCGGAATCCAAGCAAAAGATACAGTGTACTTTTTGATGAAGCATTGATATAATAAATCGCGACATGCAATAATTACTGGATGATTATTTATATTACGACTAAAAGGAAATCTTTTCAACGCTTGGAGGACACTTTTAGCGTCAGTTAAAATTATTGATTTTTTAAGCTTCATTATTAAAATGTACTCCAGAGACCTCAGCAGACCAAAGCATTCTCCAGTAAATACTGTAGTCTCTGGAGGTAATTTTATTTTCTGTACAATGTCAAACTGTTGATGGAAAACGCCAATTCCCACACACTCCTCGGGACTGGGTTTGGAAGCATCACAAAAAATTAAATGGCAATGTTTCCATTGGCTGTCACTGTCAATAATATCAGTAAATTTGGCATTGGCAGAAAGATCTTGTTTACATATACCGAAGTCAAACAAAATAGTAGGATCTAATGTTAATGCATCATAGTTAACACAAAATATAGGAAGGAATTGTGATCTGTGTGTTGGAGCTTGAAGAGCTAAGTATTTTTGGAGGCTAATAATAAGGCATGGCGGCGATTTATGAGCCCAGTACGGGTAATCCATACATTCCAACAGAGACCGTAACTTAGAATAAAGAGGATGATTATAGACTTGTAATGCCCTAAACAGGAACCTGTCAGAAAGAAATTGTCGTCTGAGGTGCAGGGGAGCTTCAGAACATTCGACCTGCAAAGCGTTAATAGGGCTCGATCTCATAGCCCCAGCAATTATTCTCAGAGCCTTAGACTGGATAATGTTTAACTTATGGAGAGCTACTGCATTACAGGGTTCAAGTATAAATGTTCCATAGTCTAAAATACTTCTTATTAGTGCATTATATAGAAGCTTTAAAGAGAAGGGGTGGGCTCCCCACCAAACTCCAGAGAGACAACGCAGTATATTTAGTATCTTCTCACATTTGGCACTTATATATTTGCAATGAGAGGTTCCTGTAAGTTTTGAGTCTAAAATTACCCCAAGAAATGTTGCTTCAGTTTTAACGGGAACTCTAATATTATTATAAAATACAGTTACTGATGGAGGAAGTCTCATACGTGAAAATAAGACTATTATACTTTTATGAACTGAAAGGCTTAGAGAGTTATTGTCCAGCCAGACTTTTAGCAACTTAAGGGAATATGTCATAGTATCAGATATGTTGTCAATAGAATTACCTGAGATATATAAGAGTAAATCATCTGCATATTGGAGTGAGTTAACTTTACCCTTAAGGGAGGCTTCCAGATCATGAGAATATATATTGTAAAGTAAGGGACTCAAAACTGATCCCTGTGGTAAACCTTTCCAGGCAATACGGGATTGGTAGGAATCTTCTGACATTACTTTAAGCATTCTACCAGAGAGAAGATTTATTATGAAGCTTATAAAAATTTGTGGGATATTCAAATTAATCATTTTTTGTTTCAGAATTATAAGGTTGACATTATCATAGGCTGCAGACACATCTAAGAATGCTGCTATCACAGGCTTGTTGTATGAAAATGCCAATCTTAAGTCTGTCATAAATATACTGAGACTATCCATAGTACACCTGCCTTTCCTAAATCCAAACTGGTGTGGAGATAATAACCCGTTACTCTCAATAAACCATTCTAACCTATTTTTAACTAAATGTTCAGAAATTTTGGATATAACTGAAGCTAATGCAATTGGTCTGTATGATGATGGATCATTAATCGGTTTGTTGGGCTTATGTATTAGGATAACTTCGTGGATTTTCCATGATGGAGGAATATTACCTGATGTTAAAATTGAATTAATTAAACTGAGAAAATAAGAAAGGCTGGAGTCATTTAGGTTTTGAAGAAAAGAATATGGAATTCCATCACAACCTGGGGCTGAGTCCCTAAGTTTTGAAAGAACCCCTTTGAGTTCTGAAAGGCTAAACGAAATGAGTGAATCACTACTTCTGTGCTGGGAGAGGAAAGAAGGCTGTGAGTGAAAAGAAATATTATCTATAAATGGCACATATGGTGGAGCTAATTTGTCAAGAAACAAATCAACTGTACTGCTATCCATGAAATGAGATCTTGGAGGTTTAAAGGCAGATCTGAATCTCCGAATATTTTGCCAAACTTCAGATGTAGAAATGTCTGGTGAAATTGAGGCACAAAAAGATTTCCAGCCATTGAATCTTTTTTGCTTTAATAATTTACGTGTTTTAGTTATAAGATTACTAAGAATATTAAAATTTTGTGTTGTAGAATTTTCTCTGTAATTCCTTTCAGATTTCTTTCTCTCC
The DNA here is from genome assembly GCA_028984075.1 of Pieris mannii. Lineage (NCBI taxonomy): Eukaryota > Metazoa > Arthropoda > Insecta > Lepidoptera > Pieridae > Pieris > Pieris mannii. Next base: position 10,960,111 of record CM054779.1, on the reverse strand, counting down.
GCTATAGCAGCAGAACACTCACTGTCCCACCAAGGTGGTGATGGAATATACCCATTGCCACTTTTATTTTTAATTGGAAAAACTTCCTCAGCAGCCTGTAATAGGGCTTGTGTTAAAGCTTCAGCACAAAAATGATTATTGCTGTCATTTACTGGAGGTATGGTTGTTAAATTTTGTTGAACTTTATCTCTAAATAATGACCAGTCGGCATCCTTAAGTTTATATTTAAGACGGGGAGGAGCCTTTGTCTGTTCTCTAATTTTTTGAGGAAATGATACAATTAGTGGAAAGTGATCGCTTCCGTATGAGGACGATAGAGTCCACCAGTTTAATGTAGGAGCAAGGGAAGGGCTACACAGGGTAAGGTCTGGTGCACTAATACCCTCATGGGGCTGTGTCCTTCTAGTAGGACAACCGGTGTTTAAAAGGCATAAATTATAATCATCTAAGATGTCCAAGATTCTAGCCCCATAATGATCAGACTTAAAACTTCCCCACATAGTATGTTGTGCATTGAAATCTCCCGTGACCAAAATAGGGCGCGGGAGGGAAGATAGAATGCTACAAATATTGTCAAAGACTTCAGTGGAAGGGTGAGGTATATATATATTTACAATACAAATATTATTTACACTAGCAGCAATAATAGAAAACTTATCACTGTGATTAGGGATGGGTATGTGAACAAAGGGCACACCTCCTCTAAGAATTAGTGCAACTCCACCATACCCATCTGTTCTGTCTTCTCTAAGACAGATATGTCCTGGAATTCTAAAATTGAATCCGGGACGAAGCCAAGTCTCTTGAAGAGACACAGCAAATGGTTTGTAATTATTTAATAAAAAAATTAGGTCACTTTTTTTACTATTAATGCTCCGGCAATTCCATTGAATCACCAGAGACTGGTTTCTTGGATGGTCTTGACTGTCCATGAGTTAAAAAACTTTTTGTGGAAGGGGCATCGTTGGACGGTATTTTAATTATGTCAGATTGTGAAAGGTACTGTATTATAGAAATGATGAGATCCTTTGTTATTATTTCTGACAAATCATTATAGTTGTTGAGACAACCTGTAGAAAAGGAAGGAATGTTGCTGTAATCTTGGATAAGCTCTGCATGCGTTTTTTGATCATATCCCTTACTTACCCTTACATACGAGCTTTGGGTTTCATGAATACTGTTTTCCTAAATGACTGTGAGGGAGTCTTAGTAGGGCTTGTTAAATTATAGGGACTGGAATAAGAAATATTCGGACCAGAATGGGCCGATGACGCAGAAGCAACAACGTCTGCATAAGATTTAGAAATTGGTGGATGGACTTTACTGGCTTCTGAATATGATATTGATTTTTTAGCCATTGTTTCTTTAATAGCCTTTTGCCTAGCATACTCTGGGCACTTTTTATCCGTTGCAAAATGAGAACCAGAGCATAAGATACACATCGCATCATCCCTTTCAGTCTTGCAACTAATACTTGAATGGTTATCACCACATTTGTAACACCTTGGAGTGCCTCTGCATTGCATTTTGGTGTGACCAAAACGGCAGCAATTGAAACATTGCAGTGTGGGGTAAATATAAAGGTCTACAGGTAGGGAGTTATAACAAATAAAGATCTTGGGAGGTAAAATCTTCCCATCAAAGGTTAAGACTACAGTCTCAGTTGGAATGAACTTGGAATTCTCTCCTTCAAAGATCTTTCTGTTTAATCTCCGAACTTTCAAAAGACTTCCGCAATTCTGCGGAAGCTCAATGTTTTCTAAAATTTCTTTTTCATCCCAGTCACATGGAACACCTCTCACAATTCCCATGCGGGTGATTGTGAAAGCCGGAATAAAGGCTTTGTATTTATTTATGTTGAGAGATTTGTGATTTAAAAATAAGTTAGCATCTTGATGTGTTTCAAATTGCAACGACAACATATTCCTTCCTATTTTTTTTATACTTCCCTCTACAATGCTTTTTACAAAATTTTTTTTAAGGAAAAATCCAAATTGTATTGGGTGAAAAGATCCGGTTTGATTTGTTTCCATGATTTTTTGGACATGGACAACATAAGGCGCAGGGTCTGACGCCTGGTAAAGCGACCTAGCAACGCGAGGATTAATTGAAATATTGTTAGAGTGGGCAGCCTCATTGTGGGGTATTTCTGTTGTTTTAACATCAGACTCAATGACTTTAGGAATTATATTGTCTTTTAAATCATTAGGGGAATTTTGGGAACTTTTTCTCTTCTTTTCATTTCTAACAGATATTCTTTTTCTTTTAACTGACTTCGTGCTTTCCGAACAGTCTGTATCTATAATGGAACCTTCCGTTTCCATTCCCGACGCATCGATTGTGACTACATGAGACACCTGGAGGGATGTCCCTCCAGGGTCTTCGGGCTCCAACATGGACGTCAAGAGAAAAATTCTTATCTACATATAATAAAATAAAATTACTTACCAGGCTAATAAAACAAACTAAAGATATAAATAATCAACAATAACTACTACTATATACACCTTACAACTTAACTGATCCTGTATTATAATATTAATTTAATTTTCAAAAGTTAAGCCAAACAAAAAACGCCCGCCTTTTTCAACACTTCCCGCGCTTTTTTTTTTTTTTTTTTTCAAAAAGTAGTTTATTGAAACATTTATTTGTTTACAAATTTAGGGCTAATGCCAAACTTCATATTTACGCCTTTGGTTTTAATGACAATTAACTTAAAAGTTTGAAATTCCATTTTGTCTGTATGTTTATTACTGTCAATTTGTTTAGATTCTCCCTGATCTGTGACCAACTCGGATCCGACTTCTTAAGATATTTTTTTAAGAACGCTATATTCGTATGTTTTACATTCACTCGTATTATAAATTAGCTGACGCGTTCTTACGAGTATCCTTTCACTTCGTCATGGTCTAGTTAATTTACTGATAATTGTTATTTATAGGGCTGAGGATATTCTTTGGCGTATCCAGTCTACATGGCTGGCAGCATACGTACGGTTTCCTCATTAGGTTTTCTGATCGGGAATTCAGATTAGGTTTTCCGTGATCCTAGCGCAGACGTTAGGTTTTTTGTATTCGGAATTTATGCCATAGGTACGAAAAATTTAAGAACGTTACCGTTACGTTACCGTTACGTTAGAACTAAGAGTAGAATATACTGTACAAAATGTAAGGTATGCAGTCGTGTCTCCGAATCGGAATTCCGAGATCAGGAAACCTAATGAGGAAACCGTACGTATGCTGCCAGTCTAAACTTAAGCCTTTTATTGACGTGACAACGTCTTATAAATTGGTTTGCCGGGTAACTTCAAGAAACTGCGTTACGCTCCGCTCACGTTATGCGCTCACAATGAGAGCGAGTGAGAGGCACGCGTCCCTTCCACTCGGGCATGGTTAGCCCGCCTAAAAGCCAGAGAGACAGACATAAAAAGTGAAAGGCACGCGTCCCTTCCACTCGAGCACAGTTAGCCCGCCTAAGAGCAAGAGAAAGAGAGTGAGAGAGATAGGCATACACACCGGTTCATGTCTTGCGCTTCTATTTCGCTTAGGCGCCTGCATACAAGTTTACACGTTGCCAGTTAATTTCATTGTACGCAAATGTATTGCAAGTTATTGTATGTATATTTGTATATAAATACGTATGTATGTGTAAAGGTAAAAATGAAATTTTGTTAATATGAAATTCCGTGCGAGATTATTTGTATAAATTAATGTTTTAAATATAATTCTTTGTATAAATAAATGTTTTAAATTGTTACTATTATTTCATCCTTCTTCCTACTATACGAATGAATATTCACATTAAAATTATTTTACCACTCAAAGTCGTTGTCACGTAAAACTTTCGCCCGTATACCGACTTTACAGGCAACCAATTTTTTTTTTTTTTTTTTAAGATTATCTTACTATTAGAATAAATTCTACTAAATGTTATAAATTATTTATTTGATTCTATATATATCAATTTCTAATCAAAATCGTATGTACCTCTTAAAAGTAACTATTATTTAACATTTGAAAAACATCAAAACATGAACATATATTTTTATAACATTTCTGAATCTTTACTTGGATTTGTATTACCATAATGTATTTTTGTTCACTACCACAATTTAATATTGTAGTTAAAAATTATAAGTATTTTTTTGAAAACATTGATAATTGAAGAAAAGACCCATTAATAAAAACTTCAGTATATTCAAACAGATTAATGCTTTAATAACAATTCACTCAAATACTCTTAAAATATAGGCGATTTCTTTGCACTGCTAAAAATAAGCAATGATAGTAATTACCACATTATAATTATTTGTATCTCAAGAAACGATTTAAGTTTGATTAGCGTTCTAGAATACGGGCGTCATGGTGATAATCAGAAACGAGAACTAGCGCTAAGTCTGACTCCCGTAAATAAAAAAATTAATGGATTTTGACATACAAGAGTCAAAGTTCTTAGTCTCGTCTTCTCAGTCTCACACTTAATAAGGTAAATTGTTTAAGCTTAAAACATAAATGCAAAAATTGGCACTACATATCATAGAATTTACGTTTCATCTTGCACTTCATCGACGAAATCAGCCATCATCTCTTCCACAGATAAAGTTCCTTTATTCTGTACATTTGCATCACATACACTAACTTCAACATTGACATTTTGGACCCCATTTTCGACAATTTCCAAATTTTCTTTCGATTTCTCAGAATCACATTTCCGTTCTTCTTGTGAGTTGAGGACTTGCCCGCAAGTTATTTGAATATCATCTGTCTCGTTTGACAATGGTAGATTTGAATCTTCAATTTTTTCTAGAACAGGTATTTTTTCATTTCCCGTATTGGGATAGTCATATGTTACTTCTAATGATTGCGTTGCATCATCCCCATCCAATGTATCTATTGAGTTGTTCAACATAAGTTGCGTGGATGCTTCATTTATCGCATTTTTCTCTATTGGAATTTGCGTCGCCATATCACTAACATCCCCCGATAAATTTTCTTTAGCTGCTTTAGATGTTCCATTCTCAGATAGAGTGAACTCCGATATCTGGGTTGCCATATCATAAATGTCAGAATTATTTGTTTTCGGTGTTAATTCATTTTCAATATATACTGAGTCTTTGATACTCGTAACTTTATTAATTTTGGTGGCATTTGATTCTTGCATTTCTATATCGTTTGGTTCATGTATTTCAACATCAACTTCTTGTATGACTTCTGAATCGGAATCATCACTTATTTCTACTGAACTTATATTTTCACTACTCAAACTGATTCTTTCTGTTTCTTCACTTAGCCTTGTTTTTTTATTCACAGGTTCATCAGCTATTGTAATTATATCAGTAGAATCATTTGGAGGAGGTAGTCTGAAAAAAAATGTTTGCCATTATTTAACCAATTTAATATAATAAAATAACGATTTACGCTCAGTATATGAGAGAGCAATGTTGCCTTCAGCGTATGACTTTCATCCCTGAGGACCTGGGTTCGAGCCCCGGCTGATTACCGATAGACTCTGTCTACGTACGGATTTAACATTCGCTCGAACTTTGAAGGAAAACAATGTGAGAGAACCGGCTTGATTATGATCTTATTTGTAGAAATAATCATGTAACAGATACAGAAATCTGAGGCTCAGGCCTATGAAGGTCGTAATTCCACTAGTTTTTAATATAGTAAAAATAGAATTTCTTTAAGAAAACGTATAAAAACCATTTTTGACGGCTCTCAATTTCTATACATAAAGCACGCTTCATTAATATCAGAGCTTCATGAATTAAGAATTAGTACGTAAGTCATGAAAATGTGTTTTCTTTAAATATCTCTGGATTATGGCAAGTACAAAAGAGATTGAGAGAGAGAAAGATAAATTAAAATTAGCATCTTACTTGTTTTTGCCCAAGAGCGATTCCAAAACGGCACGATTTTTCTCAGAAACCTTATTGCGTTTTTCCTTCTTTTCTTCTACGACTTGTAAGGCGAAGTTCAAAGATGGCGGTGAACAATGCAAGTGGAGTCTGATGTCTAGTATTGCTTTCGAACAAAATATGGCGATCTATAAATGTAATGTTTTTTAAATTTAATCAATCTTCATAGACAAGAAGTTGGCTGCGTCAAGTTAAGGAAAAAAATAAACTAAAACTCTGTTAATATTTTTGGATAAAATGTAATGGGAAAAAACACACAATCGCGAATTATGTTGCCTAACAGTTACATATAAATCTTTTTGTTTTTACCAAACTCATAAATTGTCTCTTAGCGTAACGAACTCTTCAATATCAATAAGTCAACTTTTTTTTTTGTTAATCCAGCGTCGCAACCCAACTACCCGTAATGTTATCTTTTTTTCTTCTTATTTATAGGCTCATGTTTTAAACAATTAAATTCAGTTGTTATCCAGGTTCAAACACAGCGTTTAACATATATCTGAACATATCCGATCATACAAAAACCGCCACCGAACTTAACTCTAGTTAAGTTTTTTTTATAGAACATAGAGCCACAACACACATGGACACTCTTAATATCAAAAGGCCCGCCAGTGCGTTGCCGGCCTTTTAAGAACTTATACGCTTTTTTCTTGAAGGAAGAAGTCTCGTCGAATTGGATTGTGACACCCAGATACATATTTTTTTATTTATTTTCATTGCAGAGTTAATTTATTTTCAATTAGGTTTGAAATTTAAAAACCTATAATACCCAATTAGGGGCCGTATTATGTAAGCAGATTTACTGCAATTTATCCCCCCCCCCCTTTTCTTGTCAGCAAAAGAAAGCAAAGCTCTCAAAAATAGTAGAACATAAACGTAATGTTTTGTAAGAATATTAGAAAATACATTTCGTTTTTAAGCACAGACTATGTTTGCAAAAAAATTACTTTTTTGCAAACATTTACTGTTGACGTAATCACCAAATAAGAAAATTAAAAACCCCTCCGCCCCCCTATAGTGCTTACGTAATACTTAATAGGCCCCATTAGTGTAAAAAAAAGTATTCGAAACACCGCCATAGTTCTAATAAGTATATCCACTAAAATAGTTATAAATAATGAAATAAGCAATTTAGTTTAGAGCACATAAATAATAATTAAATATGCAAATTAATAATTTATACAAAACTGACCTCTGGTTGATTTGAAGTAACATTTGTACTATACACATGCAGGCAGTACTGTGTGGGCGGGGGTACAGTGTTAGGAGTGGTTTTCCTACAGGCTTCTAGTGTCCGTAGAAGCAACATCGCCTGGCTGTCGTCAAATGACGATAGATTGAAACATTCACGAACTAGCCGTTCTTGGAAAACCTAAAAATATTGCTTTCATCAATTTAATCAGAACTTGACGATTTATTGTTTTAGACTTCCACAATTTTTATCAGTCATATAGGTTCTAAGTCAAATCCTGTCTTTTATATGAGTCTTAGAAGTTTGACATTTGGAATTGCAAAAACGACACTCACATTGCGAGAAGGCTCGCAAGTGCGTTGCAGGCCTTTTAAGAATAGGTATGCTGAAGGACCCTAAGTTGAATTATAATTACGGAAAAATAACGTGCTCCTTTGTGATTTAAATAAATATATTCGAATGTTCAACTGTCTAAGTATAAAAAAAAGTGATTTTGAGACTTTTTTTTGCGTAACATACCTTATGCGTGGTAGGTTTCAAAAATATCCCACAGACAATAAACAATGTTTCCGCACACTCCAAAGCCGCCAAAGCTACTTCATTTGATTCTTTAGATCTAGAAACAAACAAAATTATGAAATGTCAGAGTTCGACTCATTTTTTCTTTATGCCCCTTCTGGTCATGCTTGTCTATGGACCGCCTAAAGAATATTTTTTCCCTACAAATCCGTAAACATGAGAAACAAAAAAATGCTATGAAAAACCGACATAACCCGCCATTTTCAAGACTTTTCAGTAAGTTAGAGAATTAATTCTGATAGGTTTTGCAAACCTACGTATAGTAAACACTATGGTATGTTTATGGTGTGTATAGTCGATTTTTAATCTATTGAATGGAGATTACATTTAAAACCAAATATTGAAGATTTTTACTACTGTAATTAGTAATTTTTTTATTTTCCTTACCAAGCATTTGCGGACTTTATTTAGTTTTATAACCAACGAATGATAAAACTAAAAATCACAAAATGTAACACAGACTATAAAGAAACCATATGTAGAGATTTCTATGACAAAAAAAACAGAATATTTATTAGCGAAAATTAAGTCTAAAATTAGGCTAAAAGGTCTTTTTACCACGCTTCATACAACAAAAAAAAAAGATTTCTACAAATCTAAATTATTCCCTTAAGTAAAAACCAAGTTCTAAACAAGGTCGGGTTTTTTTACATTCCTAAAACGGTTTTCACCATCGTGAATATAAAATCTTTAATAATAATAATAATAATAATATATTTATTTTATTTCTCACAAAAACATATACAATAATTGTCATTTTTCTTTGGAGCGACTGCTAGTGCTTAAGTGAGACTGATGCCTGTTAAAGGTTGTGCACCTGTGTTACAGGTCATCAGGCCTCCACCACTTCGGATCGACAAAATGATTTTATGTAAAGAATAGACAATTATATTAATTATAAGGAAACCACATGGTGTATGTGTATGTGTGTGTGTTTGTGTATGTGTGTGTTAGTGTATGTGTGTGTTTGTGTATGTGTGTGTCTGTGTATGTGTGTGTTCTGAATAATTGACGTAAAAATACTGCACAACTACACTCCAAATAATTATTAAATAAAATTTGTGTCAAACTTTATGCTCAACTATTTAGTTATGATAAGCATTTTCTCGGTAACCTCATAGTTAAAGTCCAATAGCCACAGTGTAACCGTCTTCTTGCACTCATTTTTTGTTAGGGGATATATGGAGAGAGAAGTGTTGACCTTGTTATATAAGTAATCACCCAAAAAACAGAAAAATTTTTGAGCAAAGCTTGTGCAAAAGGGTTTTGTATGGCACAGTGCATTTTTTCTACGCTTATTATCATTGAGGTGTGGGTCATATTTGAGAAGTGAGTGTTTGCGTAGTATTGTGGCAAGAATGAAGATTTGACGAACAGTGAGAACCTTCCAATGTTTGTAAGTCTCTGCCGTGGGATACATGAACGGAAGGAAAGGGCTTACCTTGAGAATAGCTCTTTGAGCTCTTTCTACCTTCAGAAGTTGTGTTTTTGCGGAGCCACCCCATGAAGATATACAATAGCCCAGAATGGATTGACATAGTGATAAGTAGACGGTTTTTATTAAAGTGTGATTAGCAATGTGCCTCAAAATTTTGAATATATAAATCAATTTTCTAATTCTACCGGTCAATAGATCAATATGAGCTTGAAAATTCAGGTTGCTATCTAGCATGACACCTAAGTATTTCAAGGTACTTGTGGAGGTAAGTTTTGGACATCCGCATTGCACTTTGGTTAAACATGATCCAGCATGTGACACAAGTTCAAGATTAGAAGGGATTTTACGCTTCGTAATTTCGAAGGTTATGAATTTGGTCTTATCAGAGTTAAGAGCCAGAGAATTTTAATGATTTTAGTCAAGTGTTTTAAATAGCTGAACCGGTTTTGATTATCTTTTATTTTATTGTTAAGAAATTGTATAATGAGCCCCGTACCTATTTGAGCTCGATTCGATAAAATTCGTAAATTATAAATTATTTTTAAGGCAAAGATTTTAATTCATCAAAATCATAGGATCGCCAGGATTACTGATACAAATTGAAAAAAAAAACTTACTCAATATTTTTATTTTTTTCTCCAGGAATATGCGTTGCTATGGTGCTTTCTTGCAATTGTGTGGTTGCCAATTTCCTTCTCGCCTTTTTACTTAAATTCTTGGTTGGCTGAGGTCCCATCTGCAATCATTCCAAAATATTTAATGTTAAAAAAATGTGTGTGTCTCGGGACTCTAGACTAAAGTGACAAATTTTTGATTTCGAGGTTAAACTAATTGATTTGATGATAGTTTGAGGTTATATCACTGTCAGTAGTAGGTATGTTTAACGCACTACTAACGGCTAGCGCTGCGTGTTAGCGTGAGAGAGGAGCCTGCCGCTGCAGTATACGTCAGAGAAGGAAAGACAGACTGGCGCTGTAAAGCGTTACGTAACGAAGCCGTTACCGTCCCCTTAGAATTTATCTCTTCCAACGCACTGGTTGATTTGTCAACCTTCGGGTTGTCACGGCAACTCTTTGTTACAAAAACGTGTAAATTGAATTACTTATGTTAAATTATTTTTTATCTTATTTATTATCTATAAAACACAAATCTTTCTGCTCCTAACAGGTTGATGGGAATTAAAACAATTTTTTTTTAATTCATCATCATTTAAAAATATAAAAATATTGTTGTTAGTTTACACTTTACACCTTATTTAGATGTAAATTGTATAAATCAATATTGTAACAAAATAACATTTTTAAACAATATGTTTCGACTGAAAAACATACAACATAGTAGATTTATCTATAACTCCACTGTCTGTTGATGTCTATGGTTGAGACGTCAAATATTCAAATTAACAACGAATTAGTTGCAAAGATAGGAAAGGTTATGTAAACAGATTTATATTTTTCATAATATTATTTTAGAATGGTCTTCATTATAACTTACAGTAAGTTGAACGAGTTTCTTGGGCGGTGTTATATCATTAATAATATGTGATGTAAGTTCGTCCTCCATTGACGCTCGGCTGTCGGCCATTTTGTGCACGTGAAGTATAGAGAGCCATCGATTCAGAGTGTTGTAAGCGCCGCAACGAACAGATCTAAAAATACCCACATCAAATAATTCATTCATATATATTTATAATTATCCATCTAATATTAAGTCCATATTTCAATTCCTATCTCAAGTCAGAATTGAGAGCTGTCAAATGTGTCAACCTTCATACAGAAAAGATGGTTTGACAGATTACTTTATTTTAGTGTGATTGACGTCCGAGGCGGCTGCAGAGTATACATATAACAAAAATCAAGAATGATGTATTGAATTAAAGACTAAAGTCCGCGCGAAAAAATAAAATGTGAGCCGTCACGGGACGCTTGGCAGATGTGAAACATCGAAATTATTCTGTGAAGTAATATGCAGAAAAGAACAGATTTTGATAGGAACTAAATATGTCATAATGATAAAATAAAATTTTACGATTTTGTTTTCCAGATAACGATGACTATTTATTGAACAAACATTTATTTTCATTAAATACAAAAATTTACTACTGCATATAGATTGTATGTATATACCATCATATAGCGTGGCGATGCGTCGCCACGGCATGCGTCGCCACGCCAGAAATCGGTTTTACGTGCGGCTATAGATGTTTCACATCAAAAGTGTGGTCTATCACCATTTGGCTAGACATTGATTCACGTTTATGTATAATATATATAATAGATTACTTACTTAGTTTCCTTTGCAGGATTGTCAGATGTCCAACGTAAAGTTTGCATCACAAGTCTGAATACAAGAGGCGAGTATGGAATAAGATGCGGTCCTAGGCTGAAATAAAAAAAAACATTTTGTTTAATGTGTAACATTTGGGAACCCTTTTAAGTAAAAAATAGTACTAATACTGTGTACTAGCTCTTAACTTAATCATAAATTTCTTTTAATATATAATAAGTAATATATTTTTAATTTATTTAATTTTTTTTTGTTATTTCAAGTTTTTTGATGTTGCTTGTTAAAGAACTTGTTTGATTGCTTTGAATCGACAATTTCTTACTAACAACACCACTAATGACAAATGCAAAATTGTTTAGTTTTTTATAAACATTTATACATAATATTCAGAACTCAAGCACATAATATAAGATCGTAATAAATTACCAAAAAATTTATACAAATATATTATAAGACATTAACATAACGATGACATTCTTCTTCACAATTGACATAAAATATTAGTTTAGTTAATTCTATGCAGAAATATGATTGACATTGACAATTGACATTAGTAAATGACAAGAAGAGTGACTGGCTGCCTTATTGCATTCGAACAATCTCTTCCAGACAACCTCATTTTATATGTCAACACAAAGAACAAATCATTAGATAATAAAATTTAGCTTACCATGCTATTAAGGCATCTAGCGTTCTCAATGCAGCTGTCTTCATTTGAGCAATATTGTTTAAGGATTGTCCTGTAGATCGAGCTATGCTTAAAGCATGAACAATAATATCAAGTATTATTTGTGGTTGTATTGGCTTTGCTACTGGGTATGTTTCCCTGAAATTTCAGTTCAAATTTAGTATTGATGTGGTTTAAATTACTTTCAACTTTTCACAATAACATGCTCAGCCAAAGGCATGGGCGCTGAAAATTGTAGTTTATTTTTATTTATAAAAAATATATTGTTACCAACATAATATTACAAAAAAGTCATTTAATCAACTCTGAACCATTCTTAATGCAATTAGAACGCACATGCATTGGTCCAGCCATTTAGAGGAAAATGTTTAGAAGCATATGCGTAGATTTATATATATAGAGTACAATATAAAATGATTTTTCAGTTGCTCTAAATAACTCATACTTTTTAATACTCCGTACCTAATTCTACTGGCCGTTAAGAATCAACTGCCAATGCTATTGTGACCTGGGGTTCTTTAAGATTTTTTTGGTGTCTTATTTCACTTTATTATTCAAAATCTGCTATCCATTCACGAGGGTAATAATGTTTTGAAGTTGCAACACAAAAAGTTTACAGAAAAGTCACTGTGATAGTGAAAAAATATCACTGAAACTCACGTGGAAGGTTTCACTAGGCGTTTAGTTTTAAGTTTTACCACATTTATTCATATACAAAGTGTCATTATGACAGCAGAATGAATAGCTTAGTTTGGTAAATAAAGGCAGTATCACTTACACAAGCATTGCTTGAATAAAAACAAAAATGTTCTCAAGTCGAGTAATCAAACGTTTTCTTCTTTCAGCATCCTTTCCACCTACTATATTAAGCTGTGATAATGCAGTGTTCAATGGTGTATTTGTTATATTTTGTAATTTGTTCTGAAATGTAGAAAAATACAAGACTTTTAAAGGGATAATTTAATTCTTAACAAAAAAAAATATAGGGCACCATTACGCTGCTCAAAGCTATGAAACTAAATGGTAAAGACTTACAAATCATATACACTAATTTCATTACATTATATGTCGGGGGACCTGGATTGGAATACGTCTAAGTGATTTTCACTGCAAGAGTTGCATCTAAGTATGTACTTGAAAAAAAAATTCTGTGTTATGAATTGAAATTCGTAAACAAACCGTCCATTTTCAACTTTTGTATTGGTTATTGGAGATGTGACATTTTGCATAAAAAATAAACTTTAAATTATCGATTGTTTTTAAGCATGAAAAATCAATGAAAACAAATAATTGTTTTTTTTATTTATCTATTATTTCATTCTTTTTTAAATTTAAAGTTATAGATTAATCAACATTGCAATTAACCGAATTTTGTGTTGATAGATTTAAAAAAACGATTTTTTAATGCAGAATCTCACATCTCTAATAACCAATAGAAAAGTAGAAAATTTAGGATGGTTTAATATTAATGGTGAATTATTATTATTTTTAATTAGACGCAACTCCTGCAGCGAAAATCACTTGGAGGTGTTCCAATTAAGGTCCCCGAGGCATCTACATAATCAGTATCATAAAATTAATGTATATGATTTCAAAGTCCAACCCAACTAAATTAAAACATGTTTAAGTGTTATCAAGAAATCTTGGTGTAGAAACAGAATAAAATTGTTAAATTATTTACCTCTAATTTAGTTGTATACATACTGATAGGAGAATCAGGGAACAATTTGTCTATTAAGTTATGTGTTACTGAACATAATAAAGTCATCTGATTTCTCCAACAAGATTTAGGGGTAGAGGTCTTTTCTTGTGGTGGCCGGACCTATAAACAACAACAGGTTATAACTGCAGTAGTAAATTGTTCATATACAATAACAGACAAAGGAAAAGGACTTTTTGATGTTGCCTATTGAAATGTTCTAATATATGATATTATTTCCAAACCAGTCATAGTCAGCCATAACCAAGGGTAAGTAGGTAAAGCACAGTTGAAAGTTCCAAGTAAAATTACAAACAAATTTTTTTTATGTTAGAGGCCTTGCTTTTGTCAAGAAACTATATATATATTCAAAATCTGTTATAACAACATCGAAGAGACTACTCATATCTGGTTGTAGAAACGAATAGTTGTAACAGCCAATGATGTTGTTATTAAGAACCTAATACAATAGAATTCAGCCTTATAACCTATATGTTGTATATTCGTGAAAATTATATACAACAACATTATACTGTATAAATAATAAAAAGATTAATTTATTGAATTGTATGATCATTTAAAGTTAAATAAATTAAATTTCATAATTTTTACAATAAAAAATTGTGAGTGAATGTCCTAAAACTATTTGTACAAATAGTAAGAAATTAAATTACCTGTTGTAAAGAGTGAGCACATTTTGCCGCTTCAATGACATTGTGATACTTGTTTGAGCTTAGAAAACTTACAATGAAATTCTCTATAACACCTCTATGAGTTATACAGTACTTTGGAAAGCTTAAAATAAAATACAAAAAATATTTATCTTAGGTAGGTTCTTAATTTTAAACTTAGTTATATAGATAAAGTTTTAAACAATGCAAAATGGTTGTCTTAAAAAATGATTATAATAAATAAGAGAAAATTAAGAAGAAGACAGTATGCATGTGATGGTGCAAATTAGAGATAGTATTGCAAATTGAATAAGTACTTTTTAAATGACTAAATTGTTGTTTTGCAAGCGTCAAAATTGTATTTAAGGTTATTTACCGGCGAATAACATCATCCAATGCTTTAAGCCATCTTTTAGGATCAGATTGTTTCATTAAATTTTGGAAAAATCCTGTAATACATTCTTTCACGGCTTCACTATTGTTCGGGTCCACGTCTCGGATTTTCTTCAATATTAGACCTAAAATTATATTACAGAACATTTAACACGTTTTTGTCATGTCTTGATTTTCGTAGAGAATTTATAATTGTATGATGAGTAAGTATTTATACTTACTCATTTTAATAACGGTTGATAGGCCAGGCCTATTTACGTATTTCAATTGCAGTAAATATAGGTGCTATAGGTGTATTATTTAATATTTCAACGTTGTCTTGATGCATTTGTAATTGTAAATATAACCACAAAATTTTACATGGAATGGTAAATTGTCAGTGTTTCAATCTAAGCTGGAGATTTGCTGAAATCTGCTTTAATGACAAATTCGAGATACAGTCATTGTAAAAACTCAGTGGCCGTAGATAGAGTATATAACCATAGTCCGTCTACGTCAGTGACTGACAAAATATATTGTTCTAGATCTAGACAATTGACAATAGTAGTTTACGTCATCAGTCAATACGTCAACAGCAATCTCAAGTTATTTCTCCCTAGATATGGTTACAATAATTTTATAGTACATAAATATTTTTACGTATTCCTTTTCGAAATATGTACTTTAACAAAGTTACTGGTCTAATGATTTAAGAATACACAAGTAGTTTGTCCAAATTATGACTTCGACGTTTGCCGGTTTTAGCGAAGAGGACTTGAAGCGAATCAAATCAGGGGAAGGAGATATAAAAATCGGTAATTTCAATTGTTTATTGCTTAGAAAATTTTCCCAAGAGTACTCGTAACTAACTATTCTTCCTAAATTTACAGTTCCGTATAGTTCATCAGAAGTTCAAATTAAATTTAATGTATTTAGTGTATTGTAAATAATCTTCCCACGTGCCGGATATACACCGAGATAATAATTAATAGTTATAAAGTACTAGCTAATCACTGCTTCATCCATGTGGTGATGCGTTCAATGTGCAAAAGACTTCTACCTATATGTAAATATTATTCTATATATTTAAATGGAACAATATTTGTTAAATTTTCATATACTATTTTTGTATTATTTATATCTATATAACTAAAACTTATAAAGAAAATTAATATGTTACAGCTTGTATTATTACTATTCTGCGATATGAATGAACACTTCTGTTCAAATTATATTTATTTAATGGATGTATATGCCAAATTCTGTGACTTATTTTATACCTATCTGCCTTGATTGATTCTACTCCTATCCTTACCTTTTTACTACTAGAAGTTTAACCAATTTATAAACAAATCAAACTAACTTCATGTTTCATGTGGCATTACATTTAGAATATGATAGTGTATTAAACTAGTTATTACTAGACTATATCTCTATGCTGTTGACATTTTATCACAATTTACAGAACATATTCAAGGAATTGCTAGAAGAATAGAAAAGGTTGGATTTAAATCAAGAAGAATTGCAAAAAAACTGCCAACATTGTCTAATCAAATATCTGATGAAGTTTATAGTGACGCATTTGATAGGTGCAAACTTAGTTTAAAGTCACCAACATCTCCCAATGATGCTCAAAATAATATAAGTAAAGCCGAAATTTATGGAACAGGAAATGAAGATAGAATTACACATATGAAAGAAAATAAAAAAGTTACAGATTGTGAAACTTTAGAAGAAGGTAGAACAAATACCATAGTCATAACTCCAGATGTTGTCAGAGGTATTGACTACACAGAGGATGATTTGGCTACTCACAAAGTGAAGTTGGAAGAACTACAGCTCAGACAAAAGTTAATGGAAGAACAGAATAAGAAAAGAAAAGAAATGCTGGCTAAGGCTTTAGCTGATAGGTATTGTATTTTTTGTGTCCAGCTGAAACATGCGGTTTGATCCATTTAATTCCTGATATTAGAACTCAGCTTAAACAAACATACATTTTATTATATTTTCATGTTTAAATATAATAAGAACTTTATCTCAGTATTTATTAATAAATATTCTTATTTATTTATTTAGTATTCTGTTATGAATATATGTTATGCATTTAATATTACCTATACTATACATTCTTAAGATATTATTTAATTGTGAAAATCCTACTTTACACCAGAACTAGGATTAAGACTAGAGACACTGCACCTTACTACCTTACTCTACTTTGATGGTGGATATTTATATTTTCTTAACAGATAATATCTATTTATCTCAACTAACAAACCTTATCTCATTCAAGTGTTTTATCATTTTTGGGATAACATGAATGTGACATAGTTTGTTCAGTCTCAGTTTAAAACCATGGTAAATAAGTTTTATCATCTTATAACAAAAGCAATATGGTAGGTATGGTTTGGTAGGAAAAGTGAAAAAGCAATAATTTTAAAATTTTATATGTTGAAGGCAATATGATTTATGAGCTTCTTCCTAATGTTCATTGTTTTGGTTAACATGCCTCCATGGCTTGTTCTAATATTTAAAACCGACAGTCTGTCAAACTGGCAGTCAAATAACAACATAATATATGCTTATATATGCTATATTCATGCTTCCGTACTGATTAGAACTTATGAATGAGTTACTAAATTAATATTTTAGGACAAAACAAACAGAGGAGGAGGTACAAAAACTAGAAAAGATAAAGAAAGAATTGCAGGTACTAGATGGCCAGTTCTCTCAAGATGTTGCTGTTTTAAGAAAGAAGATAGACCAAGCATGTATCACCTATTCAGAATCAGAGTAAGTTTATTATTGGAATGTTTTGTATTATTCATTTTTTTATTTAATATTGAATCAGCTCTTTATTATATGTTTTAAAATTTTGATAAACTACCATTATAGGATTTTTTAAATGTTAAAGCAGTGATTTTAAAAATTTCTTTACTATTAAACCGACTAGGTACATTCCAGCCAAGTGATGCTAAATAATAAATATATTTTGTCAATAGTATAACATGCACCAGTGAAATTTGTCCTAGGCTAGTACTAGTTCACAAGGAATTTAGAATTCTTTTTTTTTTTTTCAGAAAATATTATTTGAGAATAGAAAAGGAATTTCTGCAAGCAAAGATAAATTTACAAAAGGAGAAAGAGAAAAAAGAACTGCTAACGGAACATTTATGTGCCCTCATAACTCATAATGAAACAAGAAAAGCACAAAAACTAGAAACACTAATGTTAGAACTTGCCAATGATAAAAGTAAGGTAATAAGTGAAATGGTTGAAAATATCAACGAAAATATTGATGTAGCAACACCAGATGAAGAACCGGTAATAATAGATGGTGTTGATGAGAAAACAGGAAAAATTTTAGAAATGCAAAATTAGTTGAAAAATATCAACCAATGATTAATATCCGTGCAATAAGGTATAATTTAAAGAAATTCTTATATTTAAAATGTTGGTCATGACAACTGTATTATGAAAATAATTATATTGATGTTTATTCTAGAAATACTCATATAAGACATTAATTATTCTTAAGTATATTTATTAAAATTTAAAGTCTATGTGCCTTAATACAATGTTTGTAATGTGGAAAGTGCCTTAAAAACTATTTATAACAAATAACTTTATATTTTTAAACTAGGATTATTTTTAATAATTAATTAAAGCGATATCTTTTTAAATTTGTTTTTATTTTCTTACATGTTACACTTAGTACAAAGCTACATATTTACATAAGTAAATAACGATTGCACTAGTTAATATATTGCATTGGCAAAAGGAGTATCATGCATATACTCTTGGAATGCTTATCGAAAATATAACAAAAAACACTTAAAACTTCTATTAAATACTGTGAACTGTACCTACTACTTCTATTAATTTTTTTTTAATTTTGAAGGAGTTTCTATTCTCCTATATTTACTCCAAAAAGTCTTCAAAAGTAATACTGGTAAATATGATATTATGTTACCTATTAATAATAGGTATAATGGTATTTTTTTTAATGAAAATGGGTATAGATGCCGGCAAACATCTTGTACAAATGTCATCAATGGGAGGCGGCGGCGAGATAGTGAGTTTAGAGTTAGTGACGACTGACGTATCGATCGCGTGATTGGTAAATCAGTTGACATTTGTGTCCCGCCCTGCGTGTAAGATGTGCAAATTTTCCCCCACTACCTTGTTTAATGCTCAAGAAGTTTGCCGGTATCTGTATTTTGTATACGTTATTATTTGGATCTCGAAATAACCTCTAAAAATAGACACCCACACCCGTAATTGACAAATTTTCATCAATTTCTTCTTGGGTTTAATCTTTCATCACACAATCAATTAATACTGACGCGTAGATTCGTTTGGAGATTTTAAGAAGAATGTTCACCTATATTTAGTAAAGAACATTCTTCTACCCGTATGCTATCCCCAATTCCAATAAGAGTATTTCTTGTCGTTAGGTTTTATAATGGCCCGGATATTTGCGTCGGCGTTTTGAAGTTCTTTTCGATTTTCTCGTTCAATTTGTATGAGTTCCAATCCGCGTTTTGCGGCACAATGATATCGTTGGCTTAGAGATGCCTCTGATCCTTTGATGCGTGGTATATGACCTGTGTAGCCTGCGATGGGTGGAAACTCCGGTGATATTGTATTTTCTGAAATAATACATAAATTATTTATTTTTGTCAAACGCTTATTTGCCTGCTATAAAAATCGATTTGGACAAATAACTTATTCTAAGAGACATAAAATGACTGTCTCGAATTATCAATGGAGAGAGATTCCTTTTCGGATTCGCATTTCTTAAAGCGATTGTGCTAAGAAGTTAGAAGTCGACGTAAAGGGGGATGTTTTTGACGTGCAGTAGAAGAGTTGTTGATTGGAAGAATTTAGGAAGAATAATAAGATGCTAAGCAATAAAGAAATATATTATGTATACCTAAAGCAAACGATATTTCGTTGATAGATTTCTCTCAGAGTTTTCGTAAAAGTTAACGTATCAAAAAGTAAAGGCTTTACAAAGGTCATATTATAAGAGGAAGAGGTTACAACGTTCAACACTAATCTTCCTGAAAATCACTCGAAACATCAAGGTAGTATTCGCTCAGTGTCAGAAATGTTGATTGGTTTCGAAAAAGCTATGCCGATAATGCGCCAGATAAGCTTTCTGTAATATTATGGAAGTCTTTCTAGCCCTACTTATCATAATGTTCCTTACCCTTATACTTATTTATCTCGGTAAATCTGTTGAGATCTCGTCTGATCTCGTCTCTTGAGTGAATAGTTTCCATTTTAGGTGCGCTTCGAGATCGCACATAACTTTTATTCAAATCTGCCTTCCGTTTCAATTGACGTTGATTTCGTGAGAAGTCTGCCATGCAATCATCTGCCGTGCGGCCGTAAGACTTACCGTACCTGAATATTATTATTTTTATTAAAATAACAGGTATTATAAGGAATTTGTTTAAAAAAAGTAATTCCGATAATTCTGCTCAGAGTACAACACTTATTTCATTCATAAAATTGGCATAATATTGGAATTGAGATTCACACCATCATCTGTAAAATTGTTTTATTAAAAATAATTCTGTTACATTCAAGAGCCACAGTACTATAGGCACAAATCAACTTGGCGATAATGACACTTGGCGAGGTGTCTTGTTAACTTCTACGTGTAGCAATAACGATTCCGACATTTTTGTATGCAAGTTCGATATAGTTCTTAACAACCACAACCTCGCTAATCGAGTGGTACAAAAAATCACAGTCAGATATCACTGTCGGTTTCACTCTTGAAACTAACAAAACCAGAGCCCGGTGCTTTAGTTAAAACATGTGTTTTAAACTTAACTATAAATTCCTTAACAAAATTTGAAATTTCTGAACGGTTATTTGTTTGACATATATGATTTTAAGAACATAATTACGCAAAGTTCATCCCAGGCACGTATCCCGTATATCCAGTCAAGTATGTCGGCTGACGATGCTTTAAACCGTCGTAGACGTCGCGTTTTGCGTCGAGTCTTGGCATATTTTCCAATTCGTAGTTGTCCCTTGGACGATATTCCAATGGCTTACTGAAAACAATGATCATTGTACTGTATATAGACAAATCACAATATAGTATTTTAGTACTATACTACACTCAAATAGCAGTCAGTGTTTGTCTCGCGCTTTTCAAATAGGTTTGTTTAAAAACCCCTCCTACTTCACAGAGTGAAACTAAACTAGTTTTGGAATGTAAAACGTAATCTCACTTCAAATTTTGACAGTGCTCAAGTTTAGATTGGTATCAAGCTAACAATCTGTATTTCTGTTTTGATAATTATTGTTTAATAAAAGATTCAACTAGTGGCGAATTTATAAATTTTCAAGGCTGTGAATTTTTTACTGCCTCATCAAAACTCATGTCAAACTCCCACTCCCACCCTCCCACTCTTTGTCATGTCCCATGTATATTGTATAGGTTGATAGGGGGAAGAGGAAACAGGGAAATACACTTTCTGCAATTTCGCTCTTTTCATTAATACAAAGTGTGAGCTCACGATGGAAAGGTCGATTACTGTTTGGCGGGTTGGGCAAAATTTGTTGTAGACTTCTATCTGTAACACATAAGAAAACCGTCATGCGGATTCTTTTTTAATTTCTATGAGGTAGCAAAAGAAATAAGTTCCCAAATTTGCCGCCCTAAAAATCGTCGGCCTAGACTACCTACACATCTAGACAGCCTACTGGGTTGGGCTGGCTACCCAGCCTGCTGGATCCATCACTGGATTAAGCATGATTTTAAAACATCCAGAAGCAGTCAAAGTGCATAAGTGCTTAGAAGATAAGCTGTGACACAACACGGTGCTATTAAAAGTCCTTACTTGAAGAGACCCTTTGATCGTATTTCACGAAGAATTTGCCTAGTGTTATCCCCATAGCATTTGCCATATCGAAACTTGAGCAAGGGACAGTGGCCAGTGTACCTGAAAATGTTGTTACCAATACTTAAAAGTATAAATATGTAGATTGAGGCAATTATGCCTTCAACCCAAATAACGTAAAATGAGTTCCTACTCCACGTAGCTACTATTCACTGCAGGTAAATAAAAGTGATTAATTATTTTCTTGAGGCTTATAATTTTTATAGTATTTTAAAAAATTTGCGTGTAACTGCTTCTTCACTTCTTAGGTGTGTACACACGTAAGAAGTGAAACTTCTTTATGACCTTATTTTTCGAAAAAAGATCTAGTATAAGCAACTTTACAGAAATTGCTTAAATAAATCAATTAGATAAACTTTAATAAAAGGCTTTTATTATCATAGACATGCATAGACAAAACACAATTATTTCATTTTACCTTTTTACTACTAAGATTATTATAGAATTTCATGATTTGTAATAGAATTATTGGTATCATTCATATCAAAACGAATCAAGAAAGATGGCGCGTAACTGATAAATGTGACGGTAATTTGTTTCCAACAAAATTCATAAGTCCTTACATTATTATTGTGTTAGTAACAATATTAATATAAATCATAAAACTAAAAAGGGTACATGCAGTCAGTATATTCCATATTATCACCAAACGCGTCTTTTCGAAGGAGATCCGCAAATCGGATGGATTTTACACACCCACACACACATTACACATTCCCTTTAACAATGAATTATTAGTAAATTGTCTTCGTTATTACATAATGTTCTTCGTATATATATATATATTATGTAAATATTACAATTATTATCTTTAAAAAAGAAATGTGACAGTTATCAATAAAATCTAATTGTTATAAGTATTTGAATGTGTTGAATTCGGTAAACGTTCGGTAAGCGTGACGATTGAATACTATGTCATATTATATGATCAACAATCTCGTAGTAAAATTGAAAATAATATTCATTATCACTTTATATAACGTAATATTTGCAATAAAACACGAATGATTTCACAATCCCATTTATCCAATAAAGTTTTATATTTAACGGTATCTGAACATGATTTCATTACGGGCAATCTTCATATGCGAAGCAATATCCTGAGGGAAGGTGGAGGACGAATGGAAAGTCGCAGTCACATCGCGACCAGTCGCAAATCGTGCCCATTGATAATGCGACTGGTTCGTCGCAAGTGCGTTGCGATGGAGTCGGACGGCATTCGCTGTTCAATCTATGCATGTATTCCGGACAGTGGTCCACACCTGGAAGATATGATTAACAGAATAATAGGAATTAAAAGAAAAACATTTTAAATGGTTTTATCTCCGAGAATCGAACCTAATACTTTTCTGAAATTAACGTAAAGAAGTTCAGTTACTAAAAAATGAAGTGGTTTATTTTTTGTATTTAAAACAAAAAACATGTTTGCTAGGTCACTTATATGATATTTAGTTTCGTAAAAATCATATGATCCGCGTCATTTTCCTCACATGTAGTTCTAGGACGGAAAATCTCGTTTTTTTATGGAACGCAGTAATCACGAAGGCGGTTGCTCTTGGGGCCGTTCAATCGGGTCGTTGATGTACATAAATTGTCTTATGTTAGCAGTAATTATTTACTTTTTTAAGAATATAAATTTCGTTTTCAAGCATAGACAATGTGTCTATGCTTGAAAGCGAAATGCATTTACGAGGTTTCCTAAAAAAAATTAATACGTTTATGTACTATTATTTTTCAGAGCTTTGGTTACTACTTCTGACAGGAGAAGGGGGGGAATAAATTGCAAATCTGCATACTTGAACGACCTATTGAACTAAATGCCGCCGCTTTTATTCTGCCAGCACCAGGAAGCTTGCAAGTGTGTTGTCGGTCTTTATAGTACTTTTTACTCCTACGTAGTAACATTTCAGTTATACCTGGGATGGCAGCTGATTTGTTAAAGTGGTGGTGCGTGGCAAGAAATCAAACGGCAGACTTCATTTGTTACGATATTCAGTGAAATTCTTATGTTCTTTATTGGTTACGTGCTATTAATAATTTTATATTTGTATAAATGTTAGAAACTGTCTACTTACATGTTCCATTATACATGAGGCATCCAGGACTCCCAACTTTACCATAATACATCGACTCGCAATTCTTCAGTAAACACAAGAACAACAAAGTGAGCATGACTCGGAATTGCCTGTGGCGATTGTCTTAGCTGTTTATAAGTGATTGATTTCTGCGATACTAGGAAGCACTTGTTTATACACTTTATCAACATTGGAAAAGAATATTTTATACGTAATTTTATTATAGAACGAGCTGACCCGGCAAACATCGTTTTGCTGTGGATATTATTTGTAGGAAAAATCTTTATAGTTCAATAAAAATAACTATCTACTATAATAAAAAATAGGGGTTAATCATAAAAGGTTGAAAAATTAAGGGTTGTATGTATTTCAGTATGTTGCATCATTAAAAAAAAATTGAGGTGGATAATATTTTGACTTAGGGGTTTGAAAGATAGATCGTAGCCGATTATCAGACTTACTGGATATGCATAAAAAAATTCATAAGAATCGATCGAGCCGTTTCGGAGGAGGATGGTTATGAACATTCTGACACGAGAGTTATATAAAAAGAGATTAAACATTCCATACATTATTTCCTAGTAATTAAAGATTTTAGGTAGGATAGGGCAGATAAAGAGTTTCAGCTTTCAATGGATCTGTAAACTTATTTAAATTTACTTAAGCTTAAGTATTGGTAAATATTTAATTAAACACTATAAACACAGTTATAAATTTCAGAATTTCTGTAGTCACAAGAGCCTTTTTTTATAACAAGTCAAACGGGCAGGAGGCCATCATCTGATGCTTAATGAAACCGCCATTCATAGACACTCACATTTGAGTTGAGAGTTCTTTGCTGGCTTTTTAGGAATGGCTTTGCTCTCTGCTTAAAGGACCCTAAGTCTTATTGGTTCGGAAATACATCGATGGACACCAGTTCCACGAAGTGGTGAAACTGCTTTAAAAAACGCTCAGATGTCGAACGATGGATCTAGCGTCGGACGGAAAATCGTCTTTTTGAGGCCCCCTATCCGCCCTGGACTCAGTCAGTAACATAATTTTTTTATTTTCTGTCTTGTGAAAATTCAGTTGAACCTTAATCATAAATTATAAAATCGATGACGTCAATAAAACAATAATGAGATTCGGGATAAATTTGATTTATTATTTATTTACGTTAAATGTACTAAAGGATCGTCATCGGGGATCTTAATTCTCTTAGAGGGTCGTATTTTTGTCCGCCTTTGGGTTTCCATATCTGTATCTCCATGCCTTCGCCTCACTTCATCAGGGAACTTGTTCTGTTCACAGAACTCTAAGGTCACGCAAAATCCTGACTTCTCATCATAAACCAAGTTTCCATTGCAATCACAACGGGACCAGCCGCATGTGTAGCCTATAAAAATGTTCAACTAACAGTGCACAGACTACTGTATCGATGACTACTGTAGAATGACTTTAAATAAAGTGACGTAAACATTAAAAAAAGGTTTTACTCTAAACTGGCATAAAGTTAAAACTATTGCCATAAAACAACATCAAAGGAGTTCCAGATCTCGAAAGATCCAATTATTGTGTTGAAGGTTTAAAAAACTTGGCAAATTACAAAACTATTAATCAAACGGTATTCTCCAGATTTCGCCCCCAGCGATTTTTTTCTGTTCTCAGACCTCAAAAGAATGCGCGGTGGACATAAATTTTGACATTAAATACAAAATACCTACTGTAAAAATGGTTCCGAAAAATTGGGTGAATCAAATCAAATTCTACCAAAGAAAATATTGGTTTTAGTTTGACTACGAACTTTTCAGACCACGCATTATATGTATTTTATATCGTAGATATACAAACATTTTTTTATTTCTGCTAGTAATATAGCTAACATTACTAGGTACAAAAAAGGTTTAAAAGTGTTTATTGATAGCATAAAGAGCTTTCTTTACATGAATCACCTGGCCGGATAAAAGGTATTTTGAAGAAATTCCTTTTTCATGAAAATTATATGAAATCTTTAGTACCTATTTTGCATATTACGGAACGTGCATATTTATGCTAATACAGAATAGCCAAATTCAGAAAGTGTTTTTTTTCATGTTATTATTACCAGACAGGAAAATTATCTGTTTATTGAACGCTTCATACCCAAGAGAGAGGCTTCAGGTGAGTCGCAGGTTTTTTGTGTCATAGTTTCACCATCACATCGCGTGTGATACGCGTGCATTTTACGTGGACAATATGAGACACCTGTAAAATCATAATTTCTTCTTAATATAATATACATGAATAATATTGCCTACTGTGTTTAATTTACAATGACACGGATGTGGATGTGTGTGGTGGTCTTGAACTTATTTGATTTTAATTTTTATCCGGAATCGAATCCAAGTCTTACATCATTTAATGAATAAATTTGTATAATAAATTACTTTTTTTATGTTACAAGAGGCAGACGAGCAGGATGCTCCTGATGTTAAGAGACACCGCCGCCCATGGACACCCGCACTGCCAGAAGGCTCGCAAGCGCGCTGCCGGCCTTTTAAGAATCAGTACGCTCTTTTTTTTGAAGGACCCCAAGTCGAATTGGTTCGGAAATATTTCAGTGGGCAGCTGGTTCCACGTCGTGGTGGTGCGTGGCATTGCCTTAAGAATCGCTTAAATTACTGAATAAAAATAAATTAATTTTTAATGGTATGATAAATGAAGTACAAATATTCTTTGTTATATTATAATTATTGCATTTTGATTGACTTTATTCTCAGATCTTTTATTTATTTATATTATTGGCCTGTATTGCCTGGCTAGTTTGTATAATGTTCTAAAATAATTGATGTGTATATGTGTTATATTTGTACTGCCATATTTCTTGTACTTTATAGCAAGCAAGAACTTAAAATAAATGAAATATGACGAATGTAGTGATAATAATACTTACACTTTCCTCGATGTAGTAAACATCTTCTATAATCAAGTAAAGCTGTAGTCACAGCTAAATAGGAAATTAAAATAATTGCCTTCAAAGACATCTCTTTGTAAAGTGAGAGATTTACACCGCTATAAGTAATATAAGTAAAAACCGTGTTATTGTTTTCGTTCCGTTTCCGTAATTTGATTGATTGGCGACATTTTGTTTAACACACACGGTATGTTTCCATTTGTTTTTACTTGGGCATTGCCCATACCCTTCTCGCTATTTTGCATACCGACTAAGATACGCAGGCTCCACAAAAAATCGACGGTTGCGGTATCAGCAGAGCCTTATCCGCTTCCTGACATGCGATACGATGTGGCATCCGCCTACCCACGCTCAGTTTTAGTTAAGGTATGATTCCATGAGACGATATCGTGCAGTATTTGCATCACATACTATCGGTGAATTTAAAGCCCTGTAGTTTTACCAGCTATAATTCGGTCGCTGCGTCATATATACTCTTCCTCAATACATGGACTAGTCATTATTTCTTTATGTGAAGCTTTCAGTATCTTGTCTCATTCACCTTTTAAATACATATAAATATATGTTAACTTTTTTAATTTATATTTATCTAGATAAAGATTTAAATTTTTGACCTGTATTCTGGAACGTCAATCAACCTAGAATCTAGTTCAAAGAGCTCTTACACTACTTTGACAGCACTCAATTACGCGTAAAAAAAAGTGCGTGCGTACTAAGTACCTACACATGTCAAAGTAATATTTAAGTCTTGTTCTTATTTATACAAATCTAAAACTGTAGATTTCCGAGACTTAGAGAGACGGAAAAAGCGAGATATGTTAGGAATTTAAGAAATTTAATTGTCATTATAATATAAAAATTGACAAAAATTAATACAAATTATATTTTTTTTAATTTCTTCGATATTTACATTATTCGACGCGATTTCTATAGATATTGTTGTGACTAAAGCATTATGATAAGCAAAATATGCAATATAAATTCTTGTTTCAACATTATCTAAATATCTGGTAAAAATTGCATCTATTGTCGTTATACTCTCGCTCCATGGTTATTTGCTTCATGCTACGTTCGTCAATTCTCACACTCTCAATCGCCTCTCCCTTTTCTTCGACAAAAACGCTGCACATCTTCGTGACGCTAAAATTATTATTATTGCGGTTCACCCGTTTTAATTTTACCCTCATGCGCATGTAGAGGTGTAATTATGTTTATAGAGATTTCGTTATTCCATTTGTAATAATGTCTACGTATCATTATTTCGTAAATCTATTTGGCACGTGATCAGGTCAGTCCCCCAATACAGTGCTTACAATAAAGACAGTGAATGCCTATTTCGGTTTTCATTTGTGTACCTCAAACACTAAACACCTGAAGGAGTTTCACTTCAAAAAGTTAAAGCTTAATTGATATTTTGACGTGAAGTAAAACCAGTTTTTGCTTAGTATTGTCTTTTATTAACATAACTTTTACACATTTAAAGAAAAACACTTTTTTTACGGATTATAGTTATGTATTATTGTATTTAAACTTATAATTATTTAGACATAATTTTAAATTTAAGTTATGCTCCTCACTTGTTTTAATCATTTATGAACCCAGATCTGGGTTTTACTGCTGGATAATTATCAACATGTGTAGTATTTTCCGAAAATACGTCAACATACGAATATATTTAATACCTATTGAGACGATAGTTCGTAACTTATGTATCCAAAAAGACTAGAAAGGGTCTTTCTACAAGTTGTAATACAGGATCAATGTAAGCTTAAACATCCGAACCCTTCTTAATTAAAAGTTTCCGTAGTTGACTAACTACAGTGTACAAATAAGTACATATCAATGCTTTTATGTGTTATATAATAACGAAGCCTGTTTCTAAAATTAAAGCTTTTTAATTACATACTTTAGGTAAATGATCTATGACTCTTTGCAAAGACTTAAACAAGAGTTGTGTTTATTTAGATTGACATATTCGGTACTGTGAAATAATACGAACAATACGTAAAAGTAATGAAATATGTAAAACTTTACTATTTACTTTACTTTTTATCTACTTGATTTTTTTAACAGCGCTCTTCGCGCTTGGGCATACTTTGAAATAAGTAAACAGAAACATCGTCATTCGATTAGTGTGTAGAGATTTTAAAAATGCACTAAATTCTAGAAAATCCGTTTGAACTGTCATAAATTGTCTCCGTTTCGACGTATTTTTATACGAACTCAATGAAAATTGTAAATGTTGCTTGTTAGAATAGCTTAGTGCATTAACTCTTATTTGTTACGAAAAATGCATTATCAGCACCTAATTTATAATTAGACGTACGTATTTTACTTGGGCAGAGACCGGTACAGTGCAGATACAAGTGGCGGGATTTGAGGAGGAATATAATATCTATCTAAATCTCGAGACAAACAATCCCCGAAAACTGAGGACACCGTAAGACAGTTTTGTTTTTTTAGTCTATACCAACTCTGAGGAAATAAATACAGATAATAATTTTTTCTACAGCTGTGATTTTTTTTGACATTCAACACCCCTTTGTCTTCAGTCACCGTGACCACGCACGCTGCAAAGCACGTGAAACGTCGGATTTTTAAAATTATGTAAAATAATCATACATTTATAATACATAGCTTCAATCCGTTGAAAAAGTGTTTTCTTTGAATATTATAGTAATCGAAATCTATTTAAATGTAAAGCATTTGACATAAAAGGCTTTTTTATATTATTTTACATGTCCACACATTCAAAAGTAATTTTAGAGAATCTATATTTAATTCTATCTTTAAACTGTCGACTTTGTTTAAACGCGTATTCCGTTTTTGGCTATTATGCATTGTTTAATTGTATAGCTATTGTTATTCTAACTGTGAAGGAATACGTAATGAAATTAATAAACAATTGTCTTATCATATTTTTTTCGATTACTTTCAAATCATTTTGCTATCACATTTTAAAAAAAATTCGTTAACATGAGTATGTACCTTGGCCTGAAAAGCTTGAACTTTGGAAGCGCTGCAGAGAAACCCCGATTGACCAGCTGATCAAGCGACGCAAATGGAAACGGATAAGCCATACACTCCAACGGATCCCAATCATATTTTTAAGTAGGAGCTTGGTTGGAACCCGCAAGTGACTGTACCAGGAAAACCTGAACTCGAAGAGAGTCGGAAAGATTTGGAGCGAGGTGAAATACCAGGCTCAAGATCGAACGCGATGGACACTCACTATGGACACCCTCTGCCCGACCTAGGGGTTAGAGGACATTAAGTAATAATAAAAACAGCTAAAAAGACCTTAACGTACAAAGATCCTACTTAAAAACACTAGACTGTCCGAGTATCATAGCAAAATTAAATTAAGTAAAATTACAAAATGAAAATATTTCTAATGAAAGCTTGTATTAACATCGAATACTTATTAGAGATAGTATAATACACTAGTAGATGTTTAACAGTTAAAAGTACTTTAAACAGTTTTATTGATATAATTAATGTTTACAATCGCTGGTAGCACGCGATTTTCAAGGCAACTGTAATCTGATTCCCACGTACAGTTTGATATACGATACGAAAATACTGATTAGGTTTTAGGTGACATGAACTTTTTACATAGGTAACCTTATAATCTAGATTCTAGAACACAGGTTTAAGATGTCTGTGTTTTTTAACCATTCACACAGCAACGGGATCGCTGAGGGCAGATGATTCACGTTAAACTCCGGACTCTTCTTCCTGGCTCGGAGTTTCCATTGAGAGAAGTAGATGGAAGAACTTACTATAGAAATTATCCTGTGACGATCTTTATTTATAAGACTTTACGTCTTAGTAGACTTGATGACTAACGCCCGAACTCAATTATAAATCCATCAATCTTCGCTCTTTAAACTTATATTTATTAATCAATATAAACCAAATAAAGTGAATGAAACCGTACAATTAAATTAAAATGTACATATGTTTAAAACATATCAAATAGCTTTTTATTTATTTTAAAAACTGGTGTGAGTTAGGTTAAGATAGGATATTGGCACAGTTGAACTGTCATTTTCATACAAAAGTCTATCCACATACACCGATCTAACCTACCATGGAAAGATTGTATCGACAGACGGCTTTTACAATCCGTCGATTGGTTTTTGGCAAACTTTTATCAATATTTGTATTAAGATGTCAATCTCAGATGGACAAAAATGGATTGAGATAAATCCTGAATAAATCCTTACCGACGAGGACGTCGAATGTATTTCCTTCTTTTGAAGCTGTTTTGAAATAGTTGGTTTGTTGGTACGTTTCGAATGTTAGATATCTAAGTACGGTAATTTGATCATTTGACGTAAAATATATCAGTTGTATTGCTACATTACCTAAATTCACTTTAATAGAGAAAGTACACTAGAAAAATATCCGTTATGATTTGACTGCTGTAATGCTGCAATTAGATCTATTAAAATATATTTATAACCACGAATGTTATTACATTATGTACTTGGGTAACCCATAGACAGTTAATAATCTGAGTAGCAATACTCATAAAGAAAACGTAAGTTATTTCCTTGCCAAAACTTGTGCAGTTGCCTAAGAAACAACTTTCTTGACATCGTGTTCAATGTAGGTATCTATTTTAGCGATCTGTAATTTTCCCCATCACTAATCATATATCATGGATGAGATAGTGTTGTGCCAGGAACGGAACGACCGGTACGGCCTTGCTACGTCGAATGTGATAAAATCATAATCATAGACTCACCACTTTTCATGGTATGTGGGAATCTGTAGTCATTATAGAACCTTTGAAGTTATTATGTGGGTAATTAAGCATGAGCATGAGAAACAATTGATATTTGTGAACACATGTGTTATATTAACGTATATGTTTGTATTTTTATTCATTTTACAATTAGCCAAGGTAAAAATTAGCCACTGAAACCTCTAAATCAGATTTATAGAAACTGCAACATCAATCACCTAAACAATGCGATTTATGAATAGTTATTTTGAGACTTAAATGCTGACCCGTGAACTAGAAAGTCAAATGAATTATTCATGGGTTAAGGTCAACGTGAGGTCGCGGGGAAATGATAATATGGTAAATATCGGCCTTTCTTTTAAAACTGTTTTTTACTATTCGTTGTATGTGATAGCTGATTCTTTTATACCCTAAGATTTTGCGTGTTGCGTGGGGAATGAAAAATGATTTTTCATTGCCCACGTTTGATTACAATCCGTAATCGATTGGCACCATGTCACAGGCTTTCCGCAAGGTTAAGTTAAAAAAAGCCGAAGGTTGCTTGAATGGTTTAACATAAACAGCTGGCCTACTTTTAATAATAAAAATAAATAATAATTCTACTTGATTTTCACTATGTACTCTTTATGTAGCGTAATACAGTGTTTATTTATAGTTGTTGTTTTGTACTGTACCATTAGGTTAACGTTAAATAAAGGAGAATTCAGTTACAGTTAAAATTTACATGCGATGACACTTTGAACAGTATTGGCTACAGCCCAAATAACTTCTCGCAACTTATTGAGTTTCGGTGGCAATAACTTTAGTAACTAAACTTTAAAGTTCATTTTAAACTTAGAAGTTTTATAAGTCTAATATTAAATAACAATGTTGTCTATGATATAAAACCGAATCATAAAACCAAACCGAAAAATTTTCTCTTGTGAACCCACCGAATTGTTAGACTAAACCTAGTCCAATTTAAGAAGACACAAGTTTGCGCGTTTTCCGCTAAAAAAATACCCTTTGTCGCTACTCCTCTTTTCGAAAACACTCTTCTTAAAGCCGCAGGAGGGAAAGGCTAAATTAGCCTCCAAAAAGCTTGGTGTGCTCAACAAGGCGAGACGGTAATTCACTCCGGGCCACCGCTTGCAACTATATAAAGCGCAAATTCGGCCCCACATGGAGTACTGTTCTCACCTCTGGGCGGGGGCTCCCCAGTACCAACTCCTTCCACTTGACCGTGTTCAACGAAGAGCGGTTCGAATCGTCGACGACCAATCTCTCTCCGAGCGGCTTGATCCTTTGGCGTTGCGTAGAGATGTGGGGTCACTCTGCATCTTCTACCGCATTAACCATGGAGAGTGTTCAGAGGAGTTGTTCGGATTAATACCTGCAGCTGAGTTTCATCATCGGACGTCGAGGCAGAATACGAAATTCCACCCGTATCACCTCGACGTCCGCCTTTCCACAACTGCGCGATTTTCAAGGCAGTTTTTGCCGCGCACCACCACTTTGTGGAACCTGCTGCCCACTGAAGTATTTCCGAACCAATTCGACTTAGGGTCCTTCAAGAAAAGAGCGTACAAATTCTTAAAAGGCCGGCAACGCACTCGCGAGCCCTCTAGCATCGAGAGTGTCCATGGGCGGCGGTATCACTTAACATCAGGTGAGCCTCCTGCCCGTTTGCCCCCTATAAAATATAAAAAAAAAAATTGTGCGACAATTCTTTTTTTTTTTGAATCATGGCCAACTAACTTTCTATGGTACGAAGGAAAAGATCACGTGGAAACTTTTATGCCTTAACCCTAAAGTCAAGGACATATTGTGTCAGACACTAGGCAAAGCGACTAACAAGGTGCCTATTAAAAAAATATATCAAAACATTCAGATATCTGGTGCCACTGGTTTTTTTAATGGCAGACGTACTCAGTCTGAGTTAGGTAGGAATAATTAAAAGAATCGTCCAGTATATTATTTCGAATGGTAGATTAATCGATATACATGGAACAACTCAATTAAATTGTTGATTATTTCTTTTTTAAACAACTTAAGCAACAGTTATACATTAATGAACAACTTTGGTACGTTAATAATTAAAGTTTTAAGAGGTTTTTATCGAAAATATGAGGTGAATGAAAACGTAATTATTATCAGATAGAAGCAACTAAATACGTTTATATTTTCCATTATATTTATATTGCCTTAAAAAAATACTGTGGGCTGGAAAATAAACCTTTATCCATTTGCTCCAATCATAATTATCTGATAACGAAGCTCTCGTATAATTTTATTTAATGTTGCAAAATTACCAATTTTCTTACAGAAATGAAAGGTAATTTGACAAACCGGCATGCGAACCTGCTTAGTCTAAGCTTGATATTGACTGGATGATTAAACATTTAGCGAATTAGGATTAAAAGGTTTCCAACTTCAATAGCAGCATTGACACGCATAAGTACTAAATTATATTTGTGTCTAGACTAAATAAAACTCTATTTGAGTCAAAAACTTTTAAATAGTTAGAAAATTTCTAGTTAGTAGTTATAAAAGCATCTCAATTACAATTATATTATTGAAATGTTTATATTCAATTTAATTTCTATAATTATATTGCCCGTGCTACTTTAAATACCCTCTCAAATCGGGTTGCCTGGGAGAGATTGCGTCTGTTGAACTGCAGTGTTCTTTGTTTTCTTATGTTTATAAATGAATAAATTTCTATTTGACTGACTTTAAATCAGTAACAATTACACTACAGTTAACAACATCAATTTACGTCGTCGTCACGGAATTAGCACGCAAAGTTAGAAAACATGAATTGTGTTACAAATTTAAATTTTTAACTTACCCGGGTATGAAAGAGCCGTTAGTTTGCGTCAAGTAGCTTTGCTTTTCACGTCCGCTGACATCCACCCACATTATTAAAAGTTTGTTGATCTTCGTAATAAATACATAGCGAAACTTAAACTGGCGTAAGTTCTCTGTAAAAGGCTCTGATACACTGAAGAACGGTGGCAAGGTTGTAACTAATAAGGACTTATACTTAGATGGAAAATAAGAATGCGCGCGCATTTGGGTTAAAATGAACCTATGGGAATTTAAAGGTCGACGACTACAAGTTTTGATTTATTTCGGAATGTGATTATAGATGTGTAGAAAGAGGTAAAAACATATGAGCGTATATGTGCTACATTTATTAAACCCCTGCTTATATCACTGTACTAGGAAGATATTGCAGAGTTCTTCTGAGGTCAACTCACACTTTTCATAAGTATTCAGATAGAGTGTAAGAGAAAGTGCTTAGATAGAGTGTAAGAGTACGGTCTTTTGGGATGACCTAATTATTCACAAAGAATTTGTTAGGGAATGTCACGTTTTATAATGTTTAAATACATCTTTTTATTTGTGGGTTAAGTTTCCACATTTATTGACCTCGTTCATATTGAGGGTGTCATGTAGAGGCTAACTAGTTTTATTTATACTTATCCTTAAACTAATTGCTAAGGAAAACAGATGTTATTTTTATGAATGTACATTAAAAATACTACTCCGTATAACATTAGATCTATACAGAAACTATCGTCAAAAGGCATCCCTCACGATGCTGACAAATCTTGTTCTAAAATAGTCTGGATATAATATAGAAAATGATAATAAAATCTGTAAAGTATTTTTTTATTTTATTTTATTTATGGCAATAGTTATAACTTTATGCCAGTTTCAAGTAAAAGATCTGTAAAGTTTATCTAAAAGTAATAAATATTTTGTTTTTATAGCGGTTGTATTTTAAACAGTTTTAATAATCTGTGTCAATATGTCAGCTGTCAACAGACAATTGACGACACATCATCTAACAATATCAACAAACAGTCAAACTAAGCGTCAAACCATGGTCATTGGTCCGTAGTCGTGAAAATCGAAAATTTAAGTAAATTCGATCTGAAAGTTGTGACTAAGA
This sequence comes from Pieris mannii, assembly GCA_028984075.1. Classification (NCBI taxonomy): domain Eukaryota; kingdom Metazoa; phylum Arthropoda; class Insecta; order Lepidoptera; family Pieridae; genus Pieris; species Pieris mannii. The sequence goes on along the minus strand of CM054779.1, from coordinate 10,924,634 downwards.
CAAATCGTTGTAGCTATATAGGTAGCTTAACGCGGAATTCTGATTTGAAAAATTATGTAAAATGGCTATAAACTTAGACAAATTTAAGGCTGATCTTCTTGCGGCGTGGAAAGATGTTTTAGATGAGAAATCTGACACCGATTGGTAAGTTGAATGATTCCTACTTTCTTGCTAATAATTAAGTAAACAACACGTATTAGTAAGATGATGAAGGAGTCATAGCCGTTCCCTTTATCTTCATACGAATGCATTTAATAACGTGGGATGAAACTACTACAATTATATTAAGTTAATACCTATTTTAAGATTTTATTTGTCTCATGCTCTCTTAAATTTTAAATGTATATATTGTACGCAATATAATAAAGATTTCTGATGATTTTGCTGAATTGCTTACGAGTTCTAGTAAACGTGAGTTATTGGTTTTACCCATTTATGGAAATTTGAATTTTAAGTAAATGTAACACCATATGCAATTATGTGCAATGTTTTAATTTTTATACATAACATGTTTATATGTTGTTGAATAGTATATAAATCCTAGCTAGTCTTGAGACAATGTATATGCTGGCATCTTGAATGTTACTTACATTTTAGTTTCTTGGTAAAGGTGCTTGTAAATAAATAGTAAATATATACGATTTTTTCCAGGGCCCTATTCAGTTATGATGGAATGTCAAATGACCTGAAATTTATTAGTAAAGGAGATGGAGGCCTCTCTGAACTCGTTGATGAATTCAATAGTGGCAAGATACAGTATGCTTTCTTAAAAGTGGACATTCCGAATAGTACAATATCCAAATATGTGCTTATCAATTGGCAGGTGAGATAAGATAATTTATTGCTTTTTAAGATTTTCGACCCTGTTGCTGGTTGTCTCTCTTGCAACACTATGGAAATAATAAATGTGACAAAACATTCTTTTGCTTGTTGGGGTTTACAAACCCTGTTGTATCCCTGATACTACAAAACCTATGTAAGAAAGTATCTGCCTTGTACTAATGTGTTTTAGTGCAGACACATTAGAATTTAATTAAAACTACCAATTATTAACCTTTGTGATTAAGGTATTAAAGCATGCATGTTGTGTGCATATACTTATCACACTACATGCATGCTTTAATAACTTCGTATTGTTTTAGGTTGGCAAGCATAAAAAAAAAGTAGTTAGTACTTGCCTATAGAATAAAATATAACTATTCATTTCATATTGTGTGAAATGATTCAATATACTTCTCCATTATTACTATTGGTTATTGTTAAATACAGTGTCTTTGTCATTGTTCTAAATATAGATTTGTTCATGATAAGAGTGCAACTGTGAAAGCATAACATGGACTGTGTTATGCTTTCACCACAGAAACATATAGTACATATTCTCAATTACTTTTTAAGTGTAATAATATATAAATTTCTGACATAAAAATTAAAATGCCTGAAAGCTTACGAATATCCAAACAATTAATCTATTAAGTTCAAACTTTAATAGATTGGTTTAATTATAAAGACATATCGATATTTACTAATCTTAATTATTTTTAATTTTTTAAGTTCTTAGCTTCAATGATTTGCATGTTGTAAAAATATTGGAGTAGGATTAATTATTTTTTTAAATATATGTACAACACAAAACTACTACTGGTACCTTGATATAAGTCTAATTTTTTTCGTGACCTGTAATTGTATGTGAATTTGCTCATATGTCATATCAATGTTCCCTATTGAAATGAATGGAGAAAATTGCTATGACTTGAAATGCCATTAATCAGCACCCAAAACAGTTGTTTTTAAGTGTTTTTGAATAAATTAATAAAATCATGCTTTTCATTCATCCAAAGGACCCATGTTTATAAAAAATAAATCTGCAAAAATGCAAATGCAAGTAATGAAAAATGCTTCGTAAACAAGAAAAGCAAGCTTATACTCTTAGGTATAGTCTGAGGTGGGAGAATCTGTTAGTGTAATGTGTAGAGTTAAATCCCTCATATTATAAAAATATTTATATAGTAAGGCACTAGTATATCCAGGTACAGCATATATTTAAATATACATATATTATTTCATTAAAGAAATTATAAATATTTATAAATGCAAAATGTCTGTACCATTGTAGGAAACAGAACTGAAAACATATGTTTAGAATTAGTTTTTATTTAATTTCAAATTTGTGACTTACCTAAATAATAAAATAGAAATTAAAGAGACGGTAATTTCTATATTTTTGTGTTTAACAATACAAGAGCAGTGGTAGAATGGCAGCCTAGTGGTTTCAGCGTGCAACTTTCATACCTGAGGTCTTAGGTTCAAACCTCGGAACGCTTACTGAAGTTTGCATTGAACAAAGAGATCTTTGTATATCTTTGATTATAGCTCATAGATATTACTTGTTATTCTTAGGGAGAAGGCGCCCCAACAGTTCGTAAAGGGACATGTGCCAACCACATCAAGCATGTCTCTCAGTTCTTTAATGGATTCCATACGACAATTCATGCGCGGACTGAAGATGACCTGGATGAGAAAATAATCCTAGATAACTTGGCTAAAGCTGGTTCAGCATTTAACTTTAAGTCTAATAGAAATGAGGAGCAGCCACCTAGCGGACCAATTGGCACTAGTTATCAGAAAGTTAATCCAGGTGAGTTTGTACACACTTAATGCATAAAAATTAAGTTATACGTCGTAGTATATAAACTGTTTAAGAGTTCAATTTGAGCGAATTCTCTGAATCTTATCTAAGGCACGTTACGAACGTCAATCATATTTAAATTTATAGTTTTAAGAGATGTCAAACCATTTTTTCCGTATGAAGTTTGACATATTTGACAGCGCTTAAGATAAAATTGTCTTGAAATATGAATTCGATTAAATGGACCTAACAGTCTACAGACATTAGACCCTATGAAATTCGTGTAGGACGATTTTTTATAAATCATTAATATTGCCTTTTACTGGAAAAAAAAGCAAAGCCAATACGCAATACATGTATGTATTAACGACATACAGTGTAGATTATTTTTACAATCCAACAATTTCGTTAAAATTGCTCTTAAAATAATTGTTGGGTGTGATTTTTGTGCACAAAATAATATACAAACCATCCAGTTCGTAGACTCCGACCAGTATTAGGACTGACATGTATTAGACGATTGGGTGAAGAGGAAAGAGAGAAATACATTTTCAGCAATTTTGCCATTTTCACAACAAAGTATAGTCTAGAATATCAAAGTTTCCTATACCTAATGTACTATGTCAGGGAAAAGTCATGCAAACATTGGTACTGATCTGTAAAACATCATAAAACGTAAAAATCGTGATTTCTATTTGATAGCTGAAAAAATTCGGACTAATAATTTTATTGTAATAGCATCTATATTGCTCCATGTAAAGGTGTATTTTGCAATACAGAAAACGTACTGTTTTATTGTATCAGTCTTCCTATGATGGTTATCCTTAGCAAATTAGTTAAATTAATGAATTAAACAAAAATAAATAGTTTGCGTCAAACATCGCTATGAATCACTTTCCATTTGTAAAACTATGATTTTCGATTCATATACAATATTGTTTACCATTTTCAAGAACAATGCAATAATTCCAATGCATTGTGTGTTAATTGTAAACATTACGCCAGCGATATTTGTGATGTACTAGTGTTGCGAACTGGTCCATTATGAGCTTACTGAATTCGCAGAGATACGAAGTGATTTTATCTCGGAGAGTCGCAGAGGAAATTAAAAAAAGAAAGAAAACTTTACGTAGAGGTACCATTGATAAAAAATTTTGATAATCTGTGTTATAGACTATATTTTCATTTGAATTATTTAAAAACAATTCTTTTCAATATTTTTTAAAATAAGTGTTCATAAATATGAATAAATAAATTTCTGTTGATATGATTTGATTTAATTTCAATATTTTTAAGGGCAACGATTATAATGAATTTTATGTATTTTATTTGAATTTGAAAGATGTGATTAAAAATTTAACGAGAATATTTGTATTCTTTATAAAAACTCAGTCTTCAGTTTCGCTTTAATATATATATATGCGAATAGGTAGATAAAAGTCATTGTAAAAAAATATGGAAATTACAAAACAATTGACAAACTTTATCGTGGTTAATGTTTAAATGTAAGTTTTGTTTCTGTAGTACAAGAAATAAATTCTAAAGAACGAGATCAGTTTTGGTTGAAAGAGGAACAAGAAGAGAAGAAGAGGGTAGAAGCAGAGAGAAAACAAAGAGAAGAGGTGAGTTTTGTTTTAATTAATCGATTTTAAAACTTTGTTGGATTTTGAGGTGATACTGTAGTATTACTTTGTTTTCTAATTTTTTGGCATTATGTACTTATTATATGTCTTTGAATTTTCCAGCGATGTCAGGTTACTTATATTATTTTTATTCTGCGTTTCTGATATTGATTCTTTACAAATGAAATTGAAATTTAGTGTCAGAAAATTATGACTCTTTATAAAAACTAGAGAAGCAGTTCCTTATATTGGATCTTAAAAAAAATGGAGTACCATTTTACTGCAATGAATTCAGATGTAGATCTTAAAACGTTGAGTTATAGTGCAATATTTATTAAAAAGAGTCATTTTATTTATTTTACTATTTTAAGCTATTGCAGAGATAATCGAGGGGTTTAAGCGCGGCGACCTAATAAAGAAATTCTGTAACGAAAATAAACCTATCACACGATAACGTAATATAGGTTAATACGCGTTAGAGCGGGACAGACCGCATACGGCGTATTTAAATCTCTCTGGTGAGATCGGTGACGTTTCGTTAGAGCGACCGGTGCAGCCGGTACACGTTAGAGGCAGACAGACTATATAGGCGTGGTAGTCTGAGTCTGGAGTAGAGTGGTAGATTGAATTAATATCAAAGAAAAAAATACTGCATAAATAAAAAATTCAGTAATTATAATTGCATAAGTTGATAAAAATGCTATTTCTTACGTTCGATTTATAAAGGAAAGTTTTATAATTTTTTAGGAAAAGAGGAAAGCTGAGGAAGAAGTGAGAAAGAGAGATGAACGTGAAGCCGCTAAACGGGCGCAGGTTGAACAACAGTAAGTACTTTTAAAATCAGGGTTTCATGACAACTGTAGATCCTATTGCTATTTGAAGTGAAACTTCTTCAGCCGCATGGGGGTAATTTTTTTTACGGACGAAACGTCACGAAGATATGCAGCGTCTTTGTCGAAGAAAAGAAAGAGAGAGTGAGAAAGGGAGATCGAGAAAAAATACATGCTATTGGTTGATTTATTCATTTAGTACATATTAGAACTTTAGAGGGCAATTCTGTCGTATGACGTCTTGTGCAGTAAACGTAGATTTTTTATTTATTTATATTATCTTTAGCACGTAACGTATACAATGTGTAAACAGTACGGATATACAAATACATTAAGTGATAGTACTGGTACATTATCATCTATTGGGGCTTTTACCTCAGTAATAATTAATTTACAAACTTTGTACGCACGCATTTTTTTCATGATTTTTTTCCAAACAAGTTCTATTAGTTCATTGTTGATAATTTATAAACATGTTATTTCTGAGGTTTTTAATGTTGACTTGTATAACATATGCATATATTTTCATACAGGTTTTATTATACGAATAGTATACAAATTATGCTAAGTCTCTGCAGTTTGCAAATTCGATTTTACACAACATATGCTGACGTATTTAAACAATTAAGGCAGAGAAATCGAGTGTCTTTGATTCATGCGGTTGTCTGTTTTATTCATTAATACTTTTAAAAAGTTATTTATTATTGTGTCGTATAAATTCAGTTGCATATACCAACCGAGATGCCAACAGGCTCAAATTTAATGACGTGGAATGAGTGATACCATGATGATCTTATGTTCCAAAATAAACGTATTTTATTTTTATTTTTTTATAATATTTAATATGATTTTAGCATTATAAGAACATATAAATAAAAATAACAATATTTAATATAATTTCAGAAATATTCCTCAAGATAAAGGACCTAGGACGAGTGTAAGTGAGCGGTCAGTTGAGGCTCGAGAACTTATTGGCGCTTCGACTTCCGCTGCTAGAAAGATGTTTCAGCAGAATCTTGCTCAGGGACAGATTTATAACAAGTGAGTGGTAAAATAAAATGCTGCTTTGCCTGGTAAGTGGAGCTAGTCTGTAAAGAGACCAAATTATTTTTTTGTGTAATATATTAAAATATTAGTTTTAGTGAAGAAACTTTGAATTGCGTGGGACAATATTCAATATTGAGAACGGAGTATTAATTGAAATTGCGTTTTGGATTTCATTTTAAAAGTAACTAGTTGTTTTTTTTTAATTTAAGAATTTTACATACAGGAATGATTGTTGTTTATTATTGAATTTTTTTTATTACAATATTGTTGAATAAAACTCATTTTATTTCTCTTAGGTCATCAAATATACCAGAAAAACCGGTCAGAAGTTCAGTAATAGCGCAAAGAATAAATGCATTCTCCCAAAATACATCTCAACCATCGTCACCAATTCATACACCAAAATCGCCGACACAACTTGAAGCCAAAGACAATGTAACACCCATCGAGAAATCACCCACAGGCAAACCACCAACTCCAGCCACAGAGAAGCTATCTATAGACAAAGAGGAAGCCACAGATTCGTTACAAGAAGACCAAAAAAGTCCACTAAAGAATATAGACAAGATAAAGATGAGCCTGGAAACACCATCGCAGATACAATACGAACCGATAATTGATCCCACAGATCTAAGTCCGAGCACAGAAAACGATCCGAGCTCATTTAGTTCTGTCAATTACACAGAGTATCTCGATTATAGAGATTTGAAGCAATGCGAGCCGATGATCAAACAGAATATTCTGGAAAATGATATTTTCGACCCGGCTTACTCGAGTTCGAATGAAAATGATGATGATGATTCCGATAATAAGTTTAGTACGATCAAGAGGTCGCCATACAGTAAAAATAATGACGCGGAGTTAAGTAGACAAAATACGGTGATTGAAAATGTTAATTATAAAAAGGAAAATGGGGCTACACATGAAGGTAAATATTGACCATAGAGATTTTTATTTATAGACTTGTTTGGAATCGATCCTATATTATCAATGTTTGTATGTTTGTTTAATATTGGGCGAAGGGCGGACTCTTAAGTTGTAAACTTAAATTCCCAATTCCATTCTAAATCGAATTAGTAGTTTTGGTATTTGACAGTTTCTTTTTTGAAGTTATACTTCTTTTGGCGCGTTGGGGAAAAATGATGAGTAAATTTTTACGATGCGCGTGCACGCCGTCACGCAAAACCGACACCCTAAAGTTTTATACTTACTACTTTTACTTTATAATAAAAATTTCTATTTCTTTAATTATGTCGAAATATTTTTTTGTGACATACTCATAAATAAACTTTATAGACTAGATAATGCGTTATAATAAAACTTTTAATGTATTAACCTTTTTTCTATTGTTAGTGTCGTTCTACAAACGTAAAATAAGGCGAAAGAAAATTTTTTTTAAAGGATTTTTATCTTCGCCAAGAACATAAGTACATGTGTTTTTACTATTTGATGTGTTTTACAGATGTGTCACCCGAAGGTTTGGAAGAGAGCTCGATATATGAAGATTTGGATGATGACCCCGGTCTAACTGCAAGAGCCCTGTATGATTATCAAGCAGGTATGTTTTAATACAAAAATATTAAATCCTTTATTTTAAAAAAAATCACAGCGTCAAAATGTTTAATACATATATTTATATTAAAAAATATCAAGACGATTCCTTTCTATACTACATATTTTTTAAATATTGATGCACATAAATAATATGAATAAATAAATGTTGATTTTATTACAATGACGGGTCTTGTAAAAAAAAAGAAAGTTATTTTTTTCCATACGCCAAAGAAGTATAACTTTAAAAAGGTTTCCAGCAACCTGAAATTTTACTAATACATAATGAACGTTTAATTTATTTTCAGCCGACGAATCCGAGATAACATTCGATCCGGGTGATATAATTACTCATATAGAACAAATAGACGCGGGTTGGTGGCAAGGCCTCGGGCCTCATGGCGTTTTTGGTCTGTTCCCCGCCAATTATGTTGAATTAATGCCTTGTGTGCCTCGCTAAGCATTTATTTCAGTATTGTATACCACAGACTGACAATAGTGGTTTTTTAACGGACTAGAGATGGGTCGCATTGCGCTGACAGTTGACATTGACAGCTGATAGTGGACACTTAATGTTGTTAATTTTACGATCAATAGAATTAATCCTAATGTTTAATTTTACGATCAATAATACTAAAAGTATTATATTGTGTATCGATTTCATTAATCAGTATTGCCATTGACTACATTATTTTTGACAAGACTGTGTTGCTATTTAATGAATAATGTCCGAAAAATACATACTCTTTTCCTTTACAAATGACCTTGTCTATAGAAATTCTTTTAACAGTCAATTGTCAGAGTGACAGCGCAATTATAACTACCATGCTACCCATCTTTAGGCGAGATTATGTCATATTACGTATTATTGTTTGGTCGATTCAATGTACTTTAAAACGAATATTTCTTTAATTGATTTGTTTTTTTAATTGTACTGACATAAAGATATTTTTACTTTAAGTAGTTATTACAGTATTCTAATAAGCATATCTTTGGTAATAACCTCATTTCTAAAAAAAACATTATGGGCTTAATATGGAACGTAGACTTCTGACTGCCGTCACTCCCGTATACCAAAAGACTAATGGAGCATATGACTGTGTTACCATGGCAACCATTCTTTTTTCATGGTTAGAATCACAAGTCTCCGTTTTATATTAAAACCACATAAATCTAATTATAGTCAAGGTCTAATTTTTATAAGAATTTTTAATAACAGTCTCAAATTTCATCGATTTTCACAGATCTCTCAAATAGAATATAATAGTTAAATAGGTTTTATTTGAATCTTTAAAGACATTTAATTCTAACTACGTTACATATGAATTTTGGCAGTGACTACTATGTACTCATAAAGGTGGGTAATTTTCTAGTTCTTAATTAAATAATCCGCTTTATTTTGCAATCTATTGACGCGAGTGCTATTACATGCAATAATTATTACACAATAACCTTATTGGTTGTAGGGATCTGGCAAAGTACAGTTTAAGAATGTCCTTTTCTATTTATTAAGAAAAGAGTGAGATGGCGAATGAATTTTTATTAACGTGGCAGATTTCGACAACCGTAGTTATTTAAAGTTATATGTATATTGTGATTCAAGTTAAGTTTAGCTAGCTGAATGTTTTTTTTGTAATACTATAAATGCAAACGCTAATTTAGGTGCTGCCTGTAGTTGTCTATGGCCCGTCTTTTTAGCTACAATCACGTCATGGTCACTGTCAGATGTGTCAAACTTCATTTGGGTTGACAGCTCTTTAAATTTGACTATGGTAATAAACGGCGCCTTTGACTGGAAATATTTCTTTGGCGTTTTCTTATTACTTTTATTTATAAAAGTATATAATCCTAATCTTTATTAAATATTTCAACAAAATACTGACGGACTTAATTTGACATTGACATCTGACAGACCAGTGAGCTTATGAATTGGTTGACTGAGCTCAGTTCAATATTTTCAACTGTTTCATTTTTAATAAAAGGATCTTTAAAGGTCTCATAAATGTATTTAATTTAAAAATTGGTGTAAATTTGGAGATTTTGGTGACCAAAAATTGTTTTTTAAATTTGGCCATTGATTTTGTTAAGACTGTTTTAACGTTAATTTTTTGTATTAGTGGTAAGTATTTGTTTTTGATTATCCAGTGTTTAATCAAAACTACCCTCAAAATTGTGTCTTAGGAGTGCCAATGATATATCCAATTTTATACCCTTTTGTACTCCAGTGTAATCCCATTTATAGTATAGGCACTACAATTATTCATAAGGTTAAGTGCTATTTGGACAGTTGAATTTTTATGAATTTTAAGTTTAGTTTTAAATGTATGTGCTGTTCGATAAATGCATATCGATTTAAAATGTAGGAAAAGTATATATAATCTCCTAAAATATTGTTTAGTCTCTTGAAACTTGGTGGAAAAAATCGTATACAAATAGATAAAGTATATTCGAATTGAAAGTATATTTCGATCACATTTAAGCACAGTCTAAATACATATATATATAATTACACTCTAAAATAATATTTATTAAATTTTACTGTCGTTATTTTAATGTAAAAAAAAATACCATAAAGTTTATTTGGAACTATGTAAATCTATGTGCATATATCGTTCAGTAACACACACATTATGCATAATCATTATTTTGTGAGGGTTATTGCGGTTTTTGAGTCACAAATTGTATATTTAGTTTCTAATATAGGTTTTCGTTCGCATTTATACACTTGTTCCATTTAATTTAGTATAAAATTATTGCAAATTATTTATAATGAATTTTCTATTGGCATAGCCCAGGCTGGCAAATATGGACCGTCATATAATTGTTTATTAATCCTAGGGGTTTTTTCGGATTTAGTATTAAAAGTTGACAGTTGTCGGTAATAGATGACCCCATTTTGAAGGCATTTCTTAGGTATCTAGTGAGTTCCTATAATTTCCACAACCCTATAGCATTTTTGTATATCTTTTGAATTAGTTATAGGAAACGACTGCAAGCATGTGACCCCAAGTTAGTTTCAAGCGTGTATGGTGCTCCATCAGTGTAACATAGTGTACATTTGTATCCTATTTTCGAAATAAACAGTCCTAGTTTAACAGAAATATGTTTTTTTATCAATCCCTTACTATAATAATCACTATTTAAAAAATTTAAATGGTATACACAACTTTTTTTTTTTATAGAACAAGGGGCGGGGCAATCGGGCAGGAGGCTCACCTGATTTGGTCATTATTTGTATGTTAGAGTGAAAGTTTTTCAATATTTTGAACAAATGAGTCCTTGGTGTAGTAAACTTTAAAAATTTTAATAGAAATTACATGTAATCGAACAGATTTTTTTAAGAGTTTAAGTTTTTGAAAAAAATATTTTGTCTACATAAATGTTATATGGGAGGGGGAATAAAAAGAGACAGAGAGTGAATGCTTCCTATTTCCATATAACTTAAAATTTTAAAGCAATTTGACGTGTATTTTTTTGTTGCATAAATAAAATACATGTTCGTATCCTAAATTAACATTTCATTTATTAGCGTAATTTGAAAAAAAAAACAATTAAATTAAAATAATATCGAAACAAGATTTTATAGCTTTCATTTTATAGTCTTGTTTACTATAAGAATCTTGTCTAACATTTTAAAGATCTAAAATCACCGTGTAATACGCGTGTAGATATTTATTCATACTTAAATGCACAGCATAAAACTTAAAATGAATAACAACGTAAGATTGATTAACAATTATTTTGAGTCATAATACTAGCATGAACGCTGGGTTTTGGTAAAGGTATGAGGTTGACGCCGCTTGGAACCACCTGAAAAAAAAGGTTTTTAGATCCTGATTTAAAAATAGTCTATAAAAATGTATGGTATTTGTATATACAGTTCCATTAAATAAAATAAAATGCTAACAATTTACAAGATCTTTATTAAATTTCATCTACAGTTTTACTATTCACGCGAGTAATTCACATCCCTAATCAAATAGCTTTCAAATATGCGTACCTTATGACGTATTTCTTTTGGCAAAAAGTCGATAATAAATTCGTAAAAGTCAAAATGTGTATCGACAATTTCGAGGCGCGCCATCTCTCGCTTCAAATTGGAAACTGCCGGCTCAGGAGCTACTTCTAAGCGCCTAATGTCTTGAGTGAATTTGTATATCATTTCCACTAATTTCTCGGCACGAACGCGGGCTTTATAATCATATCTATAAGAAAAATATTTTTTATTTAAATTATACCGACAATTAAACATTTATTTATTATTATCAAATAACCCATACAAATGACTAGCCATCTAAACAAAATATCTTTACTCTGGGACTCAAACTAGCATTACGGAGAATGGACACCTATACACAACATCACTTCATGTCCTATAAACCCTAGGTGGGGCAGAGGGCGTCCACAGCGAGTCTCCATCGCGTTCGGTCTTGAGCCTCGTGTATACACAACATAATAAACACCAAAAAATTTTTAATAAATTGGATAGAAAGAAAAATAGGACCTTATCTGTACTAAACTTGCATCCCTTGTAATTTTTATGTATAGTTTAATTTGCGTTTCTTAAATAAAATAAATAAAGGAGCGCTTAGAATAGAAAAAAAAAATACATAGAATTGCGAGTGCAAACCTTATAATACAAAAAGGATAATAATAATGAATTAAAACCGATATAATGACTAACATAACATACAAAACCAAAGAGAGTTAATAGGTAATAAAAAAAATATTAACAACATCAAATTAGACAATGAACCAAACGCAAGGAGTGGCTCATGTACTTATTTTTTAAAGACGGATGGATTTTTTAGCGCAGAAGGAAAATAAAACTGTGTTCTTGTAATAAAAAAAAAACGAGTGTGCTTATGACCACACGAAGTGAAACTTCTTTCGCTCCATCTGTATATACATATAATATATATATGTGTACAATATAAACATGTATATACATATACAATTTTCGAAATTAAAAAAAAAATCAAAATAAATATATTAATTTTTTACAAATATTTAAATTTATTTCATGTTTTCATTGGAAAATTAATATTTTTGCATAGATCTTCTATTTTTATTCATTATTTTCATTATTGGATACATCAGTAATTACTGTGGTTGATTGTAAAACCGAGACAATAGTCTTATAAAAAAACAGAAGTGTGTTAGATATACGGAACGTATTTGGCTATGAGAGGAAGAGAGAAAGAAAATGTGCGCACGCACTGCTGTCTCTTGCTTTTATCCCCCTGTCAACTTCCGTTCGCCTTGTCCGATCACACTTTTCGTAACGCTTACGTCATGCGTTCGCCAGCTTACTCCCCAAGTCAAGCGTGCGTAAAGAAGTTTCACTTCAATAATCTTTTAATAAATTAAATTGCACAGATGTGTAAAAAAAGTAAAAAAAACTTACTTTGGCTCCAGTTTCTGTTCCAAAAACGTGTACAAATGTTTATTTGCCCAAGCCGCATTCCTCGGTTGAAACCTCTTCGGAGGCTTATATTTAATGTCTTCAAAGAACTCTGGTGGAAGCACATTTAAGAACATTTTATCGGCAGGTTTGACCTTTTTATTTTCTTTGGGTTTTGGTCGCTTGATGGCAGGTTTTTGTGGTACTTTGAAGAAGGTGTTTGTGTTTTGAGGTTTTAAATTTTTGCGCCAATTGTTAACTTCCACTTCCTGTAAATTGTAGTGTTTATTTTTTATAATATAGTTTGCATAAATTTATTAAATAATTTTTTTATTGTAATATTAAAAATTAATTAAATATATTGAGTTTTTGCGGTGCAGAATTTTTTTTCCAAGCTAATGGTTGCTGAAAAAATACTTAAAAGCTCATTTGTGTAGGTAATGTTTGCCTTGATTTGGAAATATATAAAAAATACACCAATATAAAATCTTCAAGTTTGTTGAAGTTCTTATCCCTGTCAAGTACCAAAACGAAGATCTATAGATCAGATAAAGGCAACCTTTGACATGTTGAGGGCCAAACTTTAGCGTGCAAATACGTTCGCGGAACGCGTCTAAAAGTACTAAGTGCATTTTGAAGGAGTGATAATATTTTTTGCGATAGATATTAGAAATGAAATGATACGACAATGTTATTTTAGTACATTATTATGTATGTATACAAAAATAGTGATAAGTATCCTAGAATAGAACATACGCACAATGTTAACTCGGAACCAACGCAGGCTGCAATTTCCCCGTACTACTAGACTGTTTAAAGTTAGTAATTCTTTTTTGGGAAAAGGGATTTTCTTCTTTAATAAAATCCCAGAGGCTCTTTTATGTCTGCCTTTTAATAAATTTAAGAAATGTATTAAAGAAAATCTGTCTAAAAAGGCTTAATATAAAGTTAGCGATTATCTAGTTGGGCCTGGAACTAGTGCTGGGCAGGCTACTTCTAATAAATTTGTTGTATTTGTTTTAAAATAAGTATTGTTTGATGATTTGCTTTTTTAAAAGAGTACCGAGAGTTTTTTACGCCGGATTTTTCTCTCGGCCTACACCCTCTGTCTTCTTTGCCGATGAGTAGGGATGCCAACAGGCTCGAATTTAATGACGTGGAATAAGTGCTACCTTGATGATCTTATGTTCCAAAATAAACGTATTTGATTTTATTTTTTATTTTAAAATGTAATAAAAAAAAATGGAATTATAATTAAATTGCAATTTTTACAAAATACACCGAAATCAATTGATACAAAGACCTAATGAATTTTCCAATTATCGCCAGTCAGTCTTGTACGATGTATTGATTTATTGAGTTTCTTCAATGAAAAGAACTTGTCCGAGTACTGCCAAACGCACATATCAATCATGCGAATTTTCTACGCTGCGGTAAAATGTCTTTTTCTAGGTATTTTTTATAGAAATCTTTTGTGTCGCCCGTAAGTATAAGTATCTAATGTCATATCTTTTTAATTTGGTTTTTCAAAATGTAACGCCGGCCGGATCATAACTTACAGCCGGCCGAATCCGGCCGGTCCGGTGGTTGCCCATATAGATCATCGCGAAGTAGGGGTTATTTACGTTTCCGAAAGCAAATACATCATTGTTAAAAAAGAAATGAATCCATAGTATGAGTAATACGGAAAATCTTAAAGTTATCGTAATAGACAAGTAACAACAATTTTTATACAGAAAACTATTTTACAAATAAAATGTGCATAAAAACTTACAAATCTCTTTTTCTTCTCAGCATTTTCAACTCTTATCTTCTCAATAAGTTCTCGCATTTTTTGTCTATTAACACCTTTTTTTGTAGCTTCTGTAGCCTGTCTGCTATCAAAAATGGGATATTCTGTAGAATTAGCTTGAGGTATCTGACTAATATCTTCATTATCATTAAGGTAATTGTTTGTTTCTTCGGCATAACTATCTTGATTTCCATCGCTGGTTTCTGGCATATCATCATTATTACTTGCCTCGTTGTTACATTGGTTTTCACTGTCATCGTTCTCTTCTATTTGTTGTTCACTATCGGATTGTAATAACTCTTCTTGTTCCTCATCTTCAGAATGATTTTCATCTTCTAGGTCGTTCTCGGTTTGATTTGCGTCCTCATCGTTACTACTTTCTTCCATTTGTTCTTCAAAAGACGATTTGTTTGCGTCATTAACGTATTCTAACGTTTCTTCCTGTTCATCTCCTAGTGTATTTTCATGTTCCTGATCTGCTTCTGTTTCTGCCACTTTTTCTTTGTCATATAATTGATTTGGAGTATCAATTGTAGATTCTCTCAATTCTTCATGCACAACATCTTCTGCTTCATCATCAGTTTCTGCCATTTCTCGTTGTTCGTCTTCCTCGGTTTCATTTCCAACTTCATTGTTTATTTCTGACATTTGTTCTTCATCATTAGATTCGCTAGCTTCATTTTCACAATCCATATTTTCGTCCTGATTGAATTCAATTTTTTCTGTTGAATTTTCTGCTTCGTAATTGTTGTAAGACTCTGCTACTTGTTCTTGATTCATTGATTTTTGTTCATCATTTGTAAATTGTTCTGCCTCATCGTTTTCTTCAGATCTATTTTCAGCTTCATCATCGTTATTACTAACAACCATTTCTTCTTGATCATCTTCGTCATAATTTGATGATTCTTTATAAATTTCCTGGTTAACCATTTCATTAATTGCCTCATCTTTATCATTGGGTTCTTCTACTTTTTCTTGATAATTTGATTGGTTTTCTAATTCAACCGCGGATTGTTTTACAATGTCATTATTAATTTTACCAAAATTATTTTGGTTATCATTGGTCTGACTTTCTTCATTTATGGACTTATTGTCATCAGTTTCGGGGGGTTCATGTTCATTATAATTAAAATATTTACCTGGCTCCGTTTTATTATGAGTATTATTTGTTTGATAAATGTTGGACATATTTGTATTTTTTGAAATATCCTGACTTCTGAAATTTCCCACAGTATGACGTTTAGCCGTTTTTTCCATGACAAGAGTTCTCAATGATTTTCTAGGAGTGAAATCTTTACCAAATGTTTGCCTCATTGTTTTTCTAGTTGTTCTATGAGAGTCCCATCCTGAATTATTGACACTTGAATTAGATTGTCCTTCTGATACTCTTGTATTGTCTTTTAAGGTCAGAATTGAGTGTTCTTTTCCAAAACCTTCATTTTCAATGTTTGATGGAATTGTAACACTACTGTTTTTATCATTTTGCATCTGATTGTTATTACTTTTACTAAGAGATTTTTCAGTCTCTTTACATATGCTTTTATTAACATGTGTCTGATTAAGATTGCCTGCTGTGACCTTTGACTGTGATTTGTTGTTTTTACTAATGCTTTCATTAACAAGTGTTTCATTATGATCGGCTGATGTACCTTTCAACTGTGACTGTGTTTTACTAAGATTCGGATTTTCAATTATATCATTGTTGTCACTAACTAGTGTATTATCCATTGAGTTCCCTTTATCTATAGACTTGTTCTGGCTTTCTTGTAGCTGTACAGATTTATCACTAATTCTTTTATGATTGGGAGTCTCTTCTTCTGAAATACTTCCTATCATAGTTGATGATGGCAAAGGATTACTCCAATCTTCATCAATAACACTTTGAATCGATGATCTAACATGCGGTTTCACGCTGGACCGTCTTTTAAAAGTAAATATTTGTTTTGGAGACATTTCATGCATATCTATATCTGAGGCCAATGCTACATTATCTAAACCCATATCCGAGATTTTGGGTTTTGTTTTTGGTTCTTTGGCAAACAAATTACGGGCTTCTTTACATTTTAGTGGCACTTCAATACTAGAAGAAGTATTCGCACGATCCTTTTTAAGGTTTCTTAAAAGTTCTTTTGGAAGCATTTCTATAGATTTGTCCTTAGTGTAGTTGAAAATTTTCTTTGGCACGATGTTTACGCTATCGTCGGAATCAGAACTTTGTTGTGATGAAAATTTTCTTTTTTGTTGAACAAGAGTCATATTTTTAAAATAGTTTTGTTTTGTACGTTCTTTATTTGAAAATATGTTTTTACGTTGAGGGGTTGCAATGCTTTGAATGGATTCACCATCACTACTATCTGGTATTTCTATAGAGAATTCTTTTTCTGGGCTGAAACAAATAAAGATTTTATTTAATAATTAAACTGAATGTGTGTGTGAATAATTAAAGTGAATGTAACAGGTGAAATGTGTTATCAGAATATGTCCCACACTTGGCAATATACATATACTTACATAGCCAAATACTAAATCTCACATTAAATTTACCGTAAAACTAGCGAGAAGTCGGTCAAAAAAATTTATCAGAACATGTATCCCAGGCTGATAAATAGTTGAAATAGTATTTTAGGAGTTGGTGGGAATACACAGTTCAATTTAACATGTAGCAATATAATTAATATTAATAAATAATTCAACTAAACATACATAGAAATACAATAAAATAAATTAAAATTTATGTTTGATATAAATATAATCTTATTTGTGTACAAAAATTTAGGACCATTATTATTATAGTGAAGTTCTGTAGTGTTGTAATCATGACTAATAAGATTAATAGTTTGTCTTTGTTAAATTATAGATGTTCAGATGTGTCCTATTAATATTTTTAAATAAATCTCAACTATATGTAATGAATTTCGTGTAGCCTAGGGTAAATGTATCTTTGTATTTAATTCAACGTGTTGCATGTACAACAATTATTATTAGAGTTTCCATTAACAATATGGAAATTATTATTTTATGAAGTACGATTACACGTTAAATACATACACCATACAAATAATATCTAAAAACTGAGGCCTAAACTACACACTGGAAAAAGGGACCACTCAAACCTTCTGCTATCTACTGCTACTCGCCCACCGTTTCATGAAACAACATCTGGGTACCAGCTTCAATTAACAGTATGCTAAACTACATTATTTCTTGTCCGTGACATTCTTCCCTCACCAAAACCTTCCTATTACATGAATCTTTCCATAGGATAACGATGCGCGTCACTGGTTGTCTCACCTTAAGAAGTTTCTTTTCCACTTCTACAGATTGAGTTTCTCTATCAATCCATGCGTTTTTGTAACAATCCACCGCGGCCATACATTAACCGCGGAAACTTATCATTCTATTTTACTACATACAATATGACGTTTTTTGTAATAAACATTATTGTGACCAAACAGCTAAACAGGTTTTTTGAAAATCTTTTAATATTGTTGAGTTATTTGATTTGATGTTGATTACCTACGAAACATTGTATAATATTCTTCACATAAAACAAAAAGGTAGAAACTTGGTATGAGAAAAATCAAACTTACCTTGATGGTTCTATATTAATATCATCTAAAACATTATTTGCTACTGGAGGATTCATATTTTCATACAATTCTTGAATATCTCTCGAATTTTCATTTAGGTTTTTCCACCAACTTTTGCCTGAAATTAATATGAAATCCACTAGGCTATGAATGTCAAAAACTTAAATAGATTTAATTAAAAACTTAAAACTGCTACTTGACATATTACATAGTACAAATCTTCAATTAATAGCTAACATATAATTTATATGCAATAAAAATATTAAAGATAATGTAATCTGAAGACAGTTTGCATAAAAATGACAATTTAGTAACCTGACGACACTGAACTTAATCTCATTCTTCAAATCTTTGCTTTTTAAGATTTGGAGGTATAAATGCCAATAGTTTCTATAATGCATGAGTAGCAGGACCAACTTACGCAAAGGTTCCTGAATATCAGTGTTATCATTTAATATAGATTGTCGCTGGGGTAATGGAGACAACTGAAAGGCATCCTCCATAATATTTGTGAGTCGTGGAGTTTGTTTCAAACTTGGAGACGCCAAACTACGAGTTCTTTTGGGCGGATGCCGGACCCTTCGAGGCGTGATTGCACCGTGAGATCTTGCCGGCGATGGTATACCTGTTTTCGACATTTTTCCTGCTGTAACAAAAATATTGTATAGGAAATTGTTAAAATGTATTGCTTTTATTTATGGATTTTTAGTTCTCGAACAAGATTTCATGTTTATATTACTTTTCAGAATAAATGAGCAAGTAAGAAAAGCACTAATGACACAAATTCAATCTTTAAAAATGTCTCTTAAATAGTATATTATTGTTCACTGACATGTTGTAGCAATGTTTAATTGAACTTACCTCTTTTTAGAACGTTCTTGTATCTTTATACTCATAAAATAATTATCAATTAAATTATTTTGCAACACCTACTTTCTATAACTTCATTAAACCACATAGTTCGAACTTCCAGTTAGTGTTGTTTAATGTTCTAAAAATTTAAACGCAACCGTCCATTTACTTCTTGAATTGAGAATGATTGACAGTTGACAGTTGTAAAACTCACAAGCTGAAGCAAGTCGTTTCTTAACCACAGATTGTACAATAGAAAGTAGATAGAGATTGCTAAGTAGACCATAATGATATACAGTATAACCCGTTTAATACGATCACGCATAACACGCGGCTTTACGCCGGTCCCTGCATTTTGAGACCTATTTTCATACATTTCTTAACGCTTAATACGATTCGTCATCCCGTTTAATACGCCCGCACGGTTTTCCGCGATCGTTATTTCTTGACTTGACGCGCGTACGCTCTGATTATTTTGTAATAGTGCATCATTTGTTTGTTACAATATGACTACAATTAAGCGAAAGGCATTGTCACTTCACCAAAAAATTGAGATATTGAAAGTTTTCGATAAAAAGTCACAAACAACAAATCAAACTCAGTTGCTGAGCTTCACTTACCATTTTCGACATTACGTACCATTTTAAAGAATAGAGAAGAACTTCAAGAAAAACACAGATTGGGAGGTGTGCAGAGAAAAAAACAAATGAAAATTCGATAAATTGGAAAAAGTTTTAGTGGAATGGCTTCATCAAGCACGAGCTGTAAAACTGCCCATAAGTGGCTCTATAATATGCAAGAAAGTGCGTAAGCTTGTTGAAGGCTTACAGATTGCCACCGTACCGTAAATCAGTGGGGAATCGGAGATAGTGGAACAACAAGATACATGATACATGGATGGCAACACTTCCCGAATTGTTGAAAAATTATGAACCGTGCGACATTTTTAACGCGGATGAAAAAATTGAATTATGTTGAAAATCTTTTAATTATTGCTAATGCATCAAAAACTTTCTCTTAAACCAAAATAAGTCATTATTTCAAATAATTTAATACATGAAATATGTATAATACAATACGTACATGGTATGTTTATTTCCCCTATCCCGCATAATACGCTTTCTCGCTTAAGACGCGTTTTTGGTGGGGTCCCTGAAAAATCGTCTTAAGCGGGTTATACTGTATCTAGTATAAAATGGCTTGTCATAAATATTACATATATCGCATAGATAATTTGATATAAGATTTACGAAATACCCGGATACATTATTTGTTTGTTTGTTTGCTAGTTCGGGATGGAATACTATGGAAATTCAACCTGTGAAAAAATATGGATCCTTTACGAGTAACTAATCGTTTACAAAAAAAAGGAAAGAAATAATATTTGTAATTTTAAGTATAACCACAAATTTCATACTTAAACTTTATTGTAATGAAAAACTTACTTTTGTCAAGTACTTAATATTATACTAATTTGCCTATGGAAAATTACAACTATTTTATTAAACAACCTTCAGCCAATTTTATTCAGATCTAGATAAAGTGAGCAGATAACGAGCATTCGTTACGTTATTTTAATTTTGGTAAACAGTTCATTGACCTTATACAATTTAATGATTTCCTACGTCCTAATTTCTCCAAGTTCCCTATAGCATTTCTTTAAAATTTGTAACAATTCACTTCTCTTAGCAAATAAATGGCTTCTGTGATTTCAAAAAATGTTAAACAAGTGAATAAACACAGCTGATAATTTGAGGTACTTTTACGCCTAAACCCAAAAACTTATCTCAATCCATTTTTGACCATGTGAGATAAAAATCTTAATCCAAATATTGTCAAAAGTGTGCCAATAACCAATTGTCGGATTGTAATGGCTACCTGTCGACACAAGCTATCCATGGTAGGTCGGATCGGTATATGTGGGTAGACCTTTGTATGAAAATGACTGACAACAATAAAACACACACAAAATGAGTTCAACTGTGCCAATATCCTATCTTAAGATTTTAAAATAATTAAATAAATGATTTTAATTAATCAGAGAGCTATTTGATATGTTTTAAACATGTATATTTTAATATTATTTGTACGGTTTTATTTACTTTATTTGGTTTATATTGATTATCAAATATGAGTGTAAATAGCGAAGAGATTGCATACTATCCGTCGCCAAAAATGGATTGTCTTCGTAGGGTTTGGTTATTGGGATGCAGATAGGAGATCGATCGACTGTCACGGTCTGATCTCAGATTGCTTTCAATCTGAGGTTGTGAATTCATCAATGATGGTAATCATATGAGGTACTTATATAACACAAAATAATATATTATAATAACTAAAGTAAAGTGTTAGTATAAATAAGTCATTTTTGTTTGTATATATTTAGTTATCTCATAGCGAGGAGGCTAGTTAATAACCTTATTGCAAATGACCTTGGCTTATACCCTTGGCTGAAAGAGACTTGTAAACAGTCTATTTATAAAAGTTCATATTTCCCTTATTGTTTCTGATAATGGCGTGACGTCAAGATTTGAGATGACATGTTTGGTTTGCAAATGATATAAATAAGAAATTAATTTAATTATCTAGTTGTTATTGTGCTTAATATGGAGAAACAGGTTTCAGCCGATTTGCGACCTAAGGTTAGTGCGAGAGTGCGAGTAAACGAATGTTTTTTTTTCACCGTGTTAAAGGTGTAGTTTGGTGTAGTTAGTGTCAATTTTGGTGTAGTGGCTAGACTCTTATTTACTTAGGCTTTGCGTTCAAATACGGCTAGACAGTGGATTTTTATGCGTGGTACTAACACTGTTCGCACGGGGACGTCACGTCAAGCGTTGAAAGCATACAAAGAAAATATAAAGAAAATGATACAGAAACCAGTGATCGTTATATATGTAGTTTATATGTATAACAGCTGTTATCGACTTTTGTGAATTGCTTTATTTCATTTGAAGGGTGTTTTTTCTTAAAAGGCCGGCAACGCATTTGCGAGTCCTCTGGCAGGTTAGCCTAATGCTCATTTGCCCCCTGTTCTCAAAAAAAGGACACCTTCCATCTGCGCGCTCTGCTGCTGCGTGATCTACAAATCACGTCGGAATTACTTATGTGGAGAAATTGTTAACAATCCTTTCTACTTATATGAAATTTTATTTAAAAAGGTTTTTGCTATATAAATTTAATTTAATTTCAGGTCAAAAACCGTTTTCCGCGAATAGTTATCATTATAATACTCACCGAATTCTGCGAGAGATTTTCATTTTCGGGCATGAGAGGTACGATATCTTTGGTGCATAAGTTAAAAACAAATTGTAATAGTTATATATCGGTTGTTCATTAAATATATAATATACTATCTGACCCGGCAAACGTTGTTTTGCCATGTTTTTGTGCCAAAAAATTAAAGTTTATAATTAACAAAAAAACATAAGAGATGATTGTAGAGGGGTGAAAATTTAGGGTTGCATGTATTTTTGTATGGTGTATCGTAAAAAAATAAAAACAAAAAATTTTGCTTAAAAAATAAATAAAAAAATTTAGGGGTGGACCACCCTTAACATTTAGGGGGATGAAAAATAGATGTTGTTTGATTCTCAGACCTACCCAATTCGCACACAAAATTTCATGAGAATCGGTCGAGCCGTTTCGGAGGAGTTCGGTTACTAACCCCGTGACACAAGAATTTTATGTATAAGATACATCTAATATTTTTAACTTGAAATGGTATGAAAGTGTCTTTCCCAATAGATCAATATCAAAACCCTTAACTTTCATTGTTGTGTTTGAAACAGATATTGAATATAAACAAACAATCTTTTACAAGATCTATTCAAATATGAAACATTAAAAAATATAGTTTGTTCATTTTAAAGCTGTTTTAAAAAATATTTGATATTATTCATGTAATTAAACTCGCATTCTTTCTTTTAAAATTCATTGAAATATTTTTTCAGCATTCCTTACATTATACTTGCGAAGTAAACTCGGATATACTGATGAAGAGGCGACGGAAACTTATCATTTGTTTAGCACTTTTGTCTACGTCTTTCCGATAATTGGCGGCATCGTAGCTGATAACTGGATGGGGAAATTCAGGTAGCTATAGACTTTGTTTGATTATTTATCGAGAAAAGCACGAAAAAGGTTATATGAGAAGAATTCTCCTTGGACATCAAGGATAAATCTTTAAACCATAGTGGTTATTTGGTGGTTGTACTTACTTAATAATTTGTTTTTGAATGATATTTGTAGTTTATGAAAAGTAATTTCTTTTTTTTTTCTCTTTTTTTGACGTTCATAAGAAAACATTATGTTACCTACATGAATAAATGATTTTTGAATTTGTATTTGAATGTTTAAGTCACTTCTGGAAATCAGATACAAAAATCGAAGGCCAAGGCTATTTGAAAACGCTTATAATTACTGATTCAACTTGAAGAACAATACTTGTTCCATAGAATATGAGGATCTTCTTTGAAATTTTTATCTCTCCCAAACAATTGGGCCATATTAACACAATAAGTGCTCTTTTCTCGGATCCGAGTGGAGCGGGGTCATAACACATAGTAGCGATGCCGCCCGTGCGAGAGTCGTGTTCATTCTTTTTATTCATATTAATAAATTCGGCAACCAATGTGCTGTATACCGACCACTCGAATACGAAAAATGTTTTTTTTAATAAAAATAATAATATACATTTATAAATATGTCAAAAATTTACTTAATCCAAAATTCCCATAAAAAGTTTTGGTTTCCAGCAATTACTTTGTATCCCTTAAATCATTAAATTTTTTAAAAGACGCAAATGAATGAAAACATCTCGTTTTACAACTCTCCTATCAATTTCGCATATACCATATTTCATAAAACTCCGATACTTACAATTGGGTCAAATCGGATGTTCCGTGAAAAACGGCACGTCATCCAATTTTCCAAGATTTATTATAAAAATTTCAGCCACATCAAAAATTAGTTTATATCTTATTACCTCTATGCCACCCATCATAATTTTCACGTGCATTTGAATTTTAGATTGAAACAAGTATTCAAGTATATAGATTTATTATTCGATTAATGAAATTACATTTTATATGGTGGCCATATTTTTTTCAGCCATTTTGTATTTTGTCTACTTAAGTTGTAGAAAATCCAAAGCAATTGTTTGATTAATTGAAGCTAAAGATAACTTTGGTTAAAACACCCTATTTCGATCTCTTCAGGCGTAGGCAGGCGTTGGCGGCTCCAGGAAAGCAGACATTAGAAGTTCTAAAATACATAATCAAATCAAATCAAATTAATGTATCAGGTAAACATGTACACTTATGAACGTCAAGAAAAACAAATTAAATTAACTGTAAATTTACATTTACTACCAGTTCGCAAGTCAAGGGCGTAGAGCGGGTAAGAAGAACTGGCAAGAAACTTTCCTCCACTCTTTTCAATCGCCGAGTTTTTAATACAAATTGTTTGAACTGGAGCAAATCAATCCCAAGGATTAGGGTCATTTAAGTATTCGTCACATTTATAAAAGGCTTTATTAATTAATTTACTTTTAACAAGGGCTTTGAATTTATTTAGTGACAGTTCTCTAATTTCGCTTGGGAGTTTGTTGTAAAAACGAATACAATTTCCATATAAGGAGTGGTTTATCTTCTGGAGCCTGGTTGGTCGCACACTCAAATTAGTTCTATTACGCGTATTATACTGGTGAAAGTCACCATTTGTTTTGAAATCGTTTAAGTTTTTTTGTACATACAACAAGGCTTCAAGAATATATTGACCGGATAATGTCATAATGTTAGTTAGTTCCTTAAATCTATTCCGTACCGACTCCCTCGGGGAAACACAACAAATACCCCGAACAGCCCGCTTCTGCAACACAAATATGGATTGATATTAATATTTTGTATATTGATGACTAAGACATCAACTCTATCAAATTTTCCCCAGATCTTGACTGAATAATGCAAATTTGATTTCGCTTGGTATCACGTTTTAATCGGGCCGTTGAAATTTTCCCAATCTTCAAACCCTGGATTTGCCACATTTATCCCTCGTTCTTTTTCGAAGTCTCTATACGATGAAAACATCCCCCTTATCCCCTTCCCTTAACAAAAAATAAACAGACGTAATTTAGCATAATTGCTAAATTAAGTTTTTTTGTTTCTTTTAAAAGTTATGAATATAAACTTTAAATAAATCCAAAGGTTACAAAAAGTTAGAAAAAGCGCGGACTTCATTTGCGCTATTGGACACCCAATTTGTCACTGTGACCACAGATTCGGCGAGATGAAACGGATATAGATAAATGTTATGTAAATTGAGTTTCTTTTGTTTTTAGGACAATACTTTATTTGATGTTCGTGTATGCAGCGGGTAACATATTAGTGGCTGTTACTGCGATTCCGCAACTGAATCTTCCTGGAAGGTATTAGCATTTTTTAAAATTAAATCGGTCTTAACCGTGATCCTAATGTAATTTAGAACTAATGATTAAATTATGACTTAATAAATTTTCAATAAGTTCTTACTATTCTTTCTCAAACTACTTATTATTATATTGTTTTATTTTTTAAAGAAAAAGCAAATATACAGTTCTCTCTTTCTGTCAAATTAATTTTAAGCTGTAATATAATGTAAAAATCTTTTTTAAAGAAGTACAGATAGAGTTTTTAATAAACGTGATAACAAATACGAAGAGAAATTAAATTTATGATATTATTTCAGATTGTGTACACTCTTAGGTCTTTTCATGATAACCGTGGGCACTGGGGGGATAAAACCATGCGTGTCCTCCTTTGGGGGGGAACAATTCGTCTTGCCCCATCAAGAAAAACACTTAGCGGCGTACTTCAGTATCCTCTACTTTACGCTATGTATTGGTAGTTTGATTGCGAAGACTGTATCTCCAATATTGAGATCAGAGGTCAACTGCTTTGGGGAGAAAGATTGTTATTCGCTGGCGTTCGGTGCACCAGGATTCGTTGTTCTTGCTTCTATTGGTAAGTCAACAATCTTTTCTATTGGACAGTTAAAAACTAAAAAGGAAGTGGAAGTAGAGAAGTATCTTTATTTTTTTTCGAAGAGAAAAATTAATAGAATAGTTAATATGAGACGGCATGGTCGGCGTTATCACTTAACATCAGATGAGCCTACTGCTCATTTGCCCTTATTCTATAACTAATAATAAAAACGTGTTCGTGTACAAGTGTACACACGTAAGAAGTGAAACTTATTTTTCGAAAAATGGTCTACTATATGCAACTTTACAAAAATTAAATAAAGTTAAATTAGATAAAGTTTAACAAAAGGCCTTTATTATTATATACATAAATACAGATAATACAATTATTTCATTTTACCTTATTACTACTAAGATTACAGAATTTCATTAATTGTTATATAATTATAACCATCACTGCCATGCAACCATCACTCGTTATTATATATTTTTATTTATAGTTAGTTAATATTGGCTTTGAATCTCTTCGAATCAACCGTGATAGGGACAAAAAAATGATTTGGCGCGTAACAGAAAAATGTAACGCGTAACCGAAAAATGTTACGGTAAATTTTTTTCCAACGCCAATAAAGAAATTCAAAGTTAACTTCAAAAAAAACGGTATGTTTTTTTTTGAAGTTAGCTTTGGTTTAATTAATATCAAATAAATTAAATTAGATTTTAAAAAATATCAAAATCGCTTTTCCGATGTAATGCGAAGTAGAACGCATAACTTTACATACATGCTTTGTGTAAAATGACACACTAAGCCTTAAGCTAATGTAAAATTGTTTGCTTTAGATAAAACGTCTTAGAAAATTTAGAAATAAATATTTATTTAGCTAGTTATATGTGACGCAAATTAATTAATGTGTTGCGTTCCTCAAAGACGTCATACCATGACTCGACCTTAGCCACTGGAGCCTTTGATTCCAGTTACAGGTTAAACGATCAAAGACACTGCCATTAGGTCGGAGGAATAACCTTCACGCTCTTATACGTTTATTAGCAATATTCGAAGTGGTTTTGCGGCACTCCGCATCTGTTTCTTGAAATTACTTACAAATATGTCCTCGATATAACTGAAAAACTTCGAAACCATTTTCTATAAGGTCATAACCGCTTCAAATGTATGTCGGAATATTTCACTACACTAACAAAGTGCTGATAGCAATAATTGTTTTGTCATAACAAATGTCGCATGTCGCAAACTTGAAATTACGAAACATAAGAACAATTATTAAACATTGAAACAAAAGACAGTTTCTGAAATTCTGATGTATAAACAGAACTGTTTTTGACGTTACGTTTCCTTATTTCGAAATAAAGAATTTAATTAATTTAAAATTAAACTCAAGATATTGTTGATAAAGTTCTTATTAAACTGATGTCAATCAAAAAGTTTAAGTAAAAAAGTTTTGAGACGTTAAAAGCAATTATGTAAATGCGATGTACACGTTTATCGCGTTTTTTAATTTTGTTTTTAATTGGTTTATTCGTAATTACGTTGAGATAACAAGTAAACCATTTTGGAGGGATGGTGTTAGAAGTTAAATACTATTAATTTAACACTATTATATCATATGTAGATGTATATTCGTACCGCGGTAAAACAATATCTATGACCACGCATGCAAAAAAATTAATAATAATAAAATAAATTGACACGAAGAAAGAAAGCTTGGAAGAGATTTTAAGGGGGAGAGAAAACCCGAAAACTACAGAAATGAGCATGGTACTCAAAATAAATCTTCTAAATACTTCTATACTACAATGTTATAACATATGGATCTCAATCTTGGGAATTCGCTAAAGCGCAGCATACAAAACTACAGGTGTGTCAAAGATAGAGCGATGTATGATAGGGAAGAGAAGATAGATAAATTAAAGAATACATGAAACAAAACAATGGTAGCAGATGTGACGATGAAAAGAAACTAAAGTGGAAATGGGTGGGGCAAGAGAAACAGAAACGTGGAGCCAAAATTAAACTGGTGCCGAAGATACAATAAACGTAAATAAGGAAGATAATTTAGAAGGTGGATAAAAAAGATTAAGAAAACAGATGGTACATGGCAGATACAGGAATGACGGGATTTGAAGGAGGCCTAATAAAATAAAATATAAAATAAAAGGCTTTTATCATTCAAAGCTAATTTGTTCCACGGTACGAAAAACTTATCAAAGTTAAAAGTTTATTTGGTTTTCACAACATCACATAACAAACAAACAAACAAAATGTAATCGGCTACAAATTGGACGGCACTATGCCTAACAACAATTTGCACTTTCTGATCGCGCGAAATGAAATCACACTATTGAGATTGGAATCGTTGTTCATATAGCTATTGGAGGTTTCAGAGTACCCATGCACACACACAAGCATAACTTGTGTGCCTCGTATGCTCTCAC
This sequence comes from Pieris mannii, assembly GCA_028984075.1. Lineage (NCBI taxonomy): Eukaryota > Metazoa > Arthropoda > Insecta > Lepidoptera > Pieridae > Pieris > Pieris mannii. Next base: position 10,895,911 of record CM054779.1, on the reverse strand, counting down.
AGGAGAACCTAGCAAATACTCACGTTACAAAAATTACAAAGATTATTATAGAATCTATATCTAACTTTACTATTACTTCTGTAATCACCAAAATTTCCGTATTATTGCATAAAGTAGTAGCCTATTATAGTATAGTTGACTATATCTATGTCTATCTTCTTTGATCCTGTGAAGTCCCGAGTCGATTTCCGGTTATGGCAAAAAAAAATTCTCTGCTCACGATTCTTGAGAATTAAATTTTTGTTTGTATTTGCAGTAATATTCGTGAGTGCAAAAAACAAATATGTGATGAAACAGCCATCTGGAAATATAGTTCTGGATTTTGTGAAGTGTATTGCGGTAAGTACGCCAATACCTATCTAACAAATTTTAGTATAAAAACACGCCTAACTGCAGCATCAGAAATGATGTCTTTTATAGATATGGCCATTATCGATCAAAGTATCACTAAGAAGAAATAACGCTGGAATGAAACAGAAGACGATGGAATGTTATGTTTCTTTTGATTCTGTTACATTTAGTTATCTTGTGCATATTGTATTACATTCATATCTTTGTTTGGCCTATTGATAAATGTTACGCTCGGCCACGAAATTAACTAGACTGCTGGCGAAATATTAATAGTTACGGAAGGCACAGAGTGTTTATAAAGAAAAAAATAATTGTGGTGTCTATGCCATGTTTAAGTGTATGAGATTTATAACAGAGGACGTATGAATAGTATAACTATTGTGAGTCATATATATAATTAATTTTAAAGAGATATTACGATCATATAAATTTTCAAAGTTTTATATTGCATTTAAAAGAAATAGAAACGAGTGGCTTTCGACTTAAAAAGATCTCTGGGTCGTAGATTTATGCAGAAGTTTCGTGATCTATTAATTTTTCTAATAAACGTGTATAGGTGATCAGCCTTCTGTGCGTAAGTATGTGTGTGTTCGACTCTTTGGGTGTATGGCCTGCCGCTTTCCTCACGAAACATTCCTTGACCGTACCAGCTAATATTAAAAGTCTTAAATGCGCACAGAGAAGAAAGAAAGTCCATTAGGAGTACGAACTTCTTCACGAGTTTCTGCGAACGTACGACGATATATTGATCATCCCGCGTCTTAAGCTTACGTGGGTACTGGGTAACACTGAAAATTTTTGGCCACTTACAGAGGAACGGAGTTTCCTTCGAAAAACAATAAAAGTATTGGCAACTATTAAGCCGTTTTTAATTTTCTAAACATTTTCAGTGTTAGACCTGATAATATTATAATTACCTAATACCTAAGTCCAATTCTAAAAGCTTTGTTGTAGCTGGGACTAAAAAATACATTTCTGAAAGGAAAAAAAGAGAAAAATGAGCACTGGCTGGACAGTGCTCATCACAAATATGACCAACGATTTATACGCGATGTGAAAAAAACACTGTCCATACTTGCGTTGTTCACTGTAATACCAGTATTTTGGTCTTTATTAGATCAGATGGTAAGTTAAATTGTATTCTATGATTTGTCTAAATAAATATTTTCAAAATCTTGTTTAAAATAAGGATTGTCTAATGCATCATCTATACAAAAAGTTTTTACGTCAATTTTGAATGTAAATATGGTGATAGTCAAACCTACGGAGATGTAGGGCTCCTTAAAATAAGTCTTTCTATTTACAAGAAATCCAATAGTTTTGGATTCCTGGATTTTATATGATATACAGAAAAAACCTGTTTCAGTAATGGGGCTTCTAAACGGGCCATGTTTTGCTGCAATTGATGGCTGCACTATTGGCAACTAATTGCCCGGCCATCACAAAAATGTTTTAATGCAGCTGATGGCCGAGCAATCTATGGCCGGGCCATGTGTTGCAATATGACAGCAATTGTATGGCCCATGATGCAGACTCCTAAACGGGCTACACATACCGGCAACAATGGCTGCAGAAATCACACTTGTCGCAGCATCTTATATTGTTTTAAAAAACAAACAGAAAAAAAATAGATTGTGGATTCTACTTTACTTAAATAGGCGTAAACTGTAGACAAATTGACTCTAGAAATAAGCCTTGATAATAAATTATTCAAGAATTATTATTATTATTTTTACGTAGTTGTCAAATCGCAAAACACAGAATAGAGCAACATATCGCGTAGAAAAGGATACACTGTGCCATAATTGCAGCTGTGCAATATTGCAGTTGAATTCGATAGACTAGCGATCGTCCGGCAACCTATTGGGGCAATATCGGCCATAAGTGGCTATACAAAACATGTTTGGACATATGGCCGGGACATTACTGCAATATTGCATAGTGTGGCTGCTATTGTTTGCAATGTTGCCGGGCAACTGTATTGCAGCCATCATTGCAGCAAAACATGGCCCGTTTAGAAGCCCCATAAAATATCACAAATAGAAATTGAAAGATTAACTATCCTTGTTACAATAATTAGAGATTTTAAGTGATTTGTAATCTTTATTAATACGGCCTTTTAAGAATTGGTACGCCTTGTAAGAGCGTACCAATTCTTAAAAGGCCGGCAACGCACTCGCGAGCCCTCTGGCATTGAGAGTGTCCATGGGCGGCGGTATCACTTAACATCTGGTGAGCCTCCTGCCCGTTTGCCCCCTGTTCTATAAAAAAAACTTTATTTCTTGTGTCTTCAACTAATGTGTTAAAATAAATATAATAAAGGGTTCAAGATGGACATTACAAGCAACGAAGATGGACGGAAGATTGGGTTTCATTACTATCAAGCCAGATCAGCTTCAGGTCATTGCACCAATTTGTATTCTCATTTTCATTCCCCTGACGCAAAAGGTAAGGTTATTATTTAACATAATTAATATAATTGTAGTCTGTGGTTCACAACTGTGTTTAAAAAACGGATGACAGATAATATCAAAATATTGATTTCTATTTTTGTGACCACGATGTTTTAATGTGACAAAATTCAAATTTTGGTAATCATGGCAACAAATACAGACTATTGGTATTTTTACGGATTATGTACAGCATTATATGTTTAGTTCACATTTTATAATAAAATCCTTTAATACCGCTGTATCAAAATACTTTTAATTATTTATCTTTGGTCAGCAGTTCCTCATTTCTGTCATTAAGTCTATAAACTGTTAGGGACCTGAGGGAGTCCTGTCAAATGTCAAACCCAAACAAGAAATATTTCACAGATTTTTTATCAGAAAAACAGCCAATAGGCTTAGGCATTTTTCGATACCGTTGACAAATTATTAATACAATATATTCTTCTTACGACTTTTTTTCAACTCGTATTTTTTGACTAAGCAAAGAATGCAGTATTTCAGGTTCCATTGAAGTAGACTAAATGCAATTATGAATAAAATCTAAGTGTCTTCCTGTCCGCTTCACGTGAAATGCCCTAGATGGGAAAGTCGTATAAATTTAGAAGCAACTTGAAATTTTTATGAACAAAGGAACGGGTTCTTTTCACGTATTGAAGAAATATATTAAATGGTACTAATGGTACTTCACGTATTGATTGAAAATACTTTACGGTCGCTTGGTTGGGTATAAACTTAAAGGTTCGACCGAGGCAAAAAAAATATAGTTTTGTATCACCTGTGGAAGTTTTTTTATAAAGAACAGGGGTTAACTGGGTAGGAGGCTCATCTGATGTTATATGTTACCGCCGCTCTGGACACTCTACATGCGAGAGGGCTCGCTAGTGCGTTGTCGGCCTTTTATGAATTGGTATGCTGTTTTGAAGGACCCTAAGTCGAATTGGTTCGGAAATGTTTCGGTGTGCAGTTGCTTCCACATATATTCCAACATCAATGGCTTTCATAAAATTAAGATAATTAAACGATTTTTTTAATCAAAGAGAATTAAAATTGTTTTTGATTCTCTATTTATAAATAATAGAGTACAAAAAAAAAGTATTCCACTGGCTAAAACTTGAAAAAAAAGAATAAGTATTCTATTACATACTTGTCAACTGTCAAGTTGGTGCCGTAAAGTATTATAATTTATTTTAGTACATATACCCATATTTAGAGAGACGTAACATGCTAAAGAATCCATTACACAAATTGACAGTTGGAGGAATATTGGCGGCGATCGCGTTTATTGCATCGGCACTCGTTGAAATTCATATAAAGGTGAGATAATTGAATTATTAATGGAAATAATTAACTTAAAACTAGAAACTAATTGCATATCAATTTGTTTTAATTTTATTTTTATTAAATTTTAATTATAACTACGGAGGTAAGAATATTGTATATGCATTAATTTAATTAAAGTGGAAGAACTTTTGTATTATTGTACAAAATCTAAATAAAATAAATGAAAAAATCGCACGTTATAGCTGATTTTCACAATTCCGACATTCTATTTTCAAAATCAATGGCTGAATTTATACAACTCTTTCGAGAAATAAAAAAATAAACTACCCCCGCGTATAATTCGAACATTACATTTACAGACAACATATCCGGAATTGCCACAAAATGGTTTATCTCAGCTTAGAATTTTTAATGGCAACCCTTGCTCTGTTGCCATACACAACGATGCGCAAAACATTGTTTACACCATTCCATCTCACTCGCACTACACAAACAAAATTGTACGAGTGAAAGGGATGGAGAATTTGACTACAACTTTTGGCGGAAGTTGTATTGAACCGAGAGATGAAAATTTATGGCTAGAAGACAAAAGGGCGGTTTCGTTTTTTATTAGTGGAAATCAAATGGAGAGGTTTATAGATAATGTTGATAAGAGCAAATCTGGATTGCCTGTGGTCAGGTAAGAGTATGGGGCACATTTCAGCGCCTGTACTTTACAGTTGAATTTGATTTTTAGGTCTTAGACAAGCGTTTCTCGCAATGACTCCTTCAGCGTACAAGTGCATAATAACTAAAGTAAAATTATGGGTAGTGGGGTTACGACGCAAACAAAAACTAACGTGGTTTATTAAGGGCTTACAAATCCAAATGAGACATTCGAAGTTGCATAAAATCCCAACTAGCTGAAAATAAGGGAAATTGTTCAAAACATAATTATAAATTATATATTTAAAAGTTCCCCATTACTCCCGTGTATAGATTTTTTTAATTCAAGATCAATCGAATCGTGGCGTACTCGCACATATGACGATAACAACTTTTATAAATTTTTGAATCGAAATCTCAGAAACTGTGGCTTTTCAAAATTCAATTTTTATAGATAATTCTATGATATACAATTTTGTCTCTGTTTTACTGAACATCCTTTTTTTGACCTTAGATCTTGCATTTTATTTCCATTCACGAGAATGATGGAGAACTTTAAAATATTATTTATTATTTATGTTTTAAACAAGTTTACTGATTTTAAGGCTTGTTGGGATTTTATGAACTTAACTCTCATTTTTTGGACTAGATTGACCGGAGTATTATGCTGGCTCAATATTGGCTTCAAGTGTGCGATGATTGTTGACATTTTGTTCACGCTTCTAATTATTAACTCAAATTTTTATATGGAACTTAACGCATTACGTGCTCTTTTCTCGGATCCGAGTGGAGCAGTGTCATAGTAGCGGTAGCGCTCTCTCGGATCCGTGAGAGAGTACCGTTCATTATTGTAAGCCATTGCCATCCCTAGCTCTCATCCAATGTGCTGTATGCCTACCACTCAGATCCGAGAAATGTTTTTTTTTTAAATAAAAATAACAGAATAATTAGCAAACGTTAATATTTATTTAATCAAAATTCGCCATAATAAATTTTGGTTTCCGGCTGTTACTTTGTATCCATTGTTTAAGCATTCAAAGTGTTAACTAAAGTTAGGTGACATAACTCCAATACCAATGAAATAATTTAGAAATTAAGCATAAGCTACGCAAATGTTCAAATTTCGACTCATTTTATTGGATATAAGAAAATTATTAAAATTTCTTAAGCGACGACATTTCTTGAGGCAATTTATTCTTTCACGGTTTAAATTGGATCAGAGGGTTATTGCGAGACTAATTTTAAGCTTGGGATGTGTCGCGGAAATTATTCACGCGAGTATATTGACTGACTTTACGAAGGAAATAGGAGTTTATAACGTTTTCGATGACATTCAGGTTTCTAGGACTACTTTTATTTATTTATTCCACTGCATTTTTCTATCTTAACAGTTACTACTAATTCGATAGAACTCCAAAATAATTCCCACACCAATTATCCTACATATAAACATTAAAAAATGAAACTTATATGCCTAAATCTTATAACTATAATAATATAGCAAGCAACTCTTGTGAACTCACTGTGTTTAGTATAGGTTATCTTAAAATTATTTATTAATAGTGATTTCAAGAATTTAATTAGGTTAAAAAAATAGGTAGCTCGTGTACATGGCTAAGTCCATTTGCTTATCCACATACATATTTGGATTAGAAGTCTATGCTTTATCAAGTAGTTAAGTTTCTTAATAAAATCGCCAATGAGACCCGCTTTATTAAATCCAAACAAAATGTGATACATATTTTTTTTTTAATTCTGGATATTTCTTTAGATTTTATCATCTATTATTGTCTATGCTTTGTTGTCTATTGTTTCCATGCTTTATTGTCTATTAGGTATTTAAGTTTATTAATAATATCGACTACGAGACCGGCTTTGTTAAACCTATACAAAGAGATCTAAATATCTGTGAAAATGTGTTAAAAAACCTTTTTATAAATCTGAATAATTTTAATTGCTAAGCTTTTTTGGCTTTGTACAAAGATAAATCTTATTATCTAAGGTTCAAAGACAATTAAGAAAGAGATAAGCGCAGTGTTACAGAGAAAAAAACAGTGCCGTTAAAATCCATGGACCTAAGATGTCTGTATCGAAGGCTGAACCAGGCTTTCCTAGCCGCCGATCAATTTAGATTTTCGCATTTCCGGTGCACAGCCGGGTTCGAACCTAGGACTTTTGGGATGATCGGACATTCGTCACAAAGCGAAATAGGTTAATGAATGTTAAAATCTCGTAAGATTTGGAGAATGATTTCCTGAACTCATATCTAAACACTCCCAGCTAGCATCCAGTGCTGAAGTATTAAGTACTCATCATTGCGTTATATTTTCAGATTTCTAGCGTCAAACTTACTGTACAATTCATCTATTACTTTATTCAATGAAAGACGAAGCGAAGTAGAAGCCGTTATAACAAATGGCGTTTCAACGCAGATGGAAGTATTCGCCTCGTTGTACTCACTACGAATGGGATCGAATATAATTTTAACTGACATTAGTATGATGAGTGGAGGCGTCTATTGTATTATTTTGGATAGAGTTGATGGCGTTTATGTGAGTATTTTTAAGAAATCGTAATTTGAATATATTTTTGACATGCAGGCTTTGAATACTACTAGGTTTCTAAATTTGTACAAATGTAGGTATTTTTAATGTTGGTTGAATGAATCAAATTAATGTGTTATATTGATATACAAGAAATATATATATATATATAAGGAAGTATCGTGAGGACACCGGCTTGTCTTAGACCCAGATATCGACATACTTACCTGTTAGATTGATAAATGAGCACGCTAGTATATATATATATATGTCGATATCTGGGTCTAAGACAAGCCGGTGTCCTCACGATACTTCCTTCACCGTACGAGCGAATGCTCAATGCGCACTTGAGTTTTGGATAATTTGTTGTTGTCGGAGGTATTAACAAATGTTGCTATAGATATAATCAATAGTTAAATAGCATTTAAAACTATGAAAAAAGAAAATAATTAAGTATTACTTTTTGCTATTAATACCTTTTTTTATTATTTAAAAATATATTTTGATTATATAACGCGTACTGAAGTGATGTGTGGCGAGTGGCAACATCGATTCAACGCCAATCGATAAATTCCATTTAACGAAAAAATGTTTACGGCTAAATAAATCACATCATGCGAAATAGAGTATTTTCGTGTGTTTATTGTTCTCATAAAGTATAGAGTACAATTACCTGAAATAACGGACAATATTTTATTATAAAGTAAGGTACCTAGCTGTATATTTAGCAGTATCAGTGCACGGACCTTGCTTAAAATGTTCATGTATTTTGTAATTGAATTGTTCTTGTATCTGACTTCGTTCGCGAAGAAACAATATTCTAATGTCATTCACTGTAAAGCGGGACTTCCCTACCTTTTTTGTGGCATGCCCTTGGCCTCAATTATTTAATTAAAAGAATAAGAGAATTAAAAAAAAATTGTTCAAACTCTTATAGACTCTCTTGTTAAATGAAAGGTTTATACCTACGTAAGGAACGGAAGTTGATAGGTAGGTTTGTTTAAGTAATTATCAAATCATTTAAGGAAAAATTAAAATACAATTTACAAATAATTTTAAGAAATTTCCAATACCCCTTAACAATCAAATTGCCCCCTGTGGGGTGAGGGCCCCGCGTTGAGAAACACTGCTTTAAAGTCATTACTTATAGATCCATTTTGTTATTTATGAGGACTATACAAAGAATAACCAACCTTACATCAAAATAAATAAGCTATGTAATACAGCGATTGCAGTAGACACTTTTATAGTTTTCCTTTGACTTACAGAAAGCTGATGTGATCACAATTTCTGAGCCGAACTCCATAACCATGGCTTTGTTGCTGCCTCAGTTCCTGATTATGTCAATAGCGGAGGTAATACCTTATTTGAGATTGTAATAATGCCGATAACATTGTAACCTTTGGCATTCTAAAATATGTTCTTACTAATATTAAGAACTAAGCTTTAGAGGTCAAAATTGAAATCGCTTTTAGTATAAGATTCTTTCTTTGAAAGCTTGGTTATTATGTAATTTAAAACTTAAAAGAACCTAGGCGCTGTATTTCATAGAGAGGTTTTGGGATTAAAAAAATAAAAAAATCACGAAAACTTTTTAACATTCTTCAGGTTCTTAATAAATTAAGAAAAATCCTTTGTATAGTTAGTAGACGCTGACGCAAAAAGACTCGCTGTAGCCTTGATGAATGAGATGTTTATTGCTTCCTTTTTTTAGATGTAAAAGCGAGCCAACCAACGGAAGGCTCACCTAATCTTATACCGTCGCCCATAGACTTTGACAAAAGGCTCGCGAGTTGCCTGCCTGTTAGGAATTGGTACGCTCTTGAAGGACCCTATGTCTAATGGTGCGAAAGGTGGGCACTGGTTCGACACTTTTTTCTTTTAATAAATCGCAATCGGACAGAGGGCTCATCTAATTTTAAGTGATACCGCCGCCCATAGACCCTCTCAATCCCAGAGGTCTCACAAGGTCTGTGTCGGACTTTTATTGGTGGTGCCCGGCAAGGACTCTTGAAGAAACCTTAGTCGAATATCTTTTGCATCATGGATTATAAGTATGGAGAAAAGACGGATGGTTCCTCCAACTTACAGGGGGAATCTCGTATCTCTCCATAGTCTTACCAGTGGCTGCTCAAAATTTCCAGCGGCTGAGGTCGAGGTTGGAGTAATTTCACGCGTTTTAGGTCATCGCATTTGCAAACGCAGATTGCTACAATGGATATTAATATAATACGTTTCACAATTGGTTTAACTTTAACTGCATGCATTTACTGAATTGAACATTAACTACGTTAGAGTTAGCTAAACTGTGTCTTGGTCGAACTATCGTCATGTAATGGCTGTAGACTGCAGCATTGTTAGATATGTATTAACTATTGTTCCAAAGTTTTCAAGTAATGCTCGTTAAATGTAATGGGTCATTCATAACTAATATTAAGTCCTTAGAAAATCGCGCTTTATCGTACTGGCCACTTTGTTCTCAAATATCTCCTCTTTGGTTAGGAATTCCAAATTCAATTTTTTAGGCTCGTTCATTTGTTTTTCGAAGACCATGATTCATTTGATTTTCCCGCTTTTTTTGCGTCACTCGAAAATTGTATTAGTTGAAATGACGTGTTTTTACGAGTACAATTCTACCGTGGCACCAATGCAAACAGATCGAAGGATTAATGTGTATGGTGGCGGTATCGCAAAAGAACTCTGAGTGCGGTTCTAATGTTTTCATTATGGAAATCTTTATTTTTTTGTTCCTCCCATACAAACTTCTTGTTTTAATTAAATGACTATCTGTCTTTTTTCATCAAAGCGATAGCACATGTTGACAGAAAGAGACAAAATAACAATCTAGTTAAAAGAGCGTATATTAGTTTTGAGAAATCAAATTCGAAATTTAGAATTTTTAGAAATTTTGCATAGTCATTATGAAACGGATTCAGAAATCTGAGGGCAGACCTAAGACCTACAGGGCTTGTAGCGCCACTGTTTTTTTTTATGGAACAGTTTTTTATATAACAATTTTTTTAGTAAACATTTATTTGAATTGTAATACACCGTAACATAAGTTTATATAGACGCCATTAATCTTACTAAGTGGTCGCTTTTTTCCAAACGGTTATATTTAGCCGGTAAATAAGGGTTTATAAAAGTTAAGTCTTTAAATATGTCATGGAATCAGTTATTCGTCGTAGTAAAAACAAAAGAAGGTGATCATCTAATATTAATCATTATTATTGTGGTTTGAAAGGCACCTAACGTTGTATGAACAAAATTACAGACTCAGTGCATTACATAACGAATATAATAAATTCGTTTAAAACACCGAAATGTGACGGCGAAAATCCAATTTAAAATGCAATAAAAGCAATGTAAATAAAAGAAAAAGAATTTAGGTTTTCATAGATTTGAAAATCTAGACGCTGGCTTTATTTATTAAGGGTCTGAGTCGATGTATCGAGAAAATATTTCAGGTCTGACACGAAATAGATTGTGTTTAACAGTTTTAGATCTATCAAGTAAAAAGGTCAAGAAGATATTTTATAGAAACTTGATAGGATATTCAAATCGCAATACGGCGAGAAAATGTCATCAATCAGACAATTTGCCACGGAGACAGATTTTTAAATCTAGTTTATTTTTAAATATACAATAAACTTTTTTATATAAAACAGGGTTCAAACGGGTAGGAGGCTAACCTGATGTTAAGTGATACCGCCGTCCATGGACACTCTCGATGCCAGAGGTCTCGCTAGTGCGTTGTCGGCACACGTTTCAAGTTACAGTAATAATCGTTGACCCATTACATTTAACGATCATTACTGTAACTTGAAAACTTTTGAACAATAGTTAATGCTCTCAATGCTAGAGGGCTCACGAGTGCGTTGCCTGCCTTTTAAGAATTGGTACGCTCTTTTCTTGAAGGACCCTAAGTCGAATGGGGTCGGAAATATTTTAGTGGGCAGCTGGTTCACAAAGTGGAATTAGGAAAGATTTAGGATTATTTTATATTTTTTCTACGGGTTAGGATGATAAAATCAGAGCCCACTTCGTAATTGCTTCATAAGGAACTAGGGCTAGGACATATCATTAGCAATTAATCATCATATTTATGTAGACTAAAGTAGTACATAACTCAATATTTCAGGTACTGTTCGCAGTGACGGGAAATGAGTTCTCCTTCAAAGAATCCCCGGATAGTATGAAAGCCGTTATGACTGCCGTGTTCTTACTCACCGAAGCTTTTGGAAACATCATCATTATAGTCATCACAAGGCTTTTTACTAATTATCAGCAGGTATTTGAGTTCATATTTAAATTGCGCTAAAATTGAAATTTGAACGCCACGCATGTCTGTTCAATCAAAGACAATACAACATTTTGGCTACCGATTCCCGTCAATAGATGGCGCTTACAAGAAAACCAAAAACTTAATTTGACAATTAAACGAAACGATATGTTAATAATGTTATGAAATCGCGGTCGTTAATTAAAACAAATACTTACACTATTAATAAATGCTCGAACAAATATTAGTGACATGTTTGTTGAAATTTAAATTCATTAGCTGGTGGCTCACAAGACATTGCTCCACATAAATTATAGACTTGGCAGATTTGGCAGCTCAAAAGGAAATCAATTTTCTGACTACCCGTGTGAAATGGATTGGTCGACAGTCTGCAGCCATTTGATCGCTACAGACAATGTTAATTGGACGGACCTTGCTTGAAATTTTCTCTTAGAGCTGTTGGCAGTCTATATCAATCAGTCTGTCTTAGTGATAAGCTTTTTGACTTTACCATGTCTCGGGATCAAGTTGTGGGTGGATTCTATAATATATTTTTATTAAATATTTATTATCTATGTTGTTTTAAGAATTCACGGGATATAGTACCTCGTTGGACGTTATATAGAATACAATTAGGATTACAAAAAAACATGACAAATCTGAATTTAATTTCTTACGTTACCACTTGTTTGTTTGTTTGGTTATTTTTATAAAATAAACATATACATAAATTGATGGTATTTTTTGAAGTTTAATTTGTTTAGCCGCATGATGGTAAATTTTTACGGATGCAACGTCACGAAGATGTGCAGCGTTTTTGTTGACAAGGGTGGGGTTTAAGAGAGAGTTAGAGAGGAAGATCGAGAAAAAATACACGCCATTAGTTAATGTATTCGTTTAGTAGTTAGAACATTAGAACTTTAGATGGAAATTCTGCCGCAAAACGTCTTGTGCAGTAAACGCAGATTTTTTATTTATTTATAAAATCATTACACGGGTTTTTTATTTATTTATTTATTTATCCTTTATCGCCTTATACAAAAACACACATAACAAAAATAAAAAAAATAGTTACAAAAGTTATATGGCAAAGGGCGGCCTTATCGCTTACAAGCGATTTCTTCCAGGCAACCCTAATGAGAGACAACGATAAAGAAACCAATAGAGGGTAGAGTACAAAAAATGAAAAACAATTAACAAAAAAAACAAAAAAACTTAAAACAAACGTTAACCCATTAAGTGCGTGAGAAGATCCAGACGTCCAACAGGTTCTAGGGAGTAAATAGACTCAAAGTTATCAGCAAATATTTCTGCTATCATTGATGGCTCAACAACAAGTTCATCTGCCTCATTTTTTAAAACCGATGGTTATTTATATTGTATTCATTATTATTTATACTGTTTACACCCTGTGTAAATATAGATACACAAATACATATGGTACATGATTATCTATTGGGACTTTAACCTTTCACTTTGTACGAACGCACTTTTTTTACTATTTCAATCGACTATTCTTGGCTTTGGAGGTAAAGTATAAATCCTGGGTTTGATTCCCGGTGGAAATATTGATATGGTTTGACACAAATAGCATACCCAAAATTTATCAATAAAACATTTTCCTCTTGCTCTAATCCTAACGTTAATTGGTTTGACAATATATTGTTTATTTTTTCAGGAAACCCAGTCTTTCTTCTACTCTGGATTCATGCTAGTTTCAATAATAGTGTTCCATTATCTCTCTCGTGGCTATGAGTTTGGTCACGATTGTGATGATGACATAACAAAGAAGAAATGCCGAAGCAACAGTGATGTCTTGTATCAGCAAGTCAAGCAAATTGAAGATCTGTTAGAATAGTCTATATAAGTAATTTTGTCAATAAAAATATAATTTATTTCAATACCGTATCTTTATTAAAGCAATCTAAACATCCATGTAGATCGGAAGGATGAAAAGCGGATAACATGTACATACATACAAGGTAAGCTTGGATATTGAAATCCTTTTTGAACATAGGACCAAATCCAGGAGATACTAGAGTAGGGACGTTAATAGTAGCCATGGCCGACAAGCATGGTGAATGTCATGAAAGTCAATGAAGTGTGAGGTATCCTAAGAAGCAAGTGGAGATCTGTGGTCCTTCCTACCCCTTTAGGATACAGGCGTGATTATATAAATAAAACAGCTATATTACTAACTAGTGACCCGCCCCAGCTTCGCACGGGTGCAATGTTGATGAAAAGCAGGTTTTTATTATGTATTGTTATTTCCGTCGCTGGAAAGCTCCGATAATATACGCGTTCGATCGCTGCTAAATAAGCTGTAATGGGCTGTATAGATCTATATTAAATGAACAATGTATTCAAGGTATTTAATTGGTTAAGGATTAATGCTGTATTGGTTAAAATCGCTTCGAAAATTAGCCATTATTTGTCGTAAAAAGTAAATGACAAAAAAAAGTTATTGTGGGATATCCATAAGAGATAGACATATACCATCACGGACTTTTCTGTAGACCTTTTCAATGTGTACAATACTTAGTACATTATTTTGATAAAACTCGTAGGGTTCAGCCTGCGTTTGCAATGTAAGCGGAAAAAATGTAATTATTTACGACATCACATTAGAAACCTCAAAAAAAAACAGTACTTCTCCACTATTTAATGGATGTTATTATACATATAAACCTTCCTCTTGAATCAAAAATCTATCTATTAAAAAAACCGCATCAAAATCTGTTGCGTAGTTTCAAAGATTTAAGCATACAAAGGGACATAAGGACAGAGAAAGCGACTTTGTTTTATACTATGTAGTGATGATATACATTAACTGCCAGTTCGTAAGTCAAGCGAGTAGAACGGGCAAGATTTTCTCCGCCACTCTTATTAATCACCAAGTTTTGAGTCATACAAATTGTTTGAACTGGGAATCAATCAAGGATTACGAACATTTAAATGATCGTTAAATATATAAAAAGCTTTATTTAGTAATTTACGTTTCACGGGGGTTAAATTTTAAACTCAGTGATCATTTCCATATAAGGAACGGTTAAATTAAATATGATGTATTTAGTTTTGACAGATATGATGATTTTCCTCTACTTTAGTAACCTCTGAAAAGATAAGACATATTTCTATGACTGTCATACTGATTTATTTATTATGCTTGACAAACTCATGCGACTTCTACAATACAAAAAGTTCTCTCAGGATTTGTGTGCTGCGATAATACAAGCTATTTGATGGTGAGGAAGGTGTATGGAAATTCTGTTCTAATATATTAAACTATCTATTTTATAGGCATAGGCGATTTTCCTTCAACGAATAATCTTCAAAACTGAATGTTTGAACTTTGCCCTACTCACGTAGCAATAACATGGAATCAGTAAATATTATATTAGGAGATTTATGATAAACAGAATACGACGCCTTTATTGATTTTAAATATTTATGGAAGAATAAAAATGACAGTTTTTCGAGAGATTGCGGGTATATTTATTAAATGTTTTTTCTTAAAAGATTAATTTACAAAAACCCGACTTATTACATTTTTAGAATAAAAAATACATAACTAAAATATTGTTATTGAAGTAATAACAATTAATGTTGCAATTGAATGCAATGTTCTAAAATCTAACATTTTAGAACTAAACTAAAGTCTTCTGCTGGACATGGGCCTCTCTCTAAATTTCTATGGGTGACTATGAGCGGTTCCCCGCGTTCTGCATCCAACGCCTTCCTTTTCTTTAGTGCAACGTCCAAAGCTTTACGGACTGTTCCTCAGCCTCCATACCAGGACTTTTAAATGGATAAAATTTTGAATTAATACGTACGGTGCAGGAGGGACCTACCCAAGCAGCTCTTCAGAACGCCCTCCATAGTACACTATGTAGACGCAATCTTTGTATGTAAAGACGCAATGTCTCTGTGTAGAGAGATAGAGAATCAAGTCGATCGATATATTGGAGATTGAAAATTCAACAAGCCTTTCGCCGAATTTGGTAAAAAAGCACTGGTCCAGAGATGTGAGCAGTATTCCACATGAGGTCATACTTGAGCCTCAAAGAGTACGTTGTACCTAAATGAAACAAAAACTTTTTGGAACCCAGTTTGGATTTTCCTTCGCAGAAGACTGCGGAGTTAGATTCTTACGATACGCCAACCCCAAGCATACGGGATCTTACGGGAGCATACGGGACATAGCATATAAGGGAGTGCCTTTAAATTGCGGAGACACGACAAAAGGATCTTTATTGGCAAAAAACGAATGAAACTGATTCTTAGTAGAGTTAAACTTTACAACGGTTGCTACTACCCCACACAGAAACTTTCTCTCTACTGTTTGGGTGGCCGCTGTAGTATAGACGGATGATGTGGCGAGTGCGTTGCCGGCTTTTTAAGAATTTGTACGCTCTCAGTGACTATGACTCTTATATTATTTTATACTATTTTCTGCATTGTATATGTATTATAACAATTGCGCGTTCAATTTATAAAGGGACTTTAAAATTTGCAGAATGTATACTGTATGTATTCTGTACCAATAACGTGAATGACAGAAAACTTATTTCAATCTATTTCTACATTCTTTGTTTGCCATGAATAAATGATTTAGTAAAACTAAATTGTTACACAATTGCAGCCATTGTTGTTGGTGAAAGCAAATCGCACAAAAGCTCGTTGGGTATAGGAGTTATTTGATATTTACATATTAAATATTTGCCGTTGATCCTTCTTTTACAATAAAAAAATAGGCCAGGTGAAACTAAAAACTAGTTTAAAGTTTCATATTTTTTATAAGTGACTATAAACAACAAAAAATTTCAATCAGTTAAATGTTGGCTTTAAAAATTATAATTAAACGTTAATAATTTAAAAAATCCGCAAGACAAGATGGCGTCGCACCAGTCCTTCTTATCAAGGCAATAAACACGTAAATACAAGTTGCTAAGTTGCGTTACTTGTCATTCAGACATTGACAAGCGTGCTACATCATTGTCGATTCGACTAATCTGTGGTCGTTTTGTGTCACGTGACGTGACATGGAACGACCGTGACTCATGTCACTGTCGTCTGGTAATCATTAAATGATTGATTATTCGATTGCTTATCTTTCCCCGATTAATCTTAATGATACTTTATTTTTCACACACACACCGAAATTTTGAATTAAAAATAATATTCACTTTTATATCTATCTGCAGCTATACCAGGGCCGTCGCATTTTAATGATTAATTTTTATTATTTTTACATTTTTGAATTGCTTGAAATATCACAGACTAAGGGAGCCCGGTTCTTTAGGAGGCTTAAGCAGGAAGGCATATCCTACATGACCAGCGCTGGGGAACATTCTGCTCCTCAGAATAATGCTGGACCAGTTACAACCACAGTACATACGCATTACACATTTGAAACAAGCTGAATGTGAAAATAAATATTATTATTATTCTTTTTTTTTCTTTGATTATTGCTATTTAGTGTGATTATGGATGTGTGTTTTGTTTGTTATAAATGCTATATAATAATAAGAGTCCGCCTTAAGTTATTATATTTAGTGGACCATCTGCCGGAGTCCATGATTGTGTACAAACAGCCTTAAGGAGTTTGCAACCAAAGTAGGTAAATTTATAAATTAGTCCACACGGTATGGGTGTAATATCTAATGCATGCATACAACTTTGAGTGTTTGTATCAGCAAAACTATTTACGGGAAATATTCCGTAACTCAGTATGATGAACAACCGGACGAAGGTAATAACAGGTGGTTAATGACGTCCTCACGGCTATAAACTGGCGTGAATTATAAACGGACAAAACAACTTGTTGTCAGAGCATTGATTGTACGGCTTTCATAGTTCTTGAGTGTATCTATACAAATGTACTTATAACAAGTATAAAGTGACCTCAGATTGCATCAGTTTCTTAAATATTATTTTAAAAGAAGATAGATAAGGCATCTGTGCCTGACTGGCGTCTATTTTTTCCTTAAATTTATTGTTGGTACGGCCTGCATGGCCTGAATCTAATCCCCGACCTTAGGGTGAAGAGATGTACCTGAACGGTCAACTTTGCTATAAACCTTATTCATTAACACAAATTTAAATGGTATTCAAAAAAATCTTAATTCATCTTTGGTTTCCCGTGTCACTTTGAACTTAATGAAGCACGACAAACATTTTAAAATATTTGGCGCTTATAACAGAGGCATTATTTTTTTCGACTTAAATTTTACAAGAATACTGAAATGCCTAAAAAACAGCAGTGTTGGCCTAGTGGTTTGAACGTGCGACTCTCATACCTGAGGTCGTAGGTTCGATCCCCGGCTGTGCACCAATGGAGTTTCTTTCTGTGTGCGCATTTAACATTTGCTCGAACGGTGAATAATAATAATAATAATAATCTTTATTTCTTCTCTCACATATACATACAAGGTTACAATGATTAAAACTAAGATGATAACATTTGAAAGTGTATGTGAGAGACTGGTCTCTGTAACAGGAGACCTGAGTGACAGATAGCCAGCCTCTCCACCACCGGACCGGGACACGTACAATAGGTCATTGTATATACATTGTATATTTACAATAGAAGAAAAAAAAAGTGAACGCTAAAAGAAAACAATCGTGAGAAAACCGACATGTCCTTAGACCCGAAAAGTCGACGGCGTGTGTCAGGCACTGGAGGTTAATCACCTACTTGCTATTATTAGATTTAAAAAATGATCATGAAACAGATTCAGAAATCTGAGGCCATGACCTAAAGAGGTTGTAGCGCCTCTGATTTATTTTTTCATACCTGAAATATTTCTTCATTGCAAAATATGTAGTTATATAATATTTGGTATAATTTAATCAATCATTCATCATGACGTCTGCAATGGACTTTGTAGAGGACATTTTTATTTGATTTCAATAGAGTTCGATTGCTTCAAACGTTTAGGAAAGGCATATAATAAAAAAACTCTCCAAAAAAAGTTCTGTATCATACCAGCTTAATAAAGTTTGAGTCAAGCCATTTACACGTATGAGCAGCGTAGAGCAGTGTAGGCCAAGTGACTTCAGTGTGCCACTCTCATCACTGGGGTCGTAAGTTCGATCCCCGGCTGTGCACCAATGAACTTTCTGTCTATGTAAAGGAGAACATCGTAACCGACATGCCGTACACCCAAAAAGTCGACAGTGTGTGCCAGGCAGGAGAAGGATATAAATATCTCACCGACAAAGTGGACTAACGACATCGCCAAGCGTATCTGCTAGACGATACAGAGAGGTCAGTGGAGGGGGAACTGGTGAAAAATGTAACGTCTAAGAGGATGACGAATGATGAAACTCACCACTTGGAGAAGAGCACATACAATGCGATCTCTTCCCGCAGTAATATATTTTATAAACGTAAACCCGAGAATAGAAAAAGGAAAGTTAAAATGCTGTTAATATAATTTTAAATATTTGTAGTGCCATTTTATTATCTATACGTATGATATAGTGATAAAACAGAATGTTTTTTTAGTTAACGGCGTGAACAGCCAGATGAATCGCAAGTGCGTTTTCGTCTTTCTAAGAATTGGTACCATCTTAAAAAAAGCAGTACACCAAAAAGCAGTGTTGTATGATTTACATTCACTTTGGGCTTAATATAAAACAAACCTGAAACATGAATACGTCAACAATTATATCCCGGGGGTGATATGAAATAATCCGATTAAAGCAAATAAAAGGTTTCGGTAAAATAAGGATATATTTAAATAAAGTGAAATAATAAATGTTTGGAAATAAATATGATTACGATACATTAAGTATTCCAATTATTGGTTTAAAACATATTATTACAATACATATATAATAATATTTATAATATAATAATGTAATGAATGTATGTATTTACCAGGTACACACTTTTTCATTTAACAAGTCACAATTTTAAATGTTTTTATAGGACAAACAGACTCATCTGATGTTAAGTGATACCGCCGCCCATGGCCATAAAAGCCAGAGAGCTCGCGAGTGTGTTGCCGGACCCTTCAAGAATTGGTACGATCTTTTCTTGAAGGACCCTAAGTTGAATTGGTTCGGAAATGCTTAAGTCGGCAGCTGGTTCCACTGAATGGCGCGCGGCAAAACCTGCCTTAAGTAACGCTCAGTTGTGGAACGACGGACGTCGAGGTAATACGGATGCTATTTTTTTTTATTGGACAGGGGGCAAACGGGCAGGAGGCTCACCTGATGTTAAGTGATACCGCTTTTTTGTATTCTGCCTTGACATCCGATGATGAAGCTAGACTTTGATTGAAAAAATGTATAAGATTATTTAAAATTCAGTGAACATTTTCAATTACAAACTTTCGTGAACAATCCGCTAACTAAAACGGTAAAAGTTTTGTATCGATTATAATCCGAACTGCAGAACGATGCAACAACTTCGTAGTAATTAATTTAAGGCCTTTTAATAAAATTATTTGTGTAAAAAAATATTTAAAAGTAAAAAATTTAAAAATATAAAATGTCACATATGTTTTTTTTTATTTCATTTTATGTCATTTTATATGAATGTCATATATACAAACTGAATTTGAATAGTGCTAACTTTTGTATGAATAAGTTTATTCATTTCGGAGGTAAGCAAACAATGACGGATTAAGGAGTAATCCGTTAATCCGTAATTAAAAACTTGTAATTAATGTATTCATCATTCATTTTTAAAAATCAATACTTCATAAGCTCTCGCTTTTTACGAATACCTCAAATTTAAATGTTACTAACGTTTTATTATTCTTTATTATACCACCACTTTGTGGAACCAGCTGTTCACTGAAGTATTTCCGAACCAATTCGACTTAGGGTCCTTCAAGAAAACAGCGTACAAATTTTTAAAAGGCCGGCAACGCACTTGCCAGCCCTCTAGCATCGAGAGTGTCCATGGGCGGCGGTATCACTTAACATCAGGTGAGCCTCCTGCCCGTTTGCCCGTTTGCCCCCTGTTCTATTAAAAAAATACCAAGTGTTATGTACTCCATATTCAATTGAACTTTTAAAATTAGGCGTGATAGCTCTGAACTAACGGTGTTGAACCTAAGAATTTTTTTTTGTTAGATATCATAGATTACGTATTTTATATGTATTTTATCGTGACCAAGGGAAGTAGGGATTAATTTTTATATACATAGATTTGAAGCTGTTGGACTATCACATTTTCCACGTAAATTTTGTATTCTGGGTGTATTATTAACTGGAGAAATGCAGCTTTTGTGAGAATTACTTTTGTTTTGTTATGTAGATCGTACTTGCAAGCTTCAAACACCGGATGGTTCAGCAGCGTATGCGATATTTGTTTGTATGATTTAGCATCATGTTGCTGGCTCAAAAGATAAATTTGTGTAGGTACTGCGCAAAAGAGTCGTAACCTGTCATCATTTGGATCATTCGTCCAGGTCTTCTAAAGTGAAAATGTCTGGTCTTCGAAAATGATTATACTACTGGATTATATAAGGGTGTCTAAAAACCTCTATCTAACACCAACCATATTGATTGCCGAAGTAATAGTAGCCTCAAATATCCAATTTGTTGGAGCGTAAAGCGGACTCAATAGACAGGCTCGGTCTGATAAATAAAAATAAAGGCCACACCACTGGCGGCCGTATTTTCCGCTCCATTGGAAATTAATTAGATTTTTATATTAGTTTGATTAACATAAAGCATTTTCTGAGCGAACTTTGTTTCAAGCCTTAACACTACATAGTATAAAACAAAGTCGCTTTCTCTGTCCCTATGTCCCTTTGTATGCTTAAATCTTTGAAACTACGCAACGGATTTTGATGCGGTTTTTTTTAATAGATAGAGTTTTTTTTAATAGATTCAAGAGGAAGGAGGTTTATATGTATAATAACATCCATTAAATAGTAGAGAAGTACTGTTATTTTTGAGGTTTCTAATGTGATGTCGTAGATAATTACATTTTTTCTGCTTACATTGCAAACGCAGGCTGAACCCTACGAGTTTTATCAAAATAATGTACTAAGTATTGTACACATTGGAAAGGTCAACAGAAAAGTCCATGATGGTATATGTCTATCTCTTATATTATCGCTTATATTATCGGAGCTTTCCAGCGACGGAAATAACAATACATAATAAAAACCTGCTTTTCATCAGCATTGCACCCGTGCGAAGCTGGGGCGGGTCACTAGTTAGTTATAAAATGGGTTAGGTTTTAAGTTTTTACTTGTTATGTTTGTATGTTTTTAGCTAAGAATGTCGAATCAATTCATTTGTTAACGTATTTGTAAAAAACCTTCGCGAAACTTCCAATAAATTCGATGCAGGTTGAGCCCGATGCAGGCTTTAAAAGTTCTAAAATTGGTTTGAACAACTGAAATCCCATACCTGGCCGGATTCAGCCGACTTTAGATTAGTTACAGAATAAAATTTTCAATCCGCGGCACTCAATTTTGTATTGCGTTTAAAGAAAATTGTTTTTGAAAATCATAGGTAGGAAAGTAAATCAATTACCGTATATATATATACTTAATATGTATCACCGGTATTAAATATCTTCAATGAGTACTGAAAGTAGTGTTGGTCTTGTGGCTTACGCGTGGATCTCTCAACTCTAAGGTCATGCATTCAGACACGGCGATGATGAGGTGAAAGACAACATCGTGTGAAAACCGCCATGCCGTACATGAAAAAAAATAATGTGTGCTTAAAATATTAGTATATCAAAAT
Organism: Pieris mannii; assembly: GCA_028984075.1. Classification (NCBI taxonomy): domain Eukaryota; kingdom Metazoa; phylum Arthropoda; class Insecta; order Lepidoptera; family Pieridae; genus Pieris; species Pieris mannii. The sequence goes on along the minus strand of CM054779.1, from coordinate 10,873,634 downwards.
GACCACGGTCTAAACTATTTAAATTAATTTGAGATAAATTTTAAAAAGCAATATCAGTGACTTTGTTTCCGTAGACATATTTCTTGGTATTCTCCGTCCATTATTTTACTCGTATTTATTTATATCTGCACTCCTTTTTCCCCAAGGGGTAGACAGAGACCACGGATTTCCACTTGTTACGTTTCTGACATTCACTATGCATTCTATTCGGTATTATTTTATTATTATTAGACTACAAAATTGTTCTACTATATAGTAGAAAGATATGTTATTTATATTTAAGAATATGACTGATATACTTCAAGTAATCAATTTAATTTAAATTATCGTTAGGTTAAATAAATAATAGTTTACTAACTTCAGAATGTTTTACTTATAATGAACACCCTTATGAACTCCGTACGTACGTAGTTTTTAATTGAAATTCGTGATAAGCTTCTACTAAATTTGTGAGTAGTTCATACAATAGCTTTAAAATTAAATAATGATTATGTCCTTTATCTCTGTCAGTCTGAACATAAATAAACAAGACAGACGATTAGCTGCTTATTATATATTATATTTGTCAAAAATAACAAAATATTCAAAACCTACAAAATACCAACCTATAAATTATTGTACGGAATTGTATTGTTTCTCGTTCAATACTACAATTTAGTGTCAATATTCAAGTACTGTGGGAGTGTATCATAAATTTCAATATTTTATTAAGATACCCATTTCTTTTTATTATATGAGACTTTCGTTTTATTGAGTATCCAGTAAAAGGATGCTTGTATGTGAAGATTAATAAACGATACTTCGTCCTTTAAAGTAAGAATAGCTATTTATATTCATTAAAACAGGACAAGAGTTAATAAATTACTGGCCTTTCTTTATATGAATATTGAAGGCTTGGGTTCAACGTGCGACTCTCATCCTTGAGGTCGAGGTTCGAGTCCCGGCTGTGCACCAATGGAATTTCTTTAAATGTCCGCATGTAACATTTGCTCGAACGGTAACGGCAGACATCGTCAAAAAAAGAAAAATGTAACGGCGTGTTAATCGGGAGGCTTCTAACCTACTTTCCTATTAGCTTTAACTTGATGTTAAGTGATACCGCCGCCAATGATACCGCCGATACTCAATGCCCAAGAGGGCTTGCGAGTGCGTTGCCGGCCTTTTCAGAATTGGTACGCTCTTTTCTTGAAGGACCCTAAGTCGAATTGGTTCGGTAATATTTCAGTGGGCAGCTGGTTCCACAAAGTGGCGGTGCGCGGCAAAGACTGCCTTGAAAAACCCTCAACTCGTGATACGGCTGGTACTCTAAAACTTACCTAGCTAGTTTATCAAGGTGATATTCGTGAAAATATTATCTTATCTTAGCTACACTGAGCTATAAAGGCCAATCGGTTCATTGAACACTATTATTGCGTTCAAAAACGTGAATAAATGCTAAAGTTAAATTTGCTACTACGATTAATAATAATGAAGAAAACTCTAACTGTGTCCAGTTTGTGTTTCCACCACACCAACTTCTTTCTATGTAAGATTATGTATACAATAAATAAATAAATCTACGCTGTAAATAAATGAATATTTTGTAATATTAAGAACATTTTTTGGTTAGTTATGCAAGTTGTTTCTTTCTAAAGCCATAAATCACAGTAAATACGTGTAACAGAACTTAAATTTCAAGCAAATATAATATTGACAATTAATTTAGGTAAAAATTATAATTATGTTTTATAAGCAAGCTTCTTTACCAAATATAAAAATCCTAACATTGTACGATCTATGTTATTGTATTGGTGATTAAATTTACCAGATATTTTAAACAGCGGTGGCGAGTTAATAACTTGGCTAAATGTTAGAAGAAAATGACTTTTTTAAAAATTATGATAAATTAACGCTTACAAAATAATTATTTTAGGAGCTTCATCGTTTTACTAGTAATTATCATAATAGGCTAGTAATAAATTTGCTAAGTATATTATGAAAGCGGATCGAGATTAATGACTATTAATAGCCCAGTAATTACTTTTCATCATCAATCTAAGTGCGATGCGATAAAACGTACAAAAAGTATCTTGGTACAGCCCTGGGTATACTGATTACTATTAATAAATAACATCGATTAATAATTATTTAAAACGATTAATATAAGTAATTAAAATCATTAATAATTGGGGAGTAAGGGTAGAACGGAAATAACATCAATGAAATGCCAACCACACCTGCACGCGCGGTACTGCGGCGATAATCGTGGTGCTGCCTGCTAGATAACGAGTATCTTGCGACTGACGGCACGGGATAACAACACCTGTGTAACCTCAAGCAAAGGAATTGGTGCAGGATATAGCGAGAGAGGAAACCATCCCTAAAATATCGGTGACAGAAGGCTCTGCCAATGCTCAATATTTATCCCTAGTAGTCAGTAATCATGAAAAGTCTAATACAACCACGGTCTCGAGATCCTTTGATGGGACGGGGTTCTCCAGGTGTAATGTGGAAGAGTTTCTGCATATGGCATAAGACAAGATGCTGAAGAGAAAATAGAGAGGCACGAAGAGAAGATCTTAGTTAGTTACATTAATTTAAGTAAACTTTTTCAATTACATATTCTGCAATAATTCTCAAACTCAAACTCAAAAATATCTTTATTCATATAGGTAAACATGTACACTTATGAACGTCAAAAAAAAAACAAATTAAATTAATTGTAAATTTACATTTACAACCAGTTCGCAAGTCAAGGGCGTAGAGCGGGTTAATGTACCTAATGTAAAAATACTTTATGAGAATTACCTTTGAAATAAACTCAGAACAAAAAGCGAATAAATTAGAATAATTCAGAACATTATTGGCAAATTGCCCTAACTGTAACCTAATGTATGTGAATAATTTCGTACGTACTATGAATAGCGGGTTTTGTTGTAACAAAATATATTAGTTCTTCAGTCATCAATATAAGTAGTCTCCTTATCGTATATTTATGACAAGATGATTGATATCATTCTTATATCTCTATATGCATAAAATTCTCGTGTCACAATGTTTGTTACCATACTCCTCCAAAACGGCTCGATCGATTCTTATGAAATTTAAGCATATTCAGTCTGAAAATTTGAAATATATCTTTCAAACCGCTAGGTGATAAATTACACTAAAAAAATTATTTTTTAGAAAACATTTTTTAATGATATCAGACTCAGCATACATTACATACAACCCGTAATTTTAATCTACCCTGTACAGAAAACCTCTTTTTTTTAAATTTGTTACTTAATTACTTATAAATTGAACTCTGAGGTTTACATAGTGAAAAATCACAGAAAACCTTCTGGGGTAGCATTGCAAAATGTTTCATGTTTGTATGTACTAGGTACGCTAAGAATTTACGAGAAACGAAGTTCGCGGAGGCAGCTAGTACACTTATATATTCTTTTTAGCTTTGTTTGATTAGTATTTATATACACTGTTTATATTTGGTATTATATTGTATTGATGTTGTATTTACTAAGTTTATAAAATAATTGTTACACTTTTTTTTTAAGATTATTAACCGCCTAGTGTTTTCTTTTTTTTAATTACACACGTAGTTTTTTTTATAAAACAGTGGGCAAACGGGCAGGAGACTCACCTGATGTTAAGTGATACCGCCGCCCATGGACACTCACAATGCTATGTGGCGGCCTTTTATGAATTGGTACGCTCTTTGCTTGAATATATTCTTGTATTAATTTTATGCAGATGAAGTATGTTAAGCTTATATAATTTGGCAGTCGCTGTAAATGGTTGGATCAGCTAGTTGGCACTAAGTTTTCAGTCTTAATCTCTTAACAACTTAGGCTTTTGCACAAGCAAATTGCAAAACTTAATTTTAATATTGAGTCAATCCTCTTCTTTTTCGGTACGCTCTTGACAGAGCGGTCGTTATCGCTGTGTGGTAGAAGGAGCAGATGTCATGCGCTTCACGACGTACCGCCACCCATGTACTAGGTATGCTAAGCATGTCTATGGGCTGCGATGAGTGCCATTTTTGGGCATCCCGCAGGCTCGTTTGCCCCCCTATTATATAAAAAAACATCATTGGTGCTTCTGATATATATATCTTTCTTAAAATTATATCACAACTATATTACATAAGTAGTGTTTCGTCTCATTCTGTATATATAACTGTCTTCAGTATTTATTTGTTCCCTTTTGTTATAGTAGATGTCATGATGAATATTAAAAGATAAAATAATAAATAAGACTGATTAAATATTTATAACGAGATTATGGAAAGCGTGCTGCAAAAAACTCGTACGTAATTACTGTGTTGAGAAATTCTTTATGTCGTGTAATTTTTTAGGTTTTGCTAGGAACGGTATAATAAATAACGTTATCTGTATCCGGTTTTACACCACAGCCGTTTAAGTGCCCTACGAATATGCTACGTATTTGCTACGAGTGCTACACGTTGCTACGATATTTGTCGTTTTTAAATTTTATTCAATTTACTAGCTAATGCTTTTGATTTTAATCTACGAATAAAATAAAGAGTTAATAAAATAATGTCAAAGAAAATGTGATCTTTTCTTATATTAATAAAGATATTTTTTATGATTATGATTTTTGTCATTAGAGACAAATTTTGATTTAATATAGAAAAGTATAATTTATTAATTATATATCTGTATATATAGTATAGAAATTGTATAAAATTATATTTAATTTAAAAACTGTCTTGCGCATTGTAGTAACACAATTAATTAAAAATATTGAAAATAACACAATATTACAGTAAACGTCCAAAAAAATATGGACGTTTTTAGATCAGAAAACAAAAAACAATATCAATTCCACGTTGATAACATGCAAATACCATTACTTTACTCAGCTCAAATATCAAAAGGAATTGCTTTTTGTAAATACTTTTTGTAAATAAATCTCGAAAACATTCTGTATATATCACTAGTCACTGGGGCGCTATAACGCTGAATGCAATATAACAATACTATTTTTATTTGAACGCTGTTTTTCTCTCATTTATTTTCCTCCAAATAAATTTACTAGAAACGAAACAGACCCATATTTGGGTATCGCTAACGAATAAGATATTCGATTGCCAATACTGTTGAATATTTTATATTATTTTAAAAGATACTAATAATAATTTCAGATGCATTACATTTAAATACATTTATAACTCTAGCATCTCATTTAGATATCTGTGGGCTCGATTCTGGCCTGAGCCAAATCTCACCAGTTCTGTCTATACTGTGCTACTTATTGTCATGGACCTGCTTCCTTTGTGTTTGTTGTACTAGTTTAATACTTTTTGCTGTCATGTGCCCGGCCTTTTTCCACTTAAGTTTATTTATTATTATTATGATTCTTTATTTTATGTATTGTTCTCTTAATTAATTACTGAAGTCTATTTATTGATAGTGGTAATAACTAAATGACTACATCTCTTACGCCGGTTTTTACACGAATGGCCTCAATTCAAAACAACGTTCTTTTCCTATTGTTGTATATTTTTTTTGATTACGCATCAATAGTTTTCTTCTGTACAGTTTTTCGTAATTATATGTCTGTCATATTGATGTGTAAAAGTAAATTGTGATACATCTTTAAATTGCGAACACGTTCAGTTTTCCTAGTGGTAATAAATTGTAAAACACACAGTTGGGAGATTCTATTACACCTGACATGCTATTTGTCATGTTTTGTTGCTAAGAAACATTTCCTAGTTTATGTGAAAAATAAAATGTAAGTTAAGTAAAAATAATTTTAAATGAGAAAATAAAATAATGTATTTTGTAATATTAAATGGGTTTGTAACAATTCAGATTTAGAATCTATGTTAACATAAGTGCCAAACAAAATAGCTTTCATTTATAATAGTGGGGACATAGAGATCACCTGTTGGTAAGATTTTCTTAATGTGGCTTTTGGTGTTACGGACCATCGAAGGAGTTGTTCCGATTAATACTGCTGAGTTTCAGCATCGGACGTCGACGCAGAATACAGTTTTTGCCGCTCACCACCACTATATGGAATTAGTAGCCAAATGGTGTGACAATTCGTATCACTTAACATACATCAGGTGTTAAGGCACACTTTGTCCCAGTTTGTTTTAAAAAAAACAAGTTGTATCGTTACTTGCTAAAGAAGAAAGTGTACCTGGGATATACATTAATGATATTGTATTATGTATTGTAATAATAAGTTTTGAACTTATCATTGGACAACTTTCAATAATGTTTAGACGTGTTTATTGCCAAACATGTTACGTATTTTTTTAATTTATTGAAATTTGTCTTTATTTCACCGAAACCTTATGTTTTCTTTGATACGATTATTTCAAATAACCCTCGGGATAATTGTTGAGGTTTTCATGTTTCGCGTTCAGGCTTGTTTGTTTTATATTAAGCCCAAAGTGAATATAAATCATTACACTGTTTTTTGATGTACTATACAGGGTGGCCAAAAAAGCCGTGGATCAAACACAACAAGAGGTTAGGTTGTAGTCATCAGCTACAAAAAATTGTCCTTCAGCTCAACCCCTACAGAGTTATAATTTATTTTGCGATTTTATAAGAAAGTTTACTTTTTTACTAATTGTTATTAAAATTAAAAAAAAAACATCAATTTATTTATGATATTCACTAAATTGGTACTGATGAGTTCTTGCGTTAGACATGCTATTTATGGTAGTTTATTGGGTGCATTAAATATAATATGAAGTTAAATATGGTATAAAATTTATCAAATCACAATATTTTGTGTGTATTTAAGTGATTCTGTATAATAACTAGGTCCTATAACCCCTAGATATATATAATTATATTGAGCAAGACCGAGACAGACAGAGCAGACCAACTGGCAAAAGAAGCTGCGCACCTAGTAGAGGCGCCCGTGTACAATAGATTCCCCATATCGCATTTGAAAAACTGTTTACGCGGAAATATGATAGAAAAATGGAATCACAGATATCGGAACGGTGAAACAGCGGCATAAAAGTAACGGAGACAAATTTAAGGGAAATAATGTTCAACGTCAAATTGAGGGGCATATTTTTGGGATTCGCTGTAGTTGTTATACAAAGGGTGGTTAAAAGGAATAGGCAGTAGGGTATTAACATCGGAGTTACCAATACGACTTATGTAAGATACTAAATGCCTCCGACGACCTAATAGTTGGAGAATTGTTTAGAAAATATAAAAAAAAACCCTAGATCTTCAGTAATTGATACTTAATTAATAATAACAACTCACTGTGAACTCCCACACAATGAGCCTTCATTGCGTTCGGTCTGATACTCGTATTTCACCTCGCTATAAGTATTTCTAATTTCTAATTTAAATTTCTTTCTAATTCTTATAACGGCACGGCGCCAGTGTTGCCGCGGCCTATGTTTCAACTTAAACGGAAACTCTTACAATATTTAAAATAAATGAGTAAGGATATTTTTTCCGATGAGTAGGGATGCCAACAGGCTCGAATTTAATGACGTGGAATAAGTGATACTCTTATGATCCTATGTTCCAAAATAAACGTATTTTATTTTATTTTATTTATTTTATAAGAATCGCTCCGTATGTAATACTTGTTGGTTTTCAACGATAACAAAGTATATTATTGTAGTATTATATTAGTAGTATTATATATATACCAAACGGTTATCTTACCTTCAATGGTCTGTGGAAACTATAGATTAAAAACTTGTTATGTATAGCAGTTTCATGACTTTGCACACGACAACTTTACCAATATTCTTCGTGATCGAACTAAATGCATCTTTTTAAGCATTCAGAACGACCGTTCCGCTTTAGGTTAAAGAAAAAATTCTAAGTTTCTAAGTTGAGAGTTTTTAAATTATTCTCTCTGAACTTATAATTTAAGACTAATGTAAGATTTGTTTGCTTATCGTGAAAAGTGTCATTAGATATTAGTAATTTTGACTATGTTTTTGGTTGTTGTTCTCACGAGAATATAAGTGCGTGCTCCTATTTCACCATGCCTCCTTCTGATAGAAGACAAATCTTTGTTTTTAATTTAATTTATTATTCTTGATTACTCAAGATGTCATGTGGAACATGGTGTAATTGTTGCAGCTCCTTACAAAAATTGTGTAAAAAAACTTTGCGATTAAAAGGAGTGGCGGAGAGTTTCTTTGCCAGTTCTCATCGTCAGTTCTACGCCCTTGTTTGAGAATTGGCAGTAAGCGTAAAATTAGAAGCATTTAACATTAAATATCTATTTCTTTATTGACGTTTATAAGTGTACATTGTGTTACCTAAGTGAATTAATGATTTTGAATTTTTTGAATGGTAAAAAGATTTAGCTTTTACTAATTTTAGTCGCATTATGATTCAACACATATTGGATTGCTTCATCATTTAAAAGCGTTAGTCGATGTTTAGGCCTAAAATGCCTGCTGGCAGATATTTTATATATAAATCAATCAATCAGCTTGCATCAGTAACATTTTATTATAAAGCTCGCAACATATTCGTGGTTCACCATAGGCCAGATAAACTGGTGGACCAGAAACATTTATTACACCTAACTTACGTAATTGCACACTAGGCTTAATTGACAAAACTCACGGCCCATTTGTCCTATTCACAAATGAAAATGTATCAGTATTATTAATAATAGTTCATGGCCAGTAAGAAGTTGGTGTCTCCATGTCCACAAATTAACACATGGCGTGGCAAAATTTTATTCGAGGAGAAATATTAACGTAATAACTGCCTAAAAATAATATATTACTGGCATAAAAACCTACTTATGTGAGTTCGTTATATTAACAGTAAATAGATGTTTGTTTTTAAATAGCACATAGTTTTTAACGTTGAACAAGTAGCTTTAGCGTGCGACTTTCATCTCTGAGGTCGTTGGTTCGATCCCCAGCTATGTACCTACGGACTATGTGCACATTTAACATTCGCTCGAACGGTAGAAGAAAACAGCCTGTTATGATCGAAGAACAATGTCGGATTTGAAGAAGTTAATGTTATAATTTTTATTTTGTTTCCAAACAAACCCTTTTGTTTGCTTATATGCCAATTTTCATAATAACAGAATATGAATTAAAATTGTTATAACAAAAACTAACATGGTTATATTACTTTGAAATGGCTGCCCTGTAAAGTTTACTATTCGTCAGATAAGTCGCTATTCTACGACTATGACGAACCTTAAACCCAAAACGTCGATGCCGTGTGTCAGGCACAGCAGGTTGATCACATATTGCATATTAAATTGACAAATAATCCCGAAACAGATTAAAAATCATTTATTTATATTTAATATCGTCCTTTTAATATTAGACAAAAATATTTTCCTTAGACAAAGGTATAAAGCTGCGGTGGTCCTTTTTCATTACACATCGCACTAAAGCTTACTTTCTGGAAATTTTCCATAATAAAACCGGGGATTAACTAGAGCTGTTTCGGTAAAATGTATTTCATATTAAGTACAATAAGTCTTTGAATATTTCTTGCCAAGAAAAGATAATCGCAACGTTTCGGGTATAGTAACTAAAAACGAAATTAATTACATTGGAGAGACCGCAAAGAGATCTGTTGAAGGTGATTTTTTTGAATACTTAATTTTTGATTTATACAATTCAAACATCTTCTTACCATCCCCCAATTGTTTATTATTAGAAATCATAATTTCATACACATTAACAAAGGATTTCTCGAAAGGCGTAGGAAGTACTTAGTGTGTATATGTCGCAGCCAACTAGCTTAATCAGCCGTTCAATTAACAGCCTAGACGTTTAACTAACGGCCTGAAAGATATTCAGCCGTAGCGTTTGTTACAACATTTAATAAACTGGCTGGCTAATACTTAGGCCTTTCTGCCAAATAATGGCTCTATAATACGATTAAACAAAAAAATGAAACATATGTAAAAGAACATTTATTTTAAAATTAAATTGCATAAGTCAAATTCACATTATTATTGTCACTACACACTGTACTTGTTATTTTTCATGAAAGATTGGAAAACACCCTCAAATTTTTGTTAATTTCAACCAAGTTCATGTTATTAAATAGCTTGTCCTTGAACATAGGACTTCCACTCTTCTCTATTTCAGGCTATACACAGCCAAGAGGCCAGGCCAGCTAGATACTCTTCGCAAATCACCCTCCCATCTTTTCATTTATCAATACAAAAACCGAATTAAGATGTGTTTGTCAACAGAAAACCCAGTAAAAACTATATCTGTCTCATTGTAATCGAAGCCCAATAATAAAAAATTTCATTGAAGATTTAAAGCAATTGAGGAATTACTCTTCTTTACTGAGAATCTTTTTAAAAGAATGTATTTAATGATTGCTACGAAAAGAAATTCGAAGAGATTTCTCTTGCATTAAGCAGGTTTTTGAATTTCCTGCTACATCGTTTAATTTTATGGCGTCCGAAAATCTTATTTAATACCGTATCTTATCTTAAACACCAACTTTTTTCCGGATTTTTCTTTTCCCATCAGGAAAATGTGCAGTTACGTTTTATTAACGAAATTAAGGTTAGGAAATTTTCCGAGTTAAATTCAAAACAGTTTTGTATATATTCTAAGAAAATTTTTCTTGGATTTTGCCTAAATAGTTACTGTTACAGGCAAAATAAAATCTGACCTGATCCTGACCTGAACATACCTGAATTCGAAAGTTTGTTGTTGCGTTAGAGATACATGCCTGAGTATTGAAATATCAATCTATGAAAAAATTAATCTTCAACAAGAAGACTTGGAGAACTTTTTACCGCCTAGTAGCTGAATTTATGATTTTATGAAAGACATTACAAATATTAAGTTCGCTTTTTAAAGAAATTAACACAAAAAGTGTTTGAACGCACTCAAACATATCACACAATGAAAATGTATTTCAATCTTTTTTCATGACATTTTTTAAAAGTAAAATACATCATTTTCCGAATATTGTGGATATATCGTGTTGATTCGAAATCTTTATTTAAACCCGTTCTTTGATTTGGGAGGACAGTTTACCGTTTTTACGGGACGAACATTAAATGTTTGACTAACCCATGCACATTTTTTTCCTATATTTTATTTCATCGTCAATTAACCAATGTTTTTATGTTATTCTGTCATACAAGACAAACACAAATAGAACAAATCAAAAACCATAAAAATTTCGAGTTAATGTTCGAACAAAACCCGATTTTGTTTTATACAATTTAACTGAGATATATAATATGTAATATGAGGAGGCCTTCACCCCAATAATGGGGTTCCTACAAATTATATTATTTAGCTATCTAAAATGTAACCAAGCTAGCTAATAATAATAGTAAATATTATATTATAGTAGCAAATATTATATAGTATATTAATAATAGTAAATAAAACAGTTATAGGTAAATCATATAGAAAATAAATAAGAATAAGTAGGTATTAAGATCAATTAGTTAAGCGTTTAAAAAGTATATAGTGTCAAATAAGTATAATAATATAGGTAAATAAAAACAGTAAATAGCTAGGTACATAATATAGGACATAAACAAATAAGTAGGTATTATATTAGTTAGTAGTTATTAAGTTAGTATTAATATTAATTTTAATTAGTTAAGCGTTTAAAGATAAGTTAATGTAAAAATTATATGTAAAATTAATTTGTAGGAAATAAAAGGCTTTTCTATTTTTTTTTATTTATATAATATGTGGACCGTTTATCCGCGAGTTGAACGTCAAATACTTCATATTTTATAATATTTTAAAAAATAAACATAAAATATGTTATATCTATTTAAAGCGATAAATATCATTTGACCTTAGACTTGTTATGCAAAGTTAGCATGACTGATTAATAAACTTTAGAAAGTAAAGCTGTAGTAATGGAAAAGTTTTATTTACAATCGCAGCTTAATTATTGTGTTTGCGAAATCGAACATTCAGACACCTTTCTTTCGAATGATTCCCAAATATAACAGAATAAACGCTGATATATTCAGCGGTGGACTGATCGATAAAAACAATATTCTTAGGCGTTGTTGTAAAATGTGATATTCGTATTGCATTTTTAATATTTGTTTTATAAAATGTATGTTTACCGTAATTATCAAAAGTATTTTAGAATAATTATTATACAGTTTGTACCATTAATGTAGAAAATGCTTATATACGATGTACTTTAATAAATAAAACAGGATATTTCAAATAAAATCGTTTACTAGTTAATAATGGTCATAAAAAAGACATGGCTTAATTAGAAAACAAAGATATCATAAGGTCACTTAAACATAGTTATTTTATTTTTTGACCGTGTTTTGTTTTTGACTAGATACAAACGTAATACAAGTAATCGTATCAACTTATCGTATATACAATTGGACAATTTGAAGAGATTTTACATGCCAATGAAAAATGTAAGTTGCAGCCACGTAGACAGTACTAATGACTCCACCTGGCTCGTTCGCTCGCTCAGTGCATTAGAAGGGAGCTTTTGTTTATTAATTATTAGTAGTTTTAACAGCTTTGCTTAAGAATTTAGTGTTGCTGTGTTGGCTTGGTGAGGCATGCGACTTTTATCCCGGCAGTTTTGCCTAGCACCACTACTATGGTGAACCCGCTGTGCCCTGAAGTACCTCGAACCAACTTCGACTTAGAATCTTTAAAAAAAAGAGCGTACCAATTCTTAATAGGCCGGCAAAGGCCTCAGGAGCCCTCTGGCATTTAGAGTGTCCATGGGCGGCGGTGTCGCTTAGCATCAGGTTAGCCTCCTGCCCGTGCCCCTGTTCTTTAAAAAAAAAGGTGTACATATACTAATAATACAAAGTTGGTATTGCGAAATATGCCTAGACAACTTTGCATAGTTAACATTCATTAAACCTCGAAATACCCAGAGAATACGGCCAGTAATCAAAGCACACTTAATTAATTATACAAAGCACACAGTACTATTGTTGCAGGCCCAATTGGTGCAGTAATAATGCTAACTCGGTAATGCTACGCGACTTTGGTACTTGATGGAAATTTTGTCTGTGATTTTAAGTTTAAAACTAGTGGTATATAGTATTGCCTTTTATTAACATAACTTTTACACATTTAAAGAAAAACACTTTTTTCGGATTATAGTTATGTATTATATATACTATAGTCACCGTGACCACGCACGCTGTAAAGCACGCGAAACGTCGGTAAAATATAAAATTATGTCTAAATAATTATAAGTTTAAATACAATAATACATAACTATAATCCGTAAAAAAGTGTTTTTAGTAGTGGTATAGTTATTTTTCTTGTAGTAAATAATTGTATACAGTTTAATAAAACCTAAAGATCAAACAATCTAATACACAATATTGAACTTATTCTTAACCAACGTTCTAATAATAATACTTTAAAACTGATAAACGGGAAATAAAAGCAAATTTAAAAAGTTTGGACTCTGTGGTACCACGAATACTACAGCATTTCTTCGACTAGCGATAGTTGTTTATTGGGCGAGGAAAACACTAACTCTGTGGACACCGGTACTATCTACCAGACGCCAACTTAAATCTTTAATGGGGAAGATTACTGTCAAATAGTTCCTTATAGGGGGCGCCAAATGTTTGTTACAGAAAAGCTGTTAAGTCGATAGTCAATTATAAAAGTGCGATTTTTAACATTGTATGTATTTTTAAATGTGTGTGGCTTTTTTTTTTATAAAGAAATAGGTTCATATAAATTTACTTTTAATCCCACCCTAAGAAGAAAATATAAAGTATTAAATTATATTTTTCTGGAGTGTTCGTTTATTTCAATTTAGAACCATTACTTTTTTTAGTGACATAAATTTTTATTATTTGAGTTCAAGTTTATGGCCCCTTAAATATGTAAAATTGTCTATAAATAATTTATTATAATTTTTTAATATCATTTTGGACTTCCTTCAAGAATAGAATGTACCAATTCTTAAAGGGCTTGCAACGCACTGGCGATCCGTTCTAGCATCGTGTGCCTCCTTGCCACCTGCTTTAAAAATACTTTGGTACTTTTATTTAAATTGAACACCCATATTATAATTTATACTCTGAATAACAAAATTACAATACTATGACAGTACAATTCATGTATGACTGGCAGTTCTAAAAATTACGAAATATTTTGCGTGTAGTATTCTTGTAGTAACACGTCTCGTACGGAAGCACCGTATGAGAGAGTAAACTCCATTTGGTTCCTAGCTCCAAAAAATATATACTAAAGTACTACGCATTATAATATTGGAATACAAACTAATTTAAAAGCAATATCTCATAGGAAAAGCGAATATGAATAGCGATTTCCGCGCGAAGTCACATCTCTTGCTACACAATAGCGTGTGGTGTGCCATTGTGTCGATAAAACTTTTATTCATAACTATTTTAATACAGCTTCACATGATTATATTTAAAACGAAACGAAATATTTTTTTCTCATCGCAGCGTCAATACAATATTTCAGAAAGGGACGAATGAATCGTAAATTGTTTACTTGTCAAATTGTACATAAATCCGTGTGACAGCAATGCACCTGTCAAATGTCAGAAAGAAAGGTTATCTGTCTTGACCTTTTTGGCTTTGAAAATTTAAATCAAAAGACAAAAGACAATGTGACACGCTTCTTTAAGTTAGATCAATTAAGATTTTCTTTAGAAAAAAAGTTTGAGGGTTGTGATCGGTCAATGGACAATCAAAAACATGCCATGAAGAAGTAATATTTTTATTTTTGGATCATAATCATAGATTTATATTTATGAAAAAAACACCTACATCGAATTAAGTTTTCATATTTTACATGAAATAGTCATTAAGTGGAGTAAACACGTATCAAGCTTTTCATCGTGAACGAAGCGTGCTAGTAATTGCTAAGCAATTATATACGTTTACTCTAACAGAAATGAAATTGGCGCGAAATTGTTGAACCAAGCTTCAAGATTAGTTTTAGATTAGTAACCTTTATGCCCATGTCAATATTTTCTAGAAACTAAAATGAAATTCCGTCTCTTTTTGATACTAGAACTGCAGTGGTTTTAGAGAACAGGGGACACGCAGCCAGAAGGCTCATCGGATGTTAGATTTATACCGCTGCTCATGAACACCTTCGATACCAGAGAATGCACTCACAAATAGCCGGCCTTTCAAAAAATTTTACGCTCGTTTCCCCAAGAACTTTATTTGAATTGGTGTACAGGTTTGCAGGGATATATAGAGAAATGCATAGGTCATACACTCCGAAGGGATTCTAACCATATTCCCAAGCAGGCGCTTGATTGGAACCCGCAAGGAAAGTGGAAGCGCGGCAGAACTCACACACAGGTGTTATAAAAAATATGATAGTGACCGCACGCACACACGTCACCGTAACCATGGTAACAAATACGGTATTCAATCGATATTTGACGGATAAAGGTAAACTTTGACATTTATGAATTCGAGAATTACACAATGTTTAGATTAATTAATATTAGAACGGTTGCAGCTCCTTACAAACATTGTGTAAAACAAAAACTTGGCGATTATAAAGAGTGGCGGAGAGTTTATTGCCAGTTCTTCTCTTGATTTGAGAACTGGCAGTAAATGTAAAAGCATTTGTTTTTTTCCAACAGTCATAAGTTTACATTCGGTTCTAAATTATTCAATGATTAAAAAGAAAAAGGAAACATTATAAAAAAACTTATTTCATTATCAATAATAAATTTAAGATATGTTTATGTACTTATTTTGTTTTTTACTAGTTGATTCCTTTTGGTGTCTTAGTATATTTTTTCTCGCATGTATATGTACCTTTTACGTGAAGCTGTCATAAAGTTGACATAAAAAAGGGAAACATCCAAACATAAATTTAACTTATTTTGTGTAAATCTCGAAAATTTGTGCATTATAAGTGGTAGTTCGGATAACCTTGTAATAATTTGTTGGACTTATAAATTGGATTGGAATCCTCTCGGGAAAGACTGTGACCGACAAGCATGCAATTGCCCTCGGCTTTGATTAAAACACCGCCTGTTTATGAATTTTACGAAAAGAATTTTATAAAATCTCGGCGAGAGGATGTAAAAAGATTTCATCAGCGTGTTACAAATATTTTCGTATATTAAAATTAACGGAATGCTACATCGAAATGAGAATGGAGCTGCCTAAGAATAACAGAAATACTAAGATTTAAAACAGTAGATGATATATGAACAATCCTTTTTTCTTGACATTGACATTTTTATTATAATCTTGGGGTTTAGTCAAGATGCCTAAATAGAAGTGGCTATGAGATTTTCGACACGAATTGTCATTTTCATACAAATTAAGTTTTCGTCTTTCTAAATACACTACTGTTAAGGTATCTTGACTAAACCTTCTTGTCTAATTAAAGTTTAGTATAAACAGTAATGTATACACATCTACACAAACCCAGCTTATAACTACAGCATAGATTTGTATGTAGTTTGCTGGTAACAACTTGTATAAAGTTGATGTAGCGTAATATCCACAGTAATTTCTTACTGCTGAGATAAACAAAAGAGAAAAGAGCGTACCAATTCTTAAAAGGCCGGCAACGCACTCGCGAGCCCACTGGCATTGAAGTGTCCATGGGGGGCGGTATCACTTAACATCAGGTGAACCTCCTGCCCGTTTGTCCCTGTTCTATAAAAAAAAAAACAAAAACAACTTTTTTTTAAAACATATTTTAACGAATAATACGTAATAGGAAAAATTGATAGAAATTATGGAAAGCTTTCCGAAAGAAAAAACGTGTCACGTGACCAAACTATTTTAGTTTTTTAATATATGGTGAAATGAAGGAAAACCAAAGCGATATTAGTACATTCTTGGTATCACGTAATAGCCCCCAGCAACAGACTAAACTTTATTAGTACAAGAGTATTACGTAACTGTGTATTAAATTTTCAAACAAATTTGTGTTACGAATGGAGTGAAATAAACAAAACATACCTAAACTGATCGATATTCAAAGATAAATACGACTTTTCCATCGTAACAGCCAAGCCCTAAACCCGGTCGGCGGAAATTTAACAGCTTCTAATTACCTGTGGAGCTCCATTGCGCATGCGTGAACCCTGTCCCGCGCATGTCACGCTTCGACGATGACACCTCGCAAAAACAAATAGATTTTTCGCTTTTTTTCTGATTTAAAAAATCTGTGATTATAACAAATGAGTGTTATGTTTATTACTTAATGAATATTGATAAAATCGTGGTTCCTTCGATTCAAATTTTGTAAGTAACACATTATAACCTTAAAACGTAGTGTTTTGTTAATATTACATACTATGATTATATAGGTTGGTATAGATAATTTATGTTTTAGTTTTACAATTTTCTGTTTTAGAAATTTGGCAGTGAATTTATATATAGTTAAAATAAAGATCACAAAATACAAGGTATTATTATATTTATATTGCCTTTTTACTGTCTGCCTTTTTGTTGTACATAAATGTCTATACTTTCAGGTGCTTTATACGTCACACGTTATTTATAGTATGCCCTTTCTTTATGTATTAATAGATTTCCCATAATACCTCATTCATTAAGCCACGTTATAATTAATAAATCATAACGGAGGCTCTCTTTTTGGAGGCTAGATTTTACAAGTATGACCTAGTGTCTTAAAAATCATCACGGCCTAATTTAAAATATATATATGAATAATTTAATAGTTATTCTAATAACACACGGCTATGTTAGTGATAAAATTATTTAATCTATTTTCAAATTTCAATAAGTCTTATCGCCGGATTTTTGTACTTTAATATTAACTTAAATTATTAAAATTTTATGTAACGAAAAGGAAAAAATCGTCAAACAGAATACTGCTGAAATTGTTATCGTGATACTTGGACTGGTCTGTAAGTCGGAATACACCTGATCTAATTTTTGAGCAATTTGTATTTGCGGTATTTAGTACACGCTTGGCAGTCCTAATAGATGGTGAAATATATTCCAATTCCAAAAAATATTACGTACAAATAACGTAAAACAAAGCCACTTAGACACTCGAAAAGTCACATAAGTAAAATTCCTTATATATTACAAATTGATCACATAAATTCTTGGTACTAAAATTAACGTAAAATATTACCACGTACCAACAATAAATACTACCCAAGCACACATTAAATAACGGCATTATGCGAGAAGCATCTCTTACATTTAAGTTCTAGTATTATGTATTCCAAAGGAAATCTTAAATATTGTTTTAAACATGTATACGTTATGCTTAGAATGGAAGGAAAACGCGAGTATTTTCTCACAAAACATTTTTACATTCTTACTTTTAAATTATGTGGTTTAAATAAACTGGTTCGCGTTCATTATGTATACTAATATTGTATAAAATATTTGTAACGTTAACACAAAAATTAAAGGAACTTTCAACAATTTTTTTCGCCATTAAAGTACATATAGGCTGAAAATTTTCAAAGTGTATTTTACAAAATGTAGTGTGTAGCCGCGTCAGTCCGCAAGAACTAACATTAACAATAAGCCTTTATTTCCAAAACTTAATTATGCATATTGAAGTTTCATTTGTATGGATCCTAAAAAATACTTTTAACTTAGTATAGTAGGTTAAATACAATGTAACATTTAGGAGCCATCATATGCTTTGGTTTGAGATTCAGGTTTTGGTTTGTCCACCGGCCTATACGGTGTCGGGTACGGGTCCTCCATCCGGTTCCACTCGTGTCTTTCGAGTCTAGCAGTATCGGCTCTGTAGAAACGTTAAGCAAGTGTTTTTTTTAATCATACCATAAGCAAGAAGACAAGATTTACAAGAAGTATTGGACTGTCATTTTCTACTTAAGAATCAGGCATTCTTTAAACTCATAGAGACTAATTAGCCTTTATTATTTTTATTAACATTGATGTAATGCATACAAATTTTATTAATTTGCTTACAGCAAAAGACGCTCAAGGTATTCATGTTTAAAGACCTTGATGAAAAGTTTCAGTTTTTTGTAGACTGTACTTAATTAAAAATGTTACCCACGCTGATTAATCTCAAAGCTTTTTCTCTTGAGACTAGCCCTTTACGACTCAAAACACAATATCTACACTAATCACATAACTTTCACGGAAATTTTAAAAGAAAATTGTACAGTTTTATAAATATAAAGTTAAAGTTAGTTTTATAAATATATTATAAAACTAGCTTTAACATGTCATATATATAATTATATATGACGATTGCTGATCATGTAGATTTGATTCCAAAACTACATGATCAGCAATCGTCATCCAAACCATTTAAGAAGGTATTTTTTTTCGTAATTTCTACGATAGAGCAGTGTAGTGGCTTCAGCGTGCGACTCTCATATCTGAGGTCGTAGCTTCGATCCCCGGCTGTGCACCAATGGACTTTCTTTCTATGTGCGCATGTAACATTTGTTCGAACGGTGAAGGGAAACATCGTGAGGAAACCGACATGTCTTAGAGCCAATAAGTCGACCATGTGTGTCAGGCACTGGAGGCTGATCCCCTACTTGTCATGATCATGAAACAGGTTCAGAAATCTGAGGCCAAGACTTAAAGAGGTGGTTGCGCCACTGATTTATTTTTTATATTTCTACAACTAGAAATGGTTTCTATCGAATCAAATGTATCATATACTTACTTGTACATAGCTATGGAACCAGCCGCTCAGTTGTGGAACGGCGGACGTCGAGGTGATACGGGTAGAATTTCGTATTCTGCCTCGACGTCCGATGATGAAACTCAGCTATGTATTAGCTCTATATCATTATATTAATCCGAACAACTTAGCTTGCTTAGCTTATTATAAAATTAATTGCTCTATAACCTGCATAAAATCAAAGTTATCAACTGTCGTCCTACTTAACTCGGCATCACACAAAAGATGAACTTGTTAGTGTTTCGTATTGTGCCAAGTTTGTTTAACTATGTTTTGTTAGACACTGCATTTAATTTATTAGAGTGTATTTGCTAATTTTGTTTATGTTTCGATTTGCACAACGAATACGTCTTTTGTGTTAAGTTGCACAGTATGTTTTGTAGAGTATCAGAAAAATATGGTATATGTATGATTGTGCAATTTTTTTCTGGAAAAAAGTAGCCTCTAATTTAAATGTTTGTATGTGAAACTTGAAAAACGTGTCTTAAAAGGTAGAATAAATGTTACAATTACGTTATGAGTCATACACATCACATAATCACATCATTATAGTCAATGCTTAAATTATTGTATCACTGCATCATTACATCAACAAAATAAATAATATTTTCCCTGTCTCTGCGACCAAAAAGTCTACCAAAACGAGAAACTCCTAGCTATCCCTGTTCTGCGCCGCCACCTGCCAATGAATAGGTTTTAGCTGCAGCAGATCCTCCTCCACTCCGTCGATCCAGCAGTACTTAGAGCCCAATCTTGGCCCATGGTCTCAAGATGCCCAAGCCAACGTAGTTCACGGGTTTGCTACTCGGGATTAATGTTGGGTTGGGTGTTACGAGACCTAAATATTTTTAAATATATTATTATTGTATTCTTTTAGTATTTAGTATTGTCTTTTATTAACATAACTTTTACACATTTAAAGAAAAACACTTTTTTACGGATTATAGTTATGTATTATTGTATTTAAACTTATAATTATTTACACATAATTTTAAATTTAAACCGACGTTTCGCGTGCTTTACAGCGTGCGTGGTCACGGTGAGTCACCGTGACCACGCACGCTGGTCAACAATAAATAAATCAACAACTTTGTCTAAAAATAAAAACATAATTTAGGGGTGTACTACCCTTAAGGGGGATGACCAATAAATAAGCAGACCTAACCGATATGCATACAAAGTTTCGCGAAAATCGGTCGAGCTATTTCAGAGGAGTTATATACGAGATTTTATATATTAGATTTAGTTTTTATTAATATTAATAACTCCTATCATTTAAAATGGTATATTAAAGCTTTCTTCGCTATTACAAGTGATAAATGGGACAGTGTACATTAAGTAATAAAGCTATTTAGTACAAGGTTATTATGTTATTTTTCACCAGCGTAAAACCTTTATTCTCCGAGGCCGCGAAACAAACATTAAAGTATATATTTTGTTACAGGTACAGCAGTTAATACAGCTCGTAAAGTTGACAGCTCCGAACAAGTTTAACAACTGGAATTACCCCAATTGAGAATGAACGGAACACTAAACTATACTGCACTTAATGTCACGGAAAAATTTCGCAATGCGAGCCTAGACGTTGCCCCGACACACCAAATTCACGGCTACGAGAATATTATCGACAACAAATGGGTCCAGACCGTTTTCTGCATCATTTACACTATTATTTTCGTGTTAGGCCTTCTCGGCAATGTACTGGTCTGTTTCGTTGTGATACGAAACCGTGCCATGCAGACTGTGACAAATCTGTTTATAACTAATTTAGCTCTCTCTGACATACTACTTTGTCTATTCGCTGTCCCTTTCACTCCACTGTATTCTTTCCGTGGTTCCTGGAGTTGGGGATCGCTACTATGCCACATGATGCCTTCTGCACAGGGTTGCAGCGTATACATATCGACTCTAACTCTTATGTCTATAGCTATTGATAGGTTTTTTGTAATCATATATCCTTTTCGACCGAGAATGAAGATTGAGACTTGTATTACAGTTATAATTATGATATGGACGTTTTCAGTGACTGTTACACTACCGTACGCGATTTATATGACGTATTACGATTTAGATATAGGTAGATTCTGCGAAGAGACGTGGCCATCCGAGGATCTTAGACGTATATTTGGTTCAGTGACCTCTGTTCTCCAATTTGTCTTGCCATTCACAGTGATTGCGTTCTGTTACACGTGCGTCAGTTTCAAATTGAACGACAGAGCGAAAGCGAAAGCGGCGAGCAAAAATACGAGAAAAGAGGAATTCGATAAGAATAGAAAACGAAGGACCAATCAGATGCTTATCGCAATGGTCACTATATTCGGCTTATCTTGGCTCCCTTTAAACATCACAAATCTATATAACGATTATTATATATACGCCATCCATTCGAGGTTTTATTTTCTCATATTTTTCGTATGCCACGTTATAGCGATGTCGTCTACATGTTACAATCCGTTTATCTACGCGTGGATGAACGAGAACTTTAGAAAAGAGTTCAAACAATTGATACCGTGCATAGATACATCGGCGCAACTGCGTGCTGGCATACCTTTGCAACAATTAGGGGCGTGCCAATCAGAGAAAACTTTTAATGGAAACACGACAACAGACAGCTTTCTGGGTTCGAGTTCGCAAAGAGGCACTTCATTTAGACATAAAAGGAAGCCAAGTGCTGCAGCGGATGTTGAAAAGAGCGGGGTTGAGCTGAATGAAGATCTATTGACGGTGGATGTGAAACATTGCCATATTTCAACAAGTTACAATTTGAGACGCGAGTCGGTGAAATTGCGTCTGATTAATGAAGAGTCATTTGATGGAACACCGACACAGAGTCAATTCTAACGCTTGATCGCCCGGGTATGTATTTAATTTATAAATAAGGATTTAATAGTAAATAGAGCACCCATTGATTGACACGACAACTAGGTACCTCGGCTAGTGTCATTATCGAGAAATCAGGTGCCAAGTTGATTTGTACGCGTAGCAAATATTAAGATAACGTATAATTCCTTCATGTTATTATTAATATGTTGCCATAGCAACGCCTCTTATAGAAGTGCCTTAAATGTCACCTTGTTTATCAAGACAATTGCGTTATTCATAAAAAACTGTCAGTCAAATTTTTACCGTTTTCATTAAAGTCGTCTGTCATCTCTATCAAATTATATTAAATTGTGGTAACTCTGTAATGAAAAGAGACAAATGTATAGTTATGACTGGATATAGATATTTTTTGTATGAATAGGCTGTAGTTGTAAAAGTATTTCTTATGATAAAAATAAACATTTGTGCGAAATCTTTTACAAGCCCACGAATGGTTTTAAACCTATTGTCTGCATGTTAAAAGCATCAAAGGATTGTAAATAAATATAAATTCCATTTCAGGCGCGCTTTTGGAAACGTTCCCAGGTTTGAATAACGAGAAGAGTTATTTTTAGAATACTTTTATGAAGAAACTCCCAATACGCTTATGAATAGATATTAAAGATTCTTAATGAAAATGTAAATTAGACAGACTAAGCGTAAGATTTAGTCGAGACTTAGCGCAAACTATGTCCCGTTTGTGAATGTTTTTGACATACGATAGTCGATTCTAAATCTTTCTCTAAGACGTATTTACAATGAAAATGTTTTCTTCGGTTCTGTGAAGTTTTCATGACTGTTTTAGAGGTTTAAATGCGAAAAATGGTGTTTACGACAATTATAAGCAATATTCTACTAAATAATTATGGACTTAAATAGATATAAATTGTTATTTAATTTTATGCACAATTTAATAATTTTGTTAAGCACTAAAATTTTCGTTTCTCTTTTCTTGTAAATGAATGCCCTTTGAATTATTATATTTTACAATTAATAATTTAAGTATAACATTTAATAATACGATACGAATTGTACATTGTTAGAGTAATTATGGGTGGTTGAAATGTAAAATTGTGATAGTCTTTGAAATTATAAAACATGAAAAGATATTTAATTTGAAATATGTATAAAATAGGTTTAATTAATATAAGTTTTTTAATAAAGAATTTGTTTTTATGGTGATAAAAAAAATCTATGTAGTTCGAAAATCATTTTTCATTTCCATTCTTGTTGACAATATGATTTGCATCACACATATGAATCACTATAGCGTCGTTTTCAGACTGCGTCGGAAATTCGTTACAATAACGGCAACGCGTAACGGTAATCGCTAACCATAGACAAGTGTCGTTAAGAGGGAAGTCTCGTTATTTGCACATTGCGTTGTTTGTAAAGTATCGTAAGGAGTCCAATATGGTTACATATATGAATTCATAATTTGGAAACTACAATTTATAACAATAATAATAAGTCTTTATTCTTCCACATCCTATTTACATAAATTTATAATATAATATAAATAGATATAAATACAATTTTAACTAAGATGCGGCCCCTGTCCGGGAGAAGGCCTACTCCAACTATCCATTCTTTGTCCTAGTCCCAGATGTGGTGAACCTCTGATGAACTTATTATGTGCGCATTTAACACCTGTTTGTATGTCAACATATGAACATCGTGATGCACAGGCTGATCATGAGATAGAAATCTGAGGCTCAGACCTAAAAGCTTTTTTTTTCGGCTGGAATTTCACCCTCATATGTTTTTTGGCGAGGTTTTTTTTTTCGATATTTTGCGATAAAAAATAAAAAACGTTAATGTATTTTATTCGTTTAGCATTTATCGCGCTTATATAGATAGACGCAGCCGGGAGACAAAGGAGGGATTACGTTTTATAATAGTTACGAAGAAGTAAGTGGCACAGGTATTTATTAATAATAATTGTTTGAAGTTCTTTTACTCTCCCGTATATTGAAATTATTATTTTTACGCCCGATATCGAATTTAAAGTCGCTTAAACGATAAATGCGGTTACTATATACGTAGAGACAGTCATGTACTATTTAATACAATAGTAAGAGTTAAATCTAAACCTTAAAAAAAAAACATAATTGTTAATAGTATTGAAAATATTAATAAGATTTTATATTAAATACCATAGAAAAAAAAAGAGTTGCGTGAATAAGTTTCTGTGAATTATGTCAATACAAAAATTGTGTATTTTGTGCCAGAGGTTTTCCCGGGTTTCCTTCACCATTCAAGGAAAGGCCGTTCCATGATGAATCATGTGTTGAAACACCATTAAGAGTTTGGCTCAA
Source organism: Pieris mannii (assembly GCA_028984075.1). Lineage (NCBI taxonomy): Eukaryota > Metazoa > Arthropoda > Insecta > Lepidoptera > Pieridae > Pieris > Pieris mannii. Next base: position 10,848,836 of record CM054779.1, on the reverse strand, counting down.
AACTTACAAACATAAAAAATAAATTCCCTAGAGAAACATTAAATAAATAAATCAGTGGTACTACTTTTTTTAGGCCTGGACCTCAGATTTTTTTATCTGTTTCGTAATTTGCCTTAATTAAGTCTGACACACGTCGTCGACTTTTTGGGTCTAGGTTAAGGCGGTTTCCTTATGATGTTTTTCTTCGCCATTCGAGCGATTGTTAAATGCGCACATAGAAAGTTGGGTATCGAACCTATGACGTCAGGGATAACAGTTCTGCCCTTGTTGCTTCAGCGTGCGACTGCCAGTATTGCTCTTAGGAGATCATTAAATATTAAGAAAAAAATCAATATGCAAAGAAAAGTTTGGCAATTATAGACGAATCGCGATATCTCTGAGGATCTGTCACAGGCCCTGAGTAATTTAATTCCTTATATTATCTGTATTATAATACAACATTTTCTACAGCTGTGATTCTTTTTTGACATTTAACACCTTTTGTCTTCAGTCACCGTGACCACGCACGCTGTAAAGCACGCGAAACGTCGGTTAAATTTAAAATTATGTTTAAATAATATTATTGTAATACATAACTTTAATCCGTTAAAAAAGTGTTTTTCTTTAAATGTGTAAAAGTTATGTTAATAAAAGACAATACTATCCTTATAAATTATTTATAGATAATATTTTTCTTATATTCCATACAAACAATATTTTTCACTACAGCATTGGAGTTCAGTCATAAAAAATTAATGAGCGGTTACAATTTGGCAGGATAACAAAATATAAATGTATTATTTGAATAACATTTTCGTTGATTTTGTTGAAAATTATTTCTGGATGAAAACGATGCCTTATTTGCGGCATAATGTAACGGATTTTTGTAAATAAAAAAAATAGATTATTTTGAAAATCATTATAATGTCATGTGTATTCATTATCTACTAGCATCTTATGAAATGAATTAATGGATGTAGGATATTCAAGTTCATAATACCTTCATGGTAAACACTGAAAATAAGCGACGGCGAATTCTCCGTTCTGTTCTATAGACTCGAATAGAATTGATTGATCTCAGGGATACCAATTTTGAATTTAAATTTCAGATAATTTCTAAAATTATAAATATCGCCTTTTACTTCCAATGTGGACTTTTGCAGCCAAAAAAGCCCTTAAAAAGCCTTAAAAATTATCATGACCTGAGAATGATGCAAGAATATGGCTCCTTTGTCTATTCATTTCGAATATTTTCCAACTTTTTAGCTCAAAGGAACCTTACAAATTATGTATTTAACGAAAGACACATAGAAAATGTATTTGATATATCTGATATCGCGACTATATTATCGAATTGTTTGTAGTGGAGGACAGTGTTTTATAATATTTCTAAAACAAATTTAAATATAAATATTATGAAGATCGTTTTAAAATGCATATTTTGTTTGTGAAAGCAGACCGTTAATGATCTCCCACTCGACTTGTTTCTCCAAATAAAGAGTGAACCGCATCAAAAATGTAACGGATTTTGACATGGCGTCATAGTTGAAGCTTAGTTCCGTTTCTGAATGTCACTTTGTCTTTCTGATATTGTTATATCTTTATATATATAATTCTTCTGTGAGTGTGTATGTCACTGAACTTCTCTCAAACTCAAACAAAAATGTTTTAGCTTATTAAAAAAAGTTTGAAATTTTCAAATTAAAGACGTGTAGACAGGACATCGTCTGTCGGGTCCGCTAGTACCTATATACATCTGAATCGAAGTTTTTTTTATATGTATATAATTTATTATTATAATTGTACATCCATACACTACTTTTAAATATAGGGTATTAATTTAAAGTGTTGAATGATTTACTTAAAAAATATGTGACTTACAAAGAAATATCCTTGGTTCACAAAGAGTATTATCGTTTAGCTGGACTAGAGTACTGACTCTGTATCTTACAATAGCGACAATGATTCCGATTCTTACGCTTTTGAATACAAGATGTAGTTCTCTTAACAGCAGTGCTGACGTCGCCTTAGGAACGCGCGGAACAGAACCTCATTATTGCGATCGCAATCGGTTCGCTATTGGGAGTTACAGATAAAAGGCCCAGTTTTTGATAGTCGCTATACACATAATGCAAAATATTTATTAAAGTTCAGAACAGCGTATAAAAATTTATTCATATTAACGAATATTTAACCTATCTTTCTAATTTTGTTTAAGATAGTTCTATGACAATAGATTTGTTTTTACAGAAAATTGTTTAAAACGCCTCTTATGGTGTATTTTTTCACTAATTAGTTTTTAAAGTATTCGCAAATTTACTTATATAAGGTAAAACAAATGATCACTGATTAAATAAAACGTGCTGATAATTAAAGTGTTTTTTGTTTGGAATACTTAAGAAACATGTTTGTAAATAACAAAAGCATGAATACTGATAGAATATTAATTCTATTCAATTAATTTTGTAATGTTTTAATTTTTGCTTTATTTTATCTTATTTTGATTATTTTTTTGTGTGTATAAGCTTCATTAAATCAGAATGTTGTATGCGCCTATAATTGGGGTAGCACTAGGCTTGTGTTTGTGTTCGTGTTACATGCATGTATCAGTGTCAACTTTGTTGGTGCAACAAATAAATAAATAAATAAATAATAAATAAATAAAGATAATGATAGAACTTTGTATAAGTACAACGTTAACGTTTTTATATCGTGCACGTCTTTGTAAAAAGTTTATGCTAGGCCTATTGAATTTGTAAAACTTTTAGTAGCTAAAGCTCTCCGTAGAATAAGTTAATTAAGGATACATTTTTTGGCAGCACATAGGCCATACACTAAAATCTGTATGGCCATGCACGAACTACTTCAAGTTACTAAATCTATTCTATATACATAGTATATCTTATAGTGAGATTTAGCAATAATTAAACAATATAAGATTTACCTCAGTAGATTCCCAATTTTATACCCGTCAACACTTTACAGTTGTACTTAGAGTTATTCATGTTAGTAATAGTATTTAAAGTTTGATTAAAAGCCTGATTTTAAATTCCGAGTGAATCTATGGTGATTTTAATTTCTACTAAATTACTATTAATGGAGGACTCTGAGTACGGTTTATCATCTAAATTAATGTTAGATGTTGTACACATTGAATTTTGTTGTTAGATGCAATTAAATGTTTAGTACATTACTATGTTTTATTTCTCCTATTATTCAGAAACCCAATGAAATACGAAAAGCAAGGCTATTTATCATATTAATTTATATTATTAGTGTCGAGTAGATACGGAGATGAGATATATAAGTAACTTGAAAATATATAAATCGTTCTATTTCAATAGAGGACTCAAAAAATAAGTATAAATACCGTAAATAGACGAGATTATCTAGATCTGTCCGGTCTGCGGCGGAAAGAAGAGCTAACGCCTACATTTTTTTTATAGAACAGGGGGCAATCGGGCATGCCCATCTCCTACCTCCTATGTAGTGTATATTGCACCGAAGCCGCTGTAACGCGGCTTTGTAGGTATTTGTCGAGGTGTTTTTAGTGGGTATTGTTCACCCAGTCTCTGAATAGCAGAGATTTTGGTGTGGGTCGAGTCCCACATACCCCTGCAACTTTCTAGGGCAAATGCATTTCCACCTCGAATAAAAAAAAAAGGGGGCAATTGGGCAGGAGGCTCACCTGGTGTTAAGTGATACCGCCGCCCAAGGGCACTCTCAATGACAGAGGGCTCGCGAGTGCTTTTCCGGCCTTTTAAGAATTGGTACATTTTCAACACATCTATTTAAGGCGATTTTTAAAGCTTTTGCTAAATCTAATGCCTGAAAAGCCTGTTAATACGTTGTCAAATTTTATTTGTACTGGTTTCAATACCATTTAATCTAAATTCAGTATGTTTGGAGATTTTATTGGTTACAGTCAAGTATACAGTATTTATATATTTATACTAGTAGACTCGGCCAGGCGTTGCTGTGGCTAAGGTTTTTGTTATATTACATAGTAGTAAGTTATTCAAGGGAAACTGTAGGAGAAATGTGAACGGTAGATAGCTTATGTGAAACGTTGGTACTTTTAACACAGCGCCATCTGTTAGAATTGTTTCAAATAATAAACACATAATTTGCAATAAAATAAAATTGCGACTGTAATTAAAGATCTAAGCTATCCTATCTCTTAAGTTGGACCAGACTGCTCACGGTGTGCCGATTTATTTTAAAATCGATTAAGTAGCTTAGGAGTCCATCGCGGACAAACATCGTGACAGGAGATTTATATTGAGCGCCTATGCACTTGAAACCCTTACTTAAATTAGATCTGCTAATGTGGACGACGAAAGCACGAGCTCTGGGTTCACGGGTACTATCTACCAGACGCCAACTTCATAAGCGCATGTGCATTTAAACCCCACGGCCCAAGAGACTCTACTCCTAACGACACAAACGAGTTATACGGATATACGGCAACGCACCCACAAAAATGGGCGTGTGCGATGATTTCCTTTTATGGATGTTTTTCCTGTAGGCTCGTTTCCCCCCCCCCCCCCCCATTATATAAAAAAATACTTTTCGTTACACTCTTTGAAACTATAGTATTTAACATTATAAATATGGACTTTATAGAGAAGATATTGAGAGAATATGTTAACTACATTAATTATATAGTGGTCTAACAACCCGATATGTTTTGAAGGCGTCATATGAATCAATTTACCGCCAATATTCTAGACAAAGGTTTTCTCAGTATTCTACAGTTTCTAAGGCTTTCAAACAAGTGTGCCAACGTAAATATAATCTAAATCACACAAGTACTGAGAAATGTCGTCTTAAATTAAATACACGAAAAAGGATGTATCATTCGGCAAAGTCACAATCAATAGCAATTAGTTTGTAATATTCTTATTTTTTCGAAAGTAAAAATCTGTATACAGGATAATCCTTTATGTTTTAAAAATGAACAACGATATCTGGTCTCGTTTGCCTTGTTAAAAAATAGCCCGGGGTTTGATAAAAACATTCTCAGTATTATTTCGCAAAACAGCATTATGAATTTTTAATATTTTCTGCGCTAGTGGAACGTAACAAGATTTTAAATATGTAGGTTTTTCTGGGTAAAATTTTTCAAGCGGCGTACTAAAACAAGATGGCGCCAGTGTACCTACGTCTGACTGAGGCCTACCAATTTGAATATCGAATGAATAATAATTATAATGAAGCACGTTTATTTCCAATCTTTACAAAAGTAGAATACAGCTTATTATATAGCATATAGCTAATACTAACTAATATTAACTTACTTCAGGACCACTGATCGACCATTACCGAGAGTTTTTTACGCCGGCTTTTTCTCTCGGCCAACACCTTCTGTCTTCTTTGCCGATGAGTAGGGATGCCAACAGGCTCGAATTTAATGACGTGGAATAAGTGATACTCTTATGATCCTATGTTCCAAAATAAACGTATTTTATTTTATTTTTTTTTACCCCCTTCACTTTCGCCATACAGCTTTCTTCTAATATCTCTGTCCATGGCTCTGTTTCTCCATTCGCTTCCTACTAACGCATCTCTTTCCATCAATCGTTTTTAAGTCTGAGCCTCAGGATTTTGATTCTGTTTCATAATTATTTTTTAATCTATTAGGTGGCAGCGCAAATAGTCGATTTTTTATGTTTAGGTTTTAATAAACGATATACTAATCTATTAAAAAAAAAAACTCTTAGAATAACTAGACTAAAGATATTTCATACATAAACATTTTGATGTATGTTTAGTAATATTTAAAACATTGGTAGTTATGTTTATGGTTAAAATATTCGGATCCACCCTTAAATCTGTGCTGTTTTTTTTTTTTTTTTTTAAAATAAAAAATAAAATACGTTTATTTTGGAACATAGGATCATAAGAGTATCGCTGATCTATGGGTGTGAAACGTGTAAGGTCACCAAAGACAACTCGCACCGACTCCAAGTATTCGTCAATCGCTGTTTTCGCCGTATACTAGGCTACTGACTCAAAAAGATCTTACTATACTTACTTAAGAGTGATTTTGGTAGCGCTGGCGAGAAACCCCGATTCGCCAGCATATCAAGCGACGTAACTGCAAATGGGTAGGCCATATACACCAAAGGGATCCCAATTATATTTTGCCGTCTCAGACAAACATGGCGCCATACAGTTGCAGATGTGGAAAGGGCGCGGGAAAGACTTGGAGCAAGGTGTAATACGAGGCTCAAGAAGGCGATGGAGACTCACTGTAGACACGCCCCATCTAGAGGTATAGGACATTAAGTCAAGTATCCTTTGAGTAGGAAATAGGATCGCGAAATTACGTTTAACTGCTCTTATAGTGAGACGAGTGTAATAAACACGAAAACAAAATACATACTTAGTCCATTATAACTTTATAGAACTGAGGTCCTTTAGTAAGTGCAACCGTTTATAGTTGTAACAACTGCGGCACGGGGGGGTTTTTAATGTAATAGTTTTAGTTTGAATGTACCAGTTTAATGTGATATACTAGCAAATGGGGGGTTCTTAATTTTACTTCGTAATACTTTCAAACTAAAGTTGAATCGAGTAATTCAAACCAATAGTTAAATTTAATAGTGTATGTTGATGCTAATGTATTTGTATATATATATGTGGGTCTAGGAAGGAAGTTGCGACTCTTCATCCACCACGCCCATGAATTCAGCAGTCTTTATTATTGAGGCGACGTCCTCTATGATGTGATGAATGGAAAATGTGAAATATTTTTTTTTTTAAATCTTATCACTATTTGATAAGATTAAAAAATGACTATAATGGCACATAATGTACACACATGTACTTACATTAAAATACGAAATATTTAAAAACGACGCATCTTAAGGCTGGCCTGTCCCTCCTCCTCCTCCGGCTGGCCTTCCATTTAAATAATGTTAGAAGTATGTTGGAGTGTAACTCGTCTGTTTGGGCTCCACATGAAGCTAAATACTGTCTTATGTTGGAGCGCATACAGAATAAATTTGCACGTCACCTCTATAACAGACTGTATGGCGTCTATCCTTACTATCCTTACTATCCTTTAATGTACCCAACATTATTTGTATTAGGGATGGTGGGGTACAACAAATTGGAAACCAGACGGGACTTACATTTGGCCTACTACGTACTGAAAGTCTTGAGGGGGATAGTGTGTAACCCGAGTGTACTCCAGGAACTGGGCTTCTTAGTACCTATGGGATATGTGCGACGGCGACAGCGAAGGTTATTTGCGATACCAAAGGCAAGAACTAGTCTGTTGCACAGATCCCCGTTATCCAGGACGTTGCGCTTACTAAATGCTGTCTCCGATACTATCGACATATTTATATGTTCGCAGAGTGAATTCACAGTAGCGATATTGTGTAAATTATGTGTCTAATTTTTATGTCCATTATTATATTTTTATTAAATGTTTCTCCACATTGTCGTATTGGCATAGGCTGTAAAGATAATGTGTATGTTTGAAATAAATAAAATAAAATAAAAAAATAAAAAAATGTTGAGACTATTCAACTCCTTGACACCACGGGCCTAGTGAGAAGACTGATAATGACAAAACCATTTGAACTAGTGAATTCGTGTTAGTCTTAAGTGCTAAACAGTGAGTGAAAAACATTCCAGAACAGAGTTTTATAGAGACTTTAAGTAGTCATATTGGACACTTTCTTATGTTATATGATATATCCTTATTAGTTAATTAGGTTTGACTTTGACGTAATTTTCCATGTCCTAGTAAAGACACATTTTTAAGTTAAATAAAGGTAAGTAGGGATTTTATTAAAGAACAGTATCCCTTTTCGCAAAAAAATATTACTAACTTTGGATAGTCTAGTAAGGAGAAATTGCAGCCTGCGTTAGTTCTGAGTATTTGTACGTATTGTGCGTATGTTCTATTCTAGTAAACTTATCACTATTTATATATATATATATATATATATATATATATATACATAATGTTTTCATAAATATATTGCGAGGAAAGGGTAAGTATATTAATTTCCTTGAATTTGTCTCTTAGAGATTCCCTACATTTTAAATTATAGATTGCACGAATAGCCCTCTTCTGCAGGATGAAAATAGATTCGACATCAGCAGCATGACCCCATAATAATAAGCAATAAGTTAAATATTTAATTACGGTCTGTGCATTTGCCCCACATTCTACTTCAAAGGCTATAAAATCAAATATGAAACAGATACTCTTATACTAAAATTCAATATTAAATCATTTATTACCAAAGTTATTAAAATTGTAATTGTCAATCTCAAACATTATTTACCAGCATCTTGAGGTATCGTCAACATCTTTATACCATTTGACTGGCTTAAAATATTTTTTGCATTCATCATTTGATAAACAAATTATTATGTACAATTTATTTACTCCATAAATATTTTTAAAGATATGATTTTTTTAGATAGTTAAGTCGGGAATTGAATCAAGAACCTTTTGATACTTTAACCGCTAAACTAGGCGGGACAACCTAAATTTCAAATATATTCGAGATGAAATCTTAAACACTGTTTATGTGTTAGAACGCTCAAAGCGATGAGGAGATATTGTCACGTAATATATACCAATTCTGTGGTAATATGAGGATTCAAGTAGTAATCAGTAGGGGGCGGTAATCTTATCAATTTTGGCGTTATTGGGTCTGGGAACAGATTTACTGGAAACAGTTAGGCACGAGAAATAAACGCCGAAGCAGCTATTCTTTCTTGTCGACGACTTATTAAGAATTTTTCATATTTAAAGTTTAAGTTTAGTATTCTTTTACTTTATTGTACCGGTAATAAGAATAATAATGAAAATCGTTGTTCACAAAACAAATACATATGTACATTAAATATGTTAACTATATATTTTTATATTCCAAAAGTTTTCATCAATTGGTCAGTTGCCTTCTGGCATAAGCCTTTCGTTGTTGTTTCCTCTCTCTTTTACGTTTTGATCATCTCCTAGCTTCTGGCTGATCATTTTGCCATCTGTTAATTTGACGGCATCTTTTCCGTCTCCCCTCTCTAGGGTGCCATTCTATGACAAAAAAAATCTCTATTATTATTTATAAGTTAGAATGGCTTTGTTATTTCTATTTCATAAACATATTATAATGCATTACAATTTATTATGCATTTTATTTTTTAATAAATATGAAATAATTGTTGTCTGATTCCGTTTTTGGCTTTTTTGTAAAATTTTATTTGTTTCAATATAGGTTATTTAGACGTTATAAGAATACTGATAAGTAAATAACTTAACTTCGTGTCTAATTCCCGCCATTCATAGGAAGGAACTTAAATATAATTTTTTACACGAATTCGTGGCGCTTCTATGATCCATTTAACACATTTGTATTAATTCGTTGCATAATCTTTCTGTATAACATATAACATATTGCTTATACTTATGCTTTATACAGAAAGGATTTAGTATGTGATTTAACGCTTTAATATTGCGTTTATCATGCGTTTTTCGCTAAGACCAACTGTTTTTAAAATATAATGACTTCGGCCTAGCATGTGGGTCAACGAAAATGATGGCTGCGAACGTTGATAATATTATTTATTTATGGGTAAGAGCGATTTTTGTAAAAAAAATATTGAATTTATCATCGAGCGTCACAATCTTACTTTTCTTTTTCCTGTGTTACAGTTTATGTTACCAATATATCGCTTATTAGCCATATGTATATAAAAAAATTAGCGGCGTGACAACCGCCACAGATTTTTTAAAATTTATTTGTAGCTATTAATTAAAAGAAGTAGTTTAAAAGTTGTAGCAGTTTTTCATTTCTCATTCCCGCTTCGAAACTTTTTTATGCGACAGCGACTTACGCTAAAGGTGATATTCGGAAAGGAGCGCAAACTATGTACGATTATATATGTGAAAATCACATTGGTCAAGCAAGGGAGACGGAGTTAGTGTTAAGGCCCACTTCTTAATCTTACCTGTAGCATACAAAAAAAGTTTTCTCCATGTAACAGGAGGCTTCTACGCTCTTTTCTTGAAGGACTAAGTCGAATTAGTTTGGAAATACTTCAATTCAATAAAAAAAATATTTTTCTATTTACACAAATTACAAAATTTTCATAGATGTGCCACAGAATATGTACAATAATGTTTTTCATGTAATTTCAAAGAAATTGCATGTAAATTAGTTTATCCCGATTCTAATCGGCGGTTGAGAGGAATGGCGATTGTGGAAATTTAATATAACTGTCAATCATGAACAGATTGCGAACAAGTGGAACTTGGCTTTGAATATTCGTCTTACTTTACAGATTTGAATTACAGAAGTAATTTTAATCTATACACTTATTTAACGAATTTCATTTATACCTAAAATCAACTAGATTATATTTTTTTTTTATAGAACAGGGGGCAAACGGGCAGGAGGCTAACCTGATGTTAAGTGATACTGCCGCCCATGGACACTCGATGTTAGAGGGCTCGCGAGGGCGTTGCCGGCCTTTTAAGAATTTGTACGCTCTTTTCTTGAAGGAAAATAAGTCTCTAATATATCCCTAAGTCGAACTTAACCATTTAAGAAATACTGACGGCTTTAGTATTAATATACTAAATAATTAAGTTCAGATCCCTTTTTTTTTACTTGGGGAAATGCATTGCACATACCGCGGCGCGACTCTTGGTGCGGGAGGGTTATGCTCGCTATTCTGCATACCCACTAAAATCCCAAGGAGCCACCAACAATCGCCTTATGTGAGATGCGGTAACAGCAGAGCCTTATCCGTTGCGTCCGCCTCTCCACGCCCATTGTTGGTTTGTGAAGATACTTGACACAGTAAGTATCCTTCATAGACCGGGCCATATGCTTTTCAAATAGCTAGGGAAGATCGAGTCCAGTACTTGCAGGGATGGGTCATCATCCCTTCTTTTGAACACATGGACCCCTGGTTCCCCGCTTGGGCACTTTTTAGATAGCAACGATTTAGTGGGCGCATCGATTATTTAGTTCAGATCCCACTTCAGCAAATCACTGTGCCTGTTAAACCTAACGAACAACGAAGCCTTGAAATACATGAATTTCTGTAACTGGAATTAGCACTCTCTAACTAAGATGAGTTGTCATATAAAAACGTTCTCCAGATTCTACTTTAATAATAATTTATTTAAGGTGCAAAAATCCTCGGAGTAGTGAGGTGTCTCCGTTAAGTCTGCGAAGTGCCCAGGAGACTTCTATGCTTATGGAAGGAGCTATTCTTGCTTAGTTAGCCAGGACTTTAGGCACAACGCACCAAGTGAACGTCTAACTGCGAAAACTAAGTCCACCTTTAACATTTTAATAATTCATTTCAGTCAGCTAGTTTCTAACAGGCATAGAACAGACGAGAAGCACGTACATACTTTAAAGTAGCAGAAAATAATTATTATAGCCGTATACATCAATCCAAGTCCGACCAGTAACGACAATTAGTATCCATTCAGGAGTACGTCGCATGGCCAACGATCGACCCCCTTTTCATAAAGTAGGCAAAGAGACAGTGCCAAGGTGAATGAAGATTGAAAATAATTAGTAATATCTGTATACCGCGATCAAATTCCGACCAGTCACCACAAGCAGCACCCATTCACGAGTACGACGCATGGCCAAACATCGACCCCCTCGTCATGAAAGACTGAAAGACAACTTGACGCATGGTTCAAAAATTAACATAAAAGTTTTGATGTTGCAGAGACTCTTTAAAGTCAAAGTATAACTCATAGTTTGCGATGTCTCGATGTTAAACCCTAATAACATTACGCAATAGTAGTTTAACAAACAAGTCGTTAGTGAAGCGCAATGTTTGCGGCTAGTGGAAGTGGATAAACATACTTGTGAGATCATTACTCGTATACAATTTAGTTTTATTTATATTTAGAGCAAACAGATCTCTACACCTGTCTGTTTGATTACACGTTGATTGAGAGCTTCTGTAACTCCCAAGATTACAACTATGAAACTAAATGGCATGAATTGGCAGAATTTAAATGTTTTGTTAAGGTTGTTTTTGCCGCACACCGCCACTCTGTAGAACCAGCTGCCCACTGAAGTATTTCCGAACCTATTCGACTTAGGGTCCTTCAAGAAATGAGCGTACCAATCTTTAAAAGGCCGGCAACGCAATCGCGAGCCCTCTGGCATTGAGAATGCCCATGGGCGGCAGTGTATTTTTTTTATAAATGGCAAACAGATAGGCTCAATGATATTAAGTGACCGCTGCTCATAGACACCCACATTGCCAAGGGACTGGCAAGTGCGTTGCCGACTTTTACGATGTTTCGTTTTACGAATCTTATTGCAAACTTTGGCTTTCAACAAAATACTTTTTTAACGGATTGAAGCTATGTATCACTATAAACTTATAAATATTTTACATAATTTTAAATTTATCCAGACGTTTCGCGTGCCTTACAGCGTGCGTGGTCACGGTGACTGAAGACAAAATTAAATCTCTACTTTTTCTTCATTTAGTGTCTCTTCATTACTAGAGGTTGGCCGTCAGTCTCTTGAAGAGTGTCTTGTACCAGGAACTCTTCCGCAGTCCCCATAACGTTGCGAAGTCAAGATTTCTTCCTTCTACCAACACGCCGTTTACCCTAGATAGATTTTACCCATTATAATTAATTGAAGGAGGTAGAGGTCATGGTGCAATACGTGGCCCAGGTACGCAACTTTCCGTTGTTTAATGTTCTGCCTAAGTTTCGTGAGAGACCTTTGGATCCAGCTTATAAGAACCATGTGACGATAGCACCACGTCTCAAATGCTTCAAAGCACCAAAAAAAATCTACAAAATTGTCTAAATATAGTATTCATTGGATCTTTTGGTAATTAATATTCGTTGAAGCCAAATTTTCCATTCATTTATAATTAAACATCAAAAGTGCAATATGAAGCCGAAGACTCTTTAGTATAGTTTTTAATAAATTCATTATAATGGTGTAGTTAAATATATATATAAATATATATAATCCTTATTGAATTGTATCATAAGTAAAAATCCTTGTGAAATGAAAATTCAATACGTAATATTTAGCAGCACAATTAAGCAAAAGCATTGATGGTCTGATGGATGTATCCCATTCACTCAAATGCCACTCTTAAAAGGAATAAACGGGACAAAACATCTATTTGAGGCATATTCGTTTATGTTGTTCAAAGTACTTGGCTTTGAATTTAAATCAAACTTGAAGTATAGTTCTTAAAAGGCTATGAAAATATAAATGTTTTTAATAAAATTGCTCGAGAGACTCGCTTTGAAAATATAACATCTGAATGTTTTAAAAATGCTATTAAAAATGAGATACATTTCCTTTTGCAAGTGATCTATTATATAAATTAGATACTATCTAGAAATTACTTCAAAGAACGTGCCATAGGCCTATATTCAGTTTTATTAGTGATTATTGCAGGTGATTAATGCAGGTGATTAGTGTTTACAAGAAAACAAGTGTGGACAGCGACTGATTAGTGCAGGTGATAAGTTGTCTGTTCTTCTAATCGTTTCGTTCGTAATTCGTCGAATCACGTGTTCTATTTTTTTGCGAGTGAACTGCGTGTAGTGACGTCGCGTACGCCCTCCCTTCCCCCTCACTCGCAGCGTGCCTGCCAAACTATAGGACGACTGAATTTACTTAAGAGAGCCACCAAACAATAATTGGACACTGCGGGTGCCTGCATGTTACACCACGCTATATTCCAAAAATTCTGTAAGAATATTTAATCACCTTCCTAGAAGTTATAGATTGCTGCCATGTAATGTTTTCAAGGGGAAGGTGATGAGGTTTTTAAAGGTAAGGTGCTTTTATAGCGTGGGCGAGTATCTAGGTCATAGGTTTAACACCAGTTCTAATTAACTGAACTTTCCTATTATTACGACATTAAGTTAATTCTTCTATTATGTGACATAATAAAATGAATGACATTTGCATGCCGATTTATATATGGCGGATTGTTGGGATGTTTATAATAATTGTATCTAATTGTACCACTATCTTAGCAAATAAACGATTTCATTTCATTTCACTACTTGCACTCGCACTAATCAAAGTGAATCCTTTAGACCCAAAAATCAACAGTGAGTGAAGGCTTCAAATCCATTTGAAGGATTTAGGTAGGTAATTATGGTATATATATATGACATGATTATAAATAAAATTTTGTAAATTACTATTTACAAATACCAAAGTAAAGTTATATTCAATATAATAATAAATATAACATAATAATTTACTGTACTAAATTAATTTAAAAAAATTTTTTGCGTCTAATTTGTGAAATACCGTCGCAATACTGATTTCGATCTCTAACGAGGCATAACATTGCTGATTGTAGGTTGTTAAATATTTTTCTGTAATCATAGTGTTTTAATCAAATTAAGCCTAGTTTTATATTATATTAACATTCACGATTTTGCGATAAATGTAAGGAAGGCTGCTAGAATGGACCATCGTCGAACCCTTTAATCATTGTGCCCCAGTGGGTAATGTCAAGAAGTGATTGGGGTAGTAGATAAATTTTACTTAATGGAAAAATAATAAAACTGTATGTAATATTTTTTCGTTTTACGAAGCATATTTATTTTGTTATCAAAATCTTGTAACAATAGACTTCTTTCTATACTTGTATAGTGATTTGATTAAATTAAAACTTCTCTGATGGTATTTCACAAGAAATGCAAATATTCGATATTTTTCGCAAAATACTGAAGATTTATTACGCTGAAATTGTTAAAGGCGAAATTAACTTTAAAATCATCAACGGCGAAATGTGATTACAAATATGAAAATTTTGTATTCAGGAATATGTGACTTGGAAATTTTCATACTTTTTCAAGTGATATTTTTTCCAGCGTCCCACGGGACGCGTGCCATTTACATATCACACACAATAACACTAATTGCAAATATGTTGAAATTGTGACACTCCCGAATCCAAGCATCAAATTTGGCTTTCATTAAATATTTAGGAAAATATTTTGCGTATAGCGTAATTGTGTCAGTGTCTCTGCATTTATTCGTTGATATGTCTTGTTTGGGCGGCCACGTTTCATTTGCCATGTGGGTTCAAGACCTTGCTTGGCAATGTGATTTGGATCTGTGCTTCAGTGGTAGACTGCAGAGTCAGTCGAGATCAACTCTGATTACCTAAACGAAATAGATAAAAAAGCTTAGTGTGTTGTACCAGTAGTAGTTAGTAGTTAAGTTGAGGAGTTAAGGCTGGCCCCAATTATTTTACGTCGAGTTTTTCAAACAATAATTTATTGTGAGGCCAGGTAGATTCTTTTAGTATTTACAAACATATAAAAAAAATGGTTTACAGTAGTCGGTATTGTTATTTTCACGAAGCCTTTATTGTTTTCCCGAGGCTATGGCCCCCGTTGCCTTAATGTACGATAACGAAGAACATAATTTAATCAATGATTCAAAATTTAAATAATTTTATTCATATGGGTAAACAAGAACACTTATGAACGTCAGAAAAGAAGTTAAATTTGTTCTAAATTTACATTTACCACCAGTTCGCTAGTCAAGGGTGTAGAGTGGCCAATAAGAACTAGAAACAAATTTTCCGCCACTTTTTTTAATCGCTAAGTTTTGAGTCACACAAATTGTTTGAACTGGAGCAAATTCTATAACAAAGAATGAAAAACATTGACCATTTTTTGGTTACTATTTTCAGATTATTTCCATTTCCTCTATATTTTTTTGTATTACAGGGATCCAAAAGTTAGGAGGCTCACATGATGTTAATAAACCCATGTACACTAACATTGCTAGTAGGCCTTGACTTTTGAGAATTTTCACCTTAGCGGTACCCCACCCTTTCAGGCTGAGCTAAGCTCGCCAAATCAGCCCGTGCTGAGCTGTAAAGGCCCTTAAGGCCAACAGCGAGATTCCATTCCCAAACAAAAAAAAAAAAAAATTCACGCTTTTTTCTTGTCTTTAAGGCTAACTGGTGTGAATGTCAAGATACCAACCATACTGTGTGTATTGGCATCCATATCGGTCTACGGGCAGTGAAGTTCTTTTTATAAAAATGTCTTATTATGCCTACTGGCATACGCTCAATTATAGTGCTATGCTGAATTAAATAGTATTGAATTTGGATCTCATAAGAATCGTATTCAACTTATGAATACATTTCTTAATTTTTTTGATAAAAGAGCTTCCGGGATTTAATTGAAGAAGATTATCCCTTTTTCCAAAAAAATAATTACTAACTTTAACAGTCTAGTACGGGGACATTGCAGCCTGCGTTTGTTCCAAGTATAAACATTATCTATTCTAGTAAATTATATTTATATTATCACAATTTTTGTATACTTGTATGACGCTAGATGCTTTGTAATTCTCGTCTTAGTTATAATTACTTTTGATATAGGTTTGAACATAAGTAAACAAAACAGGTGTAAATTTTGTGTCTCTGAAACTAGAAGACAAGCAGGTTTTAAAGGGCCACCTGTCGGCGGTTTTGCATCCGTTGATTGCTCTCTCATCTGAGACAGAGCTAACGTGTCCACACAAATATCATCCCATACCAAAGCCTGTCCAATCCTCTAAGGGATCAAAGACGGACAGACAGTTTATGTTTATTATACCTCGACTACTCCACTTTTTCTTCCTTTACCATGTGCCCCATTTTCCAGTTACGTTTATTTATAATAAGGTTTAACAATTACAACTATAGTAAAAGTTACAACATTTTTTAGTTCTTGAACCTTCCCAAAATTTTTATGAAATAATGTATATGTAACGAATAATTAATAGAAAATTTGAACATGAAAATATCAGGGAATTTTCCTCTTTATTTAATAATAAAACTGGTTAGCATAGTATCTCCTGCAATTGAATTTAGAAGTATAAAAGTAATACTGCAAGGATATTCTAAGCACGTGTCTAGGTAAGCTCTCGTTTCACGTTCAGTATACCTAAGAATGATCTCAAAAAGTTTTATTAAATCAGGAATCTGGAATGTTGTCCGCTTTAGGATAAAATCAGAATGCTTTTCTTGTTCCTTGTATACAGTTTTCGTTTCTAGTTACCTATATATAAATTCTATTATTTCCATATATTTATTTATTTATTTATTTATCCTTTATTGCCTTATACAAAAACACACATAACAAAAATAAAAAATAAAAAAACAGTTACAAAAGATATAAGGCAAAGGGTGGCCTTATCGCTTACAAGCGATTTCTTCCAGGCAACCCTAATGAGAAACAACGTTAAAGAAACACCATCAGAGGGTAGAGTACAAAAAAAAAATCAATTAACAAAAGCAACAAAAAAAACAAAAAAACTAAAAACTTAAAACATGCGTTACTATAACTAATTGAATATAATAAAACAAAATCAAAGAAAAAAATAGCAATAATAATAAATAAAAATAATTATAGACAAACATTTAAAAGCAAATAAAAAGGTTAACCTATAAAAATAAATACATATAAGCAGAACTAATTACGAGGTAGAAAGAAAATGATCAAAAAGAAGCTTTTTAAATACATTTAAAGATTGCGCTCGTCTAATATCGATTGGTAGGGAATTCCATAGCAGGTATATATATATTGCATATTCAGGTATTGCATCATGAATTTGGATGTTTTCTTTACTAATAATGTTCTTTTTTATTATTGGTATATTGGTAATATAGAAATAGATATTTCTAACATAACCAAGGTAACGTACTAACAAAATAAATTTTTTAGTTACTGTAATTTAACAAGTACCAACCATTGTAAAACAGGAAATAAAAAGGATTATTATTATTATTGGTACAAGTTTTAAATCTATTCGACGTCCTGGTGGAAAGAAAATCTGTATCCAGTTAGTGTGGTGGAATATTGTACATTTTGATCTGATGATGTACCTATACAATAAATAAATGAACGATAGATAAAACAATGGCTGTCTTTAAATACTACTTCTCGAATCTACAATATGAAAGAAGTTTGTGCGTGTACTAGTGTAAGAAGTGAAACTTCTTTATGACCTTATTTTTCGAAAAATTATGTACTCATATAGTTCTTTACATAAATTTGTTAAATAAAATTAGATAAAGCTTAACAAGAGGCTTTATTATCATAGACATGAATACAAATAATACAATTATTTCATTTTACCTTATTACTAATAAGGTTATCACAGAATTTCATTAATTGTAATTGAATTATTTCTATCAACGATATTATTATTTTGTTATTAATGGTTTCGAATCAATCGTGGTAGGTTAGCAAAAAAAGCAACAAGAAAAAGATGGCGCGTAACGGAAAAATACGTTTAAGTTTTATTGTTTCATTAAATTTCTTAAACATGTCTTCTAGAATAAAAACTTTGATCACTTTCCTACCATGCAAAGATTTTAATTTAAAAAATAAAAGTGAAAAAAACGTTTCCAAAAGTTTAGACCAAAATTTAAGCACCAAGGAATGTAGTCATTAAGCCAATTCAGAAGTCAAAGTAACTCTTCAGTGGAGATTTACAGTTTTCAACCTGTTAAATAATTGCAATTAAGAAGTTTGAATTTATCCTTTGATGTTGTTCATTCATCTTAAAACATTCTGTCAAGTGCACGATTGTTAATTCGCGCGAAAAGTTAAGATATTTCTTATATACGTTCTTCGTTTCTACTTAACACTTGTGCATACGAAAGGAAAAGCCTGAAATTTCTATTTATTTTAATATAACGAGGAGGTACTGACATTAAAGGTGCACTGGGACCAAACTTAAAAAAAAATTAAATATATTTTTATTATTTGTGTTATTACTTTGTAGGTTAAGAAAATTGTTAATATATATATTTGATGACATGTGTATTGATTGGAGCTAGTAATTTGTTTATGTGTTTCCTTGTATTCAATACAAATATTTACAACACACAAATATACAGTACCTTAACCATAGTGATAATGATAGCTAGTATTATATTGTATTCAATTAGTTTGACAGCATCATGTTCATTGATCTTTAGCTATAATTGATACATATTCAATTACTATATATTAACCATGCTAATATAAGTAAAATATGTATAAATATATATTAGGTAAATTCATCTTTACTTGAAATTTAATTATCCGTTATTAATATTTTAAAGCTTGATTATTTTTTGTTTGTTTAATAGTCCTTACTAAAAGAATCTTTGTCAACATAAACTTAGGGTCCTTCGAGAAAGAATACCAACTCCTAAAAGGACAGCAACGCATATGGGATCCTTCCGGCAATTTGAGTGTCCACTTAACACCAGGTGAACGTTCTGCTCGTTTGCCACGTTTAGACGATTCAAGAACTTCATGTTTTTTGAAGTACAAAATATGTTATATTAAAATAATTAAAAAATTAAAGTATTTTAAAGTAGGTAGAATTTGCTTGCCAAGGTAATATTCCCTGTAATATTCCCTTAAGAATTTTTTAATATTAAAATAAATTTGTAAATGGCTATTATACTAACAAGATAAACGTAATAAGGTATTCCCGAAAGAATCCTGTTTGCTCTTACGACATTGCTAACTTAAAATGCGAGTATTTAGCGCTCATAACATTTAAGGTATACGTTAATTCACATCAAGCAGGCTAAAACTTAAACACCCATGTTTAACTGTACTAAATAATAATATAATAAATTAAATAAAAAAAAAACATTTACCCACTATCTAAATATGAATGTAATAATAAATAGTAACGTTGAGTTATGATGAAACAGAAGATTTAATAACTGTTACTCTGACACATCCACTCGCCCACACACACACACGCACACACACACACGCACACACACACACGCACACACACCATATTTATTTTAACGACTCCGTTTGCAAACCTTTTTATCATGTATCTTATGACAATCACCTGATTGTACGTGTTCCGGAAACTACAAGAACCAAATAACAAAAATATAATTACATGTAACACTGAAGTTATATGTCTAGACCAAAATTAAACTTTTTTAATTAAAAACTAAAACCTAATTAACAAGCGAAAAATAAATGGCTTAAATATAAGTCTTTCCTCCAACTTCAATTTTGTTTCATATAGAGTAGAGACTCTTGTGGGGTTCAAGTGCACATTGATATTATAGATTTAGATAATTAGAGATTTAAGTTGGCGTCTGGTAGATAGTACCGGTCACCCCAGACCTGGCGCTTTCCTCGCTCAACGAATGTATCGCAATACAGCGAGGAAATACTGCCAGTGTCTACGGTACAACCCAGAAGACCAACCCAGTAAGAACCAAACTTTTAAAATTTGTTATAATGTTTTTATTAATTGCTAAAACTGGATATTTGATTTTTTTTTAATAACAGGGGTCAAACGGGCAGGAGGCTCACCTGTTAAGTGATACCGCCTATGGACACTCTCAATGCCAGAGGGCTCGCGAGTGCGTTGCTGGCCTGTGTCGTTATGATGACTAATAAACAATTTCAAATGCTAATCTCATAGTTTATTATTAACATATCAACGAATTATTTAAAATTTATTTGATTTAGTCGTTTATATACCAATATATTACAACGGTGTAAGTGGAGATTGTAATGTAAGATTACAACGTAAAACCAACTAGACAAAATGCATGCATACAAACTATCTACAATGCTTTGGAGTGACGCCAGCTTTAAATTATTCAAGATGTCAATAGCTTTTTCTGCATAATGCACGTTTAAAACGGAAAGATTTCACTGGCGTTATTTTATATTGTGTTGTCTTCAGGGGGGCTACGTAAATTTATGATGATGAAAGAATATTTTTTGACTATACAGTATATACTTTACTTATATCAAATTAAAATTTATTTACTCATTACACTTACATTATTAATGTACACTTATGAACGTCAAAATGAAATAATAATGACCCTAAGTCGAATTCGTTCGTAAATACCTCAGTGGGCAGCTGGTTCCACTTAGTGGTGGTGTGCGGAGAAATTGCGTTAAAAACACTCAGTTGTGGAGCGACGATAAAACTCAGCCCCAGATATTAATCCGGAAAACTTCTCTGAACACTTTTTAACCTCCGCGGTAAATGCAGTAGAAGATGCAAGGGCTACGTCTCTACTTAATGCGAAGGTATCAAGCCGCTCGGAAAGGTCACATCAGGAGACCCTTCTGCTCTTTTATCGGGTTCAAAAACCTATATGTGTATGAATGTTGTGTTTGACAGATAAATCAGTACATCAACATATCTGGCCATAAATACTGTTTCATAAAACCTTTTTTTACTTTTTAATTATTTTGAATTTGGAACACGTTTGTTATGTTAAAAACTTGTTTCGATTTTGCACCTATTCACATTTATTTGCTTATTATTATCATATTACAGTATGGAATGAAAAATTTAAAAAAAATATGCAGATTTAAATTTTAATAACTTTACACAACTTCACTAAAAAATTAAGTTTCTTTTGTAACAGAACTTATGTCTGAACGAATATTTAATACTGTGCACTGTGCAGTCTTGTTAGTGACATACAGGCTATATATGTTTGAAATAAATAAATATCTAATGGGTTTTGTCCAGATATTTATAATAATGTAATAAGATTAATCCATTAGGATCGGAGCTCAATAATTGCTTTAATGATAACTGTTATTATCATAATCCGGTATTTGGCAGAGAGCTCTGTTTTTATATTAATAGTTATAATAATCCATTGGTGATACACATGGCCGCAATTTTTTTCATTTATTAACACTTCGTTGCAAAGAAACACAAATAACACAGTACATAAAAATTTCAAGGGATACAACGGGCTGCCTTATCGCTAACAAGCGATCTCTTCCAGGCAACCCTATTTTCTTATGTTTCACTGGTCAGTTCATTTATAGGGCAGTTCTTCATGGCCTCTGATGCAATAGACGAATAGGTTAATTTCGCAAATATATAAAAACTAGCTGCCTCCGCGAACTTCGTTTCTCCTTAATGTTATTTTTCTTAGCCTACCTTTTTAGCAGGCACTAGACCTCACCTCAAGTAACTTAATCGAATAATGGTGAAAGAAAACGTGAATAAAACAAGCGTATGTCTGATTAAAAAATTCAAATCGTTTTGGTTCAAGTAGCTTTATCTTTGGATAAAGCTACTAAAATATGATTGATTATATATCATAGGTAAGGTTTATATTACTTTAGCCTCATCATTGAACTATACTTGAACACCGCAATATCACGAGTGTGGCCTGTTTTGAACCCAAGACTACAAATATGCCACCTCTATGTGGAACCAGCCCTCTACAGTTTTCCAAACCAATTCGTCTTAGGGTCTTTTAAGACTTTGGTTACTCAAGTGCTCACTTAATAAACTGAACAAACCCGTCGTATATTAAAAAAAATCAAATCGGCATATTTTAGTAAATTTCCTTAATACATGTTCTCTCGTCGAGATCGATTGTAAGGCCACAGATCTTGGCCCAAATTTATTGTTCTCTCTCCGCTGAGCCGTGATATCGGTTCTGATCCAATGAACCTATCCAATTTCACTACATTGTATACTATCATTAAGGATAAGGAAAAAAATTTTGTTTATCCCTACGGTAAATGTACATGTAATTTTGTCTAGTAAATAACAAATCCTTGTAGGTAAGCTAGGTGTAATCATGAAACCTTGCGGCTGAAATAGATGGCTGCATCGCTTTCTGTTCAGTGGTTCTACTAATTAATGTCGTACCAATCTAGTTTCAGCTGTGCTGAAGGTTTAAATAACAAACATGTTTTTTAATCATAAAGCCTTGCTAACGTTAGACACACTGTTACATTGGTAAAATAACTACCAAATGCTATTTTTAATGTGAAGAGATTTTACAAATATAAAATAAAACAAAAGAAAAAATAACTAATAATAAAAAAGAGGTGAGCAACTATGGATTGGACTTAGCTGTTTATAAACGTTTGGTCCATGTGCTTTTATAAAACCTTTAATGATGGCGTTTTATCGCTTTATTGCAATACTTATTCGTTGGGTCGGTGGTATTTACCAGGGGCAGACTTAAATCTTTAATGCGTTGACTATTTGGGTTAGACCCAGCCAGCCGGATTTTTTCCTCCACCGTTCGGGCGAATGTTAAATGCGCACAAAGAAAGAATGTCCATTGGTGCACAGCTGGGGATCGAATCTACAACTTCAGGCATGAGAGTCGCATTCTGTGACCAACATTGCTCTGAACATGAACAATCTTAAAACCATTGATTTCCAAATGATTTCACAAATATACTGATAATTCATTTGGTATCGATCAATTACGCACTCAGTCTACAAAACCTCGCCAAGAAACTGTCAGAATTTGCCAGTCAATGTCTAATCATTCGTGTATGATTTAAGATGCGACCTTCGACTGTCTGCTTAATGGAAGGAAAGGGAAAAAGAAAAGAATGGGTATGACGAAGTATTTATTGAAATTTAATACGTATAAATGTTTTTATTACCAATTATAATATTGTTTTTTTTTATTGAAAGCCATTTCAATAGTATTAAAATAAGTGTTGTTTGACATAGTCATTTTGTATGATTTGGTATTTTAAAAGAGTGCCGAGAATTTCTTATGCCGGCTTTTTCTCTTGGCCAACAACGTCTGTTTTCTTTGAGTATGGATGTCTGAGACACACATTTAATGACGTGGAATAAGTGATACCTGTATCTTATATTCCATAAAACATCACTAGATAGTATAAAACAAAGTCGCTTTCTCTGTCCCTATGTCCCTTTGTATGCTTAAATCTTTGAAACTACGCAACGGATTTTGATGCGGTTTTTTTTAATAGATAGAGTGATTCAAGAGGAAGGTTTATATGTATAATAACATCCATTAAATAGGATGGATCCAGATGGAGAAGTACTGTTATTTTTGAGGTTTCTAATGTGATGTCGTAAATAATTACATTTTTTCCGCTTACATTGCAAACGCAGGCTGAACCCTACGAGTTGTATCAAAATAATGTACTAAGTATTGTACACATTGAAAAGGTCTATAAAAAAGTCCATGATGGTTTATGTCTATATGGTATATGTCGCGTATATTATCGGAGCTTTCCAGCGACGGAAATTACAATAAATTATAAAAACCTGCTTTTCATCAGCATTGCACCCGTGCGAAGCTGGGGCGGGTCACTAGTATATAATAACACGTTTCACTTATTAGCTTGTATATTCTAAGCGATGTAAATACTAATATTACTAAAGACAGTACATACAGTTGACTAAGTATTGGACCAATCGATATGTTAAACTCCTATTACACGTTGTGATCGTCAACTATTATTGCAAACCCAAATTGATGTGTTCAATATACATTAATTGTACCCCTTCGGTGATTTATTTAGGATTTAGGTTTGAACATAGGACGTGTTACAAATTAAACGGACATTCATTTAGCTAGTGCTCAATTAACAGAACATGACGACCGCAATCCTAACAAATTGATTATGATTATATACATGTAGGGTTAGAGAAAGAGTTAACGTTTATCAATAAAATTCGCGCCGTACAAGAATTCTCATATAAATGTGTATTTTAGTTTGATGTACGTATTAAATATTAATATGAAATTCTCGTGTCAAAATGTCAAGTGTGAAATGGTTCGACAGATTTTTATGTATATAACTGTGAATCTCGTAAATATTAGTGTATACTACGAGGAATTCTTATGCAAATTTGCCTTAAATATTGCATGATAAAATTATATGACAACAAGTAATTTAAACTTTGACAAGTGTGTTCAACACACTATTTGGCCTTAAAGATTTGTATCAAATTCCAAGATTAATCCAGCAAACGTTCGCAATTAGGTCGTACAGTTAAGGAATATATCGCCAGCATCGATGACATGTGTCAGGAACGAGAAGGCATACATGTATAAGAAGAAATACATGTATGTAAAGAAAAATTATCAAAGATAGTATTGTACGTAGACCTATAAAGGGTGGTAGAACCTCTGAGTTATTATTATTACGTACAGTGAGACGAGTTCAACTTATTTGCAAGCTTGTCCTTTTTTATAGAACAGGGTGCAAACGGTTCATTGTGTTATGTGATACTACGCAACTCTCTCAATGCCAGAGGGCTCGCGAGTGCGTTGTCGGCGTTTTAAGAATTGGTACGCTTACTTAAAGGACCTTAAGTTGAATTAAATATAGTTAGTTTAGTTTAGTTAGTTACATCTTAGTTTGCAGTACATAGTGTGGTCAAAAAGTGCCTTAAAAATTCTTATTTGTGAACGTCGGACGTCGAGGTGATACGGGTGGAATTTCGTATTCTGCCTCGACATCCGATGATGAAACTCAGCTGCAGGTATGTGTCAACGAACCTTTAACATTTAAGCTTCAAATCAATAATATTTTAATAAATGCCCACAAATTTGTCACAATTGAGGTTAAATACTAGAGAAGGCTTGTAAATATATAATTTAGATTTAGATGTTAATTATAAAACTGTAGATTCAAAAGAAAATGATTTTATCAAAGTTAATAAATAGCTTTGATGTTTGGAAATTCGTTTCGTTGGATTTTATATTTCTACCCGATCAAGGAAACACACAACAAAACGAAACACGTTAATTTTAATTCCATTAAACATCAGATAATGGCTTGAATTACACATTCACAAATGTTAATTTGTTCTGTTTTTCCAAGTAATTCTTGTAATAAAAGACTTTAACTTGCCGTGTCGACAGGGCTGCTCCTAGCTACCCATCTTATTCCAATTTGATATATAACCCAGATCCATTATATTTGGTACAACTTACAGACTTATTTGAGTACCAATATCAACAAATATAAATGCATTAAAAATAAAATAATAAATACATAATTTCAGACACAAGCAAACTATTTGCAAGCAAACAAGGGCCTAGAATTTTCATCGTTTCATCTTCAAAGAGTTAATAATTAAATATATCCTCGCATTCTAGAGGTTATATTAGAATTTCCATGTCACCATTTACAAGTTTCTAGTTTTGCCAGAAACTGTCAGAATAAAATCCATAAAGAAAGTGTTTCTATAACATGAAGTATATTAGATTGTAACTAATGATAAAGTTAAATTAGCCTATATTCGAGTACAATATAGCTTCCCACTGAGGTATTTTTGTACCAATTCGACTCAGGGTCCTAAGAAAAGAGTTGTTTGTTGTTTTCCATGTTTTCCTGAGCTATAAAAATAATATTTAAGAACTACATTAAGTTTATCTTATGATTAAATATAAGTCCAAAATCGCCAACGGAGTGATTCTGGTCACTCGTTCAAGGTCCAAAATCTTCATCAAAATCATCGTCTTTCATCGTCTTTAATGTTTTACAATATTTACCCGCTATCTCTTTTATATTATCTTCTTAGAATATAACTATATTGAGAGCTATTTATTCAAAATGAATGATGTTGGGGCCCATATTTAATAAATAGAATACAAAAACAAGCCACTCTGGCGTCAACCCTGCAACTCTATGTAATTAAAAACAAAATTATCAGGAAGCGTGAACATGTAATAGCCAACTTGTACTTTTGGTAAAATACTTCCAAAGGCAAACGTTTGTATTATGTAGATAATAATCAAGGAATAAAAAATCAATCATATAGTAATGTGAGGTTCAAGAGTATCCTACTCTATGCTATTATCATGAAGAAAAAGATTTTGTGCTTGACTACGGAGATTTTTAGATTGGCTTGCCGGCTCGAGTCGAATGTTAAATGCGCTAATGGTACGTTGGCGCACAGCTGGTCTTCGAACATATCAGGGCTCCGCCAACATTGCTTTGATTCAGAACAATGATCTCATAAAATCACTATTATTAATAAGTTTTCGTTAAACATAAAATTATTTTCTGAATTGGAGATTTTTATTTGGAGTTTAGAACTTAAGTTAGGTAATTAGGATTAAACATGAGAAAATCATCTTAAAGTTTAGCGGTATAAAATATTTTATACTTAAATATAACCACTTATGGAAGCGTGTCACACCCTAGGAGCCGCATACTATCGGTGTCGGGGTCTTAAATGGAGTGGCGTTTTGGCATAACTAACTAATAATCTAATATAAATTTTCTAACAAAGTTATTTTCTTCTTTGGCAGTTATGACGGAACCAAGTTTCGTACTATAACTCAATTCCTTCAGCGTGGCAAAAACTGTAATGTTAAAAAACACTTTAATTCTTTGAACCCCAAACACATCAGGTAAATCCTTCTGAGATTTACCACGTGTTCACGTATCGTGAATATTGTTGACAAAACCTTTCGGAAGGCCAAACCCGGCTTATTCAGTACATTTGTTACGCTTCAGAAAATATATTGACGAATGGAACCTTTCTTTTGATATGGCGTGATAAAATAGTTATTTGAAGCTAACTCTGGAACCGGTACTAATTCCAGATTTAAGTCTACGCTTGGTAGATAGATCCACACCACAGATCTTGTGCATTCTTTGCTCAACGAGTAAGTACCTACCGCAATACAGCGAGTATCACTCAACATCAGGTGAGCCTCCTGCCCGTTTGCCCCCTGTTCTAAAAAAAGTGCTGCTAAAATATTTTAAATCTATTATTCTATTTAACCAGTTTTTAATTACTATGTAGTTTAAGAATATTATTATATCATTATCAAGAAAAGATCGTACCAATTCTTAAAAGGCCGGCAACACACTCACGAGCCCTCTGGCATTGAGAGTGTCCATAGGCGGCGTTATCACTTAACATCAGGTGAGCCTCCTGCGCGTTCTATGAAAAAAAATCTAATGTATCTAAATTAGATAATTTAGGCACGGCAGATGTTTATGTATCTAATTACTGGGCCTTTTATTTTACCAAGGTGAACCTTCAATCAGACCTCCTGAATTTGAGGCTTGATCTTCATATGTCTAAAACCTATATTTTTGACACACGTTTTATGTAATGTTTGTTTTGTTTAATAATTGTTTTCATTGATATTTGTATGAGCTCTAAATGTATGCCATGTTTGTCTCTAAGTGCTTGTCACATTAAAAATTGTATTTTGTGTTTGTTTTTACTAATGTATCAGTGTGCCGAGCGTTGGCAAGCTTTATCAATAAAAAAACTACTATAAAAGATATTTACTAACACATAAGATAATTGGATTTTAGTAACAAGGTATTATTATTTTAACCAAGC
This sequence comes from Pieris mannii, assembly GCA_028984075.1. Taxonomy (NCBI): domain Eukaryota; kingdom Metazoa; phylum Arthropoda; class Insecta; order Lepidoptera; family Pieridae; genus Pieris; species Pieris mannii. The sequence continues at coordinate 10,820,718 of CM054779.1, read as the reverse complement.
GGCATTTTATAAGAACAAAATCCTTTCTATAAATAAATAACAGTTCCTACGGGCTGTGGCTGACACAAAATTATTTTCGTAAACAATGCCTGTCAATCCCACAATACAACAGATTTATAATTGTTTTAATTGTACGATACGTATTATTTAATCCTAAACATTCGTAACTCGTTAAATATATATTGTACTGACGTTTTAACGATTCGTTAAAATTATTTGTTCACGAACTTCCAACTTACCATATTATAATGCTTTCAAAGGAAAAGCCTAATCACATTCGATTACATTTTTCAAGGCTTCTTTTACTACAGAGGTATTATTTAGTTACAGGCTTCTGACATATGAATACTGGTAAATTGATAAGTTCTTATAGAAAATATCAGTTCTTTGTTGAGCTTTATATTAAGTTGGTTCGTCGAAGGCATGACCGGTTTTTTTATTACTGAAATACTGCCGTCCGTGGGCACATTGGCAGAAGCGTCCCTCAGGATTCAGTATCTAATACAATGATTTTTGTCACGAAAGACAGCTGTGGTCGAAAGTAATAATAGATCCTTTGACCAACCAAAGACTACGTCGAAGTAGACATAGAAAAAGTTAACCGTTTCTGTAGCCTGTGGTCTCGCTTTCAAGTTTGCACCGGAACAAAAATGCATGGTCTGTGGTATATTCCTAAGCGAAATCCTACAGGCTTTGAGCGTTATCGTCGAGGAATGAAAAAATACATTATGTAAAATAATTTTAATAATACCATGATTGTGTACCAGAAGTATTAATCCAAATAATCTTCAAAGGAACTGAAATCCATTTTTAAGTGCTTACGGGAAAGGCGTCCATTGAATAGAAGGATTTTTCTAACAAACACTTTACTTAATATTAAAATATGCCAAAAAGATGAGACTAAATTACAATATAGAAATTTTCATTACTAAAGCTATTTACGAATTATTTCCTAAACAAAAAATGTTTTATAACTTTGGAGGTAAAATAGGCCAATTTATATTAGTAGTATTAAATGGTAATTTTTACCTTTGAAAGAACATATTGAATAAATATTTTAAATTAATTTACTTGCAATATATTCAGCCGGAAGCAATAAAGGATCGATTGACAGCGCGGATCAAATACTTGTTTTGCATTTATCACGCAAACTGCGTTGTAATGCATTTTCATTTCGCGAGTTTCATTTTATTTTTTAGTTCGTGAATTTTTTTGAAGCTAACATTTATACTTTCAATAAAGTATATACTAATACCTCGGTTTCTTGTAAAGGAATTATAACTCCTATATGACGTTCTGGACTAAAACAGCTGGCTAACGCCCGAACCCAATTACACGATTTCAGATTGTTTTCAATCTGAGTATGTGGATTAATTATCAGTCTCCGTGACAGTCGATCTATCTCCTATCTGCTTCCCAATAACCAAATCCTACGAAGACAATCCATTTTTCGCGACGGATAGAATGCAATCTCTTCGCTCTTTACACGCATATTCAATTTAAACCAAATCAAGTAAATAAAACCGTACAAATAATATTTTAATATACATGTCTATGTTTAAAACATATCAAATAGCTTTTTAATTATTTTAAAAACTGGTGTTACTTAAAATCTTAAGATAGGAGGCACAGTTCAAAGGTTTATCCACATACACCGATCCGACCTGTGTATGTCTGATAGCGTGTATCGACAGATGGACATTACAATCCATCGATTACTGATTGGTACACTTTTTTCAATATTTGGATTAAAATGTTAATCTCCGACGGGCAAAAATGGATTGCGATACGTTATTGGGTTTGGGTGTAATGGTGGTTATATTGTCTATAGTTATTCATTGTTATGTATGATAAAATTTTTTTGACGATATTGATGAAAATATAGTTTGTAACATAATATACCGTACGTATAATACACGTAAAACTGATTTAGTACACTTTAATAAACAAATAAAATCTTGTTAGTCCCTCAGGATGCGAGCTGGATGCAACTCACCCAAAACCAAAATACTTGGTATTCCTTGGAGGAGGCCATCATCTGTGGAAGGGTTCTTGAAAAAATAATGAAATTAATACAAAAAATAGGAAATAATTGGTATAATTTATTTTTCTTAAAAAATATATATGTAATAAATTGTATTAAGTTTACTTTGTTCATTGCTAGAAATAAATAGCCTTTTTTTATTTACTATTTAATTAATACCTCAGGATAGTTAATTTAACAAAAGAAAACCACTTCCTTGAAGACTTCAAGACTCCAAGCCAAAATTCCTTTAACGAATATAATGGAAATGTGTACATAAAATAAATTCTTAAAATAGCAATTTTGTGGCTGTCTTATTAGAATTCGTGTCATATTGAATTGTGTATAACACTTTGAGCGTAGCGCTGTAGACGACTTTTATTGGCTTTTATTCAATTCTCTTTCCACGTGTGAACTAATACATCTATTGAATTTTGCTTTTAATATAAACGAAATTACCTTATCAATACTGTATAGATATCAAATCAAATCATTTATTCATTTAGGTAGCATAATGTACACTTTTGAATGTCAATAAAGAAATACATATAATCGAAGAGCGGTTCGAACCGTTGACGACCAAACTCTCTCCGAGCGGCTTGATCCTTTGGCGTTGCGTAGAGATGTGGGGTCACTCTGCATCTTCTACCGCATTTACCATGGAGAGTGTTCAGAGGAGTTGTTCGGATTAATACGTGCAGCTGTGTTTCATCATCGGACGTTGAGGCAGAATACGAAATTCCACCCATATCACCTCGACGTCCACCGTTCAGCACGTATTTCTAGGCAGTTTTTCCGCACCACCACTTTGTGGAACCAGCTGCCGACTGTAGTATTTCCGAACCAATTCGACTTAGGGTCCTTCAAGAATTCCAATTCTTAAAAGGCCGGCAACGCACTCGCGAGCCCTCTGGCATTGAGAGTGTCCATGGGCGGCGGTATCACTTAACATCAGGTGAGCCTCCTGCCCGTTTGCCTCCTGTTCTATAAAAAAAAATGCTTAATCCTTCTTAGTTTACATTCACTGTTTTCAAATCAAGGGCATAAAACCGACGAGAAAAGCTATAAACTCTCCATCAATCTTTTGAATGGCCAAGGTTTTTATTACAAAATGTTTGTGTACACATGGTGTATTGGTTCCATGTTCCACATATTTAAGTAATAAATAGTTAATTAATGAAAAAATAAAAAAACAAAGATAGTTTGTCCTCTACCAGCAGGAAGCATGATAATGATCACGCACTTACCTTCTCGTGGGTCGTCTATCTCACTTTCTGCCACTCTCTTTAATCGCCAAGTACTTGTTTTACGCAATGTATGTAAGGAACTGCAACCATTACACCATGTTCCAAATGACATCTTAAGTAATAAATAGTTAATTAATAATAAAAAAATATAAACACATAGATTTGGCCCCTATCAGAAATAGGCATTGTGAAATAGGAGCTAGCACTTACATACTCGTGGGAACAACACGCAATTACATAGTCGAATTAACTAACATCACCGCAAACACGTATTCTAGTCCGACCAGTCACCAAGTAGCACATGTTCACGAGTATGACGCATGGCCAGCCATCGGCCCTCTCGTTATATGTTAGGGGAAGAGACAACCCGACGCATGGACGCCTAATAACGTTATTATTACAATCTCATAAGGAAACCCCTTTAAATTTAATAACACAATGATCATTTGTCAATTTATTAGGCAAGAAGGTTAACAGTCTCCTGTGCCTAACACACGCCACGGCCGTTGCCTTTTTGGGTCTAAGGCGAGCTGATTTCCTCACAATGTTTTCATTCATGACCTCAGGGAAGAGAGTCGCACGCTGACCCCGGAACCCAATAATTAATCCTCAGATTGTTTTCAATCAAACAATCTGTTTCATCACCTGTCATTTTCATTCAATGGTCTATCGACATACACCGATCCGACCTACCATGGATAGCATGTAGATGGCTATTACAATCCGTCAATTTGGATAAGATTTCTATCTCAGATGGCCAAAAATGGATTGGGATAGGTTATTGGGTTAAGGCGTGAAGCAACTAGGTCAACACCTGCTACTTCTTGTTTACAGTACTAGCGAGGGTTAAATGCTCACTGTTAAAAAAGCCTATTGCTGCAAAACCCGGCTGCGTACCTACGACCTAAGGCATGACATGGCTAGTGTTGCTCACTCAAAAATGATTTCAGTTAATATGAAAAAAACCTTTTCAACTCTGATTTGAGAGGTGACAAACAGAAAAGTCGCCTAACCTTCCTTAATATTCACAACACAAAAAGCTTACGAGCGCCATCCTGGCGTCTTAAAAATTATTGGAATTATTTATCGTTACGTTATCCAAGACTTTGTGTCAAAGAAATGTATTGCATTTATTTCACGGTATAATAAAACTGACTGAAGATGGTATTTATGGATGAATGTTGTGTATGTCGCAGCGAACTAGCTAAATTAGCCGTTTAATCAACAGCCTAGCTTTTTAGTAAACAGCGAAGTTTAAGAAGCGGCTTGAATTATATTCAGTCGTAGCATTTGTTACAACATTTAATATAATAAACTTGCTGCAATTCGTATGATTTTGCGACAGAAATAAAAAATCCGAAATATCTGACTAGATATTCAGGTTTCTTACTTCGGACAATTTGAAAAATAGCATTAAATTTAGTGTCTGTCCACGTTTTATTGATAGTTTGGAGTTAGTGGCAGAAAGTGGAACTAAATTGAAATGAATAGGATAGGAAAGTAATGTAACGTCGATTCAAATCATTCACCAAGCTGTTTCATCAAATAGCTTCAGCTATTCATATCATTCAGGCTGCTATTGATTCATTCCTAGATAAATACATAAAAAGACACATATAACGCTGTACACAAATAGATTTAATAGTTTTTATATATATGTAACTTAATTCCTTCCAATATGTCTTGTAAATTGTGTCATTTTTTTAGCGTTTTAGCGTATTTAATCATACTAAATTTATTTGTTGTAAAACAACAACCATGCTTCGAAACACAATTTTTATACACATTATTTATAGTAAAACATAGAAATTAAAATAAAACAAGGAACAAAAATATATAATCAAAAATATCAAAGTAAATAATAAAGACGCAAATATGTCGAAGCCAACAAGCTGAATCAGCCGTTTAATTAAAAGCCTAGCTGTTTAACTAAACGGCAGAAACTACTGAAAGATATTCAGCCAGTTCATTAAACAGCTAGGCAAACGGCTTGGATCGATGACGTTTCATTACTTGCCTAGCCTGTTGACTGTTAATTTGCGACCGACGGCTCCATATCCACTTTGTGCACGACGATCGCTGCAATCATATTTTCTTTTACACCCCATTCCATGTTATAATTTTATAATTAACACGAAAAATATGTGAAATAGCGCAAAATTGTAAGAAAGGTTTCTAAAATAAAAATCTAGGGTTTTAAAATAATATACGTGTTCCAAATTAAGGGAAAAAAATTTCAAAGAAAGGCTAAGTAAAAAAATATTTTAAGGCAAACAGTTTGCTAGTAAATTAAAACTAAATAGAAACCTTAAGATTAAAATAACCGAATTATAATATTGTTATACAAGCATGTACCTGTTGCTTTAATAATTAACACGAAAAATATGTGAAATGGCTTATATACTGTTGAGATATTAAAACAGAGAGCTAGATTGTTAGATCGTATGTGTTTTTTGCAATTCTTGCGCTTACCTGGTGGTAGAGTTCGCTTTAAAGCGATAAGGCTGCCAATGGACTTATTTTTATTTAATTATATAATTCCCGAACATACAACGAAGTGTTAATAAATATACGTTTATAAGCAAAACGTGTGAAATACAAACTGGTTGTTAATACAATTAGTGTCATCTGTATTGTGAGCATCAGTTGCTCGCGTATACTCTGTAATTATATTAGAAGCGGCAAGTCGTGTTCAACAATACGTCTTTATCTGTTAGCCTTGTTAATGTATTGACTTCTTATAAGTAATTTACTGTTTTACCAAAAAAATACGCCTCAGATTTCTGTATCTGTTTCATGATTATGTGTCGATCTAATTGGCAAGTCCAATAATTTCAGGCAAGTCGGTTTCATCACTAAATTTTCCTTCACCATTCGAGCGAATGTTAAATCTTCACATATAAAGAAAGGTTCACAGTCCGGGATCGAATCAACGACCTTAGAAATGACACGCTGAAGCCATTAGGGATTGTGCAATTGTTTTACCAAAGTGAAGTTATTTTGTGATGAAATTTTTAGATTATAACAAACATTATGTTCTGTGGTATGACAATATGTTATTGCGTCTGTTTTTAATTGACATTTTTATTTACAAGATCATCTTTCTGCCATACGTCGACTTTTAATTCATGATTTTCTCACGATGTTTTCCTTCGTAGTAAAGGCACAATTCGTCATAGAATGCACTATATATTATATTCGATTCATATGCAAAGAAATAAAGAAATACAACACATGAGCATATTTTGTCTACTACGTATATTATTAGTTTATGCGTCTCTGACTATAAATCTATGGCAATCAAGGTTTATAATAATCAAGCAACACCATTCAACGATATGTTACATAATATACGTATGGATAAAATATCATTCTATTAATGATGATTTGAGTAAAACAATATTAGTTTGATAAATTAATAATGTGATGAAGTATTGATATAAGAATTGACTTTGATATGTTTGACAATGAAATGTATATCTACTAAGTAAATACCATTTAATTATGTAAGACAGATTTGCACGCCGTTTTGTATATTATTTTCATACATCTTGCAAATAAATTATTATTATAGACTATGCATATGGAGTCAAGAAAAACACGAAAAACATTGCATACAAATGCCACTGGAACAAGTAAATAAGGGATCTGTGGCTAATAACGAATTAGCCACGTGCAAGCAAGAGTTAACTCGATTTGTGATCTAGTTACGATAGCTTGGATTGAATTCGGTAACAGGCTCTGTGTTAGTTGGCCTAAGAGGATTTGTAGGAGTTACATGACGTTTTGCTCGCATTTTCCAGAATTACTACGTAAAATAATTTCCCATTAGGCAACCGTTAAGGTATAACTTCGACGTTTGTCGTTCCACAACTAAGCGATTTTTAAGGCAGCTTTCACCGCGCACGTTATTGTTTTTATTGAGTTAAATGTGCTTGTATAAGCGATCAAATCAAATCAAATCAAAATTTATTTATTCAGTTTAGATGCGACTTAACGCATACTTATGAATGTCAAAAACGTTTACAAAATTCGCGAAAGAGCAAAACTACGCCACCCGTTCGCAAGACTACCAGGAGGTCTTGTTCTGAGAAGAACGGGCAAGAAACTCAGCAAGTTTTATCCTCCCTTTACATACAATTAATATCAGTCACGTTAATATCAGTAGTAATAATTTTATAACGTGAGTGTATTCTTAAAAGGCAAATATATTGCGGGTACTCAGTCATTTAGAGTATCTATAAGGCGGCGGTAATAATAACATCGACGAGCCTTCTACCCGTTTGTCCTCTTCTGTAAGGAAATGGTTTTCGTTGTGGATTTTTCTTCTTAACACATTAAGTGGTCTTTTCTCGGATCCGAGTGGAGTGGGCCCATAGTAGCGGTGCCGCCCACTCGGATCCATGCGAGCGTCCTGTTCATTTATTTAAACCATTGCCATCCCTAGCGCTCGGATCCGAGTATATAAAACCCGACGTGCTGTATGCCGAACTCTCGGATCCGAAAAATGTTTTTTTAATAAAAATAATAATACATTCATACATATGTGTACATTGCATTTTTAAATAACGAAAATAAAGATCTCGCTATGGTCCATTTTACGAAAGGATTGTAAATAAATTTAAATATTTAACAATATCAAAAGCAATTAATAACAAACTCATACGAAATCTAACATTGAAGGTATCGTTGAATTAAATAAAGTATTCAAAAACGTAGCTTAGTTTTGGGTTAAAAATCTACCAACTAAAGTTTAGAATTTGGCATCTATTAACAAAGTTTGGTAGGCTTAGAGTAGATTAAACTAGTAGTAAAGTAGATTTAACTCGACTTGAAGTAGATTAGCTTTGCTTAGCACGGACTATTTGATTCCTTGCATGCTCAAACGCTTAGCGCTAAGTATGACTTCCATATGTCAAAAATGTATATGATTTAAATCTTGCCTTGAACTCGCTAGCCGCATAATTCATATCCATCCACGCATATGTAAAATAATGATAAGTTTATACATAGCTTCAATCGGTAGAAAATGTGTTTTCTTTACATATAATATATTATTTATAAAAGCAAATCCGTAGCGCCACAAACTTTTTATGTCTGGGCCTCAGTATCTGTTTCATGATCATTTGTCAACCTAATAGGCAAGATGGATTACACTCCTGTGCCTGACACACGCCGTCGACTTCTTGCGTCTAAGGCAGGTCGATTCACGATGTTTTCTTTCACCGTTCGAGCGAAAGTTGCATATATAAAGATAGTACATTGGTGCACAGCCGGGGATCGAACTTACGACATCAGGGATGAGCGTGCCACGCTGAAAGGCAGGCCAACGCTGCTGCTAGTTTTATATCAAACTTAATTTTGTACAAAAGAGGCTTTACAAAAGGCTGAGTCAAGCGACAATTACGAAACTGAGTATCAAATTTTTATGCACTTTTGCAGTTCATTTTGGATTATTCATAAAACTGGGTCGCCTTTGTAGAACGAAGGCGACAAATTTTTGTTCTGAATAACAAAGAACCTCTCGTTTTACTGATTGAAACTTTTTAAGACAAGCGGGCAATATTGCATTTCTCAATTGTAAGCGGCTGATTGTAATAAAATAGATAATCATGAAATAAAATTTATAACCTCTTCAATCTCTGCTGTAGCTAACAAAGAGTTCCCTAGTTGGGTTGGAGGGCGTCCACAGTGAGTCTCCATCGCGTTCGGTCTTCTTGTATTTCACCTCGCTCCAAGTCTTTCCGGCTAAAGAGTTACCTCGTGGAAACGCGAGAGCATACCTTCATTCTTAGCTAGTTTCAACTTGGATCATTCCGGTTTCGTAAGAAAAACCCGTGTCACTAATTTGGTTATAGGCATCACACACCACCGATTGCCACAGTCGGATCAACTTATTATATACTTCTTCCAGGTTTAAAAATCCTATTTATCACTCGAACAACAACATCAGCTATCATGAAAATGTTAAGCGAACTTGATCATTAAATAATAAATCTAAATCTTGGCCTATCTAAAAATGAGTAGGAGATGAACGCTCGATCTCAGAGTTGTGAGTTACACGCCTAACTACACTTCAGCTCTCCAAACGCCTTTAAGATGCTTCGGAGTTCGCTGAGGTACCCTAGGGCAAATATCCCACATAAGCGAATCAAGACCTGCGTTTCTGGACTGCTTGGAAGCAAGACAAATAAGAATTGAAATATTCCGTTTACTTCGCTGGTTTAGGAATTAGGACTGAAAGGGAATAGAATCAAAACGGTAGAGAAATTTTTATGGACTGTACATGAACTACTCTCGTATAATAAATGTTTTATAAAATGCCAAACAGGGTGCCAGCGACTGGCTAAAGACTCGGTGTGAACTGTGGCGGTTTTGATAATCGTCGCTCTTATAAAACTATCTTAGTATCCAGATTGAGAATATTTTTAATACAATTTCAGTCTTAGCTTATGCTTATCTTAGCTGTAATACAATTTGATTTATTCCTGTCGTTTCGTTAAGGTGTACTTTAGCTTGGGTTAAAAGTAATTTCTCAAAGTGAATAAAATGGAATCACTCAACGCCCAAAACCACCCGCAGAGCCTCGCCAATTCGACGCCAATCTAATTTGTTTGTTTATTAATTTAGGAAAACCTTAATTCTATACTTTTGTTAAATAACTGGTATTTTTTCCTATATTATATTTATTAATGCGATGACAATATTACGGCCTTAATGGTAATTAAATATAGAGATTGTTTAAGTTTTTTATTTAAGTACTAAAATTCGATACACTTTATTAATTACCAAAAATTATTATTTTAAATCGTTTGCATCAATGCATTGTCATACTCGACTTTGGGTTAAGAAAAAAAAATTTTAATAGGCTGGCAAAACACTCGCGAGCCCTCTACTATTGACAATGTCATCACTTATTGACCTTTTTTTTTTTTTAATTTTCGGAATAGGGGGTTCCGAAAATTTCTTCTAGACATTTTACTAGAACTAGATTTTTATAGCGTTTTGGTTTACATTATACATAAAATGTAACGGAATAAATAATATTTTTATAGTACATATTTCTTCATAATTCTAAAGCAGTTGAAAAACTTAAAAACCTCTGCTTAATATTTTATTAATTATTTTTGTATATCTTTCTGCGTTAGCCCCCTGCTATATATAAAAAAATGATAGCGTAAATATCTATTCCTGTGTTCGTTTTATGACTTTACACATTTTTTCCTATAAATGTTACATTGGGTAAATATTTAAGTGAAATGCAAAAGCCATTGCCGTATTCAAACCTATATGAATATATCAATATACAAAAACCCACAAATGTTTTCAAACATACGTGCCCTTTCTATCAGTGTCAGAGTAAGCAACAGATGCCATTAATCATTTTGTTCCACTTGCTACTCTTTCAAGATGATTGATGATAAATAGAATGCAAATCCTCTGTGGATTTCAATTCGCTTCAATTTTTTACTTATATATTTCACAATCGAAGAGATAGTTTTCCTGAAATGATGGCGTATTTTGAGGTACCGGCAAAGGCCGGCAACGTATCCACTAAAAATGGGTGTCTATGGGCTGCGATGACTGCCCTTTTTGGGCGTCTCACAGGCTCCTTTGCTCCCCTGTTATATAATAACAAAAATATATTTTCTGATAAATTCCACTGAAATCACGTGCGTACAAGGCCTTTCCATCCAGGGATTAGGGATTAGGGATCCATCCTCGAGAGTACAGGGATCCTCTATTGATTTTCCATGAAACAAAATATTCAATAAAGAATGCACCAGTTCTATATGTATCATAGTTTCACATTTATGAATTAATATAATATAATTCCAACTTAGATTCTGTTTCCTTTGGACTTTTGGGCTGTGGGGTTCAAGTGCACAGACGATAATTAAAGATTTTGCGTAAAGAGTTGGCGTATGAAAAATAAAAAATTAAATAAAATACGTTTATTTTGGAACATAATATCATCATGGTATCACTTATTCCACGTCATTAAATTCGAGCCTGTTGGCATCCCTAGTCATATGGCACCGGTCACACTAGAGCTGGTGCTTTTAATCATAACAATCATAATCAAAATACAGTGAGGAAATGCTCCTAGCGTTTAAAGTACACTGCCACAGGCACCAAGCTTTTTTTTTAAATTTATTTTTATAAATTTTAATTATATATATTATTATTACTAAGTAGGTAAATAAAGTTTTAAATACTGTATATTTAATTGTTATGTTTTGTTACATAAATTACTATTAGTATAATAAAAGTATGTAATTTAATAAATTTTTTCTTGACTCACAGTGGTTGCCTGGAAGAGATCGCTCGAAAGCGATAAGGCCGCCAGTTGCTCTCAATTATCGCATCGCGTTTGCGTGCTTATCTCAAAAAATGTAGTAGGTTTTTTTTATCTATCAATATATTTGTATGTCGAGCGTTAGCAAGATTTTATAAATAAAATAACTGCTCCCGCGAACTTCGTTTCTCCTTAATGAGATTGTACTGAGCCTACCTGTTTAGTACACACCAACATGGAACATTTTGCTATGCTATCCCAGAGACTGTTCGGTTTTCCGGAATGAAATCTTTTTACGTTGTTCTGTGAATTTTTCTCTGTATAAACCTCAGAGTTCACAACATAAGTTTTTGATAATGAAATAAAAAATAGGGGTTGATTGTAAAGAATTGAAAATTTAGGGTTATATGTATTTACTAATGCTGTATCAAAAAAAAATTTTTTTTTTTATCTAAAATTGAAAAAAAAAAAGTTAGGGGTGGATTACCCTTAACATTTAGGGGGATGCAAAAAATAGATGTGGTCCGATTCTCAGACCTATCCAATATGCATACAAAATTTCATGAGAATCGGGAAAGCCGTTTCGGAGGAGTTTAACCACAAACACCGCGACACGAGAATTTTATATATAAGATAAAGGCAATCAATGATGTCTACGATACTGAGAATCAGGTTTTTTGGACTAGAATATTCTCATCTTGTATTACTAGTATACCGTTCGGGTAAGCGTTATGTCAAGCTTAACACCTACATATAATATGACTTCAGTGCTGAGAGTCGCACGCCTTTCACTTAGCTAACACTATTTTATTAATGTTATGAATGCGGCGTATTATTTGTTGAATCCTTTAATAACGCCGACGTCAGGTCTGAGAATAGATTCTATACTACGTAATAATTTATTGAATTATTATACCTTCTAATAATTTAGTTGTAATAATACAAGGAAGCACTTTCATAGAGAAAAAAATCAGTGCCCTACAGCGTCTTAAAACGTCTACATACGACCCTAAAATCAGTGACGATATCGGGCGATGGTGGTGGAGATGAATCGTGAGCTCGCCCGAACCAATTTCTAAGTTAGGGTTGATAATAAAGGGATACCTTCCTACACACGAGGCTATCTAGGGTGCTCCTCTACACCCGATATTGCTTCTGATTTTAGGCCCGTATGTAGACTAAATAGGTTGGCCTTCTATACTCATACCTTAAATATTCGGATCATACACATTCCAGTTTCCATACGATGTTTTCCTTCTCTTCTGTTCTAAAAAAAAAGTCCTCACTGTTGATAGACGCACGCTCCAGCTTCTGGGCTATTTCTATGTTTAACACATATATGTTATTTTTATATATTTCTAACTACCCCTGACACCCTTCAGGCTTTACGGACAAAACATCCCTCAGCTCCAGTTAACCCATATTTTCTCGACCCACCAACAGCAGGTCAAGCATGCCTTCATATTCAAAATAAAGATGTTAATTATGCCATTTTATCATTTAAACCTGGTTCGGCATCAGGATTGGATGGAATATCACCCCAACATTTAAAAGACTTAACATCGCATTCTGTGGGTGATGCAGGCGAGCAACTAGTAAATTCGTTATCAAAATTAATAAATTTTATGTATTCAGGTAAAGTCAATACAGAAATTGTTCCTATTCTTTTCGGCGCGAACCTCATTGCCCTCACCAAAAAGGATGGAGGTGTGAGACCAATTGCTGTTGGTTCAACACTAAGACGTCTGGCTTCAAAAATTGCTGTTCGACATATTTTACCAAAATTAAATTCAGAATTTGAACCCGTACAGTTGGGTTTCGGTGTAAAAGGAGGGTGTGAGGCAGCCGTCCATGCCCTACGCTCTTTCCTAACTTACGAAAAGCCTGACGTGTTGCTAAAAATTGATGTAAAAAATGCTTTTAATTCAGTTAATAGGGATACCCTGTTGACGGAAATAAAACAACATATACCGGAAATATACAATTATCTTCTTCTCAGTTACGCTGATCCAACAAAACTGTTATATCGTTCTAATGAACTGTCCTCAGAAGTAGGTTGTCAACAGGGTGATCCCCTTGGGCCTGCAATTTTTAGTTTGGCTATAAACCCAATCATCAAAAATTTAAATTCCAATTTCAACGTTTGGTATTTGGACGACGGCACACTAGGAGGTGATGTGGACACTGTGTTTTCAGACCTATTTTTAATAAAAACTAAATTTGAAGCCATTGGTTTGGAGCTAAATCTCAGAAAATGCGAACTTTTTATAAATAACTGCGACTTAAATTTAAATACAGTAAAACAAAAATTTCAGATTTTGGCTCCAAATATTAAAATAGTTAATAGTAATTCCCTTTACCTTTTAGGTTCTCCAATTTTTGATGAATCTATTTTTGAATATATTAATAATTCTATTAATAAATTTAAAAATTCTGCTGATCGTCTACTTGAAATTAGTCCGCATTATGCACTTTGCATCTTAAAAAACTGTCTTTTTGTCCCAAAATTTACGTATGTGCTCCGTTCCTCCCCTTTTTGGAATCACCCAGATCTTTTGACACAAGTAGACGACGTAATCAAAATTAGTTTAGAATCACTTCTTAATATACAGCTGAACGAGCAATCGTGGACCCAAGCATCATTACCAATCCGTTATGGTGGTTTGGGGATTCGCAAAATTTCCAGTGTCGCTTTACCAGCCTTTCTATCTTCTGTCCATAGTTCAGCAAATCTCATAAGTAAAATTTTAAGGGCATCCCCTTCAAACTTTGAGATTGCTGGCTTGGAAGAAGCTAGAAACGCTTTCTTAATTGCATGCCCAGGTCAAAATTTTCCATTTTCTCTAAATTCACAGAGGAGCTGGGACGACATAGACAGTAAAATGACTTATGACAATCTTTTGAGCCGTAGTACAGGTTCAGCACGTGCTAGGCTTTTGGCCGTGGGTACGCATGAGGCCGGCTACTGGCTTCACGCTTACCCTTCGTCAAATACAGGAACTTTTCTTGAACCTGACACGCTCCGAATCGCAACCTGTCTGCGGCTTGGGGTACCGGTCTGCGCTGCTCATACATGTCCCTGTGGCAGTGATGTCGACAAACTAGGACATCACGGACTATCATGTCAAAAAAGTGCTGGCCGCTTCTCGAGACATGCCGCTCTCAACGATATAATACGTCGGTCCCTTGCCACCGTCAACGTGCCAAGTCTACTTGAGCCGACTGGAATTGCTAGAGACGATGGCAAGAGACCGGACGGTATGAGTTTGATTCCATGGAGGATGGGTCGGGTTTTGGTATGGGATGCCACCTGTTCAGACACACTGGCCCCTTCCAATCTTCATGGAACCAACAACAGAGCTGGTGCGGCTTGTGTTGCGGCTGAAAAAGCTAAAGCCTGTAAATACAGGGGTCTAGGCTCTGAATATGATTTTGTCCCATTCGGTGTCGAGACCCTTGGTCCGTGGGGTCCTAGCGCGTTAAGGCTTTTTAGGGAATTATCAAAAAGGTTAGTCGACATCACAGGAGAACGAAGAGCTGGCAGCTACCTTGGACAAAGAATTAGTCTGGCTATTCAAAGGGGGAACGCTGCCAGTATCTTCGGAACCTTGCCTAAAGGGACTACTTTTAATAATATTTTTTAATAATTAAATTTTAAGGTTAGTTATTAGGTATATTTTGATGTATTATGTTATTTCTTAGGTTTAATTTATGTAATAAATTGATTTCTAACTACATATTAGATTATTCGCCACTTAAGATTATCTTTATTTCGGCAAAACTGTAATATTAAAAAAGGTCAGTTAAGCCGTATTTCTTTTTCAAGTTCAAAGCAAATATGACTTGGGTATTTGAGTATTTAATCCCGCTTAAACACGAAATAAATAAAGCTCATAATTAATATATTGACAAAGCCTGTTGTTTTCTGTGCCTTAAAATTAAACAAAAGTAAATTTATATATTATAATATAAATCTCCTGGCACGATGTTTGTCCGCGATGGACTCCTAAACTACTTAACCGATTTTAAATTTAATTGGCACACCGTGAGCAGTTTGATCTACCTTAAACGATGGGATAGCTTACATCTCATACATAAGCTATTCACCTTTCACATAAGTTCTCCTGCCGTTTTCCTTGAATAGTTTACTACTATGTAATATAACAAAAACCTTAGCCACAGCAACGCTTGGCCGAGTCTGCTAGTATATTTTAAAAATTCCGTCTTTCCTACTTACATAGTTAACAATAGAATTTGTCACTTGCACTTAAATAAAATACATTTGTTTAAATCAAATAACCATGGCTTCAATCTACTAACATATTATATATCAGATATATTATCGAGAAATTTCAAAATAAACCACAAATTGTTTTTCTGAAAATACAAAGTTTTGTTTTATATATCACGCCTTTACAATATTATTACAATAAAAATTTGTTTACCTATGAGATTTTTTCTTAATCACACCTGAAAATACAAAGAAACGACATTTAAATTTCGCCTCCTCAATTATATCGTTGAATTTAGCTCTTTAAAAGTGTTTTATAGCAATAAAATGCACTTATAGACCAGTGTCGATAATTTTTGAAACCAAAAAAAATTACAGTAGGGTGAAACCCATAAGAAATGCAGGGGAATAACTATTAAAAATGAAACAGAAACTTTGAAAGTTTTTTTTAAATATTGTGTGTACAAGTAATAAAGAAAAATTTTCGAATTTGAGGTTTTTTCAATTTTTTGCATTTTCTAATAATATTTCCTATAGTAATGTATATTTTTTTTTACACCATCAGAAAGTAGATATTTCAACGAACAAAAAGCCCTCAAACTTTTGGCTAAGCTGAAATTTTGACGTCAGAATTTTCGATTGAAAATTAGGGTGCTTTTTTGATATTAAGTTAAAATGAGGCGAAAAAATAAATATTTTTAATCAAATAAATTACAGTATATTTGGGACATAATAAGGTAAGTTTTCACCAAATTTCGTAGAAAAAAAAAACTTTTAAAAAAAGATATAAATAAAAAACCAAAAACTTGGTTTTTTGAATTTTTCACCTAAATTTTGAGGTTATGTGAAAAAATTGTAAATACCAAAGTTGTAGATCTTTTTATGACTTTGCCATTTAACTTTTTTCCATAGGACTGGTAGTTTCGCCGGAAATCAAGATAAACAATTTTTCCCCCTTAAAAGTCACCCCCTCCCACTTCCCGAACTCGGATCGACCGTAATTTATTTTTCCTTTAATTTTGATCATATTCCCCTGCATTTCTAATGGGTTTCATCCTACTGTAATTTTTTTTAATTTTTTACTATTTTTGAAGGCTTCGGCACTGGTCTATTAATATATGAACGTTATCCGCCATTCCATCGCGTGTCAATCCGCGTCGCCTACAAACTTCCACAGACAATTTATAAAAACGCGAAACGCGCCAAATTCAAATTTATGAAGTGTCATTTTATTACATGCATAATTGTTACACTGAAAATACTTTAATGCTGTCTTGAAAAAAATTTTAAAAAACAATAAAAATTATTTATTCATTTTCGATTTTAAAAATCTATTTTATTAAACAGCTGATTTATGTTTGATTGCGTTTATTTGGATTTATCAATAATGCTATTTACATTCACACATCTAAATCATACTTACTTCATTTTCTTACCTACTAACTTGCCTAATTCTTCATTATTGTGTAATATTTAGGGCAAACAAAACATGTGTTGTCAGAAACAATGAAACATATTAAATGATACCGTCGCCCATGGACACTCACATTGTCACATGGTTCGCAAATACGACCTTTTTTGTATGTTCTTTTCTTGAAGAATCATAAGTCAAATTAGTATGTTAAGTATACTTAAACCTGATAGTGTACAGGACAATTCAAGACTGACTGTATTGAAGCAGCACCAGTAAAAAAGGCAGCGGAAAATCTCTCAAAATTGCAGCTACGAAAGCCGTAAAACAGTCAACTATAAGAAAAATAAATACACAAAGTTAAACATTTAACGAAACCACAAACTGGTTTCAGTTGTAATAAGACTACAAAAGCTTATTAAGGAATAAATTCAAGTTTCACGGTATTCTTGCTTTAAAGGCTTTAGTTTTGCAGGTTCTTGGAAAATAACTGCGAATAAGTTTACTTAGTTCTCAGTTTACATTTCAAATACTAGTTTGCTTTCTCTCCATTATGAATTTGTAAGTTTAAACTGTAATATAATAGTTCGTGGCTATCAAAACATTTTTAACAACAAGAAGAAAACTCTTTCAAAGTAAATACCTATTTTAATGAAATTTTATGTGTTTATTTGGTAGGTACGATTCCTGAGTCAGTAGGGATGTTTTAATGTGTTACGCTTAATTAACGCGGCGCGTCTGTGTTCGATGATTAAATGTGCTACTGTGCATACAGTACTGAAAGCCACAGCAATTAGGCGCGTCTACACAGAGCGAGCAGCCTCGCGAGGCATTTGCCGCGTGAAGCGGCTCGGTATTGGTCTCTTTAGACTCATATTTGATAATCAATATAAACCAAATAAATAAAAGAAAACCGTACAAATAATATTAAAATAGACTTGTCTATATTTAAAACATATCAAATAGCTTTTATTTTAAAAACTGATGTATGTAAAAATCTTAAGCTAGGATATTGGCACAATTGAACTATCTTTTTTATACAAAGGTCTATCCACATACACCGTTCCGACCTACCATGGATCGCTTGTACCGATAGATGGCTATTACAATCCGTCGATTGGTTTTTGGCACACTTTTATCAATATTTGGATTAAAATGTATATCTGAGATACTCAAAAATAGGTTATTAGGTTCGGGTGTAAATCAAGAACTCTTTGGAATCAGTTAAGTACAGTCGTAAACATTTACAAGCTTCAGCTTCTAACGTTACGTTACGTAACTGTTATGACGTCGTTAGAACATACGACATGCAAATCTGGTGAAAGAAAATTGTTCATTTAAATGCTATTCATTCATCAAATTAACTTTAGAAATAATAATAATAAATCGTTTACTTGCAGCAGAAATTCAGATTGACTAATTGTAAAAACAACACACAATAAGCCATATAGAAATAGGCATGCAAATGTCATATTAAACATTATATATTAAGTGGTACCGGCGTCCGTGGATACTCACATTACCAAGGCTAGAAAGTGTGGTGCCTGCCTTTTAAGAATTGGTAGGCTCTTTTCTTGAAGGACCCTAAGTAGAATTGGTTCGGAAATACTTTAGTGGGCAGCTGGTTCCTTATTGATGTCATAATTATAAAATATGGTTAAGTTATTTATAACTGCATAACACGGCTGTTATCTATAAGTTATTTATCACAAAACAGGAGGGCTATGATTTTTCCACAGATTATAAGATTATGTTACAAGTATATTATATGCAAACATTTTCAAAAGCAAAAAAAAATAGAAATGTTTTTTTCAACACTGCACGTGTATACATAAACGGCGGAGTCGCTTGTCCATTTAAGTAGCCTTTTGTTAAGTGTTTCTTTTTGATAATATATTAGAGTTTTGTAGAGAAAATATAAGACGAGATGAAACTAACGGCTGTAAAACTTGCAATAAGGCAAATTAAAAAAAAATTACCAAATTTATAACACATGTTATCTTCATTAAAATAACTTGATTCATTTATTATATTAATTAAAAAAGTAGTATACTGTTATAATGTCATAATTACATTACCAGTTATTATTAGGTCATGTTCAGAATTCCTCATTAAGTGCCATGAATGCAATACTATACGTATAATAATTGGCAAATTAAATACTCAGTTGTTCACTCAATTAATTATCCGTTATTATAATTACATGTAATAATGGGAGACTGATGTTATCGGTAGCCCGACTGTTAACCAAAATAGTTTATAAACCAGTTTGTGTAATATTTTATAAAAATAAATCAGTGGCACTTCAACCTTTTAAGGTCTGACATTTCTGTATCTGCTTCAAGATCATCATCATCATCTGTGTCAATCTAATCAAAATAACTACTCACCTATACCATTGTTTTCCTTCACTTAAAAGTAATTGTACACAATAGAACACAAGAAATAAAGTCCATTTGTGCACAGCCGGGGATCGAACCTACGACCTCAGGGATGATAGTCGCACGCTGTAGCCACAAAGGCTAACACTGCTGCTGCTGCACCGATTTATTTAGAATAACATTCTATGGAAATCGGGTAAGTAAATAGTTATGACTTGTTCAAAAGGTTCATCTTAGGAAGTTTATTTAGCTAATATACATAAATGAATATGATCAATCAAACAGATGCTTATCTGAGGCCTGCTTCAAAATGTAGTTTCATTACTATTATGCGTTAATTTTAAATTTTAAAGTAAGCGATTGTTAAGTTAATAAATACGCATCATCATCAATCCTCATCTACAAAAATAATTGTAATCTAAACAAATCCCTGTTTTTACTAATTAAAATACTATAACTTTAATTATAAAGAACTTGTTAGTTTATATGAGACGATAGAACAGATTTTGATAATTATTTCTTAAGTAGAAATGACGTAGAGCTTTATCTCTTTGAGGATGTGAGATAACAGCTGCAAAGGGTAAAACAAATGAAGGAAAATGCTACGAGCTTTAAAGGTTCAAGTGGACAGGCTAATTAAAGATGTAAGTTGGCGCTTGGTGGATAGAACCGGTGACTCCAGAGCTGATGCTTTCCTAGCTCAGCGAATAAGTATCGCAATACAGCGAGGAAATGATGCCAGCATTGAATATGATGTGATGTGAATGATGGCAGCACTGCCACAGAGACAATTTTTTTTAATTTGTTTCAATCATCTTTTTATTAATTTTTAATTATTTTAATTATTATTATGTAGGTAAGATAAAATTGTTAATACTGTATATTATTACAAATGATTGTTATGTGTAGGTATTTGTATCACAGATGATTATTTGTATCCAGGAGACTAGTCAAAAATAAAATACGAAAAACAGTCAACTTTTATTCCATTCTCAACACACCTTTACAATTTAAACTTTCAAACTAAACTATAACAATTCGTTAATTTTAATTCTTATAAATCTAATTAAGACTACACATCAAAATGTTTCTTCTTAAACTCGATTTCAAATCAGATTTATATCCAATTTGAAATTGGGCTCATAAGTTTAAAAAAGAAACAAAATCTACATATAATAGGCCTTTAGGGATACTTGCGCGATATATAAAATTGACAAGAAATCAAAAAATAATTCACGTAAAAACAAATTTACAATGACATATTATCTATTAACTAGTTTACATATACTTAAAGTTTGTCTTCTTAAATACTATCACAGAAGCAACATAATTGCAAAGCAAATATTTTATTATGTACATAATTTATTTACAATACGCTATATTATATATTCTAAGTTCATTCGTTGCGTGCTGGGTTTCTGTAAACAAAAAAAAATCACTCAAGTATGGGACAGTTGTATTTGGCTCACTTCATTCATTTTAAGAAGTAGGTTTAATCGTGATTTTAACATTTATTAACTCTATTCACCACCCAGATTTTGACTAAGGTAAACCCTTGGTGGTTTCCTAGTAACATATTCAGATAATTCAGAACTACAAGAATGTTCATCGGAAATATTGGAGCTGCATATAAAATGTTCTAGTTCGGCTCTGTACATCGAGAGCTAACAACATACATGGCGAGAAAACGTTCAGGTATTGAATAGTCTACAAACTGATATCAGATAGCCTAACGCTAACCAACATAATCTCTAAATTAAAAACTACTTTTATATGCATTTGCCGCGCTCCTAAACATACTGTGATATATTATATTATTTTGTATGATAAAGAATAAAAAAAAAAGAGAATAACAGGCCAGATGGGGCAAATTCTTGCTTATTACCATTAAGCAGCGTCCAGACCTGGAGCAACAAAGACTGAAGACCCAAACGGCCGAAAGGATTTGTTAACAAAGCACAGACCATGCCTGGAACGTGTCTATGACAGAATTATTAAATATTTGAAGGAGGAAAACATAAATGAAAGAACGGGCCCATTAATATTGTAGTTAATAATATTACCGATGTAGCCGGGGCGTATCTCGCGTGACGCGTAACAGAGTGAGGATGATTTTAATTTATTTATATTTTTAGCAAATAAGAGATGAAGTCCCTGGACAGGAGAGTAGATTGAAAAAAATTCATAGTGGTTACGTGTCGAACCCCATGGTAATTAACACACTGAATTCTTAAATAATGAATACAAAGTAATAGCCGGAAACCAAAACTTTTTATAGCGAATTGTGATTGATGTTTGAAAATGTGTATAAATGTATATTATTATTTTTATTAAAAAAAAAAATCATTTTTTCGGATCCGAGAGCTACGACAGCTAGCTAGCTAGCTAAACAATGGTTTAAAAAATTGCACGGAATGCTCGCTCGGATCCGAGTGGGCGGCACCGCTACTATGGGCGGGACTCGTAGAACTCAAACAAAAACGATTTGTGTTGAAATAGATGATTATTGTAATTAAAAACCGGATTGACAGTAAAATTTAATCAAAAGTTTTGACAATGTTCTTTGAGCGGAAAGCAGTGTCAGATGTCAACAGATCTCGTGAGCATAACGCGAACTTTATAACGACCTTTGTTAATTGACGCATTGTTCTCTCACAAGTTAGAAGGTATTTGTTATATATATAGGAAATACTGGTATATATTTGTATTGAATCATATCTGCATTATAAGGCTTGTACTCCCACGAGAAGTGCGTGCTCCTATTTTACCATGCCTCCTGCTGATAGAGGATCTTTGACAATCCGAAACAAATCTTTGTTTTTAATTTATTTTATTTTTATTAATTACGTAAGATGTCATATGGAACATGGTGTAATGGTTGCACAAACGTTGTGTAAAACAAAAAAAACTAGGCGATTAAAAAGAGTGGTCGAGATTTTATTGCCAGTTCTTCTCTTCCGTTCTACACCCTTGATTTGAGAACTGGCAGTAAATGTTAATTGAGCATATACATTACATTTTCGTATACCTACAGCTACCAATAATATATTTAAAAACGAACAATCACTCTAAAATATAGCCAAAAATGGAATACAGCATATTTAGAAAAGGTTCAAAAATTTACAGAAGGGATAAGACCTGTGGTACCTAATTTGGCGGTGTTGTGTGATGGTGTAAGAGTGTGGGTATGTACGTGAATGTGTGTGTGGGGTTTGCTCATGATGCAGGTGATTTTGTGTTTTGGATATTCTTAATAGTTCTTTTATCCATATTCCGCGATAGTTTAAACAAGTCAAGACTTAAATAGGCGTTCCAGAATGTGTCCGGGCAGCGGGATACAAAACTTTTTTTTGCGTAGTTAGTGTTGACGTGAGGAACATGAAACAAAGCACAAATATATTTGTGAAGAATCGCTAGAAGCAAATCATTCATGTCAGTTAATTTTATCTCCAATTATGTCAGCAAAATTTTATCGGGGTTTAACCCATACTTAGAAAATATCAGACATAGAGAAATGTTTAGTTTCGTTGGGAATTGAATGCATAACGTATAGTAGTTTAAATAAACTTTATCTTTTTGACGTGATAACGTCTAATAATTGTCGGCGTTACCTCGCTATGAGTCGTTCTATTTAAGGCTTGAAGTGCAAGCGAGAGTGCGGAACGAGCGACAAAGAGGCACAATAGGCCTCCGCGTTCGGCAGCGTTCGTTTGTTAAAAAGATGACATAATTGTATTTATGCGTACAAATGAATGTAACTTATCAATTCAATTGTGATTTCCATTTACCTCCTTCTCTATATATGCAACCATTCCATCAGTATTTTCTTATCACGTTGTCACGTGCAACTATCGTCATTATACTTTACAGACGATTTCTTTTTATATCATGTGCCTCATGTTATGATTACGTCATCGGGCACGTATGCTAGGTTGATCTTTTATGCTACTTATAAGATCAAGCAAAGCAGACAATGTGTCGTCCCATAACAGAAGTTGAAGAAAACGATATTGATAGAGTCAACGTTGATAATGACGTATTAGGATGCCTGAACAAGCAAGTTGATTGACGTCACGGTTCGCTGCCAATATTGGCGTATTATTGTTTAACTTGGAACTTAGTTACGGCTATGCGTTATAGTTTAAGATTATAATAATAAGCTCAGTTCGAGGTTAAATCATATCTTTGATATTAGCAACAATATGTAATACATTATCTATTATATACATTTAAATGATAATTAAAGTTCATATTTTTTTAATATCGTGTCGTTTTTAAATATTTTATTTTATTATAATATCAGAGTCGTCTGACTACTTTTCAACTTGGAATGCAGATTTCAAATAAATTTGTTCGTCTGGTGACTTGTCCCAGTGGTGGAGGATTGTCCCAAATTGTCAAAACCTTTGACATAAATACAGATATATATGATATTAAAATTTAATAATTAAAAAATATTATTAAAAGGAGTCCCTTTAGGCAAGGTTCCGAAGATACTGGCAGCGTTCCCCCTTTGAATAGCTAGACTAATTCTTTGTCCTAGGTAGCTGCCAGCTCTTCGTTCTCCTGTGATGTCGACTAACCTTTTTGATAATTCCCTAAAAATCCTGAACGAGCTAGGATTTCACGGACCAAGGGTCTCGACACCGAATGGGACAAAATTATATTCAGAGCCTAGACCCCTGTATTTGCAGGCTTTAGCTTTTTCAGCCGCATCACAAGCCGCACCAGCTCTGGTGTTGGTCCCATGAAGATTTGAAGGGGCCAGTGTGTCTGAACAGGTGGCATCCCATACCAAAACCCGGCCCATCTTCCATGGAATCAAAGTCATACCATCCGGTCTCTTGCCATCGTCTCTAGCAATTCCAGTCGGCTCAAATAGACTTGGCACGTTGACGGTGGTAAGGGACCGACGTATTATATTTTTCATATACCGCGTTTTTAAATCAATTTTATATACGGCGGTGTTAATATTGACTATTTATTTAAATAAAAATTTTTTGATTAATTTTAATATGTATCGTTAATCACTACTGCATTTCAGTTATTTTTTTTCAATACGCCAAAGAAGTATAAGTCTAACGCGTGTTCATAAGTACACACACTCTTTTTCAGTATTTCCCACTTTTATGTACCTGACATGTAAATACAGCAATAAAGGCTTTTATTATTAATCAATAGCGTATTAATTACTTACAATAAAAGGGACTTTACACAATTAATATTATAATAGATGTATTTTGACCTAAATTTCAGTTAATATTTTCAATCAAACTAAGTGTAGGATTACACAGAGCCGGGTGAGCAAACAGGATCTATCACGGGGACATGACTAAGTGCAAACATTTCAGAGATTTGTACAGCTGCTCTGCAGTTACTTTCGAGTTTATACTTAGCGAGTTTGTCAAGTACTTTTCAAGTTGAAAGTTCCTTTTCTTCTTACTAAATTGTAACTATTTGCTCTTGAAACGATTTCAGGGATTTTCAAAACTGAATCCTACATTTTCATTTCTCATATTTTTATAATTGAATTTCTTGGCGATTCATAAAATTTATATCATTTAAAACTTCGTTGACGATTAAAAACACCAATATTATATTAATATTTACGACACTTGATACTCCTAATATGGTAACACTTCAATAGGTTACACATTAAATTAGTTTTACATGTAATTTAACATTTTTATATAAAATTTGTCAATCACGCAATGGATTTAGGAAGTTTTATTAATAGTAAAAATAAAAAGGTGGATACAAGAATTAGAGCGGTCACAGGAAACAAATGGAGAAAGAAAGCCATGGACAGAGTTGACAGACAGGATAAGGCCTTTACCCTGACGGTAGCAAGGATATAGTAAAAAATGGAAATTCATTAAAATGATAATTTTTGTCAGGATTGGAAATAAAACGGGCTTTCTCATTATTATCAAAGCGTTGAGAGGAATCAGATATACTTACAAATTAGTTTCCTTCGGTTCATTGAATTGTGACTCTTCATCAATCAGTTGCAAGTTTAAGTTATCATTCTTTGTGTGAAACGTCTTATCTTCTATGAGGATTTTCTCCATCTCTATACTGTCCTTTTTGCCATTCCCTTCTAATATCCTCTGTTTTATTGACGGCCCTCTGTTAAAGGAGGAAGCTAGTAACGTCTCCTGAATGGTTTCATTGCCGTTACAGATTTTATCTGCCTTATGTGTGGGCATTCGTCCAGAGTGATAGCTGTTCCTTGCTCCACCCGTTGATTCGAAGAAAGGCAAAACTTGCTTGAACTCCTTTCTAAAATTATCATTCAACCATGCATACAAAAAAGGATTGTAGCATGTTGATGCCATCGCCATTGAGTGAGCTAGGAAAAAAGAGACATAATAATAATTCCACTCGGTCATTTGAGCATAGAAATCGTTAAAGATATTAATTAAATTTATAGGAAGCCACGATATGCCAAATATCGCAACCATCGAGATCAACATTCTATTCGTTCGTCTCTTTCTATCTCTATCTGCCTCTTCTCTCCTTGTGTTCTTAGCACCAGGCTTGGACCGTGCGCGGTCGTTCAATCGTATACTAACGCAGGTATAACATATAGCTATTACTAAAAATGGAATTAGGAACTGTAAAACAGTTGTACACACTCCAAATATCTTTCTCGACCTATCTGATGGCCAACTCTCCTCGCAGTACGTTTTGTTGTTCGTTATTTGGATTCCCATAAACAAACCATACGGGCACGTGACAACTAACGAAAAAACCCATATAAATATGATGATGAAAATGCAAGTATTAAGTTTCATACGCGGATGAAACGGATAGATAATTACAAAGAATCTATCTATCGCTATTGAGGTCAGAGTGAGTGTGGATATGTAAACGCTGGTCCCTTGAGCGTATGGCATTAGATGACATAACAATCTCCCGAACACCCACCGCCCGAGGAATGTGTACATAGGCGTTAGGGGCACTGCGAATACACATAGTAGGATATCTGATAACGCCAAGTTTGTTATGAAGAGATTTGTAACTGTTTGCATAGCTTTATTTCTAAACACCACGTAGCAAACGAGGACATTGCCGAATACTCCGAGGACAAATATTATCGCGTAGAGAACACAGAATGCGACTTGTACTATCTTCACGTCTATGATATCTGTGGTTCTATTAGTTTTGGGTTCATCTAGAACTTCTATTGATTCTCCGGTGAGGGTTTTCACAATGAGAAGTCCTCCAAGAAGAGCTGTGCCGTTTAGAGTCATAGCTGCTTCATCGTTATCTTGTCGTCATGAGTAATGTCTCTACTGTCGTATTAGTATTAGAAGTTTCTGATAGTGCTGCCAATCCATCTGAAAAGAAAGGAGTTAATGATTAGTCATACGTTTTATGGCAGTTTTTTTCGCGGACTTCGGCTATGTGGAACCAGTTGCCCACTGCAGTATTGTCGAGCTTGGGAACTTTAAGAAAAAAGCGAACCAACTCTTAAAAGGCCGGTAACACTCTCGCGAGCCTTATCGAATTGAGTGTCCATGGGCGGTGCTATTACTTAACATTAGATGAGCCTTCTACCCGTATAAATAAAAATAATTTGTGTTACTAAAAATGTCCATCAAATCAAAGGCTTAATATTTAAAAAAAGTAAATCATAAACTACGTGATTTTTACACGGCCTTTAAAAACGGAGTGAAACAAAGGGCGCATAAACATTCTTAATTTATTACTGATACCTGATGGGCTACGTTAAAATTCTACCCACGTACAGAATTCTGATTTACAAAAGGTATATGCGAAATGCGTAATCCTTATGCTGATTGAAACAGGAACGAAAACTGTTTCAGGTACGGCACGGCAAATTGCCGGGTTCACAGCGTGTGCTGTTGCCATGGCAACCTGTATGACCCCATCAACTCGAGGATACATTAACACATATAGTATATCGTAAAGCTGTGGAATAAATCGCACAATGGGAGTTATGTTATTGGATTGTGAACGTCATTTTGGTTTGGAGTTACATGGGCAGTGGAATTTATTGGGAATTTCGATCAAATTCATTAAATGTTTGTGCGTTATCTACGTTGCTCTGTTGTCACGCGTTGGTTAATAATTACTAACATTGTTTTGGAAATATGCCGTATGACATGTTTCGTTCACCAAAATAAATCAAGTAAAATTATATGAAAACATTTTATCAAAAGGTTCACATTATTTGTAGAATGGATCTTTCAAGCATTGTCATTGAGCTACTATCTGAGTCCGAAATTATAAAGGTAAAAAAATCGTGACAAAGCCGGTTTTTCTATCCCAATAATCCAATTATGTCACCTACTTGCAAATAAATATTCAGAAATCTAAAGCTATTTTTGTACTGCCTTTCTGTAACGAAAGTTGTGTGAGGCACAAATGGGGTTGAGAGCGCGTGCTGTTGCCATAGCAACCAAGGGTAGTAATGAAAAATTATGAACAATTAAGCCGCATTACCGTTTAAAGTGAAATGGTGCATTCTATGAAAAAGTTAATTGAACAAAACTAGCACGTGTTAAAGAATTGCTAATTGCTAGTATTTTCCAACAATTTTCTAAAAGTGTTCGCCGCACCAAGCTTCACGCTTCTTAGATTTAATAGCGCGGGAATGAGTTGTATTAAAACGTTCATTTAATGGAAATATCGCAGCGCTGCGTGTGGCAGACACTTCTATAGTTCTTCTTATGTAATAAACTTAAATTAAATCCACTAATCCGGAGATTATATTTATTTGTCTAAACACATAGCATAAGTATTGGCTTGTGATTTAGTGAGTCTTCACACTGAGGTCTTGTGTTCGAATCCTACAATTGGTCCTTTTTCTATACAAAATACAAAATGCCTTATTTTATACAGTAACTAAAATTATATACAAATTGTGTAAAAGTAAATAAGTACAAATTACATAATTACATATATTTTGTAACTTATATGGTAATAAATTATATATCATAGACTATGTGTGCATTGTGAGGGTAGCTGTGTAACCATTATATATAGCCATTAAATTCTTCAGTTTTCTATCTGTGACTCAACTCGCAGAAGTTGGTCTAAATGAATGTCTTCTTAGCAAAGGTTGTTTTAATTCATGATCACTGTTGGCCTAGTGGCTTCAGCGTGCTACTCTCATCCCTAAGGTCGTAGGTTCGATCCCAGGCTGTGCATCAATGGAGTTTCTTTCTAAGTGTGCATTTAACATTTGCTCGAACGGTAAAGGAAAACATCGTGAGAAAACCGACCCAAAAATCGATGTCGTGTGTCAGGCACTGGAGGCCGATCACTTACTTGCCTATTAGATTTAAAAATAATCACGAAACAGATTCAGAAATCTGAGGCCAAGACCTAAAGAGGGTGCCACTGATTTTTTTTTGTTTTAATTCAACCATTTATTTTATACTTCTTTTCCTTTGATAGGATTATTCAATAAGAACTATCGGTCAGTCGTAATCTACGCTTCCCCGTGCGGCGAAGGAAACCAAGTATAAGTATTCTTATTGTGTAGCAAAAAAAATTGTAAATGTACAAATTATTGTCAAGTACCTACAAGTGTCCCTACGACACAGGAAATCCTAGTGTGGCTTTTGTGCACTTTCTCTGTTTTGAGTCTATGTGAATTTTGAGACCTTTTGGCCTGCTTCTCTGTAAGCATATTTCTATAAACATTTATGGACATATAACATATTTATTTTTGTTAAGTTCTAAGAAAATCATCCCACGGTTGCAACCCGTGGGAAGCTACGCCTACTAAGAAATATTTACGCGGCTCACTCTCTCCGGAGCTTGCGATATAAATTTAAATAAACACGATTCTCTATTACTCGAAACATTTACACCACTTTGTTTATTCGACTATAATTACAAAATATCCTCATTGCACCCTTGATAATAATACACTTTTTTTTTGGAGCGAAGTTCCTTATCGCGCGTTGTGAAAAGAGGCTAGACGGAAAAAATTCTTAAGACAAGTTGTCACGACACTTTTTGCTATAGTTGTTGTAATTCACCGGTTCTCGACCGATCACCGAAGTTAAGCAACGTCGGGCGAGGTCAGTACTTGGATGGGTGACCGCCTGGGAACACCTCGTGATGTTGTCTTTTTTTTCTTTTTCTAGGGATAAGAAATGAAAACAACAAAGTATGCCAATACACCGATGCAGTTTTTTCAAGACATAAATAAAATAGAATCCCAAACATATGTTTCCTACTTCAATTACCACAAGCCAATATATTTATATATTTTGTTAATAAAAAAAAATATTATAACTTAAAAAAAATATTACAATGCCTACACGATTTTGTTAAATTGTTATACTTGATCAAGACAAAGTCAATTCATTTTAGAATTGTTTACAATCTGTTGCTATTTCATTTTAGAAATAGCAACAGATTGTAAACAAGGAATTTGTTATATGTGAGTTATTTTTTCATAGAAATATCCTAGCAAAGTTTCGGATTCGTTTTAAGCAGAGTTTAAAATATTGTAATTGTTGGATTCCATACAAAAAGCTATTGTGTGTGGTTATAGATCTCCGATTTATCATCTGCCAGTTCACATTTTTTTGTTTGACAAATAATAATAGTTTAATAACTTATTATTAAACTACGAAAATAATTATTATATATATGAGTTATATGTACCTTAATCTCTAGTGCTAACACAAGAACAGAGTGTCTTCCGCTAAACAGAGATTGTGATATTATAGGACACATTCTTATGTTAAATATCCTAATTTGTAAATTAGATTAGACTGAGTCTCTTAGTTTTTTTTTATAGAACAGGGGGCAGGAGGCTCACCTTAAGTGATACCGCCGCCCATGGACACTCTCAATGCCAGAGGGCTCGCGAGTGCGTTGCCGGCCTTTTAAGAATTGGTACGCTCTTTTCTTGAAAGAAAAGACACATGTATACAAATAAGAGTGTATCCTTATTTTGTAGTCGTTATATCTCATATAAATAATTTTCAGTGTTCTTCCAAGCTGCTTAAAGCTTCATAGAAATAGAAAATCTTATCCCCTTACTCTTGTATGAGTCCTCTTGACGTTCTAATAAGCAACCTCGCAGACGGCGAGTTGCATTTTTAAAGGACACCTAAGCGAAGGGGTGAACACTGTTCCTTTATATAGTAATCATGTACTTTACTTACTTACTGTGAAGTTCATATCTTTATAACGATGTATATGGACCAATCTTTAAGCTATATTCAAATATATTTGATTTTAACATACATTATTTACAATATGTTTAACCTACTCGTAATAATTATAATAATTTAAAGTTTATAAATTTACACAAATTTAAAAAGTTTGATCCTTATGGCACTATTAACGAGGGCAGCATTTCCACGCTGTCTTGCGGTACTTATTCTAGGGGACAAATATTAAATAAAATAAAAATAAGAACAAAGTAAAGTCAATTATTACATTTATATTTTTTAAGACATAAAATTAACGTAATTTTTTTTCATCATTTTCAAAGCGGTTTGGTTTTCCAAGGTACTATTAGCATATTTATAATGTATACTGATTCGCATATTTCAGAATTTCTCTATCGACTGATATTATCTTTTCTATAGTATTATTATTGTGAGGTCCATCTCTAGACCTCCATTCTTGCTAACTGCATTTAATTATTAAAATCATGACATGCAATTGATTTGGATAAAATCACTAATTCGTCAGCAAAGTGCAGCTGAGTCAGGTATTAACCGTTAATATTAAGGCCGCTTGAGCCTCAGTTTAGTTATTTTATTATCTCTATCTCTATCTCTATTGAGTCTAGGATGCCAATTAACATCATAGGTGAGCGACGAAGAAGCGAGTATTTCATTTAAAGTATAATAATCTTAAACATCAATGTGGCAGTCACTCAAAAAGGTTTTGAAAGTTACGTTTAGTTGTCTCGTAGTCATGGAAGTGAATATCAACAAGATCCTACTGATTGACATAAGTATTTTAAGTCATATTTATGACAGGGACACTCCAGTCTGATAAAACCTCCACCCAAAGGTGGTAATAATGATTAGCCATCACACCTATATATTTAAAACGCTGTACTAAAATGTAGCCGTAAAACATTTGCAGTCGTAAAAAGTAAATTAATGTCGTCGCAAATTAATGAAGATCTCGCGAAGAATTCAATTTACGTGATTGCGTCCATTTTGAAGACTTACTAAATTACTGTTTATTGTATACCGAACTGCGCCTTCATTATGAGGAATATTTAAAGAATTCAAAACCCAGCATCATCTTCGGACGTTGAGGTACAATAAGAAATTCCCCCCGTATCACCTCGACGAGGGTAGTTTCACAACTTAGCGGTTTTTTCGGCAATTTTGAACGTGCTTCACTACTGTGTGAAACCAGCTGCCCACTGAAGTATTTCCGAACCAATTCAACTTACGTCCAAACGTCCAAACCTATCTCAATTTTGACCACCTGAGATAGACATCGTCCATTTATAAAAGTGTGTTTTTAAAATAATATAATATTCGATATGTTTTAAACATAGACATATATATTTTAATATTATTTGTAAGGTTATATTTACTTTATTTGGTTTATATTAATTATCAAATATGAGTGTGAAGAGCGAAAGATTGTATTCTATCTGTCGACAACAATGGATTGTTGATCGGTTCTTTTGGATTGTCTATGGTTTCGTATGATATTGTTGTTATCGTGGAAGTGTTGTGAATATGTATGTAATGGTGAATGTGGTGGAAATCACAGAACAGTTTTTTTTAATTTTTTTTTTAATGTTTATTTTTTACTTATGTAACTTAAATGACGTTGTTGTTTATGACATTTTGGAGGGAGGGTAAAACTTGCTGAGTTTCTTGCCCGTTCTTCTTAGAACAAGGCCTCCTGGTTTTGCGAACGGATGGCGTAGTTTTGCTGTTTCGCGAATTTTGTAAACGTTTTAGACATTCATAAGCATGCTCTACGCATCTAAATTAAATAAATAAATTTTGATTTTGATTTGATTGATAATACCGATCCGAACAACTCCTCTGAACACTCTTCATGGTAAATGCGTTAGAAGATTCAGAGAGATCCCACATCTCTACGCAACGCCAAGGGGTGAAGGCGCTCGGAAAGTGACTGGTCGTCGACAATTAAGACAATTTACCAGAAAAGTTAATTAAAGCACAAAACAAAGAAACAGGCCTAATAGTTGCCAACTTCAGTATCTAGTTGGCTAATGTTAGACCTTGAATTGAATAAACTTTTTGGAATAACAGCATAGATTTTACTTAAATATATTAGATTTTTTGTAACTCTATTCCGTCATTGTATACCATGCAGTAAGTACATGGCTTTTTGTAGCAGATAAGTTTCTTAATTAACTGTAGTAACAGTAGATAGTAATTTGAAAATAATCCTACAAAGCATTCGAGTTGTTTTATTCATACAAATACAGTAATATTTCTTCATAAGTAAATTCCAAGTACGTCTCGCATTCCACGACAAAGCGTTGTTTAAGACGTTTCTTAACGCGCTCCAACACTTTATGGAACCAATTGCCATTTCATTTTTACTGTTAGGGTTATTAAAAGGAGAGCCTACTATACACTATCTTAAAGGCCGGCAACGCATTTATGAACTTATAAGTAACTTTAAATGACTCCTGTGACAAAAAGCATAGTCCTAATTGATATTTAACCTTTTTTATAACTTAATAATATATTTGTACGATATAAAATATCGTAAAATTAGTATGTACAATACGTACACCAATTTCTGAATAGGAGTGATTTGTAGGTTCTTTCGAAGTTTGCCGAAGACGGATAGAAAAAAGTTGTGGGAGTTTGACATTTGTATTATCTGTTCACTATCGAGTTACGAACTATCGGACGATAGTCTGTGATTTAAGTGTGGACTGAAACTTTCTGATTATATACAATTTTATTTAGCCTTCCGGCAACAATATATAATGTGATTTGGATATTTATCAAGAATTGAATATTATTCGTAAGAAATCTGTATCTTTGCACTCCTCTAATAAAAGTATCATCATCATCAATGGTTATACAGCCCCTTGTGAGCCTTAGCCTCCTCAATTATACTTCGCCATCGCGACCTATCTAGTGATTCCCGCGTCCAATTGCGATCCCCTATTGTTTTGAGGTCCTTGACAACTCCATCCCACCAACGCAGCCTCGGTCTACTGGGTTTTCTTTTGCCACGGGGTTGTGAGTTTAGTAAGGACCTTGGGGTTCTGTCATTCGCCATTCGGTGTACATGTCCCAGCCACTTGAGCCTGTTGCACTTTATGAATTGGACAATGTTGGCGTCGTCTAGGATGTTATAAAGTTCTTCATTGTAGCGAATACGCCAAACACCGTCGTTACAAACAGGACCAAAGATTCTTCGAAGAATCTTTTGCTCGAAAATAAGGAAAGAGTCTAGTCTTTCTTGCTACGGGGCCAGGTCTAATAAAAGTATACCCTTGTCTCTTTTCACCACAGGATAAACACGATGTCACGGAAACAGACGAAATAATACTTTATTTAGGAAAAATGATTGCACTCGTTTTTATAAATAATCCCGATTAACTAAATAGGAGTTGGCCTCAGATAGAATCCGGTTTCATTGATCATTTTTATTTCATAGACTTGCCAATGATCAGCCAGACTTAAACATTGCGTCGATTTTTGCATTCTGTATACATGTTCCTACACCGAGTTAGTGTTAGATGTTAGCATATTACTTTAATTCTTATAATTCTAAAATAAGGTTCTAATTGACTTTCTAACTTGTGTAACAGTTGCGAAATGTTCTGATTAAAATGTTCAAGAGAAATAAATCCCTATATGATACTAACCTACGC
The DNA here is from genome assembly GCA_028984075.1 of Pieris mannii. Lineage (NCBI taxonomy): Eukaryota > Metazoa > Arthropoda > Insecta > Lepidoptera > Pieridae > Pieris > Pieris mannii. Next base: position 10,786,281 of record CM054779.1, on the reverse strand, counting down.
CACTTCAGAAATTTGATCAAAATCATTAATTATTTGTATTTTTCATTGACGAAATCTTTCGTAAGTGTCATAATATACATTTTACTTACTTAAATACTTACTCCAGTGCAGCGATTCGGAACAATCCTCCACTTTTGCCAAACGCGCCTTACCACTTGCCAATCGGCTACTGATTTTAGAAATATTGAATAAAGAATACTCGTACAAGACTGTACATTAAAAGTCGACCAGCCTCGTAAAAGTTATAACCCAATACTTTCGTGTCAATGTTATCTCTGAGTAGGCAATCAACTTTCAGTAAATCAGATAAGCTCATGATAACATTAATGGTGTGATATTTTGTCAAAATAAAAGCTACCAGCCAATACTTGGGAGTCATTGAATTAATATTAAATTATTGTTTTGTACATTAAATACAAAAGGGATTTTTCATAATGATAATTTATGAAAAAAATACTTACATAGCATGATCGCAAAACAGTTGGGAAAATTGTAAATAAAGTATTGTCTTTTATTAACATAACTTTTACACATTTAAATTTTAAAGAAAAACACTTTTTTTAACGGATTGAAGTTATATATTATTGTAAACTTGTAATTATTTGAACATAATTTTAAATTTAACCGTTTTTGCAGAAATTGCTCACGGTGTCCTCCATTTTCGCGGATTGTTTGTGTTGTGATTTTAATTTTGGATATTTTTGGATCCCAGGTATTTGATAATTTTAGGCCGTCCTCCCTTGAAATTGGCGTGTTTTTTGATTTCAATGGCTTCGCGTTCCAATCTTGGGAAGAATTTTTTTTCTTTCACAAGTACTTTCGGTATAATAAGTTTATAATAATACATAACTTCAATCCGTTAAAAAAGTGTTTTTCTTTAAATTGTAAATGGTTAAAAAATACTATATTTTTATTACCCACGCGGTTATATTTGTTTATAGGTAAGAAAATACATAAATATCTACTAACCGACATCAAATGGAGGCCTTCCAAATTAGAGCTAAGAAAAGCAAACGAAATTCCCCAATAGTAAACTTGGGTAGTGGTTGCGCCAAATTAGCATTTTATCTTAATGGTTGCTCAATATACCTATCCATCCTTAATGTCCTATCCTATGAAGGCACTAGTACCGGAAAGGGCCGTAGGTGACGCGCAATAATGCGTCGACATTTTAAGAAAAAAAGGGATTGAGCAGCGGGTAGTTTTAATTTGGTCGCCTCGCAATTACTTAGTATTTGTTCGTACACCGCACGCTCGCATCGCTTTATTTAAACTTATTACTTATTTATCTTTTACTATCTTGAAATAATTGTTTGGGATAAGAATATATACATCGTTACATACTTTCCGGTGAAGTGATAAAATTAGTGGGAAGAAGTCACATCCAGCCACAAGCAAGGAAGCCACAAGGTTGAAGGTACTGTGCCGTGTCCTTTCTTTATTTCTCCAATATTTAACCCAAATATTGAGTAACCATAAATAAAAAAAAATACAGTCCACTTAAAATTTCATTAGATATAAACATAATTAACAATCCGCGCCGCCAGGTAGAACGTATAAATGCTTCTAAGTATGTTTTCTCGATATCGTTACTGGAACGGGTTGAATTGAATGTGACTAGATTTTTATACAACTTAATATTAAGACAGTCAATTCAGTATCGAGTGCAATTTCGATTTACAAAGATTTAGATAAAGAGAAAGAAGGCATTTACAAAGAAAATTGCGAAAAGTGAAGATAAGAGATCGTGTGCTGTGAAGCAGATTACTGTGCGTTATTTAGGTAATTAGTGACTTTTGCATCAATCTTTTGTCTCTTCAAATTCGCGTGGCACTAAGTTCGCAGATTAGTCTGACCCACGTCTCCGTGTTCCATAACTTAACGAAAGCTTGACTTGAAGTGATTCTAAAAAAACAAATTGGTTTTTATTGAAAGGCAAACGGGCAGCTCACCTGATGTTAAGTGATACCGCTGTCCATGGACACTGGACGTTTCCTGATATTTAAGAACTGCTACACTCATTTTTTAAACTAAGCCAAATTGGTTCGGATATACTTCAGTGGGCAGCTTGTAAAAACAGACATATGAAGCGTTCAGTTGTGGAACAACGGACACCGAGGTAAAGATGGTAATTTCTGCCTTAACGTCCGATGATGGAACTCAGTGATGTTAAATCAATCACAGTCATACATTTATTACCCTTAAAATTAAGTATGAGATTTGAACTTCAAATCTCACCGTAGGTAATTCAGACTTAGCCTTAGATTATCGTATAATTATTAAAATTATACAATCAATAACAGGATCTGGATGACCGAGCTTTGCTCGGTATTTTTTTATTTTTATAAATCGTGTTTTTTGTAAATTATATTTAAATACAACCTAATTTTTCGATCTTACCGACAGAATAATAAAAAAAAATTGAACTGGTTTTTTTAAAGTTATTAATTTAAAGAAAAAAATAATGGGTGTGATAGAACACGAATAAAATGAAATTTTCTAGAAATGATTCCTAGCTAGATCGATTTATCGCCCCCGAAACCCCCCGTATACTAAATTTCATTAAAATCTTTGGAGCCGATTCCGAGATTCCAATTACATATATATATACAAGAATTGCTCGTTTAAAGATATAAGATAGTATATCTAATCCCACCTGAGTATACAGGTATGTAAATGACATGTCATTAGAGAGCACTCATTGTCGATCAAAGTTCGGATAACCTTTTCGATCGTGTTTCAAAGCTTTTAGTGAGGCAACAACCTATTAATGTTTGTTGCCAAATTTTCCGTGTTCATTTTTTGAATTTGTTTGTGTAATTTGTGACGGTACTCTCTTATGCCTATAGCATTCCAGACTTCAAAGTTTTTGTGTCATGATCCTAAGGTAGCAACTTTAAGGATATTGGGAGAAGTCCTTCTATAACTTGTCTGACTTGACTTTATATCGTGTAACCTCTTGATGTCAGAGGGAGTCCACAGTGAGTTTCCATCGCGACGGCCTTGAGCCTCATATTTCACCTCGTTTTAAGACTCTTTGCCTTAACAACTGTAGGAACTTTGATTTTTTTAGTTATAACTCTCTAATTTCGCTAGGGGAAACACCGATGTTTGTAAAAACGAATACAATTTCCATAAAAGGAGTGTTTTATCTTCTGGAGCCTGGCTGGTCGTACACTCAAACTAGTTCTTTGTACATACAACAAGGCTTCAAGAATATATTGACCAGATAGGACCAGAATGGAACTAAAATATCGACACAGAGGCCAGATGACGGAATTTTGTCTCTCAAATCCGTTAACTTTTAATGTAACAAAAATGTAATCTCTCTCGCATACATTTTGTAACAGCTTTGTATAAATTTCCAATCAAAAAGCCGAGTTTCATTACGCAGAAATTGTAATACTTTTAATTCCTGAATTGTTTTTCCGAGATTCGTAGTTTTATTTTCAACTTAATGAAAACGTGATGTGAAACGAAGCCATAATATTTTTACTCAAGAGGTTTATAATCCTCGCTTTGAAGTGTTAGTTTCATTAGAAGTATTTCTACAATATATACTGGAATACTAGTTGAAAAGGTTTCATAAAGCGAGTTTTAATTTATTTTAAAATTCCCGCTTATTTTGACACGCGCTGTTGTTTGAAAGAAAAGGTTATACTGAGAATTCTAGATCAAACATCTTTACAATGAGCCTATACAAATTATGTTATGTGCGGAAAGTGTGATGCATTTCTATACATGACTAAATTGTATTGCTCAGATCACCCGTAAATTATTTTTTCAATGGGTTTAATCCTACTGTTATTTCACCAACTCTAATTGGTATTTTGCCGTTGCCACGTCAGATATTGGTTGGTTTATATGGCTATAAAAATACATGTGATAATGTTTTGTAAATTACGCAAACCCTTAAAAAAATGCGTCGAAAACAGGAAACTAGACTGAGGTTGGAGTAAATGTTAGTGTAGTGTATCAAATCTTGCTCTCGACTCAAAGCAAAATACTGCTCGCTCGACTGGTCATAACTCAAATCAATTGTATATCTAGGTACCACTGTACTTGCTAAAGCAATTTTGTTATCTCTAATATTTTTCTTAAGCAGTATCATTCAGCACTCTTATCTGCCTTCCTAACACGAAGATTACTTTGCTGTGTTTAAAACCGATAGTTTGATTTATTATTGAACGAAGAATACTTTAGTTAACAGTGCATTCATTTTTAACCGACTACAAAAAAGCTTTTTACCTTTGGATGGCAGCAGTAACACTGGTGTAAGTAATTTAAAAAAATCTGAAATTTTATGTCTATTATCTAATTTAGGCCGAAAGAGTAAAACACTAAAAGATATACACGTAACAACTTTCAACATCATCATTCATCAGAGCTTTTCCCCTAAATGGACTTAATCTATCATCATGAAACAAATAGCGTGTAGACAATAGGAATCCGATCAAATATCAATGTGCGTATCAGGTTACGTGAGAGCTTTTTAATTCTGCTGATGGCTTCCGATCGGTAATTTAGACCGATTGGAGTAATTGGTATTGTTTTGTTTACAATCTGTCAACAAATATATAACGCATGTTTCTTTATTTCGCCTGAATAAAAACTTAAATGTCGCGTGTTGGCGAGAGACACTGTTGGTGTTAGAATTTGTCTTTCGCCTAAATTAAAAAGTTGAAGTGTTATGTGAAACAAAAGACAACGTGTTTTTAAACAGTTGTTGGGAAAACAGAACTGTATCGCGTACTTCTGTTGTAGAGTGGAGACACTGTCGGTGTCATCATTCGTCTTTCATTTTAAATTATTTTAGTTGTTAAATTACTAAGCTACGGGGACCTTTATAATATATATTTATAATATATAGGCCTTTATATATTTACATAAATATATTCGCTTAGTTAGAGTTTATTCACATTACATTTGGAACACCAATGTACATTGGTACTTAACAAATCTGATGATGGAGCTCGAAGGTTTTTAAAGGATTGAAATTGTCAATTTGTATTATTTTGCAGTGTTTATTTATTTATTGAAGTTATTCTTCTTTGGTGCGTAAGGGACCAATAATGACTGCCACACAAAACCGACACAAATATTTTATGTTGTGATATTTAAATAAATCTTTAACTACATAAACCTTTTTCTATTGTTAGCGTTGTTTTTTCTAAAAACGAATTAACATTTTATCTTGTTCCGCCAAAGAAAAGTTAAAGTATAACTTCTATCGCGTGTACTTAAGTACACACACGATTTCTTTTAAATTTTGCTGAATGTTACAAAGCATATTTGGGTTTCTCTTTTCTATTGATTAAAATATAATTCATGATGAAATACCTCGATATACGGTTTGAAAATGTCAAAGGGTTTAAGTATCAAGACAGCGAACTCATTTCGAGTTCCTATTGAAGTTTTCCCGAGCAATTAAACCACATATGTGCATTGACAAACAACATAAGCGAGTATACGTCACATTCATTACCGTTTCCTTTCATTCTGTAAACAGAGCTTTGTGTATGGGAAGTCGTAACGTACGTGATTGTAAAACACACTGTTTTGTGAATATGAAACTCTATTAATTTATTCCGGACTATCGGTCGGTCTCGGCTTCGTACGGCTCGATACTTATATAATTTTGACAAATAATAGTTAGCTTAAGGATTCTATTATAGAACAGCACAGGATCAGCTGATAATAAGTGAAATCGCCACCCAAGAACAATCTCAATGTCAGAGGGCTCACGAGTGCGTCGCCCACCTTTTAAGTCGAATCGTTTCAGGAATACTTCAGTAGACGGCTGAGTCCACACAGTGGTGGTACGTGGCAAAAACTGCCTCAAAAACCCTTAGTTACAACGGACGTCGAGGTGAAATGGATGGAATATCGTATTCCAGAAGTTAAAGGCAAATACAATTTTTTCTCGTTTTTATATTAGTATAAGTAACATTTAAATCCAATACCATGATTTTTATGAATTTATGAAGCATATACCATGATTTTGTTATAATTTCAATTACACACAACAGTTCATATACAGTTGATCGATTAAACAATGATTAAGTCGTTTCGAAAAAGGGTTTATTCATTATTAAAGAACACATTTTGATATTTATTAAAAAATCCCGTCCAAATGTAAAATGTATAATAAAATATAATAATGGGGTAGACTTAAGATTTAAGATAACCCCATAAGAAAAATACAAAGGGGTTAAATTAGGACCGCGTGGAGGCCAGTTTATGTTTACTGGAGATCAATTTGCCTAAGAAAATTTAAAAACTCGTGACAGAGAGAGACGTGTTGCTCCGTCCTGGTGGAACCATGCGCCTTGGTTATACCCAGGGTAGTTTTCAGACACCAATAACATTTTTACATAACACTAAATAAATAAAAGAAAATATTCTTTTGAGACACCTGTATTAAATGGGCTTTTATACTAACCTGGAATAGATTGTTTACAATTACATCACCTTTTGCACTGTATTTTGTTTCCATTTCAAATTTAATTATATACCCCAAGCTCTGTTCATGTACCTGATATAAATGAAGTAGGTTTAGTTTCAAAAGTTCTAATTTACTTTGACTGTGTGAACGATATATTCGCTCTTGTTAATGTTTGATTGATATATGCACAAAACAGCGCCTAAACCTTTATAGGTCAGCTTTATATCTGTTACAGGATTTTTTACATAGGCATTTAGATCGGCCTCCTGTGCCTGACGCACGCCGTCGACTTGTTGGTGCACAGCCGGGGCAATCCCCGGTTAGGTTCCATAACCTACAACGGAGAGAGTCGCACGCTAAAGCCACATTTTTCATCACATAATTGATAAATGTAAATAATCAGGACGAGTTCTATTCCCAGCGACTCCGCAGTGCTGGCATTTAAAGATAAAATATTTGCCTCATATAAGCGGCAGTAATTAGATTAATGATGAATAAAAATACAGTATATTTTTAATTGCTCGGTTTTAATTTATTTGGTTATAGCTAATAAACCCAAATGTGTTGTTTTGAGACACTGAGTTCATTTACATTCCCATGTACCTGGTGTCTCAAATCAACGTAGACTAATGTATTAAATATTTTTTTGTTTTTGTATAAGGCAATAAAGGATAAATAAATAAATGAATAAATAAATATAGTAATAAATAAACATAGTTAAAAGTTTTACTATACTAACAATATATGGACTTATTAATTGGTCTGAAATAAATGATTTTTATTTTTATTTTTTTGCCAAAGGTGCAGCGACGCAGGTATTTGAAGAAGACAAAATAATTTTTGATTATACTATGAAACATAAACCGATGACGATGGATCAGTTTTAGGTTGGTGGAATTTTCATGGACCAAGGTATAGGCTTCATACTTGTCTTACAACGAACCCTCATATTAGTTGCCACTATCGAAATGGATTTCGAATCAAGCACCGCAAGAATCTCCAAATATTTAAGTACTAAAATTACTTGAACTAATAAAATTTCATCATTTCATCATCGGACGTCGAGGCAGAATGCGAAATTCCACCCGTATCACCTCGACGTCCACCGTTCCACAACTGCGCGTTTTTCAAGGCAATTTTTGCCGCACACCACCACCTTGTGGAAGCAGCTGCCCACTGAAGCATTTCCGAACCAATTCAACTTAGGGTCCTTCAAGAAAAGAGCGTACAAATTCTTAAAAGGCCGGCAACGCACTCGCGAGCCCTCTAGCATCGAGAGTGTCCATGGGCGGCGGTATCACTTAACATCAGGTGAGCCTCCTGCCCGTTTGCCCCCCCCCCTGTTCTATAAAGAAAAAAAAATATTACGACAATCAAGATGAGGGACAGAAGACTCATTTAAGTATTTCCTACTTTGCCAAAAATTAAATGTTTTTAACGATATACTATAAATATTTATGAGATAATAGTCTTAAAATAATAGATTTGTATATGCGAAAGAATAACACTGTTATCCATCATTTCGGATTCCAATAATAAATTGACGGTTTGTTTATTATTTCCTTTCATCTTGAATGCTCTGTCAATGAAAGTTTTTTAATGTGAGATTTTTTACGTCTTCCTAATACAAACACAAATGAAAAAACTCAAACGGTTTTCTATTACGTAAAAGTTTGAAAGAAGCACGATTAATCATAGAAATATGTTTTAATTTTTTATTTCTGATACTGAGTTGATCGGAATAGAATATATCTACCACTGTGTTGTTTTAATTGTCTTTGGTCAACAGAAGATCTAGTGACATAAAGGAAAATATAGTCATGTATATATCGAAGTAGTACATAAAGGAACATATAATTATATAACGGTCATATAATTTTGATAAAATAAATACTATTTTTTTTGTAATTTCAATTACAAAATACAATATTTACAAATTTATTTTAACCAAAAGTCTATTTTTTGTAATTTCAATTACAAAATACAATGTTTACAAATTTATTTTAACCAAAAGTCTATTTTTTGTAATTTCAATTACAAAATACAATATTTACAAATTTGTTTTAACCAAAAGTCTATTTTTTGTAATTTCAATTACAAAATACAATATTTACAAATTTATTTTAACCAAATTTTTTTTTTTGTAATTTCAATTACAATACAACATTTACAAATGTATTTTTATTATGTATGTGGAGGAATAAAGATGAAAATCTTCTTTTCGATTAGTAATTAGCTACTTATATTATGACTCATTAAGTAGGATAAGCCTTTGCATGTTTGTTTATATTATTATTATGTTTATTACTTTCTACTTTATTTTAGTAATAGTTGCATGTTATTGTATGTTCTTTTTTCTTACTTATTTATGCCTCTTTTAGTAGTAGTAGTTTCTTTTTATTGTTTTTTACTAGGGTCGCCTATTATTATTGATAAGGCCGCCCGTTATCTTCTAACTTATGTAACCTTTTATATGTTTGTTTTTGTAGACGGTAACGAGTGTAAATAAATAAAATATGATCCCAGGAACAACTAGACTCACCACTGACTGGTTGGAAGGCCTCAGTGGCTAAGGTAATATCTTTAGCGGTCGAAATAGCTGAGCACGTTTCGGGGTATTACATGATAACATGAATTATACGTATCTGGTGATAAATAATCTACGTAAATCTTTGGCGAATGAATTCACTCGCACCAATTACAGTTCACCAGTTCACCAAACAGTTTGACAAAAGTCGAATCTTTAATGCATCAAACCCAAACTCTTAGAATTGAACTACTCTATTGTAACTTGTAGCGTATCATAGATACTCACTGAAAATGTACATATTATAATATTGTGTAGTATTTTCTATAGGAATTTGATGTATGTGGCAACATAAATATAGGACACTAAGAAAAGAAGAAGACAGACGTCACTCAGAACAGACTTTTAAGACGAGTGAATATATATTGTTTCCTTGAGCGTTTCTATAAGAAAATGAATTAATTACTGTTGTTTATGAAGAATACAGTAATTGACAAAGATACAAATGGGTTGTGATTTATAACAAGATAGAACATCCTATAAACTAATATAATGTAACTTGCTTTTTTTAAATTGAGAATTTGAGAGATAGAAAAGTCCCCTGGACACAATGGCAGGGGAGTAGAGTATTTTATTTAAAAAAACAATCATAGTAACAATCCCCAAATCATAAATTAGATTGACGTTTTAATCAAAATAAAGCAGTGAAAATTGAATAAGTCTGGGCGCGTGTAATTAATCACAACCAAAACAAATAGAGCTTATAAAAGGTGTGTCGCAATAAAAGCAATTAGCCGCACGTTCTATTTTCAAACCTTCATAAATTGCAGATAGGGAATCTCTCGTTATTATGTACGCAGAAATTCAATTAAGATCCGTGGGTTAATTATTATTAATCCTGTGGAAATACATTCATATCTTAGCATCGGATTGCATTTGTTTGTTCGATCATTCTTATTTTATGACTTGTCTATGATCAACCGCCTGTCAGATATGTCGACTTTGACTTTGATTTCCTTCGCTTTACGAGTGTTCGATGCGCATAAATACGAACATACAGGAATCACAATCGTACGCTGAGTATTTTAGAAATGTCTTATATTAAATAAAAATTAATAAATTAAATAAGTAAAGTTAAATTCAACCTTTTTACGGATTAAAAATGCTAGTTTTTTTTTATCAAAGGCTTTACGTAATCGTTAATTTTAGATGAAACTTCTAAATTTAATAAGATTTATCTTACGTGTTGAGGTTTAATTTTGTACCGGCTTGATACATTATCTGGTTTCGTAATTTTGTCTCCTGCAACCTGTGACCAAATGTGGCTACGTGAATTAGGCCACCGGCTTAGCATAGACAATATTACATGTATGTACATGTATTTTCTTATTAAAGCCCGTAACATACATCCAAAGTAAAAAATAATTAATCAGTGGCGCTTAAATCTTTTTAGTTCTGGGCCTCAGATTTCAGTTTAATATTTATTTATCATTACAAAAATATATATTTTATTTACATGAGAAACTTAATATGTATTTACGAACGAGACACACGTCGCCATTACCCGCCCCATATTAGTCTACTGTGTTCATTCAGATATCTTTAATGCCCTTTTGAATTAGTTAAACGCACTTATATTACGAATATTCGACGATAATAGATTAAATAGTTTATCTAATAGGCAGGTTTCGACTTTTTGAGTCTAAGGATATTTTCCTTCACCGTTTGAACGAATTAAATGCGCACATAGAAAGTAAGACCATTAGTGCACAGCCGGAGATCGAAGCTACGGCCTTGGTGTCGCACGGTGAAGTAATGTAATAATAATAATAATATTTATTTGCAAGAATATGATACAATAATGTTTGGTGGTACAATCTCATGTTCGCATATTCTTATACACATACGATGGCGTGCAAATTTGTCTTAAATTGAATTTTACATAGATATTACATATGAGTCATAATATAGTCAATCCTTGTAATATTTTATCACTTTATCATAAATTATTGAAATATATGATTACGCTATCAAATTAATATGTATCCAAATTTATTGTGGATTCAGACCGTGAAAGTCGATAGATCTCCTATCTGCTTCCCAATAACCAAACCCTACGAAGACAATCCATTTTTGGCGACGGAATTAAATCTCTTCGCTCTTTACACTCATATTTCAGAATGTAAACCAAATCAAGTAAATATAACCGAACAAATAACATACAAATATACATAGTTATATCTTAAGATAGGATATTGGCACAGTTAAACTGTCATTTTCATACAAAGGTCCACTTACACCGATCCGACCTACCATAGAAAGATTATATCGACAGATGGCTATTACAGTTCGACGATATTGGCACACTTTGATCAATATTTGGATTAAGATGTCTATCTCAAATGGTCAAAAATGGATTGAGACTGGTTATTGCTGCTCTGCAATACTTACAAAATGAAGACCAATAAATTCATATTTCAGTCAAACCTACAAATCTCATTAGACATCTGTCAAGAGTCTAGATTTGTCTTACTCATTTGTAATTTTGTAGTCATAATGGTAAATGGCCGGTAATATAATCTATGATGCACTAGGAGCCACTTAGTATAATGACGGCTTAAGATGAGTCTCCGGCTTTATAATTAAAAATTAATGATGTTATTTTTATGTGGCACTTTATGTTTTTCTTTATATAATGTGAAGTAATTCTTCGGTCATATGTATTATTAATCAAATATGTTTTTTGAAGTGAAACTTCTTTATCGACGTATGGGAGAAATTTTGTAAGAAAACGTCACGTTTTTCGGTTACGCGCCATGTTGCTTTTTTTATCGAAGTTTAGTATAGTGACGTAAAGAATATAATGTTAATAATAACAACAATATATTAGTTTTGAAGTTTGGTTTGAAATAAGAATAACAATATATTAATTTGAAAATGATAAAATAAAAAGACTTGTTCAAATTTAAGTGAATTTGCAAGAAAAGTGAGAGTGATTATACATTTCGTTTTATAAATTCAACACGTATGAGCATGATTTTAATAATTATTTGAGGTTAACCTCACTTTTTGATTGTAAGTATCAGTGAATGTATACAAATCTGTTAAAATTAGCAAGTATTAATAAATATGACTGAAAAAATTGTTTTCTTAAGGCTTAAGCCTTATCTACCCCATTTTCGTGAAGTTGCAAATAGTAGAAAAATGATATGTCGTAAAGAAGTTTCACTTCTTACCTGTGTACTCTGGTACACACACATATTTTTTTTATCTAGTATAGTCTATGCCATATTTGCCAATGCATGATTGTTTCGTAAATTAAAAAAAAATAGATCCAATACATATACAAGAGAATGCTTACAACTAAATTAATATCTGCGGTAGACAACCAAAATAAATGAAAAAGCCATGTAAATTCGCGCTATCATATTTCTATTGTTGGCGATATGAAATGGTAATTATTCATCCTGACGTAATCCATTGCAGGGAACAATGCGACCATCATCGTTATTCGAATAAATTTAGTGTTCAGAACTTTATACATTCCGAATGTCATTAACATTTTGTATGAATTTGTGAGCTATTCAATGTCGTAGAAAAATTATTAGAAGAGCAATGGGGAAGGATCTCATGTAAGCAGTGGCTGAGAGAATTTTCTTGTTATATCCATTTTAATATTTAGTAGCATTATACTAACAAAAGCATAATGGCTAATAAATAAATGTTTAAAGAACTTTATTTCTCATTACAAAAATACTCAGGTATTACTTATGTTCACGCTAACACACATCAAACTTCAAAAAAGTTGTTAAATAATTATTTATTTATTTATTTATTTAGTATTCCTACAGCTAACATAAATTATACATAATTACATACAAATACACTGAGAATATAGCCAAAGATGGAATACGTGATACATTTAACAATAAAAAGATTTATAAAAGGGAACAAACAAACAAAAATTATTTAATACATTTGACTAATTGTGATTTAATTTATTTAACTAAGCTTAAATTAGTTGTGTTGTGTGATGATGTAAAAGTGTGGGTATGTACGTGATGGTGTATGTGGGGTGTGCTCGTGATGTGTGTGATTTTGATCTATGGATATTCTTAATACATTTTTTAACCACATTATGTATAAGATAAAGAAAGACAGTGCTAAATACTTATCCTAGTAAAATATAATCTAAATATTCCTGTATGTGTGTGTATAAAGTCTTTTGTTATTCGATGCTGTACGCAAAAGGGTAGTAGAAGAATAATAATATTTTGTGTGCCTTTAATTTACCTACCTTAACTATTAAAATTCATAGAATTAGACGTAATTCTCAACGACTAACAAATGAGATCTATTTATTAATAAACTAAATATTAAATATTATATATTTATTTATTATTATATTATTAAATTAAATATCATCAATTTATGTAGAATTTGACTTCAACAATGTCCTGAAAAACAAATTTCCTTTAGGGATAATTATGTCGCTTCAATAATTCGAAATGAATGAAGATCCACCAAATTCTTGTCAGTGATTTGACGATTCTATGCGCTTGAGCGATTCAGAAATTTAATTTGTGTAGATCAAAGAAACTGCTGTGGTCAAAGCCGTCTATAGATTTGACTGAATTTTACTCTACAATTTGAGTTTTCAATTGAGTTGCTACTATTATTTCTAATTTGTCTTATAAACCGTAAGGTACTTAACAGTGACGAAAATGACGCTTTATGAAAAGAACGACTGTGTAAACATTAGGTTCTCTTTTCTCAGATCTGAGTGGAGCGGTGTCATAGTAACGGCGCCGGCCTCTCGGATCCGTGCGAGCATCCCATTATTTTTTTTAAACCATCCCTACCTGTCGGATCCGAGTACCCGACGTGCTGTATGCCGACCACTGGGATCCGAATTAAAAAAAAATATACATTCATACATATTTGCAAACATTTATATTAACTAAATCAAAATTCGCTATAAGAAGTTTTGGTTTCCGGCTATTACTTTGTATCCATTCTTTAAGCATTCAATGTGTTAATAATTCCCTAAAAAATACTTCTTATAAATTCGGAAAGAATATCTTATACCGTTCACGAAAATGTAATAGAGTAGATCCGAATGTGTAATTTACAACCCTTGGATGTTGAGCGGAACAAACTTCCGGTTTCCGGTGCTTAATCGTTTCGCAAATTCAAATACATCTTGTCATTTCTTGATATTTGAAAAACAAATTATATGTTTCTTTTGATAATAAAAACAATTAAAAATAAATTTTTAATTTTTTTTTTTTATAAAAAGAAAATTTAAATAAATTTTAAAAGTGGCCCCTGTGACAGTGTACCTTTAACGCTGGCAGCATTTTCTAGCTGTATTTATTTATTTCGTAATCCTACAGCTAACATAAATTATATATTATTACAAACAAATAAACTGAATACATCATACATTTTACTACAGAAAGTTCAAAGATTTACAAAAGGGAACAAACAAACAAAAAGTATTCAATACATTTAACTAATTGTGATTCAATTTATTTAACTATGCCCAATTTGGTTGTGTTGTATGATGGTGTAAAGGTGTCGGTATGTATGATGGTGTGTATGTGGGGCTCGTGATGCAGGTGATTTTGCGCTATGGATATTCTTAATACATTTTTTAACCACATTCTGCGATAGCCTAAACAAGTCAAGGCTTAAGTATTGCGATGCTTATTCGTTGAGCGAGCACCTGCTACCAGGCGCCAACATAAGTCTTTAATTAGCGCCTGTACAACCCTACAGCCCAATTTCTACGTCAAAGGGAACAAAATCGAAGTTAGAGGAAAGACTTATATTTAAGCCGTTTATTATTACTGCCTGCTTTGCGGTCCCCCCAGCTTTTTTGTTAGTCTGTTGGGCAAACGTGTCCACAAAAGTAGCAAACCATTCCAAAGCCTTCTTTTGAGTTTATTTTCTTTTAGGTTTTTTCATTAAATTAATATTAAAATTCAAAAATCATTTAGTCATATAAATAACATAATGTACACTTATGAACGTCAAAAAAAAGAAATATACATTAAATGCTTCTAATTTTACATTTACTGCCAGTTCTCAAATCAAGGGCGTAGAACGGAAAAGAAGAACTGGCAATAAACTCTCCGCCACTCTTTTTTCTTTTACACAACGTTTGTTAGGAGCTGCAACCGTTTCACCATGAAGTGAAATTCAAAAATGAAATTCTCTTTAAGCGAGAACATTATATAATAAAACTTATTTACGAAGGATTTATACGTCACCTGAGCTTTCGAGTAGGTAGGTACTTTTCACAAATCGTGGTTAAGAAAACTTCCAGGTTGCAGGCGGAAGTTAGTTAAACTGTAAAATAGAATTTCCATTACCCTTTAGTAATGTCGTTGGTAGTTTTTTACTCTTCGTTTATTATTTGATTTTTATTAGTTTATTTTGCGGTTCTTGACATCTCCATCCCACGAACGCAGCCTCGGTGTACGGGGTTTACTCTTAAGTGAGTACCACCAGGTTGTGAGTTTAGAATTTGGAGTTCTGTCATTGTTACATTTTATGAATTGATTGATATTAGTGACGTCAAAGTCATAAAGTGTTAAAATTCATTATCTACTCAAGCAGTAATCCGGCCAAACGCCAGGCCTATATGGAGTAGGCTTAATGATAACATGAATATTGCAAGCCTTGAAAGAGGCCTTTATCGGAGAAGGTTCCTGACTAAGTGAAAAAATATATTTACTAACATAGGATGATTAGATAGAATTAAGATTAGTTAATTAGAATAAGTTGATATGTAAACTAGGGTGGTCCTTGATTTTCGATTTGAATTATCCGCGGGGCACTTTCTCATTTGATTATGTACTTCTGAATGAGTTTTTTTGTCTCAAGAAATAAATTAAGACTGAAAAAACGTAAACCATTTGATAGATTCGTGTTACTGTATTACATCGAATACAGATTTTGTATCATAATAGATTCATACCACAAATATTGCACGTATAAAATGCTTTAAATTTTAGCTAAACAGAATTCACCCACTATAGGTCGTCCGATATCAAATTTCAATTTGCCGGAATATGGTATGATAAGTGAGCTTCTGTCGGTCGCAGAGAAGCGTGTACCGTGTTCGAAGTGATTTCCGATGATATAGTATATTTGTTTGTGTTGTGCAGGTATTACATTTAACTATGAAAATATTTTTTGTAGAATTAATATAAAAATGTACAGTATTTTATGATTAAATTTTGTTGATATAGTCTTCCATATAATATCAGTTGTGTTCTGACTGGAGTCACGGTTTTCTAATAAAAACCCTAATGGTTTAAAAATTAATTTATTGAAATTCGCTTGTGTTGGTTGTGTCTAAGCACAAACATTTTCACAAAAGCTTTGTGTATAAAAGGAACATGCAATCCTGAATGAAACACATGAATATACCAATTTCAATACAATTTTGTCTAAGTAGAACCGACATAACATTGGCTTTTATAAGCCGAAACAACTGTATAGAATTACGGGAAACTTTCATATGCATATAAAAATACACTCAAGAGAGCCATCTTATTGGAAATTGCGAAATGTGCCACGATATTGCATTTATTTTAATAAAATTGAATTATTTAGAATAGTATGGGCACGTGGAATGACTCAACAGATTTAAGTCTAGTGAGTTTTAAGATTGAATACATTTTGAAATGTAGGTTGGTAGATTTTAAAATAATCATTTCATGACAATAATAATAATTTTATTAATTGAAGTGAAACTTCTTTAGGCGCAAGAGGGTAAATTTTTTACGGAACGTCACGAAGATGTGCACCGTTTTTGTCGAAGAAAAGAGTGAGAGCGATTGAGACCGATTGAGAGAGAGAGTGAGAATCTCTCTCTCAATGGAGATCGAGAAAAAGTTTCAAATTAGGACTTTAAACAGAAATTCTGTCGCATAACGTCTTGTGCAGTAAACGGAGATAATTTATTTATTGTGTGTATTTTTGCACTTCTTGCCCACCTTATCTAATATACTCACATTGGTTTTTTCCTTTACTCAGTGGTTGTCTGGAAGAAATCGCTCTAAAGCGATAAGGCCGCCAGTTGATTTTCATTACATTATGTTTAATATATTTTTGTTACCTTTTATGTAATGCAACGAAGTGTTCATAAATAATTAGCAGGTATTAAGTGTGTTAATAGTGCGACTATAGATATACAAAAACTCCATGAGTGATCATATTCTGGTACATGATCATCTATTGGGGCTTTTACCTTAGTAATAATCAATTTACAAAGAAGTTTCACTTCTGACATGTGTACTTTGTACGATCGTGTTTGTTTATCACACATCACATACCGTATTTACAATTTTCTTTACCTGCATAGTAATAATAATAATAATTTAATAAATAAAATTAAAATGAACCTTTAACAATATCATTTTCTCGCTGTATATACTTTTTCGTTGCGCTAGGAAAGCATCAATAGTACTATCTCTATCCAAAAGGAAGTTGAAAAAAAGACTTATATTTGACCCGATTATAAATCTACGCATGCTCTGCGGCCACGGCAACATGTTTGCTTGTCCGAGGGAGATGAGACGGGGCAAACGTGTCCATACGAGTAGCGCCCCATACCAAAGCCATCCAAGGTATCATTGACATGTCATCCGGCCGCTTGCTGGCCTCATGCCTATTAGCTCCGAAGTGGCTTGAACATTGTAAAAGGCAAGAGAGTGTCGTAAGGTATCGTTAAGCGCGGCGTGGCGAGAAAAACGACCTGCACTCTTTTGGAGTGGAGGATGGAGGCAGGATGTTCAAGACCACTTCACAGCGATATAGAGATATAGGAAGTACATTGTGAACTAAGTAATAGCTGATGGCAATGCGAAGTGATTCAGTGTCTGAAATGGATCCAGTGTTTGGCAAAGGATAAGCATTAAATATTAGAATCATTTTATGTATATTTCGTTTCTTTTTTTGACGTTCATTAGTGTACATTATGTTACCTATATGAATAAATGATTTTTGTTTGTTTGTTTCTTTAAGCCAATAATGGGCTTCACTAAACCGAACTGCCACCATCTTGCGCGGTCTGAAATTAATATTATTAATAATTATTTAATAGTTTCATTTCTACAAGCACTTTTAATGATATTTTATTATCGCGTTAAGGAATTATCGCTGGTTTGATTCGTCGATTCTCCCGTCTACATTAGTCAAATTTTCTTTGAAGTAGTGTAATAATATGGTGTTAGTTTTTTATTTTTTACATTCAAATGATCGTTTTCTTGTTTCTAAGCGAGTGTGTAGACGAAATGTACTGATTTTAGATTTAAATAGTTTTCCTTATTAAGTTTTACGCTTCAACTTTTCAAATGAGGTTTGTTTTATTAGCCAGTGATATATATCTTGGCGCGCCAATAGAAATGTTTTCCTGAAGATTTGTTTTTCAGTTTTTATCGTTGTGTTTACAACGTTGGCTCAATGAACGCTAGTTTTATTTAGGCCTCTGCCTTTGTAGGTTTCTTTATACTGAGATAGTGTGACAATTATTATGTGGTACAAACACGAGTTGTAACGCAAGTTCGGTTGTGTACTTCGCGAGCAACAATATCTATGGCGAGTGAACGTAATTACTGGCGCGGCTTATAAATGGATTGTCCGGTTAAATAAAAAACATTTTACTTTTAAATCGGGTTAAGCAATATAAAGCGTTTTTCAAGTTTTCACTTCTGCCAACACTCCTCGTAATGATTTTGCACTGACGAACAGCAGCTAGCTTCTAAAATACAATCAATATTATTACGTATGTAATTCAATTAATCACTTACGCACTTAAATAGTAAAACTTTTAACGAACCGATCTCCGCACGTAATCATACAAATAAGATCTATTTTGAATAGAAAAAATACATCAAAGCAATACGCTGAAGTAATATGAACATAAGCGGGAGTTGATAGCGAAAGTTTCCCGTTAATAAGCAGCCGGTATGAGTTTCATATTGCAGGCATATTGCTATTTGTGATACCAACAATACGTTTTGAGGTAAGGTTATGATATGCGGCTGTATACTGTAGGAATATGGGTATTCTGTAAAAAATAATAAGTTTATAACATTATTAGATTTACTATAGTTAATTAAAAAAAAAAAATATTATTATATAAGGGAACTATTAATTTAATTTGAATATTTTCAGATATACTCCGCTTTTTTGTTAGGTTTAAAGACATTACTCACTTACATGAGAACACTTATATGCTAACGTTACAATTTGAAAAAAAAAAAGAAACTCGGTAGAACTTGGATGAACTTTCATTTCCGTAGATTGGGATCACTCAATAGATGGTCTTTTAATTAATTTAAATATTGCTAGGCTGCCTGCACTTTTTATATTTTGTGGGAGTCTATTATACCGCACTACTCCCCCATCACTCAATGTTTTTTTGGCATAATTGGTTCAATACTTAGGTGGAATTAAATTATGAGGGCGTCGTGAACTGCGCTTTTGAATTTGATTTATTTTAGTGAATGTAATGTTAGTGTGTATGTAGCCATTTAAAATTTTTGTAGATTAATATATTGTATTGAAATAATTGTTTATGATTGACAACCTAAATAATTGACGTTACGAAATCACAAAAGCATAACCAATATCTGTTAAAATTGATTTATAACAGGCAAAAGTTATTTGACTCGAATAGTGAATCTTTTTATTACGAATGTGAAAAAAAAAACTTGTTAAACAAAGACAACATATTTTATACTTTTGCTAATAAGTTCAAAAGCTTAAAAGCTCTGTGCCAGCAATTATGAGCTACCAACAAATACATATGCCAGGAAACTAATAATTAAAAACAAATCTGACAGCAACTCGATTAAGAGAAATTACAAATAAACAAATTGGCCTATTTATATTAGTCAATTTGTTCAACGCAGCCGACATCGTTAGTAATTACAAAAAAATCTGAAAGTAAATAATTATTGATATATCAGTAATCATAACAATGAAATATACAGTATTTACAATTTTTTTTAATGGTAATAATAAAAATAATTACCGCTTCGCATCACTACAAGCGATGGCCAGCGGCCGGATGGGATGCCCTTGGAAGATGGCTTTCGTTTGGAATAGTACTTGTGTTGACACGTTTGCCCCGTCTCACCTCAGACAAGCCAAAAAGCGGGCGGCCCTTTTTTCCCTTTCCCCGTTATTGATTCCCTGTGGAGTAGACAATTGGACTGTGGGGTTCAAGTGCAGAGGTGGTAATTAAAGATTTAAGCTGGCGCCTCAGAGCTGGTGATTTACTCGCTTAACGAATCAGTATCGTAATACAGCTAGGAAATGCTGCCAGTATTGAACTACATTTCCAAACTTTTTAATTATTTTTATTTAAACATCGAAAGTTGAAAGGCATTTATTTATTATATTTTTTATGTACAGGTATAATATATTAATAGTATTCTTTTGAGTAATATAGTATTTAACACACTCTCCCACACACGTATACACCCTCTCACCTTACTCACAGGGAGAACACTTGAACACTTCACACCATATAATTACTACCACAATATAATAACTTCTAAAATAGATTGTAAATTATAACATATTAGTTTCGGCAATGAGTCATGTACTTAAAGCTAGAGTTTTTGTCTAATATATGTAAGGGGTTAGGCGCTGTATGCTGAAATACAGGTTCACATCTAGTTCAGCATCAGATAAACCTGGCTAATTTTGTTTATATAACTAGCGCAATTAGATATAAGATTTTCCTGTGAAACAAACTTTACATAAATTATTATTATAACAATGGAGTACAATCAGTGGAGTAGTGGTTGGGTATATGTATTGGCACACGTGGGGCGATGTCTGAGTTGGAAATGCTATACAATTTGTTCGGCTCTTCAGTCTTTACTCCATTGCTTCAATCAGTAATTGCTTATTATAAATTAAACGACTGTATACATTAAGCGTTGTTATTACACCGCGCAATAAGACGTTCCCAGCCTCTACATTTAAATTCCATCATTTGATTAGATATTTCGTATCTCGTTATCTTAATTGGTTCCCAATAGACGCTAGAATAAATCCTCGGATAAAAACTTCTAGTATTTTCCAATACTGGCTAAATGCCAGAAATTTTTACGTGATTTTGATGATATTGGTATAATGCTTTGCAAAATTCAAATTTTCTTTACTACATCAAGTCTCGTTTTTATAATGCAAAAACTGAAATAGTCTTCATTCGAGTACTACACTACACTAAACAAAACCATGTCTTTACGTTCTACACTTATACTCGAACACTGACGGAGAGAAAGCCTCCCCCAAATTCATCCCCTTATCTCTATTCCTCCTTTGCTATCCCTTTTACCTAGGGCGTCCTCTCTTTCTTCTTCTCACTGGGCCATTTCAAGTAAGTGTCTTCTTGACCTATCGGGCTTAGGAAATGCGGGCAATGCGACCGGCCCATTTCCAATTCATCATCAACAAAAATATACGCCCCCCGCACCAAAACCAAACGCGTATAGGTATGTGGAACTTGATTCAAAATTCTTCTAATCGGGTACCGATCAACAAATCCTTGCTGCCGCTTTGGCAGACAATGAGAGAAACTGTGGTCTACATAGGGGGCAGAAAATGTGTGACCATCTCCTGCTGTTCCCCCTCCTAATTATATACTACAGCCTCAATATAGAGACATTTATTTCCAATGTAATAACAGCGACATGTTTCTCTATTAACAACTTTACTCAAAACATCGGCGACTCATGTAACATGTAAGAATAGAGCGTACAAATTCTTAAAAGGCCGCCAATGCACTCGCGAGCCCTCTAGCATCGAGAGTGTCCATGGGCAGCGGTATCACTTAACATCAGGTGAGCCTCCTGCCCGTTTGCCCCCTGTTAAAAAAGAACTCTGAGTGCAAGAGTCGAGGTATAATTTGTTAGATTAAAACTAGGAAGTATTGTGGAGCTATCACATCCGCTGAGAAGCAGAATGAAATATCAAAAATAAGTTCTATAATTTATGATTTAAGCGTACCAGAAATCTAAATCCAGGATCTTTTTTATTTAATGTTCCACCATGGGAAGTATTAAAGGCAAACCCGCTTTGTTGAGAAACGCACCTGGACACTGCTAAAGCAAAATTAATATAATATTTTAAATATTACTACATATTCTAGTAAGATTATGGAAGTCTGAATCGTTTTTGAAAGACAACACAATAATATGTTTCTTCATTCAACGAAGAGATTTCAAGAGCGTGGCTTCATAATCAAAGTCAAAATCAAATCGTTTATTCCAATTCGACCACCTAAAATAGCACTTTAATAAAATATAGAGATGATTCTAGTTTCCCCTTCCATACCAGGA
Source organism: Pieris mannii (assembly GCA_028984075.1). Taxonomy (NCBI): domain Eukaryota; kingdom Metazoa; phylum Arthropoda; class Insecta; order Lepidoptera; family Pieridae; genus Pieris; species Pieris mannii. The sequence goes on along the minus strand of CM054779.1, from coordinate 10,763,936 downwards.
CTTAGGGTATACATAACACAATCCACTAGAAATATACGGAACTAGTATTTTTATTAAATTTCCTAATATCCCCTTAGCCTGTGGTACGGGAATTTATTATATTCACAAGAGTTGCATACGTATCTAGTTTTCTCATTTTATAAAGTATGTGTCTTACTGTATCTACGTTCTTTGTTAAAACAATAACAATAATATTTTTACTATTTAATTTAGTGTGTTAAAAGAAGTGCAAACTGCACCAACATGGAAATCTTATATGAAATGAAATAGGAATCATTGACGCATGTTTCTTTTCTATACACAACACAATTTCCGACAATTGAATTATGTAAGCAATTGCTAACCAATTTTCCAATTTATTGAGCCATTGGCCCCACAAGTCAATCACGTATATAGACAGGGCTTGTTAACAGGCATATATCATTTAAAAGTTAAACTAAATAAATAATATTATGAGCTGGCTTACTGGATTTGGCGTGGACTCTGTTCTTTGAGGTCATATGTAGAGTTTCTCTTACGGTGATGGAAACCATAGTGGGAAACTGGCTTGTCTTAGACTCAAAAAGTTAATGGCGTGTGTCAGGTTCAGTAGGTTCATAATATGCTTGTCTATGGTGGCTACTGAGATTTGTGGACTCAGTTACCGCACTTAGACTAAGTCAATGAATAACTCAATAGGTCCGTTGTGCGTAAAGTCATGTCTTTCTAACTCCTTCAAGAAACACATAAGCAACCTGGGCACTTCGCAGGCTTCACCAAGTGACCTCACTGTTCCGAAGATTTCTGCACGTTGTTTAGCTAACGCCTCGCATTTCAGGGCTACGTGGGTGACTTATTCCTCTGCGCTAATACAGCCTCTGCATTCTGCTGTCTGTCGCGCCTAGGATAAAAGGTATTTATTTTTATTTAGGTATTTATTTATTAAGGAGATAATGGCCCGTAATTGTCCCTATCATTGTTTTGAAATTCTGTTTAGTTTTATAACTTACTTTGTCAGTTGCCGGTTAACTGATGGCATAGCCTTTTGGACCGTCTGTAGTCCGTACTTCGAGACCATCGTTGATGTTGGAGTTCTACAGTTTTTTGGCGAATCTAGGTTCGAACTTGCGGGAAGGAGAAGGGAAGGAGCGGATACGGGCCAGCAAGCATCATCATCAGGCAGAGTCATTGCCGAGAGATTAACTGTGTCCCTTAATCCACTATGGGATAACTCTGTTAGTCAGGGTTATCGTCTCCAGTGCATTGTGACACTCCAGCATCAGCTTACTATTTGTCTTTCGTTTACTAACGCCATCAACACAAACGCACTGTCGGATAAAAACTTATACAAAAGTTATTAACTCCTAGCAGCACGGCTCTATCTGATTCGGTTAGAGCGACATAATCGCATTGAATTCGACCTATTGAAAAGGAAGTGATAATGAAACAGATATATAAATCAAAGTTTGAGGCTTTTAAAGTTTAAACTTAATAAATATGAACACATTTCCGTTTGCCTGGGAATAAAGAAATGGCATACATGACACGACTGGAATTTGATTTTTCAAAATATTTTGAAAAATAATATAGAGTTGTAATGGAAAAGGCGTTTTGTGTTTATTTGTTTACAAACACACAAAATACAAATCTTTTTTTTCTATACAATAAGTAAATAGATACGATTTAGAAGCGACGAATTCACAGTTTTAATAAAATATGGCTGTGAATTTCTCCCGCAATTTACATATGCCACAAATTTAATTTAACTCTAAAATCCTTAGCGAGAATAATTTAATAATATCGAAATGCAATTATGGCATCCAACGTGTAAAGCGATATGTAGGGTTGTGCTTTATAAAAAATTCAGGTGTTAGTAACACAAACAGTTGAAGAAACCTAATTTTTTATTTTTTATTTATTTATTATTGCCATTTTTTTATTGCTGTTTTACTTTTATGAACATTTATCCCGCTAATTGCAAGCGTTTTCTCTTGATTCTTTTGTTTCCATGGCAACGGAGTTTACTAAACGGATAATGTTCTTTTACATTCAGCTAAGAATCTACTTACAAACTTCCACGCCCACTCTCATTTTTTGATAAAAATAAAGTGCCGTATCTATGATCGAGTATCACTTGAGAACGGCAGGACCGATTGGGTTAATTTTTTTTATTGTCTTCAGAATTGTCAGGAGAATGTTTATATGTAAGAAAATTTTAAAAAAGTCTGCTAAAACGTTAAAAATTTCGATGATAATCGAAGTATTCCAATTTCTATAGTTACTCATCACGAAATCTCGGGAAGTATAGGACTTAGAAATGTGAAACTTGGTAGGAATATTACTTTCGTTATGTAGAGGTCAACTAAAAACGGATTTTAAGAAATTCATCCCCCAAAGGGGATTGCGGGGGCGTTAACAATGAACAATTCCCGTTTTTAAACTAGCTCCTATAAATTCCAAATTTGGTAGGAATCTTCTGTAAGAGATGTAGAAATAGTCTATGAACGAATTTTACGGTAGCTCACCCCACAGGGGGTTGCGGGGGTGAAATTTTTTATTTTTTAAGCCGTAGCTCCTACAGACTCCAAATTTAGCTAGAGTCGTCTATAAGTGATGCAGAAATGATTTAAGAGCGGATTTTACAACAACCCACCGCCGAAAAAGATTGCGGTAGTGGGTGTTAAAATGTGAAATTTCTATTTCCAAACTGTAACCTCTATAGACTTTAAATTTGATAGTAATCTTTTATTTGTCATGCAGAAATCATCTCAAATAGGATTTTACGAAATTCTATTTCCAATAGGGATTGCGGGGGTGGGTGTGAGAATGTTAAATTTATGTTTCCAAACTGTAACTTCTACAGACTCCAAATGATTATTTTTTTACTATTTAAATAGAAAAGGTTAAAGTCAATTGTTTTTTTTTTATTTAATTAATTTCATTTGTTTTTATATAACCTAATTAATTTTATGATAAAACGTCAGTTCATAAGCGGTTGAGAAGTGAAATAAAAATGTCAGACAGAGAAAGTATTGAAAGTTTATGTTTGTGTGCTGACTATGTGTTTGGTTCTAAAAACTGGTCTCATGAGATAAAAGCTCAAACTTTAGGTTAGTAATGATTTGTAAAATATATTGATATATAATTAAATTGTAAATTACATTTTTTTATTAATAATTCGACATTAACTATCAAAAGAATCAAGAAAGTCTTATATTGGATGTTTCGCAATAGTCCGAATCGCTTTAAGTGACAGAAGATTCCATGAAGGGATTGGTTGCTTTGAAGAATACGATAATATAAGTGAATTTTCCTTTGCAGAGATTAGAGAGGTGAATGTGCATAAAAAATAAAATAAAGTGATGATAAAGTTTAAGAGTTAATTATGAATGTAATAAAAATTATTTAAATTTATCTAGAAATCGTTAATTGACGGAATTTACAACGCTTTATTATACTTTCAAGAAATATGAACTTACTTTGAGAGAAAAGAACAAGAACGAATGATGCGTTTGGTTAAATAGGCTAAACAACAGCAGGAGTGGAAATTAAAAAGTAATTTTCTATTTGTTGATTGAGATACTTATATAAAACATAACAAATAAATTTAATTTTAATACAACCCCATCAGATGAAAAAAACATCGCGACGGAATCAACTGAGATAGAAGAAGAAGAAGTCATAGAAGGAAGAGTAGGTGAAAAAGTGGATAAGGAGAAGAATGAAGGAACAAGGGAAAAAAGGAGAAGATTGAAAAAATAGAGGAATAAAAAAGATTAAAAAATAAAGAAGAAAGTTAGTAAATGTTCAGAAAATAATATTATTGATCTACATTGACGTACATTTAGCTCTAAATTTCGGTTCATTTTCAACAAAGACTATATAACCACATATAAACCACAACCATGGTTATATTCTCTATGATTTTCAAGCTACCTTCTCTATTTAAAAAAAAATATTAATGTTTATTATTGTAATTGTAATAAGATTATTTAATAAAAGTGCGGCAGTGATAGCTATGCAGCTGGCGTATGATTCGGTTGATCACCCAATCTATGCAGCTTTTAGAGTGGTTAGTACTTTGATGGGTGATCTTCTTAAGAATACGATTGGCCTGCATGAACATCATTGTTGTTAGGTATAAGTTAAAGGCTCATTGATCACTACAATGCAGAATTTTAGTGATTAATGAAAATTTGCCTATCACCGATTGAACTGGCGTGAGTTTTCTCTGTGGTTTCCTCATGTCACTGTGTTCCACCGAATAATGGGACACAGGGTAGATACGGTACAATAAAGCACATGTCGGTCCACAGCCGCAAAATATATATACATACAAATGATTAAATAAATTTTGTTTGTCATTGATAAATAATTAATACCCTAATTAATTTATAAAAAAAAAGTTTATTAATATATGAACACATAATATTTAATCTTCATCTTCATCTTCAATAATCATCTTATGGATTGCAAGAATTGGTAACTCTTCAACTATGAATTCAATTATATGCAAGTACATGAATAAAGGAACTGACCAAGCCACTTATTCAGTTAGTAATGAAAATAATGAAATCCAAATTTTTCAATCGGGTCGATATATAAGTTCTTCAGAAGCTACTTGGAGAATACTAGGTTACCCAATACATGAAAGAAATCCAACAGTGTTTCATTTAGCAGTTCATTTGGACAATGGTCAAAGAGTTTATTTCAATCCGACAAACATACAAAATTTGGCAATACCTCCTCCGAAAACTACATTGACTGAATTTTTTAATCTATGTTCTAGAGATGATTTTGCTAGAACTTTATTATACTGTGAAGTACCTTCTTATTATACTTAAACTCCGTTATGTTAACGAGTATGTTTTACGTCCCGGCAAACTCAACTTACGAGCGACGAGTCGTCGAATGTGAGATGGAGGAAGATTAATACTCATTTCTCCATGAATCGGACCATTTCTATTGGACAATTTTTCCATTTATTCTTTGTTTTGTTGTTCATCAACATTTATTATAATAATAATAATAATAATAATTTATTATGTCAATAAATTTTATTTTAAGTGAATTTGACTCTTCTTTGAAAAATATTGTAAATTTCAGAAAAAAAATAAAAATTAACAAAAAAAAAATATAAATAAAAAAAAATAAACAAAAAAAGCAAAAAAAAAAATAAATAAAAAAAAATAACAAAAAAAGCAAAATAAAAATAAAAATGATGAATAAAATTTAATTTATTTCCTTTGAAAATTCGCCCAGCAAAGCGGGCGGGGTCGGCTAGTAATTCGATAAAACATAATTCACGCCTAAACCAAACGTTTAAGAGTTACCGTTTTTTTCAATAAATACGTCGATTTTTTTTATAGAACAGGAGGCTAAACGGCTAATCTGGTGTTAAGTGATACCGCCGCCCTTAAACACTCTCAATGCCAGAGGGCTCGTGAGTGCGTTGCCGGCCTTTTAAGAATTGGTAAAAACGCTTAGAAGGTTGAGCCTAAGTAAAACTTTGCGAAACTTTATGCCACTTGCCATAAAGTTTCTCTGCCGAAGATTTTAAAAGGCAACTTTCACGTTATTGCTTTGGTTTTTATAATAAAAAATGACTTACGCTTCGACTTTCCCAGTATATTATTGGCGAGCTTTCAAGGATATTGCCAATACGATATTGTCAAACAGCACTTCTATGTGGCATATATTGTCATACAATTGGCGGCTAACACGAATAAAAATTAGATTGTGTATAGTAACGTAAATAACGTAAATAGATAGAACGTCTATCAAATTCACTTCTTTATTCCCTTTTTCGTTTATTAAATACGAATTCTTTGGACGGTTTAATAATTTAAGGCCAATCATATCGCTTAAGTCCAAAAAAGTACATTGTTTCTTTACATTTTTCGTCATCCCTTCATGAAAAAGTATAGTGGAGATGAGTAGTTTATTTATCCATTTTGAAAGATCGATACACGATAATAACTTCGCTTGAAAGAAAAAAAATCCAAACATAGTCAATTTTTGACACTTGAATTCAATTTATGATGAAAATGTATATAGAGCATCATTTTGAAATTAACACGATATATTTTATCGCAAGCCAAGTAATCCATTTTAGAAAAAAAAAACTATATAATTACATTAATTTAATGTGTTACATAACTAATTGTTGTTACGGGCCGGCGGACCGAAGTCCACCCCGAGACACAACGACTCGTGCTGGGATAAGACCTTAAACAAGAGTTTTATTCAGCCAGTTACGCAAGATTAAAGAGCTTTAAATGTGAAGGCAAACAATTTTAGTGTTACGTAATTCAATACTTCGGTTTATAGTTATTTACTTCCCAAATGTCTTTTAAAAGCTTTAGATTTTTATGTTTATCTGGAGCTCGTCTGGAGCTATATGCTGTCCTGTTATCTTAATGGCTAGTGAATTTTTTTTTTATAGAATTATTATTTTTTTTATATATAATAGGGGCAAACGGGCAGGAGGCTCACCTGATGTTAAGTGATACCGCCGCCCATGGACACTCTCACTGCCAGAGGGCTCGCGAGTGCGTTGCCGGCCTTTTAAGAATTGGTACGCTCTTTAGTAGGCAGAAGTTCAGAGTTCGACTCGTGCAAGAATTTCTATAAAAATATCCACAAAGCAGAATCAAAAATGTGTTTTTCCGTGCAATGGAGTGTGTGCATATTGCATAAAACATTGAAAAACTTTAAATTCCAATCGCGGTATTTGCACATACCTCGAAAAATCGAATGAATTGTCCTTGATTAAATTAATATGAATTTATGCTTCATACGAAATAATTATCTTGTTTCTACAGTATTAAGCCTCATAAATATACGAAATTTGTTTTAAATAATCATACAATGCAGCATAAATGTTGTTCGTATGTACGGCGATAACCGCAAACAAAAACTTAACACTTGAACTCCATTCAACGATATCTTATATATAAAATTCTCGTGTCGCGGTGTTTGTAGTTAAACTCCTGCGAAACGTCTTTCCCGATTCTCATGAACTTTTGTGTGCATATTTGGTAGGTCTGAGAATCGGACAACATCTATTTTTCGTTGTAATCCACCCCTAATTTTTTTTTTCTATTTTAGATAAAAAAAAATGATACAGCATTAGTAAATACATATAACCCTGAATTTTCAACCCTTTACAATCAACCCCTATTGTTTATTTCATTATTAAAAACTTATGTTGTGAAGTCAGGTTTATAAAGAGAAAAATTCACAGAACAACCTAAAAAGATTTTCCGAACAGTCTCTGGGATAGCAAAATGTTCCATGTTCCAACAGGTAGGCTCAGTAAAATCTCATTAAGGAGAAACGAAGTTCGCGGGGCAGCTAGTATTTTTATATGCATTACCGTACAAGGAAACATCGTAAGTATGTTTATAAATATCTGTGTCGTTTAGAAACTTTCTTTAAACTGACGACATTGCACAGGTTTGATTAATAAGGAAAAATAATAGAACATACTCATTTTCTAATTTCATTTAATTCAGAATACAAGAACCTTCCCATAACAAACAAAAGACAATGCTACTGTAATCAATTCATTCAGGGTGTAAATATAATAATGAAATGTGAAACGAAAGATTCATGAAGGTACGTAGCAAAAAGCGCCATTGCTAAAAGTTATTTAAACATACTTAAAAATTATTACTTCGTCAAAGTATGTCTGTAACCGCCTTTGTTTAACTTTGCACAAACAGTAATTGAACAATCTATATAACTCATTGATTGAAGCCAATGCAAGTTATGACTTACATAGTAAGTAATAGAAATTTCATTCGAGTCTATTCTAGATTTCTAACTAATAATATAAACTGTTGTTGACGCAAATTATTACATACGAGCTGAACTCGATATATTTGTTTTCTGTTGAAATATACCGAGGCATGTATAGAAACTATTTTGTATAAAACATGTATATTTATAAACCAGTTAAAATACTTTATTGATTACAATCATGTATGCAGTATTTGCAATTTTCCTAACCTACAAAGTAATAATAAAAATTATTAAATAGTTTTCAAATTTAATGTTTGGTCCCTGCGGCAGTGTACCTTTAACGCTGGCAGCATTTCCTCGCTGTATTTATTTATTGTAGTTATTTATTCACCTGCTCTGGGGTCACCGGTACTAAAAACTAGACTAAGGGCCTGTTTCACAATGTAATGTATAAAGTACCAAATAGCTATGCTACACATAAATTATTCGAAAGATAAAAGTTCCGAATAAGAAACTTTGCGTGACATGACGAATAGCGCTATCTGACAGTCGTGAAACGCAAAAATACTGTTTATTCTACCAATAAGTAATAGATAGCTTATTTGGAACTTATCTGGACATTGTGAAATAGACCCTTAATGTCATCTATTTTAATTATAGGTCAGTAGTGTTTTTTACATCAGTAAATTTAATAGTTTTGAGAGAATGAAACAAAAGGTTTTATGAAAATGATTCGGGTTTTACATTAGATCTTTGTGACCATCTTAATTACTTTTACATTCTTGCCGATATCCATTATTTTCGTTTATTGCAATGCGACTACGGGGAGGGCTTTTTTGTAATGTTATAGGGTTTTTATAACTTCTGTTACGGGAAGGGTTTGTTTCGTTCAGACCGACTGGAAATTAATTATTTTAATTATTTATTTAACGTCTAACTCACATGTGTGCCGAAAAGATGGATCTCCAGCTTTCTGGCCGATCGGAGCATCAAAGTCGTCATCGACGGAGCATGTTCTGACCTTAACCCCGTGAACGCTGGGGTCCCACAAGGCTGTGTTTTATCCCCGACCCTGTTTCTTTAGCATATCAATGATATGTTGCAACTTAGCAACATTCATTGCACTGCACTGGGGACTGGGGACACTCTTTACACTGGCCGGGCAAGTATTTCTCGGGCAGATGTCGATGAGTACCGGAACAAACTTGTGTCTGAAGTAGAAACTCTACTACGTGGAGTCTCTGACTGGGGCAGACTAAACCTAGTCCAATTTAACCCCAAAAAGACACAAGTTTGCGCGTTTTCCGCTAAAAAACACCCTTTGTCGCTACTCCTCTTTTCGAAAACACTCTCCTTAAAGCCATAGCCAGCATTGGAATACTTGGCGTTGACATATCGAACGACGTTCAGTTTCGCGGTCACTTGGAGGGAAAGGCTAAATTAGCCTCCAAAAAGCTCGGTGTGCTCAGCAAGGCGAGACGGTACTTCACTCCGATCCACCGCTTGCAACTATATAAAGCGCAAATTCGGCCCCACATGGAGTACTGTTCCCACCTCTGGGCGGGTGCTCCCCAGTACCAGCTCCTTCCACTTGACCGTATTCAACGAAGAGCGGTTCGAATCGTTGACGACCAAACTCTCTCCGAGCGGCTTGATCCTTTGGCGTTGCGTAGAGATGTGGGGTCTCTCTGCATCTTCTACCGCATTTACCATGGAGAGTGTTCAGAGGAGTTGTTCGGATTAATACCTGCAGCTGAGTTTCATCATCGGACGTCGAGGCAGAACACGAAATTCCACCCGTATCACCTCGACGGCCACCGTTCCACAACTGCGCGTTTTTCTAGGCAGTTTTTGCCGCGCACCACCACTTTGTGGAACCAGCTGCCGACTGAAGTATTTCCGAACCAATTCGACTTAGGGTCCTTCAAGAAAAGAGCGTACCAATTCTTAAAAGGCCGGCAACGCACTCGCGAGCCCTCTGGCATTGAGAGTGTCCATGGGCGGCGGTATCACTTAACATCAGGTGGGCCTCCTGCCCGTTTCCCCCTGTTCTATAAAAAAAAAAAGACTGACGGAGAGTTTATTGCCAGTGCTTCTCTTCCGTTCTACGCCCTTGATTTGAGAACTGGCACTAAATGTAAATTAGAAGCATTCAATGTACATATCTTTTATTGACGTTCATAAGTGTCCATTATGTTACCTACGTGAATAAATGATTTTTGAATTTGAATGTATTTAACCATCTTATAAGTAAATACGGCTTCTAAATACGTTTTAAAATGGACCTTATTTTATACTCTACCAATGAGCCGTTTGAATTTATAGCCCGATAGGAGTGTCCGTTTAAGCTTTTATAAAATTTTAATTAAGTTTCGTAGTTCCTAAAGAACGAACATTAATTGCAGTAAAAATACAATTTCAAACAGTTTCGGTCACGAGTGGTGCATTGCATATAAATTGCAATGGACTTCAGAATGTCTAAGTAGCTTTCCGACTCGAGCAAAAACAGGAATCGTATCCTTGAAATAATGTACTGAAGATTGGTTAGATAAGTATTATAGGAGTGTATTACAAACATACATACAAGTTTCAAAGGTTTATATTTTTTTAATTACTTTTAATGATAGAAATGACTATGGAATCAATATAATCATTGACCTTTGAATAGCCGTTTATATATTATAGGTCTAACAATATTGGCAAGTCAGATACACCCTATTGACGGTTCTAACTAATTTGACTTTGATGTTATTAAATTATAATGTCAATGGCATCTGACACTAATTTCTACTAAATTAGTAATAAAGTCTATGAAATGAGTACTACAGACTAACAAAAAGTCTCAAGTATTTATAGATCTAGCAACATTAAGAAATTAAAGAAACCATTTAACGGTTTTGAACTCATTTGAATTTGACGTTATTTAAATAAAATAAAAATTGCTGCTGACACTAACGCCACACGGACATTATAAATTACTTTTTGACAATAATAAGTATGGAAACACTATAACTATGGACTATCAAATCATACTTAATTTGAAGATCTATTAATCTTGGCAAATTATGTAAATCACAAGTACATTTTTAAACTGACTATGAGGTGGTTAATGTATGAGCTCTGTGACATATACTGACAATGACAGCTGTCAGTACTGCAGCGATAAATACATAATTTGAAAAGAAAATGGCTGCGACGTTGCGGAATCACAAACTTATCATATTTTCTTGAAAAAGCAAACTTGCTCAAACTCAAATTGCTCACACTAAAAAAGTAAATTTCAAACGAAGCAAATAAACACATTGATACATCCAAATTTAATTTTTTCTATGACCTTTTTTACAGGCAAAAACCATTTTAGAATATAATTAATTTATTAAGAATCCGTTACACTTGGTATAAGGCAAGAATCACAAATCAATGTAGATGTTACTCAACCGTAATACATCCAGTTCAGGTGCAAGGCCAAATGACACAATAAACACCTCTATTCGAAGGAAGTAATACGCAAATCAAACTTATATAAGCATAATATATATTGACATGTAGTCTTAATTATCGTTAATACACAATAGGTAATAAATACTATCGCAATTCGTCACGAATAGTGAACGATTTTATAATGATGGACGCATTAACAATGAGAGACATTGAAACGTGAGTATGAATAATCCACCAGGTTACAAATAAACTAGCGAATACAGTATTTACTAGGTTATTTGCCTTACGTTCCGTGCGTAGAAATAATAAATTACTCTTTATTACATGTACGATGTATATGATGATGTAAACGTCGTAACTTTTTGGGCCTTATTTCTGTTTATTAAATCTTCATTACATTACAAAAACAAGTTAAATCTTATATATTTAAACGAGCAATTCTTTTATATATATATATATAAAAGAATATTCCAATTATATATATATATATATATATATATATATATATATATAATATATATAATTGGAATCTCGGAATCGGCTCCAACGATTTTTCATGAAATTTAGTATACGGGGGGTTTCGGGGGCGATAAATCGATCTAGCTAGGAATCATTTCTGGAAAATATCATTTTATTCGTGTTTTATCATTTTAAACCTAGAGTTGCTCGTTTAAAGATGTCAGTCAAATAAAAACTTAAATATGAATATAATAATCTTTATTCTATAATTATATTCATATTTTATCATTTTATTAGTATGTAATTCGTACTTAAATATAATTTTCAAAAAACTCATTTATGAAAAAAATCCCGAGCAAGGCTCGGTCATCCAAGTACTATATTATTTTGAAAGCAACGGGTGACCTTACAACCAACAAGCATAGAAAGTAGGAATTAAGGTTGCAAGAAGGGTTGGAGGTGATAGGTTAACAAAAATAAAATTAAAGGTATTAATGAAAATATTTCCAAAATATAAAGAAAAGATAACCATGTTCATGAATCACATAAAATTCATTATAAAATAATAAGAATAAAAAATTGGTTGCCTGTAAAGTCGGTATACGGGCGAAAGTTTTACGTGACAACGACTTTGAGTGGTAAAATAATTTTAATGTGAATATTCATTCGTATAGTAGGAAGAAGGATGAAATAATAGTCACAATTTAAAACATTATGTCTGTCTCTCTCGCTCTTAGGCGGGCTAACCATGCCCGAGTGGAAGGGACGCGTGCCTCACACTCGCTCTCATTGTGAGCGCATAACGTGAGCGGAGCGTAACGCAGTTTCTTGAAGTGTCACCCGGCAAACCAATTTATAAGACGTTGTCACGTCAAAATTAATTATTTTCAGGATGGAGCAGGATAGGTTTTATTGGTGGTCATCAATTTTTGTGCTTGCCAAACCATGTTCCACCGGGAATTGAACAAAAGACCTCGATGAGTGATTTTGCACCATATGTGTTGGTAACAGAGGCGGTATCAGTGGGCGTTTAAAATAATAATGTTAAAACGAACTTTCGTTAATTTAAAAGCAATCAAATAAAGTCCAATTTGGTAATGTAACCCGACATTTAAGTGGAAACTTTTGCAGTTTATTCAGTCACTCCCAACCTAATAATATAGTAAAAGTTTAATATTTGAACGGCGTTGCAATGACGGCGACATCATTAATTATTATATATGTATGTCGCTTCACATATCTTCTAAATCTTAATATATATAAATCTCGTGTCACAATGCTTGTCCTCAATGGACTCCTAAACCACTTAACCGATTATAATAAAATTCGCACACCATGTGCAGTTCGATCCAACTTGAGAGATAGGATAGTTTAAATCTCAAATTATAGTCGCAATTTTATTTTATTGCAAAGTATTTGTCTATAATTTGATACATTTCTAACAGATGGCGCTGTGTTAAAAGTACGAACGTTTCACATCAGCTAAAACAGATAAATAACAGGTATCTTTCACACCTTTCACATCAGTTCTCCTACAGTTTCCCTTGAATAGCTTACTACTATGTAATATAACAAAAACCTTAGCCACAGCAACGCTGGGCTAAGTCTGCTAGTTTACTATATACATATTAAGTAACCCTTGACAACCGACCGTTTTTGCCACGCACCACCAGTATGTGGCCCGTCAATGTATTTCCGAATTGGTTCAAGGAAAGAGCAATTGCTCTCTCCAGGATTGTAAACCCTCATGTGTCCTCATCAATTAGCATTAGATGAGTCTTCTGCTCGTTTGCTCTGGGTAACAAGTCAGAGTCAGACAGACATAGATCACAACTGTAATCTTATTTATTGTTGTAAATGTTATTAATGGGAAAAAAATAAAATTATTATTATTATTATTATAGATCAAACATGTTTGAAATTAATGTAAATACAACAATACATCTAACAAACTGATCTGATGACATTTGTAAATTAAAACAAGGAACCATATCGACCATAGCTTTTGGTTCAATGGCTGTGATACCAAAGATACACACACATTTTAAACTTATAACACATCTTACGTCTAGCTTAAAAATAACAGTATTCCATCCATGTCTATTAGCATAAAAACTATAAAAGCCGACCAAACCAGTTGAATTTCATGATATATGTTAGTATTGTAAATAAACATATTACAATAATACAATATCTGTTTTATAATTTAATAACAAGTTTGACTTTGTAAAATTTTAATTCTTATAACGTTATATCCTATCAAGCGACCCCAAGCCGTCTGAACTTCCCTTGCCTTCAAAAAATTACGCATCTAAGTATACAAATCTCACTCAAAAATAAACTTTATTATCAACGCAATAAAACCAATAAAGTTTGGAAATCGCTGTGGAAACAATAACTGGAACGATAAAATTTATTGGCGTTAAATCTTTGTAATTTGTTACGCACTTCAGGCTTTCTTAAGTTTAGAGTTTATGACTTGTTTTTAAGGAAGGACTGAAGTTAGTTATAAAGTACGCCTAAGACTAATGTCATTCACTTTCAGAAAGAATAATCGTATTCGCTAAATATAATACCATAACAAAGTATATATGTACTCGTAACATGTAAACTTAAAAGGAGAAATAAATCGAGACTTCCGAATTAATATATAAAACATGCAATACAATAACATTACAGTCCCCGAGTGCCACACGTTTTCTATTTTTTTATAATCGTGTTATAAATGTTATTACGTCGACTAAATACTGAAACCTTATATTACCTAAAGTTCTTTATATATTGTCAATGATTCAAAATTCAAACCTCAAACCAATTTTTTCCACTTATGATCGTCAAGAAATACCAAATTAAATGCTTCTTATTTTACATGTACTGTCTGTTCTCAAATCACGGGCGTAGACCGGAAGATATGTCAATAAACTCGCCGCCACTCATTTTAATCGCAAAGATTTTTTTGTTTTACACAAGGTTTGTAAGGAGCTGCAACCATTACACCATGTTCCACATGACACCTTAAGTAATAAATCTTATATATTTAAACGAGCAATTCTTGTATATATATATAAGAATTGAATAGAATCTCGGGATCGGCTCCAACGATTTTCATGAAATTTAGTATACGGGGGTTTCCGGGGCGATAAATCGATCTAGCTAGGAATAAATGATAGAAAATAACAAAAAGGTGGTGTTTGAGTAGTCCCAATTTAAACTGAAAAATGAATCTTCCTGACATCTATCGGCGAATAATAATACTATTTTTTTTAAATTGCTTTCACGACACAACAACACTAAAGCTATTGCAGCATATATATTCCGGCCATCCAGGTCCTAATAATAAAATAAAGAATAATTTTTTTTTAATATAATTAATATGTAGATTTTGTGATATCATATTTTATTGTAATGCATACACGTTGTAGAACATATAAATAAAGTAATAAACCGATAAAGATCTCTTATATCCGAATTCCACTCAAGAATACCGAAAGGCAATTACCCGATATCCTTTGTAACAACCGACTGAATAAGCATTTCCGACATTGTTCGAATAATTTCACCATATTCAAATCCTCAGACGGACCACATTGATATGATTGAGCTTTCGTATCTGACTACAAGCTAACATGTTATGAATATATTTAACTAACATGTTTTGTGATCGGTTATTTTCTGTAACAATAACCAGGGAGCCGACGGGTCATGTGACAGTCTAAATTCTAACTCAAAATAACTTTATTTATATAGATATAAAATTGATTCTAAATTTACACTTAATACCAGTTCGCGTACAGAGGGAAAGAAACTCTTCGACACTCTTTTTAATCGCAAAATTTTGAGTCATACAAATTTGTTGAAGTGCAGCATAAAGGATCATTTATATAATAGTCAAATTTTTAAAAACCTTTACTGTTAAACAAGCTTTGAATTTATTATATTTTCAGGATTAAGAAAGAAATAGAAGAAGAAAAAGAAGAAATAAATAAGTTTAGATCAGTTTTTCCAGTTCCTATTCATGGTTTTCATATAATGTTTTTAATTATTTACAAATAGCTTAGGGATATTTAGTCATTTTTATTTAGGTTATCTTAAAATTAATAAAGTCTCTATAAACACAATACATATATCTCTATATTATTACCTAAGTGTCATACAGGATATGATAATATATTTTTCATAAACATAAAGTTGGGCGTTAAAGGTTGGGCTAAAAGTAGTTTCTTCACTATGAAGTTAATATCACTTCATATGGCTTGTGACAGCTTTATAACTCGGTAAAGTTTTCAATTTCCGCCTGCATTTATTATGATACTTGAGTAATTTTACTTATTTCTGATATCAATTCAGTATGTATTCATCTGTAAGTCTGGATGAATAATAAAAAATACGTGCGTACAAAGTACACATGTCACAAGTGAATTATATATGTAATATTAGTAAAATATATGTAAATTAATTATTACTAAGGTAAAGGCGTCAATAGATGATCATGTACCAGTCCATGTAATTGCGTATCTATATTATTAATTATATACTAAAATAATAATAAGTTTACACACTGTTTACGTGTTAATATAAAATGATAATAAAAATAAATAACATCTGCGTTCACTGTACAAGACGTTATGTGACCGAATAACATTTGTAATATGTGTAATCGTGTATATTTTCTCAATCTCCCTTTCTCACTTTCTCTCAATCTGTCTCACTCACTCGTTCCCTTTTCTTTGACAAAAAGCTGCACATCTTCGTAACGTTTCATCCCTTATGCGCCTAAAGAAGTTTCACTTCAATAATCTAGTGACGCTACCCTAAACGGTCACAGATTGCATTATTTTCTTTGATTCTTTTTTTTTTTCATAAAGACGTATCTGCCTTCTGTCGACACATGACGTCAGTTTTTCAGAAGGAGATTCATGAGTGCACAGCTGGGGATCGAGCCTACGACCTCAGGGATGAGAGTGCACTCGCCCAAAACTACTTCGTGTCGTGTTCGTGAGGCTTTAACAAGCTATATGTAATACTTTAATATACTTAGTATTTGAATACAATAATATGTTTGTATCTTCATTCACCCCACTTAACTGTAAATTACTTGAAAAAAAAGTAAGTGTGACGTCGAATTTATTTATATTATACGCATTTCTGGATACAAATAATAATAATAATTATTATTATTGTGACTTATTTATTTTTCTCCCATATAACATTTACAACAATAAATAAGATTACAGTTGTGATGGTATTGGGAGACTGGTTTCCAAACTAGGTGATAGCATATATCCATAGCAAAGTCATCTTGAGTAGTAACAAAAAGTACATACATAAAAAGGGTAGGCAAACAAATTTAACGTTTTAATGAGGAAAGAAAAACAAAACAAAGCAGTCAACTAGTTAGAAATATACAATACATAGGGATACTGGATAGGTCATAAAGGTAAATAATATTTATTACGTGTCTATTAGTAGTACTTCAATTGTTTCAGACATCCGTCTCATTATGAGAGTTGAGGTATCCAGAGTGCACTATCACTTGGCACACCTCTGCCCTATATTATCTAGGAGTTCGATAGTATCGTATCTGGATATATAGTATCTCGTTGTATTGTCGCACTGTCTTTAGACAACCTTCATATTAAAGCGTTATAAGAAGAGTCGAGAAGAGTCTGGATCGAGAGGTCGAGAAAAGAAAATTAAGATATACAAATAATTTCGCCTTCAAAATCCATCAGTATTACCATTCTACATAATGTGTTTATTATTAGATAATACCACAGATAATTAACAACCTAAAACCATAAACAATTCACAGACAATTAGTTGAGAATTTTAAAAAGAGAAACGAACGATGACTATGTTGCACGATTTCAAAGCATGAAAATCTCTACAGATTACATGTACACAAAGATCATTACAAACAGTATTTATCTCTGGATCAAGATATGAGAGAAAAATTCCACATAACACGTTGATAACCTAATACCATAATTCAGTGATCGTGATAACTTATCATATTGTAATCTTTTCATTTTCGTAATGTTACATCTTCAACAAGAGATATTGAATTGTACATTTGCTAACTGCGTGCAAAAATGCTTTTATTTAAATTATCACAACAATATATTGAAAGATAATTACACACGTTTAAATAAAGATGATAAACGCAGCTTCACTGTTGGTTACACACTTGTCCAATATATTTTAGGTCACCGAATAAGTTTAAGAATAATAAAACCTAACCTAACACCAGCTTACAAAAAAGAATAGGTTACAGCTAAGGAAAACTTTTGTTGCCTCATCTTAATATATATAAATCGCCTGTCACGATGTTTGTCCGCGATGGACTCCTAAGTCCTAAACTACTGAACCGATTTTAAATTAAATTGGCACATGGTGAGCAGTTTGATCCAAATTAAGATATAGGATAGCTTAGATCTTTAATTATAATTGCAATTTTATTTTATTTCAAATATTTGTTTATTATTTGATACAATTCTAACAGATGGCGCTGTGTTAAAAGTACCAACGTTTCACATAAGCTATTCCTTCCTAAAAGTTCTCCTACCGTTTCCCTTGAATAGTTTACTACTATGTAATATAAGCCTTAAGTACTTAGCCACAGCAACGCTTGGCCGAGTCTGCTAGTTCATTGTATAAATTTTGCGAAAAGAAAGAAATGAGTATTTATAAGTAAACAGTCTCTTGCTCATCACAGCTGATGTTAGCTATTGATTAATCGTAAATAATGTAAAAATTGGATATAATAATTATATTCGGTGTTGTCACGCAATTCGTAGGCGAATTAAAACTGGCTATCAAAATTCCCCGGGCGATAGTATAGCCAAGTAATAGGCAATATTCGTTGTTAATTGAGTGTCTAGTACTGGATTAGGCAAAAGATCATTTTCTAAGTGAATTAAAAATGGTTAGTATTATAATTAATTAAATTAAAAGCTCTCCATCGTATTAAAATATTTTTTATTAAAATATATATATATATATATATTGTGTTTAAGGTAACCTCGTTTATTAAAACCTAGACATTTCTTATCAAAACCTTTACTTCTACTTTGGACTTGCGGTGTGGGCGTGCACAGGTGCCAATTAAAGATTGAAGTAAGCGCCTGGTAGACAATATCAGTGATCTTAACGAATAAGTATCGCAATACAGTGAAGAAATGCTGCTAGCGTTAAAGGTAAAAACTGCTAAGAGACGAAACTTTTTAAATTTTTTTTTTAGTTTTGCTTTCTTAAGTAATTAATTTTATTTTAGACAAAAATTGAGGATAATACTTGGAAAGTTTTTTCCTAAGATGACTTTAAAAAGTACATCGTATATAAATTCCATTTAAATATTAGCACAGTAATATTTCATTTCAGTTCAAACAAATTGAATTTCGAAGAATCGAAACAGATATTAAATATAATTTCCATAAAATTTCATCTAAACAATTATAATAAAAATATTGAACTAATTTGCATTTTATTCAAATTGAATCGAATCTCAATAATTCATTTTAGTCTGAATATAACGGCATGTTGACGATTGCTTTATCTTCAGAACTACATTCAGAATTGAGAATAGAACGTATCTAGATAATAAAGTTCTAGGCTTAAATAAATGTGACAGAAACTTAGGAGCTGATGATTTGTTACCTGTACTATTAATATAATTTCTTATATTTAACCTGGCTATCTGAACCGACAATTAATTCACATTATAATTAATAATGTAAGGAATAAATTTAAAACATTTTAGTTGGATTTTTATTAGATATTGGTAGGTAGTAAAATTACTAATTGTACGCAACTAGATATAGAAAATAAACATATACATTACAAAACAATACAACATTTCAAAACGGTGACGGTAGTACCGATTTCCACCGCCAGCCAAGAAAAATATGAGGTACTATACTGACATATAGTACACCATTTGTCAGTTCACCCAACGGACAATTAAAAGGTTCAGTAAATCCATGGATTTATTTTTGTCCAAACACATCCCGTTTCAGCTAGTTCTATAGCAGTTTATATTAGGATATTAGATTTTCTTTGGTAATCAAACTCGCTTTAATATGAAGCCAACACATTAGTGTAAGGGCCTGTTTCACAATGTCCGGATAAGTTCCAAATAAGCTATTTATTACTTATTGGTAGGATAAACAGTATTTTTGCGTTTAACGACTGTCAGATAGCGCTATTCGTCATGAAATGCCAAGTATATTATTCGGAACTTTTATCTTTCGAATAATTTATGTGTTGCATAGCTATTTGGGACTTTATCCAGACATTGTGAAACAGGCCCTAAGAGTTATATACATATTTTATAAATCTGAATCATAGTAGACATTCCAAAATTTCTATAATTACTACATATTTTGGTATTTGTTACAAAAGTATTAATTTGTCCAGTAATATTTCTCCTGATGGTTCGAAACAAGCGTAATAGCTGTAAGTAGCCATAACTCAAATCATAATAACTTTTCTGTAGGATAAGAATGTGTTTCGGAAAACTAATAATATGGAGATAGAACTTACTTTGCTTACGTTGTTGTTTTTACCCTTTAATTTACCGGAAAATTATTCAAAGTGAATCTAATTTTGAGATTTATCTTACGATGGTTTTGTTTATTTATTATACAAGTAAGCTATTCAAAGGGGGAATGCTGCCAGTATCTTTGGAACCTTGCCTTTTAATAATATATTTTAATTATTAAACTTTAAGGTTAGTTATTAGGTATATTAGAATTAACTACAATTATATTTTTTGTATTGAATGAATTGAATATTATTTAATGTATTGAAATTTAATATAAATGTATTTATGTTATTAAAGTACCCACTAAGGATCAAAAGGAGCATTTTCACCTCCTGCATCTTATCTATCCTAACGTACGGCTGCGAAACTTGGACCACTAAGCAAGCCACAAGTCAAAAGCTTGTCACTTGCCAGAGAAGTATGGAAAGGAGCATACTAGGTTACACACGAAATCATGAAAAAAAGAACTGTAGATCTCCGAAGAATCACCAACTGGGAAGACGCAATGACCGGAGCCAAAAGGCTTAAATGGAGATGGACAGGATACCTGCATAGAGGCAAGAGAGCAAAATGGTCGAAAAAGTAACTCAATGGACACCTCGCGAAGACCAAGCGAAGGAGAGGAAGACCATAGGCGCGGTGATATCTTTATAAAAGCTATCTTTATAAAAGCTACGGGTCCTCTGTGGCAAAGACTTGCCAGGGCTAGGAAGCACTGGAAACAGCTAGAGCTATGTGCCACAATGGCAAGCTGTACAAAAGGACAGCTGTGCAACAAAACCTTAAAGATCTTTCTTATATACATATATATTTTTGTAAACTTCTCTTGTATTAGTTGAAATAAAGGCTTTGAAATTGAAATTTGAAAATGTTATTTTAAATAATACAAGTTATTATCATAATTACAACCATGAAAAAAAAATCTAGAAAAAATGAAGAAATCTTAATATAATTAATTAATTTATTATTAATTAGGTTTCAGCAGTTAGGCTATGGAATTCACATCCCGTCACTATTCGCTTAGCTCCTTCTCTATCTTCCTTTAAATTTCTGCTGTATAAACATTACCTGTCCACGTCATATCACTAACTACTAACTGACCTGAGACCGATCTTGAATTGGATTATCATGATTCATGTGCACTGTTTACTTTTTGTTTTTTTTTATGTAACCTATATCAGTTTAGTTGTTTTTATTTCTTTTTGTTTATGTTTAATATAATTTTTTTTACCTTTTATGTAATGCAACGAAGTGTTAATAAATAAATAAATAATGTATACACAGAAACATAGACAATACAAAAATATGAGAATGTGACAATAATTCGACATTAATTGACCAAATCAGATTTTTTCCAATTTAGTTTTTTATTACCACTTTAAGTTGATTATTCCCGGTAAATTAAGGTACACACATATTGACACAAAAAAGTCTACAGATGTTTTTATATAATAAATGGTTTGTGTATTCAAATGACACAATTTGTGTATTTGACTTCGATTTGTCTTGTGTCAAAAACAATACGTGAAGACAGTTGACACTGTTTCCACCAATCTTTCCTCTCAGCATTCATGGGATCGTGGAACTTCCTCTTTTTTTATAAAAACTAAATCTATCTCGTTAATTAAATGACTCTTTTGTCTCTTTCTAACAAATTGTGCTATGACTGCTGAAATTAGATACGATAATTTTAGACGACAATTTATATATATATATATATATATATGATTAGTGTACCATCATCGCAGGCACCCGTTTACCGTGCCTCACAGTATCTTCGTTAAACATAGGCCTTTAAATATTCGTAGTGGTTTGGTGGTCTGAGTGAATCATAGCTGAGCGGAATGGGATTAAATTTTGTTTTACTTATTTGCCTCTTCGAAATTTTACATTTTACAGGTATTGAGGTTTTGAGACTCATCGTGAGTTGCTGAGTTGTTGGCCTATAATGGGTCGATAGAAGTACTGTCCTATGGTAATAGATCACCAGCCTTCCGGTAACCAGGCTTGCAGTGGTCTTTATCAGTGCCTTTTATATTTTATCTACTTTTATTTTTTGCTTTTAATGTTGTGACTTCAAATATATCGACTATACATAAATAATATGTAAGTAACTTAAAATTTCCAAAAATATATGTTAATCTTAGCAAAACCGTCTACTTACGTCCTTGGCTTAAGATTTTTTCGTCATCATTATATTCATCTCGTAAACATTTTCTTTTATATATGACGTATGCGTATACGTATTAGTTCTATGAATAATTTATGAGTGTTTCCGTTTATTTATAATAATGATAATTAACTTTAATATAGCTTTTTTGATACATCCAATTAACCAATTTCATAAGTAAAATAACAAGCCATCACGAGGTAATATATACTATATATAATATATACTTCGGTTTTAATATAGCGTAGTTTCAACATTATAGAAATAACTCCTCCGCCATCAATAGGAAAAATCTTAAAATGATGTAACACAATAGCTAGAAATAGCTTCAATATCTTTCTGGACTGGACATTGTCTAGGAGAATTTACAAATATATTATAACTGAAATAGTAATAACATGTCCAAGATATTGAACTGCTTTAATATATTTTTATATATATATATATATAAATATAATAGGTGGACAGACACTAGTAGTGTATAATAATTAAGAGCATTCCCGCCTGCGGTTTTTTCGATACTTTAAAAATAATCATTATATTATAGTCCTATAAAAACCCAATGTATATATATAACCTTGATGAATTAACTATCTACTGGGGAAAAAAATCTTTGAGTTTATAATGTCATACAGAGGTGACGTAAATGTAATGATTTATATTTAATCTGTATAATTTTAACGTGTTATCCTTATCTGTGCTTTGTTGACTAGAATTCAGTAATTGCGATAGACATTTGACATATGTCAACCTTTTCAAGGTTTTTTTTTTCAAAGCATTCTGAGCATTCTAATGCTCTCAAGTAAATCGCTGATGAAGAACATACACTTATATGTGCTTATTAAAAGTATAATAAGAAGACTAATTTTTTATAGAACAGAAGACAGACGCGCAAAAGGCTCAACCAATGATAAGTGACACTCTCAATGTCAGAATGCTGGCTAGAGTGTTGTCAGCATGTGACCGACGCAACGGCCGGACTAATCACATATACATAATTATGAAATTGGTAGTCATTTCGCCAATGATCGTTCTTTTTGGCAACTATTCATGAGACAAAAAGATTCTTGTCATGATAAACCTGAATGCATGTGGCAAAGTTTTAGCATAAAATTCCCTAAGAACACTTGCATACATACGGTATGTTATAAATTTCATTAAAATTTATTAGTTTTATACTTTTATATGTGTTAAATTGAATTTCAGATTTTACAAATGGAAAGACAGGACACAAGAGAAGGAAAAGATAAATGGACGAAGAAACCGACGGAATGGCTTCCTCGCTATGACAAAAGAAAAGATGTGTCAAGAGCAGATGGCCCTATGTGGTAACGTGAAACAGAGATCAGTGGAAGTTCTCAGAGGAGGCCTAACAGACAAGCTAAATAACAGAAATTGGCAAGCCAATGAAGTATTAGTATTTTATTTATTTTAGTGTTTATTTAGTTACTTTTTATATTAATTAGTATTAAATAGAACTCTACCTGTAGTGGTTTTTATTACTACTGTATTTATTTGGTTATAATATATAACTCGTCTCAAATAAATCCTTGCGTTGTAGCTGAATTCAATAAAGCGATCTAATTATCTAGTGGAAAATCGCAAAACAGTTTATCTAAATCTAATATTTGTAATTTTGGTATTTTTCCCTATTAATTAAAACGAGAAAGTTTTATTTATTGAAAAACAAAATGTATATATTGTCTAATAGACAACAGATAGATCTTAATGTTTTTATAATAATAAAATAATTTTAAATATGTGTTACTTTTATTTATAAGTTAATAATCAATGACAACAATTAATTATTTTAATTTAGTTTATTATTATTTAATACAATGCCTATATATAAAAAAAAATCACTTACCTTAATAACCAAATGAATAATCGATGTACAAAATCACGAAACTATATTAATTTTCCGCAACAACTTTTATACTCTCATAATGCCCGCTTTATAATATATCCACAAAAGTTCGCCCCAACTTTGTAGACCGAAGAGCGACGTGCACGTCGTTCCGTATCTGTAATCAGACTGAAGAACTAAACTCTTTAGAGTTGGGAAACTTGGCGTGACAGCCTCTTTTGCTTAACGTCGCAGATGTAAGCCTTTGTGAGAATTTAATATGCAATTTCAGTCAATGATACAAGTGATGTTGTTAAGTCATCAAGATAACTAGATTAAGATGAAGGTCAATGAATCCCACACGTTAAACTGAAATTATCTTTTGTTTAAAATTCTCTACTCCCAAGAATGGGGCAGATTTATTTATGTTTCCTCTATTAATATTATACGTTGATTTTAAGATGTTGGATATGCAGAATTTCTTTTTATTGTTGCTTTGTATATCCAAGGATAAATCACATGCCTACAAAGCCTGTAACTTAGAAACATTTGTGAAGTATCGGAATCTTCGAATTTTCAATATATTTATTTATTTAATTATTAGTTATCTTACAGCTTAGGTTATACACAAATTAGAAAACAAAACACTAAGGCAAAACAGATTACACAGATAAGCAATATATGAAACAGAAAAAAAATAAAGAAAACTGAAATTTCACATTTGAAACAACAAATAATACTTAGAATTTAAAATTACTACTTAAACAAAATCAGCCTTCCCGCTTCTTCAAGTACTTCTTGACATCTCTTTTTTTGAGGTGGATAAGATCAATATCCTGATAATGGATGTCACAGTTCGATAAAACGACTTCGTACGAAGCACACGGAACAATTTTGTGTATCTCATCGCATAAGAGGAGGGTTTTTAAAAGAAATTAACAATAGCAAATGAGGGCTATCTATCCGCCCATTAAAAAACAGTGTGCCAAAAGCTAGCCTTGCTGACCTCCGTCAATATTTTAATGTGTCTAAATTAAAATATAAGTAAGAACCTGCATAAGATGTCTTTAGTGCTATTCAGTTTTTTTCGGGTCCTGTTGCCTTTGTGTCGTGACAGTTTAAAAAAATAATATATGACGCCACATACAATATCAAATTAGACATTATTTAATTATTATTTACTCCATTTGTTGTATTACAATAAATATGTTTATATTTTATTCAATGGACTGTCTGATATTGAAATCTGAAAATGAGTTTTCACTTTGAAAGCACTTGCTGTGTGCGCTTTGTGTTCTTGGAATGACGATTTCAGTTCAAGTTTTCTTAGAGATAGTGTATATATAACATTCGATATAGCCCGGTTCAGTAACGTGCAAATTTTTGTCTGTGGTATATGGGGGCAAGCGCCCAAAAAGGGCCAGTCATCGCAGCCCAAGGAAACCCATTATATCGATTGCGTAATAAAACATATTACAAAACAAACAATGTAAATTTTGCGTTTAAGAGGTCTTCTCTAGAGGCGACTGCTTTAAACATTAATTGCATATAAATATGATTGAAACTTTACTGATTATGAAGTCAAAATAAAATATATTTTGCGTTATATTTATAAACAACCAAGCAAATGGAGAATGCAGGTAACCCTTTGCTACTCGGGGGATGCAACTGATACAGAGAGCATGGAATTACGGAATTTAGAACATGCTTGAGTCATATTGGACTAGACTTGCATCTGATAGGAAGAAGTAGAAACAATTGAAGGAGGTATTTGCCTAAAGGAATTAATTGTGAAGGTATTTGTAACAAATCTGTTCCTAAATTTACTGTTGTGTATTTCTATTCAATTATTATAGTAAAGCCTTAGAATAGTTAAAGACAAAAATAATACACAACAGATCTTCGTTTAACTCCTATAGAAATTTGAAATCGAGCGAAAAGAAAAGAAATGTTTACGTTCCATAAACTCGCAAACACCACATTTCAAACAAACATCAATAAACTCGGATTTAGCAACGTATTGCATACTTCACAATTCTAAATCGAGACACATTTGTTCTTGTTTTTTATTTTTCCAAATTATTACAATAATCGTAAACTGTACTTTTGTTATGATTGATAAGTGCTAACTGCGTTTCTTTATAGGTCTGGCGCGTCAAATTTCGTCAATCTGTTTTGACAAGAGCCATCGATTTTTTGAGTCTCAAATGAGGGAACCCCTCACGATGTTTTCCTTTACCGTTTGAGCGAATGTTAAATGCGCACATAAACTACTGTCTAGTCCATTGGGTACCAATGACCGGGGATTGAACTTACGATCGTAAGTCACTGGGCCAATACTGTCTTACTATTTGTTTGATATAGTCCGACTCCTCAAAGGCCAGCTGGCTGAGCCCATTAATAATAATTACAAAGGGTTCTTTTTACCATACAACAAGACTTGTAAGTACTAATTAAATACTTTCATATAAGTGATACCTATAAATCGGGAGTGAGATATGTTCTTTAGATTCTTCTTTATCTGTTCCTAAAACATGGCGATTGCTGTCCATGCGTCATACCCGTGAACGGGTGCGACTTATGGTGACTGGGCGGTCTTTTTTTTTAAGAACAGGGGCAAACGGGCAGCAGGCTCACCTGATGTTAAGTGATACCGCCGCCCATGGACACTCAATGCCAGAGGGCTCGTGAGTGCGTTGCCGGCCTTTTAATTGGTTGCTCTTTTCTTTAAGGTGTATGCGGTGACAACTTATATCGACTATGTATTTGCCTTTTCCACGAATGTAAGTGCATGCTCATATTTCACTATGCTAGAGGAAAAACCTTTGTTTTTAATTTATTTCATTATTATTAATTAATTATTAATTAGTTGAGAAGTCATGTGGAACATGGTGTATTGGTTGCAGCCCATTACAAAACGTTTGGTAAAAGAAAAACATGGTAATTAAAAAGAGTCACGGAAACTCTGTTGCCAGTTCTTCTCTTCCGTTCTACGCTCTTTGATTTAGAACTGGCAGTAAATGTAAAATTAGAAGTATTTCATATATATTTCTTTTTGACGTTCATAAGTGTAGATACATTGTGTCATCACTAAGTACACTGTGCATATGATACACACACAAAATAGTATGCAATTATTATGTACTATGTTCTTTTTGTTTGTTTTTTCCCTTTTCTAAATCTTTTTCTAGTAAAATGTATCATGTATTCCATCTTTGGCTATATTTTCAGTGTATTTGTTTGTAGGATTAGCTGTAGGATTATTAAATAAATAAATAATTTCTATTAAATATTTCTTATTCCCATAAATTTATTTTCCCATTAATTTAATTTAACATTTTTCTTCCTCGCTGATAGCTTTTTTTGGTCTTTTTAATATAAAAAAATCCGTTAACTAACTTTTAAGTTTGACTACTAAGTCTTTTCCTTAAGTTAAATTTGCTTATTAGAGTAGTCAAGATTAGTATGCATCTTTGGTTATGTCTATAATATGTCAAACTATAATCAGAGACGTGCAATTTAAAGTAACTTTAGCAATAACAAAATTTAAAAAAAAACTGTAAGCCTATATGACATCCTGAATACTTCGTAGCGGCCTCTCTTCGTAGCGACAAATTCAGGCACTTTACGATGCTACGATTTTATTGAACAGTAGATTGCTACAAAGGCCGGCACTATCGGATGTTTGGCGGTTGAATTTCAATAGCCACTGCTAAAACCTGCAATCACCGACGCTGTCACGAATTCTATAATTATTTTGGTTTCATACCAATATATATTATATACATAGATTGAAACATTTTACATCTTAAATTGATTATATAATATATTAATTTAGTTTTATATTAAATCTTAATACATATACATAAATTACACTTCACGTTGTTTACCGTCATGGACTCCTAAACTACTTAAGCGATTTCAATCAAATTTTCACACCGTGTGCAGTTTGATCTAACTTTTTTAACAAAATATTTGTTTATTATTTGACAGTCACAATTATATGTTAGCTCGATTCTAACAGATGACGGTATATGTTAACTGGATACTAAAATAAATATTTTTAGGTTTTTGATTTGTGACAATATTAAAAAAAAATATATTTCAGCAGTCATTTTGAATAAAACACGATGTCATTTGTTTTATTAGAGTGGCCATACCCAGCAATATCAAAGACGTGTTGTTGGCCTAAAGGTCTTGATACCAGGAAATAAACTCAAAGCTTTGTCAGAAGTGCGTTGCATTGATCGTTGAGTTCAATTGCTCTCTGATCAGCTCCTACGCTGGACGCATTCGAATAAAATTAAAATATCAACGAATGTGATAGCTATATTATTAATCACTTCGTATCGTCGACAGCTCTCAGACAATAATTTTATTCAGCAGCTGTACTCACTCTACTAGACCAGACTCACATTACCCAGAATCAAACAAACAAACAAACAAAAATCATTTATTGATATAGGTAACATAATGTTCACTTATAACCGTTAAAAAAAGAAATAACCTTTAAATTACGTGATTCTAATTTTACATTTACTGCCAGTTCTCAAATCAATCGTAGAACGGAAGAGAAGAACTGGCAATAAACTCTTCTCCATCTTTTTTTTCCTCCTCTCCTCGCTACTTTCGAAGGGCTTGATAAATATATATTATATATGTACAGGTTAATCTAAGATTTCCTCTAATAAACCTGTGTAAAAGCCATTTCAGACCCTGAATAATGCAATGTAGGCTTTCGTTGGAATATTCATTAAACAAAATCTAAGACAGATTATACAGTGTTTATCTTCGAAAGCAAAGGGACATTTACATGGGAATGTCTAAACATTGGCATAATGAGATATTTGTATACTAACACAATTCTGTGACGTAAATCACGTTATCCGGGCCTAGCGTTATGTAGTGTTCTCATTCTTTTTTGTTTTATCCATCGCTGATAATTTTACTTTTACACGGTTTACAACAGGTATTTAAAATGTAAATGACACCATGCAATACGATTTGCTAGTGTGGTCATTTTCATTATTTTTCATTATATTTTATTATATACACTTAAGTTAGTTCGCATTCAGACGTCACGTCACGTTAGTCCATTGCTCTTAATAAATAATAATCTCTATAAATATCTATATAATTTAACCCAACTCCGAACATATAGTAAGTTATATTATTTATAACGTAAGCCAGATGTTGTAATTTCTTTGTTAGTATTTAGGTTAGATTACTGTCATTTGACAATTTGGTTTGGTCTTAAAAAGCTTTTATAATTATATTAAGATTAAACTTTGATACTTAATTATAAAACCCAAACAGCTGGGTAATTAGAGTCTTCTGTTTACGTTTAGTGTTGTTCATTTGTTTACTCAGGACGTCAAACTTATTATAAAATCTCTAGTGCTGCGAAGGAGTGGTTTATACTGAAATGAAATGGTTTTCAGTGGTAATATGTTGTTCGTCAATTAATAGAATGTAATATTATTGACGTGAAACTTCGAATGCGAGTTCCAACAAGGTTGCGTTAGGCGTTTATCGCTCCTGAGGAGGGGGGATAGAAAGAGACAGAATGAGAGTGAATACGTGACACTCGAACGCATGCGCGTAGTGTTCCTGTTACAGGCCAGCGCGAGCGTTAGCAACGAGTACCGTCCAATATTCAAACGCAAGTAAGAGAGAGAAAGAAATATACTTAAAGGAAGAAAGTAGGAGAGAGAAAAAGAGTGAGTCTGTAGATCTCAAGCTAATGCGCGTGGTATTCTTGCTGTGCAGTGTGAGCGTCCTGAAATTATATGAAATACGTACTTTTTGGTCTATTATTATGTATAATATTCATTATTTTATTTGCAAAGATGCGAATTGTGAATTGTAAGCAATATTACAACAATATGATTTCACTATTAATCTATTTCTACTGCTTCCAAAAATTAATTTAAAATTCATTAAAGAAAAGCTGTGTAAAAAGGCTTACTATAAAGTTAGTGATTATCTAGTTGATAAAAGGGCCTGGGACTAGTGCTGGGCAGGCTACTTCTAATTAATTTGCTATATTTGTTTTAAACATTGCAGAATTGTTTAATGATTTGCTTTTTTTTTAAAAGAGTACCGAGAGTTTTTTACGCCGGCTTTTTCTCTCGGCCAACACCTTCTGTCTTCTTTGCCGATGAGTAGGGATGCCAACAGGCTCGAATTTAATGACGTGGAATAAGTGATACTATTATGATCCTATGTTCCAAAATAAACGTATTTTATTTATTTTTATTTCCTATTTTCATTTCCACATTACGATACTTCTCTTCTTCCTCGCCAACTCCACGCACTATTTTTGGTAATATTATAGTAATTTTATTTGTTAATTGCTATACATAAATTCTCAGCATAAGAATTATAACGAGACTCGTATAAAAATGGGGTTATTTAGTAGCCATTATATCTAGTCCACGATTAAAATGGGTTCGAGATCACGTCCCAAATGGAAACCACAGTTCCCTCAATTTAAAAGCCAGACACGTTTTTACTTTTTAGTCATATTTTTCCGGAAGTACTAAAAAGTAGTAAAAAGGATGTTACGTTAGCCAAGCAGCTCTATGCTTGGCTAACGTAACATCCTTTTTAAATTCCGTCAGATCTGATAAGAGAACTTTAATAAGTAATATCAGAAATTAACCTCTTTCATAGTTGACGTTGAGTCTCCCTGAGGCCGTGTGTTTATTTATTTATATAATTATTAGTAATCATACAGCTTAGATATATACATATTTTAAAACAAAACACTAAGACAAAACAGATTACATAGATAAACAAAGATGAAATTTAATATTTAAAACAACAAATATTACGTAATATGTATTTCAATTACTACTTAAACAAAATCAAAGTATTACCGCAATCATCAAACCTACAACCTCAGGGTCAGGCCTGATCGCCTGTTGATGCCACTATGCCTGTTGGCATAGTGGCTGCTGCTGCGGAAATGTTGCTGAAACCGGAATGCCTGAACCAAATATTAACACAGTGTATAAAGACAAAAATATCACAAACCACTAAAGGTGTAATAGTGCATACATTTTTTAAATTCCACATAATTAAAATCTGTCTTCAAAATGCACTAAACGTGTATGTTATGAAATATAATTATTACATACACTTTTAATAATAATGTGAATTAATAATTCTGGTTTTAAACATTGTTTAATTTAGTTATACACTTCGTCACAGTCTACAGAAACACAGAACAATTAAAATAATTAAATAAAAACGAAGGCAACCGGCGTTCTTATCGCTTACAAACGATCTATTTCAGATCAATATAAACATAAAACTAACGGTACAAAGCATATCAATTCAAACATATGTTAACGATAAAAAATATATTTTATTTATTGTATTATTAAAATATAAAAATCTTATTCGAAATGGAGACTACCATTGGCTGCAATACAGTCCGTATGGTAAAACGTTGAAGCCTAGTTTTCAATAGAAGCACGCACTCTTGCCATCGGAACATTCTTCACTGCCAATCGTACAAAATCATCATGGCGTTTCCAGCAAGTCGTACTATATTAAACTGACTGACTTAATTGTATTGGCGCCAAAATGAGAAAAATCAATGTACAATGACAAAATGTTAGATTCCAAATTCAAATGTAATATTTTGTTTATTTTTAATTGTAACAGTATTTATGGCCAGCTTGGTATATTTGTATTCGTTAGCAAATATTTGAGGCTCTTTGAAAATGGCATAAAGTTATAAACTATTGCCGTAAAATAAAATAAAAATCGATTTGCATTTTACACTTTTTTTTAAAATAAGCACAAGAGGTCCTTAATTTTGTGGAATATTAATTACAAATTATATTAAAGAACCTCACAAAAGATTTTACTAAAATTTTGCAGATGGTGCTTTGCATACACATAAATCTTTCTAATAAGGTCATTATTAAAATATGATAGTTTTATGAAATTAATAAAAATAAAAAGGGTTCATAAAGATTAAGGTCTAAATTCGCGGATTAAGTTTATTAGCAATAACGCGGTCAACAGAGCCATGAGGGGTCTAAGTTGAAATAATACAACAAATTTACAGAGTCGTCCAGCGATATGGGATTGGAGGTTAGGATTAAAATTGAAAAGAAAAAATAATTAAGTAGTTTAAATCTATTAAAAAGAACATCTGCTTAGATTGATAGTAAAAAAATCCACATTTATACAAATTTAGTACAACTTAGCATGATTGTAAAAATACAATTTAACTTAGTACAATAATTTACAAATAAAACAAAATAAAACCAATGTTTAATAAATAAATAGATGACTCTCATTTGAGTGATACTGCGGAAAATTAATTGATGTAAAATTTTCATTTAAGCTGTATACCGATCGGGTTGATTGCCCCAATCTTTAATCAATATTTAAATTTCGTGTACCAACTAGATAGAGTCAAAGCTCACCGATGTTTATATTTAATATTCTAATAAACGAGCTAGGTCTGGTCTAGCTCCCTTCACACTTTGAAATCGATTTTCGTTTGGATTTTGAAATATTAATTGTTTGGTTAAATATTTGTATTGTCTATTAGTGTATGCCTATACGTCCTAATCACATTAAAATTTTATATGTTATGTTTAAGATATATTAATTAAACTCCTGAACTGAAATTTTCTTCTGAACTTATCAACAAAATATCAGGTAAATAATGATTGTCATATATTTATGACAACCTATTTGTTCACATAGAGTTGGGCGTCTCGTTCTCAAGTTAAAATGGGTGCGATCCGTATATCAACAAAATTCGACATGTCAGGAACAGAAAGCTACTAGACTCTAAGGAAGAATTATCAACGACGAAGTCCCAAGTCAACAAGAAGCTATTAGTCATACTTAGTATATAAATGGTTTAGCAAATAAAAAAGTTGTAATAGGTATGTTGAAGTAGAAAACGTCCAAATGTAAATACCCAAGTATGTACTGCGCCTCTGCCAAGCAATCTGTCGACTGGAATCCTCTAAACAAAGGTAAATCTGACAGCCATAACGCTGATATGAAAAGAGCTGCTGTAGGAGAATTGGATCAGCTAGATTAGTCCCTTCTGAGACACTTTGGACCTTATGAAAATCACATTACGATGTCATATGGAATATGGTGTTATAGTTGCTACTTACA
Source organism: Pieris mannii (assembly GCA_028984075.1). Classification (NCBI taxonomy): domain Eukaryota; kingdom Metazoa; phylum Arthropoda; class Insecta; order Lepidoptera; family Pieridae; genus Pieris; species Pieris mannii. The sequence goes on along the minus strand of CM054779.1, from coordinate 10,730,594 downwards.
AACGTTGTCTGAAAGCTTGGCAATTAAAAAGAGTAGCGGAGAGTTTATTGCCAGTTCTTCTCTTCCGTTATACGCCCTTGATTTGAGAACTGGCAGTAAATGTAAAATTAGAAGCATTCAGTGTATTTTTCTTTTTTGAAGTTCATAAGTGTACATTGTGTTACCTACATGAATAAATTATTTCTAATTTTGATTTTTTTTTTAAAGAAAAATAAATCATTTCAATATTTTACTGTCAACATTTAGTAAGTGGCACGTACTTGTAATTTTAACATTAGTCTACTTATTATTCTAGCTTGGAGTTATAGCTTTTGCAAATATAATTTAACAAGTGTTTTCCAAGCGGCTTAAGCGTTTAACTATCAACCCGTGGTATTAATATTATCGTCATCGTAATCTTATCGTCCAAAATCGAAAGAAGTTCAAACACCACAAAGATTATGGGGATTCATAGAGAGTGTTTTAATATATGTAAGAAAAGTGATTTTGTAACGAAACCTAGCCTAAACACGTTAAACTGAAAGTTTTTAAGCTTTTATTTCTACACTCATACAAATGCAAAAGATATTGCAAATTACGTTAGAGTAAATTTTATAATAATACCTTGTATAAAAAAAATTAACATTTGTAATCTTCTGGATAATAATAATATATTTCAAGTTTCTTTCACAGGAAAAGCTTATATCAAATTGCGCTAGCTATATAAACACAATTTGTCAGGTTTATCTTACGTTGAACTAGGTGTGAACCTGTATTTCAACATACAGCGCCTAACCCCTTAAATATATCCCACAAAAACTCTAGCATCAAGTACAAACTCATTGGAAAAACTAATATATTATAATGTACAATCAAACAACAAACAAGTAGTTAACATGGATGTTGGATGATACAGTTATTTCTGTTGACTTAATTTCACACGTATGTGTCGAGTTGCGAACAAAATACATGCCTTTGTTTCACTTGGTAGTTCAAAATAACATTTACTTTTATGCAAAGTGTGCAAAGAAACATCCGCTGTACGACGGGTATAGAAAAAAACTGCCAGCCATTAGATAAAATAACAATTTTAGAAAAAATCTCTTTTAATTTTTATAAATAGACAGAAATGTAATAGAATACAGGGACTTTGCAGGACAAATAACAAAGTTGCGTTAAGAAATACAACACCCAAGGCGTGGCAAACTCTCTGAAGCTGTTTTGTTTGCATCTTTTGCAAGTTTTAGTTGCGATGGATGCTATTCAAGAAACTGGCTTCAAATATTGCTCTATATTCTGCGTATCTAGCTGCTAGTAATTTCTATCCTTTTCCGCGGTGAATGGAACATCATAATCCTTAAAAGATTTCGGCATTTTACTTTAAAGAACGGGGAAAATTAATTGAACACTATTTTATGAATAATTACGAAACCAACTGCTTTTTACCATGCATTTTTTCTGCATCTTCTAGCGTATTTACCATGGAGAGTGTTTAGTGGAATTTTTCGGATTAATTAATACCTGCGAGTTTCATCATCGGACGTCAAGGCAGAATACGAAATTCCACCCGCATCACCTCGACGTCCGCCGTTCCACAACTAAGTCTTTTTCCAGGCAGGTTTTACCGCGCACCACCACTTTGTGAAACCAGATGCTCACTGAAGTATTTCCGAACCAATTCGACTTCGGGTGCTTCAAGAAAACAGCGTTCCAATTCTTAAAAGGCCGGCAACGCACGCGCGGGCCCCTGGCTTTGAGAGTGTCCATGGGCGGCTGTATCACTTAATATCAGGTGAAACTCGCCGTTTGCACCCTGTTCTATAAAAAAAATAACTATATCAAACTCAATATATAAACACTAGCATATTAACCCCTAGATATCAGAAGAAGAATTGAAGATTTAAGTCTATAGTCAAAATTCTAATTCGTATCAAGTGACAATGAGCGCTATCAACTTTTTAAAAAGCTCACTAATGCAACACATACAAACACTTACAGAGATTACACAACATACAAAAACACAATAAATTCATGTGCGTCAATGGCAACTGTGCAACACATTTATAGGGAAACAGAACAATGATTTAAAAAAATATTATACAATTAAAATAAACGACAATAAATTAGATTAAGGAATAAATGTAATTAAATAATATATTTCTACTTTCCAATTTTTATTATTGGTGATGGAACAATGTCACACTTATACAGAAATTGTTTGATCAACTTACTTCTTATTCGGTACACTCTTGACAGAGCAGTCGTAATCGCTACGTCGATCGACGTTACGCCATCTTAACCAACTTTACGCAATGAATTATTCTTAATTCAGTGCGATATAACTGATCTTCACACGATGTAAGCGTAGACGTTAAGGTAAATACGTTTTCTAAGCGTTGAATCGGTCCTATGCTTCCATAATTCAATAACTTCGCAGCTGAGTAACACCGTTCTTAGAAATTATTAATGTACACATAGTTTAAGCTGGAAAAGACATTTGATTAGTTCAATCACACACTACACACCTTAATAAATATATCACAACGCCATCTGTTGCCATTTATAAGTGATAACAATATTCAAACGCGAGATTGTTTGGACAAGGAAAAAGTACGAAAAACATCAGGATAATGTTCAGGATGTCGCTAATTAAGAATTTAAATGACATTACAAAACGCTATTTTAGGTGAAATTTATGAGATTAAAGATGGATTGTCGGTCTATTTTGCGAGTCGTTTTTACGAACTTTTGGACTTGTGGTGATTGCAATGTGTTAAGCAAGCAGATTTAACGACTTAATACATAAGAAACGTACTATAAAGCATTATTTTTTATAAAAGGAATTCAAACATGCATAGGCGTGACTAATGCATATTCCGACGTGACTTAATTTATCTAGTTTATTTGTTTAAAGCATTTAACTTGAAAACTTAAACTAACCTTCTTGCAAAAATTTCCTTTCTTTGTAATCCTAGAGATACGAGAACAAAAAGCCTCCTAACCTATGGCTGACATATCTGCTACTTTTAACAGCCCAGGGAATAAGCTATCTCGCTCTTACAACATAATTACTAACATATATGAAAATATTAATATATTTTACAACAATCTTCCAACTTACCGTAACTTTGTTTATCTTAACTTTGCTTCAACCTAATGGTTAAGTTTTCATTTAGTTAATTATAATTATAATTTTGTAGTTATTATTACCTGCTTTATTTTAGTTATTTAAAAAAAAGTAGGTTTTATTGTTTAATTTTTTCCCTTGCTTGCTTCCTTATAATTCATGTTAACGTGTGTAAAATTTGTGATGTCATATATTCTCGTATAATATTATAGTAACAAGTTAATTTAGAACTTAAAAATAAATAAATATGACGAAGAACCGGATAAATCTCGATTCTCGGATTAATAATATTAAAGCCGCAATTATATATTTCCTCCAAGCCCCAATTGAAGAGTAATTATTTAATACGTTTAATCTGAGTATCCTAAGTTTAATTTTTTTAATAATTTTCGGATTATAAAATTTATACATATGTATCTCTGCTATCGTTGTATGCGTTCAATTTGAGTAAAACGAAATATTATATTTTCCTCCCTTATCTATTCAACCCTTTGAATGAAGACTAAAGAAATCATGTCATATTGATAGCTATCTAAACTTACGCGAAAACAAAAGAAAAGTTGTCTACCTCCGGGATTAAATGGATCACACATACAGGGATGTGCGCATATCAAAATACATTCTGATCAGTTGGGGCCTCTATGAAAAAACGGTTTTGATTCTACTGACATAGATTTTATTTTAATATTTGAAAAAGGAACGTATTTTTAGAAAAAAAATTTGAATTAATTTCGAAAAAATAATTTGGATTGATTTCGGTATTCCAATTTCAAATCTTGTGAACTGAAATGAATTAGCATTAGTTCGAGTTGAAACAGGATCTTAGGTTTTCTTCAGTACAACCCTGCACAGATCCATTTAGAAATAAACAAAGGTAGGAAAGATAAGGAAGATAGAACAAAAGACTAAACATGTGAAACAATACGATATTTTTGGTCAACAGAGTATACAGATACACTATGGCCGAAATTAACGTATTGAATTATTTATGATTATATTTTTTAGAAATATAATTAAAACAAAAGAATATATATTACAATATTTATGTAAATATAGATAACAAGAATATGCCAGCGATAGAAAATTGCTCGCGTATACTATTAATTAAATTTTTAATAGGTATACTGATTTGTAGTGTCGTTTATTATCATAACTTTTGCACATTTAAATGTATAATTATTTTTCCATAATTTAAAATTTTTCGAAGTTTCGCATGCTTTACAGCGTGCGCGGTCACGGTGACTGAAGTCAAAGGGGTGTTGAATGTCAATATTTATCATAGCTGTGGATACAATTTACAATAAACAAAGTTATTGTCTGTATTTATAATAATTTTTTGAAGGTTAGGCTACTAATATTTTATTTAGTATTTGAGTCAGCCTACGAACGTTTTAGCCCATCTTAGCAGCTTGAGCATGTGCCCCTCATCTTTGAGGACGTACCAATAAACTTTTGTAACGTGCGCATTTCACCGGCTTGTATGGTGAAGGAGAACATCTGGAGGAAACTGGCATGCCTCAGAAAAAGTCGACAGCGATGGTCCTGTATCAGCCTACTTGCAATACTACGTATTTGCGTGTTGTTCTCACGAGTATGTAAGTGCGTGCTCCTATTTCACCATGCCTCCTGCTGATAGAGGACAAATCTTTGTTTTTAATTTATTTTATTATTCTTTATTACTCAATTTGTCATATGGAACATGGTGTAATGGTTGCAGCTCCTTACAAACATTGTGTAAAAAAAACTTGGCGATTTAAAAGAGTGACGGAGAGTTTATTGCCAGTTCTTCTCTTCCGTTCTACGCCCTTGTTTTGAGAACTGGCAGTAAATGTAAAATTAGAATCATTTAAAGTATATTTTGACGTCCATAATTGTACATTATGTTACCTGATTTGCTGGAAGGTCATTGGTCTAATAGTTACCTATTAGAGAAAAACAAATGATCAGGGTACATTTGGTTTGGTTAAATTATATAATTTCACCGGCATTAGATTTCTGATTTACACACGATGTATGATATCGATTAACGTGTATTTTCTATATTGTATTAACCAAGTGTAATTTCAACGAATTGTTTTTTTTTTTTAATCTAAGAAATATCTATAGCCTTGTTGGCACATTTTTCAAATTAGAATTTGTAATTTTTAAAATGTGTGTTCATTATAATAATCTAACCTTCCTCAAGCTGCGGTACCTTAATAAGGTGTGACTTTGAAATAGAGATTAAGCGAACCCCTTTTTAATGAACACCTCAATTTAGATGAACTGATGCCGAAATCAAGCCATTACAGCCCTTTGAACTTCAATAAATATCTTTCAGTAAATATATTTATTAATATATGTTTTGTTAATTTATAATTAAGTATTTATATAAGGAGCAGTGTTGGCATAGTGGTTCAGCATGCGACTCTCATACCTGAGGTCGTAGGTTCGACACTGGGCTTTGCAACAATGGACTTTCTTTCTATGTGCGCATTTAACATTTGCTCGAACGGTGAAGGAAAACATCGTGAGGAAACCGACATGTTTTAGACCCAAAACGTCGATGACGTGTAAACAAATAATTTGCAATAAAATAAAATTGCGACTATAATTAAAGAACTAAGCTATCCTATCTCTTAGGTTGGTCCAGACTGCTCACGGTGTGCCGATTTAGGAGTCCATCGCGATCACAAAGATCGTGACAGGAGATTTATATATATTAAGATTAGTAGCCAGCCTGCTTGTAGTAGTAATGAGGCCACTTGTTTGACCAAGCAGTTTATCTTTGAGTCATTCTTTCTGAACTGAATTCCAGATAGAATGTGTATTTAAATGTAATAAATGTCATGTATGTAGTGTATGTATTAGTAAGCTTTAATTGATAACGAAGCATGTATTGTTTTTTTTCAAAGGCAAAAGTACGTAACTTACCTTAAAATAGAAATTTACTTTTCTACACATATTACCCACACGCTTGAAAACGAAATACATTTTCGAGTATTCCTACGAAAAAATAATGTTTTATGTACTATTATTTTTGAGAACTTCGCTTACTTTCGCTGACAAGTAGGGTCTTGTTTGATTGTAGTAGCTTTTAAGTAAAGAAGTGTTGGAAAATTTGTGTATAAAAGTATATCGTTAATAAAAAAGAAATTTTGGTCGGATATAAAACTAGATTTCATAGGCCGACTTGAAACATGTCATCTTTTTTGGGTTTTTATTTTTTCTTATCTGGTTCACTCTCACTCATATCAAAATCACAATATACTCTGCTATTCAACAAACTCAGAGTGCGCCGAGAATTAGCGCTCACCATGTATATGATAAACTTGTTACGTGGAAATGAAAACAATCGAAGAATGCCTTATGGTTACGTTAGGAGGTGGCAAAGACCGCCGTTACTAATCATAAAAAATAAAAATAAATCAGTGGCGCTACAACCTATTTTAGGTCTTGGCCTCAGATTTCTGAATCTGTTTCATGATCATTTTTAATCTAATAGGTAAGTATGTGATCAGCCTCCAGTGCCTGACACACGTCGTCGACTTTCGGTCTAAGACATATCGGTTTCCTCACGATGTTTTCCTTCACCGTTCGAGCAAATGTTAAATACGCACATAGAAAGAAACTCCATTGGTGCACAGCCGGGGATCGAACCTACGACCTCAGGTATGAGAGTCGCTCGCTGAAGCCACTAGGCCGACACTGCTCCGTTACTAATCATACCCTCAGCAAAAACTAACCTCACGAAATACTGCTCTGCATCAGGGCCGGATTAGCCAGCGCAGGGCCTGTTATGCTACAGGCCCTCATGGGGCCCTTCTCAAGTTCAGAGTAATAAATAAAACAACTAAATATTTTTTTCATTTCATATCGGCAACTATAGAAATAGTAAGACTTTCAATAAGACTTATTAAAAAAAACATATTTAAAAAAATCCGGCCACTTGAAAGGTAATGCTAGTATAAATATATCGATTATAATTAAACTTTAGAACATCACGGTAAAAATGTTCTAAAACTCGTACTTATTTTTACGATTTTACGTGACAAATGGTATTAGATTTTAAGTGGAAATGAGGCAAGACATTGTACGCTGCTATGTGAATTATTTTTGTATTACGGGTACGGAGCGTGAGGCCCCTAAATCCGCGGGGCCCGTACCATTTGGCTACTCTTGCAACGTGGCTAATCCTGCATAGATTAATAGACGTTTTTAATTGTCTTTTGAGTGATCTGATAAAAGTTTTGCTTCATGTCAGTCCCTATAAAGTAAGAAATAGTTTTTTTTGTAAATATTTAAATCTACTACTCTTTAATGTTGTGTTGTTTTTTTTAACGGTTTTATTAAGCACACCCCGTTTGTTTTGTTCTTTTTTCTTTCTTGGGTCAAATTTAGTTATTCAAATTTCACCCTCTTCCTGTCAACCGATTAATCTGAAATTTTGTATACACTTTGGATTTTGGTGACAATACAATTATGTTTATTCATTATCATTATAAATTCAAGATGGTCGCCGCTACAAAATGGCGGATAATTTATGTTTTATAAATCTCATCAATATGGGTATCAAATGAAAGGGCTCAACAAGCAGAATACAATATACTATAAAAAAATTGAAATCCAAGATGCCAGCCGCTACAAAATGGCGGATAACGTAGGTTTTATCAATCCCATCAATATGGGTATCAAATGAAAGGGCTCAACAAGCAGAATACAATATACTATAAATAACGGGCAAGAAACCTTGGTTTTATTTTAGTCTAGTCTATGCATATGTTTATAATTCCCACGACTGTATCTATTTTATTATTTTTTGGTTTTTAGTACATTTATCTTAAACATTGCAATGTATGTTTAACATAAAACCGTTTAACTTAAAAAGTTTTCTTACCTTTTTTTATTCTGTGTTTATATTATTTTGTATGTGATGTAAATAGTTACCGAATTGGAGTCTGTAATTTTTGTTTCGTTGAATAAATATTTTTTCTATAAATATGGCACAAGTGATCCAATTATAAGTTTGAACTTGTACAGAGAATGATGACAAACATAATGGCTTATTTATTTTTCTTGAGGTTATTTGTCTGACGAGAACAAGCTAAGTTTTGCTATAAAGCTTCTCAGTATTTTTATAGCTTCTACTTTAATATGATTTTGATGAAGTTCATCAGTCTGTATTTTAATAATACAATACGTTTCACAGTACTAAAAGTTGCACGTCGTAAAATCTAGGTTTCTGATGAGATGTATTTTTACTTTTTTTTCGTTTGAAAATCAGTTTGCTTTGATGAATTTCATCGAGTTCTCGAGGACTTTTCATTTAATGTTTGATAGGTTTTAATATGAACAAATATAAAGTAATTTGTTTTTAAGTATTATAATATCATTGTAATGAATATCTACGCTTCGGTAAATAAACATAACATTTGTTAAACTTACATGTTCATGTAATATTCGGGACGGTTGCGGTGAGTTGCGAAATTGTACCTACTCAATAGAGTAGTCGGTAATAACCGACAAATCACCAAATCACCAATCGGCTTTCGTTAATCGAGATCGAGCATTGTGGGCCAAGTGATTTTATCGTGCGATCGTCAGTCCTAAGGTCATAGGTACACTTGTATGCTGTGCAATAGAATTCCCTTCCATACGAATGTTAGATTACGTAGCTTACGAATTATCAAGAACTGGTAAACCTTTGACCAAAAAAATGTTTTTCCACGGGCGGTACCGGCAAACCTATTGACCATTAAACAAGAGAGTGGGGGAAAGTTTGCGTATCAAATCAAATCAAAAATCATTTATTCATATAGGTAGCATAAATATGTACACTTATGAACGTCAAAAAAAGAGAAATATACATTAAATGAATCTAATTTTACATTTACTGCCAGTTCTCAAATCAAGGACGTAGAACGGATGAGAAGAACTTGTAATGCATTCTCCGCCACTGTTTTTAATCGCCAAGTTTTTTTTACACAATGTTTGTTGAGCTGCTACCATTACACCATGTTCCATATGACATCGTGAGTAATAAAGAATAATAAAATAAATTAAAAACAAAGATTTGTCCTCTATCAGCAGGAGGCATGGTGAAATAGGATCACCCACTTACACACTCGTGAGAACAACGCAAATACCTCGTATCGCAGCGCGGGACACAAACGTCAACTGATTTACCAATCACGCGATCGACACGTCACTCTCCCAGTGATACTATAAAATCGCTTCTGCGTAGGCAAGGACATTAATTCAAGATGTTTCCGGTATCTGTATCACTTAACATGATGTGAGCCTCCTGCCCGTTTGCTCTTTGAAGAGCAAAATCAATAGTCAATGTTACACGATGTACAAGTGGATGAAATGAACAATTTTCTTTCATGAGAACAGCGGAATTGCAATCAGAGCCAATAACGTCACATTCCAGTTCAGTTTCAAATATCGCTGAATTAACGTTTTATTCAACTCACGCTAGGATTGAAGAGCAAAGATCTCTATTTAAGCCTCCAGATATACTTTTGGTCACGGATGCAAACAGATTATAAATATGGTATTTATATTTTATCTATGGACTGAGTTTTGTTTACAAAGGATTTTGAAAGGTGTCCGACCAGATATAATAATTATATCTAAATTATTATTATATCTAGGCTAATTTCTATGTCTACAAGCCATGTAATATATGTTAAGTTTTTGTAATTTTTTTACTTTTAGTTTTGGAATTTTACTATGACTAATTATTTTTGATAGAAAAATACATGTAATAAATTGGGGTATTATCATGTAGGTAAATCCTTATCATAAACGGACATAAATTTGTTCAGAGACCTACCGAATATAGACCAAAAAATATACAAAAACTCGTTATACCGTTTTGAAGGAGTTTGGGTATAAACACGGAAGTTTGCTAGAAATAGTCATTGTAATTGAATGTAGATTGCAAACAGTTTCTAAGAGTTTATTGAAGACCGTTTACGTAAAAATCTGAAAAAGAACGTAAACTATGTCTATGTAACAGTAATCTAATAATCCTTTTTCTATCCGTCAGTCAGCAATTTACAACCTTTCAAGACTGTTTATGTACGACTGTACAAGTCCAACTCAGTAATAAAGGGTGTTTATTTAAACTGAAATTATCCGGTATTGTTTAAAATAGGAAATCACACTTTGTGGAACCAGCTGCCCACTGAAGTATTTACGAACCAATTCGACTTAGGGTCCTTCAAGAAAAGAGCGTACCAATTCTTAAAAGGCCGGCAACGCACTCGCGAGCCCTCTAGCATCGAGAGTGTCCATGGGCGGCGGTATCACTTAACATCAGGTGAGCCTCCTGCCGGTTTGCCCCCTGTTCTATAAAAAAAAATCTCATGACCCCTTTGTCCGCATTTTTAACTAACGTATAATGGAAACCCAAAGTACTTAAGAAACTAAGTTCACTATACAATTTGCGAAGTGGTTAATTTAATATATGTTAAAGTTAAATCGTATTGCGAGGTGTGAGTTAACTGTAACTAAAAGCTAGTTGCAGCTGCGCGAACACATTAGATTATCTAGCGGGAAATCCGATAATTAGATAAAGTTTCGGCTCTCGCATAAACACGTCTTCTAAATTATGCTTATATATACAAAATGTGCATTTAAATTAGTTGCAAAACAGTTGAAATTTAACAGTTGCATACAAATAAATAAAAATAGCCTGTATTTGTGTTCTATCTGGCCAAAAAGTGGATCAAACACAACTAGGGGCTAGATGGAGTCATCAGCTGCAAAAAACTGTTCTACGACAGGTCCTCAAACTCAACCCTTTGCAGAATTATAATTTATTTTGCGTTTTTATAAGAAAACTAGCTGACCCGGCAAACGTTGTTTTGCCATGTTTTTGTGCCAAAAAATTAAAGTTTATAATTAACAAATAAAACATAAGGGATGATTGTAGAGGGGTGAAAATTTAGGGTTGCATGTATTTATGTATGGTGTATCGTAAAAAAATAAAAACAAAAAATTTTGTCTAAAAAATAAATAAAAAAATTTAACCCTTAACATTTAGGGGGGTGAAAAATAGATGTTGTTCGATTCTCAGACCTACCCAATACGCACACAAAATTTCATGAGAATCGGTCGAGCCGTTTCAGAGGAGTTCGGTTACTAACCCCGTGACACAAGAATTTTATATATAAGATTGTTTTTTTTTTAATCTTATTAAATTTGGAAAAAAACCTCTACTACTACAGAGTACCGAGAGTTTTTTACGCGCGCCGGCTTTTTCTGACGTCCTACACCATCTGTCTTCTTTGCCGATGAGTAGGGATGCCTACAGGTTCAAATTTAATGATGTGGAATAAGTGATACCTGTCTATCTTACGTTCCAATTTAAACGTATTTCTTTTTTACTGACTACACCTTTAATAATATCCACTAGATTCGATCTTAACAAGTTAGCAAAATTACCTGAGATAAAAAATATATCACATAAAACGATATTTACCCGATTGGCTCTAGGAATTCCTTCCCAGGCCTCCAGGCTTACCATCGACAAGAGAATTTTACAAGTACTTTTTTTAATCTCCAAAATAATTCAATTCATCATTACATCAATTTTACAGTAGTCTCTATATATTGGATATTTAGTCGTGTCGTCACAACTTATTAATTTCTTATTAATCTCCACACTGGTCCAAAACATGGGCCACATAGTACCTATATATCAACATAAGGCGGCTCATCTGCAATAATCGTTCTCCAATGTTCATTAGCTAAATGTACGTTTTTGAGTCACAACTAATAAGTCCCGTCTGAATCTTACATGATAAACACTCTCCATGGTAAATACGGATATATGGTATATAAAATATAACATAATATATACAATGATACCTTCTCGTAATACATGAAAAAGGGCTTGTCATATTATGCCCTAATTTTAACAATCGCTTGTTTGGTAATACTATAATGGTTAATTTATTAAACTGTTTAATATAAGGCTTTAGCAGGCACAGTTTTAAGTCTTAGTTAATATATTTGTACTTTAAAAGTTTAGATTGAATTTTATCCGAGAATGTGTCTGGTAAAGCTTAAAATACAGTGTTTGCGGTTGGCGCAATTTCACCAAAACCAACGCGTGTAAATTAATACGTGTAACTAAGTTTCGCGCGAGTTCATTGAGTAAAATCAACAAATAAAATGAATAAAATGTTTTTAATTTATCCTAATGGGTTTCAAATAATAAATTGTCAAATATTCTCATTGTAATCAGACGCAAATACTGTATAAAATACTATTATATAGCTATTGATTGTCAAAACAATAAAATGTGTATAGTATATTTGCAAGATCTTAACCATTTCGCTACTTTTGACCTAGCCGTCAAAAGTAGCTGACAGCTGTTGCTAGGCAACGATGCATCGGTTTTTAGTATCACTAAAATATTCATAACAACAGTTTTGTTTCTATAGTATATATTCTATGATGGTATTTTTCATTCTAAACGAAAAGTAAAATTAAAAATATACATAATTTCCTTATTTTTATTCAAACAACTATTGAGCTGAATAAACAACTGTTTGTTGTCTATGGTTTATTTAAAGCTGAGAGAGAAAACGACGGATCGAAGAATGATTTATGCGTGGTGAATTTAAAAATATAAATTCCATCCCGACACGTGGCGTACTATTATTTGCAACTTTAATTTACAAAAAAACAAGTAAAATTTAAAATCATAACCACTTATTTCAATAAATTCTCATTCTTTCGTTTGTTTTCTCCATTCCTCTTTGATCTCTATTCACTATGGTAATTAGTTGGATCAAAGTCGTTCGTTTGAACACTTGAAGCAAGATTTTATTCGTTTCTGCGATGTCATAGCCCAATAAATTGCAATGGAAATGGAAATATATCTGTCTAGAGATCAGGTACAAGTAACACAAAAATAGTTGATTTCTTTTTGTTACGCCATGATAAAACGAGAGCGCATTAGTAAATGTAATAATATTGATTTTGGATTTATATTATTTACTATAAATTAAGATATGTTGCTTTTGATAGTGCCCACTGATGTATTTCTAAACCAAGTCGACTTAGGGTCGTACAAGAACGAGCATATCACTTCTAATAAGGTCGGCAACGCACTAATGAGTCTTCTGGCAATTTGACTGTCCATGGGCGGCTGTATCACTTATCATTAGGTGAGCCTCCTGCCTATTACATAAAAAATGACTTAATTTTTGAAAATTGTAGACATAGTAAAAAACGAAAATGTTTTTACTCAACAGTTAGGGAATCGGTAAATCGCCTTTATGTACTATTTACGTACATAAAGCGGCATAAATTCCCGTAAACATAGATCTCAACCTGACTTCTATTTAAAAAAAAATATTGCGTCTAGACTGTCTATCACCTGGATCGAAGGTCTAGACGCACATGCCACGTCAATATCTACCGGTAATATTATCTATGATAAAATTGCATGCCATAAAGATATTTTCATATAGTCAGTTGTAAAATTGTGTATCTGTCCGACGCGGCTCAGTCTGTGTTCTGGCGTCTTTGCGTTCGCATGTTGTTATTTATCGCGGAAAGCGCGGGAAATTCTATTTCGAGTGATACTTTGGATTACTATTTTGAAGTTCTTAGTTATAAAATAATTTAAAAACTTTTGTAGCAGTTTTTTTGGTAAGTTTTTATTTTACTTAATTAGCGGACAAATAATTATCGTTTTAATAGTCGATTAAAACTTTAATTATAATAAATCGGTATACACTGACAGTAATGAGTTTATACGTAAAACGTACGAATTTTATGAGTCATTTACAATTAAAATTATTTCACACATTTAAATTCTATAGATAAGAGATTATTCTACTATCAATATTGTATATATGTAAATTTATGTATTTTTGTAAAATAGTCCATTAAATACACACAAATAATTTGCAACTGTATTAAAACTATATCAAAAACATTTCCTTAAATTTTACACAAAACAACGGATCATTTTCAGAAATTATTGCCCGGTAATTAAATATATATCAATTACGTTTTGTTCCTTGAGTATGAAACAGTTTATATATTCAAGTCAAGAAAATTCTAGAATCTAGGCAAAAATTCTATATATGCTGGTATTTATAAAGTATAATATAAATCAGACTTGTTAATAAGTCGTGATCGACCGTATTTGTCCGTTCAGTGAGTCAATAAATCACATCGCAGTTACTGAATATTATTATTAAATATAATGAACCAGCTCCACTTGACTTTTACTATAATAAATTGTCGTACCTGTCTGCGATTAGATCTCTCATAAGCCGTTAATGAGGCTTAGGCCAGATAAGTCTCTATGATATTTTTTACGCAAGTATTGTGCCCTGTGAATCGATATACATACATTATAATTTAATTTGATCTGAACCTAGGATTTCTGGGTTGTACACATATAAATTTCAACAACTGAGCCGGAGGCATCATTGCAGTATCAACATAATATTATTATACATTTATGTAATGTTATCCGGATAGGAATTAAAAAAAAGAATAATAGGCTATTTGAAATAAGAACTAGCGCGTTCTGTGCTGGCCCTTATAGAAAGACTGGAGTAATCTTAAATGTTGATATGATTTGAATTTAGTACTTATATCATATCGTTTGGTCCCAAAGTATTTAGTTACAAGGAAAACGTTTTGCCTTATGATTTCGGATTGGCTCAAAAATCTTTAAAAAAAATGTTGTTTCATTAGTAATTTCTGAATTACATCGTATTTGCAAACAGTAACAAAATACCAATAAACTATACAATAATAATATTAATATGAAAAGTAATACCATTTCTTCAGTGATATTATTTTCTCGATAAACGCGATTGCTGAAAACCAAGCGAAATGTCGAGTTGTTTAAATTCAATTTTTCTACAAAAATGCTATAGACAACTCTCAAAACCTATTATAAATATTTAATCAGTCGCTTTATATATTCTGTAGTTTCCCATCCAAATGGAAAGAAGCCTACATTGTTCCGATCCACAAGAAAGGATCTACAAATAAAATAGAACATTTAATTATTTGTAGTATTCCTACAGCTAATCACTAATCAATATTCAAACAATTACATTACACACAAAAGCCAAAACGGAATACACATTGAAACAGAAACATAAAGCACAGTTTTACAAAGCACAGTTCTAAAATTGATTGATTGATAGATTATCCAATTTATGTTATATTATAATGTGACTTAAAATGCATAAAAAATATTTTAAAAACTTGGTATCTTTTATTAATAATGGATTTGTTATTCTTTCTGTATATTAAATATTTATTATTATTATCAATGAATCTTAGAACTTATAATTGAAGTGAAACTTCTTTATCGATGTATGGGAGAAATTTCGTAAGAAAACGTCACGTTTTTCGGTTACGCGCCATGTTGCTTTTTTTAAAATTTAGTGTGAATTTGTGCTTTGTTATATTTTTTGTATAAACAGGTAAAACTGTGCTTTATGTTTATGTTTGAATGTGTATCCGTTTTTGGCTTTTGTGTATAATATAATTGTTTGAATATTGTTTAATGAGTAGCTGTAGGAATACTTCAATAAAATAAATACATCTATTATCTCTAGTCGTTCAAAATGCTTATTATCCCAATGTAATGTATTGTTTAATGCTCTTGGAAAAAATTGTCTATTATTTTCGACATGTCTCCGTAACTTTATCGTTTATTTAGGTTTTACTGAAGTAATTTTTCTTTAGTTAACGAATACAATTGTATTTTATTGGGTATTGGACGAACCTCAATAAAGCAACAGTTTTTTCTGTAAATAATATTTTCTACTTGTTAGCTGCCCTTTTAAGTATATTTTAGATTCAACCATTAATTATATTCAAGATCCTTTATTTCCTATTGAATTATGACATCGTTAAAGTTTCTAGGCTGTATTTAATAGTGGATGACAGTTGTAAGTGAACTAGTTATAGAATTCTCGACCTAGATAAGTGTCTTCAAGAATCCTAGAACACAATTAATTACTTTTTATTCCATATATTCTATTATGTGAATATTGCAATTTTGATTCTATACAACTTTGAGTACAGATTTATTCCTGAGATTGATCTTGAAAATCATTGCTCGTTCACGGCCATCTTGTATTGACTATTGATATTGGAATTATCTTATAGTATATCTCTATGCGAGAGAACTCGGTGCATTCAAGGCATAGCATTGACATTAGGCCAAATATTTGTTCAACTTATCGTGATTATATCATAATTGGAGCGCACAGTTTGGCATGACCCCAAATGAATAAATTTTGTTTTAAATTCTGTCTTTTCTCAAATATTTTAATAAAAGAAATAAAAATATTTATTTTTTTAATATTAAATTATTCTCTCTTCTCACGAGCCGAAGGCTCTCCTGATGTTAAATGACACCACCGCCCATGGACACCCTTAATGGTAGAGGGCTCGCCAGTGCATTGCCGGCCCTTTAAAAATTGGTACGCTCTTTGTTAAAGGACCCTAAGTGGAATGAGTCCGGAAATACTTTAGTGGGCAGCTGTTTCCACATAGTGGTGGTGCGTGGCAAAAACAGCCTTGAAAAATGCTCAGTTGTGGAACGGCGGACTTCGAGGTGATTCGGGTGGTTCCTTATACTTCGACGTTCGATGATGTTACATGATGAACAATATTATTTCTGAACTGTTTCAATATCCCTGTGGAAACTGTAGGTATAACTAGAGACTCCGCAACTACCAGTAGTGATACCGGAGTTTTAAAGGTCGCAATAACTATCCCTATTGGGAGTTACAGAGTATCCTTGCTTGTATAGAAAGCCAACAGGAGTATAACTGAGCTCACTGCCGACAAGATAATACAGAGTATGGAAAGATGCTTCAAGCCAAAACGGTGGCAAATGAATAACGAAGAATAACCTTCAAACTAAATAAGGTCTAAATTATTTAAAAAAATCTATGATAATGATATAATGAGGTACCAATAACCAACAGAAACAGACGCTACAGAATATCCTTAGTGGCATAGAAAACCAACAGGAGTATAACTGAGCTCACTGCAGACAAAATGATACTGAGTCTGGAAAGATACTAACCAAAATGGTAGCAATAAGGATGCCTTGAAATAACGCAGCTGGCATTTTAAAACTAAATAAGGACCATGATGATAATATAATGAGGAGCCAATAACTAACAGACACAATACGCTTATAACAACACTTAGCTAAACTGTGTAATACATGCGCACACATCCATTCACACATTTTTTTTTTCTTTTTCTTTATTCACTCTACTCCCCTGCCATAGTGTCCAGGGACTGTATATATCACTGCTACTATTTAACGCGTCGGGATTATGCCCCGACTACATCGGTAATATTTTTATTAACAATATTCATGGGCGAGCCGGGACGCAATTCCTCGCGAGACCCGCTCTTTCTGTCTTGTTTGCCGCCTTTATGTAGACAATGATTTTTTCACAGAACCGTTCCAGACACGGTCTGTGCTTTTTTAACATGTCCTGTAGGCCGTTACGGTCTACAGTCATCTGTATTTGTTGCTCCAGGGCCCATTCACACATTGAGAAACAACACTTGTAGCACTAAGCCTACATTTTCTCTGAAAACTGTTTTACATATGTACCATGAGAGCACAGTGGGCTTCTTGCCATGAATAAAATTTTGTTTAATATTATCAATTACTATGTACTACATGTGACGCGTATGCTTTAGGTTTTGGCGTGCGAATCGTCTGAAATTCGTAAAACAAACAAAATTTTATTGTATGTTAAGGAATGTTTTTTACACGAAAATTCATAAATTATCGGTTTTTACAAATAGATCATGTTTTGCACCGAGTGAAATAAGACTTTTGATGTGAAACATCTATAGCCGCACGTAAAACCGATTTCTGGCGTGGCGACGCATGCCGTGGCGACGCATCGCCACGCTATATGATGGTATATACATACAATCTATATGCAGTAGTAAATTTTTGTATTTAATGAAAATAAATGTTTATTCAATAAATAGTCATCGTTATCTGGAAAACAAAATCGTAAAATTTTATTTTATCATTATGACATATTTAGTTCCTATCACAATCTGTTCTTTTCTGCATATTACTTCACAAAATAATTTCGATGTTTCACATCTGCCAGGCGTCCCGTGACGGCTCACATTTTTTAATAATAGAATTAAAATTGTGGTTGTTCTAAAACAATATTATTTACGCAACTTTAACTTTTCTACAAAGCAATTGTTTATTATCAGTGAATTAACCATGATTCTCGCTGACATCATTTCTTATCGCTTATCTCACGCCCGAGATGATCAACAACCTTGTAATCGTGTTTATCAAGAAGATTCTAACATTCGACATTTTTTTTAACATATTTTTTTAGCTACCCCGACTATATTGTCGTCGCAGGTAATAAATAAATAAAATAAAACAAAACAAAACAAACAAAACAAAACAAAATTTATTTATTCATGTAGGTAACAATGTACACTTATGAACGTCAAAAAATTTAAAAATTGTGAATTTACATTTACTGCCAGTTCTCAAATCAAGGGCGTAGAACGGAAAATCATTTATTTCAGACCAATTAATAAGTCCATATGTAGTTAGTATAGTAAAACTTATAACTATGTTAGTAAAATTATTAGAAATATTTAATACATTAGTCTACGTTGTTTTGAAACACCAGGTACAAGGGCATGTATATGAACCCAGTGTCTCAAAACAGCACATTCGGGCTTATTTGCTATAACCATCAGGATATTGTTGGTACTCGCACGAACCCCACGCTTCAGTGAGGCTGTCCGTTTGCGGATGATTGATGAAAAGTCATCCAGGTGTGCATCCGCAAACATAGCCGATGCGCTACAGTACCGCGAGAGTCCCAACAACATCCTGAAAGCATTATTATATTGAACTAATGTAACTAATGTGCGTATAGATATTATTATCAGTAGCAAAATGCATCTCGTAGTTTGATTATTATTATTCTTAATCATTAAAAAAACATTCCTATGACACATATATATACTGATTATACATTAATACGTACATTTAAAGCTCAATATTTATTCTTAGATAATTTAATAAAAAACAATAACTAACCTAGAAATATATTATTAAAAGGAGTCCCTAAGCAAGGTTTCGAAGATACTGACAGCGTTCCTCCTTTGAATAGCTAGACTTATTCTTTGTCTTTGGTAGCTGCCAGCTCTTCGATCTCTTGTGATGTCTGTAGTACTTCTTTCTGTTAACATTTTTTTGTATTATATAGTAAATGTTAGACAGGTGTCTCTTAACCTTTTCTTTCCTTTAAGGCAAATTTTACTTATTTTATTGATAGGATTGTACCACGAAGATTAGATTAGAATTAAAATAAATACGACTAAGTTAAATATTTGATTAAAAATCGATGACGTCGTATAATTCGATTAATGATTGATAGATTGATGATTTAGGAGAGGGCAATAGGTGCTACAGCCCGGGGCCCCGAATTCCGATAAGTAAACATAAATAAACCATTTTTTTATATTTTTCATAATTTGATATATTTTTGCTAAAAACTAAAAGAATCTACATGGTACAAGTAAACTAAAAAAAGTTTATCGTATTTTGAATTCAATTTTACACTGGGCCTACAAACTTCTTAATTTGGCCCTGCTATATAGGACTATCCATTACATGTTTAAGACGCGTATAATTTAATAATTGTTTAGTATCATTAAACTAAATCACAAACGACTATAATTTTACAGTTATCATTTTGTTTTTTATATATCAGTGATACCGCCCATGGACACTCATTGCACAACGCTTGCAAGTGCATTGCCGTCCTTTTGAGAATTGGAACGCTCTTTTCTTGAAGGACCCTAAGTTAATTTGGTCCGGGAACACTTCAGTGGGCTGATTCAAAATAGTGATGATGCGCGGAAAAACAATTCTGTATAGTCTATAGCTTACCCGCGGTTTTGTTTGTTATAGAAAGATATTACGGTCTGTTGAAATAGTGATTGATAAGTATTATTGGTGAAAATAATCTATAGTTGAGTAGTTTTAAATTCATTCCGCTGCTAGAGTCGTTGCCAAGGGAACTTTATATAGATTTTCGTAATTGTTATAACTATTTGCAAAACCTAATTGACCTTCATATTTTACTAATAGGTAATTGTTAAACAGTATGTTTATTGTTTCTTACCAAGTCGAGATATATTTACTGTATTTATCCGAACAAAACTAAAGCATTTGTTTGTTTGCACAGATATTTCAACGATAAAAGGTATAATTCTTTTTTTACATTCGGCTGAATTAAAGACCGCCGCAACTTCGTCAAGGAGGTTGGCTCTCAGGGCGTACTGGAGGATGATGGAGAAAGCCTACGTCCAGAAATGGTTGTCCATTTCTGGACGTAGGCCTTCTCTGTCTTTGAACTTTCTGTTCTTGTGAACAGATGGCTTGTGATGTTGATGATGATGATGAATAAAATATCAATAATGAGGTTACGAACTAGACTATTATATATTAAATGTTATACAGAAACTAAATTGTCTTATATAAATAATTCACCTTTATTGGAAGGTTCTAGTTAAGTTTGTCGAGCCCTTGTTGTCGTTTTTATCAGCTCAACAAAGGAAATTGAACGGGTTGAAGTATTTCCCGATTAAATTTCCCGCAATATTGGATAAGATGACCGAAGAGTACAAGAGCTAGTACACAATAGGCGATTTAAGGCGCGCAATTTACTAACACACTTCATGCAAAGTTTTTAACGATATTATATAATCTTAATGTATATGTTGCAGCCAACTAGCTTAGTGAGCTGATCAATCAACAGCCTAGCTTCTTAACTAAACAGCGCCATTAAACTAGCGGCCTGAAAGATATTCAGCAAAAGACTTGGATCGATGACGTTTCATTACTTGCCTAGCCTGTTGACTGTTAATTTAAATTTCACAAAACGAAACTCTTCTAACAATCAATATGGCGGCAAACCACAATTTAACGGTGTTTTCTAAAATTTAATAAAAAAGGACAACTATAATGGAACAGTGCAGTCACAATAACGTGAATTTAGCTGTGACTGGCTGACAATCTCAATTATATTAAAGGAATATGTTTGATGTCTTATCGTACGAATGGCCTAAGCATTAGACAGTTTATTAAATGTTGTAAAAAACGCTACAGCTGAATATCTTTCAAGCCGCTGACGCTGTTTAGTTAAATTGCTAGGCTGTTAATTGAAAGGCTAATTAACCAAGTTGGCTGTGACATTCATAACAATAATATTAAATAAATACATTTCTTGGTAAAACAGTTACGTTTAACTCTCTATGTTAATTCATGCTGAGTTCGTAACATTCTTTTAATATCTACAAATGCTAGATCGTATAGTTTAGCGTACATTTGTAGTTTTTTTATTTTTAACCACCCCCAATCAGTCTCTTGACTTCTATCAAATTTTATGATATGATTTTGAGACAATCCAATATTTATTCCCATATTTTATTTCCATCCGTAACTCGCAAACTATCAAACTGCGGCAAGCCCTTCTCAGCCGAAACATACAGTCCGACGTTAACACGAGCCCCGAAGATAGGTTGACGTGTTGCCGACTTCTTCTTTTGTATTGTTCGGCTGATCTTTTAAACTCTTCTTCGAACAGTGGTAATTCCCAAATATTTATGGATATCAGCATTTCGTGTTAACCACGGCGCACAACTCATATTTCACAGTGTTTTGTTTCGTAGACGCTTTGTTAACATTAAATTATTTTAAATTTATTAATTAAGCGGGTTTATCAAATTTTAGGTGCTGTAATTAAATAAAAGTAATCTCTAAACTGCCATGTACATTTCAGGTCAGTGGAATATGAGAATCCTGCTTGTTTAAAAATCCTTTTTCATAAATTACTTTTCGAATATTATTTAGCAATTTTTTTTGAAACAGATAAAAATTGCTAATACGGGAATTTGTTGCCTATACGCAAGGAAAATCTTTTGCCTCGTATCGATACCGACGAAATGTTCTTGACTCTAGGTTCGATTCCAGACGGATCAATTGCTTGTTGTTAATAGTTATTATTAGTTAATATTTCATGTAATGTTTATGTTTAACTTCCGTTCACCATTAACAATATCATCGATGAATAATGCCGTAAAGTACTATATTGTTAGAATTTTACGAGCGAGCCATCTGTACTTTTCCATGAACTAAAAATAAACAATTTTATTTTTTCACCTTCATAACAGTAACATCTAAGATGGAATTACTTTACTATGCCTACAATCTTATTGAACCTCGTTTGCTTAACGACTACCACAACAATGGTGCTACACTCGAAGTTGCAGGTCGTTCGGTAGAACTATTTATAGTATTGTTTGACAATTATATTTTATTTATTTATTTATTCACACTTCGTTGCTAGAAAGAAACACAAATAACACAATACATATAAATTACGAGGGATGCAACGGGCGGCCTTATCGCTAACAAGCGATCTCTTCCAGGCAACCCTAATAAGAAAGAAAACAATAAATAAAAAATGATGAGTGCAAGAAGTGCATAACCAGAAGTTATATAAAAACAAAATATATATATTAATCTGTAAAACCTTAATCTAGAGAAAAAAAAAAATAACAAAATTATAAACTGCTTTTCGGTATAAATAATATTTTAATTTCCTACTATAAATTGATCACCACCCATAGTCACCTGCAACGCCGGGAACTAGCAAATTCTGACGTTTCGCCTAAGTAATCGGTTTGGAAATACCTGGTAGCTGGTTCCATAAAGAGGTAGTGCGCGGCAAAAAGTGTATTAAAAGCATTGTGACAGGCCAGGTGTCGAGATGGAGAGAATGTTATTTTTTTTATAGAACGGGAGGCTCACCTGACACTCTCAATGCCTTGCTAGTGCATTGGCGGCCTATTATGAATTGTACTTTAAGGTTTATATTTAACGCTTTAGAGTATGAACGGTATTACTTTATACCATATTATGAATTTTAAGTTTTAAAAATATATGTTAAATTCTCACCATGACGATATATAGCAATTGGAGAGGTCGAGAGTCTCTTGCCAGTTTTTCTTATTCGTTCTATGCTCTTGGTTTTTAAAAGTGCCTACATGAATAAAGTGACTGTCAGTGGAGCGTCGGCAGTAATATATACAGCATCAGCTGACGTCATACAGACAAACCACACACTTTGCGATAATGAGCTGTATACCTTTGCGTATATAATTAGAGGGTACATCCACTAATCGGCTATATTTCGTACTAATGATGCTATTTGTGGTGACTTACTGATTTACCCAAGGCCTTTGTTCAATGTACAGTGTTCACTGAACTAAACGCATGTCCCATAAATCAGGCCAGTTGTATTTGTTTGCGGATAAAAATTGCGTCAGATTTTATATGGCTAATGTTATTATAATGTTAGATTTCTTAACGTGTTTTAATGGAGCTTTTGCTTTTTTAATATATTAGAAATTATTACAGCACTTTGCCTGTATATTTATTTTATTATTGCTCTTAAATTTCGTACATAATTAAAAAAACAGATTTCTGTATTTGTTTCATGATCATTTGTCAATCTAATTGGCAAGCAGGATCACCCTCCTGTGCCTGACAGTCACCATCTTTTTGGGTAGACCCTTACCAACTGGACCCAAAGACAAGCCCGTTTCCTCACTATGTCTTCTTTCACCTAAGCTAATATTAATTTATTTATAAGTTCTAAAACAACGTATGAATACAATAATACAAGAAAATATGACATCACAAATGACACACATACACATCGACTATATCAGAACATAATTAACGAGTTTAGATTAGGCAACCGTACGGCATCGCACTGTGGGTGACGAAAAATAAATCGTATTTGAAACGTCTTCAAAGCATTTAAGAAAATATTTAATCAGGATGATTCAAATATTAATGTATTATTATGTCAGCAAATAAAAATTGTATTTTTGAAATACTCACGGGGTCACTTGCGTCGTTAGATACGTAATGGGGTTATGTTCCCTTTCTAATGGACTCGTAAAATTTCTTTACAGCCTTATAACTTTACCAAATAAAGGAAATACCGATCATATTTACCATTTTTATACTGTTTTTTAAGTAGATAGAAATTATAAAAGAATCATTGTTGCATGAATAGTTTGTAAAATTTGTATATGTTGCAGTAAAGAAGTTAAGTAAGAGAGTTAATTGAATCCCAAGACAGTTAATTAAAAATCGATATTCAATCAAGTTGCTAAAGTCCCGTCAGACAAGTGACTGATCGAAACGTTTAACCTAACCTAGCCTAACCATTTACAATAAAACAAAATACTGTAACACACGTTTCAAATAGTATAAATATAAACATATTTTGACTTAATTCAATAATAATATATCCAGTGGCGCAAGGACTTTTATTACAAGTTTCTTTCATCATTTTTCTTTTATACACTATTCATACAGTCTAAACAAATAATTCGTGGAAAGTACATTATTAGGGAATATATTGAGAACAATACCCTTTCAACGCCATACAAACAAAAAATATTTGCTTAACTTGCGAACGATTCCGACAGTCGGAATTAAATTGATCTGGCTTCCAATGTTTCGCAAATACAATGTTGGAGCTTTTATTACCATTCTCAATTACACAATCGATATGATTTAGTCAGTTCTTGAGAACATGAGGGAACTTGCTTATTTATTTATTGAAGTTTACAATAACATAATGCTAAATCTATAGTCTATATCTATTCTATAGCCTATGCTAGCTTTTTTATCTACTCTCTTTAATTAAATGTGCTAAAATTTATGACAATTTTGGTTTCAAAAAAACTAGTAATTGAAAAAATACAAGCAAAATAAAAATGTCAGATAGACAATTAAAAATTATTAAATTAAATAAATGTTAAATGTTTATTAGCAGTGATTAATTACTTTAAAAAAACAAATGATTACTTGGAGCACTGTACTGATTGTATTCGTCACATGAACCATATTTATACATAATTTTTATAAAACAAATTGAATTATTAAACTGTAAGAACCCATATGTTTTTGTAAAAACTCTCATGTGTTCTTTTTGAACAATCTATAAATCGAAATGTTTTTTTTTGCCCAAATCTGTTAACGGAACGAAAAGGAAGAAAACTGCACCCACAAGCTTCTTGGGGATGATGTGGGCGGTGAGCTTCTCGTTATATAAGTATTGAGCAGCAGAAAATCATAATGCTATTACGGAATTTAAGGAAACATGTTCTATATATTTATCTCTCGACTATTAAATCAACGCTATCTACAAACACGCAAAAATATTTTCCCGCCGAAACGTAAACCACATCAATCATCTCGCAACCTTATATTTCGCTGGCATTAAATTCCATCCCGTTGAATTAATTTTTACGTGTCTTTTGCTTTGAATTTGTTTTTCCCTAAGATTCCTCAAGACAACAATTCTTCACTCATTTTTCATAAAAATAATATCTGTATTGTCCTCACAGTATCGAGTCAATTTCTTAATAAACAAACGACGTTTTGTGATATCAATAGTTTTCTAAATCGATGACGATCGATGCATTTATTCTTGACTAAGATTTTTACTGTCATGTCTGGCTACCATTGTAGCTTAAATTCTAATTAATAAGAACTAATTGCTCTGTTTAAGATAAAATATCACATTATATATAGATTTTATAGACAAAATATCAGCTTTCTATACGAAAGATTACATTTGATAAAAATATTTGTTTTATTTGGTTTTTAAGAATAAAGGAATATACATTGATAACTTTAATGTAAATGCTTCAATAGTCATGACTAATCAATTCTAGTTACAGTTTTTCAACATTAACTAAGCTAACCAGTATATATAAATAAAAATTAATCGCAGAGAATAATAATAATCAATAAAGAGAAATAAAAAATATTGAAAGAAAGAAATTCATAAGGTATATTTTAAATGTGTGTGTGCGTGATGTGTTAGTAGTGAGCCTGGCTCGGCATTCTGCTGTGATCAATGGCAAAATATGTTGTTAAGCACAACATTTGAAGGCTAAAATATCTACAGATTCAAGTATTTTTTTTATTATTTATAACTTAATGTATGAGGAAGTTACTTGTGAAGGAAACAAAATTGTTTTATTTAGTACTTATGTTTTTATTCCGGAAAATTATAGAGACTATGTAATACATAGCTAAATGCTCCATATATAGGTAGGCTAAGTAAAAATACATATTTCAGCGAAACGAGGTTTGAATTTAATTAACATAAATTACTCATTCGCCATAATAATGATATAGGCTTCATTGTTCTTGATCTTCGTACTTCTGAAGTCGTTTATAAATATCTGTTACCCGCATCTCGAACCGCTTCAAATTATATCAATACCAGTATTTAGTCTTTGATGTTAACAAATTGGATTGTATTAGTTTTGGTAAGGGCTTTTATTACAGTAATTTTCGTCAATAACTAAGCAATTAACTGGAAAACTTGTTCTATTATATATATGTTGATTTAATTAAAATATAATCGCCTAGTATTTTTACATGCGTTGGACTTAGCATTATTGCATCATGCTGTGAACAATAACCGATCAGTAGTCAGTATTATGTCAATAAGTGTATATTAATGAATTAATTGTTTATAATATGAATATCTAAATCAGATATTTAGGTGTATTTTTTTTATTTTGCTCGTGGTCTTCATTCCTGAAGGTCGTGTCTGTCTTGAATAACCTAAATCGATACGTCGAATTGCTGTCTCTACATCGCTAAATACTTAACTAATCGCAGTGCATTAGGGAAGTTCAGATTCATAATATTATTTATTACATAAATTATAATTATTCATAATTGTCTAAATCTGGTTAGATTTAAGAGTAGGCGATAAACCCTGGCTTGTCCTCTGATCACTTCCTACCATTGACAGTATTTCTACAGGATAAATGGAGGATAGGAGAGGGATTCTAGCAATATGTCAAAAGTAGCTAAGCAACAAATCTGT
Organism: Pieris mannii; assembly: GCA_028984075.1. Lineage (NCBI taxonomy): Eukaryota > Metazoa > Arthropoda > Insecta > Lepidoptera > Pieridae > Pieris > Pieris mannii. Next base: position 10,703,483 of record CM054779.1, on the reverse strand, counting down.
GGCGACCTTTAGTTGGTTAGGAATCGACTCGTTGCTTCTTTTTGCAGTCCATGCTATTCACAAGTCTTCCTCCCCCCGCGACGGCCCAAGCCGAGGTTCGAGTCTCACAGGAGACGCCCTTGCGCGAGTCGCGGGAACCCCACCCATTCCGGCTGAGCTAAGCTCGCCAAACAGCCCGTGCTGAGCTGTAAAGGCCCTTAAGGCCAACAGCGAGATTCCATTCTCAAAAAAAAAAAAAAAATCACAAGTCTTCCAATACCACATCTCACCAATTGACCATGGCTCTCGAAAAAAATATGGTAAATTATAAAAATATGGTAAAAATATTATTAAGTATGTTTTATTTAAAAAAAAGTTAATGTGATTTAAATAAGTACTATTTAAATTTACTACTCAATCGACGCTGGCAGCCAAAGGGGTTGTTTAGCAATGTTTCTTCGTCAGAATCCATGTTGATACTGACATATTTTTTGGAAGGAATCTCGCTGTTGGCCTTGACGGCTTTTACAGCTCAGCATGGGCTGTTTTGGTGAGCTTAGCTCAGCCTGAATAGGCGGGTTTCCCGCGACTCGCGCAAGGGCGGATACTGACGCAGTTCAAGCGAACACGCTGATATGCCAGTTTACGCGTCCGGTTTTTGATGTGCGTATTGTAGAGCTGAAACAGGTACTGTATTTTCCTGCGCTAAAAATACGCTAGTACGAAACCACCCAAAGTCCCCTGCATGCGCATTATATTACCAGTGGCGTCTATAGTGTTTTGTAAGTTTATAATAAAAATATTAAATCACTGACTTATTTATAAATTTAAAAAAATAATTTTACAACTGTGAGCTGTATTCTTTTATACAAAAGGATCGCATTTTTTTGTTAAAACAGCAGTTTAAATCTTCTCAATGAAAGGAAACTATCAGAACTTAATAAACCCAGAGTCTTAAGTCTTATTGAGCAAGGATTTATCGATTAACCTGTCTATTTGAACTCAGTTTAAGTCTAATGAGATTTTCCACGGTCCCGCTTTATAAACTAGTTAGTTTAAGAAAATTGTGGCCAACTTTAATACTATTCAATAGAAAAGTAATTTCTCCATTATTAAATAATTTTCGTAGGATGAGATTTTAATTTGAAAATTCAGATACTATTTATATATTTGAAGTTATTTCTATTTTTCCACATATGTTTTTTGTAAATGGTTATTTTGCGAACTAGCGAACTGTGGAATCAACTCCCGGTGGGTCTCTGAGAAATACCACCACCAACTATTCAAAATTTGAGCGTACTCCTCCCTCAAAGGCCGGCAACGCATCCACTAAAAATGGGTGTCTATGGGCAATGACTGCCCTTTTTGGTTGTCCCGCAAGCTTATTTGTTATTATATAAAAAAGACAATTTTTGAATGTTGATAATGAGTCACTCTTGGGTAGGTCCACGTTCCGACTCACTCAAAGGCGACTACACGAATATTCTAGAATTTTAATATTTTAGAATATGCGTTATTTTCTTGACGACATTACGTTTTGATTACACTTGAAGCTTGTGCTTACCGGTATTGCACTAATGCCATACTATTATTAATAAACTCATAGCTTCTATCTATTCATAAGAATATTCACTGTTACTAAGAATAAAGTTATTTATTCAGGCTTGAACCTTTCAGGCTATATACCTCAGAAACAAGTGACATTATCTAATGGCTTGAAAAAAGCATTCACCCATAACCCAGCACCAAAAATACAATTTTTAATTAAAATTATAAATTTATTATAAGCGTTTTCGATCGGTTTTCTTTGCACGGGAGAACTTTTATTGGCAAGATTTATAGTGCCTATTACAACGCGGTCGGAAAAATAAATATTTGGGGCTGACAAATTGTATCGCACATAAGCAATAATGAAACACTTTGATAGAAATCGAAGCAGATATTTCTGTTTTATTATGAGCCATTCTTCAGATATACTATATGAAACCTTTTACCCAACTTCAAAATTGTAAACAGTTAGACTTAATGGCAATAATATGCCGACACTACTCGTACATCGTACACTGCGTTAAGCCTTCATTTAAGCCAACCAAACGCATTTTCTCCGAACAACGGTCAATATCGATTCAAAACTTTAAAACTTCTCAACTTTTCATATGTTTATAAAAGAACTTCTAGCCGTATTATAAAATTGTGCCTGTTTCAAAGTACAAAATAGCTATGCAACACATAAATTATTCAGAAGATAAAAGTTCCGACTAAGAGTCTGTTTCACAGTGTCCGGATAAGTTCCAAATAAGCTATTTATTACTTATTGGTAGGATAAACAGTATTTTTGGGTTTCACAATCTGTCAGATAGCGCTATTCGTCATGAAACGCGAAGTATCTTATTCGGAACTTTTATCTTTCGAATAATTTATGTGTTGCATAGCTATTTGGACTTTATCCATACATTGTGAAACAGGCTCTTAGAATCTTTGGGTTTCATGACGAAAAGCGCTATCTGACATTCGAGAAACGCAACAAAAACTAGTTTATCCTACCAATTAGTAATAAATAGCTTATTTGGAACTGATCCGGACATTGTGAAACAGCCCTAATTGTTATGTAGAATTTATTACGTCAAGAATCTAAAATCATTAATATGTCAAAGGGAATAAAGAGCTACACACGACACAAAGAATCCTAGTGTGGAGGCTAGTGTTGTCTCTTTTAATCCTTATTATGTGTAATATTTTTTTGAACTGAAGCTTCTTTATCTATCTTCGTTACTATTTCTACTATTTTTTCCATTTCAAAGTTTCGGGAATCCATCTGGTACAAAGCTTCCCGACGTTTTAATATTCGTGTAATATTTTTTTAACTTGACTTATACCTATGCCTAGGCTCGCCCAAAAAAAATCATTTATTCATATAGGCAACATAATGTACACTAATGAACATCAAAAAAAAAGAAATATACATAAAATGATTCTAATTTTACATTTACTGCCAGTTCTCAAATCAAGGGCGTAGAACGGAAGAGAAGAACTGGCAATAAACTCTATGCCCCTCTTTTTAATCGCCAAGTTTTTTTTACACAATGTTTGTAAGTAGCCCGTATCTTGTGATACGTCATTTTCTATCTTCCTTCATGCATCGCACAGCACTGATGTCATCTTCAGTAGTCGCATGAAATTTATAATAATAACATTATTTATTTTAGTCAAATGTATCTTATATCGTATCTAAATTACCGATGAAAGATGTACACCATTCTTAAAATTAATTGTAAAGAGCTCCTCGTTTAATGTACTTAAATCCAAAACTGAGAAACGTCTACCACTGTGCTACAGAGTCTGTCAATGACCCGGTAAAGTTGTTCTGGACGTTTCTATTTTAATTTTAAAACTCTTTATTACGGTCATAAAAGTCATAAGCACTAAACTAGTAAATCGCTTTATAAAGCGAGACAGTAATCGTCACCTGCCTTCTTCGGTTAATATCACTGGAGACTCATTATTATAACTTTCTTTTATAATGAAATGATGCTTTTAAAAGCATCCCCTGAAGACGTATTTGCATATCAAATATATTGTATTTGCATATAAAATTGGGTAAAAATACATATGTTATGATTAAACTACTTATTTTCCCAACTGTTGCAACACTGTCAAATATTAATAATGGTGAAAATTTTAAATTCAAATCGCATAATGCAAATACAATCTTATAATTATCTTGGGACTCAGATTTCAAGCAACAGTGGATGTGCCGATATGGTTAAACGACGTATGGGGATCACAAGAACGGCGATAGACAAGATGCAGAATATATAAACAGGAATATAACAAAAGCCACATAAATCAGTCTCGTAAAGACACTTATCAACGACACGTGGACCTTGCGAGATGTGCTAAGGCAGAAAATAGACACTCTGGAAATGTGGTGCTGGAGGAGAACTTCGCTTACCGAGCTTCGTAGCTACGTATTAAGCGGCTATTTTCAACAGTACAATCTCGCATCCTTACATTCTTTGGACTACTCGGCGTGGGGATTTATAGAACACTTTGTTATCCAGGGGAAGGCGGAAGATCACCTACGCATTCTGACTAGTTAAAGTCTGTCGTAGGAAGTTTACTTAATGAGTGCAGCAGGATGACCTTTAACCTAAACTCGTGAAGCGCATCACATCTGCCCCTGTGGCTGTGCATGAGCCTCCGACTTTCCCGCACACACACCAACACACGTTCTGCGTTTTCACTTCACGTTTGTTTTCAGTGGGAAAGGGGTTTCCCCGATCATGTTGACACATTTGGCTGCTAATGCAGCGCGCTGGTGGAGAAATCTTTCTGAATTATCCCGCCAGAGTGCGATGTCGCATTTTACGACACCCGCGGGTAGAGATGCGGTGGTACTATTCTATAAGCCATTTGGTCCCGAGGCAGTGAACTGTGAATTACATAACAATTACATAACATTTTCTGACTATATTTTGATATAACTAATTGAAAATAGTACAATTAGATATCGTTACTAAATAAAATTCTTGAGGGAATAATATAAAATTAATACTAATTAAATTATTAACAATCTTTACCTAGATAATAATAATAATAATCAGAAAACTGAAATGACTATATTTTCTTGATATATTTGCTTTATGTACTTTATAATACTTAATTGTGGTGACTAAACCACATTCCGGACAAGGGCTTTTAGTAAAACCTTTTTTATCCCCGGAAAACCATTTTCATTAGTCTTTCATTGTCAATTAAGTTACAAGAAAAACTAAGACGCTTAAGTACAAAACTAAATAGATCTAAATCCAAATTAGAGCAAACGCAGAACGATAAATGTTCATATTTCTACAATTATTTATTGTTAATAGGATTGGGATAATTACGGGACAGTACTATAATATATTTTGACATTGACAAGGAACTTATTAAACATTTATTAAAAATGCCTTGCATGTTAATTAATAATTTTCAAGGTCAAGTAGTGCATCCAGCCTAGCAGCTATGGAGCATATATTGTGCGTATATTTTTAAGAGAATAAAGATACGTTTAACAATCCACATATCAGACATAAGGAATCAAAAGTAATTATGAATGCAAAACAGCTTAACATGTCCTTACTAAAACTCAAGTAGAGTTACAATATCTGCCCTTTTGTGACGTTTTTTAATATAACTTTTTTACTAGGCATACGTTATTAAAACAAAAGGATGAGTGCATAGACTTTACATAATTTTAGCTGTCTTTGTGAGTGCACAGACGCTAATAGATGTAAGTTACTAGTGTAGTACTATCGTAGTACTGGTGACTCCACAGTGTTTTACTCGCGTAAGAAGTATCGCAATACAGCAAATAAATTTTGCCAGAGTTAAAAGTATACTGCCGCAGGGACAAACTTTTTAGATTCGTTTTAATTTATTAATCATATATTTTGAATATTGGAACGAAGTTCCTTATCGCGCGTTGTGAAAAGAGGCTAGACGGAAAAAATTCTTACGACAAGTTGTCACGACACTTTTTGCTATAGTTGTTGTAATTCACCGGTTCTCGACCGATCACCGAAGTTAAGCAACGTCGGTCGAGGTCAGTACTTGGATGGGTGACCGCCTGGGAACACCTCGTGATGATGTCTTTGTTTTTTCTGTTCATAGGGATAAGAAATGAAAACAACAAAGTATACCATGCCAATACACCGATGCAGTTTTTTCAAGACATAAATAAAATAGAAACCAAACATATGTTTCCTACTTCAATTACCACAAGCCAATTATTACTAAAGCCTACTGATCAAATTTTAATAAAATTATATTTGTTAAGAATAAAAAAAATATTATAACTTAAAAAAATAAAATTTTATTACAATGCCTTCACTAATTAAACGAAAGGAACTTCGTTCCATCCGGGTGCCCCTTGACACCTCTCAAGTTTTTTTATATTATATTATTTAGGTTAAGAATATTGTAAATACTACACAATTAATTACACAATTTTTAAGAATTAATCATTATAATTATGTTAAGTAACAACTAACATTTTTCTATGCAAAACCTTTATTAATTTCAGCATAATCAAAGGAAGAGAATGAAGTACTACACCGTTTTTACTTTGAATGTTTACAAGATAAAACCTATAAAAGGCTAAGAGTAGGATAAGAACATAGTACCGACAGTAAAATTCTTAATTCAAATATTTTTATACTTTTTATAGTTTGTTTTGTTTTTTATTTTTTATAACTGTTTTCATTAAAATTTTTGCCAATTACAGTATTTTTATTTTATTTCTTATAATAGAACTGGGTGCAAAAAGCCACGAGGGTCATGTGATGTTTAGTGATACCGTCGCCCCTGGACACTTTCAATGCCAGAGAGCTTACGAGTGCGTTGCCGGCTTTTTAGAAACTTAGTCTTGGAATGCATGCAATTCAATAAATACCAGTTAGTAGTTCAGAGGTAGTATTCACTACCTCTCAACAATCAAGGTCATTGAATCGTTCTAAGCTAGATTACTTTGAGTCGAATTTTCATTGTAAGCTCGCTCGAGAGAGCTTGCTTTGACAAAATCCCGCTCTGATTTTATCCTAAGAGCTTTGTCTGTTACCTACATCTGCATATATACTAAAGTCACAAGAGTAGGGATTAGCAGAGTAGAAACACTCTTAGTTCGCTTAAATATCGTCATTAGTTCTTATATTAATAACGTGGTTCTTTAAAAAAGTTAACAAGTGAGCGTTACATACGGAAATTTTTGCTATGCACCACCACTATATAGTAAACAGCTATCCACGGAAGTATTGAAGGACCCTAATTACAATTGAACTTTCAAAAAAAGAGTGTACCAATGTTTTAAAGGCAGGCAACGCGCGAGAGTCTGACGGTATAAGTATCCAGCAGCCGTGGTCATATGGCGGTGGTAATAACACTTAATATGACGTGCCACCTGCCTGTTAGCCTCCTGCTATATAAAAATTAACTAAAAGTTATTTCTGTCCTATGCCTTATCAACATTAAATTCTATAATTGAGTTAGATAACTATTACATTTTTAATACAATTTATGATCCTATAAAAGTCTTTTCCAATATTTGAACGCCCTGACAATTCATACATATAGCAACGAGTGCGTATTGGTCTTAAGTCTGTACAAAGTGTTGAAAGATATTGAAAATTAATACAAGTATACTATAAATATACGCATAAACAGTTACCATTAATCTGACAAATACTGTATATTCAAGACTAGCTGATAATCTGATTTTATTTTTGAACACCAGTGTATCGTGAATCCTCACTCAAGTCAAACAAAAGCTTTAAGGAAAATTGTGGAAAACCGGAGATCACTCCGATTGTACTCAAAGGCTTAGACTTCAAAGATGAGAGAACGATGCTCTTTTAGATAAGGACGTCTGTCAGTTTAAACACAATATAAGACAAAGTTATCTTTATGTACAATCATAACGTAACACACAATGATATTTCAAAAAATGTGCTATTTGATTTTGGAAAATGCTGAAAAGGGATTTCAACTGTAAAATTGCCTCAGGCAGACATGAGAACTGAGTTTGTGTGTTTTTAATTCTATTCAAATTATTTTGTATTTAAATTTATCTTTATTCCTTTTTAACATGTCATTTACTTATTTACAACTGGACATATTCAATTAAGTTAAATGATACCCGGGAATAACAGATCAATAAATGAGTGCCTAAAAGGGGCATGATTATTAATGTGTATCTTCACGATACTATTTAACACTCAATCTCAAAATAACTTTATTCATATAGTAACCAAATACACTTAAGAACGTCAACAGAAACGATGTTAAACTTTCTAAATTTACATATACTATCAGTTCGCAACTCAAGGCCGTAAAGCGGGCAAAAAGAACTGGCAAGAATCTCTCCGCCACTTTTTTAATCGCCAAGTTTTGATTCATGCAAAATGTTTGTAAGGCAGAGTATCAATAAATATTCGAACTGAAGCAAATTAAACCAAATTTATAAATTTACGTTTTCGAATTTCGCTTTGGACCTTGTAAAAACGAATACAATTTCCATACAAGGAGTTTACTTTCTGGTTGCACGTTTAAAGCAATACAAACAGTTCAGTCCCCGCTTGGCACGGCTAGATATTTATTTTTTAAATGTTAGTCATATGGTATTGAAATTATCTTTGATACCTTATATTAACCGGTAGATAGATAGATAGATAGAGATAGGTAGATCGCTTAGCTGTTTATTTAGTTCGTTTACGTAACAACAACTTAAAGCATTGCCGTAATTGATGTGCAATTCTTTCAAGGGGAAGGTGATTACATTTTTTAAAGGCAAGGTGCTTTTATGGCCTGAGTATCTAGATTATAAGATTCACAATAATTTATTTAAAAACCTTATTTTCGATCATTTTTCTTCTGACTCGTAATTAGCAACTACTTAGAGATTTGGATTTTTGTGTATACATATGTTTATTTTTTCTTTAATATATATTTTATTCTATTTTTGAGTTTATAATTGTTAATTAAGTATACGCTTCTTGTGCTTTATGTATGATTTTGTATATAATGGTAACAAATTGTAAATAAATAAATATAAGCATTATGTTTGTGTACGCTGTCCGCACCTTTAATCGAGGCCACGCATTTCTTACGATTGTTTAATAATATTAAATTGGTAGAATTTGATTTTTTTTATTATTTCTTATGGCTTTGTTTGCTATAAATGATACGTAAATACGAATAACACCTTGTTTTACATTAAACCACCAAGTTTTCTTACGGATTGCTTATTATTTTAAAACTATTTTATTGTTATCTTGTCGTGAAAGAATATTCAACATAATTACGTTTATAATATTAGTGTAGACAACGGCTTCCGTCATTAAGAAACATCAAGGCAATGTAAGGCCTAAGTTGCATGTTTCTAAGCACTCAACACGTTAGCATTAAATTGAGTTTCCAGTCCTAACACAATTAACACGGAACGTGACGTGCATTTGCTTAAATATTCATTACCAGTGTCGTATCTTCCTGTCTCCAGAGTGCTCTTAAGTTTCTGTAAAATATATAATATGTATAAAAAAAATTAAAATCAGTTGCGCTACAACCACTCATAGGTCTTGGCCTCAGATTTCTGAATCTGGTTCATGATCATTTTTAAATCTAATAGGCAAGTAGGTGATCAGCCTCCTGGGCCTGACACACGTCGTCGACTTTTTGGTCTAAGAAAACATCTGGAAAACATCGTGAGGAAACCGACATGCGGTTTCCTCACGATGTTTCACCGTTCGAGCAAATGTTAAATACGCACACGAAAGAAACTCGATTGGTGCACAGCCGGGGATCGAACCTACGACCTCAGGTATGAGAGTCGCACGCTGAAGCCACTAGGCCAACACTGCTCTATATATGTATACACAGTGTTAAAGCATGGTCAGTTTCTTACGCGTTTTATCCGGTTAAATGCAGATCATTTATTTAACCTTATCAACGTCAGATAAACTAGGTCAATACTCAAATCAAGGGAACAGACGACAAGAACTGACATTAGTCTCTCCAGCACTATTTCAAACACCAAGGTTAGTAATATGTTGGATATGTAGGTGAAGGGAGATCGCAAAGTTATAGTTTTTCCAGATATAGCACGGCGGCTAAAACTAAAACTAACTAAAACTATTCGATCAGTCGATTGACGAAGCAAGTGCTCATAACATTAGCATGGGAAAGCTGACGTACTATCTGAGTTGGTCTCTTATTTCATCAATATTTATTCAAATTAGTTGATAGTTGAAAACTGATACATATATACGTAGTATAGTGTCTGTAAAAAAAACCACTAGTATAAGATATTCAATATATCTTTATAGAATATATAAGTTTGATATAATAAAGGGAAGATTAGATTTTTGATGGCTAGAAGTTTCTATTAAGCTGAGAGTTTTTAGATTATACGTTTTGACACACTAACATTCAATATGACAAACTAAAGCCAATTAAATTATAATATGCCTGCTAGTTTGACATGGCTAATTGTGCGAATTTTATCAGTCATTATTCATCCATCATAAATCTACGCCTTATAAAACAGGTTAAGAATTTATTATTGTCTATATATTAAAAGGAATTGCCGTTAGTTAGAATCGCTAAAACTCGAGTATAGCTAGTCTTAGTTGGCTAATTATGATCTTGAAATGTTTGTGGTAGTTCAGAGAAGGTTTAATTGGTGGAAAACATAAATAATAAGTTAAGGAAAAACCTAAAATACGACAATTGAATTTTCCAATAGTGTTTTTAGACATATTGTCATTAGAGTTATCTAACCTAAATATTATTTAAAATATATATTATGTAAAATGTAAACAATCATCGCACACTTGAAGCCAATATGAGCTTTTTAACGTAAGTGTAATACAACATTGTCATTTCCGATAATGTCCACTAAGGGCCTGTTTCACAATGTATGGATAAAGTACCAAATAGCTATCCACCACATAAAGTATTCGAAAGATAAAAGTTTCAAATAAGATACTTGGCATTTCATGACGAATAGCACTATCTGACAGTCGTGAAACGCAAAAATACTGTTTATCCTACCAATAAGTAATAAATAGCTTATTTGGAACTTATCCGGACATTGTGAAACAGGCCCTAAGTGTTACATATATTTACGAAGTCATCAATAAGTCAAGTTAGTATTTAGTAAATCCAGCGTCTCAAATGTCTGTGAAGTTAGCAATCTAATAACCAGCAGAGCACAAAAATTTTAAGTCCAGATTTTTTTTTAAAATCGTAAAATGCTCTGCCATCTTCCCGATCACAGCAGAGCATTTCTTCTCGATTTCTATAAATAATGTCAATTGTAATAGGGAATAATTGAATTGGTATCTGTTATAAGAAATTGTATTGAATATCGACACAACTATTATGTAGATGATACGAAGTTCACCAGGTCATCTAGTTATTAATACCGTATATTTTACTACGATGAATAAAATACCAAAAAATATCCCTAAAAATGACAAAATTGCGTCGGAGATTAAGTTAATATTCAATTTCACACTCGTTATACCAAAAATAAATTTTTATCACACGCAGAACCTTTTCAGCGATAAAATTATATTGGATTATAGAACCAATGAATGATTATTTTATAACAGACATAAACGAAATTTAATTTGAAAAGGAAGCACATAACCTTACCTTGCTTATACTAATCCCAAATAAGATTTATTTGGACAAAACATTTAAAACAAATGAACATTGTTAATATAGTAGTGTTCTCATATACTTTAGGCTAAGTATATTCAAAATACTTTTTATATGTACGGTCACACACTCATCACAACATGAGATATGTTTTATTACAATAGTAACACCACTCAATAATATCATAACCATCGAGCTTGTAAATTGTCAATGTGTCAAAGTCAATTTGTCAGTAGTTGCTCTGACTTTAAATAAAATCCAAATGTCGGACGACGATATTGATAAGTATTTGGGTTTATCACTTTGAATCTGACACATATATGTAGGTATATATATAATATTTGCTATGATATCCCCTAAAACTATATGTTAGTTTTCGCTCAACCCTCGCTCTTAGCCTCTGATTGCTTTATCGGTATCGTGATCATTTGTTTTTTTTACCTAAGTAGATGATCAACCTTCTGTGCCTGATACACACCATTGACATTATGGGTTTATGCCATGCAGGTTTTTTCAGATTGTTCTCCTTTACTATGTAAAGACTGAAAATTAATTGATGCACAGCCTAGGTTCGAATCTTCGTCCTTGGAGTCACACGCTTAAGCTTCTCAATTACACAAACAACTTGTAATCCCTACTTAAATTTTACAAATGTTATCAGACTCCCCCAGTTATGGGTCCACTATCAGAAATCGATATTTATTCAATTTGAATAAGGGTCACCTATGAGTCAGAATCAGCACATTTTTTGACGTTCTATTACAACAAGAGGGTTCAATTTGGTCTATCTAATAAGCCACTAATCTTACAATTTATGGATATATGTATTTGAAATGTATTTATTGACAGTCTTTGTACACAAGATTCTTATATCAAATTCTCAGTAATAATTTTAACGAAATCGAAAACGAGCCAGAAGGCTCAAGTGTGCGTTGCTAGCCTTTAATTTTTTGTAAGTATTGTTGAGCAATGTTTTGTTACTGTGATCGTGTCCGAGTTGAACTTAAACAATTATATATTTATTTAATTATTCCACTACATTATTCTAACTTAACAGTTATTACTAATTCTATCGAATAACGCCAAAATAATTCCCACACCATTATTCTATATTAAAAAACTATATTCATATGGTAACAATATAGCAAATAACTCTGGTGATCTCAGCCAGTGTACAAACAAATAGGTCTAACTCAACAGAAATTTCGTTAATTATTTGTATTGCTCGCGTGAAAGGCGCTTTGCTAGCCAAGTTGGAATGTGGGCGCAGTACATCCAAAATTTTAGTTATCCGTCTCAGGTTTCTACTTTGTATCCTTTATATATTCACAATAATAATAATAATAACAATATTTTATTTTTCTATATATAGTTATATATGGTCCTTCCATCCAGTCAACCCTAATTCAATAAATCAAGAAAATAATTGGGAAAAAAGCTAATTTATAATACAACTCAAACTATGTACTTTACAACTACTAAATAAAATACTTTTTTACTAAAATTCATTGTATGTGATAGCTCATATACAAAATGTTGGAATTATAATAATTATAGAAAGACATGAAAATACATGTCATGTTTATGAAGGAACTAGGACAGGACCAAAAAGGTTTATGCTGAATAACAGACAAATGAAGATTTAAATAAACAACATTAAAGATAACAGAAGCCTTAACAAAACACACAATGACAACACAAAGTCCTGAAAATGGACAAAGGAATATAAATTGCGCGTACAAACACGCGGTCAGTAGAATTTGTGGTGCAAATGTCAGCGATAGGAGTCTTGCTGTGTACAGTTTAAGACTGTACTAATAGCGTTATTAAAAAACAAATCAAAGATAGATGAATGAAAATTAAGGAGTATTTTAAATTCCAATAAAAGAAAATTGTCTGATATACTTTCGGAAAAGTTAACGACTTACCGGAAATACACAAAACTACCATTAAAGGCCATTACGCCGTTTCGGAGGGGTTTGGTTACAACTAATGTGACTCGTGAATTTTATATACATAGATATTTTGAGAGATTTAACACCTAAACGATTTTTAATTAAGTTTGATACTCAAACAACAATGACGTAAGTAAATTTTTTATAGAACAGAGGGCAGGAGTCTCATATGATGTTAAGATGACGCACTGACACAGCCAGTGCTTGCGATTTCGTAGTCGACCTTTAAAGAACCGGCACGCTTAAGAGCGTCCTTACCTTCAAGACTTAGGGTCCTTCAAGGTAAGCCTTGAAGGACCCTAAGTCGAATTGGTTTGGAAATACTTAAGTGGACAGCCGGTTCCACATAGTGGTGGCGCGTGGCAAAAACTGCCCTAAAAACTAAGTTATGGAATGACGGACGTCGAGGTGATATGGGTGAAATGTAGTATTTTGCCTCGATGGCCGTCGATGAAACTCAGCTGCAGGTATTAAGAAGTCCTTTGAACAATATCCGTGGTAAATGCGGTAGAAGATGCAGAGTGACCACAAATCTTTACGCAACAAGGGATCAAACCGCTCGTAAGGGTTGGACGTCAATTCGAACCACTCTTAGTTGAATACAGGCAAGTAGTATAAGTACGAAGACAAAAAATACTTTTACTAATGTACTTAGTAAGTTAGTAACAAGTTCTGAAAAACTTGGCAATAATCGAATTTATATAATAGATAATTTTTGTCTTGACTTTTGCATTCTCTAATTATAATTGTAATTTTTCAGTTAAGTTACATAAAACTATTGTGACTCACGAATCATTTCTATTGTTTAAATAAAAACAGTACCAAATATCCTTTGATAGATTAGAGCGTTTATATCCTGTGAAATATAAAGTCACTTTACTGAAAATGTATAATAATCTGTGGCCAGAATATTATCAATTTTAAGTAAAGTGCCCCTTGATATATTGAAATATGATAAATTCAATTTATCATATTTCATATAATTTTCATATCATTTTCATTATTTAAATATGATAAATTCAATTTCATTTCTTTACCGGACAAGCAAGCTAAGAAATCTTGTAGGCACTATTAAAAAATGAAACACTATATATGAATAAGTCATTCTGAGCAAAAATGTGCTTATCATTGTCTGATTTATGACCTCATAATATTATTATGGAGGAAGAATAAGAATTAATTTCATTCTGATGAATGTAAGGCTCGACGGTTCCAGTGGCTAAAATCGAAAGTTAAATATATATCTATAGCGATCGGAATTAATTTGTTAGCGCGATTGATGTCGTCATCGCTGTGATTGAATCCGTTGAGGTCCGAAACATCCGCTGTTAGCCTCCTTCTTGGGCTGTGAGTTTTATCCCAGTATTTAATGTTTTGGAGTTAATTGTGGAGTTTATTGAATGCCAATAGCGTGTAAGGTGCCTCGGCAATGTAATTAACTTATAACAGAGGAAAACATTTGTTCGTCAGATACAAATACCAGTTTGTTGAATGTTATTTTATCCAATTATAACGTATAGGGTATTTAAGATTCCTTGAATTCCAATTCAAATCTAATATATCTAAATTGCTAGTGCCGATAGAAAACATTCCACAGTAAATTGTACTTTACCCCTGAATTAAAGGCTAAATCAATAATTTCTAAGTAAATGCTTCACGGGTCCATACATGCCCTTATTATATACAAAGAAATAAAATCGATAATATTAACTTAACATACTTGCCTAAAATTTACATTTATTTTAATTAAAACACATACTACTAAATTTTAAAATTTCGTCATGTGCTCCAGCTTCCAGATCATGGGTCTATTGAGATTTTCAGAATTAATGTAGTACTAGTTTGAAAAGTAATCATTACTAACCCTGTTAATATTATGATGTTGAATGATAAGGTTAGAAGAAGTAGTATTGGATATTCCTATCTTTGTTTAATCAAATTATTTCTATGCTCGGATTTAACACTTGCTCATACAGTGAAACAAACATCATAATGAAATCGACATGTCTTAACTTCAGGTGAGCCCGTTTGCCCCTGTTCTATAAAAAAAATCTGTAAGGAAGGCCGATAACCATCCTTGCCTATCATTAAAAAAAACGTGTGTTTACGTGAACACGCGTTAGAAGATATACTTCTTTGGCGTGACAAGATAAAACTCTTTTAAATTTTTTTATCTTTCCACTTATTCGTTTGTTAAAGAAACGACAGAAACAGTAGAAAAAACTTAAATGTTGACTCTAGGTAACTTCAGGGTGTCGGTTTTTGTGACTGTGTTCGCACGTATCGCAAAAATTTACTCTCATCATTTTCCATCTTATCATTTAACTCCTAAAATAGTAACCAAAAACGGATGCATCAATCTAAAGGGTTGTAGCCACACGGTTTTTTTTTAAAGTATTTGTAAATACTAATCATTTTCTTAGTAAACGTAGTTCAACGTATCAAACATAGTCATAAAACAAAGTTCCAATCGCGATAAATTTTCAAACAGCTCTTAGCGATGCTTGAGTGATTTATAATGTTCAGCCGTACAATTCTTGTTTAAAATAGTGTTAAAAATTTCGATAGAAATATGTGTTGTTCAATTTCGCGTAATTATTATATAAATGATAAATATTTATACCAACAGATATAACTACAAAGACTAGAAAATGGATGAAACTTATCAAACATTTCAAGAAACTCGCGTTATTGGAAACTTCTCAGTGGGAAAATAAGGAAATGCACTAGAAACCCTCTTTTAGAAATAGAACGTCACGCACGATTTCATCCGGTGCTGCCTTCTTCAAATACAAGTTTCCAGAATATAAATCTAGACTTTTGGAATCGGAAATTTCATAAGAGATAAATGAACTCAAGTTCAATTTTGTACGGGAAAAAATTGTATAATTTTGTCTATAATCTATAAATTTAACACACCTTATTTATTTTTTGTACCTAAACAAGAATTCCCTTGTAATTATATGTTAATAATCACACTTTTGTAATAACGTTTGTATGTTGATTGTCGTTTGATTATGTTGTATTCATCCGATTTTGTAATACAAATCTAGGTAGTGAAGATTTTCATTTAAGTAAAGCCATTCTTAAGATCTTTGAAAGGTAGCTTACAGGCCCAGGCTTTTATTCCTACAGTTTAACTTAACAGTGAAACTGAAATATAAAAATAATAATAATTAAGCCTCATTTATTCCTTGAAATGTTACAAAATATACACACACACATTATATATATATATATATATATATATATATATATATATATATATATATATATATATATAGAATTTTATTTTTATACACGGGGGAATAAATACAGACAATATATAACTTTTACTACAGCTTAGATACTTTTTGACGTTCAACACCTTTTATCTTCAGTCACCGTAACCGCGCACACTGTAAAGCACGCGAGACGTCGGGAAAACTTTAAAATTATGTATAATAATTATAAGTTTTTAATAACCCATAGCTTCAATTCGTCAAAAAAGTGTTTTCTTTAAATTATATTTTTTTCAAGAACCTTTATGAGTACAGGCCTCCTCCAATTCTCTCTTTGTTTTGAGCATTTTTCTCCCAATCCTCTCCACCAACATCCTTAAGCTCGTCAGCCCACCGTGCAAGAGGGTGACCTTGCTTTCTTTTTCCTGGTGGACCTTTCCACTTTCCACCTGAACTCTGAGGAAGGAACACTGATACTCTATGGAAAGACCATTCGGTCTTCACCGCTCTTCAGGGGCAACAAAAAATTTGATACGACCGGGATTCGAACCCTAGGTGACGTGAAAATACTGAATATATTCTTTAATATTAGGAACATAAAAAGAAAGTAAAAACGTAAATATACGAAAAACATTTCCACTTTTCTCTATTCCACATTATTATTCAAGTGAATTCAATGAATATTTTCCTCTGATATCGTGTTTGATTTGTTAGAACTTTGATATTTTCGGATCATATAAATTAGATTGAGGAGGAAATTGTGTTATTTATTCACATTCTAATATTATTGCTTGTGTGCTTGAAAGCCTCCCATGCAAAGTTTAAAGTTTAAAGTCATAATATTCTTGCAAATGTATTGCTAGACAACACATGCCAATCATGATATGATATCTACGGCGTTCTTTTACTGCACCAGCAAGTATTCATTGCAAACTATTCTGTTAATAGTAATTGTTAATTAGTTCAATGTAAGAATCAGTCAAGATTCTTTTTTTTTTTTCAGTATTCAAAATGGAATATATGATATGAAGAATATGTAAGCATACAAAAAAGGTTTTATACTATATAAAATAAATGTAAACCTTAAATAATAATTATATCAATATATTTTTCGGTTTTAAAAGTATTTGATAGTTCAAATTATTAAAAAAAGAAAATTGTCAGGCTCTCTCAAAGGAGAATTAACGAGTACTCAAAGCCCTAGTGCTCCATAAATTACACGGCCGTTCTCGACATTGCTGATTTATGTGTGACTATCAAAAAGTCTATAAAATTGTGTTAACTGAAACCAAGTGATTTTAAGAACGTGACCTTTTGAAATACATTGAACTTATTTCACTTAAGAAAATATGGCATCACATCTTACAACATATCAAACACATATTTTAAAATCATTCATAATAATTATTTTCATAGTAAATAATTAACTTCTAATTTCTTCATGCGTACTGCCGTCAAGCGCTTATAAACGTAATAAAAATCTAATATCCTCCAAAAATCACCTAGCACCACAAGCCTTTTACTTTTAGGTATAGGCCTCAGATTTAGTATTGTCTTTTATTAACATAGCTTTTACACATTTAAAGAAAACACTTTTTTACCGGATTAAAGCTATGTATTATTGTAAACTTATAATTATTTAACATAATTTTTTGCTGCGCGTGTTTAATAGCGTGCGTGGTCACGGTGACTGAAGACAAAAAAAGGTGTTAAATGTCAAAAAGTAACACAGCTGTAGAAAAAGTTGTGTATATGCACTGTGAACCATGCTGAATTACAGGAATAGCTATAGGTAGTAATTAAACTAATATTAAGACGAAACACACGTTTATATTATTGTAATTTTTGACATATAAACAACTATATATTTTTTTTATTTTACCATTTCTATGCTAAATTGACATAGATAAGTCCAATTTTGTTATCAATCTACCTTATGTATATGCAAAGCAAATAAAGAATTTATTATTATTAATAGTTTTCTTCTGTGGCTAGTGAGTAAAACTGTTATGTACCTTGTTACCATGAAACGGTTTTTCATTTGTTTTTCGGTGCACTGCCCAAGATGCAACGCTTCTATGAATTTATTTTTAATTTTCTAACGTGACCGACTGATCGATGGACGAATGGACATATAGTCCTGAAGATTTAGAATGTTGACTGACTATCCATATAGTATGTAAGTCAACATTCTAAATGAAATATAATTAATTAGTAACATGTTAAATATTGTTTTATAAAAATTATTTAAACAAAGCATCTTTGATACCCATCAAATGAATTTATAACTAAACTCTTTTTCAAAAACATCAGCCACCTAAGGCATGTTCCAACAATCATAAGTAATCAGACAACGCCAGACAATTTAATTAAATTAACTAAAATCGACATCTGTCAACTGGATATAGCAATTTCTCGATGACCACTTTAGCTGCTAAGCATTTAAAATATTATTTGATTATATAATAAATTCACGTATCACAATATTTTTAACCAAAGACGGGCAGGAGGCTCATCTGAGGGTATGTGATACTCTTAATTTCTGTGTTATATTTACTAAAAAACAATTTTCAAATCAGTTCGATTTGCTAGATATAATTTAATATCGGAACAATAACCACCAAACAATCTCTATTGTGGTGCTGACAAATGAACTTGAGTATATGTATCTCACAAAAATAGTGTTGAAAGCTTTCAATTTCAATTCTCGCGTCACGGCCTTTATGTAACGCAGTTACGTACACGTTCGGATATTACACTTTTTAAAAGTATGATGAAATTTCAAATGTACCGTAAAAAAGTATGTTTTATATGGAATATAAGATACAGGTACCACTTATTCCAGGTCATTAAATTTGTGTCGCATACTTACTCATCGGCAAGGAAGACAGAGGGTGTAAAAAACTCTAGGTATTCCTATAAAATAGCAAATTATCATACAAATGGCAAACTACACTTATTTTAAAACTAATTTCGCAAATTAATTAGAAGCAGTAATAATAGATAGGCTATTACTAGTCTCAGGCTCTTTTATCAAATATATAATCGTCATTTTAGAGTAAGCCTATTTACACAGCCTTTCTTTAATACATTTCTTAAATTTAATAAAAGGCAGAGATAAAAGAGCCTCTGGGATTTTATTAAAAAAGAGTATCCCTTTTCCCAAAAAAAGAATTACTAACTTTAGATAGGGAACTTGCAGCCTGCGTTTGTTCCGAGTATTGACATTGTGCGTATGTTCTATTCTAGTATACTTATCACTATTTTTGTATACATACATAATATTTTCATAAATATATTGCGAGATAAAAGTAAGTACATTAATTTCCTGGAATTTATCTCTCAGATTGCCTACATTTTAAATTATAGATTGCACGAATAGCCCTCTTCTGCAGGATGAAAATAGATTCGACATCAGCAGCATGAACACATAATAATAAGCCTTTAGTTATTAAGCTGTGTAAATAACTAAAATAAACAAGTCTAGTCACTCAGTGATCGAATCTTTAAAAACTACGAGGCTGCAGAACTCTCTTCGCCAATTCGATAATATGAGAGGGTCACTGAAGTATTGGATCCATGGTAATTCCAAGAAATTAAGTTGTATAATCCAGTATTAATTCCAAAACATTTATAATTGGTCTAAAATCCATAACACTTGCAATTTTGCAAAAAAATTAATGCATTCCGTTTTTTTTCTTTCATTAAAATCGGTAGTGTTCTCAATGTTTATGGTTTTAAATATCTTAACTATATCGTTAGGACCATAAAAATGTGTCACAAAGTAAAACTGACCTTGTACTCGTTTACATTATCTTTGAGCGATTCAGCGAGAGCGGGAGATGATCGAAGATAGTAGTCGTAATTGGAATGTCAGAAAAGTACTTATCAAAAGCCATCGCTATCTTTGATTTGATTATAGTGTAATCGACATATAGTTGGATGTCTTGATTGCTATCTTTGACTCAAAAGTCAAAAGTCAAAAATCATTTATTCATATAGGTTACATAATGTACACTTATGAACGTCAAAAAAAAGAGAAATATAGATTAAAGGAATCTAATTTTACATTGACTGCCAGTTCTAAATCAAGGGCTAAGTAATAACAACTAATATCACCGCATACACGAATTCAAGTACGACCAGTCACCACAAGTAGCACCCGTTCACGAGTATGACGCATGGCCATCCACCGGCCCCCTCGCCATATTTTAGGGAGAGAGACAACCCGACGCATGGACGCCGCCACAAGCAATGACATTTAAGTGAGCATGACGATCCTTGAAATGTGGACTTGGCTACACAAGAAAATAGTAATAATACTGAAATAATTTGATACCACATGAATCACGGTTTGTTCCCACTTTACATTTCTCTTCCAGTTGCACTATCAATGATCTTCAAAGTCATTTTAGTTGTATTGTGACTATCAATCTTTTTTTTTTTGATATTTAAAGACTTGGCCGCGTAACAAACTTTCATAAACAATTTCTAATATAAAGAGTACATTAATTGTCTACTTTTATAAATTCCCGCTGACACCCAATCACTGAACGACTGACACTGCGAATGAGAGACTTTCATAGGTATAAAGATGGTGTTGAACCTTAATAATATAATCACTAAGATTGTTGTATTGTGTATCAGCAGTAGTAACTAGCGGAATAAAGGTAGACGTTTACCTATATAATGTCCAAATCGTTTTGATAATACTTGACGTTAATAAAAAAATTATATCGTACCCATATTAAGACAATTTGATAACAGAATAATAAAAGACTAATTAATCCTCAGACTTATTACATGCATCTAATTATGTATTTATACTATTACTTTTTAGTTTTTAAACCTTTTCAAATGTTTTGCCTTTTTTATAGAACAGAAGACATATGGGCAGCAGGTTCATCTGAAGTTAGGTGATACCGCCGCCCATGGACACTCAATGCCGGAGGGCTCGTGAATACGTTGCCGGCGCTTTTGTGCTACCCTACTGCTTTCAAGCACCGTTTCAAATCTTTATTATAAGTATTTTGTCCCTGTATGTATGTACTTTTAATTGCTGTGTTATATTTCATGCACATGGACACTCAATGCCAGAGGGTCGGCGTTTAAAGATATACTAGCACTCGTTTTCTATTTATATTTATTTACTCTACCTAATAAATAAGGTTTCAATAGTAGAACACATGACTGTCTCAGAAAGACGATATCTTTTTATAATTGAGAATAAATAATTAAGCTTTTGCGGCAGATTGGTAGTTTTATGAATTGGGGATTAAATAATAAAATTAAATACAATTTGTATTATTTATATTTGGCGTGGATAACGCTTGAAGTCGATATCCAGTGAAATAATAAGTGCGTAATAAAGCAAAGATACTACTCTAAATTATTTATTAAGTAAATAGTATTACGTTTTAAAAGACAATTACATAACCGAACATACATTAAACAAATACGTTCGTAATTTAGTGCAAATATATATTTTTGATTAGCGTTAGCCTCTTAATGCATTTATTGCCCAGTATTTAGATACGATAGTGACGTAATCATGAAGGTGATAGTGAAATACATATATACACATATACAATAAACATTGAGCGCCGTGGTTGAACAATATAAAACAAAATATTAAAATTATAAAATCATTTTAAATTTTATTTATCTATTTCGATTTACAAAAAAAATATTTGTCACACTTTAAAATTACCTAATTAATACATAGTATTAAAATCCAAGAATTTGTAGTTGATAACTACGGCATTAGAAACAAAGAATTTAATTAATATTATGTGATAAATCACATGTTTGAAATAAGAATTATAAGGGCCTGTTTCACAATGTATGGATAAAGTACCCAATAGCTAAGCAACACATAAATTATTCCAAAGATTAAAGTTCCGAATAAGATACTTCGCGTTTTCTGATGAATAGCGCTATCTGACAGTCGTGAAATGCAAAAATACTGTTTATCCTATCAATAAGTAATAAATAGCTTATTTGGAACTTATCCGGACATTGTGAAACAGGCCCTAAATCTCTAAATATCATGAAAACAATTATACCGGAAACAGGAAACTGAGCCTTGGAAAGGCAATATCAATCGTTTACAGCTATAAATTATTATTTAGAGTAACAAAATCTCATTTATTTCTCCCTTCATCATAACGTTTCGCTATAAAATTTCCCCTAAAAACAATTTTTCGGAGTAAACATTTCTCATTGATTTTAAGACAAGGCACGCGTTTCTATGCATACTTTGATTTTGTTTGGTTACTAATATTGCATATCTACATTATGTAATATTAAAGCTTCAGTGAGAGACTTTAGGTCGTAGGTTCGATTCCCGAATGTGCATTATATTTTGATATAATACTTAATAGGGGTCTAGGCTCTGAATATGATTTTGTCCCATTCGGTGTCGAGACCCTTGGTCCGTGGGGTCCTACCGTGTTAAGGCTTTTTAGGGAATTATCAAAAAGGTTAGTCAACATCACAGAAGAACGAAGAGCTGGCAGCTACCTCGCACAAAGAATTAGTCTAGCTATTCAAAGGGGGAACGCTGCCAGTATCTTCGGAACCTTGCCTTAAGGGACTCCTTTTAATAATATTTTTTAATAATTTAATTTTAAGGTTAGTTATTAGGTATACTTAAAGAACTTTATATCTCATTATTAAAAAAAATGTAATTTTTATTTACATACAAACTTAATAATTATATACGAACGGGATACATGTCGCCATCAGCCGTCCTAATTTTACTCGGCTCATTCAGATGTGTATCTTTAATGCCCTTTTGAATTGGTTTTTAACATTGAACAAAAATAAACATCGTGAGGAATCCGGCATTTTTTAAACCAGAATATTAACATTGTCATGCACAGAAAGGTAATGACCTACTTGTCTGTTAAAAAAACAAATAATCACCAGATAAATATTACATACAGAATATTTTGAGGCCCAGACGTTAAAATTTTAAAATTACCTAGCAAATATTGTTATTGAAACAATAATTAAACTCCAAATGAAGTGTTTTTCCTTGGTCTAAGATTCCATAATCAATAATTTATTTTCCATTTATCAACCTAAATAATAATATTTTTGTAATGACAGACAACTGCTCACATAATACGTCACACCTTCACGAAAGTAACGGTCCCTATTAAAATACAATACCGGGCAGGTGAATATTTCACAAGTGAAGTCGTATGAATTCACAATTCTAGTCATTGAATACATTTTCTCTTTAGATGTTGCCAAGTACGAAATTGGGGACTATCGCTTTTATTCCGATAATGATTTGCTTTGAAATTCCCGTAGTTGTTAACAAATTAAGTTTGAATATTTAACTTGAAATCGTTGCCAGACATACATTAATTATTATGTTTTTTAAATTTGGAATACAGACAAATTATTTTTGATGATTATACTAGTCTATTTCATAGAGAAATAGGAGATCAGCTTACTGTCTATGTCGTCGATTTTGTATTACGTCATGTCGGTTTATCGTGGTGTTTTACTTCTTACGAGCTAGTTGCGCATAGAGACAGTAAGTCACGAGAATGCAAGTGCGTGCTCCTATTTCACCGTGCCTCCTGCTGATAGAGGTTATGTGACAATCTCAGACTTTGTTTTTAATTAAATAAATTATTTTTTACTTCATTTGTTAGGTTTGCACCTCCTTACAAACTTAGTGTAAATCAAAAACTTGGCGATTTAAAAGAGTGGCGGAGAGTTTATTGCCAGTTCTCCTCTTCCGTTCTACGCCCTTGATTTGAGAACAGGCAGTCAATGTAAAATTAGAAGAATTTATATTTCTTTTTTGAAGTTCATAAGTGCACAATGTGTTACCTTTATAAATAAATTATTTTTGACATAGTAATTTTAATGAAATTAAATCACTAAACTAATATCCTAGTCTTCTGGTTATCACGTAACATTAGAGCCATCTATAATAATATTATTCATCAATAGTAATGGTTTTATTATGCCAATATTTTACTACAAAACTAGAAACATGAATAAGTTGTGTAAACACTCCTACACCAGTATTTTGTATTTCAACATCGCTTGTAGATCATAAATTAAAGGCGTTAATAAAGTTATATATTGTCTAGTATTGATATAACATACTGATGGACATGATTGCGGAAACACTATTCTCACACACAAATGTGTCAGCAAGAAATTGAGGCAAGCGTTAAGTATATCCACGAAATACATTGAAGATAAATATATTGTTAGATAATTATTATCTATGGAACCTCTATAGTTAGATTCATCTAGATAATTAGAAATCTAAGACAGTTAAAAGCGAGGAAATATGTTCATTATTATATACCGCAGTGACCAAATGAGCAGTGTTGGCCTAGTGGCTTTAGCGTGCGACTCTTAAACCCCGGCTGTGCACCAATGGAGTTTCTTTCTCGAACGGTGATGGAAAACATCGTGAAAAAACCGATATGTCTCAGACCCAAAAAGTCAACGACGTGTGTCAGGCACTGGAGGCTGGTCATGAAACAGATTCAGAAATCTGAGGCCAAGACCTAAAGAGGTTGTAGCGCCACTGATTTATTTTTTTATTTTTATACCCCACACAATACAATAAGCCAAAATATAATAAATAAAAACCAATTCCTCTTGTAAATAGGCAAATCTTGTTTGTCCATCATTACTTTTTACATTTATAACATTTACAATGAACTATGTCACAATAGCAATGCTCGGATTTCTTTTCAAAACATGATGTATTAATATTATGTTCAACCTTTTTATCAATACACGGTATACATTTTGTTACGATGACTAGTATTTTTATGTATATAAGAATTCTTTTGTAACGACTGCCTTGGTAACTACCAATTGTAATTATTTAATTTTAAAGGCCAAATATAAAAGTTTAAATTATAAAGTTTCTCCTTGTTAGTTGTAACTCATTAATTCGACTAATTATAACAAGGTCTGCTGTGTAAAACCTAATTTGTACGGCTTCAATCGTCGATAGATGACGTCATACCCTGAATCATATTAATAAAGTTGTTCTAACCGCTAAGCTTATAAACAACTTACTACTTATATACTTGGTACCCTGTGACGGCTCCCACCGAGGTCCAAATCTCCCAGGAGACGCCCATGCGCTAGCGAATTACGCGCCAAAAGGCTTTTCAGGCCAAAAGCGAGAATCTTTCACAAAACAAAAAATTGACCTGTCATTTAGACTGCTCGAAGATCCTCCCTTTGGGTCAGACCCATGTGTTCTTCACAAACCAATTTCGATATTAACGACCCTATGATTCATTAATAACTGGTTATAAAATAGATTAACGATATTTAAAAACTTAATTTTTTAAATCGGTACTGCCACAAATTATCTGGTTTTCAAAATGAAACTCAAAATAACTTTATTCACAAAGTGACGAAGTACACTGTCTAATGAACGACAAGAGAAAAGATGTTAAATAGAATAAAAAACTCTCCACTACTCTTTTCGACAAGTCTCTTTTCGAACCAATTCGACTTAGGGTCCTTCAAGAAAAGAGCGTACCAATTCTTAAAAGGCAGGCAACGCACTCGCGAGGCTTTGAGAATGTCCATGGGCGGCGGTCACTTAACAACTTTGCCGCCTGTTCCATAAAAAAAAAGTTTTGAGTCATACAAACTGTTTGTAGTACTGCCACAAATTGTTTGGTTTAGGTAGTATTTACGTGGTTAAAGTACGCAGGTCGCAAAAACAGACTTTGCAAAATATTGTAGAAGTTATTCAGCGGTGTATGAAACGTTGTTTGCGCATTTATCTTATCGCCGAAAACGTTTTTGTGTACAATGCTGTTAATACATTTAAACCTATGGCTTTGAGTACGACCTTATATTAAACAAATGTTTTATCTGCTGCAGTATTAATATTATATTTTTCATAGTGATAACTATAGTTCCCAAGCAGAATATTTAAATTGAATGATTTTTTGTACGTCTAGTATTACATAAAATACTGACTAATCATTAAATATTTTTATGGCGATATATGGTCTACTTATATAATTTATTTATTTATTTAAAGTAATCTAACAGCTTACTAATTAATACATATTATTATACAAAATACTAATATAATACAAAAAGCCAAAACAGATTACATAGATTAACAAATTGTGTATAAAAAGCAGAAAACAAGTAAAGCGCATTAAAAGAAAATTTTACATTAAAAAAAATAATAATTATAATAATAAAATTAAAAGACTGAAATTTGACATTTAAAAGCAAAACAAATAATACTAAGAATTTAAAACTACTACTTAAAAAAACTACTATTTAAAAAAATCAGAGTCTTCCCGCTTCTCCAAGTACTTCTTGACATCTCTCTTTTTGTGGAAGAAAAGATCAATGTCTTGACAATGGCTGTCATAGTTCGATAAAACCCGAAACATTGGAGAATTACGCAGGTAATTCGACTTCGTACGAGGCACACTGAACAATTTTGAGTATCTTGTCGCATACGCAGGAGGAATTTTAAATGAAATTAATGATAGCAAATAGGGACTATCTATCCGCCCATTAAGAATAGCATGTAAAAAGAACAAATCTTGCTGACTCCGTCGATATTCTAGTGAGTCTAAATTAAAATATGAGCAAGAACCTGAATAACTATCGAAACTTTTGTATTTTTTAAAACAAAGAAATTTGATAAACTTTTTTTGTATATTTTCCACAGCTTTTTTGTATTTTACATAATATGGAGACCAAATAATACTTCCGTACTCCAGCACGCTTCTGACATATGCAAAATAAAGGGTTTTTATGCAATTTATATTTTGAAATGTCTTGCAAGACCGCTCGACAAACCCTAACTGTTTATACGCTTTGCCTGTTATGTTATCGATATGTTCTGATAGGCCCATTTTTTCATCTAATAATATTCCAAGGTCTTTAACTAATTTTACGGGGATGTTATTGATTTTGTAAATATATTGTATTTTTTTGTTTTTACGTGAAAAAGTTATCTTGTTACATTTGTTTATATTTATTGTAAGTTTATTTTGTTTGTAATATATTTCTAGTCTATTAAGATCTAGTTGAATTTGATTGCAGTTATCTATAGATTTTATTCTTAAGAAATTTTTTTTGTCATCCGCGAACATAAGATGTTTGGAAAAGCGAAAGCGTATAAATAAGCATTAAATATAAGATATATATAACTTATTTTAAGTATATTCCAACAATTGTATTCAGCAAAAGATTGCAACTTTATTTTGATTACTATTAGAAATTTGCTATAAATAATTAGTTTTCAAATATTTCCATAATAATGCCATCTATTGCCGGAAAAGTTAATTAATGAAAATATTTTTTTTCAAAGGTATGCAACAGGCAACGTACACGAATATATAACGGAATCATAAATTTACTGTGTAACTTGGTGTCGTCGAAGTCGTTTTCAATAAACCTTTTAATTTTTTATCAGTTAACTTCTCTCTATTTTTGAAAAAAATAGATTTCATTGGTTTTTGACGTGACAACGCCTTTTAATTTCATGTAGCACGAACGAAAAAACATGGCTCATGCGGCGTTACCTCGCTCTGAGGTGTTCCATTTAAGGCTTGAAGGCGACTAAGAGGCACACTACGCGTTCGGCAGCATTTGACATCTGTCTCTTATTAGTTATTAATGGTGATTTCCATTTACCTCCTTCTCTATATCCATACAAAATATCTATCAAACAAAAATTTCTTTTGAAAAATGCAACCATTTCATCAGTATTTTCTTATGACGTTGTCACGTTCAACTATCGTCAGTAAACCGACTTTACAGACAACCTATTCTTTGTATGTACATATTATATCTTGGTGTTGCGAAGAGATTTTGCTGCAGCTGAGTTTCACCGTCAGACGGCAGAATACGTTATTCTGAGCTAAAAAATACTAAGCGTCGTTCAAAGCAATTTTCGCGCCTACCAACATTATGTGAAACCAGCTAGCCACAGCTTACCAATTATTAAAAGGGCGGCAACGCACTTGCGAATCTCCTGCCACTGAAAAAGTCCGTGGGTTCACGTAACATTAAGTTTCGCACTTCTTCTTTTTTGCTGTTTTTTTAATAAGCCTGCAAAAGACTGGTTAGTAGTAAAGTGAAAATAAATATATAATCTTTTTTATCACTAGCGACGTGTAGTCTCAACTATTTGATAACTTTGAACAAGGACAAATCGATTGTATGTATAATTAAAGTGTCATAGAATGATTAATTAAAACAACTTCAGATCAAATTATAGGCTTCTACAAACCACCAGGGTGGGTTATAAAATATTTATACCACGGATAGTTTTGTTACTAACAAATTATGTCGTGTAGCTTGAATATTTCAGCTGAGGCTAGGTTATTTAATAATTTAATTAAACAGTTGTATGTCCTTGTCATTTGGTCCCTTGTGAATAAAGTTCTTGCTAATTAAACCTAGCACCTTTCCCGGATTCCAGAAGTTTCCTGGGTATTTAGGCTTCATAGAGTGATCTTACTACCCTGAGGGTTTTTATTTGTTGCCACAGTGCCAAATACCGCTACACTTTTCACCAAGTTTTGAGACATAGAAATTGTTTGTAAGGCAGAGATAATAATTCGAACTGGAGCAAATCAATCCCAAGGATTAGATTTAAATAATCGTCAAATGTATAAACAGCTCTATTAATTAATTTACGTTTAACAAGAGTTTTTAATTTATTCAGTGATAACTTTATAATATACATGACGCACATTTTAGTATATATGGGACTGAAATATAGCACGGCTTTTCTTTTCCGACCCTTGTCATAATAAAACTCACGCATATTTGAATAAGAATTGTCATCGATAGAATTCAGATTTGTAAATAAGCTACATAAAAGTATTACTATTTTTAGTCATAAGTTCGCACACATAAAATTTATTACACATTAACATTGGTTTTATTACGTGGGTAACACTAAAAATGTTGACACTGGCCACTTAGAAACATTGCTAATGAAAACTTTTTTTGAATTTCAATTTTAGAACTCTTTGGTAACCAAATGAAGTATATTGACATTTGTTTTTGTGAATTAGCGGCATATCTAAAACTCTTGTTACACGTGAAAATGAACCTAACGCGAGAAAATGTTCAGTCAATGATTTATTATGACTTTCGTTGCGGGTTGAGAAAGCCCGCAACGGCTTTGTAGTCGATTAGTATTTCTTAATGAAGCCTCATCTCGTGCCACTATTTACAATTGGTTTTACAAGTATAAGCGTGGACGTAGCATTCTCAATGATGATCCGCGTGAGGGACGCCCTTTAGCAGCGACTACTGAAGATAACATCAGTGCTGTGCGACGCCTTATTAAGAAAGAAAAGAGAAAAATATTACACGAACACTTAGGTATCAAGAAGCTTTACCAGATGGTGTCTCGAAATGTTAGATAAGTTAAACGGCGGTGATTCAAATGCTGTATTTGACATCGTTACAGTTGGTGAAAGTAGGATATATTGCTATGAACCCGAAACCAACAGAAAATCAGCTCAGTGGGTGTTTCCTTTCGAGGATCGGCCAACTAAGAAAGGAAGCAGCCAAGGAAAAAAGATAATTGCTTCATTCTTTGATTGGAATGATCAGTTCGCGACAGTTGTGTTAGAAGATGGAAGCACAGTTACTGCAGACTGGTATGTCAATTGCCTGTAGCATTGGAAAAAATCGACAGTGGTGCCTTCGAAACAGGATCCTCCTTCACCACGAAAATGGCAAGTGTCGAGATAATGAGTCATCCGTCATACAGTGTTGACCTGTGGCATCCTGCGACTTTCATTTATTCCCAAGAACTCATGCTTAAATTCGAGGTCGTAGAAGAGTCCCCTAAACTAGAATGGGCCCACTGCTTTTCCCTGTGGTTCCATCTAACGCGACAATGTGTAAAGCGTTCCTCTCTAGATTACTTCGAAAAACCGTCTCTGACTCTCGAAGGTCGGACAATGTCGAAAATCTTATGAAGAGCATGAACAACAGAAAGTATGCATCCAAGCCCACATATTGCGCCATGGCCGCTACCAACTCCATCAATAAATAATGGGTAAATTCAGGGTAAACGGCGTGTTAATAAAAGAAAGAAATGATGACTTCGTAAAGTGGACGGGAATGCACTGCGGAAAAGTGATCCATCTGATGCAGAACAAGACACGCTTCAAGATTCTAACAACCAATAAAATACATCTATCCCCGACACTATTGTATAATGAATGTTATTTATGTAGAAATTATACAAGACATTCCTAAATATCAGCACGATTCGTCTTTTTGTTCGTCGAATTCAGCGCTTTGCCTCGTTTTTCGATGTTCGTTTTTTCGCTTTGCGTATTTTTTTTTATTTTACACGTACAGGCCAACGACCATGCTGGCTACTTTAAATAAAGTGATAACCCATACCTGCATCGCCGGGGGCCAGCTAGGCTAGGTGTGTTGCCGATCTTTCATAGAATGGTACTGTTTTGAAGGTTCTTAAGTGGAATCAGTTCAGAAATACCTCTACTGGCAGTTGATTCCACAAAATGGCGGTGCGTGGCAGAAGCTCTTGCGTTCTTAAAAGCAAGCAATAGCAGTGTTGATTTTCTTAATAAAAATAACTATCAAAATACACACGTATTTACCTGGAAATTGTTATACTTAAAAGACTTATGTGACATTATTGGAGGCTGTATATAAAACGGATGTTTGTCGGGTCTTGGGGCTAATTTATACGTTTGACCCTTACAAATGACTTGTGAACTGCTGAAACTCCACTTCATATTAATAATTGCGTTGCTAAGGAAGTATTGTTAATTAAATCCGTATTCTATATCGTCTTCCCGATAGAACATCACTATTACCATGGTTATATTATATTGACTATATTTCTTATTTGGGTAGTGTTGGCCTAGTGGCCTCATCTGACTCTGATTCCTAAGGTCGTAGGTTAGATCCCCTATGTACCTATGTATCTTCTTTCTATGTGTTCATTTAACATTCGCTCGGATGGTGACTACATCGTGTGTAACCTAAAAGTCCACGGTGTGCGTTAGACAGTGTGGCTTATCACCTACTTGCCAATTAGACTGAATTATTTTAAGAAAAGAGCGGACCAATTCTTAAAAAGCCGGCAGCGCGCTTGCGAGCCTTTTGGCAGTTTAAGTGTCCATGGGAGGTGGTATCACTTAACGTAACATAAAAAATATCAAGGTTGTTGTGTCAAGGCATTTTCTTGTTTTTGGTTTGGTATTTGGTCATATTTGCTATTCATATTTTTTATAATAAAATGTTTTATTACAAGAAGCGTAATTAATGTAGGATTGCCCATGATAGCGCTTATCATCAATATGGCCATAAAGCTATAAGACTCCCGATTCAATAATCCTTCGCTCGCTGGATGACCGATATCGCTTGCTAAACACAAACATTGATACTCATAATAGTAATTTTGTTCAACAGCAAATCAATGATAATCCTTGGTATTTATTTGCTCCAGTTCAAACACTTGCAATTCAAAACTGGACGTTAAAAGAAGTGGCGCAGCGTTTCTTACCAGTTCTTTTTACCCCCCTACGCCCTTTACTTGCGAACTGAAATTTATTTTTAAACGGTTTTATTTAGCTCACCCCGTTTGTTTTATTCTTTTTTCTAGGGTCAAATTTAGTAATTCAAATTTCACCCTCTTCCTGTCAACCGATTAATCTGAAATTTTGTGTACACTTTGGATTTTGGTGACAATACAATTATGTTTATTCATTATCATTATAAATTC
Organism: Pieris mannii; assembly: GCA_028984075.1. Taxonomy (NCBI): domain Eukaryota; kingdom Metazoa; phylum Arthropoda; class Insecta; order Lepidoptera; family Pieridae; genus Pieris; species Pieris mannii. The sequence continues at coordinate 10,671,360 of CM054779.1, read as the reverse complement.
AAGATGGCCGCCGCTACAAAATGGCGGATAATTTATGTTTTATTAATCCCATCAATATGGGTATCAAATGAAAGGGCTCAACAAGCAGAATACAATATACTATAAATAACGGGCAAGAAACCTTGCAATAATGAAGCACTAAATAAATTAAACAGAATGCGAAATAAAAACTAAAAACTAGAAAATAAAAATAGGTAAAAAAACTTTTTAAGTTAAACGGTTTTATGTTAAACATATTTATTTATTTATTTATTTATCCTTTATTGCCTTATACAAAAACACACATAACAAAAATAAAAAATAAAAAACCGTGGTGAATTTCTATGAGCAAGAAAATAGTAAGTAATTTCCTCACCGTCTGCGAGCCAACTGCCTATTTTAACGACGAATTAAACAATTCTTCTATCGCACATTAAGTCCATAATTTGTAGACAATTGACGTGCCCCACGGTTTTATTTTAGTCTAGTCTATGCATATGTTTATAATTCCCACGACTGTATCTATTTTATTATTTTTTGGTTTTTAGTACATTTATCTTAAACATTGCAATGTATGTTTAACATAAAACCGTTTAACTTAAAAAGTTTTTTTACCTATTGTTATATTATTACCGTTGCTAACGACAAATCAAAAGCTGTGCGGCCAATAATAACAGTAGCCATAAACAATAGATTAGGTTAAAAAACCGCCTTCCTGCCTGCGTACTTCGCTTACTCCAGCTTCCGTCCTGCCCTTCAGGCTTGTCTAACCTGCGACTGCCCAAGCCGAGGTTCGAGTCTCACAGGAGATGCCTTTGTGCGAGTCGCGGGAAACCCGCCCATTCATGCCGAGCTGAGCTCGCCAAAACAGGCCGAGCTGAGCTGTAAAGGCCTTCCGCGAGATTCCTTTCAAAAAAATATATGGCCCCAAAGTCAGAGTAATGTCATATCGTCTTCGTGTTTTTGGGCGCCCCTGTCTTCTAGTCACCATGCGGGTTAATAAATCATACTTTTATCAGCAATTAACTAACCGTAACGGCGAGACAGGTTTCATGAGAACCTTTATACTAATCACCTAATTAACCTATAATAAGAGATCACCTAAAACGATTAAATTAACAAAACTTTTTTCTATTTGTAAAATTCTTTTTACATTTTTGGCTTTTAATTCGGTCAAAGAATAATTTGTAATAGTTAAATGCATTAAAAACTTATTCCCTATAATAAAATAAAATAAATAGCGCGTGTAGAAATGGATTGATGGTCCACTAAGCTGATTAAATTATAATCACTACATTAGATCACAGGATTTCTTAGTCTTTATTGGTCGAAGATTAATTATTGACTGGTTCTTTCTACTAAATGTGTGTTATTAATGTTATAAACATGTATGTTAATAAATAATGATTTATTATAAATCTTACGTGGGTTAGTGATATTGGAGTCTTTGTAAAACGTTTCTTGTAAATAAATTTTTATTTAGTTATCTCTTTTCTAGTGTATCTACATTTATGATCACAAACCTAAAATTTAAATAATCAATTTCTGCTACTAAAATAGTTTTTGGCTTCAGATTGCATCCGTTTCTTTGATATTTTTTTTCATAGACAACTCGGTAATCAGATTTCTGACACATGCCGTTGATTTTTAATTTGAGACATGCCGGTTTCTTCACGATGTTTCCCTTTAGAGCGCGGCCACACGATGCGGGAACGGTGCGTTGCGGCGCCGGAGCGGTGCCGCAACGTCATACATACAAATTACTATACCACTGTTCCCGTACCGTGTCTCCGCTCTTATTGTACGAACATGTTCGACGCACATATAGAAAGTCTATTGCTGCACAGTCGGAGATCGTATGACCTCATGGATGAGAGTCATACGCATAGTTTAAAAACAAGACCCACCTGCCTAAATACATAAAAACTAGAGACCTAAATACAGAATTTTAAATAGCCTTTATTAATACCGTTTCAAGTAAATATTTGAAGTTCTAAACAATATTCGTAGTCAAAGGAATCCTTCACAGTCAGATTAATTAGCAAACTATAGTGTTTATTGACGGGTCGTAATGGTGTATTTAGTAGCTCATTTCTTGTTTAACGACTCAATATTATTCACTTAATGTAATCATGTACCAGCGACGGTCTGGATTTGCATTTGCAATGTTTTGAAAGTTATTGGCTCTATGCCATATAATACTTTGACAATAATAAAGTACAGTGGTGGTCAGTGATTCCCACTAATTAGATAAATATATACTTTATTATATATTTATAAATCTCGACAAATAAGCCTATAAGATGCATAGTTTTTACGTTGTGCTACTGAATAAACTTGTGCGCATTTTCTGCCACCACAGAAAATCTGCCAATGTCCTGAGGGTTTGAATTCTAACAAAATGAGGCATGAGTTTTTATCGAAGAAAAGGAAGAGAGCGATTGGGACCGATTAAGAGAGAGTGAGAAAGGGAGATCGAAAAACAATACACGTTATTGGTTGATGTACTACTTAAGTACATATAGTTCTATTCTGTTGCGAAACGTCTTGTGCAGTAAACGCAGATTTTTATTACCACGTATGCAGTGTGTAAACAGTGTGAATATAGATATATGGAGTGATCATATACTGGTACATTGTACTATAGGGCTTTTACCTTAGTAATAAATTATTTACAAAAAAGTTTCGCTTCTGATATGCGTATTCTGATATATGCACGCAGTTTTTTTAATATACGCATTACAAATTACCAACATTTCAATCTATGTGATACAAATAATACGGCCAAGAGCTAAGAACGTTGTGCCACTGTTTAATTAATTTTTGCTTTATCAGGTGTATTAATTTGAATACGAACGTTCCTCAGGAAATAAGAGTTTTAAAAATATTTTTTTTAATAATAGAATGGCAATTCCCTTAACAATCATTTTCAGTCAGTGGAAAATGGTTCGGTTTATTCACACTAAATGATGTGCGTGATAATGTAATACACGTTTAAATCAGAATAGAATCAAGAATGTAAATTCAAATTAAATGGACTGGAATATAAATTGTGTCAGGCTATTGTCTGGTAATGAGACGTATCCTGACCTGAATTGAAAGGAAAACGGACCATATATACTAAAAAGGGTGTCTATTTATCCTTAGGGAATACGTGAGTTTTATTTGTTCCTTCAAGAAAGTATATTAGTAGATATGTAAAGATATAATGGAAACAAGTTGTTTTATATGTGGAAAATAACGTAGACTTTAGTTTGAAAAACAATACATCGGCTGGTAATTATCACAGAGTAAATAGCAAAAACAAATGAGTAACAGACTTGACATAAATGACAACTCTAGTCAATGGAGCAAAAGGCGCGAAATTAGAATGTATTTATTTATTTATTTACTCCACTACATTATTCTACCTTAACAGTTACTACTAATTAATTACTAGTTAATTCGATAGAACGCCAAAATAATACCCACACTAATTATCCTACATAAAAAACTAACAAAATTATACTTATATGCCTAAATCTTATAACTAACAATACAGCAAGCAACTCTTGTGAATTCAGCCAGTGTACAAACAAATAGGTCGACCTCCATAGACATTTCGTTAATTATTTGTATTGCTCGCGTGCGTGGCGCTTTGCTAACCAAGTTGGCAATATTACAACAAGATAGGTAATATTGAATACGACAACCCCATGTTTATAATAACCTTTTTTATAACTTTCTAATATTTAAGTGATTAATTCAAAAAATATTTCTTTGGGCTTAGCGTCTTCAAGTCTAGTAGATACCGAATTTATTGTAGTAGACATTTATGGCCAATAATACGTAAACATACTTTTTAAACATACAAATAAACTCTTTTGTCTTTGTTTTCAGATATCTTGGCGTTGATGGAGCTATCAAGTCATAAGCAAATATCACAATGAATACAATTGGCACGCATGAGTAGCTAATAGAACTGAAACAAACAGTATGAACGTCTCTCATTTTGTTTGCTCAAATACACCGATCTGTCTTAGTTGGCTGCTAAAACATGCCAACATCAACCGCCTCACACTGATGCCAAGTTAAGTAACCGATAAATTATGCCGACCGAATGGAGTACCAACGAATCGTTATATAGCAACTACAGTCAAAATGAGAACATTACAGTGCCGCCAGACCCGATCGAGGACAAAGCCATTCAAGCCGCTTTTTGCACAGCCTACACAATTATATTCACAGTTGGCATCTTTGGTAATGCCCTCGTTTGCTACGCAGTCATCCGGAACAGAGCCATGCAAACTGTCACCAATCTTTTCATCACTAACTTAGCGCTATCTGATATATTACTATGCGTGTTTGCAGTACCCTTCACTCCCCTTTATACTTTTTTAGGCAGGTGGGTATTTGGTGGTCCCCTCTGCCACATCATGCCTTACGCCCAGGGCTGCAGCGTTTACATTTCCACGTTAACCCTCACATCTATAGCCATTGATAGGTTTTTCGTGATAATTTATCCTTTCAAACCCCGAATGAAGATAAAGACATGTATTGGACTCATTATATTTATATGGGTTTTCGCTCTATCGGTAACCTTTCCTTATGGCTATTACATGACCCTACAAGACATTTTCTGCGCAGAAAAATGGCCATCGGATCAAATCCGGAAAGCTTTCGGCGCGGTAACGACTATCATGCAATTCGTGATACCTTTTATAGTTATGGCGTTCTGTTATACGTGTGTTAGTATAAAATTGAATGATAGATTGAAATCGAGGCCCGGAAGTAAGAATAGTAAAAAAGAAGACGCCGAGAGAGAAAGAAAAAGACGAACAAACAGAATGTTGATAGCTATGGTTGCTATTTTCGGCCTCTCGTGGCTCCCGTTAAATTTAATTAATATAAGTAGTGATTTTTACTCGTTCGCCGAAGACTGGAAGTATTATATGGTACTGTTCTTCGTAGCGCATTTCATAGCCATGTCCTCTACTTGTTACAATCCGTTTCTGTATGCATGGTTGAACGAGAACTTTCGCAAGGAGTTCAAGCAAATTCTGCCCTGTCTCGGTGCGTTAGTGACGAAGTCTAAAAGGAATTTTAATCAATCTGATAGAACAGGAATGTACAGGTCGGAGAAAACTTGTAACGGAAATGAAACCGTTCAAGAATCGCTGTTGACTTCAACCGTAAATAAGATGCCTTCTGTTAGATATAGGATAGAATTAAACGATAAAGTTAAAGTTTACGAAGATGATGTTGACAATGTGAGCCCGGATGAAAAGCCAGAGGACAACCCAAGTCCGAACGAAGACTGTGTTAAGATGTATATGTTGGTAGATAAGACTGTAGTCTCATCTGATAAGGAGCCGATTGTATCTGCGCTGTAAATATTGGTAAGGATTTTTTTAAGTATTTAACTTAATTAATTCTCATTAATTATCTTGATAGAAATGTTTAATTGGATACATTTCCTTCTTACATACGGTTTTTTAATTGTATAGGTTTAAAAATAAATTCACAACTGCACCGGTCCAAAATTAGTTAAGAAGTTCTCAGATACAAAAGCGAATAACGTAGGATATATTTAATATGATTTTGCCGAAGCCGCGTACTAATAATTGGAAGAGGTCTTAGTTTGAGGGTGTACAATTTTGAGTAACATTCTAAAATTCGTAATATTAGCATGTTTATCAATTTCAAATGGAATTAAAGATATCACAATGAACTTAGTACACTAAAATTATGCCAATGTGATGGCGATGTGTGTCTTGATCGTATACATTAAGTTTCTCACGTAAAAATAACAGTTTCTGTATATATAATAATAAATAAAGTTCTTTAAACGTTATATTTGAAAAAATATTATTAATTATGAAATATGGTATGGGTTTCAAAATTATGACAAATTATGTAGATGTATTACAATAATAAATAAACAAATTAATTATAAAAAAATATATTGCACTGATATAATATAATATGTTTGCAAAGTGTACTATGGAAGTCGTTCTGAATAGTTGAATACGACTATTCACTCAAAGGCCAGCAACGCACCCATTAAAAATGGGCTGCGATGACTGCCTTCCTGAGTGTCCCGTTTGCCCGTATTATAAAAATAAAATAAATGATGCATCTTTATATTAATATTATAATAATATTTCTAATAATTTATTATAAGTTTTTCGATACACAGCAATTTATTGCGAAGCTATTATTATTTCTTTGAACACCTACATACAATCCAGACGTTTATCGTTCACGAAGCTTGATGTAAGTTTATTTTAATCGATTGGGCAATAAAGTGAATTTCATTATTTGTTTAAAAATTGGCTATAAATCAATTTAAATATTATGTCACGTTTATATTTTGATATTAAAAGTTGAATGATATAGTTTATAGATCAGACTGTATTGAATCCGATATAATAGAATAGCTAGTTTATATAGTATGTTAGAAACGTTTATCTAGTGTATTTTGAAAGATCAAATATGAGATTTAGGGCCTGTTTCACAATGTCCGGATAAGTTCCAAATAAGCTATTTATTACTTATTGATAGGATAAACAGTATTTTTGCATTTCACGACTGTCAGATAGCGCTATACGACATGAAATGCGAAGTATCTTATTCGGAACTTTTATCTTTCGAATAATTTATGTGTTGCATAGCTATTTGGCACTTTATCCATACATTGTGAAACAGGCCCTTAGATAGACAATTATCTGTATAACTCCGTGTTTGCCACACAAGTTTTATACTTAAAAGTAAAAATTTTGCAGAAAATAAATCCTTTCTACTCGTTCAAACGCTAGTCCTCATACTATATCATGGGACATATCTTTGTAATATTTGACCAGATATGAAAGACCATAGTACACATTGAACTAATAAAAATTAAAAGATAATTAATATATAGTGTTACCGCCCCCTATTGCCACCAGACGACTCGCGAATGCGTTGCCGGCCTTTAAAATATTAATACATGTATATAGCAATATACAATTTGATGCACATAGGTTAAGCAAGAAACAAAAATAAAGGGGGGAAAAAGGAAACAAAATAATTATAGTCCGAATTCGTCTTTTATTTGCTTTAACTGAATTTAGTTTATAATAAAATATAATATAATATAATTAATAAATAATAGTTCACCGCACGAGCAATAATATTGTTTGATTTTTATTTATTACTATTAGCACATATAAACAGTGTCACATCGACTATATTTTTTTTTATAGAACAGGGAGTAAGAGACTCACCTGATGTTAAGTGATACCGCCCATGGACACTCTCAATGCCAGAGGGCTCGCGAGTGATTATTTGATTCCTTATAATTTTGGACACATTTGGTATATAGGGATCATCAAACTTGACTATATGAAATAGAAAATAAATCAGTGGCGCTACAAACTTTTAAAATCTGGGTCTCTGATTACGGAATATGTTTCATGATCATTTGTCAATCTAATAGGCATGTCGCTGATCGGACTTCTCTGCCTGACACACGTCGTTAACTTTTTGGGTCTAAGACAAGCCGGTTTCCTCACGATGTGTTCCTTCACTGATAGAGTGAATTATTACTATTACTTAATGTTAAAATATATGCATTTATTTATATGTCTATAACAAATCCGAGAAAAGTCCATTTGAAATAATATAAAAGTGAATATTGAAAAACAATGGAACAAGAAGATATATTTTGTCTTACCCCAAGCCTATTTTCTGAAAGCAATCATAGATATTTATCACTCGCGTTTCCAATAGATTTTCTCACATTGTTTTTATTCTTCTCTAGTTATCACTAATACGATTCTTTTTTGGCTTTATCTTAATATATTGCAAATACAGATAAGCCGGAATACTTTATCGTACCAACCAGTTTGTCCTGTCTTTGCACTGGACATTTCGAAGAATTATTTTTAAGTTGTGATTTGATATTACAATATAAATGTGGCTAGTCTACACTGATTGAAAGCACTATTGATTTTCTTTTCCATTTCCAGAACAAATAGGTCCCAAGCGAACCTTGATTGTCTAGCATCTTCTAGAGTAATAAGCTTGGATGCAAAAGCTTGTTTACTTGCATCACATACATAGATCTAAGATATTTACTAAGTTTATTGGTCTTAAGGTAATCGTTCTTCAATTGTTTTAATTGAATTGGAGTTTATTACTCTGTATCCATTTAGATGCGACTTATATCTTAGAGTCGGGTTTACATTCATCATCATCAGTTTTTTTATTTATCTTTAGACGTACGCTTTCTCCATTTTTTTCCAACGCAACATTATGGCTTTTGCACCCATTTCCGTGTTTATTTTATTTTTCATGAAATATATAATTGAATTTATCAATGCTATTAAATTTTGACTTCTCTTCTTTTAAAGGCTTGGTTACTTCACGATTACTAGTGTTACATACATTCTTATTCATAAATAAATCAGTGATATTGCAAAATGAAATGCTTGTAAGGTTAATTAAGAGATATCATCTGTGTCTTTTTATTATAACGTAAATATCATTTGACTGAGACGAAAAAGTACTTGAGTTTAAGGATTGCAATTAAACTAATTTATAAATATGCTGTAATCCAATCAAATGAACATCAGTAACTAACTTTATTTAAACGTTTAGAGGCCCTAAACCCATATAAGCAGCAGCAGTATAAGAAAAGAGTATGCCTATTTGTATCATGTTCACAATTTACACACACAAACACATAGTTCTCATACGAAGTAGTCGTTTCACACTCCAATAATCTTACATCTTTGTTTAGATAAAAAAAGTAATATTTCAGTCCCGTCATAGGCAGACGTTCCCGCGTATATTTGTCAGAAACAGCTATTGTCAGGTTTATTCCGTTTCGCATTCCATAACTAAATTCTGCCGTTTGACGTGCAAAAATTCTGTGAATTTTTGTGAAGAGTACAAAACTATACAAATTTGTTTTTTTAAGGTCAGAACTCTTTACTTATTCTTTTTACAAGAGGTTATTAATTTATTAACACTTTGTCGCTTTTATAGTACATTCATACATACAACAAAAGTAACATAACTAAAATGTAAAAAGTATAGCAGTTTTGGCCTATTGGGCACACCTAAAAAAAAATATCGTATATTTTTTTTTTAGCTGTTCGGTTGATGGATGTCACACGATCCCTGAGGTCGTAAATTTTTTTTTATAGAGCAGGGGGCAAACGGGCAGGAGGCTCACCTGATGTTAAGTGATACCGCCGCCCATGGACACTCTCGATGCTAGAGGGCTCGCGAGTGCTTTGCCGGCCTTTTAAGAATTGGTACGCTCTTTTCTTGAAGGACCCTAAGTCGAATTGGTTCGGAAATACTTCAGTGGACAGCTGGTTGCACAAGGTGGAGGTGCGCGGTAAAAACTGCCTTGAAAATCGCTCAGTTGTGGAACGGCGGACGTCGAGGTGATACGGGTGGAATTTCGTATTCTGCCTCGACGTCCGATGATGAAACTCAGCTGCAGGTCGTTCGATTCCCGGCTGTGCACCAATGGACTTTCTTTGTATGTGCATATTAAATATTCGCTCGAGCGGTGACGAAATCCTTAAGGAAACCGGTTTGGTTTACCCAAAGAGTCGAAAGCGTGTGTCAGATAGTGGAGGCTGATCACCTAATTAATTATTACATTGACAAATGATCATGTAAGAGATGGAGCTAAGGCTTAGACTTGTTACAGCGCGACTGATTTATTTCAAAATGCAAATAAAATTACAAATGACAACGTAGACTTGTACAATAACAAAAGTAACATCGATAAAAAAATATTTTAAAAAGTTAGAAACTAATCTATTCTAGTAATGAAACACAATTTAAAAACCTCAATAATATAGTTATTCCAAATGAAAAAATACAAAAGAATTTGAACAGACGGAAAGGATTTGGTTGAGGTGTTTATGAAGAAGATTTTAATAGATACATATAAGTGTGACTAGTCAACTTTATTGCAATGGAACAACTCTGTAACTTCATCTTTTTATCTCTAATAATGACGGTAATTTGAAAAAAGGTAGGTAAATCGATATAAAATTGAACTTACCATCAGTATTATGGAAACATTTGTATATTTCCTTGCTAACCCGCATATCTTTCCATAAACACTCTTGACATAAAAAAAATCCTAAAAAAATCAAACTAAAATGGTAACCCTGGCGTATCACTCAGAGTTAGACTTGTCAAGTAACATCTGAATAACGAATTGGCGAAACTTCTCACGAATTTTCCAAAAGATCCAACTAACTGAAGCGAAAGTAATAAGATAATCTGTTTTGATTCGTTTTTTTGAAAACTCTTCAATCATGAATAACAATGTGGCTAATGTCAATTCAAATGAGATTTTTTAAAAAGATGTATCAATAAAAACCTCTATCTCGATAACAAACAATCAATCTTGAATCAACTTTTTCATACGAGATTCTCAACATGGTAGGTAGGAAGAGTTCTTGAACTTACTTTGGTCATATCGCCCATCGCCAACCAGATAACCTAGACAATCTGGCTGGTGTCGGTAAGGTAGATTTCAAAAGGCCACGGGGCACATGGCCAACCCGCTGGTGTGACCAAGTCATAAGAAAGCTTGAGACCGAACAAAGTGGTAGCTAGCAGTGGTGGCTAGCAGACAACTACCTAACCAGTGATGCAACCGTCAGCAACGAAGAATACGACTCAGAAAAAGTAACGGAAGTAATGATTGTTTAAAAACGATGTAAAAATTCTAAATGTGTGTGTTAAGATTGCTTCTTACGAGATATACCCTTATTTACATTTTGAAACATATCCAAAAACAATTTGACTCTAATTAAATTGTTTCTTTGTAAAGGCTTGTCATACGAAGTCAACTTGTACATATGTGTTTCGAGTCAAATGCAAATAATAAAGTTAATACATGATTTAACTGATGCCTCGAGTGCATTTCTGCAAACGTGGTCGACGACAAACTACGTTGACACATAACTAATTGGTATGTTTTTTTTTAACATATTACTTAGCCGGATACAAATAATTTTCGGTTCAAACAATTTGTATTAAAAACTTGGCGATTGAAAAGAGTGGCGGAAAGTTTCTTGCCAGTTCTTCTTACCCGCTCCACGCCCTTGACTTGCTAACTGGTTGTAAATGTAAATTTATAATTAATTTAATTTGTTTTTTTTTTTTGACGTTAATAAGTGTACATGTTTACCTATACGATTAAAGATATTTTTGAGTTTGAGTTCAAAGTCCTTGAACTGTTACCATATTAACGCCACCTAGTTAGTATATGCAATAATCTTCGTTTTTTACAGTAGGGTATATTCCAAATTAACTTTAAAGACGAGTCAAATTCAAGTCCTGGGACCTGGGCTGCGTGAGCAATAAAGTTTCATACTAAAATATGAAAGATTGTTGTAGCCTTTTTAATATTTATTGTTTGTATTTTATATAGTACTCTCTTCAGTACTTTTGGTGCGAAATTCTTTGAAACAGAATTAAGTAACGAAGCGCTGGTTGCCATGGCAACGTTTGAAATTATCAAAGGCTGAATTCTTATGAGCTTTTAGTAAAAGATCTTAATATGAATCCGCGCTTTTACGATTTAAAAAATACGGATTTTGCGAAATTATAGCGATATTTTTCGCCTTGAAAAGCCTTGATCCGTACACTATTGGATCTACAAGATAGATTGCCTCATGATGAATAATCTTCAACATTAGGGTGAGGTTTACGTTTAAAAACATTAAAGGTAAACAAAGAGGCAACGTTTACTTAACCGAATTCCCCGCAAATTACTGCTTTAATTACGCAAACTCTTAAACAGTTAAATGTTTGCTTAGAATTGCCGATATCCGAGATATTTGCTTTACTAAATTGCTTAGGAAATTTGAGAAACATGAAACAATACAGTGAATACATATTCATATGTGTTTGATTTAATTCAAATCATAAATCATATCAATTTCTATTATCGTTTTAATAATCAGTTAATCTTCTAGCAGGACTCAGTAATGATACAGTTCACTTTATATTTGTTTCTTTTCTTCATAAACAAAACAAAACATATCGTCCCTATTTGATATAATCCCATAAACATTGATACAGAATTCATAAGTATCGAAATGAAATGATTTGAACCATTATTGTTTTTTTATATTGGAGGAGAATGTAAAACAAAAGAGGAATGGATGGCCCGTTTCATTATGATTAGCCAATATCATCGTGTCTCAACAAAGACGAGGTGAGGTCTTTATAACTCATCCGAACTGAGCTTTAATTTCGTCTTTTGTTTTCGTCTTTCGTCTTTTGTTTCGGCTGTCGAAAATCTCTAATCAAAATAAGAAAGCAGAACCTAGCGGCCCTGACTTGTCCAATAACGAACGTGACTCTATGCGTCATAATAATATATTCTAGTCATGTTTATAACCATATATTACTCAAACCCGATACGGCTACAAGATAAATTAATTTGCGAAAAAAGTAAAACACAAAAATATTTTAATTGTATATTTTGTTTGCTTGCGCATTTGAGAGTGATCAGGAGAGTTATTCGGATTAATACATTTAAAAAATAAAAAATCATACCTTCAAGCAGATTGTGCCAGAGCCTGCTGTGCCTGATACACGTCATCTAACGATGTTCTCACAAACCCAACACTGCTGAAGATGAAGAAGAATACCGCAAGGAAAGTAATATAGTTAAAACTGGTATAAGGCACATACGCCTAACCAGTTTTTCCCATACACTTGATCTATATTATGTGTCCATTGGGCATTGTGACTTTTCGATGGCTGGAGTTGATAAATGTTAAAAAGTGTGAATCACGATTTATTGTAGTGAAATACTGTAAAAATAACTTACCGTTCAAAATAATAAATCAGATGAGATGCGTCAATAAAAATACAGGAATAATTTTACAGCTTCAACCACAGATTACGTTCACGTGTTCCACGTGCGTTTCAAAACATTCCGCGGCGAGAACATAAAAGACGCATCCAGAAAAATACTTTTCTTTATTTATGTATGTATTGGGTAATAATTATTATTAATATCTCATTTATTGCTTGATTATGCATGAAACGCCGAAATTGTGGTATTTAATCGCTCTTGTTGAAAAAAGAATATATAGGTTTTTTATAGCTAATTACGGCTTATAGTTCGTTTATGACTCACCCAGTCTTTTACAATGAAGTCTATAGAAAATTATCTACAAAGTGAAAAGTTTGATATATTTTCGAAAACTTAGGGTTTTACGCACAACTATCTAACAACTAACACATTGTCTTTATAGCTCTTGTGGAAAATAAAATATATATTTTTGTAACTAGTAAAAAAGAGGCTTATAGTGTGTTTATTTATATAGTATATTACAGTTAAGTCTAAAATGTCTACACTGACATAATATAACGAGAAAAGTTTTCCTTATGTAATTGAAAAACTCTGGATTTGAAAAGTTCTGTCTGCAATCAGCAAGAAACGTAGAAATCGTATCTAGTCTGTTCTACGCTCTTAATTTGAGAAGAGGCAGTAAATGTAATATGTAGTAGTAGTAGCATTTAATATGTATTTCCTGGCGTTCATAAGTATACATTTTATTACACAAATAAATTTTTTTTTTTTTAATTTGTTTTGATATCTACGACGCTACGACAAATAAATATAAATCTTTATTAACTTTATTAAAATTAAAGCTTCAACCTTCATTACTTGTATTGAGCCACAAAGTTTTCACATAGGTACTCTGTTCCTACTGCTGCTAGCCTGCCACCGTTTCCATAGTTATACATACTATGTTCCAAAATAAACGTATTTTATGTATTTATTTTTTATTTTATTTAGGCCGACGACGTACTTAACAGGCACAGCTAACTAAACTTATTTAAATAAAATAATAATATATCTTTATTGTACGTATATGAAGCTAAAGATCGTTACCATAGCAACAGCTCACAACTTGGGAGGCACTTGATTGATTGGATATAAAGTTCTAATCTTGTTTCTCTTTGTTTCAGATACTGAGCGCGTTGTCACAGACATATAGACAGCTTTAAGCTTATAGTGTGTAGATATTATGTAGAAATTGTGACATGAATGTATACATGTTAGTAATATGTACATACGGGCCGATGTTATGTATTGATAAATTGTATATAAGAATTGTTACTGTGTAGAATCATTTATCTAATGTTCACAACTAACTATAATAGTTATTAATAAATGTTGTAAAAATAATTGTATTACGGCTTGTACATAAAATATTAGTGTAATAAAATGGTCAAAATAGATTATATGGAAATCATAATACGCACTCCGAGTAATAATTTGGAACTTAATAGTATCACAATAGAATACACCGTGTACCGATACGTTCGAGACGTCAAACAAATAATGGAATGGTACAACTCATGTTACAAGCGGCCTACCTGTAACATGATTTTGACAAACGGATGCAAATATGGTATAGTTATTACACACGTAACATATTGAGACTCATTTCTAACGTGCTATATATAATTTGTGTTAATCTTTATCTTCCTGTATAAACAAAACTACCCTTTACTTATAAAACTATATTTAAAACACGTTTATAAGTAAGGGGTTATATGAAGTGTTTACATCAATATAGTTTCTAGGAACTTTGAGCCCATTGGTGTAAATACTTATTATTGAACTGTGTATTTTTATAGGTGTTACATAAGAAATGTCAATGGAGAGTAAATTGTGCAATTCGATGTTCAAATTAAAGTATAATTTTGTTCATATGGTTTTATTTCTTTAACATATAAGCAAATCAATATATACATACAAATACGACACAAGATAAGTAAGTAAATAACAGTAAGTAAATAAGTGTTTTTTTAAGGCAGTGTTTAGCACGCAGTTCTACTATGTAGAACCAGCGGCCCACTGAAGTATTTCAATTCGAATTAGAGTCCTTTAAGAAATAATCGAACCAATTCTTAAAAGGCCGGAAACGCACTCCTTTTGGAAATGTGAGTGTCAAATGAAGGCGGTATCACTTAAAATCAGATGAGCCTCTTGCCCGCTTGCCTCCTATTATAAAAATAATATTAATAAATGATTTACAAAATTCTTATGTATTTTAAGAATTGAATAGATAACGTTGTTTAGCAAATCGCTACTAGAGTATCTATCTAGAGCTGGTGGTTTTAGAGCACCAGTTTAAATCTTTAATTATAACCTTAACATGTTTCTTCAATTTATTTATCTTTCACTGGTTATTTCGTCCTGTAACAAAAATTCGAAAAATTCCAGATTTTTCTGTCAGCCGTGATCGCAAATTCATCTGCCCATCTAGCACAACTTGTCTTTTGTCCACATCGTTGTATCGAGCCACGTAAGCAGTCCATTTTCATCTTTCTTAAGATACAATACAGAGATTTTAGACATCAACATACATTACATAAATATTATTTTGTCCGTTTTCTTCATTCATTTCTCTTTTTCTCTCAAACTTAGTTTACAATGTTAAAAGACATATAACCGCCCTAGTTTCTACAATGTAATAAAACCATAAATGAGGGGAGTAAACTTTTTAATGATTTAGCCTCAACAGTAAAACCAATAAAATCAAAGGCTAGCAAACCATTGTTTGTCCTGAACCCCACAAATCGAACTAACATCACTCTTGGTATATTTTATAATAATAATCTTTAGTGCAAGTAGATATAACTGCTAGTATGTTTGTCGTTTTCTTTCACATTTCTACATTTTTTATCAGTGAAACTTTTTCTGGATATGTCCAATGGATTTTTTTACTGTATAGACATGTTTCTGTTTAGTTTCCGTAATTAACAATACCCGAAATTATCAATCCCAGCATTAACCCCTAATCTAAATGTTAGGTTTAAACATATACACATCAAACTACCCGCTGACTTATGTCGGCACCTTTTTAACGGCTGTTGTCTTCCCTTATTTCACCACCCAAGACAATTAAAGTCTTTGACACAGCTACGGCATCTAAATGCTATAAACCTCATAGGTTCGGGCCGAGATCTGTCTTTGACTTTTCTGTGCATGTTAAAGATTAGCATAGAAAGTTTTATAAAATATTCAAACGATTCTTATTATTTACCATACATATATCTAATAGCCCGATTAGTTGAATATCTGAAACGAATGAACTATTACATGAGCAGCCCAACTCTACGTCATCCCTGGTAAGAGTATTCCTGCACCCCTAACATCTCACTTAGGCTAGAATTTAAGCGTCTCCATACGGCCCTAAAATTAGTGGTGATATCGGGACAATAGTGGTGGGGATGAGATCGTGAGCTCGCCAGAACGAAGTAAGTAACCAGGTATGATAATTCCCTAATCCCCGATTTTACCTTTGAATTTAAGGCAGCCGACGCTTTTAAACTTCTTCTTTGTTAACAATAGTTTAAACCTGAGATTCTGTGGACGAACAGGCTAGCCATTAAAACTAGAATGAAGTGTGCAGCACAATAAAGCAGTGACATTTTTCCTTCTAGACGATAACGTACTTTATTACTGACGGCACCATAAAGCGTTATTTAATGAGTTTAACCACAAGCCAAGGAATTCAAGTAAGTGCAATACGTCGAGTGCTCATTGTTCACTTTTAAGTGCAGTTGCAATATAATATAAAGTTTCAAATGGAAACAGAGTATCCCTCAGCAAACATTAACTTAAGTGTTTAGTGATAGTAACGGAAGAATAAACTTTAAACTTAAAGGTAAGTCTTAATTATTGAAGGGGCTTGGAGCTTCAATAACTAATATAACAAGTTATTGAAGTGAAACTTCTTTATGAGGGTGAAATTTTGAGAGCTGAAAATTGCGAGACCGATTGCGAGAGAGTGAGAAAAAAACATTAAGAAAAAGAACACGCCATTGGTTGACGTATTCGTTTAGTAGTTACATATTAGAACTTTAGATGCAAGTCTGCCGCATAACGTCTTGTGCTTTAAACAAAGCTTTTTTATTTATTTACTAGCTGACCCGGCGAACTTTGTTCCGCCTTAGACGTCATAAATGAGCAGATTTTTGATTTTATTAAGTTATTTGCTGTGAACTGTAATCTATTGCCACGTTATAATTTAATGCAGCTCGATAGGGGTTAAACGCAACATTTCTATGTAGTTGATTTCGATTCCATCGATTCCTTTCTACTTCATTCCGCGCTTCGCGTTGCTCGTCATTTTGACTTGCTCTTGTATATTTTTGACTCGCAGCATTGCGAGTTCTGCGACTTAAGTTTGTACGTCTAGCTGCTGACATTTTTAAAAATGAAAATTTATCTGCAAATTAAAATAAAACTATTGTATTCTTCTTTATAACCAAGTAGGTATATACCACTTATTATGTTAGTAACGTGTATGTTAGTCTATCCGAACTTACGAAAATTCCATATTAAATTGAACTTTTAATATTAGGCCTGATGACTCTAAAATATCCGTCATGTGAACTAAGAAAATCAGGTTTCTTAGATCCTTTAAATTAATTATTTTAAATGTATTGTTTATCAATCAAATAACATTGACAGAAGAATCTGTTTTAAACGTCTTTTTTTATCCTCTTTGACTATATTTCATTTTTATATATAAAGATAATTTCATTAGAACGTATACAGGATGTATACAGTGTATGTATACATGTAGTACAAATACATGGGGTGATCATATACTGGTATATAATCATCTCTTGGGTCTTCTTTGTAAATTAATTATTACTAAGGTAATTAAGGTAAGTAAGTTTCACTTCTGACATGCGTACTTTGTACGCACGCACTTCTTTGTGTTTTTTATAAATTTTTTTTAGTAAGATCATGGAACATTACGATCGATACGATACGATAATTTAAGTCTTACGACTTACTTACTTATAAAGATTTTTGACACAAGAAAGTGTTCAATAGAGACTATTTACAATCTCTATTAAAAGGAAGACACTCACTGTTTAGCACTAATTCACTAACACTAGCTAGTCTTTCTTCGTCGAGCTAGAACTAAATACAAAAATATATTCTTTGAAAGGAAGCGTATCACCACAACGCAGTTGATACGATTAATTTGAACGTCGTAAATGCTTAAACCATTCGTGCTTACGGTTCGTAGGATGAAATCCATTTGCTGGAAGTCGATTTACTGAAGTGTAGTGCTGGTTTGTCCCTCTCGCACAGTTACACTGTCTATCCTTGTTAACAATAACAACACCCGACCGTGAACGGTTTGCTTCTGTCTACGATGACGACAATAACTGTGTTAAATAAACGTATATATAGAATGTATTAAAATATATCTTAGAGACGATCTCTATCGCCTCGTTTATAAAAGTAAGATTATTTCGATCACACCGATTTAATAGATCATTTGGCTTATTTTATCAGATATCGGCCGGATTAAGACCTACAACATTTTTTAATGGTACAAATTTTAAATATATTAGTATTTTTAAGTTAATTTTTAATATAATTTTAGGATTTTCGTGTATATTACATATATAGTGAATATTTATTTGTTTATTTGACTCTTAAAAACCCCAACTATTGCAGTTATGCGAAACGAAGTCGTAAAATAAAGTCATTTTCAATAAGATTCAATTACGAGTGTATTCAAACTGTTTGAAACTTTGACGACTGATCAGATGGCAGCTATTCCAAATAGCTTAAACACAAGTGAAATTGATGTTAGGGTTAAAGTCGAATTAAACTTAAACTATTTGACCTTTAAATCACATTTGTGTCAAATTTTACCGCTTAGCTCAGTTGGCTGATTTTGATATTGTATTGTACAAACACCGTACATATAAGAACGACAGCGTTAAACAAATTATGACTTGAGAGTTGAGGATGGCGGTTGCTGGAGGGATGTTCAAATAAATAAAACATTTTGTTTGAAGCTGATTAGCTAACATAAAGAGTTGCAAATAGTTGTAATATAACAACTTCTGAGTGTAGCAAAAATAATAAAAACTGACGTATTACATTTTATTGGCTACCAGGGCAATTTGCTACTACTAATAAAAAAACTATGGCTTTACTCACAGAATTTGTACTTTAGTCTTCTCAATCATCCTGTAAGGTAAGCAAAACAAATAGCTTGTATTTTTGTAAACGTTTTTTTTTTTTTTTATATAATAGGGGGCAAACGGGCAGGAGGCTCACCTGATGTTAAGTGATACCGCCGCCCATGGACACTCTCGATGCTAGAGGGCTCGCGAGTGCGTTGCCGGCCTTTTAAGAATTTGTACGCTCTTTTCTTGAAGGACCCTAAGTCGAATTGGTTCGGAAATACTTCAGTGGGCAACTGGTTCCACAAAGTGGTGGTGCGCGGCAAAAACTGCCTTGAAAATCGCGCAGTTGTGGAACGGCGGACGTCGAGGTGATACGGATGGAATTTCGTATTCTGCCTCGACGTCCGATGATGAAACTCAGCTGCAGGTATTAATCCGAACAACTCCTCTGAACACTCTCCATGGTAAATGCGGTAGAAGATGCAGAGTGACCCCACATCTCTACGCAACGCCAAAGGATCAAGCCGCTCGGAGAGAGATTGGTCGTCAACGATTCGAACCGCTCTTCGTTGAACACGGTCAAGTGGAAGGAGTTGGTACTGGGGAGCCCCCGCCCAGAGGTGAGAACAGTACTCCATGTGGGGCCGAATTTGCGCTTTATATAGTTGCAAGCGGTGGCCCGGAGTGAAGTACCGTCTCGCCTTGTTGAGCACACCAAGCTTTTTGGAGGCTAATTTAGCCTTTCCCTCCAAGTGACCGCGAAACTGAACGTCGTTCGATATGTCAACGCCAAGTATTCCAATGCTGGCTGCGGCTTTAAGAAGAGTGTTTTCGAAAAGAGGAGTAGCGACAAAGGGTGTTTTTTTAGCGGAAAACGCGCAAACTTGTGTCTTCTTGGGGTTAAATTGGACTAGATTTAGTCTGCCCCAGTCGGAGACTCCACGTAGTAGAGTTTCTACTTCAGACACAAGTTTGTTCCGGTACTCATCGACATCTGCCCGAGAAATACCTGCCCGGCCAATGTAAAGAGTATCCCCAGTGCTGTCATCCGCATAGCAATGAATGTTGCTAAGTTGCAACATATCATTGATATGCAGAAGAAACAGGGTCGGGGATAAAACACAGCCTTGTGGGACCCCAGCGTTCACGGGTTTAAGGTCGGAACAAGCTCCGTCAATGACGACCTTGATGCTCCGATCGGCCAGAAAGCTGGAGATCCAATCGCATAATTTCTCGGGAAGCCCATAAGCTGGAAGCTTCGAGAGCAGTGCTCTGTGCCACACCCGATCGAAGGCTTTCGCTATGTCCAAACTAACCGCTAGAGCCTCCCCCTTGGACTCAATTGCCTCCGTCCATCTATGCGTAAGGTATACAAGAAGGTCACCAGCCGAACGACCACGACGAAAGCCGTACTGAGAGTCACTTATCAGCTGGTGGCCCTCCAGATACCTCAAGAGCTGGCCATTAATAATGGATTCCATTATTTTGGAGAACAAGGAGGTTATCGCTATTGGGCGATAGTTGGACGGATCAGAGCGATCGCCTTTTTTAGGGATCGGATGTATCGAAGCGATCTTCCAGCACTCCGGGACAGTGCCAAGCGAGTACAGGTACCGGAAAAGGCGCGTTAAGACCGGAGCCAACTCAGGAGCACAAGTACGCAGCACAATTGGAGGAATACCATCCGGCCCGCTCGACTTATGTATGTCCAAGGAAGATAATGCTTTGCGGACAGCACGTTGCCGGAATGTAACTTCCGGCATCGAAGAATCACACCTTGAAATGATCGGTGGTGATCTCCCTCGGTCATCCAAAGTCGAGCTGGATGCGAAGAGACAGCCTAAAAGGTCGGCCTTCTCCTTCGCAGTGTGGGCCAGCGAGTCATCCTCCCTGTGCAATGGTGGTATGGAGGGCTGACAAAAATTCCCTTGGACAGCTTTGGCGAGAGACCAGAAGGCTCGAGTCCCCGAAGGGAGTTGGGCCAATCTCTCGCCAAATCTGGCAATGTGCTCTGACTTTGCCTTAGTGATTTCCCGTTTGAAGGACCTGGAGGCTGAGTTATATGCTTTTTTGAGTTCGCTGGTATTAGCATCACGAGATTTCGCCGCTTCCGCCCATGCCTTAAAGCATTCTCGCTTTCGACGCGAGGCCACCTTGCAAGAACGTTTAAACCAGGGCTGAGACTTGCCACCGATCGGCACCGCAGAAAATGAATAAAGAGTTCCATACCCTGCAGAACCACTTCGGTGACAGAGGCAGCGACGGAATCTGGAGCATCCAACGAAAAGCAAATAGGCCCCCAAGGGTAGGACGCAAAGAAAGACCTCATCCCGTCCCAATCTGCTGACTTATAGTGCCAAATACGGCGACAACCCAAAAAGCGGGGCCGCGAAGGGCGCGTAGATGGCACAGTACTCCGGACCACACAATGATCCGATGAACCCAATGGCGGGTCAACAGAGACTTGATAGTTCTCCGGATGCGAAGTCAGCAGAAGGTCCAACAAAGAGGGTTTATGACCAACCACATCTGGTATTCGCGTAATCGCAGGGACCATTTGTGTCAGGTCGTAGGCTAAAGCAAAGTCGTGAAAGGATCTTCCCGCGTGATCGGTGGTTTCAGAGCCGAGCCAATCGGCATGGTGGGCGTTAAAATCGCCAAGTATCACGATTTCACCCTTTCGAGCAGGGAATCTGTAGCCATTTGGATGTGCTCAATGAGTCGGTCAGTTTCATCATTTCCGCTATGGGACCTATACAGGCACGCATAGAATCGCGGATGGTCATCGCAGTCTACGCGGAGCCAAAGGTTAGATAGGTCCCTTCCTTCAAGCGTCCCAAGGCGACGAGAACAGATATCCTCTCTGACGTACACGCAAACTCCCGCCCGCGGCACAAATGAATGTTCCAATTTGTACCCCGGGTAGGAGAGGTAAGAAGTATCAGCCGGGGAGGATATCTGAGTCTCAGTAAGGAAGAATAAGGCCGGCTTCGCAGTTTCAAGGTGAAAGTGAACCGCGTTTAGGTTAGAATTGAGCCCCCTAACATTGGTGAAGTCCACTGTGAGCGTGGAAGGGGTTGCCTTCGGTAAATTCTTCCGTTTGCCCCAAGAACAATTATTTTTGTAGAGCGCAGAATTGCCCCCCCCCCAGAATACGAAGGGCAGCCTGTGCGTCCACCACCGGGTGCAGAGTGCCCCGGTGACTGACGCCCAGAGGGGGATTCTCCACCGCGGGCGCGTGTGGTACCCCCCTGGGGTAGATTCTTTTTTTCTGCACCTTCATATTTTTTTTTGGGGGGGGAAGGGGGATGGGGGGGATGGGCTCCGGGAATCTCTCTCACCGGACGAAACGCGAGTACAATAAGGCGAACCCATTGCATCACTTGACGCCGGTTTTCTGAGAGACAGTGGTACTGCCCCGGTCGTGCCTGCCCATTTGGCTGAAGCCCGAAGGCAACAGTATGGCACTCCCACTAGGAAGGGGTTGACTGATTGCGCTGATGAAATAACCTCTGCCACAGGTTATTTCACCAGTCGGCGATGGGGTCGTCACGTCCCGACGCCGGAAAAACGTGATCGTTATTTTTATATATTATACTATTATACATTGTTGTACAGTCAAATCTAAATTTTTGGGTAGTTTATTTGTATTTTTAAATTATGTATAACACGATGTAAGCTTAAATATGTATTTATTTTTTAAACACATAGAGCTGAAACATAATTTAAATTTGTAATTTTTCAAGCCTGACAGAAAGACCATTGGCTTAATATGGATTTGAAAATTGTTGATTTATACACAGTTTGATATTATGTATTTGAATACTAAACTTATTCCAAATTATAAAATAAATAATATTATTATATTATTTATTTTATAATTTATATTTATAAATAAAATAAAAATAAATCAGTGGCACTACAACCTCTTTAGGTCTTGGCCTCATATTTCTGTATGATGTAATAGTCAAGTAGGTGATCAGCCTCCAGTGCCTGACACACGTCGTCGACTTTTTGGGTCTAAGACAAGTCGGTTTCCTCACAATGTTTTCCTTCACCGTTCGAGCAAATGTTAAGCGCACATAGAAGGACCATTGGTGCACAGCCGGGGATCGAACCTACGACCTCAGGTTTGAGAGTCGCACGCTGGAGCCTCGAGGCCAACACTGCTCAATATAATATATATATATATATATAATAAATAAAAAACACGGTACCAGATGCACTTCTTACTAATACAACAAGACTGTATTATTATATACTTACTACGTTTTAACTCACGTAATTTATCTTATAGTCTATTCAATTATCTTTTAAGTTAATTTTAAGTTTTAATATGAACAGTACTTTTAAATTGCCTTTGGTACGCTCTAAGTGCTTTAACATAGATATAAAATATATATCTATTTAAAAATTCAGTCGCAAATCACCATCAATAAACCATCATAAGACATACCTACTTAGTATTATAATTACGATTAAAGTGTCTAAGTATCGGCATAAAATGTATTTTCGTGTCGGGAAATTAGCATTATATTGATTGTATTAAGCTAATTAATGAAGAGTGGCAGAGGCAAGACAGTTGTCATTAAACTAATAACGTTGACTGATTCGTCGTGATTGAAATAATTAGTTAGCTGTCTGGGGATTTTTGAAATCCTGCTTTTGGACGAGGGTTGAATGTAACTAATTGTTTTGGATGCTTCAGTAGCTCTTAAACTGTCTAGTTTCTTAAGGATTAATGGTATATGTAATAGGTTTATGTCTTCTGGATTTTTGGAATCGGTTGGATCACTGATACTTTATATTATTTTTAGTTACTTATTTTAAATAGAAAAGAAGTTCGTGTGGAAACACAAAGTTTTTCTGTCACCAGGTCGTCGAACATATTTAAAAAAAAATTTATATATGAATTTATAAATAAAAGTTTTAAAATTGCACGCATTTAACACATTGACGCTCCATAAATAGTCACTGCAAGAAACCTGTTCTTGACTAAAATTCTCGTTTGAATACAGAATGTATTATATAATTTATCATTGTTTGATTTATCTTTTTATAATAGTTTCTTGTTCTGATTGCAAGAAGTCCATGTGGTAGCGAGTATATTGAATTTGCAATAAGTTTAAGATTCAAATAAAAATCAAACCGTGTATACATAAACAACATACAAATAGATATTAAGCCGTTACTCAGGCTGAGAAAATTGCAAATTTAAATTCGGTTTCAGCTCAGTGTGTCCTCCTTCCAAAAAAGAGAAGTCCTATCAAAAAGGGCCATCGTACTGAGTGGTCTACGTTATAAAGAGTATTACGAGTATTGTCAATAAATAATTTTTATTTGCCACACAAATAAGTCAACACATAACTAACATTGCAATTTGAAAATGTTGTATGAATAATGTACACATAAAAATAATATACTAGTAATAAAACTCAAACTAAAATATAGGGTACTGTTAAAAATTCATATCAAGTATTAATGGTTCAGAACGTACTTGAACGGGAATGCGATATGGTCAGTTCTTCTAATGGAGTAAAAGTCACGTAGAAACAACTTCCCCTAAATACATTTATTTCATAATATACATGAGTTTCATCACGTTCTAAAACTGGGATATTATGTTCCAATAACTCATCGTGTAATTCAACTTAG
This sequence comes from Pieris mannii, assembly GCA_028984075.1. Taxonomy (NCBI): domain Eukaryota; kingdom Metazoa; phylum Arthropoda; class Insecta; order Lepidoptera; family Pieridae; genus Pieris; species Pieris mannii. The sequence goes on along the minus strand of CM054779.1, from coordinate 10,646,745 downwards.
GGTCCTTCAAGAAAAGAGCGTACCGATTCTTAAAAGGCCGGCAGCGCGCTTGCGAGCCTTCTGGCAGTGCGAGTGTAAATGGGCGGCGGTGTCACTTAACATCAGGTGAGCCTCCTCCTCGTCTACCTTCTGTAACATAAAAAAGGACGTCAATATCTGAATGTATCGGAATCATGTCATCGCGTTGCTTAAACAGGAGACAAATCGTTGTATAAATTTACGATTCATGTCTTCATCTTATAATATCGAGAGATAGATCTTATGATATGTTTCTACACCAGTGTATTCTCTTTTTGAATAGTTTCACCCTCAGTATTGCAGTACACTGCCACAGTAACCAAACTTTTTAAATTTCTTTTAAATTGTTTAAACAATTTTTGTTTTATGAAGTGTGAAATTATTAATTTAATTTTGTAAACAAAATAAGTTAAATAAAAATTTATGTGTTAATTATGCAATTAACAATGCGTTCTGCGTAAAACATATCTATGTCAGGGTTCCAAATTCTACCAAATAAATTTAATATTCGAGAAATTATTTGTGATATCCTTTTGAATTGTAATTTATTTTATTATTAGGAATTACTTAAGTAGTCTTGTGGAACCTTGTGTAATGGCTGAACCTATTACTCAAGGTTCCAGAAACTCACGACTCCTTACAAACGCTGTGTACAAAAGAGTTTATTGCCTTTTCTCATCGGTTCTACGCCCTTGATTTAAGAACTGGCAACAAATGTAAAATAAAAAGCATTACATATATATTTATTTTTTGGCGTTCATAACCTATATGATTAAATGATTCTGAATTTTGAATTTTGAATGTGACTATCGAAACCCCTAGCCATTACTAAAGAGTAAAAATTTCCTTATCTATGTCAAATACCGTTTATCTAACGAAATTACAATTATGGACTTGGGATTCATCGTTGAATTACATATTATCTGTGATGACTCGGCAGTTTTCCATCATTATTTTCCGTCTGCTAAAGGGTCAGAAACGGAAATGTAACTTAATAAAATATAATAAACGATCGTTATTTACGCCTTCTATCATAAGCTCATATCATTTCATTTTAATGTTAAATAAATTAAATCATGTTTTTTCATCCTCATACACCACCATGGAGAGTGTTCAGAGGAGTTATACCGATTAATACGTGCTGAGTTTCATCATCGGACGTCGAGGCAAAGTACGAAATTCCACCCGTATCACCTCAACGTATGCCGTTATATTATTTTGCTCCGCAACACCGCTATGTGGAACCAGCAGCACACTGAAGGATTTTCGAACCAATTTGACTGTCTGAGGGTCCTTCAAAAAAGACCATACTTATTCTTATATGGCTGGCAACGCACTCGTGAATCCTCTGGCATTGTGTCCATGTGTCCATGAGCAGCAGTATCACTTTACATCAGGTGAGCCTACTGCCTGTTGCCCCCTGTTCTATTAACAAAAAACTTGATTTATTTATTTTGACGTGACAACGTCTTATAAATTGGTTTGCCGGGTGACACTTCAAGAAACTGCGTTACGCTCCGCTCACGTTATGCGCTCACAATGAGAGCGAGTGAGAGGCACGCGTCCCTTCCACTCGGGCATGGTTAGCCCGCCTAAGAGCGAGAGAGACAGACATAAAGAGTGAAAGGCACGCGTCCCTTCCACTCGAGCACAGTTCGAGATTCTTTGTATAAATTAATGTTTTAAATATAATTCTTTGTATAAATAAATGTTTTAAATTGTTACTATTATTTCATCCTTCTTCCTACTATACGAATGAATATTCACATTAAAATTATTTTACCACTCAAAGTCGTTGTCACGTAAAACTTTCGCCCGTATACCGACTTTACAGGCAACCAATTTTTTTTGTATCCAAAACCATAAGCTATTTTCTACAAAGAAATCCACTTGGAGCCATCCAACCCATATTTTTCCGTCTTTATTAAGTTTTGTTATATTGGAGAAATCCCGGCATTTCGATCAATTACTATATTGCTTAAAGATCATTAATCACGTGAACGGGGCGTTTCCTAAATTAATTAGCTACTAAAATTTCGGTTTAATACCTTGCTATATTTTTATAGTATACGGTTTCTTTTTAATGCACTGGCAGGTAGCAAGGTTTCTGTGTGGTTTGACCACAGATATAAAGAAACCTTGTTAAGAAGGTTGTTATATTATTATTTTGACATTTGAGAACTATTATGTATTAATAGTTCAACGTATTTTACAATTTAAATTATGCTTTTCAATCTTCTAATCAAAACAATCTAAAGTGGCTGGGGAGATTTACACGATTACTATTTTGGGTTGGCAACAAAACTTGCATCATTAAATATATTTCATTACAATTTTACTATCTAATATATCCAGTGCCGAAATAGCCACGTAGCAAGAGCAACAAATGCTACGGGCCCCGTGGATTTAGGGGCCCCGCGCTTCACATCTTATCTTGTCTCACTTCCACTTAAGATCTACATCTATCTGTCACGTTATATAGTAAAAATGTGTAGGCATTTTACAAACTTTTTACGGTAATGTTCTAAAGTTTAATTATAATATATAACTCAAGCTGGCCGCTTTTCTGGAAAACCTGGATCTTTATTTTTGTATAAAAATGTCTTAATCATGTCACTTTGTTGAATATAGATCCTGATTTGCTTAAATAAGTCTAATTGAAAGTGTTACCATTTTTATATTTGCTGATATTAGATCCAAAAATATTTATTTGGCTGATAGAATTTGCGCTGGGTTAATCCGGCACTGAATATATACACAATGTGCGACAATTACAAATTATTTTTTATGTTTCCACAAACATCACATAGAAAAATATGTTAAAGAAAAGATATTATGTGAAAATAACATGAGAACTTAAGTAGGCACAGCGCTATCTACATCCATGAAAGTGTCTCGCAATGGAGTAGCCATTTATATGAGCCGAATTATATCAAACACGAAGCTAAAAATTTTATAAACTCACTAAAAACTATACCTTTTTTTTATTTTTTATTTTACTGATGTTAGAAGGTATGAACAAAATTATATCTATGAAATAGACGCAGATATGTATGACCCCAAAGTCTGTGGATTTTTTTTGTATCCACGTTTCTAAATGAAATCTACTTTTATCATTGTTAATTTTCACTTTTATTGAACAATAGTATTTTGTTTAAGTTGGCTAAGATCAATTTACATTTATTAAATCAGTAAGTTCAGTAAAAAAAAATTATGAAACGTAAGCATCGGCAATTCTCGAAGAATAAGATCCTGAAACGAGACTCAGCTAAGTGAAACATCCGTATGTCAAAAACATACAGGATTGTAAAAGTCGAAGTTCGGGATTTAACGTGTTACACTTGAATAACACTACAAAAGCGTTATTTCGAAGTATTTTTAACTCCTCTAATGGCATTTATGGCTGACTGCACTTTATGTACGCACCTATAAAATCTATAAACAGTTTCAGCGAATATTGAATTAGCGAACTCAATGAACACTTTTATATAGTAAAAATGAGAACAAGGATAAAGAAAAACAAATTGTTCGTAAGCGTATCGAAAAAGCCACGATCGCAAAGTTATTTCATTATATGGGGCAAAACAAAGACATAGATAACGGCGTATTATTGTTACTTTGACGGCTCAGTTTGCTGTGTGTTTGTTTGTTTGTGTATATGTAAATATAACTTAATAGACTGGCAATGCTCTTCCGAGCCTGCTCTTCTGGCAATGGGATTATCAATAACCTCTTAGATTGCATAAAAAATAATTGACTTAAAACTATATATTAAATTATACTGTGTATAAAAGTTTTGTTCGTAAATATCACGTGATAAGTCCTAGATTTAACCTCTAATACTTGAAAAAATCATGAGGCTGGTTCATTCTTTTAAATACTATTTCGCCTCTCGCTCTCAAATTGTTTTTACGCAGTGAGGATAAGAGACAGACTGTCTTTGCGTTTTTGTTTATGAAGATGATAGTGTATATGTATATATGTGTGTATGAATACAGAGCAGTATTGGCCAAGTCGTTAGAGTGTGACTCTCTCTTAAGTTGTTTGAATGATGTGGTAACATTTTTTATATCAGGACGAAATTAACACTTGTTCGATAAAATCGTTTGAAAGTCTTACACCCTATAATTCAATGTCTAGTTGAGCTACTTACTGTAAACAACTGATCCGCTTTCTACTTCAGTCTTTCAGATTCAGATTCTTCTTCAGTCGCTTTTCTTTATAAAGGTCGTGTTAGTGGCGGTGCAGAACTTCCTCCGAAGATCGGGATCGACTTCGAGGTCTGGTGCTATTCCGCCAGTCACGATAACTTTTTCTTCGTATAAACGATGTTTTGATTTTAAATAACACTAGCCGACCCCGCCCGCTTTGCTGGGCGAATTTTCAAAGGAAATAAATTAAATTTTATTCATCATTTTTTTTTTTTTTTTGCTTTTTTTGTTATTTTTTTTTTATTTATATATTTTTTTGCTTTTTTTGTTAATTTTTTTTTATTTATATTTTTTTTTGCTTTTTTTGTTAATTTTTATTTTTTTTTCTGAAATTTACAATATTTTTCAAAGAGTCAAATTCACTTAAAATAAAATTTATTGACATAAAATTATTATTATTATTATTATTATTATTATTATTATTATTATTATTATTATTATAAATGTTGATGAACAACAAAACAAAGAATAAATGGAAAAATTGTCCAATAGAAATGATCCGATTCATGGAGAAATGAGTATTAATCTTCCTCCATCTCAAGTCGCTCGTAAGTTGAGTTTGCCGGGACGTATAACATACTCGTTAACATAACGGAGTTTAAGTATAATAAGAAGGTACTTCACTTCAAATATATACCATCTAGGAAAAATTTCGCATCGAATGGTGGTAGTTTCATGTCGATACGATCAGTGGTTTAGGCGTGATTGAGCCTCAAACGAAGACCATTTTCACTATATATATATATAGATATATATATAGATTACATAGTCATAAAGATCCACTAATGGCTCAATAGGTAAGAAATAAAACACGTGATAAATAAACTGTTTTGAAGATTTTTAAAAAAACATTTGTTTAAAGTCGTTCTAATACGCTTTATCAGTAAGATTCAATACTGTTTAAAAGGTATCTTTCAGTTGAGGGGCATTATCGGGATATACAGTTTGCGTAATAAATTTGAAAACAATAATTTATGCAACAGCACGATTTAATGATAATACAATGACTTAATTAAGTACAAAGCAAATATTGAATGAGAATTACTATAATTATATGAATTTCAAAATCGGGTTTAACATTATCAAATGTAAAGTATGGAATACTTAACTATACATTTACATATCATAATGATAGCTGTAAGCTCACGGATATTCTGTATTTCTTAAGAAATTTATTACCTCCGTTCTTCCGTTTATTTTCAAAATCAAACAAACAAAACAAACAAAAATATATTTATTCATATAGGTAAACCAGCACACTTATGAACGTCAAAAAAATTAAATTAATTGTGAATTTACATTTACTGCCAGTTCTCAAATCAAGGGCGTAGAACGGCAGAGAAGAACTGGCAATAAACTCTCCGCCACTTTTTTTTTTACACAACGTTTGTGAGGAGACATGACATCTTGAGTAATCAAGAATAATAAAATAATATAAAAACAATTCAAGCCTGAAGTTTACTATTAAATATCTTATTTATTTGATTTATTATAAGTATTTCGTTCCATATTCATATATTATATCCATATGTAGTTTTAGTTAATAAATAAGTAATAAGTAGTAACAATTTTATGTTAGTTTCTATGTCAGTTTTGAGAAATACAAAAGAACTTCTATAGTGCATTTAAAGTACACCATCGTTTTTAGATATGCCCGTTTCTTTATGACTAATACGTTTCAGATTTCTGCTATGCCTTATATGACAAGACGTCCCGTTTTGACCGGGACTGTCCTTTTTGACCGGTTCCGGAAGTTCCGGTATCCCGAAATGAACTGTGAGAAAATTGTTCCGTTTTCAGAAACCGCGCGAAATTTTGAACAGCAGTATATAAAAAAAAGTACCAATTTTATTCTTATTTGAAATCGTCACCTATATTGAAACAAATGTATTATTCTGATAAATGCGGTAGTTTTTGGAAATTTAATCTCACATCTCATTATTTTTAGGCAATTCGTTTACTTTTCCCCGACTTCATACGATTGGCTACCTCTCAAACATTTTTAAACGTTTTTCTACATAAACATTCCTTACCAATATCCTATCGTTTTGTATTTTTGCAATGTTATTCATAAATCCGTGAGATTAGCTTTCAGTTTTTGGTATTTTTTCTTTATCTATTATCTTTCAGTGTTACTTGTAATTTTGTTTTTGTTGATTTGGTTATAACAAAAACACCTCTGGCACTTTACCCATCATATTTATTTTTAATTGTTTTTTCCTAATTAAGGTTGCCTAGAAGATATCACTTGTTAGCGATAATGCCAAATAATAATTTGACTAAGCTGACAATTATGTATCGTTTACCTACAGATTACAGATTACAACATAAATTACCAGCAAATCGATATATTTAATGTGACTCAAAAAATCTTAAAAATATATTTTAAAACTCTGGTATCTTTTACTAATAATGGCTTTGTTTGTTCCTTCATATTAAATATATATTTTAATCTAACAATCAATCAATCTTACAACTGTGCTTTGTAAAACTGTGCTTTATGTGTCTGTTTATATGTATATTCCGTTCTGGCTTTTGTGTGTAATATAATTTGAATATTGTTTAATGATTAGCTGTAGGAATACTCACATAAAATAAATAAATCATAACTGTGTTAGTTACAATATTGCATTACAATTATACTTATATAATATTTCATAGTTTTTTGAATTCGAAATATAACCATTTTGTCCCGTTCCTGTAACGACGTTGTATCTGAACAATAAAGGGCGTGATATTTGTTAATTTGCGTAATTTTATGGATGCTTTTAACAGCTTCCTTTAAATTTCATGATCTTTTTTATGCAGCGCTTGACCCGTTTCAACTGGACCGTATGATAGACACACAATTCACAGTAATCGTTTCTGCATCCATTCATTTTATTGTTATTATTCTTAAACTACTACCGATGAGAAATATATGAAGTCAAGTCAGGGAGAACATCTTTCTTTTGTTTTGTCTGTTCGCGATAAACTCCCAACCTGCTGCACACAATTCTGTGCGATTTTTACCAACATCTAGAATGGTTAATGAGCAGGATTAGATACATCATACTGCAAATTCTACGGGTCACTTTTAGCCTTTCCAGCGGAAAATCCAATTCCTGCCCAGTAAGCCTTATCCCGGCCATAGCCCATTCCGCCCCAGGTTAGCAAATTCCAACCGAGCTTAACTCATTCCAACAAGGTTGGCCCATTCCGATCGAAAAGCCCATTCCGCCGAGCTTAGCCCATTTTGGCCTTTAGTCCATTTCCGCTAGCTACGCATAAAACCCACCGTTGGCTGGGTAGTATTAAATAATTGTGATGTAATCACAATTCAATAAGTTTAATTTTCCACTTTAAATGGGTTCTTCTTATCATGTCTAAGATGGACATGGAATACGAAGGAAAATCTAAGATTGAATTCATTATATTATTACCCTATAATTATAGTCTACAGTCGAATAATTATTGGCTAGACGAAATAGATAAAGATGAAAATTCGTCTACGTATTATTATTTATCTTATCGTATAAATGTTACTGTAGCAATATTAAATATTAATTTACCAGTTAATATTTTATAGCGACGTTTGTGACGATACTGAGTTGTACGTTCGTTCACCAGTATCGTTGGAGCTTTTCGGATCTTTGTAGACATTTCTTTGTGCTATACTAACACCTATCTAACACCATTTTCGTTTTGAGTATTAATCCAATTTGGATGACGTCATGACCAACGGAAAATTAACGGAGCAATTTGTCATAGTTATAAGAAAAGCGAAATGGGTTCGTAAAAAAATTGTAATCTATATAGTTTATCGTATAATATATAATATATCGTAATATCAACTAAAATATACTAGAACTGACATAAAGTCTTTGTTATAAGCCTGCCTCGAAATATGAATGTTAAATGCCATTTCAAGTGCAATAATATATTTTGAAAAAAAAAAAATTATATTTTATAATTTATTGTCAATTATGTTTATTATTTAAATGCATCTCCTGAACAGCACCGTACAATAGGCTGCACCTCACTTAACAGCAAATGGAATGGTGGCCAAACGTCCTATGTATAAGTGCGTGCGTACAAAGTAGACATGTCAGAAGTGAAATTTCTTTGTGAATTCATTATTACTAATGTAAAAGCCCCAATGTCATGTACCAGTATACGACCACTACATTCATTCGAACATCTATGTTCACACTGTTTACACACTGTATACGTGCTAATGATTAATATATTTTATATTAAGACAGAATTGCCATATGAAGTTCTAATATGTAACTACTAAACGAATACATCAATTACGTGTATTTTTTCTCGATCTCCCTTTCTCACTCTCTCTCAATCGGACTCAGTCGCTACTTCTACAATAACGCTGCACATCTTCGTGACGATCCGTAAAAAACTTTCTTATGTGCCTAAAGAAGTTTCACTTCAAAAATGTGTTTTGTATAGTACCAAATAAACATAAAAATATAACTCAAGATCTTTCTTAAATGTTTACACAACATTGCGCTCGTATATATAAATTATAAAATCTCTTTGATCTATCTGTAGTGTGTAGCGATAGGACTTTAACTAATAGTTATGTTTCATCTTGTTTATTTATATCTTGAAATGAAATGACATGTTTCATGTGACAGCTTGAGGTTGAATTATATTCCGCTATTAATTTCTATCTCACTAACCAAAAGTTAATATCTTCGTTTATTAATAACTGTGTGGACCTGGTGCTCCCTAGAAAATTCGGCACAGATAGTATGCGGTCTAAAGTTCCGGTACGTGTGCCAAAGTCAAAATCAACAATAATTGTCATCTTTCTTTGACCGACACCCATTTAGCGCAAACTATATCTCAGCGTTATATCGCTAAAAACTTATAATAAACGAAGCAATGCAAGCATTAACACAAAACAGGCAAGTAGACTAAATATGTAAAAGCAAGTATACAATTTTAAACTCGAGATTTTCCAGTAATATTAAATAATCTATTAATACATTTTTGAATTTAGAATTTTAGAATTAATTTCCCTAACGCCAGCCATGAAATATTTTCATAAAGGACTTAAGCTAAAATACTGGATTAACTACGTTCTTTTTATATAGAAATCTGTATGTGGCGCTATAACCACTTTTAGGTCTTGGCCTCAGATTATGAATCTGTTTCATGATCATATTTAAATCTAATAGGCAAGTAGGTGATCATGTTTTTAGATCATGACGTAATTTCCTTAAATTGACAGCTACTTGTACACATTAGAGTGGCACGAGATAAGTTAAATCCAATTCGTATTTGATATTCGGGTCTCTTACTTAGCCTAATCGCTAAGCTCTGCTCTACGTAAACACTCACCAAACGTATAAAATATATTTTTTATAATAACATAAAACAGATTAATACAGTGAATTTCGAAAGATCCCAATCACTTTAATAATTTAGTCTGCTCTTGACTAAGACATCCACGTCACAGATTATAAAACATTTCATAATACTGATTTTTATTATCCGATATTAGCTATAAAAACACTGAAATTTTACTTTAAATAGAATCTATTTAACACAGACATAGTAAGTCCAATAATTACTAAATATTATAAAAATAATTAGATTTTTTAAGATCCTGTGTGCGTGCATTATTAACCTGATTTCTATTCAAAATTGGATTTGTATTAATTCAATATAAGATATATAAACATTTTAAAGCTTTATTATTGTTGACTCTGCACAGAGACATAATTTAACATTGAAGGATTATGGGTCGTTTATCAAAGAAACGATAGTAATTAGCACAAATATAACTTTTATTTGGTAATAAGATGAATGACAGCAAGAACACTTAGTTACAACAATCTTCATATATAGTGTTGCCACCTAGTTAAATTTTCAAAAACTATTTTACTTAAATTGCTCAATACTCCCACTAAAATTTAAACTAGGTACAAATATAAAAAAAAATAAACTCCTACTGAAATTAGAGTTGTGAAAAGAAAAACAAAATGTGATCTCTTAAATAGATAAAAGCTTGAGTTGGTAACGCTTTAGTTAACATATCTGCTAATTGACTGTTACTAGGAATATAATTTAGTTTAATTACACCCAACTCAACCTTTTCCCTTATAAAATTAAATTTCACATCTATGTGTTTGGTTTTCTTATGATAAACAGGATTGCTAATTAACTTAATTGCACTCTGATTATCAACATACAATGGAACAGATGTAATATTTTCACCTAAATCTAATAATAATTGCTGTAACCATAATATCTCTTTTGCAGCTTCACAAGCAGCTACAAATTCTGCTTCAGTTGTGGAGAGAGCAGTAGTCTTCTGTTTCTGGCTACACCATGTTATAGGTCCCCCATTCATATTAAAAATATAACCTGTAGTAGACTTACGCGTATCTACATCACCTGCAAAATCTGAATCCGAATAGCCAGTGAGATCACTACTTTCTCCATAACATATACATAAATCTTTAGTATTTATTAGGTATCTAATAACACGTTTAATGGCATTTACATGTTGTTGACTTGGATCGTTTACATATCTACTCAAAACATTTACAGCAAAAGAAATGTCAGGCCTTGAAACAGAGCTCAAAAATAACAAGGACCCTATAGCTTCTCTGTATGGAAAATTAATAATATTTTCATCCATTTTCTTTGAAATAACAACATTTACATCTGCAGGGGTACTGGCAGGATTTGAATCACTCATACAAAACTTCTCTATTAATTTTTCAATGTAATCTCTTTGATAAATACAGATACAATTATTTACTCTCTCTATTTCCATTCCCACAAAATATTTCAATTTTAATTATTTTATTTTAAATGTTTGTTTCAAATATTCTATAACTCTTTTAATCATTGAGGAACTGGAAGAGACTACAAGTGCATCATCAACATAAATTATTATGAATACTTTCACCCCATTGAAAATACCTACATAAACACAACTGTCAGCCTGAGATTGCACAAAACCATATTTTATTAAAAACTCAGTGAATCTTCTATTCCAACAACGAGACGCCTGTTTAAGTCCATACAGTGGTTTATTAAGTTTTAGGATACAATCATTTTTAAATGAAATTCCTTCTGGTACTTCTATAAAAATATTCTCTTCCAAATACCCGTTCAAAAAAAGCAGTCTTTACATCAAACTGTTGAATTTCTAAATTATATTTAGCTGCAATAGAAAGGATAATTCTTATAGAGTCATATCTCGTTGTTGGAGAGAATATTTCTTGATAGTCAATATCTTTTATTTGATTAAATCCGCGTGCACATAAACGAGCTTTAAACCGTTTTACCTGATCATTTTCATCCTTTTTTATAGCAAAAACCCACTTTGTAGTAAGCGTACGTTGACCAGACCTCTCTACTGGAGTCCAAGTATTATTCTCTTCATGTGCAAGCAATTCTTCATCAATAGCTTTCAACCAGTCGTTTCTTTGTGGACTTTTCATCGCTTCAGCATACGTTTGTGGCAGTGACAGTTCAATTAGGTTTGCTTCAAAACGTCTATTAATCCTTGGTCTCAAATTTATGTTACTTTGAATTAAATCATCATCTAATTCTTGAGAAGGTTCATATGTAGAGTCATTACTATTACAACTCAACATGCTATCTTCATTCTCTGATGATGAAGTTTCCACAAGAGTATCCTCTACATTTGTTTCTTGCATTTGCTAATGTCTTCACTTCATCGTCAATGTATATTTGTGTAATATTCTTCCTTATCTCTGGAACATTATGTTCTTCAAAAATTACATTTCTTGATATTTTAACCTTTTTGGTTTCTGGATTGAACATCCTGTAATTGTTATTATCATACCCAATTAGTATCATTTTCTCACTCTTTTTGTCAAGTTTAGTTCTTAGCTGATTAGGAATATGGACATATCCAATACTTCCAAACACCTTCACATGGCCTATATGAGGTTTGATGCCGTTCCATAATTCAAATGGTGTTTTCTTAGGAGTTTGGCTGGAGGAAGTCCGGTTTAATAAATATACTGCACAATTCACAGCCTCAGCCCATAATTCCAGTGACACATCCCTCGCGTACAACATTGAACGTGCACTCTCCACAATGGTACGGTTCTCTCTTTCAGCACACCCATTTTGTTCTGGTGTATATGGCGCAGTACACTCATGAATTATACCTTCTTTGCTGAGATAGTCATTGAAGGTTTTATTCACATACTCTCTTCCATTATCAGTATGCAATATTCTGACACTATGCATGTACTTATTTTTGATCATAGCATTGTATTTCATGAATATGTCCATCACATCACTTTTATGTTTGACAAAATATACATGCCTGTAACTTGTAGCAGCATCCTTAAATAATATAAAGTATCTCATACCTTGGATAGATGTATGACTCATAGGTCCACAGACATCACTATATACAAGGTCACCTGGCTGTAGTTCTCCTCGTATAGATTTGTGAAATGGAAATCTGCACTGCTTTCCATATGCACATGCTTCACAAACAAAATCAGTTTTATCACTGTTATTCAGTTTCAAGCCTTCTACCACATTATCAGCACTCATACTCTTGATTTGTTTTAGGTTAACATGTCCCAGTCTTTCATGCCACATTTTAATGTTATTTTGATCACTTTGAACTAAGTTACAGGTATCTGAGACCACAGCTTTCATTTTCAATTCATATAAATTATTTTCTGTTATTGTTGCACACATTACCAAGTCATTGCCTTTGTAAATGAATGCACCAGAGTCTTTCTTGATAATGATATAGGATTTACGCATTATCACACCTTCTGAGAACAGATTTCGTCGCAAATTCGAAACATACAATACATCATGTAGTTCACTGTTCTCCCACTGTCCATTGACACATCTCTTTATTAACACCTTGCCAATGCCAGCCACTTCCACTGATTGTTTGTTTCCTAATGTCAATGATTTCTGGTGACATTCCAATAGTTCTACAAAGAACTCCTTTCTATAGGTCATATGTGCAGAGGCACCACTGTCTAAAATCCACACATTGTCTTCAGCTTCATGGAATTTGGTTTCTACATTAAACGCTAACAAGTCTGCACCTTCCTGTTGAGGTTTTCTATACTTGGATTTCTTTGGAGCACGACATTCTCGAGAAAAATGTCCTCGTTTCCCACAATTATAACATTCAAATCTGTGTTTACTGTTTTTATTTTGATTTGAATTACTAGCATTTCTATTCAGCTCACTTTGTTTTGGGCTATTTTTCCATCCTTTCTTAGCCACAAGAAGAGCGGTTTCTTGTTCTTCTTCACACTGTAAACTAGCTTCTTCATCTAACAAACGAGCAGTGAGATTGACAAGAGTCTGTTGCTCTGGATCCAAAGACATCCACGCTTGACGGAGTGATCTATACTTATGAGGCAGTGTTCCAAGTATTTTTGTTATCACAGCCATTTCACTAATACTTTCGCCACTTTCTTTTAACTGCTTGGCCAATGATTCCACTTTAGAAATGTGTTGAGCTACACTGTCATTTGTAGACATTTTATACTGGTAAAACTTTTCATGGATCAACATTTTACATAATTCACTCTTCTGTTCGTATATTGATTCAAGTTTTGTCATTATTTCCTTAGCAGTTTCACAATTTTCTATTAAAGTTATTTGTTTGAAGTCCATCGAAGATGTTATAATAAACATGGCCATGCCATCATTCTTTGTCCATTCATCATTATTTCCAGCCGGTTTAGGCACTGAAATATCAATCCCTTTTGCTTTTAGGGCACACTTTATCTGGAATTTCCATTGCCTAAAGTTATTTCCATCAAATTTTTCTAAGTTTATTGACCGCATTGAATCCATTTTGAGGTTATTTTGTCAATTTCTTCACAATACGATTGTAACTTTTTCTTTGCTATTTTTCTTAAAACTTTCAATTGCAGAATCTACTGGGCCCATAACCTGAAGGATTATGGGTCGTTTATCAAAGAAACGATAGTAATTAGCACAAATATAACTTTTATTTGGTAATAAGATGAATGACAGCAAGAACACTTAGTTACAACAATCTTCATATATAGTGTTGCCACCTAGTTAAATTTTCAAAAACTATTTTACTTAAATTGCTCAATAAACATTACAGTCTTGCCTACTTTAAGACTAATTAAGTGATTTAAGTCTTACATACTATTAAGGATTTTTATTATAAGAAAGTGTTAAATAACACTACTTACAGTAATTGTTAAGCGACTCTGTTCTTGTGTTCTATTTTCCTACTTATGTCAAAATAGGTGTTCATTTTGTGGAAAACAGGATGTTGTATTAACAGAATATTATTATATCTATATTAAATACTTACTCAAGAATATTTTGTATTAAATAAATAACTAATGCTATGAATAGAAATGCTATAATGAAGAGAGTGCCTGCGTCTGGAGAATTTACTCTCAGAGCGTAACTCCTACGATTATTTCAATTTCGAAGCCTTTATTTCAACTAATACAAGAGAAAGTTTACAAAAATATATATGTATATAAAAAAGTTCTTTAAGAAGGTTTTGTTGCACAGCTGTCCTCTTGTACAGCTTGCCTTTGTGGCACAAAGGCCTCCTCCAGCTGTTTCCAGTGCTCCTTATCCCTAGCAAGTCCTTGCCACAGAGGATCGGAGGCTTTTTTAAAGTCATTCCTTTCTTTTCCATACTTCTCTGGCAAGTGACAAGCTTTTGACTTGTGGCTTGCTTAGTGGTCCAAGTTTTTCAGCCGTAAGTTAGGATAGGTAAGATGCAGGAGTTGAAGATGCTTCTTTTGATCCTTAGTGGGTACTCTTTATTCTTTAGGAAGTGTTTTAATGACCAGAATCATTTCCAGGTATTTGAGGTTCTTCTCTCTATTTCCTGCTGGGCTTGTTCTGTCATGGAGATGAGTTGTCCCAAGTAGACGTATGTTGCCACATATGCGTTGCAGTCGATCGAACAGCGACGCTTAAGGTTATCAAAATACGCCTTGTTTGATTAACTAAGAAAGTGAGCAAAATGTAAAGCCTTGGCACATACTCGGACGTTACAACTATTTATTAAAACGAAATAACGCTCTTTGATTTTTAATACGATATTTAATCTGTGGATACGATATGGTTTAGTTTAAAACTTCAAGGTTTCAACTAGAGCTGAAAGTGAAATAAATTTGCATGACATGATTGCAAGTTGATTTTATTTATCGGCCAAAGGGCTATTTTCAATTTATAATATTTTACACAATTAACGCTGACATGAAAGGAATTTATGCATTGGTTTTATAAATGCAAATTGAAATCGTTCACGACGTTCCATGTTTAGATATAAACAGATTTAGACTGACGATACTTTTAAAAGGGTAGATCAACCACAAAATATAAGGAAATTTGAATTCTCTATTTAAAACTATAATATGTTGTAGTATATCGAATTATTTCTGCATTGGAAAGCTGGGTGTTGAAATATCGAATGTATATGTTTTGCGGCAATTTGGAAGAGTCACAAATTATTTTTGAAGAAACTTGGTGAGAAGCAAAACGAGATGGAACTTCACTTCAAGCCACCCCTTTCAACTGTATACTATACTAACTGTACTCTGAACGTTAGTAAAGGATGAAGAGGACCTTAATACAAAACCTAGCATTGTTCTTCCAACTTAAAGGGATGATCATCGACCCCTCCAAATAGCAGAATACATAAATTAATTAATTTCAGGAATGCAAACAGCATGTGCTGCCATCTGTTGACCAAACTACGCATACACGTCTTGAGGTGAATGAGGAGATGCATAAACAGGCTTTGATCAAACAAACAAATACACTTATGAACGTCAAAAAAATTAAATTAATTGTGAATTTACATTTTTTTGGAACATAAGATAATCATGGTATCACTTATTCCAAGTCATTAAAATCAAGCCTGTTGGCATCCCTACTCATCGGCAAAGAAGACAGAGGGTGTTGGCCGAGAGAAAAAGCCGGAGTAAAAAACTCTCGGTACTCTTTTTAAAAAAAAAGCAAATCAACAAACAATTCTACTATTCTATTCTACAATATTTAAAACAAATATAGGAAATTAATTAGAAAAACATTTACTGCCAGTTCTCAAATCAAGGGCGAAGAACGGAAGAGAAGTACTGGCAATAAACTCCCCGCCACTCTTCTAAATCGCCAATTTTTTTTTCACAACGTCTGTAAGAGCTGCATGCTGCTGTTCCATATGACATCTTGAGTAATCAAGAATAATAAAAGATCTTGATCGAAGACATGTGTTCCCCTCATCAAAATATGTTGTATATCAGAAAGTTCTTTAACATGCAGTATCGCAATAATAGACATATGCGAAACGAAGATAGCCGAGTCAGCTAGTATAAAATCATGTTATTAAATTAAGCTAAAATAATTTTGAGCAGTGTTGGCCTAGTGGCTTCAGCGTGCGACTCTCATACCTGAGGTCGTAGGTTTGATCCCCGGCTGTGCATCAATGGAGCTTCTTTCTATGTGCGCATTTAACATTTGCTCGAACGGTGAAGGAAAACATCATGAGGAAACTGACATGTCTTAGACCCAAAAGTCGACGACGTGTGTCAGGCACTGGAGACTGACCTATAAGAATTAAAAAAATTATCATGAAACAGATTCAAAAATCTGAGGCCAAGACCTAAACAGGTTGTAGCACCACTGATTTATTTATTTTAAAATTATTTAATCAACATTTTTGAGAGTATTATAAACTGCAAAGAAATAAAGCATTGTATTTTAATAAAATTTACTTAGAATTACAAAATGTAGACAAGGTCTGAGTGCCCTTCATTTAACCTTGTTTACCGGGTCTCAGACAATTATAATTCTAACAATTTACAAGTATAAAAATGTACGCGAGTTATTGGAATCTACTAGTCCCGACTTCAGAGTTTGTATATATTTCTAAAGGATTTGTAGGATTGTTATAGTAAAAGAAATCTCCAAATCGGTCTACAAGCTTATGAGATTACATATATTTCCTCTTTATATATGTATGGGTAGTTTAGACATATATTAAAATCTGTTTCTGTATCTGTTTTCTGATAATAGACAAATAGGTGGTCGCCGTCGTCTTTTTGGGTTTAAGGCAACCCGTTTTCTTCACGATGTTTTTCTTCTCGGGCTTGTCTTAAATGCACACATATAGAGTGCGAAAGTGCATTGTTACATAGCTGAAGATCGAACCTACGATCTCAGAGACTAGAGTCGCACATTGAAGCCACTACGCCGAAAGTATTTCTGAATCCTTATTAATAAATTCAGAACCTAAACCACGTCTGAAATATCGTTTGGACCACTAGTAATATTAAGCCGTGTTTCTAAAACTACTGATTTAAGGGATGAGAAATAAACTGTAGGAATAAAAATCTAGTGCATAACGGAAATGAAACGAACATTTACACACGTAGAGTAAAGTAAAGATTATACATTTGTATTCTATCATAATAAAAAAGTAAACAAACACGGAAAGTCGCATATTACATTTCATCATCGGACGTCGAGGCAGAATACGAAATTACCCCTATTACCTCGACGTACGTCTTTCCACAACTGAGCGTTTTTAGGGCAGGTTTTTGCCGCACAGCACCACTGAATGGATACAGCTGCCTATTGAAGTATTTCCGAACTTTAAGAAAAAAGTGTACCAATGCTTAAGCGCACTTGCCTTTTGGCAATGTGCGTCTCCATCGGCGACGGTATCTACTTAATGAGCCTCGTGAAATAGAAATCACGGACATTTTTGAGAAGAAAAAGGAAGTAGTCGTGGAGTCGTACATGTCAAGAATATACTTATTAGTACTTCTTAGTGAAGTTTATAACAGAGTAATTGCGATATAATATTTATATTATAAAACATCGATCATTTGTCATTTGCGTTTCGTCAGCATGTAAATACAAAAAACGCAAACCGGTAACACGTCACAGTTACAATTTTTGATATAACTTTCTGACATTATATTAATATAATAATACGTTGTCCTGCATGATATTTCAAGCCATTAGGATATTTAACAAAGTATGAAAGTACCAAGTGCAGTGCCATCTGGCGGGCAGATTTATGAATCTAAACCATTCAGGTTCATTGTGTTGTTGTTCACAAACGCATACAAAAAAAATCATTTAAATCGGTCCATCCGTTTAAGAGGAGTTCAATGACAAACACACGTACAATTATATATATAAATGTAAGCCTTCCCATTTTTTAAGTTAGATCAAACTGCACACGACATGCAAATTTGATGGAAATCGGTTAAGTAGTTAAGGCGTCCATGGCCTTAACTACTTAACCGATTTCCATCAATTCCATCATGTAGATTTAGGTGATGAGCTGTCCCGAATTGACGGTCATCATCCACCCTTAAAAGTAACTCTTAGTTACAATTTTTATCAGCCTGCGCAAACCCGTGAACCATCGAATATTACTAACATAAATGAATGGAACTTTAATAAAGGAAATTTTTTGTCGTTATATTATATTCTAAAAGACGTAGACTGGACAGAATTTCTTAGTATTGATGATGTTGATGAAGCGGTGAAACATTTTAATAGCATTCTATATAGTTCGTTTGATCAATGCTTTCCTAGAAAAAAACGGAAGTTAACTAAGCAAAGGGTCTACCCTGTATATTTTAGTAATGAAATTATCGCTAAATTAAGAACTAAAGCGCAGCTCCATTAGCAGTGGAAATTTCTTAAGGATAATAACGCGTGTTTAGAATTTAAACGTCTCAGGTCAGTCATTAAAAACGACATTCGCAAAGCTAACATTAACTATTTACATACCATCTCATTAAATTTAGTTAATAAACCTACGCAATTTTGGCAATATATTAATACTCTTAGAAACCCAAAAGCTAAAGACTCTGCAATTTTGTATAATGATGTTGAATATTACGGTTGTGACGCTGCAGAGGCATTTGCTAGTCACTTTAAATCGGTATTTGTGGCAGATCAACCGCAACTAAATGCAGCAACTGCCAGTCGTAACCCAAAAGCATTCTCTAATCATTTTGATATCAAAAGTTTCGAAAGAGAAGTTATTGTGCGTAGTGTAAATAAACTTAAATCTAATTCACCTTCGGGTCCAGATATGATCCCGGCTTATATAATTAAAGGACTGGCAGACTATTTATTATTGCCTATATCGCATATTTTCAATACTATTCTATACTCAGGGGTCTACCCAACGTTATGGAAAACATCCCGCGTGACCCCAGTTCCTAAAGCTAATTGTAGTGGCAGAGTTGAAAACTACAGGCCTATCGCGATTCTTTGTACGCTGGCGAAGGTATTTGAAATGTCTTTGCACTCATTAATGTTGCCTAAATGCATTCCCCACATTACTCCTTCCCAGCACGCCTTCCTCCCACGCAGATCAGTTAATACAAATCTATTGTCGTTTGCTGACATGGTATCGCGTGAAATTGATAAGCGGTGTCAGGTGGATGCAGTATATTTGGATTTTCGCAAAGCATTCGATCGAGTAGACAATGATATTCTTCTCCAAAAGTTGGCCGCAATTGGGTGTGGCCCTGTTGTGCTTAAGTTTTTTTCTAGTTACCTATCAAATCGTAACCAATACGTTAAATATGGACAATATATCTCACAACCTTATCCAACAAGTTCTGGTATCAGCCAGGGTTCGAACCTGGGACCGCTGCTATTTTTGATAATGATTAACGACCTTCCGAGCTGTATTAAATATTCCAAAGTGCTATTATTTGCCGACGACGTTAAGATTTTTAAAAAGATTAAGACTGACAATGACTGTCTATGTATGCAACGTGATTTGGATGAACTGCTACATTGGAGTGAATTAAATAACCTCCATCTCAACTAT
The DNA here is from genome assembly GCA_028984075.1 of Pieris mannii. Lineage (NCBI taxonomy): Eukaryota > Metazoa > Arthropoda > Insecta > Lepidoptera > Pieridae > Pieris > Pieris mannii. Next base: position 10,626,669 of record CM054779.1, on the reverse strand, counting down.
GACAAATGTGAAGTGATAACCTTTAGTGCCTCTCTGAATAAAATACTCTGCGACTATAGCATAGGATCTGAAGTTATTAGGCGCGTAGACATAGTCCGCGATTTGGGTGTTTTGTTTGTTCCTGACCTTTCATTTGCGGAGCATATTCGGATGATAACGGATGCTGCATTTAGAAGGTTGGGGTTTGTCCTGAGAAATTCAGTTGGTCTATCGGACACTGCCACTAGGGTACTATATTCATCTTTGGTAAAGCCAATTCTTGAAACCAGTTGCGTCATATGGTCCCCTTATGAAAAGTATTATGGGGATATGGTTGAAAGGGTGCAAAAGAAGTTCCTTAGAATCCTGTACAAACGAAGGTACAATTTTTTTCCTTACCTCTACCCTACCAAGTTCCTGATGGGGGTATTGGGGTACAATTCGTTAGAGCTTCGTAGGGATTTGGCTGTGGTAAGGTTTGGTCTAAACGTTATTAAAAACGAAACGGAAAGCGCATACTTGATGGGGGAAATCATCAGACTGTACGTTCCGGACAATTATTACCGCTGCCGGAGGCATAACCTCTTTGCTGTGCGTTCGGCTCGCACTGTCCAGCGTCAGCAAGCTCCCATTCCTCGACTACTCTCGATGCTAAATGGGTTTCTCGACTCTTCTCCGGAGAGTGACCTATTTGGTGAGCGTATGGCGGCAGTGTACTCTGATTTGAGGGTATACTTGGAGAGTATTAGGGGTTAGAATAAACTGTGTTTTATGTTATTTTAATTAATTTTGTATTGTATATATTATAGTCTATTTTATTGTGAGTTTAGCCATATCTGTAATAAATAAATAAATAAATAAATAAATAAATGGCGGACAAACAACGTGACTAATTATATATTATTATATATTAATATTAAAGCCCGTTTTATTTCCAATCGTGACAAAAAATATATTATAATGCTTATATTTTTTACATTTTATCAAATGACCTAGAGTTATCTCGGACACACGAACGAAGTGTCAAAACATTATAAAATATTATTAATTAATGTTAATGAACACAACCTAAGTTTAAGATATTCATATGTATTTTTAAGTTTAATTAAAATATAGCTTAAGAAATAACATAATACATAAAAATATACCTAATAACTAACCTTAAAATTTAATTATTATTTTACATTTTATATGTATACATTTTTTTATCTTGTTATATAAATACATATCCTATATACTCGTATTATCTTCAGTACCGTCCATCGGAACCCCTTCAAAAGCTCCAACTGAATCTGTCTCTTTTTCTTCTAATCTGCCTTTTTGGTGTGTCTTCTTCTCATTCTATCCCATACCATATAGTCTTTAAATTCCACCTTTTATCTGTGTATCTCAGTATATGCTATATTCTGATATTAGGTATGCCGTAATTTTTATTATATATTAATTTCAGATGGCTGGCCATGCGTCATACTCGTGAACGGGTGCTACTTGTGGTGACTGGTCGTACTTGAATTCGTGTATGCGGTGATATATGTTGTTTATACTACGTATTTGCGTGTTGTTCTCACGAGTGTGTAAGTGCGTGCTCCTATTTCACCATGCCTCCTGCTGATAGAGGACAAATCTTTGTTTTTAATTTATTTTTTTATTCTTTATTACTCAATATGTCATATGGAACATGGTGTAGTGGTTGCAGCTCCTTACAAGCATTGTGTTAAAAAAAAACTTGGCGATTAAAAAGAGTGGCGGAGAGTTTATTGCCAGTTCTTCTCTTCCGTTCTACGCCCTTGATTTGAGAACTGGCAGTAAATGTAAAATTAAATTCATTTAATATTTCTTTTTTTTGACTTTCATAAGTGTACATTGTTACCTACATGAATAAATAAAATTTGAATTTTGAATTTTGTAATTAATTTCGGATTCAAGTTGTTATCTACTCTCCAAGTTGAATAATGTACCCTTAGGTTTATAATCCACGGATTATACTGGAGAGAATTCTTTCTACTTTTAGAACTAATCTACCGAGTTTCAATGCGAGTGATCCATGAAATTAAGTGAGAATATTGACATATTGAACTTATTTTAACACATGATTTAATCTTTTTAAAATTATCTCTAAATGGAAAACGTATGCAAATCCACTGGTAAGCAAGTCTTTATTGTATTACATATCCGGTATCCGGATAGTAATAAAGGCCACCGGATTAGTAGTTAGTTATCCGGCAGGATACCGGATAACTAACTACTAGGCCGGATACTCGGCTATTCGGCACATGGCCACATGGCCGAATATCCGGTATCCGGACAAACTGGTATCCGTTTATCTCTAATTTTAAATCAAGTATTTTCTTTTTGTATTTTCTTGCACCTTAAAGCTTTAAGAAGGTAGGTTTCCTTTATTTATTTATGATTTATTTTATGATTGATTATGATTTCTATGTTTTATTGTGATTTGTCCTTTATCAGCAGTACACATGGTGAAACATGAGCACGCACTTACATTCTTGTGGAAACAAAACGCAAAAATACATAGTCGAAATAACAACAATTTCAATTCCGACCAGTCATCACAAATAGCACCCGTTCACGAGTTGACGCATGGCCAACCAACGGCAGTGTCCATGGGCGGCGGTGACACATAACTTGAGGTAAGGCTCATACCTGTTTGCCCTCTCATTTCTGTAAGTTTATTTACGATACGATATCTAATAAATAATGAATGTATTCTTATTTAATGTAATTTAGATTATTCAACACGATTGTCTTAACATCAAAGCCACCTTTAATATTACAACAAATTCTTTAAAAATAAAGCATATGAACACTATTATCTCTGTGTAAAAGAAACCGCACCCATTCGCATCCATTTGGATAATTAACAACCGCCCGAGTGAGCTTTTAATACGTGTCGGGTCGTTAAAAATATTAGTGAGAAAGCTCTGGGCAAAATGTTTCTAGGAATATCCGTAGGTGACGTTTAAATTGTAACTGGTTTGAACTGGTCTACGGTTTGTATTGGTTAAATTGGGGTAAGATGTGTAAAACTGCCAAACGAACTATTAAATTATTAAATCTTTTGATTAATAAAAGGCATGCCGGTGTATTTATGATGTAACTTTTAACATATGGGCAAGTCGTAAAGAGAAATTCCATTAGTTCTCGGGATTCGAACCTATGACATCATTTATGATTTATAGCTTTTATTAATACCACTACAAACTATGGTTAGTGTCTTGTATCTTGAACTACGTACACTGGTCTTTGGGAGCGTTCAAGTATCACGTCACGCAATTTTTGGAGATTCTTGAAAATGTAACGCGGAAAGTCGAAAATTATATTAACAATAACGCGTAATTCAATCCGGCAATCGTTACGTTTTACAAGTGACACCGCCCCCCGCCCCCCGCCCCCCAGAATTCGTTACATAATACTTGAACGCTAAGAAACAATTTTAATGTATTATAATAAGCAACATTATACTATTATGTGGTAGATAAAACATGATAATTGAATAGATTACCTTAAATAATACTATTTAAATAATTTACTATTTGTTGTAGTCTCTGGCAGAATGTCCAGCGCTGTGGAACACGTCTGCTTCACAGAATCATGCTGAGCCATGGCAAGTTACTACCACAACACATACACATTATTACTTTGTGAGTTGCAATGTGAGTGTTTCAATAGTAAAAAAGTATTCATTCATTCGCCTTATTTTACGTTTGTAGAAAAAACGATACTAAGAATAGGAATGTTGACTATAGCTAATTCGCGGTGTGCGGGCGCATCATACAAATTTACTCTCATCATTTTCCCCTAACGCGCCAAAAGAATATAAATTAAAAGAATTTATGTCTGTCTCTCTCTATGTCTGTAATATAAATATTTGGAAATACTTGATAACACACAATCGTGAGTGATGAATCAAATCAAGCACTGAATTTTCATCTCGTGAAAAATTCGTGACGTATTCTTGGGTGACCTAGATCGTAAATTGGTTCAGTGATAATCAGGGATCCATTCAAATGATGAATGGGCTGAATATTTGTGAGTGGAGAATAATTAATGGTTTCTATGAAGTTTTTCATAGGATTCTGGAGATGTTTTTATACAAGAGTGTCATAGGCGTAGCATAAAATTACTATTAGGATCGTGAACTACAATATTATAGTTGTGACTGGTTTGACGCATTTTTAATAGACTGAAACAAACCGAATAAGGACTGTTGGCTCTACCGTGCAACTCTCATCCCTGAGGTCGTAAGGGATGGTTTTTTCATTCGCAGTCAATCGATACAGAAATCAGAGACACCGAAAAAATTCAATTGAATAATTTGAAGTTGATCCTCGTTGAACTCAAAAATATTTAATGTTTTTTAATTGTGCGTTTTCAGTGATTTATTTTGGAGCTATGTATGGCTTAAAATATAAGGTGAATGCGGCTTTGTTTATTTTAAAAATATTGATTTTCCGTTTAGACGTATGATTTAAATGAGAGACAAAAAGCCATTTTTCGGACAAATGGAAAATGGCTAAAGTGGTACCTATCTATAAGTCGGGGGAAAAAGAGCTAGTAGCTAATTATAGACCCATTTCTATTCTTTCCTCCTTTGCTAAAATACTTGAGTCTCTAGTATGTCCCTATCTTTATAAACACTTTGAACAGTTAATTGCTTAATCACAACATGGGTTTATGCAACGTAGATCAACCACAACTAATCTAGTTGAGTATACTGAATTCCTAAGTGATGCTTTGGATCGTGGTCTCCAAGTTGATACGATTTATACAGACCTCAGCAAGGCTTTCGATCGAGTTCCTCACTCTATACTTTTAAATAAGTTGTCTAGCTATGGCGTATCACCACGTTTTCTTAAATGGATTGAATCTTATTTAAGTAATCGCAAATTTTTCGTTGTCGTTAACGGCTTTAGCTCCACTATACATGAAATATCTTCCGGTGTACCGCAGGGCTCTCATTTAGGGCCAATACTATTTAATATATTTGTAAATGATTTAACAACTTGTTTTAAGCATTCTAAGGAGTACATGTACGCAGATGATCTCAAGTTTTCCCGTGTTATCAGTAGCTCCGATGATTGCTCGATGCTCCAATCTGATCTGAATGAAGTGACCTCATGGTGTGTCTCCAATGGTATGGAGCTAAATGTCCGAAAGTGTCACTTTATTCGTTTTGCTAGAAAAAGGGATATTTTAATTCACAACTATCATATAGGTAGCGTAAGACTTCGAGAGGAAAGAGTGGTTCGTGACTTGGGGGTACTTTATGACAATAAGCTAACGTTCTCAGAACACCAAGACTTTATAGTTAAGAAAGCTTCTAGAATGCTTGGTTTTGTCATAAGAAATACGAAAGGATTTCGTAGCATCAAATCAAAAATACTATTATACAATAGTCTCGTGCGGAGCATTCTAGAATATGGTTCAGTTGTATGGAGGCCGCATTATGCGACGCACATGCTACGACTCGAGAGATTACAAAAGAGGTTACTGTGGCATCTGCTTTTTTCTAGTGGCATCTCGAAAAAAAAACGAAACCAGGCTGGCACATTTTAATATGATGTCATTGGAGAATCGCAGAAAAATTATTGATATATCGTTTGTAGCAAAGATATTCAATAATAAGATTGATTGTCCGAACCTTCTTACTAGATTTAAGATTCATGTACCCTCTCGATCCCCTAGGACGCGTTTTGGTCAAAGCTCTCCGGTGTCCAGATTAAGCATTCTGATAAACAAGCTAGGTCTGGATATCCAGAGTTGCTCCCCTCACACTTTAAAATCGATTTTAGTTTAGTTTTTTGTAATTGTTTCTTTTTTGTAATGTTTGTTTTGTTTAAAAATTGTTTCGATTGATGTTTGTATGTGCTCTAAATGAATGTCATGTTTGCCTCTAATTGCTTATCGCATTCAAAATTGTATTTAGTGTTTGTTTTTACCAATGTATCAGTGTGCCGAGCGTTGGCAATCTTTATCAATAAAAAAAATAAAAAAAACAAGAAATTGTTATACATGTTTTAATTTTAATTGTATTAAATGGATATAACTATTAACTATACGCCACTAGTATATCTTCACTAATACTGAGTTGAAAAGAACTACCACTTTATCATTTAATGATCAGTCTTTAGAACAGTATACAAGTTATTTTGTTAAGGCCTAAGAAAGAAACATAAGGAAACTCATGACCCCCTGACGTCAGACAAACACGCGACTTAAATATATAGTAGTAGGATATATCTAGAATACTTCTTTCGTTTTTACAAAGGTATTTAGCTGTCGACTTATTTTTCTTATCTTGGATAGATAAGAAAAATGTAAGGTCTTCGAATGAAAATTAAAGACACAGTTAAATACGCTGTGATACGAAGCCGTATAATCATAAAAGACGTCGTAAAGCAAAAGAGTTAATGAGCCGGTCACATTACCCGCATTTGTGATGACAGATGGGTCAAGAAGACCCTTACTTGGAAAAGCCTAGTGGGAAGAAGAAATAGACGATGCCCACGATGAAATAAAAGGGATAGCGGGACAGAATTGGAAAATTGTTTCGAGAATTGGAGACAGGTGGAAGAAATTTGGAGGAGACTTCACACCGTCGGAGCTCGCTAGTGTAAAATATAGTACTCGAACAAATGCTATTTTTTTCATTGAAACGAAGTTCCTTATCGCGCGTTGCGAAAGGGATGGGGCAGTGTAATTGCTATAGTTGTTCTATTTTATACTTTCGGAAGCTCTGTTGCCAACGTCCATACCACGTTGAATACACCGGTTCTCGTCCGATCACCGAAGTTAAGCAACGTCGGGCGAGGTCAGTACTTGGATGGGTGACCGCCTGGGAACACCTCGTGATGTTGGCTCTTTTTTTCTTTTTGCAGGGATATGAAATGAAAGTTATTTTTAGAATCACTTTTTATTTTATTTATCTATAATAATTAAAGTCGTGAATGTCTTACGGTAATAAAACACATAAATACATTAGTAGTTTATGTACAGATGTATGTATATTATGTTTGTGAAATTTAGGTGAAAAAATCCATTTAACGTGCGTATAGCATAATGACTGTTTATACTTACATAGACTTTATTAAATATTTTTCTCCAACGCCAGACTCAATTAGCGTAAACCTAACAAAACCGCTCCCTATAAATCCAATTAAGTGCTGTATATCAACTATACAGACACCACAATACATTATTAGACATTATACGCTATAATTAACTCACAACCCGAAATTATGTACCACTTTGAACATTGAAGTAACCAAAAAAATACAGGATTCTTGAAGAAATGTACTGTAATAAAGCCACCGCACTGATGAGAATTAACAAATAATCATTTGTTAATTCTCGTTGCTAAATAATACGAAACAAAATGGGAAATATTTTATTGTTTTATAAATCAATCATATCTTTTATTTAAATGACGATTTTCATAAGCTCATTATTGCCATTAGAAAATAAATATAAATATATTGTAAGTACTATTTGAAGATATATTCATTATGTATCTAATTTTTTTTAATAACCCTTTTGAAAAATGAATTAGTTGGCTTTTAACTATTTTTGATGTTAGATTTTAAATACAACTTATATGAAATACCAAATGATAGAAATAAATGAAATAAATCAGTGGCGCTGCAACCTCTTTAGATCTTGGCCTCAGATTTCTGAATCTGTTTCATGATGCCTTTTAAATCTAATAGGCAAGTAGGTGATCAGCCTCCAGTGCCTGACACACGTCGTCGATTTTTTGGGTCTAAGTCATGTCGGTTGCCTCACGATGTTTTCCTTCACCGTTCGAGCAAAAGTTAAATGCGCACATAGAAAGGATACCAAAGGATAGAAAAAAGTATTTTTATTAAAAGGGTATCTAGGAAAACTGTGTAGTCTTAGACAATAAAATAGATTTGATTCAAACCCTTCATCCATAAAGCAATTTTATCTACTGCAATTCTCTTCGGGAACTTAAGTTTTTAATGTTTTTACCGATGAGGGCTATTATTTTACTACTTTGACCTAGTAGTTGAGTACGCGTTTTGTTTCGTAGTGGAAAACCAACATTTTTTAGTAGTCGAATTTCAGCGTTTTTTCATAACCAAACTTTCGTCTCTACCTTTTTTTTTATTATAGAACAGGGGGCAAACGGGCAGAAGGCTCACCTGATGTTAAGTGATACCGCCGCCCATGGACACTCTCGATGTTAGAGGGCTCGCGAGTGCGTTACCGGCCTTTTAAGAATTTGTACGCACTTTTCTAGAAGGACCAATTGCATTTAGACTATGCTGAAGAGAGACAGGAAAAATGGTTAAAGGTTGATGGACTCAATTTCCTCACTTAGATTCTCACTAGGTCCGTTGTGTGTAAAATCCTGGCTAAATAAACCAGTGTAGCTCCTTCCAGAAGTACAGAATTCTCCTAGGCACTTCGCAGGCTCCGCTCGTTTCTCGTCGTCCCGCTTCGTTAGGCTGTGGCTAACCAACGGAGCAGTAAGGTACTGCTCCGTTGGTTAGCCACAGCCTCGCATTCCAGGACTACATGGGTGACTCTGCACATGCGGTCTGTCGCGCCTAGAACAAAAAGATGTTTATTATTAGTTTTTCATTCAGACAATACCTCGCAATTATCCCTATTATTGTTTTCAGATTAGTTCTTTTGACGCTTAAAAGTCGCTTTGTCATAAACAACTTCTAACTGCTGGCAGGGCAATCTGGACTGTCTGCACTCGGCATCTGTCTGCTTCGCGATCATCGATGATGTTGGAGTTCTGTAGATCGTTAGCGGGACGTAAGGTACGGGAAGGAGCGGATACGGGCCTGCGGGCATTATTCTGGAGCCTCAAGCTCATCGACAGCATCAAGACATTTTAGTAAAAGTTTGCAAACCAACTAAATTCTCTTTAAAATTTGTTATTAGTAAATAAAAATCACTACGATTTAACATGAATTTTTATAACTGAAATGGTCGAAATTCAAATTATAATTTATATTCGGTACAGTTTACTTTCTTTCAATCTTCGCGGGTATAAACGATACTTGTGTTTACCCCAGTTAAGCCCTATGTGAAACTGTAGCATACGATCAAAGAGTTCCAAAATAAATTTCAGTCCAATGAAACCAACCTGGTATAAACATTACAATTTTCGATTACAAATCAATAAAATAACCTACTCAATCGCGCTATAATTATTCCTATTCCATATTATTATAGCTCAGAATATACACAACTCCCAGATTTTAGTCATTAGGGCCTATATTATCTAACGCCCATGAACACTCTCAATGCCAGACGGCTCGCAAGGGCTGTGAGTTGGCACCGATCAGAGATCGCAGAGAAAAAATTAAATTTTAAAATTAAGAGTATCGATAGATCCAAATTTGAGGTGATGAAGGTGTGTATGTGGGGTTTGCTCATGATGACCTGCATCATGCATTCAACAGGTGCAACACCTTCACGTACATACCCTCACTTTTACACTATCACACACAGCTTAATTAGGTATTACTCAGTTAAATCTATGGAATAATTTTTGTTTGTTTGTTTACTTTTGTTAATTTTTGATCTTTGTAGTAAAATGTATGCCGTATTCCATCTCTGGCTATATTTTCAGTGTATCTGTTTTTTAATATATAAAATTTATGTTAGCTGTAGGGTTACGAAATAAATAAATAAAGAGTTCAATACCCTGAATCTGGAGCTTCGACTAAAAGAATAACGGGCCTATATTCTTTTAATTGGAGATTAGAAATACTTCTGTGGGCAGTTGGATCCACGTAGCCTTCGGGCCAGTCATTGGTTAGGATCCTCTATTCCTCTCGAAAGAATTATTTTTTACGTATATTTCTCGTTTTAAAAACTTTCGTGCTAGCTACCCAACAATACCGTACCGTATCTGCTTTCAGTATAATTACCTCGATGACGTGATATTTTTCTGACGTGATTCACCAATTTTCGCGATGTTAATGAGGCACGAAGATAGATTGCAGTACTAATGATGTAATATTGAGCCTTCGTTAGTTCATTTTAGGTTGAACCACCGCTAAACAACTTTAAAATAATTCCTGTTTGTCTTTTTCTAATTATTTTTATGAATATTATGAATATAAAATAACAAATTAAATAAAACAGTGGCGCCACAACCTTTTTAGGCCTAAGCTTCACATTACCGAATCTGTTTCATAATTAAGCTAATAAAGATATTAATAGCCGTCTTGGCATCGTACCGCTATCTTTATATTTTAATTAAATAAAAAGAAACCAAATTGTGATTCTTAAAAGTAATAGAAGGAATCTCGATTATAAACCAAAGGAACAAAACAAATCAACAGTCAAATGGCTTGATCAGAACATTTCCACATACTCGTAGCTTTAGAATAACAATTCACGTATTTTATATAAAATTATTATTTATTTATTTATTCCACTACATTATTCTACCTTAACAGTTACTACTAATTCGAAAGACTGCCAAAATTATGTGTTTTAATTTCAAATACTTTAATAATTTAAACTCTGTTCCATATTCAAAAATGTTATACCACTCGCAACGTTCATAAACGCAAGTCATTTTCCACGAACTAAACACAAATTGCAAACCTATTTATATTTCAATTGCCTGCATTCTAACGTAATAAACCTATCCATAGACCACAATACAGACATATATTGGAGCTAGAAGGGTTTAATTATTCATGAATTAGTTCTCAACTAGTTGGACTAACGGCCAGTCTTCACAACTTACACAATATCTTTTAGGGAGAACAGACGAGGAGTTTAACATTATAAACCGCTGTCAATAAGAATGTCCGTAAATTAGAACACAAGTGAAAATATTCACAAATCCATTGGCGCAACGACTCTTATTTAGTTTTGGCCTCATATTAGATACTTTATATGCAAATTAAAGTAGCAATAAAGTAGTAAATCAGAGAGTTAATTGAATGTCTTGGCAGTTTGTTAAAGATCGATATTCTATCAAATCGCTAAAATTCCGTCAGACAAGTGACTGTTAAACGAGTTACCTGAATGTTCCTAGGTAATAAAACTAACCTAACCTAACTATTTACAATAAAACTAAACACGGAATTTCCTGACCACAATTTGAAACAAAAACTCTAAAAGTAATCAGCTGTTGTACCGCCATCTTGTTTTACATTATTAATCAACACGCTGGCTTTCGGTCAGACAGATAGTTAAACGTTTACGACGCTACTTTTTTTAAATCAAAATGCTAGCGACATGATTGAATATCGATCTTTAATAGACTGTCTAGAGATTCAATTAATTATCTGATTTAACTGCCTTACTGCGACAGATACGCCGTTGTGTTAAGCATCACCATCATCACGATGTTTTCCTTAAAAATCGATTTGTGAACTATCGTGATTTGAACTACGACCTGTGGTTAGCTTAACATCACAAATAGACTATTGTTTAAAATGTAATTGTTACTTTTAAAATTTGAGTACTGAACTGTATTAATATGACAGCATAAAATGTAATAATAAAAAGCTATGACAGTATATAAATTATAGAATTTTATAAAATAGGTATGACGGCATCTGTATTATTTAAGAAAGCAATGCCTATGGTAATCTACAAATATCATAGTGTATGTAGGTATATGAAACGTATTCTCTACTTACAAACTAAGGGAATGCTCCTGCTCTTGATAAATCACTGTGCCGAGACGAAGACGCCATTGTTTGTTAAGAGTAGTACAATAAATTTTAAAATAAATTTAAACAGTAAATTAATAGTAATTAATTAAGACTGGCAGTAATCAGATCTGTGTACTTAAACGTAACAATCTAATAACTTAAGTCTTAGACAAATTGAATACGTTTTGTGGTACGTAGACAAATTAAGTCGTTTGATTAAACGAATGAGAATTACTCCCTAAAGAAGATTAATCTAAAATAACCTCCAATTTAGGGAAATAATTTTGCCGCTTTAAATATTGCATTTTAAGTTACCTTTATTTGAATAGTTCGTTCTAGGTATCGTAATTCTGTAATGTAGTTCTCATACTACCGAAAGATTTGATAAATTCCGTTCAAAATACCACAATGCTTTAGACTGTCATATAAAATATATTCTAACCAAAATATTATGACATGTACCGTAGACAATTTTTCAAATTTATTTTATGATATTGCTATAAAGTGTCACAGATAACAACAATACAATAGACTGCATATAAAATTTATTCTTACCAAAATATGACATGTGCCATAGACAAAACATTTAAAATTTATTTTATCCTATCTTAGATTGAAAACAATCCGAGATTGTGGATTGATTATTGGGTTCGGGCGTTAGTGAAGACTGAGAGGTGCGTCAGTAGTCTGTAACTTATTTATACAATATACATATATAGTTTATACTAGTTTCTATATACAAGTTCTTTTAATAAAAAGAACGTATATAGAAACTAATAAAAGATACAGAGTCGCATGTTTATGATGGCGCGGTACAAATCACATCATATCAAATCAAAAAATCATTTATTCATATAGGTAAGATAATATACACTTAATTGAACGTCAAAATATACTTTAAATGATTCTAATTTTACATGTACTGCCAGTTCTCAAATCAAGGGCGTAGAACGGAAGAGAAGAACTGGCAATAAACTCTCCGCCACTCTTTTTAATCGCCAAGTTTTTTTTACACAATGTTTGTAAGGAGCTGCAACAATTACACCATGTTCCATATGACATATTGAGTAATAAATAATAATAAAAAAAATTAGAAACAAAGATTTGTCCTCTATCAGCAGGAGGCATGGTGAAATAGGAGCACGCACTTACATACTCGTGAGAACAACACGCAAATACGTAGTATAAACAACTAATATCACCGCATACACGAATTCAAGTACGACCAGTTACAAATAGCACCCGTTCACGAGTATGACGCATGGCCAGCCATCGGCCCCCTCGCCATGTTTTAGGGAGAGAGACACCCTGACGCATGGACGCCGCTACAAGGAATGACATTTCAGTGAGCATGACGATCCTTGAAATGTGGACTTGGCTACACAAGAAAATAGTAATAATACTAATTATACTGAAATAATTTGATACCACATGAATCACGGTTTGTTCCCATTTTACATTTAAAAAATGTCGTAGATGTCGACGATCGCCCCATACAGTTAACATCGAATTCACGATTGCTATTGAGTTACTGAGTACAAGCGATGACACTAACATAGTATAATTGAAAAAGAACACCAAATTTCACATTTGACCTAATCTTTGACACTTACGCGCTGGCACTTATCGTATTAAAACATGCGAATCGCCAAAAGTGATTTTTACGTTATCGTTGCCTTTTAACTGGAAGCCTTTATTACAAGACAAGCTGTCGCCCGAAATACATAGGCCACAAGCTTCAATCGTAAAACGCGGATCTCTCAATTTTCATGACGTATATAAAACATGCCCAAAAGAAATTGCTTCATAATTTTCTACGACCGTTACACCATATTGAGCCTACAAAACGATTTGCAAGGTATAATTTGGTTATATAACTTGTTAGAGTTTATTTATATTATTAAGCTAAGTTTTTATTGCGGGCTTTGAGAGCGGCGACCTAATCAAGAAATTCCGTAACAAAAATAAACCTAACAAACAATAACGTAATATAGGTGCGGTCAATACGCGTTAGAACGGGACAGAACACATACTGCGTATTCAGATCTATCTGACGAGATCGGTGACGTAGCGTAAGTGCGACTAGTGCAGCCGGTACGCTTTAGAGTGAGACAGACTATAGGCATGTATCGAGCATAGTAGGCTAATCATATGTCTTTCAGAAAAAGCAAAAATGTTTCATTTTAAATGCTGAAGCTAAACGCTTAAAAACATTTTGCCGCGCACCACCACTTTGTGGAACCAGCTGCCCACTGAAGTATTTCCGAACCAATTCGACTTAGAGTCCTTCAAGAAAAGAGCGTACAAATTCTTAAAAGGCCGGCAGCGCACTCGCGAGCCCTCTAGCATCGAGACTGTTCATGGGCGGCGGTATAACTTAACATCTTAAAAAAAATCAACATTTATTGAACTCTTATAGCATAAGCCCTAAATGTTGTGTTTACAAAAACCAACCTAGGAATTCAGGTACCTCTCTTTCGAATTCTTTGCGATTATGACGGATTAAATAAGTATATATTCGTTAGTGGGCTCAATTTTGAAAAAAACATTATGTGCCTATCTCATACCTAATTCGCTGTTTTGTTTGTATTTTATTCTGCTTACCAAACGTATTAGGTATTTTGATTGTTTTTTTTTTTTTTTTTATTCCTGTAACATTTCTGTTTTACGAAATGTTCGTATTTTACGTAAAAGAGTTTGTAACATATGCTGTAGATACAGTATTATGTTTATGAAGAAATAAACTTGAAGAAATAAATCTATAAACGATTTCTTATTGCTTAAATAGTACTTTAATAGGTTTTATTCTAACAGCACGCAGTAAGTTCCAACTATAATAAAAGTGTTTATTGAGTTCTCCATAAAAGATTTATGGGGATTAATGCATATATAATCTCTAATATTGTTTATGAATATATTTTATAAAAAAAGCCCTTAAACGAACTCTAAAATTAGACACACACTTATAAACACATTTAAATATAAACATATAAGCTGTGTTAAAAAGTATTTGATATTTATACAAGACATTTAAGACTTGAAAAATAAGAAAATTTAACGATCTCTTAACTTGGGCGCCCACTAAAGCGTAGCAAAGAAAAAAATATACAAAATATAAAATACAGAGGATGTTACAATAAAATTAATTAAACTATAGTGAAAATTGGCGAAGCGCATGGCAAGAGGAATTGAAAAATGGAGCAAAAATTTACTAAACTGGTGCCCAGGGTAAACGAAAAAAGGTGGATAGACCAAATAAAAAAAACAGCTGGTGGTACATGGTGGGCATGGCGGGATTTGGGCGAGGCCTTTACCAAAGAGGGGCACGGCGGAAGATTGAAGTAGAAACAGTAGTAAGTATTATTATTATAAAGTTAAAAATAACACTCTATATCACAAATTTTTTTTGGTAACAAATATCGACTACACCACATCTTACACAAGACAAACCTACATATATTTATTTTTTATTACCTAAAATACAAAATATTGCCTAACAATAGAATCTTAAGAACAAAATTTCTGCTAATAATCTTAAGCAACATCTTCTCAACCTGTCCTATGCTAAAACGGAAAGTTTTGTTTTTTGAAAATGTAAGTGTTATGTAGAAATAATTACGTCCATTAAAACCATTAATATGTACGAGACAGGGAATCTTAATGTAGGGTCTACTGCACTTTCTCTTTTAACTAAACATCCTTCTTTATTATGAGTAATAAAGTTATTTATATCTTCTTTCAAATCAACAGGAAAATAGACAAAGGATGTAAATGTGCGGTCTTACTGTTAAGAGCAGTGTCTTCCAAATAACTTACAAATAAAAAATACTTAATACAATCACAGAGTAAAAAATGTGTGAACCAAAAAGGTATTATGTAGTTCCTAAAAGTAAGACTGACTAATATTTGTCTGTGTGTGTCTTATTCATGGAGGTCTTTGTTGTCTTTGTGTGGTCATACGTTTAAACTGTCCATTAGACTATCCGTTATATGTGCGCTTTTAACAATCGCTAGTATGTTAAAGGTAACCTAAGAAGTTGATAGCGAGTGTCTAGAAGCCCGATCGATACTTGTCTATCTATATTTTTTTTAATATCACGAAAAAGATAGACAAGACGAGAAGACAGTAACCTTAGGCCAGGACTAAGGATTACAGCGCCGTTACTTAGCATTTTTATTAATGTACTAGTGACCCGCCCCAGCTTCGCACGGGTGCAATGCTGATGAAAAGCAGGTTTTTAGTATTGTTATTTCCGTCGCTGAAAAGCTCCGATAATATACGCGTTCGATCGCTGCTAAATAAGCTGCAATGGGCTGTATAGATCTATATTAAATGAACAATGTATTCAAGGTATTTAACTGGTTAAGGATTAATGTTGTATTGGTTAAAATCGCTTCGAAAATTAGGCATTATTTGTCGTAAAAAGTAAATGATAAAAAAAAGTTATTGTGGGTTATCCATAAGAGATAGATATATACCATCATGGACTTTTCTGTAGACCTTTTCAATGTGTACAATACTTAGTACATTATTTTGATAAAACTCGTAGGGTTCGGCCTGCGTTTGCAATGTAAGCGGAAAAAATGTAATTATTTACGACATCACATTAGAAACCTCAAAAATAACAGTACTTCTCCACTATTTTATGGATGTTATTATACATATAAACCTTCCTCTTGAATCACTCTATCTATTAAAAACTTGAAACTACGCATCAAAATCCGTTGCGTAGTTACAAAGATTTAAGCATACAAAAGGACATAGGGACAGAGAAAGCGACTTTGTTTTATACTATGTAGTGATATTCATAGAATATTACATATATACCTAGAGGTATTATTGATGCAAAGCTAGTCTGTAAGCTAGTCTGTCTGACATTATTATTACAATCTCTATTGGAATCACGAATGCAATAAAGTTTTATTCATATTCCATTTGTCATAGAGTTCCTATCAGACGACTGATGGACGATACGAGACTGAATATAGCCAGACATACCCAAGGGATACAATCTTATTGGTAATGTATTATAGTTATTGATCAGACTTGCTATGCAGCGTAATTTGGGAACGGATATTGCTCCTAGTTATATAATTTTATAAAATATATAATTATATAAACCACGGGTCCAACTTACATTATTATAACTTTATTGGTATAGGTAACCATGTACACTGTGGAACTTAAACAAAAAAGAAATTAAACTGCTTGTTAATGTACATTTACTACCAGATTGCAAGTCAAGGGCGTTGAGCGGGCAAGAATAACTGGCAAGAAACTCTCCGCCAGTCTTTTTAATCGTCAAGTATTGAGTCATACAAATTGTTTGAACTGAAGCAAATCAATCCCAAGGATCATTCAAAAATTCGGTTAATTTAATAAAAACTTTTTTGGTTACTTTTAACGAGACTTTTTAAATTTCTACGATAATTCTCTAATTAAGCTTTTCACTTTGTTGTAAAAACGAATACAATTTTCATATAAGGAGTCTTTTATCTTCTGAAGGTTGGTTGGTCGTACGCTTAGATAAGTTCTGTTACGAGCATTACACTGGTGAAAGTAACTAGTTGTTTTAAAATCGTCTACACACAAGATATTGTCATAATATTTAATTCCTTAAACTTATACCGTATCGACTCTCTTGGGGAAACACAACAAATACCCAGAACATCCCACAGAACAGCAAAAAGTCTGTGGGAGTGGCCCATTGGAGTTTATGTACCTTGAATGATTGCAATTTAAAAAAACCATTCCTTTTTTTCATGTTTTTATTTTACCGTAAATTTTCCATTGTTTTAAACTAAATATAGTAATAAGTGTGTTTGTTCGTACTTAAGTTTATGTTATATATTAATTAAATATTCAAATTCAACTATTTTTGTGCACATATTATTGAAATGATGTAAATGAAAAGCACATACTGCGATTTAAACAAAACGCATTGATACATGAAATAACATACTCGATAATTAAGTTTATTTATTTATTTCATTATAAGTAATCTAACAGCTTATACTTTTTTTTTTTTAATAAAAAATTTCTACACAATTCTCCGACTATGAAGTCGTCGGAGGCATTAAGTATCTTACATAAGTCGTGTTAGTAACTCCGATGTTAATACCCTACTGCCTATTTCTTTTAACCACCCTTTGTATAACCACTACAGCAAATACCAAAAACACACCACAGTGAAACAACAGCTTATACTTATACATATTATAATACAAAACACTAAGACAATACAGAAAGCCAAAACAGATTACATAGATAAACAATTTATGTATAAAAAACAAAAAACAAGCAAGTGCATTAATAGATAAAGATACTTTAAAAAAAAATAAAAAAATTAAACTAAAGTAAACTGAAAATTAACATTTTAAAACAACAAATAATACTTAGAATTTAAAACTACTACTTAAACAAAATCAGAGTCTTCCTGCTTCTTCAAGTACTTCTTGACATCTTTCTTTTTGAGGTGGAAAAGATCAATGTCCTGATAATGGTTGTCATAGATCGATAAAACCCGAAACATTGGCGAATTATGCAGGTAATTTGACTTCGTACGAGGCACACTGAACAATTTTATATATTATATTTAAGTTAAGTGAAATATTGGCTTATGTATATTATATTTCTCTTACTAATACTTAAAACGTAATGTTGTAAACAAGTAATGTTGACTAATTTCAAAAGCGCCTGTTGTAAATATCATAGCAAAAAGTTATTTCATAGCAAATAAAGTCGCGGACAATTTAGAATGAGTGTTTTAATACGTTTAATTCAAGTAGGTCACTGAACACTGCATTTGCAAACATCACAGAGTAGAAGGGCTTAATTATTGCATTTTTATTCATGCTCTGTAAATATTTTTGTAGAGGCTTCGCTGTTTAATTTTATACTAGCAATAGTTCACTTAGGCTAAATGGTAGAGTATAATGGTAAAATGCAAATGTATGTTTCTTTAACTCCAAAATAGCGAAATAAATGTATAAAATAAATAACCTTTAACATTTTTCTTACATTAAATAAATCAGTAGCGCTACAACCTCTTTCGTCTTGGCCTCAGATTTTTGAATCTGTTTCATGATCATATTTTTTAATCTAACAGGCAGGCTCCAATGCCTGACACACGTCGTCGACTTTTTTGTTTTGTTTTTTTTTGGGTTTAAGACATGTCGCTTTCCTCACGATGTTTTCCTTCACCGTTCGAGCAAATGTTAAAAGCGCACATAGAAAGAAAGTCCATTGGTGCACAGCCGGGGCTCAAACCTACGACCTCCGGTATGAGAGTCGTACGCTGAAGCCACTAGGCTAACACTGCTCTTAAATAAATTAATGAATTACATGATACTTAAAATATTTTTGACCCTTTTCATTATTTATTATTTTCAGAATTCTTACTTCCGAGGGCAAGAAAATTAATAGGTATTCTTTTAAAATCATACATTACAAATTCAAAAACGGATTAATGAGACAATAGAGGAATATGAAGAAATAATATCACAATTCACAATTACTATTTCCGGAACTGAATATTGTTTAAAAATAATAATGGCGTATTTTATAAATAGGCGAAGGCAAGAGATGCGTCTTTTATGATGCATATAATTAAATTCAAAGACATATCATTAATAAAACTACTAGTTTAAAGCAATGAAACCATTGGATACGGCTAGATATTAATTATTCTTGGATGAGGTGACATGAATAACAAATTACATAAACTTGAACGTTCAAATTGAATAAATATGTAAAAGCTTTATCGCGTTGCTTCAAATTAAACAATTTGTTAATTTCATATTTGCTACTAGTGTGTAATTATTTGTAAGTTAAATTATCAATGTAGATCAGTATTAAAATGTGTGGGTACGAGTGTGTCACACACAGAAGGATCTTATTTGCCTTGTATTCATGAGCTGCTAAATCACTCGCTAAGCGTGCGATGCACTAATGAATGTTACTTTCTATATATAATAAACTGTTCCCAATGCCGTAAAATATATTTTGCAGCACGGGGATTTAGTGATAAGTATGACTCCCGTAAGTTAAAAAGATATTAGATTTTGAAACACGGGAGTCAAGTTCGCGTTAAGTGTTAAACATTCTTACCACCGCATTGATTATGATGAACTTTGATGTAGACTTCATTTGATTTTGAAAGGAAGATGTCTTGCTATGTATTATAAACCTTTAATACGTAAAACCCCCAGTTAATACAATAAATTCCATGTAAAACCTAAGAAGCATTCCAGCGGACTTGATTAGAACTAAACGGAATCTCTATTGTAGATAATAATAGTATTTATTATTATTAATGGTTTAAAAAAATATGTAGCTATTTAAAGAAAAACACTTTTATACGGATTATAGTTATGTATTATTGTATTTAAACTTATAATTATTTAGACATAATTTTAAATTTAAACCGACGTTTCGCGTGCTTTACAGCGTGCGTGGTCACGGTGACTGAAGACAAAGGTGTTAAATGTCAAAAAGTATTACAGCTGCAGAAAATGTTGTGTTATCTGTATTTATTTCCCCGGAGTTGGTATCGACTAAAACTCTCGACTAAGACTCCGGGGAAATAAATACAGATAACACAACATTTTCTGCAGCTGTAATACTTTTTGACATTTAACACCTTTGTCTTCAGTCACCGTGACCACGCACGCTGTAAAGCACGCGAAACGTCGGTTTAAATTTAAAATTATGTCTAAATAATTATAAGTTTAAATACAATAATACATAACTATAATCCGTATAAAAGTGTTTTTCTTTAAATGTGTAAAAGTTATGTTAATAAAAGACAATACTAAAATATGTAGCTATTGTTTAATCTCCTGACATTATTATTAAAAGTAAAAAATACATGACATTTTCTTTTAATATTAAATACACATACAGAACGATTTAAAAATACGCAACCTCTCCATTTCACGCTACTTGTAGTAGAGCTACAGAAAATTTATTATTTTATGCGTGGTACAAAAAAATTGTAATTAATTGTTAACGCCTGTTGGTTTAATTTTCCAACCCAATAACTCAACTACTGTTTACAAGACTAGCGTGTACATGCGATAAATTTGTATAATGGGTACTGTACTGAACATCGTGGACCTGAATAACTTAGCTTTTTTCTATCTACGTTTTACTTTTTATATAATACTATTACAATTCTAACTTATATAAAAAGGTTAAAAAAGATTGTGTATACTTATGTACGCGCGTCAGAAGTTATACTTCTTTGGCGTATGGAAAAAAAATAACTAAAATGCAGCAGTGATTAACGATAAATATAAAAATTAATCGAAATGATTTTATTTGAATAAATAAATTATTTGTAAATACTATCACCACCGTATTTCATATATAGTTCATTTAAAAACACCAAAATAAAACACGTGTTCTAAATATAAAAATACTAGAATATACAACTTGAACATAGTTATCGATTTCCATGTCACCTAGACCTAACTTTACGATGTCGAATTTAGGTGTTGGTGTGCGCGCTCATCGTAAAAATTCACTTTCGTCATTTTTCTCCATCGCGCCAAAACTTCAAAAATTCTATAAAAGTTATTTTCAATCAATAATTCACAATAAACAAAACAAACTCTTCATCTTTTTTAGTTTATTTATGATCATTTTTTTGTATTAATTTAGATGAACGTTGTTGGTTTCATATTTTTTTTCATTGTAAGATTTGATTATGCACTTCTTGCACCCATCATACTTCTTTTTCCGGTTTTAAAACAAAAAACTTGGCAATTAAAAAGAGTGGCGGAGAGTTGCTAGTTCATCTCTTCCGTTTTACGCCTTTGACTTGCAAACTTGCAATAAATGTAAAATGTAAATGCATGTATGCATGTAAATAAGCATTTAATATGTATTTCTTTTTTGACGTTCATAAGTATACATTGTATCACCAATATGAATGAATGATTCTGATTTTTCTTCTCTTTTTTGGGTTGCCTGAATGAGATCGCTTGTCTTTATTTAAGTGTAAATAAATAAATATGAAGCATTTAAAAATACCAACTTCTTGTCAATAGATGGCGTTAATATAACAATTCATTAAATCGTAAAGTCATGGCAATTTCCCCCTCACAAGTTATGTAAATAATAAAATGAATTCGCCTTAAAGAAGTTTCATTTAAATAATGAAATTAATGCAGCGTTTTATAAAATTGCAGATTTACACAATTTTTCCAATATCGGGGCCGTAAATATAATTATTTATTCACAAAACGTCCGCCCAATTTTTCGGCAAGTTAGACGTAGGCGTGCTTCATAGAAACAAATATCGAGGCTTAGACTGAATCGCCGGTGCCGTCGGCCGTATTTTATGGTCGGCTTCCAGGCACATTAAACCGACGCCGACAGGATTCTTACAATAAAGCTGAGGACATACTTTTTGATTTATGTAAGCATAGGGCCGAAAGCAAATAAATGTATGTTTTTCCATTTGTAAACAATGTTGAACAGTGTTGGACTAATGGCTTCACCATGCGTATTTTATCCTAAAGGTGCAAAATTACTATATACCATGTCGCACGATGCGTTGCGCCGCCTATAGCTCGAAATAATTGCCGTGCGGCGCCGCACCGCACAGTTACCGCATCGTGTGGCCGTGCTCTAACGTCGTAGGTTTGAGCCCCAGCTGTGTGCTTATGGACTCTCTTTCTATCTCTCGAACTGTGAAGGATCCCAAGGAAACCCAAAAAGTTGACATCGTGTATCAGTCACGGGAGGCTGATCACCTACTTGCCTATTACATTGACAAATGGTCAAGAAACAGATTCGGGAAACTGCAGCCCATACCACAAGAGGTGTGTGTACTGCCACTATTTTTAACTAATTTATATGTGTTTGTAAGCAATGAAAGACGACATGCGCCTAGCTAAGTCGAATAGGAATGAATATTCATAAGCATTTTCTAAATATAGCTGTGCTTAATTAGCCCTCTTCTTTAGTAGCATTACTGACACTGAATTGCAAGAAGTGATGTTGACAAATTCATCGTGACTTAATTTCATGAAATACATTTTTTATTTTCTGTTTTATTGTAGATATGTTCAGATATATGTTATATAAGACATTTTGTTTGCTGGGTAACAACAGCCTTTAAGCATTTAAAACATGAGCTTAAAACTAACATAAAATTAGGGGTAGCTGGGTTGCGACCCTAACAGAAACTAACTTGGTTTATCTAAGGGTTCATAAATCACTTGACATTTCAATACAACGTATACATCGCTGAAATACGGAAACGATAACGTATTATGAGTCGATTTATGAGTATGGAAAAATTTGTTTAAATGTGCGACGATTGCTAACATATGGATTACGATATATATGTCATCTTATTAACCAACATGCTGGCTTTTGGTCAGACAGACAGTGAAACGTTTTCGACACTGCTTTATTTAAATCAAAATGGTAGTAACTTGATTAAATGTCGATATTTAATTAACTGTCTAGAGATTTAATTAACTCTCTGATTTAACTACTTTACTGCGACATATATATTACTAATGTTAGGTTACATAACTCATGGTTATCCTAAATACAGCATTTATATATAAATTATGTATAAATCACCAATCATCAATATATACAATATATATAAATCGTAAAATACGATGTGTCATTGTCATTAAAGTTTTTCTGCACAGTAATCATGGTATTTATAGCATAACTTTATCGTCATATACACTAGGCCTAAAACGTTTTATATGTAAGTGGTCGTACCGACATAATGATGAGCACGCAGCCTAATATCACTGATAAGTCGTGTCGGAGTAATCTTCGCGTTTTTTATGAAAAAGCCAATTATGCTTAGTGATCAGATTAAGTTACTGTTTTAGATCGAAATTTACTATATTTATATGTTCGTGTGAGGTCAAATTAGATTAGTCAGTCGGTGCTTTTGTTATGGATATTGTTTTTATATCTATCTACTTGTAAGGGTCTTTATAGAAAATAATAAATAGGAAATATATTTCATGTACGCGTTAGTTTCACTGAGCACTGTTTGCATTTGTGTCGTCATCATTTCAAAGGCTGTTGTTGCATTTTTATTCATATTTTTGAAGAAGCTTCGCTGTTTTTATTTTATACTAGCAATAGTTGGCTTAGGCTCAATGGTATGGTATAATGGTATAATGCAAATATATTTTTTAGTAAATTGTTAGTTATAAGGTTAAGAGAGTCGCCATTTCCTTTATAAAGTATTTTTACGAAGGTAAAACTAAGACATATTTAAATAACACAACAATATGTTCCCAGAACTTTCTCTAGTATAGTGAATAAGTTATAACTTGTTTAGTATCGATAACCACCCTCAAACCTCGTCACGAAAAAACTATTTGCAATTGGCCCACAAACTTCTACGACGTAGATCCACAGTGTATAAACAGTAGTCTACGAATATGTAGTTTCATCACGCAATCCGTAGCTGTGCTACGAGATTTTGTTGCGATGGTATCTATGTAGATGACATTTAATGTAATAATGTTTTTATTGTTTCTTTCTTGTACATTTATATAGGTAATGTTCAGATAAACGGTAGTAAAAAAATCGTGTTGCAATACATTTACGCCTAGTCATCAAATCAAAGGTATAAACGGTCGAGAAGAACTGACAATAAATTCCCAGTCAGTCTTTTTAATCCCCAAGTAACGGCAGAGTCAAGAAGCAGATGATAGTATTCTCAAAAAAAAAATTTGAAGTATACTGTCATCTGCTTTTTGACTCTGCCGTTACTCCAACAAAATTGAAAATACTATTAGGAATAACATAACTTTTGTTTTATTTGTGTCATCATTGTGGGTTTCTTCACATTATTTGTGACAGACACTTAGAAACTATAAAATTGAAACTTTTATGGATCTGTGTAGACTGTATAACAGAGATAATATTCTTGAAATTATTGGTCCAATAACCTGTTTCTAGTTTCGTGTGTACTATGTTCATAATATGAACAAACAACTTCTTTATGAAGAGTTTATGGGTTTCCTCAGGGGAGTCAGAAGTTGTGACCACAATTCAATAAGACAGACCCAATCAACTCATATCAAGACAATTATAACTATTAGATACTACACGATCCTTTGGGTAAAATGATGTAATACAAAATTGTACACATATTAGAAAATGATTTAAATGTTCAATATTTTACAATAGTCAAGACAGAAAACATCAATTGTGCTTAAGGTAGCGGTAGGTTTGGTTCCCTGCGAAATAATATTTTTTTTAGTTTCATTGTGTAAGACTGATTATATTTTGTTCAGTAATCAAAAAAACAGGCTGAGTAAGAGTAAATTGTATATTAAGAGTCTTCGAACAATACAATTTTTTTAACAACTCTTACAGAAATAGTATATAACAATATCCACTTGAAGTTTTATAAAACGAGGCATACAAAATGATTGACAAGGTGTGTTTGTCATTACGTTCACAATCCTATGTTTGTGACCTTATTTTTGTTAATAGCATACATTTTAAGGGAACAACACACACGATATAATTACAAATGATCGAAAAATGTTACACGTATGACAATGAAATATCACAATAAATAATGTGACGACTGATTTGAGACAATCCCACAAGTTTTACACAAGTCTAATTTCTAAGTTCTTTTTTTTTTAAATATAAATTTTGATGAGGTGATTTTCACATAAATTAATACAAAAGGGGTGATCACGCCGTTTATGCACGCACATTGCCAGAAAGCTCGCGACTGCTTAGCCGTCGCACAATTTTAAGGAACCTATATTGAATTGGTTCCGTAATATTTCGATGGGTAGTTTTAATAATAAAAGGCTAATTTTCTTATATGATCTCTGTTTTACCTTCAGAAACTAATAAAACTTGGTAACTAGGTAGACTTATGGTCCTCAATACTTTTTATAACTGGCAAGTAACTCTTCTTCTTTCAGTGCCTCTCCATAACCGGAAGTTTGCCGTCAGTCTCTTGAAGCGTATCTTGTCTAGATGCGGCAACCATTCCGCAATACGTCCTGACATTGCGAAGCCATGAATTTCTACCAACACGCCGATTACCCTAGATTTTACAGATTACAATAAATTGAAGGAGGTGGCAGTGGGCATGGTGGCCAAAATTCCGTCGTTTAATGTAATAAATAACTTACTCTAACTCTATTCAATCGCCAAGTTTTGAAAGAAAAGAAAATGCGATCAAAAGAAGGTGAGAACAGAATATGGATCCAAATTTGCGGTATAGTTGAAAATATCGGTTGAGTAATATCTATTTTCATTCTGCAGAAGAGAGCTATTCGTGCAACCTATATATATAAAATGTAGGGAATATCTGAGAGATGAATTACTAAATTAATATACTTACCTTTCCCTCGCAATATATTTATGAAAATATTATGTATGTATACAAAAATAGTAGTAAAAGTATACTAGAATAGAACAAACGCCGGCTGCAAGTTCCCTATCTAAAGTTAGTCATTCTTTTTTTGGGAAAAGGGATACTCTTTTTTAATAAAATCCCAGAGGCTCTTTTATATCTGCCTTTTATTAAATTTAAGAAATGTATTAAAGAAAAGCTGTGTAAAAAGGCTTACTATATATAATGTTAGTGATTATCTAGTTGACAAAAGTGCCTCGGACTAGTGCTGGGAAAGCTACTTCTAATTAATTTGCTATATTTGTTTTAAATATTGTAGAATTGTTTGATGATTTGCTTTTTTTTTAAAGAGTACCGAGAGTTTTTTGCGCCGGCTTTTTCTCTCGGCCAACGCCTTCTGTCTTCTTTGCCGATGAGTAGGGATGCCAATATGCTCGAATTTAATGACGTGGAATAAGTGATACTATTATGATCCTATGTTCCAAAATAAACGTATTTTATTTTATTTTAAAAACAAATGTAATTCTAAAAGCAGCGTGTTTACTGAGGGCTTAATGTCTTTAGTCGCTTTGAGGGCTTGGTTTTAGGATGTTAACGACACCCTAGGCGAATAGCTTTAGCTTGTGAATATAGCAGCCTCTTTATGATAGCTTGGGCTAATGGATAATATACACTGTAGGTGAAAATTTTCTTATATTTCAGACACATTTTCTTTGGAGTCTTGTTAAGCTTTCAAAGCAAGTTTTATTAGTAGTTTTTGAGCAATTTTTATTGAAATATCGTGTGGTTTGTATGTATGTATTAATTACTATTATTAAATTTATTAAAACCATGTGTATTTTAACCAAAAATTTAGGAAAAAGTTAAAAAGCAAAATTATTAAGTCTTTTTTTGGTGTATTACGATAAACAAAACTCATTTTAAGAAGGAAAAACTTATGTAAATATGAAAAAATATAAAATCAATTTGTTATTTTAAAAGAAATCGAGGCAGAATACGAAATATTACCCGTGAGCGTTTCTTTAGCCAGTTTTTGCCGCGCACCATATTTATATGGAACCATCCGCCCACTGAACTATTTCCGAATCATTCCGAAGTATTCCGAATTCTTACAAACCGGTAACTCACTCTCGATCCCTCTGGAATTGAGAGTGTCCATGGTCCACGGTATCACTCATGATGAGCCTCCTGCCCGTTAGACTCTCTTTAAAAATATATTATGTAATGTATTGTAAACATAATATATTGTACATACTTTACTTAATGTATAGCGATAAAAAGTATATAAACCCATCTTTAAACACGTCTATGAAAACCTAGCTAAATACTGACCATTAGAACAGATGAAAAACGATAGAATTTCCCACACATTGTACAAACTGTTGGAGAAATAACTTTCACATTTTTCACAATTCCTTCGATGACAGTTGCAATTTAGCTTACGCTCTCGTAGCGTTTGTTGCTTTTATATGTGAGATTCAAAGAGGAATGTGTGTTTTGTAGATTGTACGGTCACTGGTTCTGGCATTTCCAGAATATAATTGCTACATAGTTGAGAATCAGCGGTTTGATATTCACTTTAAACATAAAATCAAAGCTTGCATAGAATTTCTATTATAATTATTTAATTATAACATTTTTATCAAACATATGAAATCCTTGCTAAAAAGTGTCTTCTTTTTAAAGAAATAACACTAGAGATCACGTGCCTGTTTTTGTTAAATTGATTTTAGAGAGATTGCGGTAATTGCTTACTATCTGAACCAATTACTCAGCGTGTGTGTATATAATGTACTGCAGGGACATCTAGATGGTTACGATTTTCCCTTGGTTAAAATATAGAGGCTCTTTTGATAATTGTGCAAATTTTTGTGATGCGTTTTCTTCATTTGTTTCTACGCCTAGTGCTATGCGTGTTTCCTATGTTCGCTTAGTTCATGTGACACGTAGCTAGCTTATCTTTCCGATTCGACACAAGTGCTTGAATATTGTTTTGACACTAACTCCAAGGCGCTCTAGGCGCGCATCAAGCTCAGTAGATAGAGTTGAATCCGCTATCACCTTTTATTCGTTATTGTCGACGATGTTGACCGGCCGACTGTAAGGCTCGTTCGTTAACTCAACATTCCCAGATTTAAAACGATTGAAGCAATGTTTATGCAAGCAGTGTAAGTGCGTACATGTCGTTAATTTGTGTTGTCTGCATAGCGGTTTTTAATGTAGAAACTCATATTGGAAAGCACGAGTTTTCTGTTTATCCATATGAATGTGAAATTAAGTTGACATGATATTCGAATAAAATTTATTTGAATTTCGAATTGCACGCCAATCCATTGATAATTAAATTTGTAAATGCTGGTTATAGAATTTCCAATTAACTACAGTAATTATCTGTTATTACCTTTTTTTATGTTGTATCTGCCAATGTTGGCGTGATAAAATTTGTTATTTAAATATTAATTTGTATATTTCCTAAATACATTGATTTAAATGATAATTTATTTATTCATTTAGCTACACAAAGCAGCAAATATCGTTCCATAAATTAGATCTAATATCTTCTGTAATAGGTGTGAACCGCGTTTATACCGTAAAATTGAGAAATAATAACGTTTCAAGCTAAACATTCCGAAATTAAATAATAAAATTTCCTTACAAACAAATACGGAAACTTTTTTCAGACAGGTTCGAATTTTTGACAGATCACTCAAACCTCTGTAATGATGAGCGATAACTCTTGTTTTTCATAAGTATACCTTTTATTAAGATTAATAAGGGCCTTATGGGTGTGATAAATCTATGTTAGATGTATTTGCACCTTTATATTGCTCAAATGCTCAAAGTTTTATAACGTTTTAATTATTAAAGTGGTTCTGACCTGAAACATTTAATGTTCAAAACAATCCCAAACAATTTTATTATTGTGCACAGTGAAGATATATAAATAATGTTAGAAAGGTGTTTAGTAAACATGTCGACTATTTAATTTTCTAAATATTACCGATTACAAAAAATAATGTTATTTAAAAAAAAAACTTGTTACCAATTGAAGACATATATAAAACTATACGCCAGTTTTTGTTGTGTCCTTAAGCACGCGACCTCTCCACATCATCCCAAAATATCCCAAAAAAAGACATAACCTTATATAATTAGCTACGTAATTTGCAAGACTTTTCACGTGATCAAATTGCATTGTTGAACCTACCACAGATGTAAAACGTTTTTAAAGTATTGGCTGAGTACACTCAACTATAATAAATAAAAGCATTACTTAATTCAATGCAATTAAAGTTGAAGAAAAAATTATAATAATTACTAGCGGAACCGACAGACGTTGTCTTGTCTACACGTCTTTAATTTGAAAATTTCAAACTTTTTTTAATAAGCTAAAACATTCTGGACCATTTTGATGAAAATTATTATTTAAATGTTATGACAATATCTAACGATCCAGCACATGGTCTACAATAACACAATGATAACAAAACTTTTTTTTAATTTGATCGCAACGGTAACTGTCGGGATAGACTAAAATTAAAATTCGAATATTATTTAAAATTTGACACTGCGATGGTAGCGCCGTCTGTCGCATCCAATGTAAAACATTCAAAATTCAAAATCAACAACTACTAATAAATTAAAAATTAATTAAAAAAACATTGTTCAGCGGACAAAATTGTGAATCTAAACCATTCCCAGATCCCCTTGAACACACACAAAAAATTTCGTCAAAATTGGTCCAGTCGTTTAGGAGGAGTTCAGTCACATACACACGCACACAAGAAATATATATATTAAGATTGTAATATATATTATATAACTAACATTTTTCCTTCATCCATTCGTTTCATGCACACACTTAGGTTTGTTCGTCATTCACACACACAATCATTATTTATTTATTATTTTTCATTGTGTTATTTTTTCAATTAAAGTACAGCAAAGCGGATGGCACAGGTCTTTGACTTACTGGGGAGGGGTCAATCTGAACTCTTTGTATAATTCCTAAATAAAATAAAGGCAGGTTTTGTTTAAAAGTGCGACTCACATCCCTGAAGTCGAATACTCGAATCCCAGGTCCATCGTACGGTGAATTCTGAGGCCTGTACAAAAATCTGAGGCCAAGCATTTAGCAATAATTAATTGCAATTTTTATGGTTAGTGTCTAATTAATATTTCAAATTCGTTAGCTTCACCTCTTTGCCACTTCAAGTTGGTGTAAGTCCCTCTCTACAACGTCTTTATAGCCGTCGGTCTGCCCTGATATGGTTCCTTTACACTTCTATCATCTCCCGTTCTCTCTAAGTGACCAAGGTCTATTCGCTAAGATCGTAGAAGGTGTCTAGTCTCCAGCGGAGTATGTATTAATTACTTTAAAACCACTTTACGTTAAATAGGAATCATTCTTTAAATCATTATATTTTCTAGAACAAAATATTTAATGAATTTATTCAATATTATATGTTTCTTTCGTGGTTGAAGCGATAAGTTTTTATATATTTGGTAGATTCTAGAAGATTTCTTTACAAGTGATGTTTTACAACAAGATGACTAAAATGGCGTAACATCGGCCCGTAACTAGGAGTTAGAAAGACCATATTTTATTAATTAAAACTGCTTTGTTTCTGCATACATAGACGTACGTGTAATTGCGGTCAATGTGGCCTATTTTTAGCCGGTGATCACTATAAATTCCCCGTTTTTGAGCGATGAAGGCAGAAGAGAAATATTTAGTCAGAAGTACAATTTAAGTTTTACAATTTACTTGTTCAGTCAATCATAAATTTTCAATCTTGCTTATAGTCTATATCTTTAGACTTATAAGAATACCAGAATGCAAAATAGAGTAGCTCTGTGCGTTAAGTATTTATGGACTAGCAAAATATACACATATATCGTGGTGTCATAATTTGACTACTTTGAACCTCGAACCTCTGGGTGCCATTTCGTATAACAAAGTTAGTTTGTCATACTTTACACATAACTTACAAGATATAATTAATATCAAGTCGATTAGAAAATACGAAGTCAGTTCACATAAACTTTTCCAACAAAACATCAAATTACCTGCCAGTAATTGATAACGACAAAGTGCCGTTCGCAAAATTCAGCTAGGTACCTAGGTATGATGCTGGACACCAAACTCCGATGGAAAGAAAGAAATAAAAAAGTCGATTAGATAACAAAAACAGTTACCTAAATTATAATAGGTCCTTAACATTAGACCACACACTGCACAACAGACTACTACCAATTTATCAATTATAAGAAAACTGGTCTACCAGCCATATAAAAATTATCATTTTAATTATCATAATAAGATCATGCCAGATACATATTTATAATTGTATTAATTATTTTTAAGTACTAATAAATTTTTAGTATTAACCTTACGCTTAACAACGATAATTTCATTAATTTAATAATTGCTCTTTACAATTAAATTAAACCAAGTTTTGTGTAATTAATAACCTTTATTTTTACGTTGTCTCTCTTTTAATATTAATAGTAGTTTTAAATATCTTTTTTGTTCATTGATTTTTGATGTATTGATTGATTGATGCTACTGATTTAGACATTTAAAAATAAATAAACGTGACTTAATAACCCAAATATTAAAAAAAAACATTTTTTATTAAATACAGAGACTTCATTTTTACTTCAACATTTTCGCTAAAATACCGTAAACGCGGCATTTTCATGACAACGTAAAACACCGTTGTTTTCTTTTCTATTAGGTAGCCCAATACGCCAAAAATGTTATGGTTAAAAGATTTCATGTAGACTGATAAAATATATATTGGAAGATAATGATGATTGATTGATTTATTTTTTAAGTCTACAACATCATACATATTACGAAATCTACAGATAATTTTATAAAATCTTCTATCGAATATGCACGACAATATATTATGTACACATAAGTTTTGAAAAAAAAATAGGAATTTTAAAAAAATACAATCAAAAACAAACAAGATAAGACAAATACACAATAAAATAAAATTACCAAGAATTTTGGTACTAAAGAAAAAAAATCATCAGCAAAACAGCGAATTAACTTCGAGAAAGGCACCCAACAATGCTTTCTCTAAAACCGATCAGCCCACTACCGAATATATCCAGTCCGTATAAGCTGTGTTCAATCCGTTAAAGTCGCGAAGAATTGGAACGAGAGGTGCCTGAACTCCTATGTTGGTTTTGGAAGAAGAACATGAGAAATATTGGTGATTTTAGACCTAGGGAACGAGTATGGGACTACAATTTTAATACCCTGTAAGAGGTCATTGCTCTGTATATGATTATTAATGCAATTTATGTAAGAAGAAATAACTGAAATAAAAATAAGGAAACTGTGGAAACCCAACAGATAGATCTAGTAAAATACTACAGAAAAAATAGATTTAGTACCTTACGACAGTCTATACAAATCATTAATATTGACAACTTTACAAGCGCAAATTATATTGATTTTGTCTAGTTAGAAACAAAAAACTTTGTGGCGTGTTGATACAGAGTAACAAACCAATCGATTTTTTTTGGCGTAAACTGCTGATCACAACTTCCTCAAATGTATACAATATAAGCACAGAAATGAACTTTGGAGAAATGAAACTTGCAAGACATTGCTTAATATATAAAGATTAATTGAAAATAACAAACAAAACAATGTATAACGATAACCGATACGAGAAAGTTATACTAATTAGTCTAAAATATAAAAGAAAAGTATATGAATATCATCAAAACCGATACTTCATTCCGGTTTATGAACGTTTACGGTAATTAACAGTAATACTTATTTTTAGCTTAGCAAAAATACTTAAACAGATCAAAATTAGTACCTTCCTACTGCCGCTCATAAAGATATAAATGAGACTTACGTGGTTACTGTCAGTCTTAGAGGGTATGGTACTCAATTTTCTGGGCCACAAAGTCATATCGGTTCGCAAAAACTTTTACTGACAGCTTCCACAAAGTATTAAAAATGTTATCTTAATATATAATATATAAATCTCCTGTCTGCGATGGACTACTAAACCAATTTTATATTAAATTGGCACACCGTGAGCAGTCTGGTCCAACTTAAGAGATAGGATAGCTTAGATCTTTAATTATAGTCGTAATTTTATTTTATTGCAAATTATTTGTTTATTTTTTGATACAATTCTAACAGATATCGCTGTGTTAAAAGTACCACCATTTTACATAAGCTATCTACCTTTCTTTTTTTTTTTTTTTTTATATGTAATAAAACCTTAGCCACAGCAACGCTTGGCTGAGTATGCTAGTATATAATATAAGTATGTATACCTTATAACGTTTGTAATACATTATATATGTACAAATTATATTCGTAAAATCAATCTTACAAAAAGCCTTTTATGATTAGACACCATAATTTAATATGATTTTTACTTCTTCGTTATTACCGCTTACAAAACACATTTCGATTTCGAGATCACAATACAATATCATAGCTTATTTTATACACGACAAATTGGCAATGGTTCACATCGAAGGCAGCCTGGCGGTCGGTACTCCACACAGTTCTCCTCACCAATGCAGGCATGGTTACGACACACATCGAAACTCTGCAAACACGACCTGTACGCTGAAACAAACCACGATCGCTGATTAATTGATGTTTAAAACTTTAGATATGAAAATATTGTGGTAAAGAGAAATTAAGGTAGTTATTTTAAGTTTTGAACTGAAGTTTATATTTTAACAGTTTATATTAAAATGTATATTTTAACGGTTTTAGTCTATCTATCTATCTCTATCGTTGGTTACATACTCTAGGTTTACAAAACTGCTCTTTATTTATCGCGAAAAATTAAGTTTCCTATTGGCTGTAGCTAATTAAAATTAAAAGCTTTTTTCTACAATTCAGCTTTAAGTAATCCCTTTTAATAATTCTGAAGTATCCAATTTTATCGGCAAGACTTATTCCGCGACCACAAGAATGTAGTCGACATTTCCGCATCTGCGCCGGTACCCTGTAATTTCCAAAAGCGATAGCGATAACAGTCAACGTTTTTCAATCCCATGATATTCAATAAACACAGCGCTGGTGTAAGTAACCTTGGAATCGCGTGGCATAAAACCTCATTATTCTGGCTGGTTCGCCATCGGTTTTTTGGAAGTTACAGAGTACGGGCTCTGTTTTGCGTTTACACAACTGAGCGTTTTTTGAAGTGAAACTTCTTTATCGGGGTTGGAAAAAAAATTAGTGTTACATTTTTTCGTTACGCGTGACATTCTTCCGTTACGCGCCATCTTTTTCTTATCCCTACCACGCGTGATTCGAAGTATACTTTCTCCAGCGGAGTAGGGATGGAGTTATATATGGAGATTTCGCTCGGTTATTAACATTTTTGGAATGTAAACAATATATTTCGTATTTTAGTTACCATAAGCCATTAATTACACACATATATAATAACGACATCAATGCTAGTAATAATTCTATTACAATTAATGAAATTCAATAATAATCTTTGTAGTAATAAGCTAAAATGAAATAATTGTAGAATTTGTATTTATGTCTATGATAATAAAAGCCTTTTATTAAACTTTATCTAATTTCACTTTATTTAACCAATTTCTGTAAAGTTGCATATAGTAAATTATTTTTTGAAAAATAACGTCTTAAAGAAGTTTCACTTACGAGTGTACGCTAGTACACACACACTTTTATTTTTTGCCACGCACCACCACTGTCTGCCCTTTCATGTATTTCCAATATTTTGTCCTTCAAGGAAAGGGCGTACCAATTTTTCAAAGGACAGCAACGCAATGGCATTCTGGCAAAATTTGGTGAACCTCCGACCGTTTGCGACGTAGATAAAAAAGATAATGACCTTTACGATAATCTTGCCCTATTGGCATTTTGGTAACTGGTACAATTCTGTATAACAATTAATATTAAGTTCAAGAATGTTTGATTCTAAAAAAACAAGCTAAAGATATACTAAGAATGAAAAATCAGCAATTGTAAAATCGAGCTAAGAAACTTAAAACGCATAGCAATTGTCTTCAGAGCAATTTCCATTCTAGTTTTAAATTTACATAAACGCCCTGTCTTCAAATCAAAATGCTTACATTTTCTTTTCAACTGACAGTGAATCGAAAACTCATTGTATTTTCTAAAGGTTAACACAGTACTATTGATATAGATAAGATTTACTTCTAATATGACTTAAGTACCAATTATTAAAAGGCCGGCAACGCACTCGCGAGCCCTCTGGCATTGAGAGTGTCCATGGGCGGCGGTATCACTTAACATCAGGTGAGCCTCCTGCCCGTTTGCCCCCTGTTCTATTAAAAAAAAGTATATGTATACAATCTGTTTGTCAGTTTTATTTAAAATTAAATCTGTTATACTTTGATTGTGCCACAGGACCTAATTTAATAAAATAATGAGACTCTTCTCCAGACTGACTTGGCCACGACTGCTCCCTCTAGTAAGACTTGGCCGAAACAATAATTAACAATAAAAATGTCCTTACTATCGATGCAATGTCCTTCATAACAGCATCCACCGCAGCATTGTTCGTAGTTACCACACTGAAACAAATATAATAGTTGTGGCTTGCTAATATAATAAAAAGAATAGATAATCTTTTAAACAATGTACCAAACAAAAACAACGTATATCCGGTCAGTTTTAGACAGTCTGAATAAAATAATTTATATACAGAAATATATTAATTATACATCGTGCATATGAATGTTTAATTAAAATTGTCTTATTACTTTTCTGCTAATAAACAACCACACGAGTTAAAACCAGGTAAGTAATTGTTAAATGTTTAATTTAAATATCTGTAATTGTAATATGTTCGTTACTATTTCTGTATTATTGTACAATTCTTTAGGCTTCAACATTATAACTGAATTTAACGCAAAAATATTTCAATTAACTTAACCTCACCGTCTGTCCACTTGTCTTGCAATCCTGCGCACAAACAGCACTAATTAAAAATACAAAAACACACAAATACATTTCCACCTCAAAAGTAAATTATAAAATGCAAAACGTTTTGTCGGTACAGTTGATTTGTCACGTGTGCGCATGCGACCTCGCCTTGTGACCGAGTTAGATCTACATCTATGTGTAACTAATATTTATTACCTGTATTGTTCACAGTATTAACATATTAACGGGCCTTTTCAGAACTCGCCACTAAATGCTTGGAGGTAAAGTGAAAATGGGAAGTTATTAAAAACATTTAGCTCGTACTGATAGCCGACTTTAGGCGATCTTAATGGGTCTGAGATTGAAATTGAACTTTTCAAGGCAGTTTTTCCGCGCACCACCACTTTGTGGAATCAGCTGCCCACTGAAGTATTTCCGAACCAATTCGACTTATGGTCCTTCAAGGAAGAGCGTACCAATTCTTAAAAGGCCGGCAACACACTCGCGAGCCCTCTGGCATTAAGTGTCCATTGGCGGCGGTATCACTTAACATCAGGTGAGGCTCCTGCCCGTTTCATATATGACATTAAAAATTTATAGAAACAAATCAATCTCTATTATTGAAATATCTATGACGTTTAGTTTACGCTTTTGATTAGTAACGGTTGGACAGACTTCACATAATCGAAATAATCAAGGTCCCTATTGTACAAATAGGAACACAAACAATACATCATAATGTCCCATTATTTCGGTAATGGTCCTTTTATGTTACTATGTATATCCAAATACAACTGAACTTTTTATAGAGTCCTACAGGCTACAATTTGACGAATTCTGTTAACTACAATATAAGTTTACGTATAACATACATAACTTTTTTTTAATCCAGAATTTTCACGCGTATAAGTACATCACACTTTTACATGTAAACAGACTACTTCTACTTCTCTTAATTAACTGAATTGAACCGTAGACCTTAAATTTCCTAACGTATACAATATGTTTACATACTAAAGTAAATAGAATCACTGGCTTGACAGTCTGATAATCTGTGTTTGGGGAATCAATAATGATTATGCAAGCTATTACTTTAGATTTATAAGTTCCCAGACATTTATTTTACAAGAAATATGTCTTCTCGCCATAGAATAAAATAAGCAGCATCAACATATAATTACATTTGGTATGTATTTTAATTCTACTTAACTTTACTTGCTATTGTTCTTACTAATCAGTTTGTTTAAGACCTTCAAATATCATACTTACTTTTCCAATGTATTTTTTTAAAGACCTGTGCAGAGGGGCAGGTCGTCTGAGTTTATGTGATACCGACGCCCATGTACACTCAATGCCTGAGGGCTAGCGATTGCGTTGCCGGCCTTTCTGAGCTCCTCTACTTTGTACCCTAACTACTACTCTTAATTGCTGTGTTTTAACTTTCATTTGTTGGTACCAATTGTATTAGAATATCTCGCTGTGTTAGTTTTTATCTTTTTTCTTATCTATGAAGGACACTTCTGTTATTACTTCTTGTATATTTTATACCTTGAGGTGTCATATTTCCCTATAGAATAAATAATTTGATAGGACTAATAAAACTCAAAAACGAGTTCTGATTTTATCATAATATTAAAGTTTTCAATACTGCCACGAGTCTGTATTTTAATAAAGAAAAATATTTGAATTTTTCAGACAACCCCCCGTCTAAAATTCGTTAAAAAAGTTAGAAAGTTGAAAGTTTATTCAATTACAGTAAGCGGGAGTTGGCACAGTATACAATTTATAGTTGAAAGCGTTGATAGAGCATTTAGCCTCTTTATATTATTTCTTCACGTCTTTTTCACAAAGAGCTGCTTGCTGCGATCCTGACATACCTCTCTCGCATCAAGACATGCCATTCACCATGCATGCTCCTAGGTTATGAGTACTTTTTACTTTACGTACGTCCTCGTACGGTGGACTTAATAGCACCGTCCACGGTTTCCCTAAGGCGCTAGTATAAAAAATAATAAAATACAGCCAAACTAGTATCTAATGCTTTGATAATGTATAAAACATTAATATATTACATCTACATTGTCCATCTCTAGCGTATTACTCGGCTTGATTTTCTTTCTCTACGCAAAGACATTGCGACTCTATGCATATTCCACAAAGTGTACTCTGGAGAGTGCTCTGAAGAGTTGTTTGGGTTGATGTCTCCTGTCTCGTTTTAACACTGTTTTAGCCGCATTCATTAAAAATGTCTGGATGATGATGCTGCTTAAAAAATATAGGGGAAAAAAAATAATAATAGCAAATAATGTGCACAGTGGTTGCTAAAATTCGGTGATAAGTCACTAAGGAGTTGTTGACAATCATCACAGCTTTATAGACACAGTTCAATTCGTTTGCTTTGCTTTTTAGACCTCCGGCAACCAACAGGTCCAACTGCTATAATCAATCTATGGAAACAACATAAATAGTCGGAGTACTAGCCGCTGGAGTAAAATGAAATGTGTTTATAGCAACAGAGGACTTGTTTCAGAGACTGCACTACCCTGAATATTTCTGTCTCGCTGTAAAGGTGTTTTAAGTAGTTTCATTTAGGTTTGTGGGCACACAATATTTATATGCTAGAATAACTTTTTATCTGTATGAAAGAACCTTTTCATAAAATTTGCTGTTATTTTTTTTGTAAATTTAAAAAGGCACACATTCTGATACTACAGTTATAAAATAAAACCTGCAATTTGGTGACGTGCGATTCATATAATCTGAATATATAAAACAAGTCGTTAGTTACATCACTTATAACTCAAGATCAGGTGGACCGATTTTAGTTATCTCTTTCGGATGGATGGATTTTTATGATGAATATTCGATAGATATATTATTACTTGATAAGTTATCGAGTTAAAGTTATCTTAGTTATACAACTATTGTAGAAAATTAAGTCAACGTTATTGGCCATAATTATTATAAAGTCTAATATGAAATTAAGTAAAGCACTCTCTTTTGTGAGCTTTTTTTTCTAGAACAATGAACCATTTAATAAGATTAATACTATTAATCGTCATAATTGTAAACTAAGCCTGACTAAATGAAATGTTAATATATTAACTAATTTCATATTAAAATAAACAGTATTAGACATATCGCTCATTGTTATCCTAAATTAAACTTAGTTCTAGACGCGCATCTGGGTATATGCAGAAATGTCTTGCATTATGCATATCGATTAAATGATAATATTGTCACAGCATATTGCTTTCATTGAATTAATATATCTCATTATTGATATATTCAGGTAGAAATTAACAGGAAATATTTGTATACAACATACATTTATGACACGTGTGTTTGAAGGAATCGATAGTTTTTGGTGCTTCTCAATTACTGACTGTCATTCTCACGAAGCGTGTTTTGTGCCTTGCAGCAGTACTCTTCCGCAGTGGCAATACCCGTTCATTCCCTAACTTTACGAAACCATGATTTTTCAGTCTACCAACTCGCCGTTTACCATGTACGCAATGCTTGAAGTTCTGTATAATTTTTTTTAACATTCCAACTCGATTATATACATTCTCGTTAGAAACCTTCTGGACTCTAGCCAACCAGCGTCAATTTTGATAAATCGTGATTTATACTCGTAATAAGAGAATATGTAAATAGGTATTTACAGTATATTACAAATTTAAAATACTTATTAGTTTTGTAAGGTAAAATAAATAAGATGTTTGTCATTTTATAGAAGTGGAATTCAAATATATTTACTATATTAAGATTGATATTGGTACACCTCCTTATTCATAATAATTGAGCTTCACCGTTACATCTTAAGTACTCAGTTTCTCTCTCAATCTGTCTCATTTCGAAACAGCGAAAAACAAAATATAAGATATCTAAGTAAGATACTACTATAATAGATCATTTGTCTGGACTAGTTGGTAATAAGATTACCTCAGCCTCCAAAAAGCTCGTGTGTGAGACGGTACTTCACTCCGGGCCACCGCTTGCAATTATATAAAGCGCAAATTCGACCCCACATGGAGTTCCCACCTCTGGCCGGGTGCTCCACAGTACCAGCTCCTTCCACTTGCCGTATTCAACTAAGAGCGGTTCGAATCGTTAACGACCAAACTCTCTCCGAGCGGCTTGATCCTTTGGCGTTGCGTAGAGATGTGGGATCTCTCTGCATCTTCTACCGCATTTACCATGGAGAGTGCTTAGAGGAGTTGTTCGGATCACCGAATGCACCTGCAGCTGAATTTCATCATCGGACGTCGAGGCAGAATACGAAATTCCACCCGTATCACCTCGACGTCCGCCGTTCCACAACTGCGCGTTTTTCTAGGCAGTTTTTGCCGCGCACCACCACTCTGTGGAACGAGCCGACTGAAGTATTTCCGAACCAATTCGACTTAGGGTCCTTCAAGAAAAGAGCGTACTAATTCTTAAAAGGCTGGCAACGCACTCGCGAGCCCTCTGGCATTGAGAGTGTCTATGGGCGGCGGTATCACTTAACATCAGGTGAGCCTCCTGCCCGTTAGCCCCCTGTTCTATAAAAAAAAACTGTGTCAGAAGCTTTGAAACTAAAATGTCAATGTGCAGGTATCATGATTCCTGGACAAGAGGCGGACGTTGATAGCAAGCCAACACCCAAGTGGTCATGTCAAAAAAAAATGATGACTTAATAAAAATAGCAGAATATTGGTAAAGAAAGAGATGTAGCGCAGGTGCGTTAGAGTGAGACAGAGCACATACTGCGTATTCAGCTCTCTATGATCAAAGAAAAAACTTGAATTAATATCAAAGAAAAATATATAAAAAAAAAATTAAAAAAAAAATACGTTTATTTTGGAACATAGGATCATAAGAGTATTACTTATTCCACGTCATTAAATTCGAGCCTGTTGG
Source organism: Pieris mannii (assembly GCA_028984075.1). NCBI lineage: Eukaryota > Metazoa > Arthropoda > Insecta > Lepidoptera > Pieridae > Pieris > Pieris mannii. The sequence goes on along the minus strand of CM054779.1, from coordinate 10,585,801 downwards.
CATCCCTACTCATCATCAAAGAAGACAGAAGGTGTTGGCCGAGAGAAAAAGCCGGCGTAAAAAACTCTCGGTACTCTTTAAAAAAAAAAGCAAATCATCGAACAATTCTACAATATTTTAAACAAATATAGCAAATTAATATAATTGCATAAGTTGTTAAAAAATGCTATGCAATAGATTAACCGCGGCAGTCCCCGCGGTTTTTTAGTATAATTTTTTAGCATGTATGTTAAATCACAATAATATTTTTAAGCCTAGACTTGTAAATAAAACCTAACAATATTTATTGATTATTTACGTAGTCCATATACTAATACCTAACTATACTTCATCAAGGGTGAGGTTTGGTTCAAATTGTAGTTAATGCTACGAGCGGATTATTGGATCAGAGTTGATAGCTGAAGTTTTGTCTGACCGTGTACTAGGAGGTAAACAATTTTATCTTTCAATTGAGCTGCCAAGATCTTACTTATGTTCTTAGCAACTAAAGACTTAATGGATCTGTTGTATAAAATTTTTTTTAAATGTTTTAGGGGACACAAAGTGCTTTCTGACACAGTCATACAACTATAGTTCTTTGACAGAATTACCAATAACTACTCGTCTTCAGCATGTATGTTACATACGGTCCGCTTCACAAGACTCTTTCTTTTACTAGCTAGCTAGCGGACTCTGGAATCGACTCCCGGTGGGTTTCATCTTCCCAGGGAGTCACCCACAAAATGCATGTCCCTGGGATACGATAACTGTCCTTTTTGGGCGTTCCATAGTCAAGTTTTTCCCAGAAAGCCACAGATGTTTGATGAATAATTTGTTTTTATAAATTAATACACTCTTGGAAGCTACCCTACACTGTCCAGTAAATTACATTTCGTGACGACAAATTTTCATACAAATTTAGTTTTTGACTTTCTTTATACACTGTGAATACATCTTGACTAAGCCCCCTGACCGAATATATTAGCACGAGTTGCGAAAGAGTTATATATAATATTAATCTATTTTAACCAGGGTAATGTTCTTATACTTTTGGTCAGCAAATACAACTGGAACTTGTATTTTCAGTATCAGTGTAAGTTATTATGAAAGAAGTTAGAAACAAGCACAGCTGGCGCCAAAGCCTCGCTCAATTAGAGTCGTATTTGTTTCACTGTGTCAGAAAAAGGATCTTTAACATTTAATTTATATTATATTTAGGAAGCTACTACTAATTAAAGTCGGTTATTATATCTTAAACTAAATATAGTAACTAGAAACATTTATACAGTTACTTCTAACATTTTCCATACATTTATGAGCCTGATATTTTTGCTTCTGCATTTTTCTTTATGGGCAAGGTAGGTTTGAGCAGACGTATATATAATGCTAATGTTCTTCTGATTATCACGGATAGATAAACAAAATGTAGGTTAACGTATTCAAATCACTGCTACCATCAATCAAACACGACATGCACTAAGAACTTGCACGTAAGGCTCACCTGATGTTAAGTGATACCGCCGCCCATGGACACTCTCAATGCCCGAGGGCTCGCGAGTGCGTTGCCGGCCTTTTAGGAATTGGTACGCTCTTTGTGTACTGTGTGCCTATAAAAATCTAGACATCTTTGAAAAGAAGGAAGCTTTTTTTTTATATAACAAGGTGCAAACGGGCAGGAGGCTCACCTGATAGTGATACCGCCGCCCATGGACACTCTCAATGCCAGAGGGCTCGCGAGTGCGTTGCCGGCCTTTTAAGAATTGGTACGCTCTTTTCTTGAAGGACCCTAAGTCGAATTGGTTCTCAAATACTTCAGTCGGCAGCTGGTTAAAGCTGATTAAATTGTGACGCTACATGTTGGCACCCACAGCAGCAGTGTTGGATCCCTCGGGATAAAAGGGATAAAGTCAAGTCTTCCGCTGTCTAAATAAAAAAAGCGATGTAAACTGAACAAGACTTGAAGATGATTTCAAATTCTGTGACTTCAATCGCAAAGAGGCGCGTCCACACAGAGCAAGCAGCCGAGGCATTTGCCGCGCGAGACTGTCGCGCTCTAATGAAACATCGCACATAAATCTCCTACCCGTATCAGCAGATTTGGGCCATTAACCTACAACGACTCCTCAAGTTTCAATAAAGACGTAATAATAAAGAATCCAACCAATAGATGTTACACGAGACCAACCAATTTCGATTTATTGAGTCATAATTGTGAAGAGCGTGCCGATTATTGCTAAGCGAATTTTATCTTGCAGACGTAAAAATCTGCTACAAATCCTTTATAGGACGAACATCATTTAGATATTGATGTAGTCTTCGGTTATCTTCTGACTTTTATTTATTTACACAAGTTTACCACATCCCACATAATAATATATTAACGGTATATGTAAAAAAATATACAAGATAAAATAAAAATACCAGAAATTATTATTGACCTGAAAAAATTACCAGGAAAACCGGTTAAGTACAAGATAGGCTTTTTTTAAAATTGATCAGTCCTCTACGGAATATATTCAGCTCCGGATAAGTACTGTTTAATCCGTAATAATCGCGAAGAACTCTTAAGAGACACCTCACCCTCTGAACGTCTAGGTTGGTTTTTGCAGACGAATTTTGGATTTCGCATTTTGCTGTTTTAAGATCATAATTACAGAAAGCAATACTACTGTTAAAATATGTATTTGTACGTTTTGTCTGCGCTCCTTTAAATATACCTTACTTACCAGTTTTACTTAATTTCTCAGGGTTTTCAGCCGTTACATTTATGATTTTGTACCCCACCGCAAAAAGGACCTTTCATTAACTAGATAATCGTTAACTGGTTATGTGCGAACAGAGTAAATAGAAGTGATAGAACGCGATCCGCAAAGGTGACGTTCTCTGAATTCCGAAGGCAAGTGACCCAAAAAGACAAGGGTCTTTTCCATCGCAGTGCAAGTGCTTTTGAAGCATGTATTTTTTTATTTGGGCCACAAAATTAGGACAAACACATGACAACATACATACGAAAATATAAAAAGCGGTGTCGTCCCTAAAACATGTGGACACGACCAGCGAAATAAGGTAAATACAATAAACAGTGTTAATACAAAAAAAATCATAAATTAAAAAAAAAAAGCTATAAATAATTATACTGTTAGAACATATAGCTATGTATGTACCAAGGAGCTATTCAGAAGATGAAGGTTGTCGGTGCTATCTAACCTGTTTTATTTTATATTTATATATAAAATGATTCTATATGTTTAAATGATAGTCGCAGATTTTTAAATATAGAACGACGTTGTGACGTATGAATATGTCTAGGAAAAAAGCCATTGATATACAAGCGGGGTTTAAACGCACTACCCCGATGTTGAGAGCCGTGGTGTTCACAAGGTAAGTTTTAGGAAGTCGCGAGCTATGACTGGTATATCGAAAACCTTTTTGAAATACAAGAGTCATACTTGTGTAAATGATACTATACACAAAAAATATCTTAAAGGTCGGGGGTAGAGAGCGTGGTTGAAAGCCTGTCTAAATGTATTATTTTTTTAAATTTCGCCTGAGGAATAACTTTTTGTAAGGTATGATCGTGAAAAGATTTTCTTTCGAATGGTAATTATTTAATGTACAAATCCGTTTATGAAAATCCCTGTTTACATATATTTGTTTATGATAATATTTGTAAACAATCTGGCACGGGTAACGATGTATCTATAATACAGATAATAATACAATAAATTCGTTTTTCAAAATGATTCCTAAATTTTGATTTTCATTATGAACTGAAAATTTACGACATAATTTTTACTTTAACTTTTTATTTGATTTATTGCAAATGTTTTTAAATCGGTTGAAACGTCAAGTATACTTTCTACAGAGCCATTTTGTAGAGCTTAGGTACGATTGGTAATTGAGGTCACCACAGTATAAAGTACACAAATTCTGTAAATAAGGTAGAAAATGCCTACAGACGGTAGACCTCTTGTCAATTTTTGTTTGTGTTGAGAAAAATATATGACTTGACTTACTTTACTTAATGTCATATTGACGCCCTGTGCCATCATCGCTTTCAGCCTTGAGCCTCGTATTACACGTCTCTAAAACTACAAGTATTTCCAGTTCTTTGCCTCATCTGTACGACGCCAGGTTTGTTCCCCCGCTTTCTCAAATCTCTTTCTTTCAATTTCATCAATCCTTGCGGATTCCAAGCCTTGCTTGGGGATAGAATTGGAATCTCTTCGGAATATATAGAAATGGATAGGACATTTCCACTTGCATCGCTTGATCTATTAGCTACTTGTTGTTTTGCTGCTCTCACATTGTTCATTAGAGATTTTCTCGAGCCAGTTTCACGATTCTGTCGAACATCAAAGATTTGACTTGGCTAGAAGAAGGCTATTACCACTCGGCACTACAATAACTGTATTAGTAAAAAATGAGACGGCAAAACAAAACTTTGATATATTATTCAAGAGAACTTTCAGGCGAATTCCAAATTCAATCTTGGAACATACATAATTGATCGTATGCTGAAAACGATTTATATGTTTAAGCTGTTTCAAGTCTCAAAGGATTTGGTTTGAAGTAATTGTACTTTAAATAATTGATATTATTAATAATGTTAAAACTGTAGGGTTTTAAATAACGACTTTAATTGTTTAATAACAAGACATTGCTTGCTTATTACAATGATTATAATTTTTACGTGAAATATAAAACATAATGAGGATGCAAGAGTTCTCAGTGATTTGTTAGTGACAAGTTTATGATCATTCGTTTTATTAGTCGTTTAGTTTATAGGTAACTCTGTGTTCTGTCATCGATTTTAGCTGCTAGCATTATTAGAATCCTTACAATAATTTACTTTACCGTACTCTTAAGTCATTCGTTCACCTTGAGTTCGTGCGTCGTTCGATTCAAAAGAGAATTGTAAATAAAAAAAAATCGAATATTTGTAATGAAAATAGGCATGTAAATGTCATATTTATCATCATAGTGTAATAAAGAACAGATTATGAATTTATAACGCTTAGGGTCTGTTTCACAATGTATAGATAAAGTACCAAATAGCTATGCAACACAAATTATTCGGAAGATAAAAGTGCCGAATAAGTAACTTCGCATTTCATAACGAATAGCGCTATCTGATAGTCGTGAAACGCAACAATAGTGTTTATAATTAATAAATAGCTTATTTGGAACTTATCCGGATATTTTGAAGCAGACCACTACGGCTGATTTTGATAGTGTTAATTAGGCTCATGATTCTAAAAAAAGACCTTAAGGGGGCTTAGTCAAGTTGCATTAACAGTAGGTTAATGTAGAAAGTCAAAAACAAATTTGTATGAAAATGACGGCGTAAAATTATTATACAAATTTAGTTTTCTACTACTGTTAAAGCATAATCTAACCACTAAACTACTATTTTATCAATTATAATATCATCAATTTTAAACATTGCCAAGATATCTAATAAATCATGAAAACACTTCAGCGTGTTAATGGAAGCAATTTAATTCGATATTTCGGTCATTACCGAAGCAATTTTCAACAAAACGCTCATTTCAAATGTAAATCGAGATATAATAAAGCAAGACATTTATATTGAATCGAATTCCAAAAATTTAACTTTTCGTTAAAAATACGTTAAAAATAAATAGCACCGTGTTCAAGAAAGCCTTTATGTATTACAGTTTTGTAAATAAAACTTATATAGGTGAACCGTTATACCATTTGTAATAAGGTAAACGTAGTAGACCGTAATTATAGAACAGGCATAATAATTAATAATAAAAAAGCTTGAAAAATCATCTGGGCCTGATGACCTGTAACACAGGCTTGGCAGATCTGGAACACCTTTAACTGATTGACTTAAGCTTAAACAATGGATAAAAAGGCTTAAAACAATTATTAATGAATAAGTAAAATGGATGTTTAAAAATATGTATGATTATGTATATTATGTTATTTGTATATTTTTTATTAAATAAATTCGGATCAATACAGCACTGCTACTATGACCCCGCTCCACTCGGATCCGAAAAAGCACTTACGTGTGAAGAGGCATCACTCTCATAGAAACAAGCATTGCCCTGTATTATAAATAACTGTTTCACTATGTTTCTAAGGCTTTGTGAGAAAGTAAAGATTCATCCATATTAACACACTTTATTTACAGACTTTTTATAGGCCTCCTCCAACTGACTCCATTTCACACTATCTTAAGATTTTTCTCCTAATCTTACCAAGTTCTTCAAGATCACCACCATGCAATCCCTTTATTTTCCCCGGACAGGTGTACACCACATGCATATGCCTGTTAAATTAATAATTTTATACAAAATTAAAAATGTACAAAAGAACAAAGTCAATACTAGCATACGCCCTACCGCTACCAAATTTAAATTTATTAACAGCCCGGTAGATATATTACTGGAATTTTTATTTCTGGTGTATTATCCTTTTACGGATTAAATCGAAAAACCGTAAAATGGGAAAAATCAGGATTACATGTCTAAACTTATATAAATGTTGTTCAAATTCTGTATTTCTCAATAATCCTACTAATTTTATCAACGCGTAATTTTGTAAGTACGGATGGATGTTTGTTACTGTTTCACGTAAAAACCGAATGGATTACAATGAAACTTAACAATTATGTAGCTTATACGTCAGAGTAACACATAGGCAATTTATAAAGATATTGTCTGATTTGTCCAAAATATCAAGTAATTAAAATCTACCATCTGCGAACTATTCTGGCGTGCGCTGCTAAAACCGTTAGAGTTACGCATATGTTATGTATGATGGAAATGTTTATCTTAAATAGTCATTTTTTTTCTAAGTCACCCTTATAAGCTAGTCAAAATTCTGATGATGATACTGATCCTGTGCAGAAGTCGCAGGTGCCAGCTACTGAAACCAATTATTTGTATAATGCAGATCGCCAATCTTGTATTGGTTTTTAAAATACGTAATTTTAATCAGACGACATCGATAATATGTGTCAAGCGCGCAATTATCTAAAGAAAGTAATAATTTATGTTAATTTTAAAAAACGTTAAAGAGTGATTCATACGTAATTAATGTTGAACAGGATATCTGGTATTTCATTACATGAATTATTATTATTATTATTATTATTATATTCATTTATTATCAGAAAACAAGGTTCCATAATTATTTGTTAGTAACAATTTACTTAATAGCTATGTATGTATACATTCGTAATTATTTTATATTCGTTATTATTATAATTTATAAAACCGACAACCGAAAGCAATTTTAGTGTATGATAGTGGTAGCTTAAACGTATTTATATTTGTAGCAAAATCTATTTCTCTTTATATTTATCAGTGATACCAACTGCTACAGAACGTTCCCTATATATAATACCCCTAAGTATCGTTTTAAAACCCTAAAGGTTTTGTTGTAAGATTGAGACGTAAGGTAAGATTAAAATCCCATTTAATAAATGTACCCGCTAAAAATCCTCCTTCACATCTTGATTCTCCCTTAATTTGGAGGGAAAAACCCCAAGTGGCCATTACTTAGACCAATTTAACGAGTTGGCTGTCACGCGTAAAATATATATATATGTATTCTTATGCAAATTTCGGGTTATCTGTAATTAAATTAGAACTTGCAGGGTTTACCCTTTGTATAAGAAAAAAATGTAAACATAATTTATACTGATTTAGAAAATTAAATATTTATAGTAGTTATTACTCCATTATGACTTAAACTTCGGTTCATACGTAAATTCAGAAAATTGTTTTGAAGTTTCCTTTTATTTTAATAAAGACTACCTTTTATGTTCTAGGTACTATTATTTTTTATGTAGGCGAGTACAACACATTTAAATAAGTTGTCTTATCATATTATATAAAGATACTCAAAAATAATCGTACACAGATTTTATAAAAACGGAATATTGAAAATACCGACTTCGCCGAAATAGTTCATCTAATGTTATAAATTGAAACTAATAAACCAATATTATCTATGAATGGCGCCAAAAAATAAAATATGTCACAGAGTAATAATATTTCGACTATAGAATTTGAGACTATGGTTATACAAAATTGGTGATGCAAAATTTGCGAGTGAAACTGACATAAAGTTATAACTATTGCCATAAAATTAAAAAATGCGGTATGCATCGTAATATTATCTCAGTACTTGATTAATCTATCATCTTTTAATTATTTCATTTTATTTTTTTATAATGTAAATACATAATACGATATTAGATGTGTGAACCTATTTTTGTTAAATGTAGACTTTGTAAAATAATAGAAGAAATAAATAATATGTACCTCACTGCAACAAGCGTATTAACGACATATTGAAATTAAAAATAAAAGAACTTTAAACCTTATATAGTAATCAATAAAATTTGTTTTCAAGTAAAATCCAGCTTATCTATTTTCATTAAAAATATCTTTAGATCTCCAATTATTTGTAAAGATCTTCATAATTAAATCTCGTAGTCCTTCAAAGACAATTTGTAGCGGCGTTAAAATGATATCCTTAATTAGAATAGAATCTTTCTAAGCTTCACCTTTCTAGTATATCCAACCTTAGAAGAATAAACATTGTAATATGATTGCAAAGAATAAGAAAATATCGAATTGATAACCTCCTTCGTATTTCCGGCTTAAAAATTAAATGTCTATCATTAACACAAAATCTCAAATTTTTCACATCTTTTTGACTTGAGATTAATACGGTGGAATACAAAAAATGGACTCAAACATTTTCAATTATCAATAGCTCAAACGAGACCACGTGATCTTTAATGTATGTAAAATATTTGGGGCTGGTAAGTTTTAAAATAGTTTCTGTATGTATAGTGGGATTTTAAAATTTTATAACGTATACGTCACTATTTATCATAATTAATATTAATGGTTAGTTTTATATCGAAATAGGCGATATATACTTATTGTATTTAATAATTATAAAATAAATATCACATCTATTGTATGCCTCACCATTGCCCTTAATATTTCCCGCGTAGGAGCTAACCAATTACATAAACTGCTTGGTCTGTGATACTTTATACTTTATTAATTATTAATTTATTATAATTTTACAATAAAAACAAGTTTGTTATAAATCAGTTAAGTTAATAAACAGATGATTTGTATTATTAATATCTGAAATTATTAGAACTTCCAATAGATAAAATTCATGTATATTTAATGTTTTTTTGTAAATAGCAGTTCTATTGACAATACCCACGATTGTTTAATTTTTCTCGAGGAGTGACGCGGGAAAATGACCGCGTGCTGTCGGGCGTTAATTGGTTAAGAAAAAAGAACCAAGCGGGGCCAGGATCTGTCGGGTGGTCCAAGTTTCGGGGAAAACCTTGGGCTTAAGTGGTAATCAGTGGTAAGTGAAAAACTATAGGTAACACAAGAACATAGTGTCTTCCATTTATTTGAGACTGTAAGTAGTGTTATTTTCTTATATTAAATGTCCTTATTAGTCAATTAGGTAAGACTTTAATTACTTATTAGTCTTAAGTTGGGCTAGATCGTAATTTTCTTTGATGACTTGGCAAAGATACACGTAAAAAAAAATATTTATCACTGGAACGGGTCCAGGATATCCGGGATACACGTGGTGACACCCAACTAAGCTATAAGTTGAGAATTAAGTTAAGTTGAATTTTTTTTTTGTAAATGAAAATATACATATACTGTCAAAACCGTTCACAACGACATCGCGATCGCTTAGAACAACCGGTTAATAAATATTGACCAAAATAAAAGGTCTCGGCTGAATTCTATTGTAGATTCTTACTAATAATACTTAATTTTATTTGACACGGCTAAAAAATCGACAAGACACACTAATTTACAACAAAAACTACAGTGTACTTTCAAGAAAAGAAAACCTACTGGACCATATTGAAAAAGCAGCAATAAACAAGAAAACCAACTACTAATTTTCATAAAATAATTTTAAAAGAAAGATTTTTACATTACAATGTCTACTTTGATCGCCAATTTTACCGTCGTGTATCTAATCTGGAGGAATTAAACCATCAGCAATCATCTTCTGTCTCTTCGCCTCTTCCCTGGCCTTGTTGAGAGCATCTTTCTTTTCCTGTTCTTCCTTCTCCTCTTGGGCTTTCTTTATCGCCATCGCAGCTAAAGTCTTCTGGTCCAGCTTGTAGAAGTTTATCGGCTCCTTAATATACTTTACATCCTTTGCATTCATATTCTCTATAAACTTAACGTAATTAAACGTTCCATCTTCCATATTGTATGTTTTGTCTTTCACTGATAGTTTGATCCAGTCAACAAATTCAATTTCTGTTATAGGCTCACCCCAGACTGTTAGCTCTTCTCTTAACGTTTCAAAATCAGCAATACCTGTATAGATTAATATAACAATATTAATAAATTTGAATTTATCGTGCGTAGAATGTGCAAATTTCCGTACCGCGCATGAAATTGCTGGTGAAATATTATCTCCTTATCCAAAAGTCATGACAGTGATTTTTATGAATATATCTACTGCAATGCAAATCTTCAACCAGGTTTTTTTTAATTATTTTAAGTGACAAATTCCCCGTACTCCGTGTACAATAAATTTCGTTGCTCTTAATTACCTATCTCCTGCTCATCATCATGTGCAAGCGCCGCCATTGCTTTTGTTACTGCCAACTCGAAATCATCGCCCCAGTTCATTTTAGCCTCAATCATAAATAGGAATTCATGATATTCCACTGTATCAACTAAATCATCTTCCAAAAATAATTTGAAGAGTTCTTTTATTTCGTGGCTTTTTGGATTAAATCCTAGCTTTCGTAACATGAATGGTATTTGTTCTATTTTTACCTTAAAACAAGTAAGTTTTTTAAATATTTAATTCATAATAACAAATTAATTTGTAATACTGCATACTGTTTAAAAACTATAATACATAAATAATAGAAATTAGTAGCTGTTAGTTTCACTTCAATATACTAGTATATAGTTAAATTATATTATTTTTTATACTTAGACGTAATTCTGGCAGCCAAAATTACTTGAAGGGGTTCTAATCAAGGTCGCCCAAGATACCTACATAATCAGTATCATCAAATGGCAACGTATTTAATAATAAAATATAATTATGAACATTCAGATAAGTGTTACCTTATCTATATTTTCTTCGTCACACGCTTTAAACAATTCTTTGAATTTTGCTAAGTCTTCAGGACCAAAGCATGCTGGTGGTGGAGGAATCTTTTTAGGCTTGGGTGGAGGGCCGGGAGCAGCAGCTTTGGCGGGGGCGGGCTCCTTCCCCTTAGCTTTCTTAGGCATTTTAAAAAAATGTATGTACTACACAAATGATTTTAAACCAATCTATTACATTTTATTGAATTTTATTAATTTAAATAACGGATATGACAAGGTTATTGTTTGACGTAGGCTATCCACAGACAAACCCAACAGTATTTAATTGTAATCACTGTAATAATTTTTTAATTGTAGTAACACACAACACAGAGACGGGTATAGGGTTCTAGCGATAGATGTTTTTTATTTTGACAACCATATTTCCGTCATGAATACTGTTTTTTTTATTTATGATTGTGTATTATATATTTAAATGTAAAGTTTGTTGTAAATTTGAACAGCGAAGCAATCATTAATGTAAAAGTAATTAATAGCGGAATTAACGTAAAATATTTTGTTTTTGTAACTCCCTCAGGGTAATACATAATGCCTGCTTATTAAGTCTTCGACATATTATGTCTGGTTGTATATCAAATGAAATAACATTTTCCCCGTTTCTAATTTCATTACAAGAAAATAAATCAGATATTTTAAGCGAAAATTTATTTGACTCATGAGATTTTGTTTTTGTGATCGTAATAAGTGTAATATGGATTACACGAGATAAGGATAAGAGAAATGTCATTCGATTTTATTCTATTTTCAAACTTTCCATTCACAATTCTGTCTACATAATACAATGATCCGCCCTCCGATAGATTGATTGATCCAGCCACTATTTGAATATCCACGGGGTTAATACTATAAAAACAAATGAGGATTAACTATACAATATTGATTGATTTATTATCCGATAACAAATTTAGAATAATCGGATAATAATTGGCTAGTCGCCAGTACTACACATTAAAATTATATTTAATAGTATTGAATCGTAAATTTTGTTTCAAATATGGCAATATTTATTTAACTTGTTTTTTTTATGTTGATTAAAGTTTAACTATAAAATAATTAACTGGGCCGTTTGCTTGCGAAGTACGGAGCGGGTTTGTACGTCATGGTCAACTAATTTTATAACGCCATCTAAAAAAGTGCTCAACTAGAAAACATTTAATATTTTTACTGTTAGGGTCCGACAATTTAAAAAAATTTGGCTATCTTTATTTTTATATGAGACGGGTGCATTCACCCAGAGCTGGTGCTTGCCAACATTAAAAGTGCACTGCCACAGGGAACGAACAATTGAAAGACCTAAAGTTTTAATTTTCTATTTAATAAAATAATAAAAAGCCTAAGAACCAAGTAAACTTTTTTTAAGTATATAAATATATTTATTAGTATAACCCATCAATTTATAAAAACTATAGGTACGCACGCACGCATACAAATTTTATATGGTCATAGAAGATGGAAAGTTGTAGGTAGTTCTATATAGAATGAGTAAAAACCAACATGACGTCATTTGACATAAAAAAAGATTCTACCCAATAGCGAACAAATAAATATCCATGTAACCTTGTAATTTTTTACAGGTTTATAACATTAATATTACCTACGTCAATTGTAAACCCATGATAATTGAAATTGAATGTTCTATCATAAATGACGTCTGTATTTGTGATTAAATGAAATATGTTAATTAACACAATTCATAAAGAAGAGCATTAATCTATTTAGCTGCGTTTAAATCGTGATATGACTAACACATATAAGGATGTACTTAGAGCAAACTGTATGGAAAATATTAGTATTTCTTAAGTTATACAGTACGAGCAATATATAATCACAGCTGATGCTGTTCCGGTAGAGTGTGAAGTGCTACAGTGCGGTACGCAATAAAGAAATAAAGTTGGTCCATATCCATAAGCGACTAACATTTAGCTACTCGTCTAGTAAATCAACATTTGAAAATTAACTTAAATTATCAATAATAATTGAACAATTAGTTACTGCAAAGAAAATTTGTATAATTTCTAATATTTTGAAGGGAAAAAATCCTTAATAGAAAAAGAATTTTTTTCTGTATTTTTTTTGTGATTCTTACCTACACGTTAAAAAAATATTTACTTGTTTTTTTTATTAAAATAAAATGCTTGCGTTGTTAAGTATCTTCACGATAGACATGATGGTGTGGCCCTATAGAAGAATAGCTTATTTCATGAAAATTTAATTTCCAATGTTTAATTATATATTTCAGCAACGTTTGGTTAGTAAACATTTCATGAAAAATCAAACATATTTTTCAAATATATTATTTGATCACATATTTTTTTTCCGTAGCGCCACAGATTAGTAATTTTGGGAATTTTGTAAAGCAACTAGCGCCCGAACCCAATAATTGAATACAATCTGAGATCAGGGGGTCTAGTCAAAACAGCGTAACAGTAGTGTATGTAGAAAGTCGAAAACTAAATTTGTATGAAAATGACAGCTAGTAGTTGGTACCAACTGTCGACACTACTCTGTACTACTGTCAACTTATTAATAAGTTAAGCCGTATTGACTAGACCCCCAGACCGTGACAGTAGATCGATCTCTTATCTGCATCCCAATAATCACACCTTACGCAGGCTATCCATTTTTTGCGACGGATAGACTGCAATCTTTTAGCTCTTCACACACATATTTGACAATCAATATAAACCAAAAAAAGTAACCGTACAAATAATATTAAAATATAAGTACCTACATGTCTATGTATTAAAACATATCAAATAGCTTTTTAAGATGCTCAGATGCTCAAAAATGGTATTTCAGGTTATTGGGTTTGGGCGTAAATCGCGTGTAAAGTTATAACTATTGCCATAAAATAAAAAAACTAAATGAAATCAGCCAAAATAAAATAGGTAATGCTTAAGCAGGTTATTGACATGAGCACGGAGGCTTAGTCAATATGCCTTAAAAGTTAAAAGTAATGTATGTAGAAAGTCGACAACTAAATTTGTATGAAAATGACAGTTCATGTTGACAAATACAAATTTAGTTTAGCAAGTGTCCAAATGCCACAGTTTTATAAAAAAATTATGTTCTGCTCGTGAACCTCTAAATTTTTGTTTCCAAACCTCTAAAATGATATTTAGTATATCAATTTAGTAAGTATAAGCTAAATTATAGTAAAATATACTGCACTTATCCTTTTACACTTTATTCATACTATCAAATAACCTATTAAAAATGTTTTTGAAAACCATAACACAATTAAGATAGATAGAAAGAGAATTAAGATACTTTACATGTACACTTGATAGTATTTTCCGTCTAACAATATTTTATAATTATAGCTGTGGTTATAAGCTATAACAATTTTATATTTAAGTAGTGTGATAAAGGTGAGTGACACAGAGGCCTGCCCGTAAAGTTAAAAGCAATTTTTATGGAAACCATTTAGCGGGCTGTTTATACCATAAACATATTTATTATAGGTAAAAGTATGATAATATGTAGATTACCTAAATCTTTATTAATAATTATACGTATATTGTAATATTAGCTTAATTTTAGAAAACATTTTGTTAAAGGTTGTTAGACATTTTTATAGCCGGAATTATTCAGTTATATTAAGTATTTCTTGTTTTAAGCTATTTTCTCTGCGGAGCATTAAAATTGTTGACTATTTTCAAATGTTGCCTGGAATGGTTGTATATATTTAGGTGTTAATTTATAAGCGTCTAATTGTATGCATGTTATAGATAGATATATTTTATTCATCATCATTATTTGCTGTATGATGGGCCACATCTATATCACATTCTATATCGGGTTTCTAGTGTCCAATATCGATCACGATATCCTTGGATATCGTGTCGGTGGGGTAAAGACCCCACCGACGACATTTCTATCTTCAATTTTTTTTTACTTTGCGAGTATAATGATGACTAGACTATAGTTGTTTAACAGTACATGTATGGTACGTAAAAAAATTTCATCACCTAATAACCTTTAAAGATATCTACTTAAAAATCAACATTCAAATCTAATTACATGATAAAATTGACAGAAATCGAATAAATCCTTAACTATGCGTAAGGGGTGAATCAGTTTGAGTTTGTCACCGAGAGATGATAAAATGTTCTTAAAAACATGTAGGTACTTAATTTATTTTCATACCATTTACATTTAAGTCAAAAATACTTCTAGATATATATATAGTTTCTAAATATGGCTTTATAGCCTAGTACACTTCGCCATCTTCTTAAAGGCCGCAACGGCGCCCACAGATATCTGAAATAGCTTTTTTTTTTAAGAATGGAATCTCGCTGTTGGCCTTAAGGGCCTTTACAGCTCAGCACGGGCTGTTTTGGCGAGCTTAGCTCAGCCGGAATGGGTCTGAAAATTTCATTCGTGTCGAAAAATTTTTACTGCCACTCCATGCATAAAATAATTTTAGCACTTCACAGACAAATTATAATATTTTAGAATATCTACTAAGTTCTGAGCTTGTAGTCACTAACCATTTTTCCTTAATGTTTCATTAATGGCAAATCTATAAATAAATTAATAGATTTCCTTGCTTCATGTAACACCAGAGACTAGTCTGTGTTAGTATTCACTCTTTATTTAATACAGTACTTAATATACTAAAGTAATCTGTGGGGTATATGTTTACAAATTATCACAGCCAACCATTTTTAAAAAGAGAAATTTAATTAATGAAACTGTTATTATCAATAAACTTAATACCGGAGTGGCTAGATAATATAGTACCGTAATTAATAAAATTATTGAATCTCCGACATTTGGGTAAGTTACGATACTCATTCATTCAAGGCATTAAAATGTGTTATTACTTATTAGAAGAGTATTTTAATCAGTCATAATTATTACTAACTAAATTATGTTAGTTGCATTTTACTAATTTAACTCAACATAGGACCATGATAATGATCTATTGTAATAGATTTAATGTTTAGACCTATTAATTTGAATATTATTATTTTTTTACTTTTTAACAATAGTAATAACAAAATATTAAGATTCATTTGTTATTACATTTTTTTTAAAGTAATTATTGTTAATATCATTTATACAGTAACTATGGCCACACTGGAGGACAAAATACTTGGTGAAAAACTGCATAACTACTGCAGTAGCAGTGAGGATGAGGGCTCTGAAGACGAGGGGAGTGGAGATGAAGAAAAGACTATAAAAACATCAGTCACAGCAGAGCCACCTCCGGTCAACAATTGGAATGGATCTGCTAGCAACACAGGGCCTAAAGGTGTCCTTGAGGATTGGCGAAGATTTAAACAATTGGAAGCAGAAAACCGGAAAGAAGTTGAAAGAGAGCGCATAGCACTTGCTAAAAAACTTACTTTGACAGTCAAAACAGAAGCAGAAGATGATGCAGACAAGGAAAGAGATGAAATTGAAGATGAACTAAATGAATTAATTGATGAAGGATTTCTTATGAAATACCAACAACAAAGAATGCAAGAACTTATGGCTAAGTTACAGAAAGTACCAAGGTTTGGAAAAGTGACAACTTTGAAGAGCCAAGATGAGTTTTTGAATGCCATTGACAAGGAAGATCCAAAAATTGCAGTGATAGTTCACATTTACAGTGACAGAAAAAGAGCATGTCAAACAATGGATGGTTGTCTTAATGTTTTAGCAACCAAGTATCCTACTACTAAGTTTTGTCGCATTGCTGCTGATATCACTGGTCTAAGCCGCCATTTTCGTGTTGATGGAGTGCCTGCATTACTGGTGTATAAAGGTGGTCAGGTTATTGGTAACTTTGTTCAACTTGCAACAGAATTAGGTGACGATTTTTTTGCTACTGATGTAGAAAAATACCTCATAGAATTTGGAATGCTCCCAGAAAACTAATTATGTAGTCTATCTTTTGTTTGTTGTTTTTAAGAAAAGGTATTTTTAAGTGAACAAAAATGGTATTCTAATTTTTTTCTTCATTACTGAACATGCAACGGATAAAGATGTAATTTTAATTAACCTTCAAAAGAAATATTCAATTGTACTTACTAAAGTCATAATGCATTTCCTAATGAAAGTCAGTTTACTCTTTGATGCTTAATATGAAAACTTATTTAATGGCTGGTGTGGTCTGGCTTTCAGAAGTAATCATGTATCTATGTGTAGGCTACTAATTTATTTTTGAAGTTCTATTATTTAATAACTACTATTATTGTATAAAATAATGCAATAATTTTTAATTAATTGTGCAAAGCATTTATTTATATGGCAAGAGAAACTTGTGATTAATGATAATTCAGTATTACTTTTACTGCTTATATGGAAAAATAAATTAAATAATTTTACATTATATTGTTTTATTATAGAGAAAGGTATTTCTTATATAAATAATCTTACAACACATTGTCCTTACTGTTACTGTATAACATTTATATGAGATTTCATGAAAATATTGATTACAATAATGTGGGCTTATTTGTAAGAAAATATTTAGTTCAAAAATGTTTAACATAGAAATTAGATTACAAAATACAATTTTTATATTTAGAAAATGTAACATGTAAGTCATATATTCAATATAGTCTAGGTAAAAACCTACTATTTCTATTGATATTAAATATTTTGAAATATATTTATTACAGTAATTTAAATAAAATCATAAAATTTTTAAGAATATTTTTTTTCATTTTGCTGTAAAGAGATTTTGTATTAATGAAGTTAGGCATTTGTTTCATCTATAACTAATTTAAATATCTCCACAAAGTTTGCTAACTAGCTATAAACCAATGGTAAAGTAAAGAACTGTATCTGTCTAATAGCTATCTAAATCCATAGAAAAGCCACAAGTTGTTCAGGTTTAAAGAATCATGTCAGCAATACAAAGAATAAAAACTCTTTCAAGTTCAGTTGTATGTTAGAGAATTTATTTCTTACATACAGCTAACACAGTTCAACAACCTCATCCGACATCTCAATTCGCCTGCGTTTTGGAGGTTTCGTGGTTTCCACTCCTTCATCCTCTTCAATAATCTCCATATCACTATCACTGTCATCTTTGGGTCTAGAAGGACCTGGTTTTGGTTCAGAGCCATTTGCCCCATTTGTTGGTTTATCTTCTTTCGGTTCTGGCATTGGAGCATCCATATCGGTGACTAAACGCCATGATTTCTCATCGTCTTCTTGTTGTAAACGAACCCTGACTTCAAAGTTTTGAAGGAAGTCATCAACAAGCAATGCACAACCATCATTTAGCCCAATTTGTTCTAATGTCTTGTGATTGTTGTGGTCCGTTTCTCCTGGCTCTGATGATAGCACAACCAGCCCTTTGCCTTCCACTGCAGCATCTGGTGCTTGCATATTAAGGCCTTCTTTAAGAGCTGTGTTTAAATCTTTAAGTGTCAATTGTTTGAGATTACAAGCCAATGCAACCTCTGCTTTTGGCGCACAAACAAAGCATTTAGGATTTGGTGTTGTAAGAGCTGTAAAAAATAATAAAATATAAGATTAACACAACAACACACAACCAAATTAAAATCACAGCTATAATACTTAATGTTTTTAATAAATGCAATAACATATCCAATGAAAATCAATTTTGCCACTAGCCAATGTGATTGACTTGTTAGAAGTAAGCAAAAAACAATTACTTTTCTCTGGCACAAATAATTGTCCACGATGATTTACTTTTGGCCTTAGGTATACACTGGTACAGACTTCTATATTTCCTTTGAGTATGTTCTGTGCACGCAAAACGGCCAGTCCTGCTACTATCGCGTTGGCTGTAGCTATTGCTGGTATTATGTTTCCAGCCATTGCTGTGAAATACAAAATCTTTTTCAATATTTACATAATAATTAGGGTAGGGTTTATTTTCTATTTATATCAAAGATTTTCTTTTATTAGGACTTATATGAGTCACACTTAGTCAGTTAAAAGATGAATAGGCTTAAAATCAAATATCTAAGTATAAAGTGGTATAAGATAATATAAAAGATAAGAAAGAATAATTCAGTGTGGTCACCCCGTGAAGCCTGTGAAGGATACTTCTGTGCTTCTAGAAGGAGCTAGGCTGGCTAAATTAGCCAGGGCTTTACGCAAAATGGATGTAAATTATTATATAAGTTATACCAAAAAGAGTTACAAAGTTTCTGAAGGTGATGAAATATTGTTTAAAGTTGTGTATGAACATTGAAGCTATAGCTTAATTTATTTATCTAAATGTAGAGTTCAAGTTTAATACAACAGGAAACAAAAATGTGCTATCAAGTAGCACATTTTTGTAATGTAGGTAAAAGACCTGTCCACATATTGGAAACACAATTTCAAAAAATTTAAAATTACTAATACAAAGATGATTATTGAAATTCTGGACATTGTGTAATTTTCAATAACTTTTTCTGTGTATTTTTAATAGCATTGATAATTATCTTACATTTAATCTCAAAGCGCGATTTCAATGGAATATTGAATATGTGGGCACGGACATTTGCACATGCTGTAACAAAGTCCATAGCACTTTTCTCGTCTTTATCCCAAACTAGATGGTCACCTTCAGGGCGGCTCTTCAAGTCTGCTTCCAATGCTTTGCAACTGGTTGCAAAAATCTGTAACATACTTTTGTTAATGATTGAACTTTAGTAAATATAAAGATTTTTAATGCAATACCAAGACTAGCATCAATTAACTACCCTTGCCCGTGACTTATTTGAAAACCAAGTACAAGGAAACAATTTTTTTTCTATGTAGAACAGTAGGAGAAACACAAAAAAAAATATTTACTTGTGCACATTCAGAAACTGACCACACCCTTTGGTCAGCCAATCCAGAATGCTTTGCAGGTAAATCATCTTTCCCAGGTAGATTGTCCCATACCAGAGGTGTAGGTGGTCGTCTTTTTTTCCAAAGGTTCTCCATAGATAGCAAATAACGAATATCATCACCAAAAAGCTTTGAAAATAGTTTTTCTGGATCATAATTGGTTTCAGCTGCCCACATTCTAGTACTTTTTCTATCAACATTGCCTGATTCAGAATCTTTAGCATTTAATGCAGAGGCACCAGCATCACCTGCTGCCTCAGGATCTGCAGTATCAGGGCTGACATTTTGATCAGGATCTTCTTCACCAAACAGCTGGTTAAAAAGATGCTTTGCCCATACAATACAGTGAATGGGCTCTGATGGTGTATTGCGAATAGTACAGCCTGGGAAACTCTTTTGTGGAGCTTTTGGAAGACACTCATAGCACTGTGTAAGCCCCTTTTTGATCAGCTCAACCTGAAATATAAGATAGTTTTATTTTAATTATTGCATTCTAAATTAGATGTAAAGGACATTTTTTCGAGAACAATATAAATTACAAACATTTAATTGTCAAACTCAATGATACTATTTGACCCATATCTCCTCAACTGAATCTTAACATAAATTATACAGAATATACCTGTCCTGCATAACCAGCGGTACCAGTCTCTACCAATGGGACATCAGCTGCTAAGCACATTCTGTTAACATGATTACGAGCAACTCTGTTGTCTAGGGCATTCATTACAATATTGAATTGTTTGAAGTAACTCACGCCATAATCATTGCTGGAAACAATTTATTTTAAAATGAAATATTGCTTACTGAAAGTAATGCCTTGTAATAAATTATAAGTTTAAAGTTTCATACCTAATCACACTATCATGATGAGCTACAATGTTCACATTAGGATTAAAGCTGAGGGCGCTATCTTTAGCGACTTGAGCCTTTGATTTACCAACATGTTCCTTGTGGAAAAGAAACTGACGATTTAAATTGCTCACGTCGATAGTATCAAGGTCAATCTGAAATTATAACAGTAATACCGTTATTAGCGTTATTTAGCCTACAATTATAAATCTTCACTACCAAACTTACAATCTCAATGTTAGGAAAGCCAGTCAGAACAAGATTCTTTAATATCTCACAACCAATACCGCCGGCACCAACAACCAATACTTTAGAATTAGCAATGGCTTCAGTAAGCTTTTCATCAAAAACGCCAGCGACTCTCGCGACCATGTTTAAAGTCTACTTTTACTATACTGCCGATTCAGAGTTAAATAAAAAATTAAATAATTTATTGGAACAATAAAGATTTTTGGAGCACTATATAGATACGAAATTGATGCAAACCACCTGTCAAATCTCAAAAAGGACGCCGACCGGTCCAATATTAAGATATTGGACCGGTCGGCGTCCTTTTTTTTATAGAAAATTCATTGGTGAAGCCGGAATATTTTTAGTCTGTACACTTGTCATGGATTGCAATATTAGTCTAGATTAAAGCTATGAACGCACCACAATGGGAGGATGGTAGATGTAAGCTGTAATGAATTGTCTCTCTGCGTACAATAATTATAATACGTAAAAGGCGAGAGGGTCGATGTCTGGCATTGTATTTGTGAATGGGTGCTACTTGTGTAGGTCTGAATAATTTTATTCACCTTTTGTTTTTCTTATTATCTGAATTTTAATCCAATAAAAAATATCTTATTATATCAACTGAAAAGATATGTAGCCGCTAGGAACGTGAACCAGAATTTTATTTCTTCTTACATCTTGTCAATATTCTATTTGACTGAAAAATTAAATATATGTATTTGGGACCAAAGAATGGAAAAATGAATGTAGAACTGAATATCTAAGAATTCAACAGGTCCTAGATCAGTGTTTCCCAACATGGAGCCAACGCCTCACTGTGGGGAAATTGATTGTTGATTATGATTTTGCACGTGGAGACTTAAAAAGAAGCGAACGATATTGGAACCTATTCATAACAAAATTTGGTAGTTAGGTTTGGTTAGATTATTTCAGTATGGAATATTCCTCGACGGTCTGGCCGCAATTATCGTTACTCCGGCAGACGGCTCGCCCTGCATTGGCCCAGTCCGAAAAGGCCACGGCTATGTGGCAGCAAAGTTGGGTAGCGACATGTGTATCGTGAGCACTTACTTCTCCCCCAATCGCTCCCTAGCTGAATTTGAGGCCTTCCTAAACGAACTGGAAACCCTGGTGCAATGGAGTCACCCGAGACATTTAGTCATCGCTGGGGATCTGAAGAAGTCCGTGGCCTGGGGTTCGCCGGTGACCAGGCCACGGGGAAATGCGTTGATGGATTGGGCAGCAGCGCACTGTATGGTAGTGGCTAACAAAGGCTCTGATGCTACGTGTGTTCGAACAAATGGTGAGTCGTTTGTGGATGTCAAGTTCACGAGCCCCCAACTTTCATGCTGTATCCAGGACTGGGAGGTCCTGACGGAGGTTGAGACGCTTTCGGACCACCGGTATATCCGTTTCTGCATCCTCCCTCCGTCGGCAAATCCTGTTTCGGTTTCGACAGAACTGGGCCCAAAATGGGCACTTAAGAGTCTTAACAAGGAGCAGGCGGAGTTGGCAACGATTGTGCAGGCCTGGTGCCCCAGCCCAGCCTCCGTAGACCCTGAAAAAGAGGCAGAGTGGTTTCGTGGCGCACTGACGAACATCGCGGATGCTGCGATGCGAAGAAGCCGCCCTGGACCTCACCGGACCAGTGTATTCTGGTGGTCGGCAGGACTCGCCCAGTTGCGGTTTGCTTGTGTTGCAGCTCGTCGAGGCTACACCAGGACTCGCAGAAGGCGACCCATTCGCGCAGTAGAGGAACGGCAAGCATATAGCGCATACCGAGATGCAAAACTGGCGCTGCGAATAGGTATCGCCGAAGCAAAAAAGAAAGCATGGCAAGAACTGCTGGACACTCTCGAGCGGGATCCATGGGGGCGCACGTACCAAATAGTCACAAACAAGCTACGCTCGCGAGCCCCACCCCTCACGACACACATGGAGTCGGAACTGCTCAGTACAGTGGTGACGGAACTCTTTCCTGAACGTGACGCCTCGAGCACCCCACATGATACGACTTTGGATTACGGAGAAATAGTGTCTGAAGTGTCTCCTTCGGAGCTTAAGATGGCAATAGCACGCATGTCCTCTAAGAAGACCGCACCCGGCCCCGATGGCATGCACGGACGAGTGTTGGCTCTGGCCCTCGAGGCTGGCCTTGACATGCGCTTTAGAAACCTCCTCACGGAATGTCTTAAAAGGGGCCTTTTTCCGTCGACATGGAAGACTGGTCTGCTAGTTCTTCTAAAAAAGGGTGGAAAACCTCCGGAGTCACCATCAGCGTATCGTCCTATAGTTCTCCTAGATGAAGCCGGTAAGCTTTTCGAGCGTATCATTGCCGGCCGAATTTATAATCATTTGGAAACTATAGGACCGAACATACATGAGGCTCAATTCGGTTTCCGAAAAAACAGGTCAACGATCGATGCAATTGCGCAACTGCGAGGCGTGTGCGAGGAGCAGGTGTCACAGGGCAGAGTAGTTCTAGCGGTGTCGTTAGACATTGCGAACGCCTTCAATTCCTTGCCCTGGGACTGTATCTTGGACGGCCTGCGCCCCCACGGCTTACCGGCCCATATAAGAAGATGTGTAGCATCGTACCTTAACGGCCGTCGTGTTATATTCCCGAAACAAAATAGCATAGGGAGCCACCTCATCAAGTGCGGCGTTCCACAAGGTTCGGTTCTTGGCCTTCTCCTTTGGAACATATATTGGATAGAGTGCTGCGAGGGGAACTAGTTCCGGGAGTGTCAACGATATGCTATGCAGACGACACCCTCGTGGTCGCTATTGGACAAGATTTTAAGGAGGCGCGCCTTCGAGCGACAGCTGGAGTAGCTCGGGTGGTTTCTGAAATCAAAAACATCGGCCTCGAGGTCGCCCTTCAGAAATCAGAAGCTATATGCTTCTACGGACACAGAAAAGCTCCACCCCAAGGCGCAGACATCATTGTCAGTGGAGTAGTCATCCGGGTTGGTACCACGCTTAAATACCTAGGGCTGATTCTCGACCCTCGGTGGACTTTCAGACCACATTTCGAGGCACTTGCCCCTAAGCTCACCACCACCGCAAACATGCTCTCGCGCATAATGCCGAACCTCGGCGGGCCGAATGGGGGGTGTCGCCACCTATACGCAAATGCGATCCGGGCGAAAGCACTCTACGGGTGCCCAATATGGGCCGACAAACTTACCAGGGACAATCACACGATTCTCAGGCAGTCGCAGCGAGTGATTGCAGCCAGGGTTGCGAGGGCGTACCGCACTGTGTCCTATGACGCAGTGTGTGTCATAGCCGGTACCACACCCTGGCATCTAGACGCGGTTGCTTTTAGCGAAGTATATTGGCGGAGAGCCGAAGCCAGGGAAAGAGGAAGCAACCCCACGCTGGAAGAAATAAACGCTTGGCGAGCCCTGGAAGCCCAAGAAATGCTAGCAGAGTGGGAAAAGGAGCTGGCGGGAGCGACTGCCGGTAAATATACTATAGAAGCCCTCAGACCCCTGCTTCAACATTGGGTAAGGAGGCGCTGGGGCCAGCTCAGCTATCGTTTTGTGCAGATCCTGTCCGGACACGGATGTTTCGGTAGTTATCTGCACAGAGTAGTAGGGTGTGAAGAGGCACCAACCTGCCACCACTGTGTCGGAGACAGCCCGGATGACGCCCTGCATACGCTGAGGGACTGCCCAGCATGGGAGGTGGAAAGGGGACCGTTGCTGGATGCACTCCAGGGCGAGGACGCAACACTTCCAAATGTATTGAAGGTTTTAGTGAGCGCGAGAAATGACGGCCCGTGGAAAATATTTTATAATTTCTGCGAGGCGGTCATGAAAATAAAAGAAGAGGCGGAAAGGACCAGGGAGCTTTGTCCCGATGCCCATCCGCGACGGCGAAGAAAACCGCAGGCCCGTCGCGTAAACGCGCGACGCGCTCACCAAATTCTCGCCGCCTAAAAAGTGCCTAAGCGGGGAGCAGGGGTCCATGCGTTTAAAAGAAGGGATGATGACCCATCCCTGCAAGTACTGGACCCGATCTCCCCAAGCTATTTGTAAATGCGTATGGCCCGGTCTGTGAAAGATGCTTGCTGTGTCAAGCATCCTCACAAACCAACAATGGGCGGGAAGAGGCGGACGCAACCGCCGCATCGCGTGTCGGGAAGCGGATAAGGCTCTGCTGTTACCACATCCCGCATAAGGCGATTGTTGGTGGCACTTTGGGGTTTTAGTGGGTATGCACAATGGCGAGTCCCACATAATCCTTCTGCACCAAGCAGTCGCGCCGCGGAATGCGCAATGCATTTCCCCAAGTAAAAAAAAAAATCAGTATGGAATGCAATCCCTATTCCCTATCTTGCGAGATTCCGTTCTCGCGAGTTCTCGTGACATTTTTTAAGATCAAAACCAAAGGTTAAAATCTGGACGAAATCTGGTAGGATTAACGAGATAGGTAATAGTACTGGTAGTAGTATCAGATTATCTTATCTTTATAAACTAGCATATCTCTGAGCGTCTTATATATAGGTAAGCGTTTTTATGTTTGAGAATCCCTTTATTTATTAAGAGGATTTGGAACACATGTAAGGTGAATAAATTTTCCATTCCTATTCCTATCACCCAGCAAATATTTCGTACGATAAGTATTTAAAAATGTAATAAAATTATTATATCGTCTTCTTAGACGACTCTAAGAAGCGCAAGCGCAATATTATAGATACTCCAATGTATAGGTTATTGATATTATTCCAGGCAGTTTTCCATATTGCAGTCTTTACACACAATCTAAAAAGCCACAAAGAAAAAACTTATGTCAACATCATTTTTGATGGTAATAATTGACATTTATTGTCAGTTGTCAGTTATAAAACAAACTGCAAAGCATAAAAATTTAAAAAATTAAAAGCAAGCAGGCGCACCAAGCGGCAAGGAGAAACCGGCTTATAAATAATTTCTTGTCCATATTTTGTTTAGGTTAGAAAAACTGTAAGAATTGTAAGATATATATTCCATTTCGTAAATATTTCTATGTACAATTTGTTGATTGTTTTAACGTTACAGAATATCTTCAAAAATGGCGGCGGCTATGCCAATTAACCCTAAACCATTTTTGAATAGCCTTACGGGAAAGGCTGTACTTGTTAAATTGAAGTGGGGTCACGAATACAAAGGACTTCTGGTATCGGCTGATGGATATATGAACTTGCAACTCGCTAATACAGAAGAAATTATTGAAGGTTCATGTACAGGTTAGATAAGTTTTTATGTATATTATTGTTTAAATTCACAACTACATACAAATCAATAGAAACATGTATTATGAAATATAACATGTTTGGAAAGACTTTTAAAATTATCCAAATATTGATCATAATTTCAAAATTGCTCTATTTACAGGTAATTTGGGCGAAGTATTAATAAGGTGTAATAATGTGTTGTATGTAAGAGGGGCAGAAGAAGAAGATGAAGAAGGGGAAATGAAGGAATAATTAAAATTTAAATAAACATGCCTCATCTTAAGAAAGAGAATGAAGTGTTAAATAAATAGGATCATAGGTATTCATTGGTACAACACATGTTTTTGTATATTACTTAATTTAATATAAGCTATGTTGTATCAACATTAAATTTTCAGACCATAATGTTTAAGATATAACAAATAAGTTGATATAGTGGGAGGACTGTTTCCATTTAATTAAGAAGTAAATTAAAAATTTGTCATGTTTCAATTATTATCCCTCTCATTGTATTCCTCCAGTTAATAGTGTTGACAACATACACTTAGTAAGAAAATAATTTCAATAGGTTTCTAGGAATAGAACGATAGTGAGTTACTTGCAGTACATAAATAGTGTGACAATTTTTTTAATACTAGCAGGCCTCAGGGTCTTATTTAGAGATGTGACTAAGTTAAATAACATTCCATAATTACCAAATGGGGCTGTGTGAACTATTCATAAACAAATTATATAAAACTTGACTGGAATGTTCTCTAATTCTGAAATAAAAGCCTTTTGTGTAGGTACATTTTATTTCCTTAAATAACATTTAAAGATACAGAATATGCTTATTCCATCTACAATCACACAATTATTAGAAATCTCTTTATCACACAGTAAAATTGTCTATAGTTTTCTAGATATATTCTGAAATATCTAATAAGTTAAATAGTTCTTAATCTAACATTCTCTTTATTATCTTGAGTATTGTTTACTTATTTAAAGATAGATGTAGAGTTTGATATTTAACATTATAGCCAAACAAATAGAAAGTACAAAGTCATAGCTAATTAGTTATATACTGTCATAAACTATACACATTAAATTTCTGAAAATGTAATTTGTGTAAAAAATTAACATCAAATTACTAGCATAACAAGATTGTTCCAAAAGAAGCAAAGATTACTTTTTACCTTGAAAACAGAATTGAAAAAAATCATGCAAGTACTTTACTGAATGTAATATAATTTGCAAAAGTAATAAAATAATCTATCAGATATACAAAGTATTGAATTTAAAGGCGGAAACAGATTAATGTGCGTATAATTTTATTTTGTGTGAACACCTAGAAAGATGGGGGTAAAATTTTTAATTTGAAGAAAAACTACTAATAATAGTAAGCAGTAATTGCTACAAATCTTCTGTCGAGGAAACTTTGTTCTATTTCCACTGAACCGCCTGCTTTTTGTGCAATGGTCAAAATCTGAAAAGTAAGATAAAATGACTTCATGTCACCCAAATTGACAATTAACTAAATATTTGTTGCAGCTACTTGTCCATTAAAAAAATATTTATGGTATTTTGACCCTTTTAAACTAATGTAAAAAACAATTTACAACAATTTTGTAAAATTTTTAAATCTTTTTACAAATTTGTAACAATTTTTATAATTTGTTAATTAAATGAAGCTATATACCTTAATTAAATCTGCAATATTTTCCAGAAAAAAAATAAACGAAAAATATCTGACGATAGTGAACTTACTTGATCCGTCCTCGAGTTTCTTGGTAGATAAAGTGTAACATTTGAGTTGATATCTCGTGCGACCCTCATCAACTCCGAAGCCGGTTTCGGTAATAACATTGTTTCTATATCGTATTTGGAGTTCTGTAAAGTTTAATATTTTACAATTTATATCATGAAATCCTGTGGCATGCAAGATTGTTCTTATTACTATAAACTTCATATGTAGATTGTTTTTTGGTAAACTTTTGAACATTGTTCTAAACGGCAACACTTGGCACAAAGAAAATAACATTTTGAAGATAAAGATTTATTATTTGTGTAGACTAAAACTGCGAACCAATAGATGGAACGATAAAGTAAATAAGTTATATGTATTTGTTGTACCAATATAAAAAAAGATAGGCAACATTTACAAAACATAAGTCGTTAAAAAGTACTAAAGCATTTAAGGTACGCATGGGACAAACATGGGATTACTTGAAATTTCAAATGGATCTTCAGATAGTGCATAGTAAAAAGACTTATGGCACCACACTCTTAATAGAAGGAAAACGATGATTTTTTTTAATAAAAAAAATAGGATCTTGTTTACTTTTAAAAAATAACCTCATATTATTTGGATGAAATTTTACTGTGGAGAAATATTTATTTTGTATTTGTAAAGTTCTGTCTTTTTCCCGAAGGGGTAGGCAGAGACTACGGATGTCCACTTGCTATGGTGCTGACATACTTCTCTCGCTTCATCCACTTTCACAACCACTACACATGCTCGTCGGTTATGGGACAAAAAAAAAATATCTAAATATACTAACGTCGGAATAATTCGGTCCTCCCCAAGGTGGACTTAAGAAGACCATATCAGCTGATAGACTCGGTGCCAATTCGAAGAAGTCGCCCACTATGAACTCTATTTTGTGGCTAACTCCATACACCTCTGCGTTATGACGAGCCATTTCAATCTTATTTGGGTCTATATCTATTGCAATTACTGAAAAAACAAATATATATATATATATATATATATATATATATATATATATATGTATTACGTAAAGCATTGTATGGTACAGACAAATTTATGTTAGGTACTTAAATTAATCGCAATTAAAAATTTGGTGTTTAAAAACTAATTAATAATTAATTTTCTTTTACAAAAGTGCTCTTTCGTCTCTTTCTGTATTTACTCTACAATGAAAAGAGATAGATAATTTAGTCTAAACGGTTCAATTTTGATGCGGTTTTATTGTTTGTAATTTCTTACAAAAATAATAACTAAATATATAAATGTATATCTATGTAAATCGTATGAAGCATTGCTTTAACATTACTTATTTAAAAAACATATTTATTACGATAAGGAATAATATTACATTTATGAATGCATCTTTATAAACAATTATTTAAAATTGATTGCAAGAAAAAAATGTGAATCAAAAATGTTTCAGAATACACAGAATATAGACGAAAAACACAATCACAGCCAGTATAATATATTTTTATACATAAAAACCTACCTTTTTTCGTTGTATGAGCAAATTGTATGGTATTCCCACCGGCACCACAAAAGGCGTCAAGTACCACGTCATACGAATATTTGTTTGCGATATGACTGGCAACATTCTCCGGCGTCACACTGAACCAGCTTTCGCGGTCTAGTTTTATTCCTTCATCGAATCTGTAGACGAAAAAAAAATTATTTCGCCGTAACTATCGCCCTACCGTCATGGACTACCCTCCCATACGTACAGAACTTCTGTCTCTGTCCCTTACATGTAAACGCAAATAGAGAGAAAGAGATATAAGTATGTTCTAACGAACATTGCTTATATCTAGGAATTTCTGAGTTAAACCATGGTATTTTTTTAAATTAAGTCTGATTTTTATTATATTACAAAAAAAAAAACAGTCTGCCTCACGCCCTGTTGTGAGGCTTGAAACAGCTCTAGAAATATATACCTATGAAAGAGTGAGTGCCGTTTCTTCCAATACTTCATCATTTTGGGGTCACCTCGCAACTCTTCGGGAATGTGAGGCGCGTTACACTCTTCTAGATCATATTTTGAATGACGCTTTTGGCGGCGGCGACGTTTTGTCAGGCCTGAAACAATTAAATTCTTTTATATTTTTTTATATTTTATTTGTTACGTATTAAGTGGTTTTTTGTTAGCAATTTTATTTAATGATAATAAGAAAAAAGGGATTTGATAATCAATTCTTTCAAAACAAACGAAACATGTTTTTTTTTGGTGTACCATAAAAAATGTGTTTCTTAAAATTAAAAATACGTTAGAACAAGCAAACTCCTTCCAAAACTAAGAAATTATATAAGTACATATAAGAAATATTTAAACCTGTGCTAATATTTTTTTTGTAAGTACCCTCAGCAAGTATTTATTGAAATTAGGAATAATTTACTACAAGTTATCATTAAGTTCGCTTTTTTTTTTTTTTTTTTATATAATAGGGGGCAAACGGGCAGGAGGCTCACCTGATGTTAAGTGATACCGCCGCCTATGGACACTCTCGATGCTAGAGGGCTCGCGAGTGCGTTGCCGGCCTTTTAAGAATTTGTACGCTCTTTTCTTGAAGGACCCTAAGTCGAATTGGTTCGGAAATACTTCAGTGGGCAACTGGTTCCACAAAGTGGTGGTGCGCGGCAAAAACTGCCTTGAAAATCGCGCAGTTGTGGAACGGCGGACGTCGAGGTGATACGGATGGAATTTCGTATTCTGCCTCGACGTCCGATGATGAAACTCAGCTGCAGGAGTTAATCCGAACAACAACTCCTCTGAACACTCTCCATGGTAAATGCGGTAGAAGATGCAGAGTGACCCCACATCTCTACGCAACGCCAAAGGATCAAGCCGCTCGGAGAGAATTTGGTCGTCAACGATTCTTATTACTATTCTTCTTAAAATAAGCAAAACCCTTAAATGAGTTTGTAAGAAAGGGATCACGAGACACATTTATGACTGACACCGATTATAACAAGATAAGGCCTCAGAACAGGAACATTCTTATCGCGTTTTCAACCTCACGCATTTTGATGTTGTGTGTTTCTGTGTATTTTGATAGTAATAAACGTTATGTGTATTTAATAGCTGCTATGAAACACCTTCAACTTACTGTTTAAATCCACATCTTCACTGCATTCCTTATCCCCATCCAAATCTTGGTCCATCTCATTAATTTCATTTTCTGTTACTTCGACTTTTTCACTTTCACTTACAATAACTTCATTCATTTTTCCATTGGATATTTGATTATTTTTTTCGCAATCTAATTGAATTTCAGGTCCCTCGTCTTCAGTGTGCATGCCTTTATCTTCTTCGATATCTCTATTCTGTAATATGAAAAAATACACAATACCAATTTCTAGATGATGAAAGTAATTTTTTTCCTTAAAACCTCAATTTAAGATTAATATTATAAATCCCTTTAATAAACAGTTGTGTCATTTAAAAAAATGTCATAAAAGCAATCAGCTATTTCAAAGTAATTTTTGTATAAATTATTGATTGTTTAGAAAAAAATTGTTCATTTCTAAAATATTTAGTTTAATGTTAAAAAACTTATCTTATAAACTGTATGGAGTTATAAAAATACCTGATCCGAGCTATAAGGATTCCCTTCTTCATCAAAATAAGTCTTTTTCGGCTTCTTGTATCGCGGCGGCCGCAATTTTCGTACCCGACGACTGAACACGACTTCACCTCTTGGTAACTTTGCTGATTCGAAACTGAATCCCATAGTCTGAAGTGTATTGTGCACATCCGGTGATTCCTCTTTGTCAAGTTCATGGCTGAAGATATGAAATATATTTCTATAAATAGACTTTATAGACATATTATTGCAGGAACACATCAGGGAACTTTACTTTTAATATTTCCATAGCATTTTTTTTATTTCTAATACATAAAATTCTCGTGTCACGGTGTACGGGACCGAACTCCTCCGAAACGGCTCGACCGATTTTCGTGATCCTTAGCGTGCATATCGGCCAGGGTAGAGAATCGAACAACATCTATTTTTCATCCCCCTTAATGTTAAGAGGGTCCCCTAAATTTTATTTTTAGACAAAATTTTTCGTTTTAATTTTTTCACGATACAGCATACAAAAATACAGGCAACCCTAAATTTTCATCCCTCTGCGATCAACCCTTATTTTTTATTTGTTAATTAAGAAGTTTGTCACTAGGGTAGCATAGCAAAATGTTCCATGTTGATGTGTACTAAAAGACTAGGCATTAAGGAGAAACGAAGGTCGCGGGGGCAGCTAGTAATTTTATAAGAAGTTTTAAAAATGGAAACTATGCACGGTGGGAACCAGGAATAACGAAAATATTTATTTTACCAAATCAACAATTAAAATAATATATATATATATACTTATATACTATATATACTTTATCCTAATTTGTAAATATGATTGTATAGAACAGGTGACAAACGAGCAGGAGGCTCAACTTATGTTAAGCAAGCAAATCCAAGCATCTTGGTCCACATAGTGGATATAACATATACATTTACAAATTTCATTGAGCAATTCACTATAACTATAAATCTCACCTTCTCTTTAAGGTAATTGACTTTTCTTCTGGAGGTTCATCATCACCATCTTCATAACTATAACTAGAGTGACCAAACCCACTTTCCATATTATTACAATTGTTTTGGCCATTTGTCTCTGTTTCTATAGATTCTTTTGCATAACTTTTATTTTCTTTACCAGTTTCACCATCAACCGGTTCAGTGTTGTCAACTTCAGATTTGACCAAATTTTGCAACAGGGCACTAATTGAATGTATCTGGCGATAATTTGTTCTGTAAAGTTAAAAAACATTCTTTACAAATGTTTAGTCAAAAGATATAACATAGATACATTAAAAAAAATTGAACTATGCACAAAAGTTAAAAAACATACTTTTCTTTTGGTTTTTTATTTTGAACCTGTCTTGAATCTGTTTTTAGAACCTCATCATTTATCATAGCATTCTCCACATTTTCTTCATTGTTTCCATGTTGGGTTTCTTTAAGAACTTCAACCTTAGAACATTCACTGTCAGCTGAAGCACTAGTGTCGTCTTTTTGTTCTTGTATTAAGTTTTGCAACAAAGCACCAACAGTGTGAAGCAATTTATTTGATTTCTTATTTCGTTTCTTTTTATTGGGCTTTTCTTCCAAATTTATGTTTTCCAGCTGAGTCTTAACTTCAATCACTGATGGTAATTCTTGAGAATTTCCTTCACTGTTTTCACAATCAACATCTAAACATTTTATTTCCTCTGTTTTCTTATCTACAGCCACTTCACATTGAACATTTTGACATTCAAGATAGTTTGCATAATGTGAAGCATATATTTCACCAAAATGTTTTTTCCACAAAAATTGCCAATATTGTTCAGTGTCCATCTCTTCTGGGACTTGCTCTGAATTATCCTCAACATTAACAATCCTAGTTTGATCATTAAATTGGTCGTCTGATGTAGATGATGTCACACTATAATCATCTGTTGGTGTTGATTCAGATGTCACATGGCTTGATGTCATATCATAGCTTGATACTGTTATCTTTGTAACATTTGTTAATGAGTCAGTTCCCTCAATAGTTCTAGGGCTAACAATTCTCTCATGTTCTGAACAAGACCTTCTTCTATTGTTAACTGAAAGCCATGTATCATCTTCATGCTTGTCCATTGGTTGTTTACTACTTCTGTCACTAGATCCATCACATTTATGTCCATGTCTGTAAGGATTTACTTTGGAATCATATGAAAATTTTCTTTCTCTGACTACATTTGATTTTTCAAGGTTATTGCTAATATCAGCTGCATTCTTTTTAATTTGATCTTCATTGACTTCATTATTTTCATTTTTATATGCTGGATTTATATAGTCACTGTATTTATTTATCCAAGATGCCCAGATGATTCTTTCACCATTTACAGCCCAAAACTTGTCCCAAGTGTTTTCAGAACTGTAATCTTCTTCAAAATTAGTCTTAGATGAATTGTCTTGTAGGTCCATTTTTACAATACCTTCATGTGCGGTAAAGTCAGAATGATAATCTTGGTATGTAAGATCTGCCCCACTATCACTTGGCTGTATAGTAGTAGGTAAACTATGTATTTGAGTGGGATCATGTTCATCTGTAGAGCAATAATTATCTGTATGAGAGGCACTACAATAGCAGCTGGCATTATCATCTTTCTGTAATGTTAAACAATATTTATAAAAAAGTTTAGTGAACCATTAAACATAAAACAGTAAACATTTCCACGCATAAATCTTCTAAATTTTATACAACTTACCTCACATTTAACCTTATATGATGTATCAAGTGAAAAGTGGACATGGGAATGTTCATCAAACTCTTGAGATTGAGACTCATGTATAACATCAGCATCACTTTCACTACCATATTCTTTGTCAACAAAATAAGTGGTCATGCCATCTCTAAAAAGGGAAATGTTATTAAAATTAAATTAAATTATTATGGTTATTTGAGTTCATATTAACAGACAAAAACTTTAAAAATTATTATAAAAAATAATTGAAAATGTTGTCTAAAGTATTGATTTTTAATGTAAAAGAAATATCTTACCTTATAAAGACTCTGCTACACAAGCAAAACACATAGTTTCCCTCTTCATCTTCTTCCTCATTATTAATTGCAAAGTTAATTTCCGCCAACGGCTCCCAACGGTACGAGAAATCACAATATCCAGACATTTTAATAATAACCTCTTGGGCTCTTGAACAAAATCTATGAATGCAAAACGGAGTAAACTAAATTTCACATGTTCGTCAGGCAATTAATGTTAACAATAGCGCCTACATTTCATTTCAACTTTACTTAAAAATCCTAATAATGTAATAAAAAAATATAAACTGAATATGAAGTGTTTTTAATCCCGCTTAATTTTGGACTAAAAATTAGAATGTCCTGTGACATATGACAACTGACAGTGTTCCCAACAACTTGGAACTTAATTTCGTCATAACTTACCCCTTAAGCTAATAAAATAATTGTGTAACTGTGCTATTTTAAGAATTGCTTTTTAATGCTGCATTTAATCTAAGAAGTAAAGCAGCCTAACTTGGTTACTGTCATTTGGTTCTTAGATAATTTATGTCTCAAGTGTTGTTTTTGGCCAGTTATAATGTATTATCTATGATTGTGAGACTTCAAAGTTCAATTTGTAATCGAATTGCACGTTGTTTTGAAACAATATAACCCAAAATAATATATAGTTCTTGTTAGATAATTATAACCGTAGTTTTAACTTACTTTTCAATATGGGGAAGAAAAACAAGGAGTCCCTAGGTCGTTCCCTAATCAAAGATCGATTTGCAAAAAATCGGCACCGAAAACATGTTGAAGACAATACTATGGTATGTGAATTGTGAAATTACAATTACATTTTATTTTTTAATAGTCATAATGAAACAAATATTTTTAGTTGCACACAACTGAAGTAAATGATGGTTATGACTGGGGCCGCTTGAACTTACAATCAGTCACAGCAGAGTCTTCATTACAAGAGTTTTTGTCTACAGCTGAGTTGGCAAACCGAGAATTTATAGCTGAAAAGCTTAATGTAAAATATGTCAAGTCGGCACCAAGTGCAGTAGAGTTACAGACATCACAGCCAGATTTTGATGAACCACTGACAGTTCCAAGAAGGTATTATTTTAACTCTATGTTTTATAGAATGGTTGAATGATTAAATTTACATTATTCTCTATCTTCTTTCTCCTATTTTATACAATAAATACTTTATGTATTTACATATTGTTTTCAGACCACCTTGGAAACCAGGGATATCAGCAGAAGACCAAATTAACAAGGAAAAAGATTCATTTTTGGACTGGAGGAGACATTTAAATGAATTGCAAGCTAAACTTGGAGCAGCTGTCACACCATATGAAAGAAATATTGAATTATGGAAGCAATTGTGGAGAACATTAGAGAAATCTGATATTGTGTTACTCCTCTTAGATGCTAGGAATCCATTACTATTCAGGTATTTAAAATCAATCCATGACTTTTACTTTAAAACATAAAAATCTATACCAAGGCAAAATTAACTTGTTAAATTAGATTACTTATACAGTATTTCTTATATTAATATAGATAGTCACAAGATTGTCATACAGGTTGTATAAAAACTTTACTTTAAATTGTATTAATTGATGCCTAAATATTTTTTATTACTAGTAAATACTTTTCAAAGATCATGCTTTTGTACAAATATGAAACATTTACACTTTATAACATGTGTAATCATTATAGGTGTTTAGATTTAGAGATGTATGCAGCAGAACAGAACTGCAAGATTATATTGTTGTTAAATAAAGCCGACTTAACAACAGAATATGTAAGAAAATGTTGGGCAGAATACTTTTCAAAAGAGGTACATTTTGATGTATATATTATATAAATATGCCTTACACAGTAACACATTATTTAAAATTTGATCTATATTTTCAGAATATATCAATCATATTTTTCTCCGCGGCTAAAACAGTTAAAGAAAGAAAAATATCAGAAGAAAGTGCCTCAAAACCTGATCTGAATGTTGATTCAGGAACGGAATCAATTGATTCTAATGAAGAAACAGATGATGAAAACCCTGACAATTTAAAACAAACAGAAAATGACATACAGAACTTTAAGAAACAATTAGGTGTTTTAGATGAAGCTGTTACAAATACGGCTACAAAATTATCAAACATACAAGAAGCGTTAGATAAGGTTTTAGAAAATTTAAGACTAGGAAAGCCAGTAGAACCCTTAGAACTAAAGAAGAACATCAGTGAAAGTGATCAAAATGCAAATCCCAATGAAGTTAATGTGCCAAATGTAACAAATTTACACGAAATATTTGGCAGAGATCAACTGGTTGATGTTTTGAAAAGTATTAAGGTTGATAAACTTAAAAATCCGCCAAGATTAACAGTGGGAATGATTGGATACCCTAATGTTGGAAAATCTAGTACAGTTAACATTTTAATGCAGACAAAAAAAGTAAGTTTTGCAGTGGGAAGAAAGTACCTTTAATTCATTATTATTATAAGTGCATGTGACTTGGCTCAGTACAAATAGAGTTTTCTTCCTATATACAATATTAAAACTTGCTAATATATTGAAAAAAAAAGTGGGTCTAGGGTTGTCAAGTTAAGTTGTTGGAAGTCTGTCAATAAAATGACTGAGCCATTTATTATTTCATGAAAGCCGTTGTTCAAGGCCGTAAATACCGTGTTTAATTATTTTGACTAAATATGTGTGAAACATACACTTTATCTTAAATTCTTTTACAGGTTAGTGTAAGTTCAATGCCAGGTCACACTCGTCACATCCAGTCACTAATTCTTGATGATGATATAGAATTACTGGATTGTCCAGGTTTAGTGTTGCCAGCATATGCAGTTGCACCAGATTTATTGCTTACTGCTGTGTTGCCAATTGATCAGGTACATTTTTACTATTCTCTAAATAGTTTTACATAGACCTCTCCTATGTCAACGATTAAAATTTATAAAGCATAGATAAACAAATAAAAAAACAATAATTGGTAATTATGTTTTTATATGTCAGCTGTCATTAATTGTATAATAGTTTTTTTTTAATAGTTATTAATCATTTTTTACATTGTAATTTGCTATATGCTTGTTTATTGAGTATAAATTAAATTCGTAATTAGTATGATTCAATTAAAATATTTACAAAGTATTATGGTCACAAACCCCCCTAATCAGTGGACAGTACTTCAGGTGAGTCTATCCCTTAACTGTATTATACTATACTAGCGGAACCGACAGACGTTGTCCTGTATACACGTCTTTAATTTGAAAATTTCAAACTTTTTTTAATAAGCTAAAACATTCTGGACCATTTTGATGAAAATTATTATTCAAATGTTATGACAATATCTAACGATCCAGCGCATGGTCTACAATAACACAATGATAACAAAACTTTTTTTTAATTTGATCGCAGCGCTAACTGTCGGGATAGACTAAAATTAAAATTCGAATATTATTTAAAATTTGACACTGCGATGGTAGCGCCCTCTGTCGGATCCAATGTAAAACATTCAAAATCAACAACTACCATTAAATTAAAAATTAATTAAAAAAACATTGTCTAGCGGACAAAATTGTGAATCTAAACCATTCCCAGATCCCCTTGAACACACACAAAAAATTTCGTCAAAATCGGTCCAGTCGTTTGAGAGAAGTTCAGTCACATACACACGCACACAAGAAATATATATATTAAGATTTAATGTCAGATGCGAGCTCACGATGCGGCGATGGCCCGTCTTTGTCAATTGGTCAGCCGGAACACGTTTGAAGAGAAATATGGTTTGCTGTTGCCTGAATATGAAGGAAGTGACTTGGAATATAAGAAGATACTTACGGCGCATGCGTGTAAGTTATTAGTTAAAATAATAATTATTCGACTCAGTTAGCTCTTGAAAGGCACTAGCCTAGCTGACTTATTAACGTCTATTTTTGGTGTCACTTTAGCTTTTCAGTTTCTTTAGTACTAAGGTACAAAATCTTCTTTTAAGTCTACAATAGGTGTTGTCTTGCTCAAGTCTTGCAGGCTTCAGTCTTGGTATTGGTCTTGCTACGATAAGGCGGTATTGGTATTGGTCTTGCAAAAATGCAAGAACAAGACCAAGACTGCAAGACCAAGACCGATTTTGGGCAACACTAAATAGGTGGTGTATGTTGAAGCCGAGTATTATCGACTATTTATGTATATTTATTTTTCACCAAAAAAAATGTAAAACGGCCTCTTTTATCTTTTTTTTTTTTTTATCTTTGCTGAATTTTCTTGTAATTGCTGTAGTAGAAAACGCGATATAAAATATTGGTTATACAGGGTATAAAAAGTCTTTATTAGTTAACCTTTTAATACAGTCAACCGCGGCTTTATGACGGCGGCTGGTCAGCCGGACGTGTCCCGATCTGCGAGACTTCTCCTCAAAGACGCTGCTAGTGGACGATTGCATTGGGAACAGCTACCGCCAGGCTTCAGTGCACCCAGTGTGGATGTTCTGATAGAAGATAAGAAGAA
This sequence comes from Pieris mannii, assembly GCA_028984075.1. Taxonomy (NCBI): domain Eukaryota; kingdom Metazoa; phylum Arthropoda; class Insecta; order Lepidoptera; family Pieridae; genus Pieris; species Pieris mannii. The sequence continues at coordinate 10,546,716 of CM054779.1, read as the reverse complement.
TGAGACTAGGAAACCTACGCCAAGGGAAGCTAGAGCTGTTGAGGTAATTTTTTATAATATTCCAATTTTTAAGGACTTCAAAAATTTAAACGTACAATCTTTCATCTGTGTGATATTGTTTGAGTAGGATGATAAGACAATACAAATTAAAGCGTTATTGTGAGTAATCTCTATCATGAAAAAATCCATAGTTAATAATAATCTATAGATTTTAATGTCAGTCACGTGGCATGAAACGATCACAGACCAGTCTAATCAATGATGACATACCATGCTTGGTAATGTCTGCGTCGATACTATTTTGATGTTTAATTTCGTTTGAGACTGTTTTTGATAGAATTATAATATTAATTTTTATTTGTGTAATTAAATAATAATAATTAACAAAATCTGACGCGACTGACACCCCATTTTGCCTAGCGAATTTGGCGGGTTCTTAGAATTATGAATGTTTTATAAAAAAAAATTTAAACTTGTCAATAAAAGTAACAATTTGTGATCGTAATCACTAATAAATATTTCGAAATTGTTTATAAAGTCCTGTCCAAACCTATTCGATATTTGAGTCTGATGCTAACTTTCTAAAGGGTTTGTCCACAAATTTCTCGGAATTTCTAAAACGTATTTCTATTTAAATCTGCTATACTTACATATGTCCACGTTGCATGGAAAAGATTCACTGGTTTTTTCGAATATCCACGCGTTTCGTTCATGTAGGTATATAATATTACTTAGATAATATAGAGTTTCTTAGTTACTTTTATTGTATTACGATTTTGTTAAATATCTATGTCCTAGGAAATTTGCTAGTAAAAAAAATCATAAGTTTGCGTAAAAAATTGTCTTTACTTTTGAAAGGTAATTCTGACAGAGTGACACATGACATTAATATACATTTTTCTTTTAGGGTTGGATGAGCAAATCAAGCGAGATTGATAAAGCGTTTTTCGCTATTAATAAGGCTGGTCCCCACGTTAAAGGAAAGCCGATACTCGGGTAATTATAACTTTAGTAATAGTGGTTTTTCGTATAAATGTGAAAAATTTGAATAGCAATTCATATTATTGCAATTAATACACAAAAACTGAAAGATGTTTTTTTTAAATTGAGATTAGGAGAGGGTTGTTATGCTAACACGCGCAATCAAAATTTATCTAATTTAGTAAATTGGGATTATTTATAGCCTTATATCAGAATAAATATATACATTATAGCTATTGTTTTTGTTGAATTACGATAACGATAATTCTGTGTGCCCACGGGCAAAGGCCTCCCCCATTTTTTAAGTGTTAAAATTTAAATGAAAAAGAACATGACAATCTTCGAATGATATGGCACTATTGGTAAGTATATAGTCGATCTCATTTTTAAATTGGGATTGAACCTTATTAATTAATAAAACAAACATAAATGGGGCCGAATTTGACATAATACTATTTAGGACACAGAAATTTCGCGCCTTCTAGCAAAATTTATTTAGTATGTGATATAGACTATAAAGACAGACTACAGACAATTTAGCAAAAATCGTAATGAAAACTGCAAACACGCGTTTGTCATAGACAAAAAGGGATAACGCTTGTAAACAATGATTTGGTGCTTTGACCAAACCATTGCCTTAAGTTTTTCAACTAGGACTCGCGTCTGCGGTCATGTCTCCTTCTACTTCCCACATGCCTGGTATGATTAGTTGAAGGAGCTGGTATTTTTACCCAATGGATGTGGTGTATTGTGTTACAAAGCTGAGTTGTTCGTGGCTCTTGGCTACTATTTATCAGGCGTTTAAAGATTTTTTTTAACTGTGATAAAAATATCGTCTTGAAATGATTACGTTATGTTTATGACCCACATAGGCGAAGCTTGACTAGAAAAAAATATGAGTGGAAAAATTCTTTCGAAACATAAACTCAATTTGTTCAATACGTGTGAAAATGTTGCAGTCGATTTGTTTATTTTCACAGCACATGGTTAGCGTCATTTCATCCAATGCGCTAGAGAATTCTTTTAAAATTGTATAAACAAATTAGAATGTGTACTTTGAACTATTTTGAGATTTTTTGAACTTTAGACCTTTATCGTCCACTTTAAATGCAAGTAGTTCTATGTTAGTCAACGATAATTCTTTCATCGAGTGACTGCTTAAATATCAAACCAAGCCGTTGAACTGTCTCATTTTTATTCTATACTAGGTCAAGATTTCTATAAAATGTATTATACACCGAAAAAACGGTGGCTCCGCAATCTTTTTGGTCTGGCCTTCGATTTCTGTATCTATTTTGTGATTATTTGTTTTTCTAAGACAAGTAGGTGATGCAGTCTTCTGTGTATACACGCTGTCGGCTCTTTGGGTCTTAGGGATGTGGGTTTCCTCACGACGTTATCAATATAGGAGCGGGTGTTAAATGCTAGTTTACAATATATAAATTGCTAACTTGGAACTGTATCGCGTTAAAGCAAGACTAAAATTTTAAATCTAGATTCCAGCTAAATCTAGACTGTTCTAGAAGGCGAGTTATTGCGTACGAATATACTTTTGAGCAATTTTCATGATCGTTAACCCACCGTCTCCTCGTAAACTTGTTAAATTTTATGAATTAACGCTTGGCCCGACGCCAGAGTCGCGATTCCAAAGGTTTATTTAGGTTTCCCTTAAATATAATTGATAATAATTAACCATCTCCCTTTCATCTTGATGGTCGTTATGATAATTTTGTGGCGTTTTAGAGATTTATAAGTTTGAATTTGTTTATTTTATAAAATGTGGTCGCTGAAAATTCTTCTCATTTTATAAAATAAATTGTATATGAAAGTTTTAATTAAAACGTTGTTTACATATTATATATTAGTATACTATATGTAACCAGTTAATATACAATGGCTTAACAGATTGCCTCCTGAGATACGGGAAATATTAGCAATGGACCCGTTTAGAATACGCGTTTTTTGATAGTTGGACTCAAATGCAATGACATAACATAAAAATACATGTTTAATGATACTTCTATAAACTTAACAAGTTGGACCAGTTTATCTACACTAGCACAGATAAAAGATTTGTTTTTAAGTAATATGTTCAAAGTCAGAGTCAAAATAATAATAATATTTATTCATATAGGTAAACAAGTACACTCGTAAACGTCAAAAAAAAGTTAAATTTTTTCTAAATATACATTTACTACCAGTTCGCAAGTCAAGTGCTTAGAGCGGGCAAGAAGAACTCGCAAGAAACTCTTCGCCACTCTTTGCTAGCACACTAGCTAAGTTATGAGTCATACAAATTGTTTGAACTGGAGCATATCAATCCCAAGGATTAAATCATGTTTTTCAAATTTATAAAAAGCTTTATTGATTCATTTACGTTTATCAAGAGCGTTGAATTTATTTTGTGGCCATTTTCTAATTTCGCTTGGGAGTTAGTTATAAAAACAAATACAGTTTCGTTGTATATGTCCAAAATCCTTTTAATATAACATATGAATAATGACAAAATAAGTCTCATCTTCCCATAAGAATTCTAAGAAATGTTTTAAATAAAAAAATGCCTCATTTAGATGATAGGTTTTAGCTTGCATCAAATCCAGAATATTTGCCACATCATCATCAGTCGCTATACAACCCGTCGCTAATCTTCGTGCTTCTTGCATCAAACTTCGAACGCCCATTGTTTCGAAGCTATAACCACAGTACAAATTTAAAATTACTTATAAACTAAAGAGTAAAAATCACAATTAATACAAATAACGAAATGAAAACATTACAACAAACAGAAATAAAAAAATTGTTATACTTTATACATAATTTACATATATTTTAAATTTATGGAGCCAATCACTATCCCAGGTTCCTTGCAGTTTCAGGTGTTATTTAAAGATATTAATGGATGATTTTTTTCAGTATAAGTGGCTCGCAGACGACTGAAAAGCTCCTCACCAAACCCTGGAAACAAGAAAAGCGTCACGCAAATAAAAATAAAAGGGAGAAATTGAGACGTGTCTACGCACATTTGGATGAACATTAGAATAAATATATTCCAATATAATAAACAAACTAATTTCGAGTACTGTCAGACATCTTTTACTTTTAACAGGAAATTTGATAGGACTTGGAATTAGTTTGAAGCTATTTAAGTATAGAAATCAGCTATGTAATTGTATATATAATATCTAAAATATACGGTTATCCATACAGTTGTGGTTTTTGTATTTTCAAGCACATTTTTTACTTAGCTAAATCTATACCTACGCAAAATTGACAACTCAAATTGATAGTAAGTTATGAATGAGTATTAACAGTACTTTTGGTTCTCTAGAAAATTCTTATTTCAATCGACTTTAAAAGCCGAAGCTTTGGCAAAGTTGTTTTTTTTAATCGAGTTATTTGACACTTGAATAAAAATGTACAAACTTAGTATAGCACTTACAACCTCAGATATCTGTTTCGTGATATTTGTTTCGAATAATCAAGAAGCTTTACGCCCAAACCCAATAACCTATGTCAATCCATTTTTGACCATCTGAGATAGACAACTTAATCCCAATATTGATAAAAGTGTGCCAATAACCAATCGACGGATTGTAATAGCAATTTGTCGATACAAGCTCCATGGTAAGTTGGATCGGTGTATGTGAATAGGCCTTTGTACGAAAAAGACAGTTCAACTGTGCCAATATCCTATCTTAGTATTTTAATTAACACCAGTTTTTAAAATAATTAAAAAGCTATTTTATATGTTTTAAACATAGACATGTATATTTTAATATTATTTGTACGATTTTATTTACTTAATTGGTTTATATTGATTATCAAATATGAGTGTAGTGAGCGTAGAGATTGCATTCTATCCGTCGTCAAAAATTAATTGTCTTCGTAGGTGTTGGTTATTGGGATGCTGATAGGGGATTGATCGACTGTCACGGTCGTTACTCAGATTGTTTTCAATCTGAGATTGTGGATTAATTATTCTTCTGTGCCCAACGCGCGGTTGACTTTTTGGATATTACGCATGCACGTTTACTCACGATTTTTTCCTTCGATGTAGTGTTAAATACGCATTTAAAAGTCCAATGATGCAAAGTACATAGGCCTTTTTAGCTTCCAATTTGACCTAGTGTGAAGTTTCATTAAAACTACTGAATAGTTTCAGAAAAATCGTATTAAATACCGAGGTATTTTGTACGTCGTGTTTAACTCAAAACAATTGCAAATAAAGTGGAAATAGCTCACGCGTTATAAATCTCCCACTTAAATAAATTACACTGATTTACGTCAGCGAAAAAGTAGATGTATGGAAAGGTATTTAGGTCTCTGGCAATAAAATATTTTTGCCTGGCGAGACGAAAAATATTCTGGACCGTACTAAATTAAAAAATTGTATGTAAAATCTGTTCGTGATCACTTTGTGCGCCAGCTGTAAAAAAATATTCCTTGAAACATTGATCCATTTTTACAAGACACATTTTTATATTCTCTGCTGTCGAAATTTATTATCGAATGATCCGTTTAATCGGCGAGGACGTATCGGTCGCAGTCTCATTTTTCACCTGTTACGTTACTCATAGGAAACGCTGCAAAATATTACCAGCCCTGTATAGAAAAAGTATTTAGGGGAACACGTTTAGAACACGGGAACACATGCCGCTTTTCTCTCAACTTGGATCCTTACCCGCATTCCGTATAGTTTTGCTGTTATAAGGACTGTCACTACCGTACCCTGGCACAACCGTACCCAGTCTACCCTACTTCATATAAAACCTGAAATAATGTCCTTCGACGCGTTATGGAATAATTTTTAAATTTCATCTTATACCCGCTCACCATGAGCCTTTTACATCTAAAATAAAAACAAGCCAATTTTATGAATTAAGAATGATTTGTGTGACTGAGTTCAGAAATATGTGCGGAATTGTATGGCGTAATGTTGGCCCGAATCGTTTGATTTACGCGTTTGCTAATTTAAGACAAGCACTTGATGTTACGTTCACAACTGACGGGGGATTTATTCTGTGTACTACAAAACCTAAGCCTATAGGAATTAGAATGCCATTTTAAAAACTACTCCAAAAACAGACACAAGATAAAAGATGGACTTCTGCTGTGTAATATAAGTATAACAAAAGTAGATAGAAGCATAAAGATAGCGGTAATCTAATAAAGAAAGAAAGGTATGGAGAGAGAATATTTGAAAGAGCTGAAAGAGGACTTTACCCATTCCGACCAATGATAATGAAGGAAGTTAGGATATCGATATCCTAACTTCATAATACATATGTATAAAACAAATTTAAACTGAATATTGTTAACATTTGTAAATATTTCAGAAAAACGGGCTTTATTATTATTTTAAAAAAATGCGACAAGTCCTAAACTTGATTGCGCTAGCTGAAAAAAATCAAGTAACAGCGACTTTACTAATCACAGATAATTGTGTCGATTATCTGTGATTTTCACTTGTTATCACAATGGAATCTTTCGGAATTTTTTAACTTACCTTCAGTCATCAGTGTTTGTATTTTTTTATATGTTTGTTTTAAAGTTGCATTTAAAGGTACAAAATCTTTTAAATGTCTTACTAAGTTTAAAAATATAATCAATACACAAAACAAAACATTAAACACAGAGATAATAAAGTTTTTTTATCATATGTACATATAACATCTATCTTAAATTTATTTCCGACTGCAGGATTAGTGCGGTTATTTGCTAAAAACCATTTTTTTACGTATACATATTTATTATTAGAAGAATGTATAACTACTAAGTTGCCTATAATAATTTTGCCGTTAGTATTTTTAGTGAAATTATTTCAATTGATTTTTGAGAGAACAATCGTTCACTTGTTATCTAAATCAAATACCGTCTACTTACATGACGGCTACTTAAATTTACGTACGGATTTTAAAAATCACGGCACCGTTGATTCAATGGCCGCACTTCTTCGCAGCCAGGGGGTCTAGTCAAGACAGATTAACAGTAGTGTATGTAGATAGTCGAAAACTAAATTTGTATGAAAATGACAGCTAGTGTCGACAGTTGGTACCAACTACAGCTGTCATTTTCATACACTACTGTTAAGCCGTTTTGACTCATATTTGTGTTGTCTGTGCTGTCTTTAAACTAGCAATCAAATTCCAACTATTTTTTTTAGGTTTTAATTATTTTTACCGATCAATCTCCTTCGTGCCTTCTCCATCTACACGACACTGGCGAAGTACCTTGTGCCCAGTTGGCACAAATTAAAGCCATTAAAAAAAAAACAAAAAAAAAAATAAGCCGTTTTGACTAGACCCCCAGGTGTAAACAGGAATGCGTTCGCAAGCAATCGCATCCTTGGTTGGCTTAAAATGCCTTTTAAGGATACCCTAGCAATTTCCTGGAGTTATTCTGAGATTTGATGTAAAAAATGAAAATGACGCAGAAGATATATGGTCCGTTCTTCATATACCTACTGAAAAGAAAAGTAGAGATTAACTTTCCTCGTTTTGTTAAATTGGGACTGAATAATGAAATGCATAAAACGCAAGGGACATTTCTATTATAGAACTTAGGAAATCATTTTGCATTCCATAAATCATTCTTTGCCATATAGGTGATATCCAAAACCCATATTGGTCAATGAACGACTTTAGGCATGAAAGAGAAATGTTCTGGTTTGTAGTAGCTTAATTTAGCATGGCTCTGCCTACAATGTAACAGATGTAAAGGGAATGTCTAAAACAATCTGAGAGATGAGCCGTTTTATCTTTGAATAAACATGTTGCTCTTACCACCTCGTTCTGAGTAAATGTAATGCACGTTACATTTGTGAATGCATTTCGCTGAATGATAAAATATTTCATAGGTTTCATTTGGTTAGATTTTAACAAAACAATCAACAAGGCAAACATTGTGTTTCAATATACATTTTCGTAGAATATAAAATAGTGTGAATATGCGTGCTGCCGAGAAACCCCGATTAGGCAGTGTATCAACCGACGCAAGTGGAAATAGATAGACCATACTCTTCGAAAAGATTCCAATTATATCCCCAAGCAGGCGCTTAGTTGGAACCCGCAAGGAAAGCAGGTAAGAACCGCTTCGTAGAGATAATGCAAAGAGAGTCAAAAAGACTTGGAGCGAGGTGAAATCTGAGGCTCAAGGCTCGTGATGAAGACTCATTGTGGACGCCCCTGCCTAGGGATTAAACGACATTAAGTCAAGTGTATTTATAACGTAGGATTCTGATTGTTTGTTGAACAGCATCTCTAATCCAGTCAAACACATCTTGTAACTAGCATTTCCATTGGTTCATCTTCGGAATCTGTTTTGAATGTCGTACTATTAATTTAAATTACCGTAGTAACAGGAATTTAAATAAGCATGAGAGAAATGCTCCGTATTGTATATAATATGCAGTGCGTGAAGATGTTTTTTATAACTTCATCGGCCCCTCTTTGTTTACAGAGTAAACGTTAGAGGATTTCGGCAGGTGATAAAGATCGATTGATGTGGTAAACGATTACCGTTCTAGGTCAAAACTGTGTTGAGCTTTTCAGTAACGATGAATCGAGGTTAGAAGTTTTTCAGTAGCGTGTTTTTATATACTTAACATTTAGAGACATAAATCTCGGTGATGGGTTAAATGGGTTGTAAAAGATGGTTCCTTAAATAAAAGGCATACTGGGCCCATGATATTTGTTATACTGTACGATCTAGTGATAAATTCATATATAGACAAGATTCATTGGTTTTCGGGGTTCAAACCTACAGAGTCACATGTTGAAGCCACAAGGCTGCTCAATATCTAGAAAACAAACAGGATCACAACACATCGTTTTATTGAGTCACACTTATGTGATAATAATTATATTTCAATTACCTAGCGTATAACAAAATAATTATTGGAATTAGAACAAGTTACTTTATTATTTAACTGAATAATGAAATAAGATACGAATTTATCTATAATAAAAAAACTCTATTTAAACATCTAATGGTTCTTCTCTTCTGTTCTTCTTTATTCCACGCTGTCATCGGTGCACGTTCTCATAAAGGAGACCTTTTCACTTTGCTGTTGACATTCGATAACGCATCAGCAGCAAAGCGGAAAAAGACAAATTTATGGAGAACTTTTCTCTTCTTTCTTCAAAATTCCTTCTAAAACGTGTACGTTTTTCTTTTAACATATTTTCATAAAAAATAAAACCCTTCACAATTTAGTTAGAAAACTATATATTATAAGACACCTAAGATTTTACCGAGGGACGTAATCTACTTAATTATTTTTTTAGTTTTTTAGAAGTATTTTGTTGTTTACAAATTGTATATTTTAATCATAATGTAGACCACTGCGGCTGGTAATTTTTTGCCAGGTCACCAATATCACTTTTTTACGCCATATTTTGCGTGCAAATTTCAATTTCTGTCAAATATTTTTGATGTCTGATGCGTATATATGTATGTCTGATGTATATTATTGACTGTCCCTGAACATAAGTAAATCATTACATTAAGGAAAAATATGTATTTATTTAAAAACTACGTTCACTGCATCATATATGTATAATTCTATCTACAGTATCAGCTATATTTTCTTACTGCAATAAAAATAGTACCCTTCAAATCATAGATTGTTTTATACATTTGATTGCTTATTTTTAAGCAAACAAATACTAGTGAAACAGCAGGTATCAGATAGATAGGCATTTAACTATGTTTATTTTAACCAGTCCACTACCTAAGATGTGTTATATTCGTGAAGAATTCGAATCAGAGATGCATGAACTTCTGCGGTTAGTTTCTGCAATAAAAATTCGACTGATTTTTAATCTTGGGAATTAGTTCGAATGAATTAAGGTTGAGTAAAAATTTAAATAGAAGTTAGCAGCAATAAACAAATTAATTGAAAAAAAGGAAATATTGTTGAAACTGTTAATATGTGTACATTTTACTTCCATTCGACATCATCGTGGCTCTTTGAAAGTACATCACTTGCGGAAATCCATGTTTTGGCATTTGGCCTATTTTAAACATTGCTAATGTAAACAAATCGGTTTATGTAAACACAAGGTTGGCGTACTTACAGAACGTAACGATTTGAGTAATTTCTAATACATATTATATTTGAAACACGCAAATATAAATATATATTTACAATATTCATAACCTACATTGTAATAATAATAATTTAAAGTTGAAAAATACAAAAACAAAAAGCTAAAACAAATTTAAGTTTTGTCAATTTAATGCTGGCAGCATTTTCTCGCTGCATTGCTCGATACTTTTTCGTTGAGCGAAGAACGAAGTGAAACGGGCAATCGTTTAATCAATGACAAACTCAGGTTTGTTATTGCCATCTCTCTCTCTTTAATTAGCAACTCAGGTCTGAGCGTCGTGGCCAGCAAGGAAGCATCTGCAGTGCACTATTCACCGGTTTCTGCCCAGCGCTCCCTTTTGACAGTCTACAGTTTTGATGACGATGAGCCTTTCACTGGACCAGTATAAGTCATGCCATTGACTTTTTAAAAACATCAGAACACGGTTTAAAAATAAAATATTTTTGATAACAATATTTAAATTTGTAATCTAGAATATGATTTTGAAGTAACTTAATTTTGAGAAAGGTAAAAACGTAGAATTTTATTCACACGGGGTGTTCTGTAAATATCAGCCATTGAGATCACCTTCTCATCCGGCGCAGTGATTGGTCGATGACGTGCTCGTCCACACTACGTGCTCAATAGTGATCGCTTTAACAAGCTTATGTTAGTCGTAAAAAGACTTTCATTTCAGTATCTGAGTTTCATTTCAGTGTTATTTTTGGAAGCGAATGAACAATGCTAACATCTCTTTCCAACGCGGAATAACAAAGCATAAGAGTTTAATGATTAACATTCGACGTAGACATGTTAATGGACTACTAAAATTTATGTACCAAAAATTTTGTAACACAAACACGACTAAACAATTATGTCCGAAAGCTTAAAATAAGTTTAATTGATTCATTTTTATGTGAAGTCTTGTAATGCTTCGACACATTAGGCCAACCATATGCTCTTTATTTATAGGATTTGGATGTAAACGAGTCAAAGCAGCATGGCAAAAGGACCTAAAAAGGACAGTTATTGCAGATAGACACGCATTTTAGTGGGGGCATTGCCGGCCTTTGTGGAACGCTTGATGTTTTTTACGCGAGACAGCCTGAGTGAGCACGCTAATGACGGCACCACATATCCAGCACCAGAAGTGCCGGTAACCTCATAAGTAAAAACTTTATATTTAATAATGCCGCCACGATATCTTAGCGTAAGAGCGCGGCCACACGATTCGATAACTGTGCGGTGCGGCACCGGAGAGGTGCCGCAACGTCATCCTACATATAAATTACAATACCATGCCACAGATGCGTTGCGCCGCCGCGCGGCCTCGCACCGCGGCACATGTAACCTGCGAGACGAGGCGGAAAGGGGTAAAATATATTGCCACACCGCAATGTCTGTATGGCACCCTATATCTCGAAATAATTGCGATGCTGCGCCGCACCTTACCGTTACCGCACAGTGTGTGGCTTTAGTTTTAGTCGGTCACACCCGTCGTAAAGTGACGCCCGACGTAAAGTGTCAAGCCCCATTTCTCTGTTCGTTTCGGTGATAACTTTACCACTTTTAAGCACGGTAACAGTTGTTTCGCCGTGAATCGAAGCTGGAATACCCTTGTCATATCACATGCCGTCTTATGCGGTCATCCTCTAATCATTACTAATAAATTATGCATCACATCAGAAAACACACCTTGGCGTATTTCCAATCTTATACAGGTGTCTTGCTCACAATTCCTTACGTTTAAATCTGCAATATACCTCTTGTATATGTCTGCTTGATCGAAATAGAACAAGGTCAATCTAAACTAAACTGGCTGGAACACCGCTATACCTTAAAATCAGGAGCGTTAACATAATAATCAAATTAGAAAATACTCTAAATGTATGTTACTTGTAAAAACGTAGATTTATAACAAATTCGATTTGAGTCTAGTATTTGAATATGCACAAATGGATTTTCTTTGTGCAGTGCACACATGCGGAAGGAAAAACATAATGAGGAAATCGGAATGTATAGGAGTAAGACTGAATCGGGACAACGCTTAGAATGACTTCCGTATAATATTCTAGAGTCATATTTCTGTAGTGTCGCGTTAAGTCACTACTACGAATGAAGCATGGTAATTTTTTTAAAACAACGATCAAGCAACGCAGAAGTGTATGACTTAGGGGCATGAGAGTTCATAGATGAAGTCTGGTTCAAATCAAATTTAACATGAAATCAAAAAATAATACAGATGCCTAATCAATACTAGTATCCAGTTCAAAATAAACACTAAAACTATTTTAAATGAGTTTATTTTGAGATCCGCAACAGTGCGTCAATAGTTTCCGTTGTAACTGTGCCAAAATCGGCCAAGAGGAAGCTGCATAATTAGATGATTTGTTTCTAGTTGTATTTGACGTTTACAATTTTTTATTATGATACATTCATAAGTGGCCTTATATTCTTTTCAACAAAACAAGTCTCTACTAATACTCACAAGTCTGTATGTAGGCTTAAAGTGTAGTGCCTTCTGTTATTAAAAGACACACAAACCGAAACAATAATTGTATTCCCAAGAAATGAACCCAAGATCTATGATGGACAAGTACCTCCACTCCTTATAAAACAGTAAAAAAACATAAGGATATGTGTACATAAGTGATGAAAAGACAAACATAAAATTTCATAACACACGAAAGACTGCAGGGCAAGTTGAATGTTCAAGTAAATCACACGGAAGGAAGAGGATTATGGGGCAACGCTCGCTTTTCTAAACATAGTTAATTTGGTAACAAGTCGGCCCTTTTATTCTTAGAAAAAACAACGCCAGGTGTCATCAGTGATTTAGATGCGTGTCGAGAATGAAATAATTGGACGTGTCAAAGTTATTCTAGCATTTATTGTTGAATCGTGATCTAATATTTAAGTGGCGTGATCGAGCTTTTCTATAATTTAACGATGACATAAAGACTGTTTCCTATTCTGAAAAAAAAATCAATTTTGCAGCACTGACTGAAGAACTCATCCGTCTCATTTCATCACAGAAAAAAAAAACAATTTGACAGGAAGAGACAAAAGAGTACTTTAATTGAAATAATGCAAGGTGATTAATATAGTTTTTTTATGAAAACTTGAGGCTACGATTCAAAGATAAAGTCTATTTTATAGCTATAATATAAATTTGTTGAAAGTTTTTTTTATTGTGCTTATGATCTTGCCCTAAATAATTTTAACTATAAATTATTTTAAAACGTATCTTGGCGGGAAAAAATACACGTAAATCTAGTTTCGTATGCGACGACATATTTAATGCCAGCTTGCGACATCAATAGGCTGAAGTGGCATAGACAAAACATAACCATTCATAATGGCGCATCTCTTTATTTATATAGATTTTGTATTGGAAATAATTAATTGTTAACGCAGAGATTTGTTTAAAGGAAAGGAAAAAATGTCTTGCAAATAATCGTATTGAAAGCTCATTCGAGTTTATCTTTGTTCAATAAAACAGTAGGGGAGAGTTAAATAATACCGATCACCTAAGGAGTAGGACCTATAATTAGGCAACTGTTTAATATTAAAAGAAACAAAATAGAGTTATTAGTAGTATATTTATTCAGGTACGCATACCGTATAACAATAACTTCAAAAATTTAAACAATATTGTCAATTTCGAAGTCAATTAAATTAAATAAAATATTTTTTTTTAGTTTTTTATACAACTTCTGGTTATGCACTTCTTGCACTCATCATTTATTTATTTATTGTTTTCTTTTCTTACTAGGGTTGCCTGGAAGAGATCGCTTGTTAGCGATAAGGCCGCCCGTTGCATCCCTTGTAATTTATATGTATTGTGTTATTTGTGTCTCTTTCTAGCAACGAAGTGTGAATAAATAAATAAATTAAGACGCAGTATTGTCAAACTGGTCTAATAATATCGAACCCACATTAATTGCATACAAATGGCTAATTAATAAAAGTACAAATAAAAAAATGAAAACCATTGTAAGTAATCTTCTTGTGTGAAGATAGGAGATTATTTTAAAAATAATAAAAAAACGTAAGTATTAACAAAACTTAAATTCTTTATGACAACCAAACGTAAATATTTTACTGACTGTATTTTACTTGTGTATAGACTTTGTACTCTTAATCCAGCTATCACGAAAATACATTATAAAAGGTTCAGAAATACTTTGGGCAAGCTGACTGTTTATTTCGATTTAAAAATATAAGCCAGGGGCAGCTAAATAAATTATCCTGATTTTATTTTGTTATTGTTGCAATAATTTTAGATCAATCAGTGTTGGTGTGGTTGATTTTACGTGAGGCATTTGTTTTGTTGATGTTCTATAGGAACTGGAAGAGTCGCGTTAGATTAATTATCATTTTAAGGTCCTTTTTACTATCTCGAAATAGAAGATTATCCGTTCGACCTGTGTTGTGTAATGTATTGTTATTATCTTTGTGAATTTCAAAATGTGGTTTTCACGTGTGCAAAATATCGAAAATAATTGTAGGTACCTATGCTTTTCCCCAAATTTATAAATGACTATCCATCAAAACCATATCGACGCAATTTTTGTTCAATTAATTTAAAAAAAACTGTCAATTGAACACACTATTAGGTATGTGTTAACACCAAATCCAAAAGAGGAGCGGTTAAACGACAATCTAAACCAAAATTAATTTCATAAGGAATTAACAGTTACTTTAATAAAAATTCAAATAAGTCTACCCAATTGGAAGCTTTTGCTCTTTAGAGATATCCCATAATATATCCCAACTTTATACGTTCATGAACTACCTAATTCATTTCGTGTTGAGTGCACTATTCTTTAGATACAAACATATAACATTATATAAATGTACCGATACAGATAAATACTCTTATCAATCTAAGTATTGAATGACATTCTTTCATTTAAAAATTCATTATCTTCTTAATGTGAATGCGTTGGCAGTTTAGTCGTAATTATACACCTGACAGACACATTTATGTCACCGACCATTTGTCTTTCACGGGGACATTTATTTGAATTTCAACGTCGCAATAAAATGCTCTAGTGTTTATTTTATTCTGAACGAGAAATTAATTCGAATGTTCATTCAATTTGAAAATTTCTGCTTTTTCGGCTTTTCACGTGTAGAACAGGATAGACGGAATGACAAGACTTGCTTTTTAATGCGTTTCAAGATGTCTTTATAGTAATGTAACCTGCATTGTGCAAGGATCTTCTACACAGCCCATACTTCTTCAGGGTCGCTTTTTCATAGTCCACAAAGGCGATAATGATAGGATTTTGGTACGCGTTGCATTTCAACAATACGTTCATAATTAACACACTTATAGCATTGTCGAAAGCCTTGTTATAAGTTTTATATCCTTAGCGGCCGGAATGAAAATTATAACGCGTTTCGAGTATGACGTCGTGGTACTGAGCAGCCGAAGATGTCGCTACTTTGTATGAATAACATTTTGTTCTCATTTCAAAGCAGCATTATGTGAAGGCATATTAAGCGCTCTAGATTCTATTTAGAACATATAAGTGTTATTCTTGTTACCAAGTTTATGGCAAAATCACGATAAACATATAAAATTCTACGAAAAGATATTACTTTGTCGTGTCATAAAAAATCATAAAATTCTGCCAAACACATACTAATGATAAGATATATTGACTTACATATGAAACTGCAATATTATCTTAACATATAGTTGCTGCATATGGTCTCTACAGGAGGAAAACGTTGCAATTTGTCCAATCTGATTAAAAATAAAACCGAAACAATAAAAAACATTTGCCCTACGTCTTTTAAAACTCTTCTACGTAAAAATTTCTTAACCATATCTTTTGTTATTCTTTTGTTTTGCATCGCAATTCATGAACCCATGAGATTATCTTCTTAGTTTATTTTATTAATATTTTTAGTTGGTTTAAGGTGATTATTTTATTTTTTATGAGATTTGGTTATGCAGTTCTTGTACTTTACCCATCATGTTACTTTTTTTGCTTTTTTTCCTTACTTGGGTTGCGTGGCAGATATCTCTTGTTAGCGATGAGGCCGCCCATTGCCCGTTTTTCAATCAATGTAAAGAAGAGTAAATAAATTGGTTAAGTAGCTGATATACAAATCTTTCACTGGTTGTATATTTGAATTGATAGTCGAGTATGTCTAGGCGTTTAAAAATATACGTAGGCAATAGTGTCTGGAATTTTCGTCTGAAACTTTAAGCTTTATATTAGTCGTAAACGTTATTAGTTTTCACATAAACGACGCGTTATTTTATTAACTACCTGAAATGATTGCTTAAAAAATACAAATTTTCATATATAGGTGATTAAATATGTTTACATTTTGAAAATAATAAAGCTAGCTTTAAAATACATAATATATGGATCTCAAAACTTGATTTTGGTTGATTAAAACTTGAACTTTTGGTGACAGTCAATATGTTCGTCTCTTTTTCTGAAAAGTAGTTTTCACGAATTTAATAATCAATCACATAGTAAGTCGGTTAACAAATCCATATTGACAGTGAAACATATTTAATTACTTCAAGCAATACATTTTTTATTCGGTACCTATTCGATAGCAAGTAATAGATAATAATATATGTTTACACTATTTGATGAAGGTTATATGTTACTAATGCCCCTACAAATTATATTTGGATATAAAAAAATATTTAACGTAACGATTATTTTTGTTTGATTAAAGGCAAATATATAATACCCTATAATACTAAAATATGATTCGTATTAGTTTCGTACTTACCGCGTTCGCACAATCCACAAATTAATGTATCGCACGCACGTCATGCCCGTTCGTCCATTATTTTAATATAAAAATATCTAGTCCAGTATCGGATCATAAAAATATAAATAATTTAAGATCGACCGTCCGCGCACTACCTAAGCCCCGTCTGTCCATTGACGTATACGTTTCAAACTAAATTCGGTGCAGCCACTATTCCGCGATTCTGTAAACACCGGCGGTGAATGACGACCACCGTATCTTGATCTGCAAAGCACGCTGCATCGTTACGAGAGCCTCTTGAATTAATAACAACGTTTTGCGCTTACGGTTCAACTTAAATTGGTTGTTATATTCTTTTGCAGAGTTTTTAAAGTGTTCAAAGTAGCTCTTAAGTAGTTGTAATAAGGGTTATTCTTGTTTGAATGTATGGCGATATATTTGTAAGTAATAAGTTCTGTTTTGGGGCGACTGAGTCAGCGGCGATAAGGAAATACGCGCAAGTTATAATTTCGGATCGGCCGACATTGTTTAATGGTTTTATAAATTTAAACCGAATGAGTTTCCGACGGAAATTCATGTACATTTTGCTCTGAATATTAATTACGAAATAAGTGTATTTTGCCATTAAATTTTACGTCGAAATAACGGCTTAGAAACAAAATTTTCCACGAAATTAAATTATATATTACGCCGCATCTTAATAATAGGTAGACGAAGTTACTATGATCAAGATGTGAGAGGGGTTTTTCGTAGTTCAATTTGTAATAAAATATATATTTAAATGTCAACAGTCAGTAGGTACTTTTTATATCTTTTAATGTTAGCCAGAAAATAAAACACATACTGCATACAATCTTCACAGGTTTATTAAGACACATACACATACATTAGATTTTATTGAATAACCCTTCTGTAGGCAATACGCCTATGTTTTTGTCATTTAGCGTTTCTCAACGCTTCGCAAGCGTCAACCAACTCCAAACCCTCCATAATATAGAGTAAATTCTCGACAGATGCATCTTCATCATCATCAAACCACAGTTTAAGCATATTTTTGGCTCTTGCTTCATCTGTCGCGTTCTCTGTCTCAAAGAACTCTATTTCGTCGGGTTTGTAGCCAAGTTTTGCAGCTAATTTCTTCCAGACAGGGAGGGTTGCAGCTAATACGTCTAATTGGGAGTCGGTTATCATTGTGAGACGAGTTCTAGTTGGTTTGTCTTCGTCATTTGCGTCTGTTGAATCTGGCACCTAAAATAATGAAAATACCGTTTAGCGTTAAAATACAAGCATGATTATATACTAATTAGAAAAAAAACATATGTGCATATGTAATTCACACGTGGTAGAAGTGAAACCTTCAAAAACAAAGTTTTTATAATTGATCATATATAAATTAAACATTTTTCACTATCTAAATGTATTTAACTTTTCTTTAAAAAATTGGTTGCCTGTAAAGTCGGTATACGGGCGAAAGTTTTACGTGACAACGACTGAGTGGTAAAATAATTTTAATGTGAATATTCATTCGTATAGTAGGAAGAAGGATGAAATAATAGTAACAATTTAAAACATTATGTCTGTCTCTCTCGCTCTTAGGCGGGCTAACCATGCCCGAGTGGAAGGGACGCGTGCCTCTCACTCGCTCTCATTGTGAGCGCATAACGTGAGCGGAGCGTAACGCAGTTTCTTGAAGTGTCACCCGGCAAACCAATTTATAAGACGTTGTCACGTCAAAAACAGTATATTTTAATTATAAATTTTAATTTGTAAGTTTAATATAAATCAAAATAGCAAAAGGCAAAAACTAAAATAACGAAAGCTTGAAATTCGATAAAATGAAAAAGAGGCTGTGAATGTCTCCTATCTCATTCTCTAGCACGTTAAATCTTATGAATTTATGTTTCTGTCTCTATTTACTGTCGCTTTTTCCGTTGCCGTTGCATCCGGTTTGAAATCACAACGATTCTAAAGAAGTTTAACTTCAATAATATAAAAAATAAAAGACTGATAATAGCATTTAAATAAACTCTACTATTATTTAAATCTGTAATATTTAAACTTCGAACTTCAATATTACTAAATTCGAGATTAATAAAAATAATATTAATATTTTCGCTCAAACAAAGAACAATGTCATTTCCACATCTGCACTGATCAAATGTCAATTAAACGAGGTTTGTTTGACCAAGCAGTATCAATGATAATTTCTATAGTCTATGGAAAATTACAGTTTGACTCTCGTGTTCGATTTTTAAATTTTGATAATCTGTGTAAATTATCATTAATTAAAGGCATTACATTTTTTATCTTTTACTTGAAACAAGCATAAAGTTAAACTATTGCCATTATATAAAAAAAAATTATGATGATCAAACTATATTATCAATGTTACCTGTTCTATATCAGTGTCTCCATCTTTTATAAGATCTGTTTCAATTTGCTCTTCAGTCATTTCTTCTTCTTGCAATTCCTACAGAGGAGAATATAATTATTTTGGTGATGAGCCATTGGACCGACTTTTTATGTGATTTGTGGTTGAGTAGATTGTGATTAAAAGTGAGATTTTACCTTAAACCCATAAATATAATTAAAACTTAAGTCTTATTTGTAATGTTAATGGAATCAATCTCAATTAAACAATCTGTGCGATACTTATTCGTGTCATTTGTGATCCCCGCTAATGATGATGTCAATAACATTGGAGTAACGAATGTCCGACATATATAATACTAATAATATTCACCGGTTTCTTATCTTCGACAGCAGATGGGTCTCCATTAGCCGTGTTAGCAGTTGCACTCGCTGCAACTTCACGTGAGATACGTTTTACCTAAAATAATAAATTCAAATTATGTTTGGGTTTGAAATATAAATAATTGGCAAAAAACTATTTTTTTAAGAGTTACCGATTACATTCGTTATCAAACAAACAAACAAACAAAAATATCTTTATTAATATTTGTAAACAAGTACACTTATGAACGTCAAAAAAATTAAATTAATTGTGAATTTACATTTACTGCCAGATCTCAAATCAAGGGCGTAGAACGGAAGAGAAGAACTGGCAATAAACTCTCCGTCACTCTTTTTAATCGCCAAGTTTTTTTACACAAGGTTTGTAAAGAGCTGCAACCATTGTTACACCATGTTCCACATGACATCTTGAGTAATAAAGAATAATAAAATAAATTAAAAAGAAGGATGGTGAAATAGGAGCACGCACTTACGTACTCGTGAGAACAACACGCAAATACATAGTAGAAACAACTAATATCACCGCATACACGAATTCAAGTACGACCAGTCACCACAAGTTGCACCCGTTCACGAGTATGACGCATGGCCAGCCATCGGCCCCCTCGCCATATTTTAGGGAGAGAGATAACCCGACGAATGGACGCCGCCACAAGCAATGACATTTAAACTAAAGTATCCAACATTTAATCAAAATACAATTTATGTATAATAATTAAACTCAATTCAATTTCCAATATGAACAACGATATACTAACCATATCATCCAAATAGTCCGATAGCCGTCCAATAGGATTATTTGTATGTACGAAGAAATGCGGCGATCTCCGAGCTAATAGCCTCAAAGCTCGCCAGCCCCACCCACCACCACTACCACTGTTTGTCCCACCAGATAACATATACTCTGGAATAAAAATAAAAATACACATTATTCGTTGGTACACGTCTCAAAAATTATGTAACGATAATGTATGAAGACATAGAGATGAAAATTATTACAAAAGAAACACACCAAATAATAATAATAAAAGAAAAATAATGGAGAAAAAAAAATGTATAAAGAATATAAGGGATATTTTAAGTGTAATGTGCGTGCGGTGTGGTGGACCCTGGATCAGCATATGCTGAGGAGCAAACGTGTTCCACAGCGCTGGCCATTCTGCCAGAGACCACAACCGTGAGTTTGCGCCTCAGACCAACAAAATAATGTTGTAACGCGACAAATGCGTTGGCGTAAACACTACGGCCAAGACGCGTACACGCAACGCACACATAGATGCATGTGGCTTCTATATAATGCGATGCCCCACCAAGTTTGTGGCATCCCGACTAAAAAGGCTCGCAGGAGGCCCCGAAACGTACTAACGGATCCGGTTGATCCAATCACATTAGCTAACGACAAATTAAAAGCCGCCCGCGCGGCCAACATTAATAACAATAGCCATAAACAACAGATTAGGGTAAAAAACCACCTTCAGCGGGGAAGGCGAAGACCTTTACTTCGTACTTCGCTCACTCCAGTGAGCTTTCGTCCTGCCCTTCAGACCCCCCCGCGACGGCCCAAGCCGAGGTTCGAGTCTCACAGGAGACGCCCTTGCGCGAGTCGCGGGAATCCCGCCCATTCAGGCCGAGCTAAACTGTAAAGGCTCTTAAGGCCAAGAGCGAGATTCCTTACAAAAAAAACAAAGTTGTGGCATTCGCTAGCTAGATGTCTGCGAGTATGGTAGCCCTTCAGGTTGTCTGCTCGTGGATCTTCAGTAGCTTTTCTTGACTGATGCCCCGCGCTGTTAAGTTAAGCCTTAGCTAGGTGATACCCCGCGTCCTCTGGTTCAATGCCAGGTTACTCAAATTGTAACAACACGCCCTTATAATAAAAATAGCAGAAAAAATTATCAGTTCATGTGGCTCATGCGTCTAAAGGACGTATCCCTGCAAGCATTGCACCCTCCTCCAGCTTCATTAAACAGGGCGATGTGAATGGCTCTTGCTGAGTCAAGGTCCGTTCGACATCAACACGTACAGGACGCATTACCCCACGAAAAAAAAAAAGGTAAACGGCTACCAGCCAATATGCGAACTTAACACTTGCTTGTACGATTTAGAAAACTATAGTGCGGAGGCACAGAAAGTTGCCTATGAAAAGAATGGAATAATTTCTTTATAAATATTAATAATTCTTACCCAAAGAAGGCATAAAATCTCTCTCTTTAGTACGACACGCGGCAAGATTGTCCGGACATTGATTCCACAATTTTGTCAATTCATTGCTGAAATTATAAATTTTTAAAATTCAAAGTGTTGAAATAATCATAAATGTTTCAAAACTTTTTTAGATATGGGAGAACTCTGTTTTCTATTATTAAAACTACGAAGTAATAATTTAATCAGTAGCATAAGAAGATATAATAAAAAACAATGGAATTTTAATTTTTAAGTTTACTAAAACTGTAATGATTTAATAACTTTTATAATGAATAGTTTATAAATTTAAAGAAAATACTTTTTTTAACGGATTGAAGTTATGTTTTATTGTAAACTTATTTCACACCGTGACCACGCATGCTGTAAAGCACGCGAAACGTCGGATAAATTTAAAATTATGTTTAAATAATTATAAGTTACAATACATAACTTCAATCCGTTAAAAAAAGTATTTTCTTTAAATTTGTAAAAGTTATGTTAATAAAAGACAATACTAGTATGTAAATTACATTTTTTTCACTATATAAATGTAGTTTAGGGTTTTCTTTAAATTATTTTTTTATTTTAGTTTTAAAGTTTAATATCGATCTTTAATTTTGATAAAACTAAAATTAAACTCTTATTTAATTTTTGAAGTTATACTTCTTTTGGCGCGATGGAGAAAAATGATGAGAGTTAATTTTTACGATGCGTGCGCACACTGACACCTAAATTCGACAACGTAAAGTTAGGTCTAGGTGGCATGGAAATCGATAACTATGTTCAAGTATATTCTAGTATTTTATATTTAGAACACATGTTTCGTAACAGTACAAATAAACAGTGTGAATAAATAATTATTATTTTGTTGCTTTTAAATCAATTTCATCATTTACTAATAATTTCTTTATTTAATAAAAAAAATATTAAAATTAATCTTTTTGATTAATTTTAATATTTATCGTTAATCACTACTGCATTTTAGTTATTTTTTCCATACGCCAAAGAAGTATAACTTCTAACGTGTGTAAATAAGTACACACACTCTTATTTTTTTTTTATTCAGAAAATGATCAAATACACACTTATTTAAAGTTCATACAGTGTATAATGATAGTAATAGTAATTAAATAGTAAATCTAATTTTCTTCCAAGTTAAATCTTATGAATTTACGTCTCTGTCTATTTTTAAAGTTGGTTTTTTTGTTTCATCGTCTTTCAAATTACAACAATACTAAAGAAATGTTCACTTGCAAAATATTTAAATATACAATTCTTTGTCCCTAATGACATTGAATCAACAAAATTTAAGAGAAAACTTGGAATAAGATTGAAAGGTTTCTATCTATTGGTATTGTTATTATGATATTTTTTTAAGAATTCTGTTTCTTTTAACACATAAACATTTATTTGTAGAACAGGTGTGATCTTATAGCCCTGACCAGTTATAAGATAACATAAAAAGTACAAAAATTTCCACCTTTTAAGTGGAAAAATTTCTTACAAAAAAATTTGTTAAAATTAATATTAGGAAATTATAATTCAAGCAATCTATTTATTGATAATAAAAATTAGAGACATTATACTTACTTTCCCATAAAATGTTTGCTTTGTGTTTCATATTCTTTGATAACATCCCCAACAGGTCGTCGACGTTTCTTTACACGTCTTACTTCATCAATTGATTCAGTTTGTACTGCCGGCTTTGGTTTTTGGAACTCTGAAATAATAATAATTAAAGACAGTTTCATAATATCTATAAAATATAATAAGAATGATACACAGTAATCTCTTGTATTAACAGTACCTGGATGACCGAGCTTTGCTCGGTATTTATTTATTTTTATAAATTGTGTTTTTTGGAAATTATATTTAAGTACGAATTACATACGAATAAAATGATGAAATATGAATATTATTGTCGAATAAAGATAATTATATTCATATTTAAGTTTTTATTTGACTGATATCTTAAAACGAGCAATTCTATGTCTAATTTAATAAAACACGAATAAAATTACATTTTCTAGAAATGATTCCTAGCTAGATCGATTTATGGCCCCCGAATCCCCCTTATACTAAATTTCATGAAAATCGTTGGAGCCGATTCCGTGATGCCAATTATATACATATACAAGAATTGCTCGTTTAAAGATAACTTTTACACATTTAAAGAAAAACAATTTTTTAACGGATTGAAGTTATGTATTATTGTAAACTTATAATTATTTAAACATAATTTTAAATTTATCCGACGTTTCGCGTAGCACGTAACCACGCACGCTGTAAAGCATACGTAACTTCAATCCGTTAAAAAAGTGTTTTTCTTTAAAAGGATGATACAATTTGATTTATACCTGGACAACCATCATTTTTCCAATTGTTCCAGTGCTCTTCTCGCTTTAATATACTTTTGACACATTCAACAAATCCCTTTCCATCTGGTGGAGTCTCGCCGAGTAATTTATAAACTAGATTAGTTGTATCCTTAACCCATTCTGACTGATCTGATTTTAGTTCTTGAGATTCACTACAATTATTTATTAATTTCAAAAAAACAGAATGCAATGATATAATAATTCATAAAATTATTGCTTGTCAACAATTTTACAATATTTGAAAACTAAAGATAAAATAATGTAAAAGCTGTAACAAATTTTATTTTGCTAATATTAAGCAAAATATTTCTTTACACTTTGATAAAAATTTGGAGCAGACCTATGGACACCTGTAAAGCTAAAAGACCTGGGAACAGAACCACTAGGATAATTGTGATGTGCATATCGCACCTTCGGTGCAACAAAGTCACATACATATAGCCAAAACTGCAAAATCGAGCTAAGTATACCAAATTGTTTCTGAACTTGGTTCAGGAAAGACATCCGCGAAAGTTTCTCGAAATAAAGCTAGATGACGCAGGTGTTTGTGGATTTGGCGGTTATTTTATGCGTTTTGGGCCGACGTTTCATTGGTCATCATATTATGATGTGCACATAATATGATGCCGTTTGCCCCCTGTTCTATAAAAATAAAACATAATTTGTGGAAAAGCAATATTAGGTCATCCTACATAGAAAATGATACATTTACCGAATTGGGGCCACCAGAAATTAAGGCCTACATAACTTATCTAACTAACCTACACAACTTATAAACCTTTGTTATACTTACAGTTTAAACTTCACTGTTGTTGTTAAATATTGGAATAAAATTAAAAATTGTATGAGTACACATCTTCTAAAATTTGCGTCTGATAGTTGGAGTTCTAGAAGCTTCTGGTTAGTTAGAAATTTGGCAAAGTAATGCTGCTCTTTACTTTCTTCCATTTCAACGTCATTTACTGGCTTCAGTCTATTTAACTTGGACTTCTGAAGTTCTATGGCTTCTAATTTATATGAAGAAAATGCTGACAGCACACTTCCAGAATGCTGAAATAGCAAATATTAATAATGTATGTATATTAATAAAGTTGTGTGACAGTGAAATTGGTAGGTGTCTATATTAATTATTTACAGTGGTTAAAATTTATATTATGACACTCAAGGGACGAAGCTTATAAGCTGACGTTTTAAAGAGTTGTCTTTAAATGGAAAGAAGAAAAATCTCTATTAGTAAAAGAAAGTTTATTTAAGACTAGTGTTAGTAATTTCATAAAAAAACAATTCTTATTAAAATGCTATTGCATATAGTCTATTATTTTTCAGACATCTTGAAAGCAGCTTCTTCAGCTGCACCATTAATTATGTTGTATTTTTTTACATATATATTTTATATAGAAAGTTCTGTATGTGACTGACAGACAAGGCTTTTGCAACTTAAAAATCACTCTTTACAATTTATTTAAGTCGTTATTGAGGGTGGTTATATAGAGTGCTGCATTTGACTCTATAGGGGGTTTTTCGTTAAAACTAGGGGTGTTACATGAAGTTTACACTGGAAGCTATGCTTGTTTCAAAAATTTTATATAAATATTATATTTATGCAATACTTATATTTTAAATGTTGTGTATTACTTACTGCAACAAATGTTTTCCACTGGATTTTGTTATAGCAAGTGTTTGGGCTTCTAAAGAACTCTTGTAAACTCCAAAATCGGCAGTACAGGTTATAATCAATATTTAATTTGTTCTTATCATCATCTACTACCATTTCTTCGTCTAATACATCCTTGAGTGTACCAGAAATATCTCCACCAAACTCAGTTACATTTTCTAAATTAAATTCAGAAACTATGTTCAACCCTGATCTCTCGGAAAATGGGAAAAATTTTGCCAAAAATAACAAAATTCTTCCACAAAATACAGTATTTTGAGATCTGGATAATCGACGTAATAGATCATTGCACATTCTCAGTAAATTATTTTTGCATGCAACAAAAAATAGGTCTTCTCGCCAAATGTTTACACCATTTTCAACATATGTGAACAGTTTTTCACATTTATTAAGAGTTAAGGCATCAAATATATCCCCAAGAAGTACAACAGGCATCGTTGGAGTGATCATTTGTCTTCTACATGATTCGATACAGAAATTGACGTAGTTTTCTAGTATACTCGAAGCTTCAGTAAGTAGATCCAAAAGTTTATCTCTGAACGCTTGGTCCATAGCGACTTTTCGATCGCTTTCGTTTGCCTTCTTTGAGAAGGAATCAAGAAGATCGATGTTATTTGTTGAAAACGCTTTAGACAGGACATCCTGAAAAAAAAAGTTTAGAAAATGAATTTAAATAGTTTAATATTAATTTCTAAAATATGGAGAATAGGTTACTTACCTTATATTTAACACGTAATTCATCAAAACTACTTTTTTCAGACATGATTTCTTTTATTTAGTCATTCATTGGAGCAAATCTTAGTTTATAAGAATATTATTTATTTTTAAATTATAAAAAAACTGTTCTAGAGTACGAGAAGCGATATAAAAGCGTCTCTGCAATCATGAATCAATGCTTGTCTATTGAGTTTGATAATTTACTGTTTTCTGTTAAGAATTGACACTATACAAATGATATTTCAGTTGCCAATTGTCATTATAGTTGGTTATTGTAAGTCTAAAAACAAATCTTTTTCTTGTTTTGAACTATGAATTTATTGTAAATTTGGCAAGAATTTAACCACTGTTTCAGATTACTTAGTACTAAGTTAAGAACCAATACCAATTGTTAGTTAAGTTAACGCTGTTAAGTATGTTCTTTAATAGCTTAGAAACTATCACAGTTCCATTCGTGTAATGATGTGTTTACGTATCAACGTATTTTGCATGAGGAAAAAAATAAGGCAGTACATATTAATATTAGTCGGACGAATACATTTTATTTACAAATATGCTACGTCATATACAATTAAACCAATCTGCTGTGTACGTTTTGTGTCAGGTGTATAGAAGTATCAATCACTATATCAAATGGCTTAACATAGATTCGCGTAATTGGATTTTGATTGGTTTAGGGAACTTTATAAATAAAAATAGAACTGTAGAAACCGAAGTTACCAGCCCGTTCTATGTTGTATTTATACAATTGTAAGAATATTCAACAGAATACGAGAGAAAAATGATGTAACCGTATTATTGGAGACCTACAATTAACAAACAATATTTCGGGTAAGTAACTCGTTATTAACTTGTGAAGTAACATCGACCTTGACCTATGTTGTATTATTGTTTCATTTAACTTTCATACACTGGTGTTTATAACTAAAACTTAATTACCTGAAATAGATGATACGACAGAGGTTTTTTTTCAAAATCACTTACGACTGTTAAGTTTAGGTAGACTAATTTTAAAGATGAAGAAATAATCAAGAGAAATCTGCTTTCCGCACTTACATTCTGTGGTAATCTCAGGGCAGATTTGACTTGGTTGTGATAGTTGACATGTGGGTGACATTTGCCCATTTATGTGGCGTCTGGCGTCTGTATTTGTTTAAATTTTTTTGTTTATCATAAATATATTTTGTAATACAACGTAGACTAAGTTAAGGTTAATAAATTAAGATTCACTCTAGAATACAATAAATATTTTACAATATACACACTATTAAAATATCCCAACATGGATCGAAATATGAGGTGAGTTGAAAGAACTAAGAAGCTTTGTTGTACTTTTATGGAGAAGCACACCTTTCACATTTTCTTGTTTCTTAGTTGTAAAGCAATTATTTCCATGTGGAACATTACATAATTTATAAATCTATCCTCACCTGTGTCTACTTCACAATATACATATTATAACCATTATGCTACATGTTTTAAATTAAAGAATAGAACAAGTAACACGTTTCAAAGTTCGCAAAGTGTTTTATCAGATCTATTGAATATTTATTTTAGTTACTTTAAAACTTTTATCATATCATCTCTGTAAGTTCATTATAGATTATGTACGAATACAATAAGCGGAAATTTATTTTTCAAAAATTGATATTGTTATTGTTTATATTTTTATTGATAAGAAGTTATCACTATTAATCAATATTTGGTACTTTTAAACAACTATTTATTCAATCTGTAATTGATTTATTATGAGACATATATGTTTTTTACTGAAATGTATTTTATGTAAAAAGTTATGTTTTCAATATGATCAAATGACAGATTAAGGTTAATTATTTATTTAATCACATTTAATGTGCTGAAAGAAGTATTAAATAAATAATACAAATGAAGTTGTTTTGTTCAATCTTATTTTATCTTGAATCAATCCTTAAATCATTATTGGCCGTATTTCACAAAGTCAAACTGGAAGTTATTTGCTAATTATAAATATATTTTTTCAGATCAACATATGTCAATAGTGGACCAAGGTCTTTACCACACATTGGCAGCAAACGGCACAATGGTAATGGCCATAATGGACCACGACTGAGCCCACCAGCTCAAACTACAGTCAATATACATACTAACAATAATAATGTTAATAATGCCTGTCAACATGATGATCTCATTAATTATATTTATGATTCTTGGAATAAGGTATGGATGAATTGGATATATTATCTCAATCAATAATTATAAAGTAGAATACACATAGGTTCCATTGAATAAGGGGTATTTAAGTAATCTTTTAAAGATTAAATATAGAATAAAAAGCCAAAATATATAAATAATGGGTACACTGTTTGAAAATGCAGTACTCCATGTTAGGGGTTCTAAATAAAAGTTTAATTTGAAGATTTTCTTCCAAATACAGTGTGAACTATATAAGGACACTGAAGGGACTGTGCAGTGTTTCTTACGGAATCCAAAATTTTATTTGTCATACTAATAAGTACTATCTATATGATAATGTATGGATAATACATGACTCCTACTTATTATTATATGGCGTATATTATGAGTGTTTTCCGACAGAGTTTATTGTGGGTTATTACTCAACTGTTTGAGAGTCGGTGTAATGCTATGTAGAGTATATAATTGTATGGAAGACTAGCTAAATCAACCAAAGCTAATTGATTTCAACACTTTAGGGAGTTCATTGTTAAATCAAGTTTACACTGTTTTTTATGTAGTTGTTTAAAATTTTGTAAGAACTCATGGTAAAGCTAATGTTTTACTGAGAATATTTTATGAGTTTCCCTGCTTTTATAAATTTTTTATTTTGTATATAAATCTAGTGTCCTTGTTGATAATTTCATTGTAATTTCAATAGAATTTGAAATCATTTGGTATGTTTGAATTGATTCATTACTAGAATATATCTCTCTCATCTTAAATGAAATATCGTAAATTTTCAGGTGACCCGTGAATTAGAAAGAGGCAGTGAAGAGGCAAAATATTACCAAGAGCTTCCGCCTCGGCAGTTGGCTAACTTTAGACCATTTGATCTAGAAGAATGGTGGGCACGACGACTCATTCAGTCAATTAATAGAAACAAACATTGTTCCTAGTTCATGCGATCGGTATTGTAATTCATATCTCATTGTAGCAATATACTAAATTCCATAGATATGAAAAATAATTAAAAATTGTTGAATTTCAATTAAGTCACAATAACACACATAAATTCTAATAATATACTACATAATTCACAAAAAAATGTTTGAGTAAAAATTAGTTAGTATTTCCACATTTAAACAAATTTTTTAGAAGGTCTGTAGATAAATTATACATTTAGAATTTTTATACAAGTTCATGTTATTATTAATGTATATTCAAAAAGCAATAACTAGAAGCTAATATTTATTGGCTTTTTATGTGTGTAATTTATATAAAAGGGAGGTTCAATAGAAAAGATATAACAAAAAAAAACATGTTTTTTATCGAAAAACAAAACAAAATAAGAATTGCATTGTAATCGCGGTTTTCTTAGTATTGTATTAATACAGTAACTTTGATCAAACCGAAATAGTAACAGTATTTTGACATTTTTTTTTCTTTCTTTCGAAGAACAGTTTTTCTGACAAGACTTCTTAAAAAAAGTTTTTGCTTTGTATTTTTACAGTGTATGTTTGAGATTTAATACACATGAGAAACGAAATGACAATATTGTTTTTTGATTTATGCGAGTATTAGACATTTAAATAAAACTTTTTGAATTACATTCTACATAACTACATACAAACGTCACTTTCACTACAATAGCTGTACAGGACTCGAAACTTCGAGTTCTAATCTAATCTAAATCTAATAAATTAGTTAAACAAGTTTTATTTAATTGTAGTACTCTCATAATTAAAAGACAATAATCATCTTTATATCTATGTTCTATAAATGCAGTTGGAAGAGGTGAATGCTTCCTGAATGTGATAGGTACACATGAGTCTTCATACACACATTTATACAAAGTACTTATAATGTATTATTCACTTGGTGGAAAGAGATTTTTTGTGTTGTACTTAGATTGAAAATTAAAAATAATTATCATTTCCTCATTACAGACTGATTGATTTTCAGCGAAAAATATTAATATGAACATGATATGCATTAACTGTTTCCGTAGATTTATTTTAGAGATTAATATGTAAGTTAACTTAGTGTGATTTTCTATTTTAAGGTTTTCTTTAGTATCAGCTAGTGTATTTAGTTCATAGATTTATCACAATACTGGGAATGATTTATAAAAATCGACACATAACTAGCATTGACATTTTTTATTCCAATTTATTTTTATCTCATACTTAATAAGTGTTTATGAATGTATAAATTAATAAAGTTTTTTTGCACTTCTACAATAATGACCTAGATAGGATAACATTTTTATTATTACAAAATAGAATGGTTACAACAGATAAAAAACGAATTGTCTATGCCCATTTTAAAGATGAAAGCTATAATCATATCTAACTATATTTAACATTCCACAATAAATTGTATTTTATAAGTAAAGCCTATTACGAACGAAGTCCTGGGACCTATAATAAGTACATGAAGACAATTTGGTCTCTCGTCTTAGAAATATTATTTTTAAGTAATGCTTTCAAAAATAGGTCCCTACGGCAGCTAAATCATTTATTCCTTTATTTAAAAATGAATAGATGGCGCCACTATTGAAGGGCTTCTTTCGTAAGGCAAGCATTTGAATTGTTGTAAATACGTTACATAGGGTTGAAGCGCTCTTAGAATCAGGATTTTAATAAATACATTTTTTGTAAGGATTTATTCATTGATCTATCATCCCTATATTAAATACAAGCTACAATTGGAAATAAAAAAATACCGATGAATTGGGCGTTAATCCGATTTTTTAATGATATTAAAAAAATTTAAGAAATGGCAGCGTGCTTTCTTGGTTTTTGATACAGGAAGGCAACATTAGCATTGGGTTTAAAAGAGCGGATGAAAGTTCGTGATAATCTTTCAAAGGGTAAATATATCTACTGTTCACATGCTAAGTGTTTCATGAAGATAGTCATTTATTTATTTTTTAATTTTTGATATGTTCTTTAATATTGTGGACATTTTTTGTTCTAACATTGAGTTACATTATTATAGTTTTCGTATTGTCATAATTAATTTCTTGCAATTAAAAAAATATTAATCAAGCTAATGTAGCCTTCATATGATGAAACAAGCTCGGTCTAGTACTTTTTGAGCAAATTCGTTACAAACATACTTACATACAAATATTTCCTCTTTATAATATTAGTTTGATTGCTGGCATTGAAAGATTTTGTTTGAGTTTGTTTATGGATAAATGTTCAGTTACTGAATTGCCACGGGGTATAGTGTAACACTTCGAATAAAAAGAAGTAAAAATAAACTCCTCTTGAAGCTATTTATGTGAAGAGTTAATACTAGAACGGTAAATAGGACATATTTGTTCAAACATGATACGTCTCTGGTCGCATATCAAACAATAAGGCGTCGTTTGTCGTATTTACGTGATGTTCAAGGAGCAAAGTACATAAACAGAAGCGGAACGGGAGCGTTTTATTTTAATATCATCTTCCAAAGTTTCTATTTTGTAAGAAAAATATTTAATTACCATTGAACAAGCAAGCTTGACCATGGGGTTTGTGGTGCGTTAGTTTCCGAAGTTTAATAGTTAATCGATCAGTCCAACACAATTTAAAATTTTTTTATACCCTTATAAATAAATAAATAAAAATCATTGAATTCCAACCATTATCAGTCCATATACAGTTATTAGAGTAATACTAATAATGAACAACCAAGGATATATTCATTTTCTGTTATACCGTTTATTGTGGTCCTTCGAAACGGAGCAGATCCAGATACGAAATTAAGTATTATAGCAATAGCGTTTTACGATGAACGAATCTTGTTTTAAAATTCTCGGTTTAAATGTTTCCGCTTATCGCTTTGTCTGTGATCGGAGTTTAAGGCTTAGTAACTAATGAGTTCATGAAGTTCATTTCAGCCAACTTAAACAAGGAGCTTATGTGACTGGCACATTGTTTTTTTTTGCGGTCGCATTAAGTGCGCAACATCGTTAGTTAACGTTTCATTAACAGAACAGATATACCGCGTTTCGATTTTATAAGAAAAAATCAATGGCAGGCCTAGGTTTGCAACCAACGGTACGGACCTGAGCTGGTTCCAGGACCTAGGTGGACCACTAATTGAACATAATGATTTTATTTCAATATATTGTCACCATACAGATTTTATTTAACTACATACCTTCAATATTTAATTAATTTAATATAATATAATAACTTTGTATAATGGCAAACATATTAGCTCTTGACTTGACCATGACTATGTGACCCCCTCCTGGCGCCAAAGTTGGATCCGCCCTTGTTTGGAACGATAATTAAAAATAATTGAATATATTTTATTTATTTATTTTTTATTTTATTTATTTATTCAGAAGATTCACAGCACAATACAAAAATAGATGAATATATACACGACAATATGGACCAATTATAAATCTTCACAAATAGTTAATTATATATATATATAACAAGAAGGTACCTAAACATTTCAAAATTTTTTAGTGTTAAACAAAAAAAATAAAAAGCTAAACAGAATTTAATTTGTTGACAATGAAAATGAAAATGAAGTCAATGCATTTCATTCATCCTGGTTAAAATAATTAAAATAAAATTAATATAATTGCACATTTAATTGTACTGCCCATGCCACATAATCCTTAGAGATTATTTTATTGTTTTCAACAATATTAGAATCCTTTGGAAAATATTTTTTCTCGCTTATATTAAATATACTAAAAAATATTAAATCCCGTGAGTCGTATTAAAAGCTATTGTTAAAAAATCTGTGCATTTCAAAGGCCTATTTTCCGCAGCGAAAATTGGGACAATGGATTTTCCGACGTGGTTTTTCGATAAACGTTCCTATTGTGTATACATTCATCAGGCATGGTATAAATATGATGTACAGGCTGGTATATTGAAGACATTGTGAAAGTCGCAGCAAGAAAATGGCACTTTTAAGAATTTATGAGTACGATACGTGATATCTGCATATCTAATCTGAATAAGTGGGATGTATTGAGATTTTTCAATTTTTCATTTATTTTTTAGCTGTTTCTATTTTAAAATATTTGTATGGGTAGGTTATACCTATAT
This sequence comes from Pieris mannii, assembly GCA_028984075.1. Classification (NCBI taxonomy): domain Eukaryota; kingdom Metazoa; phylum Arthropoda; class Insecta; order Lepidoptera; family Pieridae; genus Pieris; species Pieris mannii. The sequence goes on along the minus strand of CM054779.1, from coordinate 10,512,965 downwards.
GATGTAAATATTAAAAAAAAATGATGTATTGTATCGGTAATTAGTAATTTTTAAAACTGTACTGTGTTCTAATCCGCACCTAGTGGATGTTACTTAATCAAGATGTCTTTTTTCGATAGGAATACATTCAAACCACAAACAACAAAATGATATCCCACACTCAGAAAATACTCTAATACGAAATATTGCTAAGCCAAAAATCGAGAATTGAATTTGATTCCTTTTAGAACTAAAATTACAGGTCAGTTAGCAATAACCAATATCCGTGAACATTCGCGACATTTAAAAACACAGGTCACAGGTGCGCTATTGGCTACGGAACTTTTTTTCAAAGAGATTTTTATTCACATTACCTCTCGTATGCGGCCTTAAAACAGTATTTTTGCTTTTGGAACATAAGCGGTATCGAAAATATCCGTGCTTTGTTCCTGTCATGTTACATAATGTATCTTGACGTCAGTAAACAATTTAAAATTGGCTTAAAATTGAGGCCGGATTTAAAATTCCAATAACGTTTTACGTACAGAGAAGCGTTAATCTTATATGCAAATTTCGAAACAAAAAAGCAAAACCATTGTCGAGGATCGTGCGAATTCTCAATAAATTATTAATTAATACATAGGTACTATATGTTAACGTAATTTTGATAATACGAATTGGATTATGTTTATGATAGAGTTTCTGAGGCTTTATTGTAATAAAGTTAATTTAAGAGGGTATTTTTAAACGATTGGAAACTTAGAATGAAATATTGGAGATCCGTTTGATCCCAGAGGCTTAAGAATTGTTTGTTTTGGGTCCGTCCAATGAAAAACGCTCTTTATTTTTCCTTTAAATGTTTTAAACTGTTAAATTTCTTTTAGAGGAATATACGCAAGTATTATACTCTGTCCTGCGTCTAGGCCCATGCAATATTCACCACATAAATTATCCTCGGCGGCTACTAAGATATCTTAGCATATGTTATAAAAATGAGTTTCATTTATTTGTTATAATTTTTTGAATTGACGGACTAAATTATAACAATTTATCGAAATATATTATAATTTATAAGCCTTATACGCATAAGCAATGATTAAGATTTTAGATTATTTACATTATTTTACTATATTTCTAATCGGAAACCTTATTAGACATTTGTCCCATACTTTCTTTCTTATGGAGTAACAAAATCGATGCACAATTGCACCGTTGTTTAGATATAATTATAGTTATTAGTCTATTATTAATTAATTTGATGGTCTTTCAAAATAGAACAGCGTATTTTAAAGATTAAAAAATTAAACTATACGGAGCAAAAAATAACTCCATAACAATCCAAATAATAAGAAATATGTATTCAAATATAACTGCCAACATAAAGACGCAGCTACGAGTGCCATTATCATTCATCAAGGAATTATTATGGAAATTAATTTATTCCTAAAAGGTATTTGGTACAAAATACCAAATACGTATCGTCGGAAATGTAGAAATTATTCTTGGTATATATCAAAGAGGTATATAGGAAATATTCTTACAAAGTCTTCAATTTCATTAGAATTAACGAACAGTTTTGACTGTGATATATGTATGTATTTACGCAAATCTGGCTTACCTTAGAATATTCATTTACATAAAAGTAAGGTTTCTTTTGGCCCTGTCACCAAAATGATTTAGTGACGGTGTGATTCAAGGAAATTGTTAGGTAAATAACTTTTAGTAAATTAGTATAAGTATATATAATTCAATAGAACATTTTTGAATTGCTTTTATACGTAAACCACATTTGTACTCGCTTTGGCAGTACATAAACTAAAATTTGAACGATACAGAGAAGATTAGCATGGCCCCCGTGCAAAGGTGACACGCAAAATCGTGAAGCGTTCCACATTTTTAAGAGCGGTAGCTCTTAAAAGGACGGCAACACACTCGCGAGCCCTCTGGCATTGAGTGTCCATGGGCGGCGGTATCACTTTACATCAGGTGAGCCTTCTGCCCGTTTGCCCCCTGTTCTATAAAAGAAATGGATTAATTTCGACTTAGATAATTTAAAAAATCTGTGGCGCTACAACCTTTATACGTCTGGGCCTCAGATTTCTGCATCTGTATCATGATCATTCCTAAATCTAATAGGCTGATCAGCCTCCTGTGCCTGACACACACCGTCGACTTTTTGGAGCTGATGCCCGCCTTCCACTGCGTAAGTGTTGAGCGAGAAATAGTTGACAAGCGGAACGGAGTTTGAAGTGATAGTAATAGTTTTTGCCTACGCTTTGGTCACGTAGGTATGAAAATCATCATTAAAAGTATAGCGCAGTCCGTAATGGGTCCATTCCGGTCACAGTGGAAGGCTGGCATAACCTCACGATGTTTTTACCGTACGAGCAATATTTATATATGCACATAGAAATAAAGTCTATTGGTGCTTAGCAGGAGATCGAACCTACGACATCAAAGATGAGATCCGCACGAAGCCACTAGGCCAACACTGCTCCCTACTTCATTAGATCACTACTAGTATTACTTCTATTCAAGTATGTTTTTACAGATTTTTCGACTGCCTTCAAGAATTGGTTTGCAATTTCAGGTTTCTGTTAGTATAATTGTGTCAAACATATTCGATTGTGGAGTTCCATTTAAGTTCGGTTAAGGAATTAAATAGGACGGAAACTGGTCCGCGGCGGCGAACGGATTGTTGAACAGAAAACCCTTCTCAGCTGTAAAAGGAAATCGGCAAATAGATTTTCCAGGGCAGGACTAGTATGTGGCCTATTAATATACTTTTCAATACATTGGATAAGTTTACGATTTTTGCGGTGTTAATTGTTAGTTGATCGTGTGAACACAAAACTAAATTGCGTAGTGTGAACTAAACCAAACGGAAAATCCTTTATGGTTAATTCATTTAGGATCTCCGCCTTCAGGATTAAGTTGTGGAATAGACTGCCCGACTCCATACGATTGGCTACATCCCTATCATCTTTTAAAACTCTTCTGTACAAACATGTCTTTACCTTATCCTATCCTGATTAATTGTGGCTAGTGTAATTCTTGTATTTCCTTTTCTATTGTATTGCATCGCTATTCATGAATCCTTAAATTTAGCGTTTTAGTTTTTAGTTTTTTTGTATTACTTTAGATTAAGTTTCTATAATTTTTATGCACTTTACTTTACTAGAAGAGCTTTGCCTGGAAGAGTTTTTTTTTATTTTTTTATTGATCAATTTTGCCAACGTTCGGCACATTGATACATTGGTAAAAACAAACACAAAACACAATTTTTTAATGTGACAAGCACTTAGAGGAAGAGATCGCTTGTTAGCGATAAGGCCATGCGTTGCATCCCTTATAATTATTATGTATTGTGTTTTTTATTGCTTGTCGAAAAAGACGCGTAGGGATAATTATTTTACGATAGAATTTTCGCATCTCAAAATAAACATTGTTTTTGAGTAGTTTAGTAAGCTTGATAGTTCGATCTTACCTTATACATTTGTGTAAAAATAAAATTTACATGACCAAGGAGCGACTTAATGAAAGAAGATTACACTGTACTCGGTTGTTTAGATAGGTCAATTGAGAATTCGGCACAAATTAGAAATTCTTAAGTAATATTTACTGTTTCGCGTCATGTTGATTCCAGAAATATTTGGGGCCTCTACTCAAAAGCTAAGCCGGGCACTCTTGGCGTAATACCCGCTGAGGTACATAAAGGGATTTCAACTAGGTAAATATTAAGTATTGGCTTTTCTAAGCCTATTTAAGAACGTGACGCGCAAGCTAAGTACACCGGGCGACGGTATTTTCGTTAATTCTATTACGATTGTTTATACTCTATACATTCTATTTTTAAATCGAAAACAATCGGCGATCTATTTTCTGTATGAAATGAATATATCTATAGAGATAGACTGTATGCAATCCCATATACGTGAGTCAGAGGTTGCAGTGTACGAATCTCATCCATGATGCCGTAGGTTTGATACCCGGCTGTACAACAATGGACTGGCTTTCAATGTGCGCATTAAACATTCACACTAACGAAGGAATACATCGTTAAGAAATTGGCTTAGCCTTACCCAAAAAGTCGCCGGCTTGTGTTCGGCTAACAAGAGGATCACCTACATGAAACAGATAAAAAAAATCTGAGGCCGAGACTTAAAAACGTTATAGAACCACTGATTTATTTATATATGGGTTAGATACTGTATCTAATTTCTGGAGAATTATGTCTTAAGTAAAGTCTTGTACTTAAACAAACGCAATTTTATCTTTCGAGTACTAACTTCCAGATAGTAAATGGTTGACGATATAACAGTAGATCTAGATATAAAATTAGTGTATTCGTTTGTCGCGATAAAAGTTAAGAAAGAAAGTTACTATTTCCTGTGTAATAAGATAATTCTGAGATCAACCAGAAGATCCATATATTGTACAAAACTGTATGTTCTTGCTTCAAAAGTATTAAGTAATGTCGTTGACGTAAGTTAATACATACATACAAAGACATATTGAATAGATCTTAAGTGAAATTCCATGTCTTACTAAACTTAGTACAGATGCATACAACTGTATATGTATCCGATACGATCACATTCCTAAATAATTTTCATTCCGGGTTTTATACCCGTTTAATATTTAAAGAGAATAGATCATATTTGATGTTGATACAAAATTAAAAAGAATCTGGGTGCTCCATGAGCGTAGTTAGACATATATAAATTGTTTGTTAAAAAACTGATAAACAAATAAAAGCAAAGTCGTTGAACATTGAAAACGTATTCCAAACTCGTCAAGTGCGGCCTGCTACAAAACTTTCGTGACACTCGCTCGAGTTCTTATCCATCAGCTAAGAAGAATTTACAATAGATATTACTCCAAAGTATTTGTGCCCTTTAAATATTCATCCAATTTTATTTTCGTAGGTTTATAAAACGATTCTGAGTCACATTCATATTCAAAAACAAGAACGAATTATAGCATTTTCATTTTTGTTAACTAGGCATGGTTCATTAAAAAATAAACGGGTAAAATATAAGTCTCTGGAGGAAACTCCAACTTTCATTATGTTCCCTTTGTAGCAGAGACTCGGGTTCAGTTGCCCGTAGTTAGTTAATGTCCTATAACCCCTAGGTGGGGCAGAGGGCGTCCACGGTGAATCTCCATCGCGTTCGGTCTTGGGCCTCGTATTTCACCTCGCTCCAAGTCTTACCGACTCTCTTTGCCTCGTCTGCTACTGTACGGCGCCAGGTTTGCTTGGGACGGCCACGCTTTCGCTTTCCTTGCGGGTTCCAATCAAGCGCCTGCTTGGGAATATGATAGGGATCCCTTCGAAGTGTATGACCAATCTAATTCCACTTGCGTCTCTTGATCTGCTGACTGATCAGGGTTTCTCGGCAGCGCTCCCAAAGTTGCTCGTTTCAATTGCACGTAGCACCTGTGATTTCATTTTTTTTCAACAAACCGTTTTCTATTTATTCGTTAATTATAAGCATTATTACTATGAAGGTTGAGATTATTGTTAATAGTGTATATTTGCGACACAATAATCTAGCTTATTTATAAAAAACGCTTTAATAGAATCTGGAATATCTGATTTTTTTGCTTCATGTAGCACTCAATTCGTAAGACGTAGTAGGCGGCTGTTAGAAACTCAATTAAATCACCAATGACGCCACTCCTTTCTGATCTCAAATTGTTCCGAGTTATTCACTTGAACTAATATATTATTATTATTTAAAAAAATGGTTTGAATTTAAATATGATTTTGGTATATACTTAAATACATTATCTATTATTCAATTTGGTATTAACAAATAAATAAGTGTCTTTTAGTAATAATTGTAGACTTAATATATAAAGTATGTATGCTGTATGTGGAGAATTATTAAGTTGTCAATATTATGTTTGTGTTCCTGGCTGGTTATTAAAAATAGTATAAATAGATAAAATAAAAGGTTGTTAGTTCGAAATTTAAATCAAATTTTCGTTATAGATATCTTTGTAATGATAGTGTAATATTGGTTCTAGTTTCATTATGATTAGATACTTATAAAAATTACATTGCGATCCATTATTAAACTCTTTGGTACTATGAATATAGTAAATTCGATATGTGTGAGGTTTGAATTTGTCGTGAGTAATTTGTGTGTCCCTGGTAGGTAATAAAATTAATATAAATATATAAAATGTATAACTTTAAGTTAGAACTTGAAATCAATTCATAATAAACATTATGTAATATATAATTTTAATAATAGTGTCATATTAAAATTAATGTCAATTCTATAATTGTTAAAGGTTTTCGTAGAATAAAACCAGAGAGTTAACAATTGTTAAAACTTTTTAATTTGCTTCGTAAACCTACTCCAAAACATTCGCCTTTGTCGTCGGGATCAGTCGTAAAGTTTTTTTTATATTTTCTGATGCAGTTAAAAAAATTACAAAAATCTATAGAACGCGATAACCAGCTCATACATTAAACTGTAACCACGCTCTAAGAAGAATTGCGCAGGTCCTATCGTTATACAGCTGCAATAGTTAAACCTAATATGTGTTCACTTATACTAGTATATACAGTATTAGTATTAAGAACAAATAATTGCATCAGTATAAGAAATAGGAGCGCAAGCAAATCTCTATCCAATTCGAAGCCATGGTCTGGTGAACTAGGTCAATCTAAGCGTCGGCTGATGCGGATTGCGTCGCAGTGCTGGCGTTGGTGGACTGAGTTTCTGCGCTGGGTTCTCGGATGCCCATCCATGGCAGCCTCTTCTCAAGCTCAGCCCTATTAAGAAGTAAAATTATTAGCTAATTACGTATTGCAGAGCCGTGTTGGCCTATTGGCACCAATGAACTTGCTATGTCCGAATTTAACATTCGCTCGAACGGTGAAGGAAAACAACAGGAAACCAGGCTTGCCTTAAATCCAAAGAGCTGACGGTGTGTGTCATGCGCCACCTATTTGCCTATTATAAGCTTTGCACCGCTGATTTTAAATAAGGAAGTTCATAGGCGATAATTCCACCAATCTATTCTTACTTTCTATTGTATGGAAGATTACATGACATGTATTACGTTATAAGGTTTCCTATTCAAACACTGGTGATAATTACCAACATATTAATCAATTACTCATTAGCTACGTCCAATCTGATTGGCGTTTGGTATTACCTGTATCTTGGGTGGTTGATAGCGTATACCCATGGGTCAATACAGGACACACTCTTGGCAAAGACTGCTGGGATCATGGTTACATGGGGAGTCAACAGATTTCTGAAAACACAAGTGTATTAATTTTCTGGTTCTCTACATTTGTTATTTTGTAAAAAGAGAGATTATCTATTGATTGATCTATGCAACTTCAAAGAAAAATACATAATACATACATTATAAATCATTTAAATATAAATGGACTCAAAACTTTAGATTTGCTAGCATATACCCAGCGTATTTACCTGTCTCCAAAGGTTCCAATCATGGTCACAACAGCGTATGGGGTCCAAGCGCAGACGAACAAGAAGAAGATTGTGAACGCAACCTTGGCGATTCTGATTTCTACACTCTTGCCGGCATCATCCTTGTTTGAGGCTAGAGACTTTACGTTCATCTTCTTGGCTTGTTCACGAAGCATTTTTTCGTGGAGCCGGACCTTTAGATGCGTAATGGTTTTAATTAAACACTCTAGGAGTCGCTAATTAAACGTTATGTAACATTAGAGAATATCATTCAGAAGATTATTTGAAAGTGATACTGGAGTTTATGATCCATGACCACTTGAATATCACAGAGATTATAAATTATAAAGAAGTTTCATATTCTTACAGCGCTGAATAGCTTCGAGTAGAAGAAGCAGATGAGGACCATTGGAATTACGTAGCTCCAAACGAAAATGCAGGCCACGAATACCCGGGTGTCAGAGTCGTCAGTGAAAGAGTCGAAAGAGCAAGTTGTCAGGAAACCCTCTGTAAGAACAATGTTAATATCAGCTAGATCTTTGAGATTCAGAATGATGCACATTAGTATGTACTTCTGTATTAGTCTTGCTTTGATAGCTTTTACCACTCCCCCATATCTGTTACATAAGTAAAGGTTGGGTTCTAATTATTACTAGAAATGCACCATATAGTTCTCATATTTTATCAATTATCAACAGATGCTTGGTTTGTTAAAACCTGAAACTGACTCAAAATATGTATTTAATAAAAGAAATTATAAAAAATATTACCGTAAATTGAAACATTCTTACGTAAATGCCTTTGCTCGCGATTTGCCACGCCAACAGTGTTGGTTACAAGTGGATTAGCAGGATTATTCTTGCATATTACGTTACTCATGGCTAATACTACTAATGCTAGAGGCTGTATAGTTTTTTGTTAAATATAATCATTGTTCATCACCAAAATAGTTTTGGTATCGAATATTAAGGAATAACAATTAAGGTTGGACTTGTTTCGTCAAGACTTGAAATTAAAAGTCGTCCTTTATTAGACACTTTGATGTAATAAAAATCAAAGAATTCTGTTATAAATAAAGATGCCATTTATATCTTTAGCTCTCAGTGACGTAATTTACCCGGCTTCAATCATTGAATTAAATATGGAATATCATATTTGAGAGATGTTTGTGTTGTTCCATATCTACAATATGTCGTTTCATAATTCGTAATTTACCTTATCGTTTCTGTATGACAATTGGTAGTCAAATGGACAAGACAAATTATTTCCCGGTGCCAGATTAATGTTGAATATGTTTTGTTGTTGCATATTTTGAAACTTTGTACAACATGAAACATACCTGGTACAAACTTGCCCCAGACCCTGGTCAGTGGCAGAATGGTGAATGGCAGGGTCCAGAACCAGGTGAATACAATCAGGATGATTGCTTGCACTTTGTTAATTCTACCGTCGATCGGGCACGAAATGGTCCTGCAAAATTATATACATTAATTTGTGGATTCAATTTCCGAGTACTAATTTTCGTTTATGCCAAATTTCACGAATTATCTTTTAAGTGAGTGTGTCTAATATAAAAGTTCTTACAAAATTAAGTTGTGTTTCTTGAATTGAATGTTATTATTGTAACTTTGTTTACACAACGTGTGGGATGAATTGTTCATAAATATAAACGCAGAACTGTCTAAATTGACAGTTCAATATCATAAATAAATTTAAGACTGGGCGTTAAGGCGAAAATTGATATGTAAGATTATTCTCCACTCTCTACTTACTTATATCTGTCAAATGCAATAACGGCGTTAGTAATAGCCGCACCGATTCCTGAAACAGAACCAAGAGTGGCGTATATATTGCAGCCGAACTGATAGCCAATCATCTTCTGGAAGAATGAGTTCATGATGAGGTGAGGCATCTCTATCATCATCACCAGGTCGAATAACGCCAGGTTCACGATGAACATGTTACTCGCCGAACGGAGGGATTTAGACCTGCAATTATTTTAATTTGTATACTTTAAAACTTCCATTGCATTGTATATTGGAAACAATTATTATTAAGATATATAGATGTCTAAGACAATTCTAGATCTCATTTAGTATTTCTAGCAAAGATCTTAAAGAAATAAAGTAATACGTACGTGCTAAAGATCCATACGACGATACCGTTCCCGCATAGGGAAGACACCATCAGCATAGTGTAGATAAGAGCTAACATATAGTGCCAGAATTTGTCAACCGCTGGGAAATTACGCCAGTGTTCGTGCACCAGGTCCTGGTGTTCTGGAGGGATGTTGAAGCCCAGCATGTTCTCTTGGACCTCACTTGATACCCTAAAATTGTATTGAATAAGTATTGATTAAGTTGCTGAGTCCAGAACCAAGGTAAGTTTTATGGCAAAACCTATGTAATATATAAATATTTTTCCTCAAAAAAAAAAACTATATAAATTATCAAAAAAAAGGCTCTGTAATATATAGTAATATGGCAACATCACTAACACAATTAAAAGTGTTTGTATTATATAATTTTCGTGAAACAATCGTGAACCGAAAGCATAAGGATTCACAAGGAAGCAAATCTCAATAACGCTTGACCCACTTTTGAAAAATGTTACGTAGACGAATTGGAAAGTACAAAGGGCATGAAGAATTTCAGACTTGAGGTCAGAGAACTTGTCTAACTTTTCCAATTTATATTCAACTGTATTCAGGGGCGACGCAGTGGAATTGTTTTACCGATTTATTCCCTCTATCCCGAATGGAATTTACTGCGCGAGTACCTGCATTTTTTCAGAGATTGATGTTTACATTCGACGGGAGCGGTTTGGCGAGATCCAGTTACGGATATGAAATTCAGCTTTGAAATGCTTTTCTTTGAACTTTTGAATTGACTTTTAATAGGTCATCAAGATATTAAAGAACCCGTCTTTAATATCTTGAATTGAAATAAGAATATTTAAACGATCATAATAAGCGATCATATTGTTCGGAATACATTGGAAAAACACATTTTAAGTGAACCCGAAAATAATTCGAAGCGTAAGAAATGAGGTGTAAGAATAAAGTTTGTCCATACTCTGTGGTCCCGGTGGAAGTGATAGCACAGACTTCTGACCTGGAGTTCTGTTAGAGCTACCTAACATTTACAAGAACTAGATGGGAAAATACGAAAGGTTTGTGAGTTTGCAGATAGCTAAACGATTGCACCGCTAAGGTCCATGAAGTTGTTGGGTATCCAGGAAGAAGGACATAACTAAAATGGGGCACTGCATATTCTCGGTATTTATATTGAGTATATACTCAGGATTTACATAAAGGAAAATGTATTTCAATGAGGATTTAGAATTTTACTTACATTTTGAAGGCGTAGGCAATGGCGCCGCCATCGGCCGTCGCGTTAACGGTGTCGAACATTGCGAAAAATTAAAAAGGAATTTGAACTACTGTCTATTGACGAAGTGAGTAGTCCGACATTTGAAGTCGCTTCTCACTTGTGCTGTACGGTGTCCGATGTACACTTTTTATATCCGCCGAACAGAGCGTGTCTCTTAATTCCTTAATTTAATAAAAGACATTCTTGTACTTTCATTGAAATCAAGCCTGAAGTTATGTGAACAATGTTCTCAATCTTTCACATTTATTTATTATGTGAAGATAGAAGTTAATGTATATACATATGAATAATTTAAATTTGTTTTAATTTTTTTTTCATAAATTTATTATTCTTATTATTATACATTATACAGTATAAATGTCATCTTAAATAAACCTATTGTGATAGATAAAAATATATAAGACACGTCAAGTGCATTGGAAAGTACGCTAGAATACTCTTAACGATGAAATATTCTCGTTATGAGGAAAGTGGAAGCTTTTCTAACAAATTTTCATAACTTCTTCTTAAGAAGCTTAATTAACACATATATATATATATATATATACATATATCCTAGTTTCTGATTCAATTAAATTCTAAGTCTAGAATTTTTTTATGACCGTATGAGTTGTCACCGTATTAAGTAGTCCTAAAACGAACTCACTATGGATACATGGGATAAGAAATTTAAACTACGTGTTCACAAAAGACAATATTAAAGCGAACCCTTGGCCCTTTAGGGTTTACTCGCAACCTTCAAAATAAATCGAATCACGTCATAATTTAAACTAGTTCATTAGGATGGCAACAAGACTGTAGGGCAATGCCCAGTTTAGACACAAGCAATCCTCGCATCATGCCCGATAAACGTGCCGGGAATTCGCCCCTACGACTGAAATTTTGGTTCACGAATGTCCATACAAATTCTCAAAGCGATTAAACTGTGTGATTAGATGTTTCAATCAATCAATCAGAAATCATTTATTCATATAGGTAACATAATGTACACTTATGAACGTCAAAAAAAAAGAAATATACATTAAATGAGTCTAATTTTACATTTACTGCCAGTTCTCAAATCAAGGGCGTAGAACGGTAGAGAAGAACTGGCAATAAACTCTCCGCCACTCTTTTTAATCGCCAAGTTTTTTTTTACACAATGTTTGTAAGGAGCTGCAACCATTACACCATGTTCCATATGACCTCTTGAGTAATAAATAATAATGAAATAAATTAAAAACAAAGGTTTGTCCTCTATCAGCAGGAGGCATGGTGATTTAGGAGCACGCACTTACATACTCGTGAGAAAACATGCAAATACGTAGTATAAACAACTAATATCACCGCATACACGAATTCAAGTACGACCAGTCACCACAAGTAGCACCCGTTCACGAGTATGACGCATGGCCAGCCATATATCGCCATATTTTAGGGAGAGAGAACCCGACGCATGGACGCCGCCACAAGCAATGATATTTAAGTGAGCATGACGATCCTTGAAATGTAGACTTGGCTGTGGGTTTTCAGGAGCAATTGAAAACACAAAGAGTCTTTTTTAATTAGACTGTACATTAATTTGTTATTTTTGTACAAAATCTGTTCCCCAATCCACCACAGACGCTGTTTTGTATTCCATGTCCCATTTTGGAATTTTTATTTAAATCCTAATTAAACATTTATGATAAGCAACAGAGATTCCAGACCGCAGAAGCAAGCCGTGACCCCTGGATCCACCTTTCCTATTTATTTTCAACCTACTCCGCATTTGTTTGATATTAATTCGCGTGTTGTTTCCGCGAAAATGGAAGTGCGTGCTCCTTTTTGCCTCCTATTAGAGGAGAAATCTTTCTTTTTAATTTATTGTATTATTATTATTAATAACTTAAGATGTCACGTGGAACATGGTGTAATGATTGCAGCTCCTTACAAACGATGTGTAAAACAAAAAATATGGCGTCTAAAAATAACGAAGTAGTTCATTGCCAGTTCTGCTGTTCCGTTCTGCGCCCTTGTTTTGAGAACAACAGTGACGGTAAGTTTATTGTCACTCTTCCGTTGTACGCCCTTGACTTGAGAACTGACAGAAAATGTAAAATTATAAGGGTTTTCATATACATTTATATACACACACACTCACATACACACACCCTTACAAACTTCCATACAACTTCATTTCTACTATCTTCTAACTAGTTGACTACTTTGTTTTGTTTTTCTTTCCTCATTAAAGCGTTAAATTTGTTTACTTACCCAATTTATGTATGTACTTTTTGTTACTACTCTATCTGACTTGCTATGGAATGGTAGCCTGGTTAACCATATCGCAGGTTCTTACCTAGTTTGGAAACCAGTCTCCCAATACCGTCACAACTGTATTATTAATTATTATTGTAAATGTCATATGGGAGAAAACTAAAAATAAATAAAAAAATAAAATAAATAAAAATTTCCTTTTTAACGTTCATAATTGTACATAATGTTACCTATATGAATAGCATTTTTTTAATGTACAGATTCAACTACTGTCTTTCCATTCATTAGTTTGCCCTAGCTATTTATTGAATTTCTCAAACATGACACATATTACAAGGAGGACAATCAGATACCTATGAAAATATGTTATAGAAAGGATATATATGTGTGGAAATAACAGGAGAACTTAAGATTGCGCTAAGTGCAGAAAAGAGTGTACCATTCTTAAAAGGCCGGCAACGCGCTTGCTAGCCTTCTAGCAGTGCGAGGGTATGGATGGACGGCGGCGTCAATTAACATCAGCTGAGCCTGCCCATTTATCTTCTGTAACATAAAAAAACATCTTTATGTTACCTAATCAGTGTTGACTATTTTTGAAATTGTTCATGTATATGTTAAAGCTTAATTAAAATTATAAGCAAACGATTCTGTTTCACGCCACGGTAGCAGATTATGCTCGCTCCGATATGGTAAAACCTGTGCGTGTCACACGCATCTTAATTGTAAGTCGAACGTGAAAATTCAATAATCCAACGCATAATTAGTTGTCAAGCTTTCCTATAATTAAATACGAAAAAATTCCGGATTGTGTGATTAATTAATCTGCCAAAATGTGACAAATTTCAACGTATTTGAGCAGAAATTATACAGCCTTGGGCGTGATGATATACACTTTATATTTTCCCAAAGAGGTAGTAAGTGACCACAGACTTGCAACGGTTCTGCCATACCTCTCTCGCTTCATCCCCTTTCATGACATGCTTTTCGGTTATGGGTGCATTTAATTGGTTCCTTCTCTAATCAAGGATTAGGTCCAGATAGGCCTATCTAACCCTGCCTCACCATCCGCCATTGCCAAGTATATCCTACTTGTAAACCGCTTTTCATTTATCCGTTCTACATGACCAAAAATATGTTCTGTATTAATGTACAATTTTATTTTACTTATGCTGTTTCTTTCTTTTTGATTTGTATACTAAACGTCGTTTTCTGTCACAAGTTTTGGATGCCTAACATTAAATAAATGAGGATGTCGTCGGCGCGAATACCAAAGAAGCTAAACTAATTATGATTTTCATATCGAGTAAAATTTCCGGAGTAGTGACCAACAAGTCGCAGCGGCGCCCGTCATGAATAGTGCGGCTATAACTCTCCAGAGAAAATAGAGCCTCATTTTATTAGGCGTATAATACGAACGATCTTGTTGCTCCATTTTTACTAACGTCCCTTGATACGACACTGATCAAACCTATTGGGAGAAACGTTGGACAGTTACGTACTCATAAAACAGCTAGAAGGTAGGTTGGAGTATAAACTGCCCATAAAAGTTGGTGTTGATTTCTCACTTTGATTTTGGATGAGAATTTTTCATATGTTAACGAATTTGCTAAGAATTTGAAAATTAACCTTTCATTTATACATAAAATTAAATTACGCGAACAAAAAGTGAATGTTATCGTAGCATAACAAAAATAATTGATGCGGAGCAACATGCTGTACAATTTAGACGGAGATTGGCGGGCATGTAGCCCGTTATTCAGATAACCATACAGAGTCAAAAACGGCAACCGAATGGACTGGGTCAGTAGGAAAAACAAACAAGGGCAGACCAATAGAAGGCCTAGAATCGAAAGGGTTGTAAGAGCTCCGACAGGGGCCACATCTTTGTCTAGTAAAATTCTACATATAGTTTTGTATATTTGTGGATAAATATAATAATCAAAGAGTGGCGGAGGGTTTATTGCCAGTTCTTCTCTTCCGTTATACGCCCTTGATTTGAGAACTGGCAGTAAATGTGAAATTAGAATCAGTTAATATATATTAATTTTTTAACGTTCATTAGTGTAAATTTTGTTAATTATATTTAAAAATTATTCTGAATTTGAAATAAATGTATCTAATAAAGATATAAGATCTGTCGCCGTCAAAAAATTTGACCATATTTTCGTTTAAATATAATAAAATATCTCGAAAATGTTTGAAAAACATGGTTGACCACTATCGAGAGGTAAGTACGCATGTAAAACGATTAAACTCATTTATAATGGTATTAGAATTCCTATTAAATTGCGTCACAAATCGTATTGTTAGAATGCATTTATTTGCACCAAGAGAAGACGAGCAGACGCATCCACGTAAGTGATCAATCATAAAAAGTCCTTAGACATTTCTTGGATTTCATCCAAAAACTCGCCTTCCCATTTGTTATAACTTCTGATAAAGAATTATATATTGTCAAAGGAAATCAATTCGTTCGAGTACATTTGGAAGCTAAAGATTCTACAGAACGACATTCTCAGATACTGCGACTCAAGACAAGTTTGCACAGACTAATATTATATCGCATTATTTGTAATAATATAACGTTACGCCAAAATTATGTCGCTCCATATTCGGTGCCAAGCTGTGTACATAATTGGTTTTGGACAGTGCGGTCTGGCAAGGGTTCTAAGCTATGCTTAGCTTTGATAGCTAATCTAAATTAATGTTTATCAGTTTGTTTACTATGCTTTCTTTTTAGATTTCCACTAAATCACTGGCACTACAACCGTTTAGATCATGGCCTCGGATTTCTGATTTCGTAAACATTTGTTTTTACTAATAGTCAATCACCAAAACCAGTAACGTAGGTTTCCTAACGATGTTTTCCTTTGCCGTACCAGCGAGTGTTTTACGCGCACATAGACAGACTACCCATGCGCAGCCATGCAGAGGTGAACAGCTTGGAATTGAAGACCTCAGGGATAAAAAGTCGCAGGCATTAATCCGACACAGCTCAAAATCTCATTTAGGAACATGAGATCTCTACTACTATTTATTTATTTATTAACACTTCGTTGCATTACATAAAAGGAAAAAAAATAAAATAAACATAATTTGAATGAAAAGCAACTGGCGGCCTTATCGCTTTAGAGCGATTTCTTCCTTTTACTACATGGCATTGCAGCAATAGTTTCTTCTCAGAATTTTCGAAAATCCGCACTAAGCCTAAAATAAAATAGTGTTTTAATATCCTATTAATCGTGAAAAAAGTATACTGTTATGCCATCATGATCACTATAACCTCTTTACTTAAAAGTAGCTCGTAATAAGTAAAAAATATAGCAGTGTATTTGTCCATATTTCATAAAATGGCCGTCTAAGTTTAATATTCTTGTATTACAGTTTCTGTTAATGAATATGAATTATTTATTAATGAATTATTACAATGAGCTCATTTGTCTTAATCCTCAAGAGATATATAACCTCAAAATAGGTCATTTCGAACAAAACCACAAAAAGTGACCAACGACTGCTGTTAAAATAATAGCTCCTTTGAAAGAGATCCTCATTCATTACAATGAATGTACCTACAATGGAGCTTACAAAACAATTTTCTTGATCCGTTCTATGCAGCTAAAATCTTACGTTGCCTTATTTTCTGTTTCATTAAAATTCAAGCCGGGTTGAACTTGAACCATTTTGTTATTTACTTTTATAGACACTTGGAATAATTAATTAGAACGTTCGCGTTAGCTATAAAATAGTCTAGACTCTTCTAGCAATACTACAAATCAGTCTGGTAGAATGGATATTTTGTTTTAAAATATTTGGTCATTTCATCTGTCAATAATCGAACATATGGTACTGAAAATGAGTAGGTATAGCTAGCAGTAAAGGTTTTAAAAAAAGTATTGGAAGGAGATAGCTGGATCAGTATAAAAAATAAATCAGTGGCGCTGCAACCTCTTTAGGTCTAGGCCTCAGATTTCTATGTCTGTTTCAAGACTATTTTATCAATGTAATTGAACCTTTTTGCCTGACACACGTTGTCGACTTTTAGGGTCTACTGTATGCCGGTTTCCTCACGATTCGAGCGTATGTCAAATGCGCACATAGAAAGGCCATTGGTGCACAGCAAGGATCGAATGATGTCAGGGATGAGAATTGTATGCTTAAGGCACAGGCTCACTTATCATCAGCATATTTACTTTATTGAGCGTAAGAGAGTCAGTACGGCATAATAATGCCAGCAATTGATACTTCTATGACTGTGCAGACAAATATTACCGAGACAGTACAAAAGCTCTTATAACATACGTCACCCAACCCTTCATTACCTGACAATAGAAGCAATGGGGTGCAGAATTCATAACGATTTCAACGTAAGAAGGGCGGCGAAGCATAAACCACGATCCATTTACAAATTGCCCAGACGAATGCGAAGTTCACTAGAATTTGCGGCGGTATAAATTTGAATAAATAGCGCTTGCCCGCTTTTTTCTACATTCCTTGGTCTGGAGGCTTGATTAAATTTTTTGTTGTGATTCCACGAGTACTCAAACAAAGAAATTATATAAGTGAATGGAGAAATCCATACAATACTTCGTTTACCCCCCGCGTGTTCAAATGCGATAAACTGAACTGTCGACCCACTGTTTCTGGAGGAAGGAATAATTCATAATCAACATCAAAATATCAAAATATCAAAAATGTAACGAAAATTATAGAAGTGTATGTCGATATTTTTGGACTGGTTTTCTAGTATTGTGTTGTATGTCTTTTCCTCACAAAAAGCTGTCTTTAAAAAAATGACTAAACTGAGAATTATAAAATTATTCACTGTAACAATTCGACTTAGAGTCCGCCAAGAAAAGTATGTACCAATTCTAAAAAGGCCTGCAACGCATTCGCGAGCTCTTCGGCATTGAGTTTTCTTTTGTAGTGTAACTTACACACACCTGCCCGTTTGTCTCGTGTCTATATATATATATAGATACACGGAGATTCCTTGAACTTCCTTTTTTATTCCAGTAATCCTACTAATTTGTTTGATATACTATAATAAAATTTAGACACATTCGACCCTAAAAGCCGTAGGCTAACGCTGTAAAAACTGTTTTAGAAACATCGTCGAACAAGTACTTTTAAAGTTATAATGACATTTAGATATTTTTGTCATTGGGGTCGCGGAGGCTGCGCTCGGGGGAGGCTAAATGACACCACCGGAAATTATCGACGAATATTTCCGGATTTTCAACGATTTTACGTTTAATTTACTCGTACACTACTAAACTGCTAAATAGATAGTAAAACGACACGTTTTAGTAGAAATATGTAACAATAACATATTCCAAAAAACTCATGAATAATTTTTTTTCTATTGGCACACGAATTTTGAAAATCGATCCAAAAATAAAATCAACCTATCCCAATAAAATATATTGGAACCAGCAGCCCACTCAAGTGTTTCGGCTCAAATTCGAGTTAGGGTCCTTCAAGGAAAGAGTGTACAGATTCTTAAAAGGCCGGCAACGCACTCGTGATCCCCATGGGCGGTATCACTTAACTTCTGCCATTTGCCCCCTGTTCTAAAAATCGTTACTAAGAATCTAAGTATGGAAAAGAAATGAAACATTATAACTTATTTTTCAAGCACCTCTTATTAAAATATTATTAATGTTATTGATGCATTTATTAAAATATTTTGATATATAAGAGTATAATAAAAATTCCGTACAATATAAACTCTCGCTGTCTCAGAAACACAAAGCTTCCTCCTCAGGCAATAGGCATTAGCTCCGAACAACAAAGCTTAAGCAGTATCATATAGAACAGAATGCTATTCGCTTCAATAAATTTTGAAATATGCAGTTATATTTATTATATTTTTATTATTTACAACAACAATTTAGGTACTCATACCATATGAATGTCATAACTGATATTTAGTAACTATCTAAAATAGTATTAAAATTTGCTTTGCTTCAGTATATATATAAAAATAATTTAAAGAAATGTGAAAACAAATATAAAAAGTTTGGTACCTGGGTAGTGTACCGTGTACCTTTAACAGTGGCAGCATTTCCTCACTTTATTGCGACTTATTCGTAGCACCAGCTCTGCGGTCAAATGGTACCATCTCCCAACTTACATCTTTAATACATGTCTTTGCACTTGGCGCGAGAGTCTATACTTCAAAGGAAACAAAATTGAAATTGGAGAAAAGACTCTTATATTTGAGCCGTTCATTATTTTCCGCCTGCTCTACGGCTGCCCCAGTTTTTGCGCTTGTCCAAGGGAGGTGAGACGGGGCAAACGTGTCCACACAAGTAGCTTGCCATACCAAAGCTTGTCCCGTCACATTTCAGTAATCGTAGCGGTGTGATTTTTCCCAAAAAAGAATTACTAACTTTAGATAGTCTAGTACAGGGAAATTGCAGCCTGCGTTTGTTCCGAGTATTGACATTTAGCGTATGTTCTATTCTAGTATACTTATCACTATTTTTGTAAACATACATAATATTTTCATAAATATATTGCGAGGATAGATGGAAAGCTCATCGGTGCAAGGCCGGGGATCAAAGCTAAGCCCGGAAGAGAGTCACACGCTTCAACCAGTAGGCGAACTCTGCTTTATCAGTCCCTAAACAATAAATAAATAAATGGTAAAAATTAAGGTCAGTTTAAAAACCACTGTCCCCGCATAGATTTATACCAATAGCATTTAAGTGGTTTAGTAACTAATTGGTATCTGGATTAACAAAAGCGTTAAGCCGTAAGCCAGGATTAAACTCAGCTATATTGTATAGAAAACCGATTTTTATTTCAATTGGTCATCAGTATATCGCTGCGGGCTCGCTCGTACGGAATAAAGATAAGGTATGGGAAAACGTAAGTTTTTTTTCTTTAGAAGTTTCTTATCGTTATAAGTTATTTTTCTAGAACTAGTTTTATTACACATTAAAAATAAGTTTCTGATTTAATTCATACATTCAAATGGCAAGTTATATTTTAAAACGTTTTAAACGTACTAATGCTTATAGTGATAGTAGTAACTTTATGTTCCATTATATAGAGAAAAAATCTTAATTGGCGTTCTAGTATTTTTCAGATCCAAGGCAGTTTGATTAACATAACATTTACACAAAAGTTTCTAGTAAATAGGTTTACGTCAAAATTCATTTTTCATTGCGGGGATGTGGTTGGCATTTTAATTAGAGCTCTTGAAAGATTTTAATCAAGACCACCTTAGTGATAAGCCCCTAATTAACGGGTCTTAAATGCTGTAAGAAAAGTCATCTTTATAACTGGGTTTCAGTACTTTTGACCTAACCTTTATGTATGCATGCCTTGAACTCATGCACTTATCAAAAATAAATATTTCTTTCAAAGTTATTAAATTGTTTTCTGTACCTAAAGCGTAGTATTAAACCAGTTATCATCTTACACTTCACTTGTCAATTCGGTCGTTTCCAAATCGGTAACATTAAGGACAATCAAAATGTGAACTTTCAAATCGATATTTGAAAAGTGTAAAGTGGATTAGATATTTAATAGAAAGAATGGCTGCTTAAGAGATCAGTCAAGGTTGGGATTTTATTATAATTAAATTTTTACTACTTCCTTTTTACTTACATTTCTATTATTTTGTGTATTTGTCAAGATATTATTGGCTAACATACATTATATATAACAACATCTATGCTAAACAAACCCAAAGAACACATACAAAAATGTGCAAGATTTACGAAAGGAAAAAATCTATGAAAATTATTAAATACATTTAACTAAGTAATACTTATCGAGCTGTATACAGTAATACTTATGAATAGTGTTTACCTAGGCTTCTGCGTGCATCTCTGATCCCTGAGGTCGTAAGTTCGATTCCCGACTCTGCACCAATGGACCTTCTGTGACGCACTCATATGGTGAAGGAAACCATCGTGAGGTAAACCTAACAATCGACGATTGTGGCACACAGCAGGCTTACTTCCTTTGTCTATGAAATGAAAACGATCAAAGATATGGATATAACCTGAGAGTTTAGACCAACCCATGAAGGGTTATTTATTCGATTATTATTATTATCTACTAACTTCAATGAAATTTACATCGAAACGCGAAAACAATTTCGCGAGGAAGTAAAATTATTATAAAAATCTCGAACTTTAAACAAAGTAAACGATAAAATGATTCCATTAAGAAAACAAACAATGACATTTGATAGTCTACAGACGACTCGTTCCCCTTTCGTGACATGTAGTAAGTATCACACAAATATCGTCTGGCTTGCCACACCCGTCAGACATGACAAATGAACTGAAGACTCAAATATTTCAGCTTTGTATGTTCTTGAATATTATAAATCTGAATGTTCGCAAGGGGAATTACACGTATATTTTGCAACTACGATTGAAATAAAACATCAATGCTACATAATCAAACATAGACATTTCTTAAGAATGTCCTATTCTACTTAATCGTGTCTTTTGTACTTCTCCTGTTGCAATGTAATTTTTGAATCCTCGGATTAGAACCAAAAAAAAAAAAACTAAAAAAGTTAATTTTTTTTGGCGATTCTTTATATGGTTGGTGATTCTATATGTAAATATAATTTATATATATAATATAAATATATGTATATATTATTTGGTTATGCACTTCTGGACGAGATCGTTTGTTAGCGATAGATCTAATAAATAAATAAATTGCTACGTGTAGTTTTATTTCATTCCTGTATTTTCATGCAGTTATCTTAATTTTGTTTTTTTTTTTATGGAAAATGCCTATAGTATTATTCAATTAAAATACATGTCTTATCTGGTGCTTTCCGTCGATAGGTATTAAATGATTCAGCCGATTTGACAAACCAATTATAGGTTCTAAATCGAACAATCTAATTCAGTATTATCGATGTTCAATGTTGCGTATAGTTTAAAATTAAACTTGTGTGTAGTTGAGTGCTGAACGCAGGCAATATTGGCGGGAGAGGACTTCAAATGCAATTATGAAGCAGTATGCCGCTCCGGGACAATCACACTTGTCTGCTCGATAACCACATCTAGTTATCTACTGTACGTAAATAAATACGAGGCTAGTATATTGCTTTATATTGGTACATTGAAGCTAATATAGTAAGTTTCCATATTAATAAATAATGCGACCTTATCCGTCCAAATCATCATTTTTACTATTGGAAACAGTATATCATTACAGCTGTTTATTTAGAGCTCGCCTTTCCAGCGTGTGCATAGTTTTACAATCATCTTAAATGCAGAAATAAAAAAAGAAAGAAACAATAACTTTGAGTTTTTCAAGGCAGTTTTGCCGCGAACCACCACTTTGTGGAACCAGCTGCCTACTGAAGTATTTCCTTCATTCGTTCTTCAAAAAAAGAGCGTACAAATTCTTAAAAGGCCGGCAACGCACTCGCGAGCTATCTGGCACTGAGAGTGTTCATGGGCGGCGGTATCACTTAACATCAATTGAGCCTCCCGTTTGCCCCTGTTCTTTAAAAAAAAAGCAATTAATTGGTCAGCAGAAGTCCCATGTACGCCCGAACCCAAGAACCTACCTGAATCCATTTTTTACCTTCTGAGATAGACATTTTTATCCAAATTTTGTAAGAATTGTGCCAATAATCAATCGACGAATTATAATAGCCATCTGTCGATACAAGCTATCCGTGGTAGGTCGGATCGGTATCTGTGGATAGACCTTTGTATGAAAATGACAGTATAACTGTGCCAATATCCTATCTTACATTTTTTTAATGTCGCCAAAAATGGATTGTCTTCGTAGGGCTTGGTTATTGGGATGCAGATTTGAGATCGATCGACTGTCACGGTCTGACAATCCACAATCTCGGTTTATTTTCTATCTGAGATTGTGGATACATTATCATATATATATTGCAAAGATGTCGATTAGAGACTTTGCTTTTATTAACATCTCAGAGAAACGAATTCCGTATTTCGTAATAATAACTAGGATATCCGTTTCACCGGAGTTTCAAATTCAACGTCATCCCTTGATAATATTGTACAATTTTGTTGTCTGACAGTTGTTTAAACAGGCGGTCATTACCACTGAGGGATGACAGTTGAAGGGTCGAAATGTAGGGTTATTTCATTGATATTAATGTAATGAGTTACACGTGAAATGCATTGAATACTTAGCGTTAAATTCGTTTTAATCAAACATATAATCTTTTATGAAAGGGCACACTTATGCATCTGTTTCAAAATAATATAGGCTATTGAATGAGTATTATTATAGTATAGTATTATTATTAGATTTGTTTTGTTCTTATTTTTGGGTCTAAGGCATTCAGATGTTTCCTGACGATGTTATCCACACTTCATTAGAAAGTCCTTTGGTGCACAGCCGGAATTCGACCGTGCGACCTCAGGCATGAGAGTCGCACGCTGCACCTTTCGAACCAACAAAATTATTGATCCCCCTTAAATCGTAACCAGGTTGAACAACCTACCATACTTTATCATCCTAATGATTTAAAACCTTAAAAGCGCTTCATATTAAATATTCGTTGAACTTTGGTGAGCTTTAGTTAACTTAAAACTTTGGATCTTGCAACTTTTATTAGAATCTATGATCCAATAATAATCTTGCAATCTCGACTTAGTTTAAAATATGAAGTAACTTTGCTATGACTCCAACATGGTTGCACTTACGTTTGTACGGATTTTGGGATTTGTATTAGAGCAAAAGTCTGACCAGAATAGTACAGGTAGTGCGTACTTAAGCCAATTAGTAAGACTTAGGTTTAGGTGCTATCGATTCAAACGGAAGCTTTTTACGGCTCATAGCTTCCTAGTCACACCGTTATTACAATTATTCTACCCTTAAATATAATTTAAAAGACATCTCAGAGTAGGATCATAAACTTGAAAATTAATAGTAGGTAGCGGACGTTTAGAGTTATACTTATTAAAATATATTATTAGTATTTACCATTTATATATATGTATGAATAATAAATACAATTTTTTTAAACACAACAAAATCTTTAGTAAAGTAAATTTTAAAATTTAGTTTATTTATGTATTCCTAATATAGTGTAATATGTGTAAAATATATATATTTCGTTTAATTAGTACCTATTAAACCAAATTTACTTTAAAATATTCGTTAGTTTGGAAAACTGAATTTTCTTATAGAACTTTTAATTTTCGTCAAGTATGAGAAGATCCCTTAGTTATGAGGGCGTACATTCGACGCAATTTCCCCTGGGGCCTATAACTACAATATGGAGTACGATTCGGCGTAACTTTCTATGCACTATTGGCGTGCTTTTGGAAATACTAACACCCTTGGATGTTTGCAGGTATATAAGGGTGACTGAAGGGATGATTCAACGAATGTCGCGCCTCGATAGTAATGACGTAAAGGAATACCGACATGCGTTATATGTCATAATATTTACTACAAATTGGTTTTTCTGCTCAAGTAGAGCTGAGAAATCTTTGTAGAGTCTAGAATTTAATAAAGGCAAGTTAGGCATCTTCCTATATTCCAAAAATTGTTTTAAAAAGTTAGCAACTCATAAAGCAATTTTTTCCTACAAATACGGATATTTAAATTACCACCATTTGATAAAGGAAAGGAACATTTGGAATATTAGCATAGAACACAACTGCCCAGCGGTTGTTTTGTTATAATTAATTGAGCAACAAAAAGCTCTATTAGTAATAATAGGTTGTAAACTTTATCGCGATTTAAGTATCTTCAAGAGGACGTTGACTTAAAAAATATTATAATATACTATCCCTTTCTGGCATGCATCTACTTCACTCTTCCGTAAATCGAAATCAAAGCTCGCTCGTTCGTCGTAAATGAAGCGCAGTGAAGTATTTGCAGATAGTGAGCTGTGTGAAGTAAGCGCCGAGTGAGAGTGCGTTCCAATTTCTGCAAGCCTGTAACAATAACTATCCATATAAATAATGTTATTAATGTTTTAAATTGAAATCATGAATAAGGAATATAATAAGAGAAATATATTTTAGACACTAAGTTTTATACAAAGTTTAATGTTTAGAAAACTGTACAGAATTAAGCGTTTTAGTGAACTCACTTATGTCATTCTAGGGATGCGGTTGAAGTTTATAAGACGTAAGTGCGGAACGAACGTCGAACCTGCATATGGCGGACATTCAGTTTATGTTTATGTCAATAAGGAACTGATTTTCGTTTGCGCGGGTGAGGATTTATTAAAAATCTGTGAAACATAATGTGTTAGTGATTTTGTGAATTGTGAGATTATATGTGATAATGGTTGTCGTTGCTGGACATACAAGCAACTTCATTTTTTCTGTGGATATATAAAGGTACCTGTTTTGTATGTTTTTCTATATATTTTACTATTAAGGCAATAGTTTGTGCAGGAAATACATTAAATTATTCCTGTCCCGAAACTGTATAGATTTTCCCTTTTTATTATAATGAAGCAATTTAGTTTTCACCGATTCGGCCTAGGTTAGCACAGGCAGCTGATAGGATATTTCAATTTTTCAACCATATCCCGTTTTTCACGCGGATATAAACAATTGGAAACTTATCATCATTTTAAAATATAAATATTTCGTATAATTTGACATAGTTTTCTACAAACATATACATTAATTCTAAAATTACTTAATTTCTGAAAGCTCTCATTTACCTTCAGTCCTTGACTGTATGAAAAAAGTGCCGTGCGTAATGTAGCCTAATTAAATTTACACATAAACTAACACTTACTTATATACATTATGTATTATGTAGGCATTATAAATTACAACTGCATTTGCATACATGCCTAAAATAATATTTTTTTAAACTTACTTATAAATGTAACAATTCAAAATAATCTAAAATCAACACAGTAATTACCATTAAATAAATATTTGTAAATTAAAAATACTAATAAATCAACCAACCATCTATGACTAACCAAAACAATGGTATAATAATAAATATTAGTTCAATTTTAATCAGTAGTTTGTGAGAAGAATATGGGCATGTTTACATCTTGGACACACATGTATCATCTCTTTATGTCATGATTCATATGCCATGTGTGTACGGTGATTTATGTTCCTCTTAAATTATTCCAAATATTATAAATGTTATTTTTATGGATTTTAAAATAAATCATAAACTATTTTTGATGATATAACTTGTTTTATGTCAAGTTAAGACCACTCTGTAAGTTAGATATTTCTATAATATGAAAAGCAGAAAAATGCTAGACAATTAGGCATGATAGAATGTATTTCATCTATTAATATATCTACATATGTTTATATATATGTCAGCCTGACTGAGTAATACAGTATTAAGGTACATTACAGTAGTTTATATAATTTGTACTCAAAATTATTTCATATTCTCTTATACTATTCCTCTTTCTTATTCATTTGAGTTTAATTTTTTTTCTGGATCTTGTATCAGCTTAATAATTTTTTTAATATAAAATCTATATACGAAATAAATGCATATATATTTTTTACATCCCTTACAGTTTTTTTACGAATTATATTGCTAAAATGTGTATGAACAGCTGTTTTCCAGTTATAGTATACTGGTTTATATTAACCTAGAAAGGATTGAAGGTTTTTTAGATACTTTTCAAACATTGAGTACATATTAAAGTAGGTTTTATAATCATTTACTTAATGAATGTATTTATTATTATATAAATTAAATATGTTTCTTAGTAATTGTGATTATTGAGTAAATTATTGTCTGCACTGCTGTAAAAGAATTATATCGTTAAAATTAGAAACTTATTAGAGATATATTTATATACAAGAGTAGATAAACCTATTTAAAAAGTTAAAAATGTTCTCTATGTAATCCACATGAGGAGAGATAGATCTCATTAGAAATCTATACCACATGTTTTATGCTATCACTACAAATTAGCTATCAATATTAAGATACTAAAACAACATTGTGATATTAAAAGCTATCACAAATAAGTGTTGCTAGTAAACAGCCACTGGGGCAAAGAAGTTATTTTCGATTTACTATTTATTGTTGTAGGAGGGAACATTACAATATAAATGATCAGTCTTCTAAACTAAAATACATTTTATTTTTAAAATAATACATAATGGGAAAAGTAAACGGAGAGTTATTAAATATTAGATATTTGTAAGTGTGACATGCAACATGAATCATAATTGAATTTTAACAGTTATATGTGGTTAAAACAATTACTTACTTAATATAATTTCAGACATTCTCTGTCAGCTTCGGGTCGTTTCAGTTCCATATCTGATACAGAGTAACAGTCTGTAGTCTTTCTTGTCTATAGCAATTATTAGTTGCTCAATGCTTCAAATGCAATCAGAATGCTTTGAATTGGAACTTTTGGCCATGTCTGTATCTTTTCAACTATCTCAGACAAATGTATTTAGGTTATCATTATCATATATATATATATATATATATATATATTTAAATTAAAATTCTCCCTAATTTAATGGCTCCGAATTTGAAAGAAATAACCTCAAATGGTCCTATTCTAAAAAAGAGTCTCTCACACTTTATTACTAGTAGATACTGTATTGATTACAATCAGAACTGATTGTAAATGTAAATTTTCAATTTTTAAATATTTTTATTGACATGTACTTAAGTGTATATTATAACTTCTGTTTTTCAACGAAACAGAACATACAAAATATGAAACCATTGCTTGTACTTCATGTGACATTAATACCTATATTTTTGGCGTCTTTTTAACGTAAGCCTTTAAAATTTGAAGCGCTCTGAAATGTAGGCAGTACTATTTAATGCACATTGAAATGTAGCGGAGTAAAAGCTACGCAGAAACGTTACGATTCTGTTCACCGCTATTACTTTAAAACCGCGAACCAACGTCATTATAGGAGTTGTTACGATCAGTTTATCGTTTAATCTTCTATAAAATATCGCGTAAAATGCCTTCATTGTTGAGTACGTAATACGTTATGTTTATTCAAGCTTAATAAGCTTCCGCTCGGCGACTAAGCTCGTCCGTTTGGAATTTTTTTATAAGATTTTTTATCATTTATTTATTAATTCACAAAATTCAATAGAAATTGAAAACACATAGATAAATCTGTATCGGCTTGAGTAGCTTCTTTAGAATTTGTGTTTTTTTAATTGTGAAATTTTTTCATTTGTAAAGAGGATATTTCTCTGCTTTTCACCTGGGTATCGCGACAGAAGGTCGTTAGATCTATGTACTATCTTTAATTGAAAAGATTGATTTAGTTAGTCTTGTTTACGCGACAGAGTCCTAGCGAGGGAATCTTCATTTCCCTCGATAAGTTTGTAATAGGGTTTCGACGAAGTCTTTTTTAACAGCAAAGCAGCTTTTATAGTTCTGCACGCGGCCACCCTGATCTTTTTGGTATTTGAAAGAGGGACGTTATATCTGTTGATAGTAGGTATAATATGCACACATATAGCTGGTACTAAGCTTTTTAAGTGTCATCCGCTTTGTGCAAGGCCATCACTGCAACTCGATTTTTTTAACACCCCATTCCATATTGTAAAATAATAATATCCGTGTTCCAATTTCAAAATAATTAAAAAAGTAAAAAAAAATGCATTTTCATTTGTTACAGAATTACTAGAACTACTACTACAGAAGTAATAATAATAATGTATAATTTTTCATTGCAATTTGATTAGCATCCATAATTGACCTGATATTGAAATATGTCACCTGAAAATGAATTGAGAAATTATAAATTATATGTCAGATGACTTATCATGAACCACAATACTCGCAGTATTGTGGTTCATTATAAGTCAATTCATTGTAAAAGATTTGTCTTTTAGTTTCAATTAATTAGTTTGTACGTCTGTAAAATTGTTCCCTAAATAGGACCAGGCGGTGGACATCTGTCTTCAATAAAACCATGATTTATGTTATATAGAAACATTAGGGCTGACCTATATAAAGTGTTATCGTACCGAGAACTCAATTTGGCCATATATTGATTTTAATTATCCTATAAATTTCAAGACTAAGTAATAGTTATATCGTTAACAGGATCGTAAAGTTAATCATATACTTATATATGAGCTAAATACAAAGGTCATTAACCTATACAATTATAACTTAATTTATAATAATTTCGTTTAATAATGAGTTCTGCGGTTTTTAGGCTAAATGGGCTTTCTCTATGTGGGTATTTGTTTTATATACTGTGAATTGTTAAAAGTTTTTGTACAAAAAAATATGGCAAAATACGAGTCACGCGATAAAAATGTACTTGTGCCACCAATTCGCATTCGTTAAGTATTCGTAGTAGAATATCTAGTTTGTTGGTATATTTATTCGTATTATAAAATATAAAACAAGTCTATAATACGAATAAATATTTTGAGTATTGATTTGTTCTTTTATATTAGGCATAGATAGATACTATGGGGCTATTAACACCTCATCAATTAGATTTCGGCCCTAAGAAAAAAAGCGTTCTTAAAAGGCCGGCAGCACACTCGCGAGTAACCCTCCCTGTTATACCAAGAAATCAAATCAATTCATAGACCTTGTGTAAACACAATCGGTTTTTAAGATGAGTCAAAAATGGGTTTTAGTTAAGTTCTTAATAAACTCCTTTTGTTAAAATTTAGTTTATACTATAATGACAAGAGTTCTTTCGTTATAATGATGTAAGTAATTAGATTGATTTAGTTGTTATGGATATCACTTTATAGTCATAGCTTAAGCTTGGGGTCTTTCTAATCTGAATAGGGCTTTCATCCCATATATTTCAGACTTATATGTATGTTTCCTATAACCTTCGCGTCTTAGTATTAATTTAAGCATATGTATCTGATGCTCGAGATTTCGTCTGGAAATCAGAGCTATGCTATCCTACGGGAACGGTAAATTATTTTAGGGTATGCCTAATTGCGTTTCATGTGGTTTCGTTCACACAAACATCCATCCAAACTTTCGTGTGCAGTTTTTTTTAAATATGGCTCGGTGGTCAGAACTCTTATTTAAATACATTGCGGATTTGACTAATAATATTTTGTTATATAAATGTGTGTTTAAAGAAAACATTTTTTTACCGAATTATGGCTACGTATTATTATAAGCTTTTAATTAATGTATGTATATAATGTATTAATACACCCCAGGTGTTATTATCCAATAATATCCAAATTATAATCTCAAAACATACAATCCGCGAAAATGGAGGACACCGTGAGGAATTTCTGCAAAAACCCTTCATCTTTTAGTCGATATCAACTCTGGGGAAATAAAGACAGATAATATATACTTTTTCTACAGCTGTGATACTTTTTGATATTCAACCTTGTGTCTTCAGTCAACTGACCACGCACGCTGTAAAGCACGCGAAACGTCGAAACGAAATTAAAATTATGTTAAATAATTTTAAGTTTATAATAATACATAGCTATAATCAGGTAAAAAAGTGTTTTCTTTAAATGTGTTAAAGCTATGTTAATAAAAAACAGTACTAAGTAACTGTGTGTTTATTATTTAATTGACTTGCTAGTTTTGTTAAAATTCTATTACCGCTGAGAAAAACTTATGCAAACGCAAAGTTGAAAACAGGATGCGTCCGATTAGTATTTATAAATCCTCTTATCTCGTGTAAACTTTGGATTAATTTGAGAACACAATCTTCGGAAAGGTCGTTGACTTTGTTTTTTTTTTTTAAATTTGCAATCTTTAAAAGTTCGTTCAATCGGTATTGTCTAGGTCATTGTTAAACTTTGTGTTTGCGAATATTTCGCAATACGAAAGTACAATGGTAGGCTGACTTTAATAAAAGGATAGGACAGCGCCAAGAAATCGTGATTTATGACTGCACAGTAGGTCAAGCTTGTACAATGAACTTGTGCTATGTTTTCTGAATTCAAGTTTTCATAGCGTGAAAAAATATTTATTTAATTAAAAACAAAATAAGATACTACGAGTGTAACAGATTACTTCAATGCGACTATGTATTATTTGAGTAAAGGAACTGATAGAGCTATGTTGGCCTTGAGGTTTCAGCTTGCGACTCTCATTCCTGAGGTCGGAGGTTCGTTCCTCACCTGTGCACCAATGGATTCTTTTCAATTCTTTCTATGTGCGCATACAACTCGAAAGGTGAAGGATAACATCGTGAGGACCGATTTGAGGACCAAAGAAGTCGGCGGCGTTCGTCAGGCACAGGAGGATGATCTCACCTACTTGCCTATTAGATTAACAAATGTTAATGAAACAGATACAGAAATCTGAAGCTCAGACCTAAAAAGGTTTTAAAAAATAGATTACAGTAAACGGTAAAAATTACATCGGTGAAAAAAAGGATGATTAAGAAACTGGTGCGGCTCAGTCAATAATATAAACTCATAAAAGTCCTTGAATTCGACTAAAATTAGATCAAGTGTCTGATGGTTACCTGAAATTTCTTGTAAAAAGAAAAAAAAATTGCTATGAAAAAATGTTCTTTTAACCTGAATTTTTGTATTGCTTTACAGACTTTTGGTTGCAGTCTCTCGGGCTTCACCATGCACTCCGAGATCCCACCCGTGAGTATATAGATTAATTTTAACTAAATCGACCATAATTTAAATAAGATACAATCGCTATACACATCACATACCGGCCGCTTTATAGGCTAAAAGCGCCATCTGTGAAAATTTTACGTCACTAATTGCGCCACTATTTTCTATGGATAGCTAGGGAGATAGTTAACGGGAGATGAAATAATTGTACTGTGAAAGAGGGCACTAGATACTTTCGCGAATTAACAATAGATGGAGCTAGGTAATAAATTCCAGTCGCACTTCGTTACAGTACGTTCACCCCCCGCGAGATGGCGCAGAACGAAATTTGTAGGACGATTGTAAAAGTTCAAGTGGAATTCTTCAGATGCCGCTTTTGACCACTTGGTTTTTATGTTTGTAGTCCATCAGTGGATAAATTGGTTATTATCGCTGTTTTTGGTACTTTTGGATGAGATTTGATCGGGATTAGTAACACAAGGCAAAAGATCACGTTGCTGTTCACCGATCAAGTGAAAGACTCACCATAACTGTACACTCACAAGAGTCGCTGAACCGAAACCGGTGGAAACACATAGTCCGCTCCAGACGCTTTCTTGATGACCACGATACAGCAGACATGAGCTGCCGATTAAAGGGACGAGTTAAGAAATATATAGTACTTATATGTTACGGTATGATTTGTATGTAGATATCCATGTTTGACGTAATATATACATATGTTAGTGTAGTTATATGTAAATTAAATGTGTACATCTAAGTACTTCGTAAGATTAAATAACCCTATTATTACCTAGTATCATTTGTATTTTGGAATTACAAAATAATATACCCAGAAATAAAATATAATGATTTTCAAAATAAATGAACAAAACAAAAATTCTTAATCTAACCAAATAACCACCACCTACTACTGAGTTATAAGCCTTTACCAAATGTTAAAATTATTCAACTATTACATCCTACTGCCAATCTAGGCTTGGTACAGCCTGTCTGTTCTCTGCATATGCGCATTTACAATTCCTCGTACAGCAACCTCGTGTTGCCTATAAACTATAACTATCAATGTAAGGAAGCAATACGCCATACCCTACGGGGCTTCAAACATATTGTTCACGTTATTATCACTTACCGTCATTTACTATAAAATATTTACAATATTAATGGGGCCTACCTTTTTTCGTAAAATTTTATGTCACTTGTCTACTCCGTTAAAATGTATTATAAAGGATTGCATATGTTTCCATTGTTGTACTGCATAATGTGTTTTCATTTCCCGATCGGGAGCTTTGTTTATTTTAAATGTTATTTTTAAATGCATACCGTTTGTTGAGTTTCAATATTTATTTAAAATTTGAATGATGACGTCATAATTTCTAAATGAAGTTCCGTAAGCCGATAGCGTATCTGTATGTTTTATTTCTGATACAGAAATCTGAGATCTAGACCTAAAAACGGTAAAGGACCACTGATTGATATATTTTATAAAGTTGCTAGATGTTACAATTATTCTATACTAATATTATAGGGAGGAAAGATTTGTATGCAAATATGTTTGTAACGAATTGGCTGGAAAAGTAGTGAACTGACTTAAAAAATTCTTTAAACATTTGAAGGCTTCATTGTCGCTGATTAATATAGGCTATTTTCATTGCAAGAAAAAATAATGATATATTCGAAATCTCAGTGAAATCGTTTTAAAAATAACCCGTTGATGTAATTTATTCTGTTATAATTTTGTTATTATCAAGTCTCCTCAAAGGGAGCCAGCGATACACTATTTCTCAATACATTATTATAAAGGTATGACCGCATTGTCTATACGTTTATGCCAAATAAATGTCCACCCGTGCAAAGCCGGGACGAGCCGCTAGTTCATAAATAAAACAGTTAACTAGATTGAGACACGTTTTTTTATGAATTATGACAATACATAGTTAATACCTTGTTTAAATGTAATGCATATCCATTAGTATGCGTTGCTGAAACATTCAGCCGTGTTTCGTTGAATAAAGTCGAACCGTCAGCCATTCCCGTATTGTCATGCATAGTGAATGAGTCAAGTGAAATTGGCTAAAATGTAGAATCTAGCGTGTCTCGAATGGAGCTTTGTCGTAAATTCCTAGTGCGGCCTGCCCCGCCCCGGGCGGCGCCCACGCCTGTTCTGGATATTCCAAGTAACGAATGGCTTTATTAAGACTTAATATTACAATTTCCAAACTATTCCGATGGTTAGAATTGCTAATGCAACAATGAAGGAGCCGAGTGAAAAGATGCGATTCAACCGGGCGGTGCCCGGTTTCCTGTTTTATGAACGGCGGAATTGCAGGTTAGTAAAGCCGGATGTTGTTCTTTACACTAATTTAAACTATTCATTCTGAAGTAGACGGCTCGGAAATTACACCGTTAGGATTTATTAAGCGTGCACTATTTTTTTTACAACGCTTAAACGGTTTTGGTGATCGTGTTTTGTTTTAGTTACTTTTGACGTAAAATGTTGAGTGAGTTAAAATTGTTGAAGTGAAACGTCTTTAAGGGCATGAGGCTAGTTTTTTTACGGATGAATCGTCACGAAGATGTGCAGCGTTTTTGAAAATTTTAATTAATGGGTAATACCTATTTAACAACAATTGCAAACAAAATGGAGGAGGGAGAACATTTGAACACTTCACACCATAATAGAATCACTTATTAAATTTATCGTAAATTACAACATATGTTTTATAGTTTTTTTTTAGATATAAGTTTCGCCAATGAGTCATGTACTTGATGTTAGTTTTTGTCAATTATATTTAAGGGGTTAGGCGCTGTATGCTGAAATACAGGTTCACACCTAGTTCAGCGTCAGATAAACCTGACTAATTTTGTAAATATAACTAGCGCAGTTAGATTTAAGTTTTTTCTGTGAAATAAATATGAAATAAATTATTATTATTATAAATACATCTTGTACAAATGACTATGATTTAATATTGCTTAGTTATCTGTGTGCTTGTAATTTGTTTGTCCCCTTTCGGGGTCCACGTCGGCTATTGTTACCGCGAAGCGTCTTTTGTTCATCGCGAGCCCGATTTGATAGTATCTTGAATTATTATGATTAGGATTCTTTGGTTAGACGCTAACTCGCTAAAACGTTAATTACCGTTGAAGTTTACTCATTTGGAACACGATGTTAATTAGATCTATTTGTTAACAAAAGTTTTAATCTATTGCTTTTGGGTTTCTTGATAGAATGCCCAATCGATGCCGGAAACGGTCCGAGATGGCTGCAGCTGTGATCGTACATTTTTAGACTCAAAAGCACTATAATAATAATATAATATTAATAGCCTTTATTGCTGTAAATATTTATACTTTGTGAAACCAGCTGACAACTGAAGTATTTCCGAAGCAATTCGACTTAGGGTCTTTCAAGAAAGGAGCGTACCAATTCTTAAAAGGCAGGCAACGCACTCGCGAGCCCTCTGGCATTGAGAGTATCCATGGGCGGCGGTATCACTTAACATCAGGTGAGCCTCCTGCCCTTATGCCCCTTGTTCTTTAAAAGACTAGTACATAATGATTAACATTCAAATAGACACTAATACGGCAAGTTGGTTCATTTCTGTTTGGCAACTTATC
Organism: Pieris mannii; assembly: GCA_028984075.1. NCBI lineage: Eukaryota > Metazoa > Arthropoda > Insecta > Lepidoptera > Pieridae > Pieris > Pieris mannii. The sequence goes on along the minus strand of CM054779.1, from coordinate 10,477,762 downwards.
CTTGGGCATAAGCCTCTAAGATCTTCCACTCTTCCAGCTTCTCACAAGCTTGACGTTGTCACACGATTTTACCGCTGAAATCTCTTATCACGATAACATGTATGTGAGCTTCTGCTATTGTGTACTGAAGATCATTGTAAAATCTACTATAGAAATAATGTTTGCCTGCTACTTGGGTTCAGTGGTAGGCTTGCATTATTGACCATGATTCTTCTTTTGTTCCGGTAGATGTTTAGAACTGCGATCCTCTCTGAGATATCTATGAATTGCTTTATTTATGTAAGAAACTTTTTTCTTAACTAGAAATCCGACACCGTGTAATTCTGTAGTTTCTTCTTTGTGATATTATATATTCTTGATGTTGTTCGATTCCTTCACCATCTCTTCTCATTTTACACAATTCCAATATATTCCATTTAATGTACATTATTCGTGCAATTGTGATATACCGCATACGTGCCACCACGTAATCGTTATTCTCAAATCGTAAATTTATGAATTAATGCAATTTAAGTACGTGCCCCGATTTTCCTGTTAAATTAATAAAATGCCCGCTGCTCGTAAAGTCAATGGAGTCAATATATCAAGCTGGAGCCGTCATGTCACGCACCGCACTCGTAATGGAACTTTCATTTCATATAGTGGCCTTAAATTTATCGATAGACGGCGGCCTTTTCAATTAGTGAAAACATCCAATTGTCATTGTGTTTATTGTGTAATTGTCGGTTTGTTATCCATCCATCTTGACCGTTGTAATGGGCGGCCATCAGGGAAATGAATCGTCCGACTGTCCGCTCGATCGGAACGAGTGCTTTGTAGGAGTGTTCTAGCCGCGGAATTGCCTTTTGTTTTTAACGTCCGCTGTACCAAGTGGTGCCTTGTTGCTGCCTCACTGCGTATCGCTTTATTAAACAGCTCTGATTCTCCTTTTGTCAATCTGTCGCTTTTTACCTTACCCTTCGTTTGTATGATTCGTTCCGGCTATTGTTAGGATTTCGATTGTATTGTTATCGTTTGTGTATTTATAATCTTTTTATCGTATTATTTGATGGGAATGTTTGAATTATTTTTTGTCGTCCGTTATCCATGCAATTGCACAAATATAGTCTATAAAGTATAACGTAGTTTTATTTAAAATTTTACTTAATACATTCTTTATAAATTCCAGGAATCTGATTTTATAGATTACTTTATGGAGAATTATTAAAAATAAATTTTTTATTAGTACTTAGATGTTTATTCCGGAAAAGCGAACATAGCAAAATGTTCCATATTTGGTATGTACTTAAAAGCTACGCTATGTAAAAATCGTATTTCGAGGTTTACAATAAAATGTATGAAATAGGCGTTAGTTTTGTTGTTACACACTTAGAGTAAGGTTAATTATTGTTATTTTTTTTTTCATGAATTGCAGTATGGATGCCCTTTTGGGTAAAGACCTCCTACAGAACATTTCCTTTGGACTGACATAACAGAAATTACTGGGGTGAAATTGATTGAAGCCGAGAATAGATCCAAATAGAATATATTACAGTACTATATGTATGGCAATTTTAAAGCGCCTAAGCAAGGTAATGCTAATGAACTTTCAAAACAACCACATGTAAATATCTTTCCATTGGTATTGTCACGTAACGATTTTATTATTAATTTAATTATAGCACAATGAGCCACTTATTACAGATTCTGATCATGTAAAATCATAAATATCAGCTCTGCAGTGGTTGCAGATGTGTAGAGGTCGCAACGCCACACCCCATACATTAGGCGCCGAGTGCTTCCGCGCATTTATCAATCTACCCTCCGCGGCGACTGTTTTATTACAATTTTTACGCTGCACTTAAATTTGGTCACTTTTAGTTGCAATTGTAGAGTTCCTTATCATTCACTAAATGTGTACTTCCAATAAATCTTCACACAAAATAAAGTAATATGACATCAAAATACTTACTAGCGTAACATTATTGTGTAACATATCGATTTGCGGTTGGTATTAGTTTTAAAGTTATCACAACTGCAACTTTTACACTAATTCGATAGGAGATAAATAATTATCTTTTTTTAACTGATATTTTCCAATGCATAAATTACCCTTATAACAGCGGGCATTAGACTAGCGAAATTCATGATTACAACCGCGCATCTCCCTATTTTTATTTAAATAACTCGTTAAATATTTAATAAAATCGCTAATAACAGCTGTTGGTTAAACTAACGTGTTGTGATCAAGATATTTATTGACTTCATAATACTAGCCATGATTGAATATAAACGAATTAAGACAAAAGTTATAGGTGATTTTGTGTTTTCTTTTTGTATTGAGGAATTTATATTGTATTGAATTGTTGAGCCATTGAAATTACAGTGAAGGATCAATACATATTTTTTCTTAATTCAAACGTCACATACTTAGATAAAATGAGTATGACTACTATGAGTTATTTTGTGTAGTACCCGTTCATAACTCTTATGAATTCTGTCAGTTTTAACTGAATATTGAATCGTTACTGCAACATTATTAGGTTTGAACAATAGCTAGTTCTTTTGAGTGCATTCAGTTGAATTATATTAAATTGCAGCTGTTCCAGTGGTTCCTATGAGGCTTGCCGATATTTTGGGTTCCCGGACTTGGTATTACGAAGATCTCATGCAAGGCTGTGTGAACGTAGTGGACGATACAAAACTGTTGGCTGTGTTAGTTAGTGCTTTATTAAAAAGTTACCAAACCAATCATATACTTTATATTTATAACTGATCAATTGAAGATGCATTTCAATGCGTTTTTAGTAAAGGACTTACAGACTTAGTTATAAAACGCATTTCCAGTATAATTACTCCAAACCATGAATTAAAAAAAACTCTTTAAACCCGATGCGGAATTTATTAATTTAACGGTTATATAATTCTATGTCCTTAACCATGGACATACACATGTCACTAGGATCCCGATGAACATGAATACGTCGTACGTCAATGGCTGTTTATTGGAGCGCATATGATAAGGTTATTAAATATAAAAGCAACATTTAGTTCGAGGGTTGTAGTGTAATCGCTAGAACACAAAAAAGCAGCTCACTTAAAGTGCACTTACTTACTACTTACTGGTATACTTCAGAGAGGCCATATCAATATAACAGATGGGCTGAATAGTTCGTATGCTGATATAAAAAAAAAAATTCGAAGAATTTTATTTTCTGATAATCATCTAGACCAATTATAGCGGTCATACAATTTTTTGATACCATTTTTCTAGTACGATTTGTTTCGTTATTTGCCTCTAAATAGGCGTCCGTTTCCGTCAATAGTTGTTCATCAGCGCCAAATTTCTGTCCAGCGTACAGTCTTGAGGTAAAAAATTATATCAATAGTACGACAGTTGTTCTTTTAACCCCACCGATACTTTAGTTTTAATTACTGTACTTGATAAGTTTCAGATAATACCAATTTTTGGCTTTACATGGGTGTAAAAAAATAAAAAAAATATAATTCGTTTATTTTGGAACATAAGATCATCAAGGTATTACTCATTCTACATCATTAAATTTGAACCTGTAGGCATCCCTACTCATCAGCAAAAAAGACAGAGGGTGTAGGCTGAGAGAAAAAGCCGGCGTAAAAAACTCTCAGTACTCTTTTAAAAAAGCTAATCATCAAACAATACTGCAATATTTAAAACAAATATAACAAATTAATTAGAAGTAGCTTGCCCAGCACTAGTCCCAGGCCCTTTTATCAACTAGATTAGTAGCCTTGTTTTTTGGTGGTTTATTTTGTCGGTAAGGGACGATTGTTATAAATTTATCTGTATTAACAGTACTGGATTACGTGAAAGCGTGCATATAGGCGATGCGATTCTCGATAATTAGTTTACGGATTTGCGTTCCCCAATAACACTTGTCTGCGGTTCAGCCGGATTGAATCGTTAAGATGCGAATGGGCCTCGTGTAATGGTCTCTTTGAGTCATGGTCCTTTGATCGTTAACTAAAACCTTTTTGTGGTTTCAAAAACATGGACAATGTTTATTTAATGAGTTTATGAATTTATGAGAGTAATCTATCTGTTTCTAAACTATGATTTAAGTATGGTTTTCTTAGAGAATTGTAATAACGTGTTTTTTTGCCTATTCTAGTAGTAATGACGTATACTGTCAGTATTTGAAAGCAGTGCTCATCTCTGAGGTCGTAGGTTCGATCGACTGTGCATCAGTGGACTTTCTTTCTATGCGCGTATTTAACATTCGCTCGATTGGTGAAGGAACACATCGTGAAGAAACCGGGTTCCCTTAGACCCAAAAAGTCGTCAGAGAGTGTCAGGCATACGAGGCTGATCAGATTTAGAAGTCGAAGGTTCAAATTTAAAAGGTTTGTAACGTCACTGATTTAGTCATACAAAAGCGTGTATAAACATCATTCAGATCTAAAGATCTATCAAGTATATTTAAGGTACAGTTAGACAGTGCTCAGACTAGATTCTGACAGATGACATCCTTTTGTTAACCTATTTTGACGGATTATTCAGTCTTGTTAAAAGTCATGCTTAATTAGTATCAGTAACTAAAGTGTCTAATTTATACAGGATCTACGCATTTACTCAATCGCATTGAAGTTCTATTTGAATTGGAATCTTAGGTTTTTGATAATTGCACGTATGACAGATTTGTGGCTCGGCACGACAATGATATGTGCAGGCCGTATATCATAGGTAATAATGTATTCACTGAACTGCGTCCATTCACGTCTGGAATCTCGCTAATGGCCCTGATTTAATTACCCAGGGTTACACCACTTAATTTCCGCTCTGAAATCTCACAATCTTGAATCACTCAAGTTTAATATATTGGATTTGGCAATCTGTGTGGAGTTTAGTGTGCCGCCGCAATTATTGGTTGCGTGTATTATTGAGTTATACGTATTAAAATTATATTTGTAATGGGTATGTTAACTATGTTAAGAACATAGGAACGGATATATTGTATATAAGATACTATTTGCGTATTATCCATTGATCGAACGTTGGATATATACCGATCAGAATTTTTCGGCTCCCTAGACATTTAACATTGTGTACAAAAATTTGCATCATTAAAGCATAGCAAAGTGAATTTATTTTATTTTAATTGTGTAAAAGAAGTGTTTTAAATTATCGGTGCAGTACTGTTGACAGCAAGTCAACTCAAATAATTGCTTTGGAAAGAAACAAAACTAAATTTAGTTTGTATTCCAATTCCGCTTCCGACGCCTGCAAATGGAACCAGTTTGAATTTGTAAGCTACCTTCTTGGGGTAAACAGGCAGCAGGCTAAAATGCTGTTAAGTTATACTACAGCCCATCCACAGTGCCAGAAGGCTCGCGAGTGCGTTGCCGGTCTTTTTAATTGGTGCGCTCTTTTCTTGAAAGACCCTATGTGAAATTGGTTTGGGAAGCTTTCAGCTTTCTTTGAGGAACCACCACATAGAAGTGGTGCGAGGCAAAAAATTACTTGAGATACGCTCAGTTGTGGAACGACGGACGTTGAGGTGACACAGATTTTGTTTTCTGCCTCGACGTTTGATGACGAAACTTAGCTGCAGGTATTAATCTGTACAACTCCTCTCAACACCATCAAATCTGTAATTTGATGGCATCGGTTATTGAACCTTCATTAATGACTGCATCATGGTGACATCGTTCTATCTATAAATTTTCGTTGTATCTGTACGTTACAAATTGAGTATAACGGGTATTTAATACTAGTTAATATATGAAGTTTTATATTCACTCAATGTGTATTATCTTGATTAAAACTTTATCCGAGGGATATTTATTACGAAAATATATTTAAGCGGTTAAGCTCGTTAAAGTAGACAATTAGTCATCATAATACTATTTACGTACGATATTTAATGCATCCAATATTGCTTTGGTGCAATGAAATGATTCCCAAGTATAATTTGATGGTTCCACATAGTTGTGGAACCATCTGGCGTTAATGCAATTCCGTGGCAATTCGACTTAGATCCTTCAAGAAAAGAGCTTACTATTATTAAAAGCCTTCTGGCATTGACCGGCATGTCAATGGGTATCACTTAACCTCAGATAAGCCTCCTGTTTATTCTATAAAATGTGACTCAAGTGGAGGGTAAAACACTGTTAATATTGGTATTTTGCACTTCTTGCCTTCTAATTTAATATATTTACTTTTTTTCCAATAGTAGTTGCCTGGAAGAGTTCGCTGGAAAGCGTTGTACGTGGGTATTTGCACTACTTGCTTACCTTATCTAATTTATTATACTCTATTTCTTTTCCACAGTGGTTGCCTGGAAGAAATCGCTCGTAAGCGTATTTATACCGGTATTTTGCCCTTCTTGCTTAGCTTATCAAATTTAATATATCTCCGTTTTTTAACTATGGTTGCCTGGAAGAGATCGCCCGATAAGGCCGCCAGTTAAGTAAAAGCCCTCCTTTTCATTTAATTTTGTCAGTTTTATTATGTAAAAACGAAGTATTAACAAATAAATGAAACAAATGATTCCATATTTCAAGATAGATACAGTAGTTTGTAGCACGGCAGTAATGTAAATGAGGAGCGAGATAGGATAAGGGTCACCTCATTTGATATTCCCCGCCCGATTCCGTAATGGAATATCTGTGTGAGCGTCGGCGCTATCGATCAATATTTTATTTTCGTAAATTGCATCTAATGATGTCCGGTCACCCTTGTCAAGGTGAGGTTTCAGGGGAGACATGTTATGCACTTTCGAATAGATTACATATTCATATAGGAACGTTTTACTTTTCAGTAAGATTACGATAGTTTTATGTATTGGTTTAAAATTTATAGAAGGAAACAGGGATTCAAGCTTTTATAATAATAATTATTATTTATTTATTTATCTATAGGAAAACGTTAAGTTTTTAGAAGTTAGGAAGCGTTACTAAAGTTACTGATGAGCTAAACTATGCTCTTAAACTTGAATGGAGATGGGCAGGGCATGTAGCAAGACTCACTGACGATCGATGGATCATGAGGGTGACCCGTTAAGGTAGCCCTATTGGGAAACGAAACAGAGGAACACCGCTCACGAGATGGCCGGAAAAACACGGGTAAAACGGCTGGATGGAGCTGGATGCGACTCACCCAAAACCGAGATACCTGGAGATCCTTGGAGGAGGCCTACACTTGCGAAAGGGTTCTTGCAAAATAATTGGGAATTGGTTTTTAAAAATAGGAAAAAGAAATATAGCGCAATTTATTTTCTTAAAAATATATTTGTAATAAATAGGGAAAGCTTACTGTGTTCTTTTCAAAAAATAAAAAGGCTTTTTTATTTATTTATTTTATTTATATGTACAGTATATACTAAGTACATGCTATCTAACTTGGCTTGACCGATTCTCATGAAATTTTGTATTCATATTGGGTGTCTGAGAACCGGACATTTATTGTTCATCCCCCTAAATGTCAAGGGTAGTCCACCCATAAATTTTTATTTTTAGATAAAACATTTATGATACAGCATTAAAAAATACATATAACCCCTAATTTTCACCACTTTATGATCAACCCCTATTTTTTTTATTATAAATGATGTACATGGCAAAACGACGTTTGCCAGGTCAGGTAGTAAATCCAATTTAAAAAATAAATTAATTATAAAATCACCATCACCGCAATTAAACTACACATAGTATTATCTTAAATGCAGTCGATACCAATGAATCATCGATCCTTCCTGCTATTACCGGCAGGCTGTTAGTTTCCGGTTCAAGAACTTATCTATATATCTTGTTAAATGACTTATCTCTTAATAGGCTCTGAAGTAGACCGTTTTGGGACAAATGGGACATGAAAAAACGTTGTAGACAATTGCGACTTAACTTGAATATTTGAAATGGAAATTAAAAATTCGACACAGATTGTTTAAGTTTCTGAAAGCTTCGGCAACTCGTCTGCCAACTGTCACCGGATAGTATGAGTAGTGAATGTTTAAGGAGATCTAATAAGGTACACACTTCTGGTGTCTTATAAAATCTGATGTACCAAAATTATTTAAATTGTGACAATGATTCTTTGATATAATAATAACATAAGCACTAATGGACATTGAATTTGAAATTGATTAACAATTCGACTTAAGGATCTTCAAGATTTTCTTGAACCTACCAATTTTTAAAAGGCCGGCAACGCACTAGTGAGGATTCTGGCAATGTGAGTGTCCATGGGCGGCGGTACCACATTGCCTCCTGTTACAGTATAAGTAATCTGACTTAACAGATATGATTTTGTCTTACATATATAAATTACTTATAAGGTTTGTATGAAATTTAAGATAATTTTGATAAAAATTAGAGCTTACTCGAAAAACGACGAAGTATAAAAAACATACAATGCCGATTGCCTAGAATAAAACATGACAATTGAAGGGATGCAAAAATGTGGGACCACGACAAGAGTTGCAATGTATATCTATCTAAAAAAAGGACAAACATAACAGCATAGCACTGAAATCATTCCCTTAGTTTTTTGTTAGATTAACTTTTCTTATTATTTATACGGTCCTAAAAATAATGTTACTTTTCCCGTTTCCAAGAAGAGCTCAGGAGATAACGTGTCTGAGATATTGCTCCTTATGTATGATGGAGTGGCCGACATCACGGTATAAAAAATTCACGACTTCTCTAAAGGGCTATATAAAATGGTCCGGCGTTGTATTATCTGTCTAGTGAACAATGTTTAGCGGTATCTAACTCATTTTTATTGAAGAATTCTTTTGTTACACCTAGGCTGAAGATTGTTAGACCCATTTCTGTGCGTAGGTTGATACTTGTAATTCCCAATTCAGTGGAATTCGATAATTTGTCTTAAACAACTGATATTAGGACATTAATCAGATCCAGGAATGTGTTTTTAAGACACTTTTGATGGCTGTGTGCCGTCTCTACAAAACAATTATTGTTTCGCCTCATGCACTGCTAAGACTATTAGGGGGGTGGGGGTATTTAAAACGTTACGATGTGGGGTGTGGATTGAATATTATAATATTTATATTATTATCGACTTTCCGATATTTTACACCATATACATGGCAACTTTTAGGTTTAACAGTGGGTAACGAAACGTTACTATTTGGTACAGAAAAACGTAACGGCGCGTTACATGGGGGGGGGGGGTCAAAAATCAAAATAACGATAATTTTTTGTATAATAAGTTATGTATTTAATCTCTTTGCTCAAACGTATCATCGTTAAATCTGCTGTATGGCTCAGCATAGAGAATTCTCCTTGTATAAAGTAGGTGTGAAATGCCACTTCGCCGGCTGCGCTACTCTTTATAGTTATTGAGCCACTATTTTTATCTCCACATAAAATGCAATAATGCAGGAAGCTTTTTAAATTATATGCACGCCACGTCTTTCAGAACGTTGTGTTTACTTTGCAACGTAAAAGAACTTTTTAGTTATATAAGTATCCAATAATGTAATAAAAATTGCTGATACAGTTCTCTATATATATTGATTTATAGACTCATAATATTTTTCATATTAAAGAGAAAAATACTTATTGATACGAAGCATTCTTCCATGTCTTTGGAAAGAGTGATATCAAAAAAGACTTGTGGGTAATGCAGCGGAACATTCTAAGAATTCCTACGGGAGGCACCTATTTTATATAAAAAAGGGTAAGAAATTGGTGGAAGAAGCAAATAAGCCACGAAACAATGAAAATATCAATAACTAACCTATACTTATTAAAAGAAAACTAGTTCCCATTTGATATGTAAATTTTATTAAAAAGAATTAAGTAGGTTTATTATTATTAAAATATTAAACCGGAAACAGGGTGGTTACATTATTCTTTGTAAGTTACCTCAATTAAGTGAAATGCAAATATACAATTTAATAAGCGAACGTGAATCTGAATGTAAGTCCTGAATAGTCTCCTTTGTTTGTACGTTTAAAAATAAAATCAGTGGCGTGAATACGTCTCGGTATTGTAGCTGGGATCGTTTTATGCTAGTGACGTAGGGAAATTAGGAATTTAGCTTGACGCAATTGTTTAAGTCCTGTTTATTAAGTTATTGTTAAGTAAAACAGATACAGTAATATATTATATCAGATTATTAATAATAATTAAAGTGGGTAGATCAGTGGATAGATTTTTAATGTTTTTTTTATGTAGGATAATTGGTATGGGCATGGGTATTATTTTGGCGTTCTATCGAATTAGTAGTAACTGTTAAGGTAAATAAATAAATAAATTAAGTTAAGGTAGAATAATGTAATTAATAAATAAGTAAATCATTTTACAACTTAGGTATGAAATATCTTCTAAAACCTTATATCATTGTTATACTACATTAAACCAATAATGTAGTAGACACTGACTAGCAGTGAGGGAGAGATGTGACAGTCGGTTAACACTGCGGTCCGTGCACCTCGACCCATCCAATGACAATGCGTGTCGATTTTTTTTAAAGGAATCTCGCTGTTGGCCTTAAGAGCCTTTACAGCACAGCTCGGGCTGTTTTGGCGAGCTTAGCTCGGCCTGACTGGGCCGGTTTCCCGCGACTCGCGCAAGGGCGTCTCCTGTGAGACTCGCACCTCGGCTTGGGCCGTCGCGGGGCGGTCAATCGCCTGAAGGGCAGGACGAAAGGTCACTGGACTCCCTCGCCTTCCACGGTGAAGGCGGTTTCTTTACCCTAATCTATTGTTTTCTGCCGCGCGGGCGGCTACGTGCCGATACAGCGGCGAGGCGGTTTTTTATACACCCGAAACGTAGTGGGGCAATGACGTCACATGCACGTGCACGTGCCGCTAGCGCTCGATAACGCTGTCTCATTTATACCAAGTACCAATTATCAACTACCGCCGACATATGTATAAATGTTTGAGTTATCTTGGTCTATACACAATATTGATTTATAAGTCCTAAAACAACATGTATGATTTGAAAAGTACAAGGTAATATGTCAGAAATTTTACACATATCACTTACACACGTCACTTATTACACACATAAATCATACACATTAATCATATAAGAACAATTAAACTAAAACTAAATAGAAACTTAAACATTAACAGTGAAATACACAAAATTATACATAGTAGTAGTAAGAAGAAAGATTGTTTTAAAATATGTATGTCAATAATTTCAATAATGTTAGTAAATAATTTATATGGGCGATATTGCCTGTTCACTGGAGTGTAAAAATTAGAGCCGTAGGTACATTTAGAAGACGTTGAGTTCTAGTAATTCTAGGATTTGCAGCCTGGCTAGACGGATGTACACAAATTCATTTCTTAAAAGACCAATATGGCTTAGAGGAAATTAAATAAAATAGTTTTAATATTCGTAATTTTTTATAGAACAGGGGGCAAACGGGCAGGAGACTCACCTGATGTTAAGTGATAGTGACGAACACTCAATGCCAGAAGCTTTGCGAGTGTGTTGTCGGCTTTTTAAGAATTGGTACGCTCTTTTCTTGTATATGGTAAATATTTCGTTTACAAATCTCTTTCATCCGTAATAGCGTAGCGAAAAGGAACATGATTTAGAATTATACATTGTTTGTCTGAACATCAGATAATTTGCATTTTTCGTAAGAATAGTCAAGTTCCAAAAATGCATTTGGAATCGCGATAGCTTCGAGCGTTCGCTAATGGACGCGGACTCTTACTGGCGGCGTCGTTTGTTTGTTTAATATTTCCGGTAGCGGGCAAAGAAACGCCAATTATTTTTTTTCCTTAAAGTAAAATGCCTACCTTAGTTTAAAGTTTTTGGTTTTCAATGTTATATTTTTATTGTCCAATTCACTGTTGGCATATGTTTTAATTACGTTGCGTTGTTCCAATGTTTTGTCAAAGTAATCTTATGTAGTTTTGCTCGTTTTGTGCCTCACATTATCTGTATTTTTTCTCACAGTGGGTGCCTGGACGAGATCGCTCGTAAGTGATATGGCTGCCAGTTATCTCCTTTTTATTTATACTGTATAACTGGAAAGAACAGTAAAAAAATAAAAAATATTTAAATAAACAGAATTGTTTTGATTTTGTGTTTATACCCACACACCAGCAGGTTTATAAACTTAACTAAAATGTACTATTCATTAAGTATATCTACTAGAAAATACAAATATATCTGTTAATCTGTACATGCAATGTACACTAAAAAGAATTAGGCTTTCGGTAATCATTCTCGACATTCGATTTTCCGAAAATTATGTTCACTGCACATATCAGGTGAGCCTCCTGCTCGTTTGCCCCCTGTTGTATAAAAAAAATGGTATTGTAATGGAATTTACCATAATGAAGCAATTAAATAGAGGAGCTACAAGAAAGTAGTTGTCTAGTTGGAATGGAATATTAAAAATGGTTTATGAATATTAGACTGTAAGACTAATAAATGCACTTATACTTTAAATTTAAAACGCTCAAGGAAAAACGCAACGGTTTCTCCGTGGCCCACGGTTAATGGACACGGAGTTTCACCGCCGGCGTCGTTCGCTTGTTTAGTATTAATTGCGCCTTTTGTCGCCTCCAGCCGTCGCTTGCGGTTGTGTGGAGGACAACGCTACACATCTTTACGACTGTGCACGGTCGGAACAAATTGGACCGAGAATTTCGCTTTGTAACAAACACCTATCCGCCAATATCAGTTGTAATGATTGGTATTGTTTTAGTTGAAAATGCTTAAGTCAATTTGTACAACTTTTGTTAGGTGTGGGCCTCAGATTTCTGCATCACTGTCACGATCTTTTTTCAATCTATTTGTATAGGTGATCAGTGTCCTGACACTTTTACGCAAACCGGTTCATCAAACATGATGTCTTACTTCACCGTTCGAGGCACTATTAAATGCGCCCATAGACATAAAGTCAATGGGGCATGAGGGAGTCATCTATAGTTTTTGAAGCAAATCCTTCTATTAGTTGTATACTGAAATAAGAAAAATAAATTAACCTTCAAACTAGACGTTTAAAGGGAGGCCAAGTTATTTAACTTGAAATTGCTAGTAATAACGCAGAGAAATAAATTATTTTTCAGCTCGCTATTACTTCCTGCATTGAGAAGATTACAGTGACATTTTACGCCGTTTTTCTTCATTGTTCAAACAGAAATAAGCAACTGCAGTTTTTTGACAAGCGTGCAAGGTTTTGGCGGGATTTTTTTCTGGAATAATTTTATTTATAGCTCTCGTGGGTGCGGTGTGGCGATGTTTCAAAGTTGTTAATTAAATTATTCAGTTGATAATTTGTTTGCTGATAGTGTCATGCTGCATAATTTTCCATTAAATATTGCTTAAAATAGTGTATCAATAATGTTCGTAGATGTATTTTTTTAGTACTGTTAAAATAACGACGGCTATTTATATTGTTAAACATTGACAGTGTTTTTTTGTGTTTGTATTAATCGACGTGATGTTCAACTTTGAGGGGAAAGTATTGTAGCTGATTAGTTTACTTAGTGGGTAAATGTATAGATTTTTTTCCAATTACAGTCAAAATCGTACGACGGTTATAGTGACCAAAATCAGATGTCCCGGCTGAATTGTATTCTAAAAGGTACTTAAATAAATAGTCCCTTCGATGTCGTTCAGATTCGTAACAGATTTTGACTGTACCATGATGATTATTAGTGCGATTTTGGGACAGTAGTTTTCCTAGTGAGATAGAAGAATGTATGTATGTACGTAATGAAATCTTAATTTTTGTATGGGTTTGCGTAGCGCATGGATGATTTAGAATAACAAATCAGCCCGGCAGATGGCGCTGCAGTCGGTACCTTCATACTTCTATCCTAATCACTCGAAGTATCATGCAGGACAACGTCTGTCGTGTCCGCTAGTTTCATAAATATGTATCTCAACATATACCAGTTACATCCTGGCAGAGAGCGGATAATAATAGTCCATATATTTTTCTAAAAAATGACATTGCGAGATAAAAAAGCAAGTTTTATTTACAGCCCAATTTTCATACAGCTGGCGACTTGTAAATTTTGTCACCCTGTATAAATAACGTATTCATAACGCGTGTGAGATTCGCGACACAATTTAAATGTTGCCATGCGTCAAATTCGAGTGGACTGTTATGATATTAATGGCAATACCGCCCGTACCGAAGGGAGCGAAATTTACCAAGTTACAACTTAGTTATTCATAAGAAAATTGAAATTTATTAAAATTTATCGTTTTAATTTCGAGTTATTTCTACCGCAAAGATTAACTGTGGCTTGATATTATGAACTTTATAACTTAGCTCGCAAATTGCTTTGCGTTCATAAATAGAACCAGAACGTAGTATTTTGTTTTCAAATAAAGTCTCTCAAATAAAAAAAATATGTAACTGGCAGACTCGGCCAGGCGTTGCTGTGGCTAAGGTTTTTGTTATATTACATAGTAGTAAGCTATTCAAGGGAAACTAGGAGAACTGATGCGAAATGTAGATAGCTTATGTGAAACGTTGGTGCTTTTCACACAGCGCCATCTGTTAGAATTGTATCAAAGATCTAAGCTATCCTATCTGCTAAGTTGGATCAGACTGCTCACGGTGTGCCAATTTAATTTAAAATCGGTTAAGTATTTTAGAACATCGTGACAGAAGATTTATATATATATATTATGATGATCGCAATTCTCAGTATTCTTTATCACGAGTGAACCGTTAGAGGCACAGTTTATCGTAGTCAACTAATCGGTAATTAATATGATTTTATTTTTATATGGCAAGAGGCGACGGGCCACCACCGCCCATGGACACTCTCAAATTCGGAGGTCCGAAAAGATCAATTCGTAAAAGGCATCACGTAAGGTAGCACTTTCAACTTCTGGCAATGTCAGTGGCTATGGGCGGGGGGTATCGCTTAACAGATGAGCTTCCTGCCCGTTTGCCCAGTTTTATATAGAAAGAAACGTATAATTTAGTATTGGTTAATAATTATCAAAATTTGGTCTAATGAAATATAACCGAAACAAATTGGATGAAAAAATAACAATGCAATTTAAACATTTTTGTTTTAATTTAATTTCTGTTGTTATTCTGCCTTTGTATTCGCTCAATGAATTTGATGGATTCAATTTTCGTTATTTTTTTGTTTTTAATATACTCAATATACAAAACACTAATGCTATAGAAAAATCTAGTACCTAAAATATAAAAATAGCGGAACTTTATTAATTTCTTTGATTGATCTAACTTAGAATGTAGACGAACTTCTAAAAACAAAAAATCTTGTTAAAGTCTGAACTAGTTGAAACGGAAAAATATACATTTGCTACTATTTATTTCTTATATAATTAAGGGTTGTTAGTTCAGAGTGCGGTGAAATCTGTTCAGTGGCTACAGAGGCGCAAACTTTACCGCTATAATATAGATATGAAAGACGAAAACATACATTTCAATACCATTTGTCCTATGTTGTGATCCCAACCAACATTTCTTAGTTATCTACTCTAAGAATCGACGTACTTGCTCCATTTGGCGACACCAAGCCTTAACAAGAACAAAGGACTGCTTTAACTCCACGATAAAACATAACATTAGCCAGCCGCTGCGATGGGACGCTATTTATTTTGCTCTGTGGATAATACATTGCGTGTGGGTTTAGTGTTGGGTGAAATAACATTATATATACAGCAGTTATTTTTGTAGATCACATACTCTCTTGGTTATCTTGCTGATAATTATATTAGTTATACCTATAAAGTGTCTATGTAGATAAATACATCTAGTGTCTGTTACTGTTCAATGAAATAGAGACGGAAGGGAAATGTACATGTACTTAATTAATAAAAAAAGAAAACGTGTACCTAAGTAGATACACGATAGAGTATGTACACGCGTTAGAAGTTATGCGGAGCAAGATAAAAAGTTTAAAAAAAGTATTTTTTAGAAAAAATTACACTAAAAATAGAAAAATCTAAAATGTTGACTATACTATACTTCATGGTGTCGGTTTTTTGTGACGGTGTGCGCGCGCATCGTAAAAATTTACTCTCATAATTATATATGTTTTAATCGTTATAAGTATGTAATACAAATGCAATAAACTAAAAATAAGTTTGTCAGGTTTCCCAGCTCTTTTCTTAGTAAACTTATACAATTTGTTTTATATACAATATGAACTCCACTGTTCATGAATTGTTCGTAACGAAGTTAAGTAACATAATATGCTGTTTTTTTGACAGTGATTTTGAACAGTGATAAACAAAGGAACCTCCCTAATGGTACAAGTTGGCGTAATGGCGTTACGGAAAAATGGAGTCGCCGAATGGAACACCTGTCGCTAACGGAGGCTGGATTGTTTTGCCCGAACAAATTGATGTGATATCAGGCTACAGTGTTATTTTATTGCCCTCATTCTTGTCAATGTTTTCCGCAGTTAATGTTTCATCTGCGGAGACGCGATAAATTATTATATGATCTGAATTTTTGGAGAAAGCTGTTTGCTTTTTTTAAAAAAAGACCCGAGAAAAAATCTAAATTTTAAGAAAAAGTCTTTTAGTTCGGTGTTCGAGCCGGGGCCTATAAAAAATCAAATCTTTAACATATTTTTCATATTATTTTTATTTGAACGTTTCGTAAAACTTAAAAAAAAAACTCTATGTTAAACATTTTTTATGTTTTATCGTTCTTATTTATATTTAATCTAATTGTATTCTCTTAACTAAAGTAATTTATCGTCTCTATCTGCCAAACAGTGTTTACGCTGTGATAAAAAGTAACAGACGAGTTTTTCATGAATGGATTCTTAAAACGTAAACCACTACTTCAGTACTAGTTCGGTGTTTGATTGGTATATAAGAAGGTTAAAACAAAATAACAAAATCCTATCCCAGTTAGTGTCATCTGACGAAAGGTTTTCTTTGACGGAACGAAACTAAAACCGCAATAAAAATGGATGTTAAAAGTGAACGACGGTTTTGTAAACATAATTAAGATTTAATTATATACTGATTGCAAATATAATAACAGTAATGTTATCTTAACGTTTATGTCTTGAGGGGATCAGATCGTGTTTATAACTTTATTATATTCATAGAAGTTGTAGCGGCAAAGGCAAAGGAAGTCAAGGGCAAGTGGAATGCGGTGTTAAATAAATTAAATCACCATTCACTGATCGTCCTAAGTATCTTCGCTCCATGGGAGAAGACCACATATAACAGTGTATAGCACAAACCGGTTTTAAGTTTTCTCTGCAGCGCGGTAGCATTAGGAGTAGTCCCCGCGTTCTTCACATAAATATGGCAAGAGAGACCGAGAGGTATTTACGGAATGTGTGCGTAAGGACATAATGAGAGGAGAAATATAGGTTGGATGACGCGAAGAAAAGTAATTTCATTTAGTTTTAAAACAGTGACGTTTGGTCCCTGTTTATATAAAATTAGGTTATGTGACAGGGGACGAAAAGAAAGTTTTTTAAAATTTAGTAGAGATAACCCAAGACGGTTCGTCATACGGGTGTGTGTTGTTTAAAGAGTGTACTCAAAGGCCGGCGACGCATCCTTTAAAAATTGGTCCATGGGCTGCGATGATCCCGTCCTGTAACCGTATGCTGGAGAACGTGCTAAAGAGTTGTGTGCAAGTCTGTTGTGATATCTCCTAAGCTTGAATTGATACGTTTTCATTATGTGTGACAAATGATTATATAACATTTTCATACATTTGTCCCTATTACTTATCGTGACATACTTAGGGATTTCGGTCCGGGGTAGATAAACATGAACATAACATTATGTCAGCTCATAGACAGAACGAGCCGCTTGTGGTTAGTTATAAAAACTTTTGAAACTTCTTTATTGGCGTTGGAAAAAAAGTCATCGTCTCATTTTTCCGTTACGCGCCATCTTTTTCTTCTCCACTCCACAGTTGATTCAAAGCCATTGATAATAACAATATATAAACGACTACAATGAAAGTAATAATTCTATTACAATCAATGAAATTATGTAAAAACTCAATTTAATGGTTGAGAGATTATTTGTTTAATAAATCGTATACACAGTGCAATGACAATCCACTAGTGATTATTCTTAAATTATACCCTTTTATAACTTATTATTATATATGTATAATTATAGAAATATATACTATATAATTATTAACTTGTATAATTTTATTGCATTTTAATTGTGGCGATAATTGTAAATAATGTAAATATTTTAGTTTTATTTTGAAGAGCACATGTTTTATATTGTGATAGTTCTCCCATACTGTAGTTTGTAAATAAATGAAAATGAATATAATAATATCTTTTTTTTTAATTTCCTATCATTTAAAGTAAAGAAAAACAATATGAAATTAAATTGACAATAAGGTCATAAAGAAGTTTCACTTCGTACGTGTGTACATTAGTAGACGCACACATTTTATTTAAATGCTGATGATATTGTAAATTTATTTTTATTTTGTTACTAAATTTCCTTCACAGAACACATATAGTCACAGATATTCGTGAAACAGTCACTCATTAAACTATTGAACGTTATTAATCTATCATGAATTTAGTTTTATAAAGTTATCGCGTTTAAATAAAGGTCGAAGTGCTGCGAACTTCAAATTAGCTTCACAAATTCAAATTAACTTGACGCCAATATCGGAAGTTTGTTATACAAACTAGTGATTTTGTACTCGTTACAGTTAGTATTTGGGCTGGCAATGGGTCGAGTATTTCAATGCAATTTGGAAATTATTAAAACACACTGAATATTAAGCTCCTTGAATAGATAAACAACGTTAAATGATCATAAATTATTTATTTGAAATTTGGATTTTACTATTAACAATTTTGAAAAGTTTATATTTGTATTCAAAATTAATAGTAAAAATTTAAGATTAATTAAGAAATTTAAAAACCAGCTGCTTTCCGAACCAGTTAAACTTCCAGGTCCTTAAACAGCGTACCAATTCTTAAAAGGCCGGCAACACACTCGCGAGTCCTCTGGCATTGAGTGTCCAAAATATCACTTATAATGTTGTTAAAAATACTAAACAATATAAAGTGTAATTTGAATCACCTAAAAATGAGCAGTGCTGGCTTAGTGAAGTTAGCGTGCGACTCTCATCTCTGAAGTCGTTGGCTCGATACTCGGCTGGGCAAATGGACTTTCTTTCTATGTGCGTATGAAACTTGCTTGCTTACTTTAGACCTAAAACGTCGGCGTCAGGCACAGAGATAATTGCCTATTAGACTGTTACAGAAATCTGAGGCGCAAACCTAAAAAGGTTGTATTGCCACTGATTTGTTTTTAAGAATGAGAGTTGAGAAAGCGAACGTGAGAAATTGAATTCGATGCCATATTGTTTGTTCTACATACGCCCTAAAGTTCATAAAATGTCGCAGTATTTGACGAGGCGCCTAGCTCATGCCTGTCTCATCTAGATAATGGACACTTCAATACAGAGCGACATACTATCGCTTCGACGATTCTAAACAAGATTTTTACTTTAAAAAGATTGAACACGACACATAATTAACCTGAATACCTTGCTGTGTTTTGCGCAAATGAGAATACTGGTAGGTCACAGCTTTATAATAAGCTCTAACGTTTTTTAAAGCTTTTGTGGGCACTTAAATTTTTTAGCCCATGCTGTTTTGTGGGAATCCTTTTGATTGCGGAATAAGGTTTTGAAAATTAATCTACATTTGTAAGGATTTATAATCACACAATCTTGGCATTTCGAGTGATATGCTGTGTATTGATAAGTTTTCATTGCAAGTCTGTAAAAATATCTTAATTTTGTATTCCAATCATATTAATTTTTACACGATTTAATTAATTTAATTGGTCTTAATGGAATCCAAAGGAAGTTCGAAATATTAACCTGTAACGTGTGATAAAGTTTTAATATTTTGAACTAGGAAAAACAAAAAATATTCCAATTATATATATGACACAGAGATAGTAGTCGATTTAGTCGATATTTTAAATACAAAACACCTGTTTGCACACACGTATTTGCGTGTTGTTCTCACGAGTATGTAAGTGCGTGCTCCTATTCCACCATGCCTCCATTCTGCTGATAGAGGACAAATCTTTGATTTTAATTTTAATTTATTTTAATTATTCTTTCTTACTCAAGATGTCATATGGAACATGGTGTAATGGTTGCAGCTCCTTACAAACATTATGTAATAAAAATTGGCGATTAAAAAGAGTGGCGGAGAGTTTATTGCCAGTTCTTCTCTTCCGTTCTACGCCCTTGATTTGAGAACTGGCAGTAAATGTAAAATTAGATTCATTTAATTTTTTTTTGACGTTCATAAGTGTACATTATGTTACCTATATGAATAAATGAATTTTGACTTTGACTTGACTTGACTTGTTAAGATCCGAACCTTCGTATATGCGTAGAGTCCTGGATAATTAAGCTAGCCTAGCTCCTTCTAAAAGCTCAGAAGATTCCTGGGTACATCGCAGGCTTTAGGGAGCGACCTCACTCTCCAAGGCTTTTTGCTCGTTAGGAAGCCACAGCCCCACATTCCAGGACTACGTGGGTAACTGATGCCTGTGAGTCGGATCAGCCAAAAAAATTTAAAGAATATTTAATTCAAGAAATAATTAAGGCAAGTCGCAAGGCAAATCAATGGAAAAGTTAACCATAGAGGGAAAATTTAAAAAAAAAACAAGTTTTGTACACTGTTAAGTAAATGTTTACTAGTTATAATAAATATATTTCAAAACTAAAACTGTTATAATTGCGAATCTAATAACGAGTACAGCTCGCACTGAATACAAATAAGAGTTAAATACTCACATCGAATGTTAGATGTTAATTATTACGCGTGTACTGGTTGGGGTTACGTGCTTCCTAATGATGTACTTCAACCGGATGTACGAATACAGCGATAGCGGATTTATCGAAGTTATATTTCGAATTGTTAAAATAAGGGTAATACAGACGATAATTTTAGACGTCGAGGCAGAATACGAACTTCCACCCGTATCACCTCGTCGTCCGCCGTTCCACAACTGTGCGTTTTTAAGGCAGTTTTTGCCGCACATCACCACTTTGTCTTAAAAGGCCGGCAACGCACTCGCGAGCTCTCTGGAATTGAGAGTGTCCATGGGCGGCGATATCACTTCACATTAGTTGATCCTCCTGCCCGTTTTACCTTGTTCTATAAAAAAATGGGTATATAATAAAATATAAATGCGGGTAGTTGGAAAACAGCAATAAGTTTAAGCGGTCAAATCTTACAAATTATAGCGGACTCTTCTAATAAGATTTATTTAAAAGTTAAATATCAATGAAAGCTTACGTACTTGCTTGAATCTTTTAAATATAGAACGCTTTTAGAAGACTTGAATTGTTATACTTATTGTAATAATTGTAATTTCTCTTTAATAAGCAAACAGTCGGAATTGTTGTTTAAATATTCTCGAATTTTCTGTAATAGAAATTAATGAGTCGTACGTACAATTCTTTAGTTGCTTCTAACGTGTACTCTACCTTAATTTGCCTTAAGAGTCTTATTTACATTGTGTGAGACACAAAGGTAAGAAAGAAAGCTTCGATTACATTAATCATACGTATTGCTTAATGAGATTAGTTGGTGGAGCAATGAAACTATATACATACATTTATTTATTTTTGTAAACACCTAATTAAAATGGTAATTTGGTACTAGTGTCAACAGAGTTTCTATATTTTTTACATGTATTATTGTACTATTTTTATCTACCGTCCCTTTCAAATTCTGCGTAGTTGTGGTCAACGCTATAATTGCCGGGACAGACCAAGGCTACGGTCGTAGCACTGCGTAGCATAAACTGCCTACGCCGCATATAAAAGATAACGCGACAAGCATAAAATAAAATGCTTGCTTATTAGTATTATTATTACTTATACTTCGTTACCTTTAAAATATATTATAAAAACAGGTCACATAAGTTATAAGTCAACGGCTGGCCTTATCACTTACTAGTGAAGTACTCCAGGCAACTCTAGTATGGAAAAATAAGCACCAACACCACCACCATATTATATACATGTTACACTAACAAACTAATAAAGCGGTTCGTATCGTCGACGACCAATCTCTCTCCGAGCGGCTTGATCCTTTGGCGTTGTGTAGAAATGTGGGATCACTCTGCATCTTCTACCGCATTTACCATGGAGAGTGTACAGAGGAGTTGTTCGGATCAATACCTGCAGCTGAGTTTCATCATCATACGTCGAGGCAGAATATGATGTCGTTTTAACAGATTTTACTGTATAAACATACACGTAAATAAACATTTTATTAAAAATAATATATTTGAAATAAGGTGTTGATATGCTGTTTTTAATTAAACTAAAAGAACTCTATCGAAACATAGGCTTAATTAGCGTACGCGTCGACAATCAACAATGAAATGTCAAGTAAATTGGCTCTTCACACGCGATTTACGCAGTTTGAATTATAACAGCTTATGAGATGGGCGGATCTGATGATTTATTCCGACAAATGTTAATTTGTGGGAATATACGGAAACATGACATGATATTTCGTATTGTAAATTTCAATGTTAAAATATATTTCTCTTAATCGAAATGAATAGTTAACAAAGTGACGTTTTTTTTAAATCGATCGATGTGTATTGATTTATATAGTGTAATAATTTTTCATTAAATAAATTACCACCTTGACCACGCACGCGAAACGTCGGTTAAATTTAAAATTATGTTTAAATAATTATAAGTTTAAATACAATAATACATAACTATAATCCGTAAAAAAGTGTTTTTCTTTCACTTAATTGTTTACATTTTTCCAATGTAGGCTGGATTAATGCATAGTATTAAACATTTATTTGTGTTATCATGCCTTTTTCCCGAAGGGATAGACAGAGACTTGCTACGGTCCTGACATATATATATCATTCAAGCTTCATCCATTTTCATCTTCATCAAACATAAGTTCAAATTAAATGAAGCAATGTGATAATTTATAGGTTTTAAATGAGTTATTAATATTATATTTGAATAAGTGAGGAGCCATATAAATAAGTTACGATGTCGATAGAAATTGAAATGAAACCGAATATTTCAACAAAAATGAAGGCTTTAACTATAGCAAAGATTTCTTGAGTCAAAAATACTTTATTTTCTAAATTCTTTGACACTTAGGTTAGTTGTGTACATCGTGTTATCAAATTATTTGACAGTAAACGTTAAAATAAAAATATTAGTTGCTAATATTAAGTACAATATTTTTTTACAAAATTGCAGGTAGGTCACATCGATATTACATCAGGTATTGTGTGATTTATTCCATTTATGAAATGCACCCACACATTCATCCATCCATCCGAGAAAAATATTTAGGTTGTAAAAGAAAATACAGTACTACAATGTATAATACCAATAGAACGCCTTAAGTTTCATCTGGGACGTGATATTATCTGTAAACGATGCAATCATGTCTCCGATCAACAGTAAACAACGTTATCGTATGTCATTTCTGTCATGTCACTTGTCAGTGACGGCCGGGACGTATGGTAATGATGCACATATAACCACATACATAATTATGTACAGAATCGATTTACGCTACGTTTAATTACTTTTTCTTCAAGCTTTCATATTGTACCGTGGCTTTTTCAATATGGCCTGATTTATCGACAGTTTATTCAATACGCTAATAATGTTGATTTATTATTATTCTGTATTTTTACAGTAACTTAATACGAATAGAAATCTTGTTGAGAGTATAATTTTAACGAGTAAAGTAAAAACTTATTTTTATTATTATATAATTATAAATAATGCAATTCATGTAAATTCAGCCAGTGTGCAACTAAATATACGTACTCAGTTGCAATAATAATAAGCCTATATGATAGATTGAGTTCGATTAAACTAAATTTTAACTTTGTATAGTTAAGGCTCATATGAACTTACTATATATTTCGTCGTACAAATACTATGTGGCTCCAGTGCCATCAAGACAAGAGCGGACCACATCCAAATATGGAAGCAACGCTTTGACAAGGATGCAACGCGAGTTTGACGGTGGTTATTAATAAAAATAAGTATTATTTAAGGATACGTTAAGTTTTATATTATTACTTAGACTACATCCTACCTTTTTAGAATATACCAACATGGAACATTTTGACACTGTTCGGTTTTCCGGAACGAATTTTTTTAGGCTTTTCTGTGAATTTTTCTATATAAACCTAAGAGTTGAAGTCAAGTTTTTTAATTACCAAATAAAAAATAGGGGTTGACCGTAGAGGACTGGAAATTAAGGGTTATGTTGTATGTTGTATCGTAAAATAATAAAAACAAAACAAACAAAAAAAAACAATTTTTGCGTGAAAAATAAAATATAAAATTTAGGGGGATGAAAAATAGTTATCCGATTGGCACACCAAATTTCACGAAAATCGGTTGTGATTACAAATTACAAATACCGTGACACGAGAATTTTATGTATAAGATTGTATTTAATGATGATGATTTTCCAATCTTTCGTTACGTAATACAAATGATTATCAATTACTATTCCTTCAAATGATATCGAAGTTGATTTTACGGAAATCCTATCGCGTAAGTTGTAAAAGATTTTATTAAGAAAAAGAAAATGAAAGAAGTAAGTACATACATGAATATACGGTTTATGTGTACAAGAAGGTATGCTGAGTTCTTTGGAGGGCTGTAAAAGTTTTATCACTCATAGTCAGCTCTAACACATGCTCTCCTGATCACTCGGTAGATGGCGCTGTCACAAAATTTTAGAATGCAATGAGCTTTTTAAGCACCTTTATGCTATTTCAAGATTAACCTGAGCCAGTTATGTTGAGTCCATCAATCTTGTAAGTGTAGGGTAAGATATATAAAGTAGTTTTCATATGCTGATACAAGTTTAGCTGCAGTGTCGGCTGCAAACATCAAATTGTTGATGTGTATTGGTCAGATAAGTTTGGCGACTAGAGGAATGTAGTAGTAGACAGAACATAATGTGGTTGTGGGTTCGAATCCCTTAACAAATTTTTATGTATGCGCAATAAGCACTTGCTATCGCTCATGGAATAGCCGAGACAGCCAGTTTGGTCATATATCATTAACGTGTGTCGAGCAAGGTTGTTCAGCTACTTGGTTAGTAGTACAAATTTGCAACACAGAAATCAGACGCCAATATAAGTATATAATAAGTTTTATTATATATATTTCTTGACCAATTCGACAGAGGTTCCTTCACGATAAACGTATCAATTCCAAAAAGGCCAGCAACGCATTTGCGGCCTTGTGGCAGAGTGTCTATGGGCGACAGTATGTTAGCCTCCTATCTGTTTGCCCCTGTACAAACAATTCACAACCTCGGTGGTTATAGTTGACTTGCACAAGCATTATATTTTAAGATTCTTCTTATATACAAATACAAGGTTAAACAATTATCAGTTGTTAATATCAAATCATTTTCCAATACGAAAAAGTATCTTTATCACACTTTTATTCCAGTATTTGCTGATGTATTATCAATTCCAAAAACGTAGGCGGGAATTAGATTTCAGATAGGCATCTGGTCTTATCACAGAGACGAGACTATTAATATTTTTGGACTAAAGCGTAGATATACATCTGGGAATTATCCGACTGTTCTCTATACGTGACGTGAATGAGGACAGTTTACTTACTTTCAGTTATGACTTAAATCCCAATTCGGGTGGGTGTAAATTTTTCGATTTGATATATTTTTAGATAACGAATAGTGACTTTAACGGTATTAGGAGTCGGAACTGTTATTAAATAATGGTTTTAAATGGCATGAAGTTATCATATTTTACCTGTATTCTCTTTGATTAGTACGAGTGTAAGTTACTAGTAATTGAATAAAAAAAATAGTGGCTCTGTTAAGTTAATGCAGTTGTCATATAGTTTGACAGGCATGCTGCGAGCGAGGGGGAAGGGGGCACACGAGACGTCACAAGTCGCAGTTCACCCGCAGAAAATAGATTCTAATCACTTTACTACGCAACCAACTAATCACCTGCGCTAATCAGTCGCTGCCCACAGTTGTTGTCGCCTAATCACTAATCCACCTGCACTAATCACTAATCAAAGTGAATACAGGCCTTAATAGAAAATAAGAGCGTACCAATCCCTAAATGGTCGGCAACGCATTTGCGAGCTTGTACAGTGTGAGTGTCCTGGCGTGTTATAATATATAAAATTATGATATGTGATTAATATGAGACTTTGTCCATTATCAAGCTTTTGTTGAGTTTATTTTTTAATATTTCAGAAATAAATGTAGCCTTTGTTACTCAGGGGTCAATACATCATTGTAATGGTGAAATAATTTTTAAATCGCTGTTAAGTTTTCGAGGAAGCATACATTTTTACATTATGTACTATATACATATTTAAGTATATAATAGATAATGTAATGAGACAAAAAGTATATATAAAGCAGCAGGTTACATAAGTTATTAGGCATCTATAAATATTCTTTACAAGCGTACAAAAATACAAGTCTCTTGATATAGTATAGATTTCTTAACTACAAAAACTGTTGCGTATTAGTGGTTTGCAAGGCACGTACAAATGTAAAGAAGTGGCGTTCGTATAACACTTTAATAGTTTTATCGCATTATAGTACTACGAATTATTTCTCTGATGCGATATCGTTTGACATACATTTAACTTCCGCAAGAGACGTGTAATATGACCGTTTGGGTCTGTAGCACCGTAACTTAAAGGGGTAAATCGATTTGGAAGTTATTTTTTTTTTTGTAGCAAACATGTTTCTGCGGTAATGGTGGTATCTATTTATTTATTTATTCACACTTCGTTGAATTGAAAAAATTACAAGGGCTGCAACGGGCGGCCTTATCGCTAACAAGCGATCTCTTCCAGGCAACTAATTACTACGTGTGAAAGGAGGAACTGGAGATAAATAGTGGGATGAAAGAAAGGGCATGAATATATGAATACTTTTGTATATTTACATATATTCATAGGCTTATATTACTCTGAGGTTGTAAAATTACAGAGGCCCACCGCATGTTTATAACTCTCAGACGCAAATACAATGTGCACATACGCACACTCACACATTCTCATACTCATATATTCACACATACTTAAGATTTTATATGACTGTATTTTGATTTGATGTAACTTTACGCCTTTTTTTAAACATCCACGTAATTGTATCCCACAGGGGTCCCTGGTGTGGGAATGGTAGATGAATTATGTTACTGTCATGATTAAAGTTTTATTATTATTATTATATATATTATTATGTAAAGATTGGATTCCAGATAATCAGTTGTTTTGTATGTCTTTATATATTAAAGCTGAATTAAGTTTTTTAACTATATTTAATTATTTACTCTTCACAATGTATGGTTTTATTATAATATAATAGTAATTCTAATACACCTAATAACTAACCTTATTATTTAATAATTAAAATATATTATTAAAAGGAGTCCCTTTAGGCAAGGTTCCGAAGATACTTCGGTTCCCCTTTTGAATAGCTAGACTAATTCTTTTTCTGAGGTAGCTGCCAGCTCTTCGTTCTCCTGTGATATCGACTAGCCTTTTTAATATTTCCCTAAAAGCCTTATAGCTTATTATTCACTCTTATATTTTCATTTGTATATTTATATGAACAGATTTGAATTCCAAAAAAATTAACGGTTACAAACAGGTATAACGGTAAACATGAATTTTCAGTTTGGATAATGTCAGTTTTGATAGTGAAACGTGATAGATTGAAAAAGCAAAAAAAGCCTAAAGCTTTAAACATTAAAGGAACTTAACAATTTCGTAAAAATCTTACACAGGTCGTTTACCTTTCAACGCCAGGCTTTTTACGGAACCCGCAATTTTAGAGATAGGTATTTTAAATTGTCTGCTCCGTAGAGGCTTTCGCTATTAAAGAGAGTGCAGACGAAGGTCTTTAGGTGTATGAATAAATGGGAGATGGGTGCATTTATCATAGCCCGATAAACGTTTGTTGTAAGCAATTATTAAAAAAATAAAGTGCTGTAATTTATTTTAAATGTTTTGCTTTTTCGATTTGCGTAGTTTATCACTTTTTTTTTGGGATTACGAAAAAAGGATTTATACAATTAACAAGAAAAAGTTTAAAATAAATGAGTGGCGCTAAAACTGTTTTTGATTTGGGCCTCAGATGTTTGAATCTGTCATAGGTGATCAGCCTCCTCTGCCTGACACACTGAAATCTTGGGTCTAAAGCATGCCCGTTTCCTTCACCGATTGAGTGATTGAAAGAAAGTTCATTAGTGCATAGCTAGGGTTCGAACCTAAAATTCCAACACTGTTGCAGTTAGTTTAAATCAGTTTTTATTGGAAACCTATTGGGACTTTTTTATGCCGCAACTCTCAGCGGAAAATGAGAGAACCTTCATTTATTTATTTATACTTTATAACCTTATTCAAAACCATACACATAACAAAAATAAAAAAAACTGGTTACAAAAATTAAAAGGCAACGGGCGGCCTTATCGCTTACAAGCAATTTCTTCCAGGCAACCCTAATATTGAACAACTAAAAAGATCTACGGAGAGTAGAGCACAATAAATGCAAAATAATTAATAATAAAAACTCTAAATAACACGTTACTATCACTTAAATAAAATAAAGTAAAATGTAAAGATTCATCGCCATCTGCTTAACTAAACTACACCTTAAAGTAATGATTAAGATCTGAAGAACCGCAACTGATAAATTAGGTGTTAACATGTGTTGTATGCAAGTTGTGGTTCAACTTTTCATTAAAAGAAGTAGCTACAAATTGTGAAGCTTTATCACTTTTATCGTAAGCTCAATGCAAACAGAGCAACATAATCCGACCAAAAAGTTTGCGATAAAACATAGGAATTTAGTTTTGTTCTCGACGTCAGCAGCAAGCGCCTGGACCTTGTTGCGAGCTATAAGTACCCTTCCAAACATTATTCTCTTGTCAACGAAAACAAACAATCGTTTTTGTTCTCAGTGCTTTGTTCGGTTTTCGACATACAAACATTTTCTAACGAAGTCCTGTGTAAAATTACTATTCAATTATCTGTATTTGTGTACATGGTTTTGTTTATTGCAACGAAACGGGACTCATTTTGGACATAATTAAAATAAATATTTCTTCGCATAATTCAAATAAACTTTTTTTCAGTAGTTACTTAATTCTAATTAATTACATTACTATATGATAGACACTATATATATTACAAATTTGTAATAAAATATTTAATGTTAGGTATAGTAATTATCCCGCCCATAATATATGAATTTACTAGGAGTTTATAAGTTGGGTGAATGTTATAAATATAGGCAATCAAAGGAATACGCCTTATCGGTTTATTCGCAGAATGGTACTGCTAAATCCTTAACTGGAAACTACAGATAACCTATAAATTAGCTAACTTTTAGCTAACTATCCAGGTGCAGACGAAGATTGGGGATTAAGAGAGTTAACCATGAAATAAATTATAGCAAATGGGAGTAATAATTCGACGTCTTTTGTTAATCCATCAAAGGTTCTTGAAGCTTTATAAATTTATTGTATTTTATTAAACACGCTTACTTCTATGTATTTGTTTTACTGCAGATCTTCATCGCTAGACAGTGTGAAATTTCAGAAAAAAAGTTAGTAACTAATATTTTTTAAAGAATTCAACAAAGACATATGCCTTAATTTTTATTACTAAAAAAACATAAAAATAAAAAACTAGTATTTTATGTCTGATAGTATTTTATAAGAAAAAGTCTGCTAGTATTTCGAAGAAGTACCGAAAACATTCATATTTAATATCTTAATACTGTAACTTTGATATGATAATATGCAATATTTCTCCGCTGATGTTTAATTTTGTCACAAATAATTGCGCTGAAAATCGTGGCAAAGTTTCTTTCGCGACTGTTTAATTGAAATTAATTTTATTAATGGTCTAAGTTTACATGCATACAACTCATTGCGATAACGATATATCAACAAACACACCTCAATCTACATAATTAACTAAGTTTAAGTTAATATAACATCTCTGCGTTACTCTATTATCTTTATCTTTTGCTATAAGATAAAAAATATTATAAATCAGTACCGCTGCACCCTTTTTAGGTCTGGGCATCAGAACTGTATCTGAATCGTGATTATATGTCAATCTAAGAGGCAAGTAGGTTATCAGCCTTCTGTGCGTGACTCACGGCCTCGAGTTTTCTAAGGCAAGCCGGTTTCCTTCATTGGTCAAAACGGGGATCGAACCTACGACCTCAGAGATGAGATTCGCAAGCTGAATACACTACGCCAAAACTTTGATTTTAGCTAAGATTAATGTATATGTATTTGAATACCATGGATATAATAATACTTTTGTAGCAGATATACTTTTTAACGATAAAAAAATTTTTTTTTCTATTTAAAAGCGTACATATATCAATTAACTACATCAAAATATACGAAATCAGTTATAATTATGAACTATTAACTTTACCCTTTCCCATAACGAAATAAGTATACTTACTTAAATATAAATATTTAAACAATAAAAATATAAAACTGCGTTTCTTAAGGCAATTTTGTCGCACACCACTACTAAGTGGAAACAGCTGCCCACTGTAGTGTATCCGAAACAATTCGACTCATAAACTTCTAGAAAAGTGCGTACATGGGCAGAGTTATCACTTGACATCATGTGAGTCTCTCTCCCGTATGTGTCTTGTAACATAAAAATAGAGTTTAATTTTAATTTATTTATTTATGAGTAAAAGTAACACACCTGCGTCAAGAGCATACCTCACATACACACCGTCACTTACTTAACTTACCCTAGCTTTTACACAACAGCCAAATTAGTGAAATGTATTGAATAATTTTTGCATGTTTTTGTCCTTTTGTTAATTTTTGTAGTTAAATGTATTATGTATTCCATTTGGCTATATTTTCAGTGTACCTGTTTGTTACTATATATAATTTTTGTTAACTGTAAGATTACGAAAAAGATACATATGTAAACAAATAAAAATGCGAGGTGCTCTTGAGAATGAAAACACTTGTATCTTAGAGTATGTGGATTTGTAGCAAAGCTTAATTCGAAGTAATCACCGAAAAATCTCGGTTCGCAGCCAATTTAAAATTCAGCAATGTCACTCTTAACTTATCTTCTAACTTCGAAACAAACTACCAAACAAAATTCAACCTCGACACAGAATGAGCGAACTTTCTTCGCGATTTATGATCCCTTGAAAAATATATTTAAATATGGGGTTGATATACCGCGGTGGGCGTGGCTTGGCAACGATTCAGGAATGTAGAGCGACGTGGAGTGGCCGCGGAAGTCTGGAACGATGCAAAAACTGCCATTTCCGGTCTCGGACTCAGCTAATTTAAGTCTGACGTTGGAGTTAGATCAAATCTTACATTGGGTTTAGGTATAAATTGCTTACTAACTGTACTGTTCTTCACACTATAAATAGACACTATCAAAAAATTATCAAAAGTTAATAAAAACATTAAGAGCAGTGTTGGCCTAGAGGCTTCAGCGTGCGACTCTCATACCTGAGGTTGTAGGTTCGATCTCCGATGTGCACCAATGGACTTTCTTTCTATGTGCGCATCTAACATTTGTTCGAACGGTGAAGGAAAACATCGGCAGGAAACCGACATGTCTTAGACCCAAAAAGTCGACGACGTGTGTCAGGCACTGGAGGCTGATCACCTACTCGCCTATTAGATTTAAAAATGATCATGAAACAGATTCAAAAATCTGAGGCCAAGACCTAGAGGTTGTAGCGCCACTAATTTATTTTTTTTATAAAAACATATAATCTCTGATAGTTGATATATTCATATTTAATAATTAATTTTGGAAATTGAGTACCTCGTAACCAAGTTTCAATGGTAATATTTCAACTCCGGAATAATGTTAAAAATATTTCATAGCCATCTGATATCTTA
This sequence comes from Pieris mannii, assembly GCA_028984075.1. Taxonomy (NCBI): domain Eukaryota; kingdom Metazoa; phylum Arthropoda; class Insecta; order Lepidoptera; family Pieridae; genus Pieris; species Pieris mannii. The sequence continues at coordinate 10,445,866 of CM054779.1, read as the reverse complement.
ATCTCTGAGAGGATGAAAGGGTGACTAATCTTCTGCTATTATGCAAATTAAATGTACGCTTTCAAACATTTTCTCGTTGGAATAGCTGACCCTTGGAAAATGCTTAATTTTTTTATAGCTCTGTTTGAACGCCGTCGTAAAATGTGTTCGAGAGAATTATAGGCACTACGCGGTAAGAATTGACAGAATTTTAGGTTTCTAAAATAACGATATATTTCAATGGGACCATGTGACCATCTCCTTGTGATGCAAAGTGTGTCTTGCCTTTCATTACTCTAAGTTCTTTTAATTCCCATTAGCATCACCTGTGTGGAATTGATTTGACAATTAAATCATTATTATAAAAAACTCAATTATTAGGTTTATTCTCTGCCTTCCTTCTACTATCCTTGGTTTAAAAAACTCATTCCTGTAGATATAAGTTTGTTACATTAATACAAATTTAATATACAAGGAATAAGAGTCATCGACTCTTTATTTAAGCACAAAAATACGTAGCCAAAACTTGTATTCAAATAGATTTCAATTCGATATCAAACTAATACATTTATAGATAATCATCAGCATTATGTTGTTTTACACGAAAACAAATACTATTAATCAAATTGTGTTGCTCTTTAATTTGTCTAATTGAAGTACTGTTATATGTAAATTGTTTTCGGGCCAGCGTTGCAATATATTTTCACTAGTTACGCTGTAATAGTTTTGTTTGAACGATTATCTAAAATGATTTTAATGAATTAATTGCATCTGTCGGTATAAAGGGTTTAATTTTATATTATATTAAGTAATCAATGTGTGACTGATATATTGTAAATAAAGTAATAATCTATGTAACGAAAATTTGTCTGTAACACATTATATATATGTTGTCAGTAGGACAACCTAATGTTAAAAAGGCAATTATATATTATTTTTTATTGATGTGTTAAATTGTAAGCTACGCTTTACAGTTTCAGGTAAATTTTTTTTAAATAAAATCATTTATTTCAGACCAATTAATAAGTCCTAAAGAAAAGATTGTTATTTTTATTATCAGTAGTTTTCAGTTCGGTATTTTTGTTTATATTATTTATGATTAGGTTGTCTAGAAGAAACTGCTTTCTGCAGTAAGACCGCTAATTTACAATCTTAGTCTTCATGTATTAAATCTTATTTTTCTCCTGTTTTGTGTTTAAAAAAGTGTTTTATTACTGTAGATGTAAAACGAACCAGTAAAAACGCTACAATGTAACATTTATACTATACAAAAGACATTTTTTTTTAATATTGTTGATTCAAAGGCTATAACGTAATACTAAGCAACCTGTCAGTTGCAATACAGTACTCAACAGTCGCTAAGTTATTTAGCCGGTCCATTAATTTTTCCCATCACAAAGAGAAGCCATGAAAGAAATCCCAAGCGGACCCTCGGCCCTTAAACTAGTTTGAAACAGTCCCCCTTTTTGCTAGGCTCGTCAAAAGACAATAGAGGCGGGTTTGTTAAAGAATCATAAATCATTGCCTGATTAATGACAGTACTGGTCTAATCATATATGATGTTTTGATAAATAATTGTTGTAATAATATTTCCCTAAGCTTTGTACTTTGATATTCTTATTTAATGATAACACCGGTGTGGGGAAAACAACTGATTTAAACCTCAAAAAAACAATAAACAAAACTAATTCAGTATTAACGCTTAGTGCTCAAAGCAAGACAGCTTTTTCGAAGCTATCTTTTACGTGTGTGTTAAAATTTAAACCAGAGTTTCCCAAACTTTTTTGTGTCATAGACCCCTTGCCATGTTTTTTCGTGTTGGGTAGACCCCCTACTTACCTGATATTGATTTCCTGTAAATTTCTAACTGTAGTGAAGTTTAGTGTTTAAAACTTAAAGTAAAAACACATGTTAATTTATACATTTATTAATTGATTTTTTTTTTTACAAGTTCAAAATGTATTGCGGCCACAAAGCGAATACCAACATCCTACAACTTACACAATTTTTTTACTTCATAGGTACTTTTTTAAATAATGTATATGTTTTGATATTATAAGATAGTATGATGTAAGTAAATACGTACTATCAGTGTATGTGTTGAGATCCACTATCGTGGACCCCCATTTTCATTTCATGGACCCCCAAACTATTTTTTGCTGAGGTCTACGTCAGCAGACTTGCAGGTTGTCATAGACCCTAGGGGTCGATATAGACCACTTTGGGAATCACTGATTTAAACTCACAAAATTGCTATGAAACTGAATTAACCACCTTATTATTCTTAATAAATAATGTTTATTATATATTCAGTCTTATCCTAAAACAACTAATTATGGAAAAAAATTACCTTCGTGAGAACACACTTATTATATTTATAGTGCATACAGAATACCTTTTAACTTAAACATTATATTATACTAGTAACCAACCACAGCTTTTCAAGGGCCACCATTTCCCTAACTTCATAAACTTCTTCAAAAACATAATCTAGGTTCGGCATCTCATGATAATATATAGTCCCAGAAAATTAAAGTGCATACATGCCTATAATAATGTCTCATCCGTGTTAGAAACACCTCTTCCCTTTACCCCGCCTTCCCCTCCCCCTTTCCCATTCTCTAATCCCCGTCCCCCTTCAATTGACGGTAAATTTATAATAAAGAAAAAAACTTAACATTAACAATCGCTACGTACTATACTAGGTATTGGTGAACACCGTAAGAAATGCCGTGCAGTAGTTGTGTTACTCGCATACAGACACGTAGAGCCGGCGGTGGACTTTTTATATAAATTTTTACCATCTCACAAGCCTCTATTTATGATATTAGTAGCCAGGCTGGTTGTTTATGGCGAATGCACAATTCCAGCAATTCGAACTAGATTTTCTATGTAAGTGAATAATTGAACATTTTTTTTTTAAACTCAAAAATGTAATACATTCACAAGTATAAAGGTATATGACAATACGTATACATATATACATACATTATAGATAGATACATATTCACAACTTAATTCAAATATATTATCGCACATGTGAATGCCGTCGCATTACTTAGTTTGAAACAAAAAGGCAAAAGTTACTACAATATATCGTACAACTTCTGGTCTTACGATGGGATGGCCCACGAAGGTTATATTCGAGAAAATGTTCTTTTAACTCGTAATGAATCGCTTTTCCTTCAAAAGTTTCGCAGGGACATCGGTTTGTGTTGCTCGGAAGGAATTTCAATTAAGTACAAATAAAAAGTATTGTATTCGTTTTTTGAAGTTTTAATTTTTTTAATGCAAATGTAAACGCAAAGTTTAAAGTATATCTGTCTTTTTCTTCTTAAGCTTAAACAATTTGACAGAAAGAGACGAGTAACAGTGACAATAAAGCTAAATTTGCGTTAATATAAGGATGTTTTTCTAAGCAACTTCCTTCCATCAGTAGGTAAATAATTGATTGAAATTATTTGTGATGACAATTTTAGTACTATAGTCAAGTCTAGCTCCCGTAGAAATAGCGGTAATTTAATAGTCCGCCGCGGAATTAAGTGACAAACAGTTCTGAAGGTGGGCGGATATACTCAATTTCCGTTTCCGCGTCCGTCTGCGAAGCGTGGTCACCACTCGCCTCTATTTACTCCACTTTCAATATAACACCTGCTGACAGTAATTGCTCTTGTAAATGTAATTAATATTAATTCATCTAGGACATTATATTAAATTGCTATTTCCGTATGTGTTTTCTTAAAAGGCATTAAAAAGGCAAGAGCCGCCAGTTGCCCTCCCTTTTATTTAATTATGGTAATTGATAATATTTCTGTACGTGCAACGATGTGTTAAAAAATAAAAAAATAAAATGGTAACTGATTTATTTTATTAACTTGATTCATTGATACTTCGGTAGGTACGCAGACTACGCAAAAAAGGCCTAATATGTCTTCAATATCGCTTTATAATTGAATCATGTCGAGTTTTTTCAATATTTGTTCACCGATATTATACTAAAAAATAAATTGTTTTGCATACAAACGGCTTATTTACGAGACGCAGATGGCAACCAGATGTGCTTCTAGGAAACAATAAATGGATGAGCAGATGTCGGAAGGATCTGCTATATTTTTAAATTTACGCAGTGGGACTAACCGCCGTCCTAAGCCTATCCGTTTCGTTTGTTTTGCAAGTAGGATGGTGGTTATCGAACCATCGTATCGTATGTTAGAGCCAATGTCAATTCATTCCTGTGGGTCTGAAACCCAATAAGTGTGTTGGCCTTTGAAATGTGAATCTTCCCGCTCTTGTACTCTTCTACCTTCCGCTTATTACTTCTCCACTCGAATCAGCTGTACCAAGGCCGATCTACTAGTTTTTGACCGCTTCGGGGCTTACCGAAGTAGTACTAAGGGCGATTCCCATTCACAGCTCCTTCTTGGCAGAAGCGTTCAAGGTTTGTCTACATTTTGTATACCTGTATCTTAATTTAAAAAAATGTTAAATAACTCTCTCCATAGTAGCTTATCATTAAAAAATATCAAATACACAACTACACGGAATACTCGTCGAGCGAGTTTGCTTATCTTGCCGAAGCCGCGTACAAATTATTTGAAGAAGTCTATTAGGTATGAGGGTGTGCAATTATTTAATCAATTACCATCTAAAAATTGAAATATTGGTGTGTTGCATGTAAGTGTGAACATAGTAGACTAGAATTGAGACGGCTAATGGCGACGCGTATCTCGCTCGTATATATACAATATACATATTAAGTTTATCATGTAAATAAAATATTTTTTTATGTGAAATAAAGTTCTTTAAACATTATTTAAAGAATTAAGTAAAGCAATATTTGTAAACAACGTAATGAGTAATTGTATAACCGTTATTTTGTTCGGCGTTTGTTTTTGTTATTGCAGAAATGCGGACCTCGCCGGGGGACCTTTCTACTTGACGACGTTATATTAATAAATCCCTTTTCGGCCTTCACGTGGGAAGGATTAATTTGACACGTGTCTAGTTGGATATTTTCAAATTTCCCTTTGGAGTATGATCTAAAACCGTTGTAGATACCTACATATATGGCGCAATCGTTCTTACATTGCATTTATTATCTAGGTTAAGTCAATGCCCTGTAAGCGTTTACATTATCTTTAAAATGAATTAAATAATGAGTCGTTTTCCAAGGCTTGCCTGAGATGGTCGTTTAATTATATTTCTCATTCACATATTGTTATGTGCCTACACATACGATACCCCACACCCTCGTACTCATTTTTGTGCAACCATAGTATATATGATACTAGTGACTCGCCCCAGCTTCGCACGGGTGCAATGCTGATGAAAAGCCGGTTTTTATTATGTATTGTTATTACCGTCGCTGGAAAGCTCCGATAATATACGCGACATATACCATATAGACATATACCATCACGGACTTTTCTGTAGACCTTTTCAATGTGTACAATACTTAGTACATTATTTTAATAAAACTCGTAGGGTTCAGTATGCTTTTGCAATGTAAGCGGAAAAAATGTAATTATTTACGACATCACATTAGGAACCTCAAAAATAACAATACTTTTCCACTATTTATTGGATGTTATTATACATATAAACCTTCCGCTTGAATCACTCTATGTATTTAAAAAAATCGCATCAAAATCCGTTGCGTAGTTTCAAAGATTTAAGCATACAAAGGGACATAGGGACAGAGAAAGCGACTTTGTTTTATACTATGTAGTGATGAACTATTTGCAGTTAATAAAATCACCACAGATTATTAAATTTCCTTTCCTCTGGTGCTTATCAACGCCAAAATAATATATGAGAATTTTAATATTTCAAAGCAAAGAAACGGGGATATTAAATTTGTGAAAACTTCAAGGATAACTTGAAGCGCGGGGACGAAGTTGAATGGCACAAATTAGTTGTCTAATTCTATCTTCTCTTGTAAATTTGTTTAAAATCGCTCTTCACCCTGGAGAAATATTCGGGATGAGTCTTTGTGGAGTGAATCTTCGGCTTATTTGTAAATCTGAATGAAACTTTCTTTTCTAATGCCTCGAGGAGGCTTATTCGCCAAGCCACTCGCGATACTCAGTATTTTGGTCTGAAGTTGGTATAATAGCTTAATTTATTTTTATTTATTTATTTATTAACACTTCGTTGCATTACATAAAAGGAAAAAAACGAAAAGCAACTGGCGGCCTTATCGCTTTAGAGCGATTTCTTCCAGACAACCACTGTGAGTAAAGGGAAAACCACTGTGAGTTAATTACATAAGGTAGACAAGAAGTGAAAAAATACATATAAGTAACCAATGACAAATTAAAGAACTTGTATGGGTTTATCGTATAATAGAAAATCTTTATATTTATCCGGTACAATGTAGTATATTTTGAGCAATGTTGGCCTAGTGGCTTCAACGTGTGACTCTCATACCTGAGGTCGTAGGTTCGATCCCCGGCTGTGCACCAATGGACTTTCTATGTGCGCATTTCACATTTGCTTGTACGGTGAAGGAAAACATCGTGAGGAAACCGACATGTCTTAGACCCAAAAAGTCGATGATATGTGTCAGGCACTGGAGGCTGATCACCTACTTGCCTATTAGATTTAAAAATTATCATGAAGCAGATTCAAAATGTATAGTTTTCTTTTAAAAACTGTTATAAAGGGAGATTCAGCACGATCTATGAATCTCACATATCAAAATCCAATACATTTCTCACGTACGTGAGTCAGACTTGGCGCTTTGTTTCTTTTCTGAATCTTATCCCGAGTAACGAAGCGGTCCCCTGTTTTATTAAAACTCATTTGTTTTCAAGACACACCTCGGCGCAGCCACGCGATATCTAGTGTTAATTGACGTACTACTTTATGGTTGTTGTTGCTTCTCTATGCATAATTTAGTGATCAATGTGAATAAAATTAACTCAAAACTAATTAGGACGATTAACTAACAAACGCTTGAATATTCTAATGTAACTACTAAACGAATACATCAACCATTAGCATTTTTTTTTTCTTATTATGGAAATACAGTGGCATAACGCAGATTTTTTTATTTATTTATATTATCATTAGCACGTAACAGTATCAATATAGATATATAAATACATGGAGGGATCATATGCTGCTACATCATAATCTATTGGCGCTTTTACCTAACTAATTATTAATTTACAAAGAAGTTCTTGTAAATTAATAATTATTATGTAATTAATAATTATTCTTCTGATATTTGTTCTTTGTACGTACTCACTTTTTTTGTTCTGTGTACTGTTTGTGTGTGAAGGTTAACCTTCTAACCTTAATCTTTTTGGATTTTGCTGTAAAGTCAAAGTCAAAGTCAAAAATCATTTATTCATATAGGTAACATAATGTACACTTATGAACGTCAAAAAAATGAGAAATATACATTAACTGAATCTAAATGTACATTTACTGCCATTTAAATTTATTATATTATAAAAAAAGTTGTCTAAAGAAATATGAAGAAGTATTTAATCATCATAGTATAGTATCTAGAAAATATAAAAAAAAACGCAATAGCGTAACAAAAGCCGTACATTTGTCACAACTTGTCGATCATAATAATAGTAAATTATATTAAATAGACCCAAAATGACTATCTATTAATTTTAAATATAGAACAGTTAAAGTTTAACTATGTCGTTAAGCTTTATGTATCTGAAGTTGCCGTTCCAACTCATCTTTACTTAACTGTTATTTTTGTTGTAGTTTCTACAGTTACGATAATGCTTATTTTATGTAAAACTTTGGAGTTGGCTTAAAGCAGCTGCTAATTTTAATTTGCATTCGTATATTTATTTCCTTATCAATACTATGACTAAGGATTCAGTATCGACATCGTAGGTTGTGAAACAATGGACTTACTAAATGTGCATTTAAAACTCGGTCGTTTGCTGCAGTAAATATTAAAAACCTGGGAACCAATAATATCCAAATTAAAATCTCAAGACAAAAATCCGTGAAAGTAGAGGACACCGTGAGTCATTTCTGCAAAACCCCTAATCTATTAGTCGATATCAACTCCGGGGAAATAAATACAGATAATATAACTTTTTCTACAGCCGCGATGCGTTTTGACATTCAACACCTTTTGTCTTCAGTCACCGTGACACGCACGCTGTAAAAGCACGCGAAACGTCATGTAAAATTATGTAAAGTAATTATAATACATAGCTAAATCCGTTAAAAAAGTGTTTTCTTTAAAAGAAAAAATGACGTGAGAAAATCGGCCATGAGTCAGACCCAAAATATACAGATCTAAATTATTGTAGCGCCATTGATAAATATATATACCGATATTTTGACTTTAAGTAGTACTGGAATATGCTTAGTTAAAATGTAAACTTCCCTTTTATATAAAATGAATATACACTCTGGCAAAAGTTAACAAGCTATCTACATATACTATCCTAGATACTCATACCATACAACGCTCTATAAACTTTTATACCTTCCGAGAAAAAAAGCGAACGGAAATGAAGCTGCTTCAGCAAAAAATACGCGTTTAAACTGTTATTTCTTCTTCACGGTAAGTTGAATTAATCGGCGAATAAAAAATTAACGTTCTTTTAGAAAGGGTTAAAGTTTCGAGTTTTAAATTGTTAAATACTACGTATTACGTTTTATAGGAATATATGTACAAGGCGTACTGAAAAGTTTTTCGGCTACTATAAATTACATTTTTGTTGATAGAATTTGATTTCATTATTAGAAATTGTTCGAGATACAATGCTTATAACTGTAATTAATTGGATAACTGTAACCACTTTTGTAGTTTGATTATTATGTAGACTCAAAATGTGTGATAGTGTCGAAGTGAGGGTATGTTTATAACATTCATATGTTGACAAAGTTAAGAGGCAAGTGAAGCATTAATTAAGTAAAAACAAATTAACTGATTTCAAACAATTTAATAAACTCGCCTGTACTTAGTTATTTCTTAGTATTGACGTGACGATGGCTATCTGTAATACCATTTATCCAGAAATGCGGGGGAGATCCACGCACTGATCGACTAATTTCGGTGAAACTTCAGGCTTAAAATTAAGCACATATGCGTGTAAAATTTTTTATAATATAACAGGAGGCAAACGTGGAGAAAGTCAAGTGATAACGCCGCCCATGTACACTCACAGTGCCAGAAGGCTTGCAAGTACATCGTCGGCCCTTTAAGAATTGGTACGGTCTTTTTATTTCGAGGAACCTAAGTCGAATTGAAATACTTTAGTGGATAGCTCCTCATTGCGATGGAGTCCGGCACAAATGTCTTCAGAAAAGCTCAGTTGCGGAACGATGGACGTCGAGGTGATACGGAACGTATTTTGTATCTTGCCTTAACGACTGATGATGTAATTCAGCTGCAGGTCCGAACAACTTCTCTAAACAGTGTTTGCTAAACGCGGTAGAAAATGCAATTGTTCAATTCCAACAAAAATGCAAACTGATAACCTTTTTTAAGTGTTTCATGTTTCGATCATGATCTCAAGTAAGAGGATAGAAATAAAATAAAACTTATAAACGTAATTAAGTATAAGTAGTATATTTTCTCCGTCAGTATCATTAGTCTGCTCCTCTATTCCACTACTACTATCAGGTACGTACATAATTAATTCCATTTGAATTTCAAATATATGATTGTTTCCTATTGTTTTCGTAAGATGGTATTTCAGAAAGCCTTGTTCCGCTTGGAGAGGAAAAGCGAAATGACCTTTTCTGTTGGTAAAGGTCACTGGAACGCATAAGAATAATGCAGTCTACTTTCGCAGACAAGAAGAAAAATAGTAAAATGTTATTTTGCTTTAAAGTTTTGACAGCAAAAAACATTTTCTTGCAAAATTCTCGGATGATTTAGTTTTTTTTTTATTTGACGGGTTGAATACTATTTGACTTTTGATAATCAATACTAATAATATTCAGTAAGTTCTTATGTTAATGGCGTCGTCGTTTCGACGTCTCTAATATCCGTAGATGTTCATTGTGCAACATTGGTTCGTACCAAACTAATTTTTGTAGTCGGAATCGGAATTTAGAGTAGCAAACGATTTTTTTTATAAAATAATATATTTTTGGTATGCTACTATAACTATGGTTTTTCGAATTCAACGATTTAAAAGTGTGATGTTGCGTGACGTACTTCTTTGGACACTTTTTAACACAAGTTAATCTAAAAATACTTTGTATTACTTCATTTGGTTACGGCATAGAATTTACTTTATTTATTTTATTTAAGTATTCCTACAGCTAATCACTAAACAATATCCAAACAATTACATTACACACAAAAGCCAAAACGGAATACACATTGAAACAGAAACATAGAACACAGTTTTACACAGCATAGTTCTATGATTTATTGATTGGTAGATTAAAATATATATTTATATATTTATGACACGGTATTTTTTGTTAATACGTAAAGGATAAGACAAACTTATAACCAAGTGTATGAAGAAAGTAAAATACACTTTTAAAACTCAAGAATATTTGCCACGCTTCGTAATATTCGCGCCAAACTTTTTTCAATTGTCGACTCGAAAACGGCTCTAGGAAATTCTTTCGCGTACTATAAATTCTGATGCTAGTTCAAAACTTCCACTTTATTCAATTCAGAAATAAATAAAAGTCTCTAAATGCTATAATATTACATTTTAAATTAATAAACATTAAGCTACCTAAATGAATAAATAAAATCAACATTTAATTTATTCATTAAGTTAATGTTAATTATTTACCTGGATTATTGCTTATTGTTTATTTATTTACCTGGATGTTTCCTGGTTCTAAATTTAGATTAACTGCCATTTCTCAAATCTAGGGTGTAGACGGACGAAAAGAACTGTCAATAAACACTCCGTCGTTCGTTTTAATAGCCATTTTTTTATTTTACAAAATGTTTGTAAGGAGCCTTGCATGTTCCACATGAGACCTTTAAGTATCTATAATAATAAAAAACAAAGATTGGTCCTCTATCAGCAGTAGGCATGGTAAATACACGCACTTATATTCTTTTGGAAACAACACGCAAAACAAGTAAGTTAAAGATTAAGTTCTTATACAAGAATAGTATATCATCGTATATAATTTTAATTAAAAAATTAAGCTAAGAAGAATTCTTACATTATACAAAATTGGAAAGAAAACTGCAAGGTAGAACTTAATGTTAAACATTCCTTAACTTAGTTTAAGACTAATTACACTCGGAACTACCAAAATTATATTACACTGTTCATTTAAACATTCATTCCGTAGCGGTTAACTGTACATAACGTATAATGTAATTTTAAAATGTTTAATTGGCTCAAATATGAACCAACTTAAGTTGCATCAGAGTTAATTGCTTGGAATTTTTGGCTACGGTGTTCGAGAATGATAATTACTGGGTTGGATTTAAGGTTAAATTTGTATAATTAGGCCTAATTAAGCCTGGCTCCTTCTAAAAGCTCATAAGTTTCTTAGGCACTTAGCCGGTTTCACTACACAATTGTATTGACGGTTAATTGGCTATGAAATAAAAATGAAGTCTATTTAAAATTCACTTAAGTTCGGTTAATTACTTTTACAGTACTTAACGGATCAAACTATATATATTAAACTGAAATAATATTAGGAAAAAAAAAAACACTTTTTAACGAATTGAAACTGTCTTATTATTATATCTTATTAACTTATAATTATTTTACATAATTTTAAATTTTTCTCTCACAGTGTCCTCTATTCATTTCTGCAAAAACCCTATATGTTTTAGTCGATATCAACTCCGGGAAAATAAATGCAGAGAATATAACTTTTTCTACAGCTGTGATACTTTTGAAATTCAACCTTTGTCTTCAGTCCCCGTGACCATGCACGCTGTAAATCACGGGAAACGTCTGGATATATTTAAAATTATATCTAATAATTTTACTTTATAATAATACATAGCTAAATCCGTTACAAAAGTGTTTTCTTTAAATGTCTTAAAGTTGTGTTAATAAAAGACAATAGAATATTAAGGAACTATGTAATCATTTAAATTATACTGAACTACACTTCTTATTATTGACAGATTTTTCTTAGCTATTTAAGTTATGCTTTATCGAATTAGAAACGTTTTTGTTATAAAAATTCGGGAAATATTAAATTTAGGGCATTATAGCCCGTTCAGGAGGTAAATCATATCTAAAATAAAATATCTCTTAAGTCCCAAGAACTTTAGAACGAGACGTAGGCCTATCTTAAAATAAAATACGTTTATTTTTTTAACATAAGATCATCAAGGTATCACTTATTCCACGTCATTAAATTCGAGCCTGTTGGCATCCCTACTCATCGGCAAAGAAGACAGAGGGTGTAGGCCGAGAGAAAAAGCAGACGTAAAAAACTCTCGGTACTCTTTTAAAAAAGCAAATCATCAAACAATACTACAATATTTAAAACAAATTATAATTCAAAGTGGTATGAATATAAATTGTTTAAATTAATATTCGAAATTCAAACTGGCAATTTCCTTTCGTGTAGGCGGCGTGCAAGTGATGTCACTTAATCAAAATTCATACAATCTTGTCTTCATCAAATACCATAATATGATCCAATTAATGATGTTAGTAGAGAATAATACATTTATGGTAATTATTATACTGTAGTATGGCCTCGGGTACATGTTGATCGTAAATTGAATTCTGTTTATTTTAAGTTAATACTGATAGAACCCCTTATACAGCTTTCGCAAGTTTGTAGTTTATATTTCATAGGAAGTCGAGTATTCAAATTTCGGAAAAATAAGTTGTTTTAACACGTATAAACTTAATAGTTAGAATTGTAATTTTAATACATCGTATGACGTAAGGATTCATTTTAATATACTATACTATAATAATAAATAAATAATTAAATACAGTAAACATTTTTTTAACTCAATGACTGATTTGATTCAACCACATGAATGAGAATCAATTATTGAGTTAAAAACAATATTTATCACTTTTTAAATATTTTTTCTTTCTGTTCTTTTTAAATATCGCTGTTCCAAAGAAATAATTATCGCTTGGTAGTACGGCGATGTAAACAAGTTCACAACGTGTATTAACCGCTTAAGCCTGATCACCTACTTACCAGAAAGATTCTCAATGACATAGTGTAAAAATTTGATCCAATAAGTAGTATTAAACTGTGATTTATTTCTCATATAAAAATTCTTGTTATTTTGATACGTCGATAGGAAATTCAAACATTAATTAGCTGAAGAATTTACCAGAAGTAAACGATCGTACTTAATTTAAATTTGTGTATTTTATATAACGCGGTAATAAAATTACGCTTATCGGCGTAATACTCGTCAGGCAAACAAAATTATGAGGGCGCAGTGTCAATAAAGTATATAAAATATATTACGTTTGTATAAAGCCCTGATTTGTGTGCTTTAATGGGCGGTTTACTGATAAAGAGGATTTATTTTTCATTGTGGTGTGATTTTTATTAAATTCTCTGGGTTAACTTGCGCTTTGTATTTATCCTCCCTTCCTGTTTTGGACGCTTAGCACCATTGTTGTTCATTTAATTGATGATTCTGGGTTACAGTTAACTAAAAAGTTATATCTAAGTACCTAGTCCGACTCTCATGACAGAGTTTGTGGATTCGAATGTCTGCGCACCAAACCCCTGTGGCTTTATTCGACAAATCGGGGAGAGAAGACTGATTACTTGTGTATTTTTGGGTCTGAAGCCGGTTTCCTCACGATGTTTTCCTTTCTCCAGTATTCATGCACAGATTACGTGCACTTTTAATGAGAGGATTTAGCTAATTACGTCACACGATAAAACGCGCTAACGAAATATTTCCAACTAAGCATATATACCTACAAATTCTCAACCTAAACCACTGGCTAGATTTAGGTGAAATCCCGCCATCGCTGGCCACGGCGTGGACATCTAATTCGGAATTCGTAAAATTAGAAAGATTCTAGTTAAACTATTAAAACTAAACGTACAGTCATTAGGTACTTAGTTACGTGAATTAATAAGCAGTGAAAATTAGTTTGTGCGTCAAACAAGGGAGTTTGTATTGCAAACAAATTTGTGTTACAATATCGTTTATTGGGAATTTTAACGAATCCCAAGCTCTACTGAATACGGCGCAATAGGACGTGAAATGGACACGTAATTTCCATTCAATTAAAGTGTTTTTATATAACAGTCTCATTAAAACAAAACTACCGTTTTTACTTATCTTGGTTTTGTATTTGTAATTTTAGTAAATTTTCCGTGTCGCGATGGTGAGATTTAGGCTTACAAACTGTTAACTTCAAGTAAAATTCATTTCAGTAACTACATATACATGACATCGGATACTTATTTTTCGAAATTGTCAGGTTATTAAATAATCGGAAAGGAAATTATTTTTCCGTCAAGCTGTATAATAAACTACCTAAAAATATATAAAAAATTACTTCTTTCAATGCATTCAAATCGAGGCTGGGTGAATATGTAAAATTTAGGTATATTTAAAATTAGGTTTAAATTCGTCTATCTTTGGTTACTTTTACTTTAAGGTTTGTTGCATATAGGATTTGTCATAATGTGTAAATATATAACGACTGCAATGTTATGTTTACCTGAGGTATTGTTTCTCATGTAAGTGGCATTTTTGTTTGTTTGGAGAAAATAAAGTCTTTAAACCTAAATGTACATATATACTGTAACAATGTCTTAGCGTAGCAGAATTGGCTAGAGTAGATTTGAATCTCGATGATAAGATTAAAGCTCCGAGAATCATGGCTGTAGTGAGCTAATTTGAGAGCCTACACACCTCACATGTCAAGTGTTGATATACTACGGTATTATGCGTCTCGTAGCACATGCCTACGCATGTAGCTCTTCGTAACACTTACGTAGCATGCATAGATATTGGAGATAGAAGAGAATTTAATAGTGTCTTAAATTCCCAGTATCATTGTCAACTAGGTTATATTGATATGATATGTAATAAAGCCTTAAATTGATTTCATTTTTTTATGATTAAATAAATAAATATAGCCTTTATTGACAATCTTGTAAGTTACATTCGGGCCGTTCATAAAATACGTTCGCATACAAGGAGGGGGGAGGGGTCTGGCTGAGTGTGACAAGATGTGACAAGGGGGGAGGGGTCTGGCTGAGTGTGACAAGATGTGACAAGGGGGGAGGGGGGGTATAGGGCAGTGTGACGTTCGCCGTTTATTATTTTTTGACATGAGCGCTAGCTCTGTGGCGCGACTCTAGCGGCGTTGCGATCCGTCACAACGGGTTTCTTTGTTTTTCCAATACTTGAGAGAGTAACGTTTCCACGTACCCTGCGCTCTCGGTTCAGTAACAAATGGAAATACTATTTCTCATGTATTTATTGTTATTTTATTCCTTCATTCGTCATTTAGCAGTGACCTTAATAATAAATGTTTTTAATTTTCAGAATTTGTCTACTATCATTTAGAATTTATCATACTCAGCAGGGGGGGGGGTCTTAGTTTTTGTGACGAAATATTTCTAGGGGGGGTCACAAAAAGTGTGACACAGTGTGACAATGGGGGGGGGGAGGGGGTCAAAAAAGCTGATTTCAGAGTGACGTATTTTATGAACGGCCCCATTTTGTCTTATTTCTACTTGATATTCTACTTATACTTAATAACGAAATTTAGTTTAGGTAAATGTAAATATTATCATATCTTTTCCTATTATTTTTTATGATTAGTTTTATTTTAATAATAGGCGTCAACACTCACTTTATATATCACGTCACTGTATCTTTTTTACCACATCAAAATTGTAAATTAAATTGTATATAAAGTGTCAATAATAGAGAACTTAAAAGAGAGAAAAATGTTTTCTCTCTTCTTTCGTAATGAAAAATTTTAGTGTAACGTCATTTGTTTGTGTGTGTGTGAGATGTCACACTTAGCGCTAAGTCTCGACTTTGAAACTAGAAGGTAGAATTGTCTTCCACAAGGCGTATCGTCTGCGAGATGGTAAGACCTGTAAGACCAGGCTCTGGCCCGCCACTTTACCACAATAAGTCACAATAAGTTTTTCTGAATTTTATGCACCTGCGTGTCCAAAAAAATAAGGATCAAACACACAAAAAAAGCGTCGTAAGACGTAACATATAACCATCTTATTGTACTATAGTATTAGAAATTGAGAATCTCAAAAAACTACGACGTTAGAATGTGTATAAATAACGAATAACGACACGATTATCTTTGGCGCACGTATTACGCTCATTTGTAATTTATTCGCAAACTCATCGCAAGTTGTACAATGCTGGTGGAATTAACATTTATATCTGCACGGACCAACTTGTGTTAAATTATAATGTGGGCAAATTTCCGCATACTGTAACGACAATACGTTACGGATCTGACCAAGTTGCTTCCGTTGTTTCGCGTTTTGCACTACCAGTGATTTACATTTTTTTGTCATTGATTTATCTTTCGGTTTTGTATGTGTGTCTGTTTTAAATGTATAGAGTATGGAAATGTTTGGCTGGAAAACGAAAAGGTCTTTTTAAAAACCTACCAAGAAACCAAAATTATGACAATTAAACAACTATATGTTTATAGCATAGCTGCAATTTTTCTAACTATATGTTTTTAGCATAGAAGCAATTTTTCTTAATTTAAAAAAAATTAAATAACTCTCTTCATAGTTGCTTATCATTTAGAAAAATCAAAAACACAATACTCGTCGAGCGAGTTTGCTTATCTATCTATATTTTTTATTAGTGGGTTTATGTTGAAATCTGGGTATGATATGGTACTGTTAGGCTGAAAAACTAAAAGGTCTTTTAAAAAAAAGAAAACATGACTTAATTTTACTTAAAATTAGACAACTGATCGTCTTCCTATTTTCTAACTTTTTTGTATAAGTGGCTTTATGTTGTTTTAAATGTAGATATGATATGGTAGCCTAGGCTGGAAAACTTAACAGTTTTTCAAAAAAAAGAAAACTTTAATTAATGTTACTTAAAATTAGACAACTGATCGTCTTCCTATTTTCTAACTTTTTTGTATAAGTGGCTTTATGTTGTTTTAAATGTAGATATGATATGGTAGTCTAGGCTGGAAAACTTAACAGTTTTTCAAAAAAAGAAAACTTTAATTAATGTTACTTAAAATTAGACAACTGATCGTCTTCCTATTTTCTAACTTTTTTGTATAAGTGGCTTTATGTTGTTTTAAATGTAGATATGATATGGTAGCCTAGGCTGGAAAACTTAACAGTTTTTCAAAAAAAGAAAACTTTAATGAATGTTACTTACTTAAAATTAGACAACTGATCGTCTTCCTATTTTCTAACTTTTTTGTATAAGTGGCTTTATGTTGTTTTAAATGTAGATATGATATGGTAGCCTAGGCTGGAAAACTTAACAGTTTTTCAAAATAAGAAAACTTTAATTAATGTTACTTACTTAAAATTAGACAACTGATCGTCTTCCTATTTTCTAACTTTTTTGTATAAGTGGCTTTATGTTGTTTTAAATGTAGATATGATATGGTAGTCTAGGCTGGAAAACTTAACAGTTTTCAAAAAAAGAAAACTTTAATTAATGTTACTTAAAATTAGACAACTGATGTTGACTTCCAAAATGCGATCATCTTCCTATTTTCTAACTTATTTTTTTGGTTTTGTATAAGTGGGTTTATGTTGTTTTAAATGTATATATGATATGGTAGCCTAGGCTGGAAAACTAAACAGTATTTTTAAAAAATAAAACTTTAATTAACTTTACTTAAAATTGGACAACTGATGTTGACTTGCTATCATATTCCTATGTACTAGCTGCTAGAAACTATAAAAATGATGTTGACATTTTAGGGTTGTAACGTAGTACAATATTGTGGATATCTAGAAACTTTGGCATCTAATAGGTAGGGTTCATTGAATAGGAATATGTGTATGAATAAAAAAGGTTTAACACTGAAGCTTTTATTTAAGGTTTTTTTCAATCATGACACAGCCATTAAAACCTATAAAGAGAATAAATATTATGTAGAAAGTTTGAGGGTTATTCGAACGTGTTGGGGATTAAGTAGCGAGCACAAAAACGTAATCCCGTTTACATAGGTGTTTTTCAAACCTGTTTGCGTCTCACCTTATTGTACTGAAGAAATATTTGCTCAGGTTTTTAGAGTTCCATACGAAAAATATTTGTACGTTATAAATTTTGGGATGACTATTGCGGACTACTTCTCGCCTTTGATTATAATTATAAAGAAAATTGCTCGGAAATTAAAAAAAAATAATAATACGAACTTGTCCAGCTAAGGCAAAGATTTACAAAAAAGAGCTATAAAAGTAGTTAGATAGAATTCAAGTGTATTGTGTGATAGTGTGTATGCGAGTGTGCTCATGATTCAGGATATTTGGCGTTATGGATATTTTGACGTGACAACGTCTTATAAATTGGTTTGCCGGGTGACACTTCAAGAAACTGCGTTACGCTCCGCTCACGTTATGCGCTCACAATGAGAGCGAGTGAGAGGCACGCGTCCCTTCCACTCGGGCATGGTTAGCCCGCCTAAGAGCGAGAGAGACAGACATAATGTTTTAAATTGTTACTATTATTTCATCCTTCTTCCTACTATACGAATGAATATTCACATTAAAATTATTTTACTACTCAAAGTCGTTGTCACGTAAAACTTTCGCCCGTATACCGACTTTACAGGCAACCAATTTTTTTTTTAAATTTCCTTTGAAGCATGGTCCGCTGTTGTATAGACAAGTCGAGGCTTAAATAGTCATCGTTATATGTCCGTGTCTCGCGTGGCGTGCAATTATTCAACGTTCTTTAAAATTATATTATATATTAAAGCTTGTCTACTTTCATGTCATAAACTAATATATGTACTAATCTCGTTCATTTGATATAAATGTTATGTAATTAATAAAACATCAGCCGTCTCGTCCGTCAATTGTTTCCTACGTTGTTTCGCTGTATTGAAAGCTAAATTCGATTTATAGATGGAAAAACATTTGAGCACAGTGGTTAATATTAAACGGAACGTATCGACTATTTATATTATAATTAAAAAGATAATGTGGCATACAATCCTTAAAAACTCATAAAATTGGTTTACCCGTATTATGAAATAAAACGAATGAACCTTTGAGATTCGAATGATTCACTTTTTTATGTAATTGCACTACGGAATATTGTAATAAAAATATACAAAGATAAACAAAGGTAATATTGTTTGCGGAATGTTAAACTAAATTAAAATTGTCAAAAAACCTGTATTACTACGGAACTAATTTATTGTAAATCATGGATATGAGCGTCTAGTCCCTTTTTCTAAAGGTGTTAGGTGTAATACATAAGTACTTGAAAAGGATTTATTTGCTAGCAATATATTCAAAGAGTGCTACGGCAAGTAAATGTAATAGTTATTTACTTCAAGTATTTATTTATTTTCCGTAAAAAATTCCAATAATAATATACAGTTAGCAAATAACAAACAAAATTAGTATACAAAACCTGATTAGATTACACGAATTAAACCATAATATATATTTTAATGTTTAAACAACAGATAACTACTATTCGAACAATTGTTGTGATTCGTTTTTATGTTATTTTTAAAGGAATCTCGCTATTGGCCATTACGGGCTTTGGTTTTTGGCTTGGCTGAACACCAGCTATCCTCACTCCTAAGCATCACTTGAGATGTTTCAGCTTACTATACATACTAATTACTTCCTTACAGTACTAACAAATTTTGTTACTTTTATAAGAAAATCTTTTGTAGTCCTCAGTCTTCAAAACCCTGTCGTAATCTACAAAACACTTGATTAAAAACATACGGAATTGGAGAATGGTCGTGAACTCCACTCAGGAAGGCGGCATAGTTCCGAAAAAATAATAAATAAATTCTGTTTTAAAATTTTGATATGGTATCTCTTCACTAGGTTGGGCAGAGGGCGTCCACAGCGAGTCTCCATCGCGTTCGGTCTTGAGCCTCGTGCTTCACCTTACCAAGTCCAAGTCCAAGTCTTACCAGCTCTCTTTGCCTCGTCCGCTACTGTACGGCGCCAGGTTTGCTTGGGACAGCCACGCCTTCGACTTCCTTGCGGGTTCCAATCAAGCGCCTGCTTGGGAATATGATTGGGATCCCTTCGAAGTGTATGGCCTATCCAATTCCACTTGCGCCTTTTGATCTGCTGACTGATCGGGGTTTCACGGCAGCGCTCCCAAAGTTGCTCGTTGGAGATTTTTTCAAGCCAGTAGATACCCAGAATATGGCGAAGACAGCGGTTGACGAAGACTTGGAGTCGGTGCGAGATGTCTTTGGTGACCTTCCACGTTTCACACCCATAAAGCAGCACAGACTTGACGTTGGATCCGAATATTTTAATCTTGATTCGACGCGTCAGCATCCGTGACTGCCATACAGGCCGAAGTTGTGCAAAGGTTGCTCTCGCCTTGGCAATGCGTGAAGTGATATCCTCTTCTGTAAATCCAGTTTCAGACACGACGCTTCCAAGGTAAACAAATTTTTTAACGATTTCCCCGTTCTCCACTCCCATCCGCAATGGGGGTGCGGTTATTAACTCCAACACGAATTTCTTTAGTTTTCCGGGTGTTGATTTAGAGTCCCGCAAATCTCGCCTCGTGTTCCAGGTCGTCTAACTTAGATTGCATGTCGCGGTGCGTGTGACTTGGCAGACATAGTTCATCGGCATAATCCAGATCTTCCAATATGTTGGTCAATCCCCACTCTATGCCGTGGCGCTTGCTCTGATGTGTGCGATGCATAATCCCGTCGAAAACAACCAGGAAAAGTAGTGGCGAGAGTAAGCCTTGTCGGACGGACATATGATATGGCATAGTGAAGGTAATTATTTGTGATTGAGCGCCCTAATCCAAAGCTAATTTATAAATATATTTTAAGATTATTTTTTATCAGTCGAGAGATAAAATATTCATTGAAACCGCGGTCGAAAGGCGCCGCAAAGACGCTTTGATGCGGTCATTCTGCATGAGACTCGAAATTTCCCCTTTAGCTATTAGCTTCTTGGAAGCTGCTTTAAAGTAATTTTTAAAGATTTTTAGACGATGCTAGTAATAATAAGTTTATTCATGAAAGAAGATTTTGATAAAATGCATTAAATGCTACCCCCCCCCTAAACCCCACACTAGGACGCCCCAGTGTTAGCCCCTAGATTACAATTATTATTATTTCTTTATTTTTTTAAATTTGACATTAAATCGTGATCATGTATAGTGATTTCTAGTACAGTTAAGATAGTTGGAATGATTTGTAAGGAAAGTTGTAAACAGTCAAAATCTGTTATAACGACTAACTACTACTCATGTTTATTTTTTTATAATAATAAATAGTTGTAACTTATTACGAAGTTATGTGGGAAAGTAAAGATTAATATTTGGTCGTAAAAACCGATAGTCGATACAGTCGATGACGTTATTGATAACCTAATACAGAGAATTCAGCCGGGACCTCTGATTTTCGTCAATATAACCGGTTGTTAGTCAATAAAACGATGTTGTCGAAAACGGTTTTGACATTTAATTTTTATAAGCCTAAATTAATATATCATTTAAGTAGCAAAGTAGCCTTGGGTGTTCATAGCCTTATTCCATAATACTGTTAATAGTTAATATAATCATTTTAAAACAAAACAAATGAAACAACGCTGTACGACGTAGTAGTTAACAATAAATTATTATGTAAAAATTTCAATACAGCTCCGAAGTGGGAGAATTATTTTTTTAGTTCAAAAGATTTTCCAGTGAAAAATATAAACACAAAAAGCAGCTGTCTGGTCTTTCGCTAAACCTGACAGGTAAATCTGTTTATTAAACCTTTGTAAGGCCTTTAAAATCTATTCTATAAAATTAGGTCAATATAAAGTTGATTAGCGTCTAAACGTCTATTTTCGTTCTATTTTTATTTAGAAAAATAAAATAAAATTCTTTCTTTTAAGGTTTTCAATATTTTTTTTATATAACACAACTGTAATTTGAATAAGAAGTGACTTTAACATGATAAAGTTTGTTTGACAATTGCATGTAAGATATTATTTTTTTTTTATTCTGTCACGTGATTTTTTTGCAGTTTAGTGAAAAAAAAAATTCGCTTACATTAATTCCACTGTCTATTTATTCATATAAATTTTTTTCAATGCTAAGCTCTGTGGCTTGTTATTCTATCGTATATTAATCGTTTTGTAGTCTGTGGCAATCACAGCCGAGTTCAGAGTCGTTTGCTTCGTCAAAATAAAAGCGTGGCTATATTGTATTAACGAATATTTATGCACCAATATGTACGCAGGCAAATATGATTTTTGTATGTCTATATGTTGTAAATAACAGAGTGCGTGATTGCCTGACTTGTCAAACATCGTAAAAAAATCAACAAAAGCAATTTAGCTGACGATCATCAGTGCGTAAACTACATATGCCGCGGGGCATTTTAAAATTAATCAGGAGACACGACAGGGGGTTTTCATCGGATCATTTCCCAACAATTTTCCGGCTACGTGGCCAAATCTAGCTGCTGTCGGATTGGCTTGACGGTCTAATGCGTCACTCCCCGAATATTCAATTTTTGCTTGCTTTATTTAGAATTGTTTATTTCACAATCCTATTTTGTTGAGAGATTGGTTTCTTGAATACGAAAAGAGTGGAAGATGAAATGAATAGTCATTGGTGTTGAGAAATTTATAGCTGTTTATGATTTATTACTTACGAATCGTATTTATTTAAAGTAAGTTAATGTCATCTTGAATTGAGTTTCATGTCAAACTCATTTAATAAATTTCTTGTCTTTTCGTCACCAAAATCTGCCTTACCAGCAATTCTGACGGTTAATAATCCAACTATTTATTTATAGGCTCATTAATATTGATTTATAAAAAATAAAATTAAAATGTGTTTACTGATTATTACAATACACGACAATGAGTTAGATTTGGATAACCTTTTAAGTAAAACACACCCTGTCAGAGTTACTAGCTCTTAAATAACTAACCTAATAGTTAATTCCATACTAAAGTTAAATATTTATTTAGTTAAAAGTTTGAGTTTTTTAAATTTTTCTCATTTTTTAACATAAGCATTACGACGTGAAGCGCGCGTGAGTGTGGGGTGCATGGGAGTGATTGGGTGTGTGTGTAACTACATGTTAGGTATCAGTAGCATCTCCAAATCTGCTTAAGGTGTGATCAGAAGTTTCTTTAACAGATTTTTTTAAGTTGTGGTTTTGTTTTATGTAGTTGTAGCCAATTTCATTTATTATAGATGTAGTCTGCCTGCATATTGTATCGTTAACTATTGAATATTTATTATGTCTCAGTAAGTTATGATATTATTAATTTTGTTCCAACGCCGCCATTTACACAAGCATATTGAAACTCAAAATAATTTTGTAATATAGGTTACCAAGTAAACTTATGAACGTCAACAGAAAAGATGCTAAATTGATTCTAAATTTACATTTACTACCAGTTCGCAAGTCAAGGGCGTAGAGCGGGCACGAAGAACTGCCGTGAAACTCCGCCACTCGTTTTAATCGACACGCTTGGAGTTTCACAAATTGTTTGTAAGGCAGAGCAGCATAGATATTTAAACTTGAGCAAATCAATTATATAATCCTCAAATTTATAAAAAAAAGTTTTGACTATATTCAGTGATAAAGTCAAAATCTTCTTCTCTATTAATATTTTTTTTACATTTAATTTATAAGCTAAGGTATACCGTGGAAAACACATAACTTGGTAGTAAAACTTTAATATTTCCTTCATTATGCAACAGTTTTATAAATTGCTGTTAATAAATCTTAATTTTCTTTACGGGAATGAATTACAACAGTATTGGTTTAAAGTGCGCATATAAAATTCAAAGCACTTTAGTGGATTGCTTAATCACAGGGGTCCATGCCCTGGGCGGTTTAATACCATTTTAATACAGCTCTACAGTGCTATAAAACAGAAAATAATTGCAGTCGTTATAAATGTGAAAATTTAATAGTCCCATTTATTGAATTTCAGTGAGTGAAATCAGCCTTGAAATTGTTTCAATTAGGTACACAATACTATGGTTTAATAACTTTCTGAGACATTATCTGTCAAACAATGTGTTACTACTTGACAGATAGCGCAGCAAAAGCAGGTGACAGACAGACGAAAAAAATTAAATTTTCTTATACACAATTCATGTCACATATTATCACTAAATTAATATATTAATATTATTATAATATTTTAAATAGTTATTTTAATATTATAATCTTACTTTATCTAACTCTATTCGTTAAATTTGGAATGGATGGTATTAATAATGCGTCTCTGAAGAAGTAATGCCTGAACCAGATTGAGAATAATAAAATAATTGTGATTTTATCTAATAGTTGTTTTTTTTAAATAGGATCAATTAGGCTTAGGCTCAACTGATGTTAAGTGACCATGCCTGTGGATACTACAAGGCCAGTGTGCTGACATTATATATTTAACGGCGGACGTCGAGGAAGAATGCGAAACTCCACCCGTTTCAACTCGACGTCCGCCGTTCCACAACTGTGCCAAGCCAGTTTTTGCCGCGCACCACCACTAACCAGCTGCCCACTGAAGTATCCGAACCAATTCGACTAAAGGTTCAAGGAGAGCGTGCCAATTTTTAAAAGGCCGGCAATGCACTGGTGAGTCCTCTGACATTGAGATTCTTTTCCTCCTGCCCATTTTTCTACGTTTCATCTTGACAAATCTTCGGTTTATTAGTAGACTATATAATTGTAGACCTCATTAATACATCATAATGAGCGATTAGCATCAATTGTAATCGTTATCATGAATATGTATTTCTATATAATTGGCGCATATAATGCTTAGCGGTATTAGCATAATGTCTCGTAGTTCCGATGGCTGATGTTTATCAGACACATTTCTATGTAAATACCTACGTCTGATTGGTGATTGCTGATTGTGGAATTGAGTGCCCTGTTATAATTGATTATGGTGCAGTGATGATTATTTACTTCCTTTGGTAAGCAAGAGTACAGATGTGGGCGCACCCTACAGAACTTTTTAAATAAGAACTATAAACGCTATTGACATATCATTAGATGTTTGTTCGTACATGTTACATTAGATGTGAGTAAGATTGCGTACGTAGTTTAGTAAATACGCAATTTATATAGTAAGTATATATAAACATCATGTTAAAGAAAATGAAATAATGAACCAAATACCAAAAAATGAAATAATGAAATAAATTTTAAGTGTAAATAGTATATACGTATTGCAGTCTGTAAGGCCAGCACACTTACCACAGCTTAGATACCGTTAGACGATTAAATACACATAACAGTAGACATTACAGTTTATTCGTAATAAAGGAAGTGCCGCAAATAATATTTTTAACAAAATGGAGCTCTAAAGATAATACAGATGTTTCACCATCGGAGGCAGAATACAGAATATCCATCTATATCAAATTGACGTCCATCGTTTCAGAACTGAGTTTTAGGTAGTTTTTGTCATGCGCCACCATTATGTGGAACCAGCTGCTCACTGAAGTATTTCCGAGCCAATTCGACTTTGGGCCAAGAAAAGAGTTCTTTAAATGCAAAGCATTTGCGAGCCTTCTGGCAATATGTGTCAATGGGCAGCCTGTTCTTTAAAAATGAAGCAAACAATTTTATTTAAACCGAACACGCATTGCACAATCGTTTTTCTGTTCTTAATCTCCTTGTAAATTCACTCAACCCATTTAAATCTTATTTTATGATGTGCAATACATTAAAAAAAGGAATGGAAACCACGGTAAAAGTGAAACTTTTTTTCACATTATACAAATTTAACTAAATTTTTTTGGAATAATATTCCATTAAGCGTATAAAATTCGCTTTACTAATCCTAATTTTATACTTGGACCTGTTTCACCTTAATAATTAACAACATTTACATTAAACACTGACAATAAAAAACAAAATAGCGTGGAGGACTGGCATAAATTAAATATCGTCTATACACTACACGGTCAGCTGCTGCGAAATATAGGCGCCGCCATATTGGCCTTGGATGCTATGACGAGCGCTTTTCACTTTATCCCTACTCCGCGGCCGAACGTCACGCGACATGCAACACACAGACGAAAAAGTTTGAGCCGATGTAATAAAAGTTTCACTTTAAAAGGGATACTATGTTAAAATTGGTAAATACA
The DNA here is from genome assembly GCA_028984075.1 of Pieris mannii. Lineage (NCBI taxonomy): Eukaryota > Metazoa > Arthropoda > Insecta > Lepidoptera > Pieridae > Pieris > Pieris mannii. Next base: position 10,419,675 of record CM054779.1, on the reverse strand, counting down.
GTGTAAATCTGTTATAATGACATCGAAGGGACTACTCATAGTTGGTCGTAAAAACGGATAGTCGTAGTATTAATAACCTTAACATGTCTTATCGGAGTGTCCAGCGAATTATCGGTGCGTGATATGTAATCTCAGTCTTACGAGGCATTACTAGGGACAGTGTAAAGTGGCATTGTTTCAGGCATCAAGCGAAGGACAAAAGAGCTCACTTAAGCCGGGTAAGCTCGCCGGTGTTTGTACAGAAGGCAATAATGGACGATGTCACTCCCAACATTTGACTAGTCACGAGGCGAACTGGCACCGTGCGCTTATACGAAAATACTCGACCATTGCCACTTTCAAATATATGGTTGATAATTTAGAAAAAGCATTTTGTTATAAATCGTTGTTTCAAACGATTGTAATTAACAAATCTCATGTATCAAACATTTCTATAATTGTGATGTATGTATGTTTCTTAATAACATTTACAAAAAAACAATACGATGCATCACACCTGTGTTTTGCATTTAGTAACTTTGTCTCTATCTTAATTTTTTTGTAATAGTACAGGGGGAAAACGCGCAAGAGGCTCATCTGATCTTAACACCGCCGTCCATGGACACTTAATACCAGATGGCTCACGAGTTTCTAGATTTCAATTTTTTTTAGAATAAGTTATGGTAAAATTTATATTACACGAATCACAGATCGGTGTAAGTTGAATCTAGATAACTGCTGTCCTCAATAGGCTTAAACAATAAAGGGATATCTTGGCCTTGTTATTCCTGGCCCCTCTGCAAACGAAGGGTCTGAACTCCAACTAATTTATTGTGGCCCAATTGAATCTTCATTTGACAACAATTGGGCAGGCCTTTGTAACCTGTGAGGATTTGTTTCATTATGCCGGTGTTAACCCCTGAATAACTCGACGTGCGTGACATTCTGATATAGCGACTGTCTTGAATATACGAGTACTTTGATTTCCTATTGGTTCTAACCTTACTAAGTGTTTGTATTGATTGGACTTTGTGTAATACGAAAATTAAATTGCTTTTTTGCACTGAATGGTTAATATTGTTGTGAAATACCATTCTCTCACTTACATTTAAAAAGAAATTTTATATTTTATATTCGTGTATGCGGCTGATATTAGTTGTTTATACTACGTATTTGCGTGTTGTTCTCACTAGTATGTAAGTGCGTGCTCCTATTTCACCATGCCTCCTGCTGAAGGAGGACAAATCTTTGTGGTTAATTTAATTTATTCTTTTTTATTACTCAAGATGTCATATGCAACATAGTATAATGGTTGCAGCTCCTTACAAACATTGTGTAAAAAAATCTTGGCGATTAAAAAGAGTGGCGGAGAGTTCTTCTCTTCCGTTCTACGCCCTTGAATTGAGAACTGGCAGTAAATGTAAAATTAGATTCATTTAATGTTTATTTCTTTTTTTTTGACGTTCATAAGTGTACATTATGTTACCTATATGAATAAATGATTTTTGACTTTGACTTTGACTATATAATTTGGAGATATGTTTAAATGTTAATTAACCTATATATGCATTACTTTTTAAGTTCTAAAGATTGTATAGTTTCAGATTTTCAGTTTATGTTCAAAGTTTTTAATTTCATTAAATTGTGTTTAGCTTTAGCAGTTCTCAGTTTTAGATTTTTTTTGTTCTAAATAATCAAATGGATAATTAAATAAATACATTAACAAAAAGATTATCTCGACTTCGAAGTTGCTTGTAAGCTTTTGAAATAGTCACGAATTGCAACGCTTTAATAATTTTTGTAGGAAAGCTGCGACTTGGGGCTCATTACAGCGGAAAGCGCATTTGATGACACTACAGGGAGGAGTTAACACCGTGTATCATTCGCACTAGTAACTTTTAATTAAAACTAAATTTTATAAAAATATTACTCCGAGAATGTATATTTACGATTTATTTTGTACTTAAATAATTAAAGGATATAAAGAATGATGTCTCAAGATATTTCAGTGCATATTTGGTTCAAAGATATGCCTGTTTTCTGATATCAAAAGTTAATTAGGCACTTAGAAACAAACTCAAATGCAGGACTCCAGATTGTCTTGATCACTGTCCTTATATATAAAGTCAACGCATTATGAATTGAGCCTGGGTCATAAATCATGTATATCTGTCTGTCTCGCTCGCACTTACGACATTAAGGACAGGTGTAGTGATGTGCGTAATAATTGTAGAGGGGCATATCAATAAGGGAATAATAATTTTTCGCTATCTATAAATAAAGGTTTTTAATTTGTAAATTACAATGTTTGTTTCGAGGTTATCACAGTGAAACTGTGATGGGCCCTGAAAAGGGTCGTTATTTATCTATTCGACTAATAATCATTAATGAGTGTCGATCTCGTGCTCGTTTAAAGATGTCAGTCAAATAAAAACTTAAATATGAATATAATTATCTAATAAAGATATTTAATCATTTTGTTAATATATTTTATCATTTTATTAGTATGTAATTCGTACTTAAATATAATTTCCAAAAAACACAACTTATAAAAAAAACCGGTCATCCAGGTACTAATGTAATAATACGTGTACGTCATAGAAATCTATTTGCATTGTGTAAGTGCTTGGCTTATAAGTGGTTAATGGAGCGTCTAAAGATGCTTTATGCATCGCGGAATGTGCGTAAAGGACCAGACATCACATGCAGTTAGGTGGATGTGGTTAAAATGTTTAAACCGATTCGAAGAAAGCAGTTTTTTATATCGCCTGAGATTTGATTGCGTCAATTCGTGAAAATCAATCGATAAGGTTATTATAAAACTGTGTCAACTAACTTTTTCCTACTTTTAATTTTGTATATGATCCATTGATTAAACTAGAAAATGTATTTTTCATAATGTGACAGATATTTACAATGAATGTAGAATTCTAAGTATTTCTAAAATGGGCTTATTGTGTTTGGTCATCGTTATTGGTCGTGCGACTCTCATACCTGGGGTCGTAGGTTCGATCCCCGGCTGTGCACCAATGGACTTTCTTTCTATGTGCGCATATAACATTTGCTCGAACGGTGAAAACATTGTGAGGAAACCGTCATGTCTTAGACCCAAAAAGTCGCCGACGCGTGTCAGGCACTGGAGACTGATCACCTGCTTGCTTATTAGATTTAAAAAAAGATCATGAAACAGATTCAAAAAAAAAAAATTATTAAAATTTCAAAATATTTTTTTTTTATGACAATCAACGACATAAGAATTTTAGAAATACTACGGTGGGGCATGGTACTTAAAAGTTTCGGAAACATTAACATTGACAAGACTTTCAAGAATTTGATGTGCAAAAATAAAAAGGGGATTGAAATCTATTGGTAAACTTTAATATCGTTTGTATATTTTATTAACATGTTTTTCTTTAAAAGTAAGCCAACAAAAGCTTCTTGAACTTTTTAGCCGATAGTGGAAAGAAAATGGCGAGCGTTTATGAGGTAGCGGGATATTGTGCTAATAAGCAACCAAGAATTTACGAAATAAACTCGGACAGGTATATCAAGTATTTGAGAGATTAACAAGCCTTTTTTTTATTGAGAGGAATGCATTTCCGCACAGAGTGTGGGACTCGCTCTAAAAACCCTACCCACTAAACTCCTCCCACCAATGACGTCAGTGTTGGGGTAACTTGGGGTCGCGTAAGCATTCTACCTAGAGACCCCGTGACTGGCTGCTGCAGCAACCATCTTCCATTACATTGACATCGCCTCAGAAGTCTTTATTGTAGGGTTGCAATTTCTTGCACCCAACACGTGATTCGCCGCCATGTTCTCGCTTGCACATATAACACGATGTGGTGCTTCGTCACAAAGAGATTAACTAGCCTACTAGAATTTTCTTTATGCATTTTCAGTCAATAGTTAAAAAAAAAACTTTCCGCTCCACATCACACAACCTTAAAATGAGGGCAATATGTTATAGAAAGGATATACACGTGTGAAAACCACATGAGAATCATGCAGGTATTATGAATGAAATTTAAATGTAATTATGTTATATTTTAAGTAATTTTGAATTAATTAATTATTAACGCCTATAAACTACTTTAAACTTTTCGGAGCTTTTACGATATTCTAAAACCTGCGCATTTATGATTAACATGAAAGTTTTTAACGGTGACTATCATAATCCTCCCGAGTAAAGTGTATTCATAAAACTATCTAGACAGTTTTAATTAATTCTACTCACTGCTGAAATAACGCTCAATGTTATTTATATATTTACTCGTGAAAATGCAATTTAAATAATGAAGAGAATTAAAAACAGGGTGTAAATAAGAATGTTTTATTTAAGATTAGGTTAGGACGATTTTAGTTTTAACTTTCGGAGGTAATATTACTAGGTGCTGTGATCAATCACGAATGGAACGCGTGTCCGTATTATGGTTTTAAAATGTCGGCAACGCACTTGCGTTCCTTCTGGCAATGTGAGTGTCCATGGTTCACTTAACATCAAGTGAGCCTCTTGCCCTTTTGCCTTTTATTATCTAATTATCTAAAAAAGAATTATTATGTTATTGTACTCGCATATAACAAGAAAACTGTTTTTCATGTGTGCGTGCACGCACGTAACCAGAGAGCGGTACGTGGGTCAGACGTCAGCGCGCTTAGTGCCTTGTTATCGAATGCACATACGTATATTATTTTTGTAATCAAAATAAACATTTAATCAATTTAAAATAGTTGTTAATTTATCTACCCCATAAACTCTTGTGAATAATTTGTTATCTTGCAATTGTTTTTTAACTAAAATATCGCTCATAATATTCTCAAAATACTATAGTTTACTTAAATAGCTAAGAATTATTTTGAAAATAATGTCGATGAAGCTGGAAAGTATTCAAGTTTTGTTACGAAAATATTAAAAGCCGCCTCTGCCGTCTGCGCCTGCGCAAAGGGGAACCCATAAATATTAATTAACATATAATTTATTTACACTTCGTTACATTTACAGAAACAAGAGTAAATTAACACAAAAAAGTATAAGAAATGCAGCGGGCGAGGCACTTCCGCTTTCAGGGAATAATAAAAAAAAAACAAACTAAACACTAGGTTGATTGATTCCCCCCGCCCCCACGTAACGCGCCGTAAAGTTTTACCTAATAGTAAAACGTTTCGTTATTACCTAGTGACTGTTTTTACCTAAAAGTTACCCTTATGTGGTGTAAGGTACCGGATAGTCAGTCACTATCAACAACGCGTAATTCAATCCCCGTATCGTAACGTTTACCAAGAGGGAACCCCCGCCCCACCACTCCTATTTCGCTACATAATACTTGAACGTTCCCTAAGCTATTATATTATGTATTTAAAATATAAAACCAACGCAATAAAAACCAAACTGTAGTGTATTTGATTTTGCATATGCGTCTAAACAATCAACCATTCAAGGCCGTAGAAGAATAAGAAATGCCACATCCAATTTTCACAGCACGTTGTGGCTAAAGCCGAAGCTTATTGTTGCAATATTCTTTCTTGTAAGCTCCTAAACCATGTTCATACTTTCATAAAAACTCTTATTTCTGCACTTTATATATTAACAAAGCTGTAAATCTTTTAACATTTTATAAAGTACGCTTAAAATCTATTTACCTTGGGAAATTATTTGTTCATTTATGTTCATTTGAAGGTACTGTTGGTAGCTGATAACAGCTGGCACTATGGTTTTGACCTTTTTAGCAATAATAATTCTTGTCTTTGTATAATTATTTGAGTCAATCATGACTGGAAATATTAATGATTTTGAATTGATACATGGCAAACCGTAACACCGGTGTTGATTTGGCGAAGAAACAACTTACTTGATCTCTGAATCTGAAATAAGGTAGCTTCTTGCCTTACCATGGGTCTTTAAATAAAAAGTATTAACATAATAAAAAATACATCATTATATTATATTGTACATTTTGCACTTTTGATTGTAATCATTAATATAAATTGTTCTAAAGGAATAATGCGTCCGACTATTATGACTAATTAAAGGTATTATCTTGTTAAAAAAGTATGAAACAGTATTCAACAAAGTTAGTATGTAGAACTCAAGAATAATTGAATAACAACAACGGGGAAGGAGAAAGCAATCCAAGTAAACAGCACGTACAAGTGTGTTGAGTGCGCCCTGAAAGGAATTAATGTAATGTGTTCCGTCGGGAATTGAGTTCAAATTAACTAGTACATACATCGCCTTTATTTCCTAAAAGAAAGGTGTTATCAGGTGTTATAAACAAGCTAAATATTCTTAGAACTATCAAGGCAGCGTTCAAACATTACGTAACGAAATTGGGGGGAGGGGATAAAACGTTACGATGCGGACGGGGATTGAATTATGCGTTATTGTTAATATTATTTTCGACTTTCTGATATTTTACACCACATAAATGGCGACTTTAAGGAGTAATAAGTACCTGGGTGGTAACGAAACGTTTAACTATTTGGTACAGAAGAACGTTACGGGGGGGGGGCATGAACCTCCAAAAATTGCGTGACGTAATACTTGAAGGCTCACCAAGTACTGATATACTACGAAATAAATTCATAATGTAGTATGCTCATGCTTTAGCGCTATGGATATTCTCAATACTCCTTTATGGATATTCCTTGATTGCTTAAACAAGTCTAGGCTTATTCCGTATATCCGAGCTGGGTCATTCAAAACTGACTCTTGTGCATAGTTGGTATTGATGTCAGGAACGTGAAAAAAAACACGAGTCTGATATGCAGGAATATGGAAGTGATTTTTTTCTGAAGTGAACTGGTTTTAATTTGAGACGGTGTCATATCAAATGGTTTTCGTCGAAAGGCTAAAGCAGTAATTCCCAGACTTTGTCGTGTCAAAATTTTTATGTCCATATGTAACATACATATTTTTATATTAAGAAATTGCTAGGAAATTGTTACCGAAAGACAGTAAGTACATTTTCAAAACTTATAATGAAAACTGAAATATGAAGATGCCACGTCGGGAAGCACAGGTCTGTTGTCATTTTTTATCATTAATCTTTTTGTAACACTTCATAACATAAAGCGTGTAATGAAAAATTCATATACTCAGTCGTATTGTCTTCAAGTAAATAGCACGTAAACGCGTATAGATGGCAACTTGTAGTTCCCCGGAGTTGGGAAACTTGGGAGATACACCGCGATGTTTATGAGAGCTTAAATTCGAAATCGAATTGCGACGATATCGAATGCAATTCTCTTCTCTATTTAGAAAGCCATTGGCAACCTTCCCGCAGGAGACAAACGTGCCCGAATACGTGACTTAAACGGTAGTTAACGTGGGACAATTTAATCTTGTGGTAGTTTACTTGAAACGTCTCAAAATGTAATTGTGGTATTTAGAAGACGATGATAAATACAAAATCAACGTGCATGGCTAAATATACAAGTAAAAATGACTTGCAAACTTTCACACATACACATGAATTATATTAGATTGGGAAAAATAGAACACAAGAAAGCAGCTAAAACTAAATATAAATTTAAACCAGGGCGTGATGAAGTGCGAATGTATACGAAAAATTGTAGTAAAATATATCAATATTTTCATTAGAGTTAGTAATTAAGCTGTTGCGAGATAGCCTATTCACTGGACCATTAAAATCTTATATTCAAAGAGTAAAGTGCATGGTAGAACATTATCACCCTTTTACACAAAAAGCAATGGATAGTGTGAACTAACAAAAGATTTTTAGCACTTATAAATAACCTGTTATGTGGGATTTAGTTAATTTATTAACTGCTTTAAGTTTTCATATGTAATACTAGCAGACTCGACCAAGCGTTGCTGTGGCTAAGGTTTTTGTTATATTAAATAGTAGTATTAATATACCACTACTAGGTACTCAAGGGAAACGGTAGGAGAACTTATGTGAAACGTTGGTACTTTTAACACAGCGCCATCTGTTAGAATTGTATAAAAATAAACAAATATTTGCATTTAAGTAAAATTGAGACTATTATTAAAGATCTAAGCTATCCTATTAAGTTGGACCAGACTGCTCACGTTGTGCCAATTTAATTTAAAATCGGTTTAGTAGTTTAGGAGTCCATCGCGGACATACATCGTGACAGGGAATCATATATATTATAAGATTTATAATTAAGAGCAGTCCTTTGTGTTTGATCATAAAGTTGTTTTTATAAATGCAGGTTTTCTCACGACTGTGTGTGGACAGCAAGTCTTAATGGCGTACATGGTAATATTAATATTTATTTGGTTGCAGGACCACAGAGCTGAAAGTCGCGAAATTCAGTAAATTAATGATAAGGTATAATCATCGTAGGTGTTATGTTTTTTCCCTATTCTATTTTAAAATCAATTCATCTAATAATTTTATGACTCAATTTCGGATATTGGCTCCGACATGTTAGTGCGCATAAAACTTGTGGAGAAAATGTTTCCACTTCACGGTTGGAATTTAAGATGACAGACTAAACTTTACATTTTACATTCTCGGGAATATTTGAATGAATTTTAACAGGATTGACGGCATTTTAGAGGAATATTTGCTGAGTATGTATCACTTGAGTTAAACACAGAACCGTTCATTAAATTTAACTAATATAAGTTAAACGTTGTTCTGATTTAAAGCTTCAGTCGTTACATTCCAAATAATTTTGTATTCTTAGATTATTATGGTTTTTTAGAGAAGTATTAGTGGCTTTAGCGTGCGACTCTCTTGAGGTCGTAAGTTCAATCGCCGCCTGGTTTATTCCCAGATTTTAAGAGGAATATTATAAGACATTTTAATTACGGGGAATAAACACAAACAACTTTGTGGTCCTGCGAATCACCATTAGTATTTCTATGTGCCTATTTAACATTAGCTCTAACGGAGAAGGAAAACATTATGAGGAAACCGTCTTGCCTTAGACCCAAAAAGTTGACCTACTTGCCTATTAGATTGACAAGTGATCCTGAAACAGATACAGAAATCTGAGGCCTAGATCTAATTCAATCTCTCATTTGGTGGATTAAATTAAGGTTTAATACAATGTAGTTTTGTATGAAATTCAAAACTTTTTTTTTTATAGATCAGGGGGCAAACGGGCAGGAGGCTCACCTGACATTAAGTGATACCGCCGCTCATGGACACTCTCGGTGCCAGAGGGCTCGGGAGTGCGTGTTAATGATTATGCAATAACTGAATAGAATTTAAGAATCTTTCGTTCGTCTTTACCTTAGTCAGTTCAATTTCACGGAAAACTGAAATCAGTAATTAGTCTAGCCTTTGAAAGGTTGTAGCGATACAGAATGCGGTGCTTGAGTCGAGGGGCTGACTGTAGCCTCTCAAACACCGGATGGAGTGGCTTGTTAATTCGATGAATGTTTTCAAATCAATAATTATTTCTTAAATATTGTACTTGAATTCTTTTCGTCTTAAACAATCTTTCTTGGTTTCTCGTATTGACGGTACTTAAACATTTTAAAGTACCTGCGCACTTACTCTGTAACTTTCAAGAGATACCGATACCGAGGATTTGTATATTCTCTGAATATCCGTAGCGCTGGTAATCTTGGGAGCGCGGTACATGAAATTATTATTGCGATCGGAATCGCAATCTTTTGGAATCCAAATAGTAAGGTTTCTAATTTGTGTCTGCCATTTCTTTTACTGATAAAAAGCTTGCTAACGTTCGGTTCACTGTTAGTTAAAAAAATCACAAAATTCTTTTTTTAATGTGACAAGCAGTTACAGGCAAACATGACATGCGATATTTGATAAGAGAATTTTGTTTTACAAAAAATTTCGCCTACAAAAAGTATTGAAATGTTATTCAAATAAAACGTTTTTTAAAATACAATTTATACGAAATTTATCCAGCGGAATATAGGGAATATTATCGGCGACTCGTATTTATTTAAATTAATAAATGTCTGTCGACTTGTTCGCTCTTGCTTTAGTTCCGTATATTTATATATGTATATTAATAGCGGACACGACAGACGTTGGCCTGCACGCGATTAGGATATTAAACAATATATGAAAGTACCGACTGCAGCGCCTGGCGTTCTGGCGGGCTGATTTGTAAACCTAAACCATCCAGTCCACTCTAACTCATACAATTAGATATTTTTTCAAACTCCTCCTCAATTTTCAGAAAGTTAGCAGCTAACCTAATTAGTAATTAGGATTTTATCAGGGATATTCAACAAATTTTATTCGATAAATTTTATTCAATTAATTTTGTAATGTTTTAGTTTTTTGCTTTATTTTATCTTATTTTGATAATTTTGTTTGTTTGTATAAGCTTCATTAAATCATAATGTTGTATGCGCCTATAATTGGGGAAGCACTAGGCTTGTGTTTGTGTAACATGCATGTATCAGTGTCTACTTTGTTGGTGCATCAAATAAATAAATAAGTAAATACAAAAAAATCGTCGATCACTGCACTCGGTGTGAAAATTTGATTCAAATCGGTTAAGTAGTTTAAGAGTCCATAGCATACAAACAACTGCGTAATTTATATTATATGTTAAGATAGGTAAAATATGTGTTCAGTATCAAAAATAGCATATATAAAACAAAATCGTGATTCAAAATTACTCTACGACGCCAAATTTTAATTTTTTTAAGGTAAATATTGTCAGAAAATACCCAAGCTAAAGAGATTAAACGCAGCCATTACCCCAAGCCTTCAATAGATTATAGACATGTTCAGGCTATAGATTCTGTCGCAGGTGGCCAGTGTCCAGTGCATTACGTTTCACGTGAATCGTTAACTAAACCCGCGCTCAAATTCCCCTCTCGTTTTGATTGTTGTTAAACAGCTTCTACGTTGGAGATTTTAATTATATTGCCTTGTAGCAACGTGTTTTTAATTACAAAATTTATTTAAAGTTACATATTACAATGAATAAACTATGTAAGTAATTGTACGATTCTGGATGGCTCGAAGGACCAAAATGTACGGCTATAGAATATCAACGAAATAATGGAATGTTAATTGCTTTGTACCGAATGAATGCAATTTATCAGTCAAAGAGAGTACCTACGTCTGGCTATACACTCGGGGCGTAACTCCGACGATTAAGAGAATCGTCACGCTTATAAGTGAGCAAAATGTAAAGGCTTGGAAAGTACATATGAAATTGTCATGTTTATAAAAGTAAGCAAGCCTGAGTGAGCAACATGCCTTGGCTAGTACAGTAATGTTTGATAGAATGAGGAGCTTTAAATAAACGGTATTGTACGAGTATTGAGAGTAGATATATTGTTTGTATGTTCGTGAATTCATTTAAAAGCTCTTCAATGAGTTTTATAGATCTTCAACGAAGCTAGAGTTACTTTATCAAAAAATTGTGAGTCGGAAATGTTATTCTTAGGGTCTGTCTCACAATGTAAAAAAGCTATGCAACACTTAAATTATTCGGAAGATAAAAGTTCCGAAAGAAATTTCGCGTTTCATGACGAAAATCGCTATCTGACAGTCGTGAAACGCAACAATAATGTTTATCACACCAATAAGTAATAAATAGCTTATTTGGAACTTATCCGGACATTGTGAAACGGACCCTTATTTTACTAGAATAATAAACTCATTAACAAACACGCGTTTGGACGGTGAAGAAAAACGTGAGGTATGAATCCTAAAGTCGACGACATGTGTCTGACAGAAGGCTCATCATCTACTTATCTATGACAAAAATGATCAACAAATGGATGCTATTTGAGGTCTATATGGGGTTGAAGCGCCTGTAATATAAATTTATTATTAAAAAAAAACCGTGTTCTCTTTTCAAATATCCCAGTATGTAGAATATTATTTAATTGTAAGATAATAAAACCTTATTACACATTTATCCAAAGACAAAGAACCTTTAATTATAATAAACCCCATGACATAACATGTTTCCGGCTAATAAATTCGCAGCCACGCAAATAAAGGTCTAAAAGGGAAACAATTATAGGGACAAACCGGAATTATTTAGTCAATATACCGAGAGGGCGATTGTATCGCTACAGTACGAGGTGTTTTATTGCGCTATGGAAGTGCCCGAGATAAAATCCTAACAGATTGTTGAACGGTTTCAAAATGCTTTATATTTATGCCGCTTATTGTGTGTGTGTGTGTACGTCGTTAGTTTTAATTTTTGTATTTAAATATAAACCCTTTCTTTTCCTATTACCTTCATTGCGCGCTTCTAGCTTCGTAGGCCCATGCTCACGTTGCGTCCCGGCGCCAGCAAAGTGCATACACAGATACAAAAAGCGTCATAAATATAAATCATTTTAAGACGCTGTTTTTTGAGAGTTATATTGAGTTTTTAGGGCTTAGGCAAACCGGTTTCCTCACGATGTTTCACCGTACACCTGGTGCACAGCTGGGATTCTAATCGCCCTCAGAGAAACGCATGTTAAAGCCAAAAGGCCATTTTGTTCATTTACATTTTTAAGTATATCATTTGAAACGTTGATTTCGAATTATCGGTACATTTTAAACGTCAGTATTTAAATATGGAACATTAAAGATATGTTTCAGTTTATCTAATTCAAGCACTAGATCAAGGAATCCAAAGTTTAAACTTAGCTTAGAGGTATTTCACCTCGCAAATTAATCGATCTATCAAGGAGTCATAACGCTAATAACTTAGAAACTAAATCGCTATAAAGTCGTCAAACAAATGTGATAACACAGTTTACTAACTTTGTTTTAAGACCTCTCCAACGTTTTATACCCAGAAATCAATTACTTATTTTACTCAGTTTCTATTGCCCTAACTAAAAATATCGCCTGTGATATTTTTTTAGATTCTCGTTACACTTTGTATTGAAAGTTAAACAAAATAAAACATGTTATATACAGGTACTATTACTCACAATCTATAAAAAAATTATATCCATATTTAATTCCCTGAAATATCTGTCTTTGAATCACTATCAGGTTTTTAAACTGTGCAACCCGAGGAACTTGCAGACAGGCGCGGCCACAAATCATTATAAGTTGCAATTACCGCGCCCCGTAAATACCGCGGCGTATATATTAGCTGCATAGTTGCAAAGAACGCTTTGTTATTGCATCTTTAGATCACGTCATCACACACACACACCCAGTTTAAAAATTTGAATATGGAATCCAATTCTTAAGAGTGGACCAGTAGATAGTAGGTAGACTTTTAATGACACCTCTTACGTAGTAGCTCGTGCACGTAATTATTAGACTTCATGTTAATTATATAAATTGATGGAAGACGATTCACTTCAAGAGCTCTCTGCATAGCTCCAAATGTCAGAGAGTAGAGAGAGAACAAAACGTCACAGTATCAAACATTCAATTATGGCCGAAGAAGGGGCGAAATTAAATTTAATATTTAAAACATTTGTGAACAGCATATTAATTTCAGTATTATATTTGATAATAATATAAATATTTTTTAATTTTATTATTTAAGGTACACAGCCATGGGGAGCAAACTTTTTTAAATTTATTTAAAAAAAAAAATATTTTTTTATAGAACAGGGGAAACGGGCACGAGGCTCACCTGATGTTAAGTGATACCGCCGTTTAGTGATAGTGCATTGCCGGCCTTTTAAGAATTGGTACGCTCTTTTCTACGGTTCGGAAATATACCGGTGGCTTTATACATTTTTAATTATTTTTATTATTAGAATGTCGGTAAAGGAAATTTTATATATTTCATATTTGATTCCCTTCGTATATTTTTTTTATAAAATTGCATATTTACGAAAAATCATATTTCTAATATCAAGTATAAGCTTTTAGGAAAACGGAAGCCACTACGCCCAAACACAAAACCGCTGTTACAATATATATCCACGCCTACGCAAACGATGTTCAGAACATTCCTTTTTTGTCCAGACAACGTATTTTTCCTCGTACATTATCCCGTAACATTAATTCTGCGTTTGGGAAGGACAAGGAATAAATTCACTTAATCTAATACAGGAATGCTGAGACCAAAGTAAACATAGTGCGAAATTAACAAATACCGCTCTTACACGTTTGAGACTCACTATCAAAGACGAGGTTATTGTAGGGTGTTCATGATGATGCTTTTGTTGGGATATTTTCTGATTAACTGTTATTTGGTTGTACGTACAGTCAGTGTATCTATAGATTACAAAGTAAAGTTTTAGAAATTAAAGACATAATACCGCGACTATATCCCAAATATCTATTCAATTTAAACTAACGTACTATTTTGTCTCTTTCTGTCTAATTGTGTTTAAGACATGATGAACAGGGACAGGACACATAAGGGACTTTATTTCTAAAAGCCTCTTCGGCGAAGTATGTCCCGGTAGAATGAACTGTATAGATTAAAGACAGATGGCGGAATAAGCGACAGTTTCAGTTAAAACGGTGCAATTAGATATTATAGTATTTTATAAGATAAAGTAGCTGTCAATAAAGATCGAAATTACTGTAAATATGGTCACCCCTGCCTGCCCTTCGAAGCGTAGAAAACTGAGAACTAGCGCAGCACCGAGCTCAGCTGTAATCCCACGCGAATATAAACAATACTGAAACAAACAGACCCAACGTAACGTAAAATTAAATGCCCTTTAATTTCAAAGAAGATATTATTGTTGTAATTTACAGTAAAATAATACATAAACAGCTCATAAAAGTGTCTATACGCGTGGCTGTGGGTGTCTACTTATTGGATAGGTAAGTCAAAAAAGGAACGCAGGTAGAGATTTTATTGCGCCACCCCTAGTCAGTGAAATTCTAAATTTAAAATTGGCGATCGAATACAATAAATAAATGTCAATATCAAAATGATGTCCGTTAAAAAATTTTCGGTGGTTAATGAATCCAAAAAAATAATAAGTCCTATTGTACTATTTTTGTCCAAAAGTCAACGGAATTATTTTCGTCCCAAGGAAGTTTAGGATTGGAGGCAAGTTTTCAAAGACGAAAGATTTGAGTGTCTGCGTCATCCCTGACGCATTTATAACGTCACAAACTTCAATTGTTAGTTCTCCCCTTTCGAACGTATTTACGTTGCTATAAAAAGAACAATGCTTTTGTTAAACATAATAGTATTTTGTATTCTTTTGACTTGTGTTAAAGTAGTAATTAGGGTCTGTTTCACAATGTATGAATAAAGTACCAAATAGCTATGCAACACATAAATTAATCGGACGATAAAAGTTCCGAATAAGAAACTTCGGGTTTCATGACGAATAGCGCTATCTGACAGTCGTAAAACGCAACAATAGTGTTTATCCTAGCAATAAGTAATAAATAGCTTATTTGGGACTTATCCGGATGTTGTGAAACATTGTTGTACTTTCGTACTAAAGCTCAATTAATTATATACAAAGAGGAACCAATTATAAAAAAAAACAATTTATTATTTTTATGAATATATAAACACACTAGCAGCTAAATATGATGTACGCGTATTTTGAGATTTGGAGAAAATATCCAATCTATTTTTAAAAGAGTTCAATGATGGTGTACTGATAACACTGTCCGGAAGCCTATTCCAGTCGGACACTACCCGGTTTGGAAGAAAGTTCTTTAGGGAATTGGTGTTGTGTTGAGTGGTCTTAAGTTTTAAAGAACTACCCCTCAAATGTGTATTTTCACTTAATAAATAAATATAGCCTTTATTGACAATCTTGTAAGTATCATTCATCATCTTTTTTCTACTTTATATACTAATACTTATTAACGAAATTTAGTTACGGTAAATGTAAATATTATCATATTATTTCCTATAAGACAACGGTTTCTTGATTGTCTTGCTTTTCAGCATAGGCCTCCCCAAGTGTTCTCCACAAAGATCTATCTCTTGCTTTCCTCATCCATGTGGCTCCTGCCACCTTTTTAATATCATCTTCCCATCTACGTGTTGTCCACCTTTACTTCTCTTTTTATGTCTAGGGCACCATTCCATAACTTCTTTCGTCCATTTTGCCGTGTTATCAAATGGCCAGCCCATTTCCATATAATTTTAGTTTATTTTTTTATTGTTGTTAATCGAACTTTGTCTTTTAGTTTTATGTTAAGTATACTTCTTTCCATTTGATGTTGACAAGTTTCACTCAAGTTTCAATTTTCACTTAAAAAACTTCTCAATTCCTAGAACATTGCCAGTGAGGATTATAGGTTTCAATGAGATTTCCTCTTAATCTGGATAATGTATGAATAATAATTTTTCAATTACCCAAAAGTAACAGCTGACTATACTATTTTTTTAAAAATATTTAGTACTTCTACAGCTAACATAAATTATATATAATTACAAACAAATACACTGAGAATATAGCCACAGGTGGAATACATTTAACATTTTACAACATAAAGATTTATAAGAGGGAACAAACAAACAAAAACTATTTAATACATTTGACTAATTGTGATTTATTTATTTAACTAAGCCTAAATTGGTTGTGTTGTGTGATGATGTAAAAGTGTGGGTATGTACGTGATGGTGACTATGTGGGGTGTGCTCATGATGTGGGTGATTTTGCGCTATGGATATTCTTAATACACTTTTTAACCACATTCCGCGTTAACCTAAACAAGTCAAGGCCTAAATAGTGGTAATTGTATGTCCGTCTATTAGGCACGTTTTTCATTAAAATAAAGCATTGACTTAAACCAACCTTACAAATAGGTAAGTTCCTGCATTTCGTAGCGTTCGTATCGTAAAGTTTATCTGCAGTGAAGTAGAAGCACAATGGAAGGTCTTGATAGCAAATTACTTCCTCATTGTGCATTCTGGCGTCGTACCACCGTCTCGTCTCTCATTAGCCAATCATTTGCCAAACCTTGTTATAGTGGAAACGACAATCGAACTATACTTGGACAAGTTATTAATTATTTTGTGGTGATTTAAAGTTTGATAGGCTGATCGATATGTTGGTTGGATGTAAGGAATGATTTTGTGATGATTGATGCATTTATGAAATGAAATGAAATCGTTTATTTACTAACATGGTGGTACAATTAGATACATTTATAAAAAAATTCGCACAATCCGCCATATATAAATCGGAATGCAAATGTCATTAATTTTATTATGTCACATAATAGAAGCTTAAGGGCCTGTTTCACAATGTCCGGATAAGTTCCAAATAAGCTATTTATTAGTTAATTGTAGGATAAACAGTATTTTTGCGTTTCACAACTGTCAGATAGCGCTATTTGTCATGAAATGCGAAGAATCTTATTAGGAACTTTTATCTTTCGAATAATTTATGTGTTGCATAGCTATTTGGCACTTTATCCATACATTGTGAAACAGGCCCTTAATATAATGTCGTAATATTAGGAAAGTTACGTTCATTATAATTGGTGTCAAACTTATGATCGATATACTCGCCCACGCTATAAAATTCAATTCTTTGTTAGTTTATTTACATGTGTATATTTCGTGATGGGAAAAAACCTTTGTTACATGTAGTTAAGAATAAGTACAGTGATTGTATGGATTCGACAGGACTGAACAAGCTATGGGAATAAAAGTATCAGAGACGAATTTATAGGAAATAATATTCAACAATAGGTTAAAAGGCGTCTTTCTGGAATTTGCATTAAAGGTCGTACAAAATATGTATTTCCATCGACAGTATACTCGGGCATTACCTAGAAACAATAAGTACAGTAAAATGAGAAAGTACACCAGGAATCCCTCTGTCGTGCGCAGGTACTCTCTTCCATTTCTAATACATACATATGATTATAGGTAGAAAAATAAATTCTACTTAAAACTTAGTATAATTTTACTTCTTATAATTGTCTCTTTATAATATACTAGCAGACTCGGCCAAGCGTTGCTGTGGCTAAGGTTTTTGTTATATTACATAGAAGTAAACTATTCAAGGGAAACGGTAGGAATTTATGTGAAACATTGGTACTTTTAACACAGCGCCATCTTACAATTGTATCAAATAATAAACAAATATTTTGCAATAAAATAATGTTGCGGGTATCAATTGAGATGTAAGCTATCCTATCTTGTAAGTTAGATCAAACTGCAGACGCTGTGCAAATTTAATTGATATCGGTTCGATAGTTTAGGAGGCCGTCGCGGAGAAACAACGTGACACGTGATTTATATATATTAAGATATATATTAGAAAAATAATACGATCCTAATATTAAAATAATAGAAAAAAATTGTATTGACTTTATGCTATTTAGACAAAAATCGCGTTACATAGACGCAAAAGAATACTTAAAGACTATCAGTATATAACCCTTATATTTAAGCATTGCTTCACACCAATGACCACTGATTTGCAAAACCGGAACATAACATCGTTTCTTAATCATAAGTATCTACTAGGCCTATTTACCGTTGATACAATAAACCTCTCCGGTTGTTGGCTAGAAGGCGTAAACCACAATATATTGCGGAGACGAGAAACAGCTCCCTGAATCTCCCGTGAAATTACTGTCTTGCCACGTTCATAAATTGCACTTATGCATTCATATAAATGTATAAACACGGCGACCGCACTGCACCATATCCTGAATAACTTCTATAATGACATCTGACTTATGGATTTTTTATACGAATTGGGTACTAACAAGCGGTAAACAAGTGATGTATGTTAGCTTTACATGTTACATGAAAGATAAACAAAATAACTTTAATTTTATTTAGTATTTACAATTTTAATACACTGATTAACCCTTGCCGCTAAAGTCCTATAATATTTCGACTTAAACATACTCAAAAATATGGCGGATGCGGAAGTTTAAACTACATTAAAAAATAATAGACAAAACTCTGGTATTCTTTAGTAGATAGAATACTTTTGTTATATTGAACATATTATAATGATCAACGCATCTTACAAATTATTTTGTATAGATTGTTTGCTGCGCTTTGGCTATTGTTTAAATGTATATTCCATTTTGGGGATTTATAATGTAATTGTTTAGATATTGTATAATAAGTTGCTGTAAACAAATAAATAAAACCTATAAGACAGTTTTTAAATATAAAAAACCTTTCTTTTTCATGTAGGTAACATATTGTACACTTATGAACGTCATTTAAAAGAAATATACATTAAATGCTTCTAATTTTACATTTACTGCCAGTTCTCAAGTCAAGGGCGTAGAACCGAAGAGAAGAACTGGCAATAAACTCTCCGCTACTCTTTTTAATCATTACAGAACTATACTAATTCGCATTTCTATTTCCTGTATATGCCAAATGTATCCTAAGTTTTTCCAATCGATATTCCTTAATCCTTTAAGAGCGGCGAGTTCGCGCTTTAATCCTGTCTTCGTTATTATCAAAGTTTTCGTTGCGTCGATTTCCTACTTATAAATCTTGAAATAGTCGCATGGAAGTTCCACTTTAAGACGACAGTTCTGTTTGTAACACTCCAACTTTTCTCGGAAATGTCTGTGTGCTGAACACAATGGAATTAACAAAGGTTTTAGAATTATATGAGTTTCCAGTGAATTTTTAATTACATACGCTGTGGCGTTATGTGATGAGTCTTGTCATAAATGATTAAACTACAACATTCTGTGCCTTTTTTAAATTTGTTTATTATCTTTTAATTGTGTATTAGAATATTTTTGCCTTTGTTAGATTTTACTGTCGCTTACTGTGTTTTAAGGGAGACTGTTTTTGTTGTCCGAAACGGTCCGCCCTTTGAGTTTCACTTTTAGGTTAAATTATTCAGTGGGTCCAATGTAGGAGGGGCTTATGACGGAAACAGTGACAGCTGTCATTTGACGCATTGTTTTTGGCAGAAGACAAATCTACAATTGACTACGCACGTTTTTGACATTTGTTAATTGTGGTTTTGTTAAATTTAATAAATAAAATTAATTATTGATCTGAATTAAGAATGACTCAAAAATATATAGTTTGATTAAAAGTAAATAAATATTTGGCATGCGAAAGCTTTGTAATATATCGGCACATCGTAAATACAGCTAAAGAGATTACGTAAAGTATATTTTCTCTTTTTAACTAAATTTTTATACGAATAAAGTGTTGTCGCAATTTACGGCAATTTGTCCGTCCCAGGTGACTACTCCGATAAACTTACTGTTAGCTAGTTAAGACTTTCTACATTGATATAGAGTAACGGTATTTTATATGGATTGTGCTATTTATAAACGCTAGTATAGAAAGTAATTTTTCAGACTAGTACCACTGTTATTAGTAGATTGTGAGTATATTTTTTAAAATGCATACCTGGAGCGTTTTGCCACAATTCCACCTGATATTATAGAGAGATGTTTAACCGCCACGCAAATGAGCCTTCAACCCATATTACTTGAATGTTCTTGCTAAATTGAATAAGGCATATGTTTTATTGCTCTTTGAATTAAAAAAAAAAACAAATGTACACAAATATTAATAAGAGTTTAATTTAATTATAAAATTATATCAAATTTATCAATTTTATTCATTATAGTTATTATTATTATATTTAAAACAAAATTTTTGAATGTTTCATTTCGACCCGTGTGAATTGCACACATGTTTTTTGTATGGTGCCCAATTAAATCTTAAATAATAATAGAAAAATATTTTTGTTGGTAGTTTTAAAAAACGTATTACGTGTACCAATTTGGAATTCCAATTTTAAAACGTCGACAGTGCTATATCATCATATAACGGACTCCCAAAGGTGCATCCAGTAGTCGTCGTATTTCAATAGTTTTATGTGTCATTCGGTAAGTACCGTCTAAACATCGGGGCGTGAGGGAATGGGAACCCTCCTGATACACGTCAGCTCAAGTTATGAGGGTCCCAGTGACCTTGGCAACTTACTTTGGCCTGAATTTATGGTCTATTCTTATATTGTGTCTTTTTTAAATCGTATTGTGAATTACAGTAAATAATACTCTTCAATATCAAGTTGAGATTCATCACAGTATTTGAAGATTTTTTTGAGGATTTTTATTTGGAATGTAAAAAACTCGTTAAAAAGTTATATATATAAATTTCATTTAAAATTTGACTAGAATCTGGTATAGGTTTTTTTATGATACGGCAGTTAAAAATTAACAGAAACCATGAAATTTGATAAATATCCGGGATCTCAGAAAAAAATATAAATACGAGAAATTATTAATATAATAGTCTTATTATAAGCCAACCAATTGTTCAACCGGCCTATATGTAAGGCCCTTTATTTTGGAAAGCGTTGAAGACTGTAATACTTTTTTTATGCCAGGAGACAAACGGGTAGTAGACGCACCTGAGCCGCCATTGCGTGTTATCGGCCGTTTTAAGAACTCTCTTTTTTTCATGCCGAATTCCATCGGAAATACTATTCGTCTTGTGAGAATATGATATTTCGCCTCAAGATAATCGTTGACTATGGCCGAGAAAATATATTTATAGCCTTCATCGACTAAGGACGATGTGCAGATAATTGAAGTCTGCGATTTATTGCCGGCATAGGCCGACTGTACTACAGTGTTTGGGTGTGCCTTAGACTTATAATTCGAATTTTGAGAGCAGTGCCTGGTAGCTACAGTATCTCTCCAATCTGCAGATAAACCCTATATAATTTGTAGGGTCACTTTTATTGATACCAATTATAAATTTACAAGTAGTCTTGTATATTTATAATTGGTATCAATAAAAGTTTAATACATATAGCGGCATATTGTAGTTGTATTCAACGTATAGGCCTGTATTCAGTTTGATTAGTGCGAGTGCAAGTGATTAGTAATTGACATTGATTAGCGTTGGTGTGTAGTGCAAGTAGTGTCCAATTATTGTTTAGTGGCTCTGTTAAGTAAATGCAGTTGTCATAGAGGGCGCACGCGACGTCACTACTCGCAGTTCACTCGCAAAAAAATAGTACACGCTTCTAATCACTTCACTACGCAGCCTACTTTTCACTTGCACTAATCAAAGTGATTACAGGCCTTAAGCTTCATTGACTCAGATTCTAATTTTTATAAACAATTTAAATATCTACTTTAAATATATATTCGTAAAACGTATTAAAAAAAAAAATTACATCGACAAAATTTTAAATATACTTTTTTTGAAACTGCCTAAAATGTTTTGTTTTTGTACGATAGCTTTATCAAAGAGTGTAAAAATAAAAGACTGGTCGTAACGATCTTTGCCAGAACGTAACCTCTCGTGCGATCAAATTCTTTGTATTTCCGTGCACAGTCCAATTAGGATATCCGAAAGAGCGTTTTCAGTGGAAAAAGTTATATGTTGACCGCTCCGTAGAGGCCTTTGAATAACTATAAGGGTATAAAGTTACTGATGTGATATTGTGACTTATCACACATCTAATTAAAGATATAGTGCTTAAAATAACCTAGATGATGTTAACTTTTTCTAGAATAGTATAAAATAAATAAATGAGAAAAAAAAGAGAGAGAAAAGTTAAAGAGCAGTGTTGGCCCAGTGGCTTCAGCGTGCGACTCTCATACCTGAGGTCGTAGGTTCGATCCACGGCTGTGCACCAATGTTTGTCAATCTAATAGCAAAGTAAGTGATCAGCCTCCCTTGCTTGATCCGCCAAAGGTTTTTGGGTCTATGCCATGTTTTCCTTCACCGATCTAGCGAATGTTATGTGCGTGTATAAAAATAAAGTCCATCGGTGCACAGCCGGAATCGAACCCACGACCTCAAGGATTAGAATTTACTAGGTGATGACTGTTAGATAAAGTTTACTGTTTCACAAGTATATAATTTCTTACATTGAAGTTTATTTACATATAAGCGTGCTTACAAATTGAATATCATACAATTACCTCACGAACTAATACGAGATACAAAAATTCAAGTAACAAATGACGGTTGCGCTTTATTGCCATTATAATACCCGTTTGTCCTCACTCCAATACATCGTATCGGCTTATGTATTACACTGAATTATATGGACGTAGCAGGCTTTAGTAATGGCGTTAATTTAATATATTAGGTTCTGATGAATTCGTTGATTCCATGGAATCAGCTTTCAGTAGTGAAGGTGGTTGAAGTTTTCTTGAAGAGACAGATAGGTCTCTAAGGTGTCTTCTTCTTTTAGTGGAAAGTCCATTACTGGAGGTTGACCGTCAGTCAAGCGTGTCCCGTGCCAGATGCAGCAACTGTTACGTTTTTGTAATACCCGTTCACTCTCTTACGTATACGTATTTAAAAGAATCACGTAAACTTTGCCACGCGTGAACAAGAACCAGTCCATCCACTGTAACTGCCGTATACTTGTCCGATAGACTCCTTATACAGAGCCTTATACATATCTAGGGTCACTTTGTATTAGATCCATACGTCATTACGTAAAAAATATATAAACCACAGGGGTTGTGTACTCAGGATATTGTAAGAGAAAATGTACAAACAAGCAAGGATTACAGATTTATGAGGAACAGATTTTACGATTTATTGAAGGTTTAGTGAAGTTGTTTCTTGTTGACCCATACAAGTATAGCAGGCAAGCTTCATTTTATTTGAAAATCATATTTGTTTCTACGTGATATAAAATGAAATTCCAAATTTAAATTATTGAATTGTAACTAGTGAAGAGATTGATTAACAGAAACACCTGTAAATTTCTAAACAATTACAAAGTGTTAGCGTACAATAATTTACGAAAAGATTTAAGAAAAACTAGTCCCATATAAAAGTCGTATAGAATACGATTTTATAACCGTACAAAGTTAGAACGCTCCGCGCCCGAAGCGTCGTTGAAAAACAATGACACATTTTGCTTTATAGAACTATATTTTCTTTCCGCGGCTTACCTACTTTCTTCGTGGATAGTGAATATTTATTTTTATTCTCTATTTTATTTGAAAGTCCCCTTGATATTTGACACATCTTTGTGGGATTTGAATTTCGAATTGTCGAATTTGTTTGAGCAATTCACACACATTGACCTGTTCAAAACTATAGAAATGTAACAGGACTAAAGAGCTTTTAACTCAGTCAAAACAAACCGGCTTAATAATTCTATAAAGTTTAAACATTAATCATTTTTCAGTGTCTATTGCGCAGATGTTTATAATCTTCGATTAATAGCCCTCTATCACCCTTCGGATCCCGAGACTTAGACGATGAGCAGGTGCTTAAGTTGTCATTCCGCGCATCGGCCACAGCTCCCTAATCCACCTAATGCTTGCGATGTTACTATTTGTTCTCGAACGGAAGTCGATTTTATTTATTATCCAGACGCTTAGATCAATTTTCTACAATCAAATATTACAAGTTTGTTATTGTATATTTTACAAATACATATATTCTGACATCGCCTTGCTATTACATTTAGAAGCTAGTAACAACGTAATAGGAGTACAAATTGCCTGTCAATCCGACACAGCGTAGACAGCGGCTAACCACTACGAGCCAGTTAGCGCCGGATTGAACGGGATAGAACCAGCGCTAGGCGATGAGATCGTTAACCTCAAAGACTTGCTTGTAATTTAATATCACTATTGTGAATAAGAGACTACGACATCGAGATCTTAAAATGTAGATTAATATTTAAAGGCAGTACGTATGGCACTAACAATCATATGAAAAATATCACGAAGAAAACAAACAATCTTACTCCTGAGAGGAGTTTCTTTCACTAATGTAAAAGATACGGTACGCAGTAAATACATTTTATCAAATCAAAATCACTTATTCATTTAGGTACACTTATGAACGTTAAAAAGAAATACATATTAAATGCTTCTAATTTTACTTTTACTGTCAGTACCCAAATCAAGGGCGTAGATCGGAAGAGAACTGTTAATAAATTCTCACCCACTCTTTTTAATCGACAAGTTTTTTTGTTTTAAACAATGTTTGTAAGGAGCTGCAGCCATTACACCATGTTCCACATGACATACACAGACGAATACTATATTATGGCCATTTACGTGTAGCTACTTTATGAAAACGAAAGCAAGGGTGTTATTTAAAGAAAACTCCTTTATTCCATTAAATTTTCCAATATAACCTAAAATATCGACCTAACTCGTTTTAGGTCGCATAGTAAATTGAAGATGCTATTTCGACATCCCTGAATTTTGCGAGAACGTCTTTATTAAAACAGTATTTCATGCAGAATTCACGGATAACATTTTTAACTTCATTGACTAGTTTGGATATGTATTTTTAGATACATGTTTTATCTATGGACGCGATACCAAATGATTTAGATAAAGCATAAAACAAATGTAATAGAATTCAATAATATTGTTATCAAGTTGATAAATCTATATCGGTATGATCATTTGAAATAAAGGTATAACACACATATTTATTTTTTAACTTCTATTCCGACTAAAATGTACGTAAAATCTGTGAATTCAGATATTTTCTCAATATTTGGTTTGGAATTTTCACAGTTCGCCGACTGGGTTTGGACATTTCCTACGTCGGATCCCAAATTAACCTTTGCCAAGATTTTCGCTACGTCACTGAAAGCCTACAATGCCTTCGGCTAACGTAAGTTACGTTGCGACAGCGACGAATAATTAATATTTCAAAAGGTATCTTTGGTATGTATCCATTTCCGCACGTGTGAAATTCCTGTATATTGGAGATTATTATGTTTCATTTAATTTACATTTCTGCAGGAGCACTAATGATGGCACGAATAAAGGCTACCCGCCTAGTGGCGTCAGCCTGTGAATGTCATTCCTGACATAACATGTCCGTTTACTAGTGGAGTTTGTAACACTAGCTCATACAGTGAACGAAAACATCGTGAGGAAACTGGCATGACTGAAATCTAAAACATCCCACATGCTCCAAGAATTGGACGCTTTAAATTATATTTACTTTTTGAGTTATTGCGAACAACCAATACGAAGACTGCGTTTGATAATCAAAGGATATGAAATCTGTAACCAAACAAGTAACTGGCAAATGATATCTCGGTTTGAATAAGAAACTCGACCCCAGTCGAGTTTGCTTTCGAATGGAGTAAATCGATAACGGCTATTTCGGTGCACAACTGCAGACGGAATCAATGTCAGTTCTAATTGGGAATCACGCCGGCGAAGGCGACATTTTTGGTAGCGATCAATGATTCTATTTTGAAATAGCTTTTTGGATTAAACTATACTTTTATTGACGGTTAATTGTGGCAATGCACGTTTCATAATAAAGTAAGAGTTCTTAGGAGACAATATAATAATCTCTCTTAGAGAACATAGGTGACAATTTTTTGATTTCTTTAAAACTAAGATTATTACAACTTATAATAATTTTCTGATAGCTTAAAAGTATAGATATTATTACAACATATATAACTTATAAAAATACTTAGTACTATATATATATATATATATATATATTGTACACACCATAGAGTTACTCAACAGATTATTCAACGAGAAACAATATATATCTATACTCGTAATGTAAAGAAATAGTAATGATAATTTTTATATCTGAAATTCCTTTATAACTCCACCGGGAATCCTGCACTAACGAAACCAAAACTTTGCCTTTAAAGAAAGTACATAACAGTTAAAGTGAAACCCAAGGACTGTATTCTATAGCCATCTCGAATGGACGATAAAATTAAGCATATCTTGATAAAGGTGCAATTTATTATTATAGAATATTTAGTTCATTAAAAATGTATAGTTTTTTTTTATATGCTTAAAGCTTATATTTGATATAATGATGTTTTAGACAACTGTATAGGAATGATAATTGAATTGAATTTTTCTCCTTCTGAATGTCTTGAAAAGCCGTAACCGATAGATTTTGCGGCCACTTTATCTTCAGTTTGTCTCAGTGCATTAGGGATGTTAAGACCCACAATTGTCTTAATTTAGTCAGACCAACGGGTAGGCGATCGACCCCGACCTCTCCTGAAATGTCTCCTCCAATGCCAGCTTGTGGAGACGGTTAGTGTGGATGCGGATCTAATCCTGGCAATATTGCCAAAGCCCGACTACAAATTATTTTTAGTACCTTGTTTAATAACAATTCGAGCAAGTTGTCAGATCCTCAGTCACTCGAATCAGTCGATCTGACTGCCTAGAAATCGAAAATCATTACCTATATAATATTCTCTAACGCTCAAACCCAATAGCCTATCTCAATTTAACATTTCTGAGCATCTGAGATAGACAATTTAATCCAAATGTTGTAAAAAGTGTGCTAATAAAATCAATAGAATCTGTCAATACAAGCTATCCATGGTAGGTCGGATCGGTATCTGTGGATAGACCTATGTATGAAAATGACAGTTCAACTGTGCCAATCTTAATTTTTTTTAATGTCGCCAAAAATGGATTGTCTTCGTAGGGTTTGGTTATTGGGATGTAGATAGAAGATCGACCGATTGCGACGGTCTGACAATCCACAATCTCGGATTGATTTCTATCTGAGATTGTGGATATCTTATTGGGTTCCGGCGTTAGTCTCTCTTAGAAAATATCAAATAGGCTCCTAAGGACCTATATATTATTAGAAAACCTGCATTGTCACTGCAATTCACGGTCAATAAAAGTATCTGAGGATCTAGATGACTGCCCATAATCTCACTTCTAGCCCGTTTCGATAAAATGTCGTATACTAATTTTGAATTATAAATTTATATCGAAATTCTAAACAGCGTATAAAATCAAATATTGTGCAATTTATTCCTCATTCAATAGCTAATTTGACACAAAGTCATAATTTTTCATTTGTAAGTTACGAAATTGGTTAACTGTTGGAACAAAGGGCGGGAACGGAGTTGAGGAGTTGTTTTATTAACTTTTAACTTTGGAACATTCGTAAAGTTGTCACACACAAAATGTTGAGTATAATATACGCCTAATAAGTAATTGTTTTGAACTGTAGATTTATGGGTTTGTTATTTAACAGTTGCTATTCATATAGATATTCAGCATTAGGCGATTATGACGGCGTTGAACTATAGTAAAAGGATTGTTTCAATCGTGACTGACTTCATTAATTTAATTTTACTACCATGGCGCGTTAAATACCCTACTTTATTATTGGACAGGGGCAAACTGCAGGGGACTCGTCAAGGGGATGTTATGTGATGCCAGGGGGCTCACCTTTTAAGAATTGGAAGGCTCTTTTCTCAGGATTCTAAGTCGAATTTGAACTGACTGGCTTACTATTAAAAACATATATTAAGGATTGCAGAGGTATATGGATTATCTAATATTTATTACGGATCTTTAATATATAAAAAAAAACTAGTTATTTGTGTCTGTATAGGCTTACATATCAAGTGAATTAGTATTTTTGTAAATGGTTTTACTATATTAACGTAATAAAACAATTATAATAAACAGTCTAAATCTGTTATAACGACATCGAAAGGACTACTCATATGTGGTCGTAAAAACCGATAGTCGTAACAGGTGACGTTGTTATTTGGAACCTAATAATAATATAATTCAGCCGGGACCTTTAATTTCGGTCTATATAACCGGAATGTCGAAACGATGTCGTCGTAAACGGTTTTACTGTATTTTCGTGTAAAAATGGTAACGTGATAACGTAACGTAACGCGTAACGGAAAACATGAATATTGAACAGGCAAATTGTAGAAACTATTAATATTATTTATTTATTAAGAAAACAAAACATATATATCTCTATACAGTAAAAAAACATAACATAAATATTAAATACATTGAACATATCCACAAAAAATAAGAACGATCGAGAACGATAAACATACTGGTAGCTATAAAAAAGAAGAAAGATACTAGGCTTAGGACATTAATAGTTTGAATTTGTAGAAGTGCGAAAAAAGGTCGATAATAGTGGCACAATCCAAAGTAGAACACATCCTGTGAATAGGCTCGCGTAGCTTACTAATCAAACTATACAAAAGCATTTTCCACACATTTTCAGGTTAAAAGGTAAAACAATAAATACAACATTGTTAAGTCCTCGTGTCCGGTAAGGCGGGCAATTTTTCAGGCTCTGTACAGCCGGGAGCATATTTATTGTTGAGGTAGGAAGGATGTAGATTACCATACGACTGCCGTGCTTCGTTGTGCCAACTGCCTTCCGCGGATTTTAGGAAAACCTGGCTCGCCACCAATTAAAACTCGCTATATAATGGGAGTCAAATGGTAGTTTTACATTATTCAACTGACTAAGTCAACTTGGTTCGGAAATTTAGTAGGCAGCTTATTCTGCATAGTGGTGGTACGCAGCATAAAAAAAAAATATTTTTTAAATATCGGTTTTTGATCATTTTTTAATATGCCAAACTAATAAAGTAATAGTATTACTTTATTGGTTTTTGATTAATTGTCACAAAAATGTTTGATACGAGTGATTTTAATTCCAACTTTATATCTACGGTCTTTTATTGCTATAAAAATATTGTTTTATCCAAGGGAAACTCATTTGCCTTTTTACGAAGTCAATGAAAATCAGCGATAAATCTGTCTAGACTAATATAAAAGCAATAACTGTAATGATAGACTGTATTCATTTGCTTAATAAAACAGTCGGTGTTCTTCGCAATTTAATAAAGATTATTTTAAATAATGCACGTTTTATACGCACAAACTTTTAAGTGAAAGTTTCTTAAGAATAATCTGGGAAGAATGCCCGCAGTTTAACCAACCTAACCTTTGAGCTGTTTAGTTACTGTAATCTTTAAGTAATAACATTTAGGGTCTGTTTCACAATGTCCGGATAAGTTCCAAATAAGCTATTTATTACTTATTGGTAGGATAAACAGTATTTTTGCGTTTCACGACTGTCAGACTATTTGTCACGAAACGCGAAGTATCTTATTTGGAACTTTCATCTTTCGAATAATTTATGTGTTGCATAGCTATTTGGTAGGTACTATATCCATACATTGTGAAACAGGCCCTTAATCTACCTATCAAGATTCTGTGAAATAACGCCGATTAATTAGTATACCGTAATTTTTTTTACGAAGTTTTTAGAATATTTTCTTGCATTAAAATAGGTTAAATTTTTAAATAGATGGCTTAACCATTATATAACAATGTTCCACTGTTTAAATACAAGTTTTAATCATAACAAGCTTTTTAAGTTTTACATTTGTTATCGGAAATCTAAGGATGTCATTCAAATACATCCGGTTTTAATACGAAGTTCGTCTTTCTTTGGTTTCGATACGAAACTTTGGAAAGAAATGTGTCTCCATTGGGACGGGTCTTACACATATGTACGTATATAATATTTGTTGGACGCTTTTCTATTTATTGTGACTTTAAAAATAAAACGTGTCCAAACGTTATTCATATAATATGTAGTCTGTTAGTAGGGAAGATTCTACAGAACAGGAAGTAAACTCGCAAGTAGATACGAGTCTATAACTGAAAATGAATTGCGCAATCTATACCTCGATACTAATACGGCGGTTTGAGGCGCAGACAGAATTTTCGTATTAACTATACAGTCAAAGTAGATATATTTTAGTATTGACAGTGTGGTATGGTTGAAATTGTTTTTTTAGAAATAAATGTAATTTCAACCGGATTAATAAACACAGCTACAGAACTCCTTATTACAAACTGTGAGTGTTTATTTATTAACATAAATAATATATTTCTTATTATTATTTGTATAAAGTGAGCGTTTTTCAAGGCAATTTTTGTTGCGAACAACCACTATGTGGAACCATCTGTCCACTAAAGTATTTCCGAACCAATTTGACTTAAGGTCTTTCAAGGAAAGAGCGTACCAAAGGCCGGCACCGCACTCGCGAGCCTTCTGGCATTGCGAGCGTCAAGAGCGGCGGTATCACTTATCATCAGGCTAGCCTGTTATATATATATAGATAGATTTGTATACACTTACGAATGTTGCAGCACAGCTTGAAATTCTTGTATTTTTGGCTTTTATTGTTGGAAAAAATACAGTTAAAGTTACACGGTAAATGTGATATCCTTGGGGTTCTCTTCTGCTTTTGTCCGACACATTTAACTATGTGTCCACAGTGTACGTAACTTGCAGTGCAATTGTATCGAAGAACTATATTTTAAGGAACGTTTCATCTGTCAAAATATCTAAGTTTTCTCTATAATTTAAGAGATAGCTTTACTATGACAAGCTACTTTGTTTCGAAAGTTTGGTAAAAAACAACTAAATTAAATGCTTTTTATATACTTTCACACAACGTTGTATTTCATTTAACCTCTGTAAATTTGGTGCGCTGTGTTAAAGTATCAGAGTTGAATTTCAGCGTTATCGTATTCCTACTTCATAAACTATTCAGTTGACGCCCACTTCTCAAGTGAGCGAAACGTTTATTTGAAGCTAGCGAAAGGAGAGAAATGAAACGTTAGACCGGAAATAACTGAATTCTTTGTTTGAACCTAATACGGAAATGAGTAATGTTGAGAAAAGAAAGAATATTTTTAACACGTGTTTATCAGATTGTTGATTTTTTTTTTTTATATAATAGGGGGCAAACGGGCAGGAGGCTCACCTGATGTTAAGTGATACCGCCGCCCATTGACACTCTCGATGCTAGAGGGCTCGCGAGTGCGTTGCCGGCCTTTTAAGAATTTGATTGAACCTTATTGCTGTACAAGTGTTGAAGACGATAATAATAATAGTAGGTTCGATCCCCGGCTGTGCACCAATGGAGCTTCTTTCTATGTGCGCATTTAACATTTGCTCGAACGGTGAAGGAAAACATCGTGAGGAAACCGACATGTCTTAGATCCAAAAAGACGACGACGGGTGTCAGACTATTAGATTTAAAAAATGATCATGAAACAGATTCAGAAATCTGAGGCCAGTACCTAAAGAGGTTGTAGCGTCACTGATTTATTGATATAGGTGATTAGAGAAGTGACACATTTCGTCGATATTTTCGTTTAATAGATGCGGTTATAAAGGTTTTTTTTGCCTTCATCGTAAAAGCAAACTGCGCATATGAGTGTTATTAGCCGTGATTTGAACGAGCATCATCAGGTTTGAGGGCGGTGCGCCAACACTGCTCCATTAATATATATGTATAAGTACAACTAGTTGAAGGAATATATGAAAGTGGTCTGGAAACGTCTGCGACAGTATCTCTGTAAAACTATCTATAAAACTTGGCGATTAAAAAAAGGCGGAGAGCTTATTGCCAGTTCTTCTCTTCCGTTCTAAACCCTTGATTTAAGAATTGGCAGTAAATGTAAAAGTAGAAGCATTCAATGTATATTTCTTTTTTGACGTTCATAAGTGTACATTCTGTTACAAACATGAATAAATGATTTTTGTTTGTTTATATATTTATCTTAAACCTTGGACTTATACGTAAGTAATTAAAATATTAAAATTAATTATTTTATCATTTTAGTAAATAGGGTACTAAAGGCTGAAAAAATGTATTATAGCAATTTGTGGAGCAAACTATCTTTATAGTTTTATCTTTTAGGAATGTCTTTATTCGTTCACAAAAAGATAAATATTTTTAATTGGCTGTGCTTAAAGTTAATCTGAAATTGTATAGCAATAACCACTTATCATTGTTTATAATAATTCACCCAAAAACATTAAAAGATGTTCCTACTAAAGTTTTTGGGAAAAAATATATTATTCCATTAATGTTTATTTGCGTGAAACATTATAATTAATATTCATTAGTTAACGTATATAACTTTTAGTAATGTGATATTCTATCACTACAAATAATATAATTGACGATATTGATATGACTCGTAATGTTTGTAGTTTCTATATAAAATTCCTTTAAAACAAATTTACACGCCATGTGTGGTAGAATATGGGAACTTTAGATTGTACTACCATTTTTGTACCATAGTCTTTCAAATAAATTATATGTATGGCTTAAGAAATTTTTATTTTTGTTTGCCACAGATAACATAAATTAAATTTCCATTCCAAATTTTTTGATTGTTGCAAAATACAGATCATGTCTTGGTAAATGATTTTGGATACGAGAAAAATCTCATAGAGTCATTGAATTGGTCCTCATGAAGCCGGATGTCTGTAATTGAGTTAGTGCCAGCACTTCCGTCGACTCTTGTGTTGTGGCCACTAAACGCGATCATTTTGGATTTTAAAACATGTTTAGTGAATAGAATACATCCTTTACACTTAACATGTTTTCGATTAATTGTATGATTATAAAAATTCGGTATCATGAAAGTGGTAGACTTATTTAAAAAAATATTAAAGTAAATCAACCATATAAGCCATCTACACAACTGGCCCCTGTCATGTGTCAGTGAACGAGAATAAATCTAAATTGTTTGAAAACCTAGCAAAAATATTTAAAAAAGGATTGTGTGGTTTTATGAAACCACGGTAAAAGTGAAACTTTTTTTCACAATATAGACATTCAACTAAAAATTGTTGGAATAATATTCAAATTAAAATCGCTTTATCAATCTTAATTTTATACTTGGAAAATTGGAATGATAATGGGAAATAAAACAGTTTCTTTTTAATAAATAACAACATTTATTTTAAACACTGACATAAAGGACTAGGAGCAGCTATACACGGTCAGGTGCTGCGAACTATAGGCGCCGCCATATTGTCCTTGGCTGTTAAGAGCGCCTTTCTCTTCATCCCTACTCCGCGGCCGACCGTCACGCGATATGCGACACACACACGAAAAAGTTAGGGACTATGTAATAAAAGTTTCGCTTTAATAACTGTTTTTTTCTAATGAGAGAAGTAGCCTCTTCTGGAGCTCGTAGGGTCCGAGTGTCCAGTGACGTTTTTCATCTCTTGTATGTTAGAAAAAGGTTACAATAAAAACGCGTGTTTAGTTAAGGTAGTATTAAGAGCCCATAGTGGATACGAAATCAATGCGATGAATGGACGAGCAACGAATTGCGGGAAAAGTTTGTGACAGACAAACCGCCACTGCTGCGTATTTGCTATTAGGAGGCGTGATCTGGGAACGTATGGAGGCGGTAAAGATTAAGGGAGACGGTTTATGGCATTTTGGAGTTCCATATTCAAAATACGTGTCGTTATCTACGAGTCGTACTTGTGTTTTTGTGTTAACTGTAATAGATTTACAAGGTTTTAATTTAGACAGCAATTTGAGTTGTGGCGCTATCGTCGCATGTTTCGTATATGCTGGATCCAGAAGATTCTAAAAGAACAAGTATTAAAATAGTTATTTTATTTTTATGATTAATTATTTTATATTTTTTTATATAATCACGCCTTTATCCAGAAGGCACACGTAGAAATCACGGATCGATACTTGCTATGGCAACGAACTTGCGAGTATTTTGACAGACGAGCCTCCAGCCCGTTTCCGTCCTATGACATACAAGAAAAACGTTTCTGACGTACATAGCTTTGTCCACTTATATGACATTTACCAGGCCCATCGGTAACAGCTATCTTGTCCCTTCCCGAGTACCACCTGGACCACTTTCTAAGATTTATAGTAACATTTTTATCAAGGCAAAGTAAATGTATAACTAGTTAAAGTATATTAAAAGAATTGCGCATTCATCCATGTACGTTAATAACGGTCTATTGAACTCAAACTAAGTTCTATCCTCGATTCCATGTATTATTCATGAATCTATTTTAATTAGACTTCCAATTTTTGAATAAGAAAAGTGTTTTAGTTCCCATAATGTTATCACAGATCGTATATACTGAAATTTACTTTTTGAAGCAATATTTATTACTTTTTCGATTTTTTACTATCTTTCACATACATTTACATATGTTCAGTATTCGGATTAATACCTGCAGCTGAGTTTCATCATGGTACGTCGAGGCAGAATATGACATTCCACCCGTATGTCTCTGTGTGTATTTCCTAACCAACATCGCAAGCTCTCTCGCATTGAGACTGTCCATGGGCGGTGGTATCACTTATATCAGATGCGCCTTCAACTCGTTGGCCCTCTGTTCTATGCCTGTTTTTTGATGGCCAATTATAATATTTAATTATATATCAGTTAACAATATTTAATAAGCTCACTATCAAACAGATGCATGAACTGCATTCGTAAAGCCTTTATTTCGAAAATTAATTATTATAATTTAACTTTAATTTATATGGATCCTATAAAACTTTTAACAGTATGTAAAATATGTAACATGTAGGAACCACCATATGCTTGCATTGTCAGATGTTTGTCCATTGTTTGGGGTTCTCTATCCGATTCCACTCGTGTTTGTCGTGGGCTAGGCCCAGTGACGGAGGTGATGTCGTTCGCTCAGCGTCGGCGCGGACGCCCCTGTGGGCGGCGCTCGACGCAGACGCAGTGCAGATATTTCTTGGTCCATCGGACCCCGTACGTTCTTACAGTGCACACCAATTTATTATTGTTATTATTATTGTTTTGTTTCATATTGCTGTAAATTTAATAATGCTTCTCTGATTTAAAATTATAACATTTCGGCTGATCGTTGAAATGTTTGTATTTTATTATTTCAGCTGTCATAGGGAATGATTGACAGCCGAAATATTTTATAGCCTTCAGTAAATATAAGCAACAAATACAATTCGTAATTAGAGCAAAGTTGTATTATTTACAATATAGCCCTGACCGAAGAAAGTACTAACACGGCCTTATGTAAATGATTATTACAATTCAATTTTCTTTCACGTTGAAATTATGGCCAATACGAGATCCCACGCGCCCTCATTTAAACGCAGATGGTACGTCGATATTATACAAGTAAGTGTAACGTTTACTTTTATTGACAAAGAAATGAGTGTAGTTCCTTATTTGAGGATCAATATCGGTTACAAATGTTTAAGTCTCAAAATATCAGGACAAAAAATAAAATAAAAGGGCATGTATACAGTTGCTTGGTTGTCTTCAATTCCGACATTATAAATATAGTTCGGCCTTGTATACAAGCAGTGGCGGTCGAACTATATTATAGCGATATATCGCGATTGGATTGATTCTCGTCAGAGTTTTAGGTCTAGAATTATTTATGGTTTAAGTTGAATGAAAAGAGTTGTCCTAGTGGTTACAGAGTGCGACTTTTAAAACTAGAAGTCGTAGATTCGATCCTCGGCTGTGCATTAATGGACTTTTGGTCCTATGTGCGCAATAAACATTCGCTCGATCGGTAAAGGTTAAGGTCGTGAGGATACCGGCTTACTTAGACCTCAAAAGTCGACTGCTTGTGTCAGGCACAAAAGTTGAATCACCTACTTGCCTAGATCGACAAATGATCATGGAACAGGGATAGAAATCTCAGGCCCAGACTGAGATTTATTTATTCTTATAATTGTGGAAAAGGTCGCAAAATCTTGCCAAAACACAGGTGACAGGTAATAAATTGTATATTAAAATGCACATCCATTACTAATATATAATGAAACTGCAACATATTAGCATAAACTATATTCATAATATTATCAATAAATCTAATAACTCATGTACGGTATTCTGATTATAACATCTCGGAACTGCATTAGTTTTCAAGTTAATATTCAGGTAAACCACGATGTTATGGCAGAGTTCGGTATAGATTGGCCGGAGTGTCATTTTCCTGCATTAGGCTAATGGATTCGTGTCAATGACGCAATTTGAGATGACATTAAAAGCATACTTTTTACCCTAATTGAATTTAAAGTTCTATGCATTTTGTATGTAAAAATGTTAAAAGTTATTGCATAAAAGATTTTAAATTAAATTAATGAAAAGGTTTAAAATCTCGGTTATTAAACGATGTGACTGTTTTGTTTTGGATTGAGTTTTCGGGAATTTTTTGATGTTTATATTTATTTAGTAATTTGTCATATGAAAACGATTTAGCTAAGTTGATGTGACATTTTAGATTTTTGAATACTTTTTTTTTATACAACAGGGGGAAAACGGGCAGGAGGCTCACCTGATGTTAAATGAGACCACCGCCCATGGACACTCTCAATGCCAGAGGGCTCGCGAGTGCGTTGCCGGCCTTTTAAGAATTGGTACGCTCTTTTCTTGAAGGACCCTGTGAAAGTCGAATCGGTCTTTTACTACTTTCATGTCGTTTTTTTTTTAGTATTAATTTGGTACACAAAAGTTCTGGACAGAATGCAGAACAAAATGCTTATGTCCGTTAAGAAAAGGAAATTCGAGTATTTCGGACACGTCTTATGTAACACCAAGAAATACGACCTCCAAAGGCAAATTGGCAGGTACACCTGGCCGCAGACGCAAGTCTTGGTTGAAGAACCTTAGACAATAGTTTGGTCAAAGCAGCATGTCATTGTTTAGAATCGCGGTATCCAAAATTAAAGTAGCCACTACGTTCGCCAACCTACGACAGTGATGGAAGATTTTGGTATTTTTCTAGAAGATTCGTAACGATTTCAGTTCATAAAACTGATGTTATCCGAAGTATGACGCGGGATGAGTGCTAAGTGCCGTCAGAGTTCGCCGCAGCTCCACGTCATCCCAATTTCTTTTAACTTAAAAATTCAGTACCAGACCCAACTTTTTAAGATGTTCGTAATATTTTGTCAAAGGAAAATATATTCATACTTGCGAATATACATGATTTTGATGCTCGGTTTGAGTAGTGAATTAGGACAAGATTAAACGGAGACGAAGCGCGAATTATGACTTAAGTCCAATATTTTTTATATATAAGGGATCTGTTCCAGTTCCTAAAAGGCCGGCAACGCACTCGCGAGTGGAGATTAAGCGTGATATTTATTTAAATCATATAATTTCTTGACGTATTGGACATCTTTAATGATTATTAAAAGACTGACAACGCATTCGCAAGCCCTCTGGCCATAGGCAGCGGAATTACTTAACATCAAGTAAGCCTCCTGCCCGTTTGTCCCCTGTTCTATAAAAAAATACAGTCATCGGCCCTGATCTTTTGGGTCAGTCAAAAAATCAGTAAACTTTTTGCTCTGTGGCATAGTGCTATACTGTAAACTCGGCTCCAACATTAAATATTGATTCCGATTGACCGTTAACGAAGAAACTGATGCTATCTTAGGTCCAAACCCAATAACCTATCTTAATCAATTTTTAACATCTTAGATAGATATCTTAATCCAAATGTTGATAAAAGTGTGCCAATAACCAATCGACGGATTGTTACAGCCATCTGTCGATACAAGCTATCCATGTTAGGTCGGATCGGTGTACGTGGATAGACCTTTCTATGAAAATGACAGTTCATCTGTGGCAATATCCTATTTTAAGAATTTAACTTAGACCAGTTTTTAAAATAATTAAAAAGCTATGATATGATATTGATATGTTTCAAACATAAACACGTATGTTTTTTTTTATTATTTGTACGGTTTTATTTACTTAATTTGGTTTATATTGGTTTTCAAATATGAGTGATACGAAGACATTGCATTCTATCCATCGCCAAAAATGTATTGTCTTCGTAGGGTTTGGTTGGGATGCAGATAGGAGATCGATCGACTGTCACGGTCTGATCTTAGATTGTTTTCAATCTGAGATTGTGGATGAATAATTGGGTTCGGGCGTTAGGCAAATTCAAAATCAGGTGTTTTCTTGATTATAAATTAAAAGTATTTCTACATAACACGAACTACGCTAATAACATTTCTAATGCTATTGAATAGGCTTACATAGAGATTCAATCGGCTTGACTGCGCACATCAATAGATAAGCGTTAATAAGCGTGAGTGTTTGCGGCTGATGTCACGATTTCGCTGGTTAATATGGAATGAGGCTTCTATTGCGTTTCAAATACTAATAAATATAGTGCTGTAACTATGTTCTAGCTTTCTTTGATATATTTCCTAGACAAATGGGACGAGTACCTTTTTTCGAGATGACATAAAAACAACTAAACAACGTCTATGACGAGAGAACGTAAGGTAGCTTATAAATGTACTGGCCGGTCAGTTATTAGATAACCTTCTAAGGAGCTCAACAAATTCATATAAAATAATTTTTATACAAAAAAGTATGTTGAAGAACTATTTATTTCCGAATAAGTATCGCAATACAACAAGGAAATGCTGGCAGCGTTTAAGGTACACTTTTTGAATTTGTTTTGATTTTCTTTCTTATAATTTTTAATGATTTTAATTATTACTTTGCAGGGTAACAAAAAATAATATTACATGCTATACTTTGAATGTACTGGTATGACTTGCATAACTCCACGCATCTGACCTTTATACATCACGAAGAGAAAATATTCAAAGGAAGATTGAAAATTATGAGCTACCTTCCAAAAACAACAACCATACATCAGTGAATAACTGTAGTTTGCAACCAACCTGGCGATTGTTGTAAACATTGGCCGGTGCGACTCTTATTAAATCTATTTTATTAAACACTAGTGACCCGCTCCAGCTTCGCACGGGTGCAATGCTGATGAAAAGCAGGTTTTTATTATGTATTGTTATTTCCGTCGCTGGAAAGCTCCGATAATATACGCGTTTCGATCGCTATTAAATAAGCTGTAATGGGCTATATAGATCTATGAATGAACAATGTATTCAAGGTATTTAATTGGTTAAGGATTAATGCTGTATTGGTAAAATCGCTTCGAAAATTAGCCATTATTTTTCGTAAAAGTAAATGACAAAAAAAAGTTATTGTGGGTTATCCATAAGAGATAGACATATACCATCACGGACTTTTCTGTAGACCTTTTCAATGTGTACAATACTTAGTACATTATTTTGATAAAACTCGTAGGGTTCAGCCTGCGTTTGCAATGTAAGCGGAAAAAATGTAATTATTTACGACATCACATTAGAAACCTCAAAAATAACAGTACTTCTCCACTATTTAATGCATGTTATTTGACATATAAACCTTCCTTTCATTACTCTATCTATTAAAAAAACCGCATCAAAATCCGTTGCGTAGTTTCAAAGATTTAAGCATACAAAGGGACATAGGGACAGATAAAGCGACTTTGTTTTATACTATGTAGTGATATGTTCTAATAAGAACAAAAAACATGGTAATCTGAAATAAAATTGATTAATTATACAAATACTGTTATATGCTCTCTAAGTTTCTACAGCTTAAAACGTTGTTGTATATTTTAATTCCTACAAATTAGAGTTATCACTCACGTGAAGAAGGCGGCCGCGACGCATAAGCGAGCGAGTCGAGGGTGATAAAATTAATATAAGGAAATGTGTTCCACCTAAACAAAGCAGAATTTGCGAATTAGTGGTTTGCGTAAGGGATAGGAAATAGTCATAATTATGGGATCTATTAAACACAACTTGGTGTTTGCAAACCATAATTAAAATTATGAAAATATACCAGTAGGAACGTTTTCATTTCGTTTCAACATCGGATGCCCCCTGTTACATAAAAAAAATGGACCAGGTCCTTTAAACGCTTATAAGTTGTTAAAACTATTTAATTAATTAATATTTATTCCACTTAATTTTTATTTGGGTTAATACCGGTCATTATTGCTACAAATAAAGTACTACTCATGAAACATGTGATTGTATTACGACAGGTTGAGATGATAGGAGAGTTTGAATACCGTTCGAGAAGTTTATAAAAAAAAACATTTATTTAACATGTTACTTGGGTAGACTCAGAGTAACGCAACAAAATCGCTCCACGCTACGCTCATCGTTTATCGCTTCGTTAAGTTGTGACAGTCAATCAAACAAGATTGTCTATCATCTTGCGGCATAGAAACACCTGTCCACATTAATTATAACATCTAATTATTAATTAAACCATTTTGATTTATTTGACTACTTTGTCTGAGTTTACGTTTAAAAATATTCTTAAGTTAAATTTAAACTAGTTTCACATCATATTTGTGCCTAAAACTCTTGCCAACCTACGATTCGTATGCCGCAATATTTTTTATACAAAAAAAATGAATTTGTCACTTAAGAAAGTTTAATGATAGAAATAGTTACCGAAACACGGCATGTACATTTTCCGAACATAATATTAAAAAATCGAAATTTAAATCCCAAATAACATTAATGAACTTTTTAAACACCCCCTTAACAATTAAATTGCTCCCCTGTGGGGGGGGGGGGGGGCGTAGGGGTGATTGGAAAACACCGATTTAAAGTACATATGTTGTTAATTCTATATGGAGTAGTAGTTATTAATTCCCTCATAATCATGGATCCATTGTAACGTTAATTAAATATTTTTTGAGAGCCCGCTACAAGATGTGAAGGTACAAGACATGAAGGAAACCTTATGGTCAACGATATACTCTAGGGCCAGAGGGTTTAAATGAGCAGGCGCTAATTAAAGATTTAAGTTGGCGCCTGATACATAGTACCTACCTGTGACGTAAAGGTAGTGCTAACCTCGCTCAACGAATAAGTATCGCAATACAGCGAGGAAATGTTGCCGTCGTTAAAAGTGCCACAGTTTATAGTTTGTTTAGATTTTCTATTTATCAATTTTTTCTCTTTATTTTACAAAATAATATAGTATATAACAATATGTTACATTAGAAAACCGCTGTGGTTTGTATTAATTTAACCATAGCAGTCTTGTTTAGGAGCGCGACAAATGCATGTAAAAGTAGATTAAAAATATTCAAGCATGTTTCAAATAAACAATTATTGTTACGCCAGGAACCCCTGAGTCATATTAATAGCTAGGCAGGCCACAGTCGTTTTACACTAGGTTTTACAACTGGAATTATCTACGGAAGCTTTTAGGTTATTCAACTGCAACGCGATTCACGATTGATGTTGTTTTTATGTATTTCTTAAACCAAATAAACAAATAAAAACAAATTACATAAATGTGTTAGGAATGCGACGGGCGGCCTTATTTCTACAAAGCGATCTCTTCGGGGCAATTCTAGTAAGGTACAAAAGGAAATACTAAAATACTAAAAAAAAACAATGTAACATAAAATCTAAAATAATAATAATAGTAAAATAAAATGTATTAAATTTAAATTATATAAAAATATTGAATTATAATATTCTTTTTATGATACAATTTCAAAGTAGTTTCATACGTAAGTCGTTAACTTTGTAATAGTCGCAACATGTTGAAGTTGTAGAATAATTGCTGTACTTAAAAAGTTTCTAGTGTGTCAAAGGAAAATGAATAAGTTACCACTTATAGTTTCTACTTAGTACCTTTAAAATAAAAGAAATAATTAATAAATTTTCAATTGATATTTATTTGTAAGAATATGGATGAAAATGTTTTGGTGGTACAATCTTATTGGCATATTCTGCCAGACATAATTCATTTTAAAATAAATTTTACATAGAAGTTACATACATTATGAGTAATGTGGAAATTTATTTATTGACTCAATTGGTTGGTTTAATTTAGGTCCAATCAATAAAAAAACACTTTTTTTTATAAAACTTAGTCTGCATATAGTTACAAATCACCAAATATAGGTACCCAACATTTTAAGTTAGTTTATCAGAAGAACAAATTTGTTTTAATATAGCTAGTGATGTTTTAAAATAAGAATGACACTCTTGGCATTTTGTGTTCCACAGTTCATTTCGGGGACGTCTGGCCACGTTAATTATAAGCCATATCATTATCGTCAATTATATTATTTGTAGTTATAAAATATCATAGAGCTCCTCCAAAAGCTACTTATTCCTTGCTCGAAAGGCTTGAACCGCTGAAATCGCGATACTTGTCTACTTATAGGTTATTACTATACCCTCTTATATATATATATATACATAAGAGGGTATATTATATATATCTCAAACAAAATTAGCCTAGATAGATAGGGATAATTTATTACTACTACAATTGAAGTTTTATAATTTATTTGCAATTCAAGTGATTAATTGCTAACATTTGGTTTGCGCATAACTAATTATTAACTTTTATATATATGTATATATATATATATATATATATATATATATCTGTACCTATATGGATATACCTTGTTTGCCGAAACCCATTCATATTTTTTAAAGCGTTTTCACGATTACTTTGTTATAAATGTTACAGATCGTTCTCACAATTAAGGCAAACAGGAAATCCGATGCGCAGATTTTCTTTGCAAAAGACGCGGATTTTAATTTTTATTTGGATATTCGGAGGCGAAAAAATTTCTCGGTTCACCGCACGCTTATTTGTCTCAAGGTTTCCTTGTATCTGTTTTCGCAAAGCCTCTTTTTAGAATCCGAAAAATAAGGGAAAATCGTTCAGAGGATTATGATTTTGTAAATGATTTAGTTGCTAAGTAGATACGTTGACAAATTTATATTGTAATTGCTGTTTCAATTACACATTATTAGGAAGTCTATATAAAGCCTAAGAAAAAAGCTTTACATGATTATCATGTCCATATATAACATCAGATGAGCCTCCCGCCATTAGGTTTTTTTTTAATTTATAAAAAAATATATACTTAAATATATTAATTTAATACTTAATTACAAACAAACATTTCTTGTACCGTTTTAGTGCCCTCATTTACTCGAATGAAAGGTTGTTAGAAACTGTTGCATTTTTTATTTAAATAGTCTCTGCTAAAGACATCATTTAAAATTATGAGCTAGCCGAACTTAAGATCTAATTTACTATAAAGGATATTTAACATAAGAAAGAGACCAATAACACCACTTACAGTCTCTATTTAGGAGCATACACTCTGTTCTTGTGTAGGTACTATAAATTTTACTTAGATATTTCTTACTTAAAATTTTATAATTTTGTGACATATATTTTTTTGTGATAAGATTTTTTACAATAATATGTTTATGTTAATATAACATAAACATATTAATTGTAAACTT
This sequence comes from Pieris mannii, assembly GCA_028984075.1. Classification (NCBI taxonomy): domain Eukaryota; kingdom Metazoa; phylum Arthropoda; class Insecta; order Lepidoptera; family Pieridae; genus Pieris; species Pieris mannii. The sequence continues at coordinate 10,376,099 of CM054779.1, read as the reverse complement.
GGCAATCTTTTAATTTTTTTTAAATAAATACAAAAAAGAAGGAAAAACCGTCGTAATATATTTATTTTATATATATGTCTTGAGATGTATAAGTCTTTTAAAATTCAGTTATATTTTGTGTGTTACATTAAATAGGATTAACAGAAATTAAGTTCCTCTTTGCGAAATTAGCATTTGTTACCCAACAAAAAAAAAAAACTATGACACTATAACCTTTTTGGGTCTCAAATTTGTGTATCTGTTTCGTGATCATTTGTCAATGTAATAGGAAAGTAGGTGATCAGCCTCCTATGCGTGCTATCGACTTTTGGGTCTAAGGCAAACGGGGTTTTCCGTCCATTGATGAACAGCGGGGGATCGAACCTATGACCTCAGGGATGAGAGTAGCACGCAGCCGCTAAGCCGACACTACATTACCAAACCTATGAAAATATATATCCTTCATAGTAGATAAACCCTGTTATTTTTCACTAAAAATTTTATCCTGACAGAATTTTGATCACAGAGTACGAAGTACAAACCGCATTCGGTAACATGATAATCAGGTTATTCAGCTCAAAAGGAACAAAAATCCTTTTTAATTCTTTTGCCCGAGAAGATTGATTTCACATTTTCCTTTATGAAGCGTTAAATTGATCTGTTTATTTTTACATTGTTAATAAGCAGTGTTGCGACACCACCCTGCGACTCTCATACCTGAAGTCGCAGGTTCGAACCCCAGCTGTGCACCAATGGAGTTTCTTTCTATGTGCGCATTAAACATTCGCTCGAACGGTAAAGGAAAATATCGTGAGGAAACCGACATGTCTTAGACCCAAAAAGTCGACGACGTGTGTCAGGCACTGGAGGCTGAGCACCTACTTGTCTATAAGATTTAAAAATGATCATGAAACAGATTCAGAAATCTGAGGCCAGGACCTAAAGAGGTTGTAGCGCCACTGATTTATTTTATGTAGTTAATAATATGTCGTACTAGTTTTGCCATATGAACGAATTATTTCAAACAGAATTATATGAACTATTTATTCATATGCCGGCTGTATCATGACTTTTTTATATGTGCGCTATTGTATCTGAGGGAGCAGCGCCATTTATACTCACTTTACTTTTTTTTTTAATTTGTACCTCCAAGCGTCTACTCCTAATGCATATATTTTTCGCTCTTAGTATCGAGACAATTCCAAGTATACAGACATTACGTGTACATATATATCAAGCGCATAGATTCTTAAATATAAGGTATTGGAATAATGGATGATTGTAATAAACATTTTTGCCGGTTGCTATAATTAAAAATCTCCGAATACAATTAAAGGGTTATTTGCTCCATCGTTGTAATGAGGATGTAAATGGCTCCGATTATCCGTCCTGGGAAAAAGGCACCTCTACTCAACAATTTTCATTTTTTGAATATAAACTGAACAATTTGGTTGATAGCTCTGAAACATACAATATATTTAAATAATTTAAGTTACAACCACTCTGATTTGAGGTAACTGTTTAGACATAAGTCCGAGGCTAACACATATAAGTAAAGTATGGTTTATTTCATCAAAATTCAATTTTTATTAAATAAACTGAAACTACAAAGAAAACTAAGCGACCCGTATTTACAGCGTATACTATATTTTAATTACAGTAACCCACTTATGACAAAAAGGTTTCATTCAGATAAACTACAAAAGCAGTTAATTGAAACAGTGCGAAACACATTTGAGAGAAGCTACGAGCTACGGGACGGCGTCAGCGTCAGTGCTACGACGTCCCTCGCGTAGACCGTACGTGGCTACGGCGGCAACCATAAGACGGTTTCAGTGTAACGTATTTAAATGTAATGTGAAAGTGTCACGGAGTTGGAATGCGCATTTTTTTTTGTGAAGTGAGGTTTGTGATGATTGGAATCAAGGATTATTAATATTTCACTAAAACGATTTGCACGCATGTGCTTTCACGTCTATTACTCATGTTCAATAAAAACTTTCTTTATTATTTTTGAAGTATAACAATGTATGCGTTATTATAGGCAAGTTCTAGGAAGGTATCGATTAACTGTACATTCCTCGCTGCTTTACGGTGGAAAAGCGTCCATAGTGTTTTAATTTTGATTGGTAATTAGTAGGAAAGTTTTTAAGTCAATGAACCATGAAATTATTAATGGTTTGAGTAATAGATGTAAAGACAAATTAGTAAAGTGGTTTACAACGTTATGTATTTTGCATTATATGGACAATTTTAGTTATCGTGAATTATTATACTAGAAAAAAATCTCCATACATTGAAATTATTAGATGGATGAAAAAGGAATGAAATAATATTTTCAAAATTTAATAGCGTTCATTTATGAAATTATGTAATAATTTTCCATGATTAAAAATAGTTACCTGTTTAAATATTTACTTTGAGCCTGATATTTATTTTTAATTCGCCAATTTATAACGGATGACATTATCATGAAGCTGTATTAAGTTAAAAGCTTGGAAATGAGTATTTTGTGGTAACAATAAACCGACAGCTTTTAATATCGCATATTCAATTATCAAGTCGTAATTATACTAAAATTATAATTTAATTTAATTTAACTAGCTAACGGCTTGTTGTTGTAGATTAAATCAATTTGATATTGTTAATTTACACAAAAGATTTAATCACTACGTCTGCGGCCGGTACTGACTGAGGAAAAATATTTGCAATGGTTGTTCTTAAAATTATTATGTACTTACTGACGAAAATGAGGATTTTAAATCATTAACTATCGGATAATTAAAGTTTTATTGTCTAAAATACTTTAAAAGCACTTTTATTTGACTATTTCAAAGAAAATAATCCTTTGACATCGGCATTTTCAAAACTTTCTCATTTATTCCTGTTAGCGACAACTTTTTAAAGAAGTTTTTCATAAATACAGTTTTTGTATCAAGTTTTTGAAATTGGAACTGTAATTAACTTTGTGAGGTCAGGTTGTAAGTATTTTTTAGCTATGATTTATAGTTTATATTATATACAATATTGGTACAGTTTATAAAATTAAATGACGGCAATGCACTTGGGTTAGAATAAAAACTTTAAATAATATAAATCTACGGTGTTTATATAAAAACAAGATTTTTATTCGTCAATTAGAAGTAGTAGAAGGGTATAAGAAAGTACATAAAGATAAAACTAAATACACTTACGTATATACAAATACGAGTAATTTTGTTCGGGGTCACCCTTCGTTGTACCTCAAAATATAGCTTTAACATTATATAAGCTCACGTCACGCAATCACCTACAGCATAGCTGTTTGGAAAATTTGACAGTTGAGTGTTGGAATGGTCAATATTGTTTTCTAACACAACTATGGGATTTGATTATTTTATGGATGTCTAAAAGACAATGGTAAGTAATAGGTTCTAGATTTTTCCATTTATAGTCGATAATATTAGAAAATTTGACACTTCGCTTTTATGATGATATCCTTAATTAAAGTAGTCTGAATATTTTTAAACATTAAATTAATGAACACAATATATTATATGTAATAGTTATATATTGTAGTACTGTTGACCAAATTATAAATATAAGCAGGTTACGTCATAGATATTCCTAATTAATAAATTAATATTCCTAATTAATATAGTAATTTTCAGTCCGTTATTTTAATAACATATTTTTTTCATTAAGATTTAATTTTCTAAAAACACTAGGTACACCAAATTTTTTGTTAACAAAAAAAACTAAGTTCGTTCTAGTTTGTAAAAGGCTGAATAAGTCAGTTCTAGATTAGGTCCATCGCTTGAGTGAAATAGTTCGAAGTGCTCCATTGCATAGTCTTTAATCCCAACGTCGATTTTAGTCTGAGATTTCACACCCATTTAGACCTTTAGCCGTCCAGTTTCGTTAAAATAGCTGGTTTAACAGAAATCCAGTTTGTAAGTGAAAAGTATAATTGGTCTGTGGACTTCATAGACGTGTAGTAGCCGCTGTGGTGAATTAACAAAAGCATTTTTGTAAATAAGCAACGGGTATGAGGTTAAGTTTTATTAAAGGCTCAAAGTTAGTTGAGCTAATAATTAATAATAAGCTGTTATAATGCGAGACTCACAAGTAAAAGAAGCTACGTAAATTAAATAATTTAATACAAGATAATTAATGTAAACCATTATTAATTACTTACTAATTACTGAGTGTTGAAATTGCTCAAGTATGGGGGGTGGTTAATATTATTATTATGCTGTAACAAAATATTTGGGATTTAAGCGTCTGAGTTGAACTATTGTACATATTTGTGTATACAGTAAAACATTTATTGGAGATAATTAATAGTATTTGATATACTTTTTCTTTCTTAACATTAAAGCGAGTTTACTCGTTTCGCACGGTTCTTTTTAACAACTTGAAAATCATTTATAAAATTCTAATAGTGAATGACATAATTTAATTTTGTTCTTGTTGTATTTTACAATTCTTATCAACAGTAACAATTCCTTAATAATTTATGTTCTTTGAATCGACTTATAACTGTAATAATATATACGGAGCAGCGAATTTTCTTGTACTATTTATTTGATTTATAGAATACTACTTTCTTCTATATTAAATGGTAAGTTAAAAATAAAATATATTAAAAATGTGATGTGTCTTTTAGGCGTGGCAACCAATTTATATGTTACGTATATCTATGTATTTTATTTATTTTAAATATTTTGTATGGGTGCCTTTAATGTATGTATAAATTACACGGATAACATCAACAAGGTATTAAGGTGGTATAGGTGTCAACGTATGAATAGTGATTATAAAAAGCTATAAAAGCTACAATTTAGTATCGCGTGATGCGGTGCGCGCTATCCCGATTCGTTCAACTGGAATTATCTACATCAATTACTACCAGAACTGTGTAGTTTAAATTACGTTTTTTATTCAAATGATTCTCAAGTACTAAAAATACTCTTTTATTTAACGTTATACATTTAACACGCAATACTTTTGCCTGTTTTGTCTTAGTTTATTTGTGAATAATAATTGAGGTCGTTTTACCGTTCAACGAATATATTTTGTAATGTTTTTAACTCTAAATTTGCTTGTTTTTTTACTCTGTTTTGGTAAGTTTATAAGTAATTATTTATCTCTATTAATATTATTTTTTGTGTTATTAATTAAGTTTCGCAGTGCTAGCACTTCTCCACTATTTATTTTATTTATTCAATTATAAGTTGTGAATCTATCATCTTAATATTGGCTTTAATAAAGGTTGCCAGTAAGAGATCGCTTAGTAGCGATCAGGCCGTTGCACCATGTCTTTTTAAGTTTATTGTTAATATTATTTTATTTTTGTCCAAAACTAAAGAAGGGAATATAATTAAAATTGTCTATGACTACAACTTTGTACCCCAAATAAAATCAAATACGGATGAATAATTTTTCTCTTTGAATAAAATATTGCAAAACTAAATAAAACACGCTCAAGTGAGAGTCTAAGACAGTGTTTCTAAACCTGCACCTACTCACCACAAGGGTATTATCTATTCGAAAATTTATTTGAATTTGGAATTTCAGTTTTATGTATTGAACATTTACTTAGTGTGTCAATTTCCAGGTATATTCTTCCTAAAACCTATCATCTAAGTTTCTTAAATGGATTATTTGAACAACTTTTAAGTCTTACCGTATGTTGAATACTAAAAATTGTGTTGAATATTGTAAACCCATTGTTTATAGTGTAGAGTTAATTACGCTTCTATCATACTAATGGAGTATCCATCGAGTTATCTGTTGTCCCACAGGTTGCACTGACAATTACTTTAATGCACCTGCCGTCGACAATGGACGAATATGTTCTGCTGTTTTGTTCTGATAAATTTGATTAAGATGCAAGCATTGAGCGAGCGAAATTTGCAATAAATTTTATAGGATCAAGTTCTGTACTATATTGGTTTCTATAATATTGGAAAGAGAAAAGATTTTATTGTTTATTGGTTTGCATTGAATAGGCTTCAAAAATGAAGGACTGATTTGAAAAATTCAACAATTAGAACCCTATGTTATCTGATGATGAATTAGACTATAGAGAGTTTTCAAAAAAGTTCTTTATGGAATTCGATAACCCAAGGTCTGAAAAGAGCAATAAATCGCATGTGTTACGCAATCCATTATCAATAGAGCAACAGTTTTATGGAAGACATCAATATGCATTAAATCCGAACCGAGAAAAGCTTTAGGCTATAGTGCATCGTGCTATCATCGAATTAACACGAATGAAACCGTTATTTATATATAACGGTTTCATTCGTTTCATATAATATGCTGGAAAAAGGCTATAAAAACTGTGTTTGCATTAGCTTAGTAATATCATAAGATAATTATTTCAAAGATTAGAATACTTCAAATAGTTAAATTCCATATTTAAAATTTAAATCGCTTCCGCCGCCAACTTATCCGGTTCCCATAAAGAAGGTTGCCTTTTGTCCCCTCCCTTTGTTGGTTACGGATGATCGCACGTGCTGTGGGTACAAACAGGCCTGTTAGTCGGCTTGTCGTCTGTAACCGGATTGCGATGTTTGCTTTCCTCCAGAGCTTTTGATTGACATGGATATTTGTGTTGCGATACATGAGCTTAGCTTTCGCCTGTTAAATCTTGCGTTCATGTTTTATTCATTAAAGGGTTATAAGAGGCATTATACCATTATTACTTAGGAGTTAGAGTAAAAGTGTAAATCAATTTTGGAATAAAATATTTTAATTAAAACTACAATTTTTTTTACGTTATATTTAATTGTTACGGACGCCAAAGTAAGGTTTATGTTAAAGTTTGGGGCGTATTATTTTGAAATTTTGTAGAAGAATTCTTAAACATATACAATTATTGCTTACGTGTTAAGATAAACGAGGAATTAGATTTTGGATTAAATAGTTTGATTGAACTAAAAAATATTTGCGACGTAAAATTGTGCTTAGGGCGCATTATAAGAAGCAAATTACTTTCAATGCTGGTAAATTTACTTTCAAATTTTTGTGAGATGTATAGGTGTAGTTAACGAGGGTGTGGTAGAATCTTGTCGGAAGTTGTATTGCCTGTTATCTTCAATTAAGTGAGGAAAGCTGTAGGAAACGACGTCGAGGAAGCACGCACGCTACGGTCGATAGCCGAGAACTACAATGGCAGAGTTTGAATGTTAAAAGCTCTTCTATAATATATTTGACGATGAGTTGGGGTTTATTGATTTGAATATATTTTTTTTTTGTCTTTGCCTCGAGATTTCTGTATATGTTTGGTACAGCAACTATTTTTGAAACCGTTACCGTCCACAGTCCTTTGTTAAGTGTTCAGGCAGATTTTAAAAATGATATATTATTCAAGTTTAAACAAATGAGAATTAATCAAATATATGAAAACTAAACTTTTTGTTTTATTTATTATAATAATTGTATGGATCTATTGATAATAATGTTTTCATCTTAAACGGATTAAAACGGCATCTAAGCCACTAGAAAAGTAGTTTTTGCATCAGATTCATTGATAATTTGCAGATATTCAGTCTTGAAATGACTTTTTTAATTGTTAATTGTGGTATTAAAAATATTAAACAAAAAAAGGGTTTGAAGGATTACTAGTAGTCCAAATTATTACAAAATGGCTACCAATAGTGTATGAATTCGTTGTCAGTATTAAACTCGTGTGTACAGTACATCACACAATACAACGTTTCCTATGCTAATCTCCTTATCTGACGCGGTTTCAGACCAAACTCATCTAGGATTACCGACCAATGATTCATTGTTAGAATCTGTTTTTATTCAAATTTCAATTCAATAGCCCATTATTGGAAAAATGTAAATGGAGATTTCTATATTGTATAGAAATGAGTTTTTGTCTTCTAATTATGCGTAGGTGCCTTCCGAAACATTGAGATTTTAATTGGGAAATGGAAAAGCGTATTTAGGCTCAAATAGTCAATGAAAAAATAGAAACTTTAACTAATATTAGGAATAAAATTTATTAAAAATAGTCGTGGCGGAGAGTTTATTGCCAGATGTTTTCTTCCGTTCTACGCCCTTGATTTGAGAACTGGCAGTAAATGTAAAATTAGAAGCATTTCATATTTATTTTTTGACGTTCATAAGTCTAGATTGTGTTACCTATATGAATAAATGATTATAAATAACAAATACATAACAACAAATTTTATTGCAAATATAAAAAAAAAACTATTGATTTATAATGTTTACCTCATTATTTTAAATCTGTTATACGATAAATAATTGGTGTTATGATTGTACATACTATAGCTGAAATAGTAATGTGTTGTTTTAAAGTTAATTTCATTTAATATTATAAATATATCTGAATAATTTCATGCGTACTAACATTCTTGAGGTTTACATAAATTTTCATTGTATTGCTCAGTAGGGTGTAGTAAAACTTGTAGTTTATGATATAATTATTGCTATGTAACCCTTTATTTATTAACATTAGACAATATACGAGGCGAGGAGAGAAATAATATATATGAAATAGAAAGCATAAGTACATCACTAGACAGATATATAAAAAATATGAAAGAAAACTGAAATTTAAGATTACAAACGACAATTAATACTTAATATTTGAAATAAAAAACTGGATTGTTACTGTTAAACATAGTCAAAGTCTTTCCGCTTCTTCAAATATTTCTCAAATCAGAGAGGATTGTGAGGTGGAACATATAAATAAGCTCATAATTAGTGTCATAGATAAAACCTGAAACTTTGGCGAATTATGCAGGTAATTCGTGTTCGTACGAGGAACAATTGTGAGTATCTTGTCGCATACGGGGAGGGATTCTTAGAGAAATTAATTCTTAGCAAATAGGGGCTATCTATCCATTAGAATATCGTGCAAAAATTATAAGTCTTGCTGACTCCGTCGACATTCTAATGAGTGTAAATTGAAATTTCCAAGTATCTGCATAATTGTTTGTCGAAAAATAAATGTCAGCTGTCATTGTGACATTATGGTCACAGATCTCGTAAATTAAAGACGTTGAACACAGATTTTTTACCAATATTATTAGATCTGCACTTTTTGATAGTCTAAAGTAATATACTGTATTGTTATTAAAAGTAATGTATTATCTCGCATATATAATGAAAATGGCAGGCAATCTATATTATTCATACTAAGTTGGAATCGAAGTTAACGCAACGCAATTATATTCAACTTCTTCTTCTTTCTCCATTGACGTACTATCCAAAATAAAAAAAAACTAACCTAAAAATTCTCAAGATAACCTTCAAACCCTCCAGTTTTATTACTAAGCATTTTAAAGTCTATACCGACACAGATTAATCGTTTATTACACAATAAATAATTACCTGCCTGCCTCATGCCCATACTGAATACATTCAAATGGCCATTATATTTATATAATTGACCATTATATACTGTATTCACCTATAGACTTTTAAATTCGACGGCAAAATTAGCAGCGCATGCCGAGGTTTTAAAAATGCTTTTACAGCACATTATGCAAATGCTAAAACAAAGGGAAATGTCCCCAAACCAGTTAGCAGTTAGTCCGCAGTTCAAACTTACAGAATAGATGCTCAAATACATCAACAACCAAAATCGGTTTACACACAATCTCTTGCACATAAATTGTTCACCCTGGCTCACTGTGTACGCTAGCTAATTGATTTCGGACGCCCTTTGAGTAGAAACGGCCTGTTCAAATTAATTAACACTAAATTATAGGCACGTCTAAGTTTGCTTTCTTAATGTAGTACGTTAAAATTATTTGCGCTTCAATTTTCCTTTCACTCATTGGTGTCAAGTTGGTTTTATTGAGTTTTTAATAAATTACATAAATCAGTAACGCTAAAGCCATTGCCTGGGACTCAGATTTCTGTATCTGTTTCATGATGATGTAGTCAAAAAAAGTCAAAAGTCAAAAATAATTTATTAATAAGGGTAACATCATGTACACTTATGAACGTCAAAAAAAAAAGAGAAATAAACAATAATGTAAATGTAAATGAATCTAACTTTACATTTACTGCCAGTTCTCAAATCAAGGGCGTATAAAAGAAGAGAAGAACTGGCAATAAACTCTCTCACTTTTTTAATGTTTGTAAGGAGCTGCAACCATTACACCATGTTCCATGTGACATCTTGAGTAATAAAGAATAATAAAATAAATTAAAAACAAAGATTTGTCCTCTATCAGCAGGTGGCATGGTGAAATAAGAGCACGCACTAACATAGTCGTGAGAAGGTGATCAGCCTTCTGTGTCTGACACACGCTGTAGACTTTTTGATGTGACGACGTCTTATAATTCGTTGGAGCCAGCCGCACGCACGAAAAAACATAACACATGCGGCGTTACCTCGCTCTGAGGCGTTCCATTTGTGTCCAAGTGCAAGCGAGAGCGCGGAACTAGCAACAAAGATGCACAATCTTCCTCCGCGTTCGGCAACGTTCGTTATAAAATTAACATAATTGTATGTATGCGTACAAATAAATGTTACTTGATCAATTCAATTGTGATTTCTATTTTCCTCCTTTTCTATGTCATCTATCAAACAAATAAAATTAAAGTTTTCTTTTGAAAAAATGCAACCATACTTTTTGTTTCGGTACAAAGTATCTATATATTGTTTTTTAAAGTTTTAATGTGCTCTAGAAAAAGCTTATCTGTTCATTAAACCATAGTATTCTAGTAAAGACAAAATTTGCAATACCTATTACGACCGTCAGCTGAAACCGCAAAAGTTTCTTAATACAAGGATAGTTTTCCAATAGCGAGAGGCCGTGACTCCAGAATTAGTCGAAGATACAGGATAACGGTAATCAAATTATCAGCAATTTCAACTACTCGCAAAGTTTCGGTGAATCGCGGGAAAACGAAGCTCTAATAAATTAACTTTTACATTAATTGCAGTAACTTCTGACTTTTATTAGGACTTGACTATTGACATATAAGATATGATTTTGTATGTAGTAGTGAGGCCATAACATTCGTAGCATCTAAATTGGGTGATATTTATTTAATTATAAGTAATCGAACAGCTTATACTTATACATATTGTAAGACAAAACACTAAGACAATACAAAAAAACAAACAGATTACATAGATAACAATATATGTATGTAAAACAGAAAACAAGCAAGTACATTAATAGACAAAGATACATTAAAAAATACTAAAGTAAAGTATTTTGTTTTTTTTTATGTATCTTATATCAGTTTAGTTTATTTTTATTTCTTTTTGTTTCTGTTAAGTATGTTTTTTGCTTCTTATTGTATTTGTAATATGTATTTTTGCACTTCTTGCCTACCTTATGTAAACTGGGTTGGGTTGTCTGGAAGAAATCGCTCTAAAGCGATAAGGCCGCCAGTTGCTTTTCGTTCAAATTATGTTTAATATATTTTTTTTCCTTTTATGTAATGCAACAAAGTTTTAATAAATAAATAAATATTATTTCTATTATTTATTACAAGTGTGGTGCGGTGCAATATACACCATGAAACAAACGCATGTGTCTGTTTTGAACAAATGGTGTATTTCCTCTACAGATTTGTTGTTTCCGTTTGCCGTGTTCCATATCCAAATTGTCATTATTACGAGTCGTTTTTACAGAAATTTGACATTCGTTCTTAATGTATTACGATTGGTTTAATGAGTAGTACTTAAATAAAAATTATTTATATAAAAAGTTAAGTCATGTTTATGTTAGTTATTTCGACTATACATTGCGTTTGGTTCCCACGAGAATGTAAGTGCGTGCTCCTATTTCACCATACCTCCTCCTGATAGGAACTTTGGCAATATGAGAAAAATCTTAGTTTTTTATTTCTATTATTATTATTTATTACTTAAGATGTCACCTGCAACATGGTGTAATGGTTGCAGGTCCTTACAAATGTTATGTGAAAGAAAAAAAAAATTTGACTTTCGTGTTAACATACAAACACATTAAACAATCCCTATTCCTCCCCCCCATTAAACCCCTATATTTTTTTAAAGGAGTGTACCGTAAAACTAACTTCTAATAATGTTTTATACATTTTAATTATGTTTTATTGTAATTCTCTAATTCTCCGACAATATCATCATCTTTTATGTTTATTCCTATAATTCGTTCAGTCTTGAACCTCTCGTACCCATATATTGGATAGTCAGTCAGGAAATGTAGTACCGTCTCTAGATCTGTATCGTTACAAGGACAGGCAACATTTTGTTTACCTCTGAATCTGTAAAGATACGATCCATCGTGACATGTCAACATCTGTGTGATCAATCGCGTTGTTTTCTCTGACAAATAATAAGTAGTTCCATCGTGTTGTGGAGTAAGACACCGACAATTCTATTGATAGACCGAATTAAGATAAATGGTAGACTGGAGTTCATAACGAGGCAAGTCGACTGTTTCCAATTTTCTAGCTGCGCGCTCGATTTAGTGTGAATTCTTAGATGTATTTTTGTCCCGCTACTGGTGTGTTTTCTTTCTCAATGATTGTTTGCTTAGGCCTGTTTGCAGCCGGGCCTGTGTACTATAACAGTTACCGTGCACTGCCAGTTATTGTAGTGCTTCTTACCTGCAGGATATTGTTTGGTAATAGCATCTAAATTTGAACGGGTAAACATTTTTCAAGTTTTATTCAATGATACGGAAATATCGATATTTGCCGGAGTCTTATTTTGTCGGAGTCACTTTTTGGATATTTAGGTTTAAGATCTTATAGGTGAGGTGAGACTAGGATAGGCAGTGGGATTGAAGGAAAGTAATGTCTACAATGATGTAATTAACATACTAAAACAAAGTTTAAAAATGAAATGCATATGAACTAATCAGAAAGGAAAAGCGTAAAGATAACTTTGAATTAATAATTAGATGAGAGGTTCGAGGAATTAATAAATAGATTACAACAGTCGCGACCTAGCCTACAAATAGTGGTAAAATAATCAACGCGGTGGAAAAAAGGTATGGTATTATGTTAGCCACAATTTGCAATTCTCAATAAGCCACACAGAGCGAGCAGCGTCAGAAAACATATCGCCAGGTAGGCTTTGAGCAAATCAAAAAGCCGACACTCGATGGCTCGGGCGCTAGGTCGCTCGCCTGCGGCAGCGCGCGCGCTTGCCTCGAACGAGCTTCGCGAGGCACTTGCCGTGCGAGGCTGCTCGCTCTGTGTGGACACGCCTAATATTTACCAGAATTAGTATTAATTGCGCTAATCTAAGCTAACTGATAATATCACTAAGCTAACTGATGTGTTATACTATAAATTACAATAGATAAAAAAGTGTTCGATTAAACGTTGAAACAAGCCTTGCATAGTTTGAATTGTTTTCCGCATATTGAAACAAGCTTTGAACTGAATCAATGACGGAAAGTCCCACGGGTCTCGTTTACTGTATTATAAACACATTAATGTACACTATGTTATGCCGACAGTGATATACAATTACCAAATATGCCTAAGGGACAAATGAGCTGTCAAATAAAATCATATAATGAATGTCGCTTTTAATTAATAATAATGATTTTGGCAAGTGAGTGTTGATTTCAAGTAAATGATCGTATTTTGTTTTTTTGAGAAACTAAATCTCACGATTTTTTTTCCTTTTTTTTATCATTATATTGCAAGAACAGTAGGCGAAGCTCTCCCCGAAGGATCTCCAGGTATGGATCAGTTATTGATGATGTCATCGGCCCATGTCTCATCTGCGGCCTTCCTTTGTTTCGTCTTCTAATAGGTCCCATCGTCTGACAGCCCATTTAAGATTTAGAGCATAGTTTAGGGCCCCAGTAGCTTTGGTATAATTATTATCGAAGCGAATATAAGACATTCATTCCACGCCCCAATTCAAGTCATTAAAAATAATTTATATTCTGTCATTAATTTAAATAAAGCAACATTTCCTCAAATTGTCTTGCGTTCAATCATACGTGAAATTAAATGCCACTTTCAATTATTCAACCCGAAAATCTTTTGAAAAGCTATGAATTTTCACCGGAATCGTTCCAATCGGGCGGCGTAATGATCTGTAAAGTCACCAATTGCCTAATAATTCTTTTCAACTTGGATTTTAGGACCGCAAAACCCTCGAAGGTTTTAATTAGAGCGATATCATTTGTTAATTAAACCTTCTTATATTTCATGTTTCGATTTCGGTCGGTGTTTCTATGTTTGTTTATTTCGAGGTCTTAATATATATTATGTGCATTTGGAAACCCGTATGATATATATATTGGAGGTGTAATCGATTTATAGTCGATTAATAGGTATTTCTTTCTACTATGAGTCGTTAAGACTTTTATGTAATTGTAATTATGAGTGATATTTATGTCGAGAAATTATGTAATAAAAAAATCACGATTTCATTTGTTTTATTAGAATGGTGTTGCCATATCATAGACATCATACAGGTTGTAAATTGTCAATATGTCAAAGTCAATTTGTTAGTTGAATTTAATCTAGTAAATAATGTATTTGTTAAGAGGCCTTTACATTTGACATTGAAGAATCGATCGAAGTGGACTGAAATATTTGTTTTATTAATTAGTTATTTATAAGTGAATATCCATTATCCTCAATTATTTATAATAGATATATAGTCTGTAATAAGGAGAAGTAATTATGTTAAGCGATGGAACTTTAATTCTTTTTAATTTCAGTCCTTATGTTTGTTTAATCAACACGTCAATTGACATGTATTGAAAAAATTGTGTACAATTTTGAACTTTGCAACATAAAATCAGCAGATAGTTAATAATGCCTGGAAGAGATAGCTTGTTAGAGAAAGGCACCTTTGTATACCTAATCAATTGTTTTTTTTTAATTTTTGATGTATCGAATTTTACTAAAAAAATAATAATCCTTTTATAATCACATAATATACCCTAACGGCTGGGTTGTCGTAAAAATTTTATTCTGTATTAATACAAATACAAAGTTGTTTATAAAGGAAGCATAAGCCACTTTATTCACAAGAAACCATAGCCCTCGGGGAAAACCAGAGAAAATCTGAAGTTCGTGTCAGTAATTAGGAGTGAGGTAGTTCGCTAAGGGTGCTAATCTTTAAGTATGCCATCATGCACTAATGAACGAACTAGTCGAACTACGAGTGTACAACTACGTCTAATTAACATAATGTTGCATAAGTTTATGTACTAATAATAGGTACATTTTGAAGCTGTTATAAAGTAGATTTTTTGAATTACGAGTGGAATTACGGATAGCTATGTCCGCGTGGAGTTGAATAAAAATCAGACCAGTTAAACTATATTTTTATATTTACCAAAAACTATACACTCGTGTGCGTGGTTTGGCTTAGTCGCTTCAGCGTGCGACTCACGTCACTGAGGTCGTAGGTTCGAGTCTAGGCACTAATGGAATTTCTGTCTATGTGTGCTTTTAACCTTCAATCCAATGGTGAAGAAAAACATCGTAAGGAAACCGGCTTACCATTGACCCAAAAAATCGATTCAAGTGATCACAACACTCACACATCTCGATTTTTTTTACAGCCCTGAAGTTGGTTTAAATTAATTATATCACTAGGTAGGTAACATGATGTCCATGCGGAGAATACAGCATTTCGTATACATATAAGATAATAAGGCTTAAGTAATATTATTTAGTATAACAATATTAGACTTAGGGCCTGTTTCACAATGTATGATAAAGTGCCAAAAAGCTATGCAACACATAAATTATTCGAAATATAAAAGTTCAGAATAATATACTTGGCATTTAATGACGAATTGCGCTATCTGACTGTCGTGAAACGCAAAAATACTGTTTATCCTACCAATAAGTTATAAATAGCTTATTTGGAACTTATCTGGACAATGTGAAACAGACCCTAAATGTCATACAAACATACTCTTTGTTAGTAATCCTACGTGGCAGTGTTAATATAGCAGATTAATTATTTATAAAGTTTTCCATTATCAGCTTAGTTTACATACAAAGCACTGTGTGCTCACAATGTTGAGCAGGCTTCACATCCTCTCAACCTGTGGAGCAAAATTGAAACTTAATCCAGGAGTTTTACCGCAGACTGCAAAATAGTACGCTACAACGCGTCGAAGAGCATTCAGTTCGAAGAATTTTTTTTTTATGGAACAGGGGGAAAACGGCCAGGAGGCTCACCTGATGTTAAGTGATACCGCCCATGGACACTCTCAATGCCAGAGGGCTCGCGAGGCGTTGCCGGCTTTTTAAGAATTGGTACGCTCTTTTATTGAACGATCCTAAGTCGAATTAAGATTAACTATTATCCCAATAAGGTAATAATAGAAAACGCTGACTAAAGACTTTGGACACATTATGGACGTTTTCTTTTAGCTCGATCGTTTTGCTGTCGAGCATTTGTAGTGCGGTATTGAACGGACAATTTATCTAATGGTTGCTCGTAAAGCGATGTCGCTACGTGTCAGCCGGCGTGAGTCTCCGATTCTGTAAGGAAGTCGATGTTTTCGACGGAGCTTTTAGTTCAGCTTACTCTAAGTTTATAATATTGCATTGAATTCTTAAAGAGTTTCAACGGAAATTGTTTGAAAATTGTTTCTAAGGCTTGGAACAATTTACGGACAGAGGCTATATGGTAGGATGAGTGAAATAACACGGACGCAATCGGGAAGAGGTATGAGCCGAGCTTGAAAAGAAACAAATTATATCCATTTCAAGTACGGTACTACAGTAGTTTGGGTTAAAAAGACCCTAAATACTAATGAAGGGTTGCCGACGCACGCTTATTTATCGTTAAGGGCGTAGGAAAGTTTGCGAAAACTAAGCAACTATTACATATATACGTTATTATATAAAATATATTGCTATGACTAGATAGAAGCAGGCAAAGACTGGCATACTATTGGCAAAGATAGAGACATCTGGAAAGGGTTGGAGGATCATCGTACCTATGAACGGGTACTAGTGGTGACTGGTCGGACTTGATCGGTGTATGTATATGGCTACGTATTTATTATTTTCAATCTTGATTCCCCTTGTTACATGTTTGCCAGTCGTTCCCACAGTGTTGTACGAGTGTGTATATTCATGTCCCTGATTTTTCGCGCCTTTTTTATGGACGTTCGGTTTTATTATTTTTAATTCAAAAACAATAATTAAATATACTTCAACAATATGGTTCAGAGATTTTGAATAGCATTTATTCCTCAGCATGGGTTAGATTAAAATGGATCTTACTCTTTTTACACTTTTTACATAGTCTGTGTTTATTCGGAATAATCTAGGATTTTAATGGTGATTAAGTAATTTTTTTTACTAACACATCTAGAAATTTTCAAAGAAATAAATTTTCCTCATAACAACCGACAAATGCGACCAAAATTCCACAAATCATAGGTATTTAACAAATTCTTTATATTTTAAAGTAAGTGTAATAGAAAGCTATCAAAAGCATTTAAGTTATTTTTAACGTGTTTTTGATAACAAATCTACTGATATATATGTGAGCTTTTAAAGGACATTTCTATACATTGGAATCGTAAAACTCTCCATCCGGGAATCTCATTTCGCGATGCTTCTCAATTATCCGCATATTTTAACACTCGCTACTCGACAGTAACATGCAAAGTATTTTAACCATCTGGAATACTTTTTCGACCGAGATTTTATAGTAAAAATAATAATAAATAGTAATCATAATGATTTGCTATAACATGGGATGATAGTTGCAGATGCTTATAAATTAAAAAAATACCTTGGCGATTTAAAATATTGACGGAGAGTTTATTGCCAGTTCACCTAGGCCTTGATTTCAGAACTGGCGATATACATATCTAAATTTATAAGCATTTCACTGAAGTTTATAAATGTACATTAAGATACCTATAAGAATAAAATTTATTTTCGTTTAAATAAACTCAATAATTATAAAGTTCATAATTGTTGTGTGTAAGTTTTTGGACCTACCCTCTCTTGCGGGTAATTTCAGATTTTTGTATAACATCAAGTAATAACAATCAAGTGGTGCTATAACTGTATTAGTAGTTTTGGCTACGGATTGAATCCGTTCTTGATTATTTTTATTTTTTAGACAAAACAAGACTTTTGATTGACACATTTGATTTTCGAATTTGAGTCATGCTGGTTTCCACAATGTTTTCTTGACGAGCATGTGTTAGATGCGTATGTTGACAAAATGTCAGGTCTCAGTCGCAATCTGAAGCCACTTTACAATGGAGATTTCTGTAGGTATTTTATTATTTTCTTTGTTTTAGTAAACGATAAGCTTTCTGTCAAATCGTCGAATTTTAAGAGCACTTGTCGATGTGTTTACGTCGTTTTTGTGAACTATAGGTTTAATTGGGCCAAAGCCAAAACAAAGTTTATCAGGATCGAGGATTTTTTGTTTTGTTTTTTCTTTAGATAGAGCTCATTTGTTTTTTTAAATTATCATTTCTCGATCTTTTTTTTTCCTTCTTACTGTTAATGATAATCTTTAGTTTTAAAGAAACTGAAATGGTTCATGTAATAATTTAGTGAACAGAGTTGAAGTGAGACATTATATTCACTTTGAGGCTTACACTAACCCAGTTTGAATTACAGAAATGAGCAAGAAATGGCTTCAAGAAGCGGCTTGCTTGGAATAAATTTAAAAAGTTGTTAGAGGTCGCCCACCAGGCCCGATTCAATGGCCAATCAGAACGTCCCACTTTAAAACCTCCTCGGGATCTCATTTTGTAATGGGGGCTTACATAAAGTGCCTAATTGGAATTTTATTATTTAGCGCGATTTTTATTGAAATGGGATAACTTAACCGTGGTTTAATTTAGAGTCAGACTTCGTTTTGTACGGAAATATAGAACCTACTGCCTTTTACTTGAAGAAGTTACCAAAGTAACTAACATGTTAGGTAACTAAGTGCTATGGTATTAGGGAATAAGACCGTGAATGTTTTGAATTTCCTCTGAAAAGACTTGGACAAATTAAAATGTTAAGTTGCATTTTATTTATATGAAACTTAGGTAAATTGAAAGCCTATATAAGTCTAAATCTATCTGGACGATTAGATGAGGGTAGAACAATTAAATTAAAATGTACGATACTACCGTCATCTATTAAAAGAGTAAAATGATTAAGTATCTATAATTATTGCACTATGTATATACCTGTACTTCGAACAGTGCTGGCCTAGTGGCGTAGCGCCTTTTTTCCAAGGTCGCACGTTTGGTATCGCTCGCACGTACGGTGAAGGCGAGCATCGTAACATGATAAAACAAATTTAGTCCAAAACTAGACATATAATTCAGGCACAGAAGGCTATATATATATATATATATATATATACATATAGTTATAGCAATTCACGAAGACGCGCCCTACCAATTTTTGGTTGAGACGATCGCGGGGTGCGGGGAGTTTTGCTCCAAGCGTGAGTAGCGAACCGTCAGCGGTTCATTGTAATGTGTACCGATAATACTCAAACATTGACGGAAGCTTGCACACATATACCATAAACGGTTAGGAGAAATAGTGGGGCGCGTCTTCGTGGATTTATACTTGTCTGTAAAAAATAAAATGCTTAAAGAATCTTATGACATCTGACGCCATGCCCAATAGATTTA
Source organism: Pieris mannii (assembly GCA_028984075.1). NCBI lineage: Eukaryota > Metazoa > Arthropoda > Insecta > Lepidoptera > Pieridae > Pieris > Pieris mannii. Next base: position 10,356,537 of record CM054779.1, on the reverse strand, counting down.
AGTAATTTAATTATTATTTATCTATACATTTCTATCTTTGTAATATCATGAACTTCTAACTAGTTCGATTTGTGTTTCTAATATATTAAACTTACATAGTTTAAAAACATACATTATATATTGGTACATAAATAAATTCAATAAACTCATAACCCACTTTAAAGCGATACTGCAGCTCTCGAAGAGGTCGTATCGGTTTTCTTGAACTATATTAAATATGAGGAGTTTAGAGAAAATCTTTTATTTCAGTTGAGTTCAACCACAACTTCGCGGCATAGTGAATATGTGAAACGCAAGATTTAGTAGCGCAAGACGTTCATTTCTCTTTCCTTACATATTATAAAATAAAGTTTTCCGGCCGCGTTTGTTTTCGTTTAATATTTTTAATAAATAATCGTCTGATTGAAAATCAGTTCTTTTTTAATCTATCATATTATCATATATATATATTTATAATTTTTAGTCTGCTTTATGGCTTGAAATTCATACATATTTCTTATATTGTATATATTTTATTTCTGGTCTACAATAAACTAATACAGAGAGACGATGTCTTATCTAGATATTTTTTATAATCTAATTGTACTTGTAAAGTGCAGTGGAATTTTCTCGTTGCGGGATAAGACATATTTTAGGTCGCAGAGCCAGCGGAGTGAGTATATGGAATGAAGTGGTATTTTTTTTCGTTTGAACTAATACTTGATGTTATAAGAATAAAATACTTGTTTTTAGCTTAAATAAACAACAATACAACTTTTTCTGCATTATTATTTAGTTATGCAGTATAAATCCACTTAATAGTTGTTGGGGACGCCACGAGATCAACGCGGCCTGTTAATAATAGGCTTAGATTTTCGCCGGATTTTCTACGTCTATATATAAATGTAATATAAAAATGAATTGCAAAATGTATTGGTAAGCGCATAACTCACCCGCCGGGACCAATTTTACTAATCCTTTTTTCTGCTTTGTTTTGAAATAATCAAATAATATCCGGGAAAGTCCTAAACAGCCCATTTTTTCAATACAAACGTTTTCTAAGTAAAATGTAGAGTCAATCTGAACTTTATTGTTATGTTTGCGCCTTAGTTTGAAGCCCTCTAGAAGACATCCCAGTCGGAGTTTTTTAGTGGGTCACAGAAGGGCCAACGTTCGTGGAAGCGAAGATATTTTGGTCACCCAAGCTGAACCTCACACGTCGCCTTATCAGGGTGAGGGTTCTGTTTCGGAAAATTTTTCGCACCGCAAATAGGTAGGAAAAAATATTGCCCCATTACAAATCTTTTATTTACATTCAATGATCGTTTGTTATGAGTGAGTATATAGCCCCTATTCCCTTCCTTACTTATATATGTCTGAATTTTATTTTATTCTCTTCGAGTCAAAAATTTCTGGTTTCTTTTCCCTGTGGAAATTATCTAGGTCTCGGCAGCGATTTTACAGAATCTCAGTGCGATTTCAAATCTAGACTAGAAATTAAAGTATACATTTTTAACGCGTCACTGAAACAATGATATTAAAACAGGTAAAATAAGTATTATTTAATTAAATAAATTCTCGGCTACGGTATTAATTAAACGTCTTTAAATCACGCTAAAAATTATGGTATAAAATTTAATAGAATATTAATGTTGTATGTTACTTTACATATACAAAGCGATCAAAAGTTTTTAAATTGTTATGTAGATAAAATGGTTTACGAATAAACATTTCAGATATTGGGAGTTGTAAAAGTACAAATCACTTGAAGGCATTAACGTCAGGATATTCCGTTGAAATAGAAAAATATTTTAAAATCCAAAGCCAATATAAATCAAAATTTAATGTAACCTCTGACGTCTAATTCCGAACGAGTATTATTTTATGTAAGAATTGCTTCTATTTCGGTTAGTTTCCAAGTTAAACACGGAACTACAGTTTGACCGCACATCGCGTGGCTTTTACGATTCAATTCGTCGTAATGACGTCTCTTGACTATAACGGCTGCAATAGAGGTTTTGTTTTAGAAATACTAACATGCACTTTAAAACGTTTTAACATCGTTTATGAACATTTTTCAATATTTTACGGTTCCTTTTCTATTGTTGTATTTGTCTATTGTCTGAGACATTGTTCTATTGTTTCAACTTACGCGATTTATGCGTAAGCTAACAATCGCTCAGGAAAGCCGCTAACCTCGTGTTTATGTTCTGTAATTCCTATTCAGTTACAAGAACTTTATGCATCTCTAAGGCTTTCCGAATTTATCCACAAATAAGATCCAATGTTAGTAGGAGTTGTTTACTTTGCCCAACCAGGTGTTTGCATGTCTAAGTGTCCACTTTAGGCTTTTTACACTAGTTTTCACATGTTTGAAGCGGTGGTTTTATATACTAAAGCGTATTCATTTTAAATTGAGGTGTAGTTTTCCCTATAATATATATAATAATAATCAAAGAGAATATGAACGTGTAATGACAAGGATATGAAAGGGAATCAGAAGCGATAAGAAGTCCATAGTAGCTTATCATTAAAAAAAATCAAATACATAACTACCAACAAAAAACTCCCAACACAAGTGTCTCTTGACTACTTACGGGGGTTGTCTCATACTCATTTAATGATGTTAAAAATTTGAGAAACAATAAAAAATTTTATTTATTTATTATTTATAACTACACGCAATACTCGTCGAGCGAGTTTGCTTATCTTGTCGACGCCGCGTACAAATTATTTGAACAAGTCTATTAGGTATGAGGGTGTGCGATTATTTAATCAATTATCGTCTAAAATTCGCAATATTGGCGCGTTTGACAAATTGAAAAAAGCATTAAAAATGTATGTGAGAGTGAACATAGTAGACTAAAATTGGGACGGCTAATGGGGACGTGCATCTCGCTCGTATATACTTACATAATAAGTTTCTCACGTAAATAAAATACATTAAGTTCTTTAAACACATAAGAATATATAAACAAATAGGTTTATACAAAGGCAGCCGTAGATCGTGAAGATGCATTGGCTTGGTTGTACCTGGACCAAATACAGGTACTAGATAGGGGACAAGTGAAAAGTGATGATGCGAAAGAGGTATGTCCGTCGCAAGTGATGATCGAAGATCTCTGCCTACCTCTTCGTCTTCTTGTATTTCCTTGCTTTAGTTACCTAGTAATAGCGTTACAGCAAAATGAGGGTAGTATTTCTTTATCGGTAGTTTTTTTATATAACAGGGGAAAACGGGCAGGAGGCTCACCTAATATTAAGTGTACCGCCGCTCATGGACACTCAATGCCAGAGTGCTCGCGAGTGCGTTGCCGGCCTTTTAAGAATTGGTACGCTCTTTTCTTGAAGGACCCTAAGTCGAATTGGTTCGGAAATACTTCAGTGGGAGCTGGTCCTTGGTTTGTTGTAATATCTTGTGAGTGATTGAGAAGAGATAAAGTTTATAATACATTTGGAACACAGCTATCATTGTTCAGCTATCTACTGTGTCTGTTGCCTCAGCAGATTCCGAATTCTCGGCTTAGCTCAACTTTCGGCATTGTATTCGGACGACTGCAGATTTCAGTGTTTTTCTTTCATAACTCTAGTTTAATAACTGTATGTTAGACGCTGTATCTGTTTAAGTGCTTTTTAAACTAAAATAAAAGAACGGAATAACCTTTTTGTTTGAGTTGCGAGGTCCAGTGTGCGCTATAACTTTGTATTATAATACTTTGGAACTTATAAAATCAAAACTTTAATAGCTTTAGCTTATTAAACGTGTTGCAGCTAATTTGAAGTTTAGTGATACCGCCGCCCATGGACACTCGCATTGTTGCGAAGCGTTTACGAATTGGTAGGCTATTTGCTTCAAGGATCGTAAATCGAAATGGTTCGGAAATACTTCAGTGGGCAGTTGGTACCACATAGTAGTGGTGCGTGGTAGAAACTGCATTTAAAACCCTTTATGGAGGAAGGAAAATCTCCGAACTATCTGATACTTTAATTACTACAACCTGTATGTAGGTCGTCTAAACATCGCATTATTTTCAATCCCGTCAGAGTGCCCTCAGCGTCTGTAAATGTTTACACATATCTTATCGTCCCCTAACTCTTAGCGTACGGTACGTTTCCTTTGTCTTCGTACCTTTCCCCACGAGGCTACAGTGCATAACTTTAAATGTCAAACACGCAACTCTAGTTATTGTTCCGTGAATGACGGTTTTAATTTCCGGCGCTACTGATTTTTTGTAATTTACACAGTACTTCATTGTTGTAGTTTTGTGTTTATTGTCTTTGTTTTTTGGTTGTCAGCTTATGTCCAGTCCGTCTCTTCTATCTTTTTTTAGAGATCTGATGGGATTTACTTCTCATAGTGGTGATCGCTTCTTGGTAATGCCACCTATTATCCCTGAACCAGTTCGACTTGGGGTCCTCCAAGGAAAAAGTATACCAATTCTTAAATGCCTGGCAACGCACTTGTGAGCCTTCTCGCAATGTGAGTTTCCATGAGCGACGGAATCACATGACATTAGATCAACCTGCTGTTGAAAAAAAGGATGGTAGTGTTTAATAAATGTATGAAAAAATAAGTATTAGGAAAAGTTGGATGAGCGTAGTTATTTTACTTCGAACTTTGTATTTAGTACATCCTACATCCTTCGACCGTAACTTCTACATTAAATCTTCCTACTATGTTGGGTTTCATTAATTTTCTTCCTGGTATTACGGGGATCTTAAATAATTCCTTAAGAGGAAGCGGCCGAGTTGGGAACGTTTATATAAGATGAAGAATGAATACTTGAGCAAATAGCTTTTGTATCTATTGTTGAAGGATAAAATTGTTTTCTTTTTCAAATGATTCCTCATTTGTAGCTGATGTTATAAAGGGTCGATCGCCGAAGCTGACGGCAAATTGAACGGTGGGCTGGAATCGCTCGCATCATTCTTCGTAGATTTTTATTTATAAGATTATTGATTGACCCGTTGATTTTTGGATTCATTAAATTTTGATTGACCATTTTCATTCCAGCGTAAATACAATCAGATGAAGATAAATATCTATAATAAGACACATTAAATTTAGGCTTTGATGTAGGCGAGTACTACAATTTTATTTTATTTATTCATTAACACTGTTGCATATGGAAATATACAGTTGACAAATTAAATGAAAAGGAGGACAAATGGCGGTCTTATCGCTTCCGAGCTATATCTTCCAGGTAACCCATGTGAGAAAGAAAATAAAAGAATAAGTTAAATAAGGGAAGCGCAATAAGTGAAAAAATACGTAAGGCATATAAACAAAACGATCGAAGCAAATCATTTCAAACGAATGTTAACAATAAACAGGGCAGTATTAAAAAAAAAAGACACATCTAAAAGAGAAAGTGCATAGGAATGTTTATTTAAAAATAATTTCTTCTGATTTTTCTTAAAAAAAATTGCTAAAATAAATCCGAATTTTTTACAAAAATCCAGCGTTATTATTTTTTATTAGTAGATTTAATTACGCATCATTTTAGTAGAATTGACAGTCGCTCACTGACCACAACCTGTGTAGCACTTGAGAAGTTTATATCAGATAGGGATGTATTGTACCATTCAGATCGAATATGAATTTCCCGCATCCATAAATTTTTACGTATTTCTTTCTGACAATACATAGTCTCCTTATCGCAACTTAACACTAAAAAGGTTTTATTCGATTTGATAGCGTATAAAAGCGTGTCCAAAATACAAATATAATGACATACTTGTGTGAGTTCTATTGAAGTGTCAATGGGTTGGCCTTTGTCGTTGGTCACCTTTTCATACATGAATGCGTGGCATAATATGTTGTAATATAATAGAGACGTATTGATGTAACTTGTATAGGGTACCCTGCAAATAAATGCATTGAGAAATAGTTTGTACTACCAATTCTGTTTTCAATTAACTTGTTCTTTTATAGCTCAAATAGATGATTTTTTTAGACAGTTACACGGCTACAAATTACTGATATTAATAAAATGTCTTCTTTTCTGAACCTTTTTTTTATTGAACGTAGAAGTCGACATAGCGAGGTAAACTCAGTTAAAACAAAAGTAAATACTTTAGAGGAACGCTTGGAACGATATGACTATTGCATAGATTTTATGTCGAGCTTTGAGCCCGGTGACCGAATCAAAAAATTTCGTTACGAAAATAAACACACGATGACGTAATATAGGTGCAACTCTACGCGTTAGAGTGAGACAGGCTATATACGCGTGTTAGTCTGAGTCTGATAGAGTGATTGGTGTAGTGTGGTGTAGATTGAAATAACATCACAGGAAAAACTTGAATAATTATCAAAGAAACAAGTATATATATATATATGCATAAGTTAATATAAAATGCTATGCAATAGCTTTACCGCGGCAGCCCCCGACTGCCACACATTTTTTTTTATGAAGACGTTCTATGATCGATTCACAGATTCAGATGTACCCTCTATCAGCAGTAGGGATGGTCAAATAGGAGCACTCACATTCTCGTGCAATAGTTTTATTTAGATGTAAATTTACCAAATACCTGATAATTCCATTGAAATTGTCTAAACTAATAAACTTAGCTCTAAAACCACAGAAACGCTTAAGTTATATCGAGTCCCGTTCTTACGACGATCATTAAACCAACTCATTCTGAGATGTTCCCAAAGGCTCTATTACCTTAAATGCTGACCACCACAGAGTGCAAACCCAAAAAGCCTCTTCAAATATAATGTGCCTTCTTAAAACATTTTTGAGTAAGTAAATTATTATTTTAGATGCGATAGTTGGTGTGTTTTATTTTAATAACTTAAAAAATATAGCACCGTTTTTATAATTTATTTATTGTATTTGTAATTATATAATCGCGATGAGAGCATTTAAATATTTTTATTAATTTTACACAGTTTAAAATACAATGTTCAGTGGTTCAATAAGCGATGACTATGTATATAGCTAAATTAACGTGTGTAATAAATGTGTGATTATAAATTGTTTGAGTTGTATCCGCAACATGACGGCTGAATCTTCCACAGTTCGCCTTACTTGGCATTTCCTTCTTAGAACTAACGTCGAATGCCGGCAACGCAACACACATAATAGGTCGGTAGTCATATAAAATACATTAATAGCTTCCGTGAAAACAAACAAGTATTGAAAACATATAATCTTTATAAGTTTTCCCCAAAGTTATACATGAAAATCTCTAATCAAAACTTTGAAACTCAAACATCATGAATAGATCATGGGCTGTGGTCCCCGCTTGTTATATTTGAAACTTTTTTATTTTCTTCCATTAAATAGCAGGCCGGCGATTTAACGACGTCCCTGCTGAATAATTAGACAGAATTTCTTGCTTGTCACGTCCCTAATGAATATTAGAACAGCCACGATATTTTTGGATATTTAGGAATTGGAAATATCATTTATATTTAATACGTAAAGGGAAACTTCATTATAAAAAAATATAAATAATTAATAAACTCTCCCTACAAATTGTTTACTATAGATTTTTCAGTTAGTTAGTTCTATGAAGAAAAAAATGTTTTTTTTTTTTCATAAACACATGTCAAATCTTTAAGATTAATCATTAAGATTCTTGAGGCAATTCCTTCCGCGCACCACCACTATGTCTAGTTGCCCACTGAAGTATTTCCGAACCAATTCGACTTAGGGTCCTTCAAGAAAAGAGCGTACAAATTTTTAAAAGGCCGGCAGCAAGCTTGGGAGCTGTAAGGCGGTGCGAGTGTTCGAATCTTAGCACTTAACTTCAGGTGAGCCTCCTACCTGTCTACCCCCTGCAACATAAAAGAAATAATTATATATTCTATGATTTTTTAAAACAGCATTATTAAAAGTAAATTGTAATAAGCTATGAAAATAATCGATAATGTATGAAATCGCATATTAGTAATATTATTTCGGTTTATTTGATACAATTTGCAAATAGAAAATTCAAATAACGAACGGCCTTGTTAGTACGCTTATTTGCCAAATGTATGGATTAGCCAATGTTAATCCGAAGTCGGGTAGAATTTCCAACATTTTAAAGCCCTACCTACTGTGTTTGAACAACAACGGACGATCTGTCATGTGAAACGCGTGACTCGACAAATATGGCCGTGAAATATGTCCCGAATACATCGCTTACTCTAATAAATCTCGAACGAATGTTGTACGGGGCGAAATCTTCCTGGTGCAATTACATAGCATGCAATGTATGTTCATTTGTATAAATAGTATTAACTCTTTGGAAGATTTAGAATCGTGACTAAGTATGTCTGCCTACTATTGAGCAAAAGAAATATACATATTAAAGTCTACTCTTCACACACCCGCCCATTGACATACACACACATCCATTCCCTTACTCACACATTCACGCATACGAAATGTCTTATACGACTTGTGTTTGATGAGTTTAAGACTTTAAACATGTACCATGGATGTTGACTAGAGACTAGGAAATAGATGAATTTTGTCACAACCTATTTGTCATTAAAATCGGTTGTATTAATATTAAAATTATAATTCATTGCATTTTATATATAAAATATTGATACATTTTAGTACCGGTCCATAATTTATTTCCATAGTTCCTAGTCTTCTTGCTATCTTTGATTTTGTACTTTTTAGGTAGTTTAGGTAGTTTTGGCCTTTAGTTAATTAATTATTGTTATAAATAGCTTAAGTTTAGATTCTAGGGAATATATTTTGTTTTGTATTTATATTGTTTTCTATTACGTTATAAGGATTAACAGTATAGTGAAGATCCAGACCAGCCATAAGATCTGTTACTGTACTGCTTGCTCCAAAACTTTTTTAGAGACTTTTTTCTTAGAGCAGTGTTGGCCTAGTGGCTTCAGCGTGTGACTCTCGCACCAATGGAGTTTCTTTCTATGTGCGTATTTAACATTTGCTCGAACGGTGAAGGAAAACATCGTGAGGAAACCGACATGTCTTGGACCCAAAAAGACCACGACGTGTGTAAGGCACCGAAGGCTGATCACCTACTTGCCTATTAGATTTAAAAATGGTCATGAATCAGATTCAGAAATCTGAGGCCAAGACCTAAAGAGGTTGTAGCGCACTAGGCCACGTCTTTTAAAACTAACTATTATTTGAAGTCTAAAAGGTTGAGGTCTGGGCTAGATGAGGACCATGCTTCAGCTCGTATAAAGCCCGAATCGTTGGTTTCAACTTTGGGTAGTTCTTGCCTTGCAGAATCTTGGTGGAAATTTTCCCGTATTTTTAAAGTCGTGTATTTTTAAAAAGTGTATTGCTGCGAAGTTTCACAACTTGATCCAAGACTATCTTGATATACTTTGGCTGAAGTTTTCACTCGTTTTCCATAAAAATGTTGTTTTCAAACTACTTGATATGGCACGCCGCACTAAACGCTCATTGACGCAGGATGATGACTACGTTTTACCTTTGCGACCATTTGAGCAGATTCTTTAAAACTGTGAGCGTACATTTTATCATTTTGCTTATTATACTGTCCTTAATCGTGAATTTTTTTCTTCGGTACTGTCCTCTTCATGCCTGTGCTTTACCTATCGTATCGCGACAGAAGGCGTTTTGAGCGATCCATTGTCTTTAGTTGTAAAGATTCAGGTCTTGTTTTATGAGACGGGACAGAGTCCTAGCTTCTTGAAATGGGGTTTCGACAAATTCGGCATCAACTTTGACGTTGTAGTTCCAACAGCACGCAGCCGCTCCGATCTTTTCTGGTCTTCGACAGACGAAATATTATTATAACTCTTGATAGTAGGTACGATATGCGAACATACAGCTAATATCAAGCTTTTGAAGTGTCACTCACTTTGTGCAAGGCGATCACTGCAATCCTACTTTAACACCGCATTCTATATTGTAATTTGAAAATGAATACGAAAAAATATGTGAAATGGCGCAAAATTTAAATAAGTTTTAAAACGTATATTTATTAAAAAAAAGTTTTTATGTAACGGTATTTATGGCCAGACTAGTTATAATTTTATCGTGCTGTGGAATAAGACATTTACTTTGTTTTAAACAATGACTTGTCTCTTGTTAACTTAAAAATGTATTTCTTAGCGACTATAAGAAGCATTGTACGTTCAATTACATTCTTCTTCAGCGTCCCCTAGGAGGCTGTCCTTTTATCTCATTTCCGACAAATGGCATTGTCTCTATCCCGTAATTTCTAAGATGCCCTCAGTGTTCCAATCTTATAGTTTACATATTTTACATAGTTTTTATTATAACTGGACCTACTCTATGTATGTTAAATACGTCTTTCATTACATAGAAAGCGTTTATATATTTTTTTATTAATTGTTGCTAAATATGTACGATACATTATGCAAATACAATAAAGCATATTTACATGGCATAACCAGGGCTGTCAAAACGGTATTGAACGTTGAACAACATTTTGACATACTTACTTCACTTATTTTAACATACTGTATCCATTTTAAGATACTTACTTTACTTATTTCGGCATAGTAACTTTACCCATTTTGAGATGCTTAGTTTACTTCATTTAATATAATTACTTTACCCATTTTGAGATATTTACTTTACTTTTTTTTATATAGTTACTTTACTTATTTCACTATATACAACGTAGTTTTGACTCTGTAAGGTGTAAGAAACTTTGGGAAAAAAGTTCAAGAGTGCAAAATATATACAATAAAATAAAAAAATCCCACGACTAATGTCCGAGTCTTGCTAACCTATATAACTGAGCTGGTAGTTTTAAGTATGAAAGCTTCAGTTCTCTATCAATAGCTGTTAAACGTTTTAGTTATAACCAATTCCGGTTTATCCGAGTAAAAGTTGGTTAGCAAAGATAAAATTACAAGTCAATTAGTAGTTGGTTTAACTTCCTCTCTAACTGTGTTCATTCTTCTTGGACGCACTGTCTAGTAATAATTAATACGTCCAAGTTGAACTCATCTTGCAAGTGCAAGTGCTTTGATAAAGTTAGATTAAATTTACATCGACGTGCAAAGCTTTTGTCGTGGAGTTGCGTGGTTTTGCTTTCATCCGCAGTATAACTTCGCTTTTTGCTAGATTCCACATTCTAGCGTGTCAGCTTTTTAGGTTGTTTAATTTATACTATAGAGCTGTGTTCGCCTAGTGGCTGGCGTGCTACTCTAATCTCTGTGGTTGTAGATTCGATTCTCGGTTGTAGACTAATAGACTTTCTATGTATATGCCTATTTAACATTCGAACGGTGAAGGAAAATTTCGTGAGTAATCTTATCTTGGACCCAATAAGTCACGGCGTGTTGTTAAAAAAGGTTGTAGCACCACTGCCTTATTTCTGATTTAAACCATATAATGGCCATATTTTCTTATTACGCGAGTACTTATATTTAAAAAAAAAATACAAGCATTAGTTAACAAGTAAGTATTAACTATTTACTACGATCAACTAGATTAGGGTATTTTGAAATTTGGCTGGGATCCGGCTGTTGAAATATTTATCTGTAATATCACATTAAATTACACTAAAACGTATACATAAACAGACTTAATTGTAAATAAAAATCATATTTGTAAAAAACATCATGCATGCATCTCTTATATATTAAATAAAAAAAATATATATATAAGAGTCACTAAAACTCGAAAATGACTGGATAGATTTGGCTAATTATGATTTTGAATTTGGTGAAAGCTTAAGGTTGGTTTAAAAACTGTTTCTAGCTGGTAAATATTTGATATTTCTTTATAAATGAATATATTTAATTTGCTTATCATATATTTATTGATGCTCTTTTTAAATTTTTTAATTTATGAAATATGAGGTCTGATCATTTTATGTTTATGTTATGTTTTAAAAGCGGTGTATTAAGTTTAGACACAAATATCACCTACATACAAAGTTCACCGTGTCATCTAGTTTAGATATAAAAATCTTCATTTTCGAATCTACCTTAACTTGCCTTCGTAGGTTCAGGATCTCGGAAACATTCTAGAGCCAGAACAGTGCCTTTTGACAGGATGTCAAGTGGAGAGCCTATACAGACTACACGTGCCTTGTGAATTTCTGAATTCAAATTTGCAAGCATTGTTCCCGTTTATATGGGCCCGCATGGTCTAATAAAAGAGGTTGGCTAGACGTAATGTATTCCCTGCCACGCGCTGCGGCCGCGGACATTCTTGAATTAATGTCTTTTCAAGACGTTAACATGACTTGGGGGCTATAGAGCAATGTTGTTAGGCGTGGATTAATGGAGAAAGGCACCGCTATTCCAAGTATTTGATCATACATATGCATTGGTAATTTAAAACTTCAGTTGGCGCCTGGTAGGTAGTACCAGTGACGACAGAGCTGATGTTCTCCAGCCAACCAAACTTTTTTTAAATTAAAAAAAAAAATATATTGCTATGTAGGTTAGGAAATTAGGTTAGGAAAGTAATGTGTATATGATTGTTAAATAGTAAATTTGATAGTCAAATACAGATGGCTTTGTCAGGGTGGAGGGAAGGTTGGGTGTTAAGCGCGGGGAACTCGTCTTATTGAGAAGTTAAGAGGAGAGGCATATGTCCAGAAGTGGACGTCAACAGGCTGAAACGAACAACTAAATGTTGTTTATTTACAAATACTCCATTTTTCATCGTATGAGATAGATAGAAGATAGATAAAAAAAACTGACATTTCTTGTAAGTTAAAAGTTATAACATCAAGCAAAATTGTGTAAATTGTTAGAGTATTTCAAAGAATCACATTTTCACTATAATCTAGATAATCAGATCTTACTATTATTAATTCATGTACTACCAAACCAATATTGGCATTCCAAGTCAATTGATGAAGTAGGTGGAGTGAATTCAAGCCTTAATGAACATTATTATTTAATTGGTTATATTGTTTACCGGTCTTTACATAACTATGTGCAATTAGTACATATTATTAAAAGTTTCATTTAAGAATAAAATGTCTCCTAAAATTGTTGTTATGTCTCCGTTTGTATATAATAAAATTCTAGGGTTTTTATTTTATAAAGTTATTTTTTTTTAATTAAAAAATGTCGTTTCCTATACAATCTACAACAACTAGGTGGTGTAATATGGGACGATGGTGTTAAAACTTCAAACATATATTGTTTTATAGGTATATTAATGGTATAAAAAAGTTAATATTGTAATTCTGTATAAAATTAAACATAAATCTTTAACCGCCTACAATAATTCCCAAGCCAGTTTGCAAGGGTTATGCTATCATTGAAATAGCTTGCATATCTCTACATTCCTGAATGGTCGGTATAAATCACAGGTTACATATCAAAACAGATCTAAATTCAATGTCCACATGACTCCAGCCATTCTTCGGGGGACATAAATCTAGTTGGTCACGATAGCATACGAGAAAAGCCGACGGGAACCGACGTATTCTGTCACATAAGATGAATTTCCTAATTGATAGGATTCGGTGCTATTATTATATCGTGTTGCTCATAGTTAAACTAATTATTGGTTCGTATTGTGATGCATTTGACTGTTACATACTCCGGATGTTTATAGGATTACATATACACAGTTTTACTTGTTAACATTATATATAACTAAACAATTGTACTAAAGATATATTTTTTATAAATGTAACGAAGTGTAAATAAATAAATGATTGTAGACTAATTATTTTACAGCTCTTAAAGTTAAATTTTATTTAGCTGTCTTTACGTTACAATACGTAAGTTTAACATACGAGTCAAATTGTTTGAAACATTTTACATTCGTATTTTATATGAACATAAATCTTTTCGAGTGTCCTCAAAACTGAAGTTGGTAGATAACAGTATTCGATATCACCGCACTATGACATTGTGTTTACTTTTAATTGATAGATGGCACCAGTTAGCGTGAATCGTTTTTTGAAAGCCGCTCGTAAATATTGTTCCCTTTTTGAAACTGGATTTAAATTTTGACTGGCTTAAGCCTTTTAAAAATGCGTTCGTTAATATCAATGATTTATAATGTTTAATGTTGTGTACTGTAATTTCTTCAATTCTGGTTTAATATGCTAGATATTTAGCGCTGAGTTTCTGTATTCTATTATTCAATGTATTTGTTTCAATGGCTAAATAGTTGAGGGTTGCGTATAAACCGAAGGTTTATGGGTTTTGGTAGTATTCATAGTTGTTGAAGAAATTACTTTGGACATATATAGACTAATAGAAAAGCGAGACAAGAAAATCCATGGCAAATGACTCAAATTCGCAGCAAAACATTCAAAGATTTATCGAATGGATTCCTCCAAATTATAGACTCTCCGTCCGCTTATGAATATTTCTATTAAATAGGATCACGTTAGAATATCCTGATGTTTTTCAGTGATAATACTTGCAAATAAATTCATAAAGAGCAAAATAACTGAAATCGCAGGAAATATGGCAGTTTGATATGCAAATATTCATAACGTTGCCATATAAACACTCGCCTTTGATATAAAGGACTGGACCGTATGAACACCTTATGCGAAGAAGGCTTTTATGTGAGGCTTTGGGCTAAGTTTAAAACTTAGTTAGATGTAGCTCGGTGTAAGGAAGATTAATTTATATTCATTAAATAATAATTAACACTCTAGCATCAAGAGTGTCCATGGGCGGCGGTATCACTTAACATCAGGTGAACCTCCTGCCCGTTTGCCCCCTGTTCTATAAAAAAAATAATAATAATAAATATGTATAAAAATATAATTTTCCTCATAATACCGTTTACGTGCAGGTATTGATCATCTCTGTTACAGGCTGGTTCCTATAATAATTGCGTTCTTAAATACATATTCTATCAATTTTCACTGCCTTTTTTTTGAACAATATTTATGTGTATAGTATAGATATTGATAAGTATTACCGTCTTGTAATACTATAAAGTTGCTCATGATACATCATAGTGTAAAACGAAGGAATCTTGTTTATTTAAACTTGGCGATTCCGCAACAAAAAGTTTGCGCCACAAGAGATTCATCTGTGCGGTAAATGAAGAAAGTTTTTGAAAATTGCCGAGATTCAGACCTCGGAGAGTTGTAATTAGAGTTTTTGCTAATGTTGAGATCTTATTGATTTCAACCCGCTATTTTGTTGGCCCTTAGGAGATATTGTATACAATTCTGCTTTTCATTTTAACTTTTGTTGAGTATTAAACGTTATTTAATTGTTTATTCCTTGCAGTTTATTAATTTGCTATATTTGTTTTAAATATTGTAGAATTATTTGATGATTTGCTTTTTTTTTAAAAAGAGTACCGAGAGTTTTTTACGCCGGCTTTTTCTCTCGGCCAACACCTTCTGTCTTCTTTGCCGATGAGTAGGGATGCCAACAGGCTCGAATTTAATGACGTGGAATAAGTGATACTCTTATGATCCTATGTTCCAAAATAAACGTATTTTATTTTTTATTTATTTTTCAGTCTGTAATAATGATTCAGGCTGTACGACACTGGGTTTTTATCTCGGATTAAGAACATGATGTTTGATATATATTATGATTATATTGACAAGTAGGTACAGTAATTGTTATCTAGTAATAAAAAAATGTTCTATAAGAGGTCCTTCAACTCAACACTAGTTAAATGTATTAAATAGTTTTTGTTTGTTTGTTTTTTCCCTTTTCTAAACCTTTTTGTTGTAAAATGTATCATGTATTCCAACTTTGGCTATATTCTCAGTGTATTAAGTTGTTTGTTTTATATATATAATTTATGTTAGCTGTAGGAGTACTAAATAAATAAATAAACACCTGCAGAGATATAATTGGCTTTCTATATAAAAAATTGAAGTTTTGACTAATTCTTATTAAAAATAAATCAGTGGCACTACAACCTCTTTATATCTTGGCCTCAGTATTTTGAATCTGTTTCATGATCATTTTTAGCATTACACACTAATTCTTATTAATATTCGAAAAAATCTTCAGCCTTTATCTCTTACATTACATCCACTAGATTGGTACTGATGAGGCCCTGCGTTAGATATGCTATTTATGGTTGTTTATTGGGTGTATTGAAGCCAAATTTGGTTTTACGATATAATTTTTTTCAAATCATAACTATTGGTTTATTTCGGGCCACAATATGAAAAAAATCCTCTACCAAAAAACGACCCTGATTTGGCGCATTTTATAGGGATGTGAAATAGTAATACACGTGGCCATGGGTGGCTCTTATATATAGGACGAAAAAACAAAGAAAGCGAAAATTATCACCAAAAACAAAAGGATTTTGCATTTTTTTAGTTCCCCACTGTTTATCGTTGCTTTAATAGCTTTGGAGCGCTGAAATCGCTTCGCAATTTAACATCACTTAATTTACCAGTTTGCTGTTGAATGCAATTAAACGTTAGACAATTATAACAAGCTTAATGCTTCAAAATCTCAATCTAGGCTTAGGTTTGGCAAGATACCAAGCGCGGTTTAATTTCGCAAAACTTTAATTTTACATCTGCCTTAGTTATTCCTTTTTATGTCTTGTGCGGGATTATATCTTAATTAGGATTATGAGTGTGTCTTAATTTCGTGGTGTGGGTACGTACGCACGGTGATTGTCAGTTGTTTTTGTCTCCAAAATAATAGATGAAATTTTGTTTCAATATGCTCTATAAAGCGCAAATTTGGCCTCACTTGGAGTAGGTACTGTTCTCACTCAGTGAATCTCACTCACCGCGTGGGTTGATCCCTAGGCTTTTGGTAGAGATGTGGGGTATCTCTGCTTCTTCTGCCGCATTTTCATTGGAGAGTGTTCAGAGGAGTTGCTCGGGCAGCTGAGTTTCATAACCGGACGTAAAGGCAGAACGCAAAATACCATCCGTATCACCTCGACGTCCGTCGTTCCACATTTCAGCGTTTTTTAGGATTAAGGCAGTTTTTCCTCTTGAAACAAGCTGCCCACTGAAGTATTTAGGACGCGATTCGACTAAGGGTCCTTCAAGAAATGGAAGTCTTAAAAGGCCGGAAAGCGAGCCTCTGGCATTGTGTGTGTCCATGGGCGGCGGTATCATATAGATAGATAGTTTGGCGTGTTATCGGGTTTGTGAGACGTAAGTTGTTGAGTTATTCTAAAGTAGGAAATCACCTCAATATGTCGGTTTTACATAAGGTAGAAAAGAGCGTACCAAAAGGCCGGTAACGCACTTGCGTCTCTGGCAATGAGAGTATCCATAGGCGGCGGACATACCATCCGCCCGAGATTTCTGCCTGTTTGCCTCCTATTACGTTTAAATAGTTGACTAATAGTTATTCTAAGGTAGGTATAATAAGGTAATATTTGGCATTGAAACTTTTATCAAGCGATTAAAACAACAAAACAGTAAAACTTCATAAAGACATGTTTACTGATCGGAACTTACATAACGTGAGTTTATTTGCCTTTAATACGAGTTTATTGCTGTAAATGTGAACGAAATGTTTCTCTGTATCGTAAAGAGAGATGTGATATGAAAGTGCATTAGCAGATTACATGTTCTGTTTAAACAATGAACTCGCAAGATGGCGCTGATATCTCTGAAGGCTATTTTGTTATAGAGTTTTTATATTTAAAAAATCGATTATTTTCCGTTACGTATTAAGTACTACCTTGTATAATATTGAAATTATTGAAGAGTGTTATTAATGATCAGAACATCGATAAATACGGTGATTGTTACCCATCATCCATGATTATCTGACTTTGAGTTAGAAAAGAGTGTACCAATTCCTAAAAGGCCGGCATCGCACTTGCGAGCCCTCTGGCAATGTTTGTGTGTGAGTATCCTTGGGCGGCAGTATCACTTAACATTTGATGAGCCTTCTGCCCGTTTGCCTCGTATTACATATAAATCTAGCTTTTTGATGATTTGATTTAATGGTTAAATTTGTGTTTTATATTCAAATTGCACTTTTTTTCTTACCTGCAAAGATAATCTTTTGGTGTGTTATCGGGTTTTTGTGGCGTAAGTTGTTGAGTTATTCTAAAGTAGGAAATTACCTCTTTATGTAGGTTTTACATTAGGTAAAGCTAGAAAAGAGTGTCCCAATTTTTTAAAGGTCGGTTACGACTCTGGCAATTTGATGGGCGGGATGTATCACTTAATATCAGATAAGCCTCCTGCTGGTTTATACCCTGCATTCGCTTAAAATAGCCTGTCTAAGCTTGTCAGACATTTGAGTTAAAATGGTGATGAACTGAACAATCTCGATAGATATAAATTTAATTAATTTAAACATAATTAAAACCGTTTTGATTACGGGGTCCATACAAACTTCGATAAACTCTCTCCCTAAAAGCTTTCTCAAGGATGAATAATTAAAACCTATTATTTCCAAGTCCGAAATTGGCTTAATGAAATCCTTGTAAGACCCTTTCGTGACAGTGACTTTTATAATTTTGAATTAATCACTTTCATACTTGCATTTTTCTTCTTTTGTACCGCGGTGTAATTGTCTTCGAACGCAACCGCTAGTATCAAAACATAGGCTGGTTTTATCGTCTACGGAATTGATATTAATAATAACTATGGGCTGTAGATTTTCACTAATTTAATGATATTAACTAGAAAAAATATGGTGCAATAGTGCGTTGTAACTTTGTCAAGGTTCTTGTAATGCATTTGAGACTACCTCAAATGCATTAATTTAAGTTTTTCTATTATATTGCAGTAAATAGTTGATATTTAAATTGTAAAGTATTTATTATAACTTCACAAATTTAAATATATGTTATATAATTTATATCATTATATTTAAAGTGCTCTTAAATTCAAGACAATAAAGTTTTAAGTTGCCAACTTTTAAGTTGGTACGGCGACACGCAAAGCGATCTAATTAAATTTTCTTCAAGTAACACGATGACACGGACCATCTAGAGCCTGATTCGCAGTTTTTAAACTTCATAACTTATATTATAATTTAATTGTGCTTATAATATTCCCGCCCGGGTCTGACGTAAATTGGCTTAAAGTTTATTATTTATTGCGATGCAAAATTCTGTAGCAAATATCCTCCGTTCAAGTGAATAATGTTTATTGGTGATAAATGTTGTAGTGTTAATATGTCGATAACAGGGATTTATAGCTGGGACAATTGGTATTGAAATATCTTAGACTGTTTGACTTTGAAAGACATATGTTTTGTAAATATGTAATCAAAATTATCAGATATGATATAATTTTTTTTAGTAATTCAACGTGGGTTTGGATTCTAGTCGTATGCTAGAAGTATCATTTTGACGTTAGATTTTCGGTGATTCAGTAATCTTGTTGTAGAATACATTAATACTGCAAAATCTCATTAGTTGTGAAACTTTATCGATAAAATCTCAATTTTGTATGGCGCAGCCCGGACATACAAGGGCCACTATTTAAGCCTCGACTTGTTCAATTTATCGCAGAATATGCTTAAAATGGTGGAGTAAAACATCCAGTGCTAATGCACCTGTGTCATGAGCACATCACTCACACCAACACACAACGCAACCAAATTAAGTTTACTTACATGCATAAATTTTTTTTAATGTTTAACCTTATTGTAGATATTATGTATTTTACCTATGTACCAATATATTTTTAACATAATTGTATTTGTTATATATAATGTATCTTTGCAGTTGGTTAACGAAATAAATAGATAACGATCAATTCTCAACTCAAGAAAGTTGACCCCATACCCAAATCTAAAACTTGGGCCATCCGTCAAAACTGACTCCATTTTTTATCAGCACTGTTTTGTTTCGAAAGTATATAAAGCAGGTGAGAGAATAACTCGCAGATTTATGGCAGTCCAAAGTGTAGTAAATCTATATTTTTCCCTTTACACCCTCCCACGCGATGATCTACTACCGCTGTTCGTGATCGTTTGAATTTCAAATCAATGTTTAACTTTCCAAGTTCCAAATTTGAATTAGTCATACAAATTATCGAGGGTTTTAAATGATGAACTATTTCGGAGTTCAATTGTATTGGTTTAACTTTTGATACAATTTCCGAATTTCGTTCGTCTAGCTAATGAAAACATTGGCCCTAACCACTGGGTGGATGAATTTCGGTTTGACAAATTACAAAACTATTGGTTGTTATTTTATTATTATTATTATGTTATGTAGTTATACAAGTAATGTTATGCAAGTAATGTTGAATCCGGCGAGGAATTTGTTGGAATTTTTACTTAATTTGTCTGGATTTGCGCATTTGCGA
Organism: Pieris mannii; assembly: GCA_028984075.1. Taxonomy (NCBI): domain Eukaryota; kingdom Metazoa; phylum Arthropoda; class Insecta; order Lepidoptera; family Pieridae; genus Pieris; species Pieris mannii. The sequence continues at coordinate 10,336,401 of CM054779.1, read as the reverse complement.
GTGATTTTTGTCATTGAAACTATTTAAAAAAAATTACTTTTTGATTGTGTGGTGATATATTCTAAAGTCTTACGGATTTTATGTAGATTCCGACGGTTCCGATATTTGTAAATATATGAGGAACATGTATACTAACAATACAATAATAAACCTATATAGTTATTTTATTCTGGGAATGCATTGTCTTCACATATAATTATTTAACTAATGTATACAAATATTGGGAAGTCTATTTAAAAGTGTGGAGTTTCTTGCCCATTGTTCACCACACAAACCTTTTGGAAGGTGCAACTATCATCTTAATATTTTATTTAACGTTCCAAAGGTTTTAGGTGGTATAATTGGAATAAATTATTTGATTGATTGATTAATTAAAGTAACGTAAAGAAAAAGTTATTTTCTTCATACAAATATACCTTGCTTACAATACTGTTCCTAACCTGCATAGTATTAGTAATAATAATAATTAAAATATTTACGCAGTAGTATTAAATATAAGATTATATTTCTCTACTTTGAATTTGTTCCCTTTTGGCCCGTAGAGTTCAAGTGCACAGGAGCTCAAAGATATAGGTTGACGGCTTGGAGATAATGCCGGTGACCCTAGAGCTATTGCTTTTCACGCTTAACGATAATGTATCGCAATACAGCGAGAAAATGCTGCCAGCGTTAAAGAGACACTGCCACAGGGACCAAACTCTAAATTTGTTTCAATTATGTATTTATAGATTTTTAATTATTATCGAAATAGGTCAAAGATTAACATAACTTTTACACAGTTTAAGAAAACACCTTTTTAACGGATTAAAGTTATGTATTATTGTAAACTTATAATTATTTAAACATAAGTTAAATTAACCCGACGTTTCGCGTGCTTTACAGTGTGCGTGGTCACGGTGAGTGAAGACAAAAGGTGTTAAATGTCAAAAAAGTATCACAGCTGTAGAAAATGTTGTATTATCTGTATTTAGGTCAAAGATATTAGGCAGCCCTTAGCTTCCAGTTATAAAGTATATGAATTAAAAATACATAAGACATCGTATATTGAAAGTGTGAAAGCTTTCGTTTTGCTCTATTTGATATTGGGAGCTTCGGCTTTATTTCGTAAAATAATGATATAGGTCATGTCACGGAGCTTTTTATCGAAATATTGAAAGTTTTAAAAGGTGAGCTTTAGAGTATTAAAGCCTTCAATTGAGATATTATATTAGGATTTATTTGTTAGAATACACTGTAAATATACGTTAACACATATGTGTATGTGTTTTAATATTATGTTTTTTTTACTTTACAAGTTTATATATTTATTTATGTATATATACGTTCTAAAAACAATGTGTATCCCTAAAAATACAAGAAAATATGACATCACAAATTTAACACACTTACACATACACATCAATTACATTAGACCTTAATTAGTTAAAATACTGGAATTCGTCTGGCTGTCTTCATAAATATAGATATAATAAATAATAAAACAAGAAATTAGCACAGCAAACCTTTTGGAAAGGTTAAAAAAATTACCAAACAAAAAATACTATTAAATAAATTCAATACATTGAACTAAGTAATACCTAATTTAATTGTGGTGTTTGATGTATAAGTGAGGGTACGCGATGGTTTGTGAAGGATGTGCTCGTGCTGATCATTCTCATATACATACTTAGATACCTATTGTATTATTCCTCCAACGAAAACTAACTCCAAGTTTCAGCGTTCCCTTTTCACGTGAAGACGGGTGCTTTATTATTTATTTCCAGCACTCGGGCGCTCAGTGCTCTACACTAAACTTCTACAGTCATAAAACGCCCTGTAGCTATTCAGGAACTATTCGAAGCAAATTAGAAGTTGGGAACTAAACGCTACGTCATAAGACCGTAAGCAAACAGAAAGAGACCATATTAAAACTTGTGCCGAAAGTTTGGGCGATGACGATGCATTGGAACGTGTCTAGGTAAATCGGGAGTTTGAACGTAAATTACAATCTATTTATTTACTAAATCTTTATGTAAAATAACTTGTAGATTTTATTACAGTTTTATATATAAAAGGACAAACCGGAGGGTATTACTTAACATATGACGTGGTCACTGATATGCCACAAGGCAATTGTTCGCCGGCTTTTTTGGTACACGATTTTTGTTTGTAGTTGGTACAATATGTACATAACATTTTTAGGGTTTAAGAACTAATAAACTTAATAGCATTCAGTGGTGCGTTTATATTTGGTTTAAAAATCCATTTGACAGTTTTATTTCGTATAAGAATCCCCGTTTGGTTATCCAATATATTTCTTATATCATAGATTTGCAATCGGAAAATGATTTTAAGGACATAATTAATAGAACTATGTTTTTAAGTAGGGTTTCCGTTAGTTTACTTAAATAAAGGCTGGTAACGCACTCGCGAACTTTCTGGCATTGAGTTTCCATGGCCGGCGCTATCACTTAACATCAGGTGAGCCTCCTGCCCGTTTGCCCCCTGTTCTATAAAAAAATATAATAATAATTACATGTCAAATTTATAGTCTCTTTCGATTTTTATGAAGTCCAGTAAAAAGGAAGGGGCTTTCAAATTTCCTTCCACGATGGCTAGGCTGATAGATACTTTCCGATTTAACCTGCGGAAAATGGAAGGAAATTTTTTAAGCTGTAAAGTGGTTTAGTGTTGTAGGTACACCAATGAAAACCGAAATAGGCATTCACTATCTTTATTGTAAGTACTGTATTAGATGGCGGTTATAGGGCGACTCACCTGATCCACGTGCCAAATAAAATTACGAAATAATCATACGTAAACATACTTACAAATTTCTATATAGACATAATTACACCTCTACATGCAAACAACCAAATACTATTTTTGCAATTAATTATCAGCCCAATTCAGTGAAGCATGAAGATTCGCTGAAATTATTGAGTTGTGTTGCAATATTGAACTTGATAAATGTTCCTTCAAAAAACACAGTTTAAATCCAAGTACAACAATTTCCGAATAATTATATGTATTTTAAAGCTCTGTATCAGTAGGCGAGTTCCGGTCTATATTTTGGCCGGAAGCCATCTGGTAATCTTGCAACCATTAATTATACTTTAACTCGATTATACATCCGTGTATTTGAGCAGTCAAAAGTTTAAAACAAGTCGATTTATGTGGTTACATTAAAACAGATACGAAAAACTTATTTACTATATTCAAGTATTTGTTTAATAATTGTTATCAGATGTGTCCTGAACTGAACACTATCCAATATCGTAAATTTGATTCCCGACGAAACGATTGCTTTTAATGCTACAAAGAGAAATGAGATTTATTACACAGTACTAACTTAGGTGATTTGTTAATATAATTTGTTTTCTAACGCCCAAACCTATCTCAATCCATTTTTGACCATCTGAGATTGACATCTTAATCCAAATATTGATAAAAGTGTGCCAATAACCAATCGACGGATTGTTATAGCCATTTGTCGATACAAGCTATGCAAGGTTGATCGGATCGGTGTATGTGGATAGACCTTCGTATGAAAATGACAGTTCAACTGTGGCGAAGAGATTGCATTCTATCCGTCGCTAAAAATGGATTGTCTTCGTAGGTTTGGTTATTAGGATGTAGATAAGAGGTTGATCGACTGTCACGGTCTGATCTTAGATTGTTTTCAATCTGAGATTGTGGATTAATTATTGGGTTCGGTTTCGGTGAAAGGCTTTGACATGATATCATTGCCAAAGCCTTTCACCGAAAGGGTGTGCGGCACCCACCTACTAGACTGATGACAACGTCAAGCAATGCAGAAAGGCCAATGCAGGGTGACTAGAAATGGCCAAATAAAGATGCTGATGATACTGATGATGAAAGCGTTCTGATGCCATATACTATATCCCCTGAAGCCGTTCTATAGAAAATTACAAGAAAAATAATCTTTATTAACGATTTTTAAGACTCGTTAACACAAATTGAATCAGAGAGTATAATTTCCTGTCATGAGACGAGTTAAAATGTCCATAAATAAAAATATTGCAATTGCAAACGATCTGTATGAAAATTCAATATCCGTTTGGGAAAATTCAATGAATACAAGCCAGTGATTAGGGAATTAAATGCATTTGCGTCGTTTTAGCAGAGGTTCCGTGGAAGGCACAATATTCAGTAATGAGTGTGAATGTTGGAAACGTTATATTAGATACATTTTTGTATAAGATAAATTTTAATTTGTTTTCAGATCCCTTTTTTGATCCGATGTTGTGTTTATGCACTCAAAAAGTTTACTACTATTGTCTTAAAATGCCGGCAAGGCTTTTTGGTATTAAGAGTGTCCATGGGCGGCGGTAAATTAACACAGATGAGCCTCCAGCCCGTTTGAAGGGTAGAGGGTTCCATAAAAATATTTTTTTTTTTGCCATATCAATGGTAAACAAAATACATTTTATCAGGTTTTTAATAAAAAAATGCTTTTGATATGCTCAATGTAACGAAGTGTTAATAAATAAAATACATAATTTTATTTATTAACACTTCGTTAGATTACAAATATTATAAAAATTAAACATAATTAAATTAAAAGGAGAGCAACTGGCGGCCTTATCGCTTTCGAGCGATCTCTTCCAGGCGACCACTATACCTATAAATTAATTATGAAAATCCAATAAATTTAGTATCAACTGAACAAACATGATAATAACTGTTATAATATATAATAAAATCAATGTATTTTCTGTAAATAAATCTAAATGGAACTAGGTAATTATATTGCATTAAATAGGATTATAATCTCTATCATCATTTAAAAATATTTTTATAAACAATTATAATTTCTAAATAATTACGAATAAATATGGAGTAACGGTAAGTACTCGGCAATCGACAGCTAATATTACAATTAATTAACTTTAGACGTAGATAAAGGTTCTAATTTATAATAAATATTTTATGTTGTTGTTTTGTTTTTAAGAGTTGTTAAGAGTGTGGGTTTTGTGTTATTAAGAGTGTGTAAGGTCGTATATTAGGAAAGACGGTCACTGGAAGTTGATTGAAGCTTGCCATTTCGCAAGGTGACTGTGTACCTGGGGACTGTCGAAAAGGTTTTGAATATCATAATAAAATTATTACCTCTTACTGGATGACGAGTTGCCCCATTCACTTGAATACCTGTCATATGTAAATCCGTAAACACGCTGATTAATTGAGAAGGTTTGCGGTGCGATCTTTGTTATTAGACCTGTATTCATATGCAAACAACTAAACGAGTGATTCCAGAGAGGTTTGCGGGTTCTTTAATTATGGATATTGCGCTAGTTTCAAGGTTCCCGCTTTTAGTGGGGCTGAACAATTATTACTTTGGCATTGTTTAGATAGATTTATGTTGCCCCAGATGTGATAAATGTACTGTTATAGATAAGTGGGGTACTTGTGTGTGGTTGTTGAATATTCGATAAATAAACGGCTTTAGCATTTCATTTAATTACAAGGCACGTGGTTGGTGTTGTTTGAATTTGCTGTTTTTTTTTTTTGAACAGGGGGCAAACGGGCAGGCGGCTCACCTGTTGTTCAGTGATACCGCCGCCCATGGATACTCTCCGCCAATGCCAGAGGGCTCGCGAGTGCGTTGCCGGCCTTTTAAGAATGAGTACGCTCTTTTCTTGAAGGACCCTAAGTCGAATTGATTTGGAAATACTTCAGTGGGCAGCTGGTTCCACAAGGTGGTGGTACGCGGCAAAACCTGCCTAAAAAAACGCGCAGTTGTGGAACGCCGGACGTCGAGGTGATACGGGTGGAATTTCGTATTCTCTCTCTCTGCAGAAACTCTCTCTGCTGAAACTCAGCTGCAGGTATTAATCCGAACAACTCCTTTGAACACTCTCCATGATCAAGCCTCTCGGAGAGAGATTGGTCGTCAACGATTCGTAGACTTATATCTGGATGAAACGTATTGAACTTGTAAAATTAGACATTAAGACTATAAAAAAATCTGTTGGGTTTTAGATTTCTGTATGTGTTTCAAGATCATTTGTTAATCTAATGGGCAAGGAGGTTATTAGCCTCCTGTGCCTGACACACGCCGTCGACTTTTTAGGTCTAATGCAAGCCTAGTAAGTCTCTGAAATTGTTTTCTACGGAATTATCTATAGATTAAGTATTTTTTTTTAAATTTCATTTCAGGAATACCAACTGGCTTAGCAATAAAAGCTCGATATAGATAAAAACTAATGACTACTCAACTTTGATGTCTTTCATAATTTATTTTAATCTTAATTACGTTTGAAAATAAGCAATAACAATAAGATGATAATTTGAGCGAGTCGTTAACATTGAAACACAAACTTACGCAATCCAAACATAATTATACTTGTTTGGGTCGTGTGAAGATAATAATATCTCGTCTAATGGTGCTCGAAATTTCATCTTTCCAGAAAATTATTTTGTTTCATGTTTTTACGGAGGTAAATTAAAACGCGAGTCTTTTGTTTAGTATGTTAAATGTTTTGTTTCGTTATATTCATGGTTTCCGTAGCAACTGGGCGAAACTCTGTATGGATTCATTCACAGATTGAACTATTCTTGACGGTTCGCAAAGAGCCTTTTATCAAAAATCTATATCAGAGTTTATACAAAAACCATGCATTTAAGATGCTGTAATAATTATACTGTGTCACCGTATTGTATAGTTAAATTTATTCAAATTTGAAGTTTGCTATACTTGACAATGCGGAGGCCGTGACTCGGAATACGGGCCTAATTCTAACACAATGGACTGAAGCATACGTAGTCAAGTATTCTTAATCATAATGCACTGTTTACAAGATAAATATAACTAGGCGTAGCTACCGCCCAGTTGCTTCGTAAATAAGACTGTTATAAAAAAGTTAAAGGAGGGTATTTTCTCGATTGTTTTATTTTAATTTCTAGCGGGTACGTGTCCACGAATGCGGTACAGCGCTGTTTACTCTGCCCGCTACCGACTCTGTTTGCCCTCCCACACAAACACCCCTCATGAAGTCACAGATATACGGAAAACCCTTCCTTAATTTCATAATTGAGCAAAAAACAGGGAAATCATGAATCGAGCTTTCGAAAAATAAATATGACCCAAATTTGGCTTTTTTCGCTTTTGATAATAATGATAGACAAATGTTATTGATACTAAAAACTTTTTTTCCGAAGCATTGCGGTATTTATAAAATTGGTGAAAATATTGGGGGGTACTTTACTTTTTCAATATTATTACATCTTGTATTGGTACTATTTAGAATTTATGATCATAAGTTTCCCGACCACCAAAAGAGCGTACTAAATCTTAAATGACGGCTATAAATTATATATGTAATCCGTATTTATTAAAAAATTACACACCCTAACATCAATACAATTTATTATGAAACGATAACGAACGTGAAATCTTTTTTTGAAACTTGTTCATTAATAATGATGACTGCGATACGTGTATAAACAAAATATTCGTAAAGCCTACGTGTAGCTTCGAGATCACCTCTTAAAGCTTGCGAGAATTAGCAGAGCCGAGCTTCGCGGCATATTAGCCCAGATTAAAGCCAACAATGGGCAGTGGTCCAACACAACATCTCATAATGTTTTGGCATTCAAACAGACGTCTGCGAAGAATGACTGTGCCTTTTTCGTCGCTAAATTGCCGGGAAATGTGAATGCTGGTTTAAGCTAGCTTTGTTGAAATGTCAATTAGACAACATACGTATCAAATTAAAATCAAAAATCATTTATTCATATAGGTAACATAAAGTACACTTATGAACGTCAAAAAAAAAAAGAAAATACATTAAATGATTCTAATTTTACATTTATCAATAGGGGAAATAGAGATCTCTAGATTTCATAAAAATCAGTTGTCTGTAAAGTCGGTTAACTGACGATAGTTGAACGTGACAACGTCATAAGAAAATACTGATGAAATGGTTGCATTTTTCAAAAGAAAAATATTTTTTTTTGTTTGATAGATATTTTGTATGGATATAGAGAGGAAGGTAAATGGAAATCACGATTGAATTGATCAAATTACAGTTATTTGTACGCATAAATACAATTATGTCAATTTTTTAAAGAACGAACGCTGAGGCCGATTGTTCCTCTTTGTCGCTCGTTCAGCGCTCTCGCTTGCACTTCAAATTGAACGCCTCAGAGCGAGGTAACGCCGCATGCGTCATGTTTTTCGTGGGTGCAGCCGGCTCCATCGAATTACAAGACATTGTCACGTCATAAACTGGTTTGTCTGTTGACACAAATGCCATCTACTTAAGTTATTTCTTAATACTGCTTTTTTAAACAAGTTTCCTTCCTCTGTTTCTTTCACCGTTCGAGCGACTGTCAAATTCGCATGCTAAAGCTACTTGGCCAACTCTGCTACATTACTGCTTACTTACTCTTGATTTAAAGGCCCATTTTACTTGATATTAAAAGTAATGTTCTAAAACTAGTGTAGTAAGATTATAATAATCTTTATATGTAGTTTATTAGTTTTGCCTGCTGCTGCTTTGCTGCAGTCAAAAAGTTATTCTTTATTTTAGTAAACAATATAATTGAATTTAATCAAAAGTTAGAAATCAAAACGACATCGCTTCCTACATATTTATGTAAGTTAAGGTAACTCGTAAATGATGTAAGAAATAGCCCCACCCATATATCATAAAACGTAAATGTACGTGACTGTACGTAGGTGATTTACAGTCGAACTACGTGTAAGTCACATCTGCCTTAAGCTTTAACGATATCTCACATTTTAGTATGTAATGTTAGTTTATTAAATTGTTGTATAATTAGGGTTTTTAAAAGCCTGTATATGATCTTGGACATACAAATGGGATCCAAAGTGCTTTAGTAAAAATTGGTGAAAATAAATACCTAAAGTAACATACCTAAAGATAAAAAAAAAGTTTAATTTATTTAAAAAAATATTAATTAATACAGTGTAGTACATGGGATCTATCCATCCATATAGAATATAAAAAAGACGGGCTCTTAAAAGGTTTTTTTAATTTAATATGTGAAAAAAGTAATTCTGCGATCGTAGCTTGGATAGATTAGAGAAATATTTTTTTATTATTTGTTTTACACAACGTAAGATGCTCATTTGGCTTTATTATAATTTTTTTTTTAAATATATGTAAATATGTACGATAACTTCATAGAATTATCCCAATTTTTATAAGTAGTGTTCTTCAAGAAAAGAGCGTACAAATTCTTAAAAGGCCGACAACGCACTCGCGATCCCTCTATTAACCAAACCTCTATTTACAGGTGAGCCTCCTGCCCGTTTGCCCCCTATTCTATATAAAAAAAAGTTGCAATGCAGTGCATTTTCAGTTTTATGTTCGCATGTAGCTTTTGACGTTCGCGATAATATCTCCTTGAAATAAATTGCTGGCCCAGATGCGATTTGATAAGCTTAACTTAGTAGAAGTGTGTCTAATATACTCACCGCTTTATGAGCTTCTAACTGTCAAATATTTCACTTTAATAGCAAACATTTTGATAGTGTACGGGCTTTTGGTAAGCTCGTGTAGAATAATGCACTTACCATGGTGCTTTTAAATAAACAAATTTTGAACAACACTGCCTCCAACCTTATATTATAGATTCTTATTATTAATTATTGATGACTGTATTAAATGATAACGCTATTGAATAAAATATAGAAATAACCTGATTACTATAATATAATATAGTATATAGTATAACGTAGTATATTATACTCACTACAATTTCCTTTACCGTTCAAGCAAAAATGAAATTGTTTGGTGCAGCCGGGTTCGAACCTACGACCTTAGGGATGAGAGTAGCACCCGGAAGCCACTAGGCCAACATCTTTTCGGATTTTTAGGTTTAAGATGTTTCTTAGCGTATCATTATAATTTCCGTATCGAGAACAGTAAAGACTTTAGACTTGCGGAAGATTATTAGCAGAACATATGAGGATCAGAATCACGTTGGACTGGATGTTTATTTCGACGGGGATTTGTATTCCATATTTTACTCTCTAGATTTGAACCACTAAAACATTAATATGTTAACAGAACTTTGCATGGTTTCCCGATGAAGCTACAGATTCGGTATTATCTCCTATTTTGAGAATATCAGCTTACAGATTAACGTAGTCAGAAACAATACGCAGTACACTTACGGAATAACGCAATGTTTTTGTTGACTGTACTCAAACAGAATGCTTAAAATCATCGGATATGGCTTAAGCATTTTGTATTTAAAGTGAAAAATTTCGTATACTGATTGCTTAAATTTTTTGTTTATATTTATCCTTTAACGTACGTTCAGCATTCATATGATGCGATGAATATTTTTATTGCAAAAATATTCGTATACGAATGGCCCAATCCCAAATGGCAAGGATTCTTCATTTTGTAGTTCGTTTCCGAGTTGTGTTTTAAACCTTATACTTATTTAGATTATGTTGGAAATAGAAATAACACACTATTTTTCTAGTATAATTCTCTAATGTTTTCAAGACATGATTCGAGAAATGTCAAGTAATTTTAAATGTCCCGGTAAAATAAGTTTCGTCTGCTCGCCCTAATCTTTGAAATAGATTCGAAAATGTCATACCTATATCTGCGGAATTTAATTAATAATATAGACGATGCGGGCAGAAAATAATAATAGTTCGTTTTGTGAATGAATCTACGGGAATTGACCACACACAATATTGAATCGTTTCCTATTTCCACGCTTCACGCAGCCGGCTTGTTTTACGAACCACTGTTTCATTCGTAAAACTACAAAGACCCAATTTAGTTTGGAGCTATTTGTAAATTAAAAACAACCTAATGCAGCTTCGAATGGAGTTTATTTGCTAGTTTTTACGGCGAACTAGTTTTTTTCGACTGATACGGTTCGGGCTCTACAATTTTAGGAGCAAATTGTTTACACAAGATAAAATGGTGTTAGTAATGAACACATCACTACATAGTATAAAACAAAGTCGCTTTCTCTGTCCCTATGTCCCTTTGTATGCTTAAATCTTTGAAACTACGCAACGGATTTTGATGCGGTTTTTTTTTATAATTATAGGAAGGTTTATATGTCTAATAACATCCATTAAATAGTGGAGAAGTACTGTTATTTTTGAGGTTGTTAATGTGATGTCGTAAATAATTACATTTTTTCCGCTTACATTGCAAACGCAGGCTGAACCCTACGAGTTTTATCAAAATAATGTACTAAGTATTGTACACATTGAAAAGGTCAACAGAAAAGTGATGGTATATGTCTATCTCTTATGGATAACCCACAATAACTTTTTTTTCATGAAGTTTTTACGACAAATAATGGCTAATTTTCGAAGCGATTTTAACCAATACAGCATTAATCCTTAACCAATTAAATACCTTGAATTCATTGTTCATTTAATATAGATCTATACAGCCCATAACAGCTTATTTAGCAGCGATCGAACGCGTATATTATCGGAGCTTTCCAGCGACGGAAATAACAATACATAATATAAACCTGCTTTTCAACAGCATTGCACCCGTGCGAAGCTGGGGCGGGTCACTAGGAGATAAGAATCTCTACGACGAGTACTTCTACTCGAGTATATAGTATTGTCTTTTACTAACATAACTATTACACATTTAAAAAGAGAGTTTTTCAACGGATTGAAGCCATGTATTTTTTATATTTACTTTACATTCATAATTATTTTACATAATTTTAATTTTTTTCCACGTTTCGCGTGCTTTTCAGCGTGCGTGGTCACTAGAGTATATTCAAAACTAAAAATATTAATTACATGAACTTACGAGTATGAACACCAAATCTATCATCAAAAGGGTTTTTAAATAAAATTAGTTTACATTTTCATTTGATAGGCTTAGTATAATAACAGTTCTTTAGTACTGACTTACGTATCTGTGTGGATGATTTAAAATTCAATCCGTAAAGATAAAAAAAATCGAAAAAACCGAATTGAATTAAGCTGCTTTAAAAATACGTATTATCTAGTCCTTGATTCGAGAATGAAGCTATAATTGTTTTGTGAGTTATCGATAGTTGACCCTTTGGGAATATTTCATCAAATCCCTATATCGTTTATCTCCATAGCTTCATTGTTGGTATTTAGCAAATCCTTTGTAAGGACCGCAATAAAAGTACAAAACAGCCTGCCCAAAACGTGCCAATTCAAGCGTTTCCTATTACAAAGGCCCGCATGACGTACAGCTAATAAAGTCATGTATCGAACGAAAACAGTGAAATAGAGGTCTACCAGTAAATCAAGCATTTATTCGATCGCGCCGCGTCATCAAATCATGCCCGTTGCCTTGTTGGTTCGGAAATTGTGGATGCAACTTGTTAGTCACAATACGCTGGCTTTGAATTTTTTACTCTTACATATGTGTGTTGTTGATAGTTTCTTATGTAATGTTTAGCGTCATTTTAATTTTTATACGCGTACAAATTATTTGAAGAAGTATATTAGGTATGAGGGTGCGCAATTATTTAATCAATTACCATCTTAAATTCGCAATATTGATGTGTTTGACAAATTCAAAAAGGCAGTAAAGCTGCATGTTGAGACGGCTTATGGCGACGTGTATCTCGCTCGTATACATACATATTAATATTAAGTTTCTCATGTAATTTTTTTTTTGTAATGAGAAATAAAGTCGTTAAACATTAATTATTCTTTACACATTTTTTTTGTAACATTTACATGATGTGTCGAGTGCGTTTTAAGCATTTCCAGACTATTCGTTCTATAACCCGTTGTTCCACAACTGAGCTTTTTAAAGGTAGATTTTACCGTGCACCATCACTGTCATAATAATTTATTTTAGAATTAAAATAACTAATATTAGAGATAACGAAGTATTGATGGGAGAAATCGTTTAGCTTTTATTTATTTTCAATTATGCCAAAAGAATTAAATCATACCTTTGTCATACATATCTGAAACGTGTTAACCTGATGAAACACATTCTACAGTCTTTAATCTAAGGGTAGGTCAGTTCAAATCAGAATATTGGATCCAGCCGTTGTAAGCCTTAATTGGCTTTACGATATTGCGCTAGGAGATATAAGGCCCCTATGTATGTGAAATAAGTCCTATTGTGTATTTTACAAAAATACTTTAAAAATAAATCAGTGGCGCTACAACCTCTTTAGGTCTTGGCCTCAAATGTCTGAATCTGTTTCATAATTATATTTAAATGTAATAGGCAAGTAGGTGATCAGCTTCCAGTGCCTGACATACGTCATCGACTTTTGAGTCTAAGACATGTCGGTTTCCTCACGATATTTTCCTTCGCCGTTCGAGAAAATGTTAAATGCGCAGATTGAAAGAAATTACATTGGCGCACAGCCGGGGATCCTACGACCTCAGGTATTAGAGTCGCATGCTGAAGCCACTAGGCCAACACTGCTCTACAAAAATACTTTACTTTTGTAATAACAAAATAGCTAGCTTCATTGCTCACTTATCTATAAAACAGATCACTAATAGGTAGTTATGTTTTACTTAAATTTTCAAGAACTGTTTTGACTCGTGGTTTTTTCTGTCAGTCTTCAACTTTGGGCGACCTCCCTTTTCTTTACCTGGTGTTATTTTCCATCTGACTAACCCCAAATTGGTTGCGTAGTACTTGAACGCTCCCTAATAAGACAATAATTATGTAATGTGTAATAAATATTTAAATGTATAGCATGTAAAATGTCCTGTCTTGTCATTGTCATGTCTCTGGTTCCTATGATTACAATAAACGAACTTAATTACGATGTTAGTGGTATCAAATGATTACTATGTAAACTACGGTACAAACACGTGATCACTTGTTCCATTTTTTTTCTACTAATAATAGCACACGAAACATAATTTTACAGGTATATGACAGTCTAGGCTGAGTAAAATGTCATATAATATATCTGTTAGATTATTTTCCAATGAAATCTAATGCCAACCGTACTAACCCGTAAGCGGCAATTGCTTTTGAATATAAGTAGCCTCCATTTTCCAAGATATTAAGTAGGAAAATGAGGCATACCGTTGGAAAATTACCCCAGAATTCATACCACTGTCGTACTAGTTACACCACTCATAGACCATTAAATTTAATATGTGCATTATATTGGTCTGGCTTGCCTGAACGAGCTCACATTTGCTAATGGGGTATGAAATGACGTCACTATACATATAACCACTCAAGATGCTAAATTATTATCATGCCACGGTTATCATCTCATTAGGTCGTAAAGTTGTGTAAATGTTCCATGTTTAATAGATTCACTGTGTGTACAAGATAGCGATGATACAATGTGTTTGATACTAATAATGCAGCATACATTATATAACTTTAAATTACCTTCATTTCCTTTTGTTTAATTCATTACTCGTTAACAATTACCCTGTTATCTATAGCCTGATCGTTTGTATTTTGGTTAGTTATGCCGATGTTTAAGAAGGCTTTTGTTTCTTTCTAAAAATTAATTAATATTTCATTATGAATTCATTATTAGGTTAATATTCGCTATTTTACAGTTCAGTGAGTCCTTTCTCCTTTAGCGTAAATACATAATCGTAGAGTACTATATAAGTAAATAAGTGCTACGTGTTACACGCTACAGGCTAAATGCTACGCAATATTGGTCATAGTCTATATCGTTGCTGGTACGAGCTACAACATTGTAAAAACGTTTTAAATACTTATAGCCCATTATAAATGCTTTGCTTTACTAAACGGATCGATTTTCAATATAAAATATAAAGTCTAACCAAGGATTTTAAACTGAATAATAAATCGCAATTCCAATCCACATGTCCGTATTCCATTGCGGAGTAGACTAATTTTGCTAATGGTGTGTCCTACCGCGCGTTCAATGCATTTAATGGTATAGGTATTTTGCAAAAAATATTTGCCGATAACTGAGTGGGTTCCAGTGATTTTTCAAGGAATATTGTGGATTTTTTATTTTGCATAATTGGTGGAGTCACATACAATTTGTTATCGTACGTATTAGAAAGTTTTAAACGTTTCGTCGCTAAAACAATTTAAATAATTGATCTTATTTGATAAATGCATAAAACTAAGGCAATAGGTAATGCTTAAAGGAACTCGAATTCGTTTAAATTGGTTAAATTTAAATTATAAATTAATATATTGTAATTCCAAACCATACTGATTTGAACTTTAAAGTTTCCCTATGAAAAGGCAGGTCCATAGTTGATTTTTTTTTTTTGATAAAGTTTGCCAACGCTCGGCACACTGATACAATGGTAAAAACAAACACATAATACAATTGTTAACGTGACGAGCACTTAAAGCACATACAAATATCAAACGAAACAATTATTAATGTTTGTATTAATACAATTTTAAAATATGATCAATTTATGTTTTGCAGGAACATAAATTGATCATATTTTAAAATTGTATAAGTCAATGTACAAACTAATCCCTCGCATAAATCGCCACTGGTTCGCGGGTTTTAGACAGAAACGCGTAGTGTACGAATATTTACATCAGCGATAACACTGACAGCGCAACGCGGATTAGCCGTCCGGTGACAGCGACATTTGTTTCAGTACCACGAGATAATTTATTGCGCTGTGTGTGACAATTTACCCGAATAAAAGTTTAGCGTTATGACCTAGATAGTTTGAAAAATATTCGTTATATGCATTGCAATAAATAGAGTTACGCAACTCGTTAGACGCCTATTGGGAGTAATAGAAGTAACATATATAAGTTTAGATTCGATTTTATTAGACTATTTATTTTTAAATTCTTTAAACTTTAATGTATTAACGAGTTGACTTCTAACTTTAATTGTAAAGATACCAGTTCAACTTTAGATGGGTTTTGTATGACTGGTACAAGTCTGTGATACCACTCAGCATTTTAAGAGGGAAAATACTCAAACCAGGAAAACATATAATATATAGCAATGTAGTACGTTTGGGGAACTTCAATTTCAACGGCTTAATGTTATGATAAGTGTCTTAAAATAAATGACACCTCTACAACCGCCATTACAAATACGTACCTCGAACACTCAAAGATCACAGACATGATAATTACACGCTTTACTTGTATAAGCACACTCAATCACTTTAATTAAGATTCCCTGTGTCAAGACAGACTACGTAAACAGTGCTAAGACCTCGTATGGTTAACACAAATATTAGTATAGGCAACTGTTACAAAGTTGTTACAAGAATAAATTGGGTTTGCAGTTTTAAGCAATGTCTCAATTTTTGGTGAATTTTAAATCTTCTCTCTCTTCAGTTGGAGCATGTCGTTCTTGATCGGTCCATCTAGTTTGTGACGGCCACGTGATCATTTGCCTGCTGTGAACAAATCACGATCATTTTCTCCATGTTCTCATCTCAGCGCATTGTATACCCAAAATATAATATAATTTGAATTTCAAATATACTTTTGACATTATTTTTACTTGGATTTTTGAGCCTAAAAATTACTTACCAATATGACAAACGAGTGTTATTAGTGCACATAGAAAAGTCAGATTTTGGGGTCCAAAATACGATCTTAGAATCAAAAATCATTATAAACAGTAGAATTCTGGTCAACTAAGTGTAATTTACATGCAATTTTGTTTATTTAGTCAAAATAATGTATTTGAAAGTTTTGAATGAGTCGTTCGGGTTATTTATAATTCGACGGCAGAACGATTGTCGTGGGAGTTAGCAAATACAGTAGTTAGTTAATTAAGATCGAAACTTGATTAAACGATTCCGAGTTTGAGCGTGATAGATGACGCCTTTTTGTTGCTGTATTTTGTAGGGCTGTTGTTTTTATTAACAGTTTAAAAAAAATAGTAGGCGTCGGCGTTGCATTACATTGTTTTTAAATGTACAATTTCTTCAAAGTCAAAGTCAAAAATAATTTATTCATATAGGTAACATAATGTACACTTATGAACGTCAAAAAAAGAGAATTATACAATAAATGAATTTAATTTTACATTTACTGCCAGTTCTCAAATCAAGGGCGTAGAACGCAAGAGAGGAACTAACAATAAACTATCCGCCACTATTTGTAATCGCCAAGTTTTTTTACACAATGTTTGTAAGGAGCTGAAACCATTACATCATGTTCCATGTGACATCTTGAGTAATAAAGAATAATAAAATAAATCTTGTATAATATCGTGCTTTATACCTTTATAATTTGGTTGTAGTAAGATTTTTATAGTCAAGCATAAAGCCGTTTGAAGTCTCTGACTTTTGTTACACTACCGGATACGAGATTTGTTTGTCATAGTTTATTAGTCAACTCGTAATCTTAGCCTAAAACCTACTCATGCGGATATAAATTGACCTAGAATTTAGTTAACCTATAACCTATCACAAATAATTTATGCAAATGTCCAATAAATGTGTCATTCAAACCGACATTTCGAGACTGCAATTACCGATATTGATTTAGGTATTACGGTTAAATGTAAGTTGCTATAATTTATATTTTCAGAGTTGATACTTGTTTGTATGAGCAGAAATGACGTCCCTATATATTTGAAACTAATATGATTACAGAATAGGGCGAACACAACAGATTAATCACGCATAAACATCGCTTAATAATTCCAACCCAGTTTCACGAATCGACCGTTATTCGTACTTAATATTTATTGTTTGGGGATACAAGTTTTTACGGGTGAATTTTCTTATATTGGATTGGAACTAGTGCTTAAGACATGTTATATATTATATGACCATTTGCAGGGTATACGAGTATGTTTCCTAGATATTAGTTACTTATACTTGATTGCTTAAAATTTTATATAACAGAGTTTAAATCATAGCCCTATACTGCATAGTATGACTACAACTCCATTCAGATATCTATTCTAGAATCCTCACTGCAAACTTACAAAACAACCCTTGCGAATGCTTCGTTGGTTCCCAATAATTTAGTTAAAATGGAAATTCGAAAGCAAGTAGCCAATGTTCTACGAATCTAGGTAAAACTGATATACAAAATCAGTGTTCAATCTGTTTCCAAAATATGAAAGCAATTATTGAAAAGCCAAAGCAATTATTTTTCTGTTATGGTTACAAGCAAATATTTTTTAACAAGGAAACCACAAGTTTGTTTAATCACTACATAGTATAAAACAAAGTCGCTTTCTCTGTCCCTATGTCTCTTTGTATGCTTAAAGCTTTGAAACTACGCATCGGATTTTGATGCGGTTTTTTTAATAGTTAGAGTGATTCAAGAGGAAGGTTTATATGTATTATAACATCCATTAAATAATGGAGAAGTGCTGTTATTTTTGAGGTTTTTAATGTGATGTCGTAAATAATTACATTTTTTCCGCTTACATTGCAAACGCAGGCTGAACCCTACGAGTTATATCAAAATACTGTACTAAGTATTCTACTAAAAGGTCTACAGAAAAATCCGTGATGGTTTATGTCGCGTATATTATCGGAGCTTTCCAGAGACGGAAATAACAATACATAATAAAAACGCGGGTCACTAGTTAATAATAATAAAAGCCTTTTATTGCAGATAGTTTTACACTTAAACACATTTATATTTCGTTTTTGTTTAATATCTGTGGCCCTAGTCCCACCTGCTGCTTCCTTACTCTCTGGTCTATTCACCTTCTAAATAGTCTTCCTGTTTTGAGTTTATTTTACTTTCGGCACCAGTTTAATACTTTCTTGTTCCACTTTGCTGCTAATCTTGCCATGTTCCCCGCCCATTTCCACATGATTTTTTATTATATTCTAAACTCGAGGTTCGTCGTAACGTCGTTGTCAAAAAACTACAGTTGATAAAACGTTCCGTTACCGAATCCGGTAGGTTTCATAGAGGGTTAAATGTCGGCATAAGTTTGATTTTCACCTGTATGCAAATATACTGGTCACACCTGCTGACGTATTATTGGAAGTTGTAGAAACGTAGATGTTTGGATAATATTGAATTCTGACGTCATAATACCAGAGTTCACATGTTTTGATCGAAAGCCAGTTTCAAGGGTTCGAAAGCAAGCTTTGTGAGAAAATGTTGGATTTAAAATATACGTACATTTTTCATCTTATTCTGGATAACTTGTAGATGTTTTGTACCATATTAAATGTAAGCATAAAATTTGTATATATTATTGTGAGTACCTAAGTGGTAAACGAGTAGATAGATTCTTGGCAAAAAAATAATCATTCAGTTCACGTATAGTAAACTATCTACATACATACCTTAAAATCCGTTTTATATCTATTTTATTGAAATATCTGCCTCGTCAGTAAGACAGACGTTTTTTAAAAATTTCTTAATGTCCCTAGATTCATGTGGTGCGTCCTTATTATATATACATATTTTGCTAATATAATTTCAGTTATTTCTATTTATCCATATTTATAGACCTAAATATTCGTACCTAAGTATTCGTAATATCGAAGGATTTCAAGCACGTTCAGAAATTGGATTCTTATTGCTTTGTATGGACCTAATACTAATATAGCCTCATCTATAATAGCCTCAACTACAAACCCTTTTTTAATGTCTACATACCGTCACTCATATAGTAACAACTTCGATAGTTCCTAGCTGTATTACTTGAATAAATTAATCAATATATTTCCAAATATAAATTAAATAAAAGCTATGCCGAATTGAAGAGAAACGAACGAACGAAACAAAAAGATCTTAAATATCGTGATTCATTGTCATACCGTACCGTAGCTATGCGACAAAAATGTTACAAAATATTTTTAATCCTACTTGTATGCGTACAACGACGAACGTACATAATTCTGAGCACTTCATTGAAGGGTTCAACGGAGTCATCATTAAAATTAAACATAAATATCAAGTTTATCAAGTCTTATTCGATGGATCAAATCATTTCTACGTGGAAAATTATTCGATAAAATTATATTTACGTCTGTAGCGAAGTTATGTTTTGTTTTAAATGCGCATTCTTATTCCGTTTTAAATATTCTGAACGACGCGTTACGGGTCGTTAAGTCCTCCTGATGTATGTACGTGTTTCAGGTCCGCAGAGCGAACGGATCGTATGGTTCAGAAATACAGAAAAAAATGTGCTTGATCGTGAATAGTGTTAACTGTAGTGACAGACGAACGTGCAAGTGTCGTGGTTTACAGGAAAGTTGAGAACCACTTTAAAGATAACAATGGAATATGGTTGAAGACTGTCCCTAAACTGTGCTTCCGAACGCAGTGAAAACGAAACCTCACAAAAAACTTATATAAATTGTTGTACATATTTACCTAGAGTTACTAATCGTTGTCCTTTACAATCTTTTTAGATTATATTTCAAAGTTTTTTAAATCATCGAAGCGGTTGTCGTATTTTATGTGATATTCTTAGGTTAGGTAAATGTAAGTGGCAAAACTCGGTTGTGATGTGTATAGTGTAAGTAGGTAGGTGGTATTGGGCTGAAGCGCGGTCGGCCGCGCTGTGATGACGGTGGGTAGTGACGTGGTATTTGGTGCAGGCGCAGGCGCACTCCGGCGCCGGTAAAATGCGAGAGCGGCGACGCACGCGACACCGCACTACCGCTCTTGTCATCGCATGTCTACTCTTCTTAACCTCCCAAGCCGGCGCATCTGGTAAGTCTAGTACATAGATTTATATTTAACTAACATAACTTTTACACATTTAAAGAAAACACTGTTTCAATAGATTGAAGCCATGCTTTGTTATAGACTTATAATTATTTTATCTTCATCTTTTAGTCGTATAAACTCCCGGGAAAGAAATGCTGATAATAACTTTTTCTACAGCTGTGATACTTTGTGACATTCAACACCTTTTGTCTTCAGTCACCGAGACCACGCACGCTGTGAAGCACGCGAAACGTCGGAAAATTTTAAAATACACAAAGTTTATAATAATACATAGCTTCAATCCGTTGAAAGAGTTTTTTCTTTAAAAGTCTAGTACGGTTTTAGTTTGCGAAACTCTCATTCTATATGCGGCGGTAAGGTTGGTATTTTAAAGGGTCTAGACTTTGGCGCTTCATGATTACCATAATATTGAGTATAATATTGCAATAAAGTGGTAACTTGGGTCGTTCTAAGCAATAAATTGCGACCTTAGCTGAATTCTTGAATCTTAATATGAATACAATATGACTTAGTTAAAGGAATGGGAGTTTAGCCATCTTGCATGCTATTATTAAGTTGTTATTTAAGTACGATAATGTAAAGAACGAACTGACGATAATACGAAATTCGAATATAATTATGAGGCTCATTATATAACACCCAATTATTAGATTTATAATGACTATTGTGTGTGGGAATGAAAACACTTGATATGTGGCCTTATCTGATATTTTGTGTACAAGGCAGTGCTGTATGATAATTATTTAAAGGTATTATGGAGAGTGTTGATCCCTACTGCCTCATTTCTTCATCTTACTAGCCGTATTAACTCGCTTGTAAAGTTCTGGCTTTACCAGGCTTCGCCATGGTACGTTTCCTAAGACATAATCTTTTGCGAATTAGCGAACTTGTGATCGACTCCCGGTTTGACTTACCTGTGAGATGCGACATTCCATTGTTTAAAGAATTATCAAACTCCTTCCGTTGCGTCTCTATTCTTTAAGAAACCGTCAACTTACTGATAAAATACTAGCACACGACTTACATACAAAAATCTAAAATGTAAATAATTCTCAACTCCACTTGAACACACAAAAAATTCATCAAAATTTGCCCAGCCGTTTAGGAGTTTCATTGCGAACACATGCACAGAAAGCTACCAGCTGTTTATTTGCTGTATAGATAAATTACCTAGTTACTGACTACAGCGGGGTTGATATGTAAATCTAAATCTAAATCAACCAGCGTGCCCCCCAATTAAAAAAAATCACTGTAATCGGTCCCGCTGTTTAAGAGCAGTTCAGTGATACATATATTTGAAAAATTCATTCCATACACGAATCACGATATCCTTTAATAATTAAAATTCATACTCGATAATTGGGAAAATAAGTTAGCTACTTAAAGTAATTACGACAATCATCGCAAATGTAGTTTAAAAGTATTCTTAATACTCGCAACATAACTTTGCGAATGGTAATACGACTTAATGTTTGGTAATAGAGGTGATTTTGCAACGAAATTTGTTACTGTGCCCCGCCAAGGAGAAAATTAACATAATACCCTATACTTATTACGCCTATGTTGGAAACAAAAGCACACGAGGGTTAGAAGTTGAATGTTCTGGATTGTGGAAAATTACTACGAATTTATACAATAATAAACATGATCGTAAAAAAAATTGGCTTAATCTAAATATATAAAACAAAGTCGTGTTTGTTATACCACTAACTCAAGATCGGCTGGACCGTTGTTTATGTGGATTTTTCTCCTCTCCGAATAGCAAAGTATAAGTAAGTATTAAAATATTGAATAAGTTAACAAATAATTCATTAATTAATTTTTCGAATGCAAACAATGCCATCTGTTGACAAAACTACGCATCATTTTCAACGAAATTGTGTCAGTTCAAGAATTCCGATCATGAGGTGAATGATGCATCTTCAGGCATCTTGCCTAATGTGTAAAAATGCCATTCTTCTTTTGTAATGGCAAGCAATAAAACGTTTTTGTATTTGGAAAAAGGCATAGGTATTAATGTAATTACATTAATGAAATCCTAAATTTAGTTTAACTAAAGTAACAACGATATTATTAGACTGTAAGGCGGAACGAAGTTAGCCGGGTCAGCTAGCTTATTAATAAAAACTATTTGTATTTGTAATAACCGATTTTGGGAATTTCAATTTAATTGACTTAATCATATAAGTGGATTGATCTCGAGTATTATTTCGCCTTTAAAATAACTTCATATAAATTATCAAGCGCATCCGGCTTCATATCTACAGTTTAAAACTTATAATTATGTTGGAATAATGAAAATAAAGAGTGTATAAAACGTACTTTGTGAATCATCTCCATTACGATGTGCATGTAAATGTCATTATAATGAAAGCCTTCTCATGTATTCAATATCTGTAAATATTTGAAATCATTCATAAATTCCATCGTATTCAATTTTATTCAGAAAGATTTTCTTCCAATGTTTGTAAAGCGGGCGAGTGTCTGGTTTTCATTTTCTACATACGCAAGAAGGTTGATTTTAAAAACCTTTTTAAATTAATGTCTTTGGAATTTCAATTCTAACCGGCCGGCGTGTATACTGTCAAAATCTGTTATAACGAAGTGACTACGTCGTTAAAACCGAGAGTCGTAACATCCGATGATGTTGTTTAATACACTAGAATTCAGCCGGGACATTTGATTTTGTTCAATTTACACGGTATGTACTAAACGATGCCGTTTTGACTGTATTTAATAATCAATTGATAAGGTCCTAATTATTATTACATAAGATTATTTTTGTACAGTATATATAGACAAAAATGCTTCTTTTTAAATATGATATAAATAATAGGATTTGGTAAATTTATAAGTGTTCCTGACAATAATATATACCGTTCTGCATTTGGCAATGGTACTTTATTTCTTAAATTGTTATAATGTCGTTACTAGCACGCGGCGAGTCATTTGCATAAGGTAGCTTGTTGAAAACGGCTGTGTCAGCCATAAAGAGCGGTACAGGACTTATGAACGCAATTAATGAACAACAAGCAACCAAACTACCCTCCTTACAGGGACAACAAAACAGGCTTTCGTCGGTTTCAACATTAATTTTCGATTAAGAGTTTTATTGCGCTCGTAAAAGGAGGAATCTTTTATGCCTCCATATTGGAATAAAAAAGATTTCGTATTAGAGGAAGCGAAATATATTAGCTACGTGACTATCAGTCTGTTTCGATTACGTTCGGAGAGATATTTGGAGCTTCGTACATGTGCTGTAATTATTTGATCAACTTTAGTACGTCTTATTCAATCAGAAGCATTGTATGTAATTTTACTGTTTTTCAAATGAATTCGCCTTGTCTTGTTATTAGTACTGACTTTTAATACTAATATTTATAAATATGAACATTTATGTAAAGGTATTTTGTTTGTCTAAAAAGGTTGCTAACTTGTAAATCTTCTAATATCTTGAGATTTGACCTTTTAAGTACAATACGTAATTGAAAAGCAATAATATACGCATACGTTGAAAAAATGTAGGAGGTAATCGACAATTCTTTTTTGTTTATATTAAGGTCACTTGATTACACAATTAATATTACAATTTTTATTGTTTTATAAACATTGATAAGGATGAACATAATTTTTTGTAGTTGATTGGTGGACAATAAAAATATATCTGAAGGCAGAGTATCGATTTTGTAGAAAAAAACCACGCCCAAGTTTGATTTGCATTTTAATATACACGAGGGATAAGGGAATGAACCTGTCATATTGTTCTGAAATGACAGGCTGAGCTGCCCGCACAGATAATATAATTTTATTTGTATTTTTATTAAACGTTGAGATACGGTCGGATATTCGTTTAATTAATTTTGTTCGCTTATGTTTTGTTATGTATTCAATATTAAGATCAGTGTTCGTCTAATGGTTATAGCGTGCGACTGTTAGCCCTGAGGTCGTAGGTTCGATCCCCGGCAGTGCACCAATGAACTTTCTATATGGGCATTTAACATTCGCTTGTAACGAGACCAGCTCAGCTTAGATCCAAAAAGTCGAAAGTGTCTCGCACACGAGGCTGCTCACCTATTTGCCTATTAGATTAGCACAATATACAACAGATACAGAAATGTGAAGTCCAGACCTAAGACGGTTGTAGCGCCACTGACGTTTTTTCCAAAGTGTCATTATTGCGACAAGTTCAAGGTAAAATAGATTTTCGGTTAATAGTTTTAGAGTTCTATATTCAGGGTAGTAAATATCCTTTCTAAATTGCGCTAACATAATTTGATGTTGCGTATTGTTAAGTCAATACTTGAGGAATTTATAATAATATATAGCTAGACATCGTTCGCCCTATCTGAATAGCAGAGGGATTTGAGTGTAGACTCAGCCTCACAGTCCCCGCGTCAAGTTCGATATTCTTGATGCGGGCCTGCGTAAGTGCTTTTTTACCTCATTAAAAAAAAGACATCGTTCGCGCCTAAAACTAACAGAAGTCGCCAAATGGCATTTAAATAACCCATAACTACTCATATTTTATAAAACTGTCGGAAAAATGCAAACTGATTGCTGTAGTCTTTGACAGAATTACCCGTTGTGTGGAACATTCTACTCTCCAGCATAATGCTGAGCCTGGGTCAATAACAATCGAAACACACACAGAGTACCTACACACTTAAAACGTACATTTTTTTTATAAAAAAAAATCTCTTTTTTTTTATTATTGTTATGTCGTGTGTTTTGTGTTAGTTATAGTTCTTATGTCTACGTCCATGGATTTTAGGAACAAATCCAATTTTACACCCACAATTTCCCTATGAACAAAATTCATCATACACTTAATCTTTCATTTTCCGTTCTAAGTAAAAAACCTCAAAGGATTATCGCGTTTAAAATCCTATCAAGTGGCCTTATACCATCCGATGGATATTAATCTCGTCCCAATAATCGCTTTTGATAAGAGATTTTCCCTCTATTCCTCAGTAATAGAAAGTTTCTGCTCGGATGGATTTTCTTATAAAGTTTAACGGGATGGGCGTTTTGACATTCGGTGTTTGTTATTACGAACAACGAAAGTAAATACTCCTTGAAATGTTAGGACAACAATCCGAGTATTTGGTAAGTTCGAGTTGATTTTGCATCTAGGAATACTCCATTTCTCTCTCTAAATTTCAAAGGTACGCTAAGCGTTCTTGGTATTTGGGGTAATTCAAATGCAACACTCAGATTTAGGATTCGTATTTTCACGTGTATTTATTTAGTGCAGTGTTGGCCCGCTCCAAACAAACAAAGTTATTTATTATGAAATAGGACCCTAACAGCCTTTTGGGCTCGCGACTAGGAAGATGTTTGGCTGAGACACTAGGTAACATGGATGTGTCAAATCTCCCGGTTTCGAGCGGCACTTTTTTTTTAAAACTAAGTCTGATGGGATTTATGTCTACACTCGGGCCCGGCGCCTAAACTTATGGTTATCCGTTCGAATTATGACTCGCAACAGGAACAATACCATTGTTTTCGTGGGGAAATGCGTTACGCATACCCTCCCTCGGTATGGTTGCCTGGTGGTGAAGGGTTATGTGGGAATCGCTACTGTGCAATCCACTAAAACCCCACGGCGCCACCAACAATCGCCCGAGGCAGGACACGGTAACAGTCCTTGTCCGCATCCTGCCACGCGATCAGCCATTAAAACTCTCACGGTCCTCTGCGGCTATGAATGATGTCGAATGGACCTTGGCTCAGCAAGGGCCATTCACATCGGCCAATTCGCCCTGTTTAATGAAGCTGGTGGAGTCCGGGTACAATGCTGGCAGGAATACGTCAGCATCCCTTTTTTTAGACGCATGAAGCCCTGTTCACCCGCTGAAACTGTGGAAGGAACAATATCTAACTCAGGCATAAAATATAATTAATACTGTTGAAGAATTGATTTGAAGCGCCGCGCGTTACTGATGCGTCTTAATAAAATATGTTTACGGAATCTCTTATTCCATTACGTCATTTAATTCGTCCACCTATTCCAATATTATAATATATTTAAACAATATATTAAATCTAAGGATAGTAATGGAGCTTTCTGATACCCTATAGATTTAGGTTCGTTTTTTAGGGAAACGAAAACTAGTCGAAAATGTCATTATAAATCTTGAATGCAGGTCTTCAGACAAAATATCTGACTTGACGTTACAATCATGAATAATTTGAATCGAAATTACCCACAAAACTTTAATGATTCTATAAAGTAAGAGTAGAAGGTGTGTCTTAAATTACATTCAAAGAAAATATCGCAGAATTTCCAAGCCTCTTAAAAGTTAGGCAGGGCTGCATAATTGCGAAAAAGAGTAAAACAACCGACGCTTCCATCCTTCTTTATTCGGCGGATGTGAGCAAACAGGCCGAGATAAGATGCATTCAAGGCGAAATTGTGAACACGGCGAGGGAACAAAGGGAGGTTATTAAGCCAACCACTAACTAATGGACAGATAGGGTAACGGAATGACCGCGCTAAAAGATTTGTAACGAGGCTTTAGTAAGTTTAGTACCCAGGCTTGTGTATTTGTGCTCTTTATTTTAGGCTATTTTGTATATTATGAGGGCTAACTTACCTGCTGGTGTAAGGCTATATTTACCCTTGAATTAGCACATATGAAAAACACATTTAAGTTTAAGGTTTAATCAATTACTCGATGTACATGCTAATCAATAGATGGCAGTTATTGCGTCTAGAAACGTGTTGATGTAACATATTGTACATAATGGTTAGTATTTATTTAATTAAGCCCAAGGCGAGATTCAAGTCTCGCAAGAGACTTGCGCTAGTCACGGGAAAACGCCCATTCAGGTCGAGCTACGCTCGCCAAAACAGCCCGAGCTGAGTTGTAGAGGCCCTTAAGGCCAACAGCGAGATTCCTTACAAAATATATTAATTTTTCATGAGATATCGAAGTTTTTATTATATCTGCTCGCGGATTCATAAGGGCTTGGACAGTAATTTTTCACAAGGTCAAAATGAAATGCAGATGGTTTATCTTATGTAGTGGTATTATATTATCTGTATCTATTCAATATAGTAAAAGTCTGCAGAAATATAGCCGTCGCGGGATTTTAGGTCAAATTAGTGTTATATATTTTTTCCAATGTGTAGCTGTAATGTTGGACATATTGTGTTGCAAATAATATTTATATTTGTATTAACACCACGTCCATTTAACGCAGACTATATAATTTAGTCTTCAGGTAGGCGAACACTATATTTAAATATTTAATGCTTTATTCCATACATATATTCTAAATTTAAATATCGATGATTGTTTTAGTTTACAAGTAGTTTTTTAAAATTATGATTGTTGTTTATTAAACCTATAAACACGAATATTTTTTTTAGTATTGAAATAAAATGTTTTGCACTTAATACTGACGTTAAATGTAAGCACAAACTCGAGCTTTTCTATCTAGAAAATCCTATCTCTAGTATCGGATTCGCACCTCTAAGCATGCATCTTAAGTGTTAAGCCTTTGACATTCTCACCCTTTATGTCGACATGACGTGCACAAAACATGGCCATCGCGATGAAAAGAGATGTAAACGCGATATGTGCATACTTTAAACGTTACCTTTACTCTACCCAAGTTAATGGATCTTCTATGAGCGGTGAAAGGGTCTTATCTCAGCTCAAGAGGTTGTATCAACTGCCTTTGGGGTTTATGTATGGCCGAAATATGTCGACAATGTAGGGTATATGTTTAGATCGAATATGAAAATTGCGTTTAAAATTTTCAGCAATCGTTGTCAGCCAATGAATTAAGCTTAAACCAGAGACAGTATTTTATTATGGGATGGTTCGAAAAGCTAATATCAAATAACTATTATTTGATTAAGTTTTCTCATACAAATCTCAGTACCTGTGTTGCAGTAATAATGTGTTTATAGATATGATTCGAGATCTTAAAGGTATTTGCTTAAGATTAAATCGCAATAACAATCGCATAACCTACTTGTACAAAAAAGATAACATAGAAATATACATTGTTTATTATAATATACTTGCGGCTCGTTATATGTTATAAAGACATTTATGTTTTAAAATGTGTTTTGTAGATATTGATATGTTCTTTAATATCGTGGAACATTTTTTGTTTGTATCAAATATCATATAGGCATTTTTTTAACACTTTGGTTACTGATGAATAAAGAATTATACACAGTTGCTCTTAATACTTTTTTTGATAATTATTATTCTCTTTTCTTGTTTGTTGTTGTTTACAATATTTCCAATGATATATTTCCGTTAAGGATATAGGGTGGAACTCGAGGTGTAATTAGAAACGCAATACAACGCTTTAGATTTTAAAATACGAAACCGTTTAAAATAAAAAAAATATTATTGAAACTTAAAAGTTATTTTATTTAATAATAATATTCATTTTTAAGTATTTTCTAAATATACTGTTAGGCTTCAATATACTTCTCAGAGCAATGGCGCTACTGTCATCTGTCATTGTCATTACAATTATGTCACTTAGCTCTTAAATTAACAACGTCAAAGTCAATCTACTATATACTACAAATACTACAAACTATGAAACCGCTAAAGAATACTATGGAATCACTATTACGATTGACTTACAAATAGCCGTTAATTTTGTAGATTTAGATTGGCAATTCAAATAAAACACAAGTATTAAACTAATTAGTATTTGATGTGTAAATACGACCTCTGTGACGTGTAATTATAGTGACAGCTGACAGTAGCCCCACAGATCCAACATACTAGTACAAATAATATGGGATTATACATAACTATCTTACACACCAGTCCAATCACCACTGTCATTAGTTAGGAGTTTTCCAATATTTAGACAGTTCAATAAATCGGCCAATATAATAGTATTACCATACCATAGTTGTCAACTCATATAATATATACCTTAGTTATTGTTTTTGTTTTGTAACAAGTCGATTCGTCGCTCAATTTGCGCGGCAAATGGACCCTGTCTATTTTATATGAAACTTTTGTATTTCGATTACATTAGTTGTTTTTGTTTCGAGAAGTTTTGGTAAGTTGAAATTGATTGGGGTTACTCGGTATTTGATGAATATTATATTATTGGAGAGTTCGATTATAAATGGTTTGTGTACAAATAACAAATGAATATTTTTTTGTTTTTGTTTTTTTGCACTGTATTAAGATAGGTTTAGACCTATATTAAGTTAAGCGGTGAGGGAAAGTGAAATAGCATATATAACATATAGTGTCAAACAATTATATATTATATTATAGACACAGTATAGTATATAAATAAGGGTCCGAATATATTAAGGTAAATAGCTAATTTCCTGTGAAAGTAAAGTGTGATGGAATTGTTTTTAGTCTATGGAAATAATTATTGTTAATTAGTTAATATATATTAACACAGACTGTTAACTGAGATATGAAGTGTCATGCTAATAAAAACCCAAGGATCTCGATATTTGTACCGCCCATCCAATTAAATAATTTCTTATATCACTTTCTGTCCTTTTTGTAATAATTGTTATCGATATATATATTTAGAATAAACATTATGTTTGAGTACGCCGTTCCCACCCATTGGATCACGTTTTAGTTACTTTTTTTATGTCTTATAATTTTGTTTAGAAATCACATCGTTGGTAGTCAAAATCCATTATTCTTCGCTTATGGCACTCCCAATCATAATTCATAGGCTACGAAATGACCGAAAAGTCTGACCAAGGCCACAGCGAGTGATTAGGTTAATAATTTTAATTATTCTTGCGTGACGGCTTGTCGTGAATAGTCCAATCGAATATGATTACTACGATTGATAATTTACTGGAGTTTTAACCTCTACTATGTTATCTATATTCTTTTTCAAGCCTGACTTGAAACAAAAGTCCACAAATGATTACCGTAAAATGTTTGGTTATATTTTTTGTACAAATAATTCATGGAAATCATTATTAATAATTTCATAATTTCTACTAAGTTTCCTGGAAGAGATCGCTCGTAAGCGATAAAAAGCCAGATTTACTTTAGTTTAAAATAACTTGTATTTCTGTACTCTTGTGACGAAGTGTTACATATAGTCTAGAGATTAAAAAGAGTGCCGGAGAGTTTATTGCCTCTCTTCCGATCTACGCCCTTGATTTGAGAAATGGTAGTAATTGTAAAATTAGATTCATTTAATGTATATTTCTCTTTTTTTTGACGCTCATAAGTGTGCATTATGTTACCTATATGAATAAATTATTTTTGACTTCGACTTTGACTATAATACTCTCAGACTTTTATTACAGTTCACTAACTAAACATTACTAAACTGTACTGTTCTTAAAATCACGGGCTAAACGTAATAAAATCCTATAAACGTAATATTCATAGCACATGTGTTTAATATACAAGGAATAATAAGGGTTCAAAACTCGGGCGACACTAAAAGGCAGGTGTGCCAGTACCTCTTAATTTTGTAACATTTCACCCAAAAGGGTTCACTTTGAGATGAACTAGGGATGACAAGCTTAGCAACTAAATTAATTTAAATAATTTTTTTGTTAATATAATGAGGATTTCAAATGGCTTAAGAACACGTAACTTTTAAAATTTTTTTTTACTATTTCACATATAAATCTTTTTATTACATGAATCTCTTACAACAATCTAGGTAAAAGAGACTAAATATTCCTATAGATTAATGTTGGCCTAGTGGTTTTAAGGTACGACACTCAACCCTGACGTCGTAGGTTCGAACCCCGGCTGAGCTACAATATACTTTCTGTCTTTGTGCGCATCTTTCATTTTTATATTGCATATAACTATATGGATATTGTATATAACTATATGGACTTTCTTGGCTTGTTCTGATTATGTTGTACTTGAATGTGTTTATACATTCTAAAAAAAGTAACCTCTGTTTCTCACATTTCATCAAAAACTAGTTTTAACATACAGAAACACAAGTATTAATAATATTAAATTTTAACAATATTAATTTTAAAAAAAATGTTTTTTTAACTCATAAATACTACAATAACTTGTGTCAGAAGAACCAGCCTTCCATTGTATGTACAGATGTGTATAGTGAATTATGATTTTTTTAAGTGAAAAAAAATGTTCGCCTTAATTTGTATGAAATTTTTGATCCCGCTAGCCAAATATTATTCAAACGACCGCTATACATCTTAACCTTTAAATGTTAATCCTCAAAGAAAAGTTACATTATTTAATATTAGCAGAGTTAATACAAATATCGTGTTTCTCGATTCAATTATTATTGGAATATTGCTTAGATTCGATGTTTTATTAAGTTTTTCGGAAATATGTTGCCTTCAAATATTGAGTTAAGAAAGTATTAAGATACAAGCGGACCCGAAATTAATTGGCTTGCATGAATTTAGGAAAGAGAAAGAATTAAAGATAAAGGGAAAGGGGACTTTACTCAGTTAAACCTTTTTCAGCAATTGTAAAATAATTCGGACGGGTCAGCTTGGGAATCGAACCCAGATCGTTTGGTTACGTGCCAAGAGATCTACCAGTAAGCTATCCGAGACTCGTACGTGAAGAACCAGCTATTTAGTTTAACACCGACTGCAGCGACATCTGTCGGGCTGATTTGTGAATCTAAACCATTTTGGGCGCCACCCTAAATCTTTCAAATCGGTCTAGCTGTTTATGAGAAATTCAGTGACATGTACCGTAGAATTAAATATGTATAATGAATATATAATGAAGATAGTTGGTAAGAAAATTTACATTTTAAAAAGCTACCTTAGAAAATTCAAATTGATTTTATCATTACATTATAGAACGTATAGTAATTCGTCTCAGTCGCCTTCACTTGAATAGTTAAGGTAATATAATAGTAATTCCAGGGTCTATTTGGAACAAAACATAGCAAAAAATATATGGAAATTTATATGAAATTGATTATATAAGTACTTACTTACAAATTACAATACAATACAATATATATACCAATATACTTACTTACAATACAATATAGATACTTAATGCCTCCGACGACTATATAGTCCGGGAATTGTGTAGAAAATATTAAAAAAAAAAAAAAAAAAACAAATGAAATTGATGTTCTATTGGTATATATTAAAACTCTTGTATAATACAACAGCTTCTCCTTTAATAAACTTGATCACTAAATCGTACTCAGTGGACGCCTTTGGAAACAAAGTCGAAAAGTCCGTACATTGTACTGTAATTACATAGACACCCGGTGACGTCGAAAAATAGGGTGAAAAATGGTCTGACGCAAACAAAAGCCCGGATTGAATTTCCATGTACTATTATGAAAGTGAACACAAAGACGGCTGAACATTAAAAAATAGAGGTATTTTAATGCCGTGTGCGCGTATATAATATTATCTACGGCAGATTTTTATCAAATCTTCCATCTAAAATGTATGACAACGAAAAACGGAAGTGTTATAAAAAAATTAAAAAACACAATTAAATGATATCCAAGATCAAATAAGCACACAATAAAATTACCAAAAATTTTTGGTACAGCAGAAAAAAAACATCAGCAAAACAGCGAATTAGTTTCGAGACACCCAACCATGCTTTCTATAAAACCGGTCAGCCCACTACCGAATATATCCAGGTCCGGATAGTTCAGAAATTCGAAAGAAAGAATTTGAAAGAGAACTGCCTGGACTTCTAGGCTGGTTTTGGCTGACGGAATTTGGAAAATATTGTTGATTATTTATGATATACTAGAGGACCCGACCGACGTTGTCCTGTCTTTATTCTTTTTTATAACCAAGTAAAGCAAGTTCTATGTTAGTCACGTGTATTTTAGTCTATCCAAATTAACCAAAACTCGATATTAAATGGAATTTTAAAAACTAATAGTGATAATGTAATAAATGATAAATGTAATGTGTATTTTATCAATACACTCCTCTATCATAAACAATATCATAAACTCCGATCAAATCATTTATTTTAAGCGATTTTAATGTATCTTACATCCTCTTTGATGATATTTGTAGTACGCATTCTGTCAATGTTATGTCAATCGCCATAAGGTTACATCAAAAAAGTTTGAATTACTATTATACTCTACTATTGAAGTCTAGATTACTTAATTACCTTTTCTAACTTTCCGCTCAATTATTTTATTTTTTTCTGTCATAAGAACCTTCTCCCGAAAGTGACAAACACAACAAAAAAGAATTAGCGAAATTGGTCCAGCCGTTCTCGAGTGATGCTGTGACCAAGGGAAATAGGGATTCATTTTTATATATAAAGATTATTATTAGTAGTTAGTGATATAAACTTTGGACTTATATCGAACAGACATCTTAGGTATAAATATTTATTATAATACATAAACTCTCATTGCCAGAAGGGTCACAAGTGCGTTGCCGGATTTTTAAGAATTGACTCTTTTTACCTCAAGGAATCCTAAGTTGAATTAGTTCGGAGATACTTCAGTGGGCAGCTTGTTCCGTATACTACTGCCCGCTAAAATAGAAACCCTGAGTTGTGGAACGACGGACGTCGATGTGATACAGTTGGTAATTTGTATTTTGAGGGATTAATTCAAACATAATTACATATGTAATAAAATTCTATTGAATTTACGTACTTGAAGAGAGTAAATAAATGAACGTTTATTCCTTAATTAGATGTGGACACGAGTTTGCATTTAGTAAATAAATATAATCTCTCTGTCAAACCTTCAGCAATGTAATCTATGTACATTGCGAATGCAAGCTCGGCATTCGCCCAAGCACTTAGTGCTAGACTCGTAAACATTTATACGACGCGATAATATCTTCTATCATATGTCGTATACTTAAAATGAGCGAGTATTATGAGTTACGAGATGTCATTAAATCGTAATCATGTAACATATATAGTGATTTCTAGTACAATGTAGTCTATATTGTAGTTGGAATTATTCGTAAGGAAACTTGTATACAGCCAAATCTGTTATGCGAGAAAATAATGATTATTATTAATATTTTTGGTCGTTAAAACCGATAGTCCTAACAGCCGATGACGTTGTATTAAGTACTTAAATAAAGAATTCAGATGGGACCTTTGATTTTGGTTCATATAACAAGTACGTTGTTTTAAACGATGTCGTTGTAAACAGTTTTGAATGTATGTGCATTATGATCGACGTAGAAAGAGCTTAGCATAACATGAAAGCATGTTGTGGAGACAGAGGTTGATTAAATTGACACAATTATTTGAAATACAAATTAACTCCAATTATAAAATAAATATAACTTTATGCGGTTTTTTTTAAATGAAAATATTAAAATGAAATATCTCCCCCATATTCCATTTTCTTTCCTTGAGAAAAGATATTTTCTTAGTCGGAAGCTAAAAAAAATCTCACTTTTACGGACATTAAATAAGTACTAATTATTAGATACTAAATATATCGTCAAGTTTAATTATCTGTTAAATGTCACATGAGTGATAAAGACAAAACATTTACCCAAATAATAATAATCTCCTATATTCATACTAATAAAATTTCGATTTCGTAGAGGTCGATTTGCCAGCAATATATCCTTGGATATTAGCATTTAGCTGGACTCCCGCCAGGATACAGATGATTAGGTTCATTTTTAAATTTAACACCGTTAAAATTATTACAAGTATGTGAGGGGAATATACGCTGCCGTTTCACCAAAATTGAGCTGAAATTTTGTTAAGAAGGCACTATGCAAGTCGACTGAGGTCAATGAAAACTGTTGAAATTTCTAATTCACATATGGCTAGGTGATTGTTCGTTTTTTAAATTTTGCAAAGTGTTTTCTGTATTATTATGAATTTTAAAACAGTAATGATATAGGCGAATGAGCAATGGGTATGAATTCCAATTAGCGTCAAATAACGAATAATTAAAACTCAACAAATGCTATCCAAATTTTCTATATACCGATTTTTTGTAAAATATTTAAGAAAGATAAGACATGCACGATATTTTGTTATACTTAGTATAAGTGAGTGAAGTTTACCACAACTGTGAGTTTTTTAAGGCAATTTTTACCGCGCACCATCACTATGTACATAGAACCAGCTGCCCAATGAAGTGTTTCCAAACCGAATTCGACTTAGGGCCCTTCAAACAAAGAGCGTACAAATTCCTAAAAGGCCGGTCGCAAACATTAGTCATTGAGTGTCCATGGGTGACGGCATTAGTTAACATCACGGGAGCCTCCGTTTGCGTTTGTTTTATAAAAAGGTAAAAATCCTGAGCTTCTTTAGACATATAGCCCACAGGACCCTATAACTTGAAGAAGTTTGAGCTGACCGGTAGAGAGGAAGGCACTCCAATACCGATCCTTTACCCGCTGAACCACCTAAGTTATGGTCCAAGTAACACATTGAATGCTTAAATAATGGATACAAAGTAACAGCCAGAAACCAAAACATTGAATGGCGAATTTTGATTAAGTAAATATGAATGTTCAAAAATATGTATGTACATATAAGTATGTGTATATATTATTATTTTTATAAAAGAAATAATTTTAGGATCCGAGTGGTAGCACGTCGGGTGCCAAATACTTGGATCCGTAAGCAAGGGATGGCAATGGGTTAAACAAATGAATGGGACGCTCGCACAGATCTAAGTGGGTGGCACCGCTACACTGGGATCCGAGAAGAGATCATTTAATGTGTTAAGGTCTAGTAATGCTGAAGGCAGAGGGGGACGAAGCTATGCATATATATTCTAGTATGTTTCTAATTAAATCGATGTTTCACGATGGACTTTGTGGATCTCTGATATACAACGCAGTTTTATGTCTAGGTGGACAATAGACTAGCCTACGAACTAGTCCGGTGTCGTTTATTCATTCCTTTGTTAAATACGAATAAAAGTTTGAAGTTCATTTATAAAAAAGAACCACATAATGCTTATCAAAATCAAAAAAGGTATTTCTTTGTTAAACACATTCATACTTTAAATATATAATTGTACGAAGAAATATGTTAGCATAAATGAATTCTATTTTTTGTTATTTAAAAGTAATTTGTAGCAAGATCTTTTTTCCAAAGACCGAGACAAAATATTGAGCTATTTTGATCCTGTCTTCGGTAATAGATTATCTACGCTTTTCGCTTGCGAAGCGACTTTCCCAATGTCACCAAAAAGAAGCAACTTTGTTTTCTTTTTAACATAGGTTTTAAGGAAAACTTCGTCCTTGAGCCTTTGAATTACTTATTAATTTATTTTGAGTCATGCTTGAATTTTTATAAACGATGTTTTCTTATTAATTGCGACTTGTATTCTCCAAGTTGTCTGACCGCAAAGTAATCGTAAATTTTCTCGTATTTCCATCCAACGTTTCGACCTTTATTGGGCAATTTTGAAGTTACGTTTCGTGTCTTGATTAATTTTGTAATATCAGATTTCAAGTACGAATGGAAGTAATAATGGTATACATTTTTGATATCGTTTATCTTTTGTTAGCAGTATATTTACCGTGCTATTGATATTTATATTACATGATACAAATACTAAAATATTTATAAATTGTCTTCAATTATGTTGTTTGTAGTTTATATCGAATAAATAAAAATCCATATTTACAGTCTTAATATTTTGGTGAGATTGCATGTGTAACGAAAAGTTACAGATATTCTTTGTTCGCGTTTTCATGTGCTTCTGCAGTGTTTATTTGATCCACTCTAACCCACCAAACCACACAGATCCCAGCTCGTTAGAGGCCGTTCAACGGGGGTCTCTCTGATTTTCTTACTTGTTGATTTAGTCAACAGTAATTATTACTTTTTTACGCATATTACCCACACATTGTTTTGGGAAACTGAAAAATTGCAGTAAAACTGCTTACGTAATACTTCAACGGCTCCTTTGTGTATATAATCCTGCCCATAAAATATCATATATAAAGCTACCAAGTCCTGCCTATACTAGAACGCTTTTAAAGTTCACGAAAATTGACAAGTTGTTTTAAATTTTATACTATAATATAAAAAGCCTCAAACCTTGATTATAAAATTCCTAGCTTTTATCTATGGGTGACCCCTTTGCAAAAATCAAGATTTAAAGTGAAAATCACGCCGCTGCGTCAAGATAGCCGCTCTGTCACATCAATCAGAGCCGAGCCTCCGAGATTAGGCTCTGACGTATCAATTTATAAGACAAAGAATGAACTGTCAGTCTTGTGCAGGATTAACGGGGGTAGGGGCAATTGACAGCTCGTGGTCCGGTAATAGATAAATCTTTGTTTTTATAATTTAGCTTTTACTCATCGTCGAAATTTTCTAAGACAGATGAGAATTTGATAAAAAATGACAGTTATTGTCTTTGATTCAAGTTATTGTAAGTGGGAAAGAGATGTTGAGATTAAGATTCGCTGCTCTGCTATTTTTTTTTCTTATTCACAAAATCCATTACAGTTTGAAAGTTATCCACATAGATAACATTAGAATTATATTTTTCTCATAACTTCCATGCCGGTTCTCTTTCCGCACAGACTACACATATGACGTAATATTCTAAGGATTTATCATCTACTACTAAACAATTTGAATATTTATTTATTTATTTAATTATAAGTAATCTAACAGCATACTAATTAATACATATTATTATACAAAATACTAATACAATACAAAAAGCCAAAACAGATTACATAGATTACCAAATTGTGTATAAAAAGCAGAAAACAAGTTGTAAATTGGAAATATGTTTGATTATTTCCAATTTATAATTTACTAACAAATCACCTAACGTTAGAATTTTGATACCGAAGTAGCGACGGTCAAACTTGCTAAAAGGAGTTTGGGAATGTGCGGTTATAGGTAATATCATTAGAACTGTTTGTGAGTTCACGTTTGTTGGGTAACTAAGTTGGATGAAACCGCGGGCACATCC
The DNA here is from genome assembly GCA_028984075.1 of Pieris mannii. Classification (NCBI taxonomy): domain Eukaryota; kingdom Metazoa; phylum Arthropoda; class Insecta; order Lepidoptera; family Pieridae; genus Pieris; species Pieris mannii. Next base: position 10,297,930 of record CM054779.1, on the reverse strand, counting down.
ACCGCGGAAGCATAAATATGCTTTGCTTATTCATAAAATTATGAACATGCTACACCGCTCATATTCTACTATAGAATTATTATGAATTGTTTAACTTTTGGTCGGTCTAGATGCTTGCTGTATCTAGAAGCTTAAGTAATATAGGGAGCGTAAACACGCTCCCTATGTTACTTAAAATATTTTTATTAATCTGTATGACCTCAAACTATTTATTTTTTATAGAAAAACTGTGACGCTGGAACATATATTGTTCACATTTTTTCCGTCAACCAAAGCGTCGTTATTCATTAACATAATTATTAGATTGAAAAACAAAATTGAATGAATTATTAATTTCTTGCAATTAAATTTTAACGATTAGGTACAAAGTGCGACAGTAGGTACCTTTTATTAACGCCCGTGTGTCGAGCTTAAAAATTGACTGTATTGATAAAACAGTTATCATAATAATTTCGAATATATACGTGTAACAATCGAACTTGGTATAACATTACCATCGCAATGGGTTAAGTAAACGTTTTCCTCCCATTAGACATGAATCGTTTCTCATTTTATCTCCACGAACGATTAATTGATTGGATTGCTAATATCAAAATGGCTTAAATGCCTTCGTTGAAAGTTTCTGTATGTTCAATTAGAAATCGATTTCTACTTAGTCTACTAGAATTTAGTTTAATTGCTATTGGAATAGCCGCAAGAGAAATGCTAAGACAAGAACTAAGTGAAGGTTGTAAAATAGTTCGGAATCTTTTACTGGCTTTTTATCTAAACGCATTTGATAAATTTGTGGTCTTGACTAGAGAGAGAAACGTAGAGGAGACATCTTATCTTAGTCATACTGCCGCCCATAGACACTCTTAATACAGAGGGTTTGAGAGTGCGTTGCCGGGTGTTTACCAATAGTACGTTCTTTTCATCAAAGACCCTAAGTCGGGTTCGGATATACTCCAGATGAAGCTGGTTCCACATACTGTTAGTTCGCGGCAAAAACACTAAACTTCTTTAAATGACATGGATGACGAAGTGATATGGGTGGTAATTCGTATTCTGCCTCGACGTCCGATGGTGAAACTTAGCTGAAAGGAGAATAATGTTCTTATAGTTTCAATCTGTTCAATATATTTATAATTAACTACCCCCCCCGAACATCGTTACTCCTTAATACCTACATCCTTCACTATCATATATAATGCCCCCGCGAACATCGTTACTCCTTAATACCTACATCCTTCACTATCAAATAAAAAATAGGGGTTATTTGTAAAGGGTTGAAAATTCAGGGTTATATGTATTTACTAATGCTGTATCATAAACTAAAATTGAAAAAAAAAATTAGGTGTGGATTACCCTTAACATGGGGATGAAAAATAGATGTTGTCCTATTCTCAGACCTACCCAATATGCACACAAAATTTCATGTGAATCGGGAAAGCCGTTTCGGAGGAGTTTAACCACAAACACCGCGATTATATAAAAAAGAAATATTTTATTTTGAATGTTATAACGTAAAAATTAAATGTGAAACATTTTGTGTATAGAAAATGAGGTTTCGTGGGTGGATACAAAATTAGACGTCATTTGACTTAGGAATCCCTAAAATTTACTGTGAAAATTTCTTCCATGTATTTACAATGTAAATTTAAGATCATATATGTTTATTATTATATACATACTTCGTTCAGGAGCCTTATTCTTAAAGGGCGTGTATTCGCAGATTTATTAATTTTGGTCCTTTAGTGATCGCTTAAATTTATTGCAAATACTTTAAAAATGTTTCTTACTTCATACAGTTTCATTAAAATATGAACTATTAATTTACATTACATGGACCCCATATATGACGATGTCATGAGACGATGAGAAATAAAAATGTCATCAGAGATTGTAGTTATATTTATTATCTGTTAATTAAATGTTGTTCCAGCTATTAAGAAATAGTTCATTTCAGTTATAACAGGGCTGTTTTCTGTAAAAGCTTTAGATTAGGTCATTCGTCAATTATATGTTATCTCAGAATTATTTGTGGAACTAGAAAATAATTTTGAAAATTTAAATTAGACAAATTTTCGAACAATAAAAATGGCAGGCTAATCTCGTATTTATGAGTTTCGTAATACGAATAAAAAAGTAAAATTGCAAGAGATTCTTGTTGCTGCAGGAAATATAGCAGCGGAAGATAATTGTTTTCCTGATTAATTCTGAATAAAGAAAAACCAGTATAACGTGATCTATGAATACACAGCGTTTGTTACTGTAACAATTAATGGTTCTCTTTATCCAGAGCGGAAAACTTGCTGAATTTTTAACACATAGTCTAATGGCATTTTGAAATTCACCTTTGTTTTATTTTATCCAATGTTGATAATTATATATAGATATATGATACGCGTAGAGGTGATCAGTACTGTACTCCGATATGAAATTATTTTTTTAACCCGTCTCCTAGTTGTGTTTTTTTTTATGTATTTTTTTTTTATTTGATTTCTCTTCTCGTGTCCGCCTGTTGTAGAGATGGCGCGGCTTTTCATATTTTGTAGGCCCATTAAACAATACTAGATTGAACCTTAAAGCGTTGGTCTTTCAGCATTTTAAGACTTAGTTGACCCGAAGAGATTGCAAGGGTGTATAACATAGCTGTCTCCCTCGGACAGCTGCCGCTTCTGCTCTGCTTACACTGCACTAACGCTCCTGAAATGATCAGAAATGTTCGAATAATCTTGCGAGTCTTGAGCTTTGCGAGTCAACTGACTGATGTTGTATGCTTCTCTTTTTCTGAGATGTCCTGTCTTTATCTGAACAAAACGAACGAAGACATATAATTCCAAACTAATAAGTAATAGGTAATCACCATCTTTCCTTACTCGATTTATGATTTTTCAACATTTCTTCAATACCTGAAGTGTATTTAAACATATGGTATGGTTACTGTGTCACTCAAAACTGGAAATTGTCACAGCAATATGCAACGGACGAATTATTATGTCAAAAAAGGTTGGTCTATTCAAATTGTTATATATTTGAATGTTTCAAAAAGATATGCCTTTTTATTACATTAAAATGTATTTCTGTTAGTTTCGGGACACTTACCAGCTTATCTTATATAATACTAGCAGACTCGGCCAAGCGTTGCTGTGGCTAAGGTTTTTGTTTGTATTACAAAACCCTTAAGTAAGCTATTCAAGGGAAAGGGAAAGGTGGACAGATAACTTATGTGAAACGTTGGTACTTTTAACACAGCGCCATCTGTTAGAATTGTATCAAATAATAAACAAATAATTTGCAATAAAATAAAATTGCGACTATAATTAAAGATGTAAGCTATCCTATCTCTTAAGTTGGATTAGACTTCGCACGGTGTGCCAAATTAATTTAAAATCAGTTAAGTAGTTTAGGAGTCCATTGCGGACAAACATCGTGACAGGAGATTTATATATATTAAGATTATATTATTAAGCTCAATGGTGCTCATAATATTTTCCTATATATTGCATTTTTAATATCGATCCGACCTTGAAGAACAGATTAAATCTGAAGCGGACCAGCTAGTTATAAATTACATTTCCGTTCGTTTTTACATAAAAATACCCAAGCAAATTAGCTTACAAATTGATCCATTCGCATTTCAGAAGTTAGCCACGAATTCTGAGCAATGTTACCGAATTTTATGGAAATATGTCAACGTATGCTATTATAAATTGGGAACGGTTGGGTAGCATTCAAATGGCGGAATACAAAATCATTTTCATTATAGTTTGGCCGTGTTTGTTGAATAGACTAGATGATTATTTATTTATAAGTAATTTAATAGATGGTGGTGGGATTATCCCAAAGCTATTAAAACAATATCTTAAATAAGACTTACACATACATATTATCATTAGAATGAGCTGTTGGTGGATTTCGCATTTTCAGCTGTAAAATTTTAGAATATATGAGCCGTGTCATCATCAGGTAGGGCAATGTTCAAATGCTATATATTATAACAAGTTTGTTAGAAAAGTCTGTCTCCTATAGACGGCAACATGGCTGCTAATTTGGTTAGGATTATGAAATAAATGTGGATTGAAAAGAGAGATTTAATAATTACGAAACCTGAAGTTCCTTTGTTCGTTGCAATAGATTACTGTAACAAATTCCTTGATTTGATAATCCTGAGTAAAACTGAATTCTATGACAGCGTGTATTATAATAAAAATAATATTCATTAGATTTCGCATATGTGTGGAATGGTTTGTCAAGTATACTGTAGGCTTTCTTATCACGATAATGTACTGGTAAATTAAGTTGCTTTTGTAATAGAGGAAAATATTTCGTATATTTGATCATTTTGTATACCTGTCGCTGAATTAATTGACTTTAAAATTGATTAAAAATGGTGTAGATGACGTATTGTGAATCTTTTATATTAACGTAGTTATGATTATATCTATTCACTATAGCTTTCAAAAAAATCGTAAAAGAAATGCCGAATCTTAGGATGTTGTAATGCTAGCATTCGCGTAAATTAAGTTTGTTTCGAGAGGAAACGAAATTGGGTGGAATTGTGGGTTCTTTGATATTGAGAGTGAGTCTATATCAATCCTAAATGATTGAATAAGCCAGTCGTCTTCGGGTAAGTAATGAATTTAGTGGAGAAGAACTTATTTGAACAAAAATTGTATTGGAAAGAATAAAAAAATACAGATTACCAATTTTTTTACGTGTATTCAGTTTTTTAAGTGCCTGATTCAATAAATACTGCGTCTAACACTCACATCACATTACCATGAGGCCAATTATTACAAGGCTATTTTAATTGATTTTTTTTATGAACAATTCAGTGATTTGTGAAAAATCAACTAACTTCGGTCAATAGATTTTTCTGTAATCATTATCAAGTCCTCAGCACTCGAAATTACAACTTATGTAAATAGTATATGATGATATTAACATATCTAATTGAATTTCATTTTAGCAGTGTTTTAATTTACTTACTTTGTTTCGTTAATGTCCAAATTACAATAAGTAATAAATAGCTTATTTGGAACTTATGCGTAGACCGTCAGATAGCGCTATTCGTCATGAAACGCGAAGTATCTTATTTGGAACTTTAATCTTTCGAATAATTTATGTGTTGCATAGCTATTTGGTACTTTATCCATAGGTACATTTTGAAACAGGCCGTAGGATTGTTGCTTGATTTTTTGTTTACGTCTCTTACTTACGAGTATTTCCTTAAATACTTACGTACTCGTAAGTATTTCCTTTTTGTATATAATGTGTATTTCATATTTAGTATATTTCTTTTGGTTTTATATAATTTCAATTTCAACATTTAGATATTGTAAATAGAAGATATACATTATGTGTTACGTATAGGTGTATAATACATGTTCCAAACATAATAAAACGAAAGCAAATGTTTTCTCTACAAATAATAGTTTTCTGAACATCAATATCGAACAAGCCACCATTGTATAAATTCCTATAACAAACAGTAACTGGTTATAAAACTTATATTAAAGGCTTCGACCTTCGAGTTACGATTTACATATGGGGTAAGCAAATGTATGGAAAATTCTAAACTTCAATAAAGTCACAACTAATATGGCCCCCTCCATGTGGCTGCTCAAATGGCTGGCCATGCGTCATACTCGTGAACGGGTGCTACTTCTGGTGACTGGTCGTACTTGAATTCGTGTATGCGGTGATATTAGTTGTTTATACTACGTATTTGCGTGTTCTATTTCTCACAAGTATGTAAGTGCGTGCTCCTATTTCACCATGCCTCCTGCTGAAAGAGGACAAGTTTTTAATTTATTTTATTATTCTTTAATACTCAAGATGTCACCTGGAACATGGTGTAAAGGTTGCAGTTCCTTACAAACATTATGTGAAAAAAACTTGGCGATTAAAAAGAGTGGCGGAGAGTTTATTGCCAGTTCTTCTCTTCCGCTCTACGCCCTTGATTTGAGAACTGGCAGTAAATGTAAAATTTGATTCATTTATTGTATATTTCTCTTTTTTAACGTTCATACGTGTACATTATGTTACCTATATGAATAAATTATTTTTGACTTTGACTTTGATTCACGACGTGATAGCTTATTTTACGGTGTTACTGGGAAGTAAGTTTTAAAATATTTAACGTTAAAAAGCGTTGCACTTCGCAGTATGACGATATTCAATACTTTAAAATCTTTATTGCTATCAAGTTATGTATGTATGATGTTCGCACTTGGATTACCTTTCTTGGGCTAAAGCATAATTTGGAGGGTTTTAGGAGGATGTTTATAGAATGAGAAATCCATTCAACCCTATTTAGACCGGCTAACACTGTGAATAGCTAACGAATACCCTCTAAGGATGTTCTTGAAAGTACTCCGGAATCATGAGCTCATACCCATATAATTTGCACCCCTAATAACAATTTGCTGAGTGCCATTTCCGTTCGTCCTTAAGGTTAAATATGAATACGATTGAACACAATCTATGAACAAATGCTGGATAAATTGGAACAGTTATTGTAAAATTATAGTAATAACTTTTTGTTTGGACAACTTGCGCAACGCTCAGTTGAAGTTAGACTGAAGCGCATACATCGTTCGAATAATAAATCATATTGTTTTGAAAATCTATGCGTTCGAGTTGATTGTAGCTATATTTATATTATTTGTACAAGGTAGAGTTTTGTTTCCCTATTTGAAGAGAGAATTGTATTTACGAACCAGTTCAACTAAGGGTCCTGTAAGTGTACTAATTATTAAAAGGCCGGCATTTTCTGAGCCCGGTCGTCGCGCTCAAAGCCTGGGATAAAATCTATGCAATTGCTTAAAATAGAGAATATTTAGCCTATCCCACAGTCTATCTATACTTCTACGGGTTAGTTATACAAAATGTACGGCAACATATTGTACCTTTACTCCCATACCAGTGGTATCTATAATACTTACAATTTAAAAATGTATTTGATTGTTAAAATACACGCATCAAGCAAAGGCTTATCGATAGATGCCAATACGACAAGGCCTACCCAACCTGATTATACCAGATATCTCAAATGAAATAAGTCAATTACATTTTCGCAGCTTTTACTAAAGTATGTAAGCTGCCTATTCAGGTATTTACGAACCAATTCGAGTTAAAGCCCTTCCAAAAAATAGCTAATTTTTATGAGATCGACAATGCACTAGCCTTCATGTGTTGGGACTGTCCTTGGGATGTGGTATTACTTAACATCGGAAGGCTCCTGTTCTATTGAACATTGTACTCAGTCTGTTAAAGTAATTATTTAGTTGAAATGAAAAAGTGATTTAATAACTTGACAAAACATATACATACATGTAGATAAACATAGAAGGTACTGGACAATACATTGACACACAATATCCAGGTCGACGAACTGCCTGCTGTAATCGTCATAAACTTAATTACAACAGTCGTCACGCAAATGACAGGAGAATCAATTAAAACATAATTATATCATTTCACGTAATACTAAGCCTTTTTATTGAAGCCTTGTATATACATTATGTAATCACCGACTTCGTATATTTTCATTACAACTAAAACTAACAGAAACAAACATCCCATTTGTTTTGATTTCAAATCTCCTGTAAATTTGAAGGATAACTTTCATTTTATTGATACCAATAATCATAGCCTTCGTTCCCCTCTTAACCAGTCAGTTCAGTCGGCTTCGCAAAGATACAACTCTATCAATTCCTCATTATGTTCTCTGTAGCTGTGGACACAGCAGACTAAATAAAAAAAGTTTATATTATTTTATTTTGAGTTTAGAGCATTTAAAACTATAAGTTCGGTATTGTATTTTTTAAATGTTAATGTTATATTTTTTGGATTTTCTGGAAGAAACTGCTTTTAGCAGTAAGATCGGCCCCATTTATTTAACAATATTTTCCTCCTGTTTTGTGTTATTGTGATGTAAATAAAGTATTACTATTATAAACTCAACTTTTTTGTCCAGTACACAAATCTTTGTCTATTCTTGCGTATCAATCAAACGCCACGAAAGTTTATGCGGACTATCGAAAAGTTGCGTATCTCGGATACAGCTGGCGTCATCATCGTTACGACTTATTGCAGCTTATAATGATGGGCTAAATTCAAGGCAAGAGACGGGCTGCTAGAAGGAAGATATGGTTGCGGAACGTTCGGGAGTGGACCGGATACCGCCGAAGAATTGTTCTGACTAGCGCAAGATACATGGCAATTCAAGCTAACAGCCAACTTTTATTAAGTGACACGAAGAAGTATTTCAGACGCCTACGCCCATCTTGATTTAATAGTCTAGTCGTCGTCTAGTTTAGTCGTCGTTTATTCACATGAAGCGTGAAACTATCATTGAGATAGTTTAGGCATGTTAAAATTGAGGCAACAGAAAAAGCATATTAAACCTTAATTTGGCCAATTGTATGTATTATCTGATGATTCGTGTATTGGGTAATTTGAGCGGTATCGTTCGTATTAAATGGGGTTGTAGATTTTTATGCGCTGTTCCGTGATCACTATCGCTTTTATAGTTTCAGTTTGTATAAATACGCTCTCGTGTTATCTTTTATCGGCCATTTCACTTTTGTCTACGTTTCAATACGGTTCAGTAAATATTTTATAATTATTCCGGTGAATGCAATGCTGCTGAATTTTATCTTATATTCATTAAGGGGCTTTTAGTGTTTGTTTCCAATGGTTTTTATGCATTTATTTATTGTATACATGTTCTGAATTAAAAAAGCAGTTTATGTGGAGTGGTGGACACACACAAACACAGTTTTTCTGTCTACCAGGACGTCGAACAGATTTGAAATAATTAATTCATACTAAGGCCATTGATATGCACATCAAAACATTATAGCCACTAAATTGCGCCATTAAAACGTCAAACGATAAATTTCATATGGTTCCTTGTTATCAGTAAGAAGTGCAGCTATTTATACAAAGTAATGTATATTTCACTAAACAACAAATTAAATTATTTTGCTATATTGGTTCACTTATTCAAATTCATTTATTCATATTGGTAACACAATGTACTATTATGAACGTCAAAAACAGATAGGTATATGAAATGCTTCTATTTTTTTATTTACCGCCAGTTCTCAAATCAATGGAGGAGAAGAAATGGCAATAAACTGTCTGCCACTCTTTTTAATTGCCGTGTTTTTGTTATACATATTACTCACTCGAGCGAGCTTAAATTTTAACCAACCAATTTTATCAACTCACCAGTGCTCAAGACCCATAAGTGGACTATGACTACTTAGTGTATTTGTGTATTTGCGTGTTGTTCTCACGAGTATGTAAGTGCGTGCTCCTATTTCACCATGCCTCCTGCTGATAGAGGACAAATCTTTGTTTTTAATTTTTACTCAAGATGTCATATGGAATATGGTGTAATGGTCGCAGCTCCTTACAAACAATGTGTATAAAAAAAAACTTGGCGATTAAAAAGAGTGGCGGAGAGTTTATTGCCAGTTCTTCTCTTCCGTTCTACGCCCTTGATTTGAGAACTGGCAGTAAATGTAAAATTAGAATCATTTTATATATATTTCTTTTCTTTTTTTGACGTTCATAAGTGTACATTGTTACCTATATGAATAAATGAATTTTTTGTTTGTTTGTTTGTTTAGAATTTAGCATTGAAAGTGTTCATGTGTATCACATAACAGGTGAGCCTATCAGTGCTCCAAGAACGAAAACTTTGAAATCAATAAAAATATTTCAATATCCTTTTTAAACTTAAATCAATTTATGACTTATATAATAAGTTAAAAATATAACTCTTATATACCTAATTACTACCCCTAAAATTTAAAAATTAAAGTATATTATTTAAAGGAGTCCCTTTAGACAAGATTCCGAAGATACTGGCAGCGTTCCCCCTTTGAATAGCTAGACTAATTCTTTGTCCGAGGTAGCTGCCAGCTCTTCGTTCTTTTATTTATTTAGTAATCCTACAGCTAAGATAAATTATATATAATTACAAACAAATACACTGAAAATATAGCCAAAGATGGAATACATGATACATTTTACTAGAAAAGGGAACAAACATACAAAAAGTATTTAATACATTTAACTAATTGTGATTTAATTTATTTAACTAAGCCTAAATTGGTTGTGTTGTGTGATGATGTAAAAGTGTGGGTATGTACGTGATTGTGTGTATGTGGGGTGTGCTCATGATGTAGGTGATTTTGCGCTATGGATATTCTTAACAAACTTTTTAACCACATTCCGCGATAACCTAAACAAGTCAAGGCACAAATAGTGGTCATTGTATGTCCGGGCAGCGCGATACAAATCTGATGTCGTTCTCCTATGATGTCGACTACTAATATATTTACTGTCGGTGAATAAATACTATTTGAATAAAAATAACAAGCAAATTACCATATCTTTCGTAGAATAGGTTTTTCAAACGCATAAGGGTCCTATTAAAGGCCAATGGGTTCCTCTGGGCAGGGAATATCAAACTCTTTTTGCTATCGAGATTTCAGACTGGCTTGCTTTTGCGCTTACATTGGGGAATTTCTTGAGCCATTAGAGCACTGCAACTGGCTTTTATGTACACTTCGTGTTAGTATATGGCTTTATTAACAACTATGTGTTTTGCATTTATTAAGAGAAACCTTGTATGGGTCAGTGGTTAAATTTTAGGTTCATTATAAGTTAGACTTGATTATAATTAAATAAGGTTGGCGCAGTTTTATGGTCCGCTAATGGCAGTATTTTAATACGATACAAATGCTACATTTTTTAGTCTTTCGCTAGTCACAAGTGTGGCTGTCTGTATTAAAAGTTGAAGATATTTAAATAAGTAAAGGTAGACAACATGGTAGATGGGAAGATGATATTAAAAAGATGGCAGAAGCCACATTGATGAGGAAAGCAAGAGATAGATCTTTGTGGAGAACACTTGGAAAGGCCTATGCCGAAAAGCAAGACAATCAAGAAACCGGAACAACACATACACATAAACATTTACCTTAACTAAATTGCGTTAATAAGTATACGTAGTATATAAAGTAGAAATAAGATAAAACAATTTTTCAAGATTGTCAATAAAAGCTATAACTATTTATTTATTTGAATAATGTAATAAATTCGCTTCATATATGTTGATGAAGAGTTTTAAATGAAGAGAATATTAGAAAGTCGCTCTGAGGACTATAACATTTTTCTATTTTTTCTTTTTTATAAAGGATCATTTTAATTGTTATAAACGTCGAGCTTGAAAGAAAACTCAAAGAAGAAAAGCGCTTTAAACTTTATCCGACTTCATCAATACTAAACTCGTTCAAAATGTGCTTTTTCCACACTTCATGACCATTACAAGTGGCTATAAAGAGAACGGCTGAAACGGTCAGTCCGAGTTTCGAAGCCAATCTTTTCCTTTTCGTAGACAGCGTTGAAATATTAATATAGCGGCGAAGCAATGGGAATACGTGGCTATCATTTTTAACATACGCCGACGGAATATGGCTCTTGAATTGGAGTGTGATTTTGATTTATTTTCCTTGTAATAGATATATGAATCGGATTTGTCCTATGTATATGTGGGGAAAAGGTTTCAAATGTTTTACAAGTAGTAACTGAAATTTAAGACGCGATATTTGTATGAGCAGCGTTGGCCTAGTGATTTCAGCGTGCGACTCTCATACTTGAGGTCGTAGGTTTGATCCCCGGCTATGCAACAATGGATTTTCTTTTTTGTGCGCATTTAACTTTTGCTCGAACGGTGAAGGATAACATCGTGAGGAAACGATGACGAGAACCCAAAAAGTCGATGACGTGTGTCAGGCACTAGAGGCTGTTCACCTACTAGCGTATTCGATTTGAAAATGATCAAGAAACAGATTTATAAATTTGAGGCCAAGACCTAAAGAGGTTGTAGCGCCACAGATTTATTTATTTGTATTAGTTTATATCTAATTAATTTCCTTCCTGGTATCATATCATATCTTTGAACTAAGCAGAAGTGGAGTGCCAGTTTCTAAAGGGCCTGCTGCGCATTTTTTATAGATGTTTACACTCAAAGACACTAGAGGGCGACTTTAAACTTTGCAGGAACTTGCGATTTTTATTCCCCAAAGGTTATGTGACTTTATACTACATTAGTATTTTAAAAGTAACGAATTAATGGAAAAGCCATACATTTCCATTAAAAACATAATATAGCGTAATACTTGTCATGAGCCACACCCATTTCTCTTGAATCCGTTTGTATTTCCCGTTCACGTAATTAAAAGCAAATTTTCGGTCGCTAAATTACTAGATTTCATTCAATTCGTGTTGTGTTCTCTCGGGTTATTGATCCATAAATATGATATTGCGTGTCTCGCTATTTGCACGGTCATTTTCGACATGAACCTTCATGCAAATTGCGTTTAATCAAAGGTTTTTCATATCATCATGACACATTCATTTGTTTGTTTGTCAGCATTGCAAATATATATATATATTTATGTAACGAAAGTAACGAAAAGTTATTGATAAGTATTCATTCATCATCATCAACAGTACCAATTGGGCTTTGTCAAATCTATTTCGCCATTTTTATTTCGAAGCATTTCATGAATTAGAGGATATTTGCATCGACAAACATGTTATATAGTTCTCTATTAGTATTTATTAAGTTTTCAAATGCATTCGTAGCTAGAAGAGCTAAAAGTTCTATAAGCGTAGGTTTTACGCTGATAGATTTTGCTATATAAATAAATTTACGTTTAAATAGGCTACAATGGCCTTGCTCGACAATCACAGACGATCTTTGTACTTTTTAGTATGACGTAACTCACGACGTAAAATAGGCAAAATATTACGTTTTCATATTCTTATAAAAAATTAAAAAGAAAAAACGCAGACGTAAAAGATTTTTTTTTTCGTTTGCGTTTACAATTTACCCCTTTGAAATGTGATCTAGGATTCCTTCTCTATATTGTATTTTTCATTCAATCTCTATTTTTGCTTACTAATCATGTTTGCAAATCATTAATTCCGTTGTTAGATTTTTTTTTTCATAAAAAAGTTGTTATTTTAAGTACATTTGCATTCCTATGTGTATGATTTGGGAACCCTTTAAGGAAAGACATACAGGGTTCCCAGCTCTTCAATAACAAATCAGATCTGTTTTTATAATTAGTGTTAAAGTTACATATTTCATTATTCACGCGAAGCTTTCAATCAGAATTCCCTTTCGAAAGCAGCAGGCAAAGCTTATCCGCGCCATATCATGTACCCAATCTCGACTTCAATGCAAAATCAACCAATAAAAGTTGAAGAGTGAAATGTCGCATTCGGGCTTCGAGCCAAAAGTTTCCACCAAAAATTGAATAAGGCTCCGATTCGACTACCTCGTGAATTTTGTTTGTGACGTCAACGTTTCAAATTAAAAAGAAGGTAAATAGACAGATGATTATGAAGCTTTACAACAAGGACTGAAGATTGAACTGATAACATTGTTATGATAATTTTGTGTCTGTTTGGTGTTTAGGAATTTTCAAATTTATTCTATATTCAAACAAGACGCGCAGGCATATTTGTAGCTTTTCTCATAAGCTATAACAAAAACGCATCTACAATTAATTAATTCTTAAATTAAACTTGTGTAACTGATACAATAGTCAATTTGTTATCGTATGTACAGATGACTGCGTCATATTATGTTTCGAGTCTATCGATTATCTTCGACTATCTATCTATATCGATCTATCGACACGGCTTGACCGATTTTTATTAAATTTTATATGTATATTCAGTATAGGTATTTCGCAGGTATTTTGCATACCCTAAGCGATATGGGGCGTCCACCTCAAAAATGTTATATATATATTTTTGACGAAATTTTTTGTTTTTATTTTTTTATGATAAAACATATAAAAATATATACAATTATTAGATTTTTTATTAGATATGATACTGGGGTAGCGTAGCAAAATGTTCCATGCTGGTGTCTACTAAAAGCCAGACTAGGCATTAAGGAGAAACGATGTTCGCGTGGGCGGCTAATATGTTATTCATCATTATATTCGGAATTATGTATATAAAAGAATCACAATTTTATCGGGCTTCTGTTATTATGCGCAAGAACTTGGCACGTGTCTCTGTGTCTCCATGATTAGGCTAACGTTATTAAAAACGTAGATGTGTCTTTGGCTTTTGGAAGTTACAAAGTAAGCGCGCAGGTGTGGGTTTTAAAACATTAGCAATACAGTTGTATCTATATAGTTTTACTATGAGAACACATTTAAAAAACCAACAGTGGTGCTATAACCTTTTTAGGTGTGGACCTCCGATTTCTGTATCTGATTTATGATTATTTGTCAATCTAATTGGCAAGTAGATGATCAACGCCCCGTGCCTGACTCACGCTATGGATTCTTCTTAGGCAAGCTGATGTCCTGACGATGTTTTCCTTCACCGTTCGAGCGAATGTTATATGCGCACATAAATAGAATAGGATGATAGTTGCACGCTAAAGCTACTAGGCCGATACGATTCAACATATAAAAACATTTTTATCCATCGTTAGCTCGCTATATGATAGTCGCAAGTTAAAGTTTTTAATGCCTCTTTGGCTATATTAAAGTCGTTAGAAAAGCCAGTTTTAAAATAAATTTAGTGAAATAACTTAACCCAGTTTTATCTTTGTTAAAATTCATTTGAGAGAGCACTTCGTAGTTCTTAAAGGGTCATTTAAATTGACGCTCAATATAAATGTATAGAAAAGTGGGCTTAAATAAATATAAACTACTAATTTTTAGCGAAATGTTAAGAGGTATAATATTTTGGAGTTGTTTTTATATGTATCTGTAAAAAGTTATGAAGTTTACATAGTTGGAGTTCGTTTTAATTAAAGGCTACAAGATTACATTGAAATAGCAAATTTCTTTCTTTGAATTTCTTATTTGGTGATAACGTACTAATTATGTTCTATTTACACACATTGTCTATGCTTGAAAACGAAATGCATTTTCGAATATTCCTACAAAAAATGAACGATCCCTAAGCCATCTCTTCCATGTAAGCACTACTTAAAGATATCTAAAAAATAACCCTTATACGTAATCTTACTGTATTCTTTGACTAGAGTTTAGTGTTCCTTATTATAACTCATGGCTAACTTAATAAAATAAAATCGGAATAAAAAGGGATATTTGGCTCATGAATGTTGGTTTGATAAAGATCTAATATTATTAGATCCATTTGAAAAAATGACACCAAAAATATTCACAAATAAATTTCAAATATATGGTATTATTATTATTTGGCCTAACCATAGAGTTAAGGCCACAATATTCTCTTGACATTTATATTTCTTAGTCTGCAATAGCCGCTTTAATTACAGAGTGAACCATTTCTAGAGAAATTCTTCACGTTAAAGAATAACTTTGTAAATCGGCTCGTCCATCATCTTCACAAAGCTTTTCAGTACATTGTGCCCTGCGGGAGTATTTCACAGTACATTACTTTGAAGTTAATGGTTTCCTATTCGATTCTTTTATTTTGATATGAAAGCTGAAATGCTCTTTCAATGTTTTATTGATCCTTCACGTTTGGAAAGACGTTGTTTTTATTATGATTAAAGATTTATATAGCTTTTAGATTGGCCGAGATTTTTGCGTACACATAACTTGTTATGTTTTATCTGTAGCTAGCTGTCCTGCCGTTATTAACAGATGTCGCTGATATACATTCCGAAGGCTTGCGTTCGATTTCTTTGAAAAAAGTTTGGCCCGGAAGAGTAACATGTTTAAATATGTGTTGTAAAAGTGAAAATAAACACCTACATACATATGTTATACTGAACCCAATCATAAAGACGCAAATTTTTCGCAGTCTATAAGTAAGTTAGATCTAATTATCATAACAAATACGGTTAGCTATATTTAATTTATAGTGGTAAGTTAAACCTTAATTTATTCATTATTTATATTGTAAAGCGTTGGTTGACTAAGTCCTTAGAGAGATACCGTTGCCTCTGGACACTCTGAATGCCAGAGGGCTCGCGACTGCGTTGCCGGCCTTTTAAGAATTGGTACGCTCTTTTCTTGAAGTACCCTAAGTCGAATTGGTTGGAAAATACTTCAGTGGGCAGCTGCTTCCACATAGGTTTTACGTAAGAACAAAGTTATCGATTTTCATACAGATTATTTATTTTCAAGCGACATTGTGGTTGGAAGGTAGTAAATTTTGTTTTATTTTTGGTACCTAGTTGTGTTGGATTATACGGCCGCATTATACTTTGCCGACTTAACGACCAAAATTAAGTGTGTTTTATTGGTCGTAAAGGAGAACCGAAAAACCTGTAGGAATCGTGCTTTTGTCGTGCATCTACTTGGCGCTATAATTTTTTTTCCCCGTAATTTATAGCTTTTTTATAGGTTGTGTTCAATTAAATAGAAAATGTTGTTACGAATAATGTAATTAGTTGACGTCGTAAGATGTTTGCAATTTTAATTAAAGCTCACGTTGACTTTTCATTACTTGTTAGGAATTCGTGTCAATTGTCTAATGCTTCTCTAAGTAATACTTAACGCGGAATTGTTTATCTAACAAAGAAGGCAAACTAGGGTGTTCAAAAGACAACACCGGGCTCAAAGGTAAAGAAAGAAGCGACGAATCTAATAAACGGACTGCGTATCCATTCCGTTTGTAGAAACACAACCACTATAAAAAGATCTCCTCGCCGGCGACCAATTTACTCTTCGTTAGTGTCCATCAAAACAAGTTTAGGAGACGCGACAGGCCAGGATATGTTGGTGCCAATATATGTCCAATTCTGCGAAATGGAAGGGTACACTCCAGGGACCGACACAATGGACCCTCCCGAATGAGAGCCATTAATTCGCATCTTTGTTTTATAAAGCCCTGTGACGGTTCGACGTTGTGTGAACTCATTTAACGATAATTCAGCGGAAACGTTTTTAGAAGCGCTTTAGGCGATTTTTGGGTTAATTGAATCAGAATGTTGATACTAAAGCCGGATCAGATGCACGTTATTGTGTTAATGTTGTAAATCAAACGTTAATCGCCCGGGCCGATATTAAATTATATTACTCTCGTAAATGTCAATTATTGCCGGGATCTGCCGGGAGCAGATGTAAATTGGAATAGAATACATTTTATGTTTAGGTAATTTTATTCAAAATCGAAAGTTAACTGGTGATATCGGGAATTCTAATGAATCGTCGATTCATACTAGCGTCAGTGACTAATACTATAATTAAAAGGTATATACCACTAATATAATTTACGTATAAAAAAATAAATTTGATTTTTTCAAGCGGCGGTTATATATGCATCTACTGGACTGGTCCAATAGGCCGCATCTTAAAATAAGGCCGGTTGTAGCCAACGTATCTCCATTCCAAAACATATTAAATACGATATCCATTCTGTGTGATATATTTGTTGGGTGAACTCTTGATGCAGGTGATTATCGCTATGGGTATACTGCCCTCCTCCTCCTCCTCCTCATACCTCCTTCGCATATTACGCGAGGGCTCAAACTAGACAAGAACGACACTCAAATTACTTACTTATTTGCGGAAATTTAAAAGGATTTTCCGTTGAATGTAAGGATTTTGTGGCTTGTTATGTGGAACTGTAATTTGACGCCAAAATGAATGTAACTGAAATAAAATATTTTTCAGTGATAGAGTTTCGAATTTTATGGAAGCCGGACAAAGGGCAAATGTTTTTGGATTTACGACAGTTTGCGGGCCTGAAAGTACCGGGTCGCCCCGCAAAGGGTTATAAAATCTCAAATCTTGCTCTTAATAAAAAATGTTATTCGATCTCAGTACTTGGCCCATGACCGTTGACGGGTTTGTTTTTACGGATATTTTATTATCGTACTGTATTCTTGATTGAAATTAACATCGATTCATATATCTAAAATAACTTGATTACTAAGTTGTTGATTGGTATCATGTAAAACTTAAAGCCTTTAATTTTTGTACTACGCGTGTTTATGACATTGTTTTAATATGTTAAGTAAAGTGTTGATTATTGCACTTTTAATAAGAGGGGCTAAACGAGGCTCATCTGATGTTAAGTGATACCGTTGGACATTCAGTGCCAGTGCTTTTCCGGTAAGAATGTCATTTGGAACATAGTGTAATAGTTGCAGCTCCTTACAAACGTCAAAAGAATGGCGTAGAATTTATTGCCAGTACTTCTCTTCCGTTCTACGCTCTTGATTTGAGAACTGGCTGTATATACAATTATAAACTTTTTATACATATTTATGTTTTTGACGTTCATAAGTAAACACTGCAGCTGGCAGCTGGTATTCTGCCGGAGGTATCGGAGAATTGCGTGCTAGTTCTTCTCGCCCCCTCTATTTCGGAATTGTTAGTAACATAATATAAATATTGAACCATACAAATTTAATATTAACGTTGATGAGTATGTTTTACCAATAATATTATTTTATTATTATTTTCTTTATTAACTATAGTGTTGGTGTATGTATGAGTAAATGATTTTAATTCGATATATAAAACATTAACGGAAATTGACGCGAATTCAAAACATAGTGTTCATACTTCGGCTTTGAGGATATATTTGAGTCTAATCATTATATCAAATATTATTCTCACCTGCTGGAAATAATTTAAAAGAGAGATATGTGTAATAATATATTTAAATTGTTTTTTTTAAACATTTCTCTTTTATTAACAAATAAGAACAGACAATACTTATACATACAATACATGTACATTTTGTAACTACCCTTCTTTAGTTGATTTCCGTTTATCTAAAGTCTAAATAAATATTAAAGATGAGTAACGAATAAATTAATAAAACTACATTTTTTTTCAAAATATATATCGGAATGGGCCGTAATACCAAGATAATCCCCACCCAAACTCAATAATACGTAAAATATGACGTCTTATTCCTCAAAGTCCATATTAAATTCTTTCGAGTTCATAATGTTAGTTCAGGGCTGTCACCGACGAGTTATGAATTCCGGTGTGGAGTGAAAAATAGTAGATCGGGGACGCATTCGTCTGAATAGCATCACTTCGAAATTCTTACTGATACTGACAAATGGTGTATGCATAACTCTGTATGGAGAATAAATGGGATTTTTGCGTTGGAGGCTACGACTTTTTGTCGTTGTTTCTATATGTCCTCTTGAAAAATAGATTAGTTGGAATCAATAAATCTTATATGTTATATATTGTTTCAGATGTATTATACGTTTTCATATATTTTCGTATATAAGTAAAAGTTTGAAATGATATTTATATCATTTCAAATTTACATAGGGAGAAAAAAGCCGTTGGAGCTAGAATCTTTTTTGTTCTGGTCCTCAGATTTTTGTATCTATTTCATGATGATTTATCACTCTAACAGGCCATCGACTTTTTGGGTCCAAAGCAAGTCGGTTTCCTCACTATGTTTTCAATCACCGTTCGATTTAGTGTTATATGCGCACAAACATAGAAAATCTTTTGGTGTCAGGAATCGAACCCACGACTAGGCCAACACCGCTCCGTAGCGGTTAGCTACCGTTTAAGCTAATAAAGGTGCTAAAAATCTAAATCAGTACTTACGGTGTGAATACCTCTGGAAGAATATTTTCATATTATTAACATTTCAATGAACAGATGAGGAAGGCTTCTTAGTTAATTTCTTGTAGCACTAATAAGTATTTCGACAAATTAATTATTTTAACAAACTCAACACTAAGTGAAAAGTTTAACAACTTCAAAGTTCCAAGTTTAATAATAACAGAAGATAGCTAGAGATTCAATAAAAAATAATAATATCGCAAACTGAATCTTTCCGTCTTCTTTATGGAGCGTACTTAGTTTTAAAGTTACTTTTTTGATATCACCTTCATAAAATTACCAATGCAGATTTTAACTTTAGATCTTGCGTAATATTTATTTTTTATTATAGGTATATATAATAAAAAATCAATATTATATATAATGTCTACGAAGTGATTAAGATTAATCTTAATACCATCCGTATCACCTCGACGTCGGTCGTTCCACAACTGAGCGTTTTTTAAAGCACTTTGTGGTACCAGCTGCCCATTGTACTTTCAAACCAACTCTACTTAGGGTCCTTCAAAGAGTGTACTATTACTAAAAGACCCGCGAACCACCTGCGAGCCTTCTAGCAATGTGAGTGTCCATGGGTCCATATCACTTAACATCAGCCACCTACTCGTTTGCCTCCTAAAAAATACCCATTTTCCCATAAAATTTAATAAATAATTATTTATTTTGCTATCAGGAATGAAACATGTAAAACTAATAGGTATTAAACACCAAAAAATTTATACAATTAAAAGATCTTCCGACTAGAGTCTTTAAAAACCGACGTAGTGTATTACTTTTGGAAAAAATGTACTATTCCATAAATTATTATTTGCGTGAGACATTGCAATTGATACAAATTTAATAAATTAAGATAATATGAGAATTGACTTTGACTAATAATGTAAAATGTATAATTCCTTAAGATGAATTTGCGCGCCATTGTATGTGGCACAAATATGCGAACGATTTACGATTGTACCACCTTTATTTTACCAATCTAAATTATTATTATTATACTTAAAGGACATTGTCGTGGTTATAAGAATATTAAATACTTCTATAATATTATATTTTTTTATAAAACAGTGGGCAAACGGGCAAACGGACACTCTTAATGCCAGAGGGCTCGCGAATGCGTTGACTGCCTTTTAAGTATTACCCAAGTCCTGTTTTATAACTAAGCATTATCCCTAATTAATAATTTACGTGCATTTACTTGATTAAATAAATAATTTTATTTATTTATTTATTTACATGATACAATCATTTCTTAAACAAGATTAATAGAATGTTTTTAGATCATGATTCTAAATTTAGTAGATATATATAGATATATATTTTACGTAAATCACTGTTTGTATTTTTTTTAATTATTGGAATAGTGCAAACTATATGATCCACACAAAAATAATGATCAAAATACCTAAGTAGCACTTAAGTTTAAAGGCTTGATACCTCTAGCAGTGTGTCTTTCCCGTGTGTATAGCTATCACCGTATAGCGAGAAAAGTTTTACACATCGTAGTATCTTTAACTATTAGTAACTTAAGCAAAAGCTCCGGCCTCTATTTAACATTTTTCACGTTTAGCAAAAACAATATCAATTCAGTTGATTCCGTTTTATCGGTACCAAAGTTAAAAATATAATTCTTTGAATCAAAATTAAGCTCCAAATCGCCCTATAGTCCCTTTTATGACCTTTAACATCGATAGAGAGAATTTTGTACATTTACGACTGGCCCGTTATATTTTTATAGTCGGTTCGTAAAATAACTTTTCGGAATACATTAGAACGTTTCCTCTATAGTTTTGACACTTTATATGAGAATTGCTTGTGTGTGTGTGTTGGGGACTTTGTAAATGGGATAAAAGTTTTATTATTAATTATTTTCAAAATTCATATACAAAGCGAAACAAATGATTAAGTTACATAGTTTCGATAGAGCATTGCTAGACTCTCGGTCCTCTTAAGTAAACCTATTTCTACAAAATCTATATTTACCAACGCAAACACATGTATTTTATTTATTTATTTATACTTTATTACCTTATTCAAAAACATTTACAAAAATCAAAAAGGAGGATATAAAAGTTATAAGGTAACTGGCGGCCTTATCGCTAACAAGCAATTTCTTCTAGGCATTTATTAGGCTTTTTTTAGGCATATTTTTTCATATTTACAAAATTTTATAGCATACATTTGTAAATTTTGCCATTTTGGTATATTATTTATTATTATGGTATTTACACTTCAATCAGTGGACCTACAACCTTTTAGGTCTGGCCCTCAGATTTCAATTTCATCGGCGAGTAGGGCGTAAGCCTCCTGTGCCTGACGCACGCGGTCGCTTTTTGAGGTCTAAGGCAAGCTGATTTCCTCACAATGTTATCCGTTCCCGGTCGAGCGAATGTTAAATGCGCACATAGAAAAAAAGGTGCACAGATGGGGATCGAATATACGACCTCTGGGCTGAGAGTCGCACGCTGGAGTCACTAAGCCAACACTGCTCCAACTTTACATACATAGGCAAAAATAAAATCACTTACTACCATCCGCTGAGTGCGAAGATTTTATTTGCTCACTCGATTAAGGTGTAAGAAGGAAGGTAAAAATAAAAATTATGAATCATATGCGGAAATCGTAGACCGAGATTGATGTCATATCATGCTAAGGTTAGATTTTTTTATCCTATACTAGAGACCCGCCCCAGCTTCGCACGGCTGCAATGCTGATGAAAGGCAGGTTTTTATTATGTATTGTTATTTCCGTCCCTGGAAAGCTCCGATAATATACGCGTTCGATCGCTGCTAAATAAGGTGTAATGGGCTGTATAGATCTATATTAAATTAACAATGTATTCAAGGTATTTAATTGGTTAAGGATTAATGCTGTATTGGTTAAAATCGCTTCGAAAATTAGCCATTATTTGTCGTAAAAAGTAAATGACAAAAAAAAGTTATTGTGGGTTATCCATAAGAGATAGACATATAACATCATCATTATCTTTTCAATGTGTACAATACTTAGTACATTATTTTGAGAAAACTCGTAGGGTTCAGCCTGCGTTTGCAATGTAAGCGGAAAAAATGTAATTATTTACGACATCACATTAGAAACCTCAAAAATAACAGTACTTTTCCACTATTTAATAGATGTTATTATACATATAAACCTTCCTCTTGAATCACTCTATCTATCAAAAAAACCGCATCAAATCAGTTGCGTAGTTTAAAAGATTTAAGCATACAAAGGGACATAGGGACAGAGAAAGCGACTTTGTTTTATACTATGTAGTGATGATGCGGTATTTACAAAGTCACGGAACAACTAAGACTAGTAAGTAATAAATAAATAAGTAATTTACGTCTCACCTAATTTACTAAAATGGATTTTTAACAGTGTCCAAAACCACTACTTACAGTCTCTACTGTAAGAAAGACACTCTGTTCTTGTGATCTATTTCTTTTTATAGATAGATAATATAGTAATAACAATTTATCGATATTGTACTGTTAATAAAATGTTGAATGGTGTTTTTGTTTTTCTGTTATGTAATAGGAGGCTAATAAAAATTCACATTGCCCAAAGGCTCGCAATTGCGATGCCGGTCTTTTAAGAATTGTGCGTGCGGACGTCGAGGCAGAATACGAAATTCCACCCGAAAACCACGAATGTCCGCCGTTCCACATCTGGCATTGAGAGTGTCTTAGGTGAGCCTCCTGCCCGTTTGCCTCCTGTTCTATAAAAAAAATATTGTGACGCTCTTTTCTTGAAGGGAACTTTTTTAATATTATGGAGAAGAATGGAATGAAAGGAGGACGCGCTTTAATTAAATATCTGTTTGAAAAACGTCAAAAAGTAAATGAAAATCCACTGACGAGACGCGATAGTGCCCTAACTTGTAATTAACTCCCGGTGGTACGCTTTTTCTGTTGAAGGTTCTTGTAAAATATAGTTTATGTTACCGTGAGCTCATATTTTTAATCCAGTGCCTTTACGACGCCATCTTTCCGATTATCTATTTATATATTCCATTTGAGAACATTTTGTAAAAATATTAATAGAACGAAAAATAATTAATTGATAATTTTTTTAATATCGTTGTATCAAGTATTTTTTTTAAACTTACCTGATATTAATGCCATAGACACTCACATTGCCATAGAGGGCTCGTTTGGTACGGTCTTTTCTTGAAGGACACAAAGTCGAATTGGTTCGGATATACATCGGTAGGTCATGTGGACCTGGTTCTACGTAGAAGTGTACGGCAAAAACCGCCTTATAATCGGCCAGTTGTAGAACGGCGGACGTCGAGGTGATACGGTTGGAATTTCTGCCTCGATTTATGATGAAACTCCTCTAAAAACTCCGTAGTAAATGCGGTATAAGAAGTATTTTAATAAACATTTTTTACCGATTTTCCGATTTGAGACACTTGTCTCTAAAATGTTTCTCAGGTACCGTAAATTTTAATAATTTCGAAACCTATTGCTTAAGGTACCGGTAGTCGATGTAAAATTGAGCCGTCACGGGACGCCTGGCAGATGTGAAACATCGAAATTATTTTGTGAAGTGAATATGCAGAAAATAACAGATTGTGATAGGAACTAAATATGTCATAATGATAAAATAAAATATTACGATTTTGTTTTCCAGATAACGATGACTATTCATTAAATAAACATTTATTTTCATTAAATACAAAAATTTACTACTGCATATAAATTGTATGTATATACCATCATATACTGTGGCGATGCGTCGCCACGGCATGCGTCGCCACGCTAGAAATCGGTTTTACGTGCGGCTATAGATGTTTCACATCAATAATAACTCAAAATAAATCTTTCTTAATATGTTTCTAGTTTAATATTAGTCAATACTTTCACCAATCAGGTTCATTATAAACCCCTTAGCTCCCAAATATCTGCCACATACATCATCGATAAAGTCGTATCAATCATATCCTCATAGCACCTCGTCATTACTGATTACACATTACAGAAATGAGAGTTTTATCCGTTATTCTCGGGAGTAATGGAGCGAAAGCGCTCAATATACGCCAAATAAACCTTTATCATCCCCAATATTCCGCATACGGTAACTTTATTCGCCGTATACTTGACACACAGCCAAGAATAAATCAAATTCCTACGCCAGGCCGCACAGACTCATATGACGATCTAATTTTGAAAGTTTCGTGATTTGTTGCACTAAAGAATTATTCACGATTGCTTCGTGATTATGGTAGCTTTGAGTTTAACACTGATACTAGCCTAGACATGTATGTATAACACTTTTACTTTGTTTTTATAGATGGTTTTAATTCGTAGGTGGACAACAATTTTTCTTCTAATCTCTCGATGTTTAATAAAACGATATTATAAAACTTTTCTACTAACACTTCAGTTCATATTGGAACAAACATTTGTAGATGAAACTTTTCTGAAACTAGATATTATAACATATGTTAAAGTTAATCCAGAGACAAATGTTCAAAAGCCCTGAAAACGTGAGCGTGTTTAAATTTCCCCGGTTCGTAAGGAAAGCTTCATTATTCCGCGGTTTTCGTCCGGATTGTCGAGCCGGGTGAAACCCGGTTATGGAGTATACACGATGTGAACCGTTGCGGACGAAATTTGCATACTGTTCGCTCTTGTTTTTCGAGAATTTACGCTCGTTGAGCTTAAACAAATATTGTTGGATAGTTCTCTAAGTTAGGCGGCAATACGATCCGCGATGTAATGTTATGAATGATTCACAGGGCGCGGTCTACCGTGAAATGAATTCTTTATGTACTCATGAGATCTAATACAAACTGATGGCGTCTATGATAGGATAGTGGATGAGTTCTGGACTTGAGTGGCTTTGAGTAAATACACTGTTCTGTTTGTTTTATATATAATAACTGTAAAATGCTTGACTACAAAAAAGGATTTGTAAATTATTGGTGTGATCAATATATATATACAGTATAGAACTTTAACACATGGAGATTAACAATTTATATAGCGTGAAATTTATAATGATTCGTCAAGTCCTGAAATCGTTTTACGTACCTTTGTACGTGTTCCAATTGTGCTGTATAATATAATAATTAAGGTTTTTGTTAAAAAACGGTTTTACGCGAATACATCTACAACGCGATGTCGTATAACGCGGTCCGGATCTACGGTGTTATAGGTTAACATTGTTTGTTTTCTAGACTACAAAAACAGGTTGGTATAAACTTAGGTATACAAATAATAATTTATTACTATAATATTCAGATGGGGTTTTAAGAACACTTAGACAACATAGATAATTCAAGATGTAGACATTCAAATTCCGCCCACGTCCTCTTAAGGGAAGGCTGTTTAAAAAGATAAACACCGGTAATCCGATATCAATTATTCATAGCAACGCTCTGGTAACACTTTATTTTTTCGCATTAACCAAGAAAATGAGAACAAAAACTTGCCATAGTCTAATCCGCAGTGGACGGCTTAAATTCACAATTTACTGGGCGCAGGATTACTTCCCGCAATATTTTTTCCACAGAACATAGTGGGTTTAGTCTGTGTTTGTTATCGTTAGTATAGAGTCTGGCCTTTTCCCAAATCTAAAACTACAATATAACAACTTTGTATCAAAGACTATGGATGGGAGGATTTTATTGTTTGCCTCGTATTACTAACATTGTATTGCTTTGTTTATCTTTTTTATATATAACTTGTTTGAAACGTCTGGACCGATTTGAATTAGTTTGTATACCCAACGTATATACGGTGGCGCCCTGGATGGTTTAGTTTCACAAAACAGCCCGGCAGACGGCGCTGCAGTCGGTATATAGGCTATTTATCTATACAACAAAGAAACAGCTGGTTTATATATACATTTTCTGTGCATGTGTTCGACATTAAACTCCTAAACGACAGATTTTGATAAAAAAAGTAGTGTTTTCAATTGGAGTCGAGAATGATTTATATTATTATATATATTTTTTGTGTATGTAAGACATGTGTATAGATCGTAGAACGTATCTCGGATCTGCTACTTTATTATAATGTTTAAACTTTGAGCAGTGTGTATGCTTAGCGTATAGTTTAACGTTACTTTAACTGTAAAAAATACGCTAAGATAAACTCAAACTTTAGTTTTTTTTTTATTGATTAATTGCTGATATGTCCTTCGGCCGATGTGTCAATTCATGATTGTGTTATCCAATCACAGAACTACTGTGTTCCATTTCAATTTTTTTTAATTGAATTTTAATTTTGTATTCAAATTATTATAAAACAGAATATCAAAAATCATGAAAGTAATCCAGATATTCCTGCCATGTTATTCCGAAGATTTCAGAGACTAAACTTTCACCAACACAAGTGTCGATTCATCTCCCCGACTGCAAACTTATGGTAACAAGTTGAAGTCAATTTGTGTATCGAATAAAGCCAACTCTATAAAGGAGCTGGGAAGTCCCTAGGTAAAATTACTTTCTAGTTTTATTGTGAAACTGGATCCCAACAAAGTTACAACTGACCAACGTCCGGAACTTTAACATCGGTTGTTATTGATACTCGGGTCCTGGGGGTTCTACCCTCATGTGAATTAGATACCCGTGTCTCTATGGTAATAGATTTGAACTGTATACATGTATTCTTACGCCAAATAAGATTTTAGCATAAGGACTAGTGAAAGTAAAAAAGAGTTGAATGTTTACTAACGTACACCATATCATATATAATATATTTTCTACGGTATAATATATGTTCTCGTAAATTGCTGTTTAAAAAAAGTTTTCGCAAAACGTTGCGGATTAAATAGCCGATGGGTGCCGAACAATGCTTTTTTGTATTGGTATTGAATATGCGTGAAGAGCAGTTTGTGTTAAATAATTAGAAAGTTATTTTAATATATAAATAACCCTTCTACCGCTTTTATAACTTATATTCTGTGGTAGCTTAATAATCGATTTATTTGCGGGAAAACTAATATTATATCATGTTTTGAAGCAGATATTAATGAGCTATTGTGAAAATAACAATGGAATTTCAACACAAAAATGTGATGTGAATATCTTATTATATTGGAAATAGTTATTTAATACTTTGTAGTTCATAGAGGGTAGTTTATAATTTTAAATAATTATATATCTAATAATTACTTCTAATATCCCGCCTATTCCAAATTCGAACGCAATGCGTCACTAACTCCCCATACGTTGAGTCGTACGCACGTGTTGATATGATTTATTCTCTACTGAATAAATAACAAGGGAGTCGTTTACAGATTTTTTGGAACATGTAAAATGCAAAGCGGTGGAGCTTTTTTTATCAAGCCATAACAATATAGTCACGCGTCTTCTTTTACGACGAAAGATAGGCAAATGAATTTTACATTTTGTGTAAATTATAATTGTCTGATAAAATGTTGCCCATTTTGGTATAACGGTATCGATATGGTTTTTATTTAAAGGACGGGTTGTAAATACGCTTGCCTGATAGCAGAAAATTCTCGCTTCAGGACAGCGAAAGTCGTTCTTTCACTTGTTCGTTAACTTGGCGATTAAAAAGTGTGGCGGAGAGTTTATTGCCAGTTCTTCTCTTCCGTTCTACGCCCTTGATTTGAGAACTGGCAGTAAATGTAAAATTCGAATCATTTAAAGTATATTTTGACGTTCATAAGTGTGCATTATGTTACCTATATGAATAAATGATTTTTTTTATTTAATTTTTTATTTTATTAAAATTAATTTTAAAGAAATCTCATTTATATAAAAATTAAATCGAGAACATTTTATCACATACTCGTAAAACGAAACAATGAAACGTAAACCTAAGCCTTTTTATGACAAATTAAAAGGAATCTTAGGAAACTCGGACAGTGCAATAAAATATATATATCAGTCTCACATGCAATATTATTGGGGGTAATACTCGCGTAAAAATATGGCTTCAGACATGAAGTGTATGTTGCTAGCTGTCTCTCTAAAAAAAACAACGCTGTAGGTCTCTAGGTCTGGGCCACATTTTTCTGTATCTGTTTCATGATCAATTTGTAATCTAATTTTAGATTTCAGGGAAGCCTCACAATTTTTTCCTTCATCGTTCAAGGGAATGGGAAAAGGGAGCGTTCAAGTATTATATAACGAATTTGGGGGGGGGGGGGGGGGGGAGTTGAAACGTTATTATGCGGGGCGGGGATTTAATTATGCGTTATTGTTAATATTATTTCCGACTTTCTGATACTTTACACCACTTAATAGCAACTAGTATGGTTAGTCACTGGGTAGTAACGAAACCTTTTACTTTTGGATACAGAAAAACGGGGCGTTTCATGTGGGGGGGTCAAAAATTGCATGACGCATGAACGTTCAGAACGTCCAGAAGAAAAACAGTCCAGGTCCACAGCCGAGGATCGAACGAACTCACTAAAAATAGTAAACATATATCTAAAAAATATATGTTTATATTCTGCTTTTATTTGATATGTTTGTGTAAGCGCACAATGGTAGTAACCCAAAGGAAGGTAAGACAACTCGTTTTAAGCTAAAGTTAAATAAAATGTGCAAAGGTGTACAAATCGTCGCAATAGAAATTCCTTTGAAATGGGCTCCTTTGTAAGGACACGCGATTAACATAACGTTGTATGAGTACTCTTGAAGAAGTCTAGTTTTCTAAGATACCTTGTTCTTACAAACAAATTAATGCCTTGAATCGAACAAATGCGATATTGTAAATTTTTAAAGGTACGTCTGTTCGTTTTAAGTTTTTTAATAATGGATTGTTAAGCCGCCGGAATTATACCTTTGCAAAATTATTGTTATACCATATCAGGGGGAGTTGTTCTGCAGCCTAGTTTCAGCGGACGTCGAGGCAGATTACGAAATTTCACCCGTATCAACTCGACGTCCTTTATTCCACAATTGACGTTTTTTAAGGCAGAATTTGCCGAGCACTACGATTATCTGGTATCACCTGCCCACCGGCAACGTATTTGTGAACCACCTGGCAAAGTTTATGGGCGGCGGTAGTACTGATTGGAGGAGAGACGCGATAGTTAAGGACTTCCCAGCATTTGATTGATAATGGAAATAGATATATCTGTCTAAATAAAATATTACCTCTAAATAGCGTCTGTTAGCCAAATTTTAACCTCATTAACGCAACCAAGGCAAGGCTTTCTTTCAGTAGTTACTGTGAGCTTTCAAAGATACAAACTTCATGCTCGTAGAAGAAGAAAAAAAAAAAAAATTGTGTCCAAACTTTGTACATAATTTTAAAAACAGACCAAAATGATCGAGCCTCATACTTTAGCAAATAATTTTATCAAATGACCATTCTATATATATATCTAAAAAGATATCAAACATTAAGCTGGTAACAGTGTTTTATTGGAAAATTCATTTGGTAGTATTTTTCTGTACTTACTTAGGTTATCAACGTTCCCTGAACATCCACTTATATTTCGAGGTCGTAATTAGTCAAATCGGGCCAGTCATCTCGGGTTTTAGTGAGACAAAAATATAATAATTCCTTTATATCTACTGTACAAAAAGAGTGGCGGAGAGTTTATTGCCAGTTCTTCCCTTCCGTTCTACGCCCTTGATTTGAGAACTGGCAGTAAATGTAAAATTAGAATCATTAATCAAGTATATTTCTTTTTTTTTTTTGACGTTCATAAGTGTACATTATGTTACCTATATGAATAAATGATTTTTGTTTGTATGTACAAACATTACCCATCGACTTCGTATCCCTAACTTTCGTAGTAACTGATCTAAAATTATCGTGATTCGTGTGCGCTTTTTCTTGTTCAAGTGTTCTTCTTCTATAGCTTTGTTTTATTCCATTCGTTTTGTCTAAATAACTATATGACTTATGTATTTTTGCACTTACCTATTTTTTCTCACAAACAAAACAGGTTGCCTGAAAGAAATCGCTTGAAACAATAAGGCTGCCAGTTACCCTTCAATTTCATTTAATTATGTCAATTGTATTATTTATATTTCTGCAAGAAGTTTTAATACATTAAAAAAATGTGTGCGTGTAATTTTCGAAAAATGATCTATATGCAACTTTATTTAATTTAGTAAATTAAATAGCTAAATTTAAATTCTGAAATATATTATATATTTTTTTTAATTAATTAACAATTTTTTACAGATAGAATAGTTACAAAAAAATATGACGCGTAACCGAAAAATGTGACGGTATTTTTTTTCCAACGCCGGTAAAGAAGTTCCACTTCAATAAATATAATGGTAGATAGATTCCAAATACATCGATAAACGCGTGTTATTCTTTAGAGATATAAATTGTATCTCCATTGGGTTATATAATTATCTGTTCAGCAAACAGAAGATTGAGTACGGAGCAAATATTGGTTCAACTCGGGAATCCGAAATTTGACGCGTCATCATTAAAATAAAGCATTGTTAATTGATATCAGAGGACGCCTAATTTTATCGAGTGTATATCACTCCTACCATTAAGCATATCCAATAATGAATTTCGGTTCGGCCAGATATTAATTTGGGAAATTTTGATTTAGTGAAAATTGGATCCATTAAGATTATTTATTCAATTATAATTTTTAATCGGTTTGCAATAATTGGATTATGGATTAATTTGTAGGGTTTTTAATTTGTTTATACAGGATAGTTACAATTTGTATTCGGTTATTAATCATTATTTATTTATGTGTAGTTGTCTTGTAAGTACTACTTTATCGTGTATAACAGGGGATAATTTTTACTTCCTTCGCCTTGTAAACGAATAACTTTTAATATTAAATAGAATCTTTAAGAAAGGTCTTTTTACTGCACACGAATATACAGTATAATTTCATATACATAGTAAAAATAAAATTAAAAATAGAAAATTAATAAAATAGTTTGATTTTTGAATATATATTATCTTATATATTGTAAACGCTAAAGGTATATACGCTGGCAGCATTTCTTCGCTGTATGTTATTCGTTGAACGAGGGAAACACCAGCTTTGGGATCATCGGTACCTACTCTCTACCAGGCGCTAACTAAAATTGAATTAACTGAAATAGTCTGTACTCCAAAGGGAAAAAGTCTCTTATATTAAATATTAGAACATTATACTTGTTATATTTTGATATTAATATTATCAGATTATAGGTTATTTTGATATAACCCATTAATTTGAGATAAGTGCTTTAACTTATCCGTAATTTGTTTAAAAACTAATTTCTCCACAGTGAAACTGTTTCTTTTGAAAGTCTGAATTATTGAATACTCACGCGGCAACTACAAACATTTTAAAGAGATTAAAATATCTTGAGAAAATTTATTGACCTCGCACTAATATTGTTAGCTGCGAAGTTAAAACTCAAACGGAAAGTAAAGCAAGTTAATGTTATTATAAAAACGCTCGCTTCGTGCATTTCTGTAGTAAATAATTCATAACTACTCGATACTCGGGTGAAGCGAACTATAATAAGTAATGTTTATTTACTGCGAGTTTAACTTAACATTTGAGAGTATTTTTAATAGTTTAGATTCGTTCGCTGTTCCTTATTTGAAATAGAGCAGCAAGTATGGCTTCTACTATCTATTGCATTATGACTTGTAAATTCAGTTAAGCTTTCTGAAAAATATACTGAGCTCAAACAACTAAGCATTCACTAGTTTAAGTTGGACTGAGTATTGAATACTAACGTAAAATATTTGTAAAAAAAAATTAAAACGCATATGCAAACGCATGCATACAAATATAATATGCAGACATACCGTCGACCGAAGACTATAAGATATCAAGGGAAAGTACCTTAAATATCATAGAGAAATTTAGCTGAATTAAAATTTTATTTTTTGTCTCGTCTGGGAATCGAATCGATACTTTCTCTTGATGATCCATAGCCTTGGGACGCCCTGTATACGATCACAAACTTCGAGTATTTCAAATTAATGGAATAATATTTTGTAACATCTATGCAAACAATATGCCCTCTTGCCCCGAAAACCTGATTTTTCCTGCGTTAATATGCTCGAACAACATGCTATTCTAATTTTTCCGACGTAAAAACCCTTTGTCAGACAGAGTTCGCGAAGTTTCCCTTATTAGAAAAAAAGGTTAACACCCGAAAATAAAGAGGCACGGTCCATAAAAAAATACGCTTAACTTTGCCAAACTCAAACTGTGGGATTTTCTCACAATTTGTTACAATTTTCATGCTACGTTCTCCCAACGGCACGACTGGAAATTTATGAATATGTGGAATTTTTTGCAGTTAATTAAAATCGTACTTGTTCCCTTCCTGTCAACTGAATTTATTTAATTTTATTTTTAAGCGGTCTGGCTATTATTATTTTTGTGTTTTTTTTAATGACATTTTGGTATTGCGCCGTAATATTTATAGCACACGACACGTAACATATGTAGGTATACTATTGTTTGTTTGCAGGGTAGCAAAAGTTGTCCATATAGTTTTCTAATTAGTCACCACTGTTCGCCATGAACCTTGCATATTCTCTATATCTGTTAGATGGTAAAATTGTATATGATATATCAACAATCTCGTTTATTATGTCTACAACTTCATAATAAAACTGAGTGATTTGCATTAGAGAGAAGGATATGTATAAAGGTATTATATATATATTCATCGTCATTTTTTAAAAGTAAATAATTAAAAAAGAATAATAATAGCAAAGCATTTGTTGGAGCGAAAAGCTGGTTACTTTTCAATAGTTTAATATGTTTTTAAGTTAATAATATGGCCTAAGTGCATCAGTTTATTCTGTCACTTTATAAAATATATATATATATTTATGTGATCAGCAATCTTTCTGATACATGACTTTTGAATTTGAGACACACCGTATTCCTTACAATATTTTCCGTACGACTGAGTTACTAGTAGATTTTTACATTGGTTCCTAAGAACACTAATGGACCGGTGTTAGTTATTAATTTAGAATAATAAGGAGTGGTTGTGAAGTATGATGATTAAAATTATATTTCTATTACAGTATGAACATTGCTACAACTAATTTATCAAAGTCGGCGGTGTGTGCTTGATGCCGTAATTTCAAACAGTTGCACTGTCTTTAACTGTTTAAATCGTACAAGCACGTTTTTGTTACAAATTCAACTTAATACCCCTGTGATAAGATACATTTTACATTGCGAAGTATTTTTATTCTCGGTTGCGGCACTCCTTGAATATTGAGTTCTGACTCAAGAGAATTTGGATGAAACAAAGTTCTGTATAAGCGTAGGTCTGAAAATGGACTTAAAGAAACGAGTATATTTTTGTATAGGTGTTTCATTTTGGTTTAAATTATCAAAATGAATTAATAAAATCATACTATCTTGATAAATTTACATTCTAATTAATATACTCAATGAGTTAGTTTTTTTTATAATATGTTTCAGCATCATATAAAATTGTCATATTGTGACATTTACCTGGCCTATTGTAAGTCGACCTGAAATCGCTGGTCATTCGTTTTATATCATAAACAATTGAAAGTCTGTCACTATATCGAGATATCGGAAATGGAAATTCGAGAGTTAACAAATATTACGGCCCATAGTTGCGTAACCGGCATACCTAGCCGTTGTATATCGGATTATCCAATTAATTCAGTTAATCGCTGGCCAAACTAATTAATAACCAACTTCATACTTGAAATTTAATAGTTTAGTACGGACTAGACTTTCGTCCTGGTTTCATTCTCTTAGACAAATCTCAATCGATATTAGTAGTATACACGTCTTTATGGCTTTTTTCGGATATTCTTAGACAAGTCGTAGTCGAAATAATTCATAGAAATTTTATTTTTTACTCGTTCATAATAGAATAGTATCCTATAGCTTAAACAATGTCTAAGCATTGAGGTACTTAAAAAGATACATTTAGCTTAAGCTTTCGAATCAGAGCTTTATACAAATCGGTCATAAAGGGTTTGTTGTATGTACAATTGTATGGGTTTTTGGTGCTACGCTCATACTACACAAATAAACAATTGTACTTTAACGGTTATTACCGCTAATTTATTAACGGTCTCTCGGTGAGCACGACTGTCGACAAGCATTCGAAACGCCGTTATAACGGCTAAGAAATTGTGTTTTAAATATAACTTCGTAAAATCGTGAGAAATTTTTGATACTCCGGCCTTAAACAAATATAATTAACACAATTTGAATTATTATTAACAGACATTGTAACAATAAAATTTAAAGTACAATTTTAAACATTGCTTCAGATACAGAGAGAACAAATACGGCTGGCTAATGATTTGTTAAATTTTAAACACCTTTTACGTTCGCTTTTATAGTCCGACGATAAATTCTCAAACCCTTTGAACGTTATATGAAAATGTCACTACTACGTTCATACTTTGTCAGATTTTGATGACTACGTAAAAAAATACTCTTAGGGCCTGTTTCACAATGTCCGGATAAGTTCCAAATAAGCTATTTATTACTTATCGGTAGGATAAACAGTATTTTTGCGTTTCACGACTGCCAGATAGCGTATACGTCATGAAATT
Organism: Pieris mannii; assembly: GCA_028984075.1. Classification (NCBI taxonomy): domain Eukaryota; kingdom Metazoa; phylum Arthropoda; class Insecta; order Lepidoptera; family Pieridae; genus Pieris; species Pieris mannii. Next base: position 10,262,847 of record CM054779.1, on the reverse strand, counting down.
ATTCGTAAATTTTATCTTTCGAATAATTTATGCGTTGCTTAGCTATTTGGCACTTTACCCATACATTGTGAAACAGGCCCTTATATTTTTATTCTTTTTATATATCAGCTTAGATTTTATGGTCCGTAGAATAGCTTATAAGCTCTCTGTAAAAGCAAAATAGTTTAGTGCTGAAATTAAGTTGTCTAGAATAGAATTGTGCCACATTTTGGATGAATTAACTTCTCCGAAGTTTGAAAAGTAACATCAAATCCATTTTCGCTAAATTGATGGTAAACAGTCATATTTAGTACATAATACTTGGATGTATCTTTATTTGTTATATGTTGTATATATATTTTAAGCGATATCAAAATTTAGGTTTTAGGTAAGTTTTTTTTTATGGGACAAAAATGTGTACCCAATTGTTATAACATTTGTTTATTTATAATTAAACTCTCAGCTACACATATCCATATTTAAAAAAAAACTTATACTATTTACTAAACCAAAACAAATAACTTTATTAAACAATATATATATATATATATATATATATATATATATATATATATATGTAGAACATGAGTCAATTAAGTACATTAATAGATAAAAAATACAGAAATTGAACAAATAACAAACTACCTAATATTTTAAATAATATTTATACAAATCTTCCTAAAAGGCAGTATAAATAAATGTTATCTACGAAAATAAATTATATCTTATGAAGCAGTGTATGCAGTGCACGCAAATTTTATTCGGAAATTTTACTCATATCGGGTTGAAAATACCCTCATTACACTATTAGTGTAATAGCCATCCCAAAACAGCCCCTTTGGTAAAATGAACTCTTATATTTAACTGAAAATAGGGGTTAACGTCTAAAACTCACCTACTTGGCGTAAAAGTTTTTTTACGCCTAGTAGGTGAGTTAAAACATTGCTTGTAATAGTTACAAATATACTGTTTCAATACAATACAATAGTTTTCTTATGCCACTTATTAATTATATTATACTTACCTAAAGACTTAGGAACAAACCTGGCTAGGAAAGGCGTATATTAGTTAATATAATGTGATATAATCTAAACATATTTAAAAAAAAGTTTACTAAAAATATTTTTATTGTGTAATGTTTACTGGAAATTGACTAAATGCATTGCATCATTAGATAATCCTCCGTTTTAAAATCAATATTTATTTATTCATATTGGTAGCTCTGTATACCTATGAATGTCAATTAAGATAGCATCATCTAAGTTCACATTTAAACCAGGTCCAAAGGGGCAGAAGAACTGGCAAAGAATTTTCCGCTACTCCTTTTAATCGCTAAATTTTTGGTTCACAAGTACTAATGGTGTGTTGTCTATGGATAGTTTATACGGAACTGCCCCTATAACTTCACTTGCTATTAAAATATATATCATCATAATAAAGATGAAACGATTGGCATCACCAGGAAGCACGCCCTTATATTAGTACAAAACGCAAATGCGTAGTCCCAACACGTTTGTTGAATTATATAGCAAATGTTCGGCGGTAGCAAAAAATGTAACGAAAATAAATTCATTAGTTATTTTGTAAAAGCGAACTAGAAGCTAGACTAATTGGTGTCGCCATATATTTTAGCAGATTTACTGTGCAATTACGCTTGCGTATTTCACTTTAAGCGTTTGTGGATTAAAATTATAAGTCTATTGGAAGCTAAAATCGGTAAGAGACACAATTAATATTAGATTTATCCATTATTTGTATTATCTAAACATACATAGATTATATATATACACTTTCGTACATGCCGGTCTTTATATCGACCATTATCTACATTAGCAACGTTACAAGAGTCGTCGTTTAAATACGTATGAATTTGACTACATAAAATTCTACTGATTTACGTCCGATTTAACAATCAACATGAATATTTGAAGTGTTGTTATAAGCACCGATGGGTTATATTATAATACATTCTTCCTCATTGGATCAATTACAGGTGTTATAAATTTTAGCTAAAACTGATATACGTGTTTAATAATAAACTAAAATGCGTGTAGGATTTCTGCAGGTTACACACGCTTATGACTTAGAAACAGCCAAGTCATACGCTATCTTTATAAATCGTAGATAATACGAACAAAAATCTTTCATAAACACATACGACCAAATTAGAATGATCTCAGTCGGTTTTCTAAAAAAAGCCATGCCGTATGTGTCCATAAGTGTAGGAGCAAAACGTCAATAAAATATCCCTCTTTTGATTTTCGGGTGATAGAAATGATACTCACTTACTCGAGGGCTCTGCGATCCAAATAGCAGCTTAGCACCGAAGCGAGAAACTTGCAGCGTCTCACTGTCAAACTGTCCTGTGCCACCTACCGCCAGTTGCTGACTTTCAACTGCAGCAGGTCCTCATCAAGTCTGACAGTACAGCGTGACCTGTGAATACTGTAAAAATTAAAAAATAATACTGTATACCGATCACACAACTTCGATTTGAGTGAAGTTTGAGTCAGAATCGAGTTTATTACAGAATTTCTAAGTTAATTTAATTTTATTTGTTGTCCCTAACAATTGTTTCGGTTTTTCTTTGGCTGAGACCCAAACTATGTTTTTTAAACCTCTGTTTGGTACAATAGCATTTTGCGTAATCTTTGTATTAAAACGGTGAGAAGTAGATAGAGTAATGTATGTAGTGCCTTGTTCTAAAACTTAAATGAATTATAAAAAATTGCACTTAATTACTCTTTCGTCTCTTTCAATCGATTGTTTTTTTTCTGTCATAAAACGAGGCAGGTAAATGTCTTAGTTAATGTTCCAATTGAATATCTTTATATCATCTATCTAAGATCCAAAATACTACTTATAAGACAATGAAAATATTCAATTTCCACGGTAGGCTTTTGTCGTCGTAAAAAATATTTGTTACTCCCAGACTCAAGGGAAATATCATTTAAAGTCGTCCCTTTTTACGGTTTAACAAATAATCGTTATCTATTTGAAGTGAGTTTATTTATTACGTTAACTTAAAAATGCATTCCGAATTAATTATTGCCATTATCCAACGAACTTAATTTTTAATTGACTTATAATATATTTTTAAAATTAAAACAGAAGTTGCATGTTAGAAACGTAAAATTTTTAATATTAGTGGTGTCGCGATGTTATCAAATAATACGGTATAGCTATTTGATTGAAAGCGTAGAGAGAGTTGGCGGCTGCGGATAATGGTTTGTTTTGTATTAAATCTCTCTTCAAATAAACGATGCCAATGTATGGACTAAGAAGAAACACGAAACAAAAGGAAAATAATTATTCGTTTCTTGATTTTTCTTTTAACCGAATAGGTTTTGATGTGTACGTGATATACTGCTATGATTAAAGATCTAATAGACCAATCGGAAACTGTATACGTGAAAAAATCTAAAACTCATAAAAATTCTCGCTCAACGAATAAGCATCGCAATACAGCGATAAACTTTTTAAATTTTATTTTGATTTTATTAATTATTAATATTTTTTATTCCTTTAAGCGTTAAGAAATTGTAAATGCTGTATATAAGATTTGTATATGTTTGGTTTTATTTATTATATAAATTAGAATTAGTTTTAGAACTATAATCAATCACATACCCACTTTATATGCAATTTCCATTAAAAGTGTATATTTTCAGGATCTAGATAAAAAGCAAATTTAATAAAAAATCCGACCCTGTTTCTTATTTTTTGCGGGCTTTCAGAGGCTTTTATCGACATTGATGTATTAACCTATATTGTTGTTTCTGTGGCCTAAATTCATGCTTCTTTGGTGGGTATTGTACGAACTTCTGGTCTATATCCTTTTCATAGTTCCATAGTTCTTGAAATACCCTTTTCATTTATTTTCTTTATGTTGTATTTATTTCAGAAATTACAGATAAGAGATGTCGTTTAGTTTATTCTGAGAATTCACATTTTACGTTAAGCTTTTAACAAAAGAAGGCGAAATGTTCGAAATTCAAATATAGTTTCTTATCCAATGCTACTTTTTTCAATGTATAGAATATATTAAAGGTTTATATAACCATAATTCTCTAGTTTGGAGCATAACTTTGACAAAGTCACGTAATATTCAAAACCCTTAAGTAAAGTCTAGTGCCTCAATATAATGTAAATGAATTTTTAATCTTGTAACTTCCCTTAAATAAGCCTCTAAGCAATAAAGGGAGATTGTGTCATTTTAGGCCTGGTACAAGTTATGACGATTTGGAATTAAATATTTATGACTTTTAAGACAATTAATTGTAATAACGTACATAGAAAATAAATTAAATTGGTGTATTCTGTAAAAAAACATTTTAAGTGAGGCTAATAATGTTTCGTTGAAAGGGATATAAATAATGCGTAGCAGTGCGTAGCATGATGTATCGTAGCGCGCTACGATGTAGACTTTCGTAGCACTTTTACATACAACGTATAAATAATATTACAACGCTTTTTTAATATTTTAATAATAATAATAGTATTTATGATCTCTGAAGCTGAAAAGGGATACTAATAAATATGTATGCAAAAAAGTTTACCTCGATTCGCCTAGTTTTTTAATTACATATAGCCACGATAAATTGTTGAAAAAAATCCTGGTAATATGTGCTTCTCTGTAATATATCTAGGTTACACTCTAAGCTTTATGCAAATGAGGTTAAGATTACACTAACATATTACACTCATATACCACGTAGAACAGAGTTTACAGAATAGCTAATATTTCGTGGAGATAATTCGAACTATTACATTTATAATTATTTTATTGGGTCAAATATTGTTACAGATTCTAGTCGATTAATACTAGCCGGATAGTTATCAGTATCGTCTGGTTTTTGAACCTTATATTGTCAAAGGTGAAATACATAATATGTTTAGTGTATTTGTTTTATTTTATGTATATAATTTATGTTAGCTGTAGGATGACGGAATAAAATAAAAAAAAACTTATTATTAAATATTATTAAATTTATATACTATATATATATAATAGAATACATGGTGCTATATTATTGAATATAGCACAATTGCTGTGGCTAAGATTTTGGTAGCTCATTTATACAGCGAAGTCGACCAATCCCAATCTTAAAGAAATTTTATTAATTAATCGTGAAACCTGCGCGACTCGTCTCCCATTTCGAGAATTAGTTTACCTTTAATTTAGCTAAGCGCAACGTCGACAATGGCCGATGGATAAAAGCAACAAACGTACAGGCCTCGTTTAGGGTTGTCAAAATACCGGTTAATAAATCACGAAACTCTCAACAGGTATACGAGTTTATTTATGGCTTCTCTCCAGCGCGTTTATAATATATAGGTTGTTGCCATGGATGAAACGTTAGACAAGCTCCTTGTATACAGCTGTGTGAGTAAATAATCCTACTTTGTGTATATTGTATTAGAAATATATAAGTCAGAAGTGTGACAAACCGGCGATTTAACGGCGAAAGCTTTAGTTAAACAGACTAATTCTGGTCATTGTCAAAGTTCAGTTGATGATACATATCATCACCGAATTAATCCAAATACACCTGTGTTCAACTTTATTTGACAGCCCTATATACCTCTCCTTTCCCTCCCAATCTTTCTCCTCTCATTTCAAATTAAATCTATAATCTGTATTGAGATTTACAATCCTGGCTGAAGGGCGCCGAGATTTTAAATTGGTATCGGTTTATTGAGATAACATTGGCATTAATGTTCCGAAGATTGTTATTGGAATTTTTAAAGAAAAACCTCTATTGAGCCATTTATAAAGAGTGGCTTTTGTTGACGTTTTACGGAATGAAAATATTTTCTTTAACTTTTCGGGTCTACCATTAGCATTGGTATGTTGAGTGTCATAGTTGCTTTACTCAGGTCTTACTTAGTGAATTATTCAAGTACGTCTTTTATTGCTATTATTTTCAATTGATGATTTTTTATTTATTTATTTAGTACTCCTACAGCTAACATAAATTATATATATAAAACAAACAACTAAATACACTGATAATATAGCCAAAGATGGAATACATGATATATTTTACAACAGAAAGATTTATAAAAAGGAACAAACAAACAAAAAGTATTTAATACATTTGACTAATTGTGATTTAATTTATTTAACTAAGCCTAAATTGGTTGTGTTGTGTGATGATGTATTTGATGTTGTGAGATGTGTTGTTAAAAATTGTTAACAATATGAAATTAAAAAATGATGTCAGACTTATAGATATTGTCATTTGCGAAACTATGTGATCCCATTTTCGTTCGCTCCTAAAAGTAGAACGTGTTAAACTTTTTCTTGGCTAAATAGATTTTGTTCTAAACGACGTGGTAGAATTTTGCGGCGGACCGGACTCCTATTTTGAGTTTAATTAAATCGTATAGCCGTTGCTTCTCTCTGCCTTCCACGAAATCGTCTTTTACGTTTTCAGAATTTCGTAATCATTAAATCACTATTCAAACCAAAGCGATATTTCTTAAAAAAACTTTCACAAGGATACAGTGTTCATATCATAAATAAAGCTACATTTCCTTGACAACACCTCGCCATTTGTCGTGTTATATAATACTACCAACAGAAACTATTTGTTGTGTCAATTTATTTTACTAGTCTATGTAGGTATCCACTTAGACTCATAATTGGTCCGTTGTGCGTCCTGACTAATTTAGCCAGCCTAGCTCCTTCCAGAAGCACAGAAGTCCCCTGGTAAGTGCCCAGGCTTCACAGAGCGACCTCACTGTTCCGAGGATTTCTGTACGTTTTTTAGCCATAGCCTCGCACTCCAGTACTAGGTGGGTGAATGATTCCTCTGCGCTGAAACAGCCTCTGCACATGGGGCTGTCTGTCGCGCCTGGGTTAAAAAGATGTTTACTAAGGAGACAATGGCCCGTAATTGTCCCTATCATTGTGTTGAGAATGGTTCTGTTTAAGCTTAGAAGTCACTTTGTCTGTTGCTGGTTGACACATGTAAACATTTTTCTTTTCACTTTATATTATTTGTATAGTTTAACGCTAGTATTTATTTCAATAGATATATAAGATTCGTCAAAATTAATTTAAATAATAACTTATAATAAATTATGTTATTCAAACTATTGAAAATTATGTAACGTAAAGTTTTAATATATTTAAAATTTCTATAATCTAAATGTTCTAAGCAAACAACTAACTTTTCTATAGAAGATGAAATATTTCCTCCCATATTCCCGAGGGAGCGGAGGCTTTTATACACATTAAAAGTTTGCAAAAAACTTGATCGAAGGCCTTTTATAACGTGAATAAAGAGAAAACTTGAGTAAATACTCAAACTAATCTATATTGGCGAAGTGTATTAAAGTGGTATAAGTATTTCCATGGGTACAACGCCGTTAATATTTTCACATGGGTCTGGCCGTATTAAGGTATTCATTAAATATTTAAGTATTCAATCAATTTACATTTATTCTAGATTTGGTATAGGGTCAGTATCAGTATCAGAACGAGGTGCTGGTATTGGCTTAAGACTTCTGTATCTAAGTCAATGTAAAGTAAAATCTTTATTGCATTCAATATATTCAGACTTTACATGTGACATTATAATTTTGTAATAAGGGCCTTGGTTTGGCTCTGAGCAGCAATGTGAGAGGGCATGCTTTATCACTCTTGATATTATTAACTATTATTTGTAGATATATTATTTATTTATTATATTTGCTTTTGCTTTACGTTCCGAAATATACTTAACATTATTAATTAACTTAACTTTTTAAAGAAATTAAGATCTGTATCGGTGTAATAATTCCCTAAACAATTTTATAAACCTCAAGTGATATGTTTCATTCTTTAAATTTTCCGGTAATATATTTATGTTGAGGTCAATGGGCCTGGTGGATGTAATTTTAGTCTGCATGTAGTCTTCACGAGAAGTATTGATAAATTTCTTGCTAGGCAAGTACGTGAGCGTATTCCTGCCGATCTGTGCCAGACGTACGCGATAAATTGCAGGTTTTACTTCCATACATACGTACACTACAGTACATTTTACGTATTAGTTTACGAATTATAACTCATAACTGTCACGAAATTGCTTTGACGAGCTCAAATGTTTAAATAATTAAACTAGCAATCTAAACCCATTCTAATAAATTTGCCTCTTGAATTCTTCTCAATTTTAATAAAAATCTATTTGTATAATGATTGATGATTATCTATAGACTAATTATTGGGTTGAGAATTTCGTCTGTGACCTAAATTCAAAATAAGAATTTAAGAATTCGTTTATTTAGTTTAAAATACTTTGTGACTTGTACAAAAAAAAAGTTTGCGTTGGTGAATTAGTACGAAGAGGAATATTATTGGCAGTCAATAAATTGCGATCCCCATTTCAATGATGAGTTTTTGTATGGCGCGATCCAAAGGTTGTGTCAACAGCGCTAAGCATAGTGATATATGTTTTTACTCAACTATATTTGCCCCATTTTATAAACAAATAAAATGACTACACTGAAAATACTATAGACCTTAAATTAATGGCTTTAATGTTAATTATTAATTAAAAACTTTATTTTATTTTATTATTCTTTATTACTGAAGATGTCATATAGAACATGGTGTAATGGTGGCAGATCCTTACAAACGTTTTGGAAAAGAAAAAACTGGGCGATTAAAAAGAGTGGCGGAGAGTTTATTGCCAGTTCTTCTCTTCCGTTCTACGCCCTTGAACGAACTAGCAATAAATGTATAATTAGAAGCATTTAATGTATATTTCTTTTTTGACGTTCATCAGTGTACATTAGTTACCTACATGAATAAATGATTTTGAATTTTGAATGTATAAATATTTATGTAATACTAGTGATTCTATGATTCTATGTGTATGAAGCTAACGAACTTTTCAGCCCACCTAATATACCATACAATATAAATAATTAATCATATCTATCTTCGACAAGTATTAGTATACTTAATTCTAAATTCAAATGTTTTAAACGAACGCGTACAAGACAAGAAATTACAGATAATTTGCATAAAAATCTGTTTAAATTCAATTCATTGCGACGGCATGAATCCCTTTTTACTTAACATTCCATTCCTAAATGAATTGTCCCCTTTCTTGAGATCCTTGACACATAATTCCACGAATTCCAAGAATGTAAATCTCTCCGCACTGATTCCACCATAATTATTGGACAATCGTTTTTCACTTGAAATCCCTGAAATTATCGCTATTAATTGTTTACTGTAATTTAAATGGTGTTGGTTTATTAGTTATTTTGTTTTAGTTAAACCATTTTAATGAATGAAACCCGCAGACAAGCTTAGGGTTGATTTGTACCTACAGTCGAGTTACTTTTTTATGACTTTAAGTGCAATTTTTCAATATCAGCGAACGACAAATTAAACACTGAAGATTTTTCATCAAATCATTGATAACAAGCCTTCAAATTTACTTCTATTACGATCTTTTCAATTAGCGTAATACATCACTTATTTTGTATACAATTAATAAGAATTAAACACCGCAGCCTTCTTCAGCTATTGGTGTAAACTGTCATGTAGTTTTCAATATAAAAGGATGTGATATATGTAGAAATCACCAAGTCAAAATGTACAACGATGTGTTCCAAACACTGGCAAATGACATCGAATTGAAACAATATTAGTCTCACCTTAACCGCGAACTTATTAGGCCTCGAAATGTTATTTTAATGAAGGTATAATTAAAATATGCTAAGCTAATATAATCCCGAAATCGGTTTCGCAAATATTTAAAATGTAAGACGAGGAAGTTGTGAAGGAAGCCACTTAATCATAAAGAACATACTTCATTAAGGCTGTATAATTTACTGGTTGTTTAGACAGCCGTGTGATCTAGTTAAATTGAATTAGGAATGTCTTCAACTTGGCTAGTTATGGATAGCAATATCAGGCTAACAGGTGTACTAGACATTTTATAGGTCCCGATATATAGATAGTTTTTGCCGCGCACCACTACTTTGTAGAACCAGCTGCCCACTGAATTATTTCTGAACCAATTCGACATAGGGTCCTTAAAGAAAAGAGCGTACCAATTCTTAAAATGCCGGCAACGCACTCGCGAACTCTCTGGCATTGAGTGACCATGGGCGATGGTATCACTTAACATCAGGTGAGCCTCCTGCCATTTTGCCCCCTGTTCTATAAAAAAAAATTTTGTGGACAGCCGGGGATCGAACCTACGAACTTAGGTATAAGAGTCGCACGCTGAAACCACTAGGCCAACATTCGCTTCAGTCACTGATATTATTAATTTAATTATTAAAATTAATTAGTAAAAGTGAATACATTATATTATTTAATTAACTCTTAACCATATCTCCTATAACTTAAATTCAGATTTGAGAAGAAAAGCCATGTTTTTTTTAAACATTGTACTGATTATTCTTTAAACAGTAAAAAGTACATATAATGAAATTATTCTTTAATAATATTTCTATAATCAATCACCCAATAAGCAACGGAAGTGGGTCTTAGGTCGTACATTGACGAAGGTGGCATGTAAAGTAGGCCATTGAAGAGTGGCCTTATCAAATACGCCTATTGATTTTATTTCTAAGTAATTTATTCACTTTGATTAGTGCGAGTGCAAGTGATTGTTTTTAGGTGTGTAGTGCAGGTAGAGTCTAATTATTTTTTAATGGCTCTGTTAAGTAAATGCAGTTGTCATATACTTTGGCAGACACATTGCGAGTGAGGGGCAAGGGAGGGCGCACGTGACGTCACTACTCGCGGTTAACTCGCAAAAAAATAGACGCTTCTGATCACTTCACTACACAGACAACTAATCACCTTCACTAATCAATCACCGTCCATACTTGTTTTCTTCTTATCACTAATCACTTGCACTGATCACTGAAGAAAGTGAATACAGGCTTTAACAGATGACCCTGAAACAACAATGAATAACAATAAATCTTACACGAAACAGAACTCATTTCAGTAATTAATTAGGAAAAACAAGAAACAATGAATCTTTAAATTACATAATAATAATAAATATCTATTATAGGCACTAACATATACATACGGGTGCTATTTATGGACAAAATAGTGTTCGGAGTAATCAGTGAAGTAATCATGCAGTATCTGTCAATAGTTAGCAGTCAGAACGCTGGTCTTAGAAGGACGTATAAATAGACTGTGGTAATATTGAGTTGTAATCGGAATCGCAGAGTATCATGTTAGACTAGAAATGGAATATTCACAACATTGCAAAGATAATTTAATTTAGAATTTGGTTGGTCTGTTCAATTGTTGAAGCTCAAAGCAATCAGAAAAAAACTGAAAATAATTGTTCACAAATTTCTGTTAGTATGAAAACTGTTATGGATATATATTTTTATTTATTTATCTAAAGAAGTTGTAAGAGAGAGATAGCCTATTCTTTGGAGCTTATTCAATTCGTCCTAGGGTCTTTCATGAAAAGAGCGTACCACTTCTTAAAAAGCCGGCAACGCACTTTCGAGGCCTTTGTGATGCCGCCGCCTATGGAGCCATAGGCGGCGGCATCACTTAACATCCTGGCCGTTTACCTAGTGTTACATAAAAGCATTTATATTAGCAAATAAAGGGTGCGTACTTATAGAATAATTTTATACTATAACGATACCAAAAAGAACAGCATTAAATTGAAATATTTAAGTTTTGCCATCGTTCCTAAGTCAATTCACAAAATATGCTTTGGAACTGTTTCGGATCGGGCAGCGGGAATGTCTTACTGAGTTGAATACACAATTAGATTGGAGAGGGATCCCAACATCTTCAATCAACGATAAAAAGAAATTCAAATATTCAATTCAAATCACGCGCACTTTTAATTCGAGTAAGTAAATTAAAACGCGGCCAGTCTTAAGTTTGAATACAAATGGTTACTGAAGCAATGGTTTCAATTCACAATCTCATTAGGCCTCGCTCTGGATACCGGTTTTTATTTATGGGCTAACTGAAAAGGGTTTTTCATTTTCGGAGAACCGGTTTTACGATTCTATTTACGATTTCGCTTTTTGTCACGCCGCAAGCGTGGGCTATGATGGGGTTTATTATTTTTAACTGACACTCGTTTGCGACTTCTTTTGCAGCGTGTTTTTGATGTAGATTTAATAATTTCGATACATTTTCAATAATCTACCTGGTTACTGGTTATTTTATTATTCAACACACATGCTAATACGAGGACAAATAGATATGGAAACAGGTTATAGAAAAGGTATATACGGGTGAAAATGATATGAGAACTTAAGAAAGCGTAGCGCACCAGATACGTGATACTTCCTCACAATCGACTAAATATCAAATCATTTATTCCAATTACACTACCTAAAATGGCACTTTTAAACGTTAAATAAAATATAATGAAGAAAGTATAATAAATAAAGATGATTCTAGATGTTGTTTGGTGTGGAGAAAAATGGGCAAGAAACTCCACACTTACCTTTAAAATAGGATTTACAATATCTGTATGCATTAAATTTAAAATGTAGGGAATCTCTGAGAGATAAATTTAAGGAAATTAATATACTTACCTTTCCCTCGCAATATATTTATGAAATGCTGTGTAAAAAGCCTTACTATAAAGTTAGTGATTATCTAGTTGATAAAAGGGCCTAGGACTGGTGCTGGGCAGGCTACTTCTAATTAATTTGCTATATTTGTTTTAAATATTGTAGAATTGTTTGATGATTTGCTTTTTTTTTTAAAAGAGTACCGACATTTTTTTACGCCGGCTTTTTCTCTCGGCCAACACCTTCTGTCTTCTTTGCCGATGAGTAGGGATGCCAACAGGCTCGAATTTAATGACGTGGAATAAGTGATACCATTATGATCCTTAAAATAAACGTATTTTTATTAGTAATATTATATATGAAGACAATGTTCTCCTAGAATAAATTACTATACAGGTTTGTTATTGTATTGTTAGTATACATGTTCCTCACATATTTACAAATATCGAAACTGTAGAGTATTAATGAGTAATAAAAAAACAATAAAACAGTGTGTGATATAAACATAAAATAATGCGTTTGTAGTATTATCCAACAAAAAATAACAAAAATATGTAAAATTAACAACCAATGATTTTGTCAAGTCTCTCTGATTGTCCTATAGTAGCACATAATTCCCGTTACCCACAATTATGAAATGCATATGCACAAGTTAGAGAATGCTAAGTTAATCACTCGCTTTAACCTTGGAAACTAAGCGAGGATCTTTCAAAATAGAATATCTCTCTCCCTCTTCTGCTGATAGCTCTGAGCGTCGTGGTCAATATCCACCGATTTCTGTCCAGTGGTTCTTTTCTGATTGTAATTTTGAGGACGATGTCTTTCACTTCATCGGTCTATCTGGTTGGTGAACGGAACATTCTTTTGACTTCTGTATTACCAAACACGATCAGTTTCTCCAAGCTCACATCGTCTCTGCGCATTGTATGGCTGAAATAGGATACAATTCGTTGTCGGCATATGGTAGATAGGTGACTGCGTATGCTGAATTGCGTCATGAGCGATGTATTGGTGCGCTGCGCAGTCCACGGTATTCTTTACATTCGCCCTCAGCATCACATCTCTTCCTCGAGTCAAGGTAGTCCACGTTTCTCTTCTATACAGGAAGATATGGAATTCTAGAGTATCAGTGTTATTTTGGTTTTGATACCAATTTCTCTTTTCCTTCAGATGTTGCCTCAACGTTTCATTGCATCTTTTGAATATACAACTATACGAATATACGATAGAACATTTATAATACATTCAAAGGTTCATGGGTTAAATACTCATAGCTAAATAAAAAGCCTAAAAGTGGGTAGATATTAACTTAATTCTATAGCATGTTTTAGCAATTCAAAAGGATTTCGTCTAATACAGTTAGGACCTGCGGGCGCATAATGAAACAATATCAGGACCAATCAGGCCTAAATATCACTAGGGACGGCAATAACGCACAGAATAAATTTCGCAAGTAAATTATCTTAGGGTTTTAATTCGGCTACGGCTCGGATGCCCTCGTTATTATAGCCGAGGCCGATATTAAAGGCGTTCGAAAAATTACTGTTTTGAGAGATTAAACGCTTATATTGGGGATAAACGAATTGAGGTGTTAAAGCTGCGGATACGGAGGTGTATGTGGCGTAGTGTCCGAATTATAACCTCTTTTGTGCTAAAACATAAATAGACGCCGATATATTATGTCCCAATTGGGATTGAGGTTGGCCGAACTTTCGTTTATTTTAGGGGCATTGTAAGCTTTATTAAATAGGAGAAAAAAATCTTTATCTTTATTCATATGAATACTTAAACAGTAGGTTTTGTCGGAATGGAAAATAAATCACATTTGCATTACCTTAGTCTTGTATGAATTTTATACAACCTTATAACATTACATAATAGCAAATTCTCATTTGCATAGTCCAAAAAGCAACTTCAGGTATTTATTTTAAATATATGAGAGAATAATTTTCTCTCCACATCGTCTAGGTAAAGGAAATAAAAAGCGCTAGATGAGGTTACTTCTATGTAAATTTTCATAGTCTCCAGTGTTCTTACGGAATTTTATCGCATTCGATGTTTATATTAACGAAACAATCCCGCGCAGCGCTGACGGCGCTTTGTTGTGGTAATTTCATTAGACGCGGCCGCTGCCCGCTGAATATTAATTGGGGTTGACTCCATGAGCTTTTTAACTCTTTTTCAATAGCTTTTACGAATTTGAATTATTAGCGAATTTTAATCGTGTCAAGTGGTGACCCGATTCAAATAGAATAAGTATTATTCTCGAAGTGTGCTTAATTATAATTTTTCGTGTGTTTGGGTAGGTTATTAAATATTTAATAAAAATCACAAATATTTTAATTTTTTAAAATTATTTCACATACAATAGATATCACACATAGTATATCTTGGATACCTCCGAGTCATTGATAATATACTAGCTATACAAAAAATACGTAAAAGATATAATAAACAACGAATCCAAGAATATTTAAATTATTCAGCAATACATCATAATGCTTCTTATCCGTTGAGAATTCTGAGAAAAAAAAATCTATAAAATTATTGTTTTAAGATAAAATGTACGATAAATGATGAAGTATGATTTATGGTACCCACACGGTATAGCGTAATTAGATTCTCTTGAGCGAGCAAACACCTTTAAGGCATCAGGTGGCTTTGCACATAATGTACTCATCAGCTAAGTACATAACCCCTATAAAATGTACGTAAGCGAACTCGGATAATGAACTCGGGGTATCGCGTTTTATTCATATTTTGTGAAGTTTCTTTCTATAAGACATTCCTTTGTTTTAGTACTAGACAAGTATTGTTAAAATAATCAAGTTTGAAATTCGAACATGTAAAAACCCACATTATTTCATTCTAGAATTTTTTGTTTTTAAGAACAAAACATTTTTTTAAAAATCGAACATCGGCGGCCGTGTCGATCCTTCTTTGTTAATTTTATGTAAATATTAGACCAACTTTTAGCTGTCTTAATTAAATTATACAGTTAATTGAAATAGAAACAAAAATGTATACTATACAAATTTTATTCACGTTAATATTCATGTATAACTGTAATGATAAAGAAATATTTAAACGTCGTATAGAAAAACAAAGCATCATAAAACATTACTCTTCATGTAATAAAACACTGTCAGCTCATAATTCATGTCATCTTAAACGTCCCAGCCATACACAAAGTTTGTATTTTAAGCGAAAAAGCAATTCGGAATCCTTTAATATTCCATCAAATTCATATTTGCGGAGATGTCTTCGAACGCACGCCTATACCTCACGTATTTTTCCACTGGCTTCCAAGTTTGACACCTTATTGCCCCTCATGCAATATGCATGGTAATACCCAAAGACAGGGCTCATCGCTCGGCTCCCGTAATTGGCGAAATCAACCCCCTTCATCGGGCGCTGACAAAAAACAGACCAATATAAAATGAACCCTCGCTTCTTTGCACGTAAAGTGAAATGAAACGTATTGAGGTTTTAAAATGGAAGGATAATTGTAACTCGACTCAGGCGAGCGCCGTAAATCTAAATTGGAGAATGAACTGAAGTAAATCCAGTTCATTCAAGTTATTACTTTTGGTTATAGCACCCAATTGGGTAGCCATTGTTCACTTCGTTGGTTTATGTTTAGATGGTCATGACTGTGGGATTGATGAAAAAGAATGGAATGAATGGAATTTATCGTAAGCATAAAAATTAAATTTTGTGAAGTCGACGAAGATTTTTATATATAATTTGAAGAAAGACATTTTTACCCTGTTTTGTACATATGTGTGTGTGTGTGTGTGTGGAGGCGTTTAATACCCTGAGTTTACAGTGTAATTAGTTCCTTGTTTCCTACCTGCACTTCAGAATAAGAGGAAAATGTATTTTTTGATTGTAAGTGTTGTTATTTAAACTTGATTTAGTTAATAAAATCCTTCACACTTTCTTGTTGATCAATGTGTAGTTTTTTTAAACCCTAATTTCGAAAATAAAACGCAATTTTTGATACATTTATTGTACATAGTATTGTCTTTTATTAACATAACTTTTACACATTTAAAGAAAACGTGACCACGCACGCTGTAAAGCACGCGAAACGTCGGTTAAATTTAAAATTATGTCTAAATAATTATAAGTTTAAATACATTATACATAATTATAATCCGTAAAATTTTTTTTTTTTGTTTACATTTATTGTATACAAACCGTACCAAATGAAACAGAAAGCATTATAAAGCTTTTTACTGTCAGTCGAATATGTTCAAGATTCGAGAAATGAAAGCACACCTGGAACACGAAACTGACGTATACTGCAAGTGTTACGTTGCAACTTTAGTTGATCTAACTAATGATTTCGAAATCAAGTACGATGTAATACGAAGGAACTGTGATAAAATTTAGGTACAAATGCAGTTAGCAGATGTGGTAATTGGCTGCATACAAAGGTTTTTAAATTGGATAGTAAGTAAATATAAAATTAAGCTTCAGTGATTTTATCAGGAAGATTGTCACAAAAATGATAAAGTTCTTAAGAATAAAAGCACAGTAGCTTTTTCATAGTTGACAGTTATCCTTTTGGGGGGAATCCGTTGGGGTGGAATTTTTTACCTTTAAAGTTTTACATAATAAAAGGTACAGCTCAAACATTAATGTGCTATTAACTCTTACATAAACTTTGAGTATATCGGAATTTCTATAAAAACAACAAAAAACAAAATATATGACTATGTTTTTTCATTGTAAGATGACTCCCTTTCAAGGGGTCTTTCTAAGATGGTCGTTATTTACGGCTGTTGTGCTTCGAGTATTTTATATAGAATATGTGAATTATTCTCACGTGTTTGCTGTTTCGCTAAAGCTCGGTATATTGTCTGGATACATTTAACGAGAAGGATAAACTTATGACAAAATATGAAATATTTTATTTGAATGGAAATAATACTGGGAACCAAATGCATTCAAGAATGTTCTGTCGACTCGGTTTTTTGTTTTGAATATCCCAATTGAACATGCAGACATAATTCTGCGTCTGTTTCGTTAAAGGTTAATAATTGAGATCAGTCTGCTACCGATCGAGAAATTATTCGCCGAAAATGAAACTCGAGACTACTAGGTTATACGCCTTTTGGTTACGCAAGTCAGCAAAAGCCTTAATTGAATACGCAGTAAAGCATACGAGGATAATTAAAAGTTGTTAATACGTACACTGTGTTTCAGTTTGTTTGCTTCATACAAACTAGTACTGAATTATGCACACAATAGCTTTATGTAATATCTCGCTTATACCGGTATAATTAGTATGTAAACAATAGGTTTTATCATCAGTTCGATTCTACTTATATTCATAATATTATATAGTTTTAAGATATGTTTAAATATTTGAATCCATAATGAATGCACAATTATCTGAAGATAGCTTAAGACAAATTAATTCCTATCTCCGTGGCAAGGAAAAAATTCGGAAACTCCCCGGTATCCGTCTTACGGATCTACAAAAGAATTCGTTCGAAGATTGCCCCATAAATCCACAGCATCGTATGAAACTAATAGAGCCTTCCTCAGGGGCCATTAACCACGGACTAGACCCGTATACCCCGTCTCAATTTCCTGCAATGATCGACAAAAGACGGACGAGAATTCAAACTTCCGTTTTGGCACCTGGAACAATTCGATTTTCAAATTTTGCCGCAGGTGGCGATAGGCAAATGTAACCTCTTTTTATAGAATACTTTTTACTGGTTGTCCATGGCTCCAAGGTTTTTTTTTTATGTTGCTATACTTATGCAAGGGTAATTTTGAATTTGAATTAATTAATAATTTATTATTATTTGTATTTGTAGTAGTATTGAGATGTCATTATGAATTTCAGCGTAAGCTTTATAGCCACAACGACCCGCGTTGTTTATAGCTTATAAAATAGCACTAGCTCAAATAGCCTGAGGTTGCAATTTCGTGATGTATGTACACGATGAATGTAAAAAGGAAATAGAGTATGGAAGTTTATTCAAGAGTTGGAAATTATTACTTATCCCATTTTCAGTTTTACAATGCTCTATAATTGAAACTTGTAGCTTCCGTGATTGGCTAGATCAAGTACTATACTAAAAAGTATAACAAATACACGAATTTTATACATTGTTTACAAAACTTTACTACCTACACTCTTTCACATATTCACACACCCACAACTTATTATACAACATACTCATATTTCAGTTTTATTATATGTTTGTTACTTTAGTTTCGTCATAGTATGATTTCATCTGTTAGTGCATTTTCTGTCCGCGATGGAATGCTGGTAACCTGTTACCACAGGATGGCTCTCACAAATATGATCAATACCTTCATTTACGTACATGTTGTAGCTAAAACCCGTAAAATTCAATGTTCCGAAGAAATAAACTTATTATTGTGAACTAAATACCATCTTACTTCTACAAAATAAATTGTGATTGTTCTCTTTCACGAAGGTACTCTTTTGTCTCCGTCATGTCATTTACGCAATGATACGAGAACTTCAGTTTATCATAATACCAAATTCCACCCGTATCACCTCGACGTTCGTCGTTAGACAACTGAGCGTTTTTAAGGCGGATTTGGTGGCAGAACACTACTTTCTGGAACTACCTGCTCCCTAAAGTATTTCCTAACCAATTCGACAAAGTGGTGTTGCGCGGCAAAAACTGCCTAGAAAAACGCGCAGTTGTGGAACGGTGGACGTCGAGGTGATACCAAAACCTATGATTACATTAATACAAACCACAGTGGTTTTGGATTAGATTATATTATTCTGTAAAATAAATAAATAAAAATTAAAACGATATCCTCGTAATAATTGATAAGGTATATTAATCCCAATTCCAGTCCCAATAAATTATCCATTGGCCGATAGAAACGATACTTTTTCGTAATTTCGTACCAATACGCATTGTTCCGTGACGTATTGATGGCAGTAAGCGACTCGGCCATTCAATTTTAATGGGACTACAATTTGTTTTTTGGTACATTTAGGATTTTATTGAATGTACGCGATACAAATTGTGTTTTTGTTAACGATATATAGAAATTTTATGGAGTAAGATGCAATAATGCTAATCGCGTGCTCCATACTTATTGTATAAAGATACAGTACACAAGCATTCAGTTAAAAAATAAATCAGTGGCGCTACAACCTATTTAGGTCTTGGGCTTAGATTTTTGAATCTGTTTCATGATTTCTTTTAAATCTAATAGGCAAGTAGGTGATCATCCTCCAGTGCCTGACACACGTCGTCGACATTTTGCGTCTAAGACACGTCGGTTTTCTCACGATGTTTTCCTTCACCGTTCGAGCAAATGTTAAATGCGCACATAGAAGGCTTCAGCGTGCGACCTCAGGTATGAGAGTCGCACGCTGAAGCCACTAGGCTAACACTGTTCATTGAAGCATTCAGTTAGTTGATAAAAATCATTCATTTCGTTGGGAATGTCTCTTTAGTTAGTAGTTATATACAGTGTTTATAAAGGAGTCCGAAAAAGCTGTAGCGATTTTTGTTATTTGTGTTTATTCGGTTGGTCTGACGGTCTGGCGTGGGCGAATGGCTAAATGATAATTGGGTTTTATGATGTATTAAGAATACACACAACCTTGAATTTTCACCCTTCAGATGAAGGGGAAAACTATAAATCAGAGTCCCTACAAACTTTTTGACGCACACACGTTACAATTTTTATTTTGTTTCAAAACAAACGAATTAAAATAGTTATGACAAATACTAACATGATTATACTATTTTGAAATGGCTGCCCTGTAAAGTTTACCATTTGTCAGATCCGCCACTATTCTACGACTATAACGATACAGAGAATTGGTCAATCCAATGGTGCACATCCGAGGATCGAACCTACGAGCTCAGGGATGGGAAGTCACGCTAAAGCCACTAGGTCAACACTGCTTTCAGTTGGATAACCAACATTTTTCTAATAGCACATTTGCAGATTTATCAAGATCTTGGAAGTCAATCAATTGCTATTGTGTTATCAGTAATTGTACATACAAATCTGTCTGATTGCACTCTAGTTAAATTACTCTTTCGTCTCTTTCTGTCAAATTATGTTCACGCTGTGATGAAAAGACTCAGATGAAATAGGGCAATTAGCTTATGAATAAGGATATCGTTAGTTTTATGGCAACTTTGTGGAACCAGCTGCCCACTGAAGTATTTCCGAACCAATTCGACGTAGGGTCCTCCAAGAAAACAGCGTACAAATTCTTAAAAGGCCGGCAACGCACTCGCGAGCCCTCTAGCATCGAGAGTGTCCATGGGCGGCGGTATCACTTAACATCAGGTGAGCCTCCTGCCCGTTTGCCCCCTATTATATAAAAAAAAAACCATTCAAATTTAGGATAATTAAATATTGGCAAAATATTTGCAAAATGAAACACGATACTTAATTATTCCGTCGCCCTGCTGTTCTGTTTCACTGCGCATTGTGAAAAATAGTGAAACAAGTAATACTCGAACTATTAGCACAAAAGGGGATTTTTTTCTCCTTTTCGTTTGACCGTTTTTGCAAAGTATTTTTGGTTGTTGCATTATATAAATTGTCGTTCGTGGGTGAGATTAAAAAGTTTTTGGTAGCTTTTGTTTCGAGTACAGTTCCTATTTATATATAATGTGTTATTGCGTTCATATGTTAAAATAAGCTTTCGCTAGATACGATCAACCAGGCTCCAGAAGATACACTACTCCTAATATGGAAGTTCTATTTGTTTTTATAACAAACTCCTAAACGAAATTAAATAATTATCGCTAATTAAATGCAAAGCTTTCGTTAAACGTAATTTAATCAATAACGTTTTTTTTTATAAATTCGACGAATATTTAAATGATCTTTATCCCGGGATTGTTTGATTTGTTCAAACAATTTGTATGACTCAAAACTTAGCGATTAAATAGACTAGCAGAGAGATTTTTTGCCAGTTCTCCCTTGACTTGCGAACTGATAGTAAATGTAAATTTATAATTAATTTAACATCTTTTCTGACGTTTGTTAGTGTACTTATTTACCCATATGAATAAATTTATTTTGCCTTTGATACTCAATTTAGAAAAATCTAATCGCCTTTGTGGTTACCGTAGCAAAGGATATGTTAGAACAATGTAAGGCTGATCAAGTCAATATTATTTACGTCATACCTTGGTCTTACTTTAATAAAAAAAATATGTGTGTGTACCAGAGTACACAGGTAAGAAGTGAAACTTCTTTACGACATATCATTTTTCTACTATTTGCAACTTCACGAAAATGGGGTAGATAAGGCTTAAGCCTTAAGAAAAACAATTTTTTCAGTCATATTTATTAATACTTGCTAATTTTAACAGATTTATATATATTCACTGATACTTACAATCAAAAAGTAAGTTTAACCTCAAATAAATATTAAAATCATGCTCATACGTGTTGAATTTATAAAACGAAATGTATAATCACTCTCACTTTTCTTGTAAATTCACTTAAATTTGAACAAGTCTTTTTATTTTATCACTTTCAAATTAATATATTGTTATTGTTATTCTTATTTCAAACCAAACTTCAAAACTAATATATTGTTGTTATTATTATCATATATTACATTATATTCTTTACGTCACTATACTAAACTTCGATAAAAAAGCAACATGGCGCGTAACCGTAAAACGTGACGTTTTCTTACAAAATTTCACCCATACGTCGATAAAGAAGTTTCATTTCAAAAATCGGTATATGAATATATATTACTTATTACGAGCGATAAGTACACTGGTTGTATCTAGACCAGCGAATATTAATACATTACAAACAAGGCTAACGGTTATTATTACTACACACAAGTACAATATTTATTCTATGAGTGATTATGGTGTCACTACAGATCAATTCATAAGAAACTAAAAAAAAGTCTCGATGTGTTTGACAGACGCTGTCCCACGCAAAATATGCAGCAGGCATGTGTTATTATACAGATGATGTGATTGACGATTGAGCATCTGGTGTTTGTGCACGTGAACCAGAGTTTTTTTATGAAGTTCATATACCTATCTGTTCCGTGTGGGTGTATTTCGCTTATAGCTTCGTCCGCGATGTAGTAAACAACCTCCAAAGTTAGATTTTTGGTCAGCTCTGACGTATAACCAACGCATGTTTTTCAAGACGAACGCATTTCTATTGTATTCCTTCGCCGGCAATATTTCACTTGTATTTTTTTCACACCAGATCTCTTTGAGTCGACCGCATTGTTTCCACGGCATTGTTCCTCCCTTGTTTATTTTTAAAACTTTTTGTTTACAGCTACCGTCATTCATTAGTGGCCTTCGTGTCCTTAGAATGGGGAGAAGAATTTTCCGCTGTTGTATTAAAATATTTTAATAGCTTACGCTTGATGTAGAAATAAGGGCTGGATTCAGTTACAACGGACTAAGATATTCTGTCAATATAATTATTTTCCAGTTTGCCTCCGAATTTTCTGCTTCGCTCAATTCTTAATGCTGACGTTTCAAACTTTGGCTCCAATGGACTTTTTATGGAACCTACAAGGAGGTACACAAATATGTAGCGGCTTTTTTCTGAGCGTCGTATACATTATGGTCATTTAGATACAATCGGAAATTTTGCTTTTATATTTATAGATTTATAAACGTATGCTTCAAACAGTATTTTGTCCTTATCGCACTCCTGTCATTTCGAATATAAATAGACGTAACAAACCCATACAGAGTAGGCCAAAGGTTTCTTTCCCACGAAACCCTGATTTCACGACCACTAACAATGTGCAAATTACAATCCATTGTGAATCTTTCTTTCGTTTGTATTGCGATATGTATGATACTTTCGTCGTTATTATCTCTTTCGTATCTAACTGATCTTGTAATTTCTTAAGCGAGATAAATTTAGTTCTATGTGACGTTTAAGAGAAAACGAAACGTAAATATGATTTCTTGTTGGAAGTTTTTATGTTCACGGACGTTTACGTTCACGAAGTATATTTATCTTAATCTTAATATATATAAATCTCCTGTCACGATGGACTCCTAAACTATTTAACCAATTTTAAATTAAATTGGCACACCTTGAGCAATCTGGTCCAACTTAAGAGATAGGATAGCTTAGATCTTTAATTATAGTCGCAATTTTATTTTATTGCAAATTATTTGTCTATAATTAATTGACAGTCATAATTATCTGTTAACTCCAAAAGATTCTAACAGATGTCGATACTTTTCGACTGGTTTGAGTAAGTAATCAATAGATGGCACTGTTATAGTAAACAGACAAGCGTGTCGTATAAGCTACAATATCATGAGTACTACGCATTATTGAGGCTAAAGTATAAATTAAATTTTGTGAAACGAAGTTCGCGGGGGCAGCTAGTTTATTATAAGAACTAGATAGATCAGTAGTACTTACTACTTTTATAGGTATAGTATTCCTGTTTCTTCAATCTTGCAAAAAGTCTACACCAAATTATCTATTATTTTTTTCTACATTATCTAACAAATCAAAATTTATCACAGAATAGTCTGATAGTAGACTTCAAAAATCACGGCGATTTGAAAATATTGGTATGTTATTTTAACAAACCACTTTGTCTATCAACAGGCTTCCAAGTAGTTTAAATTTGAAGAATTGTTAACCACCCAAATCTGAATTTCCATTTTTGGCATTATTAATATTTAATATTAATAGTCAATATTTAAAACATAACAGTATTTTAAAACATGATTAATGTAGGCGGTTCTTTCTCACGTACAAGATTACCATATAGAATGCATTCAGAATTACACATACAATGGCCGACCTCTTTATTACCGACACAATACGTTTTCTCATTTTCGTGAGATTCCTATTATCCGTTTTTATCGCATCAATGATGAACGATTCGTATAATAAATAATCGAAGGCATCGTGTATTCAACGCTTTACAATACAATGAGAATGAGAATGATTCATTTTTGCATCCGAGAATGAAGACGTCTGAGAAATGACCGTTCACTGGAGTTCATTCGTATGTGTCAATAATAAATAAACCTTTACTCATTTTTATTATATATGTGGAACCAGCTGCCCACTGAAGTATTTCCGAACAAACCGACTTAGGTTCATTCAAGAATGGAACGTACCAAATCTCAATGGCCGGCCACGGCGAGTCCGAGCGGTATCAAATAACATCAAGTGAGCCGGCTGCCGTTAATAAAAAACAAAGTTACCCTAATTTTTATAATTTAATTTTGAATAAATTTATGCATTTTTGTGACGACAGATTAACGGTATTTTCTTTGAACAATTCGCCATTCCGTTCTTATTCTCGCTATTTTAAATATTATATTTGGGTATTTAATAGTTATTTTATAAATAATAAAACAACTATTAATTTAGACCATAAGCTTTATTGCCAGATTCTACGCTGTCTTTGTAAACAAATCGATAGGCAATGTATTACCTATGCAGCTTATATAAAAATACATCTTATCTATTTAGCCAATTGAGAAAACATTTAATATGGATTCAAATATTAATACTAGACTTAAGTTATTTGTATAGCACTGTATGTTATGTAATGTCATCAACGAAGACCGACGGTGAAACTAATTTTCATAGATCTATCATCATAGGCAATAAATTATTGTTCTTATATTTGTAATAGACACACTAATAAACGAATTGAAAGATCTATTAAAAGCTCTTCCACGGCACGTACTGAAAGCCATTTTTCAGACTGGCATTTTTCAGCTTTCGAAAATGGTGACTGTATCTAAACATTGAATATGAACTTTAAAGACTACAATAAAGTATAATATTTCAGTTAGCCAGCCGTTATGTCTTTTTGCGTGGATGACATTATTAATAATATTGCATCGATATACAGTTTGAAACTAAAAACTTTACATAAACTCTGTGTATGTAATGTTCTTGATTTCTTGAGTTCTTTATTTGATACGTGATATGTCACCCTTAAAACAAAAGAGGATACCAAAAATCATAAAAAATATGAGCACTGTAATATAATTGTTGCGTTATTAAATAAGTCAATTATATTAATAAAGTATCAAAGTGACTCACGCTATATATCGATGCACAAAGTATGTATAGCATTAGTTAGACTAAGTTTAAAATACGACAACCGCTTCATATTGTGTAAAATAATAGACGAAGAAGAAGTGATTGAAGTAGCAACAACGACGCCAATAATAATAGTGACTCAAGTGCCCCTGGTGGGAATACCGACCGTCAACAACTCCATTATTTTTATACAGTATTTAACACGTAAGTTAATTTGCATTTGATTTAATTTTTCAGGATTTTTTTCAAGGAATATGAAACAAAAATTAGAACCTTTCTTGAGAAAAACTAAAGCATTAAAATAAATTTTTGTGTGTTGGACTGAAATGTTGAAACTAGTCATATTAGTTTGGCAGATGCTTGTGATGACTTCCAGAAGAACAGCAGAAATATCATCAACGGGAACGAAGCACGAAAGTTATTGTGGTTTAAGCAGATAATGTTTGTTATCTGAACTATATTTTACTAAATTTTTATTACGTTTATTTTTTATGTTTTACGTAATGATAAATGCGTGGCGTAGAAACGGGTTACACATATAGGTCGACAAGGGAATATATATTTTAAAGTTTTTATATGTTTTAGGTCAAAATGAACCTGACTTTCATTTGTTTCATATTATATGTCATAAATATTTTTTCGCTAAATTTTGCAAATAATCAAAAGAGCAGTAAATACCAATTGGTTAAGTGAGTAAATGGTAAATTGAAAATTAGAAAATGCATGGTGACAATTTCGGCAGTTAAAACTTAGTAGTAAAGTCAACAAAAATTAGTCGCAATAATTATAAAATGGATCGCATAATTGATACTGAACAGTGATATTTGCAGTTAGGAATGGGCCATCTCAAATTCACCAAAAAAAAATTGTGATGCTGCATTGAGCTCCCCAGGGCTAGGCGTGCATTTCAACCCAGGTATCCTAAACCTAAACTTACCCAATTCTGGACATTGTAAGACGAAATAAATGATCATAATAATTTCTGGTGTGCTACAGGAGCAGTCTAAAAAAATGTTCCTATTGAAAAAATAATCTTTACTGAATATTGGTTTCGCGTTTAATTTACATTTTCAAGAAGAAACAAAACACTATCAAAGCGCTTAGTATTGAAGTGTGAGACTCTGAATAGTCTACACTGACCTGAATAATTTATATCTGACGCTAATAAATTTGGTATAATTTCTGAAGGGTATAAATAGACCCACTTCGACCGTTCGAAATTATGCTCATTAATTGAGAACTGGTTCACTATTCAGTTTAACAAAATAGGTGATGTGAGAATTAATGCGTTGTTCTAATACTTAGAATATTTATTTTAAACATCAAAATAATACGGCTATAATATGCAGTAATTGTGTATCAAGGAAACAAACAATATTTAAATCACTTTAAAGAATTCAAATGCGAACATTTCTTTTCTTTTGTAAATTATAATGAATTCAATACGGGTTTGTCAGCGTTATAAGTCTGATAAAAATCTGTTAGGCGTAAACTAATAATTAAATATGAATTACTAGGGTGTAAAAAAGAGCGTACCAATTCTTAAAAGGCCGGCAACGCACTCGCGAGAACTCTAGCATTGAGAGTGTCCATGGGCGCGGTATCACTAAACATCAGATGAGCCTCCTGCCATACGGGCCCCCTGTTCTATTAAAAAAAAAAAGATAACTAATAAATATATATACCACATATAATATAATATACCACAGTTTACTAGTTCGCAAATGAGACTAAGAAGGTATACGCTTGTTAATTAAATATGCGAACCGCGATGACCGCTCTATTAAGGCTTTGTCGGCTTGTTTCCCTATCCTATAACAAAATGTTTTGTATATACGAATGTCACACTCAAGGCTGTCTCGATACTGAGCCTTGTGTAAGCTTTTCAGTACTAGAAATATTTTGCTCCGTGTTGGTACACACATAAATTCCACAAAAACTAGGTTCTGTTTGTTAAATCTATTAACTGCTGAATTTTAAATAAGTTCGTTTAATACAAAGGGCAAACAGAAGTGTGAAAATTTTGATTGCTTCGGATGTTGCAATAAATCAATAGCAGTTGTAAACTTCTATTGAATTGTATCACGTTAAGGGGTTTTTGCGCACCACCACTATGTGAAGCCAGCTACCTACTGAAGTATTTCCGACCCAATCCGACTTAAAATCCTTCAAGAAAAGAGCATATTAATTAATCTACAATCTCAGATTGAAAACAATCTGAGATCAGACCGTGACAGTGAATCGATCTCCTATCTGGATCCCAATAACCAAACCCTACGAAGACAATCCATTTTTGGCGACGAATAGAATGCAATCTCTTCGCTCTTAACACTCATATTTTACAGTCAATATAAACCAAATAATGTAAATAAAACCGTACAAATAATATTAAAATATACAGGTTTATGTTTAAAACATATCAAATAGCTTTTTAATGATTACTGTGCGTTGATTGGTTACTAGCACTTTTATCAATATTTGGATTAAAACATCTATCTCAGATGGTCAAAAATCGATTGAGATCCATGGGCAGTGGAATCACTTATCAAATGAGCCTGCTGCCCCTTTGCCCCTTCTATAAAAATCAAACTTAAATATAGTTTCAAAATTAATCCAATTTCCATATAAAGTTTGACATATTGGAAGCGCTCACAAACGAGCGGGCTAGAATGCTTCCTTGTATACGTTCGGTGGTGAGGATTTAATACAAATGACGAAAAGAAAACGCATCTCATGATTTCCGTTTGGCCAATTAAACAATGAAACGCTGTTCGTCTTTTGTTTTACGGAAATGACATTAACTTAAGATAATGAATTCTCCTGTATTATAAAACCTAAATTTTCTTTATCACTATACGATTATATACACAAGGATTTAATGTAAATAAATACTTTTAAACTATCTTTTAAAGGTTTCAATTCCACTTAAAACCACGAATTTATTGGCGCAACTCAATTTGCATATTACTTTTTACAAATTCAACAGCTCGATTTTAAATACACAGTTTAAAGTACATAAATTAATTTTAAAATGGATGTTACGTGTTGGTTGAATTATATGTTTTATCGTTAAATAAGTATCGTTGGTTTTCGGTCACATTGATTATAATAAATACTAACTGATGAAGTGTGGTCGGTTTCGGTGGTATGATACGGATTTTGTTTTATCTGTTGGAATTTGGTATTGCCTATTGAAACTCAATTCTGTATTTTTTTAATAGAACAGGGGGCAAACGGGCAGGAGGCTCACCTGATGTTAAATGTATTAAATTAAATTTAATCAATCAGATTTCTGTGTCATTTGACAATCTAATGGGCAAGTAGGTGATCAGCATCCTGCTTTAGCCGGACACACACGACTGTTTAGGTCTAAGGCAAACCGGTTTTCCTTCTGTGTCAAATAAATGTTAAATACACATAGAAAGAAAGTTTATTGATGCACAGCCGGGGATCGAACCTACGAACTGAGGTATGAGAGTTGAGAGATGTGAACCACTAGGCTAACACCGCTCTGGCCTCTGCAGCAAATATGGGCATTAAAATAAAAAATTGTATTGTTCTAAAGTCTTGTATGAATGAATTAACTTTAATGCAACTAACTTAAGCGTAACTTAACTTTAAGCTTATTAACGAAGTCGTATCAGAAATTACAAGTGCAAAAAAACGATACAAGCTAATTAGTAAAATTCATAAAAAATTAAAGTCAATTTTCAGCGGCCTGTAAAGGAATTCTTTGTTGAGTGACTTACTCCTTGACCCGGTATTGACCCCGGCTTTCCGTAATTGCTGTTTGCTGATGGCAATTCAGTGATATGCATGCGTTACTAATCAATTTCCCATTTAACTGTTCGCGGAAAATGCATCGCTTTTTTTCGTTTTAGGGTCTGTTTCACAATGTCCGGATAAGTTCCAAATATGCTGTCTATTACTTATTGGTAAACAGTATTTTTGCGTTTCACGACTGTCAGATAGCGCTATTCGTCATGAAACGCGAAGTATCTTATTCGAAACTTTTATCTTTCGAATAATTTATGTGTTGAATAGCTATTCGGTTTAGAAATATTAACAAATTATGTTTATTACAACCAAGGACGCACAATATGTAATACATAGCCATCCAGCTTAAAAGAAATAAAACCTTTTTACAAATTTAAAAAACTTTTAAAAGTACATTTAATTTACAACATACCTATATAATAACAATAATAAAAATAGACAATGGAATAAATATGTATTTATATCTGAGAACGAGAGTCTAAGAGATTAATACTAACTATTCAATACTCAAATAATGCATTTTGTAACATCAATGCGTTATGCGACCTACCTGGACTTTTGTGAAGAATATTGTTAGAAACTAATATTTTTATGTTATATAGATTGTTTTCAAATAATTTCATAACAGATGTACCTAACTAACCTACTCTAAATTTTCTCGCTAAGTGAATGTAATTCTTTGAGAAATTGTGTATCTTTGAACCAAACTTTGCGCAACGTTATAACCTTTTGAGGCAATTAGACCGTTTTTTTGCCATATCGGACGTTATACTGCAGTGCATACTAATTAATTAGCAACGGCGCGTTACCTTCGCTTTAGCAAACGTACATTTCGCTGTAATCTGTGAAACAGCGAGCACAAAATCGCTCGATGCAGCAATTTAATTTCACACACAGCGACGTCTAGGCGGCGCGTAATTTAATCTCGCTACGTTCCCGCGAATAACGCAAAAAATGGCCGCTGTTTTATTTGTATGCGTGCGTCGGCACGTCCCGATTCAATCCGCACATACAAAACGTGACCGTCAACGTCGAGGAATAAAAGCAATCCGTCACTTGTGCGATAATTCAAAGTAAACAAATCGCAACAATTTGGTTAGTTAGCAAGATCCCATCAGCCATATAATTGGAAGTGCAGCCATTAAGCCCGCGCCGTGACGTCGCCGCACCGCGAATATAGATTGAGTTTTTATTTGCGGTCAGGGGTGAAAATTATGTACCGACCGCTCGATATGAATTGTTTCGCCGCGCGCCGCCCAAAGCCGATTCGCTTTTTTAGATCTCCAATCTCATCGTGATCTCTACGGTGTCCGTTCTATGAATATTTTAACTCCTGTGTGACACTCTCCGAAAATACGTTACTCGTTCGTTTATTAATGTCACATTGATCGCAGATCTCCGCCCGTGGGATTAGCCCCGAATGTGTATAGAGAACTAAATGGGATTTCATTTTCTAGTTCAGGAATCAAACGCTCCCTGCGGCGTATGTCCAATGTTCTTGCCTCTCGGGGTTCCGTTAGACATTTTGTTCGGGTTCATTTGACGCGGGGATTCGCGTCCTCTAGAGTTCACATGTCTGCGTGATCTTCTACGGACATAATTGTTTCGTGGCTCGTGGCGCATTTCTCCGCAAGGTAATGCTATTAATTTCGCTGCGAGTAATGAAAATGTACAGCCTTCATCGCCAATGCACGATAACAATTCACGGGCTGAATTTTTTTGTGTCGCAATTCTGAGGTTGGTTTAGTGAGTTCCGGGAAGCGATTGAGTTTGCTCGGCTATAGCTGAAATGGGATCCTTATGGTTGGGATGATAATGTTAGTAAGGGATCCAAGATTTCTTAATTTATTCATTGTGCAAAATTGGTTCGAATGGACGTAACAAAAGGGCAGTAAACTTTAATCACGACGACCCAAATAATTTGTTGTCGGATACCTGTGCGGGTAATACCGGGACGCCACGCATTTATATTTCAAGACATATCTACTATCTTGAGATGTAAGAGGTAATTTTCACATTATTTTTCTTTGTTAAACGTATCTTATCTCGCGTAAAAGTGTTCGTTCGTACGACATTTTTTTCGGTCACCGCACAAGTCTTATGTGTTGACAGTTTTGTGTTCGCCTTTTTATTTTTGTGTAAGGTATCTAATATATGTGTTTTGTGTGTTTAGATCCACCGGAAATTACCATAAGGCCTCGGAATTTGCAAGTCCGAGCTAACGGCATCGCTGCTTTTTACTGCGCCGCCCGGGGCGATCCCAAGCCGAATATACAGTGGAGGAAGAACGGAAAGAGAGTTTCAAGTAAGTAACATTATTGGAATATATCGAATATATGTAATACCCATAAGTTATTAATGCACATATTTATCGAACAAAACGAAATATCTGGGCGCTAAAGCACGCTGAGATTGTGTATTTCTGCGATTTATTATGTATTTGATTTTGTTTTTTTTTTATTTTGTCTGATACTCCTGAGTAATAGTTTGTAATATGTTTAGTATTTACTCATTGAAATGTTCAAAATAACTAGATTTGTTTGAACAAAAGTTATGTATCGCATTGTATGTATGTATGTTACTGAACTCCTCTTAAATGTCTGAACCGATTTTAATTAATTTTTTGGATGCGTTTTTGTGACGCATGGATGATTTACGTTATTTATCTATACAGCAAATATATGGCTGGTATAGGTATATATAATCATTCTGTTCGTTAGTTACTAATTGAACTCCTAATCGGCTGGACAGATGTTGATGAAATTTTTTGTGTGTTCAAGTGGAGTGGAGAAGCATATTTAGATATTTTGTGTATGTAAGACGTGTGTATAGGACAACACGGTTCTATTAATAATAATAATAATGAAGCGTTTTATATTTCAATATTTAATCCATTTCAAATCTAACATCTATTTAGCTATTAATATTCGAAGTAAAATTTCAGAAGCCTGTGGATATGGGTGAAGCCTACGTCTAATCCTTCACAAATTCCTGCTATTTCCACACGTTCTTTTGATAAAACAAAAATATTGTCTTAATATAAACAATAACTTGCCTGTTTATAACATTGCCTTAAACATAAATCAGTGGCGCTACAACCCCTCTAGGTCTTGGCCTCAGATTTCTGATCTGTTTCATGATCGTTTTTAAATTTAATAGGCAAGGTCAGTCTCCAGTGCCTGACACACGTCGTCGACTTCTTGGGTCTAAGACGTATGTCGGTTTCTTCACCGCTCGAGCAAAGAATATAAAGAAATAGAAAGAAAGTCAATTAGTGCACAGCCCGGGATCGAAACCACGACCTCAGGTCGCTGAAGCCACTAGGCCAACATTGTCTTAAAGAGATAAAAAAAACGGGCAAATAAGTTTCCAATATCCATTTTGGGGCTATGACACTTAAGTATATATTTAACGTGTAACCGTATTATCAAAAGTAATTTTTACCAAATATTTTTATTGTTACCCTCCAGTCAAAAATGAGGCCTGAAATATTGGCGCTTCATTAAATTTTAAACGGCAAAGGTTCACGTGTCAAGAGCCGGATATGACCGGTTAGTTACTTCATCAATGGATTTTAACGAGGAAAATAGAATTATAGTTTAAATGGTTTAACGTTTGAAAGGGGTCCAGAAATATTTAAATAAACATTATGTAAGGTTTAACTGACTATTGATATATTTGACAAAATAAACAAATCAGTGTTTGTGTTCCGAAATGAAGTGAGATGTATGCGTGCTTTAGTTTAAACTGTTATTAAATTTAGTTAACAACTATTGGAACTCTCACAAATAAAAATCAATGTCGCTTCTACTTCATGTTTTAGGTCTGTCTGACACACGCTGTCATTTTCTCCGTACGGCTAGGAATTATGCACATAGAAAAAAAACCTTTGGTGTACAGTCGTGATTCGAACGTACGATATCAGAGTTAATAGTTGCACTGCATACTTAAGCCTAGGCCACACTTACGGCTTACTTATATGTACTTACAAAAAGATATCTAATATTCTCGACTCCACTTGAACACACAAAAAATTTAATTTATTAGCATTCTGATAAACGAGTAAGGTCTGGATATCGATAGTTGTTCTCCTCACATTTTCAAATCAATTTTTCTTTAGTTAATTTTTTGAAGTGAAACGTCTTTAGGCGCATGAGGGTTAATTTTTTTACGGATGAAACGTCACGAAGATGTGCAGCGTTTCGTCGAAGAAAAGGGAGAGAGCGATTGATATCCATTGAGAGAGACTGACAAAGGGAGATCGAGAAGATGACACGTATATATACAGTTTGTAAACAGTATGAATATAGATATACAAATACATGGAGTGGTGGTGCATGATCACTCCATGTGTTACTTTTAATTAATTTACAAAGAAGATTCACTTCCGACATGTGTACCTTGTACGCACGCACTTTTTTTATATCTCTTCGCGTATGTTAAATATTGTACTGAAGAATGTATAGATTTAATACATTTTCTCTTTTTGAAATACTTACACTAAGTTCTATTAATACGAAATTATGTTTGTAGTGAATGAATGTTACGCGTGACCAGTGATTGAAATGCAAAAACTCCGAAATTCGCCCATAAATATGTGCGGCCGGTAATGACGGCTATAAGCCTGAGGCAATGAGGTGGAAAAACGTATCGCCACGCAACACCCCTAATGCCTCCACTCTCCCGAATAGTTCGATCAGCTATGAAAAATGTAACGCCATATCTATGATCTATCATCGGAAGCGGACGCCGCTAAGGGTGAACCAGAACTTTGTGGGTTCCATACGTTGTAGGATAATCAGGCTTTCTGATGCGTAACCGTGACTTATCATCAACGTTAATACAATCGGAGATAATAATTAATAATAATCTATTTAATTCAATTTGTTTTATAGTTTTTTGTTTTTCTTAACACTCTTTGTGTTTTATTCTGGTTGTGTAGGTACACAATAGGAAATACACAGTTTTAATATTTTCATGTGTCAGTTTTTCCTAAATAAATACAATACGTTTACCGATGATTAGTTTAATAGAACAATTGTTTTCGTTTTGAGGGCTTTTATCCAGTATGTGGAACCAGCTGTCCGCTGAAGTGTTTCCGAACCAACTCGACTTAGGACAAGAAAAGAGCATACCAATTCTGAAAAGGTCGGCAACGCATTTCCGACCCTCCAAGCAATGTGGGCGGCAGGTATCACATAAAAAAAAGTCTGCCTCACCCACTTCGCATTAGTCTTTAAGACATATATTAGACTGGTATATCAATTATTGAAGAATAAAATAATTATTTCAGCCTTAATTAACATACTATATGCTTTATACTTTGTAGTATTGAATAACTTTTCGTTAAACTTAAGGAAACAAATGTTTGTATTCCTAATAGGGGATACTAGAGTTTTTTAATATATAATTGTACGGTTCCTATATCATCGGGGTGCTTTGAATTGAGGATTTTTGTTTTACTCTGTATTAACCACTCGCGTACAACAATAGAATTTAAAAAAATGAAATGTTAATTGCTATGTAATGAATGAATGCAATGTAACGGTTGCAGAGAGTGCCAACGTCTGGCTGTACTCTTGGCGCGTAAGTCCAGCGATTTAGAAAATTGCCACCCTTTTAAAACTAAGAACGCCTGTGTGAGCAAAATGTACAGCCTTGGTTCGTACAATTATTACACAACTATTTAAAAGCTCGTTAAATAAGATCAATACGTTATGTGTTGCGTGACAACTTTTAATTTTAACAACATTCGCTGTCGACTTAATTATTTGATAAGCTTATATAGTTATGTCATGTCTTTGAGAAATATGGAAAATGGAAATAGGTCAGTTTTCATTTGAAGTTTTCAACTGTTTATGTATAAAAGAAAGAATGTATCAGGCAAAATATGCATACTCGGAGACTTTTGTGTAATTTTTGGGAATGTTTAAGTTGATATAATTTTACACACATTTCTCCCAAGAATTTACTTACACTATTAATTTTACTATTATTATTATCATGTACATGTATTAGTATCATAACCATTTATTTGCACACATTTAGTTCCACAATGCTGGTCATTGGTTAGTTCCATAGCAGTTGAGCCACGGCCAGACACAATTAAAATATACCTTATTTCTTTTTTCCATAACGATTTGTTATTTTCTCTTTTGATATATATGTCTGACTGTCTGTCTGATTTTCAACGCAGTTGTAATAAAATCTAAGAAACACATTAAACAATATATATATTTAAGCTGCTAAACAAAAGAAAATCTACAAAGAAAATGAAACATTATCTCTAATATTCCCCTGTTTTCTATGGAACCCCAATTCCGTTCACACCTCCCTGCCTCCATACATATTATGTATCTTAAATCAAACTTACTCTCGATTTGTCTGTCTGTCAACTATTATTTGTGGCTAGGAAACCTTACCTCTCAATTTAAGACGAGTTCGGAAAATGTGAATTATATATTTATTTAGTTCACTAATTATGGTGATTTTACATATAATAGTTATTTCTTCAGAGGAGTAGTTCGGAGTAGTACTGGTGAGTTTCATCATTGGACGCCAACGACGACGAACGTCATTTCACAACTAAGCGATTCAAATTTAAAAAAAATACATCAGTGACGCTTCAGCCTGCTTAGGTCTTGGCCTCAGATTTCTAAATCTGTTTCATGATCATTTTTAAATCTAATAGGCAAGTAGGTGATCATCCTCCAGTGCCTGACACACGTCGTCGACTTTTTGGGTCTAAGATATGCCGGTTTCCTCACGTTGTTTTCCTTCACTGTTCTAGCAAATGTTAAATCCGCACATAGAAAGAAAGTCCATTGGTGCACAGCCGGGGATCGAACCTACTCTCATACCTCAGGTATGAGAGTCGCACGCTGAAGCCACTAGGCCAACACTATTCTCAACTAAACGATTGTTGAGGCAATTTCTGCCGCGCACCACCATTGCCACCATTATGTGGAACCAGCTTCAACCGAAGTATTTCCTAATCAATTCGACTTAGGGTCCTTAAAGAATAGAGCGTACCCATACTTGAAAGATCGACAACGCACTTGCGAATGTCCATGGATGGCAGTAATCGCTAAATATCAAGTGAAGTGGGGATTTTATAATTTATGAAGAGAAAATTTGTAATGTACTAACTGAAAATTGATTGATTTAATTTAGTTTGTTCTTATTAACATATATATAATACATATAAAGTATAGCCATATATTAAAATAGATAGAGTAATTGGAAAATTTTATTATATATATTAATAATGGTACTAAATACTAACAAATTATATATCTGTTTCAATGTCTATAAAAATACTAAAGTAGTGGGAAACTGTCAATGTGATCGACGTAAGGGTGAAAATTGACAAAAAATCCTTCCATATTAAATTTTGATTCTAAGAAATAACAATTGTTTGAACCCCGAGAACAATAAATGTGACGGCGCGAGCGGCAGGTCGGTGGACAAATGTCAATCACCCGTCAGTCACTAATGGATGACGCCTCACCCCACATACATTTTACATTTATAAGATGGAAGGGGGTGTTTTAGGCTTGTTGACTTGACAATTTCATGTTAAAATATAGCGTATGATATACTTTAAGCAACCGATAAAAAATAGAAAGGTTTTTTTAATTATCTTTAGTCTTAAAACACGATATGGTTAGTATTCTACACGCGTATAATAGATTAACTCCCAAACCCAATAACCCATCCTATCCATTTTTGACCATCTGTAACAATGTAATAAATATTGATAAAAGTGTGCCAATAACCAATCAACGGATTGATATTAGATAGGAGATGGATCGACTGTCACTATCTGATCTCAGATCGTTTTCAATCTGAGATTGTGAATTAATTATCGGGTTCGGGCGTAAGTAATATTGTGAGTAATTTTTCGTCTTTACTTCTGAAATATGATAAATTAAACACAAATTATTATTTTTAACACCATGCGTTAAGATTAGAACCAAATAACTTAAATGATTATGGCACGGGCTATAAATATTTATAAAAGTCTGCAAATATGCAATCGACGGATTGTAATAGCCTATTCTGCCGATACACGCTATCGACCTTTGTATGAAAATGACAGGTCAACAGTGCCAATATCCTATCTTAATTTATTTTAATAATAATAATTAAATATTATTTGTACGGTTTAATTTACTTTATTTGGTTTATATTGGTTATGAAAAATGAGTGTTAAGAGCGAAGAGATTGCATCCTATCCGTCGCCAAAAATGGATTGTCTTCGTAGAGATTACATATAGCAAATCAATCTACTGTTACTGTCTGATCTGAAATTGTGAACTAATTATTGGGTTCCGACGTTAATGTACTATCTATATAACAACACACATCGTAAAGGATTAATTCCACAAAACAATAGATATACCTACATAATTCGTCGCGATACATTTGCATAGAAAACTAGCAAAAACATAGTATTATATTTTAAAGCAGCTCAGCTTGTCTCGTGAAGACAACGATTATTCTCAGTTGCTGTGAAATGCATTTCCTTGGCACTTTACCACGAGTGGCGATTTAGCTCTGTCGCCCAACATATATATATGCATATTGCCGAGCGAATCTAAACTCTTCCCCCTCGAGACAAAAGCTGCAAAGCTGTTTATACTAAAAGTCACAAAGTATAGGGCGCTTACAAAGAGCCTGGATGCTTCCTAGTTATAAGACTTTCAATAAACATAAATTCTAAATAGCAAAGGATTTTAATCTTTTGTCGAGAAATGAAATTGTTTTTTCATTTCTCTTAGCGAATGGCCTTGTGCAACTGTGCTTCAAGAGCGTTGTTCAAATTAAGATTTTTAAACAGCTTATTAGCAGTGTTCCGAGTGTTTATTAAAGTTAAGACATCCAAAGCTTATTTAATATCATTCGGTGCCTTTTATATTTTCTATGCATTTAATAAATGAACTAATATTGTTATGGAATTTCTTTAGAATCTGTTTAGGCGTTGAATTAAAAGGGTTCATATTATTATTTTGACAAAGTAAAATTTCATTAAAACCTAAAATATTTTCATAACTTACATAGTACCTAATAAAGATTAAAATAAATCAGCGGCGCAACCTCTTTAGGTCCTGGCCTCAGATTTCTGAATCTGTTTCATGATCATTTTTAATTCAAATAACGTGATCAGCCTCCAGTGGTAACACACGTCGTCGACTGCTCAGAGTCATCTACTATCACATAAGATTAATATATTTTTTTAATACGTGTGCAATTCAGGGTGAAATTTAAAGCCCAATTAGTTAACCACATTGCTTACATTTTTAGGATTATATAATGAACATAATGACGCGAGTATTAGCGATCTTAAATAATTATATTTACTAATGTTCTGAAATCTACAGCCTCCTGATATATTAGAAAATAAAGTGTACGGCAAATGTAAATGTAATTTAAATACTGTATTTTTTTCAGGCATGCAATCACGTTATCAAGTATCTGGAATGGACAAAGCGGCAGGTCCCGCTGCGAATGGAGCGGTCTTGCGCATAGAACCGGTGCGTGCGCAGCGAGATGACGCAACTTATGAATGCGTCGCTGAAAATGGCGTTGGTGATGCTGTGACTGCACTGGCGACCCTCACCGTCTTTGAAAGTAAGTAATTTAAATATTATTAATATCCCAATCCCAAAACCCCTTCTTATCTCAAAAATCATTTCAAATTCTTAGGTCCTTCTAACTATACTCTACGCTCTTCCAATAGATGTCACAGCTCATCCTTCATAGGCAATTCATTTAGGATTTCCACCATTAGGCTGTGGAATAGCGCCTGAGTCTATACGATTCGCTTCCTCCCTATTGTCTTTTAAAACTCTTCTATATAAATATTTCCTAACCTTATCATATCCTGATCAATCGTGATCTGTGTAATTCTTGTATCTCCTCTTCTTTTTGTATATTATGTAATTCACTATTTGCTGTTCATGAATCTGCAAGATTAGCTTTTTAGTTTTATTTAGTTATTAATATTGTTTTTTTTTTCTCTAGATTAAGGTTTTAGAGATTAATATATATATTTTGTTTTTTATATAACTTCTGGTTATGCACTTCTTGCACTCATCATTTTTTATTTATTGTTTTCTTTCTTACTAGGGTTGCCTGGAAGAGATCGCTTGTTAGCGATAAGGCCGCCCGTTGCATCCCTTGTAATTTATATATATTGTGTTATTTGTGTTTCTTTCTAGCAACGAAGTGTTAATAAATAAATAAATAACTAAATATTTTACGCAAATAAAACTTAATTTGCTCGTGTAGGCTACTTTTACCAAAGTATTTACTGCCTTTGCCAGTTCTGAAATCAAGGGTGGAAGAGGAGAACTGGTAAGAAACTTCCGCCACTGCTTTTATCCAAGATTTATTTTGGTTTTCGAAGGCGCTTCTAGAGAAAAATATGTCTCTCGATTTAATTATGAAGCATCTAATAAACGTAGAAGTTTCGTCTTTAGAAAGAAGTCATATGAACATTGCGTCTGAAAGTGAAATACTTATTCATGTATTATATGATTAAGCTTTTGGTAAAAAATTTGTTTATAAAACTTGTGATCAAAATTTTAAAAAACGAACACTAGAACTTGCGTGTAACACCCAAAAACATCTATCGCGTTATTTACGTAAATTATTTTTTATTGGTGAACGTATTTCTGAAATCTTGTCACCCTGCCTCAACCTCATTAGCATAAATTTACAGAAATTTTCACTTACATAGCGAATATTGCACGAAACTACTCTCAAAGTTACCTCACGTCTTCTATGCGATGAAAATAATTACACTTTCGTAATAGAAAAAAAAATGTTTGCTTTTGGAATCGTAAAGACTTTAATATCTCATATGAGGGATCGATAAACGAATCACTTTCGCAATAAATGCCTTTTAATTATTGCCAATCCTTACTTCGCTTACCGATGGTTTCAGATTTTTTCTTTCCTCTACTGCTATAAAGTCCAAGATTCACATTCTATCTTGTACACATATTTCTTAGTGAAGAGATATGCCAATGGCGCAACATTTTGAGGTCTGGGCCCCAGACTTTTGTATCTGTTCCGTGATCATTTCTAATGTGATCAACCTACTGTGTCTGACACATCATCGACTTTTTTCGTCTAAGGCATGCCAGTTTCCTTCACCGTACGAGGGATTGTTAAATGCGAAGACAGAATGTCTATTGGTGCACATAAATAAAATGATTCGCGTAGCCTGTCTACGTCTCTGTACAATTGAATGAATCAAATCAAATGAAATCATTTATTCGTTTAGGTAACTTACACACATGTACTCCTATGAACGTCAACAAGAAATACATATTAAATGCTTCTTATTTTACATTTACTGCCAGTTACCAGTTTTTTTTAATAAAATAATAAGAAATTAATAATAATAAAATAAACGGATAAGAAAGATCTGAGACTAAAGAATAATTATAGAAATTCTGCGAATTGTTATTTAACAATTTAAGTAATTTTACTTAATACTTTACAATAATAATTTAGTGGCTATAAGATTACTTTGTGCTTACTGAAACATTTACATTATATTAGTTATTTTTATAAATAAGGATTTTCGACGCGATAAAGTCCTATGAATCGATGAACGCCCGCTGCACGCACGCAAAATCAT
The DNA here is from genome assembly GCA_028984075.1 of Pieris mannii. Lineage (NCBI taxonomy): Eukaryota > Metazoa > Arthropoda > Insecta > Lepidoptera > Pieridae > Pieris > Pieris mannii. The sequence goes on along the minus strand of CM054779.1, from coordinate 10,221,833 downwards.
GACTCATAATTTACTGGCTGAGCCGAGCGTACAAGCGAGAGCGCGGATCAACCGATAAAGAGGCACGATCGGCCGTAGCGTCTGGCTTGTGACGCATCTGAATTCTTATCATATATTATCTTATATCATATCTACATTCTTACATATTAAGAATTTGATAATCTCGCTTTAGAATTTGGTATTACCGAAAAATTTATTCAATACAATTCATAAAAGTATGCCATGTTTCTTCAATGTTTTCTTCTGACGTTGAAATATACTGTTTACAAATTTCAGTTGCAATAAATGAATTGAAGAGAGAAGACGTATTTGTATTTCAATTTAATATTATTGTGGTAGTTATTGAAAATTGAACCATGAGTGATTGAACATTTGGTCCTTAGAGCCGGACATACAATTACCGTCCGTAAATCAAAAAAAAAATTGTCTGTCTATAAAATATTATCGGCAGCCAATTTTTTTTATTTATAAGAAGTTAACTCAAAAGCTACCGATTACAAAATGCTTTGATTGCTACACTGTCCCTTAGTAACACAGCGGTAAGATTTATATAATATTTCCATAATATAAAAAATATACGTCGTAGCTGTGACTGGCTAGATAATGTATGTAATGAACACATTTAATTACGTGAACCAAAAATATATACATATACATTTAATAAAAGGGTTAATGGAAATTTAACAGTATTAAAGCCATACATAACAAGAAATGTGTGATCTATCGCGATGAATAATGAGTTTGTGCTGAATGAACGTTTAACTGATATCATTGAAAGTGTTCGAACAGCGCTTGACAAAGCACTTTTTTGATATAAAGCGCTTTTGTACTGAGCACAAACTGTGTTTAATGAAGTATTTTATTGGTTTTACGATATTAAATTCCTTCCGTTATTTAATGATTCTAAAGTGATTATTAAGGAGTACAACGGGTACCTTACCTGGTGTTAAGTGATACCGCCTCCCATGGACACTCACATTGCCAGCAGGCTAGCAAGTGCGTTGCCGTCCTTTTAAGAATCGGTACGCTCTTGAAGTACCCTAAGTCGTATTGGGTCGGAAATACTTCAGTGGACAGCTGGTGCCACATAGTGATGATAAGGGGCAATTTGTTGATGTGTTCACATTGGTGATATTGGTTTAATTGATATCTAAATATGTATGTTTTTTATAAGACGTCGAAAGTTTCTTTTGCCTCAATTTGGATTTTTCATTAACTTTTATGCATTATTAGTAAATTGTAAAATATTTAGAGAATAAAATTTTAAAAAGCCCAAAACTGCTCCGGGGCTATACATCGCTATTTTGAAATATCAGTCTATCGTAAACGATTTTCATTTCATTTGTTTGAATAGGTCTTTATCTCGGTCACACATAATCACAATTATATTCAGTTAAGAATATATAATATTAGCTCTGAGATTTTGATCTGACCCTAACCTATTTTCAAAATAAAACATTTTGTAATTGTATATATAAAAGTATACTAGCACTTCTCTTAAAATAAACTGACTAGAGTTTACGAAAACTGTGTTGTATACAGAACTCCTTAAAGTTTTACGGTTCAAATATTTACATGTATTGAAATGTATCGATATCAAAATTGTACGTGAAAGTTGTCTGAAATCTACTAAGTTACCCGATACTTTGGCATACGATGTGCGCTCTTTGACTAAACTTCGACATTTCCTATCATATTATTTAAGGTACAACATATCACTACATAGTATAAAACAAAGTCGCTTTCTCTGTCCCTATGTCCCTTTGTATGCTTAAATCTTTGAAACTACGCAACGGATTTTGATGAGGTTTTTTTAATAGATAGAGTGATTCAAGAGAAAGGTTTAAATGTATAATAACATCCATTAAATAGTGGAGAAGTACTGTTATTTTTGACGTTTCTAATGTGATGATGTAATTACATTTTTTCCGCTTACATTGCAAACGCAGGCTGAACCCTACAAGTTTTATCAAAATAATGTACTAAGTATTGTACACATTGAAAAGGTCTACAGAAAAGTCCGTGATGGTATATGTCTATCTCTTATGGATAACCCACAATTATTTTTTTTGTCATTTTTTTTTTACGACAAATAATAGCTAATTTTCGAAGCGATTTTAACCAATACAGCACTAATCCTTAACCAATTAAATACCTTGAATACATTGTTCATTTAATATAGATCTATACAGCCCATTACAGCTTATTTAGCAGCGATCGAACGCGTATATTATCGGAGCTTTCCAGCGGAGCTTTCAACCACCTAAAGATTTTAAAATTAAATTACATAAGTGCGATATGCAAAGTGTCAGTAACTGCCCCTGTCCTCCAATTACAAAAGTTAGCTCTACCAAATACTTAGGCATTCACATAGACGAACGACTATCATGGTATCCCCATATAGAGTCCATGACTGGTAGATTACGGAAATTTACATACATCTTTAAAATTTTGTGACACATCACATCGTATGTAATACTTACAAGAATTTACACAGCACTCGTTCCGTCCGTATTAACATATTGCATAAACATATGGGGTGCGGCCAATAAAACAAAATTTTTGGAATTGGAACGGGGACATAGGGCTCTCTTAAAAGTGATGCTGTTCCGGCCATACAGATTCCCATCGGAAGAGCTTTATCATCTTAGCAAATTACTTTCCGTTAGGAAGCTGTATGTCCTGATTCTAATTTTAAAAACCCACAGAGCACTCCCGTTTGAGAGTAGGCTGGTCTTAAAAAGAAATAGGGATGTTGTAGTCGGTCAGACCGTAAGGACCGACTTCGCTAGACGCAATATGCAAGCAGCCTATATCTATAATAAATTAAATAGGCTGCTTAACATCTACCCTCTCACCGCCTACAAACTAAAAACGCCTTATGCAGTGTTAGAGCTGCTTTTGAGACCCACGATGTAAATACACTTTACTCATTCACTCACTCACTCACTTACTCACTCACTCATTCACTCTCTCACACATTCACACCCACACACTTACTCATGCACACACTCAGGTGTGATGATAACGGTTAAAAAAAAAACGAATTGGTTAAATAATGATATTTTAAGTAATTATGTTTGTTATGGAAGAGCTGGGAACCCTAACACAGGTATATTTACTTAAAAGGGTTCCCAAATCTTACACTATGAAAAGAAAGATGTACCTACTTAAAATGAATAAAGACTTTATTATTATTATAAATAACAATACATAATAAAAACCTGCTTTTCATCAGCATTGCACCCGTGCGAAGCTGGGGTGGGTCACTAGTATTTTATATATGACACTTTTAAATACTATGTATTATGCCAATACATACTTAAACATACCCGTATAGTTAAAGTCTTACACGACTTGCTTCTAAAAGGTATTTTCATATGGAGAGACATAGCCAGTAAACTCTTACAATATTTGGTATATATTGATTTGACAATTATATGTGACAATATGTACATAGGTACCTAGAACGAAAAAAAACTACTATTATAATAAAATAGGCGCATATAAAAACAATGCTTACCGAAATTATTATATGCATATATGTAGATGGTGCGTATATATTTTCATAATTGAAGTAACAAAAACGATATATATGATATAGTATACGTAAAAACACAGCCCTTTATATTTGATTATGTTGAGGGCAGTGAGGCATGTCTGATCGTCATTACAAGTTATGCGATAAGCAGTAATCCGTTTTAGGTGACGTGATCTCACCTAATCTAACTTGTAGGGTGTCGGTGGCAGGTCAAACGCTTACAAATTTATCGTTAACGCCTTGTGCATATAGCAAAAACAAAAGAACTTATATTTTTTTAAATATTCTTAAATGGCACATTTACTTTTAAGGCTTTAAATTTAATCTTCTTCGTAAGGCTACGGCTTGTGTGGGCTTTTTTTTAATATCATCATCATCAGCCTCTTTTTTTGGTCGATTTCTGGACGTAGGCATCTTCCTCCATTACGCTCTGCACTGGCCTCTCAACAATCACGGAATCAACTTCCTTGACAATGTGGTCAATCCACCCAGCTTTTGTTTCGCCGAGGTCTCCATTCAAGGAGCTTGCGGGTCCCTTTCTTGTATTGTCTCGTTTAATACACTCAATAAGTATTGTAAATCATTATGTTTGCTTCCCCATACCTTTTATTTAGTTAAATATACCATTTCCACACTTTCCTCTATAAACAATGTTGTAATACCACTATAATTGGCGTCAAAAGTCCACATAAATCTCAATAAGTAGATATTGGAGTCACGTGCGAATAATAGAGAGCCACAGAAATATACCCGCCCACCTGCCGGCTTTAATCTGAATATAAATTATCCATAATTAAAGAGAACTCGGACACGGGGCGAATAAATGCGAGTGCTGAATTAAGGTATGAGAAGTAGCGGTAAAAATTATTTTAAATGGTACAAAGATTCTGTTGTTTTGTAATGCTTGGAGTGGGTGACACTTGATTCAAATAGCCTTTAATATAGATAGATTAATATAGACATATAAATAGCCTTTTAAAGCCTTTTTTGTTTATTATCGATTCGGTGCACAGAATACACACTTATTACAATATTTAATTATTAACAAAACACATTCGTGGTCGCTAACTACGACTATTACGACTGAACAAACCATACTATGAAGTATTTGGACTAAACACATTTATCAAACTAAACAACAAACATCTTGAATGATTCTGCACATTACAATTTATGAAAAAATAGAACTTTAGTATGAACTTATAACTTATGTAACCTGAAAATAGTTAAGTTACATATGTATAGTTTAGTAAATAATTAAAAGCATAAAGTAAATGTTAGCAAACGTCTCGCACTGAGGCAATATGAGTTTTTTTACCACACTCATAAATTGTAATACAATCTTGTTTCTAACAATAAGGTCGACTGCAATTGAAGTGTATGTTTTAAACAATTAAAATCAGTTGCAAGCAAAGTGTGTCATTTATCGAATGTGTTTACATATCTTAACATACATACAAAAAACCGCCACCAAACGTATGCGAGGATGTGTGTGAATGGTTGTGTGTGCGCTGGTATTGGAGAGTGTAGCTAAGAGTTATTATAAGCATGCGCTGTGGCTGTATTAGTTCTGGCTCCTCGAAGGCCTGCCATGATAAATTCAAATTCAATTTTTCTCAATTTCAAAATTATTTATTCATATAGGTAACAAAATGTACACTTATGAACGCAAAAACAGAAATGTATATGAAATGCTTCGTATTATATTTAGTGCCAGTTCTCAAATCCATGGCGTAGAACCGAAGAGAAGAACTGGCAATAAACTCCCATCACTCTTTTTAATCGCCAAGTTTTACACAACGATTGTAAGGAGTCTCTATAGAAGAACTTCTACGGCTCGATACATTTTTGATTGTTACGTTAGCGATCATTTTTTCCTTTAAAAAAATTACTTAAAACTTGTAATATATTATTGTATGAACTAAAGGATGGTTTAAGTTTAAGATATTCTAGCAAAAATAACGTATAAATAAATTAAGACATTTTTTTAAGCAGACATTACGAAGTATTGATAATATTCTTAAATGTTAAAAAACATGAAAGTCTATTATTCTAATTAAGACCTTGCGAAAAAATGTTCTGATATAAAAATATTATGAAACGCGATATAAAATTCTGTTCCATAGACCACAAGCTACCTTGAACCCTTGTAATGCGAGCTCAAACGGCACCATATTTTTTCAAAGAGCTTTTGCGGTGCGCTGGCTGATAGTAAATTCAGAGTTATGTCGCTTTCACCATGAGATAGCGGCCAAAGCCGGCCATTACGACCCTGTAATACTAAGTGCGTGAGCTTTGCGCAGTTTGAATAATAAGGTCCCGTACCTTCTCTAGGTAGATTATTTTCATTAAATCATACCATTTTCAATGTTATATATTACAAAGGTTTGTATTTCTATGCGCGCAATTGGATTGTTTTGATTGTATTTATTAATTTCGTTATCTTACAGATAACATAAATTATATGTTTTTATTTATTTATTTATAGCAGATATAATACAAAATATATACATCATAGCTATTGTTTTTATGACAATCTTCGAATGATCTGGCACTTTTGGTAGTTATATAGTCGATCTCATTTTTAAAGCGTCAAGGGATGACCATGTCCTTCTTCTGTTTTGTTTTTTCTAGTGTAGTGAATTTAAGATGTCTAAGTGTTGTTCGAAAGCTAAATCTATTCAATTCAATTTCAAAAATTCTTAATTCAATGTTCAACAACAATTAAAAGTGCAGTGTCCAGTGTACATTAATTTCCTGGAATGTAACAAACTTATAACTAAACACGTTTTTTTTAAAGCCGTATTGCTCTTTTTAAAAACAGATAAAAACTAAAGTTATAATTTATCGAAGTTTAACATTAATAATGAGGTAAACTGGGAACTAAGCAATCTTTAGATGAGATTTGCATTTTTGATATGTATAAAGAAGTTCAAACATTGACGAAAGGAATAATCAATGAAAAATATTAATCTTATTCGGATGTGTTGTGTCGTGGTGTGATAGTGAGCGTGTGTGTGTGCGCTAACGCTAAGATATATCTAATACTTTTGATTCTGGTGACTCCGGGCTGGCGTCTTGACCTTGAGCCTGCTGTCATACTAAGCTGTTGATTGTGCAGAGCCGAACCCCGCTTCCCCTAGTAATACTTGCTCATACGTCAGAGGAATATCGTGATGCAGCTTTTCACGTAATTCTCTATAAAAACATTTAAATTTCAGTCTTTAGCGGGACAATCTAAGCCATTTAAAAAGACATAACTTGTCTATCGCATATTCAAGAGAACACACTGTGTTTGATATGTTAACACATAAAAGATAAGAATAATATAACAGTAGAAGTTCAAAATACGAGGCAACTTATCGATCCCGCTCCATTCTGAAAACAAACTCAGACACTCTTTACATATTTTAAGTGCAAAGCTCACTTTGCGAGAATATTTTGCCCAACTCTAAAGTGAGTCGCTTGCTCCTCAGGACGGTGAAATTTTCAAAATTTTATGAAGTTAAGCTAGCCTCTAAAATGTTGAAAAACCGGACTATATAGTATATTTTTTATTCAGCTGCAATCAGCCTCTTGGCTTTTATCTGATTTAATTTGAATAATATATATAGTACTGAAACTAAAATAAATCATTGGCGCCACATCCTTTTTATGGTAATTTGTCAATCTAATAGGCAAGTAGTTGAATACCGTCGACTTTTTGGGTCTAAGGCAAGGTTTTGTGCACAGCCGGGAATCGAACCTACGACCTCAGGGATGAGGGTTGCACGCTGAAGCCACTACGCCAACAGTGCTCATGTACTTAAAATACAATTTATAGTATTTAAAAACAATACGGTATTTATATTAAAGGGTAATGTGCAACCCAAGTGTTCTTCAAGAACTTGGTTGCTTCGTACCAGGGTGATATGTGCGACAGGGGAGGCCAGGGTTGTTTGCGATGACAATCGCCTTGCCCAGATCCCCATTAAAGAAGTTGCGCTTACTGAATGCTGTCTCCAATACTATCGACGTATTTATATGTTCGCAGAGTGACTTTACATAGCGATATTAAGTGTCTTTTATACAAAATATATCGTATATAATACAAACTATAAGGTGGTGTATATTTTGTTCGTGAATAAATATATAAAATATTTGTACTATATCTTTTCTTTAGCGTGACTGCCAATTGTTTTGCCGGAATCCTATTATAATCGATGTTCTACAAGCTCAAGTTATTTTACAGTATTTTTCAATTGTAATATAATGTTAGAAATTATTTCGTAAATAAAAATGCATGCATTATACAACTCAATTTGTAGTAAAACATAAAATATGAGTGCTGCAAATTGCTTTTCGATTCCTTGTACATTTAAATTGAATACAAAGTATGTATTGAATTTTATTGATGTAACAGATTTGAAGTATTCGTGGAATGCGATTTTTCAAGTGGTTTTCTACTTGTAAATATAATTACGAGAAACTGGGATAAAAATGATAAAAATTTAATTTATTCATTCGGTAACACAATGTACTACATAAATACGTATTACATGTTTCTAATTTTACATTTACTGCGAGTTCTCAAATCAATGGCGTAAAACAGACGAGAAGAACTGGCAATAAACTCTCCGCATTTAACATTTCTTTTAATCGCCAAGTTTTTTTGTTTTACACAGTGTTGTAAAGAGCTGCAATTATTACACTTTCATTATGTGTAAAAAGTTTTTTTATTTATCTCTTCTATGCTAAAATGTAATTAATAGATATTCAGGCAGATGCTAATGCGGAATGCCTTTGTACACATTAATTATATATATTGAGCATTCATATTTGCGTTGCACGCAATTGTCTCGTCAAATTGAATTTAGAATCAGTGGGTAATAATATATTGGACATTTGAATGGCGATTATTGGCGTTTGAATTGTAATTACCCAGTTGGACACAGTTTTGTAACTATTGCAATTGATAAAACACTGTTTTATTTACCTTCTAAAATCTAGGTGTAATCCGTGAGAACAGAACAAGAAAATATAAAAAAACCTAGTATGTATCTAATTGAAATATGGGGTACAGCTTGCAAAAATAAAATTTCATACTTACAAACACTAGAAAATAAATTAATAAAAGCTTTATTTAGATACAATTTTTGACACAGACTAATAAAATCTACCAAGAAACCAATATTATGACGATTAAACAACTATAGGTTTATAACACTTATATCTTCATTAAAAAAAATTAAATAACATAGTAGCTTATCATTAAAAATAAAATAAAAAATATAATAAATTTAATTTGTTTTTTTTTTGATGTTCATAAGTGTACATGTTTACCTATATGAATAAAGATGTTTTTGAGTTTGAGTTTGAGTTTAAAAAAAATCAAATACACAATTACACGCAATACTCGTCGAGCGAGTTAGCTTATCTTGCCGAAGCCGCGTACAAATTATGTGAAGACTTCTATTAGGTATGAGGGTGTGCAATTATTTAATCAGTTACCATCTAAAATTCGTAATATTGATGTGTTTGACAAATTCAAAAAGGCAGTAAAGATGCATGTTAGAGTGAACACAGTTGACTAAAATTGAGACGGCTAATGGCGACATGTATCTCGCTCGTATATTTACATATTAATATTAAGTTTCTTATGTAATTTTTTTTTGTTATGACAAATAAAGTTCTTTAAACATTATGTATGCGCTATATATATATTTTAAAAAAACATTGGCTAGAACCGAATGGGTAGAACCGTTGGTCGTGATGTTGGGTTTTCCTGTCTGTTTCGTGATTTTTCCTGGCAGGTAGGTTTACCTTTTTTTTATAGAACAGGGTGCAAACAGGCAGAATGCTCACCTGATTTTAAGTGATACCGCCGCCCACGGGTACTCGATGCTAGAGTACTCGCGAGTGCGTTGCCGGCCTTTTAAGAATTCGTGGCACAGACAGAAACCTTTCTGTCTCTGCCACGTTTTGGTCAAAAGCATGCCAGGTTTCTCACGATGTCTTCACCGTACGAGAGAATGCTAACTGCGCACATAGAGATATCAATTAGTTTCCGGGATTTGAACGTACAACCTTACAAATGAGTATAGCGCGCTCAAGTCGCTTGGTAAACACTAGTCGTTTACCAGCTTATCATTACTTTTAAATCAATTTAAACCTTTGGGCTTGTTAAATATTTAATCCATTAAAATGCGGGTCCTACGCCTATTTGAATATTCAGTGCCTTTGCAATTTTCGTTTAAGAAACGGTAAGAGAAAGCAATCCAATTCAATTCATGCTAATGGAACCAAAAATATCGCCCGCCTCTTATTTCTCGCTTTATAGCAACTGACAAGTTTAAACTTACCAAGCAGAGACCATGTAATATTACTAGTGTTTGTATAGTGTGTGTATTAGTATTAAAAATAAAAATAAATCAGTGACGCTACAACCTCTTTAGGTCTTGGCCTCAGATTTCTGAATCTGTTTCTTGATCAATTTTAAATCTTATACGCAAGTAGGTCACACGTCGTCGACTTTTTGGGTCTGAGACGGTCGGTTTCCACACGATGTTTTCCATCACCGTTCGAGCAAAATATGTTAAATGCGCACATATAAATAAAGTCCATTGGTGCACAGCTGGGGATCGAACCTACGACCTCAGGTATGAGAGTTGCACGCTGAAACCTCCAGGCCAACACTGCTCTTATTTATTAGTATTAGCTATGTAGTAATAATAGGTGAATTGTATCCCTTGTGTGCTTATGCGCAATTAACACTTTTATGTAGGGAATTTTGTTTCTGTAGGCACAATAATAGAAGGGCACAATATCGAGAGGAAACTGACAAGTCTTGTGACTCAGAGGGGATTAAATAATTATACATTACATTACTAATAGTATGACCAAATGATTAAACAAAAATAATTAGAATATGAATATCACTTAATAAATATACGAAGTTTACATATAAATAAAAATAAGAATTTACAAAATATTATTGTTTTTCAGTATTTTTAATTGTCATGCAAGTAACAAAACACTGTCATATTTTGACATTTCACAAAACCACTGTAGAAATACGTCAAATATTATACACTTATGTCCAATGCCATAATTCTGCAGCTAATGATTTATATAGTGACTGTCTACTTGTGTTGACTTGTATTCGTGTATGCGGTGATGTTAGTTATTTCGATTAAGTATTAATGTAGTACCCACGAGTATGCAAGTGCTTGCTCCAATTTCACCTTCCCTACTGCTGATAGAGGACAAATCTTTGTTATTTGTTGTTATTTATTTATTAACTATTAATTACTTAAGATGTCATTTGGAACAGTGTAATGGTTGCAGCTCCTTACAAACATATTTTAAAACAAAAAAAAATTGGCGAATAAAAAAATGGCGGAGAGTTTATTGCTAGTTCTTCTCATCCGTTCTACACACTTGAGAACTGGCAGTAAATTGAAAATTAAAGGAATTTAATATGTATTTCGTTATTTAAATTTAAGTGTACATTGTGTTACTTAAATGAATAAAAGGTTTTGAATTGAATTAAATCAAAACAAAATACTAAGTTTCGGCTTTTGACCTAAGATATCGTTGTCATTTTTTTCGTTAATAACGGAAAAAACTACCGCGTATCAGGTACAGAACGCTGGTTACGAACTTGTATATTGCGTACATTGTAACAACAAATTTCTTTGCAATACATTTGGCTTATAAATTTATCGCCAGTATAACTCTATAAAACCTGAGAGGTGTTCAGTTTCAGCGATGAAGCGAAAAAATATGAAAATAGGGAAACGTGATCGGCTAGTAAAGTGGCTCAGTTATGCCCCGTGTGAGATAGTGTGCAATGGGCATTAAATGGGTCCCTAATGATATAGAATATAATTCTTCCGTAGTACCATCTTCTTTTGAAGGTAGCCTCATCATACCTACTTTAATTTTGGAGTCTTCAACCAATGCTTGCTTCTGCGGCTTTGTCTTCTTCTACCTGTCACTTTGCTTTGGCTTTGTGGGGTTCAAGTGCAAAGGCGCTAAATAAAGATTTAAGTTGGTGCTTACCTCGCTCAACGAATAAGTATCGCAAAACAGCGAGGAAAAATCTGCGTTAAAGGCACATTGCAACAGCGAACCATCTGTTTAATTTTTTGAAGTTACTTTTGGCGCGATGGAGAAAAATGATGAGAGTGAATTTTTACGATGACCGCGCACACCAATATCTATACTCGACATCGTTAAGTTAGTTCTAGGTGGCATGGAATTCGATAACTATGTTCAAGTTGTATATTCTAGTAACAGTACAATTAAACAGTGTGAATAAATAAATATTATTTTGGTGTTTTTAAAACAATTTTATATACGACGGTGATAGTATTTATTAATAATTTATTTATCAATCAAATCTTTTTGATTAATTTTAATATTTATCGTTATTCACTACTGCATTTTAGTTATTTTTTCCATACGCCAAAGAAGTATAACTTCTAACGCGTGTACATAAGTACACATACTTTTTTTATTAAATTTTAATTGTTAATCTGTTTGGTTAATAAATTGTTAAATACAGTATTTTTTATTGTTATGTTTAGGTTTTAAACTAAAACTAAAAAGCTTTCCGCTATAATACATAAAAATAGGCGAAATTAAGTAGGCATCTTTAATGATTAGTTGAAAGAACTCCTGTTGTTTAAGATACGTTTTGGCTGATTTCTTATTATTTTAAATTTCGAATTGTTGACTTTAAAAATCGAATTGTACTATAGAATACAATATAGTGTCATGGAGAGCCCTGTGTAAAACAAAAGACTATAGACGCATTTCGTTTGTTTTTGTTGGTCAGTGGCTAAACACGGACTTGCAACACCGTCTTTCCGTTCAATCACAGAGCGAATCGCGCCAAATCATATTTTATATGCCGCTTATGTCTCAAGCCTACTTCATAAAAGTATATTCGTATATCGGAAATGAGCCGAATGGAATAAAAACAGGCTGTTTTTTGTTGAAATGGGTTTGTTTATATTTGATTTGGAGATAAAGTATCCGTTAACGTAACAGCCACTGAGAGCCTCCGTGTGTCGGCAAACAGGCTTAGAGGCGCCCCCATTTACATGCCCCGGGTAAAATGTAATACAGAAATCATATTCATACTGCATTTTTGCAGTTCTTTTAAGCGATATTATAAGTTTCTGTAACATGCAAGAACCAGTAGCGATAGAAACTTTAGGTGTTTGTATATTCTGTATCTGTTAACTAATCATTTTTATTTTTTTAATTTGCCTTCAATATGTGTTGACATGTTGATTTGAAGGTCTAAGACACGCCAAACCGGCATTTTTTCCTTCACGGTACGAGCGAGATTTAAATGCACAGATGTGGAATGTCACAAATGAATGGAAAATATCACAAATTATTATAGAAAAAATAAAAAAAAACATATTTTTTTTCTGTATGACTACTTCTCTACAATAAAAAACATGCAACCGGCAGTGTCTTCCAGACAACGTTAATTATTTTTTAAGCTATTCCATAGCTTTTATAGCTGGCTTTGCGCGCGGCGACCGAATCAAGAAATTCCGTAACGAAAATAAAAAACGATGATGTAATTTAGGTGCGGCCAATACGCGTTAAAGTACCGGCTGCACCAGCCAGACAGTGTGAAACAGACTATATAGGCATGTTAGTTTCAGTCTGGTAAAAAACTTTAATTAATATGAAAGAAAAAAATACTAAATAAATACATTTTTTTCAATTAAACCCACTGTGATATAATTTCAAATAATTGTAAATTATTTTAATGTTTATTATCTGAAAAAGAAGGAAGACATTCTCTACGTGATTAATGCACTTCGTTAGCTTTCTAGGAATCACGAATAGCAGTTAATTACAAGAAAAACTGCAGTTAAAAAATCAAAAAGTAACTGTAAGATAAATTTCCGCTTTATCTAGAAGTCTGTCGAAAGCACTTTGTTACTAGAGAGGAATTTCATGTCGAAACAGAATTTAAAATATTAAAGGATAGAAAAAGATTATCTAGGTGAAAGAATTCTTTGAAACCACTGTCTGTATAGCTATGTCATTCTCGCATTTTGTTTATGCTTTATTTCAAAAGTCAAAAATAATTTATTCATATAGGTAACATAATGTACACTTATGAACGTCAAAAATAAGAGAAATATACAATAAATGAATCAAATTTTACATTTACTGCCAGTTCTCAAATCAGGGCGTAGAACGGAAGGGAAGAGCAATAAACTCTCCGCCACTCTTTTTAATCGCCAAGTTTTTTTTACACAATGTTTGTAAGGAGCTGCAACCATTACACCATGTTCCATGTGACATCTTGAGTAATAAAGAAAAATAAAAAAATTAAAACCAAAGATTTGTCCTCTTTTATTTAATAATATAATAAAGTTATTTTAATTTATAGAGGAATGAATGTCGAGATCTTGTACTGACTTAAAATGCGAGATTCTTCTTAGACGACATTGTAACCGTCAATAAATCACATTGTTGTGAGTTATATTTTAGACATTAGCCTTAATTCAAATCAAATTACAATTATAATAAAATGTACACTTTGCTATGACAAGCAATTACAATGTTTTAAGTTTCGGTAACAGAAAATGTAAAACTGTGCTTGTATATACGTAAAGCCTAGTAATTACTTTTGTCGCGTATATAATATATATGTTATGTATGAATTTAATGCAATCTATGTACTGATATTGATTTATTTGGTTTTCAGTATTCCTACAGCTAGTTTTGATGCAATATCTAAACAATAATAATAATAAAATCCATTTATTCGTAGACGTTTTTAACTTACGTACTACTTTCATAAAATGTAATATTCTCAAATGTCATTGACGTACCAAAATAATAAATTTATTAGCAACCACTTTTCTCTTTGGCCTCCCCCAATTGTTTTCACGTATTAGTTTGTTAGAGATCTAAACAATTACACTATATACACAAAAGCCAAGAACAGAATACACATTAAAACATAACCCTCAGTTAACAGTTATTGCCTACTTATACAAAAACATATATACAATAAATTGTAAATGCATTATTATATATTATTATAAAAAAGCAATAACAAAGTCATCTCTAAAACACGTATACCTGATCTTTTTAATTTATATTAAATATATAAAATAAGTTTTTTTTTAGTTATATTAAATACATTTGCTGTTAACTACAAAATCTTAACACAAGGGGGGCCTTGTTTTCACGTATTAGCTTGTTAAAACAGATCTAAACAATTACACTATACACAAAAGTCAAGAACAGAATACACATTCAAACAAAGTCATCTCTAAAAAACGTATACCAGATCTTTTTAATTTATGTTAAATATATAAAATAAGTTTTTTTTAGTTATATTAAATACATTTGCTGTTAACTACAAAATCTTAACACAGGAACGTAAACGGCAACTTTATACGTGATAAGTCTTAAACTATATACATATTATATAGCGTTAAATAGCACACGTTCGTAAGCTTTGTTAAGCCACTGTCGGTGTCGTGTCAAGTTAATTATGCATTTCATACGTGTAAGTCCCATGAATATGCAGAGTGATTCCTTTGCTCGTCTTAAAAATAAGCTCGCGGTGAGGCTTTATGGCTATCACACTGTTATCGTTTGCATAGTGATTTTAATATAAAATCAAGTTGAGAAACTCATGAGAAAGCTCTGCTGTCTTTGCCGTAACCGAGATATTTATACCCTGTGTCATTAATTTTATTATATTATACATATTTTTTTATTTGTCACCATAAAATTTAAAATACCGTTAGTTATTGTGTTTTTATTTACGAAATAGATCTCGCGAGATTGTGAACTGTCGAAAGATTGTGAACCTCAACGTGCTATAATTTAACGAAATATTATTCTATAGATTGTAATATATCGAAGTCAAATTACCATCTAAAAATTGTCAAATTGTCTCTGCACTGAGACAACTTATTTAAAAAAATGTTAGTGAGTGTAGTTAGTGAGTCGTTTTCTTGATCAACCGAGGTTATAATTGATCGTTTTTATTCATTCATTATTCTTTATTTAGTTCTTATAACTAACATTACCAATAATTTAAATTAATAAAAGGGTTTTGAATATTTACGTATTTTAATTTATTAATAAAGTAGTATTAAACTGAAAAACCTCCTACTTTCCTAAGATTTGGAAAATATCCAAATCATATCTAAAGCCTTTTTTATTTATTTCCATATATGTACTTAATTACATATTTTGTTACTATATAGTTAGTTAAATGTTATTCAACCCTGTGACGTCAGAGTGAAGTTAACATTCAACTGATGGTCAAATTAAATTAACGAATAGTATTAAACTAAATTTATTTTTAAGACGTTCGGAAGTCATGTATTTAGCGCCATCTATGATATATATTTTCTGTGACGTCAGAGATTTTTCTCTGAAATTTGGCGGGAAATATCCCGCTCACAATGAGCATAACTCGATTTACGGTAAAGACGTCAATATCTCAACTCATTGCCTTTGTACATTTCTCGGATAAATTGGATAAAGTACACTCGCGCAGAATCCATTTTTATGGATACGTTTTCTCTTGACTTCATCCATTATTGAGTAAATGAATGAATGTCACTGCCGGTGGTTTATTGACGGGAGTAATGAGGCTTTTGGGATTTTTTTAAGGTATATTTTAATAAATAATACTATGGCAGGTCTTATTATACACATCATATTTATTTGTTATGTTATATACATAACCTAAATATGATGTACGCAAAACCCGCGTTAAGAAGTATTTTACGCGCAAAACTTATGGTATTTGCACTCATATAATAGAAAGATAAATGTTATATGAAAGTTATGATTATTGTTTTTATTTAAATTGTGCGTGTCGTGTTTAAAACGAAAGATATTCCTAAAAATATACAGACAGATACCCGTCCCATACCCTATTAGACATAAGATTGTTATAATGGTAACAAGGAAAAGTAAAGATTTGCATAAAAAAACTTACAAAATATCTTAGATAAAAGGAAAATGTTGAATATACCCAAGATATAATCCCATTCAAAATGTATTTTTTGCCTCAGGATACGGCAAGATAACCTTTAAACATAAATTGTGATCCCGGATATGATATCATCGACAACTTGTGTTCAGTTGCGCGTTCATTAAATTCAAATATCTTAAAATAGATATTAATTTATAACGACTGTTCAAAGAAAGCGTTTTTAGTATTTGACTGGATATAGGGTTAGAAATTAAAAGGGAAAGAAACTACTTTAACATGCATTTGTCGCGCTCCTAAAACAGACTGCTATGGTTACCTTAATACAAACCACAGCGGTTTTACAATGTAACATTTTGTGATATACCATATTATTTTGTAAAATAGAAAGAGATAAAAATATGAAGGTCAATAGTTCATACAAAGTGTAAACAGTATATATATTTTCACAATATGAAACACACATTAATTATAATTCAAGTATCACAAATAACATCCGACACGTTACAAGTACAGTGAAAATAATGATATCGACAATTATCTGTGGTTGCAACACGTTCTAGGAAATCTATTCAACATCTAGGCCACCTCGTTATATCTGTGAAATACGTTTTATAAAGCGGTGGACCCAGAATTTTACCTTCTAAAAAGCTGCTTTCTTATTAAAGCTTTCTGCATTGGCTGCAATATAAAGTAGTTATTTAACTGTCTAAACATTATTTGCTCTGATTTATATTTGCCTATATTTGGTAATACAGTAAAACACATGCAACATTTCAGGACTTTTTTATTCTTAAATATGACCTGAAAATACAAAAAACATTTAAAGTTCACTTTAAATATTCTTTAGTTTATCTCTATTTTTATAACAATAAAATGCATAAACTATAAACTTTCAAAACGTCATCCGCCATTCCACCGCGCCATTCCACCCATGCGTTGCCTAACATCTTTCACAGACAACTTCTAAAAGCTCGGCAAATCCAAATTAATGATATTTCATTTCATTAGTGTGAAACTGTGAAGAAAACACACGCCCTTGACTTGCGAGCTTGTGTTAATGTAAATTTACAATTGTGGCGTCCTCGTCGTCATTGGTAGCTGAAATAAAATTATCAAAATAAATTATATATTAAATTACAAAAAATGCACTTACCAACTTTTACGTATAGACCGTGTCTATTGTTCTCCGCGGCAGACGGGGGGCGAGGCACGCGCATTCCAGAGCGCGCTCCGCCACCAGTACGGCCCACGACTTCTTAAGTGACACACGTACATCTCGCTGCCGACGCCGCGGTTTATTTTTACGAAAAATATATACATCGTTGAGATCACACAAGTTTTATTATTTTTATATAGTGATATACGACAACGCGAACACTATACTGGTGACCCCGACGTGATAAGAGTAAGAAAAAACTACACGCCACGCGGTCTTAGCACTTTTGTCATGCAAGACGATAACGGTGGGGACACGGACAATATGGAAAAAGGTGCACATGAAATTTTCAAAGTTGGAATTAAAATACCACCATTTTTACCGAATAGACCTGCACTCTGGTTTGCTCAATTGGAAGGCCAATTTTGTTTGGCGGGAATAACGTCAGACACGACTAAATTTTATAACGCGACTAGCCAACTGGACCCACAGTTCGCTATTGAAGTTGCGGATATTATAGAAAGTCCTCCCAAAGACAACAAATACCAAACCCTCAAAGCGGAGCTAATAAGGCGATTAAGTAAACCGCGCGAAGAAGAAATCAGGCAATTTTTAGACAATCAAGAACTCGGCACTAGAAAGCCTTCACAATTTCTTCGTCACCTACAACATTTGGCCGGACCACAGGTACCAGACGAATTTATTAGATCAGCATGGCACAATAGGTTACCCAATAACATTCAACCTATCATTGCATCGCATATGGATATGCCGCTAGAGAAACTTGCAGAGTTGGCTGACAAAATTATAGCCATCGCAGCCTCAACCCCACCAAATGTTTACGCCGCTTCATCGTCCTCAGCTAACCAACATGCTGGAAATCCTCCAGACCACTACCTCACCGCCTTAGAAAGCTTGGCCAGGCAAGTTAACGAATTAACCAAGCAAGTTGCTTCCCTGAGCATGCATAATAGCCGATCAAGCAGATCACCACAACGTAGGTATAACAGATCAAGATCTCACTCTCGCTCCACCCAAAGATGGAAGGAAAACAAAATGAATAGCGTGTGTTACTACCACAGAAAATTCGGTGAAAACGCCATAAAATGTCTCACGCCCTGTTCCTACAAGACTTTAAACGCGAACGGCAGCCTGTAGTGGCGGCTAACGACTGCCTTACGCATACTCCTAATGACCGCCTCTTCATCGTCGAAAAGAAAACTAAACTGAAGTACTTGATAGACACGGGATCTGACGTTTGCGTTTTTCCTAAGTCGGCGACCAGAGACCAGCGTCATAAAACTAAATATGAGTTATACGCTGCCAACAACACTATCATAGCTACGTATGGCTACATAGCCTTACACCTGGACCTCGGACTTCGCCGGGACTTCACCTGGAGATTCGTAGTTGCGGACGTCACACGACCCATTATTGGTGTTGACTTCTTGGGCCACTACAACCTATTAGTGGACTGTCGTCGTCACCGCCTCATCGACGGCCTCACAAGTTTGTCCGTCAACGCGCCACGCTGCGCCAACATTTCTGTGGAAACGGTGACCATCAAAACAGTTGCTGGAAACTCCGACTTCCATGACTTACTTCGCAACTACCCAGATGTAACGAAACCTACTGGAAATCCAAAAGAAACCAAGCACCAAACGAAGCATCATATACGTACTACCCCTGGTCCACCAGTCACAGCTCGTCCCAGACGTTTAGCCCCAGATAGACTGCTTATTGCGAAAAAAGAGTTTGAAGAGATGTACGCAAATGGAACAGCTCGTAGATCAGAGAGCCCATGGTCGTCTCCCTTACATTTAGCCAAAAAGAAGGACGACGGTTGGAGACCATGCGGCGACTACAGAGCACTTAATGCCAGAACCATCCCTGATCGATATCCAATAAGACAGATTAATGACTTTGTTTACCAGCTGTCTGGAGCTAAAATATTTTCAAAGATTGACCTGATTAAGGCCTACAATCAGATACCTGTCGCGAATGAGGACATACCTAAAACAGCCATAACGACACCATTCGGACTGTTCGAATTTCCGTATATGACCTTTGGTTTAAGAAATGCTGCTCAAACCTTCCAAAGATTCATCGATGAAGTTCTTCAAGGCCTGGAATTTACATATGGGTATATTGACGACATCCTAGTATTCTCGAAGACCAGAGAACTCCATCTTCAGCACCTTAAAACTGTCTTCGAACGACTTAACCAGTATGGCATCTTAATAAACACCTCTAAGTCCATATTCGGCATTAACGAAGTAACTTTCCTCGGCTACAGCGTCTCGACTGAAGGCATACGCCCCCTCAAAGAGAAAGTGGAAGCTATTACCAACTACCCACAGCCAAAAACAGCAAAACAACTCCGACGGTTCCTGGGAATGATAAACTACTACCGGAAATTCATCCCTGATGCAGCAAAGATACAGGCTCCTCTGAACGATGCCTTAACAGGTAACATCAAAGGAAATGCACCTATCGATATGACTAACCTTGTAACAGCTTTCAATGAGTGCAAGCGCAGCCTATCTCAAGCCACTCTTCTTGTCCACCCTGAAATCAACCTGGATCTAGCCTTATTCACAGATGCTTCAGACGACTCCATCGGCGCTGTCCTGCAACAAAAACGAAAAGGCAACTGGGAACCCTTGGGATTTTTCTCTCGTAAACTGACGACATCGCAAAAAAAATATAGTCCATACGATAGGGAGCTTCTGGGCATATACGAAGGTATCAAACACTTTAAATATATGTTGGAAGCAAGAAACTTTTGCATTTACACCGATCACAAGCCCATCACCTACGCCTTCACAACAAACAGAAGCCAGTGCTCTCCAAGACAATTCCGCTATCTTGACTATATATCTCAATTCACCACCGATCTAAAATACATTCCCGGTAAAGACAACATCGTCGCTGACGCCCTATCACGTGTAGAAGAGATTGTCACCATAAATTACGACGCACTTGCAAGAGATCAGGCTCAAGACCCTGAATTGCAAGCTTTGCTTACCAAAAACACAGCACTACAACTGAAGCAGATCGCTGAAAACCAGTTGTACTGCGATTTTTCCACCAAATCGCCTAGACCGTATATAACACCTGCCTATCGCGTTTTTGAAACCATACACCAACTCAGCCATCCAAGCGGCCCTACCACTGCTAAAATGGTAGCTCAAAGATTTGTGTGGCCCGGAGTAAGACGCGATTGCAAAACTTGGGCAAAGGAATGTGTAGACTGCCAACGAAGTAAAGTCAACAAACATACGAACGCACCATTTACAACCTTTTCAGTACCATCAGAACGTTTCGCCCACGTACACCTGGACATTATAGGCCCATTACCATACTCTAATGGCTTTAGATACTGCCTGACAGCAATAGACCGCTTCACACGTTGGCCTGATGCCTATCCACTAGCGGATATTACAGCAGAAACTTGTGCTTCCGGGTTCATTACCAACTGGGTATCTCGTCATGGATGTCCACAAACTGTAACAACAGACAGAGGCTTACAATTTCAATCACAACTCTTCCAAAGCATCACTAACCTGATTGGCGCAGAACATCGTCCCACCACCTCATACCATCCGCAATGCAATGGAATGGTGGAGAGATTACATCGCCAACTAAAAGCAGCCATCATCTGTCACAACAACCCACAGTGGACTGAAACACTTCCCCTAGTGCTACTAGGAATAAGAGCTGCCTGGAAAGAAGATCTGCAGGCATCAGCCGCCGAGCTAGTATATGGAGAACCACTACGACTACCGGGACAATTTTTCTCAACTTCGCTTGACCAGAACCTAAATCCAGCAGACTATACAGCTCGCTTGAGAAATCATATGGCAGCATTAACCCCAACTCCTGCATCAAACCACAACAGTAAAACATTCTATTTGCCGAATGACATACATACTGCACAGTTTGTTTTTCTTCGCCGTGGTCCCGCAAAACGATCACTTGAATCACCATATACCGGCCCATATAAAGTTCTGAAAAGAAATACAAAAACATTTTCATTAGACATAAAAGGCAAAGAAGTTACAGTAACAATAGACAGAATAAAACCAGCTTACCTTACGAAAGAAAACAGAGAATACGACACGACCATTCGTTCACCGATGACCGTACTGCCGCTTCACACCAATCACGATGCACCGCTACCTGAAAAAAAGACTAGAAGTGGAAGATTAGTTAAGTTTCCGGACTACTATCGACCGTGAAACGGTCTCGGCAGGGGAGTGATGTGGCGTCCTCGTCGTCATTGGTAGCTGAAATAAAATTATCAAAATAAATTATATATTAAATTACAAAAAATGCACTTACCAACTTTTACGTATAGACCGTGTCTATTGTTCTCCGCGGCAGACGGGGGGCGAGGCACGCGCATTCCAGAGCGCGCTCCGCCACCAGTACGGCCCACGACTTCTTAAGTGACACACGTACATCTCGCTGCCGACGCCGCGGTTTATTTTTACGAAAAATATATACATCGTTGAGATCACACAAGTTTTATTATTTTTATATAGTGATATACGACAACGCGAACACTATACAATTAATTTAATTTTTTTGACGTTCATAATTGTACTTGTTTACCTATATGAATAAAGATATTTTGTTTATTTGTTTGTACATCGATTCAGCCCAATATCCTAAAACTGAACACGGAACACAGTAATAAAATGAACTTCTTCCCAACAGGGGTGCCTCTATGGAATGTTTTTGAGAAAACTGTTCTCTTATCTTCTTTGTACTAACACACGCATCACTATTAGCTTGGCTGTTGATTTGATTTGAAATTGTCAAAGAAAGAATGTCTACTAGATCCGTCATCCTTCAACCCTTCAAGGTGAAGCTCTGTTATTTGACGGCAGTTGTCACTTTATCCTTAGCCCCTTGCCCCATAGCACACTGTTTCTGCATCTGTTATTACAAATATTACGACTGAAACATTAGTAAAAAAAAACAAGGCAGAATGTGACAAGTAGATAGAGGCAAATTAAACCAAGAGGTAAAAATTCAACTATAGGAAAATCAATTTCAAAGTGTGAGGTTAGCAACTACAGACCTAGCTCATTTATCAGAATGCTTAATATCAGTGAGCTTTAGCCAAAATGCGTTCTGAAAGGACTATTAAGTATTTACTATTAAATAGATTTAGAAATGTTAATCCAAAATCCATACAGAAATATATCCAGATAATGTTAAACTATACGAAGTGTATAATAGTGGTATTCGCTTTAATATAATATACTCTTAGTATTGTCTATTAACATTTCTTTTACATATTTAAAGAAAACACTTTTGCAACGAAAATGTATAATTATTTAACATAATTGTAATTCAACACAATACAGCGCAATCCGCGAAAATAGAGGACACCGTATGTCAATTCTGTAAAAACCCCATCATCTTCTACTCCGGGGAAATAAATACAGATCATAACTTTTTCGCGCGAACACGCAAAACGCGGGAAAAGTTTAAAACTATGTAAAATAATTATACATTTATAATAATACATAGCTTCAATCCGTTAATATATTCTTTATTACTCTACCTTACTGGGAAGAGCACTCTTCATATAACCACCCGTTGTCCCCTTAATTAAGTTCTCTCATAGTATTAGCATACACGAGGGTAAATAATATTCAGAAATAGCGCGAAGAGTTTATTTTAATGTGATATTCTGTATCATATATATTTAGCTTCATATATCAGAGGAATTATATATGAAATTTTGTCCTCCTCAAGTTAGGGTTGAGTGTCAAGTAACTCGCTCCAGAAACCAAACACCCTTCTAATATATTTCTCAATAAAGAAACCCGACCTGCGCTGAATTTCCATCTCATTGTTAGAGCTCGCTTTCATTTGGATTAAGGAATATTTCTTTACTTCAATTCGATCCTATGACTTATTGGATTCGTTATTAATAAACGCTTTGACATCGTGATATGAAAGCCACATATCGTAAACGAATTCAATTTTAATAATTTGTTTAGTATTGTTGACTAAATAAAATCTGAAATATCAATGAAGTTTTTTAATTATAGTCGATGTGATGGGAAATGTATTACTGTTTAGTTAACATTTTGATGTACGTGATTTTTGCAACGCTGTTTAGTTCGTGTTACGATTTTTTTTATTAATCATTTTAATAGCTGTTTCTATAGCGTATTTAAAAATAAATAATAATCAACACATAAATATACAGAATTTGTGTTGCGCCATTGTGAAAGTATATATTTAAAAAGTTTCTCGTCCTCGCTGGTATTGTTCATTATTACAAAATACCAGAACTATTAAAAATGTGAAAAATCGTGAATAAAAGAAAATTAATATTTGAGCTTTTGAATTGAGGTTTATTGTATTCTGAAAATAATTAGTTTTATATACTATGCGTGGGTTTATAAAATATAGGACCCAACAATAAACCCACATTAAAACTTTTATTTCAAATTGAAGGGTGAATCCATGAAAACCTCTGGTAGGGCTTCCACGGCTTTGGAAAAGACAGATAGATAGAAAGAGATATAAACATAGCATTTATTACCAACAAAGCATACACACATAAACACAATAAAAATATGTGTGTGTACCAGAGTACACAGGTAAGAAGTGAAACTTCTTTACGACATATAATTTTTCTACTATTTGCAACTTCACGAAAATGGGGTAGATAAGGCTTAAGCCTTAAGAAAAACAATTTTTTAATACTTGCTAATTTTAACAGATTTATATACATTCACTGATACAATCAAAAAGTGAGGTTAACCTCAAATAAATATTAAAATCATGCTCATACGTGTTGAATTTATAAAACGAAATGTATAATCACTCTCACTTTTCTTGTAAATTCACTTAAATTTGAACAAGTCTTTTTATTTTATCACTTTCAAATTAATATATTGTTATTCTTATTTCAAACCAAACTTCAAAACTAATATATTGTTGTTATTATTATCATATATTACATTATATTATTTACGTCACTATACTAAACTTCGATAAAAAAGCAACATGGCGCGTAACCGTAAAACGTGACGTTTTCTTACAAAATTTCTCCCATACGTCGATAAAGAAGTTTCACTTCAAAAAATAAGAATAAGCAAAAAGAAATACTAACTAACTCAGTATAATCTTTAATTCTTTTATTACTAGGGTTGCCTGGAAGAGATCGCTTGTTAGCGATAAGGCCGCCCGTTGCATCCCTTGTAATTTATATGTATTGTGTTATTTGTGTTTCTTTCTAGCAACGAAGTGTGAATAAATAAATAAAATAAATAATGCTGAAGAGCAGGAGGAAATTGAAGACGAGGTTTCCATCCATGAATGTAATAAGATCTGGCTTCATAGAACTGTTATATGACTTTGTAACTTTTCGATTATTCGTGTATGGCTTCAGACTTCACCCAAACATTAACTATGCCAAAATTACATACAAGTACTTAAATAAATAAGCGTAAATGTTATACAGCGTAGGTACATAGACGTTGTGTTTTTATTAGGCAGGTAGGTAAAATACATTATAATTTTGTAATTTAACACTTTTTATTTCTGTGAGTTGAATGGTTTAAAGTATCTAAAAATAAATGTAATGTAATTTTTAAATGATGGAGTTTAAAAAATTCTAATAACACGTGTATAAATCACAGTTTTACTAATACGCGCCAATACGACTGGTCACCGTGGGGAAAACGACCACCCATT
Organism: Pieris mannii; assembly: GCA_028984075.1. Lineage (NCBI taxonomy): Eukaryota > Metazoa > Arthropoda > Insecta > Lepidoptera > Pieridae > Pieris > Pieris mannii. Next base: position 10,196,420 of record CM054779.1, on the reverse strand, counting down.
TGAAAAAATAAGTACAGAAAAATTAAAAAGGCGCTCCACGTCACAACAAATGAAATTGCATATTTAATATTAAGTCCCTATCATCCAAAACAAGGCAATTAGATGTGAACAATGCATTGAGAAAAATGGCCATACAATACTGGACTACTAAAAAGACTCAGTTATACTATTACAATTATTAGGCACGTCAAGAACTGTTAACTAACAATTTTTTGTGTGGATTCATTAATAAAGCACTAATAATTATTATTAATTGATTGATTTATTATAATTATAATTATAATAAATCCGAGTTTTACAATACACGTAATATTGCTTTTCATGTAAAGATACAATTTCGACATACACGAGAAAATTAATTAACTCACAGAATGAAAACAATTTTTGTGTGCTAATAAGGGCTTCTCAATGTCGAAGATTGCTTTGAAAATTTTAATTAACCTCTTGTAAGGAGAAAATTATTGTATTATATACTTTATGTTTTCTTATAGCGTGTGTGGTCCCATAATGCAACAATGGGGACAGCCACAAATATGTTTTCAGTTTATGAAGATAATTGGGTAATGTGTGCTTTTGAACTCGAAGCGCTTTTATAAGCTTAACTTTAGATTTTGCAGACTTGTAATTAATTTATTAATTAACCCAAAACTACTTGCCCGTAATATGATTTCTCAATCGCTACAACTGCTACAAGAGTAAGTTACTGCAAGCAATATTTGTAATAGAAGCGGATCGGAGCCTCATGACAGACCGTGTGCCTAACTCCAAACCTATCTCAATCCATTTTTGACCATCTGAGATAGACATCTTAATACAAATATTGATAAAAGTCTGCCAATAACCAATCGACCAATAATAATCATCAATCCATGGTAGATCGGATCCCGTGTATGTGGTATTAAAATGAAAATTCAACTGTGCCAATATTCTATCTTAAGATTTCTACTTACAGCGGTTTTTAAAATAATAAAAAAAGGTATGAAATAGCAAATAGCAAATGTTTTAAACATAGACATATTTTAAATATGGTGGAGGGATATGTTCATGTTATAGTTTTTGATTTAACATGTAATCAATAAACTTTTATATTTAGTTTTCTGTGCGTACGTATTCAAATAGATTAAATGTTAATTCCGTATCAGACTTAAATACACAATTAATTTTATTAGACTACTCTTAAAGACATTGTAAACAATAAGTTTATCCGTACGTTAATATCATAATGTTCGAAAAACGCAATTCGGTGTCCGCCGAAGTAATCGTTGTGTTTAGGCTATTCCTACACTGCTTATGATGTACATAAACATGTCTGTCGATATTATAATGTTCGAAAAACGCAATTCGGTGTCCGGCGAAGTATTAGTTTTGTTTAGGCTAATGCGACACTACTTATGATGTACATAAACATGTCTGTCGATATCATAATGTTCGAACAACGCATTTGTGTAAACGTCCAAAATTAATGACTGCATATTTAACAATATTTTGAATAACAGTTCATAATTGATAATACGAAATAATCAATTATGAACTGTTATGTCATGTGTAAATAATAGAATAGCAATTACCAACGTTTGCTATAATTTAGCGACCGCAGCGCTGCACGTTGCGCCCGTATTACATTTTAAATTGCCTGTGAATTATAGGTGAATTGCTTAAACGTAAGACAATTGTGGGTATAATTTTTGTAAAATTCTTTTTACAAAAATTATACCCACAGTAAAGCGTTGTATAGAATGTTCATTTCGAGCAAAGCCCTGGTTACACCCTGGATACAGGTTATACCAAATAAAAATGCTATATTTTTTTACTATTAAAAAAAATTGTGCCCATCGCAAAAAATGTTACGTTAATTCTAAAAGAGGTCTGTCTTTTATTTATTTATAAAGCCAAGGCTGGTAAGGCTTGCCAGGCTGGCTTTTCACACTGGTACAAGAAAAATATAATTTAAGATAAATTTGACAAGCGCTTTAGGAAAACATAACAAACAAGTTGAGAAAAAATTAAAAAACTTTTAAAAGAATGTGTTATTATTGTTAGCTTAAAATAAAAATTCTGAAGAGAATTTATCTCAATTTATGCAACTATGTTTGACTTACGTTTAACAAAACATTTGTATTATTATGAATTAAAATTCGTAATTTAAAGTATTAATTATTACATTACTTATAAAAATGTTTACGATGTTATGTTTTGGTCTAATATCGCTTCAAGCAGTGTTCCGCAAACTTTTTGTGTTTAAGTTACATCTAGGAAAACTAAAATTTTTGAAGGTACACCACAAATTAAAAATCGGTCTCACCTCATAATTATAATCAACATTTATTATTTATGAACGCACTATAACTTTTAATGGCACAATTAATTAATGGTAATTGTTGACAAGAGATAGTTTGAAAGTAGATAAGTAATTTTTCAGTGGCACACCAAGTGATGACCACAGTACATACTGGCTAAAGGAATACTTAAGTTGTGAATATTTGTAATTAAATCGTAAAAATACCATGTATGAAATTCCCCAAAAATTTATAAAAAATACGTCTGTAAGTACTAATAATGTTTTAGATGTAGTAGTAAATAATCCGAGAACATTCTTTAACTTCATTAAGGGCCATGAAATTATAATAACATAATATTACGAAAATGTTATTTCGCTCGCGGTAAACTAAACAACATTTTGGTATGAAGCCATTACAAGAGTGCGTCGTGTTGGCTTCAATCTAGATTAAGTTGACTAATTAATTGCAGTAGCTAACGGTCGTTTTATTATGTTTTTTATGAACACGCACTGAACGGTATGCGATGCGATTGATGATGCGATTACGATGGTGTGTAAGCAAAAAAATTACATTATCGGTTGTAAGTGTGATGTATAGTTTTTTTTATAATTATTAAAATTACCCGAATACACCGTTTTCTCGGAGATTTCAAAGTTTTGATGAAATTTCTAGTTGTCTATTTATGTATTTTTATTCGAAAATCGTTTAATACAAATATGAATAATTATTTTAAAGTTTTAGTTCGATGCCTATATTTCCCTTTTTTATTCGTATATCTATTCTAATCTTACACCTAATGTGAGCATTAGTATATATGTATTTATTCATAGTGTATTTATTTTAATAAAAAGGTACCGCTTAGCTGATCGTAAGATAACGGATATGTTTTAGACTCGGCCATGCAAATATCTGCCTGGCAGCTATTTCTATATTAAATACAGGTTCTCTATATTGACGTTATTTTCAAAATGACTTGCAAATATACACAGTAATAGACAGAAATCATATTACAAGATATCCACCATTAAAACACAGACATCAGACATTTAACGTCACTAATTGAACCCGTTTTTAAATCCAAGTTACAGTTACACACACACAAATACGCCAACACTGCTCGAGTTGGAAGGTATTCAGACATAACATAGGTGAGAGAATCACACATTCTCTTTTCTTCTTCTCTTTCACTTAATATAGGTGAGATAATTCTAGATTCTCTCTCGTATATTAAGTCTGTATATCTTCCAACTCGAGCAGTGTTGGCGTAGTGGCTTCATTGTACATCTCTTCTACCTGAGGTCGTAGGTTCGATTCCTGGCTGTGCATCAATGGACTTTTTTTTTTCTAAGTGCACGTTTAACCTTCGCTCGAACGGTGAAGGAAAAAATCGTGAGTGACAAAAAGTCGACGCCGTATGTTAGGCACAAGAGGCTGATCATCTACGTGGGTATTACATTGAAAAACGATCATAAAGCAGATACAGACAGAAGGTTGGAGCACCACCGATTTCTTTTTAAGTCAATTGGCGTTTCGATTAAAACTATTTAACTATTCAATATAAGTAAGTTTTTAGGTTATTTTAAATAAATAAATTATGGTTGACTCGTATGTGCACGTGGTTACACTAAAATCAAGAACTTAATATTTTTGTGCATTTAAGACGTGGACATATCCTTAACAAATTGTGTATTCAAGGTAAATAAGATGGATTTTCAGTACCGAATTGTCATTGATTTAATGGTACATTGAGAAATGGGAACACAGTTTGTTGGTCTAATTTTATGTCCTAACCTATAATCGGTCATCGAGGCCTGGTATTATTGAATTTCTTCCACTTCAAAGTGATCCTTTTTGGCGGGGATTAAAGGTCCTTGTCTTAAACAAGATATATTGATCAAAGGATATTGAGATCTCGATTTCTTGTTAATATTTTGGTTGCGAGGGAAAAGGTTATATTTATGGGAAAGGGATACCATTATTATAGGTATTTTTCAATAGACCATAAAATATGGTTTTCCTTATTTAAATTTTCGCTTTTCACTTTCCTTGAGCTTAACAAGCTTTTGGGTGACATCTTGTTCTTCGTTGTCTTAATGACGTCATATCGGTCTTAAGACCTAACGGGTTCGTTGATCCTTTCGGATTAGAGTATCACTACATAGTATAAAACAAAGTCGCTTTCTCTGTCCCTATGTCTCTTTGTATGCTTAAATCTTTGAAACTACGCAACGGATTTTAATGCGGTTTTTTTTTGCGGCGACGGAAATAACAATACATAATAAAAACCTGCTTTCCATCAGCATTGCACCCGTGCGAAACTGGGGCGGGTCACTAGTTAGCAATATAGAGATCGAGCCCCGCCTCGCCCATGAATATTGTTAATAAAAATATTACCGATGTAGTCGAGGCGTAATTCCCGACGCGTAACACTTCCAATACACTATTTCACAAATAGGAGCTGTGATTTATTTTTGTTTGTTGAAAAAAAAAAATTGTGAGATATATAAAGTCCCTGGACACGATGGCAGTAGAGTAAAAATTATAAAAAAAAAAGAAAAAAATATATATAGAGATCGATAATTGTCTTTGTTTAGTCAGACCAGGGATCAGCCCAACTTCTCCTATCAGTTTATCGAGACTATACGGTTAACTTACCGTTACATTATATAAGGCTTTTATGATACCTTTTTCATTTGTCACATATAGTCATACGTGACTATATTTTAAGATCAGAAAAACAGTTACTCTATACAGTTATAACTACGAAAATATGCTAATACGAAATATTGAAAATAAGAAGAGTTTAACACTTATCATAAGTCATAGACATAATGCCCAGTTAATTATAACGAGCGGCACAATATATTACAATTTGCGGCTATTCTGAGAGCCGGCTGTAATTAATACCAAGTTTGCGTAAAATTTACAGCTCTCATAAAGCAATTAAACGAAATTAAACCGTACCCACCTTGCAAAAAGATTTTATTTTGAACAAAAATCGAAACGAAGCGAGAGCTTCGTACGAGTGTGATTCGAGGAGTTAAAGTTATGAATACAGTAATATTCAATTTAAATTGAGTACGCCCCGACATTTATAAAATGTTTTACCAGTTTTATTCTCTCTTTGACAATGTGCAATGTATTTTGTTTGGGAGCTATGAAAAATTCCAATAGATGGTTTGTGGATTACAAAGCGCGACCAATTTAATCAACGGTACAAAAACGATGGCCAACGATGCAGTAAGTTCGAATTACTTTTTTAAGTGCATACAATGTGTATGGAAGAGTTGTGAATATATTTGATAGGTACTGTGCATAAGTTAATATCAAATCTTGATTGAAGCGTTAGAGAAAAAAAATCTGTAAGTATTCCTCACAAATAGCAATTAGTTTCTAAAAACAATCTGATCACCTGGCTTTTAATGAAACTAAATATAATTCACAAGTAACGCTTTCTTTTTTAATATTTATAAATTATGTGTGGCTTACCAATTTTCATTTTTGCCAGATCTCAGATTGAGCGTTAAACGACGACGAGAATTGACAAGAAACTCTGTCACTGTTTTCATTAATAATAAACGTTATGTATGACAAAAAAATGTTGGTGACAAAATAGATCTAATGCTAGATGTCTATCAGAAAGTATTAATTGCGACAGATCGCTACAAAATGATAAGGCTAAAACTCCGTTAGTAATTTGGGTTTCAAATTAAAAAAAAATCCGGAACATCAAATACATTAACTTTATTTTTATATTCTTTCGAGTTAATATCGACATCAGCCGATCAATGACTTTGTATTACGGCTCGTGTGTGCGCAACGTAACACAATTTGTCGCGTTCAAAATGTGATTACGTATATTGTTTTTTATAAAAGCTGTCGAGGGACGCTTCAGGGGTAATATTGTGGTATAAAATATTAACTTTTGTTATTTTATATAGACAATATGCATTAAGCTTTCCTGTAGAATTATATGCTGCGTTTTAGTAGACGATACAAATCATACTTTATAGACTCAACTACGATTTCACATCGTCTCTGGGTCGCAGGTCTGGGAGTACGCAGCAGCATGTGAGCAGCTTCTTCCTATTGGCCAAATTCAGCGAATTGTCGATATTGAATTCTGTACATTAGAGATCTTAGGTTGGTTCTCCCTTCACGCTGAAACATTGCGTCTCTATGTGGAGAGTGTTCTGAAGAGTTTATGGGTTGACTACCTGGCTCGTTTTGTCCACGTCCAACTTAACTTTAGGTTTCATCCGCATCGCCTTGATGACTGGAATTCTTCCACGGCCCGCTTCACAAGGCATTTTTTGTGAACAAGAGATAGTGTATAAATGATATACTAATTCATGTCAAGTCAGTTTTGTCTTGAGCGCTGTAAACTACATCTGATTTTATGCAGAAAAAAATGGTCTTGCAACAAGATTTAAGGTTGAATGCCACTCTAGAAAGCCTTGAAAGACATTCATAGTTCCACCGAATGAATTTAGAATCACTAAAGTATACCAACTTTTTCTATAATAGGAGGCAAATAGGCAGGAGGCTGTCTCTATAGGTGACGGTATCACTTTTTATCAGCTGAACCAGCTGCACGTAGACCTGTTGAATAAAAAAAAATGTGGCACTCGGGGACTGCCGTGGTAAAGTTATGGCATAGCATTTTTTATGTTTTCTTTTTCTTTGATAATAATTCAATCTAAGACTCTACCAGACTCAGACTAACACGCCTATATCTGTCTCACTCTAACGCGTACCAGCCGGACTGGCCGCGATTACGCTACGTCACCGATCTCGTCAGAGTTATGTGAATACGCAGTATGCATTCTGTCCCACTCTAACGTACCTGCGCTGCCTCACCGTTCAAGCCAGATGGATGTGAGACGCAGTATGCGTTTTGTCCTACTCCTATACGTATTGGCCTAACCAATATTTCGTCATCGTCTGTTAGGGTATTATTTTCGTTACGTAAATAATTGATTCGGTTGCCGCGCTTAAAGCCCCCGATAAAATCAATGCATTAGCTGAGAAAGCATGCAGCAATGATCTTTTTTAACTTAAATCATTATCGCCGTCACCCGTATTTTATACCAAGCTAACTCGATTTCATGATAAGTTTATGCCATCGTTGATACGACGTACTGGTAAACACGTATGACAATTTTTCCCTATTGAATATTCTAGTAGCCATTCTATCTTTTCAAGGCACTATTACTCTGCCCTTGTGAATTATTAAAGATATGGATCAAGTTTTGTCAAGGTCTTGGTAATTTTAGGGCTAAGGAAATATAACGTATTAATAACACCAATCGATGTTTGTATTGGAAACAAAGTGATGTTATTCGTTATGAAACATTATGTTTATTTATTTCTAATTTTTACAGTAACTTAATACAATGGAAAACTTATAAATACAAAATTAAACATAAAATAAACAAATAATAAAATCTAAACCCTTTTATAAATACATATATTCATCTCACCTGCATGAATATTCAAGGTAAATATTATTCGCGCAAGACACGCGTAAATGACGTTTCTCTGCGTAAATTTGAACGCGCTCGAAGCACCGCAAGAATATGAATATTTTTAGCTATATAATCTTTTATATATTCAAATTGAAGCCTCTCTTATCTCCTCTATAATCTGAATAGAGTACACGAAATACCAATAAAATCGTCTGTACGAATGATGTGATTCCTTCCAAAAATTTGTCAAATCCGCACCAAAATAAAACAAAATGCTGGATTCTATTTTAAAGCTACATAAGTAGATTAACTTTTTGGCTTTGAGCTGATTTAAATAAATAAATCGTAGAAAATAAAGATGCCAGTAGGCTCGCGGCATTGCCAGTCTTTTAAGAATAGGTAAGCTTGATGGAACCTAAGTCGGTTCGGAAATTATTTACAGGCAGTTACTGCTTCTAAAATAAAACCTAAAAATTAATAGGATTTGATAGTCTGTAGTAATAAGAACTTTAGTCATTATTATTAATGTCGGAACAATGGCATAAGTGTCAGCTGTCATTATAATGTAATAACATCGAATTCAAATTCAAAACCGTTAATACGACTGCTTTATTTAATTTGTCAACATTGCAAGATCTCGATATAATATTGACTATTGACAAATCAAATAAACCTCCTAATGGTTTTGAAGTAATTTGACTTTGATGTTATTAAATGATACTTACAATTATTGCGGCTAGTATCGGCGTCATTGCTGCGATAAATATATTAGTATTGTATTAATGTATCGCAGTTTTTAGCGCTGTTCAAAATATTTAAGTATCATTAGACAACGTTAACCTTCTTCAAAAGGTCGTTAGCGACATCTCTCTAATACCCTTATTCAGTCAAAATACAGGCTTAATTTACAAAACAAGTACCAAAGTCATTAATACGTCTTCCACCTCAAACAGTGATAAGCCGTTAAGACCACACGTGTTCTTATTACGAAACAGAAACGATTACTGTGCGGTTCGAGTTATATTAGCGAGTCCCACGAAACCCGATAATGGCCTACATACGTTATTACCCAATTAAATTATCCTGTATCGTATTTTGTGCCTTATTGGTTAAGTGTTAAGGCTCGATTTCGAGGCGTTTCGAGCTTTAAAGTTTCTATGTCTTTTGGTTCAAATGACTCTACTAAGTTAAATGCCCAAAGAGGCGACTGCGTGTGTCAGGCACTGCTGCCGATCACTTGCCTATTAGATTGATATGAAGCAGATTCAGAAATCTGAGGCCCAGACCTAAAAGTACCTAGAACATTGTAACGCGAAGGTTGTTTTTTTTATATAGAACAGGGGGCAAATGGGCAGGAGGCCTACCTGCTGTTAAGTGAGAAGCCCATGGACACTCTAATGCCAGAGGGCTCGCGAGTGCGTTGCCGGATACAACTAAAAGCTTATATGTCACGAATCACAGCGCTAGGTTCGATGTCGCTACAATAATACATATAACATATAAAGTCTGTATATAACATATAAGTCACAGCCGGGGATCGAACCTACGACCTCACGCATGTGAGTCGTACACTGAAGTCACTAGAACAACATATTAAGAATTTTCATGTATATGACTTTTAATACTTGGCAATGCACGGAGTGTTGAATTGTGGCCGATTCGTCCTCTCAGAACAGAAAATGTGAATTTAGATGACATATATTTTGCGTTTCCTGCATGAGAAAATTACATTTTGGTTTCATGTATGAACTTATTAATCCAAAAGCAGATTGAAAGCATTTCTCAACCTCATTGGAATCACTTTATCTTAGACTGCGTTTTCCGCCTTCAATATTTACTCAATTAATTGAGGCCCAAGAAAATTTAATCTGCTACGAAAAGTTCTCAGCAATTTCGGCCAAATTCTCAACGTAATATATATCTTAAAGAGGAAATAATGTCAGTCTTGTTGCTTAATCAAATCTCGTTTGGATCGACTGTGAGGGGAATTTCATTCGGGGAATTAACATTTCACTATATTCACTGGAGTTTTAAGATTTCCACGTGATTCTCGCGTTTGCGGGATTTTGGCGGTGACATGCGTTATTAAAGTTTAAGACGCATCTGAGGAAATTAAATGTATTTCTGTGACTTGAGATGTGTTATATTTCAATTTAAAAAATGTACCATATCAAATCAAGCTGCACAGTAGTTAGCGTTATTAAGTTTACCACATCATTCATAGTACTAAATCTACGGCATATTTTACATAATCTTCCATCTAAAATGTATGACAATTATATTTTAAACATATTTTTAATATATTATTATAAACATAGATGTTACAAAAAATGTAAGAAAATACAATTAAAAACATATAGAAGATAAAATAAGCACACTTTGAAATAAAATAAATTAAAATTACCAGAAATTTTTGGTGAAGCATAAAAAAATCGTCAGCAAATTAGGTTTGATAAAGGCACCCAATGAAACTTTCTCTAAATCCGATCAGCCCACTACCGAATATATATTCAAGCTGTGTTCAATCCCTTAAAAATGCGAAGAATTCGAACGAGAGGTGGTTGAATTCCTAGGTTGGTTTTGGCAGAAGGAATTTGGAAAATATTGCTAATTTTTGACCTAGGGAATATGTAAGGGACGACAATTTTAATATCCTGTAGGTCACTCCTCTATATATCATTATTTAGCAATTTATATTAGAAGGTAACACCGGCTAAAGATCGTGCAGTGATATCATATTACATTTTTTAAGTCGCTGATGATACGGGTGTCTTCGTGATAATCCTTTGCATAAGCTGCACCTGCGAAAGCTAGGTGTCGTGTAAAAGGCCTTTGAATACTTTCAACGCGTTCGCGAATCGGTGAAAAAATAATTTATTTATAAGCAATCTTATAGCTACTCATATAAAGAAAATATTTAGACAATATACAAAGCCAAAACAGAGATACAAAATATATGAAACAAAAAACATAATTAAAAAGAAAACTGAAATTAAACATTACACCAACAAACTTCAGCTAATTATTTCAATGAAAATTGAAATTGTTACTATTGCGAAAAAGTCAAAGTCTTCCCGGTTCCTAAAAAAATCCTTAAATATTGTGTAGAGATAGAACTGTGCATTTTATGGTGTTATAAAAAGGTTTGTTATTTTTTTTTACTTATTTTATTTATATCTAGCGATATCGATAAAGCACGTGGGATTGTTTCCCAATTTGTAAACAAAAGAACGAATTTCTTATAATTAAGTAGTATTATTACAATTAGTTCGTATGCATGATGCCAACTGTCGAGTTTATTGTTAGCTAGGATAAGGATAAGCGACGAAAGAACCACAGCTGCGCAGTTCATAAATTTTTTGCAACTTAATTTTTTTACACAATTGTTGACGTTATTGAGTGAGGGTGTAATACTACGTAGAATCATTGTATGCAAGACAAACTAAACCAACCAAAGTCAAATGGGCTTCGACGCTATAAACCTTTTGTCGGTAAATCGAGGGACGTTAAACGTTATATTATCTTTGGTAAGGTGGAAAAGGTCAACTTCATATGATGTATGTTTAGATTGCAGAGGCCTGATAACTTGATGTAAAAAATACATTGAAAGATATGTAGAAGTAAGTCAAAATTATAGGACTAAGTAGAATTCCTTAAAATTTTTACGCCGGCTTTTTCTCTCGGCCAACACCTTCTGTCTTCTTTGCCGATGAGTAGGGATGCCAACAGGCTCGTATTTAATGACGTGGAATAAGTGATACTATTATGATCCTATGTTCCAAAATAAACGTATTTTATTTTATTTTTTATTTTATTCTTAAAAGGCCAATGATCAACATTCTTATGTTACAAGGGGGGGGGGGGGCAAACGAGCCTGCGGGACACCCAAAAAGGCAGCAGCCCATAGACACCCATTTTTAGTGAATGCATTGCCGTCCTTTAAGGGAGGAGTACGCTCGAATTAGAACCCTAAATTGCATTAGCTAGCTTCAAGTATTGTACTAATCTCATTTCGTTTTACAGCTGAGAAAACACCCCCCGGATTCCCGTCGATATCACCCCCATCAACCACCCTGGTAGTGGAAGTCGGTCACATCGCAACACTGCCCTGTCAGGCGACAGGAAACCCGCCCCCGAAAGTGCGGTGGCTCTTCAATTCGCTACCTCTGGACGTCGCTTCGAATCCCAGATATGGCATCTTAAATGATAACATGCATGGTAAGTCATAGTTTAAAGCAACTTTTTCTTCTTATCCGGTACACTCTTGATAGAGCAGTCGTGATCGCTATGTAGCATTGGTTGTTGACTATTAGAGGTCATCCTTCTGCACTGATTCAGTGAACCTACAAAAACAACTATATTATATTAAATGTTCCAAATAGAAGCATAAACGCAATTTCTTATTAAGGAATAAATGAAACGGCGGTGGTTTCACTGCTGGATTTTAAAGGCAGGCAACGCACGTGTAACTTCCCTTGCAATAGCCCCTGGGGGACGGTTAGAACTATTCAAAGACACGTAGCGATTACTTCTGTCCCTTAAAAAAATCGTGGCTTGTGTACGTACGAATTATTTATCAATAAAAGGGCTCCCGTTGAGTAATAGATAAAGATCACAAGGATATGTAGAAATAAGAATCTTAATCCCTACTTTGTATTAAATATTTTAAAGCTTTTAATGTTTCGTCCTCAGTCGGGGAAACAGCCAATCGTAACCAAGTTCCCGCTCAGAAAGTTTCCTTTCCGAAACATGAGTTATCCCTGTGAACACTAGTTGAGACAGTTACGAGAAATATTATCAAATCTAAGCGAATCACGTCTGAGAGAAACGGACAAAGTTAATAAAGACATTGGGGTCCGAAGACGTCATCCCGATACTTTATTAAATCCCACCCAACCTTGGGTTCTTATTGAAAGCCATGGGAAACGACTGGCTAAATTGTATTTGCTTGATACGGATACCCGCAAAGTACTTTAAGATAACGTATACGTAGTCGATGCATATAGAGACCAAAAATCTTAGATATTTTGGGAATCGCAATTGTTGAGCAAAATACTAAATTTTAAAATTAAAAGTTTATATTATCTAGACGTATTTTAACCGACTTCAAATCGAAGGATGATTTCAATGTGATGTGAAGTTTTCTGTGTATAAGACTAGATAATTGCAGTGTAAAGTAATATTTTCAGATTTTACGATTGGAGACATTGTGTATTTGATAGTTAATTTAAAAACAAAATTGTGATGGTTGAACACAAATTGGTAACAATTCCCTGAACTGAAGCGTCGACATTCATTACAATAATATTTAAGTAAAAAAGAAACAACAGAATCAAAGATAAAGACATTCATTTCTGGCACCGACTTCCATAATTAGACTAATTTAACTTTCGTTTTATTAACTTTCCTACTGTGAATGCAAATAAATAAATTAACGTTTGATAAATAATGCTCTTGGCAATACTAATCAATACCAAAGAGAAATATTGTATTTAATAAATTTTTGTGCATCTCGGTTGTATAAAATTAAAAATTAGCCTCTGATATTTCTGTTTCCATAGATTCGCATCTTAGAATAGATTCCGGCTATCACATCAGGAATCTTGGCAACCGCCCTTCGTTCTTGAATTTCACCATCGTTATTGCCGACTATCAATTAAAATAGTAAATCTTTCATTATAGAATAAAGACTTTTTATTCCTAATTGACGAGGTTTAGGATTATGAAAAATGAATTTTTATTCAAACGACACCTTCCCAAAAAGATTAATAAGTCTTTTTAAAAGCGATTTCGTCACGTCTTTTGATCAACGTTCCAGATTAATTACATTTAATTAGTAAAGCGATGAACCGTTAAAACCTTATTTAATTATCAAGGGAAAGTTTTGTAAGCGAAGTTTAACTTTTCATGTTTTTAACGTTAATATTTAATTTTTTTTTTCAGTTATGTAATGAATTAGATATAGGTGCTCTATTGCTTGGTTTTAGAAACTACTTATCGCTGGGGCAAGTGGTTTGGGCTTTCAAGATACGTGCGTTCGAATCACGTCTGTGCATAATTAATTTTTCCATGTGCGAACTTAACACTTGCTCCTTAATTATGGTGACTTTTTTATGGCACAGAATCTATGCAAAATAAAAATAATCAGAGAAGCGGATGCCCTCAATTGCAAAAACCGTTTGGGCTATATAAGGTAATAGCACTAAATAAATAAATTTGAGATAAAATAGTGTAAAGTTCTGTTACTAATCGAGAAATGTAAGCATATACATATTTTCATCATTATTTTTCTACAGGTATGATATTATTAGTGCTAGCATTGTTTAATAAATTTTACAAAGAAATAAAAAATATATCTCTGTCCTTATATCTTACCATTTAAAAAATCAAACACAGTTTGTGGTTAAACTCCTCCGAAACGGCTTGAAATTTTGTGTGCATATTGGGTAGGTCTGAGAATCGGACATCTATTTTTCATCCCCCTAAATGTTAAGGGTAATCCACCCCTAATTTTTTTTTTCAATTTTAGATATTTTTTTATAATACAGTATTAAAAAATACATACAACCCCTAATTTTCCCCCCCCTCTACGATCAACCCCAATTTTTTATTATGAATGATATACATGGCAAAACGACGTTTGCCAGGTCGGCTAGTATAATATAATATCCACAAATATTCTGTTGCAAGTAATAATTAAAATAAAAAGATATTCCATCTCGCTAGTGCTTTATTTAAATTCAAAGTTCCATAGCCAAAGTTTGTGTGACGCAGTGAGATGACAAAATGTTAATTACGCCAATTTTGCGGGTCGCCTGCTCTCCATCGGATATACGATTTTCATTATGAGATGCGGTTTCATTGAATTTTAGATCGTAAATTGAATTAAGTTTCTCTTCTTCTTGTTTGTATTTGTGCTGTTTTGGTTTGAGTTTTGTGTGATGATTACTTTTTATATAGTAACTGCACTATTCGTTCGTGTTCAGCCTTTTGAAATTGAGAAGTAAGTTACAACTTATCTAAATATGTATATAAAACGAGTCGTGTTAGTTACACCACTCATGACTCAAGATCGCCCGGACCAATTTTAATTATCTCTTTTTTTGTGGATTCCTTCCGCTCCGAATATCAGAATAAGTAATAAAATTTTGGATAAGTTATCGAGTAACAATAAATTAATTAATTAATTTTACGAATTTGTTACACTTTTTTTTAGGTTGCACATGGGGTATGTGTATGTGTTTGTGTTTGACACTGTGTGTATGTGTTAGAATTAATGTATCAATCAGTTGTCTTGGCCCTAAAAAATATTGGTAAATTAAGCAGAAAATTAAAGAGGTAATAATTATTATTAATAATGCTGTGAATACGCTGTTACTATCGATGATATTTTTTTGACGTTTTATTTTAAAAAGTAATTCTGCGTGACATTCTCATGTCTTGCGATTCCTGGCTATGCACTAATAGAGTTTTAATGTGTGCGATCAATTCAAAATTTTTGCCTACTCAGTTTTTGGGTAATTAGTAGTTTTAAAATCTTTTAAAACAACTAAAGTTAGATTAAAACTATATTCATTTCAACAACATTTGAAAATTTGATTTTTTAAACATATTATTAATATAGCGAAATTAATTTTAATGCACTTAAAAGTGGAAGATGTAAATTGAGTTAAACGAAGTTGAGGACTTGGCTGACTCTTTTTAAGCTTATTAATTGAAATTTATTCTGACAGATTACTTTCTTGTCGCTTTCATATTCGAAGGTGCTGATGACTTAGTCCATTGTTTATTTTGCAAATAGTTTTGCGTAATATTATATAGAACTCCGGTTTTCTTTAAGACTTATATATAGTTATTACACTTCAAAATACGTTTGCCTAAAATAAATCAATACTAAGATCTAATTTCTATGTTTATGTTCCCTTTGGAGTAGAGACTATTGGGTGGTGGGGTTCAAGTGCATAGACGCTAATTAAAGATTTACGAGTAAGTTGATAGATAGATAGTACGGGCGATCCCAGAGCTGGTGCTTTCCTCGCACGAATAAATATCCCAATACAGGGAGGAAATGCTTCCAACGTTAAAGGTACACTGCCACAGGGACCAAACTTTTTTAATTTGTTTGAATTTTCTTTTTATTAATTTTACTTAGTTTCATTATTACTATGGATAAGAAAATTGTCAACCTTAACAATTTTTTTGCATTCCATTTGTAAAGTTAAGAAAAAGGACTAAACTTACCTACATATATTTAGGATATAAATGGTTAAGCGCGCGTGACCTTTAGCTCTTTTGCGTGCGTTCCAAACCCGGTTGTGCTAAACAAATACTAGCCGATAAGGCGAAAGAAATTATTGTGAGATTGCTCACAAATTAGTGATGTGAGATTAAAGCCTGATAAAAAAAACAGGACAGAAGGAAAAATTGTATACCAACGACTGCCTTTTGTTTAAGTAAACTTTGATATTATGTTAGGTATTCATTTCACCGTGTAAATTATTTAAATTTTTATTTCTCTTAATTCCGGTCGTGTTCAAGACGCGTATAAAGATAATATTATCACAGGTTTCATGTAGTTTGATATAGCATCAGAGTAAAGTCTATTTAAATAGGTGAATGTGTTTTTAGAAACTGTAGTGTAAAATTCTTATTATATTATTATTTCTATTAAATGTTTCATGAATAATATATTGTTATACTATTATAAAAAAACTACTTGTCTACCGAAGACCCTAAAACAACAAGTATTTAATTTAATAAAATTCAAACTGGAAAACAAACATAAAAAAGAAAGAGATAATTTTTAAAATTAAAATTTTACTTGAAACAGATGTTAACTGTCACAATCGGCATTGATCGGTAGCCCTCATTATTTTCAATTTATTATATACTAGTGACCCGCCCCAGCTTCGCACGGGTGAAATGCTGATGAAAAGCAGGTCTTTATTATGTATTGTTATTTCCGTCGCTGGAAAGCTCCGATAATATACGCGTTCGATCGCTGCTAAATATAAAATAATATTAAATGAACAATGTATTCAAGGTATTTAATTGGTTAAGGATTAATGCTGTATTGGTTAAAATCGCTCCGAAAATTAGACATTATTTGTCGTAAAAAGTAAATGACAAAAAAGAGTTATTGTGGGTTATCCATAAGAGGAAGACATATAGCATCACTGACTTTTCTGTAGCCCTTTTCAATGTGTATAATACTTTACTAAGTACATTATTTTGATAAAACTCGTAGGGTTCAGCCTGCGTTTGCAATGTAGGCGGAAAAAATGTAATTATTTACGACATCACATTAGAAACCTCAAAAATAACAGTACTTCTCCACTATTTAATGGATGTTATTATACATATAAACCTTCCTCTTGAATCACTCTATCTATTTAAAAAAACGCATTAAAATCCGTTGCGTAGCTTCAAAGATTTAAGCATACAAAAGGACATAGGGACAGAAAAAGCGACTTTGTTTTATACAATGTAGTGATAGTAATATTAGTGTAAATAGGGTAATATAAATAATCTTATGTTTAAGCATCCTTTACATTTTTTTCTTAGCTTTTATTCTGATAAATTATTGCCTCATAAAATTACTACATGATTGTATAAAGAGATAGTTAGGCTTAAAAAGTCGTTGCAATATATCAAGAGAGAGAAATACAGCCTTCGTAACACGGGCGTAATAACTTTTATATGAAATTATTATTTTATCGGCCGTTATTGCGGGCGTGTGTAAATTAGAAGTGATACAGACAGGTTTTATGATGCTTTGTAAATTTAATAAGTTTGAAATACATTTTTGTATTAGAATTTGTGTTGTCTTATAACAAGATTGTTTTTAGACTTTAATTTCTTTATTTATTTATTTACTTAAAATTATTAATTAAGTTAATATTTTTCGGACATTTTAACTGAAACGCTTTGTTGATTATTAAGGACTTTACTTTGAAATTTACGGTAGTGTTCAGTCAAACGGACTGAAAGTATTATATAGAAATGAGTTATAAAATTTTAAACATTTATTTAGAATTTCGAGGCTAACCTCGAAGCAGAGCAATTTACTACAAAATGTGTCTTTGCAAATTTTATGTACGATGGATAGTTTTGGAGATTTTTTTTTTTAGTTTAGGAGGCCAAAAACGTATTTTCACCCCTTTTTCCAAGATGGCGGCCGGGGCGCCTACTCCACAAACTTGAGGTTAAGCTTATATTGACCCCCCAACATGTCGCATAAATATAATTGCGTCCTCTGTAATTGTAATATAAATGTAACATTTCAATAACATTTTCAGTATTTGAAAATTCCAATATTATACACAAAAGTGTATATGTGCATATCGTAAATAAACAAACCAAACTCCCGCTGGGTCTGCGCTATGATTGCGAAGTACGGGTCGAGATTACGATTCATTTACATACAAATGTGAACTCCAAGTTTGAATGGGACAAGTGTGGTGTTTTAACAAAAACCTCTTAATACGAACAACAATGACGCAGGTTTAACCGGATGATTAAGGGACGCGCCATGCCGCCTCCAGTCATGCAAAACATATTTAAAACTTGAAGTTGTAATTTCTAAACGTAGATAGGAAAGAATACAGTTGCGAAAAATAATATAGCTTGTGTCGCTTGATATCGCTATAATTGGTGTGTGTGTCCAATCACAGGGAAGCGATCTAGCGATTCGATTTTCAAAATGTTACTCACCCTGAACTTTATAGTATCTGTAATATTCCCTGATATTACAGATTTTGTATACGAAAATTTCACTGCAAGATTTATTTGCATTTATTTCCAACCACCTTCCGTCTTTCATCACGAACGTTTTCTCTTGGCGGTTCAGAATTGTTCAAACTGGTAAATTTTGAAGCATTTTTTTAAATTTATTTGTTATTGACGTTGAGTGTACATCGTGTTCCCTTTATGAATAAATTTAGTAAGATGCTATTGTTTATTAATCCAGCTGATTTATTATTCTAAACTCACCACAGTCAAACTTTTAATGGAAAATTAAATTCCAAAAGCTCGTTAAATGAGTGCAGAAGTCGTAACACATTCTAGAATTAAGATAATATGTGAAAGCGCACGCTTAAATCTTATTTTTTACGGACAATTCACGCACAATTTTTTCGAGTGATAACACGTTCGTGTCGCAGGAAGCCAGGCATAAACGAAGCTTTAAAAGCTAAAGATGACGTAGAAAAAATGAGGATTCACTCGAATATGTCAAACGCTGTCCGAAATCCTAAGCTTCGGTAATCAAATAAAAGTATGTGGTTACGTGTTGGGACCGCGGGATTACGTCAACCGACTCCCAAGTTTTGCACATTTCATTTTATTGTATTCATGCGTGAAACGAAACGTTGTTTGTGTTTCGAGTTCTTTTATTGAGTTGACGGGGGCCGACTCGTGAGCGTGGTTTTGTTTGATAATTTGTATTCATAAGCGAATGTGGTCTAAGGATATGAACACTTTGTTGCTGTAATTATGACTTTATGAACGCAAAGGACTACTACCAAAAAAAGGGTCTGTATCCAAATGTTTCGGGATATTTTTAATATTTAAGCCACAAAAGCTAATTTTCTAGATATTATAAATAGGTATATACTTAAGTTTTTATTGTAATTACTTAATATCATTACTTTTTTTATAAACTTAAAAATATATATATATATACCTAATATATTTTCTACATTTTTTTTTTCAAATTTTCATTTTGGAGGTAGTTTATGTTTAGAAAAGTTGGAATTTTTGCCGATAAATGCAAATAAGAAATAGTCATCACAGTAAGGCACGAAACAAAAACGAATCAGCTCCATTTTGAATTGAATTGATGAGGATTTGTATCCCTGTCTACTAATACAATCTCCAAATCAATACACAAGGCTGACACATGTTTCTCTGAAATACACATTACGCGTTATTACACGATGTCTCTAATTTGTTCACCACATATTTTCGGGTTTCATTACATAAGACTTAGGTTGCCTGGAAGAGATCGTTCGAATGCGATAAGGCCGCCATTTGCGCTTCTTTTCATTTAACTATATTCACTTTTTATATTTTAATGTAACGAATACGAATAAATAAATATTGAAAAAGAAATCAAATAATACAAAAATCAAAAGGTATAGTAAATAGTCAAATCATTTATTCCAATAAGACTACCTAAAATGGAACTTTTGAACGTTAAATAAAATATGAATATGATTGTAGTTGTCCGTTCAAGGTGGTTTCGTATGGAGAAGAATGGCCAAGAAACTCCACACATACTCTTTTAGAAAAAGTTTTCAATATTATGTAAACATTAGTTTAATATTTATGTGTGAAGATAAAAACATTTATACAACTTTTTTTACAAATCCAGAAATGTCTTATGGATTGCGAAAGAAGAATGGCAGTTTTACTCATTAGGCCTTCTCTCTCTAGCACCAATATTGCGATACAGCATGTTAACGCACTGAGCATTTTCTGATTTACAATTTTTTTTATGAGGTATCTAATGTCTTCGGTATATATCAAAGCCTGGATTTCCTCATTCACCTCAAGATGCGTATGCGTAGTTTTGTCAACAGATGGCAGTACATGCGGTTTACATTCGTAAAATTAATTTTTTATTGTTATTCGATTACTTATCCGACATCTTATTACTTATATTTCTATTTGGAGCAGAGAAGAATCCACCAAGAAAGAGATAACTAACGTCGGTCCAGCCGATCTTGAGTTATAACTGGTGTAACTAACACGACTTTGTTTTAGATATGTATGTGTTAAAGAGGTTAAGAATGAACGTTATTTGGAGGATATTGATGTGAAACGTCTATAGCCGCACGTAAAACCGATTTCTGGCGTGGCGACGCATTCCGTGGCGACGCATCGCCACGCTATATGATGGTATATACATACAATCTATATGTCGTAGTAAATTTTTGTATTTAATGAAAATGAATGTTTATTCAATAAATAGTCATCGTTATCTGGAAAACAAAATCGTAATATTTTATTTTATCATTATGAAATATTTAGTTCCTATCACAATCTGTTCTTTTTTGCATATTACTTCACAAAATAATTTCGATGTTTCACATCTACCAGACGTCCCGTGACGGCTCACATTTTTTTTTATGACACTCCATTTTAATATATGAAGTTAATAAAGTCTAAGTGAAGCAAAGTACTCAAATACGTACGCGAGAAAGCATCATCATGTTATCATTTTTCGTACAAAACTCTGTAATTCGGGTCCATTATCGGAGTAGGCATTTAAGAGAGGCTGTCAGAAATCTTTTTACGCTTCGTTATTGCGCTCCCGAGATTCTCAAGTGCTATTATGGTGTCTCAAATAGTGTGAAACTTATGACTATGAGTGTGAATGTTAGTTAACGATGAGGTGAACGTAACTTATGAACTGACCACGGAATTATTCAAACCAAAGAAACAATGACATAATAATATGTTCCTTAAAACGTCCATCCGTATTTACAAAAAACACACAGAAAAACTAATTTTATTTGTTTCAAGAACGTCTTATATAGGCTTTCTCCAGGATTCATCTCTTTTTATCTTGAGAGTTTTTCTCTAAATCTTCACCCCAACTGATTTGAGCTTATCGTGCCTGCGTCCAAGAGACCTTTCTTAATTTTTCCTGGTGGCTCTTTCCACCTTATTTGCCCTGTTTGTCTAGCTGCTATTGTTCATGTATGCGATGTTGACCGCCATGCACATTGCCATGCCATCATCTACCCTATGCGATTTGTATAGAAAAGGCAAGTTTTGCCGCGCAGCACCACTATGTGGAACCAGCTGCCCATCGATGTATTTCCATACCAATTCCCCGAAGTCGAATCCTTAAAGAAAAGAGTGTACAAATTCTTAAAAGGCCGGCAACGCGGCACGACACGACAATGTAACAGTCTACTCTAATGGGTAGCGTTATCACTTAATATTAAGTGAGTTTCCTGCCAGTTTGTTCCCTGTTATATTGAAAAAAGAAAATAACAGATGAAATTTTTGTTTATCTCCCGTTAAAACCTCTAACGATTGCAAGATATAAACAAAATATAATTTCCCTTGTATTGTATTAAAAGAAGATGGTCATCCCTTCACGAGAAACTCGCCCTAATATTTGACTTTCATCTCAATGAAACGGGCAGAAGCATAAGAGACAGCGGGCGGGCGTAATTAAAAGAAAAATAAGCGCTATTCATAAACGTCCAAGAGAATAGCCGCCCTGTGGCATTATAGCAGCCAGCCGGCGTGACCCGCCGCCCCCCTCTCGTAATTGCGTAACTTAACCGCCACGGTGTAATTCCCCGCAATGCCAGGGGCCTTAGTTGAATGGTCAAAGAAGCTTTATCACCGTGGCCCATTTAATCTAGCTCTGAGACGCGGGCAGGGTACCCCCTTTATAGGGTTTACTTTACGCCGACATGGTTGATTAAGTGGACGCGCTGATCTTAACGGAGACACTTATGAGCTAGCAGCGGTGTAATTAATGGCACGAATGATTATTGCTCGCTGTGATTTATGTGGGTGATGCAATGCTATCATGACACCCTTTCTTAGAAGAAGCAGAGGCTTTCTTTATCGGGATATTTGGACTTTTGGTGGTTTGAACTCAAAATAAAATAAAAGACTTAGTACCAACAATTAAAATAAATTGTTATATTAAAAATTTATGTAAAAACCTGTTTAAAAAAGTATGCGTAGGAAAAATGATGATTCGGTAGTCAATATTTTTCAAATCTCAAAGAAGAAGTAAGAGAGGACACCAGAAACTTGGTAAGAAGGAATAAAAGGGATAGGGAGAATTGGAAAATTGTCGGGAGGAATATTTAAGTGGAAGAATTTGGAGGAGGCCGTCACTCCGTTAATATTACTTAATATTTTATCAGACTTACTGAATATTTGTTTTGTTATTAAAAATTACAAAATTGTACTAGGGTAATTGTTTGACTATATATAGTAAGTTCATTTAACATTTGCGCGAACGGTGAAGGACATCGTGAGGAAACCGGCTTGCCTTAGACGCAAAAAGTGTGACGGTGTGTATCAAGCATAGGAGGCTGATCTACTTGCCTATTATATTGACAAATAATCATGGAATAGATGCAGTCATCCGATGTCCTTAAAGATTGTACCTACACTGTTTTATTTTATGTAAAGCATGTGGTTGGAATGAGACACATGGGTCGCATCGCATTTTTTATTAGAGATTTTATTAGAGATTATGTGTAAAGACCATGCAAATCGTTCCATTTACCAATGCGCTATAGTCACAAACGTGCGAGTTTTATAACTCGGATTTATACTAATACACCTAGTATATATGTCCTAAATAAAATTTTATTCATACAAAAAGAACTTCGATTGCGTAGCCCCTAGCTTGACAACAAGCTACCCGCCTTGGAGGTTAGAAAAAAAAGACTTCACATTTCAACAGTTTTTATACTGTATATGTTATGTTTATATTGATATTATATAACGGATATCTACTACTATATACTTGGATTTCCTAGATACAATTTTATTCACAAAAAAAATATCTTCGGTTGCGTGGCCCCTAGCTTGGAAGCTACAAGCTTGGGCGTGTTTAAAAGAGATTTCATGATATGAAAATAATCCGTAATCCTATTCACAATCTCAAAATGTATAAAGCATCTAATGTACAAAACGCTTGGTTGAATGAACAGATGCAACATACCATGATTGTTGTTTCAAATTGCAGTTGGCTTTTTACCTGCAATTGAATTTTAGTGTTCGGAGCAGGTACACTCGCGTCTGTCAAACAGAAACTCAGACATTCTCGAGGTGTCGAAAATGCTGTTTGTCGGACATTAATACAATGATAGCGTAGGGTTGGCAATAATTTTTAATACAACGCGGTCAGTTAATAAGTCCTGATTATTGGTGTGGGTTAGAGAAAGCTTGTTTTTTATGTGTTGTGATAAACGGCCAAGAGGCTCACCAGATGTTAAATGGTGACCGTCTCAATGCCATGGCTTGCGATTACGTTGCCGGCTTTATAATAATCAGTTAAAGCCCATTTATTTCATTTTTAGACAAATTTAAAATGTGCCTTATTATTCGTTTCTTTGTTTCGTGAAACAGAGTTTAATGCAATGTAATATAAGGCTTTGTCTTCAAAGCCTTGTTTTGCGAACAATTCTTTCCGTAATATATATGTATGTATGTGTGTAGAAAATCAAACGCTGGTAGCCAATTTTAGTATGTTGTCTTATTCAAATAACCCAAAAAGAGAATAGCAACACTTCATTTGTCTTCACGACAGCTGACGGCTTCAAATGTCACGCGCGCACGTCATTATACTATGTGATGTATGATTGTAATTATTAAATTTTATAACAATTCTCACCGTCACAGCTCCAGTGCCAGCCCTAACATTGGATTCGACGTAATTACGTTTCCTCCCTTCACATTGTTTACTAGTTTTTTCTCTTTGACACTTTTTCGAGGGAAACTTTCGAGTTTGTAGCGAGTTTTCGGACACGTACGTCGCATCGATAAATGAATACTAAATCGAGTGTAGCGGATCGATTTGAAATTCGATCCGGTTCATGTTTTTATCTACTTTAAACGGTTATTGATACTGAAAGACTTTGAGCGTGGTTTGTGGATTTGAATAGTAAAAGCAACCATCTTCTACTATTCTATACGGACTGGAAAAAATATTTATACATGAGTTCGGTGGCGGGAGTCATGTTCACATGCATCTAGTTTTTGTATTTAAATTTAGTACTCATACTTTCTTGCAAAAATACTCATACTTTCTTTCTTTGTAATCATAGAGTTACTTTAAAAAAAATATTAATTACAATATATCATAATATCGTATAAAGCGTCGCAATACAGCGAGGAAATGCTGCCAGCGTTAAAAGTACAATTCAAGAATGATAAATTTCATTAATGATGAAATGATACATTTCATCGCCGGCTTTGAGCGCGGCGACAGAATCAAGGAATTCCGTAACGAAAATAAAAACCTAATACACGATGACGTAATACAGCCGCTGCGCGTTAGAGTAAGACTGACTATATAGGCGTGTTAGTCTGATAGAGTTGTAGAGTGGTAGATTGAATTAATATCAAAGAAACAAATGCTGTATAAATAAATAAATGAATAAATAATTATCTATTGATTTTTTCGCGGCAGTTCCCGAGTGCTACACGTTTTTTTTTTTATGATAGCTATAAAATTATAAATACTGTTTATTTGTGTGTTTCAAATAGATATAACACAATGTTATATTTTATCAAAATTAATTCGAACCAGACACAATAATTTGTTAGTGGAAATAGTACGCGATGCTCCATTATTTAAATGAAGGTGAAATGCAATAATGTCTACCGTTATGCCTTCCATGACTATGATAAGCTTGAATCACGCAATATTCAAGGCTTTTTATTGAAAATATTTGAAGCAATTAAAATTTAAACCTTGAATGCAACAAAACATTTATATTAAAACATATATGTATGTCACGATCAGAAGCGTCCAGAGATGAACTTTTTTTGTATTCTTTGAATGTTTTCATCCAGTCGGTATACCCTTGCAATCATGAGTCTCTTTAACTATGTGTATCAATTAATATGACATTTTTAGTATAATTTAATTATAATTATACCAGAATTCACTGCAACTGCATAAAACCT
Organism: Pieris mannii; assembly: GCA_028984075.1. Lineage (NCBI taxonomy): Eukaryota > Metazoa > Arthropoda > Insecta > Lepidoptera > Pieridae > Pieris > Pieris mannii. The sequence continues at coordinate 10,170,994 of CM054779.1, read as the reverse complement.
CTATTATAATAAGTCTCAGACAAGCATTTCCCTACATTATAACCAACATAACTGTTGCTTTATTTTATGCACTATGTATGTTTAGTATGTAAGTTTTTTTGTGAAAAATAAATGTTATTATTATAATTGTATATTCGCCATACAATCTACATATTTTTATATTTAAATTGTTAACAGGGACGCTGCAAATAGTGAAGAGTGAGGAGGAAGATCAGGGCAAATATGAGTGCGTGGCGGAGAATTCCATCGGCACTGAGTTCTCGAAACCAACTTCGTTGTATGTAAAAGGTAAGAAACATCTGTATAAAATGCAAAATATTTAATAGGCGGGTCAACACATAGCGAGCAGTATCGGGAGTCATTTGCCTCGCGGTTAGTGTGGGTGTGCCTCGGCCGAGGCAAGTGCACGAGATGCCGCGGGCGAGTGACCAAGCGCCCGAGCCATCGACTGTCGGCTTATTGATTTGCTCAAAGGCGCGTTTACTGCACGTACTCTGGAGGCTCTGGCTTACCGCCTCGCTTAATAAGTTTCATCGCGCGGCAAATGTCTTGCGAAACTTATCGAGCTGCTCGCTCTGTGTGGCCTGTGGACTCGCCTTATTACAAGTATCTATTGGAAATTGAGAAGGGATGACACATTAATATATATTTGTTTAAAACTAGCCCCCACAAAGTTCGTTTCGCCTTAATATTATTTTTTTACTTAGCCTACCTTTTTAGTAGCTACATACCAACATACCAACATTGAACAGAGACCGTTCGCTTTGAAGAAATATAAACGTAAATTCTAAATAAAAAATATTTTTTTAATTTTTCTCTTCATGAAAACATCTCCAGAGTCCGAGGAATAAATAAAAAATACTTGAATTGGTCCGGATGTTTTCGCGTATTGCGCTTAGCAACATTTTCGATTTAATGTTATTCATATAAATCATTATGAATATACGAAACTACTGAATTAAAAGTTATGAGGCAAGCGTTTTGTAACTAATTAAAAAGTTTGAGATTTTACGTCAAGACTAATAAGATTAGTGATACAACTTTGATCTTTAACCTTTTAAACTGTTTTCTAAATTAAAATATTAATTTTGATGTATACTTGATATAAAACTTCTTAAACAGCTAAGGCTAAAAGTTTCAATAGCAACATTAATGTTGGGTTACATAAAACATTTGCATATCATCATTATCATCTTTATTTGGTCCATTTCTGAACGTTGGCCACCTCCATTTTTCTCCACCTGAACTGGCTTCAGGCTAATTTTGTATCGACAGATTGATATTACAATCTGTCGATACTATTATAACAAAATATCCATGGTAGGTCAGATCGGTGTATGTGGATAGAATGTTGGTGGTGGTTATTGGGATGGAGCTAGGAGATCGATAGACTGTCACGGTCTGATCTCAGATTGTTTTCAATCAGAGGTTGTGGATTAATGATTGGGTTCGAGTGTTAGGCAATTGGTATTGGTTTTACATAGTAACTAGGCAGGTTGAAAAAATTAAACCTCTAGTCAAACTAATTTTTTGCAGTATTTCGTCTCTGAAGACCACAATTGCTCAAAAATAAAATCATTTATGGATGCTTTGTGATGTAAGCTTAATTCAAATATGTAGAGCTCGCGGGATTAACTATCAACTTATTACAAAGCTAGATACAAAAGTTTTTCGCTAAAATGCTATTCATTTACAACTGTTACAGCGTTTTAATAGGAAAAAACTAAGAATTTTAAAGAAAATAGTGTCCCAAAGTCCGTGATTTCGTCGGATAGTTTAATTAAAATTAAACAAGTCTCAACAGGTTGGCAGGAAAATAAACCTTTGTTCGTAGTAATTTGTTACAATTCTTTTCGTCCCCGCCGGACGTTTTGTTTTACTTTTTGTAAGATTAAACCTTGTTTGATAGACGGTCAGGTTTTTCCAGCTAAATGTCCACTTGAATCTTAATTCGTTTGTTGCTTTAATTAACGTTTTTGTTTATTGAATTCTTTGAATATTTAGCCTCGCACCTCAATGGAGCGTGTAACATTTTTGCACTTTGCAACATTGTTGTTTTTACTCTTAGCTATGACGGTAATCTAATAAAAGCATGTGTTGGCCTAGTGGCTCCAGCTTGCTACTCTCATATCTGAGGTCCTAGGTTCGATCCCCGGCTGTGCACCAATGGATTTTTGCTCGAACGGTGAAGGAACACATCGTGAGGAAACCGACAGGTCTTAGACCCAATAATTCGACGTGTGTCAGGTACTGGAGGCTGATCACCTACTTGCCAATTAAATTTAAAAATTGATCATGGAACAGATTCAGAAATTTGAGGCCAAGATCTAAAGAGGTTGTAGTGCCACTGATTTCTTTATTTTATGACGGTAGTCTCATACTTACATTGTGTACTTACTAAATCAATGTATTGGAACGCAGAAACAGATAGCTGATTCTGTGATCACCATAGTTTGTTTTAGGTTTAAAGACATTTAATCTCATAAAAAGACATTAGTCACTTACATGAGACACTTATATTATGCTAACGTTACAATTGGTAAGTTGAGAATTAAAAAAAAAAAAGAGAAACTTGTTTTTAGAGATACAAATATGAAATTATCGAGATCGGGCACTTAAATCCAGGATGTGCAACATAGATTTCTCTATGCAATTGTAGCAAAAACAAATCGTAAGGAAAGATGGATTTTAAATCCAAAAATTGTTTAGAATAGAATGTCTGATCACTTGCTTGCCTATAGTAGAAAGATGTAATTTATAAATTAAATAGTACGATTCAGAAGCGAGACTTTTTTATATCAAATCCGTCACATTTTTACGATGTATATGGGAGTCAAATTAGCATTTGTACTTTCCAACGTCGCGTCGTATTGATTTCTGACATATAAGAGAGAAGAAAAAAGAGAGGACGCCTACCAGAAATCTGAGAAGATGAAATTAAAGGAATAGTGGGAGTGATTATAAAATGGTGGCGAGGGTGAGAGACGTGTGTGTGTGACAGAATTTGAAGAAGGCCTTTACTAACACTTAAATTACGCGATGGAGTTAATGTAATGCTGATTATGTAGTACCCGAGTAAAGATTATATTTTGTCGTTTATTTATTATGTGGTCCTGTACACTTAAATTAAATATAAACTTAAAAAACAAATAAAACACAATTATTATGTATATACACACATAAGTAAATGTATGTATAAATCTCAAATATTTTAGAATTCACTTAACCACTTATCAAACCCGATTTAAAAAAAGTCGATCGTCTTGGTCGCTGCATTGTTAATATCGGTACGATAAGCTTTAAACTTCTAATAGTCGTATTTCAATCATACCATACATAAGTATACATAGCGTTTTGTTATTCATAGACATAGGCTTCCCTTGGCAACGGCTAGGCCGATGTCTGATAATTAGTTTTTCTGTTTGTTGCGTTTTATTATACCCCGTTTTATGTAACGTCCCACAAACAGGATATCCATCTATATATATCTATCTCCTGGATCTAAGACACCAATTTTCAGCCAAATCGTTTTACGCCCAAACCCAATAACCTATCTCAATCCATATTTGACCACCTGAGATAGACATCTTAATCCAAATACTGTGAAAAGTGTCCCAATAACCAATCGACGGATTGTCATAGCCATCTGTCGGTACAGGCTATCCCTGGTAGGTCGGATCGGTGTATGTGGATAGAACTTTGTATGAAAATGACAATTCAACTGTGCCAATATCTTAAGATTTTAACTTACACCACTGTTTTAATATTATGTGTACGGTTTTATTTACTATATTTGGTTTATTAAATACTATATTTAATTATAAAATATGAGTGTAAAGAGCAACGAGATTGCATTCTATCCGTCCCCAAAAAGTGATTGTCTTCGTAGGGTTTGGTTATTGGGATCCAGATAGGAGATCGATCGTAACTAACACGGCTTTCTTTTACATATTGAAATTGAACTGTGTTTTGCATTTATTGAAGTAATGTTGATGCATAAGATCGTTTATCATAGCTTGGTGATTCGCCAAAACCATGATACAAAGTGCTATTGATGATCATTGCTGTCGCGATTCCGACGACGCCTGAGCACACAAACGATAAAGCTGATTCGCCTCGGACACACGATTGTATCCGCATGAATGATTCTGTTCATTTACGTGTGAATGTACAGGTTGCTGATACCGCGATATTTGACTCAAGTGATGGTTGATACTCCGCTGTTGAATATTTAGGTTATTATTCTCCATTACATAGAAAAAACTATGAAATAGATAATAACAAAAAATATAAAAGGCGCTCAACGAATTAAGTTCGCGGTTGTTATATGGATATATTCAAATAAAACGCTTTGAAGCTTCATAAAAACAGACTTTAATTGTTTAAAATATGAGCTTATTACTATCTTAGCGTATTTAAGGTTCCACATATATAAATGCCACTTATGTTATTGGACCTTATTGGAAACGAATATTAAAATACAATTTATAAGTGCGGTATAAACTTAAGGGCTAAATTTGGCTTTAAGTATGCCATGATTGTTTACATTTTGTTTACGCTTTTAAAATGAACTAAAACTAAACTAAACTAAAGATAGGTTGCATAACTCATGTCACATTAATTTAAATTATGAACTTTCAAAGTAATATCATTAATACAAGACAATTAGATCTGATCAATACATTGAGAAAAATCAGACGAGGAAAAGAAAGGTAAATGGAAAATTTGGAGGAGGCTATACAAGTTTAGAACTTTTTACAATTCATTAATAATTAAAACTCTATTCAATAAATAAGAGGTTCTTGTCCATGTGTGCTTCGTAATAACTATATTTGATACAGTTTCTAAAGTATTTTTAATTCTTAATAAATAGTCATTTATAGGTATTTAACACTTATATAAAAAAAATACCATAATATTGTGTAATTTTTTGTTTTCATGTATTTTATAGGTATTTATCAAATTCAAATATCATTTCTTTGGATTCAAATCCTATTTTTTCCAATGTCTACAAGAAAAAATATAAAGTCAAAAAAAATTTTGGGTTATTATTTTTGTTAGGCTTATAGTCAAAGTTTCTGATAAGTTTATTTCGTGGACGCACGCACTCAGAGAGATTCGCAGTTTGCTCTTTAAATACCGACTGTGACTTAACTCGAAAGTTAAGTCTAATTAAACTCTAAGTGCATTGTATAGATCTCGCCCTAAGAATATTTCAGGTCTATATGATAACGGGCCACCCGTATGTTTTAATAGGCTAAATTTGGTATTCGCATTTTAATCGCTAATACATTTTAATCACTATATAGCAACGTGTGTGGAGTCAGATATATGTCCAAACTACATTTATTAACGTCCTACTAAATATATGAAGAACTAAACGCAAGTCACGCTCCATTGCTCAAGCCGAATTACGGACCTACGTCAGTGTCGCGTTGTGTCAGAGCGTATCACTCTCGACAGTCCGATGTTTTTGTGTAAATAAGATATAAATCTTATTTCTGGCCAAAAAGAAAAAAAATATATTTTATTTCGAAATTTAAAAATAATTAATGTAAGGTTAGATACCTGTGGAAAGTAGAAAATTCGTTATATATATCGGATGATGATGATAGTTCGACTATAATAAATTGTTTTAATACTAACGCGCGGCGATCATCCTTGAGATCGTAGGGTCGTTCCCCGGCTGTGCACCAATGGATTTTCTTTGTATGTATTTAAAATTTCCGGTAAAATAAAACATCTTGAGTTGGCTTGCTTAGGACCTGAATCGAAAAGTCGATCACCTACTTGCCTATTAGATTGACAAATAATCATGAAACAGAAATCTGAGGCCCACTTTTTTTTTATGTTTGTCAGATAATTTTGTGTGTCTTTTATACACATAAGTTATTCCGGTTTTCCGACTTCTACATAGATACTAAACAATAATTATATTATATAAACTACTATATATAGGGCGTACCAATTCTTAAATGGCCGGCATCGCACTCGCAAGCCCTCTGGCATTGAGAGTGTCGATGGGCGGCGGTATCACTTAACATCATGTGAGCCTCCTGCCCGTCTGCTTGTTTGGTTGGTTGGGATTAAATCGTGAATACATAAAAAAATAAGATACATCTTACATTCCTTTCTCAGTCGTCCCAAACATATGTATACGAGTTACAATAAAAAAAAAAAAATCTCTCGCTCTGCCTTAAAATAAGGCTTACTTAAAATTCAAACAAAAAATACTCCTATTGCAAAGGTAATATTATTTTTTTCCTTCTGAAAGCCACATCCCTCACTGTCAGAGTTTACGAGAAGTAATGATTAAAATAAACAGCACAGTTTATTAAGCGTTGTCTACTTTCATTATAAAATACCAAACAGCTAACTAGGTTAGGTATTTTTCATTTCTGCGTTTGTGTCCAGTAAATGATTAAAATTGTGATTTATTATTGTAGTGATAAGTTAAACAGTATTAATATAAATAAATAATAGTTTAGCTGTAATCGTGCTGTTTCTGATATACAATCGTGTGTTGGCTCTCAACTTGATTTGCACTTTGAGAAATATGTGCTTAGACTCAAATTGTTTTTTTCTATTATTTATTAATAAAAAAAAGTTTACTACATGATACATAACACTGTATATATGATATTGCAAACTCTTTTATCAAAAAATGTATGACAATATAGTATTAATTAACATTTCTAACACAAAAAATTTAAAAAAACCCAATTCAAATACAATCAAGGTAAAATAAAAATATCAGATTTTTTTTGTTAAACAGGGAAAAAAATACCTGAAATGTATGATATAAGTCAGGCACAGAAATAGATATCTAAGGACAAGGTTCATGCAACAATATTAAAAGAAAAATAATTTGATAATTTTTCTTTGTTCAAAGTCAGTAGTGACAATCTTTGAATCACATTAGCGGATTTTTTTCGGACTTTTTTTTTCAAGTTTCACGACCCATCTAGCATAGCAATCATTTTAATTTTTATTCAAACGGGCAGGGCATCTGATGTTAAGCGACAGCTCGTGAACAGAGGGCTCGCGAGTGTGTTACCGGTCTTATATTGGTACTCTTTTTTCTTAAAGTTCAATTGGCTCGGAAATATTTCAGTGGTGAGCACCAACCACAGAGTAGTGATGCGTGGCAAAAAACTCGGATAAAATTAATGTTCAAAAAATATTCCATGTACTTATAATTAACCTTTGTACAATTCTCTAGCAGCTTTTGATAATAAAATATGAAAATTGAGTTGAGCATTCACGACTAATTTTAATTATGAAAACGTTGTGACGTCACGCCGCGGACAAGGTGGCCGTGCGAAAGAATAATTTCGCACAAACGCTGTAATGTACAGTCAGCAAAAGCCAAAAATGATTGTTAAGGAATTTCCTATTGAACTAGCGTGGTTGCACATTACACACACTCATTCACACACATGCACCAAACATTTAAAACAAATGTTATTCAAGAAACAAACTGTTGTGGAGTTAACTATTAATTATTTAAAACTGGGATACAGGGATTCAGGGGATACATGGGAACGGCTTACTTTGTTTGTTGGTGGCCCAAAGGGGGTTGAGCCCACAACAATAACAATATTAATATAGAGTTAAACCCAGTGTCTATAATAAAAATACCTTTTAAGTCCATAAATGAAATATACTTAGGGAATATACAGTCTGTCTTACGAAGACTTTTTTAAATAATAGTTTGGTGCGAGAAATATTCGTGGTAATTTTGTTTTGCTGATTGTACCCACTTGCACAATAATTCAGAACAACTCTTTTAAACTGCGGCTTATTGTTATAAGCTTTAAGAGCTTTTGTATGGGACAAAATCGGTCAGTGAAGTATAAATATAAAAAAAGTACTTGAATATTTTATTTCATATATTATAATTTTACCTCTAACCTTACTAAATCTAACCACAGACGATAATCATTTGTCAAGTAATATAAGCTTAACACTCAAATGAAATTTTATCTCGTTGCAAGAAATACATACAGCTGTCAAAAGTAATACAAGCTTTAGCCGTATAATTTATAAATCATATTAGTTTTGCAAGTACCCACATGAAAATGCACTGATGGTTAATAAAACTACGACGTATTCAATAATTTAATTTTTATAGATTCTTATCTTCCCTTAACAAACCGGAGAAACCTATTTACTGAGTGCTAAAATTGTTCAAACACTCAAATGACGTCGCCCCGAGGCATTACTCCAATTAACATAATGGCTCCTTGGCAAATATTTTTCCACCTTTATCTTTTCTCGGTAGATGGCGCCGTAACAAAGTAGACGCGACTACTTGCACTGCCCACGGTTAAATTATAAATGATGATTACTTTCACGCTTCTGTTTGCACAAGGAAATGAAATGGGGTTTCTTTTAGTTTTTTCTTGGTAAATTAAAGTGTATTGATAGGATATGAATGTCGAACTGTTGTTCAAGGGAAATTTGTGAATTACAGCTTTATATAGATTAGATTTGTTCTTCAAGTATAAAGTACTGGGTACTCACAGATGTCTTCTGCTCACAAATATTTCTTCTGAAGTAATTTTAACGTTTGGTTTTATTTTTCGCGTTATATGTTTTTGTGTTTACTTATTATATGAGAAAAACTCAGATCTTCGTTTTGAAGATCTTTTTCTGAGTTATATTTATCTTTGTAACATTGTACTTAAAACTTTCTAATTGTAAACCGTCCGCATCTATTTTCGAGACCTGATATTATTAATAATTGTAATATATTTTTCTGTTTTTTGTTGTGTCTAAGGCTAGTTAGGCCGCCTTGTTGGCGCGGCTATAAAAAAATATTTATAGTCTTTTACACATTGAAAGAAAATACTTTTTTACCGGATTGAAGCTATGCATTATTGTAAACATATAATTACAGTATTTTTAAAGTTATCCGGCGTTTCGCGTGCTTTACAGCGTGCGTGGTCACTGTGACTGAAGACAAAAGGTGTTGAATATCAATAAAGTATTACAGCTGTAGAAAAAGTTGTATTATCTGTATTTATTTCCCCGGAGTTGGTAATTGGTAAGGACTAAAAGATGGAGGGTTTCTGCAGAAAAAGCACACGGTGTCCTTCGTGTTTTAATGTTAAATAATGATAAGCTATTCAATCCGGTAAAAAAGTGTTAGATAGATTTATAAGTTCACACTGTAAACAAAACTTAAATTCACTGAATGAACTGGTGGTTTGTATGTTACCTTGGCAGTCTTGTTTAGGAGCGCGACAACTGCATGTAAAAGTAATTTTTTAGTTTAGAATTTATGTTGGTTAGTGTTAGGCTATCTGTTATGTGGTTGGGTAGACTATTTATTAGCCGCGGTAGCAAATACCGCAACGTCCTCTCGCCATATACGTTGAAGAATAAAAAACCTGTCACGATGTTTGTCCGCTATGGAATCCTAAACTACCGAACCCATATCAATCAACTTTGCACACCGTGTGCAGTTTGATCTAGCTGAAAAGATTGGATAGCTTACATCCTAATTTATACCCGCAATATTATTGCAAATATTTTATTGCAATAAAATTCTAACAGATGGTGCTGTGTTAAAAGTACCAACGTTTCACATAAGCTAACCTTCCACATAAGTTCTCCTACCGTTTCCCTTAAATACTTTACTACTATGTAATATAACAAAAACCTTAGGCACAGAAATGCTTGGCCGAGTCTGCTAGTTTAATATAAATAATGTCGGAGTCACCCCTGTTTTGTTTAAGTCAAAGGTCGCGCCTCACGCCTGTGTCATTTATACTGGAAAGTAGTCAATTTTGCATGTTTATTCTTGACACGTCGTCGAAAACATAAAAGTGGTAACCTCTAGCTTAAGGTATTCAAGTGTTGAGAATACAGATCACGAACAGAAAAGCATACGATACGTTGTATGATACAAAAATAAAGTTTTTTACGATGTATGAAATTTGAAACGATGATTGAACGAAAGTATTTGTTATATTTAGAGAATTTTGTATGATTGGGTCTGAGCCGTTTTTAAATGCATATTAGTGTGTACGTATATCGATTTATTTCCAACAGACAAATAAAGAGTATTTACAATATTCTTAACCTTTCTTCTTCTTCTTATTCGGTACGCTCTTGACAGAGCGGTCGTGATCGCTATGTGGTAGAAGGCGCAGATGTGATGCGCTTCACGACGTTCCGCCACCGCTGCCTATTGGAGGTCATCTATTTCTCAACCTACGTAGTAATTATAATAATCTTGAGCACTGACAGCAGCAGCACTAGAGTCAACTGTACTATCTACCGGGTGGCAATTTAAATCTTTAGTTAGCGCTTGTGCACGTGAACTACTTCACAGGGAACAACAGACATAGACAATAAAGTTACTCGTGTATGTGATTAGTATTTTTAATTATGTCACCTCAATACAAGGTACATATGAAAACTATTTGAGCAAATTTATTATGCTAGACGATTTTGATTCTACAGACGCCTTATTTGTTTTGGCATGACACAATGCACGCACAAATACGGACTGTATTATACCATCACACACCCATTCACATAGGCACAAACTCACGCATACTCAGTTATTGTAAGTCGGCGGTAGTTGGTACAAATTATCGAGCGCTATCGGCACGTGCACCTGACGTCATCGCCCCACTACGTTTCGGGTGTATAAAAATCCGCCTCGCCAGTCGCCGCTGTACCGGCACGCATTGTCTTTGTCTTGCGGTCCTCGGACCGCAGTCTTACCAACTGTCACCTCTCTCCGTCACTGCTAGTCAGGGTGCATTATATTAATGCAGTATAACAATGATGTAAGAAGATATTTCTTACTTAAGTTGCAAAATGATGTAGCCACTTTGAGTATTATTAAAAATTGGTTAAATTATTCATATCAGATAAGATATTACTGTATCTCGTGTTTTGTGTGTGTATGGTGTAGAGCCTTTCAATTTTGTCACAACCTTAATGTGTTTTATATGTATATAGGAATACATAGTTTCGTTTTAATGTCAAACCTAAATTATATATATATGGTTATAAATAATTTTATATGTAAGATATGCTGTATACAAATTGACAAGACTTTAACGCTGGATATATGTGACTCATTAATTAGTCATAGTACAATTGCTATTAATTGCAAATTAGTCCAAGATCATTATTAATTAGACAGAATAATTCGACTGTAACTCAATTAAATTCAGTATTGTTCTCTTCACGGAAAGTTTAATATTCATAAATTCGCGCAAAAACATTTATTTTCGATTAAACCATATTTCTCGTATACGGACGAACTACGTTTTTTTTTTCCTGAATATTTGTTAGTTTCGTTATTAAAATTTGACAGTTGACAACTGTCATCTTTCGAAACGTCAAATAAAATTTTGCGTGGCATTTGAACTCGTATGTTTTAAAAGTTTCAAGTTGACCGTTTTGTTTTTTATTTTCAGTGAGACGAGTCGCGCCGCAGTTCTCGATTCCGCCTCCCCCTCGGACCGAAGTGATGCTGGGCGGGAATCTAACGTTGAAGTGCGTTGCCGTTGGTTCGCCTATGCCTACTGTTAAATGGAGAAAAGGTACGTTGTATAAACTTGATAGATCATTGTCTGTGATCGTCCTTTGATTTTATGTTGATATTTATATTTCTTATTTACGCCTCCGCGGTCATTAAACGCACTAAATAGACAAAGGAGCTAATGTTTACCGAAGCGATTTGATTAAATTAATTAAATCCAATCGGAAGATAAAAAGTTTTTTACTGCCTATACTAATTGGGCATAGAATTTATTTTTAGGTCGAAAGATTTTCCGTTACTGTGTCTTTTTTTACTAATCCTTATTATTTGGCGAAGTAGCTTCAGTGACTGTCATCCCTCAAGTCGTAGGTTCGAACCCGGCTGTGCACCAATGGACCTTCTGTCTATGTGCGCATTTAACATTCGTTCGAAAGTTGAAGAAAAACATCGTAAGGAAACCGGCTCGCCTTGGATCTAAAACGTCGATGGCGTGTGTCAGGCCCAGGATTAGATTGACAAATGATCATGAAACAGATATAGGAATCTGATGCCCAGACCTTATGTGGTTATTGCGCCACAGGTTTATTTAAGTATTTGGCTAACGCTTTAGTGGATAAATGTTCACCGTCTTATAACTGAGTCCTGAGTTAGATTTCGTACGAAAAAAAATATGAGTGTGCCCCGTAGTTTTTAGAAATTATCGTTTATATATTCTCTTACTATTTTTTATTACTTATAATTTGTGACTATGGATAATTTGCAGTGCTGGTGATAGAAACTAATAGCTGACGAAAGCTGGCTAATATTTGGTTACAGGATTTTTGTTGCATATTTGTGTTTGTATGTCGCAGGTTTGACAAAATGGCTGACGCCCGAGGACAATCCTCCGTTAGGTATAAACACGTTGAAACTAGAGGATATCAGAGAATCTGCGAACTACACGTGCGAAGCGGCCAGTGTTCTCGGAGTTATTGACGCAACTGCTGAGGTCAAAGTTCAGTGTAAGTATTCATTACCCCTACAATAAGATTCGTTATATGATATTTGCATATATTGCCCAATAATTAAATTTACAACGTACAGGCTTTTCACTGTTTATAATTTAAGTAATAATATTAAGTGTTCATTCACTTTAAGTACATTTCAGTGTAAGATTTGGAAACCCTTTTAAGTAAAAAAATCCTGTGTTAGGGTTCCCAGCTCTTCCATAAACAAACTTAATTCTAAATACTTAAAATAATAACATTATTTAACCTTATTTTATTTGTGTGGATGCAAATGTGTGAGTCAGTGAGTGAATGAATATAATGTGGAAATACGTACTAGGTCTCAGAATCAGCTCTAACACTGCATAGGGCGTGTTCATAAGCCAGTCCTTCAGACGTGTTTTTAAATTGTAGACGGTGAGCGGGTAGATATTAAGATATAGATAATAAATAATACTTAAAAAACAAAGAGCATTAAGACGTTGTTTTTAAAACAAATTCAGTGCATTTATAATCCAGATGTGCCAATAAGCTAAGTCAAAATTAATTGATAAAACAAAGCACTTCTCAAAATTATATTCAAAAATCAATTTGACAAATTGCGATGATTTTCAACCGTCTTTGAAATATAATTTATAAACTGAAAACTTAGAGTTGCCCAAGAGACGACTGATTAATGATTAATTATTGTTCGGCCTTTTTCGTTAAGTGTTTGACCGCATCAACGCTTTTTTACAGGAAAAAGCGGTAATGCGGCCAAAGGCGAAATAAAATACAAAACTAGTATACGTTATATGTTTACTATATGAAACAATTGGGATAGTTTAGTAAGAAGGTTTAGTCATGCATTAATTATGGCTTTAGTAAAAATAGGCAGAATCGATGTATCACTTGCAATATATAGGCCACCACGATATCTGGTGGCCTATGTCGCGGCATTATTTTGCATGGTGTCAGTATTTGTTGCCTTTTTATTTTCTGCGAATTCTATTTCCTTACATCGGATTTTACTGTAATTTTTAGTGATATTAGTTTAAAACGTTTTTTTTAATATTCGGCTTTGGCCTTTGTAACTCGCTAACAGTTCAAATATATATTGAATTTAATTAAGAAAAAGTAATTAACGTATTTTTAATTTTGTAAAAAAATAATGTTTTAGTTAAAAAAAAATTTAGACTAACATCTGTTCAATTTAAATGGCTTTAGAAAGCTTGTGGTCGTTATTAATAATGATTAAAAAATTTAAGTGATTTAGTGCAGTGCGGTCACAACCTAATTCGGAAGGGATTAGGCCCGTATCTGGGTTATTTAGTACGGAGAACAAATCCTGCTCAAACTTTTAGTCCCGTCAATTGAGTTTCCTATTTTTAGATGCGTTTAAGAAGCTTAGCGTACACGATTTGTCCAAATGAGGGCATATCGCTCGCAATTGAAAGTAATTAATGACGGGTGTAATCCCTTCATTAAAAGTTACTTTGTATTTTAAAATAATTCATACGCTTTTTCAACGACTTCAAAAGACCCAAAAGGACGACGTGACGAGTTTTAGCTGGCCCTACGTCATGAGTTCTACGTTCTACAAAAGACCTACTATTTAATAAAATGCTACGCGTGTGTCTACGCCGTAGACTACGTTACTGTACGTCTACGCTTGCTAAGTCTCGCATCGTATATCTACCCTAATTTCAATACCATTGTCGTAATACAAACTTAACCGTTTTAATTATGCTGTCAAGGTTATAATGATTATAATAACATAAATAGCTGAACCAATTTCGATAAATTTTATCAAAGAGGTTGATGAACAAAATCGTTAGGTAGACAGACAGAATTTTTTATCAAAGTATGTTTCACCGTCACGAAACTTTTTATTCGAATTTTTAATATTTTAACCCAAACATGCTCAAATAATGTGATACGTTTCTAGCGTTACCCGGACCACCTATGGAAGTGAGGGCGTCGGAGATCACGGCAACTACAGTGCGTCTGGCGTGGACATATAACGGGCCTGAAGAACCACAATATTACGTCATACAATATAAACCTAAATATGCGAACCAGGTAACTGTATGTAATTTTTTTAAGAATTTCCACAATTTTCTGTACATTTTTAGCCAAAATTTATTAAAGTAAACTTTTTACAAAGAGCTTTAGTAAAAACATTTGGTAATAAAGACTCAGTACGAGTGGATTTTAATAAAATAAAATGGTTTTATTGTAGAAATGTAGATTGATTCTTGAATTATTCATTTTATTTTGGAACTTTTTACTGTTAAAAGTGTATTGATTATTTTTATAAATGAGTACTCTCACTAATTTCGCTGCCTATCACACTGTTTTGGTTAAACATAATAAACTCTATTATCACAGCTGCTCTAAAATCTGTTGTCTATACAGATTATATATAATATAACATAATATATAAACACTAGATTTTAGAGAACTATGGAATCGAAATAGGTCGCTGAATATCGTTTAAACTTATCGACAACGTTTTTTCAGGCATTCAGTGAAATATCGGGTGTGATAACTCAGTACTACTCAGTGACGAATCTATCGCCTTATACTGAGTATGAAATGTATGTGATTGCTGTAAACAATATCGGTCGAGGCCCGGCGTCGGAACCCGCGGTTATCACAACTGGCGAAACTGGTATGTTTAGCTTAGCTTATTTTAGTAGTAATATTAAAAAAATTGGTTGCCTGTAAAGTCGGTATACGGGCGAAAGTTTTACGTGACAACGACTTTGAGTGGTAAAATAATTTTAATTTCATTCATTCGTATAGTAGGAAGAAGGATGAAATAATAGTAACAATTTAAAACATTATGTCTGTCTCTCTCGCTCTTAGGCGGGCTAACCATGCCCGAGTGGAAGGGACGCGTGCCTCTCACTCGCTCTCATTGTGAGCGCATAACGTGAGCGGAGCGTAACGCAGTTTCTTGAAGTGTCACCCGGCAAACCAATTTATAAGACGTTGTCACGTCAATATTTTCCTCTTAATCTTATGCCGATTTTCTTGAGGAATTTTCCGTTGTTCAAATCATGGTTTATGTTATATTCTTATAGTCAATACTATGTTAATGTAATCATGATTTCCTTCGAAAGGTATTTTGCTGATGTTTAAAGTTTAAATTTTTGTAAATATTAATAAAAGTAAAAAAATTAAAATTTGCAACTAAAGTATATTTCAGTTTTAAGACACTAATTTTATAAAAATAAATGAAATTGGATCGCCTTAGCTAAAATTTTATCTCTTTCTTCATCACATCGTAAAGACGATTTGTCAGAAAGAGACAAATTATACTTTAATTGATATAGTACAATTACACTGATTTAGTATTTATGAATAAGATTTTATTAGACTGAAAAAGTTTTAATCAGTGTAATCAGTGATTTAGTCATGTTTGTTTATCAGTCTAATTAACATATTTATTTTGAATAATTACTTTTTTTTAATTGAGTTGTAATTTTAAAATTGCTGCAATAGGCTTGTATTTCCTGAGATCACGAAGTTTTCATAATCCACACAACAAACCAATAAGAAGAATTATTAGCTAAAATAATAATATCCAATGCTGATACGTGTTAGATGCTTAACTAAAATATTTTGTTAAATGTGTGCGTTTAAAAATACAAGAATTCTCATCTACAGAAAAGTGACAAATTTAACTTCAAATAAACTGAATTTCTTTTAAAAGGAAGTGACGAAGCCGGTAGTTACAAAACTCATTTTTTCTTTCGCAAGAAATAATTTTAACATTTTCCATAAAGGACGGACAACTGAAACTTAATTTTAGCGCCGCATATTTTACAAATGTAGTAACATTAAGCTTTATGTTTTGTGAGTAAAATAGGTTTTAATTTAACAAATATTTGCTTGTCTATTGGCTACGCTTTCAGCCCTGACTGTGCACCAACGGATTATTGTATGTGACCAATTATACTTGTTTGGTGAAGGAAATCTCCGAAAGAATGACAGAGTTGAGCGTCTATTTCACTCTAAAAAACATATTAAGGACATACATATCTGATGGTGATAACAAGGGTTGCAGCCATAATGTTCTAAGTATATATTTCTTTATAGAGTACAGAATGATACTGCATACGATTAGATTTGTCTCCTAAATTAAATTGCAGTTATTCAGATGCTTCAATCATCAATATATAGTAATTGTTGTACTGATACCAATGGTTGCACCCAATTATATTCTAAATATATGTCTTTATAGAGTCCAGAATTATCCTGCATACTATTAGATTTGTCTCCTAAATTAAATTCCTGTGATTCAGATGTTCAATTTATGTATAGTTGTGCATCGTTTGTCAAATCGTGGCAAAAACTATTTACAAGCCCGGCTTTTATTTTAAAGTCAGTGTTTTCCTATTTCTTCGTAACTTCAAATTTCAACTATAAAGCAACAAATTGACGCCAAGCGCGTCCATGTTGGACTCTG
Organism: Pieris mannii; assembly: GCA_028984075.1. Taxonomy (NCBI): domain Eukaryota; kingdom Metazoa; phylum Arthropoda; class Insecta; order Lepidoptera; family Pieridae; genus Pieris; species Pieris mannii. The sequence goes on along the minus strand of CM054779.1, from coordinate 10,154,043 downwards.
TTGTACTGTAAGCGCCAATCATCTTTACTTGCCAATGTCTTCCAATAGTATTGCTATGCTGTCTCTAATATTTTCAGGCTGATAAATAAGATTTACGTATGTCTGTCTTTGTGGATGAATTGGATATGTCCAATCTACCTGGACATGTCCTAACAAAAGCCAGCACAAGACACATATGTCTGTATCAAATTTCATGTGTTATTTCAACAATTTATATCTACCGTTTATGCCACGCATTTCTCTTTTAAGCCGTCAAGTAATTTACGGGTGTAGGCACTTTCTACCGAGTCCTTTCAGTTAGAGCCTATGAAACATTCACACAAAATCTCAGAATTCTGGAGGATATAGACCAACTGTACATTCACAATATTTGGAACTAAATAATCTCTAGCGCATATCATCGCTTAATTTAATTTGGTTCTTCGCTTACAATACTATCTACTTTCTTGCTTTAGATCAATTAAATAGATTTTCTTTTTCGCCATTTCTCAGTTCTAAGATATTTGTTTTGGTCGATTTCATGCCTACGTTAAACGCGACGTTACAACGCTCGCCATGACATGTAAGTTCGCTTCGAATGGATTTTGATTGGATTTATTTTTTATTCTCCTTTATTTGGCACATTTATTATGAGTTTTTGTAGATTTAGGTGTAGTGCGTGTTTTGAGTTTCATTTCATGCACCATTTCTATATCTTTTACGATGTTCCCAAAACCCTATTTCTGCTATTGCACCTGTGTGTGAACTAAGTGTTGAATTATACGATTTATTAATGTTTTTTTTCTTGCAATCTCTTCCAGTGGATTCATTATATGGAGGTGCCAGTAAGTAAACATTTTTAGGCTTAAACCCCTGCATGAGTAAACTATTTCCTACAACAAACGTAGTCACACTAGGGAGTCCCCAAAATTTTACTGTACTTTAAGAGTTTCTTGTTAGCTGCGAGCTTTGACCAAGACTTTAACCTCTCTTCACTGTGCTCAATAGTTTTATTTATATATTAAGACGCTCTAATATTTGAGTGGCCAAGTTAAATCAACCTTGATATATTTAATGCCTTTTTGAAATATTTAGTTATAACCGCATTTTCCCGACTTCAATTACAACAGTGTCTAGGGAGACGAAATATTAAAATTGCCTTTGACGAGATGATAATGGGGTTGCTATAAATATTAACATAACTAATAAAGGGAAGTTGGTCGACCCTCAAACAAGATTATGGTTTTTACAGCATTGTTATAAACAAAGAGTTTTTTGACTTTCTTTCGGGTCTGTGACCGTTATAAATCCTATTAAGGGCTATTGTTCATCCGGTTATTGTTTTCTCGTTTTATTTTTGAAGTTAATTGAGACGAGACAACGTCGGAGTTATTACTTTCACAACCGCTTCGCATTTATACGAAGCGCTTAATTTAAAATTATTATTTTTAAGAGCTTAGTGAATCCAACTTACTTTTGGATTGGACAAGCCCCCAAGAGTAGTGCCACGGGCTTAAACATATGTAGTGTGTAGTATTGCTAATCTATATATTATATGTAAAATTTAAATACCCTTACATTACACTCTATCTTTCGCTGTACGCCACCGTAAACTATTTATCATATTTTAGTTTATTACATGGGATATTCTTAATATATTATGTAAAGAAATAGAACCAAATATTTTGTTTTCCTTTGGATTATGGCTGGTTTCGCGTTGAGATAGTGAAGATTCTTAATTAGATTTATTTCAGAACCCGGGTCGGCCCCTCGCAATGTCCAAGTTCGTCCATTGAGCTCAAGCACGATGGTCATTCAGTGGGATGAACCGGAAACTCCTAACGGTCAAGTAACGGTATGTTTTAGCAATATTTTTGAAAGATTTCTTCGTTATCTGACATTTCTTTCCCTGTTGTTGATGTTTCGATCTCTTCACCAGCTCTATGTTTGTCAGTATGTACTAAAAACGCAAGTTAACAAAAATATAATTATAAGTGACACAATTCTATGATTCAATTACTACAACAACTATTTATGATACCTATAACTAATTACAATGTGTGCTCCGCTTGTTAGAATGTGCAAATATTATAATGCTGTGTGTACTGAAGTTGATATTTTTCACAATAGTATTTGTAAATTTAAAAAGATAGTTCATGGTGAATACTTGCAACCTTAATTACTAATTTAAATTAATTAATGTATGTATATATATTTATTTCTTTTTTTGTCATTAAGTTTAATATGTGTATTGATATTTAGTTTATATTGTTTGGTTGATATTTAGTGTAAAATGCTGTGTACAGATATAATTGGATATCAGATTTTTAAATGTTGTTGTATTTAACTGTATGTATGTAATCAATCTGTTTTCTGTTTTAAAAATTAAATGTAAAAATAAAAAAAATAAAAAATAATTAGCATTAGCATCTAAAGTAACTTAAAGCAATATCAAAATTGGAGGCTTTATCTGGCGAAAGTCTTTATCGATATTTAATATTTATTCACATTCATTTCACAATACAAATATATTTAACGAAATATAATTTAAACAAAATTACCTAGTGCAACGGGCAGCTTGATCGCTATGAGCGATCTTTTCCAGGCATCTCAAGATACATATTAATCTATGTGTATTTATCTATACAAATATAGATATACTAGCAGACTTGGCCAAGCGTTGCTGTGGCTAAGGTTTTTGTTATATTAATAAACGGTAGGAGAACTGATGTGAAACATTGGTACTTTTAACACAGCGCCATCTGTTAGAATTGTATCAAATAATTAGCAATAAAATAAAATTGCGACTATAATTAAAGATCTAAGTTGGACCAGACTGCACACGGTGTGCAAATTTGATTGATATCGGTTCGGTAGTTTAAGAGTCCATAGCGGACCAACATCGTGACAGGAGATTTATATATATTAGATACACATTGAACAAAGTCAAATCATCATACATATTATATTTGTGTCAATATCTCTGCCTTAGTACGCGATCTAATGTGTGTAATATAAATATTTTTATTACATCCTCATTTCGTATACAAACGATGTTTTAGCTATACGATAGGATGGTATAAGACAATTTTTCCTTATCACAACATTGTCTTTTTAAACATCCACAAATTAGAATTTCTGAATTTTAATAATGTTCCCGCTGAAATACATCGCATTTTTCGATGTTCATTATTTTTTTCTCGGCGAACAGCTTTTTTTTCAGTTGTTTCAGGTATAATTTGTTTTTACAGGGATATAAGGTTTATTATACGTCGGATCCCTCGCAATCTCTACAATCGTGGCACTCGCAAATGGTGAGTATTTGATTATTTGGGGCACATAGTTTTGATTGAGGATGTGAGATATTTAATTGAGGATAAATATTAACTTTGTGTCTGTTCTTCTGAAATTTTTTGTTACAAATTACGCAATTACAAGTTCGCATGTTCTGCCACACAAAATGGCGTGCAAATTTGTTTTAAAAAGAATTCTACATAGAAGTTAGATACATTATGTGTCATATCATTATATTCTATTGTTATTTTTTTATATTAACATATTTTTATATTATTAAAAATATTATAAAAATATGTTTTTTTAAATAGTTAACATTATCAAATTAATAATAGAATTTTCTTGATTCACCTGTTTACGAGACATGCAAGCAATAAGAGTTTCTGAATTTCACCCTTAGAACCTTTACCTTTCTTAGAAAATTAATATATGTTGTTTGGATTAGAAATAACTTTCTATTAAATATTTAACATAGTAAATTTATATTGATTTAATTTGAAAAAGTTTAAAACATCACATAAAAAATCATATTTAATTATTCCTTAGTATTAGAAGTTGTAGATATTTGATATACATATATAATATACTACAATAAAATTTCTATATGTTCATTTATAGATGGATAATAATCACTTGACAACGATCAGCGAATTGACCCCACACACAGTGTATACGATACGAGTCCAGGCTTTCACGTCCGTTGGTCCAGGCCCTATATCTGCCCCTGTTCAGGTCAAAACTCAGCAAGGTAAGCTCCAGCTAACTTAAGTTCACCTTCAGTTTAGTTTTAGTTAAGTCTAAAACAACGTGTATGCCTGAAAAATATAAGAAAATATAATATCACAAATTTAACACACATGCACACACATCAATTATATTAAAACATAACAACCACAATAAAAAAAATAATAATAAATAAAACTAAAAAGATCTTCTAAAATCAAATTGGGACTAATGGAAATATAGTAGTGGAGGGCGATAAATATGCGTTGGAAAAAACTCTGTAGAATGCCAGCGTAGTCAGACATACAAATATTGTGTATATCTTTTTATTTGCCCTAAAACCTAACCTGACTATACTTTTAAATATTATATATTATATTAAAGAAGGATTTCTCAATTCGATGGTATATTTGTGTTGTTCGTTAATTATGAACTGATTTTGATGTAATTTCACTGTTGGAAAGGAGAAATCTCAAGAGTAGTCTGATGATGGCCAGAGAAACTATGTTATTCTTCGAAAATATGTTAAAAATGAAAAAAAATATGAAGAAATTACTTTGAAAGTAGTTTTCAGTCAAAAATTACCATTATTATATGTCGTATTAGAATATAAAAAATATAACACAAACGCGTATTGCTATGTATTTAAATGGCTTTGTAACAGGTGTACCATCCCAACCTTCAAACCTTGTGGTGGTAGAAGCGGGAGAGACATCAGTCACGTTGTCTTGGCGAAGACCGACACACGCGGGTGACAACATTGTCTCCTACGAGTTGTATTGGAACGACACATACGCGAAGGAACATCATAAGAAGTACGTTTTTGTATTAATCATTTGTCATTAATCATTTGTCATTGATCATTAATCATAATGACGAATGATTAATGATCATTAATCTAGCTTCAACTTACATTTTTTACAACTGGTTTTTTAATTATTTTGTTACTTTTACGCAATTTCACCACAGTGTAAAGTCAAGTTCTCATGAAGTGAAAAGTATTATTGCTTGAAGAAACAAATCACTAGGTCGCTTTGTTTAAAATGCAAGAGGTTTTTTCGAATCGGCTTTATCTATCCCAGCAAGAAAGGTACGCTTTTAATTTTTATTTGTGTTTAGGCGGATACCGATAACGGAGACCTACACCCTCAACGGCCTGTACCCAAACACATTATACTATATCTGGTTGGCCGCGAGGTCCCAAAGGGGCGAAGGTGCCACAACGCCACCTATTGCAGTCCGGACTAAACAATACGGTATGTGACTTCAGAGTACAGTAATGTACATGGGAACAATGCAACGCTACGGGCCACACTTGTATTATAATAGAATTTTTAGCTTTTGTTGTAACATAAAGTATATTTATGTCAAGGGGTACAGAGATTTATTATTTAAAATCTGTAATGTATTTTTACGCAGTATTTTAATATTAAATTGAGATTTAACGACGTTACAACAAAAGCTCGGTTTTAAGCATTAACAATGGCACGGACTTTGATTCAGTAATTAACAGTTTTTTAGACTATGTGAAGCCCTTTCCGTATGCATTGTAATATTGTGAAGTAACTATCGTTTTCCAGGTAATATCCACTGTAATATTTCACATAAAAGCACCTGCCCGGCACGCTGCCAGTAATATACAGCACAAGCACCAAGTTTTATATCACGATAATATTATGTGTTTTGTAATTGTACATTCGTAAAGGTAACACAGGTGGGACAGACCGGCCGAGTCACTGAACGAACTGTTAAGGAGCTGTATACGACGCTAATAAACGTATACGCAGTTGATAAGTGAGCCAGCCGTTCTTGATTATCTGTGAAGGCTCGGTGGACGCACTTTGTTTGGTACGATCGATCCTCATCTAAAATGTATGTACGCCGCGTACACCGTGCCTTGTAGCTTTATGTTGTTCGTACGTTTTACGGGGCTACGCCTCGAGTGAATTACTTTTTATTTCCTATACAATTGTCAGCGACATACACATCCTTCGCCCATAACGATTAAACGAATGTATGGGCGGGCGGATCTCACACACGCATGCCACACTTTATTTCGGACAAGCATTCAGTGATTGCATCTCGGCGGGTTAACGGCGTGTCGCACGTCAATTTCGGTTACAGATGATGGGTTCGATACCGTAGTTTGACTTTTGAGCTTGTTTAGTTCCCGGAGCGCCACCTATGAATGTGACGGCTGTGGCGATTTCGCCGACTGCAATTCGGGTGTCATGGCAACCGCCGCCGGCCGAAAGGGCCAACGGGAGAATTGCTTACTACAAACTTCTTTGTGTGGAGTCTGGGAGGGGGGATAGCGAGGCCATGGTGGTGAAATTGAATCAATCCACGTTTGTTCTGGACGAGCTGAGGCGATGGACGGAATATCGCATCTGGGTCTTGGCCGGGACCAGCGTTGGAGACGGACCGGCCTCATACCCTGTCACAGTGCGCACACACGAAGACGGTACGTGTCTTGTCTCACCCAATAACATCATAGATACAACAATAATATGAGATATAAACTAGGCTGGAAATGTATATAATACATATATATACGTCTTTGATTGCGAATTGAAGTTCAGTCTCCTGTGATTAATTAACTTATAATTTGATGCCACAATTATAATTCGCACCCTCAATTTGTGTTTTGATATCTCATAGTATTGTGCTTTTACATTTAACTTCTTGTACAAAATTTCAATATCAAATATTAAATATTAAAATTATAATAATATTTAAATAATTGTATTGTAAATTCTTTGATATGTTTATTTGTACAAGATATTGAATAATGAAGCAAAAGCAATTGATACTAAACGTAATAACTGTATAAATTTAAATTATTAATATCAATTCCATTAATTTTATTGCAAAGATAATATTTTGTTCAGATTATATCAATCAACATTTGTTAAAATAATATGATTAAATATTTGGAAATTCTTGAAGTTTTGAAGAAAGTAATTAATTAATTAATTAATTCTCAACTATTTTAATATAACTGATTGCTAGTTGAAGGTGAATCTTATAATTAAATCAATCACGAAGTTTCTAACTTAATTACAACGTTTTAATTTCCAATTAACGCTTCGTGAGTGGTTTCTGTATTGTCTGTGCTGCGACATGGCTGAGGGAAATTTCCTCACTCATGTCGGCACATTTGTGCAAGGTGGTGGTATGGGCAGGGTATAAATAAGTACATTTCATACAAATTCTTTCAACGATACTAATACCATTTTTTCTTTTCTTCTTCCTTTTGAGCGAATAGCAGGATTCTAATCGAGGAGGTTAAAATTCGTAATAGAATATTTTAATATGCTTGCAAATTACGTGTACATAACTTAAGAATAATCACTCATTTCTAATGTCACCGGCTGCTTTTGCGGCTTAGAACTGAAATTTCCACTCACTTGTCACATGTAATGATTTGTGGATGACGTCATCATCTACGTCATTAAGATGGCACTCACTGATATGCATTACAATGCACCTGGTCTAGTGTCGACGGCACCGTTTTATATTGGTTTAGACGCACAGTTCTTGAGTATTTAGCGTGAACACAATTTTGCATGCTTTCAACACAGCACTGTTTTTCGTTCAAATATTTTCACTGGGCACCAGTTAGGTACGTCCTTTCTCTACAATATTCATTTGTTTGATGAATATTGCTCAGAAATGACCGCACTCTTAGGAGCACTCAGCACAACTAGCAAACCGAGGTGAGAGAGCGAGTGCGTGGCTCTACAGAAATTATCAACTCCCACCAGATTCACGAACCAAAGTATTTTGACAATAGCTTCAGTCAATTTTGTCGCAATGTTGGTTTTCCGTATTGCGACAATATTGACACCTGCTTCTTGTCATGGAGCTTTTCTTCATAGTTAGTAATGGTTCTTGATTCTGCCCGGGCGAACAGTCGAACAGTCACAACGGCCCGAGCGCCGCATTTGAATACCAATACCGTATCAACATGACACGCGCGCATGCTATACTACTCACAACTACTTCTCTACTCACTGTACTCTAACTATACTCTTAGCGGGGAGAAGCGGGTCGAACAGACGAGCGATCCCGAAGATCCGAACTAAATTCATCCTTAACCAATTGGCCTAATCGGAAACGATCTGACGGATCATATCAGCGACGCTTCAAGCGACTCCCCGGCCGCTCAGCTCAGATAGACTACGCGCTATTATCTTTCCCTCTATCTTTCTCACTTGCTCTTATGCTACAACTTATCGCAAGTAGCATCTTCTGTCTTCTTCTCTCTTCTGTATACTCTATCAGACTTTCGTCATGCATGAACACTAGATATTGTGACATACAAATACTATTGTGCTATTGCCGTCACGGAATGCAAGGGAAACGAGGAGCGCAAGATTTGGTCAACTGTAAAGTTCGTTTATTTGATACAAAACAGTTCGTAGGAGAGCACAGCTTCGGACAATCACACTATGACACTACAGACTCACAGTGGACCACACGAGGTATGAAACACACACATAAGGAAAGAGGCGCACAAGATTACACAGAGGAAGCACACACACAACGACGCCGTCGCGTTAATCAATACATGTGCGTGTGAGTGAATCGTCTGCCTCAGGGAATAAGATGAGCCGCTCGTGCGAAGCCTCTCTCTATTCATACGGCTGACGCACTTCAATAGTTTATGTCAAATAAGATATAACAACGAGGTGCTCGAAATATTAGGTCCCGAGCGAAAAATAAATTCCCATTTCCTTTCGGTTCGCTGTCGATGTGAGCAGAGAAAGGCATTGCATGCAAACCGACATTGTCGTCGACGTCCCAAGCGGCTTAACCTGAATGCGCCTCCTAAAGAGCTCAAAATATACGAGGAATTGAAATAAGAGAGTCCCTATATTATTGCCGACAAGATGTACTCGTTATCTCTCACTCAGTAGTTCCGTTCGCCCTGCAATGTTCGCACAATTTGTCTTAAATGTATTTGAATGCGTTTTTCTCTTTTTTTCTCTCGTCACTGACTTTGTATGGGCCGCTGGTAACCGTACAGCTATAAAGAGTGAGTATACATTACTATAGTGCTTGTACAGATGTGCATTTGTGCTTGTGCCTAAGCTTTGTAGTTTGTCCTTCTTAGTACTAACCGATAATGAACCAAACTGCAAGTGGTAAAAATTAAGTACGCATGAGATTTGTGTATTTTCTTTTCACGAACTCGCCGTAATGTTGAGGAATATTTTTGAGACCTTATGCGTGATCCCTTGCAGTGTGTGTATAAATAAGTAAACAGCCTTGTTTTTGTAAAGCTGCTTTGGATTACTAATAGAATTAACTAAATGTATTTCTCCTTGAAACGCTTAACAATTTTAGTTGATCTTAATAAATTGGATTTAAAGGTAATGGTTTTATTTTAGTTATGATGTGAAGGGGTGTAAAGTTTTACATTCTTAGTGTGTGTTGGTATTCAAATGCCCGATCGAGATGCTGAGGCGTAAACCGCCGCGACCGAAATACTCTATCAGCAACGACGAAGGGGATTACCGACCGCACTTTTGCAAAATCTGAGCTTCAACTTAGATTTGACAGGCTTATAGTTCTTAGAACGCTCTCGTAGATGCTGATAGGGCATTTAGGTCACCTTTAACACATATTGGCTCGGACGATCTGACTTTTAACTCTACTCACAGTGCCTGGGGAACCGCAAGATGTCAAAGTAAACGCCATCAACTCCACGTCCATTCACGTAACTTGGAAGCCACCTCAAGAAAAAGACAAGAATGGCATCATCCGAGGCTATCACGTCCATGTCCAAGAAGTTAAAGAAGAGGTAAGGATCATTTGCATTATTATTATTTATCATTATATTTGTCTTAATACATCGTATTCTTCCCCATTTCTCTCTCTGTCAGAGTGGATTGTGCAGCTGAGATCAATTGTAGATAACGAGTTATTATCCCGGGGCAACAATTATGTCTATTGTAATATTGTTGCACTATCACAGCAGTCCCCAAAATCAGGAAAGGATAAAAACAATATATACGTAGATAATCTTAGTAAGAGACTGGACATAAAATGTTTAGGATAATACATTTTTAGAAATAATTATAAACATAATATACATATTTTTTTATTTGTCATTTAATGTTTTCTTCATAGGGGAAAGGCTTTCTTAACGATCCAATGCGTTTCAATGTTATGGATGATACTACATTGGAGTTGAACGTTTCTGGCTTGCAACCCGATACTAGATATAACGTCCAAGTAGCAGCTCTTACCAGGAAAGGTGATGGTGACAGAAGTCCGCCCGTTTCAGTTAAAACACCTGGTGGAGTACCCAATAGACCTACCGTAAATCTAAAGTAAGTTCTTCTTTTATAAAATGGCTAACATTTCCAACAATAAAAGAATTAGCTTAATGTATACTCTTCTTTCAGGATTTTAGAACGAGACCCTATAGTATCTATAGAAATAGAATGGGCTAAACCCACACAAACATATGGCGATCTCTTAGGCTTCCGGTTGAGATATGGAATCAAGGATCAAACTTTAGAAGAAATTAACTTTTCTGGTACTAAAGTTAATTCACATAGAATTAACGATTTAGAAAGAGGCGTCCAATATGAGTTTCGTGTAGCTGGTAGAAATCCTATAGGTATTGGACAGGAAGCTATAAAATATTGGCTCACACCAGAAGGAGCACCTAAAGGCCCACCAACGAATGTAACTTATCATTTCCAAACACCCGACATCATAAGTATTACGTGGGAAACCCCAATAAGAGCAGATAGGAGTGGGCAGATACGAAAGTACGACGTGCAATTTTACAAAAAAGGCGATCAAGCGTCACTCATTGAAAGGACCACAGAACAAACTAAAGCTGTGTTTACCGGCTTGGAAGAGGATGCCCATTATGTGTTCAAAGTTAGAGCGTATACGGATCAAGGAGTGGGACCATACAGTAAGGACATAACGGCGCATACAGAACGAGATATAGGTAGAGCACCTATGTCAGTTAAAGCGGTGGCTACTTCTGAATCTGGCATAGAAGTTTGGTGGGAAACTGTTCCATCGAGGAAAAAAGTTATCGGTTATGTTATATTCTATACAATGACACCCGTAGAAGATTTGGATGAGTGGCAGCAAAAAACAGTTCATGTAACGCATTCAACCGACTTAGAAAATTTAGAAAAATTCGCTGAATATGCTATTGCCGTCGCGGCAAAACTGTCTGACGGTTTGGGAAGGTTATCCGAAAAGATAAAGGTAAAAGTAAGACCGGAAGAAGTGCCATTACATTTAAGAGCTCAAGACGTATCCACCCATTCTATGACTCTGTCTTGGTCCCCGCCCTTACGATTAAATCCCGTTAGTTATAAGATTTCATATAATGCTATAAAGGAATTTGTCGATTCTGTAGGCATGACGCAAACACAAGAAATTCCTAAAAGAGAAATTGTTGTAAAACATGATCGAACATCATATTCTATTAATGATCTCTCGCCATTTACCACGTATTATGTAAATATAAGTGCCATTCCAAATGACAAGTCTTATCGACCACCGACCAAAATCACAGTTACAACTCAAATGGCAGCTCCAAAACCAATGGTTAAACCAGACTTTTACGGTGTTGTTGAAAATGAAATACTCGTTATACTACCTCAAGCTTCCGAAGAATATGGGCCCATTTCACACTATTATGTGGTTGTCGTGCCGGACGATAAAGCACACAATCATAAAAATCCTGATCAATTTTTGACTGATAATTTAATTAAGAATAACGCTAGAACTGATGATGAAAACGCACCATATATTGCCGCCAAATTCATACAAAGGACTATCTTATACACGTTCCATCTTGGCAATGATGAAATGTACGAAGGATTTCTTAATAGAAAGCTAAACCAAAAAAAGAAATACAGAGTTTTTGTAAGAGCGGTCGTTGACACCCCGCAGAAACATCTTTACACCTCTAGCCCATTTTCCGAATATTTATCACTTGATATGCGAGAAGCTCCCCCTGGCGAAGAACCAAGCAGACCAGATCCTAAGGATATCAATGGTGATCCAGAGATAAGAATAGAAGAAAACAGAAAAGAAGCAGGCATGGTATGGGTTGTTGGTCCAATAATAGCAGCGCTTATGTTATCGCTATGCTTAGTTTTGTTATTTATTGTAAAGAGAAGACGACAACCGTGCAAAACTCCCGACCAAGCTGCCGTTACAAGACCGCTAATGTCCGCCGACATAGGTTTTGGTGCACCTTCAGATCCTGTAGAAATGAGAAGACTTAACTTCCAAACACCAGCTATGATATCCCATCCACCGATTCCTATTTCTGAGTTATCTGAGCATATTGACAGACTGAAATCGAATGACAATCTTAAGTTTTCTCAAGAGTACGAAAGCATAGAACCTGGTCAGCAATTTACTTGGGACCACTCTAATATGGAGGTTAACAAACCGAAAAACCGCTACGCCAATGTCATTGCTTATGACCACAGTCGCGTCATTCTTCAACCAATCGATGGAATTCTTGGCAGTGATTACATTAACGCAAACTACTGCGACGGTTATCGAAAACATAACGCCTATGTTGCTACACAAGGACCTTTGCAGGAAACATTTGCAGATTTCTGGCGAATGTGTTGGGAATTACGAACTTCTACTATTGTCATGATGACGAAACTGGAAGAGAGAACTAGAATCAAGTGCGATCAATATTGGCCAAGCCGAGGAAGTGAATCTTACGGAATGATGACCGTGACTATTGCCGAAGTCCAGGAGTTGGCAACGTACTGCATTCGTACCTTCCAAGTGACTAGGAACGGTGGAGCTGAACGGCGAGAAGTCAAGCAGCTACAGTTTACAGCGTGGCCTGATCATGGCGTTCCCGACCACCCAGCTCCATTCTTACAATTCCTGCGACGTGTAAGAGCTTTGAACCCGCCTGATGCTGGACCGCTGGTTGTCCATTGCTCCGCTGGTGTAGGCCGTACCGGCTGCTTCATCGTAATTGATTCAATGCTGGAGAGAGCCCGACACGAACGCACGGTGGATATCTACGGCCATGTGACCTGCTTACGCGCGCAACGCAACTACATGGTGCAAACTGAAGACCAATACATTTTCATCCATGACGCTTTACTCGAAGCTGTCATCTGCGGTGATACAGAGGTACCAGCGCGGAACCTGCATTCACACATTCAGAAGCTGATGCGTATTGATTCTATTGAAAATATAACCGGGATGGAACTGGAGTTTAAGAAATTGGCTAACATGAAAGCCGATTCTAGCCGTTTTGTTTCGGCGAGTCTACCGTGCAATAAGCATAAGAATAGGCTGGTGCACATTTTGCCGTACGAGTCGACTCGTGTGTGCTTGACACCTCGTGACGGCTCCGACTATATCAACGCTTCATTCGTGGATGGATATAGGTACAGGGCTGCTTATATTGCAACTCAGGGCCCTCTACCTGACACAACGGATGACTTCTGGCGTATGCTATGGGAACACAACTCTACAATTATAGTGATGCTGACGAAGTTGAAAGAAATGGGACGGGTGAGTGACACTTTTGTCCTTTTATGATTCTGTCAATAAAGTAAAGTGGTAGTACTAGGCTGTCAGTAGTAAAGAATTTCATTTGATTTAAAGTTGAAAGAACTATGTTTAAAAATCATTACAACGTAGTAATGTGACTTTTATTTCAGGAAAAATGTCACCAATACTGGCCTTCGGACCGGTCTGTCCGCTATCAGTGCTTTGTCGTTGATCCAATTGCTGAATACAATATGCCTCAGTACATCTTGAGGGAATTCAAGGTAAATTAAAAAGTTATATTTAGATTCTGTAATACACGAACGAATAAATTATTATTGCATAACTCGTGGGTAAGTGTGATTTGAAAAGCTGTAACAAACTCCAGTCTTACATACCTGATTCATAGTGATTCCAATGCACAATTATAATAATCGTGTTCTAGTATGCCTGAACAACCTTTCAACATTATTGCGTGCAAAACATTTCTTCCACCAGCGTCTGTGGACATTGACGATAAAAATTTTGTACTAAATTTATTATGAACTTTTCTATTGTATTTTCGTTTTTCATACATGCATTTCTTTTGCCTTAATATATTTACTATATAATATTAATAAGTATCTACTTGTGTGAAGAAAAATGGCCTAAGATCATGCTTCAAATATAGTATTAAAATTCGTGTATTATTTTTATTATGTAGGTAACAGACGCACGCGACGGGGCATCTCGAACAGTCCGCCAGTTCCAATTCACCGATTGGCCGGAACAGGGCGTGCCCAAGAGTGGGGAAGGCTTCATAGACTTCTTGGGGCAAGTCCATAAGACCAAGGAACAGTTTGGTCAAGACGGGCCTATTACCGTACATTGCAGGTTTGTTTATCATCGGTACAATTGCTTAAAGGCATTATAAATAACTTTCTTACTTATATTAATTGTTTTTGGCAAAAAAATTTAAATATTCATTGAAGAGATAAAAAAAAGCCTTTAGACGCAGACAATTTATAAGATAAACTTAATTTACAAAATATAACAAAACTAATGTTATTGCTGTATTTTAAGACTCTTTTGTTACTAAAACAAAAATTTTGACAAAATTAACTAAAACATAGTTCTTTTATCAGCTGTCTTTTGACATATCCTGCACAAGTGTCTTTCATCTCCAATTCAGGCCGTTGAAGCTGTTTTTTTAAATCACATAATTTTCAAAAATAAGCGTTTTGATTCGTAATAAAATATTAATATAGTTTTTATTTAATATATTTGCAGTGCTGGTGTTGGTCGTACTGGTGTTTTCATTACGCTGTCGACAGTACTGGAACGTATGCAATACGAAGGAGTGGTTGACGTTTTCCAAACTGTACGCACTCTGCGCACGCAGAGACCCGCCATGGTGCAAACTGAGGTAAATACGCGGGTTTAACCGCATTCCGGTTTTCTCTGCAATATTTTCGCTTCCATTCCCTGTGAAACAATACTTACAGGACACAAAGAGCAATAATTTGTAGGCAATTACAAACATGTACCATATGTGCATTTGTAAAAAAAAAATTGTTGACAGCTGTAATCAAGTAAATTACTTATTTTAATTTTAAATTTATTTTTGATTTTATAATATTTATTCATTATTTGCGCAAAAAAATAGCAACTTCGCGTGTATAATAGAAGTTTTATTTGAAAATTTATTTATACCCAGGACCAGTACGAATTCTGCTACCGCGCTGCGCTGGAGTACCTTGGCTCCTTCGACCACTACGCCAACTGACGCTGAGACATACTTGTCTAAGACTCATGTCATCTTGAGACTCTCGGTTACGTGTCGTCCATCAATCATACGAAGTCGCGATATCTTTGCACCTCGCTTTCAAAACATCAAAAACATTTCAAAAAAATTTTACGAACTACATATTCTGTAACGTAGTTTGAGTTAAGTGCAGAAATATCGTGCTCCAACATCCACCGTTCCTCAATCAGTCTTTTGTTAACATATTACAATAATTAAATTTATTTTATTATTGAAAATTACGTAAATATTGTCACATGGTTGAGCAACGATTATTCAAAGCCACAAGGACCGAAGAAGACAATAAACTAAACGACACGTTCCATTTCACGAAAGCGACAATGTTAAAAATTAAAATATGTATAATTAGAATAGATTCAATGAGGCTTATCGTCACTAAGTCACTCCAACCGCTATATGGTTGAAGAGAGGCTATTATGTATCAGTGCCTAGAAAATGTTAATACTTATGATAACTATGACCACTAATCATGATTATGAGGGAAAGGGAAGAAGTGTTAGTTGATGGTACAACGTATATTCGCCATACACTTTTAAAATGTTTGAAATATAACCTTATACCTCTATCGTCTTTAGGCTTTTTGCTGTTCGATTGTATCTGACCTATCGACTATTATGGAATTTTATGCATTTGTATTAAAGTATTTGGAAAATCTAATTAAATTCACCGTATATTGAGCCGTGAACGATTATTTGCTATATTAGAGAATAAAATCCTAATCAGTGCGCTTAGTGGTTTACGGGTTATGATATTCTAATCACATTATGCTGACGACTACTGATGGTATTACACAGACTTCATCGGCCAGAGCGTCGAACAATAGATGTCCCGCGAATTCTTTAGTAACTTGACAGTTTGACAGCTGTCAATTGTCATCAATACAAACTTTTTCACAGTTCAAGCCCATAGAATTAAAGATTTATATTTTAAATAGGTATTATAAAAGCCATCAGCAGGCGCCGCGTCATATACGATACATTATATTGTAAAATGTATAAATAGTTATTGCAGCTGTAATTAGAAGTTTATTTTTCATATCGGGTGTTAAAGACGTTAAGTAGTGTAAATTGTGGTAATGTTTCATTAATGCAGTGTAACGACAAACTTAGACGAATCGGCTGTGTCGTGTGAAATTATGTCATGTGCGTAGTGTAATGTAAATAGTTTTAATTTTTTACATAAAACCTCTTTTGACTTGCCCAGTTCTTTTATGTGAAACGTCACTGCCACTACGAGAATAGACAGTGATTAATGACATATCTAACGTTAGGTAGAAAATTGTTTCGGTGTGATGTAATGTTATGAGTAGGTGTCGTGTTATCGGCATTATGTGGCGTATTATCTGTAACATTTTAATTGTTTCCTGCTTCTTAGCCATGAAACTCCTATACTGTAAGCGTAGATGTAGTATTTCTTTAATCCCTTCTAGTATTTGTAATTACGATTTAGGTTTTTCCACTCTTTTATACAATCTTACCTAAATATATCTACGTATAAGTTGAACTTGAGCTTCGAAACCTAGTGTACGATGCATTTGATCACGTCGATTCAAATTAAGGACAACTGCCAACCGTTTCCGGTAGCTATAAATTATTGTAATGTGGAATAACTACGTAGATTTTTAAAATATTGTTATTGGATAGTAAAAATTTAATACTCGTTGATAAATCGCGTTTCAAAGCTTCACGTTGGCTTGGGAAAGCTTTTTTATTGACTTAATCGGAAAATCAGTATTATCAACAGTTTTTCAAATAGTGCACGTTGAAAATTTTTTAGGCAGCTTTACTTTTTTAAAACTGGAATACCCGGCTATAATTAAACAAAGTCGAATTCTCATCATGCCTACGCAATAAAACTGAAATATTTTTTTACCGGGATTGTGTACTACAAAATATATTTTTGTAAAATCGGTATGCCCATTGTCTGTTCGGAATATAAATTTCATGAAATTATTTCAGACGAAAATATGATCAAAATATATTTTGAAACTAGTTTTGTTTAGGAGTAAGACTGATTTTGTGTTCTTAATTTGTGAATGTAAAATTACTTAATTTACATGTACGTAATGTAACATTTTTGTACTTTTCTTAAAAATAAGTTTTATGTAACACTTGAATGCCCATTAATTTTAAGTTGGATTCATTGATGGTTCAAAGGCCCATGGTACAACATGAAATCTTGCGTTCTGTATATTTTGAATTGCAGTTTTGCCATACAGCTAAGTTTTATATGTTAGTGCATTAAATATGGCGGGAATGAATGAATGTAATTAACGTAGAATATACGATTATTTTGTAAAAATACATCCCGCAATGCGTCCCGGGACACAGTGGATTCGCAAATTATACATAATGTATATGATGAAATAAATTTATGTGAAAAAAGGAGTCTTTTATTTTCTATTCTTTCTGTTATTTTAAACGTACTGAAATTAATTTATTTTAAACAGCGTGGGTAATGATTACGAATGAGTAAAACCCTTACTTTTTTTACATTTATCTTTCGTTTTAATAACCACAATTAATAAAAAAGTTTTTAAAACCTGGTTGACACTTTTTATGTATCGAAGTCTATTTAGAATTAGCATTTTCGAAATTAGCATTTAACAGCTTATCCTATATACTCTCTATGATGTCAAATTACTCATATACCAAATATCTGCTATGTTATAACAAAGTTTACCGAATATCGATAAACCATAAATTTTCACAGAATAATTGAACAAAAAAATATAATTAAAATTCAAGGAACTCGATAAACTCCAGATGTGTTCGAAACATAAAAATTATGATTAATTACTTTTACGTTTTACTAAATCGTTAAGCTGTTTAAATCATCGGCTTAGCTCACCGCCTGCCATATTGCCGATCGGCCGAACCCGCGAAATAATCCCGCCATAAATAACAAACTGACGTTTGTCTGCGGTCGATAAAGAACACAGATTATGCACCTTGATTGTACAAATATTTCTACATCCCTGTTTATTTATTGTTGTGTATTTTTTTAATTTCGTTTGCATATTTAAAATGCATCGACTTAGATATTTTAATAAATTTAAGAGTCTCATACATTAGTAAGAAGAAGAAAAATTGACTTTCATCATTGATTTGAACATTGAATACTTTTATAATTATAATACTTATTTATTTATTTATTGATAAAACGCTTGCCAACGCTTGGCACACTGTTACATCGATAAAAAATCACAAAATACTATTTTACCTTAAGAAACTAAACAAAAATCGATTTCAATGTGTAAGGTGAGCAACAATGGATATCCAGACCTAGCTCTTTTATTAAAATGCTTAATCTAGATATCGGTGAGCTTTGACTAAAACGCGTTCTACGAAATGGTGGGACAAATGGAATAATGGAATGCCTTACTACTACTATACTTATTTGTTGCTTCATAATTATAATTGTTACAATAGTGGATTTGCTTTTAGGTAATAAAAGTTATCTAGTACAACAAACTTTCTTTTAATTATGTCACAGAGCAGAGCGTGTGAAGTGGAGCGTGCAGAATATACAGGATAAATTATAGACAACTTATATTTTAACAATAATGAAGTAAAGTGGTATTTTTACTAACGTAAATATCTTATTATAATGTCGGTTATGCGTAGAAGTCTTAAGACTGACATAAATAAAATTCAACAAGTTAATAAAACGGAATAAATTATCCGTTATACAACGCTAAGTGCCTACTTTCGTCTTGAAGGAGAAATATGCAATTTGTCGGGCCACATAATTACAGAGCAAAATACCTTCCTTAATTCTTAAATAAGAAAGGCAAACGATGTCACGCAAAATAAGACTTAATTTGAGTGAAGTAATGAATATTGCTACGAAAACTTGTTCCCTCTCAGATAAAATAAAGGAAGTGGATGTTTTCCCTATTTTATCTTCTATTTCTTAATCTCATAACAATTGTAAATGTGTGTAGCTACTAATTAAACAATATCTCTCTTTAGTCGGCAGCTCATGTCTAAGCGTCGTGGGCAGCAACGAAGCATCTAAAGCGAACTATCTTCTTCCATCGGTTTCTGTCCAGCGCTTCCCTTATGACACTGTATAGCTATGAAGACGATGAGTCTTTCACTTGATCGGTCCATCTGGTTGGTAA
The DNA here is from genome assembly GCA_028984075.1 of Pieris mannii. Taxonomy (NCBI): domain Eukaryota; kingdom Metazoa; phylum Arthropoda; class Insecta; order Lepidoptera; family Pieridae; genus Pieris; species Pieris mannii. Next base: position 10,134,595 of record CM054779.1, on the reverse strand, counting down.
ACGGCCACGTGATCTTTTGCCTTCTGTGCTACCAACCACGATCAGTTTCTCTAAGTTCTCATCGCCTTTGCGCATTGTATGGCCGAAATACGGTAAGATTCGCTGTAGGCATACGGGAGACAAGCGAGTTCGTATGTGAAGTTGTTCAGGATTGATGTGTTCGTGCGCTTCGCAGTCCACCGCCAGCACGACATCTCAAAGGCATCGATGCTTTGCCGTTCTCAAGCCAAGATGGTCCACGTTTCTACTCCATACAGGAAGATAGGGAAAACTAGAGCCCGTATCAGTCTTATTTTAGTTTTGATGCCAATTCCTCTTTTCTTCCAGATGTTGCCTAAACGTGCCATGGCATCCTTAGCAATGCCGATTCGCCTTTTTATATCGGGGATAGAACTGCCGTCGTTGGAAATCTGGGATCCAAGATATATAAAGCGGTCTACGATATTCATTCCAGGGATGTTAAATTAAACAATATAAACGTTAGCAATTAATCTTAATAGGCTTGCCGCCGTATTAATCTTTTTAATTCGTAACATTGTTAACTGTTAAAGCTATCACAATTTACAATTATTTAAGCACGCGAATAGAAATAATCAAACGCACGCGAAACGATTTTAAATTATACAATTATTACAACCAAAAATGCTATGCTTATTATCATTGATTTGAGCACACAGTTTATTCATACTATGACAGTGTTTACTATAAAAAATATGAATAAGAGTCCAACATTATTTTTTAAAATTTGCAAGCTAATCATTAAGTAAAAGAATCGTAGTTATCTCAGAACGTTTAAGAATTTCCTCTAATTAGAACCAAAATGTTAGTGACTGTAGTCTTCGTGACTAATATAAGACAGGCTACACACTTGTGAGCCTTCTGGCTGTTTGTAGCCCCCTGCCGTTTGCCCGCTGGTACATATAAAAAAAATATAAGAGAACGTCATAATAATACAGTTTCAATACCCTCCCTTTACGAGCTTCTGCCACAGATAGGTCAATAGTTCAGAGGGTTCTGGGCCCCTAAACATCCACTTCGTAACCTGGCATCCCCAATCCGTCCACATTTCTATGTATGTCTATGTCAAAGTGTATACGATCATTTGTTACTTTTAACAGGCAAGTAAGTGTTTGTCATAATGTCTTCAAGAAGATTCAAAGGGACTGAGACATGCACTTCCTTACGATGGTTTCCTTAGATTTGCTCTATAGCACGTCTGTGCACAGCCAGGACCACAACTTTATTGTTTGATGGACGCTAATTGTAAAGCTTATGAATTAAAGCGATTCAAAAACTAAGTACCTAGTAACTATTTTAGGCTTTGGCTTTAAATTTTAATAGTTTAAATAATTTAATTACGCACCCCAACCTTTGCATAAATTTGTGGCAGGCTAAACACCCGCGGGGCGGCGATCTTTATTAAGTAGCACAATTCATTTGAAGGAGAATGGAGATAGATTAATGCCTTCGTTTATTATAAACAATATTATGCTTGTAAATGAGTTGGCTGTTCTATTAATTTCTACCTCTTGGAAGATACGCGCTCAAATTACCAAAATATCTAGTTAATTAATTAAATGTGTTCAATTTTGTTGATACTTATATTAAGGCGATAAAACTGCAAATATTGACGGCCGTTTCAAATTTCATACTAGCGGCTTACTAGTAAATACTGCACAAAATAATATTAATAATGAAATTAATTAAAACAGGTCCTTACAAGGGTAAAAATCGAGTATAATAGGTAATACTCAATTAATTAAATAAAAAATAAATCAGTGGCACCGTAACCTTTTTAGATCTGGACCTCAGATTTCTGTAGATATGTTTCATTATCATTTGTCGATCTAAATTTTGTAGTACTTTCACGGATAATATTATTATACAAAAAATATTCACACAGCCTTTATCAACTGTTAAAATTTCGCATCCTCTTCTATCGTTTATATTTTGTATCCTTATTATAATACATGTTTTAAATAAGCAAGCAGGCCACGGAACGTAACAAATATACATATAAAGACTTTAAAATTTTCAATAATTAACACAGTTTAAATGTCATTAATTCCACATTTATCACATGATGTCGAATCGAAATTGAGAAAAAAGTCGCTAACAGCTTTTCAATCTGATTAAGATTTATTATTCGACTCTGATCGAGGGCCGATAGGCGGAAGAAAAACAAACTTGTTTTTACGATCAATATCCCGTGATATTTCGCGTTTTAAAATGTTTATTTTACTGCAAACAGGCATTATTTGTCTACCAAATGTAGATACATTTATATTCTGCTTTATATTTCATTCACACTACAACCTTTTGGCTCTGAGCCTCAGATTTCGATAAAAATTTTTTGATTATATGTTTTTTGTACTAGGTAAGTGGGTTCCGTTCGCCGTCGACTTTTACGGCCTATTGCGTGTCGGTTTCCTCACGATGTTTTTCTTCAGTGTATGAGTGAAAGGACCGACGTCATTAAGCCACAGTCGGGAGTCGAACCTACAGGCTCAATGATGAGTCAGAGACAAATCAAATTGAACTTTAACTGTTATAAGCGTTAATATAAAGTCTCTCGCTGATTAAAATACAACATTCTTAGAGATTAAATGTGTAATGAATGTAAGCTGACAACACTTGTCACATGTTAAGGGCAATTGCGCGCAACCAGGCAGCAAGGTTCGCGGGCAAAACCGAAAGGGTTACTTCATAATATTCCAACGACCTTAAGCAAAATGATGTCAAGTTCATTAGTTATTTATGGATAAGCAAGTCTTCAATTGGAGAACTGTTAAGAAAATCGTCGTCACAGACTCCACGACTAGTGCGCGCACACTGGTTATCAACAAACTCAGTCGCCGCAGCGGCCAGCGACAAACCACAGGCCGCAGATGCGTCGCTTTGAATTAGTTGGCCGTCGAGTGGCGTGCGGTCAGGTGCGCGTGGTTCATGGCGATTTCATAATAATGTGTCCATCTCGCTGGCCGATGGGACCTGGCCGCTAGTGCGCTATTGAGCTAAAAGACAGTTTTAAATATTGAAATGCCTATTTTAAATGTTATAACAAATTATTATTTTCTGTTATAAAATTTGAATTCGACACAGAAAGTGAAACATCCTAGGGTTTTTTAAACATAAATTATTGTAAATGTGTAATAGTTTAGTGTTTGTATATATTAAAACATGAAGTTAGTGTTTTAAAATAGCACCTCACCTCCAGAGCCCAGTCCCATCAAATAGAACCGTCCTAAAAAACCACTGCAAACGTCATGTATGTGTCGCAGCCAACTAGCTTAATTAGCTATCAATTGACTGCCTAGCCTTTAAACTAAACGGCGCCGTTTAACTGTCGCCAGCAGTGTACAGTAGCCACACGATAAGAAAAGTTTAAGTTGTATAACGCAATTGAAAAATTGGTGTACAACCAATAAATCATGTAAACACACATTCTATATCAACACAGACAATCTAATTAAGAAATGTCGAGATAATAAAGGTAACATTTTGTAATTTTTGATAACCCTTCGGAATCCCTGTGGTATCAATAATAAATCTTTAAAATTTAGTCCCTTTATTGATACTATCTTTTCGAATTTATTTGAGTTGAATATTTTTCGGATCGCCCATTCGATTACATGATTCCGTTATCACTTAGGTTCTTTACTATACTTTATAATTTAAGGTGTTTTTGTAATCCTTTTGCAATAATTATCTTTGTAGCTTATTAATTACAAGCAATATGTGTGTACGCCGCCTATTATCCAGGCCATACTAATTTATATAACTTTTTTTAATATAGGGAAAGAAACAGGGGTTTCCTACATAATTTAACATAAGTTTAATACATATAAAAAGCCAATAACACATAGATATAGTAACAGGCGAGTTGAAGAAGGTAAATATGTACCTAATACCATATGTTAATCATTATTATGGTAAAATGACGAGACGATACATAACTCCGACAATATTTAATAATCTAGATGTATTAAAAAACATTCCCAAAGACAGCAGTACACATACGGTAAAGAAAAAACTGAAATATATATTGTAACTATAGGTAAACATTTAATAGATCTCATCTCTAAATTACTCAAGATAATATAATGAAACCTACTTTAATACGTAAACAAAGTTCCGATAAAAAATTAAATTATGCCTACTTACATATATATTATGTGGTTCAGCAATAATAACAACATATTATAACAAATAAATGTTTATAGGCTGGTTTTAGTGTCACGCCGTCGGCGCTCGTAGATCAGCGCGTAGTTCATCAGCGCTGAGGCTCAGAGTGGCTCGTTTCAGTATCGTACTGACCGCCTTACTGTACAGACGACGACGCGCGACGCGTACGGCCGCGCAGAATCAGCGCTGACCATCGTGCGCGCTGATAGCTAAGCGTCATTCAAAAACGCTTCACTACACCTAATTTTATGTTAGTTATAAGCTAATATTCTAAACCATTAAAGTAAGTCGTTACAGCTTCAAACTGTGTTTCATTTAATATATATCTGAACATATAAATACAACATCCGTAACCTAATTAAATCGGTTGTATACTTTAAAAAAAACTCTTTACTGTATCATGTGATACTATGTTTATGCATTAAGAGTTAATAACATTTTTATATTCACAGAATAATAATAGAAGGATTCTGATTACCATTATGTAATCTCAGCTCAACTTGGCTCCGACTTCTACAGTAAGAGCATTGACCTTGAGACTGCATCGTGCGTCTCCCTTTCCTGATAATATGGTAAAATGGAACCAATGAACTTTAAATTTTCAATGTTATCACTCTTTTACCATGGGCATATTAAGAAGTTCATGGACTTCTGTTGTTTTGATAAACCATGGGGTGTTTGATATTTGCTGGAGTATGTAATTTTGAGCTCTTAGTATTATTATTGTATTTGAGGCACTAGGAGGTCCTCAGAGCTGTATTCCATATGACCATATCGGGTTTAGAATAGTTTTGTATAAAAGCAACGTATTGTCAATAGTTTTGAATTTCGTCCCATTAGCCAGTAGAGATCCTTGTATTTGTTGTTGTTAGTACAAACTAAGACTTCAAAAGCACCCCAATCAGCTAGCAGGACAGCTAACTATATCAGAAACTACTCGAAAAGTGGCGAGACATTTTTGACCACGACAACCCAACAGACTGAGTTTAAATAAGAATAGGCAGGCTCCGCTGGGAGTAGCGCCTAACACGTCAAAAAGCACTCAACGTATCTACTTATAGTCGCAAAGACTGAGGCCTCTTTTCCATTACACGGTTTCTCGCCGTGAAAATCTACGGTTAATTCGCCGCGTGTAGGCACGGTCGTCAGTGTGGTATGGATCACTATATGAGCTTGTCGACATGCACGGTGGCGCCAAGGCACGGCGCCGCGGCCGCGTGCGCCGTGACTGCCCCTCGGCGCGCCGCGTCTACGCACGGCGTGATTTTCACCAGTGTTGTATGGCAGTCTATCGGGGTGTGTCGACGGTGCCGGACGTACGCACGGATTCGTGACCGCTTATATACGCTGTTTCGCGATTTTATTATAAAATGAACATAAATCAAGAATTATTAATTACGTTGATTCAAGAAAGGCCTGTAATATGGGATAAGACCATCGACGATTATAAAAATAAGCGGCTTAAATATGATTCCTGGAAAGAAATATTTATTCATTTCCAGCCCACATTTGAAGATTTAAGTGGTGATGAGAAAAACAAGTTTGGTAAGTTACAGATATTTAATTATTAACTTTTTACTTATGCATAGTTGTTTTGATAGGAGAGGCGACCTTCGTTAGATACAAAATATTGTGCAAATCTGTTGCGAACTTCATTAGCCGCCAAACTTCCGCGAACTGCATTCGTGATAGGTAACTGGATTAGTTCCGATTCTGAATCAAGGGTGGACTCATTTTCACTCGCATTGTGAAACTGAAAGTTTTCCTGCTTATGTATAAAATTTTGCAAAACACAACATGTTTTCACAATATCAACTGCCAAATCGATGGACACATTCATTGGCCGGTGAAAAATTCGCCATTTATTGGATAAAATGCCAAACGCACATTCAACAAATCTTCGCGCTCTTGTGAGTCTGTAGTTAAATGTACGTTTTAATTGATCAAGCTGATGACCACCAAATGGACGAAGCAAGTGATAATGCAAAGCAAAGGCTTCGTCCGCAACGAACACATATGGCAAATCGTAGTCAATTCCAGGCAAACGTGTTGCATCGGGTAGATTTAATCCGTTGTTTGTTAAATTTTTCCAAAATGGGGTCTCTTTAAACACACTGGAATCACACTCCTTTCCGTAGGCGCCAACGTCAACAAATATAAAGTTGTAATCGCTATCTACTACTGCCATCAAAACTATAGAAAAAAAATGTTTGTAATTTAAAAACATCGAGCCACTATCAATTGGCTTAATAAGTCTGATGTGTTTTCCATCGACCGCTCCTAAGCACAGCGGGAAGTTGGAAGATTCTTGAAATTTGCTTGCAATGTGTAGCCAGTCTTCTTTAGATGGCATTTTCATATATTCTTTATACAGTTCTAACCAAATGTAGTGGCATACTTCACGTACGATGCAACTTATGGTTTTTATTCCAATTCTATAGCTGTAGTATAGGTCAGTAAAGGTATCTCCTGTTGCTAGATACCTGAAATATAAAACAAAACGGTTCAGGTTCAAATACTAAAACCCCATTTTAGGTCGGGGTCGATTCAGTTTAGGTCGGGGGTTTTCATAAATTTTGAATTTAATAATTATTATTTATTTATTTTCAGGGCAAATGGTGATGAAGAAGTGGACCAATATGAAAGATAGCTGGATAAAATATGACAAAAAAATTAATGAATGTAAGTCTGGTTCTTCAGCAAAAAAAATAAGAAAATATATGTTCTATGATGAAATGATGTTCCTAAAAAAAAATGTTGAGCATCGCAAGACCGATTCTAACATGACTGAACATGTTCATGATTCTAGCCTCAGTAATGAAAATTTTGATAGTGCAGTCCCGAATCAATCAAGCTCGGGATACACTGAACGGAGTGAGACGCAAAGGGCTAAAAAAAAAAGAAAAAATGAACTAAGTGAAGTTGACATTAGGTTTATGAAGTTTATGGATTCAGCAGAACGAGATGAGAAAAAGAAAAGCCGTAGTATGAACTTTTTTATGGGAATCGCTGATACAGTTGACAAGTTCAGTGATGAAAATATGATAGACTTTCAGTTTCAAGTAATTTCAATAATTAAAAATATTCAACAAAGACAGTGTACTCAGTATATACCTACATCAAGAAACCAATGGGATCAAGGCCATCAAGGATATTTAAGTGGTACAGCATCCTCAAATGCGCAATCGTCAACATATGGATATTCTACAGCTGCTAGATCGAGCTATGGAATAAGTCGTCCACAGACGTCTTCTCATGATTTTGGACACGGTTCTGGTTTAGAGCCAATCCACTACCGACCCGAATCACAATTATCTGTACATAGTGTAAATGCGGAAAGTATCTCGGCAGATTCTCAAGTTTCTATTGAAGACGAATTCGATTTTAGTACCGCACTTGAGTAGCATTTTCAGCGTAGTGTATTTTTTGATTTACTTGTTCTTAAATTAATAATTATTAAAATTCAATTACATGTAATAATTTTGTTTGTGTGCAATAAACAATTTTAAACTAAAATATGTCATTTAATTTTGTACCTACTTACCTCAGAGTTACAGCCAATCTTTCTGCGGGCGATATACTCTCTCGCATAAAAGTATCTTGATGTTTTAGTTCCTGGGATAATTTTTGGAGCAAGTTGTCGAATGTAGTTTTCTGCATTCTAAAATAATTGTAAAACTTGTCTTCATCTTCTCTCAATTGATTCTTGACAAGTGTATGAAACGCGCCATATTCCTCCCTTTTTTCTAAAATCGGATGTATCCAAAACCTTACTTCCCTTTTTTTTCTATTTTCTTTTTCCTATATATGTAATAAGCAACTATAATCTTTTTTTTCGTAAGAAAATTCATGACGCAGCACGTCCTACACAGCCCGAGTAAAAAGCGCTACTAGCCAGTACTTACCAATGTCTCGCGCGGTGATTTTGCCGTATCATGTACAAGCTAGCACGTTTTTTCAACCGTACGGCTTACACACCGTACGTTTGAACAACCGTGTAATGGAAAAGAGGCCTGATTGTATGATTAATAAAAAAAAAATTATCATTGTACGGTGAAAGAAAATATTAAGAGGGAAGCGGAATGTCTCGGAACCAGAGGCTAAACAGCTCCTTAAAGAGACAGAATATGGATTCTTTTAGGGTTTGCAAAAAAGACGATTTGAAATATTTTTTATTTACAAAATCAACAATAAATGCAGTCAAGAGTAAGAAACAACATTAAATAATACAACATAATCTCTGCTTAGACGTTATCTCTAATTTTATATCTTAAGCCTATTGTCATGTACTTTCATTCTGCATATCGCAAATTAGATTTTTTTTTAATAATTGCTTAGATAACACTGAACACATTACAGATAGATTGGACGCATCTATAGACTATATTAAATTATTTCTTCACCTCCGCAGTACTGGTCTGAAAAAAAAAACATAATATAATTACAGAAAGGATCTTTTTAGGAATTTGAATAACAATATACAAAATTATTTATAAATCACCTTGGCACGTGAGAACGACACGTTATTGTAATTATAATTTTTTTTTTTAGGCAAAGAGGCTCTCTAGTTGTTAAGTTCCAATCGCCACACATAGACACTCAATGCCAAATGGCTCGCAAGTGCCTTGCCGGCCTTTTGCCGCCGGAAAATAAAAAATTCTATGATCTCACTTTTTCTCGCTGTCCGATGCTTTTTAACCAAACCCAATATAAATAAATCAATCCATTTTTGACCATCGGAGATAGACATCTTAAACCAAATATAAAAGTGTGCCAATAACCAATCGACGGATTTTATTAGCCATCTGTCGATTAAGCTATCCATGGTAGGGTCGGATCGGTGTATGTGGATAGACCTTTGTATGAAAATGACTTATACTATCTTAAGATTTTAACATACACCAGTTTTTAAAATAATTTAAAAGCTATTTGATATGTTCAAACATGTACATTTTAATATTATTTGTACAGTTTTATTTAATTTATTTGGTTTATATTGATTATCGAATATGAGTGTAAAGAGATTGCATTCTATCCGTCGCCAAAAATGGATTGTCTTCGTAGGGTTTGGTTATTGGGATGCAGATAGGAGATCGATTGACTGTCACGGTCTGATCTGATTGTGGATTAATTATTGGGTTCGGGCATAAGACAAAGCGTATAAATCGAAAGGTTGTACGTACGTAGGGTTTAACTTTTACGTACTTTTTTTGGAATCCAAATTTACTCAACAAAGTCGGCTGGTTATTTGGCACCGTTTTCTTCAAGCCGGGAACTCTGCAAGTCGATTTCTTTGTCTGTCTGTTTGTTTGCGTACTCGTGTAGGAGAATTGACTTAATGGATTTGCTTCTTTTGGAGGGGATTCAATCAGTTGTATCTAAAAAATCGTTTTCATAAATGAAATACAGTGTAATCTCTATATAACGACACAGAAGGGACTGTGCATTTAATGGCGTTATAGAGAGATGTCGTTAAATGGAGAGAAAAAAAATCAGAATTAGAAAAAGAAAAGGTATATTTCAGACTAGTCTTAGTAGTTACGTACTCAAAAAGAATCTTATTTGAACACTATTGCGTATACATAGTCTGTTATTATTGTCTAACGTCTTTTGCTGCACAAGTAAATTTTTATTCATATCTTGTGATATTGAGGCATCTTGGTGATAAAGGATATAATTTTCCAATAATTTAGCTGCTTAGGTAAGGTAAGGTACTTTGTATTACTTAATTGTTGTCGTTATTGAAAGTGTGTTTGATGCTATGTAGAACGTATTATTGTATTGCAGACAAGCTAAACCAACGAAAGTCAATTGATTTCGACGCTTTAGAAAGATTGTCGTTAAATCGAGTGATGTTACATGGAGTTTACACTGTTTTATTATTTTATAAATTCACGAAACCCTAAAAGTAGCTGTCATTTCGTAAGAAATATCGATAAATACACCAGAAATAGAAAATACATATATTATGTCAAAGTCAAAATAACAATATTCATATACTTAGTTAAACAAGTGCAAGTACGTCAGAAAGGAATTTAAATTAATTTTAAATTTACATTTACCACCAGTTCGCAAGTAAAGGGCCTAGAGCGGACAAGAAGAACTGGCAAAATATAATTTAAACCCATTTGTCTTAAACTCCGAAAAAACAATTTTTGTTTTAAATCAACTGGTGAAGAATATCTAGGTTACATATTAAATTGTGTAGGAAACAGAACTCAGCTACGTGGCCTTTAAAAAAATTATTCAGTTCTGTAAAACAAACTTACCTGAGAGGTAGTAGGCATAAAATCTTCCGCATCAATCACAGAGTCCTGAGAATCTTGAACCAGCTTCCTAAAGGGATTCCTTGGACTTTGTAAAATGGGACTAGTCTGAACTTTCACTGGAGAATTTTCCTTTTGCGAATTGTCCAATTGCTCGGAATCACCTAAGGCACTATCGTCACTATTGGAGACAATCACTAAATCACTTTTCACACACACACTTTGAACACTATTTTCGTTTAAATGTTTGCCAGGGGAATGTTCACTGCTTGGATTTGAACCAGGGGAATCACTTTTAAAGAACTTGCTTTCGATTAGTTCGTCGTCTAGAAACGTCCTCGGGAACCGACTCAGTTTCTTCAAAACGGAATTATTTGCTAAAAGCCGCTTCTTAAACGATCTCTCTTTATTTTCTAATATCGGTGACGTAGACGTTATTTCTGTCAAAACTGTGTCATGTGGAGGGCTGTCAGTTACTTTTTGCTTCTTATTTGCTGGTTCAATGCAATACATATTACTAAGAGTCTCTATAGATAGGCTGAAAAAAATAAAAAATAAAAATTGCAATATTGTACATGTCACACAGAAAATACCTACGTGTAACACAAAAACTTTAAAACGATTTTGATGATATTTGTACAGTTCCCTTAATTCAGTGCTTTCGTATCATATTTACACAATCACTGGAATAATGATGACTAAGCATATCTGTAGGGAAACCTAACTGGGTCATCTTTCTAAATTATTTATCTTGAACAACATCTAAGTATAGAAGATAAAAGACAATATCTTTTAATAATTATATTTGGCGGTTGAAGATTTGGCGGGAAATACCTAATGATGTTAATTTCATGTTTTTTGTAGGCATGACGGAAATTAGAATTTAAGATTTTTTTCATTTGTAAATTATATTTTAAAGTAAATATTAAAACCCTGGATAAAATTTTGTGCACACAAATTTATATTCCAGACAAGAAAAAGAACATTTTATTTTTTGACAATATCTAGGATTTACTTAATAAATTATTGTATACGGTAGTTCAAAATCAATCCTTTAAGATTTTTTTGTATAACTTTTACACACTTAAAGAAAACACTTTTTTACCGAACGCCCCCTTGATTATAAAAACGGCCTCTATTTAAAAAAAATCTGAAAATGTTACCTTTCATCTTGGACTTGAGTTTCAGGTACAAACTTAGTGACTAAATTCACAACTTTTTTCCTAGGTCTTGTTACGCTTAAAATAGATTCCTTTTCCTTCCTCCAGGGACTGGTTTGGTTTAAAAACTTATGGAAACCTGGATTCCATATACTTGGATGAGAGGATACGGGTTGCTCTTTCCAGTTTGATGTTTTTATATCCTTCTGTAAATGTTCAATCCAAATTTAAAAAAAAAACTGTCTGCTTTAGTGTTGACCTCAGATTCCTATATCTGTACCTATCCGTATCTACTATCAGAAAAAAAAAATTGTGTGTGTACTTATGTACACTCGTTAGAAGTTATAAATACTTTCTTTGGTGTAACAAAAAAATCTATTTCAAAAGTTTATTCTACATTAGTAGAAAAAAAACACTAATATTAGAAAAAAATATGTAATACATTGAAAATTTGATTATAACGCATTATCTAGTTCAATAAAGTTTATTTATATATGAAAAAAAATTTGACTACAGCTAACTTCAGGGTGCCGGTTTTTTGAGACGGTGTGCGCGCGCATCGTAAGGGTGCGTCCACACCTGGCGAATGTGTAGCTCGCGAGTCGATTGTTAGCTGCGCGCGTGCATTTTTGTTCGTGCACCGTACGCGAACAGCGCGCGGGCGCCGCGCAGCTCGCGTCTTCCTTCCCAAACCAGTAAACGGAACTGTAAGCGCGAGAATTGATTGCGCAAACGACTCGCGAGCTGCACACACGGCAGATGTGGACGCACCCTAAAAAATTTACTCTGATGTGCCTGACACCGGTTTCACCGTTTTCCGGTACGAGCGAACTGTTTATATGTAGTTTGATTAGTGCACAGACAGGCATCAGGCGTACGATCTTAGGGATGAGGGTTACAGGCACTAACACAATGACAATCCCAATTAAAACAAGTGTTTATAATGAGTTTATGATAAAACTATTAACTACATAAAATAAATCAGTGGCACTACAACCTCTTTAGGTCTTGGCCTCAGATTTCTGAATCTGTTTCATGATCAATTTTAAATCTAATAGGCTAGTAGGTGACCAGCCTCCAGTGCCTGACACACGCCGTTGACTTTTTGGGTCTAAGACATGTCGGTCTCCTTCACAGTTCGAGCAAATATTAAATGCGCAGACAGTAATAAAATTTGGTGTACAGCCAGGCATCAAACCTCAGGACGGGAGTCTCAAGTCAACATTACTCTCTACAATACTCACACTCGTAACACGATTGTCAGGGTCCCAATCGTCCATTTTCTTCAAGGTGAATGGATCAAGATTTCCTAAAGCCAATTGAAACGCCGTTTCAGGATCTAATAGTTCCCCTGCGTTAACACATAACGCTAATTCCACATCTGGAGAATAGGAGAAGATAGGAGATTGTACCAACATAAAATACATATGTCAGAGAATGCTTCGATTAGCAGGAAATGTTTTTATCAAGTCAATTGACTGTTGCTTGTAACTTTGGTTTATCATTGAGATGTCTTTATTACTTTTAAAAAACATAATTTATTTTGTATCGTTTTGTATTGTTACTAATTTTTCATTTAGGAATGATTACTTAACGAATATTTTCTCGACCAATCAGAGCACAGTAAATGCCTCGTTAAAGTCAAGGTCACAGTTCTGTTATGGATTAAGTTACTATTATGGATTTGGTACATTAGATTTATTTTTATCATAATTTAAAAAATTAAATAATATCTGTTTTTAAAGTTATGAACTCATGAGTTTGTAACTATGGACAACGCTTTGATCCAAGTCTAAATCACTGAATGAAGAGCTTGTCTCTCTGCCCTTAAAATGTAACTGAAGAGAGCATAATGTAATAGAAAAGAGATAATAAGTAGGACTCAAGTTTAAAAAAAAAGCGTGCGATTAAATTAATGATTACTTCGGTAAAATTCCCAATAGATGTACCAGTATATGATCACTTCATGTATTTGTATATCTAAATTCACATTGTATACATGCTAATGATAATTTACATAAAGAAAAAATCTGCGTCAAAAAGACGTTATGCGACAGAAATGCCATCTAAAGCTAACTACTAAATGAGTACATCAACCAATAGCGTGTATTTTTCTCCATCTCTCTCTCTCACTCTCTCTCAATCGGCCTCAATAGCTCTCTCCCTTTTCTTCGACAAAAACGCTGCACATCTTCGTGACGCTAATATTATTGCGTTTCAGTCGTAAAAAAAATACCCTCATGATCCTAAAGAAGTTTCACTTCATAAATATATATACCTGCATCATCAGGATCTTCCAGACGACACATGTTTCTCTCAATAGGGTCGTACACATACTGATGACGGAAAGTGGCTTCCGCTTTGAGAAAGTTTTCTCTATATTCATCAGTCACAACTAAATTCGAACGGTTAAAGAAACTCGGCAGTTTCCTTAACGCCTGTAATTAAATTTGACTAATAAAAAACAAATTGAGGATGAGTGAATGCCGAATGTATTAGTATTGATTCCTTATTTGTTATTTTCTTATATCGCTTGCACAACTCTCTTTAACTCACTTATCAACGTCAACAAAAAATATGTTAAATTGATTCTAAATTTCCATTAACTACCAGTTCGCAAGTCAAGGGCGTAGAGCGGATACTTATATGATATACAGAGATACTTCTTTGGCGTATGGAAAAAAACAACTAAAATGCAGTAGTAACGATAAATATTAAAATTAATCAGAAAGATTTTATTTAAATAAATAAATTATTAGTAAATACTATCACCGTCGTATATAAATTGATTATAAAACACCAAAATAATATTTATTTTTTCACACTGTGTAATTTTACAGTTACGAAACACGTGTTCTAAATATTAAAATACTAGAATATACAACTGGAACATTGTTATCGATTTCCATGCCACCTAGACCTAAATTTACGATGTCGAATTTTGTTGTTGGTGTGCGCGCGCATCGTAAAAATTCACTCTCATCATTTTTCTCCGTCGCGCCAAAAGTATAACTTCAAAAACTACGAACTGGCAAGAAACCAAAAGAACTGGCAAGAAACCAAAAGAACTGGCAAGAAACTCTCCGCCACTCTTTTAAATTGCGTCATTTCTCGTTGTTCATGACTCGTGCCTCTGCCACAACTGAGTGACGTCAGCATTGTTTAGGGCCACGTTTATTTTTACCCTTTGTTACTTTAAAAATATTTTAGTATCCAGCGCTCTAGCTGAGCCACTGAGTTGGTAATGAACGGGCCTTAAACTCGAAAGGAATTTGAAGCGTCCTACTTATGTAAGGGCACCATGTGTTACCGATTCCGCAACATCTGTGCCTGTTGCAATCTTATGAGATCAGCGGCTTCTAACTCTTATGATACTATCACTCTGCGAACTTGCCTATGGCGTTTTTTGTGTTCTAGTATGTCTATGAGACCCGGATAGCAACAAGGTTCCAGGTCTCCGGAGAGATCCAGGTCACAGTTTTTATGTGAGCTGGTTTTTTGTTAGACCACTTTATGATGCCACTCTGGTTCAGTATAAGACTTAAATTTAACTTAAAATAAACTGGTGTATGTGGAATTAACCGCGAGAAACGGTATCACAGTTGAAGTTGAAATTTACTTTTTTTAAATAACATTCGGCTTGTTACTTAATAGCTCTCTCCCTTTTCTTCGAAAAAAACGCTGCACACTTTCGTGACGCTAATATTATTGCGTTCCAGTCGTAAAAGGCGCAGTCCGCATTCGCCTAAAGAAGTTTCACTTCAAAAATATATATTCCTTTAGGAATAGAAATAAATTAATATTCTATTGGTATTGGTATAACTTTTATTATTGTACATTTAAATTTCATAATGATTTGTTTTCTCAAATTTTAATGTGTATTGTAAAGACATACACAAAGTATTAAAATCATAATTTACAAAATACAAAACCTGGTTTAATTTTATAAATATAAGTTTTATAAGAAATTTTATTATTACTTAGGCGAAATTACTTACATTAGCGAAATTAGGATCCTGTGTGGCTGTCACAAATTGCCTGGCCTTAGCCAGACCGATCCCAGGCAACGATGAAAGGTAGTCACACCCAGACATAATACACATTTGTCTGAACTTGTCAAAGCTGTATTTCTCAATTGGACATTTCATAACTAACGGTAGCTTAGCTGTTTCTACTAGAGTACCCGTTCCATCTAAATCCATTTTAAATAATACCTGAAATTTTCATGTATTATTATTAATCATGCATGTTTTGGGTATCGGGTTTTAGCTAATGATGAAGATGACATTTTCTACGACACCAAATAGAATGAAAGATTTGAACTTTATTAAGAAGTAATAACAATTCAAAGTTTTCCTTTAAAATATTAAGTTCTCATTTGTATAATGTTTATCAATATCTGTCTTGGCTTTGTATATTGTCTGTGAGTTTACTTTTATAATAAGGATATGTGTAGCTGTAATATTACTTATAAATAAATGCTAATAGGTAAGATGAGATGACCATATTAATGTTTAATTAACTTTTTTACATTAAATATATTGTACTCAACAATGAAAATAATAATTTCGTGAAACTAAAATGGGTTGTATTTTTACTTATACTTTTAATTTAAGACATAAGCTTTCATAAAGTTAAACTATATACAGGCTTGATTAAAATAGTTTGGTATTTCGTTGCATTGTGTATGAATAATATTACAAGTATATCAGCATTTCTCTTGTCTTCTTGTATATCAATTAACAATCAAAATTTTATTGTACTTACTTTAGTACAACCAAACAATATCAAATCAGAATCTTCAGTAATGACTAGTTGTGCGATATTCTTTATATTGAGGTAGGCCAATTGGGAATCTGCTTCATATGGAGCAACAATACAGTCAACATTCCGTTTTCTACACTCCTTAATTAGACTTAAAGCCATTGCATGTGTTATATCAACACTTCTACGTATGTAACTCCTAGCTTCGTCAATCTAAAACACCAGAGTAATATAGGTTAGGTTCCTAATATTATACAAAAACATAAATAGCGCACTTCTTCACAAATGTTTTTTTTACAAGGTAACCTAGAAGAGAAAGCTGTATAGTGTTAGTTTGTACTATGTACTGTTTAGTGTTTAGATTACAAACAGGAGAGTTCTCGGACCGCACAAGCTACCGAAACTCTTCAACACTGAACTAAAACTAAAAGAAAGTGTTAAATACTTAGGTGTGATTCTGGACAGTAAACTGCTATGGAACAAACACCTTGAACATAAACTAAACAAAGCAACGATCGCCTTTTATCAATGCAAAAAGATGCTAGGCGTCAAATGGGGCCTATCACCCAGAATCACCCTATGGCTATACACTGCCGTAATAAGGCCAATGCTAGCTTATGGTGCCCTGGTATGGTGGCCGAGAACAGAACTACAAACGACAATAACGAAACTTGGGCGCTTCCAAAGGCTCGCTCTATCGGCTACCTGTGGTTGCATGAAAACAACACCAACTGCAGCAATGGAGTTGGCCCTAAAAATTGTACCCCTGGATCTACACATACAGCAGGAGGCAGCATTAGCAGCCATTAGGCTTATGATATTGGATCTATGGGGCAAAAATCACTATAGCGCACACACAGCGATTCTCAACAGGGCAATAGAGTACCAACCTCTAATAGCCGCGCCATGCGATAGGATCGTTAACCAACATATAATAAACAAGAAATACCAGGTCCAAATGAAAGAAGAGAAATGTGATCGATCGATCCTGAATGAGCTTCGAATATATACTGATGGCTCAAAAACAGGGCGTGGCTCCGGCGCTGGCATATTCTCCTTGGATCTCAACATTAACACACACTTATCTCTAGGCACGCACAGCTCGATTTTTCAATGCGAATGTGTCGCCCTGACAGAAGCAGCCAGAGTCGTGCAGCGACTAAGAGTAAACAACTTTTGCATTAAGTTTGTATCCGACAGTGCGTCTGTGCTGTTGGCACTAGCAAGCAAAACGACAAATAATTTGCTGGTACTAGAATGTCATGATGCACTGGAGGAAATAGCCCTGACAAACAGGGTTACCCTACAGTGGATTAAAGGACATAGTGGATCTCTTGGCAATGATGCTGCCGATGAACTTGCGAGAAGAGGCTCGGACATATTGCCTGCTGGCCCGTATCCTCTCCTGCCCTTGCCCTTCTCGCAGGTGCGAGCATGGATTCGCCAAAGATCAGAAGAACTCCAGCAACAACGCTGGTCACGAAGTGAGGACTGTAGGCAATCCAAAATGGCTATGCCGGCAGCTAACCCAAAAATGACAAATCAGCTACTAAACCTTAACAGAATTAGTCTCAGAACAATGATAGGTACAATCACGGGCCATTGTCTCCTCAACAAACATCTGTTTGTCCTAGGCGTGACAGACAGCCCCGTGTGCAGAGGCTGTCTCAGCGCAGAGGAAACAGTCACCCACATAGTCCTGGAATGCGAGGCTGTGGCTAAACAACGTACAGAAATCCTCAAAACAGTAAGGTCGCTCCGAGAAGCCTGCGAAGTGCCCAGGAAGCTTCTGTGCTTCTGGAAGGAGTTAGGCTGGCTTAGTTAGCCAGGACTTCACGCACAACGGACCTGCTAAGAGTCTAAGTGCGGAAAAGGAGTCTCTACATTCTACATTCTAGTGTGTTAAGAAAAACCTATTAGTTATGTTTGTTTCCATAGTGCGAATACATAAATAAAATATTGTGTATGAAAATAAACAAAAAATTTTAAAACTGTGAAATTTAATAGTAGTAAAATATTTACTCTACTTTATTTGAATAGTCTTATTAACCATAGAACTTCTGGTTTTCTGGTAAAGACGATAAGGTTTTTGTCTACTTCACATAACAGCATCATAAATCTTAAGTCCATGAAATTATAACAAGTGTAAGTTGTAACATTATATATATGACATCTAAGGTGGCATGAAGAAAAATTGTATTTTATTTGAATTGTACTTTCTTCTACTAAAATATTATAAAATTGTACCTTTCCTAAACTTAATAATTCTGCTGCCCTTTTCTTAGATATGTCTCTTGATCTGTAATTCAAAATTCATTTATTTATACTTATATTTATAAGATAACTTATAGAAGATAAATTAATATTGAGAAAAAATAAGTAAAAAATATATACCAAATTGAGCATACTGAAACCCTTAAGAAACTATGAAGTTGATGATACTCACTCTCTTCTCTTTAATTCTGTCATTGCTTTAGCTGGTAAATGTCGTCCATCAAAAACTAAAATTGGTTTTATGTTCTTTGATAGTAACATTGTCACATATTTTAAGCAGTAACGTATATGCCTGGAAAATGTATAACGATTTTTACATTAACTGTAATTGTACTGTTTTTTTATAAATGATGTTTGGTAATCCAGTATTGTGGAGATGATGATAACATAAATTAATTATTTATATACTTACATATCTGTTTCTTCTCCACGTACTAATTTATCAGCGCAGGCAAAAGCCCCTTTATGTAGCCAACAATAACTATCGATAGCAACAGTAGATCCACTAAATTCACTAACATTTGACCTCCGGGAGGCCTTTTCAATAAAGGGAATCAACCCAGTAATACCCATTATATTTCTAGTATCAAAAATATGCTAGTGTCTAATTAATTAGAACCTATCCTTACCTAAATCGAACACTTAGCATATTTTCAAATATTCACCTTAATTATTGAGAAATGTTGATCGTTTATTTTACTAATTTTCTTAGAATTAAACTACAAAATAATATAGTCATCATATTATACGAACACTAATAATCAAAATATTGTAAAAATCTAAATACTGCTACTCGCGAATTCCCGCCACTAAAAAGGAAATTAAACGTCAATGTCACGAATTCGAAGTCACATTGACATCACATTTTTGTTATTCAGAAAACTTATTAAAAATATACTTATGTTGAATTAATTATATTAATTACCTTGAATTAAACATATTAATATAATTTATTATCTCCTATTTGGCACATCTACAGCTTGTTATTATACACTTTCAGAATTTATTTCTAAAAGTTTATCAATTATTACTGAAACTGTTTAAAATGAGGGTAGAACGAAAATATTCCCTCAGTTGCCGGCACGTTTTGACCTCTTAATTTTATCTCGATGTATAAAATTAAAGACTGGTTTTAGTGTATTCTTAAAAATAATTTAATACATGTTCGATATTACTTAAAATGCGAATAACTTCACGTGTTCTGTCGTCGGCCGCCGCGATAGCAATAACATGTGTTGTATCAGCTGCTGCATATTTTTACAAAAGCCGTAAATCAGAGGTTAATGAAGTTATGGTATTTTGTAAACTACAGTTTAATGCATACAATTACTTTGATAAACTGATAAGCTTTATTGAATCTGCAAAGAAAAGTGTAAACGTCTGCATGCCTGGTATCCACAACCCAGTAATTCAGGGGCGCCTGGTTGCACTGCTAAAGGAGAAAAATATCAATGTTCGAATGATTATCGACCGCACGGGATATAACGAGTCAACAGATTTCTTTATCCGAGAGCTTATCGAATGTGGTTAGTATGAACGTACTAAAAACGTGGTAAAAGAAATGTACACAGTAATGTTTTATTTTGAGTTTATTACTGGATACCATCCCTCCCTACATAAAATTTATTTTAACTATATGTCTAAAATCAGAATATTTTTCCAATTCCTGCTGCCAAAACCAACCTTGGAGTTCAGGCACCTCACGTTCTAATCTTCGCGATTTTAACGAATTGAACACAGCTTATCCGAAGCTGGATATATTCGGTAGTTGGCTGAGCGGTTTTAGAGAAAGCATTGTGGGGTGCCTTTCTCGAACCTAATTCCTTGTTTTGCGGATGATTTTTTTGTGCTCTAAGTACCGAATTTTTTTTTATGTTTACTTAATTTATTAATTGTCATACATTTAAGATTTTTTAAAATAATTAGTAGATTTAGTACTATGTATGATGTCGTAAACTTAATAAATAAATAAATGTAAATATTATCCGGAGTTTTTACGCTTTCATAATTGAAACTAACAAAACATGTCTATCATTTCATTACAGGTGCTGAAGTAAGATGTAATGCAACTGACCCAGCATATACAATGCAACACAAATTTTGCTTGGTCGATGATAGAATTCTTATGACGGGAACTCTGAATTGGGGTAACGACCGTTCTTTTGATAATTGGAACTACGTGTACATAACAACTAAATCACAACTTGTAGTACCAGTCAAAAAAGAGTTTTATCAAATGTGGGAAAAAACTAGTGATATTGAACATTTTTATCAAACAACAACAACAGGCCATAATGAAATTGTAATGCCAGAATCTAGTGATTCTGAAATTGTAAAGCCAGAATCTGGTGATTCTCAAATTGTAATCCCAGAATGTGGTGATTCTGAAATTGTAATGCTAAAATCTGACAATCGTGATATAGAAATGCCAGAATCTGGAGACAGTGTTATTGAAATACCAAATGATACCAAGGCTAATAATAATATAGATAGCCAAAGTATACCCCAGATTGTTCTGGAAGCAAAGGCATTAGAAAAGCCATCACCACAAGAATTTGTTGCATTTGAGAATATGGTCCATTAAAGTTTAGATGTTAGAGGCAAATCTAAATATAATTTTGTAAAGGATAGAATACTATACAATATTAATACACTTTCTATTATTTATGAAATGAAGACCACATTCAATATATAATTTTTTTTTTTAAATAATAAACATGCCCTAAGTGATGCTATGTTAATGGTTGTATTTTAAATTTTACCTAATAAGAAGTAATAATGATTTATATTTATTATTTAAAAAAGGCATTTGCGTTTACCAATTTTTATGTAACTTTTCTATATTACAATTTTACAATTTTTTTAAGTGAAACTGCTTTTTTCTGTAAAAGTGTTTTCAATCTATTTTAACCTAAGTTATATTTCATTTTCATGATAATCTTTCTTTACTATTTATATAAACTGTTGTTTTTTTTATTTTAAAGTGCATTGTAATAATAAACCAAATTGCTTTTTCATTCGAGTGTTTTATTTGTTTACATTTTAATTAGCCTTAAATTATTTTTAGTCTTCATAAAAATAGACATAATCTAAAAATTTATATAACTTATTCTCCACCTCTGATAGCTTTATATTTAGCAATTTCATTAGGAAATGTTTTAGAAAGCTCTGAAAGAAGATGACTTTTGAA
This sequence comes from Pieris mannii, assembly GCA_028984075.1. Taxonomy (NCBI): domain Eukaryota; kingdom Metazoa; phylum Arthropoda; class Insecta; order Lepidoptera; family Pieridae; genus Pieris; species Pieris mannii. Next base: position 10,112,756 of record CM054779.1, on the reverse strand, counting down.
TCTTTTGTATGAATCAATTTTTCCCTTAACTTCTTCGTTTTTAGCTAATGCTTTATCAATGCAGTCTTTTGTGTAGAGTTGAGGATTACGTCCTTGATCAATGTAGCTGAAATAATAAGTTAATGTTTTTAGTTGATTTTTTAAGCAGACTGGAGCTATTCTTTCTATTATACAATAGTAATTATTGTATTTTAAATTAAACTGAATCTTCCAATAATCAGAAACAGTGTTGCTTAACTGAACTTCATAGAAAGCAATATTAATATAATTTTATCTCATAAGATATATAAAAAACATGTACGTTGTTTAATTTCAGGAAATGTTACTCACTCAAAGACTTCAGTTGGTACATGAATGTCATGTACTTGAGATTTTAATTTGTCCACTTCTTGTAGACCCGTGACCAAAGATTGGCTAAAATATACATAAAACGCATAAAAAAGCTGGACTTATCCAGTTTAAAACTACCATCTAATAGACATGAGTTTAAAAAGGTTTAAGATACGTGCAATTTATTAATTATGCGATTAAGAATGTTTCTAATGTAGCAGACAAAATATTCTAAATACTTACATCTTCTGGTTCAAGACACTTTGTCCCTGTGGCTGAAAATCACTAACAATAATACGTATTTGTCTCACATTTTCAATGAACATTTCTAATTGCGTTTCGAGCTTTTCCAATGGTGAAGACATTGTTAAAAACTTTTAAGATTTTTGAGTATATAATGAACTACTTCTCAAGATGAAAATATATTTGGAACGATTTTTTGAATAATTTCTTTAATAATTTGTTTTCTTTCTACAATGAAAGTATGTTAATGCCAAAAACGAAATTGTTTACTGTTAATGTCAGACAGCAGACTTTGACTATTAAATTGTTTATTGTACCTATAAACATTGAACTTGATTCCGTCGTTGCGGGTATAAATAAGTGTTTACACGTGTTTCCGATTTCATTATTTAGTATTTTCTATTTTTCTCGTAGTTTAATGAATATAAGCTGACCTATCTAATTAGTGGTGGTCTGCCAGTCTGCTGTCCATCTGCCAGTTTACATATTCCACTGAAATCTTCAACACAAAGGAAAATTTCTCCTCCTTGGTGGGATTCCGAATGTACTGAGATGAGTCTTTGCGTGACCTTAGAAAACTTTTTAGTCTACCAACAAGCTTCTGCAGCTGCTCGCAGACTTTTTAAAAAAAAAAAAGGTCTTGGTTGGCATAAGTTTTGTGAGATGTCATGTCCCCTGGTACCTCGTCGTCTGTGGTTTGGAGGTAGATCACCCTTTTAATGATCCTTTCAACTGGATTCAAATCAAATCAAATCAAAATATCTTTATTCATTTAGGTAAACATGTACACTTATGAACGTTAAGAAAAACAAATTAAATTAACTGTAAATTTACATTTACAACCAGTTCGCAAGTCAAGGGCGTAGAGCAGGTAAGAAGAACTGGATTACCTCCTTTGCCAATAAATTGGTCCCTTTTTATGATTGTCATCCTATTAAGTATAATTCTCACATCCTCTTTTCAGACAAGGAATTAACAAAGCATTAAATGGTCTTTCTGATTCTTCCCCTGGAGAAGATGGAATCCCCTACTCATTCCTTATAAAATCTTCATTAGGTACTAAAAGATAACTTTCTCGTTTTAGTAAACATTTTTTTTTATCTTGAAATTATTCCTGATTCATGGAACAGATAAATCGTCATTGCGCTTCTAAAACCTAGCAAAGACCCATCAGATTTCTCTTCATACAAAACTATTGCTTTGTCCTCTACCTTTTTAAAAATTATCGAACACTTTATTAAAAATCGGTTAGAATGGTTTTGTGAAAATAACAATATCCTTGCAAAATCCCAGTTCGGTTTCAGGAAGCCCTGAGTACGATGAAAAGCCTAAGTGTAATAACCACCGACATTCGGATTACTTTTAAAAAGAAACAGTCGTTGTGGGTGTTTTTTTGAATATCGCATCTGCGTATGACCACGTGTTGGTTCACTGGAACCAACAGAAGCAACAGAACCAACAGAAGCATTTTTTGCCTGGGCACTGGAAAAAAATGCTTCAGCTGAGTATTCCTGAGAAGTTGGTACGTTTCATTTGCAATGCTATTTCGTGTCGTTATATTATTATAAGATCCCAAAATACCGAGCTGTCTCCTAGATCTATATGGAGGGGCTTACCTCAAGGTTCTGTTTTGATTCCACTCCTGTACAGTATTTACACCTATAATCTGGATTGTTGTTAATTTATTCTGTCACATCTGACGCGACGATTTAGTCTTATACTGTTCATCAAATTCAATTGAAGAAGTATCATCACGCCTAAATTCGGCTCTGGATTACTTGGGTGATTGGTTAAATGATCGTGGTCTTTCTATTTCTGTGTCCAAATGTGCGGCAGTCACGTTTACAATAAAATACAATATTCCTCAATGTAACATTTAATTTAAAGGGTGTGTCTTGTAAGCATGTAAAATTTTTTGGCCTGATTTTAAACTCAAATTTAAACGGTGTTCCTCATTTCAACTATGTCATAAAAAAAGTGAGAAGTGTGTTAACGTTCTTCGTTTATTATCTGGTGTGAGATGGGAGCACATTCCTCTGCCAGTCAAAAAATATTTCAAAAGACTGGCAGGGTTGGTTGCCGATGTGTACTAAACTTGGAGGCATCCTCCAAGTTTCCCAGTAGTATAAGTGCATCGGTGCGGCTGTATGGGTCCCTTCATACGAAACAGTATTGAGCTATAAACTTCCTCCTTTGCAAAACCTTCACCTTAAAATACGGAGGGTATTTTAAGGTGAAGGTTTTGCAATTCTGGAGGCTGTTTTGTACGCTAAGTCCCATAACCTGGATATAGTTACAAGTCAAAATTTTTGGGAAAATTTATTTCTACTAATAAATTTAACTAATAAATAAGATTCTCCTCTCCATAACTTGTCGTATAATGTTAACCTCTTGTATATATATTATATATCTGTATATGTGTTGTCTTTTTAGTGAAGTCATTTTTGTTTTGGGTAACTCTGCTTAAATTAAATTCAATCCATCAAATTAATCCTCACCGTGTTAGGACTCAGAACGCGACATTGGCGGAATTGTGATTTACACAGAAGTCGCCATTAAAAATAAAGTGAAGTGAAGTGAAGTGAACATTGAACTTTGAAGTTTGAACTATTCTGTGTCAGTTGTCAAGTGTCAACTATCTGTGTGACGAATTTTGTTGATAAAATTCAACATGTGAATCTTGATATGGTTTTTTAATTTAACTGTCTAATATAATTGTATGCTTATTATACCGTATACTTTAGTAATATAATACATAGATTATGGTGTTCTATACCCAAAACTCTGAGAGAAAAGTAACTATAGCTCAAAGCGCAATTGCAGGTGGAATAGCTAGCTCGGTGACTAGAGCAATAGCACAACCTCTAGATGTCCTTAAAATACGATTTCAATTACAATTAGAACCCATTAAGAATGGATCCAAGTATAGTTCCCTATTACAAGCTATTTCATCCATAGTTAGAGAAGAAGGAGTATCAACCTTATGGAGTGGCCACATACCCGCGCAATTGCTGTCTATTTCATTTGGTGTTATACAATTTTCAACATACGAAAGACTTACGCAAACCTGCCAAAGAACTGACCCACAATTTTATACAAATAATAAAAATTATTTAAATTTCTCTAATGGTGCCGTGGCAGCTACATTTGCAACCATACTATCCTATCCATTTGACACAATTAGAACAAGGCTGGTAGCTGAACAAAAAATAAATAAAGTATATAAAGGGTTCAGTGACACTTTATTAACAATGATAAGGCACGAAGGTGCCAGCTCATTATTTAAGGGTATTGTTCCTACCGTAGCACAAATAGCACCATATGCTGGTATTCAGTTTTGTATGTATAAATTACTTACTGAAAGTATTTTTAATAGACTTAGTTTCTTTCAAAGAAGGAAAGCTATGGGGTCTGTTATTGAAACTACAATTATTGCAAATGCAATAGCTGGTAGTATAGCTGGCCTTGTTTCTAAAACATGTGTATATCCCTTTGATGTTGTAAAGAAAAGACTGCAAATACAAGGATTTCAACAGCATAGAAAGGCTTTTGGCCGGCAAATGTATTGTAGTGGATCATTACAGTGTATTATGCTAACTATACATGAAGAGGGAGTCTTGGCTTTATATAAAGGCTATGGACCTAGTTTGGTAAAAGCTATCATTGTTACTGCTTTGCACTTCACAGTTTATGATGAAATTAAACATGTTATCTTACAGATGCATAAATGATATTGGTAGTAGAATTTTATAGCTCAAATAAGAAACCCAGGCATTATATAAACGATCTGATATGAATTATGATCTGTGTGTAACTTTTCTTCTTACCAATTACCAAAAAACAAGACATTCATCACCTTATTTAATAAGAAAATAAGTACTGTGATAGTTGTAGTATTTATTAGTGAAGTTTTGATGTATTAGTTTTTGTTTGTTAAATAAAATAATTTGAAGTTTATGACATTGTTTTTCATACATTATTACAAAGTACCTTAACCATAAGAAATAACATAACCCATATTTCTCATTAGTGTATCTTTAATAGCGGGTTGCAATTCTTTTTTCATATATGTTGTTAATAGAGTCCTAATACCCTTTGTGAAAATATCCTCCATTTCCCTAGAAATATCTTCTGTGTCATCTAAATTACCATCTGGCTGAAATGCTCTGCTTCGCTCATAGCCCATTCTTCCAGTTCTCGGCTCGTATAATATATCATAGTTCTCTGATGCTTTACTAACTAAGTCTTCTTGAGGAGTTTCGAGTCGGCTATTGAATGTGAATTCATCAGACCGCCGTCTTCGCTTTAAGGGTAAATTTTCTTTGTTCCTAATTGAATTTTTGTTGATGTACTTTTCGCAGCCGTAAGCATAGACGCTAATGAAACCTGGTTCAACGAACTCTGAATCAGTTTTGACGTTAAATCTTCCTTGTTGTTGGTGCAGTGGACGAGTGTGAAAGCCAATACCAGCTTTGCGCAGTCTCAATATCATATTACATCCGTTATTACGAAATCTGTTGGAATCGGAATAATATGGGGAATCAGCATAATGTCTTCGTGTTCTTCTGGATGGAACCATGCTGCGATCGAGTTCGTTGGTGTCGTACAAATCCACGTTTCCAGATATTGTTATGTCGTGGAACAAAAGCATCGTGTCCAAAGAAACGTTGCGAGGGTCGAAATAGCATTTTTCTACTCTCACCCAGTTGCTATTTTGTGGTAGTCGAACTCGCATTCTTGTAACGATCATATCGATTGGAGCGCTCCTCATTGTCTGGTATAAACTATATCCATCAAGGTCTATGCTTTGGCTCTGTAAAAATTAAATTATAAACTAGTTAAATCATTACGGAAATTATATAAGACTTAAAAAGCAATAAAAACTAACTTAAGCCCTTGAAGGATCAATAAATTCAAACATTATATTTTATTTATATATTTAGTTGAATCTAATAAAAAAAGATTACCAAAGGTGTATCCAAGGTTTTTGGTTGATTTCTCTTTCGTCTTTTTATTTGATCTAGTGCAGATTCCAGCTTCGACGAGCATCTTTCGCCGGCAATGGGAACGGTAGTTAAGGGTGGCAGATGATCGTTTGGGACCGGACGGTTATCATAATGTTTCTCGAAGAGAGGTAAATAGCGCAATTCTGAAACGAAAACAATTTTGATAAATAGAAATATTAGCTTTGTAACATCAATACTGTATAAAGGGATAAATTAACACCGGAATTTAATTCTTTAGCAAGTTATATTGGATGAATATATAAGGATTATATAAGGATGAAATGGAATTAAAACAAATCCTGTGCCGTATTATTCATCAATAATATTAGCACTCTGCACAGCAGCGTGGCGCTAACGGTTTAGGCTTGAAAACTATCAACCCTCCAATCGTGTGTTGGAACCACGGCTGTGTACCAATGCATTTTACTTTCTATGTTCACGATTAACATTTGCGCTAAGTGGTAACACTGAAACCTATTTTTTCTCAAAAAAAGCAAGTCCCTTTAATTTAATCAGCATTAATATACTGTAATGGACACTAGAACATTCTGGGGTATGCCTATCTCAAGCTAAAATAAAGTGTTTTTTTTTTTCTTTTTAAACATTGAATGAGAAAAACAACACAGAAAGTAAATGCGCGTTCAATTTCCATAACGACCCTACAATTTCTTTTCACTTCCATTGTTTAGTGGCTAGTAGCGTGAAAAGAGAGTTAAGATATATGTTACGTGATAAACGTAATTTGTTATAATTATTTCATTATAGTAAATGACTTTAAAAAGGCTTGTAACAATGCAAGCTTTAGTAAAACATTATGTGCGCAACAGTCTAATTTTGATTTTTTCTTAGAAAATTGTTTCGTAGGGTTTAAAAGTTGATTTTGTTACGAGACGGAACATATCTATGTTCGAGAGGTGAACAAGATGTTGATAAACCTGAAGGAAGTGTTTAATAATGTAACAAAATAAACAACATTTTTCTATAACAAATTTTGAGAAAGATATAAATGTTTATGTTAAAAACGCGAACATCGTACAAGTAAAAGCGTGTGAAAAAAAAACATATCATTTTTCTCTATGGGTAAAAAATATATAATTATATTTCGGATTTGGTTTTCTTTTTTTGTTGTTTTAATTTTAAAAATGGCCAAATCCTAATAAATTAAATACAAAATATCCTAAGTTATTATATCAATAACAAAGTCAAGTATGTTTTTAAATTATGAAAATGTTTATACTATTATATTAGACTAAATTAAACCTATTTAGAACAAGTGATCTAAAATTCGAATATTAATTGAAAACTGGTCTTTGTTTAATATACAATTTTGCTAAGAATTTATAATTAAGATCGCTTCTTAAAATGAAGGAAGTTAGAGAAGTAAAAGAGAACATAAAACAGACGGAACATTGTGTTATGCCACGGCACCTACATTTAAAAAAAATATTAAACATATATCAGATACATTTTAATAATTTCATAATAAACGTTTGACAGGACGAATTTTGAAAAATGTATAGGCGCTTCTTAATGGAAATGTACGTATATTGATTATAATTTAACGAACCTTTATCTGCCTCACCTCCAGGCAGTTTATTATCACTGGTCAACGCTTCAGTGAAAAATATTAATATCCACCAAAATTTCACCATTCTCACAGATGATAGACATGTAATAGTTCCCAACAGTGGTGCCTACTGGCCTAGTTGGTTAATAAACAATGGTATGAATTTAGCGCGTAAAACTGGCTTCCTTTCGACGCAAGACCGAATGAAAGAATGAGGAGACAATACCGCGCAACGAATGGGAAATAATCCCCGCCCATGGTCTTCTAGAATGGTGAAGTGACTTTAGGATATACTTTGAGGTGGGTACCTACTCTATGGTAATCAGAGCAGAAATAGCAAGTTCTACACACGGTAGATGATTAAAGTGCTATTAAAAAAGAATAGACTGAAAATACTTTAAGCACCTGTAACCAAAAAGTGGTGCAGTATTGGCCTAATTGTTACAAGGTTCGACTCAATCCTGGGGTCGTAGGTTCAATCTTGTTCAATACTGTTATTTAAAAAAATCCCAGATTCTCTTTTATCTCTGCCTTTTAATAAATTTAAGAAATGCATTAAAGAAAAGCTGTTTATAAAAGGGCCTGGGACCAGTGCTGGGCAGGCAACTTCTAATTAATTTGCTATATTTGTTTTAAAATATGTGTTGTTTGATTTACTTTTTTAAAAGAATACCGAGAGTTTTTTTCGCCGGCTTTTTCTCTCGGCCTAAACCCTCTGTCTACGTTCGCTCATACGGTGTCTATAATCAGGTAATGGTCTATAATCAGGGTCTTAGGCTAATTAGGCTGCAGCCTAGGGCGCGACGATCTAGGGGGGCACGCCGAAATCGCGCCTTCGCTAGATGCTATGCATCATCCTCCACCACCACACCATCATCATTTAAACTAGACCGAGATAAAACACTAAATGAACTGTGCAATGCATCTACAAGCAGATAGGAGATTTTAGTATTCAAATTAGATGAAGAATCGACGGAACAAATATCTGTCAAGAACTCGAAAGAAAATCAAAAGACGACTGTTATTAACTTCAGCTTCAAAGGCCTTGTTCAGCACGTAAATGAGTAAAAAGTTACTTGCGCGTCACGCTCCGCCACCTAAAACTTACAGCACCCTCGCTAATGTACATAGAACGTTTTTTTTATAAACTATTGAATTTAAAAAAATACTTATTAAAAATAAGGGGGCGCATATCGATAAATAGCCTAGAGCGGTCAAGACTCTCCATCAGTCTCTGTCTAAAATCCTAGGTTATATATAATCAACGAGTCCTAAATGTTCTTTAGTAATGCTATAAAATACTAGTTTATAATAGCAATGTTATGTTAATGGTATTATACGAAAATCAGACATTCGAATATCCAAGAAAAGATAAGCGCAATAAGGCGAGTTTAAAAACTTTCTTTACATATAAAACTGATTTTATCATTTTCTAATTGTGATCTTTATCGCACCAGCAAGATAATGTAAAAACATCTCGACGACAAATTTCATTCGTTTTTACTAGAGTGTGACGTAATTATATGAAAATTGGGTCAGTATGAACACAATGGGTTCGATGCTCTCCAATTTTGAAGCCTTATCGTGTAATCCAAAGTTTGTGTCTATGTCTCTGCTATGTCTCTGTTCTATCTATTTCTAATTAGAGGTTTCACAAACATTCATGCCATAGATATAAAAAAACATATCGGATTTTGTGTTTGATTTCATTAGTAATTATTAATTAAATACAAGTGAGTCAAGACTTACACCTCAGTAACCTAAACCTAAACAGCTAAATCTATTATTATAACAAAAATGTCAAAACAAAAGTTTTCAAGTGATGTCGCTGATGAAGCTGGCAGGCAAGAACAAGTATTTACGTGTAGGTTGCATGTATACAGCATTGAGATGCACTAGATCACGTACATACTATATTTAATTACCTATAATGTTTAATACTTATTGTATGCGAAATAACACCTTGGTGGAAGCTAATTTGGTAAGTAGGTACTTAATGAGAATTGTTTATTTTTCTCAAGAGCACCAATTTACCAGAACGACAGATGCAGAAGCGGACAGTAAGCCTCGAAAGTTAATCCTTAGCGAATCCTCTTCCGAAAACAAGACGTTGCGTTGGTTCGAAATACGATTAAATCCTCTTGGAACATACTTGACTATTAGGAAGTCTCCAAGGCATTTTTAATTTTTATTTACGATTACGGATGCATTAAAAGATTTAAGAACACTTTAAACTCATATTCATTTTATGACAATCTTAGATGTTAATAAAACTGTTGAAACCAAAAGGAATATTATCATGCTGTGATAAAAAAATACAATAAAATACACGGTTACACAGCGTATTACGAAACGTTAATTTACAAATACATTGTCGTTATCTACCTAAATTGCCGTGGAGTAATTACGTTTCACAATTCTATAATAAATTGGAAAAAGGATTTATGAAAAGTAAAATAATCTAGATTGTATATTACGATTAAGATAGAAAGAACCCCTGAGGGTTAATGTTTTTACTTTCAGTTATCTTCAAAATTAAGGTACGCCTCATACATAGAACACAAATTTAAACGTGCACATTTTAGAATTAAATAATTGTATAAAATCGTAATTAATTAAAAAACAAAGAAACACTAAATGTTTACCCTTTCTCTTTATATGATATGTTATGTATATATATGTTTTTCATACAATGAAGTTCACAAAAAAGAGTGCAACTTTCCATTAATTACAATCTAGCTGTATATAAATAAAATATAATTAATATTAGTGTTGTTAACTTAATGTACACTGCTGTTTTTGATAAAAAAATGTGCTTGCGTAGTCAGTACATATGTCAGGAGTGAAACTTCTTTGTAAATTAATTTTTCCTACGGTAAAAGCTCCCAGTAGATGATCATGTACCAGTATATGATCACTGCATAATATAAATAAATAAAAAAATCTGCGTTTACTGCACAAGACGTTATCCGAAAAAAAATCCATCTTAAGTAAGAGCGTGTATTTTTTCTCGATCTCCGCTTTTCTATCTCTCTCAATCGGTCTCTCCCATTTCTACGATAAAAACGCTGCACATCTTCGTGACGATCCGTAAAAAATTTACCCTCATGCGCCTAAAGAAGTTTCAGTTCAATAATAACTGAAATACTTAATATGTATGTCAACAAATACAGAATTACACTCTACCATTTTTAAAACCAAAGAAGTAATCAAAGATCATATTGTTCTTAGATTTGGTAATCTAAGCATTAAAATATATTTTTACAGCAGTTTTTGTACAGCAGGAAGATTATGAGGAAATATGTCGTTTAAATTGTGCAAACGCAGCTACACCAGTGTCCGTGGTGCAAGTATCCATTGTCTGTGGTCACAATGGGGAAAGCATCAAAACGTCACGTTTATGTGAAGCCACTTACCCACGAATTACTGGCGTTTTCCTATGTGTATGTAATAGAATGTGAATATAATATGCCTATAAATATTACTTTTGAAAGATCTTTTTGGGTATTTGAATATTGATAATTATTTAAAACAATGAAGTAAAAGTAATTTTCTGCTACTGGCTCCTAACTCCTAACATTCTGGACACTCATGGATAGGAAATAACACTTTATAAAAACGAATAATTATATAATTAAAAAGAAGGTCACGTGTTGTGATAACAAAGAATGGCTCTAACATAATTATACAGTACTTTTCTTATACATATTTATAGAAGTTACAAATCATAAATTGCACTGTGGCAGTAGTGCTCCGTAATCAAATCAAATCATTTATTCCAATTAGGCCACCTAAAATGGCACTTTTGAACGTTAAATAAAATATACTTAAAGATAATTCTAGTTGCCCCTTCCAAAAGGTAGTTTTTTGTGGAGGATAATGGACAAGAAACTCCACACTTAGGTACTCTTTTAAAATAGAATTTCCAATACATATTTGTACATATTAGTTAAATAATTATATGTGAAGACAATATACTTCCAGAATAAAATTACTATGCAGGTCTATTATTGTATTGTTAGTATACATGTTCCTCACATTTACAAATATCGAAACCGTTGTTTATTATACATTACAGAGTAATAAAAAATCCGAAAAGTACCAATGCTACCCACTTATACAAAAAGATTAAACTCTAAAATTAAATGTTAATAATTGTTATATTAAATCTTGTCAAATTGTCATTTGGCAGTATTGAATGTTGACGATAGGTATTAGGTAGTAGGTAAATAGTAAATACTTTAGTCTGTGGTTGCGGGACTAAAGTACAGTTGTGTGCCCGGTGCTGAGGAGTGTTTCATTTTAGACTGAAGTTGTTGTTATTTTATCTCTTTCTATTAAACACTATCGATCTTAGTAAAATTTTACATTTTAAACCATTACACGGCGTAGCTCTAATATAAAAATATGTGATCATAAACAACTACATCCTTTGAATTTAAAAGGTACCTTTAAAAAGTAGGAATATGCTCTTGATTGCACGAGATCAGATTGTGATTGACATAATCGAAACTCAATTCAAGGTTCAGCGATGTATATCAAGGTGTTTTAAACAATTGCTTTAACGCAAGAAGATGAAATAAGGTAATCGTTGCATAAATTTAAGACAAAAGGCTGAAGTTTTGTCCTTCACACATTAGAACATCGTTATCTATGCACGGTTACAGATCGGTTTTGTTAGAGGTGATTACGAAGTAACTAAAACAGTGCATGTAAGTACGCAGTGAGCACATCTAGTTTATAATCGTTTCGCCAACGACGTGTACATACTAATTTAAGCTATATCTTTACTGGTGGAGGGTCCTTGCTTCTTACTGCATTCTTATCACAATTTTATCAGGTAACGCAAATAATGTAATTACTAATGGGTGATAACTTGCGCTAGATCCTCATTATGGCTAATGTAAAGAGTAGAGTTAATACTACTAAAACTGCATCTACAAAAATTAATGGGAAGGGAAAGGTTGGTAGACCAAAAAAGTCAATAATTAATGTTCAAAATGTGACAGGGAAAGATGCCTTGAAACGACAACTAAGAAGAAAAGATATTGAAGTTCTACCTGAAACCACATCAAATTCTGATAAAAAAGACAAGAAAGTGAAAAATACAACAAATTTAAAAAAATTGCTGTCTAAAAGTGGCCATATTCGACACAAAAATAAAATTGACATAAAAATATTAGACAAAATTTTAAAAACTGAATTACAAATTGAAGACAACAATCGTTCATTAAGAAGCGTGGTAAGGAAAACACGATTCAACAATAACCATGACATTCCTACATTGAATGCCGAAAAAGACAGGACATCCAAAAAAATTGAATGCGTGGATAATGATAAAATTGTAAAAGACTTTGAAGTCCCTACTTCATCTGATAAATTAAACAAAATAGCTAAGAATATTAATTATAAAAATACTAAAATTTTTACTAACGGACAGCTGTTTATATGTGATTATTGCAATAAGGAGTTCAATACCAGAGCATCAATAAGACGACATCTCTTTCTTCATGATAAAGTTACATCATATTCTTGTCCGCAGTGTAAAAAATATTTTAGAAACCATCTTTATTTAGCAGCACATACAAAGAGGCAACATCCAAATTGGCAGAAACACTTTATGTGTAACATTTGTGATAGACCATATTTGCTTAAATCAAATTTAAAACTACACTTGGCTAGTCATAGTCGTAATGAAAAAATGTTTAAGTGCATATATTGTAAGGAAAAATTTGCAGACCAATATTTATTAATTGATCATGAAAAGCAGCATTTAGTTGATGGAAAATATTTATGTATTATTTGTGAAACAGCTTTTGATTGTAGAAACAGATTAACCTTTCATTATAGGTCTCATTTGAAAGTTAAAGATTTTGTATGCCAGCATTGTGGAAAGGAATTCTTGAGGATGAATTCAGTGAGACGTCATGTTCAAGTCTGTCATTCAGGTCACAGACTTCAATGTAAAATATGTAAGAAATATTTAAAAGGTCATTTATCTGAACACATGCGTACCCATGATAAAAATCGTCCCCATGAGTGCCCTGATTGTGGACAGCGTTTCACACAATCCACACAGCTGACTGTGCATCGTAGGTCACACACTGGTGTGCGACCTTATACATGTAGAATCTGTCAACGCCCTTTTTCACACTCCAATGCATTGATGCTCCATATTCGTCGACATACAGGCGAAAAACCTTTTAGTTGTGCAATGTGTCCTATATCCTTCTCACAATTGCCACACATGAAGGCTCACATGTGTAAGATCCATGGAAAAGAAGATCCGTATAGATGTCAGAATTGTAAGCAGTTCTTTAAGCTCAAAGTTGGATTAGAAGAACATTTAAAATCTTGTATTAAAACAAAAAAAGGCTTAGAAATTGTTGAGAAAGAAGATCTAAATGGGGAGTCTCCTGCTCAGCTGTCTCGTATGAGGTTTCTTCTTGCGTTGCTACTCACTATGATTGCCACCAAAGAGAAACTAAAGATTTTAGGTGGGTATATTTTAATTTTTATTGATTGTTACACAATACATTATTGTTGCACTGTCTTTTGAGTTATCGTGGAAAGAGCTTCCTGTGTGTCCGGGAGTAACAGGAATCATAGATTGTTTCATTTACATCAAAATAAATTTATTTTTCAGTATGAATACCTAAAATACTTTAATGGGTACATTCTACCATTATTGCATTCATTGAATTAGAACATGATGTTATTTTAACAATTATGCACAGTACATCAGTTACATTAAGGTCATTAAAAATATACACAGAGTATACTATAACAGCAGATTTCCTGAAGGGTTGCAAATGTGTGAGTGTTCTGTGTGTTGTTGTGTGCTTACATTGAGTGTCCATAAGCACTGACATTACATGCTTCAATTCCACAGTTTTATTTTAGGGACTGTTTTACAACCAGGATGGAGAAGAAACGCCAGATGATTTAGGTTGAGTGAGTGTGTTTTTAATTTGTTATTAATTGGTGCTGGATGGTGAAGGAATTCTGCAGAAAAGAAGCTTCATGTTTCTTTAATACTGTTGTTAGCTCAAAGGTGGTGGTGAAATCAGGTTCAATGTGGTTTTAGTCATCAGATCTGTTTATGTATACAGTTGAAAAGCCTGCAATTCTAGGTGTTGGTGCTTTTAAGGCAATTGTTAAACTGATCTTTTTTTTTCATTTTAAATTACAGCATCTTTTTAATTCTATTTTCTGTAACAGGTTTCAACAAGCGATTAATTGACGACCTACTTGTGGAATCGTTGGAAGCTATGCGTTACAAGCCATGCAAGGATAAAAACTTGACTTCATTTAATCGCCTTAAGATAAATATAGAAATGTTACTTGAAGGGACTGTGCCATCAGAACAAATGGAGAAATTAAAGAAAGACAACAAAACTACGGAACAAATTCTGGAATTATTGACAGACGAGAAAAAACGTAATTAATGAGAATCATAATCATATTTTAATTAAGTAAGTAAGTCTCTTTGATATTATTTAATCATAATGTACCAATGTCGATTTAAAAATTAATTGTTTTCTAATATTTTATGTGTAAGAAAAGACTGCCACTATTATAATTTTTATTTATGGACATCACCAAAAATTTAGTTTTAAAATGTAAGGTACTGTATAGTTTGGCAGGAAACCAAGCATTACATTTTTGAGAGCAATAGTGCAGTAGCGGCCATGGACGCACGCACTCGGCCAACGAGATCGAAGCGAAGCGTCTGCGGCCCGAAGTTTTAAGCGCGCTGTATTTGCACTGACGATTGACGAATGTAGTTGCGGTTTTGTCCGCGACCAGGCTGCTAGTACGCTATTGCTCTAATACTTGGCTTATAATGAGGCAACTTGGTTACTTATAATCGACTTTATAGCAATAGTTCCTTAGAAATGTTGTGCATTGATATTGATGTTTTGTATCATGTTGAGTCTGAGTAAGGATTATGCCTATAGCAATAAAATTTTACCTTTTATCAAGTTCATGAATAATTGTTGTGTGCGTGTTACAATTCATATTAAATCATCCTAGCATATTTGTATTATTATCATATAAATGTATGCTAATAATAAATTATATTTAAAAGTAATAATAAAATATAAATTATATTTAGCAATAAGAATTGAATTTTTACACTATGCAACAAAAACCCAGTTTTACCAGCTTAAATGCATGACAAAATTCACCATAACGTAATTGTTCAGAAAAAAAATTGGTTGCCTGTAAAGTCGGTATACGGGCGAAAGTTTTACGTGACAACGACTTTGAGTGGTAAAATAATTTTAATGTGAATATTCATTCGTATAGTAGGAAGAAGGATGAAATAATAGTAACAATTTAAAACATTATGTCTGTCTCTCTCGCTCTTAGGCGGGATAACCATGCCCGAGTGGAAGGGACGCGTGCCTCTCACTCGCTCTCATTGTGAGCGCATAACGTGAGCGGAGCGTAACGCAGTTTCTTGAAGTGTCACCCGGCAAACCAATTTATAAGACGTTGTCACGTCAAAATAATTAATAGTTGTGTAGTATAATGATATGATTCATAATGTAATATGCAACTTAAACAAATTTTCAAATATTTTAAGACATATGAGGCAGAATAATATATTTTCCATATTCTTGCAAGTAAATAATAAATGAAGGGTTTTTGTTATTGGTGCTTTTTAAAAGAATTGATTAATTTGTTTAGCTGTGTACCAAAAAATATGTTTTATCTTCAAGTTTTGATGCAGGAAATGATTTTCTCATATTACAATGATTACTTGAATGATGTGCCATTATATCCATTTATTTATAAAGTGATTAGAGTATTGTTTTAAAATATTATTTTGTTATGCCACTTTTTAATCATTCACTTGTTGACATATTTTATATAACGCAAAACCAGTGCCATTATGTTTAGTTTTGCTTGATAGAAAAATAATTATATCTATTTAGATTCAAAGTGAGTAAGTTTTGAATGTTACAGGAAAACATTTTTTAGTTTAAATTGTTATGTAAATTTATTTTACCTATCTATTGGATTATATTTTAATAATTATTTGTAATCTTAATATTAATTTACAATGTTAAACCAATCCAATTTTAATGGGCAAGGTAATGTAATTTTTTTGTTTTTATCTACTATTCGTAATAAAAAACTATGTAATATAATTTTACACAAAGACGAGTTAAAGAATAATTCTTTATAATATTTGGTATCTCTTACCCTAAATTATAATTTCAGTGCTATAATAAAATTCAGTTTTCTGTGTGTTAAATATATGTAACATGTAATTAGATATTAAGAATTAGTAACTGCCTACAAACTTGTTTGCTTTTATATTTAGCAGAAGTGTTATTCTGATTACATTGAATTCAGTTAAGTAGTGTTCACAGGAATCAGTACACATGGTAAAATATTAGCTTATTAAGAGGGCAGGGGTGGTTTGCTTTTTATAAAATTCTTGCCAGTTAATTTGAAAATGGTTTTAGCCAAAGAGGTTTTTAAACTACCAAAGTAAATATGGAAGGTAAAAATGTATTGTTTATATCATAGTAGATATATCAGTGAGTTATTTATTGAATACATATTGGTTTACTTGAGCACTGGCCAAAATTCCCAAAGATAGTTGTAATAAAATTAGTAAATGTAATATAAATTACCAAATATTAAAATTATACTGATTTTAAACCCGTCTTTTTTTAATGTCGCAGAATATGAGAACACAGGAAAAATTATCTCTACATACTAATTATCTTATAGTCTATTACAGGCTTATCATAGCTAAGCTTTTCGGGAAAACGCATTCAGTCAAGCATGTGAATTACTGAACTATGTAGTTGTTACATAATTAATTATCTAATATATTGCTAATTTTTTATGCTCTGTTACTACATATATTTATATATTGTAGTGGTATAGTAATGTACTTAATGAATTGATTTGATTTTAGAACTGTTCTTTTTTAATTTAAAATTTAACTAGGTAAATTTAGGTAGTAGGATATCTTATTCTAGCACTAGGTTTGCCAGATTTTTTTTCAGCCTATACGGGGCAAATGCTTAAATACGTAAAAAATACGGGAGTTTAGTTTCTTACCCAGGACAATTAAAAAATAAAATTATGTAGAGATTTTTTTTTTATATTCTTCCGAGGAGCAAACAAATTTTATTGGTTTTAACTTATTAATAAAAGTCAATACAATTATAATCGTAATTAGAAACGGTCGCAACTCGGTTTTATAAAATTATGGGTACATTTATTTCTCATTATCACTTCACTTATTGGCAATATGTGGGAGTTCACTTATTAGGAACCTGGAAAGGGTTTGAGCTAGGTATACTCAAAATGTTAAAAATTCGGTTGCGTCAGCAGTTAATCCACACATTATTCAATTTTAATTTTTATGGTGGCTGTACACACTCTCGGCGAGAGTCTCGACCGAGAGAAGAGCGCAGCCTGTACACACTCGTTACGTTCTTTGTATTTAAAACACCGTTAATAATGGACGTGGAAACCGCTGCTGCTGTTTGTCTTTGTGCAATAAATTATTATAATTTTCTTCACGTTTACCATAAAAAAAAAAGGTTTATAGACAGAGTCAGCTGCAACGCCTGATTGTATAGATGCATTAATCTTTCTTTTATGTCCACGGTACGTAGCCATGAGTGAATCTCGCTTTTTCTTTAGTTCCTCAATTGGGATATCCATCGGCCGGCTTATTCGCATCCAAGCATCATGTAGAGACTGTTTATTTTTGTGTCCTACATCCTTCGGATTCCATAACAACGATTCCCTTTGGTAACACTCCAAAAACTCTAATTCGCGTTCGTTAGACCACATTGTGCGATACGTCCTGTCACAACCACAGTCATCGAGCAAGTGATTGAACGAGTGTGTACAGGTCGCTCTCGTTTTACTCGCGAGACCCTTTGACTCGTGCGCAAAAAACCGACAGGCGACCGAGAGAGGCGAGACCGACTGCGAGGAAGCGAGGCGAGACGAGAGCTCTACTGTACACTCTCGCCCTCGGCCTGTCTCGGGGTGTCTCGCCGAGTGTGTACAGCTACCATTAAAGATTTAATAATAAAAAAACGGACCACGGTTCGAATACAGGACAGAGATAGTCCCACCGGGACGTTTTTAACTAATACGGGACGTCTGGACTCATTCTGGCAACGCTACTTAGCACTAAAAGTAGGTCATTTTTTTTTCAATAAATAAACCCTGATTGCATTTGTTTCTTTCATAATTGTCTTTATTGTTGACAAGTAGGTGAACCGCCTTCTCTGCTGTCTGACATGTTACCTTCACTGTACAAGCAAGTGTTTATATCGCACATTTCTTATTTAATAATTCATTGGCGAACTGCCGCAAATCGCAATATGAACCCAACCTATCGCACGCTTAAAATTTTGAGGACTTCTATTTTCTTGAACTGCGTAAAACAGAACGAGCCGTCATGTCCATCCATGACTTGTAATGACTGATAACTAATATCAATTGTCAGTCTAAAAACCGGAAATCCCCACGTATCTATCGCTTAAAAAACATCCTCCTAGAGATGTCACAACAATAAAAAAAATAAATTGTTGTTTTTATTCATTGTAAAATAATACAACGGGATGTATTTTGAAAAACCTATTCCTAATTTCATTCAATTAATAGTGTGTTAAAATTTATCACAATGGGAACTACAGGCCAGTCTGTAACATTAGCTAATAGTATTATTGGAGTAGGCATATTGGCCATGCCTTTTTGTTTTCAACAAGTAAGTAAATTGGTTTATCTTACAAATTATAATCAGCCAGTTTATTATATGTCTTTCGAGCTTAGTATAAGAAGAAACCCTTTTCTTTTAGTGTGGTGCACTTCTAGCAGCTTTAATTTTGATATCTATGGGTTTAGTATCGAGGCTTTGCTGTTATTTCCTTTTAAAAGCCGCTATTATCACACGGAGAAGAAATTATGAGTTTCTTGGTAAGTGTAAAACACATAGTTATTATGGAATTCATTTATGTTATCATTTTACTTAATGCTAAGTAAAATGCACTGTACTTGATATTATTTTTTTAAGTGGGCACATATAAGTAGGCCCAAAATAAAATCTTTAAAATATTTCCTTTGAGGGTTTATTTAAACAAGGGTCTCAAATAACATAAAGTTATGTCACTTGTTTTATGTTTTACAGCATTTCATGTGTTTGGTCCATCGGGAAAGATGGCAGTTGAAGTTGGAATTATTGGGTTCCTAATGGGAACATGTATTGCATATTTTGTGGTGGTTGGTGACCTCGGCCCACAGATTATATCAAAAATGTTTAATATTAACCAAAGTGATATGTTAAGGTATGCAATTAAATTGCACCCTTTTAATTGGAAAAACTAATTTATATAACTAATTATTTATATGTTTTTATTATATTTATTGCAGAACATCTATTATGGTAATAGTATCGCTAGTATGCGTGCTACCACTTGGTCTTCTGAGAAATGTGGACAGTTTGAGTAATGTCAGTGCAGCTACGATTGCTTTTTATTTTTGTCTAGTTATAAAGGTACTTATGCATCTTATATTTTAAATTCTTATTTAAGAAAAGTTTTTATTTTGGGTTATTCTATTTCTGTCAGTTATAAAAAAACAAATATGTATTGCCTCTGCACTTTTAATATAATAGATATGAACATAAATTTATTGCATGATGATATGCATTCATTTATTTTAATATAAAAATGTGTTAATTTAAATTACAAAAAGATACCATAACACATCTGAATGCATTTCAGCTTGTAAATGAATAATCAATTTATCACTGTAATATTAAAATTTATGCAATACATATATATGTGAGATTAAGTTTATTTATTTAAAAAATTTCATTTAAATATATTAATGAAGCATTATCGCAGGCTCCATATTAAAACAATCATGCTTAAAAGAGTGAATAACAGAAGGTTCTAATTTAAATGTCCGGATAGGTTATATGTGAAGCTGGTTCCCAAATGTTTGCACCAGACTGGCAAAACCGTATTGAAATGTGGAGACCATCTGGATTTTTGCAATGTGTTCCTATCTTCTCCATGGCATTATTTTGTCAGACGTAAGTATATAAGAAATTATATTCTATATAAAGTTCATCTATATACTCATTCTTATCCCTTACACATATTTGCTGCCAGCGTGTTTATAAAATCTGTGTCTTATCTGTATCCCTGTTCATTTTGTTGATCTAATTTGTTTTTTATTTTAGGCAGTTGTTTGAAATATTTGAATCATTGCCATCGCTGTCGCTAGAAAAAATGAATGTAGTGACAAAAAATGCTATCAATATCTGCGCATCTGTTTATTTCACACTTGGATTGTTTGGATATATTGCGTTCAGTGAACATCAAATATCAGGTATATGTCGCATATTTTACATTTTAATTGCATTGAATTATGTATTTGAGTATTGCCATCTTCCAATTGACAACATCCATTCGAACGCCGCTAGTTTTTTATTGTTAAGATTGGTTTGGTCCTGTTCTAGATATTCTTTTTATAATTTTTTTTTATTATTTAGATTAGATGGGTTATTTTTTATTTAGATACTTTATAAATCGTTTTTTTAACATCAAAAGGTTAAATCTAGATTAAGATTTAGATTCAAAACTATGCCCCCCGTGTGTCAGTCCCATGTTCGTGACGTATGAAATTCCTACTTAGAGTTAAGTTGTGACATCTCTCTTGCAACCCAATTAATAAGATTTGTCAGCCACAGAAGTCTGACCGCCTTTATGGCAGTAAAATTTTTAGTCATTACGTCTGTGGACCAGTGTTTTTCAATAATAGTTTAATTAAGAAAATGTCCATTTTCTTTTTAACTTCTGTTTATTATTCTAAGTGATAAAAAAAAATACAATGAAATTCTGACCATTTAAATCACACACACATCTGAAACACCTTATTACAAAATGTGATATTTAACGTGATTAATTTCGAAATAATTACAATTTCAGGCAATGTCCTAATGAGTTTAAGTCCTACAATGGCGAGTGACGTCATTAAACTAGGCTTTGTGATGTCAGTTGCCTGCAGCTTTCCGCTAATAATATTCCCGTGTCGGGCGAGTCTTTACTCTTTTTTGTATCGGAAAGTGAGTACTAATGTTTATTGTTTAAAAAAATACCTTAAAGTGACCTTGGGTCTCACTCAACGTGAAGTTAGCCTACTGCCTGTCTTCTCCTTGTTCTATAAAATAAAATACATATCAACATGTGTTAGGTACGGTAGAAATATTTTTTATTTTATTATGTACTTGCGTCCGCAGCGCTTAAGGAAGAAGATAATTTTACACCTAAATTAGAAATAATAATAATAAAATACTATTTAATCTGTGGTATAAATCTTAAAAATTATAAAAAGCATTAGTGATTCATTAATTTATATTTTCGCGCGCGCTTAAGGAAGAAGATAATTTAACACCTAAATTAGAAATAATAATAATAAAATACTATTTAATCTGTGGTATAAATCTTAAAAATTATAAAAAGCATTATTGATTCATTAATTTATATTTTCGCTTGGGAGTCTGTTGTAAAAACGAATACAATTTTCATATGAGGCGTTTATCTTCTGGAGTATGGTTGGTCGTTAGATTTGTTGTTTCGAGTATTATACTGGTGAAAGTCACCATTTGTTTTAAAATCGTTATATTTTTTTGTTCATACAAGGAATATATAGACCAGATAGTGTCATAATTGTCATTTATTAAACTAAGTCCGTAAAAGAGTGGCCCTTGGAGAAACACAACAAATTCTGCAGCAGCACCCCACACTAGCGTAGGACATAATGCTGTGAGATTAGTATCGCATTATATCGAAGAGCCTTTAGAATGAATAATAATAATAAAACCCATTTATTTCCAACAATTTTAAATAATTATTTAAAACATTTTTATCTTATAATTATTAATCTAAAACTACATATGTTATTGGAACCCCATCACCCATGTAGGGTTTACCCTCCTCTAGTTCACTCCATGCTTTTCTACTCGATTATAGCAAAAGAAAGCAAGCAAAAATTAGAATGAATACTAAAAATTATTTCAGGTCCATCCCTCCCACCACGATCATATAATAAACCACTCAATACCGGTGAGCACTTTCCGGTGTATTACAGTCGCGATAATCGCTGTTTCCCTCTTCATCAGCCTTATGTTGCCGAATGTTGAGTTAGTTCTGGGTTTGGTGGGGTCTACTATCGGAGTTTTGGTGTGTGTGGTCTTCCCAGCCGCTTGCTTTATTAATGTCACGTTCAAGAATACCAACGAACGGGTGTTGGCTAAGGTAAGTTTATAAATATTGGAATGTACTTATAACATCTATAGCAACTCCTTTTTTTGAAAAATGTATGTACTACAGGTACAGAAGTTCTTGTGAATTACTCATAATGCATATGTTACTAATTTCTTGTACACATTTCTCTCTTAAATGGAATAAAAATCTTATTAAAACTTTTATTTTGAAGTGTCATGTAAATGTACCAAATCAAGATTCAACGAATATTAGTGCAGTTTAATCTAATTCTTGTACAGTTAAATTAATAAACTGTATATTCAGTTTACAGTTGTACTGGGATTAATAATACTTGTACTTGGCACATATGCGAACTTGCAAGCAGCAGAAAACACGAGGGACAAGTATGACGAGAAATTCATAACACAAGAAAAAATCGATAAAATGGTTGAAGATTTCTTTGAGAAAATGGAGAAAACAGAAGGTAAGTAACGTTAAAATTATTCTTCGTCGTCTTTAATAAGAAATATTAAGTTTAGGCTAAAATATTATTTTTGTTTTTTATTTAGGAATACCTAAACCTCAAGAAATTGAACCTAAAAAAGATGAAAACAATAACGATGTAAAAGATTCAGTAGCCTTACCACCAAATCCTGTACCACCTGAGTCACAGTCAAATGAGAAACCTAAATCTGTTATTGAAGATAAAAAAGACATTATTCCTGACGACAAAGAAAAAGAAATAAATATGAAAACATCGAATGAGCAATTACAAAATGGAAAAGCAATAGACAAAGAAAAACAAAATGGTCAAACTCCCAACGTAGTAAATGGTGAACACGTTAAAGATATTGAAGAGAAGGCAAAAGAAGTAAAATCGCACCAAGAAAAAGTCGATATGGACAAACATAAACAATTAATGGAAACAATCAAACAACACGGGCAGGAACAAAAAGAGTTGATAAAAGAACAAAAAGAAATTCTTGATAAACTAAGAAAGACCAAAAACGAATTGGAAAAGAATAAGAAGGAAAATGATAATGAGGAAACTAAAAAAATTGCTGTGGAGAGCATTCAGAAGATCGCTAATATGGCAATACAGAGTTTAACTGGAGTTTCGGATAAACCACTTGAGATTAAAGGTGACATGAAACCCGATCCAAAAGTAGATGATGTAATGTTGAAAAAAACTGCAGAAACTTTAGACGCAATCAAAAATAGAGAACTTAAAGAAAAACCTGTTAATGTTAAAGAAAAAATTGTAGAAAAAAAAGTTCAGAAACCAATGGAAGATAATAATCGTGAAAATTTCGAGCTGAAAATACGCGCCGACGAAGCAAAGATAGATTTAATAAATAAGGAAAAGGCTAACGATATTCCTCCGCTTCCTCAAAAACAAGAGACGAATGAAAATATCAAATCGAAACACTCGCATTCTCCAGATGAGCCACAATCATACAAACAAGGTGAAGATCAATTGCCAATTAAATTAAAAAATAGCGTTGGCAGTGTTCCTCTAGCGATAGCTTTGAGCGAAAGCTCTAAAATAAACAAGAATTACCAACCGAAATTAGTTGAACATAAGGCTGCTAAAAATGTAGATAACGTTGATACAATATCGGTACAAAGACAAAAACGAGAAGTCGTTGATTGTACAGAAAAGACCACTTTGAAACCGGAAGACAGGGAGATTTGTGAAAATTTGATAAACAAAGAGATAGAACATAGTGAAATTTTGCCAAAAGTGGATTTAAATAATGTTCTTACCAATATGCAACCGGTACATCACATAAGATCTCTAAAAAGTTACAGTGAAGCAAAAGAAAATCAATAAGTTTTTATCCTTACTTAAATTATTTTAATATTAATTCAGTCATTGTATTTTTATAAAGGTTATAATTAAAATATTAAAGGTACAAAATTTCAATCCGATATAAAATGAAGCTATTGGACAGGCTCTAAAATAAAAATAAAAATTTAAAAATGTAGAAATTTAATACAATTTTTTTTATTGATACATAATTTATGTATCAGAAATGACATTGAAATAGCGTTTCGTAATATCCTAGATATTTATGACTTTTGAGTATTATTGAAGATAAATAAAAATAATTTATTTAAAGCTAGATTGTTTAATATTTATTTGTTTGATGAATTTGCATTTATTTAAGAAAGTTCAGCGCGTCGTTGTTTTGTGTAGCATAATCCTTACTCATAAAAAGCTTCGATTTCGTAAAAAGCTCTTAGTTTGTTCTTTAATGTTGATTACAGAGCACTAAAGCTACATTTTAAATAAAATTCTAGCAACAACTTAAGTTGAGAAGCGTTTATAAGTAAGGAATTTAAGGGTTGACTATCGGTCTATGATCTCATTTTCGTGACAGCTGGTTTTACAATTGTTGGGTATTCTATTGATTGATTATTGTTAGTAAAACAAGTATTAAATTGTTTCGGCACATAAGTTTCAAAATTCTATTTAAGAAATATAATGTCTTCCGAGATTTTTTTTGTAATATTCAGTTATTCGTAAATAATGCTTTTGGCATACTGTGGGCCATACTTTAGGCTGTTTGTTCAATTGGAGGTACCAGTTACTTTTAAGCCATGCTTTTTACGATTCAATATCTTTCAACGCAAGTATTTTGTACTAAAAATGAATAGTCATAATTCCAATTATAAAGCTTTCTTGATCATGTTAAAGTGATATTTGTAGTTATAAATCATGTATGTGATCGCTTGACTGAGTGCTAATAAAGTATTTTATTATTTATGTAAATTGTATTTTTATTTAAACCTATTTCCCTTTGTCTTCTACGAGTAAAAGAGAAGCCCCACTGCTGCGTTGCGTCACGTCGTAGCATTGTATGTTACGATGCGTTGATGCACGACGTCGCGTCACGGCTCAACGTACCGGCACTCAAAATCAGCTCTACGAGAGATTTACAGAGGTGTGGAATAATATTTCAATAGAAACATGCAACAATTTAATTACGTCAATGCCTCGCCGTTGTCAAATGGTGATTACCAATAATGGCAACCATACTGGTTATTAAAACTTATGTTTTTTATTTTCTTTGTTATAAAAATTTTGTTTGCATACTTTTTGCATTATTAAAACTTAACATTTTCTCGTTATTTTTAAATTAATAGTCAAATTTCCTCCTGTCCCTAATTAGTTGGCCAGTCATTAATCAGTATGAGAAAGTAGCAGTGTAGTTTAGGTAGAAAAACTTGTGGCGGCAAGAAGCTTTTCCTTTTCTTGGCCACTAAATATTTAAAATTAATATCCCTTAACTTGTTTATAATGATAAAACTTCAAAGCTTCGTGATTAGAAACATTTATTGATGTCGAAGGAAGCTCTTGCTCTTTTTGTGATAGTGTCCCTAATTAGTTGACCACGACTGTATGTGAGATTAAGTTTATTTATTTAAAGAATTTCATTTAAATATATTAATGAAGCATTATCGCAGGCTCTATATTAAAACAATCATGCTTAAAAGAGTGAATAACAGAAGGTTCTAATTTAAATGTCCGGATAGGTTATATGTGAAGCTGGTACCCAAATGTTTGCACCAGACTGGCAAAACCGTATTGAAATGTGGAGACCATCTGGATTTTTGCAATGTGTTCCTATCTTCTCCATGGCATTATTTTGTCAGACGTAAGTATATAAGAAATTATATTCTATATAAAGTTCATCTATATACTCATTCTTATCCCTTACACATATTTGCTGCCAGCGTGTTTATAAAATCTGTGTCTTATCTGTATCCCTGTTCATTTTGTTGATCTAATTTATTTTTTATTTTAGGCAGTTGTTTGAAATATTTGAATCATTGCCATCGCTGTCGCTAGAAAAAATGAATGTAGTGACAAAAAATGCTATCAATATCTGCGCATCTGTTTATTTCACACTTGGATTGTTTGGATATATTGCGTTCAGTGAACATCAAATATCAGGTATATGTCGCATATTTTACATTTTAATTGTATTGAATTATGTATTTGAGTATTGCCATCTTCCAATTGACAACATCTATTCCATTTTGCGTTCGAACGCCGGTAGTTTTTTATTGTTAAGATTGTCCTTGGTTCTGTTCTAGATATTCTTTTTATAATTTTTTTTTATTATTTAGATTAGATGGGTTATTTTTTATTTAGATACTTTATAAATCGTTTTTTTAACATCAAAAGGTTAAATCTAGATTAAGATTTAGATTCAAAACTATGCCCCCCGTGTCAGTCCCATGTTCGTGACGTATGAAATTCCTACTTAGAGTTAAGTTGTGACATCTCTCTTGCAACCCAATTAATAAGATTTGTCAGCCACAGAAGCCTGACCGCCTTTATGGCAGTAAAATTTTTAGTCATTACGTCTATGTACCAGTGTTTTTCAATAATGGTTTAATTAAGAAAATTTCCATTTTCTTTTTAACTTCTGTTTATTCTTCTAAGTGATAAAAAAAATACAATGAAATTCTGACCATTTAAATCACACACACATCTGAAACACCTTATTACAAAATGTGATATTTAACGTGATTAATTTCGAAATAATTACAATTTCAGGCAATGTCCTAATGAGTTTAAGTCCTACAATGGCGAGTGACGTCATTAAACTAGGCTTTGTGATGTCAGTTGCCTGCAGCTTTCCGCTAATAATATTCCCCTGTCGGGCGAGTCTTTACTCTTTTTTGTATCGGAAAGTGAGTACTAATGTTTATTGTTTAAAAAAATACCTTTAAGTGACCTTGGGTCTCACTCAACGTGAAGTTAGCCTACTGCCTGTCTTCTCCTTGTTCTATAAAATAAAATACATATCAACATGTGTTAGGTACGGCAGAAATATTTTTTATTTTATTTTGTACTTGCGTCCGCAGCGCTTAAGGAAGAAGATAATTTAACACCTAAATTAGAAATAATAATAATAAAATACTATTTAATCTGAAGTATAAATCTTAAAAATTATAAAAAGCATTATTGATTCATTAATTTATATTTTCGCTTGGGAGTCTGTTGTAAAAACGAATACAATTTTCATATGAGGCGTTTATCTTCTGGAGTATGGTTGGTCGTTAGATTTGTTGTTTCGAGTATTATATTGGTGAAAGTCACCATTTGTTTTAAAATCGTTAATATTTTTTTGTTCATACAAGGAATATATTGACCAGATAGTGTCATAATTGTCATTCATTAAACTAAGTCCGTAAAAGAGTGGCCCTTGGAGAAACACAACAAATTCTGCAGCAGCACCCCACAGTAGAATAGCGTAGGACATAATGCTGTCAGATTAGTATCGCATTATATCGAAGAGCCTTTAGAATGAATAATAATAATAAAACCCATTTATTTCCAACAATTTTAAATAATTATTTCAAACATTTTTATCTTATAATTATTAATCTAAAACTACATATGTTATTGGAACCCCATCACCCATGTAGGGTTTACCCTCCTCTAGTTCACTCCATGCTTTTCTACTCGATTATAGCAAAAGAAAGCAAGCAAAAATTAGAATGAATACTAAAAATTATTTCAGGTCCATCCCTCCCACCACGATCATATAATAAACCACTCAATACCGGTGAGCACTTTCCGGTGTATTACAGTCGCGATAATCGCTGTTTCCCTCTTCATCAGCCTTATGTTGCCGAATGTTGAGTTAGTTCTGGGTTTGGTGGGGTCTACTATCGGAGTTTTGGTGTGTGTGGTCTTCCCAGCCGCTTGCTTTATTAATGTCACGTTCAAGAATACCAACGAACGGGTGTTGGCTAAGGTAAGTTTATAAATATTGGAGTGTACTTAAAACATCTATAGCAACTCCTTTTTTTGAAAAATGTATGTACTACAGGTACAGAAGTTCTTGTGAATTACTCATAATGCATATGTTACTAATTTCTTGTACACATTTCTCTCTTAAATGGAATAAAAATCTTATTAAAACTTTTATTTTGAAGTGTCATGTAAATGTACCAAATCAAGATTCAACGAATATTAGTGCAGTTTAATCTAATTCTTGTACAGTTAAATTAATAAACTGTATATTCAGTTTACAGTTGTACTGGGATTAATAATACTTGTACTTGGCACATATGCGAACTTGCAAGCAGCAGAAAACACGAGGGACAAGTATGACGAGAAATTCATAACACAAGAAAAAATCGATAAAATGGTTGAAGATTTCTTTGAGAAAATGGAGAAAACAGAAGGTAAGTAACGTTATAATTATTCTTCGTCGTCTTTAATAAGAAATATTAAGTTTAGGCTAAAATATTATTTTTGTTTTTTATTTAGGAATACCTAAACCTCAAGAAATTGAACCCAAAAAAGATGAAAACAATAACGATGTAAAAGATTCAGTAGCCTTACCACCAAATCCTGTACCACCTGAGTCACAGTCAAATGAGAAACCTAAATCTGTTATTGAAGATAAAAAAGACATTATTCCTGACGACAAAGAAAAAGAAATAAATATGAAAGCATCGAATGAGCAATTACAAAATGGAAAAGCTATAGACAAAGAAAAACAAAATGGTCAAACTCCCAACGTAGTAAATGGTGAACAAGTTAAAGATATTGAAGAGAAGGCAAAAGAAGTAAAATCGCACCAAGAAAAAGTCGACATGGACAAACATAAACAATTAATGGAAACAATCAAACAACACGGGCAGGAACAAAAAGAGTTGATAAAAGAACAAAAAGAAATTCTTGATAAACTAAGAAAGACCAAAAACGAATTGGAAAAGAATAAGAAGGAAAATGATAATGAGGAAACTAAAAAAATTGCCGTGGAGAGCATTCAGAAGATCGCTAATATGGCAATACAGAGTTTAACTGGAGTTTCGGATAAACCACTTGAGATTAAAGGTGACATGAAACCCGATCCAAAAGTAGATGATGTAATGTTGAAGAAAACTGCAGAAACTTTAGACGCAATCAAAAATAGAGAACTTAAAGAAAAACCTGTTAATGTTAAAGAAAAAATTGTAGAAAAAGTTCAGAAACCAATGGAAGAAAATAATCGTGAAAATATCGAGCTGAAAGTACGCGCCGACGAAGCAAAGATAGATTTAATAAATAAAGAAAAGGCTAACGATATTCCTCCGCTTCCTCAAAAACAAGAGACGAATGAAAATATCAAATCGAAACACTCGCATTCTCCAGATGAGCCACAATCATACAAACAAGGTGAAGATCAATTGCCAATTAAATTAAAAAATAGCGTTGGCAGTGTTCCTCTAGCAATAGCTTTGAGCGAAAGCTCTAAAATAAACAAGAATTACCAACCGAAATTAGTTGAACATAAGGCTGCTAAAAATGTAGATAACGTTGATACAATATCGGTACAAAGACAAAAACGAGAAGTCGTTGATTGTACAGAAAAGACCACTTTGAAACCGGAAGACAGGGAGATTTGTGGAAATTTGATAAACAAAGAGATAGAACATAGTGAAATTTTGCCAAAAGTGGATTTAAATAATGTTCTTACCAATATGCAACCGGTACATCACATAAGATCTCTAAAAAGTTACAGTGAAGC
Organism: Pieris mannii; assembly: GCA_028984075.1. Taxonomy (NCBI): domain Eukaryota; kingdom Metazoa; phylum Arthropoda; class Insecta; order Lepidoptera; family Pieridae; genus Pieris; species Pieris mannii. The sequence goes on along the minus strand of CM054779.1, from coordinate 10,082,803 downwards.
AAAAGAAAATCAATAAGTTTTTATCCTTACTTAAATTATTTTAATATTAATTCAGTCATTGTATTTTTATAAAGGTTATAATTAAAATATTAAAGGTACAAAATTTCAATCCGATATAAAATGAAGCTATTGGACAGGCTCTAAAATAAAAATAAAAATTTAAAAATGTAGAAATTTAATACAATTTTTTTTATTGATACATAATTTATGTATCAGAAATGACATTGAAATAGCGTTTCGTAATATCCTAGATATTTATGACTTTTGAGTATTATTGAAGATAAATAAAAATAATTTATTTAAAGCTAGATTGTTTAATATTTATTTGTTTGATGAATTTGCATTTATTTAAGAAAGTTCAGCGCGTCGTTGTTTTGTGTAGCATAATCCTTACTCATAAAAAGCTTCGATTTCGTAAAAAGCTCTTAGTTTGTTCTTTAATGTTGATTACAGAGCACTAAAGCTACATTTTAAATAAAATTCTAGCAACAACTTAAGTTGAGAAGCGTTTATAAGTAAGGAATTTAAGGGTTGACTATCGGTCTATGATCTCATTTTCGTGACAGCTGGTTTTACAATTGTTGGGTATTCTATTGATTGATTATTGTTAGTAAAACAAGTATTAAATTGTTTCGGCACATAAGTTTCAAAATTCTATTTAAGAAATATAATGTCTTCCGAGATTTTTTTTGTAATATTCATTTATTCGTAAATAATGCTTTTGGCATACTGTGGGCCATACTTTAGGCTGTTTGATCAATTGGAGGTACCAGTTACTTTTAAGCCATGCTTTTTACGATTCAATATCTTTCAACGCAAGTATTTTGTACTAAAAATGAATAGTCATAATTCCAATTATAAAGCTTTCTTGATCATGTTAAAGTGATATTTGTAGTTATAAATCATGTATGTGATCGCTTGACTGAGTGCTAATAAAGTATTTTATTATTTATGTAAATTGTATTTTTATTTAAACCTATTTCCCTTTGTCTTCTACGAGTAAAAGAGAAGCCCCACTGCTGCGTTGCGTCACGTCGTAGCATTGTATGTTACGATGCGTTGATGCACGACGTCGCGTCACGGCTCAACGTACCGGCACTCAAAATCAGCTCTACGAGAGATTTACAGAGGTGTGGAATAATATTTCAATAGAAACATGCAACAATTTAATTACGTCAATGCCTCGCCGTTGTCAAATGGTGATTACCAATAATGGCAACCATACTGGTTATTAAAACTTATGTTTTTTATTTTCTTTGTTATAAAAATTTTGTTTGCATACTTTTTGCATTATTAAAACTTAACATTTTCTCGTTATTTTTAAATTAATAGTCAAATTTCCTCCTGTCCCTAATTAGTTGGCCAGTCATTAATCAGTATGAGAAAGTAGCAGTGTAGTTTAGGTAGAAAAACTTGTGGCGGCAAGTAGCTTTTCCTTTTCTTGGCCACTAAATATTTAAAATTAATATCCCTTAACTTGTTTATAATGATAAAACTTCAAAGCTTCGTGATTAGAAACATTTATTGATGTCGAAGGAAGCTCTTGCTCTTTTTGTGATAGTGTCCCTAATTAGTTGACCACGACTGTATGTGAGATTAAGTTTATTTATTTAAAGAATTTCATTTAAATATATTAATGAAGCATTATCGCAGGCTCCATATTAAAACAATCATGCTTAAAAGAGTGAATAACAGAAGGTTCTAATTTAAATGTCCGGATAGGTTATATGTGAAGCTGGTTCCCAAATGTTTGCACCAGACTGGCAAAACCGTATTGAAATGTGGAGACCATCTGGATTTTTGCAATGTGTTCCTATCTTCTCCATGGCATTATTTTGTCAGACGTAAGTATATAAGAAATTATATTCTATATAAAGTTCATCTATATACTCATTCTTATCCCTTACACATATTTGCTGCCAGCGTGTTTATAAAATCTGTGTCTTATCTGTATCCCTGTTCATTTTGTTGATCTAATTTATTTTTTATTTTAGGCAGTTGTTTGAAATATTTGAATCATTGCCATCGCTGTCGCTAGAAAAAATGAATGTAGTGACAAAAAATGCTATCAATATCTGCGCATCTGTTTATTTCACACTTGGATTGTTTGGATATATTGCGTTCAGTGAACATCAAATATCAGGTATATGTCGCATATTTTACATTTTAATTGTATTGAATTATGTATTTGAGTATTGCCATCTTCCAATTGACAACATCTATTCCATTTTGCGTTCGAACGCCGGTAGTTTTTTATTGTTAAGATTGTCCTTGGTTCTGTTCTAGATATTCTTTTTATAATTTTTTTTTATTATTTAGATTAGATGGGTTATTTTTTATTTAGATACTTTATAAATCGTTTTTTTAACATCAAAAGGTTAAATCTAGATTAAGATTTAGATTCAAAACTATGCCCCCCGTGTGTCAGTCCCATGTTCGTGACGTATGAAATTCCTACTTAGAGTTAAGTTGTGACATCTCTCTTGCAACCCAATTAATAAGATTTGTCAGCCACAGAAGCCTGACCGCCTTTATGGCAGTAAAATTTTTAGTCATTACGTCTATGTACCAGTGTTTTTCAATAATGGTTTAATTAAGAAAATGACCATTTTCTTTTTAACTTCTGTTTATTATTCTAAGTGATTAAAAAAAATAACAATGAAATTCTGACCATTTAAAGCACACACACATCTGAAACAGCTTATTACAAAATGTGATATTTAACGTGATTAATTTCGAAATAATTACAATTTCAGGCAATGTCCTAATGAGTTTAAGTCCTACAATGGCGAGTGACGTCATTAAACTAGGCTTTGTGATGTCAGTTGCCTGCAGCTTTCCGCTAATAATATTCCCGTGTCGGGCGAGTCTTTACTCTTTTTTGTATCGGAAAGTGAGTACTAATGTTTATTGTTTAAAAAAATACCTTTAAGTGACCTTGGGTCTCACTCAACGTGAAGTTAGCCTACTGCCTGTCTTCTCCTTGTTCTATAAAATAAAATACATATCAACATGTGTTAGGTACGGCAGAAATATTTTATATTTTATTATGTACTTGCGTCCGCAGCGCTTAAGGAAGAAGATAATTTAACACCTAAATTAGAAATAATAATAATAAAATACTATTTAATCTGTGGTATAAATCTTAAAAATTATAAAAAGCATTATTGATTCATTAATTTATATTTTCGCTTGGGAGTCTGTTGTAAAAACGAATACAATTTTCATATGAGGCGTTTATCTTCTGGAGTATGGTTGGTCGTTAGATTTGTTGTTTCGAGTATTATACTGGTGAAAGTCACCATTTGTTTTAAAATCGTTTAATATTTTTTTGTTCATACAAGGAATATATTGACCAGATAGTGTCATAATTGTCATTCATTAAACTAAGTCCGTAAAAGAGTGGCCCTTGGAGAAACACAACAAATTCTGCAGCAGCACCCCACAGTAGAAAAGCGTAGGACATAATGCTGTGAGATTAGTATCGCATTATATCGAAGAGCCTTTAGAATGAATAATAATAATAAAACCCATTTATTTCCAACAACTTTAAATAATAATTTAAAACATTTTTATCTTATAATTATTAATCTAAAACTACATATGTTATTGGAACCCCATCACCCATGTAGGGTTTACCCTCCTCTAGTTCACTCCATGCTTTTCTACTCGATTATAGCAAAAGAAAGCAAGCAAAAATTAGAATGAATACTAAAAATTATTTCAGGTCCATCCCTCCCACCACGATCATATAATAAACCACTCAATACCGGTGAGCACTTTCCGGTGTATTACAGTCGCGATAATCGCTGTTTCCCTCTTCATCAGCCTTATGTTGCCGAATGTTGAGTTAGTTCTGGGTTTGGTGGGGTCTACTATCGGAGTTTTGGTGTGTGTGGTCTTCCCAGCCGCTTGCTTTATTAATGTCACGTTCAAGAATACTAACGAACGGGTGTTGGCTAAGGTAAGTTTATAAATATTGGAATGTACTTAAAACATCTATAGCAACTCCTTTTTTTGAAAAATGTATGTACTACAGGTACAGAAGTTCTTGTGAATTACTCATAATGCATATGTTACTAATTTCTTGTACACATTTCTCTCTTAAATGGAATAAAAATCTTATTAAAACTTTTATTTTGAAGTGTCATGTAAATGTACCAAATCAAGATTCAACGAATATTAGTGCAGTTTAATCTAATTCTTGAACAGCGAATGTAAATCCATCTATGATTAATAACGTTAAATTAATAAACTGTATATTCAGTTTACAGTTGTACTGGGATTAATAATACTTGTACTTGGCACATATGCGAACTTACAAGCAGCAGAAAACACGAGAGACAAGTATGACGAGAAATTCATAACACAAGAAAAAATCGATAAAATGGTTGAAGATTTCTTTGAGAAAATGGAGAAAACAGAAGGTAAGTAACGTTATAATTATTCTTCGTCGTCTTTAATGAGAAATATTAAGTTTAGGCTAAAATATTATTTTTGTTTTTTATTTAGCAATACCTAAACCTCAAGAAATTGAACCCAAAAAAGATGAAAACAATAACGATGTAAAAGATTCAGTAGCCTTACCACCAAATCCTGTACCACCTGAGTCACAGTCCAATGAGAAACCTAAATCTGTTATTGAAGATAAAAAAGACATTATTCCTGACGACAAAGAAAAAGAAATAAATATGAAAGCATCGAATGAGCAATTACAAAATGGAAAAGCTATAGACAAAGAAAAACAAAATGGTCAAACTCCCAACGTAGTAAATGGTGAACAAGTTAAAGATATTGAAGAGAAGGCAAAAGAAGTAAAATCGCACCAAGAAAAAGTCGACATGGACAAACATAAACAATTAATGGAAACAATCAAACAACACGGGCAGGAACAAAAAGAGTTGATAAAAGAACAAAAAGAAATTCTTGATAAACTAAGAAAGACCAAAAACGAATTGGAAAAGAATAAGAAGGAAAATGATAATGAGGAAACTAAAAAAATTGCCGTGGAGAGCATTCAGAAGATCGCTAATATGGCAATACAGAGTTTAACTGGAGTTTCGGATAAACCACTTGAGATTAAAGGTGACATGAAACCCGATCCAAAAGTAGATGATGTAATGTTGAAGAAAACTGCAGAAACTTTAGACGCAATCATAAATAGAGAACTTAAAGAAAAACCTGTTAATGTTAAAGAAAAAATTGTAGAAAAAGTTCAGAAACCAATGGAAGATAATAATCGTGAAAATTTCGAGCTGAAAGTACGCGCCGACGAAGCAAAGATAGATTTAATAAATAAGGAAAAGGCTAACGATATTCCTCCGCTTCCTCAAAAACAAGAGACGAATGAAAATATCAAATCGAAACACTCGCATTCTCCAGATGAGCCACAATCATACAAACAAGGTGAAGATCAATTGCCAATTAAATTAAAAAATAGCGTTGGCAGTGTTCCTCTAGCAATAGCTTTGAGCGAAAGCTCTAAAATAAACAAGAATTACCAACCGAAATTAGTTGAACATAAGGCTGCTAAAAATGTAGATAACGTTGATACAATATCGGTACAAAGACAAAAACGAGAAGTCGTTGATTGTACAGAAAAGACCACTTTGAAACCGGAAGACAGGGAGATTTGTGGAAATTTGATAAACAAAGAGATAGAACATAGTGAAATTTTGCCAAAAGTGGATTTAAATAATGTTCTTACCAATATGCAACCGGTACATCACATAAGATCTCTAAAAAGTTACAGTGAAGCAAAAGAAAATCAATAAGTTTTTATCCTTACTTAAATTATTTTAATATTAATTCAGTCATTGTATTTTTATAAAGGTTATAATTAAAATATTAAAGGTACAAAATTTCAATCCGATATAAAATGAAGCTATTGGACAGGCTCTAAAATAAAAATAAAAATTTAAAAATGTAGAAATTTAATACAATTTTTTTTATTGATACATAATTTATGTATCAGAAATGACATTGAAATAGCGTTTCGTAATATCCTAGATATTTATGACTTTTGAGTATTATTGAAGATAAATAAAAATAATTTATTTAAAGCTAGATTGTTTAATATTTATTTGTTTGATGAATTTGCATTTATTTAAGAAAGTTCAGCGCGTCGTTGTTTTGTGTAGCATAATCCTTACTCATAAAAAGCTTCGATTTCGTAAAAAGCTCTTAGTTTGTTCTTTAATGTTGATTACAGAGCACTAAAGCTACATTTTAAATAAAATTCTAGCAACAACTTAAGTTGAGAAGCGTTTATAAGTAAGGAATTTAAGGGTTGACTATCGGTCTATGATCTCATTTTCGTGACAGCTGGTTTTACAATTGTTGGGTATTCTATTGATTGATTATTGTTAGTAAAACAAGTATTAAATTGTTTCGGCACATAAGTTTCAAAATTCTATTTAAGAAATATAATGTCTTCCGAGATTTTTTTTGTAATATTCAGTTATTCGTAAATAATGCTTTTGGCATACTGTGGGCCATACTTTAGGCTGTTTGATCAATTGGAGGTACCAGTTACTTTTAAGCCATGCTTTTTACGATTCAATATCTTTCAACGCAAGTATTTTGTACTAAAAATGAATAGTCATAATTCCAATTATAAAGCTTTCTTGATCATGTTAAAGTGATATTTGTAGTTATAAATCATGTATGTGATCGCTTGACTGAGTGCTAATAAAGTATTTTATTATTTATGTAAATTGTATTTTTATTTAAACCTATTTCCCTTTGTCTTCTACGAGTAAAAGAGAAGCCCCACTGCTGCGTTGCGTCACGTCGTAGCATTGTATGTTACGATGCGTTGATGCACGACGTCGCGTCACGGCTCAACGTACCGGCACTCAAAATCAGCTCTACGAGAGATTTACAGAGGTGTGGAATAATATTTCAATAGAAACATGCAACAATTTAATTACGTCAATGCCTCGCCGTTGTCAAATGGTGATTACCAATAATGGCAACCATACTGGTTATTAAAACTTATGTTTTTTATTTTCTTTGTTATAAAAATTTTGTTTGCATACTTTTTGCATTATTAAAACTTAACATTTTCTCGTTATTTTTAAATTAATAGTCAAATTTCCTCCTGTCCCTAATTAGTTGGCCAGTCATTAATCAGTATGAGAAAGTAGCAGTGTAGTTTAGGTAGAAAAACTTGTGGCGGCAAGTAGCTTTTCCTTTTCTTGGCCACTAAATATTTAAAATTAATATCCCTTAACTTGTTTATAATGATAAAACTTCAAAGCTTCGTGATTAGAAACATTTATTGATGTCGAAGGAAGCTCTTGCTCTTTTTGTGATAGTGTCCCTAATTAGTTGACCACGACTGTATGTGAGATTAAGTTTATTTATTTAAAGAATTTCATTTAAATATATTAATGAAGCATTATCGCAGGCTCCATATTAAAACAATCATGCTTAAAAGAGTGAATAACAGAAGGTTCTAATTTAAATGTCCGGATAGGTTATATGTGAAGCTGGTTCCCAAATGTTTGCACCAGACTGGCAAAACCGTATTGAAATGTGGAGACCATCTGGATTTTTGCAATGTGTTCCTATCTTCTCCATGGCATTATTTTGTCAGACGTAAGTATATAAGAAATTATATTCTATATAAAGTTCATCTATATACTCATTCTTATCCCTTACACATATTTGCTGCCAGCGTGTTTATAAAATCTGTGTCTTATCTGTATCCCTGTTCATTTTGTTGATCTAATTTATTTTTTATTTTAGGCAGTTGTTTGAAATATTTGAATCATTGCCATCGCTGTCGCTAGAAAAAATGAATGTAGTGACAAAAAATGCTATCAATATCTGCGCATCTGTTTATTTCACACTTGGATTGTTTGGATATATTGCGTTCAGTGAACATCAAATATCAGGTATATGTCGCATATTTTACATTTTAATTGTATTGAATTATGTATTTGAGTATTGGTATCTTCCAATTGACAACATCTATTCCATTTTGCGTTCGAACGCCGGTAGTTTTTTATTGTTAAGATTGTCCTTGGTTCTGTTCTAGATATTCTTTTTATAATTTTTTTTTATTATTTAGATTAGATGGGTTATTTTTTATTTAGATACTTTATAAATCGTTTTTTTAACATCAAAAGGTTAAATCTAGATTAAGATTTAGATTCAAAACTATGCCCCCCGTGTGTCAGTCCCATGTTCGTGACGTATGAAATTCCTACTTAGAGTTAAGTTGTGACATCTCTCTTGCAACCCAATTAATAAGATTTGTCAGCCACAGAAGCCTGACCGCCTTTATGGCAGTAAAATTTTTAGTCATTACGTCTATGTACCAGTGTTTTTCAATAATGGTTTAATTAAGAAAATGACCATTTTCTTTTTAACTTCTGTTTATTATTCTAAGTGATTAAAAAAAATAACAATGAAATTCTGACCATTTAAAGCACACACACATCTGAAACAGCTTATTACAAAATGTGATATTTAACGTGATTAATTTCGAAATAATTACAATTTCAGGCAATGTCCTAATGAGTTTAAGTCCTACAATGGCGAGTGACGTCATTAAACTAGGCTTTGTGATGTCAGTTGCCTGCAGCTTTCCGCTAATAATATTCCCGTGTCGGGCGAGTCTTTACTCTTTTTTGTATCGGAAAGTGAGTACTAATGTTTATTGTTTAAAAAAATACCTTTAAGTGACCTTGGGTCTCACTCAACGTGAAGTTAGCCTACTGCCTGTCTTCTCCTTGTTCTATAAAATAAAATACATATCAACATGTGTTAGGTACGGCAGAAATATTTTATATTTTATTATGTACTTGCGTCCGCAGCGCTTAAGGAAGAAGATAATTTAACACCTAAATTAGAAATAATAATAATAAAATACTATTTAATCTGTGGTATAAATCTTAAAAATTATAAAAAGCATTATTGATTCATTAATTTATATTTTCGCTTGGGAGTCTGTTGTAAAAACGAATACAATTTTCATATGAGGCGTTTATCTTCTGGAGTATGGTTGGTCGTTAGATTTGTTGTTTCGAGTATTATACTGGTGAAAGTCACCATTTGTTTTAAAATCGTTTAATATTTTTTTGTTCATACAAGGAATATATTGACCAGATAGTGTCATAATTGTCATTCATTAAACTAAGTCCGTAAAAGAGTGGCCCTTGGAGAAACACAACAAATTCTGCAGCAGCACCCCACAGTAGAAAAGCGTAGGACATAATGCTGTGAGATTAGTATCGCATTATATCGAAGAGCCTTTAGAATGAATAATAATAATAAAACCCATTTATTTCCAACAACTTTAAATAATAATTTAAAACATTTTTATCTTATAATTATTAATCTAAAACTACATATGTTATTGGAACCCCATCACCCATGTAGGGTTTACCCTCCTCTAGTTCACTCCATGCTTTTCTACTCGATTATAGCAAAAGAAAGCAAGCAAAAATTAGAATGAATACTAAAAATTATTTCAGGTCCATCCCTCCCACCACGATCATATAATAAACCACTCAATACCGGTGAGCACTTTCCGGTGTATTACAGTCGCGATAATCGCTGTTTCCCTCTTCATCAGCCTTATGTTGCCGAATGTTGAGTTAGTTCTGGGTTTGGTGGGGTCTACTATCGGAGTTTTGGTGTGTGTGGTCTTCCCAGCCGCTTGCTTTATTAATGTCACGTTCAAGAATACCAACGAACGGGTGTTGGCTAAGGTAAGTTTATAAATATTGGAATGTACTTATAACATCTATAGCAACTCCTTTTTTTGAAAAATGTATGTACTACAGGTACAGAAGTTCTTGTGAATTACTCATAATGCATATGTTACTAATTTCTTGTACACATTTCTCTCTTAAATGGAATAAAAATCTTATTAAAACTTTTATTTTGAAGTGTCATGTAAATGTACCAAATCAAGATTCAACGAATATTAGTGCAGTTTAATCTAATTCTTGTACAGTTAAATTAATAAACTGTATATTCAGTTTACAGTTGTACTGGGATTAATAATACTTGTACTTGGCACATATGCGAACTTGCAAGCAGCAGAAAACACGAGGGACAAGTATGACGAGAAATTCATAACACAAGAAAAAATCGATAAAATGGTTGAAGATTTCTTTGAGAAAATGGAGAAAACAGAAGGTAAGTAACGTTAAAATTATTCTTCGTCGTCTTTAATAAGAAATATTAAGTTTAGGCTAAAATATTATTTTTGTTTTTTATTTAGGAATACCTAAACCTCAAGAAATTGAACCTAAAAAAGATGAAAACAATAACGATGTAAAAGATTCAGTAGCCTTACCACCAAATCCTGTACCACCTGAGTCACAGTCAAATGAGAAACCTAAATCTGTTATTGAAGATAAAAAAGACATTATTCCTGACGACAAAGAAAAAGAAATAAATATGAAAACATCGAATGAGCAATTACAAAATGGAAAAGCAATAGACAAAGAAAAACAAAATGGTCAAACTCCCAACGTAGTAAATGGTGAACACGTTAAAGATATTGAAGAGAAGGCAAAAGAAGTAAAATCGCACCAAGAAAAAGTCGATATGGACAAACATAAACAATTAATGGAAACAATCAAACAACACGGGCAGGAACAAAAAGAGTTGATAAAAGAACAAAAAGAAATTCTTGATAAACTAAGAAAGACCAAAAACGAATTGGAAAAGAATAAGAAGGAAAATGATAATGAGGAAACTAAAAAAATTGCTGTGGAGAGCATTCAGAAGATCGCTAATATGGCAATACAGAGTTTAACTGGAGTTTCGGATAAACCACTTGAGATTAAAGGTGACATGAAACCCGATCCAAAAGTAGATGATGTAATGTTGAAAAAAACTGCAGAAACTTTAGACGCAATCAAAAATAGAGAACTTAAAGAAAAACCTGTTAATGTTAAAGAAAAAATTGTAGAAAAAAAAGTTCAGAAACCAATGGAAGATAATAATCGTGAAAATTTCGAGCTGAAAATACGCGCCGACGAAGCAAAGATAGATTTAATAAATAAGGAAAAGGCTAACGATATTCCTCCGCTTCCTCAAAAACAAGAGACGAATGAAAATATCAAATCGAAACACTCGCATTCTCCAGATGAGCCACAATCATACAAACAAGGTGAAGATCAATTGCCAATTAAATTAAAAAATAGCGTTGGCAGTGTTCCTCTAGCGATAGCTTTGAGCGAAAGCTCTAAAATAAACAAGAATTACCAACCGAAATTAGTTGAACATAAGGCTGCTAAAAATGTAGATAACGTTGATACAATATCGGTACAAAGACAAAAACGAGAAGTCGTTGATTGTACAGAAAAGACCACTTTGAAACCGGAAGACAGGGAGATTTGTGAAAATTTGATAAACAAAGAGATAGAACATAGTGAAATTTTGCCAAAAGTGGATTTAAATAATGTTCTTACCAATATGCAACCGGTACATCACATAAGATCTCTAAAAAGTTACAGTGAAGCAAAAGAAAATCAATAAGTTTTTATCCTTACTTAAATTATTTTAATATTAATTCAGTCATTGTATTTTTATAAAGGTTATAATTAAAATATTAAAGGTACAAAATTTCAATCCGATATAAAATGAAGCTATTGGACAGGCTCTAAAATAAAAATAAAAATTTAAAAATGTAGAAATTTAATACAATTTTTTTTATTGATACATAATTTATGTATCAGAAATGACATTGAAATAGCGTTTCGTAATATCCTAGATATTTATGACTTTTGAGTATTATTGAAGATAAATAAAAATAATTTATTTAAAGCTAGATTGTTTAATATTTATTTGTTTGATGAATTTGCATTTATTTAAGAAAGTTCAGCGCGTCGTTGTTTTGTGTAGCATAATCCTTACTCATAAAAAGCTTCGATTTCGTAAAAAGCTCTTAGTTTGTTCTTTAATGTTGATTACAGAGCACTAAAGCTACATTTTAAATAAAATTCTAGCAACAACTTAAGTTGAGAAGCGTTTATAAGTAAGGAATTTAAGGGTTGACTATCGGTCTATGATCTCATTTTCGTGACAGCTGGTTTTACAATTGTTGGGTATTCTATTGATTGATTATTGTTAGTAAAACAAGTATTAAATTGTTTCGGCACATAAGTTTCAAAATTCTATTTAAGAAATATAATGTCTTCCGAGATTTTTTTTGTAATATTCAGTTATTCGTAAATAATGCTTTTGGCATACTGTGGGCCATACTTTAGGCTGTTTGTTCAATTGGAGGTACCAGTTACTTTTAAGCCATGCTTTTTACGATTCAATATCTTTCAACGCAAGTATTTTGTACTAAAAATGAATAGTCATAATTCCAATTATAAAGCTTTCTTGATCATGTTAAAGTGATATTTGTAGTTATAAATCATGTATGTGATCGCTTGACTGAGTGCTAATAAAGTATTTTATTATTTATGTAAATTGTATTTTTATTTAAACCTATTTCCCTTTGTCTTCTACGAGTAAAAGAGAAGCCCCACTGCTGCGTTGCGTCACGTCGTAGCATTGTATGTTACGATGCGTTGATGCACGACGTCGCGTCACGGCTCAACGTACCGGCACTCAAAATCAGCTCTACGAGAGATTTACAGAGGTGTGGAATAATATTTCAATAGAAACATGCAACAATTTAATTACGTCAATGCCTCGCCGTTGTCAAATGGTGATTACCAATAATGGCAACCATACTGGTTATTAAAACTTATGTTTTTTATTTTCTTTGTTATAAAAATTTTGTTTGCATACTTTTTGCATTATTAAAACTTAACATTTTCTCGTTATTTTTAAATTAATAGTCAAATTTCCTCCTGTCCCTAATTAGTTGGCCAGTCATTAATCAGTATGAGAAAGTAGCAGTGTAGTTTAGGTAGAAAAACTTGTGGCGGCAAGAAGCTTTTCCTTTTCTTGGCCACTAAATATTTAAAATTAATATCCCTTAACTTGTTTATAATGATAAAACTTCAAAGCTTCGTGATTAGAAACATTTATTGATGTCGAAGGAAGCTCTTGCTCTTTTTGTGATAGTGTCCCTAATTAGTTGACCACGACTGTATGTGAGATTAAGTTTATTTATTTAAAGAATTTCATTTAAATATATTAATGAAGCATTATCGCAGGCTCTATATTAAAACAATCATGCTTAAAAGAGTGAATAACAGAAGGTTCTAATTTAAATGTCCGGATAGGTTATATGTGAAGCTGGTACCCAAATGTTTGCACCAGACTGGCAAAACCGTATTGAAATGTGGAGACCATCTGGATTTTTGCAATGTGTTCCTATCTTCTCCATGGCATTATTTTGTCAGACGTAAGTATATAAGAAATTATATTCTATATAAAGTTCATCTATATACTCATTCTTATCCCTTACACATATTTGCTGCCAGCGTGTTTATAAAATCTGTGTCTTATCTGTATCCCTGTTCATTTTGTTGATCTAATTTATTTTTTATTTTAGGCAGTTGTTTGAAATATTTGAATCATTGCCATCGCTGTCGCTAGAAAAAATGAATGTAGTGACAAAAAATGCTATCAATATCTGCGCATCTGTTTATTTCACACTTGGATTGTTTGGATATATTGCGTTCAGTGAACATCAAATATCAGGTATATGTCGCATATTTTACATTTTAATTGTATTGAATTATGTATTTGAGTATTGCCATCTTCCAATTGACAACATCTATTCCATTTTGCGTTCGAACGCCGGTAGTTTTTTATTGTTAAGATTGTCCTTGGTTCTGTTCTAGATATTCTTTTTATAATTTTTTTTTATTATTTAGATTAGATGGGTTATTTTTTATTTAGATACTTTATAAATCGTTTTTTTAACATCAAAAGGTTAAATCTAGATTAAGATTTAGATTCAAAACTATGCCCCCCGTGTCAGTCCCATGTTCGTGACGTATGAAATTCCTACTTAGAGTTAAGTTGTGACATCTCTCTTGCAACCCAATTAATAAGATTTGTCAGCCACAGAAGCCTGACCGCCTTTATGGCAGTAAAATTTTTAGTCATTACGTCTATGTACCAGTGTTTTTCAATAATGGTTTAATTAAGAAAATTTCCATTTTCTTTTTAACTTCTGTTTATTCTTCTAAGTGATAAAAAAAATACAATGAAATTCTGACCATTTAAATCACACACACATCTGAAACACCTTATTACAAAATGTGATATTTAACGTGATTAATTTCGAAATAATTACAATTTCAGGCAATGTCCTAATGAGTTTAAGTCCTACAATGGCGAGTGACGTCATTAAACTAGGCTTTGTGATGTCAGTTGCCTGCAGCTTTCCGCTAATAATATTCCCCTGTCGGGCGAGTCTTTACTCTTTTTTGTATCGGAAAGTGAGTACTAATGTTTATTGTTTAAAAAAATACCTTTAAGTGACCTTGGGTCTCACTCAACGTGAAGTTAGCCTACTGCCTGTCTTCTCCTTGTTCTATAAAATAAAATACATATCAACATGTGTTAGGTACGGCAGAAATATTTTTTATTTTATTTTGTACTTGCGTCCGCAGCGCTTAAGGAAGAAGATAATTTAACACCTAAATTAGAAATAATAATAATAAAATACTATTTAATCTGAAGTATAAATCTTAAAAATTATAAAAAGCATTATTGATTCATTAATTTATATTTTCGCTTGGGAGTCTGTTGTAAAAACGAATACAATTTTCATATGAGGCGTTTATCTTCTGGAGTATGGTTGGTCGTTAGATTTGTTGTTTCGAGTATTATATTGGTGAAAGTCACCATTTGTTTTAAAATCGTTAATATTTTTTTGTTCATACAAGGAATATATTGACCAGATAGTGTCATAATTGTCATTCATTAAACTAAGTCCGTAAAAGAGTGGCCCTTGGAGAAACACAACAAATTCTGCAGCAGCACCCCACAGTAGAATAGCGTAGGACATAATGCTGTCAGATTAGTATCGCATTATATCGAAGAGCCTTTAGAATGAATAATAATAATAAAACCCATTTATTTCCAACAATTTTAAATAATTATTTCAAACATTTTTATCTTATAATTATTAATCTAAAACTACATATGTTATTGGAACCCCATCACCCATGTAGGGTTTACCCTCCTCTAGTTCACTCCATGCTTTTCTACTCGATTATAGCAAAAGAAAGCAAGCAAAAATTAGAATGAATACTAAAAATTATTTCAGGTCCATCCCTCCCACCACGATCATATAATAAACCACTCAATACCGGTGAGCACTTTCCGGTGTATTACAGTCGCGATAATCGCTGTTTCCCTCTTCATCAGCCTTATGTTGCCGAATGTTGAGTTAGTTCTGGGTTTGGTGGGGTCTACTATCGGAGTTTTGGTGTGTGTGGTCTTCCCAGCCGCTTGCTTTATTAATGTCACGTTCAAGAATACCAACGAACGGGTGTTGGCTAAGGTAAGTTTATAAATATTGGAGTGTACTTAAAACATCTATAGCAACTCCTTTTTTTGAAAAATGTATGTACTACAGGTACAGAAGTTCTTGTGAATTACTCATAATGCATATGTTACTAATTTCTTGTACACATTTCTCTCTTAAATGGAATAAAAATCTTATTAAAACTTTTATTTTGAAGTGTCATGTAAATGTACCAAATCAAGATTCAACGAATATTAGTGCAGTTTAATCTAATTCTTGTACAGTTAAATTAATAAACTGTATATTCAGTTTACAGTTGTACTGGGATTAATAATACTTGTACTTGGCACATATGCGAACTTGCAAGCAGCAGAAAACACGAGGGACAAGTATGACGAGAAATTCATAACACAAGAAAAAATCGATAAAATGGTTGAAGATTTCTTTGAGAAAATGGAGAAAACAGAAGGTAAGTAACGTTATAATTATTCTTCGTCGTCTTTAATAAGAAATATTAAGTTTAGGCTAAAATATTATTTTTGTTTTTTATTTAGGAATACCTAAACCTCAAGAAATTGAACCCAAAAAAGATGAAAACAATAACGATGTAAAAGATTCAGTAGCCTTACCACCAAATCCTGTACCACCTGAGTCACAGTCAAATGAGAAACCTAAATCTGTTATTGAAGATAAAAAAGACATTATTCCTGACGACAAAGAAAAAGAAATAAATATGAAAGCATCGAATGAGCAATTACAAAATGGAAAAGCTATAGACAAAGAAAAACAAAATGGTCAAACTCCCAACGTAGTAAATGGTGAACAAGTTAAAGATATTGAAGAGAAGGCAAAAGAAGTAAAATCGCACCAAGAAAAAGTCGACATGGACAAACATAAACAATTAATGGAAACAATCAAACAACACGGGCAGGAACAAAAAGAGTTGATAAAAGAACAAAAAGAAATTCTTGATAAACTAAGAAAGACCAAAAACGAATTGGAAAAGAATAAGAAGGAAAATGATAATGAGGAAACTAAAAAAATTGCCGTGGAGAGCATTCAGAAGATCGCTAATATGGCAATACAGAGTTTAACTGGAGTTTCGGATAAACCACTTGAGATTAAAGGTGACATGAAACCCGATCCAAAAGTAGATGATGTAATGTTGAAGAAAACTGCAGAAACTTTAGACGCAATCAAAAATAGAGAACTTAAAGAAAAACCTGTTAATGTTAAAGAAAAAATTGTAGAAAAAGTTCAGAAACCAATGGAAGAAAATAATCGTGAAAATATCGAGCTGAAAGTACGCGCCGACGAAGCAAAGATAGATTTAATAAATAAAGAAAAGGCTAACGATATTCCTCCGCTTCCTCAAAAACAAGAGACGAATGAAAATATCAAATCGAAACACTCGCATTCTCCAGATGAGCCACAATCATACAAACAAGGTGAAGATCAATTGCCAATTAAATTAAAAAATAGCGTTGGCAGTGTTCCTCTAGCAATAGCTTTGAGCGAAAGCTCTAAAATAAACAAGAATTACCAACCGAAATTAGTTGAACATAAGGCTGCTAAAAATGTAGATAACGTTGATACAATATCGGTACAAAGACAAAAACGAGAAGTCGTTGATTGTACAGAAAAGACCACTTTGAAACCGGAAGACAGGGAGATTTGTGGAAATTTGATAAACAAAGAGATAGAACATAGTGAAATTTTGCCAAAAGTGGATTTAAATAATGTTCTTACCAATATGCAACCGGTACATCACATAAGATCTCTAAAAAGTTACAGTGAAGCAAAAGAAAATCAATAAGTTTTTATCCTTACTTAAATTATTTTAATATTAATTCAGTCATTGTATTTTTATAAAGGTTATAATTAAAATATTAAAGGTACAAAATTTCAATCCGATATAAAATGAAGCTATTGGACAGGCTCTAAAATAAAAATAAAAATTTAAAAATGTAGAAATTTAATACAATTTTTTTTATTGATACATAATTTATGTATCAGAAATGACATTGAAATAGCGTTTCGTAATATCCTAGATATTTATGACTTTTGAGTATTATTGAAGATAAATAAAAATAATTTATTTAAAGCTAGATTGTTTAATATTTATTTGTTTGATGAATTTGCATTTATTTAAGAAAGTTCAGCGCGTCGTTGTTTTGTGTAGCATAATCCTTACTCATAAAAAGCTTCGATTTCGTAAAAAGCTCTTAGTTTGTTCTTTAATGTTGATTACAGAGCACTAAAGCTACATTTTAAATAAAATTCTAGCAACAACTTAAGTTGAGAAGCGTTTATAAGTAAGGAATTTAAGGGTTGACTATCGGTCTATGATCTCATTTTCGTGACAGCTGGTTTTACAATTGTTGGGTATTCTATTGATTGATTATTGTTAGTAAAACAAGTATTAAATTGTTTCGGCACATAAGTTTCAAAATTCTATTTAAGAAATATAATGTCTTCCGAGATTTTTTTTGTAATATTCATTTATTCGTAAATAATGCTTTTGGCATACTGTGGGCCATACTTTAGGCTGTTTGATCAATTGGAGGTACCAGTTACTTTTAAGCCATGCTTTTTACGATTCAATATCTTTCAACGCAAGTATTTTGTACTAAAAATGAATAGTCATAATTCCAATTATAAAGCTTTCTTGATCATGTTAAAGTGATATTTGTAGTTATAAATCATGTATGTGATCGCTTGACTGAGTGCTAATAAAGTATTTTATTATTTATGTAAATTGTATTTTTATTTAAACCTATTTCCCTTTGTCTTCTACGAGTAAAAGAGAAGCCCCACTGCTGCGTTGCGTCACGTCGTAGCATTGTATGTTACGATGCGTTGATGCACGACGTCGCGTCACGGCTCAACGTACCGGCACTCAAAATCAGCTCTACGAGAGATTTACAGAGGTGTGGAATAATATTTCAATAGAAACATGCAACAATTTAATTACGTCAATGCCTCGCCGTTGTCAAATGGTGATTACCAATAATGGCAACCATACTGGTTATTAAAACTTATGTTTTTTATTTTCTTTGTTATAAAAATTTTGTTTGCATACTTTTTGCATTATTAAAACTTAACATTTTCTCGTTATTTTTAAATTAATAGTCAAATTTCCTCCTGTCCCTAATTAGTTGGCCAGTCATTAATCAGTATGAGAAAGTAGCAGTGTAGTTTAGGTAGAAAAACTTGTGGCGGCAAGTAGCTTTTCCTTTTCTTGGCCACTAAATATTTAAAATTAATATCCCTTAACTTGTTTATAATGATAAAACTTCAAAGCTTCGTGATTAGAAACATTTATTGATGTCGAAGGAAGCTCTTGCTCTTTTTGTGATAGTGTCCCTAATTAGTTGACCACGACTGTATGTGAGATTAAGTTTATTTATTTAAAGAATTTCATTTAAATATATTAATGAAGCATTATCGCAGGCTCCATATTAAAACAATCATGCTTAAAAGAGTGAATAACAGAAGGTTCTAATTTAAATGTCCGGATAGGTTATATGTGAAGCTGGTTCCCAAATGTTTGCACCAGACTGGCAAAACCGTATTGAAATGTGGAGACCATCTGGATTTTTGCAATGTGTTCCTATCTTCTCCATGGCATTATTTTGTCAGACGTAAGTATATAAGAAATTATATTCTATATAAAGTTCATCTATATACTCATTCTTATCCCTTACACATATTTGCTGCCAGCGTGTTTATAAAATCTGTGTCTTATCTGTATCCCTGTTCATTTTGTTGATCTAATTTATTTTTTATTTTAGGCAGTTGTTTGAAATATTTGAATCATTGCCATCGCTGTCGCTAGAAAAAATGAATGTAGTGACAAAAAATGCTATCAATATCTGCGCATCTGTTTATTTCACACTTGGATTGTTTGGATATATTGCGTTCAGTGAACATCAAATATCAGGTATATGTCGCATATTTTACATTTTAATTGTATTGAATTATGTATTTGAGTATTGCCATCTTCCAATTGACAACATCTATTCCATTTTGCGTTCGAACGCCGGTAGTTTTTTATTGTTAAGATTGTCCTTGGTTCTGTTCTAGATATTCTTTTTATAATTTTTTTTTATTATTTAGATTAGATGGGTTATTTTTTATTTAGATACTTTATAAATCGTTTTTTTAACATCAAAAGGTTAAATCTAGATTAAGATTTAGATTCAAAACTATGCCCCCCGTGTGTCAGTCCCATGTTCGTGACGTATGAAATTCCTACTTAGAGTTAAGTTGTGACATCTCTCTTGCAACCCAATTAATAAGATTTGTCAGCCACAGAAGCCTGACCGCCTTTATGGCAGTAAAATTTTTAGTCATTACGTCTATGTACCAGTGTTTTTCAATAATGGTTTAATTAAGAAAATGACCATTTTCTTTTTAACTTCTGTTTATTATTCTAAGTGATTAAAAAAAATAACAATGAAATTCTGACCATTTAAAGCACACACACATCTGAAACAGCTTATTACAAAATGTGATATTTAACGTGATTAATTTCGAAATAATTACAATTTCAGGCAATGTCCTAATGAGTTTAAGTCCTACAATGGCGAGTGACGTCATTAAACTAGGCTTTGTGATGTCAGTTGCCTGCAGCTTTCCGCTAATAATATTCCCGTGTCGGGCGAGTCTTTACTCTTTTTTGTATCGGAAAGTGAGTACTAATGTTTATTGTTTAAAAAAATACCTTTAAGTGACCTTGGGTCTCACTCAACGTGAAGTTAGCCTACTGCCTGTCTTCTCCTTGTTCTATAAAATAAAATACATATCAACATGTGTTAGGTACGGCAGAAATATTTTATATTTTATTATGTACTTGCGTCCGCAGCGCTTAAGGAAGAAGATAATTTAACACCTAAATTAGAAATAATAATAATAAAATACTATTTAATCTGTGGTATAAATCTTAAAAATTATAAAAAGCATTATTGATTCATTAATTTATATTTTCGCTTGGGAGTCTGTTGTAAAAACGAATACAATTTTCATATGAGGCGTTTATCTTCTGGAGTATGGTTGGTCGTTAGATTTGTTGTTTCGAGTATTATACTGGTGAAAGTCACCATTTGTTTTAAAATCGTTTAATATTTTTTTGTTCATACAAGGAATATATTGACCAGATAGTGTCATAATTGTCATTCATTAAACTAAGTCCGTAAAAGAGTGGCCCTTGGAGAAACACAACAAATTCTGCAGCAGCACCCCACAGTAGAAAAGCGTAGGACATAATGCTGTGAGATTAGTATCGCATTATATCGAAGAGCCTTTAGAATGAATAATAATAATAAAACCCATTTATTTCCAACAACTTTAAATAATAATTTAAAACATTTTTATCTTATAATTATTAATCTAAAACTACATATGTTATTGGAACCCCATCACCCATGTAGGGTTTACCCTCCTCTAGTTCACTCCATGCTTTTCTACTCGATTATAGCAAAAGAAAGCAAGCAAAAATTAGAATGAATACTAAAAATTATTTCAGGTCCATCCCTCCCACCACGATCATATAATAAACCACTCAATACCGGTGAGCACTTTCCGGTGTATTACAGTCGCGATAATCGCTGTTTCCCTCTTCATCAGCCTTATGTTGCCGAATGTTGAGTTAGTTCTGGGTTTGGTGGGGTCTACTATCGGAGTTTTGGTGTGTGTGGTCTTCCCAGCCGCTTGCTTTATTAATGTCACGTTCAAGAATACTAACGAACGGGTGTTGGCTAAGGTAAGTTTATAAATATTGGAATGTACTTAAAACATCTATAGCAACTCCTTTTTTTGAAAAATGTATGTACTACAGGTACAGAAGTTCTTGTGAATTACTCATAATGCATATGTTACTAATTTCTTGTACACATTTCTCTCTTAAATGGAATAAAAATCTTATTAAAACTTTTATTTTGAAGTGTCATGTAAATGTACCAAATCAAGATTCAACGAATATTAGTGCAGTTTAATCTAATTCTTGAACAGCGAATGTAAATCCATCTATGATTAATAACGTTAAATTAATAAACTGTATATTCAGTTTACAGTTGTACTGGGATTAATAATACTTGTACTTGGCACATATGCGAACTTACAAGCAGCAGAAAACACGAGAGACAAGTATGACGAGAAATTCATAACACAAGAAAAAATCGATAAAATGGTTGAAGATTTCTTTGAGAAAATGGAGAAAACAGAAGGTAAGTAACGTTATAATTATTCTTCGTCGTCTTTAATGAGAAATATTAAGTTTAGGCTAAAATATTATTTTTGTTTTTTATTTAGCAATACCTAAACCTCAAGAAATTGAACCCAAAAAAGATGAAAACAATAACGATGTAAAAGATTCAGTAGCCTTACCACCAAATCCTGTACCACCTGAGTCACAGTCCAATGAGAAACCTAAATCTGTTATTGAAGATAAAAAAGACATTATTCCTGACGACAAAGAAAAAGAAATAAATATGAAAGCATCGAATGAGCAATTACAAAATGGAAAAGCTATAGACAAAGAAAAACAAAATGGTCAAACTCCCAACGTAGTAAATGGTGAACAAGTTAAAGATATTGAAGAGAAGGCAAAAGAAGTAAAATCGCACCAAGAAAAAGTCGACATGGACAAACATAAACAATTAATGGAAACAATCAAACAACACGGGCAGGAACAAAAAGAGTTGATAAAAGAACAAAAAGAAATTCTTGATAAACTAAGAAAGACCAAAAACGAATTGGAAAAGAATAAGAAGGAAAATGATAATGAGGAAACTAAAAAAATTGCCGTGGAGAGCATTCAGAAGATCGCTAATATGGCAATACAGAGTTTAACTGGAGTTTCGGATAAACCACTTGAGATTAAAGGTGACATGAAACCCGATCCAAAAGTAGATGATGTAATGTTGAAGAAAACTGCAGAAACTTTAGACGCAATCATAAATAGAGAACTTAAAGAAAAACCTGTTAATGTTAAAGAAAAAATTGTAGAAAAAGTTCAGAAACCAATGGAAGATAATAATCGTGAAAATTTCGAGCTGAAAGTACGCGCCGACGAAGCAAAGATAGATTTAATAAATAAGGAAAAGGCTAACGATATTCCTCCGCTTCCTCAAAAACAAGAGACGAATGAAAATATCAAATCGAAACACTCGCATTCTCCAGATGAGCCACAATCATACAAACAAGGTGAAGATCAATTGCCAATTAAATTAAAAAATAGCGTTGGCAGTGTTCCTCTAGCAATAGCTTTGAGCGAAAGCTCTAAAATAAACAAGAATTACCAACCGAAATTAGTTGAACATAAGGCTGCTAAAAATGTAGATAACGTTGATACAATATCGGTACAAAGACAAAAACGAGAAGTCGTTGAT